>CM062814.1:359263749-361857180 GCA_031772625.1 Pinus tabuliformis
AAGAAGACTCGTCTTTTGAGGAACGAGTGATAAAACGGGTAGCAGCTGATTCCAGGTAAGGTTTGGAATTTCCAATCACAACAGTGTCACAAGGATGGCTAGTGGAAATCACTCTTCGCAGTTGTTCCTCAAAATGGGTAAACAATCAAGTGGAGGTGAATGATCGGCCAATGAAAAAGTGGAGGTGACGGTGCAAACACGACCAAGGCTTTAATGGCTGAAGTACTACATTCACGGTGGTTATTTACCGGGGAATAGTTCATTTTTTAACGAGCTTAAACGCGGGTGGAAACATTTGCTCGATGCGGGTTTAATTTTTAACGAGCTTGAACCTTGCGGTAACACTGCTCGATGCGGGTTTATTTTTTAATGAGCTTGAACCTTGCGGTAACACTGCTCGATTAATCCAGTCGTATGATAAGAATGTCTCATATAAAATGGCAATTTTTAGAGTTTTGCACCACATCCTTTCTTTATGCTAGTTAGGAAACGACTAATCCAAAAAACAGATAAATAATCACTCTTTGCTTGCATTCCAAAAGGTTTGCATGCCCCCAGGTATAAAACAGAGTTTCAAGGTTACCTCTACTTCTCTCCGCCAAAATATTTGTTTTACCGAGGGAGGCCTACCTCTTACAGGTTACCCAAAGATTGTTCTATTCACAGCGCAAACAAAACACTTCTTTGGCAATGTCTACTGAAATAAACAAAGGTGAATGGATAGTATAGTGTGACCATCCCTGACATAACTTTGACAAGAGGATCTTGTTCCAGTCCAACTCCCTCTTCCAGTCACGGACGGGAGTACGGAGGTCATATTCTCTCGCGGAAACCTACCTTATACCCGAAGTTTCCCTGCCGAAGCAGACCAGGATGCATGCCCCCTGGGTTTCAGTCATATCCCTCCGAGTTACTCGCATTCATCAGGAGGACGGACTGGAAATTGAGACATTTCTTGCGTGAAAAGACCATTCATGGATGGTATATGACTATTTGCTCTGTATGATCTGGGAAATGAAAGTTGGTCCACGAGCTTGACCACTCTTCCTTCGTGCGGAAAACACATTACTCTAAAGAGTGAGGAGACAATTGCTCCCATGCAATAAATATAGTCTCGTCCAAGGAGTAGATTGTAATCCAGGGGTCCTTGAACTACCATTACGTTCATGCGAACTGTTTTCCTTCTCAATGTTATGGGCACATCGGGAAGGATCCCTAAAGGTCGACTGGTTCCTTTATCAAAGCCTGTCATATTTCTCATCTCAGGCAAAAGCGATGGTGAACCAAGCGCTTTCCAAGTAGTTGAGGAAAGGATACTCAAAGAAGCCCCCTCATCTATGATGGTACCAGCCACAACCATTCTATATATTTGAACGATAATTCGGAATGGTACACTAGCTGGTAAACGGGGTCTGCCTAGTTGATTCCAGTCGAAGGAGACAATTGGGTTGCTTGGAGGTGGGACCGAATAAACGGCCGGGTACAGCTCTGATGAACTTCCTTGCTGCGGTAAAGGAACGGGTAAATTTCCCCCTTGTTCGTCGGAGTCTGTGTTTATGAAGAGAATTTGGACGGTGTCATCCTTGTTCTCCTGAGTGACTGTATCATCTGAAGATGAAACCTCTTAAGGCAAGACCGGGTCAACTGCCGCCTCGACCTTTTGAATTTCATCGAGTATGGATCTAGATGGTTTATCTTCAATGATAGGTGCTTCAGCCGACCACCTGAGCGGGTCAGCCGGATTTTCAACTAGTGACGGACTCGGCAAGAGTTTTTTATATCCAGGAGGAAGTCGTAACGGTGAAACCGGACGATCATCCAAAAATCTTTTAGCTTCGTCTAAGAAGGGACAACGGTGGACGGCATGATTTCCTTCGCACAATTTACAAGGAAACCTACATTTCCCTTTTTTTCATGGGGCTTCACTTTCACTAGTTGACGGTGTGCTTTCAACATGGTCATCAGAGGTTGACGACACCGGGTTGTGCAAACGAGGAGACCAGTCCCTTAATATCTGAGGGATGCAAGGACAATCTCTCTGAAAGTGGTCTCCTATGCAAATGACACATGGCGATTTAGGCTTGGTCGGTGCACTGTGTGGATTTTCGTTAGATGACACTCGTTTTCCCCCATTTGCCTTTGGCTCCTTCTTCTTCTTCCCTTTCTTCTTCTTTTCCTTCTTCTCCTTAGGAACTTGACTTTTGGCTTTACGAGCCCCATCAAGCGAAGGAAGGAGGAGAGGAAGAATTAGAGGAAGTAGAAGGTTGGTGGGCAACTCTGGACTCGTCTAATTGCTGATTTGATTGTTCAGGAATAGTGGTGTTCTGAACGACAAAGGTTGAGAAGAGCCATACAGGCAAACCAGTTGTCAGTCCTGGAAGCAACAATGTGGCCATATGGGGCGCACCAACATCTCCCCAAGAGGAGAAGGGACTAGGATTTCCTCCAAGGAGAATTCCTTGGTTGGTAGACTCCATTTTCTCAACCCAAGATCAACGTAGAAAAGGGTAATGAATATTCCGTTTAAAATAAATTTTTATATGCTTTGACACAACTTGTTTTTTTAGTTTTTAAGAGTCGAGAAAAAAGAAAAGATGACTCTAGTCTTCTTCGATTTTTAATTAGCCTGAAGTGACAAGTGCTCAGATGGACCTTTTCCATTAAGGAGTCTGAAAAGGAATGAAAGGGACTGCTCTGGAGATCTAGGTAGAGGGAGTACCAAACCAATCACAAAACTGCAGAATACTTTTTACGGTACGGCAGTCAATCTTCCCGAATGCCGTGTTCAGTGCATTGCGATCGATAGGGCGGCAGAAACGGCTTCCTATGGATAAAGGATTTAAGCCTATAGGTGTCTCCCAAAATATACTCGACGGTACGTGGGAGCACAAGTCCGTACTGGCACTTATCGTCTCAAAGTGGAGGAATCACCCAAACATCAGTGAGGACAACAGTTACCAGGCTTTACGACGCCAGAATACGTCTCTAGCCTAGACCTCTAAATGTTGTGCGTTAAGTTCGAAAGCGTTGTTAGATTCATTGAATTTATTTTAAGTTGATCTTGCTTATGAAGTTTGCCTTTTGGGTTCACCACGAGATGTAGATGTAATTCCTAAAATGCAATCTAAAAGATGATAAACAAACTTTTATCTCCTTTGCGCAATGAAAATCCTAGCTACTAGAGGAAAAGAAAGACACAATCTTTTCACAAAGAGCAAAGAGCACACTGTAAATGCACTTTCCTAAATCAAGGCAAACAGAGTTTCTATATGCAAATGCACATGCATGTATTTGTTTTCGACTTTCTTAGTATTGATGCTAAAAAGAAAGTTGATGTACAAAACTGAATTTTTTCAAGCGACAAATACAAACAAGCTTCTTTTTGAAATCAAAAGATAGAGACGATTACAACACCTTGCGATTTTGAAATGAGCACTTGTACTTGACACTGGAAAATCACAAATTCAGACCAAAGAAATAGTAATAGTATAATTGACCAGCAATCAAACTTTCTCCTATGATCGAAATCGACACTTGCGATAGATCCAAATCAAAGGACGACAGTACGACTATTCTACTTTTGCAATGGAAAATTGTAAACGGCTCAACAAACACATAAAAACATCTACAGTTCTTCTGTACAAAGGAAGCAGAATAACAACAAGGAAAAGGGGTTTTAAACAGACATACACTAATCACAAGCAACAAAATTCAGAGACAAAACTGGAAAGAATGAAGCACAAGAACCTCAGCTGCACAGGGCTAGTCTGATCAGCGCACCTGTAACATAGAGAAACTGCATTGCAGCGCAGGTTTCCCTTTCGGGAAGTGCGTTGAAATGCAGGATCTCTTAACAGTACCTGCGCTGGGCCAGAAACGAGAATCTGTCCGGGTTCTGGGTCACAGTTTGCAGTTTAGTCTTTGGTTTTTGGCCGAGTAAAAGCAATCAGTAATGCACAATCAGGGGTAGATCTAAGGAGGGTCTATGAGCTATCACAAGGGAAATCAGATAGTTTGTGAATCAGCTGTTCAAATCATAAACAGATCTAGTGAATGGATTGAAGAAGCAGATGTCTACTTTGCATTTGTTATGGCAAATGCAGTTCGAATGCCACTTATAAGTTTATGAAACAAACAACAAAAAATGATACACAAACAAACTAATTAGACATTCTTCCCCAGCGGAGTCGCCATTTTGTTACCGGGAAAAGTGTCTATTTAGAACTGCTCTATTCCACTAAGGTGTGACAGCTGCCTTAGAAAGAAACAGAGAAAAACTACTTTTGTATTTCCTTTATGAACTATAGATAGAGAGGAATAGAAAGAACCAACCTGTATCTTGCGCTAATCCTTTGATCCAATCCCTCTCTTCTTTGACAGCTTCCAGCTACTTGCTCCCTTACTTGCCTAGCTTCACCAAGTACCTGTAATGTCACAGAAGAAGAAAACTATACAAAGACATGGATCTATATTCATAAACAACTTAGGATCAGATTTAAGTTAACCATACAAATGTAACAAGCATCAATGATACAAAAGCATGGAGGAAAAACTAAAATAGTTTTTATTGATAAACAAGAAAAGATCCAGGAGGAGTTACAACCGATGGTTCCTGACCCAACATCAACCTCCCAGCAAAGAAGCCCCTCTTCACCTCCAACAAAGCATAGATCACCCAATACTCTGATATTTGTCTCAAAACCAAGAGCAATTCCTTACAATGTGAAAAATTCCAGCCTCTGGATCTCTGGGATGAGGGATCCATATATAGATATGTGTAAGGAGGATGAGTCAGCTTGTGATTTGATTAGTGTCTTCTCTCTGTTAGTTCTTGCTTCCACTTGGAGACTGAAGGCCTCTTACTCATCCTTGGTCGAATTCAGTGAGGCAAGTGTCACAGGAGAAGATTCTGGAAGCTTCCATTGTCTCTCCACCTCGCGGAATGACATTGCCATTTGTCATTTCTTGCCCAACGCACCCTCATAGTGCATTTAGGTGTGTTGAAACGCACCTAGCCAGTGTATTTAGGTGCAGTGCAACGCACCTAGCCAGTGGAGTAGCTGAAATGATCCTGTTTTGACTTATTCTGAGCAGTTTCTGGTGGAGAACTTCTGGGAGAAGCTGTAATTTGTTGAACTTGTTCCTTTAGGGGTTAGAACAACACTTTTAGGGACTTAGGAGCCCTTGGTTTATGGACATTTCATGCTTGGAGCTGTAAGACACAAAAATGTCTATAACAGTAATGTTAATTTATTATGTTTTTAAATATGTTATGATATTTTTTAACTTCCAGAGTTTTATTCTATCAAAATTTCATTTACATCTAAGTAAGATGAGTCTCCTTTAGCATTTTTGTTGCGGTAAAATTTGAAGAGTAAATTTAATATAATTATTAATCAATTTAACGTCTTAGATTTATAAGTTTAAGAAGTTTTGAATAGCCAGTGATAATTTACTTGTTAATATGAAGTCACCTGTTTAATTTCCCATTATAATATTAAATTATATTTTTTTGGTGTTGTAAAATTGACAATAAACTTTTTAATTTTAAATATGTATTTTCTAAATGGTCATCAATCCAAATAGGTGGACTATCAAAAATAGCTATAGGGGATTCCAACACTCCAATACTAAGCTCCTTCCCTTCCGATCTCGCAATGTCATAACAATTGCGGACCCGATAATTTTTCCACTCTTCTTTATAATGGTTCGGGTCAGGGCTGTCGGAGTTTGGACTTCAACGGTTCCAAAGGTACCTTCCACTCCACTTGTGGTTCCTGCGGTACAATAATGGTTCAAACCCAATACGGGTATGAACCAGATTCAATAATATAAGTCCAAAACTACCTCCATATGAAGTCACCCATTTAGTTTCCCATTCTAATATTAAATTATATTTTTTGGTGTTGTAAAATTGAAAATATACTTTTTAATTTTAAATATGTATTTTCTAGATGATCGTCAATCCAAAGAATGTAGTTGCAAGTCAATGTAATTCATACGTCATATACAGAACAATGTGCAACATTTACATTTAATGGAGGTTTAAAAGATGCACGCAATTTGTTTTTCATGGACGTTTAATAGAAACCCGCATATTAAGTTTATTTTAAATTTTTACATATGTGATCAGGGAATCTAGGAAGTGTTTATATGGCAATATCACATCTGATCTTGTGTTTTTCTTCAATAGTAATTCAACATTTACAACTCCTAATTTAGTTTTATTATTGAAATTAAGATTAATTTCCATTTATGATGATTAAATATTTTAATTATATATTGCTTGCATTGGGTATTGTTTTCATTCAATGTTACAATTTTATAAAAATAAACGAAACAAAAAGATGTTAGCAATTTTGTATTTTTTTAATTCGTTTATAGCAAACGACAATTTTATAAAAATAAAACAAATTTTGTTTTTCATAAATATATTTGGGATATTTTGAAAATATTAATTATATTTTATTATAAATTTAATAAATTTATAAACATTTTGTTATAAATTTAATAAATTTATAACCATCATAATGGAATCTTTTTGGAAGGATTTTATGATATCATTATCGCATCACAAGAACCACAAGTGGAGTGGAAGAGACCTTTGGAACCGCCGAAGTCCAAACTCCGACACCCAGAACCCGAACCATTAAAGAGTGGAAAAGTTATTGGGTCCGCGATTGTTATCGCATCTAGCATTGAAGTGATTGTTATCGCATCTAGCATTGAAGTGTTGGAATCCTTGATAGCAATTTTCGATAGTCCATGTACTATCACATCGGGGTTATTGGAGCACTATGTTTATTTTTTTTTTTTTTTAATTATTTTTTTTAATTTTTTTTTTCTGCCTAAAGGCTACTTCTATTAAAAAGAGAAAAAAATATGTACAGAGAGGTCAAGACCTCAGAGGAGGCTGAAGCCATCCCTCAACCAGATATCTTGATAGACATAAACCCCTGTCACAACAATCTCGGGATTGAGAAGACTTAAGACATGTTTTTCAGATCCCTTACAGACAAAAGTGCGAACCAGAGCTGTGAACATCACCGCAAAACTATCGAGGACTATGGCGTTACTAATAATCATTCCGCCCTGATATCCATATACAAAATTTAACAAAAACAATGGCTTTCTGAGCCAAGACGTCATACAACTCATTATACTATAATGGTGAGTATCGATACCAAACGAGGAGTTGAAACAAAACAGAATTGACATAGTCTAGAGAAGCATAGCAAAAAGATATAAAGACCAGAAGGGAGACTGCCATCAGTGTGCATTGTACCGAAGAAATCAAGCATGTTTCAGGGAGTCGGGAGCGTCCTTATCCACTTGGCTAGGAGAGCCCATCCGCATGTCGACGATGTTGTCTCCATCTCCTATGTCGCCGCCACCTCGAGGAGCTTCCAAATTCAGAATGCCACCGGGAGGGTGCTCCGGCTCGACCGCGGGCAAATTGCGTTGTGTAGAATCAACTGGAGGCTAAGGTGCTTCAGGAACATTCCCCTCTTCCTGCACATTGTCACAATTGAACATAGTACCAACAACGTCTCCCTGAAGAACACTGTCGTCCTGAGACTGAGATGTTGTGGTATGAACAGAGCTGCTGGGTTTATCCTCCTCCTCAGCTAAGATCACTGTAATGCTGGCTGACAGAAGGGGTTTATTGAGCTGACTATGAAATTTGAAACGGGTGGCTTGGAAGGAATTGTGCGGCAAGGGCCTGCCATGATCAGAGGGCGGAGAGGGCGGGGAGGCTGAAGCGAGCGGAACAATATTATGGGGGGCAAACTGAGAAGCACGGTTACAGTTACCACTGGTGCCTCCACGACGAGAAACACCACGGCGTCGCACCATTTTCAAACTAACAGAGAGACCTGGGAAGGGTATTAAGTAGGACCAGACAGAATAGGGCCGAGAGTGGGCGAACCAGGCAGAAACCAGATTCCGGATGAACCCCCAAGCGGCCAGAGCAAAACACGGGTGTGGAAAAAAAGCATACGGACATGGAAGGAGCCGATGAGAGTGATAGCTGAAACCAGAAGCCGAGCCATGAATAAAATAGCCTGCGTGGGATCTCGAACTGGGTGCTCTTCATTGTCGAATGCTTAACCATCATTCTGTACCCCTTAGCATTCATATCAGTCGCGGTGGGCTTGTGGGAGCTGCGTCGGATCGCTAGGTGCAGAGACAGCTGCCGTCGGAGAGTTAATCTGCTTTAAATGAGCCTCCAGGACACCCACATCCGGGTTATTGGAGCACTATGTTATTGCCCTGTTCTATGTGAAATTGCCAACAACTATTGCTGATAATTAAATGGAATGGCTGACATAGTGATTAGATTTTTTTCATTTCTTATGTTTCTTACAATAACTAGAATATTATTTATTGATTTCATTTTTGTTTCCATTTCTTATTTTCTCTTTTTCAAATGATCAAACAATAAAGATTAAGTTTATACAATATGGGTGTAGTTAAAAGATGATGAATAAAGTTTACTTGTAAGAAATAAGAAAGAAAATTGAGAGAATATTAATAATTTCTGTGGATGCATAAAAATATGTTTATAAGAGAATACAATATATTTTATATGTTCAAATTGCTATAATAATGTATTTGGACTAAGACATAAACTTGTAAAACCCAGGAATGTTTAAAATGTTATATACCCATTTATCAGAGTTTGTATCTAAAATAAATCATCATCCGCTGCAACAACCCTTTGCTATGGCAACTCCTGTCATCAGCGTCAATCAAACCAGAATTCACATGAACGGAATCACATCCTGCGTTGGAGAAGAAACCAAAAAAACAATCAGAAATGGTAACCCATTAGGTCAAAACAATAATGAAAAAAGCGGCTAAAACTAAACCCTAGTTATTTACCTATAGTTCAGCACCGTTTTGTTCATGGCGTCCACCGGCGCAGGTTGAGTAAATGCTGATAATCCGCCCCTGTAACTTGGGAAAGCGTTCGGGGGAGGAGGGTGCCGGCCGAGGTATTGTTCTCAGCACCATAGTTCACCACAGAACATATCAAGGCCAAGAGCATGGCATATATGAAACAACCATATCGAAAATCCATGGTTTCCTAGCGAGGAAGGTAGGAATGAATAATGGCAATGGTACACTCTAGTAAGGAGAATAGAGATTTATAGCCACACGATGCCTGTTATATTCGGTTAGAACTTTAACCTTGTAAGCTTTATGAAAGGGCAACAATTTAAATTTTATCTAGACGTGAGTTTGAAACGTTGCAAAGGATGTGAATTGGAAATTGTTTAAGGTTTACATGAACGCGAGTTGGAAACGTTACAAAGGTTTATGTGCAAGAGTGGGAAACGTTACAATATAATTACTTAATTATAAACTTTATAAATTACAATTGACATGTGGTTGGAGTAAGAAAGTGACAATTACAATTGGCATGTGGTTGGAGTAAGAAAGTCACTGTAGATAATTTTATATTTTATTTATTCATTTAGTGACGATTACAAGAATATATTGGAATTTTTCAATTCAAGTTATCTGATTAAAAATATTAATTAAGAAAATTATAAGGGATGCCTATCCGCGTAATTATAAACATAAAATTAAATTCGACAAATGAAAAAACATTAATTTTAATTAAGAAAATGATAAGGGATGCTATCCGCGTAATTATAAACATAAAATTAAATTCGACAAATGAAAAAACATTAATTTTAATATCATGATAAGACATCGTATCCTGGAAACCGAGTTCCTCATACAGATCAGCCGTTAGAGCAGATTTAAATCTCAGACTTGAACATTGGCCGTTATTGTTACTCATCATCAAATAGGACAAACAGCTCACTTTTAGAGAACCCACTGGCCCGGGGGCTTTCCGACCATTTCTAGCCTAAAATGACAATGGTAACACGGTCTGTCTCTACGGCACGAAACAAAACACATTGAAGGATGTTAGACATCTCAGAAGATCCCAAGGAGAAAATTTAGGTCAAAGTCAAGCAAAACTTTGCAGACAGGAAACCTCCCACGTCTGTGATCTCAATACCTTTGAATATTATTTCTATACAGAAACAACTGATTCGGAAGTCATAGAAAGCAATTACGGGGATGAACCTAGCAACTACTAATCTCACAAAGACGCTGTCAAACGCTTGGCCTTAGATTCCATAACTTTTAGAAGTTCTAGTACCTCAAATTTTTGGCGGGATTTTAAGAGAAAAGAATAGGGGGAGATTTCACTTAAAAATTTTGGCCAGCCTCTAGTGCGAGTCCTATTTCAGACCCCATTGAAACATAAATGCTTCTAACAGGCAAGGAAAATAACAGTTTTCTTGCTGCGAAAACGTCAAAATCAATTTTGAAGAAAATATAAATGCAAGGAAACTGCTATACTCCCAGCATGTCAGACTGTATTTATGTTTTAATGGGATCTGAAATAGGACTCGCCAGCCTCTAGGACTAGAGAGTCAAAAAAATCTCACTAGAAACAATTTTTTTTTACCTAAAAATCTGTAAATCAATCATTAACTTTGTGTGGTATTTATTAAATATATATATATTTTTAATTGAATATAAAAATATTATATTATTCTAAATCAAGACACGATATAAAAAGTAAGTAAATCCATCATTACCTTATATTGTAAAATAATCAATCATTAACTTATATTTAATATTTAAAACTTTTATACATTATGGTGACAGTGTACCTCATTACTAACTTGTCACGTCTAATCAGATGCGTGGTTTGTCAAGTTGAATTATTAGATGTAAACGCCTACCAGCAAGACCTAGTCACCATGTTCAACGCTCGGCCTTTATTCCGAATTCATAATAATATTTTCGTAATTGTAACATAGAACTTCATGTCTCGAAAATCATCGTGAATGACCATGTTCAACATTTCCATTTTATTCTGCGCTTATGATTAGATTTTGTTATCTGTAACATGTCAAATTAAATGTTGAAATCACAACGAAATTATCGAGAGCAGTCGTAGTGTTCGCCATTTGGGTTTCGTACCGTCGTATCATTGTAACGTCCTCTCATCACATTTTTATTTTTGTGTTTTAGTTTTCTTAAATAGTCTTTAATTAATTTGCGATTTTTTTTTAATATATATAGATAGATTTAATAATTTGAAAAATATAGATTTCATAATTTAAATTTTTAATATTTGATTTAAATAAATATTTATTAATTTTTAAAATAAAATATATGAAGAAATTAATAAAATTACTAATAATCAAATTATAATTTTATTTTAAATTAAATATTAAGTGAATACAATATTTTGATAATAAATAGTCTTCTTACGATTATTATTCATAATGATATAACTTTTTTTTAATGGTATGTATTAAAGTATTAAATATAACCCACTCAAAATGTTAAATGTTTGATAATCTAACAGTTTGGAAAAGAATTATTTCTATAATATATGTTAAATAGGTTTGTCCCGGGAAACTCCGGCTTCCCTGGGATAACTTACAGGTCGAAATCGAAGTCCAAGTTATTTAATTCGAAGTGAAACTCTTGGCTTTAATTATGACATTGTTATATGAAGTTGCGTTTGAAATTTGCATCCACGTTTACGTTTTTTTAAAGGAAAAAAAAGAACAAGCTCTTTCTTTATATTAAAATAAAAAGACAACTTCTTTATATTAAAATAAAAAAGATAGTCCATATGCTTGTGTTCGTTTCTTGTTTCATGGATTATTTATTTTTATTAATTTTTATAATTTTTTCCTTATAAATCCATTTCCAAAAATTGTCTGCACTGTTATTCTTATTGTCACACTTTCTATCCACTATGTAGATTTAATGCCCGTATTTCCTAAAATTAAAACAAAATCCATGAAAAATATATCAAAGTACGTAAATCATAGTCTCCTTTATGCACTTGTTGTCTCTTATGGGTAGGCAATTTTGTTAGCATTAACCATAACACCCTATTCAAAAGTTGTGAAATAGAACTTACCAGATTCCTTTGTGATACCTCTCTTGGATAGTAGGTGTGCAATCTTGTTTTGTTCCCTGTATATATGGTGAAAATGAACATGTTGGAAGGTGCTTACCATATTTTTGATGTGTTTCATCCAATTTGTTTGTATGGGAGGGTTGAAATTAGTGTGGTTCTTTACCCAGTTTATGATGCCTTTAACGTCTCCATATGCCTGTATCTTCTCAACCCTAACCCGTTTTGTTACTGCGATAAGACTCCCCATAATGCTATGATCTCTACTTTGTTGTTTGCACCCTATCTGCCTACCCACCAAAAATGGAAAAATTTACCTAATTCTATGATTGCACCCACATGTCCTCCTATTACTTGCTCCATCAAAAAAACCCACTGGGACTTCTCACCAAATGTCTTTGTACTGTCATGTTTTGTACATGTGGCTCTTCATCATTGCTCCAATTTAATTGTAACATGTAACAGTCTTAATTACATAAACCCGTGTCACCACTCCTTTTTCGTAAAAATAAGTGCATTTCTGCTGCACCATATGGACCACATTACGATAATGGAAGGGTTCTGAATCCTTTGTGAGTTTTGAACCAATATTGAAGATAAGAAGTTAGAGCTTGATTATGTCCCACTGTTGTAATTTTCAATATCTCCATGACTCATTCCCATAGCGCCATAGCATATGAACAGTTGAGAAGCAAATGATCTGTGTCTTCTGGTCTGCTTATGCACAGAGGACATATCTCAGGTCCAGTAAATCCACGTCTTGGCATATGTTTTTCCAATTGAAGATATGGTGATGTACTACCAATCAGCTAAAGCATTTGATTTTGTTTTGAATATTCCTTTTCCATACAACCTTGAACCATGTGTGAAAATATAAATCCCTCTCGAATCTCGCCAACATGTGATATATATCTTTGACCATCAATACACTCTTTTTTTATATTGCCTCCCCAAATCATTTGGCCCACTTGTGCAGATCGAAGTTGTGTTGTATATCTCTCCTGTTCTTCTACATATGCCTCTCGTAACCCTATATCCTCATCCCTGCTCCATAAGTGATAGTCGATGCTATTAATGCGTTGATGATAAATATGTTAGAGGAGGATGATACGTTTATTGTGTATGAACCTAATAATTTGTACTCATAAATAATGATTTCCACTCGTCTCCATGATAGCATCCAATCCAATCTTTATCTTAGTGCCATTTCCACCCTTCGAGCGAATAAATCCCAACAACCATTGTAAAAATTTCATCATACTTCTCCATAGGTAACATATATGTATTTTCTTCCTGGCCCCATTGTTTATCCATGTAATGAGATTTAGACCATACATATATCTATCATCCACGTTGACTTCTAAAATCAATTTTCAAAATTTTTTATTTTTATAATACTAGCATAACCATATTATTAAATGTAATTGATATAATCTAATAGGGGTCAATGATATAGATTTAATATTGATATTCATATCAGTATTAATAAATATATAAATATAATAATAATTATATTATAAAATATTATTGTCATTATATTATAAATATGATAACGATTATAACAATTATAATGATAATTTATAATAATTATTTTTTTATTATAATAATATGACAATATTATTGATATTATAAATAATATAATAGATATTGATATTATTAACCAAAGTGATTATTGGTATTATAAAGCTACGGGATTAGTATTAAAAACCCAAGGGATTAATATTAAAAACCCAAGGGATTAATATTGAGAACCCAAGAGATTAATATTATAAACACTTTGGATTAATGTTATAAACATAAGAAATATAAATATATAAACTAATTAATTAAATAATTCAATTCAATTAAATTGACTTAACTAATAATAAAGTATATATATTGGTCAATCAATTTATTTAATTTTTTTACTTCTCTTATTTATTTTTTTATTTTTTGATTTGTTTTAAAACCTTTTCCTTTGATTTAGTCTCAATTTTGGATTTTAGATTTTAATAGCCATTGATTTATTCCCCTTTGGTAGTTGTTAATTCCTACTTCATTGATTATTTTGACTCTTTATTATTTAATTTTAATGACGGGTCGTTGGTCCCTTTTCTTTTCTTTTATTTACTTTTATATTCTATTTTTTATTTTTATTTTTATTTTATGTTCATTATATTGTTCTTTATTAATAAATAATTTTCCCTTTTCTAAAATTAGCCATTAGATTATAGTCGTTAGAAGTAATTATCTCTACATCGCCCTACTTATTTTATCTGTTGCATGTATCTAAGTCTCCATCTTCTCCTTACGATGAACCACGTTGTGTAGAAATTCCTTGTAGATTCAAACTCCTAATTGTAATATGCTAAAACAATAGACTTGAATCTACTCTATGCATCCTCCTTAGCAGAAATAATTAAACCATCGATGAAATCATGAAGCATATAAGAGAAAGAATTCAATCAACACATTACACAATGATTTCCTAGTGAAAGTCACATCTAAAAACCCTTGCTATCTATATATTGCATGAATCATAAAATATGAGAAGATTACAATGCTTTATTGGCATTATGATGCATGTGATGTACTTGATGACAACCCACTTGTAGTACAACAGCTCACTTGTATATGGTAATTAGATGAATCTACGTAACTAGATGAATCTATGTAACTAGATGAATCTACAGGAGAGATATCAGATGTGACAGAATGCATGGCAGTTGTGTTTATAGATATGACAAAATACATAGCAGTTTAAAGGAATCAGTTTAGACGTAATGTACAATGACAAATCACATTATAACAAATCTATTCATAGGGAACCAAGTAATTGTACATAATAATAGGATGAAGGAACAGAGGACTACAGATTGAAATCAAGAAGTTGAAGAAAAATGACATTTTCAGGTATGTTAAGCTGTATACATGGGTTCACTGTACAAAAAGAGCAAAGACACGTGGGTTCACTATACAAAAGGAGTGTATACGTATGCACACACTTTCATAAGAGGGAAATAGCATATGGGTTGGAAAATCAGGGAAATTCAAGATTAAAGAATACCAAGGATCAATACAATGGTATTAACCAACAATATTGAGCAAAATAATGATTACCTGATCCCATCCATAAATAACACAGGTTCTAAGTGTTGTTTTGGTCCGAGGTATTGAGAAAGGTTAAAATTATATAAGGAGGAGAAGATCAAAGGGCTAAGCGTACAAGTAATGAATATCTTATGAAGTGTTAGATCAAAAGAAAATATGCATGTTATGGGTTTCTGATGCTTTTCTTGATTTAGGCTAAGTATGCACCTGAGCATTTGATAATGGATGAGATCTAATGATGGATCAAGATCATAATGACTTATCATATTGTGATCTGATAATGGATAGGATAGATCTGAGTGCTAACAAATGTTTTGCTCTTTAAATGATATGATATGGGTATATCTAAAGTATTGAATAGCTGCGAAGTTATAAGTTTTTATTTTCATATCTATACGCTGGTTGACCTTATCGAAGGCGCGTATACACCCTAGTTCGACACTTCCAAGTAGCGTATGCAAAAGAAAATCTTGTTGTTCAACGATGACTAATCTATCTAATCAATTTTGTTGTTTTACTGTTGTTTTTCGACGATGTCTTCATTATATATGAAAGTAAAATGGATTGCATAAGGAAATTAAGTCTAGTTGATTGATTTATTGAGAAGGAAGGGTGCTCCTTGTTACTATCTGTTTAGAACTCTTTAATATGATAGTAGATATTGAGAATGTCACTGATTGGTACTATTTGTGGTTTAGAGGTTTTAAGATTCAGTATCTTTAGAGGTATACGTTGGTTGGGATAAAAGAAGTCATGTAAACACACTGGTTGGCTTCATTGAAGGAGAACATACATGTTGACACATGAGTTTTATGTTTACAGTTGGTTCTTATTATTGATGTAGTGTTCTGGGTTTAGATTTGTTTACTGGTTAGATTGATCTGTATGTTCCAATTGATTAGTTGAATTTGACTATGTTTGAATGAATGGTTGATTCATTTGTGTTATAGATTGTTTGATTCAGTATGTCTGAGGTTTCAGTGATTGTTTGATTCAATATGTCAGAGGTTTCACTTATTAACTGATTTAGTTATGGTTGATTCAGAGATTGATGATTGAGTTTCAGTTATATCAAAGATTGATGATTTACTTTCAGTGATTGGTTGATGCAGATGTATTTGCTAGATGTATTGTACTAGTGATTGATTTTGAGCTTCAATGTCAGTGATGGGTCTAGTCTGAAAATTTCATGAAGCATGGCCTTCATATTGTGTTGTTGTGTACAAGGAGTATCCAGTATGAAAATTTATGAAACGTGGTCCCTGGAGGATACTGAGGATTGGAACCTTCAGTAAGGAAGTTGAAGGTTCTTGCTAGTAGTGGCGGTGATTTGATCAGGGGGTTGGAGCTCACTTCCAATAGCAGCTGGAGAATGAGAGAAGGTTGTAGCCTTCTTTAGGTTGTCGCTTGTTGTAGCTCCCTTCAAGTAGAAGCTGGAGAATGAGAGAAGGTTGTATCCCTCTAGAGGTGGGTGACTATGTAATGGTATGAGTCTGCATTAGTAGAATATTGTCAACAGATTATTCTTTATATTAAAAGAATACAGAGACAACAACAGCATGTGATTTTTCTCCCGCATTGGGTTTCCACCTTAAATCTTGGTGCTCATGTGTGTTTCTTATGTCTGATGATTTATTCTGTTATTATTGCACATGGTTACTTCTTAATGTTTAATAAAGTACCGATGCACTGATTGAAGATAAACATATGATGAATTAACTTAACCATAAGTTCATTAGATATATGATAGTTGCATTAAGAACAGTTGTGTGCACACACGAGTTCCCTTCACTGGAGTAGTGTATATAAATCTGACTATGGAATTGAAAAAGTTATTGATTTGTAAATATTGATTCACACTCCCCCTCTTACCATTATTTCCAGCAATTGGTATTGGAGCAGGTCCTTTGGTAGAAGCTTGATCGCTTGAAGGAGATCCGTAGTACCAATCAGAAAGAAGGAAAAGAAGAAAAAACATAAAAAAAAGAATACATATCAAAGAAAAAGTGATAGTGGGAGAGATGATTGACCATTATGTGGAAGAAACTCTTTAGATTCAGAATCACCTTAGAATTAAGATGAACAAGCAAAAGAAGCAAAAGGATTATCAGGAATGAATTTTTTGTCCTCTGGTGATACATTTCTCTATTCATTTGAAGATAATGAATGTGACAGTGAAACAACTGGATTTTCTCTTATGGGTGAAAGAGAAAGAAATCAAATAGCGGAAGAATTTAAAAATCGTATAGACACAATTAGAGATCAAAAATATCTAATTGACAAAAGGTAATGTGCCTACGAAGAAGAAGCTACTAGGTTAAAATCTCAGTTGGAAGAAGGAAACAAAGTAAGGAAGCAATACAAGGAAAAGGAATATCAATGTCAAAGGCTACGGGATGAAGTGACGTCATTGAGAAATGAAGTAAATGAAAAGGATACAACAATCAAGAAACTTATAGAAAGATTGAGTTACTATAAATGTCTTGAAGCTGGGATGGTCTCTCTAAAGGAAGGTCTTGAAAATTTAAATAAGAAGAATGAAGAACTACCGCAAGCAGATGAAGAACAAGAAGATGAGATTCTCAAATTAAGGCAACTGGGAGAAGAAGGTAGAAAGGTTGAAGAAATCATGAAGAAGCAATATCAGGAAAAGGAAGAGAAATCTCACGTTGAAGTAAATATCTTAAAAGGTAAATTAGAAGAAAAGGATAAATCATTATGATTTCAAGATAGTACTAAGGTTTTGGATAATATTCTTAGGAGTCAAAGGTCTCATATCATCAAATCTGGTCTTGGTTTTCATGAAACTATTGAAGGTGAATCTAGCTTACAAGATAAGGCAAAGAACTCTAAAGAAAATATTAAATACTAAACAACGAGATAAGAGGTCAACCCCATCAACAACCAAGGAAGGAAAGAATTCAAAGAAAATATTTTACTCCTAACTATGGAAGTGATAATTGGTTATTTACTATGACGAATAATGTTAAATGTTTTATATGTCATAATTTTCGACATGCTCCATTGAGATGTAGAAGTAGAATGGTTCAAGCTAATAACCATCACACGGAAAGATCATCAGCTTCGAGGTGCTTTAAGGAATATTATTTTTCCTGCAATATGTTTGGTCACAAAGCCATTTATTGATTTAGAAGGAATATGAAAGATATAAGATGTTATGCTTGTAACAAGTTTGGGCATATAGCAAAAGGAGAAAACATCATCCCACTCCAAGGTATGGAAGAATAAGGAAGTATAGCCAAAAAAATGTGGCATAGCTTAGTATACAAACATAATAGACTTAGGGGGAGCTGAAAGTGTGAAACTTCAGTATTACAATTCTCATACGTAGTTATCATGAAGACAAGTTGTGTATATATACGAGTTAGAAGCTACACAGTCACGTATATGTTGGTTTGATGAATACGAAGTGGGACAGAGTCAGAAAAAGGGCCAAAATGATTCAAACAATTATCAATTATCTCATATGTCTAGATGATTGATGACTATAGCCTGTGGACATCACTGGGAAGTGATTTTGACCCTCATAAACTGTCGATGACTTGATGTATAACTAGTTGATGATGATTTCTTGATGATTCTTACTGATATAGGCTATGATCAGATCTAACTGTGAATAGGTTGCAAAGGTTTAGGGGGAGAATATGCTATTATTCTAATAATGCATTGTTGGCATTATGTTTAGAAGTCTTTGGTACTTATGTTTTTGAATTGTTTAAATGATACATCATGCTATGTTGCAGTCATGAGTTGCCTATGATAAAATAACAGATGATACTTATATTGCTTGAGCCACATAGTTGTTATGCAGATCAAATTTATGGATGATTCTAGATGACCCTGTTGATGATGCATAGAGTACATATCGTATGTTACTTACATGGTGATCTTCATAAGGACAAGGATAAGAACAAATCTTGAGTATACAACTTTGTTACTTGATAAGTGTCATTTCTTTTATGATGTTGTCATCATGCCTTCAAAGATGCATAAACTTCATATGGTGTAGCTATGGATGAGGATTCCTGATCCAGGTGGATATTGGTGGCCACCTGCCAGGTCCACCTGGACCCCCACCATTGTCTTTCTCAGCATTTTCAGTTTCCTTAATTGTAGCATAGTTTACTATTTTTAGCAGTTTTTCGGGTCCTGAACTTCCGGAGCCGTTTTGAGGCCCTAAACGACGTTTTTTTGGAATTCTGGGGCAACCGAGCCTTATTGTTGCCTCCCAAAGTGGTAGTACTCGGATAGATCTTTCTAACGAGCTATCGTACGCGTCAAACGGAGATCGTATGCCAAAGTTACGACCCCAGGAAATTGATGTACCAATTTACCCAAACGGGGCCCACAATTTGGCGTTTCATCTTCTAGGGTTAGGTTTCGGTATGTGAAGGGTTTTCCATTGTTTCTCAACAATAAATAGGCCTTCGAGCCTCATTGTAATACAGTTCAGAACAGTTCAGAGGCATGTAGCCATCACATCTCTTCTCAGAGATAAGCTACCATCGCCCTAGCTAGTTTATTACCATTTCTGTTTGTAAGCATATGTCAGTATTTTCCATTAATGAAATGAAGTATTATTTCCGCTGCATCTTTGTGTATATGGTTATCTCTGTAATTTGTTGCGTTCCTGCTTAAATCTGGATCAATTCCTATAGTTGTTGACTCTCACATGGTTGAGGATTGTTGTTGTTGATGGTATCAAGAAAGATTGACGAATGACTATAAGCTTATGGTTTTCTAGATACGCATTTCTATCTCTTTGATGGATACACATTATGCTGGTTGCATATTGATACATATTGTTGGTTGGCCGAGAGAATGGTGTTATTACAGGTCTCATGAAGACATAGCTATTTGAAGACATGGATATTCAAAGACATGGCTTACTTATTCACATAATGATGATGAATTCTTACTTTATGATGATAGGTTTTATACTCACATATGTTGATTATCATGATTGATGCTTATCAAATGTTGGATGTTTCCTAGTGATGATACATGGTTGATATATTGAGGGTTCTTGTGGAAAGATCATGCAGTTATTGATGATGATGTTATGATCATAGATGATAACTATGGTGTTTTCACATGCATATGATATGTTGTGAATGATTTTTGTGTCACTGCTCGAAGATATGACATATTCTTAGTTGATTCATGGAGAGTTATGATAAGGCTATTTCTACTAAGGAAACAGAGAAAGTTCATCTTGATGAGATAAAGAGTATAAGTAGGTATCTATATGCGCCATACTTTGTCACAGGTTGATGATATTTACATTGTCATATCTTGGGAAATGATGATGGATATATACAGGATGTTGGTCTGGATGTTGCTGACAAATGCTTACGGTGTATATCAAATATGTTGTATGATAGTTGTTGATGACTATCATGGTCTTATTTAGATCTATGATCTTTGTTATAAATGTCATGTATCTGATTTTATGTAAAGGTCATATAAAGGCCCATGATGTAATAATATGTCTCTATCTGTCATAGTTTTTTAATGCATCCTTTTTGGTCATATGATGTAATTTGTACCCCCACTATGCATGGGAAGGATGGTGTAATAATTGTTATATTTCAGTCATATATAAACAATTTGTATATTCCCACTTGGTTGGGTAGATGAATCAAATTTGGTATATCCGCACTTGGTTGGGATACTAATGTATGTATGAGTCATTCGTGATAGGAAGGTCATAGTTGAGTTATAGAGTCATGTTATTCTTTTGGAAAATATTTTTGCAGGCTCTGTGTCTATTGAGGGGAATCATGGACGGTTTAGTGCATTTGAGCATGTACAAAGGGGCAATTTAATCAAATAATTCACCACATGCCTAGCGGGAGCATGATCAATGTTCATATTCAGCTGTTCAGATGTGGAAATCTTCCTTTTGGTCAGCCCTTTGTCCTTGATATCAAAATGAGTTTCCCTTGATGTCAAAGGGGGAGAGTATCTTGGTTTTGATTGATACATCTAATAGGTTATACATCTTGAAGTAACCAACACCAATATGGTTGCCATCAAGTCCAAAGGAGGAGATTGTTGGCAATATGATGCAAGCTTTGTATTTGATGGCAACCCACTTGTAGCATAACAACTCACTTGTATATGGTAACTAGATGAATCTACAAGAGAGATATCAGATCTGATAGAATTCATGATAGTTTTGTTTGTAGATGTGATAAAATGCAGTGCAATTCAAAGGAGTCTATTTAGAAGTAATGTACTATGGAAAATCACATTATAACAGGTCTATTCAGAGGGAACAATGTAATGGTACAAAAGAATAGTATGAAGGAATAAATGACTATAGATCAGAATCAAGAAGTTGAAGAAAAATGACATTTTCAGGTATGTTAAGCTGTATACACGGGTTCACTGTACAAAAAGAACGTATACATGGGGGTTCATTGTACAAAAATTGTGTATACACACGATTTCACTATACAAAAAGAGTGTATATATATGCATGCACTTTCACAACAGGAAAAGCGTGTATGGGTTGGAAAATCAAGGAAATTCAAGATTAAAGAATACCAAGTTTCAATACCATGGTATTAAACCACAATATTGAGCAAAATAATGGTTACTTGATCCCATCCACGAATACCATAGGTTCTAAGTGTTATTTTGGTCCGAGGTATTGAGAAATGATAAAACTATATAAGGAGGAGAAGATAAAAGGGCTAAGTGTAGAAGTAATGAATATATTATGAAGTGTTAGATCAAAAGCAAATATGCATGTTATGGGCTTCTGATGCTTTCCTTGATCTAGACTAAGTGTGGACCTGAGTGTTTGATGATGGATGACATCTAATGATGGATTAGGATCATAATGACTTATCATTATGTGATCTGATAATGGATAGGATAGATCTGAGTGCTAACAAATAGCTTATTCTTTAAATGCTATGATATGGGTATATCTGAAATCTGGAATAGCTGCGAAGTTATAATTTTTTATTTGTAGATCTATACACTCGTTTGCCTTATTGAAGGTGTGTATACATGATGGTTCGAGACTTCCAAGTGGCGTATGTAGAAGAAAATCTTGTTGTTCAAGGATGACTGATCTATCTAATCAGTGTTGTTGTTTTACTTTGCTGTTTGTCAATAATGTCTTCATTATATCTAGAAGTAAAATTGATTGTATATGGAGATTAATTCTGGTTGATTGATTGATTAAGAAAGAAAGGTGATCCTTGTTTCTATCTGTTTAGAACTCTATAATATGATGGTGGATCTTTAGAATGTCATTGATTGGTACAGTTTGTGGTTTAGAGATTTTATGATTCCGTATCTTTAGAGGTATACCTACGTTGGGCTAAAGGAAGTCACATATACACGCTGGTTGGCTTCATTGAAGGATCGTATACATTCTGACACATGACTTTTGTGTTTACAATTGGTTCTAATTACTGATGAAATGTTCTGGGTTGAGATCTATGTGCTAGTTACAATGATCTGTATGTTCCGATTGATTGCTTCAATTTAACTAAGTTTGAATGAATGTTTGATTCAGTTCTATCAAAGATTGTTTGATTCAGTATGTCAGAGGTTTCAGTGATTATCTGATTCAGTATGTCAGAGGTTTCAGTGATTGATTGATTCATTTGATTCAAATATTGATGATTGGGTTTTAGTTATATTAGAGATTTATGATTGAGTTTTAGTGATTGGTTGATGTAGATGTATTTGTTGGATGTATTACAGTGGTGGTTGATTTTGAGCTTCAATGTTACTAATAGGTCCAGTGTGAAAATTTGATGAAATATGGCCTTCATATTGTGTTGTTGTGTACTAGGACTATCCAGTATGAAATTTATGAAAGTTGGTCCCTAAAGGATACTGAGGGTTGGAGCCTTCAGTGAGGAAGTCAAAGATTCATTGCAGTAGTGGATGGTGATTTAATGAGGGGGTTGGAGCTCCCTTCCAGTAGCAGCTAGAGAACAAGTGAAGGTTTTAGCCTTCTGTAGGCTAGTGCCTATGTACTAGTAAACATATTGGCTAGTACAAGAGCTAGGGTGTTGTAGCTCCCTTCCACTAGAAGCTGAAGAATGAGAGAAGCTTGTAGCCTTCTATAGGTGGGTCTCTGTGTATTGGTATGAGTATGCACTAATGCAAGATTGTAAATATATTATTATTTATATTAAAAAAAGACAAGGACAACAACAACAGGTGTTTTTTCTCCTACATTGGGTTTCCACCATAAATCTTGGTGTTCATGTGTGTTTCTTATGTGTGATGGTTTATTATGTTATTACTGTACATGGTTACTACTTCATGTTTAATAAAGTACTAATGCACTGATTAAAGATCAACATATCATGAATTAAATAAACCATAAGTTCATTAGATATGCATTGGATTGCTTAAGAATAGTTGTGTGCACACACACATTTCCTTCACTGAAGTAATGTATATAAATCTGAATATGGAATTGAAAAATTTATTGATTTGTAAATATTGATTCACCCCCCCCCCCCCTCTCAGTATTATTTTCAACATGCTTTGCTCAAGCTTGAGAAACCTCTGCACTCTCCTATCTATTTCTCTGCTAATCTATGCACAAGCTTCTCTTGGCACAACTTTCTCTCATAAGCTCTACACACAAACTTGTGCTTCCTATTGCTTGGTATCTCTGTCTCCCGTTCACCAAAACAATGATTAAATTTGCCCTTTCATTCATCCTTTTAAAGGAAATTTGGATGGCTAAAATTTGTGAGTTTTCTAGTTAAGGAATGATATATTTGAGGCCTTCTTTTGATTTCATATACCATCTAATTAATGTACATGATTTTACAACTAATAGTCCACTTTCGCTGAACTGTAATCTCAACTAGGCCTTTCTCTGGTATTACATTCTTTAGTGAATTATGAGTGAATATTTAGTTTATTGGTTGACAAATGTTATATTACACCCCACTATTGCATGTTACACCTCAATACTAGATCTTTCACTAATTCCTCTATCAGTTGGAACTAATGTAACTGAATTCAACCGAGTTAAACTGAATTAAATAATTACTACTCAAAAGAACTCAACCTAGGCCCCTAAAATTTAGGAACCACTCTTTATGACTCTAGATAAACTCCCATATCAAATTAACTGAGTCAACTATGTAAAATTAAATTATTTAACTATAAAAGTTGCCATGTGAATTAGAATTATAATTTAATTCCCAATTAAATTCAAGGACAAATTAAGTTATGATTTTTATTGATGTTATTTTTAACATTTCTTGTTGCTATTTTCAAAACACTAGATGGTTTGAAATGTGTCAACGAATTATCTATATTGTTATCATCTCTGAAATACTTCTTAACAAATAAGATATGGATCACAAAATCCTAAATTCAGTGATTATTAATATTATAAACTGAAGGGATTTATAGTATAAACCCAATGGGTTGTAAACTAAAAATATTTTTATTAAACACTATGATTAATATTATAAACCCTATCAATAACACTATACCGTAGGAATATGAACCCTTATATTATTAAACCTAAGGGATCGATATTATAAACCCAATGAAGTAATACTAAAAACTCAAAGGAATAATATTAAACCCAAGGGATTAATATTGTAAACCCAAGGGATTAATATTATAGACCAAAGGTATATAAAGACTAAGATAAATATTATAAACCCAAGGTACATAAAGCCCAAGATAAATATTATAAACCCTAAAAGAGCTAAGGTTGACAATGGTTGGACATGCTTGATTTTCATATTAACACAACTTTTGTCACAATGCGACGTTGGGCCATGGTTGATCATCATTAAATTTCATGTTAAGATGGTGTTTATCACAATGTGATGTAGGGCCATGGTTGAAGTTGGTTGATTTTCATATTGAGATAATATTTTCCATAATAAGATGTTAGACCATGGTTGACCATTGATGACCCTAGTTGTCATAAAGTGTTGTTGGACCAAGAGAGAATCTTTGTCACAATGTGACCATAATTACTAACCATGGTTGGCTATGCCTGACCATGGTTAACCATGGATGACCATGGTTGATTTTCATATTGAGTCAATATTTTTTACAATGTGACGTTGGACCATGGTTGACCGTAGTTGTCACAATGTCACATTAGGCCAAGAGACAATCTTTATTACAATGTGACCATGATTATTGACAAATATTGACCATCGTTAACAATGGTTCATTTTCATATTGAGATAATCATTATCACAATGTGATGTTGTACCATTGTTTCCCATGGTTTCCCATGATTGACCATGTTTAACCACTGCTGATTTTCGTATTGAGACAATATTTGTTACAACGTGACATTTGACCATTATTGACCATGGTTAACAATGATTCACCATATTTAACGATGTCAGCCATATTTGACCAATGTTGACCATGATTAACCATGGTTGACAATAGTTGAATTTCATATTGATAAAATCCTAAGATAAATATTATAAACCAAGATATATAAACCTGACAATAAATATTATAAACGAAAAAAAAAACATGGATGATAATGGTTTAACATGGTTGACCATGTCTGATATTCATATTGAGATAATATTCGGCACAATGTGAGGTAGGATCATGGTTGACCATGGTTGACTATGATTCATTTTCAAATTGAGAAAATCTTTGCCACAATGCGATGTTGGACCATGGTTAACAATGCTTGACCATGGTTGATTTTCATATTGGGACAATCTCTGTTACAATGTGAAATTGGACCATGATTAACCATCATTAACCATCGTTGACAATGATTGACAATGATTGCTCATGGTTTAACATGATTATAAACCCTAGGATTAATATTACAAACCCTATGAATAATATTATACCATAGGAATATGTACCCTTAGATTAATAAACCTAAGGAATTGATATTATAAACCCAAGGGAATAATAAAGAAAAATGATAAGTACTAAACCACAAAGGAATAATATTAAACCCAAGGGGTTAATATTATAAACCCAATGTATATAAATCCTTAGATAAATATTTTATCCCTAAAATAAATGTGGTTGACCATGGTTCATCATGCATGTTTTTCATATTGAGACAATCCTTATCACAATGCAATGTTGGACCATGGTTGATAATGTTTGATTTTCATAGCCAAACAATCTTTTTCACAATGTCACATTGAACCATAGTTCACTATGGTTGATTTTCATATTGAGACAATCTTTGTCATAATGTGATGTTGGACCATGGTTGATCATGAATGATTTTATAAAAAATGGCTAACCTGTAGGAATTTATAGGGTAAGTTCCTCAGACAGAACACCAAAGGACACCGCTCACAACCAGATTGCAGTATTTTTGACGTGGTTAAAACCCTCAAAGAGGGAAACAGTCCACGGCCTGAGCCAACGCGGCCACTTCAGGCAATTTATTAATAAAAGAATGAAAATTTACATATGCTTCTCTCATGCACAGATTACCCTACAAATGACCCTCCATGCGCTTTAAATAGAAATCATGGACCAATCGGGTGTCAAGCCACGGATCAAGTGTCGGTAATACCGAGGAGAAAATGAGCCATTGGATCACTACATATCGTGACCGTCGGATTGTAAGTTACAAAAAGTACAACGGTAAAGAAACACACTTTACCTAACTCTATACCTAACTCTATACTAGACCAAGTTGTACTTAACTATTTCCTATGTGTCGGAATATCCTAACATCCCCCCTTAAGAACAACTTGGGATAGGATTGAAGGATTTACAAATATGACACAATAGGAGAAGGAAGGAGGCACTAGAGCCTATCCCTCCTTAGTGACAACTTCCTGAACTCCAACCATAAATCGAAGTTTAGTGAACTTCACCTCTGTGAGAGCCTTTGTGAAGATGTCTGCAACTTGATCATCTGTTGAACAATATTGCACTTCAAGAACATGGTCGTGAATGAGCTTTTTGATGAAGTGCATGTGCAGTTCAACGTGTTTGCTGCGCTGATGTTGGACTGGATCTTTACATAGCTGAATGGCACTTTGATTATCACACCAAAGTGTAGTCGGATGTTGCTGCTCAAAGCCAAACTCTAACAGGATCTGACGAAGCCACAAGGCTTCCTTACTAGCTTCTATGGCACCACGATACTCTGCTTCTGCTGATGAAAGAGAAATCGCACATTGTTTCTTGCAAGCCCATGTAATAGGTCTTGAACCAAGAGTGAACACATAACCGGCAGTAGACTTCCGATCATCAGGGTCACCAGCCCAATCGAAATCAGTGAAACCAACCAATAGAGGAGATGCTTCGGCACTGTAATGAATCCCAAACTGAACTGTACCTCGAACATAACAAAGTATTCTTTTAGCTACTTTCCAATGAATTTCACGGGGGTTTTGCATGAACCGAGCAATAAGGCCAACAGCAAAGGAAAGGTCAGGACGAGTATGGGTTAGATACAAAAGTTTTCCTACAAGTTGACTGTATAAGGTAGCATCAACTTCAGGAGAAGTACAAGTGACTGAAAGTTTGACTCCAGACTGAAAGGGAGAAGGGGCTGGCTTACAGTCTTCCATGTGAAAGTGGCGTAGAATATCATAGGCATACTTGGACTGAGAAAGGGAAATACCTTCCTTGGATTGCAAGACTTGAAGAGGGAAAAAATAATGTAAGTGTCCTAAGTCTGTCATTTCAAACTTCCTTTTAAGGCTAGACTTCACATGGTTGATAAGGTTTGGATCACTACCGGTAAGGATAAGATCATCAACATAAAGAACAAGAATGATAAGAGACTTGCCCACTTTCTTGGTGTAGACAGTATTGTCAAAATGACACCTAGAAAAGCCAGATTCTAAAAGAAAGTTGTCCATTTTGGCATACCAAGCTCGAGGAGCTTGCTTGAGACCATAAAGGGATTTCTTAAGCCGACATACAAGGCTGGAGTTTGTTTTTATGAAGCCAATGGGTTGTTCCATGTAGATTTCTTCATGCAACTCCCCATGCAAGAAGGCAGATTTAACATCCATCTGATGGACTTCCCATTTGAACGAGGCAGCAAGGGAAAGAACAAGGCGGATAGAGTTCATTTTGGCAACAGGGGAGAAGGTTTCAATGTAGTCAATGCCTTCTACCTGTGAAAAACCTTTAGCAACAACACGAGCTTTATGTTTATCAACTTTCCCATCTGGTCCATACTTGGTTCTGTAAACCCATTTGCATCTAACAAGTTTTCGTCCCTTTGGTAGAGGAACAAGATCCCATGTATCATTTGCCAATAATGAATGATATTCTTCATTCATAGCTGCTTCCCAATCTAGATGGCCTGAAGCTTTTGCAAAGGTGTCAGGATCATAATTTACTGGAGCTTGAGCCAGTAAAGAAGAGGCTCTCTCGAACTGAGAACGTGTACGTCACTGATCTGTAGGATCACTGGCAAGATCACCTGCTGCATCTCGAGTAGCACGAACCCATTTTGGAAGCTGAGTAGCTGAAGGAGGATCCTGAGATGGTGGGGGAGGATTGTCATCCTCACTTTCATCATCTGAAGAAGAAATGTTTTCAAAGGTAGAAGAGATAGGAAGAGGTGGCACATCCACCGGACTAGGCTCGCAGGCCGATATATTTTCATCAAATTTTACATCTCTTCTAATGATAACATTTTTGGACTTAAATTGAATACGTCTATAGCCTTTGACATCTTCAGAATATCCAACAAAAGTACATTTTTCACTCTTAGGTTTTAAAGCTTTATGCTTTTCATCTGGAATATGGGCCCACGCTTCACTTCCAAAAACACGAAAGTGACTTACATCTGGTTTGATTGAGCTCCATGCTTCTTCTGGAGTGATATTCTTTAAAGCCTTAGTAGGAGTATTATTTATTATGTAATTTGCACAGTTAATTGCTTCTGCCCAAAAACTAAGACCAAGCCCTTTAGATTGTAGCATACAATTAGCCATTACCTTTAAGGTGCGATTCTTCCTTTCAGCTACACCATTTTGTTGTGGACTATATGGAACAGTATGTTGCATTTGAATTCCATTCTCAGTGCAATAGTTGATAAATGTGTTTTTAACATATTCTCCGCCATTATCAGATCTTAGCTTAAGAATTTGATGTCCAGATTGTTTTTCAACAAAGGCCTTGAAGGCCAAAAATGTGTTAAATACTTCACTCTTGAGTTTTAAGAAGTATACTCATGTGCGTCTGGAGAAATCATCAATGAAAGTTAAGAAATACTTGCAGCTAGAGAATGACACAACTAGAAGTGGACCACATAAATCATTATGCACAAGCTGTAAAGGGATTGAGGCATGCCAAGAGGCATGTTTTTCAAAACTGTCTCGATGATGTTTTCCGAGTACACATCCGAAACAAACACCATCTCTGCAAGATACCATAGGAAGACCTGTCACCATGTTTTCTTTACATAGATGTTGAAGGGAGCTACAGTTTAAGTTACCAAATCGCTCATGCCAAAATTTGCTCACTTCATCGTTATGAGCAACAAATACTGAGGGAAGATTTGATGACCCAAAGTTGTGAAAATTATACAACCTTGTAGAATCATCAACAATGCCAGTAGCTAAAATATTTTTAGGATCTCTTAGGTCCTTGATTACAACATCATGAGGTGAAAATTCAACAATTTTACCTTCACCTGAATGAGTTATTTGATATACAGATAGAAGGTTGCAGGATAAGGTTGGAACAAATAATACATCATTAAACTGACCATTGTCTAGATGAAAAGTTCCAGTCCCTACAACACTAAGAGATCTATCATCACCAACATATATATTTTTGGTGTTACAAACATTTAGAGAAGAAAACATGGCTTTGTTTTTGGCCATGTGATAAGAAGCTCCAGAATCAATGAGCCATTCATGAGAATGAGAAGAAGAAGATACATTTAATGCATAACCAGACCGAGATGATTGACAACCACATGCAGAAAGTGCCATTCCTGAAGATGAAGTTGAAGTTGAAGAATGCTCCACATGCATGTTATGTTTCTTCATCGCTGCTTCCAAGGCTTCCATCTTCTTAAAGCATTTGGATTCTAAGTGGCCATCTCATTTACACAATTTGCAATGTCTATCAGTCTTCTTCCATTTGTTTTTATTTGTCTTATCATTTTGTTGAAATGATTTTTCATTTTGAGGCTGAGATTGCTTAGGACCCTTGTTTGGTTTAGGACCATTCTTTTTAGGATATGACTTCTTAGGATTCTTTGAATTTGGTTGTTGCTGGGCGGCTAACACTTTCTTGGAAGAGTTTCCAAGATTAAGAAGACCAAGGTGTAATAGTTTTTCTTGTTCTCTTATTAAAGAATCACAAAAAGAGTCAAAGGAAGGGGACTTGTAGTCTGTTCCTTGAGAAATGAAGGCTCCTCTTGTAGAATGGAAGGTGGAAACAAACACAGAGTAGGCTGGTCCCAACTTTGTAAGAATGGAATAGATAAGGTTACTATCTTCTTTCTTAACTTTAACACCTTCCAAGAGATATCTAAGGGTCTTGAATTTGGACAAGAAATCTTCAATGCAAGAAAAATTATTAGGGTCCAATGTAAGCAACTCATTTTCAAGTTGATAGGCTCTATGTTCATTTTTAATCCCAAAAAATTTATTGATTTGTTTCATTGCTTCATCAGGAGTATCAAGTTCTGCAATATGGAATCTAAGATCTGGAGAAATAGATATCCCTATCAATCCACGTGCTTGATCTTGCCTATTTTCCCATTTAGCAGCTTTATCTTCATCCTTCGGTTTCTTTTCTTGGCTTGACGCTATTCTGTAGAGACCTTTACTTCTAAGTAAATCCTCAATGTAGGACAACCATTGGAAGTAGTTGGTGCTGTCAAGGGTAACTTGGTATTGACTTTCCATTTCAATGGAAACTGAAGCTAAATATGCTAAAAATAAGTGTTCCAATGGATATATCTGGAAAAATTAGGCTGGTTTAAAAAAAACGGCTTTGAAAATGGCGTCTGGATGAAGAAGTTATGGCTTTTTGAAAAAAACGTTGATGAAATTGCCGACAAAGTGCGGGAATGTGCAGAAATGAAAAAGTCCGCCCCCACAAAATGGAGACTTGAACCCAAGACCTCTACTCTCTTAAAATAGCTTTGAACCAATTGAGCTATACAAAAAATTTGAGAGAGAGCGAGAGAGAGAGAGAGAGAGGGGGGGTGCTTTGGGTTGCGTGCTTTCTTTGAGAAAGCTCTTTTTCCCTACAAAACAAAAACACAAAACCCAACACAGACATGCAAAGAAAATGAACCTTACGGCTCAAAGTTAGCTTTAGCCGAAAAACTAAATATTTTCAAAAATGAACCTTGCGGCTCAAAGTTAGCTTTGGACCGGAAACTAAATATTTTTCTCAATGTTTCTGATTTTTCGAGATCACACTAAGGCGCAGGGAAAAGAGCATACGCATGAGAAAAATCCTTCCTTTCTGTTTCTGATTTGCCTAGATCGCACAGAGTCGCAGGGCAAAGAGCATACGCAGAAATGAAAGGTATAGATCCGGTAATAAAAAAAGGCTAAATAAATCGGAACCGAAATAAACAGAGAGAAAATAACTGTAAACTGCAAATAAACACTGTATACCTCCAGATCTAAAAATGACGCAGCTAGGGCTACCGGAAACCTTTTCGCCTGAAACGAAAGGGGTTCCTCACTGGAACAGATGCTCCCAACACAACCGAGCAGTCCTCTTAGCCTGAAAGCAGTCAGAAACAGTAGATCTAGGAAACGGCAGTCGGATGTAGTTCTACCGGCTTCAGATTTGGATCACCAACAGACGCGGCCCTCAAATAGCTCTGATACCATGTAGGAATTTACAGGGTAAGTTCCTCAGACAGAACACCAAAGGACACCGCTCACAACCAAATCGCAGATCAATACACCAGTATTTTTGACGTGGTTAAAACCCTCAAAGAGGGAAACAGTCCACGGCCTGAGCCAACGCGGCCACTTCAGGAAATTTATTAATAAAAGAATGAAAATTTACATATGCTTCTCTCATGCACAGATTACCTTACAAATGACCCTCCATGCACTTTCAATAGAAATCATGGACCAATCAGGTGTCAAGCCACGGATCAAGTGTCGGTAATACCGAGGAGAGAATGAACCGTCGGATCACTACATATCGTGACCGTCGGATTGTAAGTTACAAAATCTACAACGGTAAAGAAACACACTTTACCTAACTCTATACTAGGCCAAGTTGTACTTAACTATTTCCTATGTGTCGGAATATCCTAACATAACCACGGTTAACCAATACTGACCATCGTGTTGGTGTCCAGGTATGAACGATTTATTCACCCCTTTTTCTACAGTAATGTATCAATCCGGGTGTGTATTCTTTCCAAGGCAACACGTAAGTTATATGCAGGGGAAAGGTTACAATCTGTCATCAACCAAGGGTTAGTGATTACCAAATCAAAGCATTGTTGAAACAGAAATAGAAACTCAACTGCAGAACTTAAAAAGGTATTCATAGTGATCTAAAGAATCTGCAACAGTAATCAAGAAATAAACACAGCAATGAACAATACACACATAATAAGGAAACACGCAACATCTGATCAGAAGAGCGGGCCCAGCGCTCTGATCATGGTTACATTACTCATAGCGAAAGAAAGACCAACAAAAAGGGTTGTATTTTATTAATCTGAACGATGTTGTTCCAATACAATGTAGGGTCTGGCTAACCCCTTGTACATGAATTACTCGTCTTTTATACAGTACAAAGGGGAGTAACATCTCTCCCCAAAACCTGGCAACTATATGCCCAAACATATACATCAGTTCAACACAACACTAGCATCGAGAGAGAAAGAACAGGAATGATTCAAAACGGGTTGAGAACAGCTGCAAATCAGATATGTTTTTTCATCGTGGTCGATCAGTTGTTGTGAATCACGGAGCTACTGCGATATGCCATGAGGTCAACACCTATGGTCCATCATCTGTGGTCATAACATGTTTTAGTGGTTCTCATAGGTAAACCCACATGACTCTACTTCATTAATTAAATATCCCAAGAGACGATAAAGGGGAATTACCTCATAGTTTTACATAGTAAATGTATGCAAATGAAGACAAAAGGGATGAAAAGAGGAGTGGAAATGCAGGGAAAAGATAGGCCGATTTGGTGCCCAACACATTATTTACCATTATTATCAATGATTCATATTATAAACACAAAGGAATAATAAACCCAAAGGATTAATACTAAAAACCCAAGGGAATAATATTAAACCCAAGGGAATAATATAAAACTAAGGTATATAAGCACTAAGATAAATATTATAAACCCTTAAATAAACGTGGTTGACCATTGTTTATGTTCATATTGAGACAATATTTATCACAATGCCACGTTGGACCATGATCAACCATGATTGAACCCTTAGATTATTAAACCCAAGGGATCTATATTATAAACCCACATGATTAGTACTAAAACCCCAAGGGATTATGAACACAAGGGAATAATATTAAACCCAAGGCATTAATATTATAATCCCAAGGTATATAAACCCGAAGAAAACTATTATAAAGTGTAAAATAAACACAGTTGACCATGGTTTATTTTTATATTGAGACAATCCTTGTCACAATGCAACGTTGGACCATGGTTGGGCATGCTTTACCATGAATGATTTTCATATCAAGAAAATCATTGTCACAATGTGAACTTGGACCATGGTCAACTTTCATATTGAGATAATCTTTGTCACAACGTAACATTGGACCATGGTTAACCATGATTGATTTTATAAAACATGGTCGACCATGGTTGACCACGATTGATATTATAAAACCAAGGGAATAATAAATCGAAGGGATTGTTATTGTAACACCAATGGAATAAAAAGGACAAGGGAATAATGTTAAACCCAAGGAATATGAACCTTTGTATTAATAAACCCAAGGGATTGATATTATAAACCCAAGGGACTAATATTGAACCCATGGGATTAATATTATAAACCCAAGGTAAATAAATCCTCAGATAAGTATTATAAACCCTAAGATAAACAAGGTTGATCATCATTGACCATGTTTTATTTTCATATTAAGTCAATACTTATCATAATGTGACGTTGGATAATAGTTTAACATGCTTTACCATGATTAATTTTCATGTTGATATAATCTTTGTCATAATGCAACATTGGAACAAGGTTGACCATGATTGATTTTCATATTGAGACAATCTTTGTCACAATGTGGCATTGGAGCATGGTTGACCATGATTGATTTTATACAACATGGCTGACCATGATTGACCATGGTTGACTATCATTGATATTATAAACCTAAGGGAATAATAAATCAAAGTGATTAACACCAAAAAACTAAGGGTTTATTAACTCAAAGGAAAAATATTAAACCCAAGGGAATACTATTAAACCTAGAAATATGAACCCTTATATTAATAATGAAAAGGAATTGATTTTATAAACCCAAAAGAATAATATTAAACCCTAGGAATATGAACATTTAAATTAAGAAACCCAAGGGGTTGATATTATAAACCCAAGGGAATAATTGTTGGGTCCCTATAATACTAGTGATTACCCCATTACTATTGTAGTTATACCCCTTATTAATATTGTTGTGCCCCTATTGCCCCCATATTGTTATTACTGTGCCCCATAGAATCCCTCTATTGCTATTTTTGTGGCTTTATATTATTATTGTTAGGTCGGCTGGATTATATTGTTACTCCTTAGACTCCTATATATTGAAAGGAGGTTTTGTCATTTGTATCATCCAAGAATTTTTCATTTATGTAATGTAAAAGAGGTTGCCCCCTCGAAGAGGCTGAATTCTAAGGCATTGATCTATCTTTTCTATCTTTTCTTTACCTGGTTTCATAACATTTGGTATCAGAGCTTTGGATTCTAGGGTTTCGTTGCTCCAAACAGGTCATCGGGGCATTTAGAGAAAGGAATATACTGATAGGCATTCAATGGTTTCTGAAAACATCGAGTAGAAAGCTTTCCAGAGGTATGGAAGTTTGGACCTTTGAAAAGCACAATGTCCAGAATGTTGACACTAGAAGATGAGATGCAAGAAGTGATCCGAATGTGCTCAGGATAGATGGACTGGTAGCAATCCAAGAACTGAACCAATCTGTCTCTGGAGCCATTCCAAACCATGCAGCCATCGTCGATGAAGCGTCTGAAGAGCTGAATCTCGGGGGCAGGGAATCTTCTGAAGACTTCTTGCTCAAGGTGGCAAAGAAAGAGGCAGGCATAAACCACAACAAAGTTGCTGCCCATAGTTGTGCCTCGAATCTGCCGATAGTAAGTGCCGCCAAACTGAAGAAAGTGCCATTTGAGCACCAATTCTGCTGCGCTGACCAGGAAGTTGACATCTTCTGGAGTAAAAAGCTCGGCAGTGCTTTGCTCAAGCATTTCTCGTAAGGCATGCAAGCCTTCCTGAGTGGGAATGCTGGGATACAGAGACTCAACATCAAAGGTTACAAGAAATGAATCTGCAGCAAAACGCTTGGATTCAATATCCTGTAATAAGGTGAGAGAATCTGGAAGATGGTTTGGTTGAGCAAGCAAGGTGCTGAGAAGTTTATAATGCAAGAATTTGGAGAGAGGTTCTAACATAAAACCGTTGTAGGCACAGATAGGCCTACCGACAGGCGGGTTTTTATGAACTTTCCAAATGAAGTAGAGTCTGCAAGCTCTAGCATTATGAGTTTTGACTTGCATTATGTATTCCCATTGTTGCACTGAAAGAAGATTTCTATATCTGGCTTGAAGCTGACTGAGAGATCTTCTGATGGCCATCCATGGAACTGCTGCATACTGCCTGTAGACATTGAGATCAGAGAGTTGCCGGTGAGCTTCGGCAACATAGCTATCTCTATCCAGAACAACAATGCCCAGATTTTTATCTGCTGGTTTGATTACAATAGGGAGCCGACGAAGACTCCTTAGTGCAAGCAGCTGGGATCTGGAGAATCTGGGTTTGGAGGAAAAGTTTACAGAAGCAATGCGGTCCTGAAGGATGGATAGGCCAATATGGAGAGAGCGATTAAGGTCCGGATCATTAATAGGAGGTTCCCAAGTGGGATTAGGTAAACGAAAGGGATTATAGGTTTCATTTACAGAAAGTCTGAAAAACCTTCTGAGACGACAAAGACGAGAAAAGTAAGCATACTCTTTGAAGATGTCATCTATGGCCATGGGGGGAGGCCGAGGAATATATTTGTGCCCTAGGCCCAGCAATTTGGTTTGGCTGAAGGAAAGAGGAATGGAAGAAAGATTGTGGATAGCAAGATTGCTAATCCTACGATCTATCTGGGAAGGAGTCATTTTTCCAATCAGATAAGCCAAGTAGGAAGCGGGGCTGATGGAGGGCAACCAGAAAAGATGACGAAGCTTGCTTACACTAAAGGAGCCTTGCCTTTGTTTCGGGCAAGGTTCTGGGGCAAATTTAGCTGTAGTGGCGCATATGGGGCAGCTTCCGGATTCAAACCAGTGTTCGGGAAAGGCTGGTTTGGAACGGAGGCCGACTACCCAGCAACAGATTGAGTGGAGCGATTCCCTCGGCGGAACCGCCCTCTGCCAACCCCGTTTTTTGGCTGAGGATCCTGCGCAGTAGGCTGCTGGGGCAGCTGTTGAAGCTGCTGCTGTCTCTGAGGTTGTCTGCGCAGTTGCTGGGGCTAACTACGCAGAGGTTGCTGGGGAAGTTGTTGCCTCTTATACCTACAAGAGAGGTGGTAAAGTGGTAGGAGACTTATTAGGGTGGGGACCTGCCTTGCCACCTACTCAGTGGGCAGGATTGGAAGGGTCCTCTAAGTAATGCTAGATTGACTGAGTTAATCAATCCTGTCCTCTTCACATGAACCCACCTGGTTATTTCTCTCATTCCAGGCCACACTATTTGCCTCGTTATATACTGTTCGTTCCCCTAGGAGTTGAGAGTTTGCATCAGCAGCTAACATCTGCTTGCCTGCGTGCGGCGTGAGACGAAGGAAGAGCAGAGAGGAAGGCTAGATTCGGTAAGATCGGAATCAATGGGTTCTTCCAATGGAGAAATTGAGGTTGAAGCATTCTTGGAGGAGTGCAAGCAGTCAGGGGATTGGGCCTACAATTCCTTGAAGAGGATTATGGAGAAATTGGAATGTTCTCAAACTCGCGTGGAAACAAGGGTTTTCCTGACCAGATTGCAGAACTACATTCATTTTACCGATCCCCAGGAGAACTGCCTCTCACAGTTTCACTTTGACATCCATGATTTGTCTCTCTCCAGCAATGAAGGTTTTCAACAAAGTAGGAAGAAGCTGACAATGATGGAAATCCCAAGTATTTTTCTTCCAGAGGATTCGTCTTTCACTTTTTTCAAAGGCATAAATAGTTATTCTGACTCTATGTTTAGCGACAGGACAGTGGCTGAGCTAGGGTGTGGTAATGGATGGATATCCATTGCTTTAGCTGAAAAGTGGTCTCCCCTCAAGGTATATGGTCTTGATATAAATCCCAGAGCTGTCAATATTGCCAAGATAAACTTATATCTTAATTCCTTGGATGGGAGTGGATTTCCAATTTATGATGATGAGGGGAAGACTTTGCTTGACAGAGTAGAGTTCCATGAGTCAGATTTGATACATTACTGCAGAGAACATAATATCATACTAGATCGTATCATAGCTTGTATTCCTCAGATGCTCAATCCAAACCCTGAAGCCATGTCAAAAATAATCACAGAAAATCTTTGAGGTGCAAGGAAAAGGTTAGAGACCTGGTGGTTGAGGGGGAGTATCAATTACCTCTCAAGATGTAGCCTCTGAAACAACCTCAACAAATTGTGGAGCAACAAGAATTGGAAAAGTAGAGAGGATACAGGCTAGAACCAACCACTCAAGTAGAGACCTCCAGTAGGGGGATATTTAGAGACAAGTGGGAAGAGGGAGCACATGCAGCCATACCTCCAAGTGAGAGGTGGGGTGATGTGAAGAAATAGTCCCAAGAGTGTAGAAATTTAGGTAGGGTCCATTGAGGTTTTTTTTTTTTTTTTCTCATTGATCATTACCTTGCTTGGGGGGCACAAAGTATTAAGTACAAGGAGGATGAATGTCAGTTAGATATTGAGGAGAGGGGACAATGTTGACACTAGAGCAAAAGGCTCAAGAGCAGAGCCAACAACATCACAATTTTTCCAATAGACAGTTGTAGAGATAGTTGATTCAGTTTATTTTTGGATTTTTTTTGGTTGCAGATGTTGTAGTAACAACAAGAATAGTGACAAGATTTGCATTGAGAACATTCCAAGGGTACTGGATTGGGATAGATGTGAATTACCTTTCTCGTTGAGAGGGAGTGTTTAAAATAACAAAAATTAATGTAAAAAATAGCATCAAGAAAGATCCTGATTTAATTTATCTGTGAATTAAATTAGGAATAAAATTGTAAATCCACATCTCAAGATAGCTTGTTTTAGTAAACTAAGTTAATTTGATTTGGTTAACTCAATTCATTCAATTTGAGAGTCTAACTAGAGACATGAAAAGTGTCTCCTACATTATAGGATCCCTGGTTGAGTTTATTTTGAGTTGTAACTAATAAATTCAGTTTAACTAAGTTAAAGTGAGTTAACCTAGTTCTAACCGATGGACGAAATAGTGGGAGGTATAGTAGTGTGGTGCTTCCTGCAGTCAAGTGTGACATTGCTTGAAGTGTAGTGTGGCGTTTCCGGAAGTGTAGTGTGGTTCTGTCTAAATTACAGTGTGGTGCTCCTTGAAGTAGTGTGGTTCTACTTGAAGTCGAGTGTGGTGTTGCTTGCAGTGATCAACTAGTAAACTGAAGATTCACTCATAATTAACTCATGCATGTGAGATTTGGGAAACACCTAGCTGATATTAGAGTTCAGCGACAATGTACTATGAGTTGTATAATTATCTAAATTGTATAGATATTGCATGGAGTTAGAGGAAGAGCCTAAATTAACTACTCAATCCAATGGAGGAAAATTCTTATTAAATAATGACCTAATTCCTCATTTAACAATGCAATTAAGTAGGGGCTTGTAAGGATAGGAAATTGGCTAAGTGTTGGCCACAGTTAGCTTAGGAAGCATTGAGATAGATAAATATAGTGCAAATGTTTCTCGGGATTGAGAAAAACATTGTAATCTTCTCATATTTTTCTAACTAGTGCAATATACAGATAGTAGGGGTTTTTAGCTTTGGCTTTCCCTAGGAAATCATTATGTAATGTGCTGATTGAATTCTTTCTCTTATATGCTTCATGATTTCGCAATCGATTAATTGTTTCCACTAATGAGTAGAGTAGATTCATTCTTTCGTTTTAGCTTATTACAATTATCAGTTTGAATGTACGAGGAATTTTTATATGGTATCAGAGTTAGATTTACAGGAATTTCTATAGATTGACCAATGGTCGACCATAAATGATATTATAAACCAAAGGGATTAGTAGTGAAAACGAAAGGGAATAATATAAAACCATAGCGATATGAACTCTTATATTAATAAACCCAAGGGATTGATATTATAAATCCAAGGGAATATTAAACACAAGGGATTAAAAATAAAACCCTAAGGGATTATGAGCCCAAGGGAATAATATTAAACATGAGGGATTAATATTATAAACCTATGTTATATAAACTCTAAGATAAATATTATAAACGCTAAAATAAACATGGTTGTCCATGGTTGACTATGGTCGATTTTCCTATTCAAACAATCCTTGTAATAATGCGATGTTGAACCTTGGTTGACCATGATTGGCTTCATAAAACATGGTTGACCATTTATTAATTAATGAATTAATGAATTAGTTTTTCTAATTAATTAGTCAAATAACTGTAATTAATAAATTAATTATTTATAACTATTTATATAGTAATCATAAATAATGAACTATGATCATTTAATTAATAATCAATGAAATAATTGATTAATATTTAATCAATTAATTAGAATTAAATAATCATAATTATTATAATTAGTTAATTAGTTATTAATTATTATTAACATTATTAATTATATTAATTAATTAATTAATTATTATTATGATTATTATTACTACTAATTAATTAATATTATTATTACCCAGATTCAGGTGCTTGTGAGACCACTGACACAATTTCTAAGTCCTCCCATCTGCAGCCTCCAGTTGGCTCGCTTCCCTCACCAAGTGGTAATCATGGCCTTTACTCCACCTTTCTAGATCTTGTTGTCCACATACTAGGCTACTCTGCTCCCATTACACTGCAATAAATTAACAAACATGATGGAAATTCTCTTCTCCATGCTTCATTCTCCCTTTGTCATTCCCTCCAATGCTCCCTATGGCTTTGACACCACGACCCTGCTTTGTTGCCATCAAACAATAAATCAAGACAGGGGCAGAGGTAGAGGTCATGGGCATCTCCCCACCACCTTTGACAATGAAACCACTCCTGCAATTTTCTATTACAACATATCAAAGTCCACTAGAGGAGATGTTCTTGCTATGGAGGAGGTAGATACTCGTTGAGGTTGTCTAATGCTCTAGGCTCTCTAGAAACTCATCATTTTCCAAATTAAGGATAGATTTGTTGGATAAATGAGCTATCATCGCACTAGAGACACTCTTTCTCCTCACTTAGATGTCTGGCCAAAGTCCTCTCCATCAAATTTCCACCAAACATTCCTTCCTCCTGTTCTCTTGCTCGCTCTCCTTCACATTCCCCTTCCGTCGACATTCCTTCCTCTTGTTCTCTTGCTCGCTCTCCTTCACATTCCCCTTCCGTCGACTCCTCATCAATGCCCATCGCCTGTGCTCCCATGGCCCATTGCCATCACCCCATGGTCTTGTCTCCTCAGTGGTTGATGCTCCTCCTTCCTACCCTCTTCCTCCAGTCCCTATGGCTACTAGATCCTAGAGGAGCTTCTGACAGACACTCAAAAGATGCAAGCTCAAGGGAAGATCCAGGCACAATGTGGCACCAGTGTGGCAACCATGCAGTTCCAATGAAGAAAAATGTAGCACACCAACCTTTGGCAATTTTCATGTTGATTCTCTTATTCCATTATGGCATCATGGCAGGCTCCCTTCCATGTTTATTTTTGCGTGGATTGGAGAGAGAGCCTCAACATTTACTAATGTTTTTGGCTTCACACCAATTTGGGTTTCTCATGAAAAACAATTTAATGTTAGGTCTAAGGATTACATTTCTTCTTAATTGCCAGTTTTTTTTTTTTAATTGTACGACCTTTGAGCTCTAATTTCTCCTTATTGGGGTAGATTCTTTCAATTTTCATCTCTTGTTTCCTCACACAAAGGCAAAGAATTCACTCTTGCATGAAAACCACGTAACATTTTTTCTTTAGTATAAGGTAACTATGTTTACTTACAAAAAATTATTATTATTAATTAATTAATTATTATTATTAATTACATGAATTAATTATTATTATTATTATTATTATCTATTAGTGAAAGTACTTCTATTATATTATCATGAATATACATATTACAAAATGTGTCTCAACAACTCTGCCAACTTAACTTCAACCGGATTTGTTAGCTAGGAGAGTCAGAGTATGGATAAGATGTTTTCATTATACCTTTATTTCCAATAGGTTTATTAGCCATACATGCCAAAATGAGACAAAAATGATAGATGAATTGTGAGCATCATATCACAAAGGTGGTTGAGGAGGATGCGAAGGAGGTGTTGCAAGTAGGTCGGTCTCTCATGCATGTTGAAATAAATGAGCTCAACTCTGGCCTTCAAATCACGCAGGAGATCATTGATATGATGTTGGCTTCCAACAAATGTTATCTAAATTCTTTAGAATTTCATTCTGGCTAAATTGAATGTCATTCATATAGGCCACCAGCTATTTCATATGCTCATATCTATAATCTCTAAGGATATCTAGGTTGCATGGATTCCTTAGTGTCTTGGGTATTGCTTTCACGATAGCGAGCATAGCGATGTGTCTAGGGGAGCAACCCTAGTAATGGGATACATACCCCTTGCGCTCGACACTCCCAATGATTGCAGTTAAAAAATTATGGTTGTTGGCACAATGCACTACCTACCCCTACTAACCTCCGACTCTACAAGGTTGACCTCTCTGTCGAGGCATAACTCTATTCACACAAATTTCCCAAACTTGATACTCAGAAAGGGCAACAACTTCCATAGTGGCACTTCCCATAAGAAACCAAGCAAGAGACCGATAGACCAAACAAAGAGGAGGGGATACAAACTCGGTGGCACAACAAATCCCATAAAACTCAAGGGTGACTTTAAGCTTTCCCAACCTGAGTTGGATTTTACCACTAGTAGAGAAGATTACAAACATATAGTTACTTGACTACCCCACCCATAAAACCTTTAAATATAAGAGATAAAAACCAAACTCGGACTGATGTAAAGTGGTTGTAGCTCTGAGACAAAGTACACTTATGGCCGGGTCTAAGGGAGGGCAAGACTGAAGACTCTAAAGACTCATGAACAACAGAAAGGAAACGGTCCCCCTAGCCACAGACGACCAATGAACCCAATTTCTTGACCCTACAAAATCACTCACCTGCAACCATAACCTCAACACCACAAAAAAGAAACTACATAGGAAGACCACAACAAGATAGAAAGAGTTACCTGTAGGCCACACAATTCTATTCTGGAGGGGGTTATACACCACTTGTAGGATTTGATGCTTCCACTCACAAATAAAAACCCGTAAAGGAGGTATGAGAAGAAAATAAAATGTGCTTTGGCATGTCATATGAATGCTTGATAGCCATCCTCAAAACAAAATGTTGAATAACGATTTTTCGCTATGCATTTCCAACTATTCAACATCCAGGGTGAGCAAGCATGGCCATCCGCGTTGAATCTCAATGCCCTACACCTACTTCTCATCACTTGGCTGTCTTCAAACTTCCCACAATGCTTAGGAGACATTATAACTTCAATAATCTATTATGGAAAGTTCGGAGACTTGCTGCCACATCCCATTAATTCCTTTATGACAAGGAGGATGCCCATCATGTGCCTTGAGGGGAAAACCCTGAGGTCATTTGGCCCGACGTGCATTTACCCCCATCAGAGGAAGATTTTTCTTGATTCATTATATGGAATAGAGTGGCCATTTCACTGTGGTCTAGGTTAGCTGAGCTCAAATCCAAGTACGAACTCATGGTTATGTCCTGATGTCTTTCCATTGTAACCCAGTTCGCCAACCCGTTAGTCACCTTTTTCCCAGTTCTCAGGAAATGAGTTATTATAACATACGATAAACTATATATTAGAGCCTTTATCCACCCTTCTTATGACTCCAATCGCCAAGTGTACATGAGGTTAGATGAGGAAGACTTGTTGACTATTTTTTATGCCATATGGATTACAATTTTTGGATCTCCTGAAATTTGAATCTTTGAAGATCCTATTCTTTGAGTGAGGAGGAGGCCTTTTTCAAGGCTAGTTAGCTCTGCAACATTGTTGGTTGTGACTTTGCAATAAACTGCATAGCTTCCAACTAGGGACTAGGAGGAATCATGAATAATCCCACAAAAACAAGTCGGGTCTGGGTTACCTTTAGAGGCCCCATCAAAATTTGTTTTGACAAAAAACCTAGAGGGCCTTTCGTGAAGAATGATCGTGATTTAGCTATGATTTATATTGCAACTGAGGAATGATGAGTTACCATCTTAGATGACAAATTGAGAAAGGAGAGAATATTTGTTTCATACATATCAACTTTCCAATCCTCATCCCCCCATTTTTTCACTAGGACAGTTTCATGAAGGTTTTATTTTACAATCTTCCATATAGAGAGGCCTGCAGGTTCTTAATTGTGGAAAAAAACTATGTTTCATTCCTTCCATATATTCCATAGGTGGACACCCAAGACAAGAATCCATGCTTTATTGGCAATATGGTTCTTGCACCGAGATCACCTCCAATTATATATCATTGTAAGAAGGTGGTCGTTCTCTTGATCAATTGGTCCAAATATATTTTTGGCCACTACCAACACCTCTTTTGCAATCGGATATTCAATCAATAAGTGATGCATTGTTTATTCACTACCTTTGTGCAATGCACATTGTGATATCAATCCAATATATCCATTTTTTAATCAATCGGTCCCAAGTTAAGACAAGTTTGTGTCAAATTAGCTAAAGAAAGTGAGAGATGTTTGGTCATAGCTTCCATTTCCAAACTTTGTCCCAAAATATTTGACACAAAAAGGCACTAATGTTAACCATAATGAGTTAGGCCTCCTTAATTGAAAATGATCCTAAAGTATTGTAGCCCCATTTTATCTTGTCTCAGGCTTGGGATATAAGGATGCATTTTTCTTGCCCTAGTTGATTTAACACCGACCAGCTTTCTATGGACCCATCAATCTTCATGTCTCAATATATTTTCAACAATCGCCATTTTGTTTTGCCAAGATCATATTTCTAGAAGTCTGCCACCATTCTAACCTTTTGTTGGTCTAATGTCTTTTTAATTCCTTACATAATATTGTTATGATCTAGGCACAAAAATTATTACCATTACTCCTGCTAGAAGAGGGTTGAGGATACATTTCAAATTTCGCAAAATAAATGGTCACGGACGATGTTGCTAGTATGACATCCCATCTTCCAGATGGATGATCCTACAAGCATAGAAGGGTCAACTAGTAGAGTGGCCAAAAATCTTCCTTTTCTGTATTGTTGATCCCAAATATGTTTCCAAAATTATGTGCCCCTCTTGTATCCAACACCACTAAAAATTAGCCCCCATGACCATATTTAATTCATGTGGTTCTCATAGTACTAGACCGCCAAAGTCCTTCGAGAGGAAAAGCTTGTCCTAGGCTACTAGAGACGATTTCTTTTCCACGTTGGCTCCTTGCCACATGAACTTGTAGAAGATTGAGACTAGGTATATCTATATCTATATATATATATATATATATATATATATATATGCATTTGGGAGCTGAGAGAATCAATAGATGATACATCATAACAACTTGGATGACTAATTTGGGAAGAATAGCTCGGTTGGCCACATTGAGCAGACCAAGAGTCCAATTGGATTTTTTTTCAAGAGCTTGTTACAAATGTCTCTCCAACATCCTATATGAAGAGGGTTACAAGCTACTAAGGTAACTCCTATGTACTTCGAGGGAAGATTACCAATAGAAAATCCAAGGATGTAGGATAGATTATTCTACACAGGATTAGGACTATGGAAAAAATAAACATGAGACTTGTATTTATTTATGAGCATACCTAAGGATTCTTGGAATTCAACTAGGATCCCATCCAATGCAACTGCTTCATAGAAAGTAGGCTCTCCATAAAACAAATTATTGTCCACTAACTATTAATGTGTCATAGTTAGGTCTGTACCCAGAAGATGAAGCCCCTTCAACTCATTCCATTGTACCACAAAGATTAATAAATGACCCCACTGTTTAGCAATAATGATAAAGAAGAACCAGGAAATTGGGTCCCCTTGTCTCAAACCCACGAAGATTTGAAGGTGGTCTTGGGGGCACCATTAACAAGAATTGAAAGAATAGAGTAGAGATCAGAGATTAGAGTGAGAAAATCCAGTCCTCTGTGGAGCCAAACACCTTCAAAAATGAGAGTAAAAAACTCTATCTTAGTCGATCATAGGATTTTCAAAGGTCTAACTTCACTAGCATGGCAGGACACTTAATTCTCCTTAGAGAATGGATGACTTCATGGGTAGACTCAATACCATCGAGTATTTGATTCCCCTCAACAAAACCAGATTTTTCTAGGCTAATGATTTGATGCATGATTGGATTCAAGTAGTGGATGAGTATAGTGGATAATATCTTGTAAAATCACATTGCAGAGGCCTATGGGTTAGAGTCCACTAGGATTGCTGGTAGCATTGGAGTTCAGAACAAGGCTGAGGAGAGTAGAATTGAGTTTGGACCACACTTTTGAATGTCGCTTAGATTCTTCCACCATATCTACTATTTAGGGCCCCAGGAAATTCCAACATGCCTTGAATAATTCTGAGGTGAAGCCATCTGGGTTTGGAGCTTTATTCCCCAGAAAATTCTTTACTATGACTTCCACATCTTTAATGATTATTTGACACATGAAAGTCACATTGTGTCCCTTCATTACTATGCTAGGAATTCATTGAGTGACCTGCTCTATGTAGTCAGCTCGATCTTTCTCATCTTCTGACAACATGTTATAAAATATAGATATCAACTCCTACTCCATACCTTGGTGGTTTTCCAGTTGGGTCCCCTCCATGTAGGTGAGAGACGTAATTCTATTGTTTTGTCAATGGCTAATCATAGACTAGTGTAAAATGTTTGAGTTTCTTTCACCCTCTTGCATCCATTGGATTATGGACTTTTGGTGCCACAATGCTTCTTCCTTTTGGGATGTTTCTTTGAGATGGGTTATTAATCTTCCTTCTTCTTCTTTTAGGGATTTAGGTCTCCCTTCCAAAATTATCTGGGTTTGAACATTTTCCATCTTTTCCTCTAGTTTTTTCTTCTTGTCAAATATGTATCCAAACTCTTCTCTATTCCAAATTTTGATCAATATTTTAGGGGCCTTGAACTTCCTTTAGAACGATTGCATCTTTGTTCCCTCTAGAATCTCTAGGTAGTTCCACCATTCCTTTAGTTTCTCCACAAATCCTAGTTGCCGAAGGAAAATTCCTTCAAATCTAAATGGCCTAGGTTTAGGAGGGGAGGGAATAACGATATCTAGGTAAATGAACCAATGATCTAAGCCCATGGAGGGCATGATAGATGCTTCAATGAACATGTCTCTTAGAATGAGATCCTTCGAGATGCAGAATTTGTCCAAATGGAAAAAGAAGACTATTGTTGTCCTCCCCTTCCGTTATCCATTTATGGATCCCATTCTTGGTGGCCATATGTATGAGATACAGTGCATCGATCATATCATTAAATTCCTCATAGAATTGATCCAACCTCCTTTCTCGCTATCTTTTCTTCCAAATTTTTGATCATGTTGAAATCCCCCTCGAGAATCCATGTAAGGTTTAAAATGAATGATTTGAGTCCAGTCATATTTGTAGGGAACAAATATTTCACCTGTGGTGTTGAGGGGCCATAAACCATGATTAGGTAGATCCATGTGTCTGACCTAATGCATGGGAACCTGCCCAATTTATTGTGATAGGAACCGATCCATTCTTGGAATAGAACTTGGTTTGGGTTACATAATACAAAAATTCCTCCCGACATGTCAATCACATCCAACATCATGAATTCACTACCTTTATAAAAAAGTTGGCTCACCTCTTGGAGTTTCATCACAACCATATTTGTCTCCTGCAATATTACAATGTGTAGTTTTGCCTTAATGATTTTATTTTTTAGTGAACAAAGCTTGCGTTTACTGTTCAAGCCCTATATATTCCATGAGACCATTTTCATTGGGTAAGGTTCAAGGAGGTAATTAATACATCAAATGATCCATTTCCCCTGAATTTATTATAAATTACCCTACTTCTCTAATTTCCTCCTTTGTTGAATTTCTCCCTCTTTTCACTTTATCCAAATAAATATGTTATGGATGTGGAATGGTAGTTACTCCACCTTCCTTACTCAAGCCCATTGATCTATGATATCAATTTTGTTTCGTCAATCGTGCACACCATCAAAGGATCAAATTCCTAAAGTGAAGTAGTTGATTAGGAGTGATGTCTTTGACATGAACTTTGATTCAGACCTTAAAGAATTCAAGCATTATTCACTCACTAGATCCCAACCTATTATTTTTTTCCTCTACTTGTATGACCTTTCTTGTGTGGATAACGATCTCTTTCAATCTTTGGTCTTCTTCCAGGTATTCTGGTGTTTTCCTTTTTGGCATCAATTTTTCTACAATTTTAGAGCATTTTTTATACACCTCCATTCCTTGTACAGACAAGTAAGTTGATTTTTCTGCAGGTTCCTCTATTTATTCGATGACCTCAAAGACCAGGAAGGATTGTAGTCTCCAACCTTTGGGGGTTTTGCCTATGATTGGGGTATAGGAGAAGAATCTAATGATGGGGGGTTTGGATGAGCACTAGTTTGAGGAGGTTGATTACGAGTTGTGTGATTATGTCTTCCAACCACCTGTTGGAAGCCTTCCTCATTCTTCTCTGCCTCATATTGTGATTCTTTAGTTATGATTAGTATGCATTCCCGAAATAGGTGTCTATACTCATGACATCTTCGACACTTGAAAGGTACGTGGTCGTAATCAAACAACTAGGTCCAAAAAGATTCATGGCACTCCAGATATATTGGTTCCAGGAGATGATGAGAAATAATCATGTCGGTGCAAATTCAGGTGTATTTTGCATGCGTTCTCCTCTTTGTGATTTCAAAGATCTTTACAAAATCTCATGTTTCATCCTTAATCCCTTAAAGAGTATTTGGTTCCCACAAATCCTTCGAGAGGGAGAACAAGCAAACCTAGACTAGGGCTACCTGAAATGGTTCTTTCTATAGGTTATAAAATTCCTCCCAATATATGATAAATACCCCATCATTGTTCATGACATATGACCCATTTTCAAATATTCATTTTCTATCTTCTAAATCTGTAAAAATGATCGTGAAGAAACCCTTTGAACGGATTCTCAACTCTATTGCTCCTTTGGGGTTCCATTTAGACTGGATCCATTAGATAATCTCTTGTTCCCTTGGCCATATGCCTAGGAAGTTATAAATTAGGGTGTGATATTTCATGTACTAGAGAGATTGATCCAACCAATTTTATCGGATTACAAATTTCATATTTTTCATAGCCTTTGGAAGGCATCAACTTCAACCTTGAGCCTTCCATTGCACACATATTACTGGAGTCTCCTATGATGTTAACGGATTCGATCCAGGACTAGTATTTCCTATTTTTAGGGTGCTTCCACTACTGACCACATCACGAAAAGAGGAGTGCCCCCCTCCCGCAAGGGGCCGCTCATGGAGCGACCACTTTGCAAAACAAATCATGGATCACTGCTTCTCACTAATGGCTACCATTGTTGCCTCACTAGCTAGCCGTGGATGACTTGTGTTAAACCCTACAGATCCCTAACGACTCTTTGACAAACCCTAGCATCACACGCTGAGTTAGGGATTCACATTGCAAAGGTGAAATACTATGAATGATGCCTTACATCTATGTAATCTCAAATTTTGGAAGCCAATAATTGATAAAAAAATTTGTAGTTAAACAAGTAGATAAAAAATATTCAATTCATTAACAACCAATTATAATTTAATCTCCATATTTTAAATGTATTTCAGTTCTTTTAAGCTATACATTTTTTTATTTGTTAAATTAACCTAATTATACTCAACTTGGCCAGAAAGTTTTAGAAATCAATTAAATAAAATGATGAAAGGAAAAAGGAAATCGATACTATCAAATACGAGATAGAAATTTTTACTAATTTTGGAAATATTTCTTGAAAATTTAAAAAAACAAGTTAATATAATAAGAGAAAAAAAAAGTGTTACAAAAATATGAAATCAGAATATATATTATAAATATAAGAACTCATTTTTTTTCCCTTCTCTGTTAGTTTTATATATATATGACTTCAAAAATTAAATAAAAAGTATATTGCCAAAAAATAATCAATAGAAAGTCAAGAAAATAAAGAAAAATAATTTAAAAAAAAACTACATTTTTTTATTATTACTACTTTACTTTTTAGTAGATAATAATATTTGTAAATATTCTAAATACTAAATTGAAACTTTATCATTTTTCAAACTACTTAATTTATAAATCGGTTACTAAATTAAAGGGGAAATAAAACCAAAGGCTTCATTAACCAACAAAGATTTAAATTAAAAATTCATATTTCTAAAGCCTACTTAAACAATGTCTAGGCATTGAGGGAAATTATAAACGTGAATACTACCATTTTCAAAAATAGTAATATCACATGTGAAGACAACATAAAAATGCAGAAAAACTACCATTTTTGTAAATAATAATATTAGGTTAAATGGGTTTTTATGACAACGTAAAAATGGAGGTAGATTACCACTTTTGTAAATAACAATAACATATGTTTGGTCCATTTAATCTAGCGGTCTATTTAATCTAACTGAGGTAATCTAAGTTTGTCTTATACAAAGACAAACTTATGTTTAGGAAGACATATGTTTTATAATTAAAAGCATCTGCATATGCTTCCTTCTGACAGATGTCATATTCAATTGCTTTTAATTCAAATGCTTCCATCGAAAATAGCAGCATTCTGCTAAAATCTAAAACTATGATTGTCTCGTGAACTAGGAAATGTATAGCGCATTCAAAATACAATGGAATTTGAAAAAAGGAAAATGGGTTTTACTTTTATGCTTACATATTAAACGATTTTTTTTAGATAACTCATTTTTTCAAAAGAAAGGGTGTTTTTATTTTGTCTTTACCCTTCTGTATCTAATGAAGTTTTGTTGGAGTTTTGTTCGACGATCATGAAAACATATTCGTCCATTGTAGTGAAAACTTAATCTCTTTTTTTGACTTATTTATTTTAAATAACGCGATTATTTCCATAAAATTTTGGTTAAATCACTTTTTTAATATTTTATTTTGATTAAGGGTCCCAACATTTTTCTTTGCTTTTTTGTTCATTGAATTTCTATTTTGATTGCTTCATTGAGCTTGAATTTTCACTAGCTTTCTATCGGTACGTGTTTCATCTCATATGGTTACACGGTTTTCAAATTGTGCTCATGTGAAGTTCCATAATTTTTACCACCTAAGTTAAAAAATGTACAAAATGTATATTATTTTATTTTTTGTAAATAAAATATTAATTGATCGTAAATAATAATTCCTAGTTAATTTTTACTAATTATTTGATTTTTCACTAACACTGTTACAAAATCGTCACAACCAAATTGTCTAACAATTAAAATTATGTCTTTTCGGTACTTGAGTAATTTATTCCAATTCTCAATTTTAAACGAAATTACTAGAGCTGAAATCTCAAAATTTCAAAGTGGTTGTAGTTCATCTTGTAGGAATTTTAATTACCAAAAAATTGCAGTTTATAATAAATGAGTGCCACTCCAATTGAGCCCCACTTCACCTCGCATCCTACCTTACTCTTTTGCAAAAACCATAATTAAAAACCCCGATACAAAAGTCTCGATAAAAAACTTCGGATATAAAAATTCCAAAAAAATAAAATTCTGAAATTTTAAAACATTTCTGATATTTTTAAAAAAAATTCCGATATTTAAAAAAATCGATATTTAAAAAAAAATACTACTCTAAAAAAACATTTTTGGTTCGATGTCAAAATGATCATTTTAAAAACGTCCATACCCGATACCTCCTACTCATGCCTCCCACAAATAAAGCCTCCTCACCATTTTTTAAGCCTCTTCTTAATGTTTTATATAATTTTTTTTTTCCTAAACTGCTCAGTGCTTTCTTTAATGAAGCAAGGCTCGTACGTTAACCCAAAAGCTGTTTAGGCTCATCCATTTGGTCCAATAGCACTTCACGCCTCACGACTTGTTTATTGTTTCTAATTAATTAATTTAAATATGTTAGTTTAGTACATTTTAAATTTATTTAAGTAGTTTAGAATTAATGTGTAATTAATTAACATTTAATTAATTAATGTAATAATAATTTAATTTAATTATTTTAATTAATTTGTATATATTTAAATTAATAAATAATTAATTTTAATTTTGACATTATTTAGAGTTAGATTTTTTAATTAGAATTTATATTTTTAGCCTATGTAACATTTTTTTCAGAATTTTGCTAAACTGAACACTTCAACTTTGGAAGCTCATAATTTGAGTTTTACTTTGCCAAATCAGCCCACGATGGCTCGTTAGATAGATAAAATTATGCATAATATTTATATAGTAGTTGCATGACCAGATACGGTAAGTAAATAAATATAATATTTAGTATAAAATCAACCTCTGAATTTGTGACCAAAATAAAATTTTTGAGTTTAATTTTTCACATTTTCATTTGTTCATAGCCTTTTTTGAGTGCAGATCAATTCGAATATCTTCTCCTTGACCAGTAAAATCTTTACAAGGATCAATGGAAAACTTAGATTGGAGATATTTAATTGAGTTTTCATTGGAGAAATTTACTTCTCTAGATTTGGTATTTTTTATTTTAATTTGCATTTTAATTTAAATTTTATTGGATTTTTGGAGGAGAACAGTTGAGGAGATGATGAAGAGAGGATTTGAATCAATGGAATTTCTCTAGCAAAGGAAAAAAGGTAATTTTGACCAATGAAAATTGTTTGAGTATATTTTTTCTTCAACAACTCTCCTATTTGGAATTCTTTTTTGTAATTATAAACCGTGGTTTGTAGAATGGAGAAAGAGATCCTCTCTTCTTCAATTTTGTAATTCTTAAAGCACTATTGTAAGGGATTTTCAAGTTGTAGAATTAGGAGGTCAAAATTCATATCTGAGTAATTGGGCTTCATATTTCTCAATTCTAGACTTTGTAGTGGGAGCAGAGCTTACAGTATTGCAACTCTTTCTTTTAGTAGTAGAGTTTATGATTTGATAAATATTGTTGGAGATAAATACAAGAAATAGAGAAAGAGACTAGGTTTTAATCAGTTTGTGTTTTAAATACTATTAATTTTTAATTTAAATTTCATCTTTTTAATGACAAGTTTGTGTAAAATTGTGTTTCATGTTGAGAACTATTTTTTAATGTGAAGATGAAGGTATTTTTGAATTATCTATCTAATTCATTAACTTCATGTATTTGTTGTTAATTTCCTCATTTTATCTTATACTTAAATCATATTTTTGAGTAACTATTTACTTAAAAATCTTCTATCTAAATTATATTTAATTACCATCAACATTAATATAAGTATTTCCTAATGTTTTTGGTTGATCATTCACTGTTAATTGGTCTCTAATAAGAGCATGTTTTGGTAATTATAACACCAACTAGTACAATTATTTCATTAGCCATATATTCACCCAAAACAAGCCATGTTAAAATTCCATTCATTTAATTACTTTACTCCTAGTTGGGCTAAATATATATCTTCCTAATCGAGGTAGGCTTAGGATTTTTTCCTTTTGTTTGCATTTTAGGATTAGTTGTCATTTATATCAATCAATACATCTCTATAAGTTCTCTTTCAAAAGAGGAAATCTTAAGTTGTGGCTTGGCTAATCCCTGGATCAGATCACTTTCTTCCCTAACCTCAAGAAGATGGATGATATGATGGATCTTCTCTATTGGTAATAAAAAGACATACTTTAAACGAACAATGATAGAGAGAAAGTAACTGAACCTAGTTTAACTAGTTGGAACCACCATTTCAAACGAAAAAAGATTTGCTCTAAGGTCCTGACTGGATTTCCGCCAATATTGAGGCAAACATTTCGAGCATACAACTTTTTTGGAATTAGAAGAAGGGCTTGAATGACTTGTTTTATTTTGGATTATTTTTATTTTAAAGTTTTATTTTAATCATAATTTCTCCTCCCAAACTTCCAATTTGGAGTTGTATCTTTGGACGTGCATCTACCAATACTCCACCGTAAATAGTAAGACACTTGTCAAAGGTAAAACTTTATGGTAAGAGGAATTCTTCTGCATTTGATCATGCTTTACAATTTATTCAAAAATTTTAAAATTCTACTTTTCATTATATTGATGAAGGAATTTTATGTAGGATTTTTACTCTTACATCCTCAAGAAAAGCCAAAAACCAGTGTCAATCTCTTTTAGTTTCCTCTATTCACAATTAGGATCATTTCATCATAAAATTCCTTTATAAATTTGACAATTATTATTACGAAAAAGGATGTGATGAATTCAAAGATTTATGTAGGTTTGAAAATGAATCTTTCACGAATTTTAATGTTATATATCGATTAAATTCCTTGAGATTCAAAGTGGAAGATAAACTTTCAGATATTGAATTGGTGGATTGGTTTCAATGTGTTTGTTCTCTTCCTTCTATTTAAAATTTGTATGTAGCAATTGCAAGATTTGAGGACTCTCCTTTAACTTCTAGTAACATTATAAAAAAATTTGATATAGGGGTGCATATTAAACATGATGAGGTGGCCTCAAGCATGTATGATAAATTCTTAAATATAGTACACACCTCTTACACTAGTAATTATAATCATGCTAATGAATCATTATCACAAATATTGGAAGAATTTGATAAAAATCTACAAGAAGAAATTAGTAACAAACTTGAAAGACCATGTGCCACGAAATCTAAAAATCACTATGAATTGAATTCAGAAAATGAGATTACAAATCAACAAGTATGGGCAGAAATTGAAGTTTTCAATAATATGCAATCTACTGAAGAAATTTCTATATTCTTTTTGCTGATCAAATACTAAATTCAAGGAAACCAAAGAATGCTCTTCAAGAAATAAAAATTAGCCAAGTAAATGATGTGGAATATGAAATTTACAAATAGAGATATTTTTAAATTCATTGCTTCTGATTCTCATTTTTACCTCTATCTTGATATTTTTGCTGAAAAGAAATTTTCCCCCTTGCTTTAATGTTATTCTAGAAACAAAGAGGTTGATATAAATGAATTCCGTATTAGTTTTTATGGAGATATCAAAACAATTATTGATCATTCTTCTGACATTAATGAACATGTTCTCTGTATTCCTTGTTGTTTTGATACCTTGGATGAGAATAAAGAGAATACTAGTGAACGTTCTAAAGTCATTTATGATGACTGCTTTAACATTAAGGATGTTGATTTTTCTCCTTCCCTATTAAATCGTCATGTTCCAAATCAAACTATACTTTAAAATGAAGAGAAACTCAATACACAAATTGTTCCAACTGACACTCATTTTTAAACATTTAATCATACTCATGATTTCAACATTCAAGAACTCATCGCAGTCTATCATTCTTATGATGATCAAGCTCTCGTTCCTATTCATAGCCATGATCCTCTATCTAATTCACTAGTTGGTGTTGGTGATCATTCTAATTGAATTATTCTGGTCAATTGTTGTGAAGAGGAAATTACATCAAGTCAGTGCTAATTATGTTGTAACAATAATTGTAACGCTACTATAAATAGTGATTTGATTTTGCTATTTTTCCTTCACTTATTTTGTTTCAGCTCAGAACTATTTTCTTTTTTCATTTTTCAATTTTTAGATATCTTATCCTGGCATATTGAGCAGTTTAGTATTGAACAATCGATTGATGAATTTCCTAAATGGGAAAATGAAGTTTGAAATCATAATCATGAAAATCAAGAGCTATTACTCTTCTAATTCCAATTGATGTTAATTTCTTATCACGTGTTCATTTTCTCTCAAAAGAAGTACCAACAAGAGAGTGTATCTTTACAATATGACCAACAGTCTAATTCTATTAATGATCTTCTATTGAATGTATCTGACTTCCATCCATATTTCCTAGACCCATTTAAAAGACATTTGGAATTTTTCCTACATAAAATATTATTAATAATTTAACATGCGTACATAAGACATAGAATTTTATGTAGGCCATTATGTCTAAAAGTTCATTTCCACTATCTAGTCTGTTATCTTCTCTTTTGAACCTTTTCTAATCATTAATGGAAATCAATCCATGTTTCAATGATCCAATTTAATTTCAACTTGAAGTGACATTTTAAGAGAAGGTGATTGTAAATAAGTTGATTCTTGGAAATATGTTAGAAATAAATGTACATTCTACATCCATATTTAGTTTTGTTAGTTTAATTATATTTGTATTTTTTTTATCGATGTTTGTCTTCTAAATAAATGCAGAAAATAAAGTATTTGAATGGTTACGTTGGAGGTATGACAATACCTAGTCATGTTTTGTTTTCATTCAGTCAGAAATAGGAATAGATTAATTTAGATTATATTCTTTTTCTATTTGTATTTATTTCAATATTGCAGAATTTTTTTAGTAAACATATAATAAGCCCATGACACTCCCTTGTATTTGCTCCATTTTCCAATAAAGAGTGTTCAAAAAGTATTATTGCTCATATTATGCTTATACTATGCCTGCATATTCTTCTTGGAAGAATCTTCATCACATTATTGAAATTTGCAAAGAAATCAGGAACGGTGAATTTCCAAAGAATCTTTACAATCAAGTGTCCTTGAAAATTCAATTTTCAATTCATAAGCATTGCTACATGGTCAATTTCATGAATCTTATTCATCGATATGACGTAGGCACAAATTAATAGCTCGTTACTTAGCATTTTAGATTAAATAAATGGATGATGTTTGAACATATGCAAATTTTGAGAAATGGATTGAAGAACTTGAAGATTCATGAGGTAATTCTTCCAGGTATGCATCCATATGTTCATCTTCATCTATTGTTATTTTTATCTTTTTATGGTTTACTTCTGTTTATCTTTTGACTTATTTTTCAGGTCTCCATTGACTGGATTTAGAGATTTGATTAACTTTAGAAATAAAGCAAGTGACTGATTTGCAACATGTCTAGGAAGTATTTTCTTTCTCATCAAAATTTGACTATTTTATATTGTTTCTTCCCTTCATATTTCCTTGATTCACAAATGAACAAGATGAGCTAATAATCGCCAAAATTGAATGCTTATCCATTCCTTGTTCAGTTTTGTCATGGTTCTACAACTTCTCGCATTTTCAATTAAAAGAACGCCCATAAGAAAATGAAATTTGGTCCAAAATATTCCAGCAAATCATAAAATAATCTTATCCATGATGTTATCTCTACCCATTCTGAATCTTACAATTGTCGAAGTTGAGTTTAACCATTGCATTGCACCTGTTCATATTATTTTCCCTTTAATCATATTGGTTTATTTCGAAGTGACTCAGAGCCTTTAATTGGTGAATCTTGGAATCCCGATCCAATGTTTTCCCATTTTTCTGAGACATTTTCTCAAAATTTCAGACTTTTTGGCATATTGGACCCTTGGGTTTGTATTATATCAGAAACATTTTAAAAAAAAACTAATTCTAAGATTTACCTCTTCGAGATATACATTGCCTTTTCCTCCACTATCATGTCCATTACACTTAGCAAAGGAAATTGCCCCTATTTCACTATCTTCCCTAGAATCATGTGGTCTCAAAATCTTGTAAGTTGATTTGAGTTTAAAAAAATGTTTTTAGGATATTTCGCACCCAATCTATTCTCATATTTATTAAATATCTAATTCCTTTCCTCGAAAGATTGTTTTTATAAACAAATGTAGGTGCTCTTGTTATTTCCTTATCAGAACAAAAGCTATCGAATCCATGTTATAAAAATATTATGACATTGATTACCTTCGGTAGTTGAATGCCCAAAATAAAATATTCCCATGTTATACATTAAAATCCATTCACTACCGGGCATATTTGATATCATAAGATTGATTTATAGGAAGTTAATATTTTTTTTTGTTTCTAGATCTTGCTTCCATTTAATATTCTAAATATGAGGACTTTTTATATTGGAGGTGAAACTTAATTAAACTTTTGAAATCGAATGTCGTCAAAAACATTATGAAGCAAGGCTTTTGTTGGTCAATTTTTCGCTGATCAAGAAATTTTAAGAAACCTTGAGCTCTTACCTTTTGCTTTCATTTTCTCGGAACCTCGAAAATTCAGAATATCGAATTAAGTATCCTCATAGGTCTCTGATCAATTCATTATGACCTTTCACTACGCTCACATGGAGTCTTTTTTTATTATCTTTGTGTATATATAATGACTTTTATGTTATCATGGTGGTCAAGAGCTTGGATGTATTTATATTATAATTTCATCAAATCCAAGCATTCATTCCTTAGGATGAATTTTTGTCTTTGGAGATATACATTCTTCATAGTGTGTGCACATGGGCTTGTTTTTACTCTTCTCGATAATCTTCCTAGCTAATGAGAAATTTCACCACTTTTTGTTTGTTTACCTTTTTTCCTTTGTATCAGTATTTGGTGCCCATTTCATTATCTCAATCATCATTTAGTGTGCATCTTCATTTGATTTTCAAGGAACTCTTGGGCAACCACTATGTTAATACAATAATTGGTAAGGAATTTAGAACAGGGAAATATAATGGATCATGGTTAAATCATGTTTGATTTATATTATATTTGACTTTTGATATACCACTTTATATTTAGCATGAAAAAATTCAAGACCTCTCCATATACACATGCATTACATTGTTTTGGACTTGGTCTTGATTCTTGACAATTTATGAATATCATGGAGTGAATATAAAATTTGAAATATTAAGAGAACAAAACTCAGTATAATTCATAAAGAATATTTTTTTTCATTCTCATTTATGTGTATTTGGTTTACTTCTCCTCCTTTGAACGTGAGATATCATTTTCTAATTTATTACCTGCTTTAGTCTAGATTTAATAAATGATGGTTTTGGGTCAATGAAATTTCAAAAAATTTAACTTCTTCATACGTTTACATCCAATTAGGTAAGATCAAACAAAATTTTAAAGAGTAAGTTTCATATACTCATTTTCATTCATTTCTATTTCCTTACTTTTGGTTTCAGTTTAGCTTTTAGTTTTTTCTGATATAAAACTCTATTTTGCGGCTCTTCATAAATTTTTTCACACCTCTACCAGATCAGATTTGGAGCTCATTCTCCTTGTTTTATTTTGTTTTTTTGAAAAGGAGTAGTTATCCTCATCAAACTAGCTAAACTGGGGAGTTTGAGAACTTTTACTCTGTTTCTTAAACATTTTTTTTATCTTAAAATAGTTAAGATGCTTTTATGTAGGATTTCCCTTGGAATAAGAAAATTTGTAGCAGGCACAGAGTTCCCAATTATCTTATTATCTCTCATCACTATTATTCACCCTTTAATTTTAGAAGCTTAATAGCTTATAACTCCACAAGAAAAAATTTAATAGATTCTCAACATAACACGAACACACATATTGTTTTATTTTATTTTATTTATTTGTTGAGACATTTTTATAGTTAATCATGATGGGATGGTTCTTTAAATTTGGGATTTTTCTTTTAACTTTTTCTTTCTTCATTCTTACATTTTTGGAGTTTGATTGATATATTTTTCACTTTATTTTGGTTTTATTTTTCCGTTTCACAGTTGGTTTTGCCTTATTTTGGTGGCTTCGCCTTGATTTATGTGGAAGGCCTTTTCCTCCACCAATAGTGTGTGACCTAAATGAGAAATATTTACTTTGTCTATTCAAGTGAATTTCATTTATCATTAAAGATATATCTCTTTGGAATTATGAAGCCCTCTTGCTTCAAAATGTTTTTCATGGCGGAACACACTTCTTGTATAAGTAATGTAGTGGACCTTTTCAAGGAAGGTACTCATTTGAGTTTAATTGAATCAATGCCTCACATCCCTCCACTTTATAAAAGTATCTGATTGATAATTGTGGGAAACAATTTTGGAGTCCACATTATGAAAGTATTATATCAATTAACATAAGCCTCTATTGCCATCACACCTATTTCACTTAGGTACACCATAAACTAAAAACTCACAAATGCGCTAATCAAAAGGGTGATTAAAATGGGAAGCATGGGGAATACAAGTAAACCCATCAGGGCTATGGACACTTGCTGGTAGCGGGGCCGTGCTTGTATGGCATAAAAGACAACTTTGTCGGGGTACTGTTCAGGTTCACTGGCAGCGAAGCTATGTCAAAGACAACTCTTAACAATGGATATTTGCTTTATTAACACACTGCTATGTGTACCTTCTTCTATTTCTCATACGAGGTAATTTTAAAATATTTATTTTTCCAATTTTTTTATTTATGATTTTTACTCAAGTATTTGAATACTTATATTTTTGAACCCATATTACACAATATATTAATGTGGGAACGATAGAAATGTTTTAATGTTGGATGATTCAATCGACTCCATTATGTTTAAACTTTAGGTAACTTAGAGTTCATTATCTTTAGCCATAGATATTTGGTTCTTTCCTGTGTGTCACCAGTGTTGTAGTGAAAACTTAACCCCCTCATTTTTGACTTATTTATTTCAAATAATGGAGACCATTTCCATATTTTTTTCTAAATCACCTTTTTAATATTTTCTTTTGGTTAAGTGTCCTACAATTTTTCTATTCTCCTGTTTTCATCAAATTTCTATTTTAATTGCTTCATTTAGTTTGAATTTTCTCTAATTTTTCATTCGTACTCCTTTTGTCTTATTTGGTTACACAATTTGCAAATAGTGTTCATCGAAAGCTCAATAGTTTTTACCACCTCAATTAAAGAATATATGTTATTTTAATTTTTGCAAATAAACTAGTAATTGATTATAAATATCAATTCCTAGTTAATTTTTACTAATTATTTCATTGTCCACTAATGATCCTACAAAATCTCTGTAGCCAAATTGTAAAACAATTAAAATTGTGTGTTTTCGGGATCTCAGTAATTTATTCCAATTCTCATTTTTAAAAGAAATTACGACACTGAAATCTCAAAATTGCAATGCAGGTATAGTTCGTTTTGTGATATTTTTAATTACCAAGTGGCTGTAGTTTATAATGGATGAATCCAACTCCAAGTGAGTCCCACTTCACCTCACCTCCTCCCTTACATATTTACAAAATCCCTGATAAAAAACGTCCGATACAAAAATCTTGATAAAAAGTGCCGATAAAAGACTTTCAATATAAAAATCTAAAAATCACGATAAATCCTCAGCATTTTTTAAAACCTCTTCCCCATGTTTTATATATTCCACCTCTCATTTTTTTTAAAAGCCCCTCCTCTCTTGGTCCATTAGGAACCAAGGTCTCAATGGCTCATACGTGAACCCAAAAACCACTTAGGCCCATCCATTTAGGCCAATAGCCACTTTACACCTCACCACTTGTTTATTATTTTTTATTAATTAATTTAAATATGTTAATTTAATATTTTTTAAATTTATTTAATTAGTTTTGAATTATTCTGTAAATTAATTAACATGTAATTAATTTAATTAATTAGTATAATAATAATTTAATTTAATGATTTTAAATAATTTGTATATATTTAATTTAATAAATAAATTAATAATTAATTAGCTTTAATTTGTACAATTAATTAAAATTAGAATTTTTAATTAAAATTTCCTATTTTTGGTCGAGATAACAATTTTTCCATAATTATGGCAAAATCAAAATTGCAACTTTGGAAACTCATAAATTCAATTTTACTTGGCCAAATCAGGCTGAAGACGACTCGTTAGATCAATAATATTATGAAGAATATTTATGAAGTAACTGCATGACCAAATTTAGTCATTAAATGAGTCTTGCTGAGATATTAATCTTACTGTCAGTTAGTTTTCAGTTAGGTGTCATCACATTTGATTTTGTTTTCTGCTAGGAGTCATAGACAATTTAGTTTTACTTGAGTTATACTCCATAGGTGTCAAATTTTACTTCAGCCATTTATTATTGATGTTTACAATGAAATCTATTTAGCCATTTTGAATATGGAGAAGAGGAATCTCTGCTCAAATTTTTTGGTTTCGCTCTTTGTCATGGTATCTAAACTTAACCTACATGGGACTCCTTCAGACCAACAAAAAGAAAATAGGTGAGCTTTTTTTGTGAGAGAGAAAAAACTTTAGCAAGGTGAGAGCAGTGTTTGAATCTTGGTGAAGCAAAAATATCAAAAGTCTGCAAAGTAGACCAAGTGGGACTCCTTCAGACCAACAGAAAAGAAGATAGGTGAGTTTTTTTATGTGAGAGAGAAAAAACTTTAGCAAGGTGAGAGCAGTGTTTGAAACTTGGTGAAGCAAAAATATCAAAAGTCTGCAAAGTAGACCAAGGTTTTTTTTCCAGTGAAAGATAGTCAAAGTAATGCAACCCAACATCTTTGAATTAGCGTTATTAATGCACCCCAACATCTTTTGTGCAAGAGGACGCATTATTGTTAATCAATTACACTGTTCTCGAAGTAATGTCACGTATCCGTGAAGACCGTTGCATTAGAGAACAACATGAGTTGTCAAAAGTCATTTTTCCCAAAAGTGGTAAATACCTCCTTATGGCATTCGTATAAAATCATCGTAAGCTCTCCTTCAAATTAGAAAGATTCATGGAATATCTTTTAATAGAAATGTATGTATTAAAATTATCTTAAAGGTACGATGTTTGTTATCTTTTTAAAAGCAGTAGTAAAAATGGAGGATGATGTGAGTGAGGGAAGGAGAGATATTCATGAATTATATATGTCATTATGAAGGAATGAATGAGATATGTCGTTACGATTTCTCCCTGAATGATAGATGTAATCCCGTGATTCATTATATATGTCATGCTCATGATTAATTGAATTTAGATCTGCTATTAGTGCTATTTATGGAATCTAGTTAAAGAAATGAATATAGATCCTTTTTCCACTCTTTTAGCCAATTTGATTGGTGCAACCAATATAGTAGGTCTGGGAACTAGGGATAAAAAAAGCGAAGTTCTTTAAAAAATAAAAACTTGGATTGAAAAAGACATTTTTTTTTAAGGAGATGCTTGATTCAATTTTGTTATAAAAAAAAGAGGGCGTTGTATTTTTTGAAGGAGAATTTTTTTAAAAAGAAAAAAAGGCACACATATCTTTGTTTGAAGAAATTGCTTCCTCTAGCGATTTGCCACAAACCCCGACTCTTCTTAGAAAAAAATACGAGTTTTGGTTTTTGAGAATGAAGACATTCCTGCAAGCCCAAGGGTAATGGAATACACTTAAGACTACCTATGTAAACCTGACTCAAAAAGCATGGGCCTCCATGTTGAATAATCGAAGGAACGCAGATACTAAACTTAGAAAGAAAGAACACAGAGCCAAATGTTGGATTCAAAACTCAGTCGATGACTCTATTTTTGATAAGATAGCTAGCACATCCACAACACATGAAGCTTGGGAAATCTTGAAAGCTTCGTATCAAGGTAATGATACAGTGAAAGCTAAATTATAGACATTGAGATCAAAATTTGAAACCTTAAAAATGCATGACACATAAAATGCGGATCAGTTCACGACTAGAGTCATGGGAATAATGAATCAGATCAAGCTCATTGGTGAAACCATTTCAAATCAGAAAATTGTTCAAAATGTCCTTCAAAGCCTACCAAGAAATATGACAAGATTGTAACAGCCATTTAGGAATCCAAATATTTTACAACTTTTTTAGTAGAACAGTTGACTGGATCACTTTTGGCACACGAAAGAAGACTCAACTTGACAGAAGATTACATGGACCAAGCTTTGAAAACGCAACTTTATTTTGGAAGAGGCAGAGACAAAGGATATAGATGTGAGAACAAGCGAGGTAGAGGCTGAAGTAGAGGCAAATCTAAACATCATCGTGCAACAAAGCAATGGACACCTCCACAAAACCAACTCAGAGAAGCAGACCATGGACCAAATGTAATGTCCAATGTTATTACTAGCATAAATTTGGGCATTGTGAACAAAATGAAAAAAGGAATAGTGAGATCGATGGAGGTAATGTCCATCTCTCTAACAATGAAGGAGAATCGTCTGAAACAATGTTTCTTTCATGCCATCTTTCTTAAGACACTGACAACAAGGATATTTGGTTGTTGGACATTTGATGCAACAATCAAATGATAGGTAACAAAAATATGCTTTCTTATCTTGATGCTTCCATAACATCAGAAATTACTCTTGGAGATTGTTCTTGCATTAAATATGGAGGAAAGGGTATTGTTCCTATTCTTAATATACATAATCAACGAAAACACATTCTTAAAGTTTATTATGTTACAAATATGAAGCATAGCCTCATTAGTGTAGGACAACTGATGGAACATGGTTATGATGTAATATTTCAAGGGAACATATGTTATATCTATGAGAAACCTCTCAATAGAAGATTGATATAAAAGGTTGAAAAAACCAAGAATAAGATGTTTCCTTTGACTCTTAAAAGTCGAAATCTCTCCGAGTCTTTTGTCCAAAATGTGTCAAGAATAGATGAGTCTCAGCGATGGAATCCTAGATATCGACACATACCATTCAATAGTCCAATTCAGCTTCAGAAATAGTCAATCGCCATTGGTCTCCCTACTATGAATGAAAAAGACTGTAATTATGAAATTTGTGTTCTGTCCAAGCATAAAAGATATAGTTTTCCCACATCTTCTTCTATAGAAAACGAGCCTTTAGAGCTTGTCCATACATATATATGTGGTCCAATGTAGACACAGTCTATAGGTGGTAATGTTTATTTTCTGACATTGATTGATGATTATAGCAAGAAGACATGGGTGTATTTTCTCAAAACAAACCAGAAACATTCTCAAGGTTCAAATAATTCAAAGTAGAAGCAGAAAAGAAAAGTGGAAAGCCTTTGAAAGTACTTAGATCCGATAGAGGAGGACAATACAACTCCAATGACTTCAAACCCTTTTGTCGACAACAAGGAATCATAATGTAGAGCACAGTAAGGTATACTCCACAACAAAGTGAAGTAGTAGTTAGGAAATATCAGTGAGAAGAAGTTGTCAAAATATTATTGGGCTGAAGCAGTTTTGACAAGAGTGTATGTTCTCAAAATATCTCCAACAACCACTCTCGAAGATATTGTACCTAAAGAAGCATGGGATGGTAAAAAAGTAAGGTATCACACTTTATAATCTTTGGATCATTAGCATTTCCAAATGTCCCTAAAAAGCTAAGAATGAAGCTTGATGATAGGAGTGAAATATGTATTTGCATAGGCTATAGTGAGCAATCAAAGTCCCACAGAATTTATAATCTGGTTACCAAGAAATTTATTTGAAACAGATATGTAAATTTTTTTCAAAATAAATCTTGGTATGATCATTTTGGTTAAGATTCAAGTTAGTGTTTTAATACACCACAACCACCAATATTGCAAGTTGAAGAAGAGACATACCATTATGAAAATGGTACATCTTCATGGAGCAAATCTACTATTGATTCCACATCTTCAGAGGACAATAAGAAAGCAAGAAGCGTCAGGGAAATATATGAGCATGAGCATGTGTTTGACCAGCATAATATGGTTGCATTTATTTTATTTTAACCAACTCATTTCGAAGAAGAAACTAGAGAAAATCATTGGGTAGATGCAGTGAACCAAGAAATTGTTGCCACAGAGAAGAATCAAACATGGGAATTAGCTGATCTCCTAAGAGACAAAACCAAAATTGGTGTAAAATGGGTATATAAACCAAGTTGAATGAAAAAGGAGATATTGAGAAACATAAGGCAAGGTTAGTTGCCAAAAGATTCTCACAACAATTTGGTGCCAACTATGGTGAAATTTTTTCTCTAGTAACATGGTTAGACACTGTCACAACCATTTTGTCTACAACAACTCAACACAAATGTAAATTCTATCAACTTGATGTAAAATATTCCTTCCTAAATGGTATATTACAGGAAGATGTTTATGTAGAGAAATCTCTTGGTCTTGAAGTTTTAGGACATGAGCATAAGGTATAAAGATTGAAGAAAGCCTTGTATGGTTTGAAACAAGCTTCAGGAGCTTGGTATAGTCACATTAACACCTATCTCATCAAAAGTGGTTTTTGCAGAATAAATCATGAGCCAACTTTGTATACCAAAATTCATTAAGGTAAAATTATTATTGCATGCATTTATCTAGATGGTCTTATTTATGCAATAAATATGATGTTAGAACATTTCAATGCAATAATCAAAATAAAGTTTGATATGACAGATCTAGGAGTCATGAAATACATCTTAGGCATTGAAATTTACCAATCTACTAATGGCATTTTGGTCAGCCAAAAAATGATGCCATTGATATCATAAAAAAATTCAGAATGATCAATTGCAAACCTATAGATACACCAATTGCTCAAGGCACAAAACTGAGCAAAGACGATGTAGCACCACCAGTTGATTCCACACTGTATAAAAGTCTAACTGGTAGCTTGTTATATCTCAGTTCAACTAAACCTAATATTATGTTTGCAACATTTTTTTCTCCAGGTTTATGTAGTCATCTAAGATTTTTCTTTGGAAGGTTGCAAAAAGGATCTTGAGGTATATTGTAGGGACAATAGACTATGTTTGTTCTATAAAAATTTTGAAAATTGTTCACTCTCAGGTTATATAAGAAATGATTATGTAGAGAGTTTAGATGATCACAAAAGCATGTCATGGTATGATTTTCATCTTGGAACAAATATGATGTCATGGGCATCCAAGAAACAATAAATTATTTTAATATTTTCTATAGATGCAAAATATGTAGCAACAAATTCAACAACATGTCAAGTTGTGTGGTTGAGAAGATTATTGAAAGATATTTCAAATATTGAGAGGGGGCCAACTCCAATATACTATGATAATAATTCAACAATTTTCTTTACCAAAAGTCATGTTTTCCATAAAAAGAGAAAGAACATTGATACCCATTTTCATTTCATCCACGTGTTTTTCAATGCTGGGGAAAGTAGTACTCTCTTTTTGTCGTTCTAAATATCAACTAGCAGATATTTTCACAAAGCCATTGTGAATGTTTTTGAATTTCAAAGAGAAACATTTAGGCATTGAAAGTGTCACTACATGTAATAAATGAGATTAGGAGGGAATGTTGAGATATTAATATCAGTATCAGTTAGTTGTCAGTTAGGTGTCATCACATTTGATAATTTTGTCTACTAGGTGTCATACACAACTCAGTTTTACTTCAGTTCTACTCCATAGGTGTCGAGTTTTAGTTCAGTAATTTATTATTGATTTCTACAATGTAATATGTTTAGCCATTTTGAATATTCAGAAGAGGAATATCTGCTCCACATTTTCGGTTTCATTCTTCGCTAGTCTAAAATTTAGCAAAAAATCAAGCTCCGAATTTGTAACCAAATTAAAATTTTGAGCTTAATTTTTTGCATTTTCATTTTCTCATAGCCTCTGTTGAGTGCATTTTCGTTCAAATATGTTCTCTTTGACCAATAAAGTCTTTACAAGGACCAATCAAAAACTCATATTTCCTTTTATTTATTTATTGAATTGAGTTTTAATTGGATATATTTTGTTTTCCATATATGGTATTTTTTATTCTAATTTAATTTTGATTGGTTTTTGGCAGGACAACATTTGAGGATATGAGGAAGAGAGGATTTGAATCATTAAAATTTCTCCAGCAAGGGAAGAAAAATAATTTTGACTAATGAAAATTGTTGGAGCATATTTGTTCTTCAACAACTCTCCTATTTGTAATTCATTTTTGTAATTATAAATAGTGGTTTGTAGAATGGAGAAAATACTCTTCTCTTCTAAAATTTTGTATTGCTTAAATAATTATTGTATGGGTTTTTCAAGCTATAGAAGTAGGAGGAGAAATCTTAGATTTGAGTAATTGGGATTAGTCTTTTTCAATTCTAGACATTGTTGGGTGCAAAACTTGCACTATTTGAATTATTTCTTTTAGCAGTAGAGTTTATGATTTGAGAAATATTCTTGGAGATCAATTCAATAAAAAGAGCAAGAGACCATATTTTAACTCAATTTTTATTTTAAATACTACAATGTTTAATGAAAATTTATTTTTTTTAATGATACATTTGCATAAAATTGTCTTTCATATTGAGAAATATTGTTTAATGTGAAGATAAAGGTCTTTTTGAATTAGCTATCTAGTTCATTAGCTTCATATTCTTTTTGTTAATTTTCTCTTTTTATTTTATAGTTAAATTATATTTCTATGTAGCTATTTACTCTAAGATATGATATCTAAACTAGATTTAATTACTGGAAACATTAAGAAAACTATTTCCTAATTTTTTTGATCGATCATTCACTGTTAATTGGTCTCTAATTAGAGCATCCTTTGGTGATTATAAGATCAACTAGTAGAACTATTTCATTAGCCATATATTCACCTAAAGCAGGCCATGTTAAAATCCCAATCACTTAATTACTTTAATCTCGTATGGGTTAGATATATATCTTCATAATCGAGATAGCCTTATGTTATGAAACTAGCTCACAAAAAGATAGAAAAGATAGATCAACGCCTTAGAAATAAGCCTCTTTGAGGGGGCAACCTTCTTTACATTACATAAATGAATAATTCTTAGATACAAATGAAAAGACCTCCTTTCTATATATAGGAGTCTAATGGGTCATAATATAATCAGAGGCGACATAAAAATAATAATGTAAGGGCACAATAATAACAATAGTGGGCTTCTATGGGGCACAATATAACAATATGGGGACTACATGGGTACAAAAATATAATAAGGGGGTTGTACTAATAACAATAAGGGGTTACACTGGTAGTATAGGGGCTTAACATGCCCCTCTCCTACAGAAAGTGTTGTCCTCAATGCTTGAGTAGTTCTTGATGCTTCTGTATAAAATTCTTGTCCTCACATGTGGAACATTTAGCGGGTAAGTTCTTCCACCTAATGAGATACTCTGAAATTAATCGATTTCGTAGCTATCGGGTTCTTGTTTCTTTGACTGCTCTAGGTTCCAATATGGTTTTTCCTTCCTCTTCAAGTTATGGCACTATTGCTTAAATTGGGATATTTTGCAACTTTTCAATGAGTGGTCACACTTCTTTGTCCTTATTCCATTCATCCCTTGCTTCATTTATCCAATCTGGATGGATAACAGAAATAGCACAAAAAAATGCTTCCACATCCTCATCCTTCCTTCAGAGTGCATTTGCAACAAAAATTTTCTTCCGTTTTCTGTAGATGATGTCAAAGTCATAACCCAACATATTTGTGACCCATTTTTCCTGTTCTTTTAAAGATAATATTTGTGCTAAAAAAGTATTTAAGACTATCATGATCCATTTTTACCTTGAAGTGTCTTCCCGTTGGGTAAGGTTGTCATTTCTTAAGTTCATGTATTATTGCCAACATTTTCTTCTCATAAATAACTTGCTTGAGATGTAGCCGTAAAAATACCCAATCACCTATATCAAAAAAATTTTCACTGTGATGTTGATCTACCTATTCTTTCATTTGATTCTGCACCAAAGTGGCGTTATCCTTTAAAAGTTGGAGAACTTGTTGTTGATGCTCGATGTGATCTTTCACTACTTGAACTTTTTTCTTCTTGATATGTCCTTCTATCTTGATAGTTTGAGGAGTGATAATTTCTTCCAATGCTTTACAAGATATGGTCGGACTCATTTCTTGATGCTCGCTGTGACCTTTCACTTCTTGAACATTTTTTTTCTTGATATGTCCTTCTATATTGGTAGTTTGAGGAGAGGTAATTCCGACCAATGCATTACAAGATATGGTTGGATTCATTTCTTCTTTCTCGACGTGATATTTCACTTCTTGAACCTTTTTCTTCTTGATATGTCCTTTTATCTTGATAGTTTGAGGAGTGGTAATTCTTACTAATGCTTTACAAGATATGGTCGGATTCATTTCTTCTTTCTTTGGTGTGGGGTCCTGGCTTATATCCTTTTTTTTTATGTTTCTTAATCCTTTTCTTCCTCCTCTTCATACTAAAATAATTTCTTCTCAACACACTTATTACCTTTAGTGCATTCGCTATCACAATTGTAACAAAGCCCTTTTTCTGTTTTTTCTTCCAATTGTTGTGGTGTAAACCTTGTAGGTTGTGGAAGGCTAGGAGAAGAAACACTTCCATAATTATAATCATGATTGGTGGGATTCCTTGTTTCCATAATTTTTCTTTCAATTTTTCCTGCCCACTTGAATGCTTTCTCTAATGAATCAAGTTCTCAAAGACGAACCTCATGTTGAATGTTATTCTTTAAAGTACCTAAGAAGACATCAATCCTTTGTTCCTTTGGAATATCATTTACCCTTATATTCAAATTTTGAAAGTCTTCAATGTGCTCTGCCATTGAACACTTTTGTTTGAGATTATCTATTGGCTAAAGAAGGTGATTCTCTTTGTATCCTCATAATATGCTATCATTTTCTTTGTGAAAATTGACCATGTAACAAGTGGTTTACGAGAACAAAGCCCTTTATATCATAAAAATTGATCTGGTTCTAAATATGAAGATGTAATACATACATTTTGTAATAGTTGCACCTCATGTAGATCAAAATATTGCTCCACCTATAGTATCCATTTTACCGGATCCTTGCCATCAAGCTTCGTCATAACACCTTTTCTTGAGTTTAGGATCTCGATCTTGAAATGACTATAACTCTGTAATTTCGGCTCTTCCAGTTCTGAAATTTTGACCTACAATAGCCCTCTATGTCCTCTTTCTAATGCCACAAGTCTGATCAAAATTAAATTCTCTAAGAAAGAGTTATGCACAATATCCCAAGATGACCTGATTATATACCTTTTCAGAAGAACGAACTTGTATGAAGTGCCCCGTGTCACTGTTTCAACCTATGGATATGTAAAATATATACAAAAAACTACAGTCCGTCGTTTTTCTGTAACCTCTGATGAAATTTCAATATGATGCTTAGAGAGACAGTTATGATGATTTTCCCAAGGTGACCTGTTTGGAATGTAATTCGGGGGTCTGCATAAACCCTAAATTTCTCACACTATATCTCCTAAAATATACAGAGACAAGCCCTAAAATTCAGACTCGATATTCAGCGCAAGTTTGTCTCAAATGGTTTTTTTTTTAGTTCTAAAACATCACAAAAATTAATTTATAGCGAAAATTCCACGATGACCTATTTGGAGCAGCGAATGCCTAGAATCTAGAGCTCTGGTAACAAATGTTATGAAACCAACTCTCAGAAAGACAGAAAAGATAGATCAGTGCCTTATAAATAAGCCTCTTTGAGGGGGCAACCTCTTTTACATTACACAAATGAATAATTCTTAGATGATACAAATGACAAGACCTCTTTTCTATATATAGGAGTCTAAAGGGTCATAATATAATCAGAGCTAACATAACAATAATAATATAAAGGCACAATAATAACAATAGTGGTCTTCTATGGGGTACAATAATAACAATATGGTGACTACATGAGTATAGCAATATAATAAGCGGGTTGTACTAATAAAAATAAGGGTTTACACTAGTAGTATAGGGGCCTAACACCTTAGGATTTTTTCCTTTTTCTTACATTCTAAGATCAGTTTTCGTTTATATTAATCATTACATTTCTAGAAGTCCTCTTATCAAAAGGCATAATTTAGTTGTGGCTTGCATGAGCCCTAGATTAGCTTAAGGATCACTTCCTTTCTTGAGCTTAGAAAGAGGGCTGATTTGATGACTCTTCTCTATTGGTAAGAAAAATACATACTTTAAGCCAAAAAAGATAGAGAGAAGGTAAATCAACGTAGTTTAACCGCCATTTCAAATGGAAAACAATCTTCTCTAAGGTCCCAACTCGGTGGTTTTCCCCAATGTTGAGGAAGACATTTAGAGCCTATAACACCACCATAAAACATTGAATATGGAATGCAAAAAAAAAATGAATGTGAAAATGTGTAGCTTGAGAATTGCTTGTGGCTTTGCTTCTCATTGATGGACAGAGAAGAGATTCTTATTGTTATTGTTACCATATATTACCATATTGAATTCAAACTAGAAGTTCTCAAACTCAGAGAAAAAAATCGAGGGATAGTATATGTCAACCACCAAATTCCTTCCGTCTTGTATGCTTTCCACTATGTCAAACTCGAGATGCGAGACTACATAATCAGGGTTTTCAATGGGTTGGAGCTCTAATTCCTCGAATATTGTTATGTAGCCATGATCTCTCCCGATGCAGAAGTGGCTTGCAGTGGGGTTATCCACAATAATCGCTGCCCCAAGAATTTAAAGTCATTCAAGCACAGAAATCGATCGTCATCAAGCTTGGCTATCTTAATTTGAGGACTACACTAATCATCAAAATTACTATGAGAAGCAGAGGATCTCTTTAGTCTAGTCAGTGATTTGAACAACAAAACGAAATTCTGAAGCGCATATTTTGACAATGATAGGGTTTGAGATATGGACTACCATCACCACTTTGGCTGTGGATATTTTAGAATTGTTGGATCGTGCTGGTGAACTTATCCTTTTAGTAACCTCCGCGACAATTTTCTCGTGCCTCTAAATTTCAAATGTAATTGTCAACATGTTGGCTAAAAGATGGAATCCAACAACATGGACAATATACAAAACTTGAGAACAAATGGACACCTATATAAAGAACACTTCATCTCTTTGAATACACAAACTCCAGAATATCAACTTTGTCGAGCTAGGGGTCCGTGACATTATACGGTTGTAGAAAGAAACGTGTAGATAACTTGTGGAATTATGAGAATAAGGGAGCTATATGAGAAAGTTCGAAGAAGAAACATATATGTGGAGAACTCTGTTTTTGAAAAGAATAGGGACGCAATAAACTTTCATCACAAGTTCTCAAGTATCAATTTTCTCTGGTCACGGGAGGCAGTTTTGCAATAACAAGGTGCATCTCTTGGGTTAACATATAAATAATAACTTCTTTGTCGGTCTTTTTTAGGAGCCAGTTTTGTATGAAAAAGATTCATGTCGGATTGGTTTATCATATAAATAATAATTTCTTTGTCGATAATTTTTGAAGTTGAACCATGAGGTTTGAAACAGGAATTTCCTGGCAATTAACTACTCACTATTAGTGGTATGGTTGATGGAAGTAACTCTGCGGACAATCAGGGTTATGGATGATCGAGCTAACTTCGTGGACAATAATAATTTTTGGAAGTTTCAATTTTCTTATTTTGACAATCAAATTCTAAGATATTCTTAAAATGTACAATCTACATTGAACATAGCACATACATATTATCTTAAAAATATTATTAGTTCATTTCCTTTGATTCAAAAATATGTAAATCCATCATAGTCCATCATTAATTTGTTGTGCTGTGTACTAAATAAAATTTATTGTTTCATTTAATTTTAAATATTACATTATCTAATTTAGAGAACCGTATAAAAAATCAATAAATCAATATATAACCTATATTTAATATTTAACTAGCTTTATAGATTATGGTAACAGTGCACCTCATTACTATCGTGTCACGTCTCATCATAGGTGTAGTGTGTGAAGTTGAATTCTTATATGTAGACGCCTAGAAGGAAGACTTATTTACCATATTCAATTCTTGTATTCTGAATTCGTAAGAATATTTTAGTAATTGAAACATAAGAAATTAAGTCTCGAAAATCACCATGAAAGACCGTGTTCAATATTTCCATTTTTATTCTGCGTAATTACTTGTTATTTGTTACACATAAAAATAAGGCTTGACATCACCACCAAATGATCGACTGGCAGCATCAGCCATTGCAGGTTTCCTACCATTATTATGCTTGTCTTTGTTTTTGGAGTCGTCTTTATTTTCTCATGTAATCACTTTTCTTTTGGTTTTTTTGGTTTCTTTTGTTTATGTAATTTTTTATAATTTTATTTTTTATTATTATTATTTTAATTTGGAAATTATTTTTTTAATGAGTGATTGTTTAATTATAGTGTAGTTTAATTTATAAATAAAGTGATTTATTTTAAAGCATTTTATTTCTGGTTAATTTTAATCAAAATTTGGTAGTGATTTAAAAAAATGAATTTAAGTTATTTAATTTATAAAATTAGAATTCCCCAAGGATACTAATGTTAATTTTCCAACTCAGGCACAAATTCCCTCCTTTGGACAACCTTCCTCATCAAGAATGATCCCTTCTAGCCCCTGTAAGGGTTTAGTCTAGTTAAGAAGAAATGCATTTATGAAGAAGAAAATCACATGTGCACAAAAGTATAGGTTGACTTTAAAGAGTAATTAGACACCATTACAAGCATATAAATACAATTCAAGTTAACCTCATTTGGACGTCATCATCAAACTTATTATTCTCTCTCTTCTTTAGATTGGTTTGTACAAGTTTGAATTTGATTCATGAAATTAGCTTGTATAAGTCCAAAATTGCAGGGTTTGAGCTCGCAGGTGTGAAAAGGAGAAATTAATTTGGGGCCACAGGGTTGGAACATGGAATTTTCAGCTATAATTGCTTGCTTGATAGAATGATCCCCGCGACTAGAGAGATACAACCACAATGATGGTTACTAGCTCTATGTGGTTGTGACCTAATATATTTTGAATATTGATCACAGATTTTGACCATTGACTACAGGCTTGGAAACTCTAATTTGGATCAAATATATTTATTAGGCTCATCTCTTGATATTATTTGGTTGAATTTGCTCAATAGTCTTTGGATTGTTGAATTGGAACATTGTACTCTCTCTTTGTTGAACATTTTATGACAACCTACTAAGAAGAAAAATTTGAAATGTTCTTCCCCATTCTCATTTTTCTTTGGTCTTTTCCCAAATCCTTGTGTATCTTATTTATCTTGATTGTCCTCTATTGTATATTGCATTTATTTTTTTGTCTAGAATCGTTATCGATCATTGAAAGGCTCCTAATTGAAGAAAAGTATTGGGATAAAGTGATTGTAACAACATAGAACAATGGAAAATTAACATGGTGTCAGGAAGGACTTGGTATCTATTTTTTCTTTGGAAGACAGGGGTATGAGGGTAGCTTAGAACAAAGGAAAAGTCCTTGCATGGCTTATGGATTTTTGAATCAAAAGTTCTATGATCCATAATACTTATGACATAGAATCTTTTGGTAAAAATCACATAGGATAAAATCTCGTTGACGCATTTCGAACCAACTAGTGTGGTTCATCTTCATGGGAAGATGAGGACCCAAATCTAGGCATAGAAATAAATAGATGTAGAGAGAAGATGACTAGTTGTTATAATATAACAATTAGTTTGACTCAATAGTCATTATTAGTAATGGCAATAATGACTATTAAGTCAAACTAGTTGCTATATTCTAACGACTAGTCATCTTCTCTCTACATCTATTTATTTCGATGCCTAGATCTTGTTCCTTGTCCTAAAGATGAACCACACTAGTTGGTTCAAAATGCATCGACGACATTTTCTCCTATGTTATTTTTACCGAAAGATTTTTTGTCATAAGGCTTATGGATTCTCGCATGAGAGATGATCTCACCTCAAGATTTCAAGTTGAAGGACTCTATAGAGTCAATGAAATACCTTTACTAGTGATGGTGCATAATACTAATCATCAAAGTGAACTATGGCACTAAATATTGGCACATCTACATTATGAAGCCCTACTGAAATTGAAGAAGTTAGTCTTTGATATGCTTGATGTTCAACCTTGTCATGACAGAGTATATCTTGGGTGTGCGAGTGGAAATAAGAAAAGGGGACCATTCCCCTATAGCAAGTAAGACTAGTGATATCTATTAACTTATTAATTCTAGCCCATGCATATCAATGCATGTGAAATTTATTGGTGGACATCTCTACTACATAATATACATTGATAACTTTTCCAGGAAGACATGGATATACTATTTGAAGCATAAGGATGAGACTTTCGATATGTTCAAGGACTTCAAGGATTTGATAGAAAATCAAACAGGGAAGAAAATCCAAGTCATTCGATCTCACAATGGTGGAGAGTATATTTCAAATGAGTTTATTGAATCTTGTAAAAAGGAAAACATTTTGCCTTGCAATCCAGAGAAAAATGGAGTGGCTGAAAGAAAAAAAAGTCTATTGTAGAAGTTTACTAAGCTATGCTACATGATAAAAAGTTGCAAAAATTCCTCTCGAAAGAAGCTACGAATATAATAGTATATGTTCAAAATTGGGTTCATCATATAGCGTTAGACAACCAAACTCCAAAACAAGTACTCATAGGTGTGAAGCCCGACATTCGACATCTTTGGATATTTGGTTTCCCCGTATATTTCCATGTGCCGAAGGACAAAAGGAACAAGCTAGAAGCACCCGGAAAGTAAGGCATGTTTGTTGGCTATTGTGAAAAATCTAAAACATTTAGAATATGTATATCTAGCCAAAGGAAAATAAAGTTTAGCAGGGATGTAACATTCGATGAATATGATTCCCTTGGAAATGAAAGAGACCTTCCTCCGCCTATGAAGAAATATGATGACATGGATGTTTCAGATGGTCCTTTTGTGCCAGAATCCGAGAAGGACATAGTTGATGATCCCATGGAACCTATGGATCCCTTGGATCCTTCTCCAAGTGATTCCTCTAGTAGGAATAACCCATTATGGCTTCATGATCCTCACAGGATGCTGAGAAATATGTCCCTTCCGAAAGTAGTTTTAGAGAAATTAAGAAGCCATGCCAATACTAGAGATACATTGTAGCTTTGAGCACCATGTTCTAATCTAAGCCTTATAATTTTTAAGAAGATGTGAAAGAACTAGTTTGGAAGGATGTAACCGCTAAGGAATATGAATCGACTATGAAGAATGATATATATGATGTTGTGTCGAGAACTAAAGGAATATCTATCGTAACTTCAAAATGGCTATTTAAGATCAAACATGGAGATGATGGAATCATTGAGAAGTAGAAAGGAAGGCTTGTGCCCTGAGATTTCTCCCAAAAATAGGGAGAAGACTATCACAATATATTTACTCTTCTTTTTTTCTACACTATTATTAGATCAATTATTACCCTTACCTCTAGTTAAGGATGGAAACTTAACCAGATGGATGGAAAGATGACATTTCTTCACGTCATACTACAAGAATAAGTATATATGTTGAATAACCTCATGGTTTTTCCTTGAAGGACATGAAGACTTAGGTATGCAGGTTGAAGAAAGAACTATATGGTTTGAAGGAAGCTCGCTCAGCCTAGCATGCCTATATTCATAGTTACCTGGTGAATCTTGGATTCACTAGAAGTAGTGTTGATTTGAACCTCTACTTGAAAGTGGTCCATGGTAACCCTTTGATTTTTGTTTTATATGTTGACAATTTATTCTTGATAGGTAGTGACCCTTGATGATCGAGTGTAAGAGGGAGTTGGTATCCATATTCGAAATGAAGGATCTTGGTATAATGCATTAATTTCTGGGACTAGAGGTGTGGTAGTAAGTCAGAGTTATTTTCCTTTGTCATGGGAAATATGTTGTGAAGCAATTGGAAATATTTGGAATGATTAAATGAAAATACCTGACCACACTGATGGAGATGAATTTCAAGAAGTTATGCGGAGATGTTGCTTCACCTGATTTGGAAAATCCTTCTAAGTATCATGAATTTATTGGGGAATTGATGTTCCTTGTGAAGACCCATCTAGATATATGCCTTATAGTGAAAATTTTGATATTATTCATTACTTAACCCCTTCATGCACCCTTGGTTGCTACAAAACATGTGTTAACCTATATTCATGGGAAGATCAGTGTTGGTTTGAGGTACCTTGCTGGAGATGTCAGACTTCATGGATAGACCAATGGTGTTGGGGTAGGAAATGTTATCGACAAGAAGAGCACTTTATGATAATTTTTTAGTTTTGGATCTACCATGATATCTTGGATGAGCTTGAAATAGAATTCAATAGCTTTAAGCACAGACGAGGTAGAGTACATTGCATCTAGCATGGATAGTTTCCAGTCAGTTTGGTTCATGACGCTCTATGGAGATTTATTTGAGTAGGTTCTAGATATGACAATCAGATACTATGAAAACAAGAGTTAGGTTTGACTAGAAAACAATCTCATATTCCATGATAAGTCCAAGCAAATTGAGATTAAGTATCACTACTTTCGATACATGATGCAGAGAGGAACCATGAGACTCCATCACATTTTGATTGATGAGCAGATAGTGAACATTCTTACTAAACCTTTTCTTAAAGGAATGTTCTTGGCTTTTCATAGAGCAACTTGAACTAATGGATGTGACCCTCCCAGATAAGGGTCTTGGATGATCAAGAACACTGAATAATGATCTTCCCCCTTGTTTGAGCTCCCAAGGTGAGTAATTGATCCAAAGAGATATTGGTGTTGAGGGAACTTATGGACAATAGGTTTGTCTAATCCTTACGTCATGGCAAGTGTGTATCTCCCCTATTATCATCAAAGGGTTATGTTTGATGCTTATCTCACTATAAGTGTGTAACGTCCACTACCGAGTATACCCTAGTATGCATCCTGTCTACAAGCTAGGCTTTTTGGGATTGTTCCTCTGCATTTGGTGATTAGGCTTACCTTGAAGGGTAAGCGTGTATCTTCCCCAAGTGCATTGGGTTTTGTCTAATCCTAACCATTCATTCTAACAGTGTATCTCCTCTCAAGGTAGTGGATTCAGTTGTTATAGCGCTTGACACTTTGGGGTCCTCATGGGAAGATTATCAAATAATATGATATTTTTTATCCTTCCCTTCTGTGGTAATTCATAATATTCATATTTCCCTTGGATAGTGGGTGGTGGTAGAGGCTACTTGATGATGGTGAGTTTGGGTGGTAGAAAAGGCTCCCTGATGAATAGAGGGTGGTAGCTTGAGCTCCCCTACGATGTCAAATTATTATTTTTTTATATTCCAGAGTGTTTAATGGAGATGAAGAGAGATGAAAATGGATGAGGAGTGATGAAATTTGATTTGATGAGGACAAGATATTTGAGATGGAACATATGTTATAGTCATTAATTTCTACCTAGATCATAAGGATTGTTAATGGAAGCTCAACGAAAAATTCTCTCCTTTGGGAAACCTTCCTCATCAAGAAATACCCCTACAAGTCGACTTTCAAGATAAATTGCGCACCCTTGGAAGCATATAAATACAAGTCAAGTTAAAGTTATTTGGACATTATAATCAAGCATCCTCTTCTCTCTCTTCTTTGGATTAGTTTGTATAGATCTAAATTTGGTTTGTGAAATTAGTTCGTATAGGTTTGAAATTGCAAGGTTTGAGCTCAAGCATATGAAAAGAGAAATTGATTTGGGGCCATAGGATTGGAACAGGGTATTTTTTGCTACAATCACTTTCTTGACAAAATTTTCCCTATATATGGAAAGAAATAGACGCACTGATGGTTAGTAGCTCCAAGCAGTTGTAACCTAAGATATTTTGACTCTTGAGCAAAGACTTGGACCATTAACCACAGGATTGGAAGCTCTGATCTGGATCATATCTATCTATTGGGCTCATATCATGATATTTTTTGGTTGGATTTCCTGGATATTCTTCTGATTGGTGAAATGGAAAATTGTACTCTCTTTGTTGAAAAAATTATGACAATATAATAAGTAGAAGAATTTGGAAGGTTTTTCCATGTTGAGGCTTTTTCCCTTGTCTTCGACCAAATCATTGTGTCTCTTATTTCTCTTGATTTTCTTCTACTATCTATTGCAAAATACATTATATCTACAATTTCTATTTATCATTGAAAAATTAATTTGTTCTGAAAGATTACTAATTAAAGAAAAGTATCTAGCTAAATTGGTTGTAACAACATAAAAAAGTGGGAAATTAACATCGTATCAGGAAGAAATTAATATCTATTTTTGCTTTGGAAGAGAAGGTTATGAGAGCAGTTTTCATCAAAGGAAATTTCCTCTCATGGCCTATGGAATCTGACATGAGAGATCATTTCACCTTGGGATTTAGAGTTGAATGAATATATAACATCAATGGAAGACCACTACTAAAGATGGTCCATGATGCTAATCACCAAAGTGAACTATGGCACTAAAGATTGGCACATCTATATTATGAAGCCTTAAAAAAATTGAAGAAGTTAGTCTCCAGGATGCCTGATGTTCAAGATAGTCATGATGGAGTATGTTCGGGGTGTGACAGTGGAACAAAGACGAGGGGATTATTCCCCTCTAGAAATAACATGGTCGATGATATTCTTCAATTCCTTCATTCTGACATATGTGGACCCATGCACTCTATTGGTGGACATCTCTACTACATAATATTAATTTATGAATTCTCCAAGAAGACATGGATGTACTATTTGAAGCATAAGGATGATTATTTTGATATGTGCAACGACTTCAAAGTGTTGATATAAAATCAAACAGGGAAGATAATTAAAGTCATCCAATCCGAGAATATTGGATAATACATTTTGAATGAGTTTGTTTAATTTTGCAAGAAGGAATGTATCAATAAGAGAACCATTGTACCTTAGAATCCTAAAAAAAATTGATTGGTTGAAAGAAAGAATGAGTATATCGTAGAAACTTCCTGAGCTATGTTGCGTGATCAGAAGTTGCAAAACTTCCTCTAGAGAAAAGATACAAATGCAATAGTATATGTTCAAATGCATGTTCCTTATCAAGGATTGGACAATAATAATCCTGAAGAGTATTCATGGGTGTGAATCCCAACATTAGACATCCTAGGATATTTAGTTTCCCTATATATTTCGATGTGTTTAAGCAAAAATGAACAAGTTGGAAGACAATTGAGAGAAAGGAATGCTTGTTTGTAATTGTGAAAAATCTAGAGCATTTAGAATTTATATATATGGCCAAAGGAAGATTGAATTTATCAGGGATGTAACATTTGATGAAGATGATTCCCTTGGAAAAGTAAGGGACATTCCTTTGCCTAAGGAGAAATATGATGACATAGATGTACTAGATGGTCCTTCTTTGCATGAATTTGGCAAGGACATAGTTGATGATCCCATGGAACCTATGGACCCCTTAGATACTCCTCCAAGTGATCCCCTACCAGGAAGAGACCATTATGTCTTCATGATGCTTTACAGGATGCTAAGAAATATGTCCCTACTAAAATAACCTATACAAAATGTAAAAATTCATGTCGATATCAGGGACACATTGTAGCTATGACCACTATGATCCAACCCAAGCCTTCTAATTTTGAAGAAGATATGAAAGAAAAAGTTTAGTAGGATGTCATGCGTAAAGAGTATGAATTGATTATGAAGACTCATCCATAGGATTATTTATCGATAACTAAGTGAAAGTCTATCGTAACTTAAAAACGGCTATATAAGATCAAACATGGGGTTAATGGTAGCATTGACAGGTATGAAGCAAGGTTCGTGATTTGAGGTGTCTCCCAAAAATAGGGAGAATACTATGATGATATATTTTCTCTAATTTCCCTCTACACTATGATTACACCAATTGTTTCCCTTGCTTCTAGTTGAGGATGGAATCTTCACCATATGGACATAGAGAAGACATCTCCCTATGACATACTATATGGAGAATTATATGTTGAGAAACCTCAGGATTTTGATGTGAAGGACGGGAATAATCATGTTTACAGGTTGAAGAAATCATTATATGGTTTGAAGTAATCTCCCTGAGCCTACTATTCCCATATTGCTGGAAATGCACTATTAAGGGGGGAGGTGAATAAGTAGTGATAGGAATTATAAGGATTTTTAATTCTTTTCCAATTATTGATTGACACAAACATACATTAACCCATTAGCAGATCTGGATCACATAAAACATTAAATAATTAAGAAAATAATAAATCCAAATTTTCAGCTACATGAAGATCATCACATGTGAACCATAAAATCAACTAAATAAACGTGCACCAGAGGAAACAAGATATTTCTGGTGGAAAACCATCTCGAGGGAGAAAAAGCACCCACTTTTGTTGTTGCACTGTTCAATAATTTTATTATTCATCAAGCAATTCAATACATAGAAGATGCATATAGGTACTATTAGTAAGAACTTTGATACTCATCGCACAACTCTGTAAACATCCATCTGCTGGAATCCACCATCACAAATGAGCCTCCCCCAACTCTGATTGGACTCATGAGGAAATATGATCCTCATCTCATGACCCTATGCGCCTCATCTTCTAGAAGCCACCACGACTAGTGAGCCTTGCCAACTCTATTTGGAATCATGACGAAATATTCTCTTTGTATTGAATTTGACGGAGCCCCCACTCCACTCTTGTATCTGACCTTGGTTTCTTTCATTTTAAAACTAGATTCAATCTGATTTTTTAAACTAGAACAACACACCAACCTCTATGAATATAGGATCAAAACAAATATAACAAACACCTTGAACATTTCTGCAACACCTCACTCGATCACTACAAAAACCCCATCAATAATACATGTTTCATACACAAAATATAATGGGATGAAAATTTAATGAGAAATCATATAGGAAATTATCTACAATCATTCCTTAATCCATCACCATACTGTTGCATGAAATTCTAGATGAATCACTCTTTTGCTTCCATTTACTACTCTAGTAAATTGTTGTATATTTTCTACAAATTCCCTGCATAACCTTCACACAATGTTCTTCTCTCACACACACTCTTCCTTACTCACTCAACCATCACCAAAAAATAAAAACAACTCAATACTTTTTCCCTTTTTTTAGTATATGGAAAATTATCCTCAATTATCTCCAAACCAATACCACAGGAAAATACCATGGTTATGTCAATACCTAGGACACATGTACCATGGTAATATTCAAATCAATACCACAAGTAAATATCATCGTTATGCCAATACCACAGACACCTGTACCATGGTAATCTCCAAGTCACTACTAGGGGTAAATGTGATGGTTATGCCAATACCACAGATCCTTGTAGCATGGTAATCTCCAAGTCAATACCATAGATAAATACCATGGTTATGTCAATACGACATTATACCATGGTAATCCCCAAAATAATAACATGATAAAATACCATGGTTATGTTAATACCAAGACTATTTGCATCGAGGTTATATCACATGCCAACCTACTCCACACACATACCAATACCATGCTAATCCTAATAGAAAGAATACTTGTACCATGGTAATACTCTACTCATGAAATATGTAGGATGTGCAAGGAAACTAGAGAAATTGCTCAAGCATAACTGAAAACAAATCAGCTCCAAAACATTTCACATTAGCCAAGACAAATCACCTACAACAATAAAAAAATCTACAACTAGTGGCACAAACCAACAAATCCACATGTAACAAGCCAAAAACTGTATATTAAAGCTCAAACCACCTACAACACAATCATATACAACATATGCACACACTGACATTAATGCCAACCATCAATCACTACAACAAAACACCTACACCAACCACTGTATCATCAATTCCAACACATATTGATAATTTCTTGGTAACTCTTAGATTCACAAGGAGTTATGCAAATCGAAACCTATACTTCAAAGTGGTTGAAGGTATGCCTTGGATTTTCGATTTACAGGTTGATTATCTATTGTAGACGAGTGGTGAGCCTCTGACACTAAAGTGTAAGAGGGATTTGGCATCTGAATTTGAAATGAAGGATCTTGGTATGATGCATTACTTTGTGGGACTATAGGTGTGGAAGAAACCCAAATATACTTTCCTTTCCAAATGGAAATATGTTGTAAAGCTATTGGAAATATTTTGTATTACTGAATACAAATCCCTAAATACACTGATGGATATTAATTTCAAGAAATTATGTGGAGGTGATGTTGGACCTAATTTGGCGAATCCTTCTGAGTACCATCATTTGATTGGGCCATTGATGTTCCTTGTAAGCACTTGTCTGGATATATGCTTTGCAGTGCACACTTTGATTCAATTCACGACTGATCCCTTTCATGCAAACTGAGTTGTTTTCAAACATGTATTGAGATATATTCATGGGACGATCAATCTTGGTTTGAGGTTGTTAGGTCCCTATAATACTAGTAATTTAAGATTACATCTGATACATTTAACTAGAAAAATGATTCGTTATGGTACAAAGATTGCTTATACCTCTGTAAGAACTCCCAACTCAAATAAAAGATTCTTTTGGAATTGCACACCTCTCCCTTAGGAAGGCATTTAGGATTTTTGAAAACTTACCATAGGACTAAGAAGGAATTTTTGGGATGGCCTTAAATCTGGTTTTCAAAATTTTTTGGTGGAATATATGGTTTTCCAATACAATAAAGTTGTAAAATTAAATGCTAGGTCTATTACAATATTTTTTCCATTCCAAGTCAATTTTTGGAGGAGGTTTCAATGGATTTTATGATAGGTTTACCCAAGTCCAAAGGAAAGAGTTTCATCACGGTGATAGTTGACAGACTTACCATGTATTCACACATTTATGCATTATATCATCCATTTAAAGATAGTATAGTTGCTACTGCATTTATGGAAACAATTCAAAAGCTACATGGAAACCCAAAGATTATTGTAAGCGACAAAGATCCTATTTTCACTAGAAATCTTTGGACATAATTATTTTCTTGTCTAGGTACTCAGTTAGCTCATAACTCATCATATCATCCTAAATTCGATGGGAAAACTAAGATTGTGAACAAATGTTTTGAAGGATATCTTCGTTGCTTTTTATTTGATAAATAGACACAATGGGTCAAAGGGTTACCTCTGACTTAATGGTGGTATCATACTTCCTTCCATACTGCAGCAAAAATGAACCCATTTATGGCACTTTATGGATATCATCCACCATCCATCACATCATATTTAAGAGAAAATTATAAGGTTCAAGTAGTGGAAGATCACATCGAGCATCAACAAAAATTTCTCTGGCTCTTGAAGGATAACCTTACTCTGGTGCAAAATAGAATGAAACAACATGTATATCAACATCATAGAGATTTTCTTGTTAATGGAGGTGACTCAATATTTCTATGACTACAATAATACAAACAAATGTCCCTCAAGCAAGCTAAGAAGGATAATAAATTATCACAAAAGTATTATGGCCCATACAAGGTGTTGTAAAAGATTAGTACTATGCCATACAAACTAGAACTTCTTGCATCTTCCCAAGTCCACCGAATTTTCCATCTTTGATGCTTAAAGAATGCGTTGACGATGCTGGACCCACTAACATGTCAGGGGATATCCCTGGTAAGAAGTCCCAATTAGACCTCAGACCGTTGGTGTAAGAGTCCCAGCAGTGGGTCGTACAGTATGACCTTGACCATGGTTTCGCACAGAGGCATGTAAGATGTCCCAATTGGTAGCAAGGGTGTGACATATGTAGTAATTCAAGGAAGGTAAATGAGTGGTTGTAACACACAGAGGGTGCGGTGAGTTCGCCATGTGGAAACCTGTGATAGGACGGAGTTAAGAAGGGAACACACGAGCAAAGATGCATCAAAACATGGAAGGAAAGTAAGCTAGCAATCCAAACTGATGGTTAGACCAACAATGCATTTCAGTAAGATTCATACATACATATACATAAAATAGATACACATGCATGCATAAGAAAAGTGATACATATATCATTTAGAGTAAACAAGATAGTTGAAATGCAATACGACATATGCATGAAACGTGTTCGCTCTGTTATAATAATAAGTGTAAGATCCAGTCATATAATACATCCATGCCCAACCACTAGTTCCAACATCAAAACGTTATAGTCAATGTCGCCTTCTCCTCCAAAGAGATATACTATCTCTGCGTAATGGAGAAGCAAAGGTTCATTACAATATTGTCCAATCTCTCTCTAAGATACTCCTATCAGAAGCTTGGCTGACCAAAATCCTCTACAATGAGTTACGGGGGACTATTTATAGCAAAGGGTGGGGTGGCCACTTACATTCCCCTTTGTGACAGTTCATATGCCCTCATGACTCTTCATCTACACTCTGACTCTTACATCCAACTATTGACACTTGAGCTTACACTTGAAAATACATTACATACAATCTACACATGTACCCATGTAAGACAAAATAGGCTTAAGAAAGCCATTCAACACATCACTATAACTCTAACAACTGTGGGAAGACTAGCTCTTTGAGATCTTGATGGGGGTCGATAGTAGTGAACTGATGCCAATGTTGGTAGTTCGTGATGTTGTTTGTGTACTTTAATGTGACATCTTTCTGGAAATGCAATATTGCCTTCATAGCATCTGGGTACACTACTTGGGCTTCTCTGTCCAACTCATCTGATAACATGTGCATCAGTGTCTTGAGTATGGCCAGACCATCAGCATACTGATGCATGGTGTTTGCACTGATCATCAACTCTGGGCTGGTGGATATGCACATCAACTCGTCAAAGTATGAGTCAAGCTCTAGTTGGACCTATGCCTTTGTCTTTGCCTGGGTGGGTGACCCAATATATGGGATCGCATGTGCACACACAACAACGTCCATGCTCCTTAATACTTGTGGATGGGAAGCCTATAGACTAGTGATGAGCTACATAAGATCTTCATAGTTCTGGATCTAACTCCGTATGCGTGCCTTTAGCTCAACCACTCTGGGCTTCATCATCTTGGGAAAGTGTAATGGGGCTCTGTTGTATCTCATTGTCCATGTTTGCATGTGATCAATAGTAGCATGCATGTTTGATGTAACGTACCCCTTTGGGCCTACCTCAGAAAAATAGCTACTAGGCTCCATTAATTAAAATTCTCTTTTACTTATAGTTAAATTTCAATGGACTCATAGGTGGATTTAACCAAATCATTACATGCATAGTAATCATCCAGGGAACTATACTCAAAATCTTAGCTACTAAATACCCGCAAGATAATGAACCATATCTCACACTCGTAGATTACCCCTTAAGCTTAACCTGAACTTGGAGAAAGGGAACGAGTCATGACATGGAACCATAAAAACCCTAGAATAACACTTTCAATCATTACTAGATATTAATTTAAGTTTGTTGTAGCTATCATGGTCATACATCATGACCATAGTCCTCTACACATAATCAATATGTTATTGGCCAACCTTTCATTCACATGCATAACTAGCTAGAATTAGCCTAAGTGGGTGCAGTGTTATTGTGTTAGGCCCCAATACTACTAGTGTAAGCCCTTATTTTTATTATTACAACCCCCTTATTATATTTTTTTACCCATGTAGTCCCCTTACTGTTACTATTGTGCCCCAGAGAAGCCCACTATTGTTATTATTCTGCCCACACATTATTATTGTTATGTCAGCGCTGATTATAATATGACCCCTTAGGCTCCTATATATAGAAAGGAGGTCTTGTCATTTGTATCATCGACGAATTCTTCATTTTTGTAATGTAAAGGAGGTTGCCCCTCGAAGAGGTTGAATTATAAGGTGTTGATCTATCTTTTCTATCTTTTTGTGAGCTGGTTTCATAACATTTGGTATCAGAGGTTTGGATTCTAGGGTTGTGCTACTCCAAATAGGTGATTGTAGCATTTGCACTATAGATTTTTTTCTGTGACATTTCAGACGCTAAAAACAAAACCTATTTGGGTTGAACTCGTTCGAAACCTCGGGTCCAAATTTCAGAGCTTTTCGCACTATATTTACAGAGATATGCTCTGAGGAAGCTGACCTTTTTGTAGACTCCCAAATTAAATTTCAAACATGTGACCTGGGTAAAATAGTCATAACATTTGTTTTGAGCATCATATTGAAATTTCATCAGAAGTTACAGAATGAGGATGGACTATAGTTTCTTGTCTACATTTTTGTGATCCAAAGTTCGAAATGGTGATAAGTAGCACTTCATACAAATTTGCTCTTCTAAAAAGGTATATAATCAAGTCATCTTGGGAGATTGTGCATAACTCTTTCTTGGAGAATCTAAATTAGATTAGATTGGTGCCATTGGAAAGAGAACGAAGAGGGATACTATAGGTCGCAATTTCAAAACTGAATGATTTGAAAGTACATAGTTACAGTCATTTCAAGATCGAGCTCATAAAATCAAGAAAAAGTGAGATGAGGAAGTTTGATGGCAAGGATCCGGTAAATTAGATACTATAGATGGAGAAATATTTTGATCTACATGGTGTACCACTATTACAAAAGGTATGTATTGCGTTTTCATATTTAGAACAAGATCAATTTTTATGGTATAAAGGGCTTTGTTCTCGTAAACAACTTGTTAAGTGGTCAATTTTCACGAAGGAAATTATAGCACATTATGAGAATACAAAGAGCAACACCTTCTTTAGAGAAACACCACAACGATTGGAAGAAAAAAGAGAAAAAGGCTTTGTTACAAAGTGGAAAGAAAAATTATGGCAACAAGGAATTCTACCCCTCACATCTATAAAGATGGAAGTGTTGCTTCTCCTAGCCTTCCACAACCTACAACGGTTACACCACAACAATTGGAAGAAAAAATAGAAAAAGGGCTTTGTTACAATTGTGATAGCAAATGGACTAAAGGTCAGAAGTGTGCTAAGAAGAAATTATTTTACATAGAGTATGAAGAGAAAGAAGAAAATGATCAAGAAACATCAAAAGAAGAGGATATACCCCAAGACCCAACCCCAGAGAAGGAAGAAATGAATCCAACCATATCTTGTAAAGCATTAGCGCGAATTACCACTCCTCAAACTACCAATATAAAAGGACATATCAAGAAGAAAAATGTTCAAGAAGTGAAAGATCACATTCAGCATCAAGAAATGAATCCGACCATATCTTGTAAAGCATTGAAGAAATTACCACTCCTCAAACTCTCAATATAGAAGGACATATCAAGAAGAAAAATGTTCAAGCAATGAAAGATCACATCGAGCATCAACAACAAGTTCTCCAACTTTTAAAGGATAATGCCACTTTGGTGCAAAATCGAATGAAATAATAGGTAGATCAACATCGTAGTGAAAAATGTTTTGATGTAGGTGATTGGGTATTTTTACTGCTACATCTCAAGCAAGATGTTTATGAGAAGGAAATGTTGGCAATACTACTTGCACCTCATAAATGGTGACCTTATCGAATGGGAAGACACTTCAAGTTAAATAGGGATCATGATAGTCTTAAATAATTTTTAGAAAAACTATTATCTTTAGAAGAACAGAAAAATTGGGTCACAAATATGTTGGGTTATGACTTTAACATCATCTATAGGAAAGGGAAGCAAAATTTTGTTTCAGATGCACTCTCAAGAAAGGATGAGGATGTGGAAGTGGAAGCAATGTTTTGTGCTATTTCTATTATCCAACTAGATTGGATAAATGAAGTAAGGGATGAATGGAAGAAGGACAAAGAAGTGTGGCCACTCATTCAAAATTTGCAAAATATCTCAATTCAAACAATATTGCCAGAACTTAAAGAAGAAGGGAAAGTCATATTGGAACTTGGAGCAGTCACAGAAACAAGAACTTCGCAGCTACGAAATTGATCAATTTCGGAGTATCTCATCAAGTGGAGGAACTTACCTGCTGAAGATTCCACATGGGAGGAGAAGAATTTTATACAGAAGCATCAAGAACTACTTAAGTGTCGAGGAAAACACTTGTTGAAGGAGAGGGGCATGTTAGGCCACTATACTACTAGTGGAACCCCTTATTGTTATTAGTACAACCCCCGTATTGTATTGTTGTACCCATGTTGTCCCCATATTGTTACTATTGTGCCCCATAGAAGCCCACTTAAACCCTTATTGTTATTAGTACAACCCCCTTATTATTTTGTTGTATCCATGTAGTCCCCATATTGTTACTCTTGTGCCCCATAGAAGCCCACTATTGTTATTATTGTGCCCTTACATTATTATTGTTATGTCGGCTCTGATTATATTATGACCCCTTAGACTCGTATATATAGAAAGGAGGTCTTGTCATTTGTATCATCCAAGAATTTCTCATTTGTGTAATGCAAAGGAGGTTGGCCCCTCGAAGAGGCTGAATTCTAAGGCGTTGATCTATCTTTTCTATCTTTTTGTGAGCTGGTTTCATAACATTTTGATAGGCAAACACAGATAATTGAACCATTGGTCATACAATGAGAAGCATTATTTTAGCAATTGTTCTACTTGCATAAGAAATCACCAATATAGGAAATTATAACAATACTATATTCCTTTATTAAATTCATGATGATAAGGTATATTTATATATGATCTCTTCATAAAAATTTAGTATTTACAACTACATATTATTCTTCTGCTATTAACTCTGCTCTTGAATGTAAAAGGGGTCACATATATAAAACTATAATCATTCTCATAAGAAAAAACATTAATACAGGTAATCTATTTATGAATAATTGTCACATGCAAATTCTACCATGAATGGGTTCTAGAATTGTTACCCACTAAATATGCTTCTACAGTTAACTTCACACTGGAAGGAAACATGCATAAGAAAATCCGTCATTCCCATAATAGAGATAAATTTAACCATAATTATATATGATCTAAATGATTGAACCTCGTAACAAGTAAGGATTAACATAAAACACATACGATGAAAATAACTCTCATCAAATTACAGGGAACACCATTAAATCTATTAGTACATAAGCTTATGTAATTCACTCAAACATTCTTGTGTAAAAGAAACTTAAGAAATCTTCTCACAAACAAACCGGAACCATAAGAGAGAGAGAGAGTAACAATCATTGTACAAAACATTTCACGCACATGACGTGAAATAAAGCATCACTTGGAGAGTAGAGCACCACCTCCCAACCATGAATCACCTCTGATTCCCCCTGAGCTGTGCTTCTTTCCAAGGATAAACTCTCCTCAATTGATCAATGCAAGGGTATTTAATACCCTCTTTCAAGATTTAGTTTCCATTAGCGGTGTCTCGGTTTTATGGATTTTTCCATTTGCCTGGGCATTTTTCAGAAAATCTCGTGATTATCTCCCACGAGGATTTTACTCGTAAAAGCTTGCCTATATCTCTGGCAAATATTTCACTAGTAGAAAATGAGAAATTAGTGACTAGGTGACTAAAAATGTTACTCACCACAACCTTTCCAAGTGTACTTCCAAAAAGACCAATCTTAAGTGATCGAACTAAAAACGACTAACATAAATCACTAATTTAGTCGCAGGTTAAACTATGTGACTAGCTAATAAGTAATGCAACTAAAAATGACTAACATGAATGACTAATTTAATCTAAAAAAAAATACAACTACATAATAAGTACTACATTAATATGAATTATTTTTTATGTTAGTCATCTTAATTGTATCAAGCAATCTAAACTTACAAGTGATAGGGGATTGAAAGGTTGTTACAGATTAGTTGAAATGTTATCCTTCATTAAAAAATTCTTCATCCTCACATGGTGTATATTTGAGCCAACTTTGAATTATTTATCTGTAATAATTTGTGATTTTAAAAATATATTTTTTAATAAAAAATATTTTATGCATTTTTTAAAAATCTATTCAACGAATATAATTGGATCTAGTTCCAATTTGAATTCAATTTGAAGAGAAATTTTATTTTTTAAGACTATAATATCAAATAAAAACTACTTTAATTTCATATTTACTGACCTATATCCATCTTAACCCCGAATATATCAAGCGCCGAGAGGGATCCAATCTCTCGAGGCGCAAAGTTTTTTTCTAGTGCAAAACTTGACGAAATGGTTTCACCTTGAGAGATTGGATCCCTCTAGGCACTTCATAGTTATAGAGTTAATATAGATCTAGGTTGGTTATATAATACTATGTAATACCTTTATTTGTATTTATGTCTCTTTGTTATTCCCTCTCTCTATGTCACCCCCCAAACATACATACACTCTCTCTGCTGCTCTTGCCCTTCTCTCCCTCTCTATCTATATCCTTCTCTCTATTCCCTCCCCCTCTCCTCTCTCCCTCACTCTCTCTCCATGACTCCCTTGCCACCCTCTCTTTCTCTCCACCTTTATCCCTATATGTTTTTCTTGTTCCCTCCCTGTCCTACCCTCTCCAATTCCATCTCTCTCTCTTAATCTCTATCTCCCTTCCTCTCTATCCCTTATCTCCCACCTCCCTCTAATCTCTCCCCCCAAAATCACTCTCCCTCTCTATCTCTTCAGTGCAACTCTATCAATATCTCCCCCCTCCCTATCCTTCTCCATCTCTCTCCCTTCCCCTTCTCTCCCTATCTCTATCCTCTCCTCTTATTTCTCTTCCCTCATCTCCTCTCTTCCACACTCTCTCTCCATCTATCCCTTCTCACTCCTCTCTCTCTCCACCTCTATCTCTCTATGTCTTTTTTGTTCCCTCCCTGTCTCTCCCACTCCAAATCCACTTCTATCTCTCTCTCCTCTCTCTTCCTTCCTCTCGCTCCCTCCCTCACACCTCACTCTCTCCCCCACCCATCACTCTATCTTTCTCTCTCTCTCTAGCCTCCAACTTCTTTCACTATCTCCCTCCCTCTCTCTACCCCCTCCCCAACTCTCTATTAAATTTGATCACATTGTATTGTGTTTAAGAAATTATCTAAATTAAAAAAATCTTAATTGGTTGTAAAATATTAAACCTATATTTTTTATCAATCATGTCAAACAAAATAAATAATGAAAAACTTTAAAAAAATCATCTACTATATTTAATATTATAATTAGTCAGTTTGCTTGCTCTCATCCCTTGGATCCTTAGCTAAGATGGATATATATATATATATATATATATATATATATTTTTTTTTTTTTTTTCACTTCTGGTTCACGGATACCCGGGTCAATGGGTAGCCGCTACATCCAGGGTTGTTCAACACTGAGTGGACGCACCCGAAGGCATCAACACCCCTCGGCCTATTTACTGACCTAACCCCAAGAGCTTTCAGGATTCGACCCTGTGACCTCCCATTGGCGAGGCACTTGATTTGACCGATTGAGCTAACTCTTGGGGCTAGATATATATATATATATATATATATATATATATATAGATAAGCATATATCCATCTTAGCTTAATTTTATTAAAACCTTAATATAATTTCTATGCGAATATTTTTACTAGTGATCCAGGTGGATCTTCAGATAAAATGGCATGGAAAAGCTTAGAATCAAAGTTCTTAAATTGAAGTCAGCCTAGGACTAGAGCATAGATCTCGTCATCTTGATTCTAATGGCATGAACAACACTTCAAAACGATTTCGAATGATGAAGTTATCATGAAAAGAAGGTTGCTATGTTGCTTAAGAAAAATGAGGCATTTTCCTTTAAAAATGGACTTTTAAGCTTAAAAGGAAAAATCAAAATCGACACATCCAAAAGGATAGACTTAAGGAATGTAGTAGAACCCACCGATCAAAAATCTGTGATTAGATCGGATCGGCGAATGAAGGGAGATTAGGTTAGTGGAAGCAGTGTCGGTAATATCAGGGTAATTGGGATTGACAATAAGAGGTGCAATTGGCTGACGCTGATATCGGCGATCGGCGGTCAGCAAAGTTCCCCGATATACAGGGCCTTGGTGATCTGAACTTAAACAGGAACGCAACAAAATATAGAGATAACCATAAAGACAAATATGCAGCGAAAATAATACTTCATTTCATTACTGTAAAATACTAAAATATGCTTACAAACAGAATTGGATAAACCCAGCTAGGGCGATGGTAGGTTATCTCTGAGAAGAGATGTGGCGGCTGCGTGCCTCTGAGATGTTCTGAACTATGTTACAATGACGCTCGAAGGCCTATTTATTGTTGAGAAATAATGGAAAACCCTTCATATTCCAAAACCTAACCCTAGAAGATGAAACGCCAAATTGTGGGCCCCGTTTTTGGGTAAGTTGGTACATCAACTTCCCGAGGTCGCGAACTGGTCGTATTATCTCCGTTTGACGTGCATGATAGCCCGTTGGAAAGATCTCTCCAAGGACTATGACGAAAAAGACAATTTTTTGGTAGAAAAATCGTTGGTAGTAGATTTCCCAAAAAACGTCGTTTAGGGCCTCAAAACGGCTCCGGAAGTTTAGGACCCGAAAAACTACCAAAAATAGTAAACTGCGCTATAATTATGGAAACTGAAAAACTGAAAGGGACAGTTGTGGGGGCCTATATGGGATAGGTGGGTGGCCAACAACATCCTCCTGGATCATTCCCCCCCCCCCTTAGGAAGCAATGGTCCCCATTGCGTTGAGTTCCTCCCTAAGATGAGGAAGCTTCTGCTGAGCTGGGTCTTTGGTGAGCTGTTCTGCACTCTCTGATGTGTACAGATATGGTGGGAAGCATGGTCGACGATGGTCCACATTGAAAACTCGATGCAAGCAAAGGAATGGAGGAATGCTGTGCTTCAAAGCATTGTTGCCTGTAGCCTTGTTATTGGTGTACGGACCATGTCGAAGTGGTCTGAGTTTCTGATGGGTTTTGGTAAGGCGTTCTCTTTGCAGATGTAACCAAACTTTGTCGCCCACCTGAAACTTGTGTGGTACCACTCTGGGTAAGGAGAATTTGTTCCTGTGTTTTGTCATGACTGTATCCCTCTGTTGCTGCTGCTGTGTGGAGGAACCCTTCGCGGGGGTCATGGATGTAGCAATGATCTTCCCCTTACTTTGGGAGCGAACCAGACAGAAAATAAATTTCCTAGTCTGTGAGATGAGCTTGCTGCCTTTCTTAGTAGTGATCAAAGAGGTGGTGGTAGGTGGGGCTATCTCCAGTATCATGTATAATGAATCACCCAAAGAAATAATGATAGTGTGAGGCCTTGATTCATACACAGCATGTCGCCTTCGCAAGTATGGCTGGCCTAATAATACGTCACAAACATCTAGAGGTGTAACATCACACAATACCTCGTTTTGAAGGGCTTATTGCTATAGGGAAGGTGGCATTACCGGCGAACTTTGAGATCTCGTTCTTCGTGAAGCCACCCGATACTCTACGGCTGTGGGTGTGGTGTAGTTGGTAGGCCTAAGCGCTTCACGACCTCTGCTGAAATGAGGTTCTTTTGGCTGCCACTGTCGACAATGAATTGCAGTGGCGAACCCTTCACCCAAATCTGTGAGCGGAAAAGACGTTCCCCCTCCTCTGGATCTTCGGGCTCATTTTTCTGGATCTTGGCATTGGCAACAGTGGCGCTCGGATCCGCATCAATGATCTTCTTCCCTTTGCCATTCCCCTTATCAGGTTTTGGCTCAGGGTCGGAACCTACATCTGATTCGGAAGCCTTCAACTTGGCCACCAGCGACTGCTTGGTCTGACACTCACTTGTGTTATGAGTGGGACTCTTGTAGAACTCACACCACTTCCCTGTGTCCTTCTTCGGCTTCATGGTGGTGTTATTTTCTTGCGGCTTCGATGGGTTGTCTTGGGTCACCCCACCTTGGCTTTGTCCTTTAGGCTTCGGATTTGCAGATCCAAAGTCTGGCTTCTTTTGTTTGAACTTTTGCTCGATTTTGACAGCGTATCGGTACGCCGTGCTGAGCGAGGAGATGTTCAGGAACTCCATCTCTTCCTGGATGTATTTGTGTAGGAGGCCAAAATATTTGAGTACCAGATGCAGCTCAGAATCTTTGATACCCAACTGTGTGCGAAGGGTATGAAAAATGTTTGTGAACTCCGGCACATCTTGGTCTCATCCCTACTGCAGTGTGGTCCATTTGATGTATTTGTCCTCATAGCTTTTGACAGGGTAGTACTGCTCCTTGATGGCATCTCAGAAGTCATTCCAAGTGGGTGTGGCTGAAAATAGCGAGCCTGTACTTCATCCTTCTGCTCACAGTATGTTTCCCACCTGTCCTTGACATGGGGGGCTGCTTTCAGAAGAGCGAAAACACTCTTTTCCCGACTTGAAAATTCATGAACAGAAAAATAACCCTCTAGCAAATTTAACCATTTATCTACGGCATATGTGTCTATTTGACCCTCGAAGATGGGGATTTCAAAATTAACTTGTACCATAAAGGGCGTGGCGTTTCTAGAGTAGCTGTTGGAAGCCGATGCATCACCTTTGGGTAGCCGCTGAAGGATCTGGGCAAAGCTGTCCATCATCACGTTTCGTTGTCACTCGAGGGCTTCTTCGAGAAAGATTTTGATAGGATCTCCTGCCCTCTCATCTTTCTTCTCATCCGCCATGGGAGGCCGGTGGGATTTTTGAGGTTGGTCTTGCAAAGGTTCAACGAGTTCAATCCCTAACTCCTTATATCCCGACCTCGTTGGGGACATGCAAAGAAAAACAGAGAAAAAGCAGACCGCTCTGATACCACTGATCCGAACTTAAACAGGAACGCAACAAAATACAGAGATAACCATAAAGACAGATATGTAGTGGAAATAATACTTCATTTCATTACTGTAAAATACTGAAATATGCTTACAAACAGAATTGGATAAACCCAGCTAGGGCGATGGTAGCTTATCTCTGAGAAGAGATGTGGTGGCTACATGCCTCTGAACTGTTCTGAACTATGTTACAATGAGGCTCGAAGGCCTATTTATTGTTGAGAAACAATGGAAAACCCTTCACATTCCAAAACCTAACCCTAGAAGATGAAATGCCAAATTGTGGGCCCCGTTTTTGGGTAAGTTGGTACATCAACTTCCTGGGATCGCGAATTGGTCGTATTATCTCCGTTTGACGTGCATGATAGCCTGTTGGAAATATCTCTCTGAGGACTACGACGGAAAAAATGATTTTTTGGTAGAAAAATCATTGGTGGTAGATTTCCCAAAAAACGTCGTTTAGGGCCTCAAAATGGCTCCGGAAGTTTATGACGCGAAAAACTGCTAAAAATAGTAAACTGCGCTATAATTAAGGAAACTGAAAAATTAAAAGGGACAGTTGTGGGGGTCCGAATGGGATAGGTGGGTGGCCAACAACATCCACCTAGATCACTTGGACCTTCGTGACTTTCGATTGCTATATCGGGCTGAGACCTGAAAAGTATATATGCCCGATTTGATATTTTTTGAAATTTGGGTAAATAGTTCTTGGTTGGATTCTAGTGTTTTACGGGGTTTTTAGTGTATTATCGCTTCAACGATAAAAGTACTATTTTGAAGGCTTTGTTACACCCACCAACCCTTCCATTCAAACAACCTCTATTTTATGCCAAACGACCCTGATTTAGGTGGGATTGGTCCAAACGACCCATTATAAAAGCCTGATAGTTGGAAAAAGCACGGGGAGAGGAATTTTGGCACGTTGTTCGAGGAAAGAGAGATTTCAAGTGGCCGATAGTGTATTTTGTGTGTTTTGGACAAGTTTTAGATGTTTTTTCAGCCCTCTTAATGCCACATATGCATTGGTGTTTCCCACTTCTCCATCTGAATTCTTCTGTTCTCAGCCATTTTTCAGAATGGAGGTGTAACTCTCTTTTGATGTATCAGATGATTGCATTCTCTTATTTTTATGCAATTTAATATAAAGGCCTCCCCATTGACGGAGCAGGGCCCGGAGACGTAGTCTAAGTTGGATGAACTCTGTTATCAAGTCTTTGTGTCTTCGTTCATGCTTTTTATGCATTTCTTCTTCTTTCCTTGTGTGCACATTACATTTCTGTGTTAAGCTGCAATTTTTACATGTGATTCTTTCCATACATATATAAGCGAAAGTATCCTGGATCAAGTGGTATCAGAGTAAGTCATTTTAGATGTGAATTGCACGTTTGTATGCTATCAAGAGACAGAATCCGAAGAGGCAAAGGGGAATTAGAGCCTTTCGATCCCGAAGCGGGACATGCACATCGAAGAAGAAACATAGCAGAAGATGAAACTCAGCTTGAAGAGGAGCGCAATTTCCACAAGACCTTCTATTCAATGTTAGAGAATATCAGTCAACTGGTTTCTAGGCTGGAGAAAGCAAAGGAAAGAAACCTAGAAGGACAAGATTCAGCACATGGGAATGGTGGAGAAGAACCCCCTCCTCCTTCTGGGAGTGAAGGTTCGCGTTCCTCTCAGCACCATAATCGTAGAAATTCAATGGATGCATCTAAGAAGCCTTTCTTTAAATTAGATGTTAAATTTTATCTGCCCATGTTTAATGGTGAAAGAAATGCAAAAGAGCTTAATAATTAGATTAGGCAGATTGAGGTCTACTTTAGGATTCAGCAGATCGTGGAGGATGAGGCAAAGATTCAGCTGGACTCTCTACGGCTGAGCAGCACCGATCTCGTTTGGTGGGAGAGAAAATTACAACACAGTAAGAATGTGGGTACCCTCTTTTCCTCATGGCCTGATTTTATTTCTGTGTTAGAGGAATAGTTTTATCCCTTAGGATACAAGAAAAAAGAATTAATGAAATGGTAGTATTTAAGGCAAAGCAAAGGTTAGGATGTTCAGATTTTTACAGAGGAATTTAGAAAGCAAGCACTGTATTTTGGTATTGCACTTGATACACCTGAATTTGTAATTAAGTATATTGGCTCATTACACAGCTATATTAGGCATTCATTGTTGTTGTTTGAACCAACCACTGTAAAGGCAATTCATATTGAGAACAGGGGAAAAAATGAAAGAGATGATCATTCCGGAAAACCACCATTCAAACCTCCCAATGACAAATCTAAAGTGAAATGGAAGGGAAAGGAGAAGAAAATAGCAACAACCAAAGAGGGAGAATGGTCGTATTGCAATCATTGCAAAAAGGAAGGCCACGATGATGATCACTGTTGGAAGCAGCATCCAGAAAAGCGTCCAAAGAAGTATGGAGGAAAAGGGAAGCAAAAGACAGTGGAAATAGCGTAGCAAGACCTTGGATCGGATTCAAGAGATGAAGTGTTGATCAAAGCAGCAGGAACAAAAGGTACTCTTACACCTCGTGCCAATTATGAATTGCATGAAGGCACTAGTTTTGTAAATGAGTCCCTTCCTAGTGACTGAAAGAGAATTGAACTGTTTCATATCAGAGTTGTTGTAAATCGTACTAAAGTTGAAACTCTGTTTGATACTAGGTCCCAAGAAAACTTAATTGAAAAATCCATGGTAAAGAAACTTGGCTTAGAAACAAAACCACACCCGAAACCTTACCCGGTTGGATGGATACATGATAAAGCAAAACTGAATGTAACCAAATAGTGTAAGGTCAAATTTGTGATTGCTTCTAAGCTAGTAGACGAAGTGGAACTGGATGTAATATCACTAGATATCTATGGCATGGTGTTGGGGAGACCATACCTGTATGATAGAAAGTCTGTCTTCTTTCGTCATGAAAACAAATACCAAATCACAAAATATGGTGTAGAATATATTGTAAGGCTTATCACAATAAAATCAATGCTAGCCTTATAGGTGATGGAAATATGAAAAGACTGGTGAATTCCAATAAGGGTTGCATGCTTATGATCCTAAGGGAAAACGAGGTTGAATTCGTTGATGCTTTCCAGGGCTACAATCAAGAACATAAATAGGAATTATCTGAATTAATTTCTAACTATGCTAAGTTGTTTAGGAAATGAAGGGATTACCTCCGAAGAGGGAAATCCAACACGAGATCCATTTGTATCAAGACACTCCTCTGCCAAACATTGGCATGTATAGGATGTCGACTATTGAGATGGAGGAAATCAAGAGACAAGTGCAGGAATTGCTAGACCAAGGGGTCATCACGTTGAGCACCTCTTCTTGTGGCTCACTAATTGTCTTAGTGCTAAATAAAGATGACACATGGAGGATGTGCATGGATTACCGCGCGCTCAACAAAATTACGGTGAAAAATCAATATCCCCTTCCACACGTAGATGATTTATTAGATCAATTAAAGAATGTTGTTTATTTCACCAAGTTGGATTTCCGTAGTGGTTATCACTAGGTCTAAATCGTAGAGCAGGACGTATGGAAAACCACCTTTAAGACCAAACAAGGGTTGTTCAAATGGATGGTGATGGCATTTGGACTTTGCAATGCTCCAACCACCTTTATGAGGGTCATAAATGATCTATTTTCGCCTTACATTGATGAATTTTTTCTTGTATATTTAGATGATATACTTGTCTTTAGTAAGAGCTGGACTGAGCATGTGTCTCATGTGAAGAAAGTGCTTGATGTACTGAAAAAAGAAAAACTCTTTGTAAAATTGTCAAAGTGTGAGTTCGGGAAAACCTCTTTGGGTTACCTAGGTCATGGTCAATTAAAAATTGATCCCTCTAAAGTTGAAGCAATTGTAAATTGGCCTAAGCCTACAGATGTAACCGAGGTATGTAGCTTTTTAGGTGCAGTCTCGTATTGGAGGAGATTTATTGCTAATTTCTCTATTATTGCAGCACCTTTGCACACATTGACAAGTGTGAAGCAAGTCTTCCAATGGGGAGGAAGACAATAGAAGTCCTTCAAAACATTGAAGGAAAAGATCAAAAACATGCCAATCTTAGCCTTACCCAATCTCCAACAGCCATTCGAGATCGAAACTGATGCCAGCGGTTATGCCATGGGAGAGGTACTGATGCAGCAAAAGAAGCCGATTTGTTACCATTCTGAGAAGTTTTCTCAAGCTGTGATAAACTATCCCACTTATGACAAAGAGCTTTATGCCTTGATCCAGAGTGTGAAAAGGTGGAAACACTACCTAATCGGCAAGGAGACCATCAGCCATTGCAGCACCTTCTGTCACAAGATAAGTTGCAACAATCTCGTCACTTTAGGTGGATGGGTTTTCTTCAACAGTTTCATCTGGTAATAAAGTATAAAAGGGGCAGCAGAAATAGGATGGTGGATATGCTATCTCACCCTCCTACTTCTGCTTCTTTTATTTTTCATAATGCTTCATTATCTTTTGAAAGTTATGCTAAACAATATGCTAACGATAATGAATTTAAGGAGGTTTATGCAAAAAATAACCCATGGTTCACAGGTGGACAACTATCACTTGTAAGGGAAACTGTTGTATCACCTTGGTAAATTGTATATTCCCACAAGGGAAAGAGTACATGTAATTTGAGAGGCCCACACCTCTCTTGTGTCTGGATACTTTGGTGTCGAAAAGAGTTTATGTGATGTACAAAGATTTTGTTTTTGCCCTCATATGAAAAACATTGTGACTCGCTATGTAAAGGGGTGTGTGATGTGTTCTGTTCAAAGCCCTCTAATATAAAACTCGGGCTCTACACACCACTCCCTATTCTGAGTCGTCCATGGGAAAGTGTGTCAACGGACTTTGTAGGATGTTTACCTTTGTCTAAAAGGAGTCACAACTATTTGTATGTTGTCGTTGACCGTTTTAGAAAGATGTGTACACTTATGCCTTGTAAAAATAAAATTACTGTAGAGCAGACTATTTCTCTTTTCTTTTAGCATGTTTGAGTCCATTTTGGATTACCCACATCTATTGCGTTAGATCGGGACTCTCGTTTTCTCGAAGAGTTTTGGACCAGTTTGTGGAAGAGGAAAGACACCAAATTGAAAATAAGCACGACATTTCAACCACAGATTGATGGACTAACAAAGGTTGTAAACTGTATTGTTGTACATGTTAGATACCTATACCAATAGGTTTCATATTTCATGATGGGCAAATAAAAATTCCAAATATGCTCTGCTTTGGTGATACAAAGATCCCATATTTCCAAGAGAAGACAATGTGTGTACATAAGTTTGATGTTGACTCAATTTTGATGGATGGTCCAACAGCCTAATCTGGATCATGCCATGCTTCAATTTTCTGTTATAGAATAGAGAAATAAGTCTGTCCAAACTATCTAATCTTGGCAGACCACTAGTTAGGTAGGGAATTAAGGTTCCCAACTGCTTAATCTGGGGCCTTGGAAGCAATTAGGGTTGTTCTAGATAGAAAGTTAAAAGAAAAAGCCAAAGGAAAAGAAAAGGCACATGAGGGTCTGCAAGTCTAAGTGCACCCTCCATGAAGAAACAAAAAAATGCTAGGCAAGTAGATGGGTAGGTAGATGGGGTTGCAGAAATGTCATTCCTGTCAAATGAATTTTGCTGGTCTAACCTAGAGGAAGTATCAATGGATAAGAGAAGCTCCTCTTCCCTATCATTTGCAGCAACACAATGGAGCATGTCTAACTTCCTAATCTCCCCCCTCACATTCATTGCTAACATCCCATTTCTAGCCATGTTCATGAAAGTAACCAAGGTCTTATGGTGGTTCTTGTTTCTTTAAAAGCCACATTTCTTGTGTAAGACACTTTCCATTTTGATCTACTCCCTAAAAACTAAGTTGATTCCATACAAAACTTAGTGTTTCCCCTCCTCATCCACCTTTTCCACTCATATTAACCCCTAACTCCTACTATTTAACTCCCTATACTCCCTTTTCCCCCTATTACTATGTAAATTATGCAAAAAACCCAAAATACCTATGTATCCCCTTCCCCGAGCATTATAGCTCTAAGTTTGGTTTCAAATGTTTTTTAAGCGCTAAAAACCATTGAGCGCGACCCAAAGAGCGCTGGAAAATTAATTGTGGGATTAATCCGGGATTCGCCTGGATTAATAACCTTAATCGTGCTTTGTAAATAAATCTGTGTATAAACCCATTTAACACGTAACACTGCAAAAAACCATAAAACCCACTTTTTAAAAAGTTCCGCCGGGCACACAGTTCAGAGAATATTAATATTTTATTGGCCCCGCATTTCGTATTGTCCTTACATCTCATCAACTCATCGACCGTCGGATCTATCGGGTCGGTCCCGATGTACTACCTTTATCGCCCGAGAAACTGTCAGAGGGTGACGTCAGGCCTCCGTCACGCGTCACCCCAAAATTCTCTCGGGTCTCCCTCTGACAAATCCGCGACCGTATCAATAGCGGTCCGAGAAATACCATTTACCGTTTCTGGTTTACCGCTGGTCCCGCTGCGCCCACGTCATTGCTGCGTCATGCCCACGTCAGGCCAACTCACCGCCGCATCAGCTCCCCCGCCCGCAAGCACTCTGATATGTCCGCTAGCTACGCATCCCCGTGGACCACTCATAGCTTGCCACCTCACCTGATGACGTCATGCTGACGTCACCCGACCCTGACCCCACCTTATGACGTCATGCTGACGTCATCCAAAAAAGGCGCCAATGACCCAAAAGTCTATATTTTTGCCGAAAATTGCGTTTTTCTCACTTTTTTCATAAACAACTATTGCTCCCCCTGCATGCATTTTACGACCAAACAAGCGCCAACCTGCAGAAATCGCTACAGAGACCATGGGCGCGTCCATTACACCTGCGTTTGTAACTATTGCCGGCAATTCATAAGGTATTTATCCATATTATTCCCTCTGCGCCTGGTTTTCTCCATAATTCTCCAAAGCTAGTTAAAAAGACTGAGAAAACACTGTATTTACCAGCAAACTCCAGCAATCAGTACCTATTTTCGATTGTTGGGTCGAAAACTCCCCTGCAGAACCTGCATTTAGCTAAATTTACCTAAAAACGTAGTTAGTTCGCGCATTCGTGAACTCAAGACCCAGCTGCTCTAATTCACCATGAAGAAAGTTTTTCAGGCTTGACATTTACTCTATCAGTCCTCTGTGCAGTATTTCAATTGCTGTCACTGCAATTTTCCCTCTGTTCCTCTGTAATTCACCTATCTATTCCAGAGATACTCCTCTGTGTTGCTCTGTTAGTAAGACCGATTCAAATACAAGTCATTCTACTACTTAACCATGGAAACGCTAATAGCCCTGAATATTCAACCTCTGAATGCCCCACAAAGAGAGTTAGAATGGAAGGCCCTAGGAGATATTGATTATCAGATGTTAGACTGGTTCCCAATAAATTCTAAGTATAATATTCATATGCTAAATGAATTGAAAGCTCAACACCTCAGTGGAGCTGATATTTTAGGGATTTGGGACTCCAACTTGCCCAATTACAACCTCCCTCAAGTCAATGCCCTTCCAGACTTGATCCATAGATGTTGTGAATGCTATGATCCATGTCAGAGAGCTGTTCTCAATCCCTCAGGTGCAGTCTTGTTCCACATCACCCCTGAGGCCATAAATCAAATGCTCAACTTTCATTCTGCAAGACCATTGACTCCTCTCTCCATGTTAGATTTACTAAAGAAGGGGGGGAACTTGTCCAGTGCCCAAATCATCAAAATTAATCAGTTATTTATTTAGCCAAGCTCTGAAACTCTGAGAACACCTCCTATTGGACATCCATATCTCAATGAATTGGGGAGGATGCTGGTGGATTTGATTAGCTATGTCCTGGGCTACAAGGGAGTTGAAGATGTTGATGATACCATAATGGCCATACTGTCCATATTTTCTCCTGGGAAGCCTCCTGCTGTGCACTATGATTATGCTGAATATATTGCAAACAAGATTCATGAGCAACTGATGAATCTAGAAAGGGAAAAGGTGTTCAGATACACCTCATACATCTATCATCTGTTCCTATTTTATCAACCAGACAGTTTCCCCATTCCCCTCAAGAAACTTGATGCCCAGGGGAATCCAAGGTCTGTAGTATTTTGGACCTCAGTTTTTCATTGCACCTCCTGTTCACCATACACATACTGTGAATTCATAGACCTTTTCATTCATCCAGCAATGACTTTGTTATATGGTGTTCCTCCTCCGAGATTAACCGAGGAAATGCAAAGAATTCTCCATCTCTCTAAGTCCTACAGCATTGGTGATTGGTATTTTTACCAACACCATACAGTGATCAGAGTATATGGCTGTGAGTTGAACCCTTATAGACTGCAAAGATATGTCCCTATGAGACTGTTTGCCTTGGAATATTTCAGACAGTTTGGAAATGCAGACCAAATCCATTTCCATAGTAAAAACAAGAAAGTGCAGCTAAAAGTCAGGAACCAGCTAGGCCCTTTCCTTTACAACATAAGGGAGGAGGGATGGAAGGAAGCAGATATGATCCTAGAGGGCCTCCGATTAGAAACTAGTTTCAAATGGGTACCTTATGACCCTAATCATTTCATTTCTCTCAGGAGGATAAAACATAAATTGGGTGGCTATGCTCACATTAAATTGCCTCATATTGAGAAATATGCCAATCAACTAAGTTGGAAAGAGGGCGCCGTAGAAGAGCCAATGACTAGAGAGAAAATACTACAAAGAGAAGCAAAAAATATTGAGAAAGAGGCTGACTTGGAAACTTGTGGGCAAGTTTCCTCTTCATACCAAAGGCAGCTTGGAGCAGCTGCATCATCTTCAACAACACATCAGCAAGAACAGCCACCTCCTATGGCAGAAAAACAGGTAGAACAGCAAGAAGGAGGGAAAAAAGAGGGGCAGCAAGTACCACAGCAAGAACAAACACCTGAAGCCCCAATATCCACTGAGCAACAGGCTCAAGAGAATGTGCCCCCTAGGCAAGAAAAGACAGTGGAGGCCTCAGTACTACAGACTCCACAACAGGAAGAAAAGGAAAGAACAGGGATAGAGAGCAGGAGACTCCCCTCACCACATCTATAAGTCAAGGGGGGGAAAGGCACATAATGAATCCCCTCTCTGAGGAAGAAATGCCTACTGGGAAATCTTTGGGCATGGGCCCACCAGGCATGGAGGCATCTGCGAGTTCCTTTCAGCAGGAACATGAAAGGACAGTTGGAGGAGAAGTCAGCTCCTCAAGCCACCAAAGGGGAGCTGAAGCAGGCATCAAACAACAGTTTATAATATCAAAAAGAGGAATGAGCCACTCAAGATACAGCTCTACAACAACTTATTAAAGATGGCTCCTACAAACCAACAAAGGTTAATGTCTGCCTATGATGTACATGAGGGCAAAATGGTAATGAGTCATTTCATGCCAACCATGTTGCAGCCACAGTCAACTGCAGACTACATAAGGACCAACCTTGAGGTCCTAGCAAAAGACATCCACCCTATGGATCAGATAGAATTGCATAAGCAAACGGGTGAGATGGTGTATGCCACTCTTGCAGACAAAACATTGGTAAATCGTAGGCTGGAAAATAGCCTAAACAATACAGCTGCCCAACTTGAGTTGGAGAAAGCATCCTCTCAAGCAAAGGACAACCGAATCAAAGCTTTAGAGGATATAATCATAGAACTTGGGCATGATCCCAAGGACATCAAGCCTGTACAAGCGCTGCTAAAGCTAAGAGATGCAGATATGGCAGCACTAAGAAAAATGGTTAAGATCCCAGCAACTATTCACGCACAAACAGAAGAGGTTGCTCAGCTGAGACATGACCAAGATGCAGCAGCCATGCTGGTATCGTTATACAAACAGCTGACCCAGACACAAGAGAAATTGCGAGAGTCAGAGGCTGCGCTGCAAGCAGCCCTACAAGAGAGGGAAATAGGCCAAACATCACAGCCCCCTCCAGAAATAATCAACCTTGAGGAACCCCCTCAAACTAGTGCTCCTCCTACAGAACAAACAGCTCAGGCAGCACCATCTACATCAGCACCAGCACCAACAACAGAACAGGCTCCAAGCCTTGATATGCAGAAACTGAAGAATGAAATTCAGGCTCAAGAAGCCCAAATGGCAGAGTTAAATGAAGCCAGGGAGAATTTGGCTAGGCTCAATGAAAAATATGACAAGTCAAAGCAAAATGTGGTAGAAAAAGGGAGGGAAATAAAGGCCCTTAAGGAGAAGATAAAGGAGCTGGAGAAGGAACTCACCCTTGAAAAAGTGGTGGCTGAGCTTAAGACAGTTTTATGGGCCAACATTGGCCAATCAATCATAGATCAGTGGCAGTACATTGAGACTATTCATGAGCAAATGGAGCTCATAGGAAAAGCACACAGAGAAGTCCAGAGAGCAAGGGCATCTCTAGGCAACATGCCTGAGGTAGCCAATAGAATGATTAATGTGCTCAATAACCGTACAGGTCCTCAGCTGGCAGCAATGGGAATTACCAGCAGAACTGAAACCATTTTGCTGATAAAGAGGGTCCTTACATTAAGAAGCCTGGTACAAACACTGGAAAGAAGAAGCCAGGACATGCAGACAGAAGTAAACAGGTTCATGGACAAATTTGCAGCACTGCAAGGCAGAGGTCTTCCTGGCTTACTGAACAGCGCAGGTAGACTACTTTCACATGAGAACTATGCAAAGAGGGTCAACACATTTGCTACAAACCAGATCAATGAAAGACCAAGTACTTCAGAAGAAACAGGGCCAGCATCTGGGCAAAATCTCTATGATAGAGTAGAGAATTTATTTTTTATTATGAATGAGATCAAGCATTTGTTTGAAGTGCCTCCAAACTTCTACAAATATACAGAGGCAGATGAGACCCTGGATGCAATTTTGAGACATCAACTGCCCACACAGGAATGGTGGACCAAAATGATACAGATGATATTGTGAACAAGAGCCTCTCATCAAGTTTTTTCATCAAAACACATAAGTTGTCATATACAGGAAAATTTGATACATTCAGTATGTATGGAGAAGCATGGACTGAGCCTACTCAGCAGAAAGATTCAGCCACCAAAGCAATACTGACAGCTGCAGATGACAGGGCCGAGAAAGCTACAACATTACAGAGCATAAAGACACATCATTCAGCATTTATTCAGAATGCTAAACCGACTCAGTGGCCTCCAAAGGTCAAAAGGACTTCTGACAACATTAAAAATCATTCATTTTGTATTAAGAGCAGCAATAACTTCCTTATCTGCTATTTTGTAAAGTTGGTGAGCGTATTTAATTATCAAAATGACTCAGCGGTTCAGATATTTGTAGAACCGATTGTATATGTTCCCCCTCGCATAATCTTGTAGGGGTTGTTGTTACTTGTTCAAAAAGAGAACTCGGCTGTATTTTGGAGAGATAATACAAAGAAGTTTCAGGAGTTCGGAGATTTTCTTTCTGATGTATGCTGTGTTGGAACCATTGAATGCTGCAGAATTCTAGTGTTATAGCTTGATACAATAAGTTTCTCTATCTCTGTCTATGTTGTATTTTTTGTGTATTTCATTTCTCACATATGTGTTCTAATCTCAACAAGAAAGAAGAAGAATAACTCAGGATTTGTCCATGGAGATACCCTGAATTCAATCTTTCATTGTTATAAATGTTTTCTTCAGGTTTATTTGTTAAATTGGAATTCTTAAATGCTCCAAATTACTATAAATCTTTGACAGTTTCTGTGCAGTAATTCTTAGATGCTACTGAACAGATTTCTCCCCTTTCTCACCTTACAGTTACACTATATGTAAGTTTTCATTTCACTCTGTTTCATTTATAAACCAAAATTTGTATCATGAATAGCTGTCTAGCTCTACAGTAAATCCTTCTCCATCGCAGACATCAGGACCTACCCAATTTCTGACTCCATATGCCCAATGGACTAGAAATCCCTCAAACATTTCATGCCCTTCTCAATCAACAGTTCACAACCAAAACCTCAAACAAAAACCGAACTCATAACTAGCCTAAAATCCTCACAAAACAGAGATAAATCTTAAAGAGAGAGCCCTCTCTGATTACAGATTGGCTAGGATCTGTAATCCAAAGCTTGGTTAGTGGTTACCCCGGCCGTATTCCCTTGGGAGTCAAAGGGAACAACTTGGGTGTTAACATAATTGGCGACTCCACTGGGGACTGAGCATATTTTTTCAAACTGCTGTCTGTCTTTAGACAGTGGTTCTAGAAACAGCTTGAACAGTCCCTTGAAATAGTTCTAAAAAATATCCTAAAATACCAAAAAGAAGTTCAGAAGCTGGCTCCCAAAAGGAAGACTAGGCACACCAGGTTAAATCCTGACCCAAATCCTCCTCCTGTTTTCGATAATCCGAATTTGATCCATAAAACTCAAAAGGGCCAAAAAGAACCAGAGCAATCTCCTGAATCTAGCCCTGAGGCAGTTTAGCATACATTTATTCCCACCCCTTCTAAGCTAACCTTTCACCCCCATACAACTCATTCCTCCCCCTCTTCATCATCCACTTCACAAAACATATTGTCAACACCTAACACACAAACTGCTAATGTTGTTCCAGTTGTCCCATTTATCCCACCAAATATGGCTAATCGCTATGCACCCCTCCAGCTGCCAAAAAATCCTGGGGCTATGCCTCAGGATTACCAAGGCAAAATCACTTATTTTGATGGAACCAGCACATACACTGCCTTACAACATACCAAGAAAATGCAAGATTACTTCGAAAACTATGAGATAGATGATGATGATGTGAGAATGAAAATCTTTGTACAAAGTCTGACAGGTGAAGTAAGAACTTGGTTCAGGGCACTGGCTGCAAACTCTATAGCTAATTCGGCTGCCCTTTACCAGTCCTTTCTAAACAGATGGGAAAAGAAAAAGGACCCTCTACATATTTTATCTGAATATGACACCATAAAGAGAGGTCCACAAGAAACTGTCTCGGACTATTGCACTAGATTCAATTCTATCTATAGTGCTATTCCTCAAAACCTTAGACCTCCACCTGATTTAGCACTAATAAAATTCCCTGATGGGTTTGATGCTGATATGGCATATCAATTGAGAGAAAGAGCCCCTGCAACGTTGGCAGACATGCAAGACATAGCAGTAAGTGTAGAGGCAAATCTGATTGCCAAGAGAAACAGAGCCAGAACTGAAAGAAGGACTACTTTTAAGGAAGAACCTTCCGCATTTGAGCAAAAGTTGGATGCAATCATCAAAGGCATGGATAGACTTGGGGACAGAGTGGAAACCATAGAAATAAAGGCATCATGGGAAGGGCAAACAAGCAATGTAAGAAACCAAAACTTTAGAAAGAATCAAAATCCCAATGTGGGAAGAACTGATCCTGACCAACATGTCAGACCCCCTTTTCAAGAGAATTATGCTGAGGCTTCCACATCTAGTGAGCCTAATGAGGACCCTCACATCAACCTAATGGGATTGGACAGTGGAAATCAAGTCTTTTTAACACAAGAAGATCATAAGGATGATGATATCAAGCAGTTCCAAACCAAATCAGGTGAGTCATTTGATTTCAAACAAGGCTATGATACAGCTGTTTATGAGGTTCATAAGCAATATAAATTGAGAAGTAGAACAATAAATGTGACACAGCCTGACAAAACAAAGGGAACCCCACAACTTGAAAAGGCTGTTGTCACACAGCCAATTGATAAAACTGATCCAATCACAAAAGAAGTAACAGTGGAAGAAATAACTGAAGCATCTCCCTCAAATCAACAGCCAGTGGTGACATCATCCTTGCAGCATAAACCCAACAATATTTCTCAAAAGATGAGTAAAAAGGACAAACCCCAAGATCAAAATGAGAATCAAGGAGAAAGCTCTAAGGAATCCATAGAAAGGGAAAAGGTTGTCAACCAGAACACCAAAACCCAATCTGAAAAACCTTTTGACTTGGAAGCTGAAATTGGAAAACTGAAAATAGCCATTCCTCTCTCAGAGTTGGCCAAACATGACATCTATAAACAACAAATTAAGAGATCCCTTCAGCTTACTCATAACAAAGAGGATGTTAATGTGCTGGATGACACTCCAGAACTACTTTTCGGCCCAGAGGTTGATGGAAAGACAACAGTTACATGAATATTACCTTTTTATGTCAGCCTGCATGTTCATGATAAGATATTACACAATGCAATGTTTGACTCAGGTGCTTCCCACAACCTGATGCCCAAATCAGTCATGGAAAGATTAAATCTAGATATTACAAGACCATATAAGGACCTATTTTCATTTGACTCAAGCCAAGTCAAGTGTTTAGGCCTGATAAAGGATCTTTGTGTCTCACTTGTTCAATACCCCAATAAGACAATTTTGATGGATGTTGTAGTTGCTGATATTCCACCTAAATATGGAATGTTGTTATCAAGATCATGGGGGGCTAAACTTCAAGGTTCTCTTCAATTAGACATGTCCTATGCCACCATATCTGTCTTTGGGCAACCAAAAAGACTATACAGAGAAACACTTATGAAATACATGGTAAGCAGTGAAGAAAAACCTCAAAACTTCCCCATATATGCTGTCCATTCTGACATTGACTCCTATATTCTCTTCAATGATAATACAGGTTCTACAAATTATGATGAAACTAAGACATTCAAACAAGATCAGGATATAAATGAACAAGCTGCTACTCAGGAGATAATGGTTGAAAGGTCAACAAATGAAAGTATTCAAGAAGAAAAACCAAGTGTAAGCCAAGATCTCAAGTTGTTGATGCCTAGCCCCATGGTGGTTGACAATTCCCCCCTTGACCAAGAAATCCTATGGTTCATTGAATTTGATGGGTCAGTCAACAAGTTAGGGGCAGGAGCAGGAGTTTGGATACATAACAAACAAAACAATCATGCAGAAGGTCGAGCCTATAGACTAAATTTTAGATGCACCAACAATATGGCAGAATATGAAGCTCTTTTGCTAGGCCTCAAACTAGTAAAATCCTTACAAGCCACAGAACTTTCAGTCATGGGGGATTCAGACCTAACTATCCAACAAGTGAAAGGAAATTTTGTTACTAATGACAAAAGATTGAGATCTTATAGGTCTGCTGCTGTTGAATTACTAAGTTCCTTCACTGAATTTCAAATTACCAAAATTTCTAGAACCCATAATCTCCATGCTCACAGTTTGGCCACATTTGCGAGCACATGCAAACTACCTTTTGAACCCAAGCACTTCTTTACAGCTGAGATTAAACAAAGACCCTCTGTCCCAAACAATATCAAGGATTGGCAAGTATTTGAGGATGACACACAGATAAACAATTTCTTGACTTTACAGCAAGAATTTGCAGGACTAAACATTGATGCAGAGGCTGTAAGTGAGTCACAAACTATATGTGAACAAGACCAAATAGCGGTATCACCCAAAACAGCTAACCAAATGCTACATCCAACAATTTTTAACAAAGACAACATACAAGAAATTCAACAAAACAGTTGTGAAGAAGTGGCTGATGCTGAAGCTGAAGTGATACAATTGAAAGAAAATTTTCTTCCAACAGGCTTAACTCCATTGGAGGATATTTTTGACTCAAATGATGTCCCTAGAAAACCAAAAATGCAGCCCCTTAATGCTGCCATTGAAGAATGCAACATTGGAACTGTTGAAAAGCCCAAGATAATAAAATTGTCTGCATCCTTACCTCTTGATCAGAAGCCTAAATAGATTGACCTCTTCAAAGAGTTTCAAGATGTCTTTGCATGGAGTTATGAGGATTTAAAATCCTATGACACCTCTGTCATCCAACACACCATCCCTCTCAAGCCTAATCAAAAGCCATTCAAGCAAAAATTGAGAAGGATAAATCCTATGCTTCTCCCTTCAATTGAGAAAGAGGTACAAAAAATGTTTAAAGCGGGTATCATAGCACCTATCAGGTTTTCAGACTGGATTTCAAATTTGGTGCCTACAAGAAAGAAAACTGGTGAGATAAGCCTTTGTGTTGATCTAAGGAACTTAAACCAAGTATCCCTCAAGGACAATTATCCCTTACCCAAGATGGATCATATTCTCCAAAGAGTGGTAGGGGCTTCAAGGATTTCACTACTTGATGGATTCTCAGGTTTTAATCAGATCCTAGTACACCCTGATGATCAAGACAAAACCGCATTCACAACCCCATGGGGAACCTTCAAATATGTAAAAATGCCTTTTGGATTGAAGAATGCAGGGGCTACATTTCAAAGAGCAATGGATATTGCTTTTGCCAAAGAGATTCATGACTTCCTTGTTATTTATTTAGATGACCTCACACCTTTCTCAAAATCTGACCAAGAACACTTGAAGCATTTGAGACAGATATTCTTAACATGTAGGAAATACGGAATTTCCTTAAATCCTAAGAAATCTCTGTTTGGTTTAGAAGAAGGTAAGCTGTTAGGTCACATCATTTCAAAGGATGGCATTAGAATTGACCCAGACAGGATACAAGCTATCTTACAAATGCCCCACCCAAGAAACATCAAAGAATTACAAGCTTTCTTGGGAAAAATTAACTTCTTAAGGAGGTTTATCCCAAACCTAGCAGAATTGATCAGATTACTAAATAACATGCTTAAGAAGGATTCAAAAGTGAAATGGACAGTAGAAGCAAATCAAGCTTTTGAAGGCATAAAGTTGGCCCTTACCCAAACACCAGTCTTAACAAATCCTCAATTTGACAGAGAATTTATCATTTTCTCCTTTGCCTCCCAGCATACCATTGTTGCTGTCTTATTACAGAAAGATGACCAAGGAAATGAAAAACCCATTGCTTTCTTTAGTAGAGCTCTTAGAGATGCACCCCTGAAATATCAGATCATGGAGAAGCAAGCTTATGCTTTGGTCAAGGCCATTAAAGACTTTAGGATTTACATCCTATACTCCCATGTTATAGCTTATGTGCCAAGTCCCATTGTGAAAGACATACTCACCCAAGAAAACCTAGAGGGAAGAAGAGGGAAATGGATTGCCAACATATTGGAATCTGATATTGAAATAAAACCTACAAAACTGATAAAAGGGCAAGGTTTGGCCAAACTAATGACAGAAGCAAACTTTCAAGCCTTAGACATTAACCAACTGGACAATGAACCGGAGCTGGCGACTCCAAAGATCAATGCAGCCTTTGAACAATCCTCTTGGTATTCTGATATATGTTATGTGTTACAAAACCTGTGTGCTCCCCCAGGATTGTCCAGAACTAAATGTAGGTTCTTAAAAATGAAAGCTTCAAGATTTTGTGTCATGGATGGTAATTTGCTTTGGAAAAACCATGAGGGTATATTGTTAAACTGCTTAATTGAGAACGAGACTAACAATGTCATGAAAGAATTTCATGCAGGTGATTGTGGTGGACATTTGTACTAGAAGTCCACTGTGGATAAGATATTGAGGGTAGGTTATTATTGGCCCACTGTTTTCTCTGATGTCAAAAAATTTACCACTTCATGTCATAAATGCCAAGTGTTTGAGGGAAAGAGAAAGTTATTGCCACTTCCTTTGAGGCCTATTGCAACAGAGAGACCTTTTCAACAATGGGGCTTGGATTTCATTGGAGAAATTCATCCCTCATCTTTAGGCCAACATAGATGGATCCTCACAGTCACAGACTACTTCACCAAATGGATTGAGGTCATCCCATGTAGACAGGCAAATGATTCAACAATCATTCAGTTTTTGGAGAATAACATATTGTCTAGATTTGGTTGTCCTGATAAGATCATAACAGACAATGCTGCTGCCTTTAGATCCAAGAAGATGGTCAATTTTTGTCACAAATTCCACATTACTTTGGGCCATTCTACTGCATACTACCCTCAAGGAAATGGCCTAGCTGAATCATCAAATAAAAGCCTTATAAACATCATAAAGAAGATGTTGGAAGAAAATAAGAAGAACTGGCATAAGAAGCTTGTCAATGCCTTATGGGCAGATAGACTAACAACCAAGAGATCTATTGGGGTCAGCCCATATGAGTTAGTCTATGGATTAGAAGCCAAATTTCCTTCATCACTAGGGATCCCTGTTATGAAACTACTTCAAGAAAGTCAAGCTGAGCCCAATGACATACAAAGAAGGATCAATCAAATGATATGCTTGCAGCAAACTAGAGACCAAGTCTATAACAGAGTTCAAGTTTTACAAGAAAAGTTAAAGAAAGCTTTTGACAGAAGGACTAAGGCTGAAGACTTTAACATTGGGGACAAAGTCCTCAAGTGGGATTCAAGAAGGGAAGATAAAGGAAAACATGGAAAGTTTGATTCCCTTTGGAGAGGACCATTTGTTATCCAAGCAGTGCAAGGAAACAACACTTATTTCCTAAAAAATCTGGATGAAACTGACTTGGATGAAGGTCCTGTGAATGGCAGGATGTTGAAGCACTATTTTGACTACTTTCCATGAACATAGCATGGTTGTTCCCCTGTACATAATATATTGTATATAATGTTCTCTTTCAGCATGTGAATAGCTCAGTTTGAAAGGTCTTGCAGAAACAGGAAAAGGCTTTAGTTCAGCAAGGTCCACAAGTATGATAGATTCCAATTTTGAGATTTCAAGGAAGAAAAAATCCAAGTTTTGATAAAGAGAAGTTAAAGGGCCAAGGCGTCCTGACCTGCTGTTCTTGGTCTTTCAAGATGAAAAACCATCCCCATGTGGAGCCACTGTTAGATAACTATACCAATAGGTTTCATATTTCATGATGGGCAAATAAAAATTCCAAATATGCTCTGCTTTGGTGATACAAAGATCCCATATTTCCAAGAGAAGACAATGTGTGTACATAAGTTTGATGTTGACTCAATTTTGATGGATGGTCCAACAACCTAATCTGGATCATGCCATGCTTCAATTTTCTGTTATAGAATAGAGAAAGAAGTCTGTCCAAACTGTCTAATCTTGGCAGACCACTAGTTAGGTAGGGAATTAAGGTTCCCAACTGCTTAATCTGGGGCCTTGGAAGCAATAAGGGTTGTTCTAGATAGAAAGTCAAAAGAAAAAGCCAAAGGAAAAGAAAAGGCACATGAGGGTCTGCAAGTCTAAGTGCACCCTCCATGAAGAAACAAAAAAATGCTAGGCAAGTAGATGGGTAGGTAGATGGGGTTGCAAAAATGTCATTCCTGTCAAATGAATTTTGCTGGTCTAACCTAGAGGAAGTATCAATGGATAAGAGAAGCTCCTCTTCCCTATCATTTGCAGCAACATAATGGAGCATGTCTAACTTCCTAATCTCCCCCCTCACATTCATTACTAACATCCCATTTCTAGCCATGTTCATGAAAGTAACCAAGGTCTTATGGTGGTTCTTGTTTCTTTAAAAGCCACATTTCTTGTGTAAGACTGTTTTCATTTTGATCTACTCCCTAAAAACTAAGTTGATTCCATACAAAACTTAGTGTTTCCCCTCCTCATCCACCTTTTCCACTCATATTAACCCCTAACTCCTACTATTTAACTCCCTATACTCCCTTTTCCCCCTATTACTATGTAAATTATGCAAAAACCCCAAAATACCTATGTATCCCATTCCCCGAGCATTATAGCTCTAAGTTTGGTTTCAAATGTTTTTTAAGCGCTAAAAACCATTCAGCGCGACCCAAAGAGCGCTGGAAAATTAATTGTGGTATTAATCCGGGATTCGCCTGGATTAATAAACTTAATCGCGCTTTGTAAATAAATCTGTGTATAAACCCATTTAACATGTAACACTGCAAAAAACCATAAAACCCACTTTTTATAAAGTTCCGTCGAGCACACAGTTCAGAGAATATTAATATTTTATTGGCCCCGCATTTCGTATTGTCCTTACATCTCATCAAACCGTCGACCGTCGGATCTGGGCTTTCCCATCCGACGGCCCACATCGATATCGGGTCGGTCCCGATGTACTGCCTTTATCGCCCGAGAAACTGTCAGAGGGTGACGTCAGGCCTCCGCCACGCATCACCCCAATATTCTCTCAGGTCGCCCTCTGACAAATCCACGACCGTATCAATAGCGGTCCGAGAAATACCATTTACCGTTTCTGGTTTACCGCTGGTCCCGCTGCGCCCACGTCATTGCTGCGTCATGCCCACGTCAGGCCAACTCACCGCCGCATCAGTGCCCCCGCCCGCCAGCACTCCGATATGTCCGCTAGCTACGCATCCCCATGGACCACTCATAGCTTGCCACCTCACCCGATGACGTCATGCTGATGTCACCCGACCCTGACCCCACCTTATGACGTCATGCTGACATCATCCAAAAAAGGCACCAATGACCCAAAAGTCCATATTTTTGCCGAAAATTGTGTTTTTCTCACTTTTTTCATAAACAACTATTGCTCCCCCTGCATGCATTTTACGACCAAACAAGCGCCAACCTGCAGAAATCACTACAGAGACCATTGGCGCGTCCATTACACCTGCATTTGTAACTATTGCCGGCAATTCATAAGGTATTTATCCATATTATTCCCTCTGCGCCTGGTTTTCTCCATAATTCTCCAAAGCTAGTTAAAAAGACTGAGAAAACACTGTATTTACCAGTCAATCAGTACCTATTTTCAATTGTTGGGTCGAAAACTCCTTTGCAGAACCTGCATTTAGCTAAATTTACCTAAAAACACAGTTAGTTCGCGCATTCATGAACTCAAGACCCAGCTGCTCTAACTCACCGTGAAGAAAGTTTTTCAGGCTTGACATTTACTCTATCAGTCCTCTGTGCAGTATTTCAATTGTTGTCACTGCCATTTTCCCTCTGTTCCTCTGCAATTCACCTATCTATTCCAGAGATACTCCTCTGTGTTGCTCTGTTAGTAAGACTGGTTCAAATACAAGTCATTCTACTACTTAACCATGGAAACGCCAGTAGCCCTGAATATTCAACCTCTGAATGCCCCACAAAGAGAGTTAGAATGGAAGGCCCTAGGAGATATTGATTATCAGATGTTAGACTGGTTCCCAATAAATTCTAAGTATAATATTCATATGCTAAATGAATTGAAAGCTCAACACCTCAGTGGAGCTGATATTTTAGGGATTTGGGACTCCAACTTGCCCATTTACAACCTCCCGCAAGTCAATGCCCTTCCAGACTTGATCCATAGATGCTGTGAAAGCTATGATCCATGTCAGAGAGCTGTTCTCAACCCTCAGGTGCAGTCTTGTTCCACATCACCCCTGAGGCCATAAATCAAATGCTAAACTTTCATTTTGCAAGACCATTGACTCCTCTCTCCATGTTAGATTTACTAAAGAAGGGGGGGAACTTGTCAAGTGCCCAAATCATCAAAATTAATCAGTTATTTATTCAACCAAGCTCTGAAACTCTGAGAACACCTCCTATTGGACATACATATCTCAATGAATTGGGGAGGATGATGGTGGATTTGATTAGCTATGTCCTGGGCTACAAGGGAGTTGAAGATGTTGATGATACCATAATGGCCATACTGTCCATATTTTCTCCTGGGAAGCCTCTTGCTGTGCACTATGATTATGCTGAATATATTGCAAACAAGATTCATGAGCAACTGATGAATCTAGAAAGGGAAAAGTTGTTCAGATACACCTCATACATCTATCATCTGTTCCTATTTTATCAACCAGACAGTTTCCCCATTCCCCTCAAGAAACTTGATGCCCAGAGGAATCCAAGGTCTGTAGTATTTTGGACCTCAGTTTTTCATATCACCTCCTGTTCACCATACACATACTGTGAATTCATAGACCTTTTCATTCATCCAGCAATGACTTTGTTATATGGTGTTCCTCCTCCAAGATTAACCGAGGAAATGCAAAGAATTCTCCATCTCTCTAAGTCCTACAACATTGGTGATTGGTATTTTTACCAACACCATACAGTGATCAGAGTATATGGCTGTGAGCTAAACCCTTATAGACTACCAAGATATGTCCCTATGAGACTGTTTGCCTTGGAATATTTCAGATAGTTTGGAAATGCAGACCAAATCCATTTCCATAGTAAAAACAAGAAAGTGCAGCTAAAAGTCAGGAACCAGCTAGGCCCTTTCCTTTACAACATAAGGGAGGAGGGATGGAAGGAAGCAGATATGATCCTAGAGGGCCTCCGATTAGAAACTAGTTTCAAATGGGTACCTTATGACCCTAATCATTTCATTTCTCTCAGGAGGATAAAACATAAATTGGGTGGCTATGCTCACATTAAATTGCCTCATATTGAGAAATATGCCAATCGACTAAGTTGGAAAGAGGGCACCCTAGAAGAGCCAATGACTAGAGAGCAAATACTACAAAGAGAAGCAAAAAATATTGAGAAAGAGGCTGACTTGGAAACTTGTGGACAGGTTTCCTCTTCATACCAAAGGCAGCTTGGAGCAGCTGCATCATCTTCAACAGCACATCAGCAAGAACAGCCACCTCCTATGGCATAAAAGCAAGTAGAAAAACAGGTAGAACAACAAGAAGGAGGGCAAAAAGAGGGGCAGCAAGTACCACAACAAGAACAAACACCTGAAGCCCCAATATCCACTGAGCAACATGCTCAAGAGAATGTGCCCCCTAGGCAAGAAAAGACAGTGGAGGCCTCAGTACTACAGACTCCACAATAAGAAGAAAAGGGAAAGAAGAGGGATAGAGAGCAGGAGACTCCCCTCACCACATCTATAAGTCAAGGGGGGAAAAGGCATAGAATGAATCCCCTCTCTGAGGAAGAAATGCCTACTGGGCAATCTTTGGGCATGGGCCCACCAAGCATGGAGGCATCTGCGAGTTCCTTTCAGCAGGAACATGAAAGGACAGTTGGAGGAGAAGTCAGCTCCTCAAGCCACCAAAGGGGAGCTGAAGCAGGCATCAAACAACAATTTATAGATATCAAAAAGAGGAATGAGCCACTCAAGATACAGCACTACAACCACTTATTAAAGATGGCTCCTACAAACCAACAAAGGTTAATGTCTGCCTATGATGTACATGAGGGAAAAATGGTAATGAGTCATTTCATGCCAACCATGTTGCAGCCACAGTCAGCTGCAGACTACATAAGGACCAACCTTGAGGTCCTAGCAAAAGACATCCACCCTATGGATCAGATAGAATTGCATAAGCAAACGGGTGAGATGGTGTATGCCACTCTTGCAGATAAAACATTGGTAAATCTTAGGTTGGAAAATAGCCTAAACAATACAGCTGCCCAACTTGAGTTGGAGAAAGCATCCTCTCAAGCAAAGGAGAACCAAATCAAAGCTTTAGAGGATATAATCATAGAACTTGGGCATGATCCCAAGGACATCAAGGCTGTACAAGCGCTGCTGAAGCTAAGAGATGCAGATATGGCAGCACTAAGAAAAATGGTTAAGATCCCAGCAACTATTCACGCACAAACAGAAGAGGTTGCTCAGCTGAGACATGACCAAGATGCAGCAGCTATGCTGGTATCGTTATACAAACAGCTGATCCAGACACAGGAGAAATTGGGAGAGTCAGAGGCTGCGCTGCAAGCAGCCCTACAACAGAGGGAAATAGGCCAAACATCACAGCCCCCTCCAGAAATAATCAACCTTGAGGAACCCCCTCAAACTAGTGCTCCTCCTACAGAACAAACAGCTCAGGCAACACCATCTACATCAGCACCAGCACCAACAACAGAACAGGCTCCAAGCCTTGATATGCAGAAACTGAAGAATGAAATTCAGGCTCTAGAAGCCCAAATGGCAGAGTTAAATGAAGCCAGGGAGAATTTGGCTAGGCTCAATGAAAAATATGACAAGTCAAAGCAAAATGTGGCAGAAAAAGGGAGGGAAATAAAGGCCCTTAAGGAGAAGATAAAGGAGCTGGAGAAGGAACTCACCCTTGAAAAAGTGGTGGCTGAGCTTAAGACAGTTTTATGGGCCAACATTGGCCAATCAATCACAGATCAGTGGCAGTACATTGAGACTATTCATGAGCAAATGGAGCTCATAGGAAAAGCACACAGAGAAGTCCAGAGAGCAAGGGCATCTCTAGGCAACATGCCTGAGGTAGCCAATAGAATGATTAATGTGCTCAATAACCGTACAGGTCCTCAGCTGGTAGCAATGGGAATTACCAGCAGAACTGAAACCATTTTGCTGATAAAGAGGGTCCTTACATTAAGAAGCCTGGTACAAACACTGGAAAGAAGAAGCCATGACATGCAGACAGAAGTAAACAGGTTCATGGACAAATTTGCAGCACTGCAAGGCAGAGGTCTTCCTGGCTTACTGAACAACGCAGGTAGACTACTTTCACATGAGAACTACACAAAGAGGGTCAACACATTTGCTACAAATCAGATCACTGAAAGACCAAGTACTTCAGAAGAAACAGGGCCAGCATCTGGGCAAAATCTCTATGATAGAGTAGAGAATTTATTTTTTATTATGAATGAGATCAAGCATTTGTTTGAAGTGCCTCCAAACTTCTACAAATATACAGAGGAAGACGAGACCCTGGATGCAATTTTGAGACATCAACTGCCCACACAGGAATGGTGGACCAAAATGATACAGATGATATTGTGAACAAGAGCCTCTCATCAAGTTTTTTCATCAAAACACATAAGTTGTCATATACAGGAAAATTTGATACATTCAGTATGTATGGAGAAGCATGGACTGAGCCTACTCAGCAGAAAGATTCGGCCACCAAAGCAATACTGACAGCTGCAGATGACAGGGCCGAGAAAGCTACAACATTACAGAGCATAAAGACACATCATTCAACATTTATTCAGAATGCTAAACCGACTCAGTGGCCTCCAAAGGTCAAAAGGACTTCTGATAGCATTAAAAAGCATTCATTTTGTATTAAGAGCAGCAATAACTTCCTTATCTGCTATTTTGTAAAGTTGGTGAGCGTATTTAATTATCAAAATGACTCAGCGGTTCAGATATTTGTAGAACCGATTGTATATATTCCCCCTCGCATATGCTTGCAGGGGTTGTTGTTACTTGTTCAAAAAGAGAACTCGGCTGTATTTTGGAGAGATAATACAAAGAAGTTTCAGGAGTTCAGAGATTGTCTTTCTGATGTATGTTGTGCTGGAACCATTGAATGCTGCAGAATTCTAGTGTTATAGCTTGATACAATAAGTTTCTCTATCTCTGTCTATGTTGTATTTTTTGTGTATTTCATTTCTCACATATGTGTTCTAATCTCAACAAGAAAGAAGAAGAATAACTCAGGATTTTTCCATGGAGACACCCTGAATTCAATCTTTCATTGTTATAAATGTTTTCTTCAGGTTTATTTGTTAAATTGGAATTCTTAAATGCTCCAAATTACTATAAATCTTTGACAGTTTCTGTGCAGTAATTCTTAGATGCTACTGAACAGATTTCTCCCCTTTCTCACCTTACAGTTACACTATATATAAGTTTTCATTTCTCTCTGTTTCATTTATAAACCAAAATTTGTATCATGAATAGTTGTCTAGCTCTACAGTAAATCCTTCTCCATCGCAGACATCAGGACCTACCCAATTTCTGACTCCATATGCCCAATGGACTAGAAATCCCTCAAACATTTCATGCCCTTCTCAATCAACAGTTGACAACCAAAACCTCAAACAAAAACCGAACTCATAACTAGCCTAAAATCCTCACAAAACAGAGATAAATCTTAAAGAGAGAGCCCTCTCTGATTACAGATTGGCTAGGATCTGTAATCCAAAGCCTGGTTAGTGGTTACCCCGGTCGTATTCCCTTGGGAGTCAAAGGGAACAACCTGGGTGTTAACAGTACACTTGTTACGAGGCTATTGTGGGAAACATCACAAGTTGTGGGATGAACATCTCCCCTATGTAGAACATTCCTACAACCAAGTAGTGCATTCATCTATGCAGCATTCACCATTTGAGACATGATTTGGTTACCTACCAAAGGACCCTTTTGATATGGTATTTTGAAGGGAAGATGGCTCCATTAGACGTAATGATAGGGATAAAGCTCAATAGTTCATTCAGTGAATCCAATTGATTCACCAAGCAGTACAAGAGCTGTTGGAGAAAGGTCAAGCCCGTTACAAGGCTCGACATGACAAACACTGAGTTGACCACCAATTCAAAGTGGCTAACAAAGTGTGGTTCCACATCAGCAAAGACAGCATGAAGGGAGAAGGAAAGAAGTTGTGACCCATCTAGTATGGTCCATTCACCATATTGGAGAAGATTGGAAAGAATGCCTTTCATCTTGATTTGTCAGTATATATGTAGATGTACCCAGTAGTGAATTTACAAAACCTAAAGCTGTATGAACCAGCATTGATCATGGACATAGATGAGGTGGGCACAGTTCCTACAGTTGATGATTTTGCACCAGAATATCTCGATGAGTTGCTGGAGGACATCATCCTTGACAGAATGACTAGGACTTCACAGCAAGGAGATGTGGAATACCTTCGAATGGGATTTAAGGGAATGCACCCCAACAAGGCCAAATGGCTATAGATTGAAAAGGTGAGGGAACATCCCTCACTTGCCAATTGACTAGTGAAAGCTTTTGGCAGTCCAAAAGCTCCTTAATTGGGAGGATTGATCTAGGTGGATCTTTAGATACAATGGCATGCAAAAGCTCATAATCAAAGTGCTCATAATGAAGTTGACCTAGGACCAGAGCGTATATCTTGTCGTCCTGATTCCAACAACATGAACGGCACTTCAATCCAAGTCAGGATGATGAATTTATCGTGAAAAGAAGGTTGCCATGTTCCTTAAGAAAATGAGGCATTTTCCTTTAAAAATGGAATTTTAAGCTTAAAAGGAAAAATCGCAATCGGCACATCCAAAAGGGCAGACTTAAGGAACAAAGTAGGACCCCCCGATCAACGATCTCTGATTAGATGGGATCGGTGATTAGAGGGGCAATCAGGTCAGAGGAAGTTGTATCGACGATATCCAGGTAATCGGCATCGAAGATCAGTGGTGCAATCGGCTGATGCCGATATCGGTGCTCGGTAGTTAGCTAAGTTCACTGATATATAGGGCCTTGGACCTCCGTGACTTATGATTATGATATCGAGCTCGGACTCGATAAGTATATAGGCCTGATTTGATATTTTTTGAAATCCGGGTAAATAGTTTTTGGCCAGATTCTAGTGTTTTACGGGGTTTTTAATGTATTATCACTTCAATGATAAAAGGACTATTTTGAAGTCTCTATTACACCTGCCAACCCTTCCATTCAAATGACCTCTATTTTATGCCAAACAACCCCGATTTAAGCAGGATTTGTCCAAATGACTCATTATAAAATCCCAATAGTTGGAGAAAGAACGGGGAGAGGAATTTCAACACGCTATTTGAGGCAGGAGAGCTTTCAGGTGGCCGATAGTGTATTTTATCTGTTTTGGACAAGTTTTAGATGTCTTCTTAGTGCTCTCAATGCCACAGATTCATTAGTGCTACCCACTTCTCCTTTTGAATTCTTTTGTTCTCAGCCATCTTTCAGAGTGGAGGTGTAATCATGTTCTGATGCATCAGATGATTGCACTCTCTTCCTTTTATGCCATTTAATATGAAGGCCTCCCCATTGATAGAGCAAGGCCCAGAGACGTAGTCCGAGCTGGACCAACTCCATTATAAAGTCTTTGTGTCTTCCTTCATGCTTTTTATGTGTTTCTTCTTCTTTCCTTATGTGCACATTATAATTTTGTGTTAAGCTACAATTTTTACATGTGATTATTTGCATACATCTATAAGCGAAAGTATCCTGGATCAAGTAGGCGAGAGGATAGAGGGTTTAGATATCTCTCAAATTGTAACATTTTCCCTTTTAGATTCAATTAAAAAAATGTTGTAAAATTAAATAAAAATAAAATATTTTAACTATGAAATAAGTTATGGTTTTTTGGCATGTGGTATTGATAAGTCATGGTATTGGCCCATCGTATTGTAACAAAGCCCATTTACAAGTTAATATCTATGGTAAAGTGAGGGTGAATATCCACGATTAACAATCTTGTCATATTGTTATAAAATATTTGGATTGTGAATTTTTTTTTTTTGGCATTTGGTATTGATAATCCATGGTATTGCCCCATGGTATTGTAACAAATCTTATTCACAAGTTAATAACAAAATCAAAATACAACAAATTGAATTTTATTATTTTTATTAATTTAACTTTTTATTATTAATTGAGGACATATTTAAATGTTTACACTCATCCCAATATCATTTTAATTTCTTCTGATTCTTTTTAATTAAGCGTCTTATGCAAAAATAACAAATTCTTAATTAAAAATAAATCTTTTAAGCCAATTGAAATTTATATATTTTATTTTATATTATAAATATTTATTTTACTTTTTCCATTATAAATATTTCTTTAATTTTTCATTTCCAGTTTAGCATTGGGTTCAAATAAAATATTCACACATTACAACACCTCATTGTAGCACTCCATTTTTCTCTTCCTTGTTGATATCTGCGTGGAAATTCTAGAAGAAGGAAGACCGTCAACATGATCTATGGATATCACGGGATTCAAACCTAGCTTAGGAGAGCATCAACGATTAGATGGAGGAAGGGCAAGGTCATTGGGCATGGAGATTTTGACCATTTGTACATGGGTATGAATTTGAATATGGAGAGTTATTCCTTTTTACTAAAGATGATTTTTGTTGCTATGGGTAAACAATTTCGAGGGTTTATATGATCAAAGCATAAATTTTTTCTAGAGTTGAGGGTGTAATGATTATGATAATGCAAATCTTGATTGCGGAAAATAATTCATCGAAAGACAATGCACAAGCAAGCATTTTTCATGTCCTTATTGTACAAAGGATTTAATGATTATGATAATGTAGATCTTGATTGTGGCCAACAATTCATCAAAAGACAATGGACAAGTGAGAATTTTGCATGTCCTTATTGTAGAGATTAGTTCGCTCCTCCCTAACTTACAATGCACAAGTAAGCATTTTTCATGTCCTTATTGTACAAAGGGTTTAATGATTATGATAATGGATATCTTGATTGCAGGGAATAATTCATCAAAAGACAATGGAATAGTAAGAAATTTGCATTTCCTTATTGTAGAGATCATTTCACTCCTCCTTATCTTTTCTAGGGTTAGAATGCATGAAATTTTATTTTTTCTTTTCACCTTTTTTTTAGCAGTTGATTATTTGTGTAATGGACTCTACCATGCCCAAATTCAAAGGGCTTGAGTGATGCAAGCAAATTTTCTGGTAGGATGTGAATTCTAGACCTTCCTCAAACTTTGTGACATCAAAATTAAAATTTCTTGTAATCATGAACATAAAATATTTTCTGTTTCATCCTTAAATTATGATATCAATGCCTATAGTTTTAAAATATGTTACTATATTTTAAGTACAATATACTTATATCCAATAACCTTACAACTCTCCAAAGATTAAGTTAATTTGAGCTAAAAAGAAGGACCTTAATGACTTTTTAAATTTACACTCAATGCTTACTGACAATGATTAAAAATGGAAGAACCCAAATGGTCTGATAAATTTCACTCATCCATTAATTTCCTAGACCTTTGCTATTATTCTGAACCTAAACAGAGAGAGTAGAAGAAGAGGACCCTAGATGAGGTGGACCCTAACCTGCTTGATACTTTTCAAAAGATGCGCATGCCCTTGACTACAGGAATAGTGTAGGTTTTAACCCCTTACAGAAATTACCTGCATACAAATTCTCAAACACAGAAAATAAACAATGCGAGAGCATAACACATAAAACACATATACAAAAAGATTTTCCCCTAGATCCCAAAACTGGGACTACCAACTTGATTTTTCATTATTTCCTTTCAATGTTGAAATACATATTTATACATGCCGAAGCATCTAATACCATGGACCGAAAACCATCGCGTCCAAAACCATGGATCGAAAACCATAGGTAGGTTTGCCCAACCTAATATAGGGTCCTAAATTTTTTGTCTTGGGGCGTTGCCCCAGAACCCATAGAGGGGGGCTACTCGCCCCCCTCAAACTCCCCTGCTACATAATCGGCACAATGAAGGGGGGGGCTCCACGCCCCCCTCTAACCCTATAGTTAACTACATAGGTTAATCATGGAAAGAATATAACAAAACCCAACATTCTCCCACCTGTTGTTTTCTTTCCATAGGGGGCCATAGGAGAGCTTAGTAATTTTTCTAGCCCTGAAACACCCATTGTTTCTCTAGACCAGGGGAACTTCTTAGAGCTCATAGATTTTGTCAGTAAATTTGCAGTATTCTTCAAGGTGTCCACCTTTACCAGCAACACCTTTTTGTTTTCTATCATATCCCTCACAAAGTGATACTGAACATCAATGTGATCTGTCTTTGAATGGTAAGCAGGCTTCTTTACCAAGAAAATTGCACTTTGGTTGTCACAGTCTATCCTTATAGCTCCTTGTACTAACCCAATACTTGAACACAATCTATGCAACCAAACTTCTTCCTTGCTTGCATGAGTGGCTGCCATGTATTCTGCCTCTGTAGTTGATAGTGCCACTACAGATTGTTTCTTGCTCATTCAACTGACTGCACCACCAAATAGGTTAAATACATACCCACTTGTAGATCTTCTCTAATCCAAATCTCCAGCCCAGTCTGCATCAAGAAAGCCACGGATATCTAAAACTTTGTCTAATCCCGGTCTTCCACAGATATCCAAAACTCTATCCAATCCTGGTTTTCCTTGGTAGCACAAACCATAATCACTACTGCCACGTAAATACCTAAAAACCTGCTTCACTACTTTCCAATGCTCCTTCCCTGGTTTTGACATAATCCTGCTCAATACTCCCACTGTTTGTACAATTTCTGGTCTAGTACAGACCATTGCATACATCAGGCTACCGAATGCACTTGCATATGGAACATGGGACATATCCTCTTCCTCTTCTTATGTCTTGGGACACTGTTCAGGAGATAACTTTACACCTACAGGAATAGGAACTTTCACTGGTTTACTATCCTGCATAATAAACCTCTGTAGTATTGTCTCGACATACTTCCTCCGGTTTAACCAGAGCTTCCTCTTTGCTTGATCACTTTTAATTTCCATGCCCAAAATATAGTTTGTAGCACCAAGATCTTTCATGTCAAATTTGGAGGACAATTGGGTCTTCAAATCCTGGATAATGTCTTTGTCATTTCCAACCAACAACATATCATCCACATACAAGACCAGATAAATAACAAGGTCACCAATTAATTTAAAATACAAACAACGATCTGCTTTGCTTCTGGTCAAGCCAAGTCCCCGTATAAATGTATCAAATTTCTGATACCACATCCTTGCTCACTATTTTAACCCATACAGAGAACTATTTAACTTTCATACCAATTATTTCTTACTCTTCACCACAAAGCCTTCAGGTTACTTCATGTAGATCTCCTTTTCCAGATCCCCATGAAGAAATGATGTCCTAACATCCATCTATTCTACCTCAAAATCAAAAGTAGCAGCAATAGATAAATGTAATTTAATGGAAGTTACCTTGGAAAGAGGAGAAAAAATATCACCAAAATCAATTCCCGACAACTAGGAATAACATTTTTCTACCAACTAAGCTTGGTATTTCTCCACCTTTCCTTCTGCATTTGTCTTGTTCTTAAACACCCATTTGCTGCCAATGGGTTTCCTTCCAGTCTGCAACTCCACTAGATCCCAAGCCTCATTTTTCTGTAAAGATTCCATTTCATCAACCATGGCCTCTTTGCAAAGTTTTCTATCCTCTGAATCTATTGCTTACTTCAGAGTTTTGGGACCATCATCAGTAATAGAGAAAGCAAATTTTGAATAGAAAGAAGGTGGACTATACCTTTCTGGATGCCTTCTTTCTCGAAATGATCTTCTTACACCCAGATTTTGTGGCTCCTCACATTCTAATTCCTCCTGTGCTATAGAGTTTGATTCTTCCTCCTTTAGCTCAAACTCTATCTTCTCGAGGTACTTTGATTGGAATTCATGTTTAATAACATCTTTCACCTCTCTGAACACCGCATCTTGGCTGTACAAAACCTTCCTTGTTGTTGGGTTCCAAAGCTTATAACCCTTTAAACCATCTTTATGGCCAATAAAGATGCACTTTTCAGATTTACTATCCAACTTGGTTCGTTTCTCCTTTGGAACATGTACATATGCATCACATCCAAATACCCTCAGATGTGAAAGAGATGGTTCCTTATCATTCCACACCTCTTGTGGAGTGTTATCCTCAAACGCTGATGAAGGTGATTTGTTGACCAGGTAACACGCTATCTCCACCACCTCTGCCCATAATTCTTGTCCTAACCCGACGCCACTGAGCATGCTTCTTGCCCTTTCCATCAACATCTTGTTCATTCTATCTATAACTGCATTTTGATGAGATGTATATGGAGTAGTATTTTGCCATGCTATACCACACTTCTTACAGCATTCTTCCAATTCCTTATTGCAAAACTCTCCACCGTTATCTATCCTCAACACTTTTATCTTCTTCTATGTTTGGTTTTCCATAAGAGTCTTAAATTCTTTAAACCTGTCAAAGACATCAGATTTCTTCTTAAGGAAATATATAAATGTATTCCTTGAGAAGTCATCTACAAATGATACATAGTACACATACTTACCCAATGATGCAACCTTCACAGGTCCAAACACATCACTGTGTAGAATCTCTAATATCTGTTTCGCCCTCTTATCACTAGAGGGGAAACTTACCCGATTCTACTTCCCATATACACAATTTTCACAGAAATCAAAATCCAACGAGCTATTACTCATACCTTCTACCATACCTTTACCATGACATATTTGAAGGCCCTCTTCTCCAATATGTCCAAGCCTTTGATGCCACAGCATGGTCTTCTCTCCAGAGACCACTAGATTTTCTGCTCCATTTTCAGGAAGCACAAAACTGTTGAACCCATCAACAATAGTGCCCCCTTGCACCTTGTATAGAGTTCCTGTCCGAACTCCCTGCATCAATACAAGTGTTCCTCGAACCATCTTGTAGGTATCCTTCTCGAACACTATTTTTACACTTGCATCATCTAGCCTACTTACAGAAATCATATTTCTGATTAATGCAGGAATATGTAGAACACCAGGAAGTCTTCTAACCCTTCCACCTTGCAACTTCAACTCTACTTTTCCGCGACCAACAATTCTAGCCTTCCTATCATCCCCTAATAAGAGATCACCACCATTGTATTTATCATACTCACAAAAACACTCTCTATGGGGAGTGAAGTGAAAGAATGCACTTGAGTCAATCAACCATGCATGATGATCTACATGTGTACTTGAAGAAGCCAAGTACACATCCTCACGTTCATCTAAGGTGGTTTTTTCCTTTGCAGGAGAAGCATCATCAGATCCCTTTCCTTTGTCAGGAGCTTTAGATTTACAGTCCCTTTTGTAGTGCCCTTCTTTCCGCATTTCTAGCACACCATATTTACAGGTTTTCTTGGAGATTTAGATCTCCCTCTAGATTTAGATCTCCCACTCGACGACTTATTTTTGTTTCTGTTTCGGGAACATCCTCCTATAGACAAGGCATCACCATTCTAGCTCTCCATATTTTTCCATCTCATCTCCACCGTCAACAAGGATGAGACTATTTCATCAAACTAGAAGGCAGTTGCATTGCTACCTATTGCAATAACCAAACTATCCCACGAATCTGGTAGTGAACACAAAAAACTGATACACTTATCTTCATCTGAAATTTTAATATCAACAAATAATAACTAACTTACCATAGTATTAAATGTTTTCAGATGCTCTGTTACCTATTCTCCATCTTTCATCCTCAGGTTATACAACTTTTTCCGTAGGAATAGTTGATTCACCAGAGACTTATATTGGTACAAAATACCTAACTTGTCCCACAAATCCTTCACTGTAGCTTCCCTGATACATTTAGCAATACTAAATCTGAGACACACAATCGTATTGTGCTCTTAGCCTTCTGATCCAACTTCTTCCATTCTTCATTGTACACTCTCGTTGGTTTAGTACCTGGATCTACCGCAATCCATTGATCCTTATACACCAATAGATCCTCCATCTTCAGTTTCCATAATTCAAACTCTGACCATTAGATTTATCGATCTCTATCTTTCCACTCCTCACCATCTACTTTCACCACCAGAATTGATCCTACAGATCTCCCACTGCACAGGGTCTACGACAGGCTCGAGCGAAACCCCTTAGCAACAAAGGCATACCCTTGAAGCCAAAATAGCTCTGATACTAAATGTAGGGTTTAACCTCATACAGAAATTACTTGCATACGAATTCTAAAACACAGAAAATAAATAATGCGAGAGCATAACACATAAAACACATATATACAGAGATTTCCCCTAGATCGCAAAATCGGGACTACCAGCTTGATTTTTCATTATTTCCTTTCAATGTTACAATACATATTTATACATGATGAAGCATCCAGTAGCATGGACCGAGAACCATCATGTCCAAAATCATGGACTGAAAACCATAGCTAGGTTAGCCCAACCTAATATAGGGTCCAATTTTTTTTTCCTTGGGGCTACCCTGGACCCTGTAGAGGGGCGCTACCTGCCCCCCTCAAACCTCTCGGACATGGGCGCCTATCACCCCCCTTGTTGTGCAATCCGTGCAATGAATGGGTGGCTTCGTCCCCCCTATAACCCCTCGGTTAACTACATAGGTTAGTCATGGAAAGAATATAAAGCAACCCAACAAAGAGATTAACCAATGTTATTTTAGATGTTTTTGATAGTGTTTTCATTGCTACCATGCATAGGTAGACTCTATAGGTAGTTGAGGTTATGTTTTGTTTGTTATAAGATGTAATTTGAGAGTATCTTGATCTAGTTAGGAAGTAGCTTGGAAGGGTTTTTCCCCTTGCTAATAACTATTATGCTGCATTGTATTTTTTTTTCAGTGATAGATCCTTCTATTAAATTCCCAAGTACACTTTCTCACCCATGGAAATATCCACTTATTTAAGGATGAATGAGATGGAGACCAGGCTGTTTGAGAGGAATCGTATTGTTGTAGATGAGAGGATTTCTGTGAGGTGAGAGGAGTTATGTGACATATATTGAAGGATGCAATGCACCGTTTTATGACACCAATCATCACCATGCCACATTAGTGGATCGCTATTACACCGAGGGAGAAATGATAAAGTATTCCACTCTAAATAATTCATATGTTGGGGAGAGGAATGTAGTCATGGGATTTATAATTTTATTATGAGAAGAGGTTTGTGCAATGGAGAGAAATCAAGGATTTCGTGGACCTAAGTAGAGATTGGTTCGACAATCATTTGGAAATACTCAAGCATTGTCTTGAAAGGAAATGATGCAATTGGAGAGTTCTATTTTGTTGCTTTGAAAAATAACTATCAATAGGGAGGGTGAAATATGATCCATATAGGGAAGACTTGCAGGAGTAGGATTGTTTCTAAAATTATATCTGTAGGCAAGTCAAGGAACTACTATAGAGGATTAGTGTTGATGCAACCAAATTCTCTTAATACAAGGAATTTTTCACAGTTTGATTCATGCTCATCAATGACCAGGCAGCTGCAAATACTTTTCGCTACATTCAGGCACAATTTGAGTTGCATTCTAAAGTCTCGAATTTCATTTATTGATATTCCTTCCAATGTTCTTGTCTCTATTGATTTCATTGTGGTAGGATTGGAATGGGTTAAAAAATCAAGCATATCATTGAGTAAAATAAAGACCCACATGTTATTACATGTCATTGTGCATACTCTCTATTTTTCATGCAATTAGAAGTGAGCAATATGATGTGTGCTCAACTAAAAATCCTAGCATGCATTATGAATCTAGTCTTAGCATGGAAATTGAAACCAAGAATCATAAAATATCAATAAATTTGTGACATAGAGTAAAAAACACAATAAAAGATTCCATGCCAACATTGTCTATTTAGTGCAAGATACTACTAATATATCTTAATTTTTAGAGACGGTGGATGTCATGAAGATGCCCTCAAGAAAAGTTACTGACTTGAAGATAAGATGGTCAGTGCAACTATTTACTTTAAATAGGCTAAATTTAGGTAATTAAAACAAGTTTGAAAATAACTAGAAACACCACCATTGTTTAATTTAAACAGGATGAATTTAGGTAATTAAAACAAGTTTGAAAATCACTAGGAACACCACCCCACATCATTTTATTTCCGTTTGTACAAGGTAATATTGAATAAAATTATGAGAACTTCCATTTAAATTGACCGTACATAAAACAAAAAACAAGTTTTATGCTTTTAAAAGCTATATCCATCATTACATATAAGATATGACAAGGATGGCTCACAATTTTAAAGCCTATATCCATCACCAACGATAAGATAAGAGTTAATGAGATGAGAAACAATTTGTTTTGATATAACATGTAAACGTCATATTTCTTATAACTCATGTATATTGTATCTTATTGTGCATAGAAATATGGAAGAGGAATGAGTAAGCATTTTCACACTGGTTTAAAATTTCCACTTGGTTGGTGAAGAACCAATTCAATGCTATTTTTGGTGGAGTATTAAGTTATTAACCAAAGATAAAAAAAATGTTAGTCTCTTCAATGATAGAAAATGGTATTTAGAATGATTTTTAGAAGTTACATTTAATGTAGCTAGATCTACCCCGACATAACTATAATATTCCAACTCCACTATTTTATATAGAAGTTACATTTCATGTAGCTATAGAAGTTACATTTACATGTTTTAGATAGAAGTTACATTTTATATAGCTATATCTACCTTGAAATAACTATAATATTCCAACTCCATTTTTTTCACACTTTTAAACATTTTAAAGATTTGTCTATTTTAGTGTGATTATGGAATTAAATAGTTGATATTGTTTAAGACATCTCCTATTTGAAACATTTTGAATTTTTAAGTGGGATCTTGGGTAGGTTTTTGTTACTACCATATATCATGTTTTAAGTAGATGGTGTTTAATAATTCACCCAAGAGATTTTAGGAGCAGCCTTGAATTGCATGCTTGTTTCCATTACACATCTAATATTTGCAACATTTTCTATGTGAAGAACAGAATAGCCCATGTTGAACATGAACCAAGTACCTAAAAAATTATGGAATATCAGTTATTCTATTTCCACAGGGGAATAGATCCAAAGAAGGCAATGAAAACTATCATAAATGGCATTTGTTGAGTTGTATTAAGTGAAATCCCACTAGAATTTTCTACTAAAGTAAATCAATTGATGAATTTGAAGCTTGAAGGTAGTGTTGAATAGGTGTTGTAATATATCTCTATAACACTCTCTATCTACATGATTCTAAAGACATGAGATGGTGTCTCCATAACACTATTTTCCAATGACGGGTGCTAGAAGTAGATACCTTTATAATGTCCTACAAATAAATCGTATCATTATATTTCTATGAAATCTCAAAATGTGTTCAAAGTTTGTCTTAGACGAGGAAATATGGATGAACTCTTGAATTTATCTATGTTGTAATAAGATAAAGAATAAAGTTGTCATTGCCAATAATTGGGAGCTACCATGTAAGTTAACTTTACTACATGAAATTCTTGATTTGTTAGATCCCAATTAGTTAGGGTTGAATTTATTTTTGTTGTAAAGAGATTAAGAATAAAGTTGTAATTTTAATCACTGAAATATACCATGTAATATTTATTCACTACATGAAATTATTTATTTGTTAGAGCCCAAATTATTAGGATTATGAAGAGTCCTCTTTCATGACAATATTTATGAATTCTCTACTCTTGCTCAAAGAATTACATATTAAACAAAGGTGGAAGACAAATGAGATGAAGCTGAATGGTTTCTATTTTAAAATGTGTGGAGGGAGTATAAAAGCATTTTTAGTTGCATTCAAATATTTTGGAGAACCCACTAAAGTGCTTTATTTTCCTCCTAGTTGATTCCGTTTCTACTATCCCAATGCTTTTAGAAGTCCTTCTCCAAAGTGATCTCTTAACTATCTTGGAGGGAAATTGATTACTTGATTGGAACCCACGGATTACAATATGATTAGGAGAAACGGATGAGAAAGCTTCATATTCTTCAATATATTCTGCAAGTTAAAAGCATATCGAATGATTGCCTTTATATTTAACTGATGTGACAATCACTCAAGCATTTGTTAGGATTTTGAGACCTTTTTCAATGATATTTTTTTTGTTTGAAAGTTATGTTCTTAATTAAAGAAATTACAGAAAAGGTGAAAATGATGCAATTGAAGGATTTCATATTTTAGTGCCTAAGAATTCCTCGCTAATGTGAACGGCTTGGTTTTTTCTTGACTCAAGATTAGTCACATTTGACTTCCTATATTTTCTTTTAATTTCATTTTTGCTGTGTTTATATTGCTATCCTTGAAGTTGGTGATCTACTATGTGTGTAATAGGAAGTATTAACTACTAAGCACTCTCAAAGGTGATATTGATAGATAACTAACTTTAAATGTCCCTACATGACACTTTACTATTACATGACCATGCAAGGAAATTATTAATCAATATTAAAGGGAAGATGATTAAGTGTTGTGTTTCTTGGCTTGTGATATAATTACTGCATTTTGGCCCGCAACAATATATTTGAGGCTACTTTTTGGTCATTACTTGTGGAGATTCCCTTTGGCTCAGAAAACATCAAGGATAAATGTCCATTGCATTGACATTGGACATCATCAAAGAGGAATTCACCAAAGGCAGTATATGACATGGGAGAAATTGGTACAATGAGCGGATAACCACTAGAGAAACATCGAGGCACCATAATTTATTGTGTATTTAGATTCACTCAAAATTAACTAGTCACAAAAATTACCTTTTTTTAATGAATATTTTATGTATACAAAATATTAAAAACGTAATTTCAAACTAATTAGTCAAGCTAATAATTATTTGATAGTCATAATTTGTAATTAATTATTACAATATGATTAATATTACAAGACACAACTATAAGGTCTAACTGTGAGGGCCATTGTGACAATATATGTACACTTCTTAATGTATTAGACAATCATATCTCAGAGTGTGATATCTGTTAGAGTCGGTCTAGTAGCCCTCCATCAGCGATCAAAGCTCTTTGCATTTGCATAAGTAGGTGTCTCATCAGTGTCATCTCATTGCATTCCATTAGGCATGACATAACCTTGATAGAGGAGTTGGTGTCTTTATTCCCCTCTTGGCACTGCTGGATCAAGTTGTTTCAGTCAATAAACTCTTTCAAGGTTACTTGTGTTGTCTTGAGGTCAAAAGACCTAGGTCTAGGGTTTAGGTCCAATTTGTCTTTAAGGTCATGTCTTTAAAAGTCAATAAATGCCCAGCAGGCCAGAGGGATGACTATCAAAGTATTTCTGCAAAAGATTTCATCTTGTATAGTTAATTTTTACCTTGGATTTAAAAACCCTGTTTTTAAAGCCCAAGGTCATTTTTTCTCATTTTTGTAAAAAACTGTAAAAATTAAAAATTCTTCGAAAGTCAGCATGCAACCCTGGTCCCCTTTGCCAAGATTCCTCAGAAGCTATCCCTGCAAAAAATTGTCAAGAAAAAACATCAGTTCAACCAATTTCAGGACAAAAAGAAACCATAAAGTCAGCAGCATTTAAATTTTGAAAAAGTTTCAAGTTAAAAACATTAGAAAGAGGGTTTGAGGGGAAATTAATTTAAATGAAGCCTATAAAGCCCCTCTCTCCCCTCATTTGATCATCATTTGCCTCAAAGCCACTGTGAAGAGCGATTTGGAGAGAAATTGAGTGAAATTGTGGATAGAGCCCGCGCGCGACCTGTCAAGACCTGCGCGCGACCTGTTGGGCAAGCGCGACCTGTCAGGGGGGTCTTACCAGTTGGGAAAATACACTGGCGCGACCTGTTGGGCAGTTTTCACAGAAATTCACCTACAGCTTAGCAAAACGCAGTTTTGACTGGATTTGACTTTTGGAGTGGATTTTGATCCTCCTTGTTGTAAATGATGTAATTTTATGATATTTTCACACTCATTTATCTCTTCTAGAAGATCCATTCATGAGATAGGCAAAAATTTAATGAATGAATTGGTTTCCTAGCTTATAGAGGCAAGTTGTTTTGACTGCCTAGATTTTAGTGCTCAGTTTAGAATTGGTTGAAACAGCTCCTAGAAGGATGAGCTCGACCCTTAGAGGCTAGGGAATGGGTTGGCATGGTCTATATTATGTATTTTATCAATCATTTTCATGGTTGGAGAGGTTGGACTCTTGAGGGAAAAATCTTCTATTGTCTTACTCATTGTATCTCTGCAATTTTGGCAAAGGAAGAAAGACCAGGGCTTTGCAGTCCTTTTTGGGATTCCTGTGGTTACATGTATTGATGGTGTGTTTCTCTTTGTACTTGTAAGTTTGTTATGTGGAACATCTCCTTACTTTTCCTTCTGCAAATTAGGCAAATGAAGTTTTAAAGTAGAATTCATGATTGCCATGCTCTGCTTTTAAGTTTGCTTAATATTTATGTTTTCATCTGTCTAAAGAGAACTCTTGAAGGTTTCTTGCTCTCTTTAGCTCCTCACCGGTCATTTCTATCCATTCACTTAATTCAAAGGCATCAATACAGTCTCCTACTTTGCCCCAAAGAACCCCCTGCAAAAACTGTGTCCAATCCCCGCAGCCAAAATTGCCTTTCCCCAACTTTCCACCAAAACCCTAAAAATCGCAATTCAAACTTTTTTATCAGTTTACTATCCTAAAATCAGTGTTTCCTTATTGGTTATCTCGCCCATTGAAGATCTTTGCCAAGATAGACCGGAGAGAGCCCTCTCCTGCCCCGTAGGGCTAGCTACGAGGCTAAGTGGTTTGATGTTGCCTTGGAGTTTACCTTTTTCAGCGTGAGGTGAAATTTCAAGCGCTAACAATATCCATCCAACGGAATGTACTCCCAGAGGTCATTGTGGGATTGGAACTTTTTCTTTCAGTGAACAAGTGGTGATATACTTTCTTAGGCCTTAGTGTTCTGCTTCCCTAAGGTTTTGAGACTACTCACAGCTAGTACCTTCATTAACCCAAGTGAGGTACTTATCTTCGAAATTTGAATCATTTTGTCTCTAGAATCCAATATGATGTTAGATCAATCTCATGATCCTAAAAACATAGGTCATAATAGCGAGCAACTTTTACTGTGGGAAAAATAATATCCAAATTTAAGGAAAATGAATCTTTTAGAACAAGTAATAAGGATATTTTTAACACTCTTTTTTTTCCATTCTTTTTCACAAGCTATCTATTACCTGATACTTTTAACATGTAACATAGGTGGTATGATTGTGCCTAAGGTTTTGTTGAAGGTTTAATACTAAGTTCCTAAGGTGTTATTTTCTATGGTGACGTTTTGATTGTTTTGTTTATATAGGCCATCTAGCCACATAGTGGCCAGTATCGAATGTTGAGGTATATGTCGAATATATATTTTATAGTATACTTTATTTTATATTCAAGTATTCATCGTCTTTCATGTCTTATACTTTGCATTGTATCTTCTTTCATTTTCAAGAGAGGAACTCATTATTGATGGTAAGAAGAAACAATTGAAGAAAGAGGAGAACAATAACATTGGAATGACAAATGCCAAATGAGAGAAAGAAGAGAATTTGTCTAGTGACACCCTTAGAGCCAATATATTGAATAAGAAACACTCATAGAGACTGATGGTCAAGCCTTCAGAGTTGGTGAATTCACTTTCAATGCTTTGACAACATAGTGATAATGTTTTGAAATGATGAAACAATATTTCATGTGTAAATTGTAGTCCAACTGATATTAAGTTGGAAACTCATATTGTAATACTTGATATTTTATATAATAAAATTTATATCGTTGAAATTAAAATAAAATATGAGTCATCCATTTTATGAATTCATGTGTTAATTAGTTAACATTTCTTATGTTGTCCAGACACATTATCCATGTAGTCCAATAATAGAATCTCCCAAAATTGCTTTGCACAATTTATGCATTTTAATTTGTATGATATCAATATATTTAAATAGATTGTTAGATACCATTTAATTGACCCAATGGTCCATACCATTTGTGCTACTTCGTCAATTACTATTGTTTGTACTCAAGGATACTTATAGGTTCTGTTATGCATATCCATGGAGAGATGCATATGTCCTGGAAATCTGTTTAAGTTAAGTTTCCCCTCAATCATACTTCCTTCCATCCGAATAAAAAATCACATTGAATGTACATGCATTAATCTAAGGATTAATTTGAATGAAAATTTGTATAGTTATATAGACTTGTACTATAACCTTCACTTCTTCTAGCCTGACTCTTAGCATAATCATAAGGTTTCCTTGTCCAGCTTGACTCTTAAACGTAATTATAATTTATTCATGCATACTTTGCCTATTTATTTTTGGCACATAACAACGCATGCATATATAGCTCAATTTAGACTCAAGACTCTTTCTTATATGAATGCATGATACCCAAACCATCCTATCATTAACCATTTTATAAATAGATTATTCTTACAATTCTATAATACTTCACACACATGTGCTTGCATGGTAAATCCATATAACTTATTAATATGCATGGATATTAAGCGTGATCCTCTTCAACATGTTTATCTTAATGACTACTTAACCAGACTATGATAACAACATACAAAAATATCCATGACAATGCACAAGTATATGTATCATTACACAACAATTAAGCCCACATACAACCATGGAATTCCTCCATTATATAATCCTCCTTTCAGGTATTAGGTGAGATTTGCTTTTATTCACCAATCCCTATTTAAATCTCTTACCTATTGGAACAATCAATTCCAATATAATTTTCCACATAGTTCATCAACTGGTACAAGTCATGGTTTGGGATGTTGATCCAATGGTAGAAATTGTGTTAGAGATTTTAAACAAAAACTTTCTGATTTCTCTTTTTCATTCATAATACGAAGTTTACCCAAGTTTTTCTTATGTGCATCTAGTTTCTATCATGCATATATATGTATTTTACCTTCACTTCCAAAGCCATAATCTCCACATGCGCAAGCATAACTAATTTGGATATTTACATGAAAATAAACCCACTAAAATAAATTAGAATTGCAGGTACATAATTTCCTTTCCTCATATATGGAAATCATTATAGATAAGTATTAACTCTTCTATGCAATTCCAAATAAGATGTTATTTTCTCATGCATAAATATTTAACTAGTTATCCATTAGAAGCATACTATATTCCATACTAAACATAGTGATGATCAAGTTTCGATTTAAAAGAGGCCTCACCCATCCATATACGTTTAGCTCATAGAAATAGAAATAGATATATATATATATATATATATATATATATATATATATATATATATATATATCTGTGTGTGTGTGTGTGTGTGTGTGTGTGTGTATCCATATACGTTTAGCTCATAGAAATAGAAATAGATATATATATATATATGTGTGTGTGTGTGTGTATGTATTTCTGCTTACGCATCATAGTCCATGCAGATGCTATCATGAGTAAGATAGCTCTATGTCCCAAGAAATAAAAACTACCTATTATGCTACTTACTACTAACTCTACCCTTTGATGCAATAGAGATACACACTCTTTATATTATTAACACTGTTCATGGGAGCCTTTTTCATTGCATAACACCTCACTAGGGTTTAACATTTCCTCTTTTATACAATCATCCTTTTATTTAGTCAATTACCTTCATAGCACTTGTACAGGTGTCAATTTTCTTGTGTTATAATAGTGATAACGTGATGACTATATCATTAACTTTATCCATTTCTATCTACCTATTGGACTAATTAATTTATTCCAATATAAATTTCTAGGGGTTTCTCTTTTCCCCTTGCAACTTAGTTATTCAAAACTTAATTAGTTTGGCCTTGGTTAGACCTATATGGTTACTCACTTAACCTTTTTCTGGATTAAATATTTACTTAATGTTCAGGCGATACCTATATTTGAAATTCTGAGCCTCCACCATCCAAAGATGATATTATTTCGAATTTCAATGTTTTACCCATGGATGGGATATTTATAAAAGAAGTCAGATTTATTCTTAAAATTTTCTCATTTTTATTTATAAAACAACAGAGAGAACGAGGAATTCCTTTTTGATTACAAATAACTGAACTTATTAAAATCTATATGATATAGTGTTAAGTTTCATCCTTTCTTATAAAGCATTTTTTTTTATCCCTAGTAGATATTTATAAGTTTAATGTGTACATGGTGATAGAAAAAAAAGGGTGCCCTCCACCAATATTAAAAAGTACCACTGTATAAGCAACGAGAACACATTGAAATGCCATAACGATGGAATTTTTGCAGGAAGAGGAGGTAAACCAAATGCGAGTATGGCATATCAGTCACAAGTCACCCATAACAACAACGTGTTATGTCACATCGAATCAAACCATCCATGTGATTCCAAACTATAGGGATCTCAACACCATTTCAAGGTCATTAATTCCAAGATTACTACGATAATTAACCCATCATTATCATAGCTTCGTATATAATCAAAGAGAATGCAAGGTTTTAAATAATCAACAGAATTGTGTCTTAGTAAGTGGTCATAATTTTAACCGGTTTACACAACTTTTACTCCTATATATTTTCACAGTACTATTGTATTGTATTGTTCTATTAGCCAATACGTCTACACCATCGTGGACATAATTATATACTACATATGATAATTCAAATGGTATATAATACATAATAATTTAAAGTAGTGCCATAGATGGTCATAAAACATGCACATAGTCCTTTGTTCAGTTACCTCTTTCCCCTCTCAAATTTCATTAGAGATTTAACATCCTCGATCTTTTGGACATAAGCATTCATAATCTGAATGGGCCTTGTCATGGGCTTGCGCCGGCTATTTAGAAAATATACAACCTGTACATGAACCATTTTGTTGGGATTTATATCTAATATGCTGATGCAAATTCCCCAAAATAACTCACAACATGGTGATTGGAGCACTTCGCTGCACGTATCCGATTAGTTCCAACTATCAAAAAATTGTGGTTAAATACTGTAGATATGTTTCATAAAACAAGTAACGACTAGAGAAAAGGGGTGTAGATGTAGAGGTAAGGAATAACAATGGTTCAAAAGCTCTATACGCAATTTCTCAATGAGTTTATTCAAAGCAATTTTGAATATAAGCAAAAGTCTCTTACCTTACATGGAGTTGCCATTTATTAACAGAGATCCTACCTTCATCACTCAAATCTTGTAACCATCCAGACTCATTTGGATCTCAAGATCTCACCATATCGTAGTGAATTTTTGTCAGCGTCGTCGATTCAATCCTATTCAATAATATCCATTGTCTCATACTACTAACTTTTATAGGCAACCCTCCCTCTAATTGGCCAATTTAGCATTTGTATTTGATGAAGGAAACAACCATGATAAAAATTTCCCTTTATCCCTGAATTGGTGGTAAAACACCCCATCAAGTATTAATTAAGAAGGAAACAACAGTCCCTTTTTTTTGGCTCGAAATCTTAAAGCTTATCACATCTTTCTCCTAATCTCAAAGTAAAATTCACCGCCTTCTTGTCGGTATGGCTTAGATAATAATATTTTAAATTTCTTTTCAGACTGCTTTTATCAGCTTGGTCGGGGATCATGTTTCTATGTTCAAATTCATATTGGCGGATTTTTGGGATAAAGGCTTTCGAATCCCCGTATGCTTCCAACTTGCACTCGAAAGAAGAATTTACCAGGAGTGGGAAACATCAGTAGCAGGGATTTTGTGTTGTTGTCTAGACATAATCTGTGGTCTACGACATAGAAAGTGACCCAAAAATTTCTTGAAACTTGACAAAGCTTATTGTACTTTTATCAATTTCTTCAGTTGTAATTTAAAAAAAATACACATCCTCCTAAACCCACGAACGATTGTGGATAATACATCTATATTTTGACTTTTCGTTGATACTATTGTTGGCATGTCTTTCAGGCTTTTCCTATCTTACAATCACAGTTTCCTTTTTCCCATCTTAGCAAGACATCAAACACAAGGAAACTTGCAATCATCCGATCTTGTGTGGTGCTTTACAACATACCTCCTTTTTGACACATCGTATGGAAATATTTTATTATGATAACACCCCGAATGAGATTATATGCTCCTTTGCTATTTTTGATCCTTTCCATGCTGGTGGTAACTCCTATTCGCAAGTAATGACCTTCAATGGAGTGGAAACCACAGCAATTGAGTTTTTGCGTTGTAATTTACAACTTCCTTATCGACGTTGATGATTTCTTTCGATTCATGGTCATAGCCTCTTGTTTAATGATTGCTAGAATCTTACAAGACCCTCCTCTACTCTCGCAGGAACACAAAATTTTCGTCGACCGAAAATTCTGAGGATCTTCTTCATGAGCTTTGTACATAGCCGAGTGAATAGGATTGTTCAAAGGAGATGGAAAAGACACCCAGGTTTATAACTGGGATGAATAAGCAGTCTTTGCAAGTGACATATTTGAGTGATGAGGAAGTTCATAGAAAGTGGAACTTGACCAAGAAGGAAATCACAGTGTTTGATGCCTAAACGTGCTTTCGAAATCACACTAACACTAGTCTTCCTTGCTGATATTCTGCAGAGTGGAAACGTTTTGGGATGGTTAATTGTTTCGATGAATGGTGTATGGACTATTACGACTATGCCTCAATATATATATCTTGATTTCTTTTATACAAGGACCAAGGCACTTATCATATCTAAATTTAAATGATCTATACCATTGTATATATATGTACATATTTTAAAAACCATATATATGTGTTGTCCCTTCCTAACGAAATCGTATTATGACAAACATAATTATTTGTGCTTCAGGATGCATACAAAGAAAACTGTGCATATGTAATTCCCAATCTTTTATCTAAATATTTTTAATATTTAGATTCCATCTTAAAGAGTCCATATTTAACACTTAGTCTAGGACCCTTTAGTAGAGGTTGTGGTAGTGAGGCCAAATTAAGGCTTAAACTTTTCCATACCCTATGGAGGTGTATTGGCCCATAGGCCGCAAGGTTTGAACTTGGCTATGATACAATTTGCAATGTAGCCCTTTGGGCCTAACCAGAAAAAGAGGCTACTAGGCTCCATTAATTAAAATTTTCTTTTATTTATAGTTAAATTTCAACGAACTCACAAGTGGATTTAACCAAATCATTACATGCACAATAATCATCAAGGCAACTATAATGAAAATCTTAGCTACTAAATACCCCCAAGATAATGAACCATATCTCACACTCTTATATCAACCCTTAATCTTAAACTCAACTTGGAGAAAGGGAACGAGTCATGACATGCAACCATCAAAACTATGAAATAACTCTTGCAAGTATTAATGGATATTAATTTAAGTTTATTGTAGCTATCATGGTCGTACATCATGATCATAGTCCTGTACACATAGTCAATATATTATTAGCCAACCTTTCATTCACATGCATAACTAGTTAGAAGTAGCCTAAGTGCAGGCTGTCTTATTGATAGGAAAACACATATAATTGAACCATTGTTCATACAATGAAAAACATTATTTCCGAAACTATTTTGATTGCATAAGTAATCACCAATTCAGGAAATGATAAGAATACTATATTCCTTTATTAAATGCAAGATGATTAGGTATATTTATATATTATCCCCTCATAAACAAGTTAGTATTTACAACTACATATTATGCTTTCGCCATTAACTCTACTCTTGAATGTAAAGGGAGTCACATATATAAAAATACAATCATTCTCATAAGAAAAAACATTAACATAGGTAATCTATTTATGAGTAATTTTCACATGCAAATTCTACCATGAATGGGTTTTAGAACTGTTACCCACTAAATATGTTTCTATAGTTAACTTCACACTAGAATGCAACATGCATAAAAAAATTTGTCATTCCCATAATAGAGATAGTTTGAACCATCATTATATCTGAGCTAAATGATTTAACCTCATAACAAGTAAGGATTAACATAAAACAAATAACATGCATATGAATCTCATCAGATTACAGGGAACACCATTAAATCTATTAGTACTCAGCATATGTAATTCACTCAAACATTCTCATGGCAAAGAAACTTAAGAACTTTTCTCACAAACTAACTCTAACTATAAGAGAGAGAGTAAGAATCATCATACAAAACATTCCACACATGTGATGTGAACTAAAGCATCACTTGGAGAGCAGAGCACCACCACCCAACCATGAATCACCTTTGATTCCCCCCGAGTTGAGGTTCTTATCAAGTATCAACTGTCCTTAATTGATCAATGCATTGGGTATTTAATACCCTCTTTCATGATTTAGTTCCCATTGGCGGTGTCCTGCTTTTATGGATTTTTCCATTTTCTTAGGTATTTTTCAGAAAAGCTCGTCTTTATCTCCCATGAGGCTTTTCCTCCTAAAAGCTTTTCTTTATTTGCCACAAAGCTTTTATGTTTGATGGATCTTTATTTCCATCAATTCAATGGATCTCCAGTCCATCCAAGCTTATCTAGAATCACATCTAGAAGCTTTATCATGAAAGATTCATCTCTATCGCATCCTCAATGGGATTTGGCAAGAATCTCCTCTCTCTCTTGGTGCTCCACCCTCCAAGTTATTTATTTTGTTAATTTATTTAATAACACATTTACTTTTCATATTACATATCACCTAACTATTCTCATCTTAGGTTTAGAATAGTTTAACCCTAAAAGGAGGGTATCACACCTAGCTTTCCTCAACTTAGGTTTACAATCATTTAACACACAAGGGAGGATATCACACCTAGATTTAACTATGCCTAGGTTTACAATTATTTAGCACACAAGGGAGGGGTGTTACATTAGAAAAGATACGTGCTCTCCTAGCACATCATTGCTTCCAACTGTTGATATGGAAAGCTACCTTATGCACAGTAACAAACTTGGAATACAATGCTCGCATGACTGTCTCAAGGGAGAATACTTCATCTAGTATTGCCTTCCTCAACTCTTCTCGGGCGGATGTTGTAACCAATTCTCCTCGCTACTTGGCCATCTACAACTCCTTATCCATTCTCTCATTCTCTACTATCAATAAGTGAAAACTTGAGCTAGTGGCTTTGGCATATGCTCTTGCAGTATCGTTCGATGCTGCTACATACTTGTGCATGTCGGACATGATCACTCGTTCCTTAAGCTACACAGGATATGTGTGACCATACAAAGTCAAGACTCTATGATATTGCATAACTCTATGTTGAGACTCATCGAATGAGATGTTGCGCATCTCTCCATCCGGATTGTCTCCTAGGATTTCAGTGTCTCCTTGGTCGCTTGGGACTTGCTTTGCTTCTAGATTTGGTGAAGCTGGTGGGTTGACCTCTTGGTGATGATGCATGATGTCGATGTCTTTCTCTAACTCCTGTTGCTCCATGTTTGTATCCATCTACTCAAGTGATTGTTCAATATATTGAGAAAAGTCGTACTCTTGCAATTATTCACCCTGTTTGCTTCGTGCCAGCTATTCAGATGAGTCGACTACCGGTACGGGTGTAGTTTCATCTATTATTACATGTTGCACCACCTGTTGTAAATGTTCTTGTTGTGCTTCCTTCTACTGTCTCCATAGCTCTTGTTCCTTCTCAAGTTGCTCCTTGAGCTCATGCAACTCCTTTTTTCCTCCATTCTCTATTTTTCTCTTTGCCTTTACACATGCCTCTTGTCACATTGTTGCCTCTTTGCCTCTACTTCCAAAGCTTCTTTATACAGAAGTGGGTCTGATCGGAACTTGCAACTTTGTTCCTCCTCCATGTTGTCAACAATCTTCCTCTTTCCTTTGTTGCGCGCTGGTATGTTTACCTCTACTACTGGTGCTCTCCTGGATGTTTCTTCACGCTGCTTCGCTAACGATTCTACAATGATGTCGACCAGTTCATTGGGTAGGGAGAAGTTTTAAAATATCTCCATGGGTCTTCCTTTGCCCGATGACATGCCTCGTGGATCCATTGAAACTGTACTCTCGTGTAGTGTTATTTTACAAAACAATTCAGGTCATGGATTTAAACTTCAGGCATCGAATGGATATTTCTTGATCTCATCTAGTTCGACATCTGCAATGGAAGAGCCGGCCAAGGTGTCTTATTCTTTTGGTGCAACCTCCATGAAAGTTCTGTCGAGATGTGGTATGATACTTCTTGCATGATGAGCTTGTCCACAGTAAACTTCGGTAAAACATGCAGAGACTTCTCTATGTTGTACATCCATATGAGGGTTCCGAACAGTGAGGCATACCAATCTACTATATCAATTAGTTACTTCATTGCTTAATTCGAGATGCAGGGTGTGTCATGTTCAAATATCATCTTGTACACCGGGGTCACAAAATGATCGGAAAGTTTGGGGATAACTCCTCTGAGGCTACATTCAAACAACATCTTATAATAAGTGTTCACAGATGTCTCCGTCGATGCCCATGCCCACTTCAAGCCTGGGAATCCTTGACAGGCACAGATTGCATCCAAGATGTAAGCGAACATGTAGTTTTCTACTTGCTGACCTTTCGGCGGGTGTCGAGCTCTTGTTACCTATTCATTTAGCCTATTATCCAACATGGCAAACTAGTTGCATGCTTTGCTTCACTGGCCAGTTGGTCCAACACGATCACCCAACTCTGTTGGAAGGTTTTTATGCTCTCTTGGCCATACAAGAAACATGCAAAGATGAGAAAGTATTGATACACATTCTATAGCATCTTTGTCTTGTAAACCTGGATGGGTGTCATCCTAAATTTGGCTGACTCCTTCACCCAGTTCCTCAAGATATCTCTGGAGTTGGCATTGTTGCTCAGTATGCTAAAGGGTGTCCCCATGGTGACCACTGGCTTCGACATATGGTACATATGTTCATAATCCTATGAACTCAAGGTAGAAATATCCATCCCGCTAACACTGCTCAGTGTCATCATCTCAGGTTTAATGTTCGAGATGATCCAATGTATCATGTTGCCGCATGGGAACACGAGATACCTGCATGAAATCCGGTACAATTTGGACTGGTGAATATTTACATAGACTTGGTGGTCTTTAAGGTCCTCCCAAAATGTGCCTGCAAATGAATCATTGACCTCTTGCCATTTCAGATTGATGTCATTTTCTGCAAATCAACTTGGCGTCTTCGTAGATCAGAAAACTTGTAGACATTCGCTCAACGGTTGCTCCAGTTGCGATTTTGTGGGTGTCCTTTGATCCTTCTCTCTTGGAGGCCATTGATCCTAAACTATTGAGTGACAGACGAATGCCTCCTATATCTAGAGACATAGTGACATTCATGGTAAGAAATATGTCAGCTAAAACCAAAGAAGAATTGAGGAATGACATGCAACATACCTTAGGATGAATGGAAAGGATTACGCAATTTTTTCTGGGAGGTTAGGAGACTAGCTGTCGGAACTGTGAAAAAGGCAGTTTGGGCTGATGGGAGGCTGGTTGGTTGTTGACATTGCACAATGAACAATCCAAACTAGCCTACTAGTTGTTAGGATTGTGCAATATGCAATTCCAATAGGCAAGCGTTTCAAGCCCAGTGATTGCATTGCCCAATTTTCTGGGCCAACACTAACTGCCTCTTAGAATCACGTAATGTAATAATGGAGGGAAATCACCTGGAAGAAATGCACATTTTCTAGGAGGAAGGCAGACCGTTCCCTCTCAGTATTGTGCAATGCTAACTTGGCGAGGCAGAGTCTGGGCGGAGACTGCCGAGACCTGTCGATGGGCAACTGAAAGTGAATGTGAATGTGAATGCATGGCGATATTGAGTGTAAGAAGGATTGAATGATCACACATGAAAATAGTGAATGTAAGATTCAGAAAATGGAACACCATGCATGTCTATGAAACAAGTCACCAAATCAGCGACCGTTTGTGCAAAACAATGTCATGCATGCGACAACATTGAGATGTTAACGAAAACTAAAATGGTGCTAGTACAAGCTAACATGCATGCAAATGATAGTGAGCATAGAAATAAAATAGACAACACTCACACAAGCCAAAACATGAAAAGTGACAAAAATGCTACAAAAGACAAGTTAAGAGGACTTACCCGGAAATAGCTGAGCTGGGATCATCAAAGACTCCTGGATGTGTCGTGGGATGTCAAAGATCCAAGATCGATGTGAATAAGTGCGCTCTGAAGCGTCGAATAAATAAGTTTGAATCTCATGATGCGCATGCCAGAAATCTAGGAAAGAGCGACACTTGGAGGAAAGATTCTAAAACAATCTTTCCATGTAACATCCAGTTGCTAAAAATATCTCCCTAAAATTTTGTGATTCTTTTTGCATGTTGCTTTTTGTGATTTTAGGAAACAACAACCCATGCATGCATGTAAGGTTTTCTTGGTCCTGGGTGGAACCAGTCAACCTAATGGCACATGAAACAACCTACCTGATTGAGGGTAAGATTTTCATAGTTTCTGGGAGGAAGTTTGGCTGGCTGCCCAGAAGGATTGCACAATTTTTGGGCTAAGCAACTAACTACTGCCTAGAATTGCGCAATTTATGGGCTGAGGAGTCCTGCTGGGTTAGATTGTGCATTTTTTCTAGGGAAGGTTCATAGGAAGAATTTTTCAATTCCTTAGGGTAGTGGGCTACAAGTCAGGATTGTACAATTTCTAGAGGGAAGGTAGGTTCCCCTCTCGAATTGCACAATTTCTTGAGGGAGCTGCTCAGCCTCTAGCTAGTCCAAGTCCAGGGAAGTAGCCTATGAGGGGAATGTAACAAGATATCATGCAGAGGCTATCATGCTACTAGAAAACCACTGAATCTTGGGTACTTGAAATTGCAAGAGATGCTACCGAGGATGGTTGGTAGGGAGGCTCCAAAATGAATTGAAGGAAAAATTTGGGAGGATGGTTGTAGTCGCTACAACACTTGGTGACACACTGGTAGAAATCCATCTCTCAGAATGGACCTTGTTCATGAAAAGAAAATCTAACACCTCGGGAAGTATTGTCAAGTTCTTTGTTTGTCTTGGTTTCCACACTTGCTTGATTATGAGATGTAGCATCTGCCAAGCTCTTGGTCGGTTGACACACATTCCAAGGAAAGATGAGATATTTGTTTCAATTAGGCATGAGGGGTATATTGGTGCATAAGAAATATATTCGTTAGTGTCTTAGTTTCATCTCTGGTGTTACTCCACTGCTAGCAGGCCTGGACAATACCCCAGTGGAGTCACGGAGGAACACAAGAATTGCTCCGCTTCTAGCAAGCCTGGTTAGTACCCTAGCGAAGTTACTTGCATCACCTCTCTACATAGGAATCCTTTCTCTTCTTTCACCTTATTCATTTTTCATTTTTTCGAAATGTTTCACTTTTCATTTCTCATTTTTCATGTGCATAACACTTATTCATTTCAGAAGCAGAAGAGGGATCCTAAATTATTGAGAGAAGAAGAGGTTGTTCCTTTAGAGAAGTATTTTACTACATACCTCTAATGTGGTTGTTTAGGTTTTCCCCCTCACCTTACTCTACTTGACTGAGTTGACAAGGGTTAACCCAAAAACAACTAACTAGCTGAGTAAGTGACACTAGTTAGCATGCAAGTGTTAGGTTTTCACCAAGGATCACTTCGAACAGTACATATTTTCCATCAATGTATCATGGACTAAGATAGAAATTTATTCATATAAAGGCAGGACAATAGATAACCCAGTAGTGATAGCTGCACAAGGCCTCTTGTACTTTACCCAACTTGTTTCAGGAGTTACACATGGTTTCATGTGAAACTAACCTATGAACGCAAAACAAGGAAACAAACATAAAGCAAGGCAAAAGGAGGAGTAAGTACGAAAGCAAAGAGGAAATAAAACAAGAAAATAGACAAGCAAATATGCGAGGTAAGTAGGAAAACCAACATGTAAGCAAACACTACTCCTTCTCCTAAGCTAACGGTGCATGGGCCTGATCACGTGAAGTGATACTTCCAGTGTAGCCATTAGCACATCGGTTGAACCATGTAGGTGAAGGCATTGTCTATGTTCAACACGGTTGTGAAAAGCAGAAAACAAGAAACATATAACAACGAAGACAAACACACTCCATCTTCCAATGTGTCCACATAACATAAGTGAGTGCAGGTGCACAACATAAAGTATGTGGACTCGTCAAGGTGTTGTTCAACGCTACATGCATTTGTTAGGCATATGCATACCCTTGACTATGACATGCAAGAAAATGAAAGAAACAAAGGCAACTTGTATCATGCATGTGTGCTTGCAATGTAAGATTCATCCAATGCATGAGCAATGGGATCATGTTGTTCGAGTGGAGGAAGTATGATATATGGGTGAGATTGTTCATCAATGCATACAGATGAGTGATGAGGAGCCTCGAGTGTGTCAACAATTTCTTGATCAGAGGCGAAACCAACCTCAAGATAGCGAGGGCCTGACATAACCATCAGCTCAGGCTGAAGTTCCTCGACAGTCTAGGGGGTTTCTTCTTTGTCGATAGATAGATCATAACAAATAGATGACTATAAAAAATCAACTCTGATAGAATCATCATCATGATTGAATACAATAGTAGATAGATCATGACAGCTACAATCAGTAAAATCAATGATTTCATCAGCATCCTCATGATCTAATGAATCAAATAGAGGGGTAGTTGAGAAGCAAACAAATTCACCCACTATGTTTCCTAGCAGAGCAGATGGATTTTTAGTGAATAATCTAACTTCTCCATTTTCGGACGATGGACTGACATCTGATGTGTCCTGTAAATGATCAACCATGGGTGCATCTATAGATGAAGATACACATGTGAAATCATGGATAGAAGGTTCACCAAATATGCCGGGAAAGAACTGAGGAGGCTCGGACATAAGGGATTCATCCTCTTCATGAATGACAATGCATGTTGGTTGTGCAACACCAACTCCACTAATGGCTTGATCCTTGTTCACAACAAGTGTAGTGTCCAGAATGGAAGAATGCAAGATAATATCATCTAGAGGATTATCCGAGTACGCATATGAAGATTGTGGTACAAAATGCATGTGATAACTTGATGGACTCACAACCAAATTTGAATTAAAATTAAGCAAAGGGATGTTGGAATGCTATCACAGTTGAATGGATGTGTGTGCATGTTCTCTCGCATCACTCTATAGTGGTGGAGCTATTTGATGAGTTGATGATGGACATTCACTAGTGACTGTGACCGTGTGTGTCTTTGATTGTGTAGCTCCATCACTGAAGTATGTTGAGCAAGGCTTAGGCTCAAACTTCTTGTCGCAATTGACATATTTGATAATGCAATATTAAAAAATGTCCATCAGATACTGAAATTTTTTCTGGCTTCTCAGAGCTTGAAACTGCAAAACACGGAAGCGTTGCCAAAAATCATAAGGTGATTCATGTGGGGCATTCCATTGTTGAAACAGTTTTTGGTTAAGATGTTCTGGATCAAAATGATGGAAAGTATCTTCAATGAGATCATATAAATGATCGAGTGAGTGCACGTTGTCAGCCGATAGGCTGCGGCACCACCGTCGTGGGGATTCGCAAAGTGTGTGTGCAAGTAGAAAACTAGCCTTTCTTTTAGAATATCCATCTTATTTGTCAAGCATGGCAAGGAAATAATTTAAGAACATAGGCTAGGCCACTTTGTCTTCGCAATCATACGTGAATTCAGACAAGAGATCAAAAAACTCCCTTGTGATGTTTAGAGATTCGGCATGCAAAAAACATCTTGGAGGGGTGAGTGTAATAAAATCTACGATGGATGTGCAAAGGTTCAAAACAAGATGAGAGGACACAACTTCTCATTTGACCCTCCTTCTAGTGCTAGAAATGTTAACGTCGTTGGACCCACCAACATGTCAGGGGATCTCCCTAATAAGAAGTCCCAATTAGACCTCAAACCATTTGGTGTTTGAGTCCGAATACTGGGTCGTAGGGTATCACCTTACCATGGTTTCACACTGAGGAAAGTAAGATGTCCCTATTAGTAGCAAGGATGTGACATATGCAGTAAGTAAAGGAAGGTGCATGAGATGTTCTAACACAAAGAGGGTGAGGTGAGTGTGTCCCTTGAAAACCTATGATTACATGGGGTTAAGAAGGGAACACACAAGAAAAGATGCATCAAAACATGGAAGGAAAGTAAGCTAGCAAACAAAAGTGATGGTTAAACCAACAACACATTTCAATAAGATTCATACATACATATATAGAAAATATCTACATATACATCCGTAAGAAAATAGATAGATATATCATTTAAAGTAAACAAGATAGCTGAAATACAATACCATATATCCATGAAATGTGTTGACTCTGTTATATTAAGAAGTGTAAGTTCTAGTCATACAATATATCCATGTCCAACCACTAGTTCTGATAGTGGGATGTTACAGTAACTGTAGCCTGCTCCTCCAAAGAGATATACTAGCTTTTCAAAGTTGAGAAGCCAAGGCTCATTACAATATTGTCCAAGCTCTGTCTAGAATACTCCTATTGGAATCTTGGATGACCAAAAGCCTTTATAATGAGTTATGACAGACTATTTATAGCAAAGGGTGGGGTGGCCCTCAACATTCCGCTTTGTGACAATTCGTCTACCCTCATGACTCTTCATCTACTCTATGACTATTACATCCAACTATTGACACTTGAACATACACTTGATAGGACGTTACATACAATTTGCATATGTACCCATGTGAGACAAAGTAGACTTGAGCAAGCCATGGAAGACATCACTATGACTCAAACAACTATGAGAAGATCAACTCTTCAACATCTTCATGGTGGTCAACAGTAGTGAACTGATGCCAAGCTTGGTATTCCACGATGGTGTTCGTGTACTCTAGGGTGACATCTTCCTGGAAATGAACTCTTGCCTCCATAGCATCTGGGTACAGTAATCGAGCTCCTCTATCCAACTCGTTTGATAACATACGAATATTTTCTTAAGTGTGGCCAGACCAATAGCATACTGATTTATGGTGTCTACAATGATCATAAATTCCGGGCTAGTGACTATGCACATCAACTCATCAAAGTATGAGTCAAGATCGAGTCAGACCTATGCATTTATCTTTTCCTGAGTGAGTGTCCCAATATATGGGATCACATGTGTGCATAAAAAAGCATCCATGGTCTTGAATACCCATGCATGGGAAACCTGTAGAGTATTGATGGGCTGCGGGAGATCTTCATAGCTCTGGATCTGACTCCAAATGCATGCCTTCAGCTCCATCACTCTATGCTTCATCATCTTCGGTAAGTGTAACGAGGCTCACTTGTATCTCATTTTCCATGTTTGCATGTAACCATGTTTTTTTGTAACAGTGGCATGCACCTTCGACAATATACGTGTTATCCTAGCACACCTCTAGTACCAACCGTTGAGATGGAAAACTGCCTTATGCACAATACCAAACTTGGAATACAACACCCACATGACAGTGTCAAGGGACAATACTTCATCCAGTATTGCCTTCTTCAACTCTTCTTGGGTGGATGTTGTAACCAATTCTCCTCCTAGCTTGGCCGTCTGCAACTCTTTAGCCATTTGCTCGTTCTCCGCTATCAATAAGTGAACACTTGAGCCAGTGGCTTCGACCTATGCTTTGGTAACATCGCCAAATGCTGTTGGATGCTTGCACAAGTCAGACAGTATCACTCGTTCCTCAAATTGCATAGGAGATGTATGATTATCCAAAGTCAACACTCTGTGAGATTGCAGAACTCTATGTTGGGACTCATCGAATGATATGTTATGCATCTCTCCCTACGGATTGTCTCCAAGGATTTTAGTGTATCCTTGGTTGCTTTGGACTTGCTCGGATTCTAGATCTAGTGAATTTGGTGGGTCGACCTCTTAGTGATGAGGCATGAGGTCAATGTCTTTCTCTAACTCATGTTGCTCCATTTCCATATCCATCTGCTCAATTTATTGTTCAATCTCTTGAGCAAAGTCCTGCTCCTACAATTGCTCACCCTGTCTGCTTGGTTATAGTTGTTTAGATGAGACGACTACCTATACAGGTGTAGTTTCATCTGTCTATACATGTTGTGCCCCCAATTGTACCTGTTCTTGCTATGTTTCCTTCCCATGTTTGTGCAGCTCTTGTTCCTTCCAAAGTTTCTCCTTCAATTCATGCAAATCCTTCGTTGTATCCTCCATTCTCCATTTTTTTGTCTCTCTTTGTGCATTCCTCTTGTCGCATTATTGCCTCTTTGCCTCTATTGGAAAACCTGGCTTTTGCAGAAGTGGGTCTATTCAGAACTTGAAGCTTTGTTCCTCTTCCATGTTGTCGACAACCTTCCTCTTTCCTTTCTCACGCATTGGTATGTTTACCTTTGTTGCTACTGGTGTTGGTCCTCTCCTGGATGCTACTTCACAATACTTCGCTAACCATTTCGTAGTGATCCCAATTAGTTCATTGGGCTTGGAGAAGTTGTAACCATATCTCCATGGGTCTTCCTCTATTTAATGACATGCCCCATGGATCCACTGAAACTATACTCTCATGCAGTGGTATTTTACAAAACAATGTGGGTCATATAGATTGTAGCTTCGAGCATCAAATGGATGTTTCTTGATCTCCTCTGCTTTGACATCCACATATTTGAAATTTCACATCTTGTATAACCTGCTCCGCAATGGAAGAGCAGGTTAAGGTGCCTTCTTCTTCCAGTGCATCTTAGATGATAGTCCTACCAAGATGTGGTATGATACTTCCTACATAGCGAGCTTGTCCAAGGAAAACTTGAGTAAAATTTGCCGAGGCTTATTCACGTTGTACATCCATATGAAGGAGTCAGATGGTTAGGCATACGAATATGCTATATCTATCAATGCCTCCATTCCCGCCTTTGAAATGTAGGTTGGATCCTATTCAAATATCATCTTGTAAACCGGGGTGACAAAATGATTGGACAGTTGTGTGATAACTCCTTTGAAGCTGCATTCAGACAACATCTTACAATAAGTGTTCACATAGGTCTTTGTCGATGTCCATAACCAGTTCAAGCCTTGGAATTCCTTACGAGCACAGATTGCATCCAAGATGTAAGCATGCATGCAGATTTATGCTTGCTCACCTTTGGGTGGTTGTCACTCTCTTATTACCTATTCCTTCAGCCTATGAGCCAACATGTCAGACCATTTTCATGGTTTGTCTTCACTGCCCAGTTAGTCCAACCAGATCAACCAACTTTGTGGGAAGGTTTCATGATCTCTTGGCCATACAAGCGACATGCAAATATGACCAAGTATTGATACGCCTTTCGTAGTATGTTTTTCTTGTAAACCTGGTTGTGTGCCATCCTGAATTTGCCGTCTCCTTCACCCAGTTCTTCAAGATATCTCTGTAGTTGGCATTGTTATTGGGTATGCTAAAGGGTGTCTCCATGGTGACCACTGGCTTCGACATATGGTACATCTATTCATAATCCTATGCCCTCAAGGAAAAAATCATTGTCTCGCTGACACTGCTCAATGTCATCATCTTAGGATTAGTGTGTGAGATGATCTAATGTATCATGTTCGTGCATGGGAACATGAGATACCTGCATGCAATCTCGTACAAGCCAGACTTGTGAATGTTCACATAGACTTGGCAGTGTTAGGGGTCCTCCTCAAATGTGCCTGCAAATGCATCATTGACCTCTTGCCATTTCATCTTGATGTCCTTTTCTACAATCAGCTTGGTGTCTTCGTAGATCGACAAACTTTAGATACTCGCCCAACTATTGCTCTAGTTGCACTTCCATTGGTGTCCTATGATCCTACTCTCCTGGACGCCATTGATCTTGAACTACTGAGTGATGAATGAACACCTTCTATATCTGGAGACATAGTGATATGCATGGCACAAAATCTGTCAACTAAAACCAAAGCAAACATTAGGAATGACATGCAACATACTTGGGGACTGACTGGCAAGGATTGCATAATTTGTTCTGGAAGGCCGGGAGACTGGCTTTTGGAACTGCTCAAAAGGCAGTATGGGCTACTGGAATTGTACAATGCACAATCTAGACCAGCCTGTTGGTTTCTAGGACTATACAATGTGCAATTCCAACTAGCAAGGGTTTCAAGCCTAGTGAGTGCATTGTGAAATTTTCTAGGCCAACATTCACTGCCTCTCAGAATTGCTTAATGCAAGACTCGAGGATAGTCAGTCGGTAGAAATGGGAATTTTTTGGGAGGAAGATAGAGCCTTCCCTTTGAGGATTGTGCAATGTTGTCTTGGTGAGGCAAAGTCCAAGCCAAGGATGCCCAGACCCACCGACGGGAAACTGAAAGAGAATGTGAATGTGAATTCATGACGATATTTAGTGTAAGCAGGAGTGAATGATCATGCATGCAAATAGCAAATGAAATATTCAGAGAATGGAACAACATGCATGTGTGTGAAACAAGTCACCCAATGAGAAACAATTCATGCAAAACAATGTCATGCATGCGACAACAACAAGATGCTAACAAAAACTAAAACGATACTAGTACAAGCTAATATGCATGCAAATGACAATAAGCATTCACTTAAATCAAGCAAACAACACTCAGACAAGCCAAAACACAAAAATCAACAGAAATGCTACAAAAGGCAAGTTAAGAGGACTTACTCAGAAATAGTTGAGCTAGATGTGTCAAAGACTCCTAGATGTGTTGTGGGATGTCAAAGATCCAAGATTGATGTGAAGAAGTGAGCTCTGAAGGGTCAAATAAATATGTTTGAAGTTCATTACATGCATGCCACAAATCTAGGAAGGAGCAACACTTGGAGGAAAGATTCTAAAATGATATTTGCATGTAACCTCTAGCTGCTAACAAATATCCCTAAAATCTAGGGATTCTTTTTCCATGTCGCTTTTTCTATTTTAGGAAACAACAGCCCATGCATGAAAGTCAAGATTTCTCAGTCTCGGGTGGAACTGGTCAACCTGATGGCACATGTAACAACCTACCTAACTGAGGGTAAATTTTGCGCAGTTTATGGGAGGAAGCAGGGTTGGTAGCCCAGAAGGACTACCTAATTTCTGGGTTGAGAAACTAATTGCTGCCCATAATTGTGCAATTTCTTGGTGGAGAATTCTTGCTGGCTGAGATTGCGCAGTTTTTCGAGGGAAGGTTGACAAGCAGAATGGCACAATTCCTGAGGCCAACAAGCTGCCAGTCAAGATTGCGCAATTTCTAGAGGGAAGGCTGGTTCCTGTAAAAAATTGCGTAATTTCTTGATGGAGTTACTCAACTTGCATCTAGACTAAGTCCGGGGAAGTAGCATGTGAGGGGAATGCAACAATCTATCATGCACATGCTATCATGCTACTAGAAAACCACTTAAGCTTGTGTACTTGACAATGCATGACATGTTGTTGAGGATGGTTGGTAGGGAGGCTCCAAAACAAAGCTATGTCAAAATTTTAGAGGGTGGTTGTAGCCGCTACAATAGAAGGTTCTAGGTGACAAGCTCCCTGTTCAAACAATACTGTGAGAACTTGATGAGGAAGGATAAATCATATTGGAAACTGAAGCAGTCTTAGAAACAAGAACTTGAATACTAAAAAATAAATCAATATCAGAGTATCTCATCAACTGGAAGAATTGAACCGCTAAGGATTCCACATGGGAGCATGAGAATTTTGCACAGAAGCATCCAAAACTACTCAAGCATTCAGGAAAACACTTTTTGATGGAGGGGGGCATGTTCGGTCCCTATAATACTAGCGTATTCCCTTATTATTATTGTCATTGCAACCCCTTATTATTATTCTTGTGCCCATGTTGTCCGCATACTATTATTATTGTGCCCCATAGAAGCCCACTATTATTATTCTTGTGCCCTTACATTATTATTGTTATGTTGGCTCTGATTATATTGTGACCCCTTAGATTCCTATATATAGAAAGGAGGTCTTTTCATTTGTATCATTCAAGAATTTTTCATTTGTGTAATGTAAAATATGTTTCCCCTTCGAAGATGCTATTTTTGATGTCATTGATCTATATATTTCTTCTATTTTGTGAGCTGGTTGCATAACAATTGGTATCAGAGCTTTGGATTTTATGGTTGTTTGCTTCAGAGAAGTAATTGTGGAATTTTCGCTATAAATTCTTTTATAAGAATTTGTAGGAGCTGAAATTAAAACCCATTTGAGAAAGAATCGTGATGAAACTCATGACCTAATGTGAAACCATGTCGTGCTATGTTTTTGGAGATATGAACTGAGGAATTTATGGTTTTTTCACGCTCCTGAATTCGATCTCAAACATGCCACCTTGGGAAAATCGTCATAATGTTCTCGTTGAGAATCAGATTCACATTTTGTAAACTGTGATAAAAAGAGGATGTCCAGGTGTTTTTTGGGTATCGTTTTGAGAGCTAAAGTTCAAAACAATGACATGTCCTACAAGTTCACTCTACTTAACCATTCTATAATTAGGTCATCACGGGATATTGGGCATAACGCTTTCTTGGAGAATACAGTCGTGATTCGAATTGTGAGGTTGAAAAGACAACTCAGAGGGTTATCACAGATCACAATTTCAAAACTTGGACATCTAAAATTACAGAGTTACAGGAATTTCAAGATAAAGCTCATACAAAGAGGGAAAAAGAACAAAAATAAAAGTGTGTATTTTTTTTAAATTTGCATAAGTTTTGTTAATGAAAGTAGTTTGAAGTGATTCGAAGGTCATTGTGAAGCATAATTATCATTCATTCCTTGGGTTTTATTTTATTGTTATTATTCATGGTAAGTATGTGTCTCTTCCTAAGGTAGTGGATGCAAGTGTTATACCATTAAACTCTTTAAGGTCTTGATGGGAAGATCAACAGATAATTGGATAATTTTGATCCTTACCTTCCTTGCTAAGTCATATCCTATTATTTTCCTTGGATAGAACGTGGTAGCAAAGTCTCCTTGATGATGGTGATATTGGGTGGTAAAAAAGGCTCCCCGAGGGATAAAGTGTGGTAACCTGAGCTCCCCTATGATGTCAAATACTTCTTGTTTTATATTTGAGAGTGGTCGACACATACGAGCATAGATGAACAATGAGGACATTTGATTTTATGATGACAAGATATTTGAGAATGGGCATATGTTTAGTTGGTAATTTTTTTGATGCTAAGAGGGAGTGTTAAATTGGTAGATCTCAAACAAATTCCCTCCTTTTGATAGCCTTCGTCATCAAGAAATACCCCTCGTAGCCCTTCAAATAATTTAATTTGGTTAAGGAAAAATGAATTTTTGAAGAGGAAACCCACATGTCCAAAGATGTATTGGTCATATTTAAAGAGAAATTGGGCACCCTTGGAAGCATATAAATAAAAGTAAAGTTAACCTTATTTTTGACATCATCATTAAGCATCTTCTTCTCTCACTTATTTTGATTGCTTCATAAAGGTATGAATTTGGTTGACGAAATTAGTTCGTACAGGTTCAAAATTGTAGGGTCTAAGCTTGCACGTGTCAGAAGAAGAAGTTGATTTGCTGATGTAGGGTTGGAACGGGGAATTTTCAGCTATAGCCGCTTTCTTGAGAAAATGGTCCATGCAGCTAGAAATTTCTAGCCATATTGATGCTTACTAACTCCATGCGGCTAGAAATTTGTAGCTGTATTGATGGTTACTAGCTCGATGCAATTGTGACATAAGATATTTTGATTGTTGACTACATAATTTGACCATTGTAGAGGCTTGGACACTCTGATTTAGATTAGATTTGTTTATTAGGACCATTTCTTGATATTCTTCGGTTGGGTTTCGTGGATAGTATTTTCATTAGTGAATTGAAACATTGTACACTCTCTTTGTTTAACATATTATGACAATATAATAAGAAGAAAAATTTGAAAGGGTTTTCCCTATTATGGGATTTTCTTGGGTATTTGAACAAATCCTTGTGTCTCTTATTGTTCTTGATTGTCATTTACTATCTATCAAATTTATTTTTCTCTCTAAAATTGCTATTGATCTTTGTTTTTTTTTGTAAAATTGTTAATTAAAGAAAATTATTGGGCTAAAGTGATTGTAACAACATAGAAGAGTGGAATATTAACAGCCAAATCCATTTATGAATTAAAAAAAAATATTTTAAACAAAAAATAATCATAATATTGCTTGAGATTGTATCCTTGAATTCCTATGATAATGTTATTTCATATATAATTTAGACTATGATTTTAATTATTATATGTTTTATAGTTTTTGTTTAGAATAAGGTAAAGGAACTTTTAGTCAAATTGTGATTTTATGTTGTCAAAAATGTGTTTTTATATACATATATGAATTCAACAACTTAAAAATCCCTTGGTGTGGTAGAACTATCAAGAGTTCACCACTTAAACTTGTGATTCCAACAAATCTATACTAGATTTTGGGTAAATTCTTAAAAAATGCTCCAAAACTTATAACAATCACACCCTAGATTTTTAAATTGTGTTCTCATATATAAATACATTCAATTATTTAAAAAGTATGGATTATATATTTAATTTTCTTTACCATCAAATTGTTACAAAATTTTAAACAAAATAAATAAGAAACATATGTCAATAAAATACCAAAACTCCTAATAGTTAAATCATACTTTTATTTTAACTTAAATTTAAATTTTCAATTGAGTTTAGCATGGGTGGCTTGGAGGAAGACGTTTTACCCTCCCCACATATTTTTAACATTTATTACAAAACATTTTCGACTAGTAATGTGAAATAGCTTTACATTAGGAATATTTTGAGCACCATGAAATATGCCAATGATTGTTTATTGTCGTTACATCTTGTCCCTTGGATAAAACTTTATTCTCATGTAATGGACAAGATGTGAAGGAAGTAACACAATCATGGACTTAATATGTGGTTCTTAATATTTACTCTCCATATGAGGAGATGATATGGGGCGATGTATGGTCGCCACAATGTGATGGAGTACTAAGGGATATCATGGCCTCGAGCACTATTACATCTTATCGTGTTCACAAGATGTGGTGAAGTAGGTATGAGGCATTTTTGGTAATATTCATGGGCAGGAAGAAGGGTTTTTTTAAGGTAATTTCAAGTTGTAATTGTTATTCATTTATTTGGGGTGGGGCAATGTCATAGCAATAGGGGCTAGTGAGGTTTTCATGAGAGGGTTTACTATATGTTTTTTCAATGTAGAGTTAAATTAAGTGTTACACATTATTTTGGTTTCAAATGTTTAGAACATCCTTCTTTTTTATTCTCTTATGTTTTAAGTGTTATTTTTCCCCTATTTTCTTGTAGAAATTAAATTTAGCTCTTGTCTTACAAGTCTATGTGCGGTTTTTCTATCTTTAATGGGTATTTTTTTACATGATTTGATTTATATATAGTTTCTGGTTTCATTGTTGTATCCTTTTCTAGCATGGGAAACTTGTTTGGGTAGGGATTCTATGAGAATTCAGTGTGGTCTCGCTTGTGCACGCATGCTCTAGAATGTGGTTGAAAGACTTAGGTTTATTTGTTTCCCAATAGGTCTTTGTCCAAGGGTCAACAATCTTACTTTGACCTCATGGTTTCGCCATGTCACTAGTTACGATGGTGCTCAACATCTATCGTGCTTGTTGTTTTTCTCATCTAAAGCATTCAACAATTATTCAAGTCGACTTCCTTCTACTAGCCATAACATAGTCTCTTTTCAATAATAGTTCATAAATGAGTGAAGTTATACTAAGAAAGAGGTGGAGAATTCCCACTCATCCACCCAAACATACAAGTTTCTTCTCATTCCTAACAAAGTAGAAAATCTTTCTCACTATCCTAAATATATTTTCCATGAGAAAACACCTCAAATAAAAAATAAAGAGATGGAAGACTGACATATGATGGTTCATCAAGAATGAAGACAATATTGAAAAGAATAGTTTCAAGAAGAACTTTAAGGATGAGTCACTGACTTGGGTTGTTCTATGACTAAATACATAAAAATTTTAGTGAAAGAGAATTATAGCATTGAAACAAAGGAATCATACCTAATATAGTAGAATATAAATGCGCCCAACAATCAGAAACCCCAAGTATGATAAATTTGTTAGAATCCAAATTTAAAGTAGTTGTTTTCTTTTTGGTTAAAATTGAGCTCTATTAGTGGTATTGAATGATTAAGATAATTCAATAGAAGCAAATGGAGTCTTATTTTCATAGGAATGTATTCCAACCCCATTATCACTAAATATTATCTACAGAATTAAGAAATTAGTATAGCGAAGAGGCCTTCATCACTAACATACCAAGCACATCTAATTCTATTTAATTTTGACTATGTTGTTTTCTAGTTTTTACTAGAATTCTATAAGTATTTTTGTAAGGTGAGTATTATATTAATAGAAAAACGGGATATTACATCATGAAATAAATAGTTAATATTAGTCTCTCATTATGGAGTCCTGGCCTTAACCAAAATAAAATCCTCCTCAGAGAGGATTGAGAGGCTAGAGAGCAAAATGAAGATACAATAAACTCATTACAAATGGCTTTTTTTCCTAATATGTACTGAATAAAGATGGTTACTATAAAAAACAATAGAAGTTATTCTGAAGGCTCTGAATAAGAAAAAAAAATCCGAACAGGTGCTCTCACCTTCTACCAAGAAGTTCTTCCCATAAGACGTAAAAGAAGGTTATGTTCTATTTCATCCAATCTACAATCGATGGTGTTTGAGTGGCTATGGAGGTTCTCCAAAGATGGATGTACATAGTCCCTATTCTTCTGTCTGTCAACTAAAGTTCACCCCATAATAAACTTCATCTACCACTATAATTCAACTTTTTTCATATACTAGTTGAAACACCCTTTCGTGTGACTTGTATTAGGGATATAGTTAGCCCATTCCACCAACACATTGGTTTACGAGAGGGAGGATCGATTGGAATGAGCTCCACTCTCAAATATAGAAACTTATTTCTAAATAGGATAAGGATTAAGATCCATAAAAAATAGATTTATGCACTTCTAACTATCTTACAATTCCAGAATAACAATTCTTTGAATGAGCCTTCCTAGCAAGAGAGGCCTTAAAGCCAGAAGTATCCCACAATACTAGTGAGTAGGTTTCAATAGTCATAAGTGTAACATATACATGATAATTCTTTGCAGGTCACGAGAGTTCGAAAGTGAATATTATGTCCTATAGCACAAATTTATATTAGTTTCATAACTCATGTTAGACCTCCCACCTAAAGTAGCATTAAACCATGCAATGAAAAATTGAAACCTCCCTCGACTACATAAACTTTATCTACACTATCAAAAGAATTCCCAAAATACCTGGACCTTGTCATAGCTTGAAATCATGGTAATGTAACAGGTTTTAACCACAAAAAGGACACCTTAAAAGTATTTTCATTATCCAAAAAAATAAACCACCATCATAACCAAGGGATAAATGATAATTACAAATGGAAAACTAGTTTTTCTGACCATGGAGAAGGGAGGCCTTTTTTTCTAGGTTACATGTTATATATCCACAAGAATTAACTAGTGTAGAGTAAAATTAACCCCCTAACCAAGGCCAATAAATTCAAATTCACTACAATAGAATGTGAATAGAAAATTATCTTGTACGATTTAATAAGATTACAACTTATTGGAGAAAAATCCCTCTCGCTACTATTAAAATAGTAGAAGCAATTGAAAATAGAATTAATATTTCCCCCGCACTTAAAAATATAAACTATCAAGTTTGTGAACAAGACAAAATAATTTAAAATCCTCACCTCCTCAAATTTTGCAACCTTCCTACACCACATCTTAAATCTAGAGTGCACTACGACTAGCCGAGCCAATTATAAGAGATCCAAGTTCCTCGTGACATTAAAAAAAGAAGGGAATGCAGATAGAGGAGGAGATACAAACTTGGAAGTAGTAAGATATATTGATGGTGATAATGCAGAGGGAGTTAAACTTACAATGATCTATATTAGATCATTGCAATGTTTTTCATTCATATTGATGCTTTTATATTGGATAAAGTGGAGGAATCAGATGACATGACCATTTTTACCAATGGGACATGGTTTGCAAAATTGGAGTGTAAAGCCTACATGGAGCATATTTAGGAATTAAAGGACATTTTTTTGGGGTAAAATTTTTCTTCCCTATCCCACACCTCCTTTGTATATTCTAAACATATATTCCTTTCCAATGATGAAAGAATTGCATCAATTAGAGTCCATATGCAAAATGTATGCCACTCAGAAGTTAACCTTCCTGTTTTCACCACAACAATTCAAGAGGATGCCACATCAACTCCCATTATTCATGGAAAAGTCGATAACCACTTCATTATGATGACATATGTTTTGGTAGAGTCCATGTCGTAAATTTTGTTAATATTTGAGGTAGTCAAACCTAACCACTAGTAGACTATAGTGTTGTGTTATGACCGGGTCGCTAGGAAAAAAAAGGTTACATTCCTTTTGAGTACATATCTTCCATACATAAGGAAAACTATCCGAGAGCGATCATACATAGGGCACAGATAAATAATTTGTTAATTTTAGTATCTCATTGACGACAAGCCTTACTTCCTTGTACTTACAACCATTCTGTTTAGACAAAGAGAGCAGACCGGCCTCACCTTCAGGCTAGATTTTATCCCGAAGTGGTTTCCCACGTCATATCTTGTGACAATTGTGGTTTTTAATTTTTTATTTTTTTTTTGTCTCTTTTTTTCAAAAATTTAATTTTCATGCAAACACAATTAACTATAGTCTACAAATCCATAGTCTAAAGAAAAATAAAAACCTAATAGTGCAAATTTCGTATTTTTAAATATACTTTTATCATATTTGTTGTGATGAATTTTCCAGGGGAATATCCCCAATAGTTTACAGATCAAATTGGGACTAGAGAAGTTTTCTTTGGGTATATTGTGCCTACTTTTAGGGGATCCCCTATGGTGGTAGCTTTAGCTCCCCTATGATAGATTGGGTTACAGGTTCCATCTATATGAAGAAATCCCAGTATCTTCTATTGAATGATGATTATATGAGTGGTATTTATTTTTCACCTTGGGAGAGAATTTGTTTTAATACATTTATGCATTTCAGTGTGTTTGTATTTAAGATTCTTACATTTTTTTCTTTTTTTGTTATTGTGTAGTTTTGTGTTTAATTCTTTTTTATTTAGTAGACTCTGCATTCATGAAATTCTTCTGTCTCTGGTCATTAACATTTCCACCTTATAAAAGATTCCCTTGAAAGTTTTTCTATCTCAAGCAGGTTGTCAACAGTTGTACTCACTTGATGCCTCTTTCTACAAATTTTCTTAAAAATTACTTATGGTAATGCTCATTTAACTACATTTATTATTCTTTTGTTTATTATGGAGCCCATATTTGTAAATTTGGTTGACATTGTAGCTTACTTAATGATGATTGCTTGGCTATTGCATGTTCAAAAGTGTAATTAGGTTCGGTCTTCATAATGAAACGTAATTGTGATTTTTGTAAATGATGAAAAGAAGAAAATAAAAATTATTATTGTAATGATTTCTTCATGGGTTTCATGAGAAAGAGATTCTATTATTCGATGGCTCCCTTTGAGAGGCTTTAGGATTTTTCATTAAAGTAAAAGATTCAATTTCATGTATGAATAACCCTTATGGGGGATATTACAAATGTACATGAGTCTATATAATTGTCTAGAAGCCCTCCAAAGAAAATCACAAGTTCTTCTCTTCATGTCAGCCTCAAGATGACACATGTCAACTCACTTAATTAGAGAAACATCCCTTTGTTGAGGTCATTTCGGCTTATATACATGGGCATGCCACTCTATATATGCATGAAGGGTATTTGAAACTATACACTCAAAGGAACTCAGATCCCTCAGAAATTATGATCACTGTGACAACAAAAATATAAGAGTTAGATGTTTATCTAAGATTTCAGGTGGAGAGTGGCAGTGAGGAGTTTAGATCATCTCTGAGATTCAGATGACTATTTTAGAGAAGAAGTTTTGGTACCCTCAATAGAGAAACATTATTTGGTGAGGATGACACTATTAGGTGAGAAGTCAACGAGTTATGTTCACCTATGTAATTCAAAACATAGTTGTAATGACAAGCAATGAAAAAAGTTAGAATGTCATTAACACTGAGAAGCACTTTAGTAAAGATAACTCGGATTGCAGGAACAAGCATGTCAACATTGTAGTGACAATTTTGTAGTATATACACAATGATGAAGTCTTACCACAATGCCACAATCTCTGTGGAATCTCAACAATGGTCTAGTTGCTATATCTATGCCATCATATAAGTAAGGTATCGATAATATGATAGCATGCAGGATTCACAGTAAAAAGATATCTCAATATCAAGGCAGTGATAAGATCTCAATAGTGGCTATGTCTCCATGATAAGAAGATTGAGAGGAAGGGTAGTCAAGAAGAAGGTTTACTATCAAGAGAACTTGTGTCTTGGTCTTGGGGGGCAAGTAGGTCAACAGTCTCGGTCTTGGTATTCATCAATTGGAATCTCTACAAGGAATAATTTGTGCAGTTTTTCCTGTCAAATACATGACATGTTTTGGCCCTGGAAGATAGCCTACATTTTGTGTCTCCTATTTATTTATGTTCATGCATATTTAGTTGTTTTATGAAAAAGAAAACTAATAATCTATGTAGAAGAAGATCCTAATCTAAAGTTGTAAAAAGCACTTACAAGCACTTACTAATAAAGAGAAATGACCTAATTCATGATGCCCTGGATTTATCAACATGGTATTACAGCTAAGGTAACAAATTCATAGACGGGAATTTATTCAAAGGGACCCTCGAGGATCGAGTTTCAATAAACGCATAAAAGTGAGTTGAAGGATATGAATGTGAATTCAATATCTACATCTAAGTATCAAACCCTAGATCAAAGAAGAAGTCTACACCAACAAAACATTTGTATCTTCGAAGTCATCATTAAAAGACCACAAACATGATCATCAGGTTGAAGAGATATAAAGTGCAAGGTAGCCCAAATTATAGAAATACAAGAGAATAAATTGAAGGAATAGGATCACATAATCTTGGATCAAGTTGGAATCCTAGAAGATTTTCTGATTTACACTCATTCACCACTGAGGAAGTCGAAGCATCTTGAAGGCTAGTTTTCCAAAGAAGGCTAAAGTCATTATTATCATCTTCAAAAGGCTATAAGGAAAGTTCCCTCTCATTGAGGTAAGGACCTCTCCCTTATCTTTAAAGAAGATCATCCAAGGAAGCATCAAGACATCCTCATAAATCACCATCAACAAAGGGAGCTAGATCAAAAGGTGTTGTCATCATAAATGGGGCAATCTCCTATTATCGAATAAGGGATTTTAATTTGGAATAAGATCATCAGAAAGAAGAACTAATACATCTTTGTCAACCACCATCAAAGGGATCAAATTGAAGATTTCATATTCACCTTTGAATTAAGTATCTTTATCCTATAATATAATGTAGTAAAATGACTTCTTTTTGCAAGGAGATCTGTAAGATAGTTGGGTCATTGAACTTCCTTGCATGGAAAAGGAGGGTAGAGATAATCCTCAAAGAAAATTAAGTCATTCAAAAAGTCTCCAAACCATCTGAATGTCATGCATTATTTGAATTCATGGAAAGGGATCAAAGGGCTCAAGGGATTCTTATGAAATCAATTAAATCTACCCTCATTCGCTATATAGAAGGATTGGAGACATAAAAGAGATATATGATAAGGTTGTAGAAGAATTCTCTCAAGATGTGATTAACAAGGTCATATCACTTAGATATTATCTACACAAATTGGACGTATCAAAGGAATTAAAGGGTTATCTTTGTAATATCTCAATTACAAGATCTGGGAGAGTTATTCTTCATTGTCCCAAAATGCACTAACTAATGAACAAGGTAACAAATGCCTATGTGGATAAGAAATATATCCAATTCAACAAGTTCTGGTTTCTATACAAGATAGAATAAGATAAGCTGAAGGAGAATGTGCTCAAATGCATATCAGAAAGAAAGAAGAGCATAGGTAGGATTCAATGCTATGATCATTACACGAAAGATTGTCCTAAGCTGAAAAAGGAAAATAACAAGGAGGATAGAGAAAAATTCCATTTAGCTGAAGAAGTTGAGGAAGCTTAACGAGGGAAAACATTAGAAGTAAGAGCTTGTGACATCACCATAGGGAAACATGAAGGATAGCTGGAAAAAAAATACATGGAAGTCAACTATGAAGGATATAGCTCTTGAGAACCTCATTGAAAGCTAAAGCAACACTTATAGGAAAAAGTAAGTTGTCATCCAAAACAAGTATCGTCATACATCAGTCAAAAGGAAACATCTGTTGGATAGGGATATGCAAGATCATTGAGATTCTCTGATGGAATATTCATAAGAGGATTCAACAATCTAGAGAGGAAGCAAGTGTTTCATCAGGAACTCAAACTTGTGGAATGCATGGGATGATGATATTATGACATAAAAGTTGAAGCAAATCAAGGTGTTGAAGCGATTTTCAATCAAGGAAGCTTCTGAAGGAAGCATAGATGACCTAAATGTAAATGAGGTATGTATGCTTGTATTCAATATTATAAAGTGATGTTGTTTGGTTACAGGTAACATGGATCACCATTTTACCTTAAGAAGAACGATCAAAGGAAAGGAATCTCCTCCTATGAAACGATGTCGTAAAGCATGCGTCACAGTAGATGAAATCAACATAATATGTCCTCATATGAAGTATGAGGTGGTTGACTACAATTTAGGAACTCTGGTTGAAATCTATCCTGGGAATGAAATGTGTGAAGAAAGAATGGAATATATCATGGAAAATGAAATAATGAAAGATGAAGTCAACATCCAAAAGGAAAAAGATATTTGAATTTCATATCTCCCAGAAATATATGAATACTTTGGTGGAAGTCTAGAAAATATCGAGACCCTTGACAGTAAATATCTTTAGGAGATGTGTCAACACGTATCCTTGGTGTTGATGCCTACAGGAATATGTCATGATGAAATACCATCACAAAGGTAATTATGATTTAAGTGTTCATTTCTTATTTAGGAACTAGTATCTAGAAGGGCTTATGAAAGGCTGCCAAAGGGACGAACTATGGATGTCTTCCATGTGAACCATGTAGAACGATGTCAGATCCTTCCGAAGAAGAAATCATGATGAAGGAAACATAACATGAAGTAATGCTAGATGTAGGCTGATGGATAACTTTATGATGAAAGGAATGATGACATGACTGACTCATGGATGAAAGTGATGGATGGTTAGTGCCTTATGAAGAAGTCGCAAAAGATGAAGACTCTGTGACAAATAAATTCTTGAAATAAGAGGAAGGAGTTATTCAATAAGTTGGTTGTCCCATCATCTGAAATTGAAGAGTGGTTATAGGTCCCTAATTAAGAGGGAGACTAGAAACAAGTTTCTTAAATGGAAGAAACTGGGAAATTCCTAAGCTAAGAGGGAGCTTAGGTACATTCATTCTGCAGGAATGTTTACATTCCTTTATTGGAATATATATGTCCTCTCTAATTAAGAGGGAGAGATAGATATATTATTCTCGTCTTCACCTGGGAAGACATAATAGAGGATTGGGAAATCATTTGGCATCTGATAGTTTTTGAGGATGAGAAAGGGCATCGAAGATAAGAATATTCGTAGAGGACCGATATGTTTTAAGAGATGGGGAGTCCAAGATAAGAATAGTCTTGATGGAACAAACCCTGAGAAACCAGGTGGGGTATGTTCCAATAGAGACAATCATGAAAGTGTCTATAAATCATCGGTCTCACTATAATTTAGCTAAGATCTTGTGGAGAGAAGGAGATGTTAGTTAAGGCCTTGCTATGTAGCAATGTTGGTTGATATGATGCTATATAGATGGGTTACCAATTCGATTCTTCTTATGATAAATTCTTCTGATTGAGAATGACCAAGTACCATTATGAATACCTCCCTAGTTAAGAAGGAGTTTTGAAAAGGCTAACGAGGTTCGATCTTCATAATGACATGTAATTGTGATTCTTGTAAATGAGGAAAAGAAGAAAAAACATTTATTATTGTAATGATTTCATGGGTTTCACGCGAAAGAGATTTTATTTTTAGATTGATACCATTGAGACTTTAGGATTTGTTGTTAAAGTCAAAAAGTCAATTTCATATATGGAGACCCCTTCTTTGAGATATTACAAATGTATATGAGTCTATAGAATTGTCTAGAATCCCTCCAAAGACAAGCACAAGTTCTCCTCTTAATGTTGACCTCAAGATGACACATGTTGGCTCAGTTAATTACAGACACATCCATTCGTTGAGGTCATGTCAGCTTATATACATGAGAAAACCACTATATATATGCATGAAGGGTATTTTCATTTATACAGTCAAGGGAATTCAGATCCCTCTAAAATTTGGATCATAGTGACAATGAAAAGATAACACAAAAGTTCAAATGTCTTTCTGGGATTTTAGGGGGACAATGGTTGTGAGAATTTTGGATCATCTCTGATATTCAGATGATTTTTTTAGAAAAGAAGTTTCGTTACCCTAAATGGAGAAACAATGTTGAGTGAGGAGGCTAGCATTAGGTGAGAAGTCAAGGAGTTATGTTCACCTATGTAATTCAGAACACACTTCTAGTGACAAGCAATGAAACAAGTTCATATGTCCTTGACAGTGGCAAGCACTTCAATAAAGGGAACTCGTATTGTAGTAACAAGCATATTGGCATTGCACTCATAAGTTTATAATATATAAGTATGACCATAATGCAAAAATCTCGGTGGAATCTCAGCAAGGGTCTAGGTGCTATATCTAATCCATCATAGAAGTAAGGTCTCTGTAATATGATAGCATGGAGGTATCATAGTAAAAAGAGATCTCTATATCAAGACAATGATAAGATCTCACTAGTGACCCTGTGTCAATGTTAAGAAGGTCAAAGTGGAAGAGGATTCAAGAGGAATGTTGACTATCAAGAGAACTTGTGTCTTGTTCTTGGAGTGGAAAATAGGTAAAGGGTGTTGATCTTGGTATTTGCCAATTGGAATGTCTACAAAGAATAATTTATGTAGGCTTTCCTGTCAAATAAGTGAGAAGTTTTGGCCCTGGCTAATAGCCTATATTCTTTGTCTCTTGTTTATTTATGTTCATGCATTGGGAGTTGTTTGATGAATAAGAACTCTAATAATATAAGTAGAATAATGTCCTAATCTAAAGTTATAAAAAACACTCACAAGTAGTTACTAATCAAGATAAATCACCTAATTCATGATCACCTATATTTCTCAACACTGCAACTATCACATGTCCTTCCATTGAGTTCTTGATTTGTGATTTCCTCTTGTTTTATTTGGTATGCTAAAGACTAGAGTATTATCATTTTAAGATGGGATTTTAGCACTTAATCTAGGAATATGTCCCCATTTGGTTGAACTTGAGATTATAAATCCTCAAATAACATCATTGGAGCTGAAAGGATGTGGTGTTATGTCTCAAGAAGATATTGATTGTGCACAACTACACTCATTGGATGCCTCTTTCTGTAGGTTTTCTTAAAAAATATTTATGGTAATTCTCCTTTAACTACATATATTAGTGTTTTATTTATTATGATTCCCATATTTATAAATTTTGTTGTTATTGTAGCTTGCTTAATGATGTTTCCTTAGTTGCTGCAATTGTTGCATGTCCTTCCATTGTCTTGTTGGTATTCATGTCGTGCACCTCAATCAGGCCATAGTGTTTGTTGGATATATGATACTGTCCAATTTGGAACTTTTCAATTTTTCTTACACATTCTTGACAAATTTACAACTAACCATTGATCCTTGTCCCTAATTAAAGGTTACCTTTTGTATACATTCTTGGCAGTTTCCCAACCTAGCATTGATTACCTTTCTATCACAAAACTTAACATCCTTTTTCTCCCTTGAATATTCATCAGGTTTTAAGCCTTCATGCTTTCAAATATCTTGGGAATTGCACATTTATTGCACTCTGTGGGATAAGGGAACTTCCAAATCTATGTGGGTTGGATTTATCCTATGCAATTCTTAGCCGAAAAGGAAATCTATGTTATGAATAAAATATATCAAATATAAATAATTATGATAATTGTAATAATGGCTAGTTAATTAGCAATTAGTGTTGAAGATGCATGCCTAAATAGGATATGAATTTCCATGAAGAAGAACCGACCTACTATTTATGCAGACCCCTCACTCTAATATGATTATATTCTCTTACATACTTTTTAATATATAAATTATTGTATCTTAATGGAGATATTTATATTCCAAGTCTTCTAGAGTATTTAACTTGAAGATTGAACTTTGTTCATTCCATTTGGTATTAGAGCCACGTTGGAGGATCACCGGGCCTTTGGCCATCAACCCTTCATCCATTATTATTATAATTCCGGATTGTAGCCACAAGAAGCTTTTGGAGGCTCTTCAGAGTTAACATCAAACCATTGGCTATTAAAAAAGAAGCTAAAAAACATCATATACAAAAAAAAAAATCTCGAAGAGAAAAAGAAAAAATTAAACACATATATAAGGTAGAAAAAGGAGGTAAAAACATAAGAATAATAATAATAATAATAATAATAAAATTATAATTATAATTATAAAAGTAACAAAAAACTATAAAAAAATTTATTTCAAAAACAAAAAAAATTATAAAAACAAAAATTAACTTACCTGGCCTGTAACAACTATTGAACCACTATCATCGTGCCATACAATTGAATGTCAATAGTCCAATCTTCAACTCTTTCTGTTCCCAGGATGACAACATTTCCCCTCCATTCAAGAAATTGTCGTCCAGAAATATCCCTTCAACAATGGTCAATTATTTTCATTGTCTGAAATGCCTCCACTAATGTTTTTCTTTCACACCAGCTATTGTCCATTGCCTGCCACCGCAACATACTACTGAGGCACCCTTATTGACAGTTTATCCAACACAGTTGCCATTGTATAGCCCACAACCCATCCACATCATTGTTGAGGAGACACGAACTAGGCCACTACTACAAAATTTCACACACTTTCTCAGTCCTTTGACACGTCCACCATATGCTCCACTACTAGCTTTGACTCCCTTGCGGCTGACCTTCCCTCCATCAAATCACTTCTCCCAACAAAACTTAAATTACACACTTCATTCTATTATATGAAACCAGTTCACACATTGTCAACTGACATAACACAAATCTACTGCATCTAAACCTACATCCTCACCCAACCATCATGTGTAAGGGTGTTGTCCTATCCTTCACGTTTGTTCACCCCTCTATATTAATATGCCATTTTTAATTAACAAATAAAAATATTGTATTTTCAATCAATATTATGGTGTAATAATAATACAAGTGAAGAGGGATTTTTATTCAAGGAAATTATATCAAGATAAAAGTTAGTTTACATATAAAAATATAATATAAGGAAGTAAAAAATAGAAAAAATAAAAAATAAATACTTACACATATTTATAAAGTTAAAGAGAGAAAAAGGGAGAAGTATTATTTTCAAGTTGAAGAGAAAATAAATACCTTAGTTTAAGAGTGGAAAAATGAAAAAGAGAGATTTTTTTTTTAAAGTATATGTGGATAATAGTGATATAAGTGAAATACAAAAAAAACGCGGGAGGGGGAGGGGGTGGGCAGGCGGGGGATTATTCAAGTTACCCATAGTTTAATATGCCATATAAATGAAGGAGTATTAATATTAAAGGAAAGAGCATTTAGATCTTTCGTAATTTGTGAATACAATCACCAAATACAAAAAAAAATAAAAAATGACGAAGGAAGAAAAGATGAGTTCCAGAAAACAATCATTATTTTGGACTAAACATCCGTTTTTAATAACATACATTGAATATCCATGGATTCATAAGAATTGTGAGTTATGTTGTCCAACATGTGGAGAATTATTTAATTTGGAAGAACGTCAAGATGATGTACTAGTGAAAATGACATAACGAGAGGAAAAACTCGCAAAAAAGCAACGAAAATTGATAGAGAAAGACGAGGAATTTTTGCATTGATGATAGCCAAAAATTACTTGTGAAGGTCAAGAATTCCAAGGAACGAAAGAAAAAATATGAGGAAGAAAAGGGATGTGTCGAGAAGAAATTCAACGAAATTCTATGAGGAAAGGAACAAGAAAATTTACACTTAAAAGACCTAACCAAAGTTTATTATAACAAATCAAAGATCTGAAAGAAGAGAAGCTTAAAATTTAAGACATTAAAATAACATTGATGAATCAGAAACTAAAGGACTCTTATGTCTGAGAAACCATAATTAAAGTCTACTCACTCAAACTAAGAAACTTGACAATGATAAGCAATCATTAAAAAACTAGTTAGAGTAATTACTCATGAAAGAATATAAAAGTATTTATCCGTAAAAATCAAAGTTGAAGAAAAGAAAACAGACACAAATCCCATTTTCTCACAATTCATACAAATCCAAACCCCACTGAAGTAAGTACGTACTTAGAAGTTGTAGTTAAAACTATGTAAAACCCAATTGAAGATTTTGTCACCAACTCGATGACAACAAAACTTGAAGTAAGTCTAAATCTTGCCACGCACAAGATAAGGGGAAGACAAACTCCTTTTCTACATCTGAATCACAAGAGAAGACATTCCAATTAGTCTACATATCAGTATCTCTCAAATCAATAACAACGAACTTATGTTCAGAAGGATACTGAAGTTTGCACAATTCAGTGTAGTGATAACGATTCATGATAAGTTTCTAGTAATCAAAATATTCCACAAAATATTAATTTAGGATGATGAGATCCTTTCTCCATGCGACAATTATATATATCACTCCAAGGATCATATCAACTTGTATCAATGGATAAGATTACTTTGAGATGAGAAGATATATGAAACATAAAACTAGATCAAGCCTTTTCATCAACAAGCTTTGAGGACAAATATTTTTGAAGGGGAATGCAATGTTATGAATAAATTATATTAAATATAAATAATGATGATAATTGTAATAATTAGTAGTTAATTAGTAATTAGTGTTGAATAAGCATGTCTAAATGGGACATGAATTTCCATGAAGAAGCACATGCCTAGTATTTAATCAAGCCCCTCACTTTCATTTGATCATATTCTCATTCATACTTTTTAGAATATATATTCTTGTATCTCAGTGGAGATCTTCATATTCCAAGTCTTCAAAATTATTTAACTTGAAGGCCGAACTTTGTTCACTCCACGATCAAAGAGAAAAAATAGAGTTTCTTGCTTTATATCAATCAAAGTCCTCGAGCTAACTCTAAACACAGTGGAATAGATAGAATCAAATTCCAATTCAAGCCAAGAAAGAGGTTATCATAATGAAAGTGATTAATAGATACTAAAAGGGAGAGGAGAGTCAGAGGTTTAAATTAGTCAAACAACTTCTTTTCTGGTCCTTGTCGAAGTCCTGTGCTTAAGCTCGAGTGAAGGAAATGAAGTGAAAGATGATTTTCTTTCTCATTATATTTTCTTTGGCTAGGAGAATCTTTTGTTCTCATATATACATGTTTAAATCATTGTTAATTTCATCTCACCCTATCATGATAATTGTTTCATATCTTGAAGGCATTAAGAAATATGGAGTTGCAAGAACCCACATTTAATTTATTTTTTTATTTTTTTCTTAATTCCAATCAAGATAGATGATCCTTAAAATAGAAACCAAACACTTTGTGAAGAAAGAAGCACCCCAACTATGAGGTATACTATTATAGAAAAATATTTATCTTAAGCCAAGGGTAGTTTCTAATAATTGAAAAAGAAAAAGTGTTCCAATACAGAAGAAATACCACTAAATAGTACATATTTGTAAGGTAGAATTCCAGACCTTAAAAATGAGGATGAAAATCTCATAAAATTAATCAATGTGGGACTTCCATTGGATGGAAGTGAGGTAGGAAGCAATTTCTTTCAAAATAAACTAAATATTTAGTTTGATGAGTGAAGAACAATGAATCATATTTTGTGAAGGTGATCACTAATTTGTATGAAAATGGCCAACTCACATAAGTTGGTGGATGAATCACCACACACAAAAAATTTGTGATCACATCCCATAAGGATTAACTAATTGTGAAATTATTTTACTTGCAATTGCACATTCTAAACTGTCTTGACTTACAACAACACTACCCAACTCAATAATACTATTACCAAAATTATGTTCATGAGAAAAGTCTAAGGGAATCTTTGAAAGGAGTTTAGTACTATTTTCATTTAGATAATCCAGCATGGAAGTTTCCTAATGTTGAAGAGCATATTTAAGTTCCACAACACATCACCCATAGTGGGCATTTCATTACCCTAGTCATTGTAATAGTTTTCAACCATCTCCCCAAACTTTCTCAAGGAGTTAGGGTTAATCGTATTTAGAATATGATGATAAATAATTTGTCCAAGCATGCCTCTCCTTTTCCAATGGATTTCCCACTTTTCTATATTGACTTTTTCTCTGGGAAGAGAAGGATTTATGGCTAGCCTTCCACATAGCACCTTCATTAGCGCGACTCCAAAGGAGTAGGGATCATATTTTTATATCAATTATTTCCTTATGAAGTACATAGGGTCAATATATCCAAAGCTAACTTTGAATGTATTATTCACATGGGTTTCATCGAGAGTAAGTCTAATCTTTGAAAGCCCGAAGTCTTCCACCTTGGCCACAATTTTTTTATTCAAACAAATGTTCATTATCTTTACATCACAATGAATGATTCCCTACTTTTCTCTTGTGTGAAGGTAGTGTAGAAACCTATCAACCCCTATGCATATATCAATCCTCTGCTTCCACGACTGATAAGCCTCATCGTTAAGTAATTATATGTACCTTAATTGACCTTAATTCACCTCCTAGCTTAGTCAAACCAGCTATTCTCACCACCTATTGCATACTTTTTATTATATTTTGTTTATGAGATGAGTAGAGTTGGTTATTTTTCTTTCTGGTCTAATGTGCATGTACTACAAGAGTAAAGGATAAAAGCAAGGAAAATGCAGGGATAAAAGATAAAAGCAAGGAACTATGGTAAAGACCTTGGTAAAAACTTGAATGGGACAAGGGAGAGGAATTACAGGAGGTGAATCCTCCTCATTTATTGGCCCTCCATTCAAATATCCCTCCATCAGTTGAAAGTACAAATAGCCAAATCAAGAGTACTAGAAGGTAGCCAAGAAAGTGAAGGTGTAAACATCCAAATCAAGTGTACTAGAGGGTATCCAAGCAAGTGAAAGTATGAGTTTATCTTGAGTTGGAAGCCAATCCTCCCTACTAGAAGGCAACCAAGCTAGTGAAAGGAAAAGCATGACTTTATCATTGAATTGGGAGACGTGCCTCCCTAATTTTGAAGTAAGTCATTGGAGAATTCAGATGTATAAGTAGAGAGGCTTAGGACCTCAGTTTTTTTAGTTACCAAAAATTAGGAAGAGTTATCAAGAATTCAGACTTCTCACTGTAGAACTCCACTTGTTTTCAAGCTGCAAGTCTTGTAACAGTTTTTGATTCATAATGAAGATGAGTTTTGTTTTGAGCCAGCACTGAGTTAACTCAGAGGACTGAAGATCTTGGGATAGGGTCCAACCCTAGCAGCCAAAGCTCCTCTTTATTGTATTGTTATGGTAGCATAGATTCCTATTTTCATTCATTTTCTCAATTATATGCATTTTCATTACAACACTAACATAGCTTCATGGTTTAGTTGTTTATTTTCTTAAGTAGTTGCATTTTCATCACCAAAAAATAGAGTAGACAATTCATGGTTTAACTGGTCATGTAGCTACATTTCCATTACAGACATTTATTTTTTAACTGTTTATTTGTTTAAGTAGTTGTAGTCTCATTACATTAGTGTGGAGTAGATTAGTTGTGTTTCAGTTTGCTTCATTTATGCTTTCATTCAATTAGTAGCTTAGCAATGAAAATATCCACAAGGTTTCTGACAGGTTTCTTGGTCTCACCTCTGGGACAATGACGTGAGGAAGAAACCATGCAACAACCCCAAAAACATAGGGTTTTGGTTTTCACAGGGATTTCATAGTTTAACACATTCACTACGTTCATTACATTTTTCCTTTGTTCCTTTCATGATCATCTAATCCTTCACTCTATTCCTATCATTTGATCTCCCCCATATCCCTTTCATTCTCCCTTAGCATGAAATACTTAGGTGGAAATAGTAATTCGCGTTTAAATGGGTTTTACCCGTAGATTACCCTACATAGCAAAACCTGACCAATCACCGCCCAATTCATTTTCAATGCTGACATTATGCACCTTAAATCCCCACTATCGATCTAGGTTTTCTGATCTGATGGCTATCATGCACCTACTCACCAACTAGCTTAGTATAATCTCCATCACTAATCTGCCTTGGCAGATCTGATGGCTATCGCATGATATCGTGTGGATTTCTGTCTGATTGTTATCTACCTGAGGAAATGTGATAAGAGTGGTTTCCTCGTGCTACGTGTCGCCTGGGGAGGCTAATCATGTAAAATTTTAGAAAACTACTTACAGCTTTGAGGGCGCGCGATAAACAACTTACCACCATATAAACTCTCACCGTCATTTTCGCAAGTTTTCTTCTCCTGCTTTAAAATCCATCTTCGATCTGTCTGTTGATCTGACAGTTGTTGCTTCACCCGATCACCAACTAGCTTGGCCGATCTCCACCGTTGATTAGCCCTACCTGATCCAATGGTTGTCGCACCATATCATGTGGATTTATGTCTGATCGCTATCTGCCCGAGAGCATGTGAGAAAAATGGTTTTCACATTGTTGGGTTGTGTTATATTCTTTCCACAACTAGCTCACGTAGTTAACCAAGGGATTAGAAGTGGGGCAGAGCTCCCCCTTCATTGTTCCAATTGCGTAGCAAGGTGTGTCATAGGGGGTTTGAGTGGTGTAGGTAACCCCACTCTATGGGGTCTAGGGAAGCACCCCAGAAAATTTTATTTTTTCTCCCTATATTAGGTTTGGCAAACCTACCTATGGTTTTGTGCATTATTTTTGCACATCGTTTTGGACGCGATGGTTTTCAGTCCAAGGTTTTTGATGTGATGGTTTTCGATCCATGGTATTGGATGCTTTGGCATTATAAATATGTAATGTAACATTAAAAGGAAAATAATGAAAAATCAAGTTGTTAGTCCCAGTTTTGGGATCCAGGGGAAAATCTATGTATATATGTGTTTTATGTGTTATGCTCTCGCATTTTTTATTTTCTATGTTTTAGAATTCATATGCAGGTAATTTTTGTATGAGGTTAAAACCTACGTTTGGTATCAAAGCAGTTTTGGCTTCAAGGGGATGCCTTTTTTGCTAAGGGGTTTCGCTCAAGCCTGTGGTAGATCATATTTAGTGGGAGATCTGCGGGAGAAATTCTGGTGGTGAAAGAAGATGGCGAGCAGTGGAAATATAGAGATCGAGAAATTTAATGGTCAAAGTTTTGAGTTATGGAAACTCAAGATGGAGGATCTGTTGGTGGATAAAGATCAGTGGGCCATTGTAGATCTAGGTATTAAACCAACGGGAGTGTTCAATGAAGAATGAAAGAAGTTGTATCGGAAGGCTAAGATCATAATACGATTGTGTGTCTCAGATTCAGTATTATTGAATGTATCCAGGGAAGCTACGGCGAAGGCTTTGTGGGACAAGTTAGGGACTTTGTACCAATCTAAGTCTCTAGTGAATAAACTGTTCCTGTGGAAAAAGATGTATAACTTGAGGATGAAAGATGGAGACTTGGTGACAGAGCATCTGAACTTATTAAATATTGTGGTAAGTTAGTTATTATCTGTTGATATTAAAATTTTAGATGAAGATAAGTGCATCAGTTTGTTGTGTTCTCTACCAAATTCATGGGATAGTCTGGTTATTGCAATAAGCAACAATACAATTGCCTTCCAGTTTGATGAAATAGTCTCATCCTTGCTGACAGAGGAGATGAGATAGAAAAATAGAGAGCCAAAATGGTGATGACTTGTTTGTACGAGGACAGTCCCAACAAAAAACAAAAATAAGTCATCGAGTGGGAGATCTAAATCTAGAGGGAGATATAAATCTCCAGGAAAACCTGTAAAGGTGGTGTGCTGGAAATGTGGAAAGGAAGGGCACCACAAAAGTGATTGTAAATCTAAATCTCCTAACAAAAGAAAAGGATCTGATGATTCTCCTTCTACAGAGGTGAAAACCACCTCAAATGAAGGTGGGGATGTGTACTTGGCTTCTTCAAGTACACATGTAGATCATGAGGCATGGTTGATTGACTCTAGTGCATCCTTTCACTTCACTCCCCATAGAGAGTGGTTCTGCGAGTATGAGAAATATGATGGTGGAGATGTCTTTTTAGGGGATGATAGGAAGGATAGAATCGTTGGTTGTGGAAAAGTAAAGTTGAAGTTGCAAGGTGGAAGGGTTAGAACACTTCCAGGTGTTCTGCATATTCCTACATTGGCTAGAAATCTAATTTCTGTAAGCAAGCTAGATGATGCAGGTGTAAAAATAGTGTTCGAGAAGGATACCTACAAGGTGGTTCAGCGAGAACTGGTATTGATGCAGGGAGTTTGGATTGGAACTTTCTACACGCTGCAAGGTAGCACTATTGTTGATGGGTGCAATAGTTCTGTGGTTCCTGAAATCGGAGCAAAAACTCTAGTGGTCTCGGGAGAGAAGACCATGCTATGGCATCAAAGGCTAGGACATTTGGGAGAGAAGGGCCTTCAAATACTTCATGGTAAAGGTATGGTAGAAGGTATGAGTAATAGCTCTCAAGATTTTGATTTTTATGAAAATTTTGCATATGGGAAGCAGAATCAAGTGAGTTTCCCCTCTGGTGGTAAGAGGGTGAAACATATATTAGAGCTTGTGAACAGTGATGTGTTTGGACCTGTGAAGGTTCCATTACTGGGTAAGTCTGTGTACTATTTATCATTTATAGATAACTTCTCAAGGAATACATGGATATATTTCCTTAAGAAGAAATCTGAAGTCTTTGATAGGTTTAAAGAATTTAAGGCTCTGGTGGAAAACTAGCTAGAGAAGAAGATAAAGGTGTTGAGGACAGACAATGGTTGAGAGTTTTGCAGTAAGGAGTTTGAAGAATTCTGTAAGAAGTGTGGTATAGCACGGTAGAAGACTACTCCATATACACTTCAACAAAATGTAGTTGCAGAAAGAATGAACAAGACGTTGACGGAAAGGACAAGAAGCATGCTCAGTGGTGCCGGGTTAGGACAGGAATTCTGGGTAGAGGCAGTGAAGACAGCACATTACCTGGTCAATAGATCACCTTGATCAGCGTTGGAGGATAAGATGCCACAAGATGTATGAATTGGTAAGAAGCCCTCTCTTTCACATGTAAGGGTATTTGGATGTGATGCATATGTACATGTTCCAGAGGAGAAAATAACCAAGTTGGATAGTAAATCTGAAAGGTGAACCTTTATTGGGTATAAGGATGGTTTAAAGGGTTATAATCTTTGGAACCCAGTAACAACGAAGGTTCTGTACAGCCAAGATGTGGTTTTCAAGAGGTGAAATATGTTATTAAACATGAAGTCCAACCAAAGGAACCTGAGAAGATAGAGTTTGAGCTAAAGGAGGAAGAATTAGACTCTACAGGAGAGGAGGAATCAGAAGATGAAGAGCCACAAAGTTTGGGTGTGAGAAGATCAGTTCGAGAAGGAATGCAACCAAAAAGGTATATTCCATTTGTTTTCTATTCAAATTTTTTCTTATCTATTACTGATGATGATCCCAAAACTGTGAAGGAAGCAGCAGATTCAGAGGATGGAAAACTATGGAAAGAGGACATGGTTGATGAAATGGCATCTTTGAACAAAAAAGAGGCTTGGGATCTGGTGGAGTTATCGGCTGAAAGGAAACCCATTTGCAGCAAATGGGTGTTCAATAAGAAGACAAATGTAGAAGGAAAGGTGGAGAAATACAAAGATCAGTTGGAAGCAAAAAGGTTATTCCCAGGTGCCGAGAATTGATTTTGGTATTTGTTTCTCCTGTTGCCAAGGTAACTTCTATTAGATTACTTTTATCTATTGATGCTTCTTTTGATTTTGAGGTAGAATAGATGGATGTGAAGAAAACATTTCTTCACAGGGATCTGGAAGAGGAGATCTACATGAAGCAACCTAAAGGTTTTATGGTGAAGGGTAAGAAAGAAATTGTATGCAAGTTAAAGAAGCCTTTATATGGGTTAAAATAGTCACCAAGGATGTGGTATGAGAAATTTGATACATTTATACGGGGACTTGGCTTCACCAGAAGCAAAGAAGATCACTGTGTGTATTTTATATTAATTGGTGACCGTGTTATTTATCTGGTCTTGTATGTGGATGACATGTTGCTGGTTGGAAATGACAAAGAAATTATCCAGGATTTGAAGACCCATTTGTCCTCCAAATTCGACATGAAAGATATTGGTGCTGCAAAATATATTTTGGGATGGAAATTAAAAGAGATTGGATGAGGAGGAAGCTCTGGTTAAACCAGAGGATGTCGAGACAATATTACATAGGTTTAATATGAAGCATTGTAAACTGGTGAAGGTTCCTATTCCTGTAGCTGTAAATTTATCTATTGAACAATGTCCCAAAACACAAGAAGACGAAGAGGATATGTCTCGTGTTCCATATGTGAGTGCAGTCGGTAGCCTAATGTATGTGATGGTTTGTACTAGACTAGACATTGCACATGCAGTGGGAGTATTGAGCAGGTTTATGTCAAAACCAGGGAAGGAGCACTGGAAAGCAGTGAAGCGGGTTTTCAGATATTTGTGTGGCACTAGTGATTATGTTTTGTGCTACCAAGAAAGACCAGGATTGGGAAGAGTGTTGGATATTCATGGCTTTGTTGATGTAGGTTGGGCTAGAGATCTAGATCAAAGAAGATCTACAAGTGGGTATGTGTTTAAACTATTTGGAGGTGTAGTCAGTTGGATGAGTAGGAAACATTCTATAGTGGCACTGTCAACTACAGAGGCAGAATACATGGCAACCACTCATGCAAGCAAGAAAGAAATTTGGTTGTAGATATTGTGTTCAAGTATGGGGTTAGTACAGGGAGTTATAAGGATAGACTACGATAGCCAAAGTGAAATTTCCTTGGCAAAGAACACTTCATATCATTAAAAGAGAAAGCACGTTGATGTTCAGTGTCACTTTGTGAGGGATATGATAGAAGACAAAAAGGTGTTGCTAGTAAAGGTGGACACTTTGAAGAACACTACAAATGCATTGACAAAATCAGTGAGCTCTAAGAAGTTCTCTTGGTGTAGAGAAACAATGGGCGTTGCAGGGCTGGAAAAATTAATAAGCTCTCTTATGGCCCCCTGTGGAAAGAAAAAAACAACTGGGAGAATGTTGTTTTGTGTTATATTCTTTCCACGACTAGCCCACGTAGTTAACCGATGGGTTAGAAGGGGGGCGGAGCCCTCCCTTCGTTGTGCTAATTGTGTAGCGGGCAGGGTCACAAGGGGTTTGACGGTTTGTTTTTGGACGCTATATTAGGTTGGGCAGACCTACCTATGGTTTTGTGCATGATATTCACACATGGTTTTGGGCGTGATGGTTTTTAGTCCATGGTTTTGGTCGGTATTGGATGCTTCGACATGTATAAATATGTATTGTAACATTGAAAGGAACATAATGAAAAATCAAGCTGGTAGTCTCGATTTTGGGATCCAGGGGAAAATCTCTGTATATATGTGTTTTATGTGTTATGCTCTCACATTGTTTATTTTCTGTGTTTTAGATTTCGTATGCAAGTAATTTATGTACGGGGTTAAAACCTACACTCATGCTATGTGTCGATCGGTAAGGCTAATTGCGTGAAATTTCAAATTATAGCTTATGTTTTTGGGGGCACGCGAAATACAGCTTACCACCTCCGCAAACCTGTTACCATTTCCACATGTTTCTTTTGCCCACAATCTAGTCATTGCCATCCATCTTGTTAGTTAACCTTGTTTTCCCATCTACCTACGTACCCTCCTGCGATCCATTCTCAACAGTTCATTTTCCTTTCACTCAATTGATCCAATGGTTTTTATGCATTATCACTCCCTTACTTCCTCTTTTGACCAATTATGATCTTTAACTACTCTTCCGCTTAAACATAGACTTAGCTTAGTTTCCTTTCCTCACCCTTTAGTCTAGTTTTGATTCTTTTACATATGTAACTTAGAGAATTAGCATTAGATTAGTGATTGATCTAGTAATTTTGCTTACCATAGTTGTTTAAATGGTTAGCTAGGGTCTGGTGTGAGTTTAGCATTACATGATTGTTTTCTTGATTACCGCAGTAGAGTAGCTCTCCCTTAGAATATATTTGCTCTTCTTGAATCAAAATCAAGCTTCTTCTAACCCTATAGAAGCCTGTCCTGGAACCTCTGGGGTCTCTTTCCAGATGACAAGTGACAGTAGGCAGTACCTTCACTTCTACTTGTGCATATAGCACTATCACCTCTAAGTTTGTACAAACCTTGGGTTGATAAGTTGGTAGCCCTAGGAGTTGCAGAATTCTTGCTATAATACCTAGGCTCATCAGTGACATAGGAGGAAGATTTGATCCATACAAATGGAAGCTAAGAGGTCCATTGGCCATGTATTCAGAAACAAAAATCAACTCACAATTCTCCTCTTAATATCCAATAAGAGAAATTAGATGACATTGGTGAAGCTTAGACAACATTTCAATTTCAATAGGGAAATTCTAACATGCCTTGTTCAAAAATTTGATTTCAACATTTTACATCAACTTTGGTACCATATTCAATCATCCCCTTGAGTACTTTACCAAATCCACCTACACCCAAAATCGAACTCTCAACAAAACTTGTGGTAGCTTCTGCTATCTCTGCAAGTGTGAAGTGTCGGCCTAGATTTGAAGGTCGAGAGGACTCACAACTCCTAACAAACACCCTGCTTCCCTTGATTCCTATAGTTTCATAATGTACTCCATCTAGAGTTTTGTATGAGATCTACAATAACAAAAACAATAGTATATCATTGTTAAGAACCCAATAACAACAAAAACTCCTACAATTGATCCAACTATTGGACCAACCTTATGATTTCTTTTTGATCTTATCGAAATATTTGGTGTGAAATATCCATAAAGAATTGTTTTAGAGTTACATATATTCATGACCTCCAACCCATTTAGTATGGAAATGGGAACAACATTCATGATATCTAATGTAGGTCATACTTTAACAAAAATATTATTCGACACATTAGGTGTATTAAATACTACAAAAGCAGTGTAATAAGTAGCTACCAATGTATTTTGTGTTACTATTTATAGATAAAAATCATTGATAATGTTATCATTGTTGATATATACATTGAATTATAACTCATTCAGTGAGGTATTCACAATATCACATAAATGCATATGAATGAAGTATCGATAGTCTATATCCATAGTAAAGCACCATGAAATATTGAAATTTTGGTTTGTTACATTGGTTGTAGCCATCTCCTCAGCAGTAACATATATTAGTTTGGGAGAAATCTCATTGGTAGCTAATCCTTGGTACACATCACTCTTGGCAGAAGTGCAAAAGTTTTGGGAAAATGATTTTGGAACTAGGAAGCTTGTAATAGGATAGAAAAATCTCCCAATGGTGTCATTGTTAGGGGCAATCAAGGGTGATCCCATATTCAATCTACAAATTGCTTCAAAAAAATTATCAAATAGATAATTATAAGTATTATATAGGAGCACATTTTGAGTTGTGTCTAAAACAAGAGTGTCCAACACAGAAACAACTTCAATGGCATTGACAAACACTAAGTAATTGTTGGAGGGAATAAAGGTCAAAACCAATGTTAGTTCAATTGTATTGATGAGATATTCCTTCATCACACACGAACTATTCTAAATTTGTAGATTATACAGTAGACTAAAATATTTGGTGGCTACTGAAAATATGACATTTGTAAGATTGAATTTTGATAAGAAAATTGAAATAAATGTAAACGTACCCAATTTCTTCCCTAGTACCCAATATTGAAGGTATAGGATGCCTGCTGATTAAACACTCAAGCTGTCAAATAGACATGAAAAGGAACATGTAGATTTGAACATGTGGTGTTATAAAATATTTCTTCATTGGTGGAAATCAGTTTTTTTTAGGAGGGGATATGTACACTGAAGATCCTTATACCCACTATGATGTTACTCTTTGATCCACAATCTATAAGGTAGTTATCCTATGGAGAAAAAGAAGCATCAAATTTTGAATGATATAATAATAATAACACCAACAAACAAATGCACAAAATGGGTTCCATTTATTTCAATTCTTTCTGTGAACCTCAATTATTTGGTTCTCTTTTGTTTATAGAATTCACTTTTTTCCCTCTTTTTGGCTTCCTTTTCACCTCCAGACAATACCAAAAGTATAAAACACTATCCATATTTCCACTTCCACCCTGACCAATGAGTAGATATTGCATATAGGGATAGGGTATTCTCTCTCTTTAGAGAATATAGAAGTGGACTATGGAGTACTAAACATTTACCCTTCACCACTATCCTTTGAGTGATGGATCCTTTTGTAAGGGTGATTTCGAGAGTAACTGAGCTCACATGGACAAATATGAAAGAAATTGGAACCTTGATAACTAGAAAATTATAAGAAACTGGTGGAACCCTTCCAAGTGAGAAGAGATAGAGGGTGGCCTAGTGCAAAGTGTTAAACTAGCTTAAAATCAAAATCAAGCTTGGACCAAACATGTATACTTTTCTTCCTTTCTTATGTAGAAATCCTTCCAATCACAATCACTGCTTCTCCAACCATACCGAGGGTTCCTAGTGTATACTCAACTCAAAAACACAACCATATTTGACATTTATCAAATTCACTTGCATAAGTTACATCCTTTGAAAAAAACCTAGAATTCTTCTCCTCGACCACCAACATGTTACAAAGAGTGAGTTCTAAATGTTCAAACCACTCTTTTTTTTATGACTTATGAGAAGTCATTATTTTGTAAGGCAAAATATTTTGTTTGTTCAAAAATTGATTCAAAAAGTTTAATCTTTAAGCTTTATTTATTGAATCTGAAAATCAGACCATTTTTTCTTTTTGTTTTCTTTTTAAATGAATCTTTTTTTAATCTAAATTTATGAGGAGTTTCTCATACACAAGTTCTATGGTTGAGTGGTAATTTTATAATTATTTTTCTTGGAAGAAATGGTCTACACTTGTAACTTGCACATTCATGCGGGGCCTGATAAAATGCAAACTTCTCTTTCTTCTATGCTATTGTTTCCTATGCTACTTCCTTATGAAATTTCCTTTGCAACATGTGGTTCAATGGATAATATATATATATATATATATATATATATATATATATATATATATATATATATATATATATATATATATATATATATATATATATATATATAGATATATATATAGAAAATATAGAGAAACAACTTCAAAATCAACCTTTTTGAGGGGGAAACCTCCTTGAAATTACACAAATGAACAATTTTTGCATGATACAAATGAAAATACCTCCTTTCTATATATAGGAGTTTAAGGGGTAACAATATAGTCAAATCCGACATTACAGTAATAGTAATGTAAGGGCACAACAATAATAATAGTGGTATTTTATGGGGCGCAATCATAACAATATGGGGACAACATGGGCACAACAATAAAAACAAGGGGCTACAATGAAAATAATAATAACAAAATACACTAGTATTATAGGGACCTAACATGCCCCTCTCGATCTAAAAAGTGTTGTCCTCAACGCTTGAGTAGTTCTGGATGATTCTATACAAAATTCTCATCCTCCCATGTGGAATCTTCAGTGGGTAAGTTCTTCCACTTGATGAGATACTCTGAAATTGATCAATTTCATAAGCTATTGGGTTCTTGTTTCTCTGACTGCTTCATGTTCCAATATGATTTTTCCTTCCCCATCATGTTCTAGCAATATTGTTTGAACTGGGAGCTTGTCACCTATAACCTTCTTTACTCATGAACCATGGAAAATTGGGTGCACTCAGGAAGCTGTAGGAAGCTCCAATTTGTATGCAATAGTACCAATATTTTGCAACATCTTGTACAGATGATAATATTTTCATGATAATTTATTATCCTTCTTAGCTTGCTTGAGGGACATTTAATTTTATGGTTGTAGTCATAGAAATACCCAATCACCTAGATCAAAACTTATTTCACTGCAATGTTGAACTTCCTGTTGTTTCCTCCTATTCTGTGCCAAAGTGAGGTTATCCTTTAAGAGGTTGAGAACTTGTTGTTGATACTTGATGTGATCTTCCACTTCTTGAACCTTATAATTTTCTCTTAAATATGATGTGAGGGATAGTGGTTTATATCCTTGAAGTGCTATAAATGGTGTCATTTTTTCTATAGTATGGAAGGAAGTGTTATACCACCATTTAGTTATAGGCAACCATTTCACCCAATGTGTCTATTTATCATATACAAAGCAATGGAGATCTCCTTCCAAACATTTGTTCACTATCTCAGTTTGCCAATCAGATTGAGGATGATAAGATGAGCTACGAGATAATAGAGTACCCAAACAAGAAAATACATTTTTCCAAAACTTTCCAATGCAAATGGGATCTTTGTTGCTTACAATAATCCTTGGATTTCCATGTAGCCTTTTAATTATTTCCATAAATCCCGTAGCAATTGTACTTGCTTTAAAGGGATGAGATAATGCACAAAAGTGTGCATACTTGGTAAGTCCTTAAACTCCCACCATGATGACACCCTTTCCTTCGGACTTGCTTAAACCTATGATAAACGCCATTGGAACATCCTCCCAATGTTGAATTTGAATGGATAAAGGTTGTAATAGACATAGGGTATTAATTGTTTCAACTTTATTTTGTTCGAAAACCAACCATTCCACCAAAACCTTTTGAATATCATATTTAAGGCCATCCCAAAAAAAATCTCTCTTAACCTTTGTGTAAGTTTTTAAGAATCGTGAGTGCCCTCCTAAGGGAGAGGTGTGCAATTCCATAAGAATATTTTGTTTGAGTTTGGAATTATTACAGAGGTATAAGCCATCTTTGTACCATAACGAATAATGAATAATTTTTCTAGCTAAATGTATCATATGTACTGGGGTCTTGTTGTAAATTTTGAATCAGTGCCCACACTTCTTCATCATTCTTCCATTCATCCCTTGCTTTGTTTATCCAATATGGTTGGATAATAGAAATGGTGCTAAGTAATGTTTCCACATCCTCATCCTTTCTTGAGAGAGCATCTACAACAAAACTTCACTTGATTTTTTTGTAGATGATTTCAAAGTCTTAACCCAACATCTTTGTGACCCATTTTCAATGCTCTTTTGAAGATAATATTTTTTCTAAAATGTATTTAAGACTATCATGATCTGTATTTACCTTGAAGTGTCTTCCTATTAGGTAAGGTCGTCATTTCTTAAGTGCATGTAGTATTGGCAACATTTCCTTCTCATAAATAGATTTGTGAAAATACTTTCCTTTGATTGTATGACTTTCAAAAGCAATGTGCCTTTATTGCATTAAGAAAACACCAATTCCATTTCCTGAGGCATCACATTCCGCAATAAAGGTTTTTGTGAAGTATGGCATAGCAAAGACGGGTGCTAGGCACATTGCCTCTATAATATGTTCAAAGGCTTTCATTGCTTTTGGAGTTCAAGAAAATGAATCTTTCTTTAGTGATGTTGTTAGAGGTGTTGCTATTCTCCCATAATTCTTAACAAACTTACAATAATACCCTGTCAACCAGAGAAATCCTTGCAGATGCTTTATGGATGTGGGGATTTTCCATTCCTTAATGGCTTTAATTTTGCTAGGGTCTACCTTAACACCTTCACGAGATTCAGTATTACCCAAATATTCCACCTCTTGTACTCCAAAGAAACATTTGGAGATTTCTGCATATAATTGTTTCTCCTCCAATAGTTTGAGCACTCTATCAACATGTTGAACATGATCATTCCAAGACTTGTTGTAGATTAGTACATCATCAAAAAACACTAACACAAATTTTGTAAGGAAGGGTTGAAAATGGAATTCATAAAACCTTGAAATGTAGAGGGTGAATTGGTAAGGCCAAAGGAATGACAAAAAATTCATAATGACCCTCATGAGTTCTAAACGCTTTTTTCATAATGTCTTCAGTCTTCATTCTAATCTGATGATATCCTGAATGGGGGTCCAACTTGGTGAAGTAAATTGCTCCATGTAATTCATCCAATAATTCATCAATGACATGAATGGAAAATTTATCCCTAATAGTGAGCTTATTGAGCTCCCTATAATTCGGATAACAGTGCCATGATACACCCTTCTTGTGCACCAATACTACTAGAGTAGAGAAATAACTTTGACTAGGTTGAATTATACCAGCCTCTAGCATTTCTAGAGCCATACGTTCAATTTTACTCTTTTGTTCATAGGGATATTTGTAAGGTCTGACGTTTGGAGGAACACTACCTGGAATCAAAGTAATAGCATGATCATGATCAAGAATAGGCAAGAGGCCTTTGGGTGTCTCAAATACCTTGGAATTATTGTCCAAGATTTTTTGGAGATTTGGAGAAATAGATGATTTTGATATGGGAATGTCTAGCAAACATAAATGTTAAATTAAACCACGTTGTTCTTTATTTAGAATCTTTGTCATGCCATTGGAGCTGATTATGTTTCTTGGTATCCCTATGATACCCCTTAATTCAACTTCCTATCCTTCTACAAAAAATTTCAAAAAAAGTTCTTTAAAATTAAAAACCATCGTACCCAAAGATTGCAGCCATTGGACTCCTAGTACAACATCATCACCACCCATTGGAATGGAAATAATTGGACTGTTCAACAAATTATCCCATGGATAGATTGTTATTATGGCACTTCCCAAAAAAAATTATGGTTCTTTCATTTGCAACCATCACTTGACACTCTGGTGTTGGATATAGGAAGCAACTGAATTTCTTCGCTATCTTACAATGAATGAAATTATGGTTACTGCCCGAACCAATCAACACTATTACCTTTTTCTTCTTGATATGTCCTTCTATCTTGATAGTTCGAGGAGTGGTTATTCCGACCAATGCATTAAAATATATGGTCTGATTAATTTCTTCTTTCTCTAGGCTTTGTCCCTTGTGCGTTTCCTCTTCTTTTGATGTTTCTTGTTCCTTTTATTCTTCCTCTTCAATGTTCACAATTTATGTAAAATAATTTCTTCCCAACACACTTATGACCTTTAGTGAGTTTTCTATCACAACTGTAACAAAGCCCTTTTTCTCTTTATTCTTCCAATTGTTGTGGTGTCAACCTTCTAGGTTGTGGAAGGCTAGGAGAAACAACAATTCCATCTTTATAGTTGTGATTGATAGGCTTCTTGTTGCCATAATTTTTCTTTCAAATTTTCTTGATGACCTAAATGCCTTCTTCAATGAATCAAGTTCCAAAAAGCGAACCTCATGCTGGATGTTATCCTTTAATGTCCATACAAAAACAACAATCCTATGCTCCTATGAAATATGTTTTACCCTTACATTCAATTTTTCGAGGTCCTCAATGTGCTCGACCATTGAAGATTTTTGTTTGAGATTTATCAATTTGCTAAAGAAGGTTTTTCTTTTTGTATCCTCATAAAGTGCTATCATTTTTTTCGTAAAAATGCATACCTTTTGTGTGTTTTTCACATTATGGAGATCGAAATATTGCTTCATTTGTAGTATCCATGTTACAAGATCCTTGCAATCAAACTTCCTCATCTTGATCTTCGGAACATGGTGGGTATTCAATCCAACACTAGAGTCTATGAAATCATGACTAATATTTCTTTTGTTCTCATCATGAGTTTCCTCTACTACCTTTTCACCATTAGGAAACATTTCTTGTAGCAACCTTTCGAACCTCCTTTTAAACCTTCCATGTCTTTCTTCAAATCTTGAATGTTTACTTCTGAACCATCCATCTTAGCTTCTGTTACCTTTTGTGAGAGTTATATTTGTTGCACTTAGTCTTGTAATTTTGATATATCATGTTGCATTTCTTCCTCTTCTTCATGAGTCATGCTAGAAATTTTAGGTGGCTTACTAATTTTTCAAACCAAAATTATGCAAAATTTTAAAAAGGCTACACACATTTTTTGTATTTGTAGGAGCTCGATATTGAATATGTTGTATCTCTATAAGTTTAGATCTCCAAGGTTTGAAATTTCGTCCTATGTTGGCCCTCTAAGTCCTCGTACCAACCACACAAGTCTGATCATGATTGGATTCTCCAAGAGAGAGTTATTCAAAATCTCCCACGATGAATGGATTATAGATTGGTTGAGTAGAGAGAACTTGTTACTATCTCCAATACACAAAAAACCAAATTCCTTCCTCTTTTTGAACATTTTCACGAAATTTAAATCTGATGCTCAGAGCGAAAGTTATGACAATTTTCCCTATGTCACCTATTGGAGATATAATTTTGGATCCTAGAAAAACCCTAATTTCCTTGGATCGTATCTCCGAAAACATAGAGATACGAGATCTGAATTTGGACCCTAGGATCATGAAGATTTCAACTCAAATTGATTTTAATTTTATCTTTCGAAACGTTGAATAAAAAATGTTATAGCGAAAATTCCACAATGACCTATATGAAGCCGTGAAACCCTACAATCCAAAGCTCTGATACTAATAATTATGCAACCATCTCACAAAATAGAAGAAAAGTTAGAGCAATGACTTCAAAATCAGCCTCTTTGAGGGGGAACCTCCTTTACGTTACACAAATGCACAATTCTTGGATGATACAAATGAAAAGACCTCATTCCTATATATAAGAGTCTAAGCGGTCACAAGATAGTCAAAGCCGACATAACAATAATAATGTATGGGCACAACAAAGAAAATAAGGGGCTACAATGAAAATAATAATAAGGGAATACACTAGTATTATAGGGACCTAACAATATATATATATATATATATATATATATATATATATATATATATATATATATATATATATATATATATATATATATATATATATATGTGTGTGTGTGTGTGTGTGTGTGTGTGTGTGTGTGTGTATCCACCTTACCATGGAGATATTTATTTCTAGATCTGTAAGTTAATACCATGGCTTATCAGTAGGACATGATAAAAAACCATAATTAGTTTTTTAAGGCACTTGTTGAAATGACAATTTTTTATTATCAAATTAATCAATTTCATTAAAAATTAAAAATCGACATAACTACCTTAGAGATAAATCTCAACCTTTGATTTCTATTTACTACCATGAAATAAAATTGAGATTCTTGGTAAAATTGACTTGTTTCCATTGGCAATTGCAAAATAAGAACTAGAACAAAATATTTTCAAATATATAATGTGTTAAAGCCATAGTTTTGCAATCAGAGCTATCTATCAGACATAATTTGACTCGAACACTACACCATCAAGTATCAGCAAGTTGACGTAGATAGAATATGAGAACACATTAGTATAAGCTGCAAGCACTTATTATATCATGTATCCTAATAGGTACTCATTTGTGTTCTTCTGACTTGATGGATACATGCTCATTGCCTCACCATGAGTGTTAAATTGCATCGTTAATATGTTGCACTTGATATGCTACCAATATTACGATGACGGAGCAACATTAAATATGCACTGATGAACGTTAGAAAGTCCCCTTGTGCAGATACATTATGTGCCTCCCCATAAAGTACTTCGTAGCCCTTCTCAAAGCCTTTCCCCAAGCATTTTCGACAATTTTTCTCCCTTCTACAGTTGTAATTGGAACTAAGTGCCAAGAATTAAATGGGAGTGGCAGCTTCTCAATGGTTGTTTCACTATTGGCACCTCTTGAATTTCTACTAATTTTCATCATGAAAGATCAAGATACTCAATGGTTTTAAGGAGTGGAGAGATCTCTGTCTTCAAAAAGACAGAACTCAGCATCAACGACATATTTTCCCATTACCTGCTCCTCGTCGCTATGGATAGAGTGTAGTTGGACTTTTGGCATAGGACGAATTAATAAAATGATATCTATTTTATGTAAGACACATGATAGTGAAGTTGCAAAAGATAAATCCTGCATATAATGGAACAAGCTCCGAGCAGACACTAAAGAGATATTTCTATTAGGAACAAGCACACTTAGCCAATGCCTTTGTTTACAAAAGGAGAAGTTGATTCAATGATGAACTTGTTGATGAAATTCCATCACATTTTGTTGCAGCATGGTGAAAGGAAATTGACACTAATGAACACATGACACAACACATAAGCTGATGGAAATTTTGAGGAAATTTCTAAGATTCCATTAATGATGTTGTATTTCACTCCAAATTTATTGAGGCAGAATGTAGGACATCCAGATTCTCAATGGGAAAACATTATCATGAACATAAAACTTCCTTTGGGAATCACTCATCTGAACCTACATTCGGGAAATGCTTAAATAAGGAAGTCATGCTTTCCCTTCATGACTTGATTTTGAAGAATAGTGTCAGCCTTTTCCTATTTTCTTTGTAAATAAATCGAAGATGGAGGGTTCATTTTCAAGGTTTCAAATATTCGGTTCAATGAAATACTTTTTCTTCACAGTGAGATTTGGGTGTCCTTGGATCAAGATAATTGGAATTCTTTTGGCACAATATGCGAGATAAAGTATTCACCACAAGTGAAATATGTTGAAAGATTGATGAAAATATATGTAAATAATTTTATTATGGGTAAATTTGGTTTTCTACGAATCATTCAGTTGCTTAATGAGAAGGAGTTATGTAACGAAGTACCCCATATTAATTGGGTTTTCCCAAAATTCTTGTCACAATGGAGAATCATCTTTGATTAATAAGATTTCAAATTCCTTGCCTTGTGGAGGTTTCCTTGACACAATATCAAGGTTTTGCCACATAACTTTTGTGTGTTCTTGTTGTGTGTTTAATTTAGTTTCCTATTTAGTTTTTCTCCTTATGTTTTTCCTATGTATGTTTAATGTCTCTGAAGACCAACAAGTGATATCACATCACAAGTTGAGACTTGTCGGATCATTGCAAAATTTTATTTAACAAAGAGGTTAGAGAAAAGTCTGGTGAAGTGGGAAGTTGGAGAAACCTTACCCGATTCATATGGAAAATTTTCGAAATTGGGAATAGGACATTGTGAGACTAAACCCCACCCTCACCATGACTACCATCGCTCAAAAAATGAGTTCCATATTGTGAGAAAGGTTGAAGTCTAGAGCATTGTTTTCATGGTGAATTATTTTTTTAATGCTGAGCAGACCACTGCATGAAGTCTCCACGTGAAGGAGAAGGCCTAAGTGGGCTATTGTGGAGTTGTCGCCTACCAGTCAAATGCCAGTGAGAAAGGAAGAACATAAGCCATGAAGAGGGAGAAATCTGCAGCTCTTATAAATAGCATATATCCCCATAAAGGGAATCTGTTGATAGTCCCTAACAACCAGAACATTGAATTTTGAAGAGAATGTTGGAGTTTGAAAAGGAAAAACACAATGGTGAGTCAGTTCAAGAAAATGAAAATCTGACCAAAGAGGCAACCCCAATCCATATAGAGTCATTCATGAGTTGATATCGGAAGGATGAGAAAGGGAATCCACTCTGAGTCTACGAAAATTTGGATTTTCTGTTGGCTGAGGTGAGTTTAAAGAAATTTTGCCTCCACAAGTAGAGGGCGAAGGAGCCTTCTGTATAGAGTAAAGGACAATACCATTGTGGAAGAGAAAGGAGGACGTAGAGTTGAACACTCGATTTTCTTAGGAGGAAGCTAGTTCAATCAGGAGAAAGCTTTGTGAAGTCTATGTAATTAATTATTTATGAGAAAAAATATTTCAGCTTAAATCACATGAAAGAACATTTGTTGACACATTTCGAACCAACGAGTGTCGTTCATCATCCGGACAAGTTGAAGAATCAGATCATGGCTACATCTTAAATAGGGAGAGCAGACCTTTCAACAGCTAGGTTTGACTAAAAAATGCCTATATTAGACTGGACATGGCAAACAGCTATAATTGACCCAGAAACAACTATATTTGACTTTTTAAGTAAAATAATATTATTATGTTAAAAAGAGTATTATTTTATTTTTTGTTTTAAGTAAAAAATTAACCAATTATGAATAAAAAATCTAGGGAATGTGATAAAATTGTTAACTTGTATTATTAGAATAATCTTAATATTATATTAACATAATAGAATTATTCTTATTATTAATGGCTCGGATAACTATTTAATATAAATTAATTAGTAAAATGATTAGTGTGTAACGATTTAATATTAACTAGAATACTATTGATTATTAATATAATAATTATTAATATATTATTAGTTAAATTATTATTCCAATATTAATAGATCTAGGGATATTAGTAAATGTATGAATTATTTTAAGATGTTTCATTAATTAGTTAGCCATAGTTATTATTCGAAAATATTAGATATTAACTAAACTAATAATAATTAATTTTGTATTATTCTTATAATAATGTTATATTATTAATCTTATTAATTATGGCATGTGTAACTAATTAGAATAAATTTAATATTGAGGGTTATCTAATGGGAATAAGTATTACTGGTTCTTCGGCAAAATCACATAACCAATCTTTTGTCGACGCGTTTCGAACCAACCAGTGTGGTTCATCGTCAGGACAAGTTGAAGAACCAATCCGGCTTGGCTTGATTAAATAGAGTGTGCAGAGACTCCAACGGCTATAATGCCAACGGCTAATTTTGACCTAATGATCCTAGTCAAACCACTAATTTTATTATTAATAAAAACATATAATTCATTATTATTAGCTTATATACTAAGAGAATTCATTTGTTGATTTGAGTATATCTAAAAATGAATAATATAATATCTATATAATCCATATTTATTATTTAAATATAATGGTCATTAATAAATTATATCTCGTATAATAGTTCATATTTATTAAATAATCTATATTTATTATTATTCCCATATTATTTAAAAACAAACAAATAGTATTAAATTACTATTATTCTTCCAATGTTATGGATCACAGAAGTCTAAATTCCTAAATATTAATTCTCGTTATATTATATATACTATCATTTGGATTAGTTAAGAAAAGGTAATATTTATATTAATATTTAATATATATTATTAGTAATATTAACCAATAATAATATTAGTTATTATTATATTCTAGTTATATTATTATTCTAATTATTAATGGTTAGGGTAACTAATAGTTCTAGGAAAATTAGTGATAGTAAGGATTTAATGTATTATTATTATAATAGTATTATTATTAAAGGAAGGGTAACTCATTAATATGAATCTATTGGTAAAGTTGTATAAATATTAAATGTTAGATAATTTAATCTATTTAGATAGTTATGAAAAGGACTAAAAAAAAAAAAATTTCAAGGAAGATATTTTTAAGAGGATAAAAGGAAGGCTCAAGAAAGCAGGCTAAGGGTAACAAGGGAAAAATTTTCTAGAACAAACTATTAATAGAGGGAGGGGGGAGGGGAAGGGAAGAAACAATTAGGAAGAGAGGGCAGGAATCCAACAACTACTGATCTTCCATCCGTCGTCTCTATTGAGATTGCTAGGCCTTCTTTCAATCTCAATGGCTTCCCTAAATTTCCAGTGATGGAACTGCGCAACTCTAGCAATAACATTGGCCTCCTCAATACAAACATGATGTTTGGTCTTCTCCACATGCTCTGCTAATGCGGAAGATTTGGTTCTCCTATGTTTTAGGTCAGTTGCGTGCTCATTAATCCTTTGATTAATAGAGTGTCTAGTCTCACCAATGTAGGGGGTCCCACAGGAACAAGGAATAATATAGACACCCTTCATGTCCATAGGGTCGATATGATCATTCACTGAGCGGAGGAATTTACGAATGGCGTTCAGGGATCTAAAGGTCGAGGGAATATTATGCTTCCTAAGAATCTTCACAATCTTAATAGTGGTCCCTTGAGAAAAAGAAAGGTGGACCCATCAAATTCATTCTTTACGTTCCTTTTTCACCACCGAATTTCTAGAAGCTTTAAGGAAAGCTTTCTGACCAAGGTGTCTGCTATAACTGTTCTCAACAAAGACATTAAAGAGATGTGATTTATCTTTATCAAAGCTCTTTTCATCCGAGATCCTTAGGGCACGAGTAGCAAGGGTTTTGAGAACACCAAACTTGTGAGCCTATAAATGATGGGAACTGACATGAAGATATTGCTCCGTATGTGTTTTCTTCCGAAACACTTGGTCGGAGAGGGAACCGTCAATATTCTTAGAAATAAGAATATCAAGGAAAGGGAGGCAACCATCGACTTCTTGTTCCATTGTGAACTTAGTGGCAGACGATTGAGTGTTGAGATGATTGAAGAAGAGATCTGACAACATAAATTTGAATTCTGTTGAGCACTCGTGAATTTGTGGAAAGATAGAAGGAATAGGGTTTGAATTTTCTATTATTTTTTTTTATTTTTGGGGCAATCTCAAGAATTGTCTTTAAAAAATATGTGGAGTAGGGTTTAAATAAATGCATTCAGAAGCATGAATAAGATTAAAGTAAATTCTAGAAATTTATTAATAGTTAAAAAGGGGCAACTGGATCATAATTTTTTGTAGGAAATCAAATTCAGAAAGAAACCCTAGTTGAAAGTAAAAGATAAACCCTAGAAGGAAAATCTAAAAGAAGAATTTTACTAACCCTATAGGAATAGAATGACAAAAATGACAAATTTTAAATTCGAGGTGGAGAAGTTCATTAGGAAGAACAATTTTTCTTTACGGAAATTGAAAGTTAGGGATTTTCTCGTGAAAAAAGCATCGCATAAAGGTTTAGATGTGGTGAAGAAGAAACCTATTGGGATGAAAGATATGGATTGGAAGGACTTGGATGCCCGAGCTCTCAGTATCATTAGGTTGTCCCTGGAAAATGGATTTCACTTGAACATCGTCTAGGAAACCTCCACATCAGGTCTATGGGGAAAAATGGAAACATTGTGTAGTACCAAATCTTTAACCAATAGAATTTATCTGAAACGACAATTGTAGAGTCCTCAGATGAAGGAGGGTACAAAAATTGCATAAAATTTAAATGTTTTTAATACACTTATTTGGAAATTGGCAGATATGGATGTTAAATTTAAGGAAGAAGATAAAGCTATCACCCTGTTGTGTTATCTCCCTGAGTCATGGGGCCACTTCGTAACTTCTATTAGATTGAGGACAACTAAATCTTTGGAATTTCATACAGTTGTTTGACATTTGTTATATGAAGAAGTATAGATGAATTCCAACAATGGAAACTCCACACTAGCAGCCATAGGAGCCAGAGGTCGGTTAAAGGAAAGAGTGGAGAAAACAAGGAGTTCTTCCAGATCAAAATAAAAGGGAAAAAAGTGTAAAGCCAAATGTTGGTGCTGTAACAAAATTGGACACCTCAAGAACAAATATTATGTTGGCATTATGGTACAGGTTTTTTCCTTGATGGAAACTCATAGATATGATAACTAGATGTATCCACAGGTCCGTTTAGAAATGATAAAGTGATGTATAATGAAAACACACACTTTAATAGGTCAATTCAAAGGTAACAGAGTAATTTTACAGAAGAACGAGATGATGGGACAAAGGACTAAAGATCATAATCAAGAAATTAAGGAAATAGAATGTGCTAAGTTGTATACACTATTTAACCTAGTCCAAGGCGTGTATACACGTGGGTACACAAAGTAAAAGTCACGTATATGTATGCATGCAGTTTTATAGAAGGAAAAGCATGTAATGGATCAAGAATTAAGGTTAAAGAACACCAAGGGTCCGTACAATGGTATTAGCCCACAATATTAAGCAGAATAATGATTACTTGATCTAGTATAAGAATACCATAGGTTCCAAGTGTTGTTTTGGTCCATGGTACTGAAAAAGGCTCTAAGTATATAATGAGGAGAAAATCAAAGGGCTAGGTGTGCAAGTGAAAGGGTTTTTCATGAATACTTCTATCTGAAGTATATTTTGTGTTGTAAGGGATATGGTTATGATATATATTTATAACATCTTGTGCACCCTTGGATATAATGTTGGATCAAGATCATGAGACCTAAAATGAGTTATCATTGTATGATCTGATAATGGATAGGCTATATCTGAGTGACAATGCATGTTTTATCCTTTAAATGCTATGATATGGGTATATCTGAAGTCTTGAAAAGTTGCGAATTTATAATTCATTATTTGCAGATATATACACATGTTTGCATCGGTGAAGGGGCATAGACATGCATATTCAACACTTCCAAGTAGCGTATGCAAAGGAATGGATTTTTATTCAAAAATGACTAATCTATCTAATCAATGCTTCTGTTTTAATATCTTTTGTCAATGATGTCTTCATTAGATCCGAGATTAACCTAATTGTATAAGGAGATTGAGTCTCACTAACTGATTGATTGAGTAAGAATGGAGATCTTTGTTGCTATCTATTTAGAACTGTATAATATGACAATAGATCTTCAGAATGTCTATGGTTAGTACATTTTTTGGTTCATAAGTTTTATGATTCAATATCTTTATAGGTATACACAGTTTGGATTACAGAAAGTAGCATATACAAACAGGTTGTCCTTATTGAAGTAGCATATACATTATGACATATGATGTTTGAGGATGCAGTTGGTTTTGGTTGTTGATGCAATGTTCTGCATTTAGCTCAGTGTTTTGTTGATAGTGGCCTTACTGTTAAAATTGACTGATTGTGTTTTTCTTTAGAGTTGATGGGTCTCAGTGAATTTAGATGCAGTTGTATTGTAGTGGTCATTGATGGGTTCAGTCTAAAAATTTGATGAAAAATGGCCTACATATTGTGTTGATGTGTACCAGGAGTATCGAGTCTAAAAAATTATGAAACATGGTTCCTAGAGAATGAGTGAAGGTGGTAGCCTTCTATAGGCTAGTGCCTATGTACTGGTAATCATATAAGCCAGTATAACATCTACGGGGTTGGAGCTCCCTTCCAGCAGAAGCTGTAAAATGAGAGAAAGTTGTATCCTTTATCAGGTAGATTTTTGCGTATTGGAAAGATTCTATACCATTAAAAAACTTATAAAAACTTTTAATAATAAGAAGATCGAAGACTGAGATGACACCAGTGGTGGTTTTTTTCGCACATTGAGTTTCCACCTGAAAAATCTTGGTGTTCATGTGTGATGCTTATGTGTTTTGATTTATTCTCTTCTTATTGCATCTATTTACTTCTTAGTAAATGCATCACACTCTAATTTAGGTTCAACAAAAAATGAATTAGCTGTTTTACAAGTTTATTATCTATACAATGGTTTCATTCATTATAGTCATGGACATACACTAATTGGTTTCTGTAAAATGGTGTATACAATTTTAAAAAGAATTATTATTGTGAAAGTCTAAAATACTGATTCACCCCCCTCTCAGTATTTTTCCGAACAATTGGTATCAGAGCGGGTCCTTCAGAAGGAGCTTAATCTCTTGAAGGAATATATCTCAAGATGAGCAATCAAGATGGAATGTCATCTGTTATACCACCAATATTCAATGGAAATAACTTAGCATAATTGAAGATAAAAGAGAAATCCTAATTTCGATCTCTTGGAGCTGATGTTTGGGCAACTGTGGAAGGAGGATACCAAGATTGAGTAGTAGTCCCCATAGATTCAGCATAAAATAAATCATATTAAACCAATGCCAAAGTCGTCAAAGCATTATTGTGAAGTCTACCAGAATCAGAATTCATAAAATTCATGCAGCTCAACAAAACCAAAGAAATATGCAATAAAATCATTCAGAGCTACAAAAGAGACTCCTAGGTAAAACGTGGTAAACTCCAGATTCTCGAAATTCAATATGAAGCTCTCAAGATGCATAGTCATGAAATTTACTTCTTAGGAGTGGATGAGATTCTAAATCGTATGAAGAATCTGGGTGAAGAAATAAAGAGGGCTACTATAGTAGAGAAAATTTTAAGATCTCTATCCTCTAAATTTGAGTCAAAAGTATTTTCCATTGAAGAGAAGCATGATCTACAATCTATTACTGTTGTTCAACTTCATGGAATTTTAACATCCTTCGAAATGGGGAAAGGAGGTCCATCAGAAATCATAGAAGCCACTTTCAAAGCCACTGTAAAAAGGAAAAGAAAAGAAAGAGCTAAAGGAATGACGATATATATCAGAAGAAGATGAGGTAAACTTTGTGAAGAAATTTCAACTGGGTTCCAGAAGATTCAGATGGTAATATCCCCTTCAAATTTTTTTCTTGTTGTAGAGTTGGTCATTATGCTACTAAATTTCCTCATAAAGATAACCATGTCAAACAAAACGATTCTGTAAAAGGTAATAGGAAACAAATTTTTAATAGAAGAAGTTATTATACTTGTGAAGATAGTGATGGCCTTTCTAATAATAATGAAGGTGAATATGATCAAGATATTAAACTACTGATGGCTTATGAAAATGATAAGTTTATGGATGCCTTAGAAGAAGAATATTTTCTTGAATAAGTCACTCAACTTAGCGATCACCAGAAGCTATCTTAATATAGTGAAAACATGTCAACAATGTCTTAATCCTTAACATAAGCTCAAAGGTACTCCCCATGTAAATCATGTTCATTTTACTCCAAGGGTGACCACCAATAGAATAAATAACGAAAAGGTAAACAATAACAAAATATTTTATGATAACAAAAACTTCTTCTTTAATGGACAATGCCTTTCATGCCGTAACTTTGGTCATAAGGATGCTCAATGTGTTTCTTACAAAACTATCATGACAAGAATGAAGAAGAGATCTTATAATAACTTTTCACCTCTTGAAGATGAAATTGAATGCTCATTTTGAAATAACTTTGGTCATGAAGAATCTGAAGGAAGGAGCAAATTTCAACCAAAATATCAAAAGGAGCAAACATCATCAAAATCCAAGGTATGGAAAAAGAAGGAACTACAGTCATAAAGATGTGGCATAGCTCTGTTTGCAGAAGGAGAAGAAAATCAATGGTACAATGATAATGAATGCTCAAAGCACATGATAGGTGATAAAGATAAACTCATTTCATACAATGCTTTAGGAAAGGAAAAGAATGTCTCTTTTGGAAATGACACACCAACTGTCATTAAGAGTAAAGGTTTTGTTTATCTAAATGAAAAGGTTAAAGCTTGAAATGTTATGTATGTTGATGGATTAAAGCATAATTTTTTGATTGTTAGTCAAATGTGTGATCAAGGAAATGAAATTGTGTTTCGATCAAAGGAATGGGTGGTTCATGAGCTTCACACAGGAAAGACCATAATCAAAGGTACAAGAACTCCAAGTAATCTATGTATACTAGAAGGAGGTCAAGAACAATGTTATCTAAGATAAATAGAAGTGAACTAGTTATGGCATAGAAGATTGGGGCATCTAAGATTTTCTCAAATAAGAAAATCATGCAGGCTCAAGGCTGTTCATGATCTTCCATATATCATCATCCCACAAAGTACCATTTAAAAACCATGTCAATTCGGTAAGCAAACTATATTTCAATTCAATGCCAAAGAAGGATCAACAAGTAAGCCTCTTGGACTCATTCATATTGATTTGTGTGGACCAACAAGGAAAATGTCACCTTCTGGAGAAGAATACTACATTTTATTCATTAATGATTTTTCTGGAATGTGTCGGATTGGGTTACTAAAACATAAAGATGAAGAGTTTGAAAAGTTTAAGGTATTCAATTCTTTATTTTAAAATGAATTAGATCTAAGAATAAAATGTCTCGGTTCTGATTGGGGAGGATAATTCATGTTAGATGAATTCTTTGAATTTTGTGAACAACATGGAATAAAGCAACAATTCTTTATTTCGAGAACTCCTCAAAAAAATTGCATGGAGTAAAGCATGAATATCACAATTCAACAAATGGCTCGAGCTATGCTTGATGATTCTGGAACTTCTGACACCTTTTAGGGTGGAGCTAGACATACTGTAGTAAATATTCTTAAAAAAGCTCATTTATGTGTAAATAGTGATAAAACTCCATGTGAACTTTGGTATGTTAAGTTTCCCACTATAAAACACTTTAGATTTTTTAGAAGCAAATGTTTCATCAAAAAGACTGATGAAAAGCTTGGTAATTTTGAACCCAAAGCAGATGAAGGAATATTTCCTGGTTATTCGTCCAGAAGTAAAGGATATAAATGTTATAATAAGAAACTTTGTAAAATTGTTGAATGCATTTATGTTGCAATCGATGAAGCATGCAGAAATCTAGAATAGGTGAGATCAACAAAAGAAGATGATAATAACGAAGACGGTGAATGCTTTCCCATATCAAATCGAAATTATATAGAGGAAGAAACCAATGAAGCATCAAAAGAAGATACATACGATAGGGAAAAGACTCCATCCAAATATGTTCAAAAGAATCATCTAGAATATAAAATTCTAGGAGAAAAAATGTTTGGAGTACAAACAAGAAGAATTCTTGTAGGATCTTCTAGTTATCTAGCCTTATTATCATCCATAGAACCAAAAAATGTAAATAAATATAGCAAACAATAATGTTGGGTTAAGGCCATGGATGAAGAACTTGACCAAATTGAAAATAATGATACTTGGGAATTAGTTCCTAGACCTCATGATAAAAATGTTATAGGGACAAAATGGATATTCAAGAATAAGTTGAATGAAAATGGAGTGGTAATTAGGAATAAAGCAAGGCTTGTTTGAAAAGGGTATGCACAACAAGAAGGTATATACTTTGAAGAAACTTTTTCACCTATAGCAAGACTTGAAGCCATAAGAATGTTTCTTGATCTTTCAAATTTTCAAAAATTCAAAGTTTATTAAATGGATGTAAAATTTGTGTTTCTTAATGGAGATCTAGAAGAAGAAGTATACATTGAAAAACCAGAAGCATTCATTTTGGGAAACGATGCAAAGCTTGTATGAAAACTCAAAAAGGATTTATATGGACTGAAACAATCTCCAAGGGCATCGTATTATCGTCCTGACAAATATCTTCAACAAAAGGGCTTCACAAAAGGATCCGCAAACAACATCTTATATACAAAAATTGAGAATCATAAATTGCTAATTATTGTTATGTATGTTGATGATATCATCTTTGGCAGTAATGAAGAATCCATGAGTCAAAACTTTTCTTAGGTTATTGTTATAGACATTTTTGTGCCTTACAACTCTAAGCATGAAATGTCCATAAACCAAGGGCTCCTAAGTCCCTAAAAGTGTTGTTCTAACCCCTAAAGGAACAAGGTCAACAGATTACAGCTTCTCCCAGAAGTTCTCCACCTGAAACTGCTCAGAATAAGTCAAAACATGATCATTTCAACTGCTCCACTGGCTAGGTGCGTTGCATTGCACCTAAATACACCGGCTAGGTGCGTTGCAACGCACCTAAATGCACTATGAGGGTGTGTTGGGTGAGAAATGACAAATGGCAATGTCATTCTGCGAGGTGGAGAGGCAATGGAAGCTTCTAGAATCTTCCCTTGTGACACTTGCCTCACTGAATTCGACCAAGGATGAGTAAGAGGCCTTCAGTCTCCAAGTGGAAGCAAGAACTGACAGAGAGAAGACACGAATCAAATCACAAGCTGACACATCCTCCTTACACATATCTATATATGGATCCCTCATCCCAGAGATCCAGAGGTTGGAATTTTGCATATTGTAAGGAATTGTTGTTGGTTTTTTGAGACAAACATCAGAGTATTGGGTGATCTATGCTTTGTTTGAGGTGAAGAGGGGATTCTTTGCTGGGAGGTTGATGTTGGGTCAGGAACCACCAGTTGTAACTCCTCCTGGATCTTTTCTTGTTTATCAATAAAAACTATCTGAGTTTTTCCTCCATGCTTTTGTATCATTGATGCTTGTTACATTTGTATGGTTAACTTAAATCTGATCCTAAGTTGTTTATGAATATAGATCCATGTCTTTGTGTAGTGTTCTTCTTCTGTGATCTTACAGGTACTTGGTGAAGTTGGGCAAGTAAGGGAGCAGGTAGCTGGAGACTGTCAAAGAGGAGAGGGATTGGATCAAAGGATTAGCGCAAGACACAGGTTGGTTCTTTCTATTCCTGTCTATCTATAGTTCATAAAGGAAATACAAAAGTAGTTTTCTCTGTTTGTTTCTAAGGCAGTTGTCACACCTTAGTGGGATAGAGCAGTTCTAAATAGACACTTTTCCCTGTAACAAAATGGCGACTCCACTGGGGAGCTAATTAGTTTGTTTGTTTATCATTCTTTGTTTATTTGTTTCATAAACTTATAAGTGGCATTCGAACTTCATTTGCCATAACAAATGCAAAGTAGACATCTGCTGCTTCAATCCATTCACTGGATCTGTTTATGATTTAAACAACTGATTCACAAACTATTTGATTTCCCTGTGATAGCTCTTAGATCCTCCTTAGATCTACCCTGATTGTCCATTACTGATTGCTTTTACTTGGCCAAAAACTAGAGACTGAACTGCAAACTGTGACCCAGAACCCGGACAGATTCGCGTTTCTGCCCCAGCGCAGGTACTATTAAGAGATCCTGAATTTCAGCACACTTCCCGAAAGGGAAACCTGCGGTGCATTTCAGTTTCTCTGTGTTACAGGTGCGCTGATCAGACTAGCCCTGTGCAGCTGTGGTTCTTGTGCTTCATTTTCTCCAGTTCTATCTCTGAATTTTGCTGCCTGTGATCAGTATATGTGTCTGTTTAAAACCCCTTTTCCTTGTTGTTATTCCGCCTCCTTTGTACAAAATAACTGTAGATGTTTTTGTGTGTTTGTTGAGTCGTTTACCATTTTCCATTGCAAAAGTAGAATAGTCGTACTGTCGTCCTTTGATTTCGATCTATCGCAAGTGTCGATTTCGATCATAGGAGAAAGTTTGATTGTTGTTGATGGTCGATTATACTTTTACTATTGCCTTTGGTCTGAATTTGTGATTTTCTAGTGTCAAGTACAAGTGTTCATTTCAAAATCGCAAGGTGTCGTAATCGTCTCTATCTTTTGATTTCGAAAAGAAGCTTGTTTGTGTTTGTCGCTTGAAAGCAAATTCAGATTTGTACATCAACTTTCTTTTTAGCATCAATACTAAGAAAGTCGAAAAAAAATACATGCATGTGCATTTGCATATAGACAGTTTGTTTGGCTTCATTTAAGAAAGTGCATTTACAGTGTGCTCTTTGCTCTTTGTGAAAAGATTGTGTCTTTCTTTTCCTCTAGTAGCTAGGATTTTCATTGCACAAAAGAGATAAAAGTTTGTTTATCATCTTTAGATTGAATTTTAGGAATTACATCTACATCTCGTGGTGAACCCAAAAGGAAAACTTCATAAACAATATCAACTTAAAATAAATTCAATGAATCTAAGAACGCTTTGAACTTAACGCACAACATTTAGAGGTCTAGGCTAGAGACTATTCTGGCGTCATAAAGCCTGGTAACTGTTGTCCTCACTGATGGTTGGGTGATTCCTCCACTTTGAGACAATAAGTGCCAGTACGGACTTGTGCTCCCACGTACCGTCGAGTATATTTTGGGAGACCCCTATAGGCTTAAATCCTTTATCCATAGGAAGCCGTGTCCGCCACCCTATCGATCGCAATGCACTGAACATAGCATTTGGGAAGATTGACTGCTGTACCGTAAAAAGTATTCTGCAGTTTTGCGATTGGTTTGGTACTCCCTCTACCTAGACCTCAGTAGCATTCCCTTTTGTTCCTTTTCAGACTCCTTAACGGAAAAGGTCCATCTAAGCACTTGTCACTTCAGGCTCATTAAAAATCGAAGGAGACTAGATTCATCTTTTGTTTTTTCTCGACTCTTAAAAACTGAAAAAACAAGTTGTGTCAAAGCGTCTAAAATTCATTTAATTCAGAAACATACTTCCCCTTTATTTTAGTTGATCGAGTAATCCGAAATCGTGGAAGAAATTCAATTGAAACCCCATCATTCGCGGAGACTTACGAGTCAACCGTCTTTGTCTCCGGAATCGAAGCCAGTACGGACAAAGCAAACTCGTTTAACTGGTTCCAAATCTCCTATTAAAGTTAGAACAAGTGTTCAACGACATCAAAGACTCCGGTTACTCCAAACATTTCTGGAATCCCTGCCTCTACAGAAGAAGTTAAACAGCTACATAGGGACAGTGATATTGATCGTAGTCTAAGAGTAAACACTTGTGTTACCGAACCAGTTCCATCTACAACCGGTTCGGAGAGTCTTTCTCTTCAAACATCTGTCACTTCCGATTCCATACCTTCTTCGGCACCAGAAATATTCTACGGACCTGACGGTCTTCCCCTTCCACCTGGTCTGATTGCCATAGAAGAAATTGTAGAAGACCCTCCAACAACTACTCCAACGCACTTTGGAGTCGGGATCACTCTATATCCTTCTTCATCAGAAGATAATCTACCACCAACAGAAGCTCCTATAGAATCGCTAGGTAATCTTTTGGAGAGAATACAAATGTTTGAACAACCGTCAACATCTAGGACTGTGTCGTCTAACACAGTGATGACAGAACTCCCTGCTATCACTCCGACAATGTTCGCTGGTATACCATCTATCCCGACTAACTCTCGGCCGCTAGAAGGAGCCCACTCAGGGGCTATTTCGACAGTATGGTCTGTTCCTGTTTGTTCATCCGGAATAATATCCGGAAACTCTTCTGTTGAGACTCAACAAATTGATCCACTTGGAGGTCAATTTTGGCAGTCCGGTCCCCAAGGGCAAACAATTCCCTTGAGTTCTGGATTACCACCGTATGGGGGACAGTATACCCTTTCATTATCCCCTCCGGGAGGATATCCATACGGGAGTTCACAACAACATTCAGGTTATACTGGAATTACCTCAAGTGGTTGGGTACCAATACTACCTCAACAACCAAGAGTTGTATACTCGATGCAACAATGCTTACCTATGTCAAACATACCGACTACGCCAGCTATTGTGACGGTGTCGCAAGTTCAAGCGCTGCCTATTGTATGCCAACCTCAGGTTTCTCAGGTTGTAATGCAATCGCCCCTTGACCCTGCGACTCAACCACAGTCGCCGACTGGTGGAATGACACAGGTTCAAACGGGTACAATTACCCCTCATCTTGGTCAAACCATTAGTATCGGTCAACAGCACATGGCTTCACAACCATGGCTAGTACAATACCAACAACCGCAATTCCAACAAGTATACCAAGGTTCTGAGCAACAAATCTTTGCTAATAGTGGGCAGCCGTACATTCAAAACGGTCAAAATCAACCATTTTACAATGGTCATGTCCACCAACCTTACCAAACATAACAGCATCAGAAGCATTATGCCGGTATGCAAAGACCAATTGCTCAGGCAATCCCATCTTATCCAGGGTATGCTTCACCTAACTTGAATCAGCAGTTACCATTTGTGGCAACTTTAGAGTTACCTGATTTAAATCGGTTAACAAACGATCCAATCGCTTACGCCCCTTGGTGGCCAGCGATTCCGCATAAGCTTCCATCAGATATTCCTAAATTTAATGGAAATCTGGGTGAATATCCATCGAATCACGTGATGACCTTTCATCTATGGTGTTCATCAAACACCTTAAATGATGATTCGATAAGACTTCGCCTTTTTCAGAGGACGTTAACGGGTCCAGCGGCAAAATGGTACAACGAATTGCCTAGAGCTTCGTTCGACAACTTCAGTACCTTAGCCACAACCTTTTTAACCCATTTTCAATTACCAATAAGGTACGAAACAGGAACAAAACTTCTTACCAACTTCAAACAGACAACGGCCACTCACATATCTGATCATATACATGAGTGGCGACGTCGTCGTAGGATGGTAAAAATGTACGTCCCCGATCAGCTCTTAGCTGAATGGTTTATCAAGTCATTACTACCTTCCATCACGGAAGATGTGGCAAAGGGGGCAGTCGTAACAGAAGAGCAAGTTATCGCTCGTGCACAATATCTGGACTTGATTTACACTCAGTCCAGCATGCTCTACGACAAAATACCTGATGCCCCTAGACCAGAATTCTCAATTCCTCCTCTTCCTAAATCAAACAATGACTCTCATGCCGGCGATGACGTGATTGGCACGACAGACACGAAATCGACAAAGGCTACAATCAAAAAGGCCCGTAAGATTTCAGGTCAAAATGCAAAAGATGAGCTTCTTGCTTGAGAAGTAAATGCCGTATCGACAGACAAAGGTAAATAAACCAAACAACCAGGAAGCAAGAAGAAAAGAAAAGGGAAGAAGAAGAAACAGGAGGAATCATCACCTGAAAAATCTTCTTCAAACACTCCTGGAAATAGGAAACCAAAAACTCCATGCTTTATATGCGATGAGGATCATTGGACCGCAAATTGTCCACACAAAACTGAGCTTAAGAAATTCTTGAAGAATTCAAAAACCTCCGCAGTGCTAATTGATCCATTTCCAAATCCAGGAACAAATCTGGTTGAGAGTGGAAATGCTTCCCCGTCTCAAGTGCTAATGTTGTTGGTTTCAAAACAGCAAAATGATGCTTTGATATCGACAAGGAACAAAGATTATGGGAATCCACAGCTGTCGAACAACAAGGATGAAGATCAACCAAGTAGTTCGACAAAAACTTCGACAGAAGTTGTGCCACCCACCATCCCTAAACTAACGATAAAACCGCCAAAGGGAGTAGTACACAAGTCGACATTTAATCCACATGCTAGAGCGGCACAACATTATAATATAGTGGAAGATTTGGCCGAATCACCATCCGCTATGTCGACTCTTGAAGTACTACAAAATTGCCCATCCCAAAGGCAGGCTTTATTATCAGCCATTGGTGGGATTGACCCAAAGGATTCCAATCTTGTATCCTTCGATCATAAAGGATACGATCCTCAGTTACCAGCTCAACTAGCTTTCCTTGTTCAAGTGAAAGCCCTCAACAAAACTATTCATCCAACAATTATTGATGAGGGGGCATCTACATGCATTATGTCGATGAGTTGTTGGAAAACTTTAGGATCTCCAACCTTGTCGTGATCTTCGACGACATTAAAAGCATTCGACGGAAGGACATATACCCCATATGGTATCCTAAATAACTTGAAAGTTGAACTAGGAGGGAAAACAGTAGAAATAGATGTTGAAGTCATCGATGGGAACCTTGATTACAACATCCTACTAGGAAGACCATGGATATATGCCATGGCAGCTGTTGTGTCGACCTATTTTAGAAAGATTGCATTTCCCTTTCAAGGAGGGATTACAATCGTCGATCAAAAAAACTTCCTCCCCAATGGTTCTCAAGTTACTGGAAGCATTCCCATGATCCATGGAAGCCCCCATTCGCTTCAGAATATCGGAGTAGGCCTACTAAAAGATCCTATACTAATGGGAACTTTCGCTCTTCCACCTTCAATCAATCTGGCGGAAGTAGCGAAGATAGGAACCTGCAACATGATATCTTCTAAAAAGATCTCAGAAAACGATATCGACATGGATCATGCAGTGGTTTTGCCCCCGAGCCCAACGGAAATATTATAGCAATCAATGTTCCTAGCATGGGAGGCAAACCCAAATCAACGCTCATCAAGCGTTTGGATAGATAGGTCTAGAGAATATGGTACTCCTTCAGATTCTTGGTCGCGAGTGCATGTCACCGACGAAGGAATTGTCCAATCTATGGTAATTGAAGGAGCACCATGGAATGATTCCCACCATCATTCTCTTCTTCCGGATTGTGGAGAAGATACTCAAAATGACCTTTATCATCCTTCGGTCTTTGATTTTTTATCAAAAACTGTAAATACGGTGGATTCCGAGCGAAACTTGTCCAACATTGAAGAGACTATAGCCATAAATATCTCGACCAAAACAGATGTTGTAGAGAATATTTATGTTGGCCAATGTTGTTCTCCTTCAGAATTGGAAATACATAACGCTCTTTTTCGCGAATTCAGAGATGTCTTTGCTTGGTCATACAGTGAAATGCCATACATTGACTCGAGTATCGTTGAACACGAAATTAAGATGTATCCAGATGACAAACCAGTAAGGCAACGACTAAGACAGGTGCACCCCAAGAAAGCCGTTGCCATTAAGGCAGAAGTCGAAAAACTTCTCCATGCTGGTTTCATCTCCCCAGTTCCTCTAACCGATTGGGTATCGAATATTGTCCTTGTTATGAAAAAACAAGGGACAATTAGAGTGTGCGTCGATTATAGGGATGTAAATCAATCTTGTCCAAAAGACAACTACCCTACACCCTTCATCGACCAGATAATTGATGAATGCGCCAGATGCGAAATCTTTTCATTCATGGATGGATTCTCCGGGTATAATCAAATAAATATCCGCCTACAGGACCAGTCAAAGACTGCATTTATTTTTCCGTGGGGCACATTCGCATATCGAAAATTACCTTTTGGTTTAAAGAACGTAGGGGCGATGTTTCAGAGGGCAATGAATTATGCCTTCCATGACATCAAAAACATCGTTCAATCGTACCTCGACGACCTTCCGGCTCATTCGCGAAAGCGAACTGATCATCCGCAGCATTTAAGAGCAATATTTCTACGTTTCTGACACTACAAGATACGACTCAATCCGCACAAATGTGTATTTTGCATCGGTTCCGGTCGTTTACTTGGCTTTATAGTCTCCAAGGATGGGATTCGTCTCGACCCATGTAAGGTCCAGGCAATCATAAATTTGCCTCCACCTTCGAATTTGCTTCAGATTCAGAAACTCCAAGGAAAATCGAACTTTCTGAGGAGGTTCATTCCAAATTACGCCGAACTTGCTAAAGGTTATACACGTCTTTTGAAAAAGGAGGTATCCTTTGTCTGCGATCAGGTTGCGCAAGCTTCCTTTGATGCTTTAAAAGATTCCCTAATGAAAGCATCATTAATGTACGCCCCTGATTATCAAAGAGATTTTAACCTGTATCTGGCTGCAGCGGATACAACCATTGCAATGGTTTTAGTTCAAGAATTCGATGGAATTGAGCGTCCTATATATTATTTAAGTAAAAACTTAAATGATACAGAAAGCAAATATTCTTACGTTGGAAAGCTAGCGCTTGCAGTTGTTCAAGCGATACAAAGATTTCGACACTATGTCCTCTTTCGGAAAACTACCATTCTGTCAGATTGCAACCCCATGACTTATATATTGTCGCGACAGTTACTGGGGGGAAAATACTCAAAATGGATAGCAATCCTACAAGAGTTTGATCTGGAATTTGTAAAATCCAAGTCAAAGAAAGCTCTAGTTTTCACAGAATTATTGTGTGATCTCCCATCGTCGTCCAACGATGAAACATCCGAAGAATCAATCGTGGATGAGAGTTTGTTTCTGATATCTACAAGCAATGAGTGGTATGGGGATATAATCATTTATCTCCAAACCCAAAAATTTAGGCCAAACACCTCCCACTCTGAACAAAAACGTATTCGATACCAAGCAAAAGACTACATGATCGTTGGTGATACACTTTACCGTCGTGGTATCGATACAGTTCTGAGAAGGTGCCTCACCCATGAGGAGGCCGAAGAAGTCCTAAATGAGTGTCATTCAAGCGCGTGTGGGGAGCATCAATCTGGATATGCTACAGCACAAATTTTTTTACGAGAAGGATACTTCTGGCCAACAATGTTCAAAGATTTCATAACCGCAGTCAGAAGTTGCCATGCTTGTAAAATTTTTGATAGCAAAACCAGAAGACCACCTGCACCTCTATAGCCAATAGTTGCTGTTGGGCCACTCGCCAAATGGGGCATCGATTTCATGACATGTAACCCCACCACGACCGGGGGGCATGGGTATATCATAATCGTAGTTGACTATTTTACCAAATGGGCCGAGGCGACGCCTACATTAGATAATACTGGTGAAACAGCTGCCCTCTTCTTTTTCAATCATGTAGTCACCAGATTTGGCGTACCACAGGCTATAGTCACAGATCATGGATCGCATTTTCGCAATCACATGATGGTCGAATTAGCTGCCAAACTAGGATTGTCTCATGACAGCTTTACTCCATATTATCCGCAAGCCAACGGACAAGTTGAAGCGATCAACAAGGTCCTGAAGCGCATGCTGCAAAGGATGATCAGAGTTCACAAAAGAAGATGGCACCTAATCCTATACTCAGCTTTGTGGGCTTACCGAACATCGGTAAGGAATGCAACTGGGTTCACACCCTTCCGATTGCTATATGGCCTAGAAGTAGTCTTACCAATCCAGTGTGAAATCTCGTCTCTCAAACTCGCAATTGATCTCCTCCCCGGAACTTCAGAAGAAGAGGCTCATTTCTTGGAATTAATCCAATTGGATGAAACCCGTCGTGATGCCGCTTTGGCTAATGAAGCCCATAAGAAACGAGTCAAGGCGCAGTTCGACAAAAATGTCAAACCTCGTGTCTTCTCAGAAGGTGACTTGGTCTTGCTATACGACCAAGAATCTGATAAATTGGGAGCAGGTAAATTTAAGTCTTTATGGATGGGCCCCTATATTGTTAAACGAGTGTTAGCAAAAGGAGCCTACGAGTTAATGGATTATGATGGAATTCCACTGGCGCAACCTCGTAATGGGTTGTACCTCAAGCGTTACTATGCGTAATGGTAACCTGTATGCTTTTGTTATGTTTTTGTTTTCGCTAAAGTATTTATTGTGGTCAAATAATCCACTTTTTACATTTGTTGCAGATGTCAAACCTATTGGAGTCATGTGTTGGATATGCCGACGGAGCGAGTCGTAGTTCGCGAAACCTATCTTCTGCAGCCTGGGCTATTTTTGATCCAAGCGACGAGTTAGTAAGTTTCAGAGGGGTATATATTGGTCGATCAACAAATAACATCGCTGAATATAGTGCGTTGATAGAACTTCTCTCTGATGCCATCACACATGGTATACGTCGACTAATTGTCAGGCTAGACTCACAACTTGTAATACTACAAGTCATTGGTATCTATTCTGTCCGAAATCTAGCTATTTATCGCATGTTCCTAAGGGTTAAGATTTTGGAAAGACAATTTGATTCTATTCAATATCAACATATTTCCAGAAACTTAAACACATTAACTGACTCATTAGCAAATTATGTGTTAGATAGACATTTGCAACATTTATAAAAAGAAACATTCCATCAATGCTTGTATTTGTATCATGTAACTTAACCAAAATAAAACTCCGAAAATCAAAAATATATATAACTGTTTATGGTTTACACATAATGTTCTGTAACCAAGACAAAATCGGTCAAACGACCCAAAAACTCAAAATGCTAGGGGGCACCCTAGTATAATGATGCTCGTGATAGCAAGCCACAATTCCGCAGCGCGTTCATTGTAACTGGATCATGTAGGGCAAGCATGTCCTCTTCTTCATGCTCACGTTCTCGCCATGTAATGGTCATCTTACTCCAAAGATCTCTGAAAAACAAATAAGAGAAGAGTTAGGTCCTGATTTTGGTGAGAAACAGGCAAAAATTTCATCAAAAATTGTGCATCAAATTCCCTTTTTGCGCCCAACGCACCTGCAGCAGTGTTCTAGGTGCGTTGAATGTCAGAAAGCCTTTAGACAGGCCAACATTCAATGCAGGTTTCCATACACTGAGGGTGCGTTGATGGCAAAACGCGTTCCTTAAACCCCAGGGGCTCAGAAAAGCTAGGAATCAAGCTCAAAATGCAAAATGGAGACCATGAAATGAAAGAGCTCAGGGTTAGCTCCTACCTGGTCCAGACGGCGCCGAGAATCGTCCACAGAATCTCCCGAAATCAATTGATGAAAATCGAGGGGGAAAAGCACCTCAAAAGCTCCAACAAACCAAGTTCAAATGAAATGGTAAAATGAGAGGTAAAAACACTTTTTCATTACTTTTACGTAGTTCAATGTAAAATATTAGCGTTTTAACTCGTTTTCAAGCAAATATTGTTCATTTCTGACTAGTTTGATGAAGCAGTTGAAAATACAGTACGATCTTTTAAAGGACAAAGCTATTTATGGTGAAATCAAAACAAGACCATTTAATCGAGCAGTTTTAGCACATAGTTCAAGCTCGTTAAAAAATAAACATAAGACATGGGCAAATGTTTCCACCCGCGTTTAAGCTCGTTAAAAAATGAACTATTCCCCGGTAAATAACCACCGTGAATGAAGTACTTCAGCCATTAAAGCCTTGGTCGTGTTTGCACCGTCACCTCCACTTTTTCATTGGCCAATCATTCACCTCCACTTGATTGTTTACCCATTTGGAGGAACAGCTGCGAAGAGTGATTTCACTAGCCATCCTTGTGACACTGCCGTGATTGCAAAATTCCAAACCTTACTTGGAATCAACTGCTACCTGTTTTATCACTCGTTCCTCAAAAGACGAGTCTTCTTTAAGCTCTTTTCAACTGAATCGTAAAATATGAAAAGATTGCGAGTCCTTGGCCTTCCATCTTGTTAAAGGGACAGGAAGTGCTATCCCTCCTCTAGATTTTAATCTTTTTGGACCTGAGGGATTATTGCCCAAAAATATCGAGCGCTTGTTTTGTTCGGCTCGTTAAAACTATCGAAAATTCATCGCTTCTGTATTGTTTTATACTTTTTCGGACTTAAGGGATTAGATGACGAAAAAGGAATTTTGGAGTTACCTTTACGTACCTTTTCAGACTCTCTAAAATTGAAAAGGACCGAGTTATCTTTGTCGTTAAACTCGTTAAAAAGATTAATAGCGACAAACTTGTCTTTAGACGAGAACGAGTTTCACTATCGCTAGGCTCATTAAAACATAGCGATGGGTTTTCCCGAAGGGAAAATTATAGAACAAGCATATGTTATCCTCCTCAAGCTTGACAAAAATAAAGAGGTACTGGTTAGCAATGACTGGGGAAAAATTGGGAAGAAAACTCAAAGAATCTTTATTGGTAGCAAGTTGCTCTTGAACATGACACTTCCACTCCGTGTCCGAGTCGGGTTGGGTTGTTTCATTCACCGGTCACATCGCCATGGTCACACCATACCATCCACATTTGGGGTTAATGCTACCAATCCATCACATCAGTGTCGCCGCCATGTTCAAGAGAAGTCATCTAGAGAAGCCACCTATGTCTCACCCACTACCATACATTATACTCCATTCTTTCATGACCGCCACCCTGAATCGTATATCATCAGATCGTTTTCACCTCCATCAAAATCATTTGCTCCGTTCCATGTCATTGATGTGGGATTCATTAAGGCCCTCCTTTGACGGATCACTTCTTGTCGACATCAGCTCATTATCCAAGAAGTTGGTCTAGGAACACCCCATTCAGTACTTTGAAGCTTGCATGCCTCAATGGCAAGTTTCTCACTTCTGGCGACAGGTTTACATCAATGGCCTTCGACCAAAAGATTTTGCGTGGTGTTCGACGCCAAGTCCTTTATTCACACCACGTGAATTGTGCTGTAGTACCTTGGGGGTCATTATCATTATTGGTGATTCCTCTCGCGCTTGTTAACAGTTTACATCATTGACTGGTAATCAAGCGATGTCTTTCCATGTTCGACTTCAAAACATTTCTCACATGGATCAACTTGTACTTCGAGTGAAGATCGGATGAGATTGAAGACCCTGGATCTAGTTTCATCCATCCAGGCTGCGATATATATTCAGGGAAATAAAGACATTAAATGTACAAGCACTGCAGCACAGATAATCATCCTACCAAAAGGATGATGGCTCTATCAGAATCATCAGTCTACACTCAGACGATTGTCTGTCCTATGTACATGAAAATGAATTTATAAAGCTGAGCATGGGAATGCCCGCCTCTGCTAGATCATGAAAAACAGTATGAAGATAATGTATTGTATTGTATCTTATTACAGGTCTCCTCCCAGCATTGAAACAACTTCGGATCCTCATAATAAAGCATTGCACCCGACACCAAAAGGTTAATGGCCTCATACTTTAGGGGGCAACTGTTATAGACATTTTTTGTGCCTTACAACTCCAAGCATGAAATGTCCATAAACCAAGGGCTCCTAAGCCCCTAAAAGTGTTGTTCTAACCCCTAAAGGAACAAGGTCAATAGATTACAGCTTCTCCCAGAAGTTCTCCACCTGAAACTGCTCAGAATAAGTCAAAACAGGATCATTTCAGCTGCTCCACTGGCTAGGTGCATTGCATTGCACCTAAATACACTGGCTAGGTGCGTTGCAACACACCTAAATGCACAATGAGGGTGCGTTGGGCGAGAAATGACAAATGGCAGTGTCATTCTGCGAGGTGGAGAGACAATGGAAGTTTCCAGAATCTTCCCCTGTGACACTTGCCTCACTGAATTCGACCAAGGATGAGTAAGAGGCCTTCAGTCTCCAAGTGGAAGCAAGAACTGACAGAGAGAAGACACTAATCAAATCACAAGCTGACTCATCCTCCTTACACATATCTATATATGGATCCCTCATTCCAGAGATCCAGAGGCTGGAATTTTGCATATTGTAAGGAATTTCTATTGGTTTTTTGAGACAAACATCAGAGTATTGGGTGATCTATGCTTTGTTTGAGGTGAAGAGGGGCTTCTTTGCTGGGAGGATGATGCTGGGTCAGGAACCACCGGTTGTAACTCCTCCTGGATCTTTTCTTGTTTATCAATAAAAACTATCTGAGTTTTTCCTCCATGCTTTTGTATCATTGATGCTTGTTACATTTGTATGGTTAACTTAAATCTGATCCTAAGTTGTTTATGAATATAGATCCATGTCTTTGTGTAGTGTTCTTCTTCTGTGATCTTATAGGTACTTGGTGAAGCTGGGAAAGTAAGGGAGCAGGAAGCTGGAGACTGTCAAAGAGGAGAGGGATTAGATCAAAAGATTAGCGCAAGACACAGGTTGGTTCTTTCTATTCCTCTCTATCTATAGTTCATAAAGGAAATACAAAAGTAGTTTTCTCTGTTTGTTTGTAAGGCAGCTGTCACACCTTAGTGGGATAGAGCAGTTCTAAATAGACACTTTTCCCTGTAACAGTTATGCAACAAGAATTTGAAATGTATTTTCCGTGAGAACTAACCTATTTTCTTGGTCTACAGGTGCAACAAACAAAATATTGCATATTTTTCTCACAAACTAAATATCTCAAGTAGATTATTAAGAAGTACATAATGGAAGATTCCAAACCAGTATCTACTCAATGGTAACATGATGTAGTCTCAATTCTAAAGATGATTCTCCTACAGTGAATCAACCAGAGTACAGGTCTATGATTGGAAGTCTGCTTTATCCAATAGGTACCAAACCACATATCATGCATGTTGTAGGAATTGTTGGAAGATTCCAAGCCAATCCAAAGGAATCACATCTTCAGGAGGTAAAGATAATATTGAAATATCTCCAAGGAACTCAAGACTTTGTTCTATAGTATCCTAAAGATACATATCTCACCCTTCATGAATATACAAATGTGGAATGGGCTAGAAATGTTGATGACCAAAAAAGCACTAGGGGAGGTGCATTTTATATGGGATCACGGTTAGTATCTTGGTTTAGCAAGAACCAAATTTCAATTGCCTTATCTACAGCGGAAGCAGAATATGTGGCTGTTGCATCTTGTTGCACAAAACTTCTCTGGATGATGCAAACATTACAATATATTTAAATTAAATGTTCTCCACCCGTCTCCATCCATTGTGACAATATAGGTGTGATTAGTATTTCTGAAAATCCTGTTATGCACTCCAAGATGAAGAACATACCCATTAAGTACCACTTTCTATGAGAACATGTTCTTGAGAAAAAGGTTAAATTAGAGTATGTTCCCTCCAAAGATCAGGTTACTGATTTATTTACCAAACCTCTTCCCATAGAAGCATTTGAATATCTTAGACAAAATATGGGAGTTGTCTCTGCCTCATCTTGTTGTTAAAACCAGTTTGTTTAGTCTACATGTACAAAATCAAAGGATTGTTTTCTACATGCTGATCTCATGAAGCAGAGTCACGTATATACACGATTTTCTATTCTAAAAATAACATATGTATTTTTCCGATAGAAAAACAGTGCGTTAGACTCAAAATCAGTTTCTGATATGCCTGTTCAGTCTGATGTTGATGGATATAGTTTGTTGATATGCTTTTCTCCTTCATGTTTATTTGATTGATGAATATGCCTTGACGAATTAATTTTGGACAATGAACAGGTAGGACAGGTTCACTGGGAGCATTAGCCTTCAAAATATTATGCATTGCTGGCATCATGGTTGTTGAATTCAGCTATGGTCTCAGTTATTAATGTCATTTCATGAACGCGTCATGTAAAGACCTATTGTGTAATAATATGTATCTTTTTGTCATTGTCGATTATGGATGAGTCACTTTGGGCACATGATGTAATTTGTACCCCCACCATTCATGGGAAGGATGATGTAATAATTGCAATTTTAAGTCATATATGAACATTTGATATATCCCCACTTGGTTGGGTGACTGATGTATGTATGCGTAATTGGTGATAGGATGGTCATACTCACATAGGTGAGTTATAGAGTCATGTTATTCTTTTTGAAAAATATTTCTGTATACTCTGCATGTGCTTAGGGGGAGCGTGGACAGTATAGTGCATCTCATCATGTACCAAGGGGGAGAATATCTTGGTTCGCCCCTTGCCCTTGATGTCAAAGGGGTAGAGTATCTTGGTGTTGGTGTTGTTTAATATATCCAATAGGTTTTACAACTTGAAGTGATAAACACCAATATGGTTGCAATCAAGTCCAAAGGGGGACATTGTTGGCATTATGGTATATGTGTTGTCCTTGATGACAACTCACATATATGATAACTGGATGTATCCACATGTCCGACCATACATGTTAAAATGATGTATGATGGAAACTCACATTATAACAAGTCAATTCAGAGGTAACATAGTAATGGCACAAAAGAACATGATGAGGGGACAAAGGATTACAGATGAGAATCAAGAAATTGAGGAAAGATAATGTTTTAAGTTATATACGTTGTTTAACCTAGTCCAATTCATGTATTCATTCAAGTGCATAGAATAAAAGGTGTGTATACATGTGCCCACAATTTCATAGAAGGAAAAGCATGTATGGGATGGAAAATTGAGGTTAAAGAATTCCAAGGGTCCTGTTGAGGGCCCCGAAATCGGGTCAACAACAAGGGGGATACCCACCCGGTCGGGAACTTGGTTGGCGGCTCCTTGCCCGTTTGGTGTAGCGGGTCCGACTGGGGATAATGGGACCAGCTTCCAAATCTAAAAGATGTGTGTGTGTGTGTGTAGATTTTGACAATGCTAATCTAAAGGTAATTTTAAGCTAATTTAATTCTAGACTCTAAACTGACTCTATGCTACTGTAATCTAACAAAAACAGCACATCTAATCTATACTAACCCGGGGTAAAATTCTTTCGTTATGCGATCTAAAAAGATTTCATACAACAACTGGTAATAAAGATCATTCAGCTACCATAAGAATATAAATCAATTAAGATAAACCATTCTGCATAAGAAGTTAGGCAGAACAGTTGTGAACAACATATCGCATAATCAGTTATTCATATGTCAAGCACAAACAAATGACTCCACCGTACAAAAGTGCCAAATGGTAACCCACACATTCATACATTAACATATAAACAATTTAGCTGTATATCACTCTAAGAATATGAGCAAAAATTGATCAAGAGATAAAAGTATCATTTATGACTGATTTCACTCACAAACTTCAAGCAATAATGATTTATCTCTACTTACTTCTAACATCTACTAAGAGTACAGAAGTGCAACATCAGCAGCAGACATTAAAATGTAAACATAAATAAATCTCGATCCATCCATTCATCAAAAACCCCCTCCGAGGGTGCAAAAGTGCATGTTCTGAGGACAAGTTTTTTGACAAATTTCCGGACCCTTCTCCAAATGCCATGAGAAGGGTTAAATACTACTAACTAACTAATATTAATTACACAAATTTAGGAAACGGCTTCAAATGACCGCCCTTTTACTAAAACAAATTTATTTCTAAAAATTGAATCTAATTTCTAACCGTTTCTGTATCTGCTCCTTAGTGATGTAAGCAATGCAAGTTTCACTTGGAAAGAGTCGGCTGGTTGTCTTTTCCTTTTACTCGAGAGATAAAAGTAGAAATAACAAAAGCTGGCACCTCTTTCTGACAAACTAGAAGATATTTTTGAAAATCTTCCTCTGGCTGGATGTTTTTGTTGTGTGTATACTTAGTATAACCCAGATTTCTTTCAAACTGATTGTGCTGTTGCTATTTCGGTTTCTGGCCGTGCGAATGACTCAATGAGTTAGGGATTTCGTTGCCTGAACAATCTTACGTATTGAAAATTGCTTCCGTTATTTGTTCCAGGCTTTTCTGAAGCATCATCCCTTTTTAGCGTTTTTCTTTTTGCTTTATCCAATCTGAGCTTCAGGATCTTTTGCAAACATGCTGCTTTTGTGCGCCTTTGACTCTGAGTCTTGGATAGTCTATTTTCATCAGTGCTTGTTGAGTGATACTCTGGAATCCGCGGCCCTGTTGCATGCGGCATTCATCTGCGAAGGCATCTCCTCTCTGTTCTTCTAGTATTGGCGCTTTCCCCTTTTCCTTGGATGTTTCCTGCATATAGATTTATATTAGTTGCTACCTTGCAGTTCACGCGAAGGAAAAGAGAATTGATGAAAAGATTGACATGAAATCTTTAAGTTCTAATGAATGCATAATCATGACACTCATAATGACTTGACTCTTCGAAAAACGCAACACGATTATCTTTGGATACTCAGGCGTGCAATCATTAATTTTCCTTAAGGTGCGCGCTTAATTTTGGGTTTACAGATCATGCCGAAGAAACTTTGTGATGAGTGGTTTCTGCGATTTGCATCACAGCAATTAATAGTCTCATTCGTCGCAGATCGCAAATCGCAAAATCATAGTTTGTAGGATCGCAGATCGCAAATCGCAATATCGCAATTTTCATTTGCTCATTGTGTGTTGCTTTTGCGACGTTGCGATATGCGACGTCGCATATCGGCCGTCGGCGATTCCTTTTTGTTTTCTTTTAAGGGCACTTTCAAAATATGCGATGCGATGAATTTCACATCGCTTCTTTGCAGCTTATTTACGCGCATAGGAAAACGCTTCACTCTCTCTTTGCGATGCGATATAGCTTTTAGGGAGTTAAACACAAAAATTTTGATAAAAATATTTTTTGGATTTTTTGTTAAGGGTCCCCCTTTGCTTGATGTTATTGCTAATATCAAACAAAGAGGGGGGTTGTTGGTGACCACAACAATGGTGATTCACTGTGAAGAACCAGTTATCTCTGCTTTTCTATTGACATTTCCACTTCCGAAACAAAAAGATTTTCATATGTCTAAATTTTGTTATGGACAGATAGAGTAGATTACCCCTTATCCTGTCAATGATACTTTGTCTCAACCCTTCTTTTATTCCAATTGTCTGCTTCCTTAGGCTTAGTTCTTGCATTCATACCAGACATTACTTGGTCCTTTTTTTTTTTAAAGATAAAATAAGGTCTTCTCTGCGTACTGGCTTTAAAATATGCTCATTTGTCGTAGGTAGAGCCTCTGCTGCCTGCAAGTGTCCATAGCCTCGACAGGGTTATCATGTCATCCAACAATGATCCTTTTTCCTGCTTGAAGTTATTTACAACATTTCAAAGAAAAATCCTTTTTGACACTTTTTCCTTTTTTACTCTCTAAAGAACAATGTCTTAGTTTGGTGGCCAAATTATGACACAGTCATTCACTTGATTTACACTTTTGCTGAACAAGCTGGCTCGTGATGAGACCCCTTGTCTTTTGATTGCAACAATATTGAGTCGTTGCCCTATTTTGATAGACAGTTTTGGCAAAGTCAGCAAGTTATAATATCTGAGATCATGATAAGCCGGCTCGTGATGAGACCTCTTATTCTTTGAGATATAGTGTTTTCTCGGATTGTTTCTCTGAATGCTGCGATTTCCTTTAGCAGGGAGGAAGTCATTGTTTTTCCTTAAGAAAGCTCTGGACGACAATAATAGCGTTTGAAAACAACAGCTTTACAAAGAATATTTATTTTATTATTGATGCTACCTTTCATTGTGCTGGCATAAAACAATATTTTACCAAAGGTTGCTTTCATCAAAGTTTTTTTTTTTTTTTTGAGAGGTTGAAACTAATGTCATATTCAGGTTAAAGTTAACTCTATTTGTCAATAATAAAAATCAAAATTTTTTGAAAAGTTTTGCTATTTGTACAAGTGAAATCAAAATCTGATAGAGAGTTAGTGTGCTCTTTCATGAATCTTTTTCAATGATCATTTACAACCGGTTTTATTTATAAGAAAGAGAAAAACAAAATAAAAGAAACTAAAACTATCCTACAAAAATAGAAGAGTGATCTTCTATGGAAAATATATTTTAACAATTTGTCCATTCACAGGCAAAGAATCTCTTCTACCTGCCAAATCCTGCAACACAAATGTCGATGGGCCTATGAATTCTACAATCTGAAAAGGACCAAGCCACAGCTTCTGAAATTTCGTATGTTTGCCCTTTTCTTCATGAGCCTTATCCCATTTCAAAACTAAATCTCCCATCTCAAAGTTCTTTCTGGTTATGATGGCTGAGTCAAAAGAGGATTTTATTAGCGCTTGGTGGTGAGCATGGGTTTTCTTAGCTTGTTCTCGGCATTCTTCTAGTTTGATTATCTCCATTTGTCTCAATTGCAAAGAGGAAGTAGATACTTCATCGATGTGTTGTACTAAAGACAAAGAGGGAATGACTAAGTGAGTTGGAAGAACCACTTCTTTCCCATAAACCAAACTAAAGGGAGAAGTGCCGATTGAAGCTTTCTTCATGATTCTATCTGCCCATAAAGCATTTACCAGCGCTTTGTGCCAATTCTTTTGGTTTTGGTTGACTGTTCTTTTGATAATCCTGATTAGGTTTTTGTTTGTTGATTCAGTTTGAACCCTCTTTTTAGTGCAAACTCAGTCATTGCATTTCCAGAAAAGTATGATGCATTATCAAAGATTAAGGCCATTGGCAATCCAAACCTAGTGATGATAAATTGATCTATGAATTCAATAACGTTTTCAGAATTAACTGTCTTGAGAGGAACTGCTTCTACCCATTTAGTAAAATAATCTGTTGCCGTGAGGATATACCTATGCTGCTTAGAAGAGTGAGGAACGATCTTGTTACACAGTAATTTATCACTGCCTTCCTGTCAGTCACCCTGTTGTGTCCAGAAGTCACAATCACTAAGTGTTTGATCCCTGAACTAGCTTAAAACCCATCTTTCCAAAGTTTTGTGCATCAGCGCGTCTGTTCCTAAAATAACCGCGATGACCAGCGCCTCGCAGTGTATTTCGTGCGCTGCCATCGCGGAAGAACATCACTTTTCCGCGATGACGCACAGCGCGGCTTTCCCGTGTTCTTCCGCGCTGACATGACTTGTTCAGTTATTGTTATGTGCTGACAGCGCGGCAGTCTCCATATAATCCGCGCTGATCCAGTTTGGGCGAATTTGTTCAAACAACCAGCCTTCCAGATCTCTCCAGGCTTGGTTGTTAGCTTTGTGAATATCGACTCCCTTCTATGGCATGTCTGTTCGACCCTTTGCAACTACTCCCCTTGAAGATAAGCTCATCCTTCCACCTTTTTAGGAGACTCCTTCTCCTATATAAACTTCCACCATTACCATGAGCAGCTAGTTAGAAACTAGTGGGAACTAGCTAGACTTAGCTTGGATTGTACAGAGCTTGTAGTGCTCAGATTGCTGCTATAGGTTTGGTGTGTTAGGAGTGGAAGTGATTGATTGCTTTGGGAAGTTTGTTTGTGACATTTGTGTGAGAGAGAGAGAGTTGTTTGTCTTGGGAGAACCATCCTCAAAGGTGAATGCTTGAGATACATGCTGACTGATCCCTCCTGAGAAGTTTATCGACGTCAGAACATTTGGTTGTACTCTTCTCTATTCTGATTAATAATAGATGACTGCTATTATTGTTCCATTCTCGTTTGTTTATGCAATGGATAAATGTGAATTATGTCTTTTCTGACTGGCATATAGTTACTTTTACTAGATTTCACGCTTGCGTTTGCCTTCTCTTCGTGTGTGCAGGTGTCCGTTCGCGGGGATCGCGGAGGACTGTGACCAGCCGAAGCGAAGGAGCGAAGGAGACATCTCTTCGTCCAACGACAGCGCAGGAATCCAAGTAGGTGCTCTTACTTCTTGTTTAATTGTAACTAGGAACATGCGTGGCAGCATTGTGTGATTGTTGCTAGACCCCTATTGGGCTAGTAGGGATCGCCTCTATCCGTAGAGGGGATTTACCTCTCCAACAATTTGGCGACTCCGCTGGATCAATTTGAAATCGAAACTTAATCTCAAGATCAACTATAAAATGAACCGAATGAATCTAAAAACGCATTGGAACTAAACACAAATATCTAGAGGTCTAGGTTAGAGACGTGTTCCGGCGTCTTTAAACATAGTCACTGTTGTTTCACATTAGGTTGGGTGATTCCTCCTTCTGTGACTCGATAGTGGTCTAACACAGACTGCGCTCCCACGTACCGTCACGTATATAGGGAGACCCCACTAGGCTTTTATCCTTGATCCATAGGAAGCCGAGTCTGCCGCCTTATGATTCGCAATGCAGTGAACACAGCATTCACGAAGATTGACCACCCGTACCCTAAAAAGTATTCTGTGTTTTTGCGAAAAGTCTGGCACACCTTTTACCTAGAGTCTCCAGAGCAGTCACTTTTGATCCTTTTCGGACTCCCTAAACGAAAAGGTGTCTGTGAGCGTCTTGTCACTTCGTGCTCATTAAACATTCAAAGGAGACTGGAGTCATCTTTTCGTCCTTTTCTCGACTCCTGAAACATGAAAAGGTCAAGTTTAATTCCAGTGTCTTAACAATTTATTCGGCCTCGATAACATTTCCTGGTTAGATCTTATGTGCGCTAGCCTGAGTAGGTTTCGTGTTCGTCTGCTATGGCAACTTTTCCGGGATTCACTAACCCAGGTTCCCCCTCTGATGGGAACCCAGGACAATTCCCTCCTCTTGGGAATGTTGGTGCTCCGTATATGGCGACGTTGTCCCTACCAGGGTTAACTGTCGGGTTGCCTGTGTGGTTGTTTTCAACATCTTTGGTCCCTACCGTATCGGCTGTTAGTCCATCAGTCCCTCCACCTGAACAACATCATGTTGATCCTAAGGTGGATCTCCCCCCTTCGACGCCTACTTCTACGTCATCCTCTTGTACTTCGCCTGGTGAAATTCTCGATGGGAGTAACCAGGTGGCTAAGAAGAAGAAGAGGAAGACCAAGAAGAAGAAGTCCCCTAAGGGAGAGCCTACACACACAGTCCCCCTCTCAAGTCCAGCTATCCACTCCAGTGCACCTGAAGTCGGGTCACCTTCTGCTCCTCCGTGGAAGGTTAAGTTTCCTTGTCGATTATGCAAGGAGGGCCATCTGCTTCGTGATTGTCCTGGCATTCCCAGGGTACTAGAAGTATGGTCTCGCGATCCGGCCCACCCTTCATCGTCCACTGATGATCATGGCGATGCTACCTCATCAGTTGGGAATGGTAAGGAGAAAAGGAAGTTTCGAATCCCCTGTCAACTTTGTGAAGGCAAACATCCCCTTCACCTTTGTCCCCTCATGGATAAAGCCTCTGCTGTGTTGGAAAGTCTTGCTGCTCCTCCGAATCCATTTCCCGCCGGTTATCAACGTCTTTCTACAACTGTAGATCGCGCCCTTGTTGACAAAGAGATTGTTTCAGATTCCTCTTTTGTCCAAGCCCCTCTTCCTGAACCTGGCTGTTCCCAGTCTGTTCCAGACCCGCCGTTGGTCGGAAAGAGTGTTGATTCGAGTTCACCTCCTCTCAAGCACTCTGTTTCGGAAGAGCAAAATTCTCATGTTCTTCTCGTCTCCTCAGATTCTCCTGAGCTTGATAAAGGTTCTCCTATCGAAACCTCTCCGGAGAATTTAGATTCGGTTCTTTCCGAGCAGGGGGGCAACCATATGGTTCCCCCGCCAAGTAGTTCAGTCATTTCTTTTGATTGGAGTCGTTTGACTACCCCTCCCCTTCCATCCCACGTGCCTTTCTGGGTCACCGCCTATGCTTGCAATAAGGCGCTGCCTGGCACTGTGTTAGACGAAGGAGCATCGGTTAGTCTTATGCCCGTTACTACTTGGCGAGCTTTGGGTTCCCCATCGCTTGTACCTGTCGCACCGCATCTCACTGCGTTTGACGGAGGAACGAGTCAGCCATTAGGGATCCTTCCAAAGTTTCCTATTACTTTGGGGGGCAAGACTGTCTATATAGACATCTCAGTTACCCAAGGTTCTTTAGACTTCAATCTTCTCCTTGGTCATGATTATGTGTATGCCATGGGAGCCCTTGTTTCTTCACTTTTCCGTGTGGTTTGTTTTCCACACGATGGAAGAATCGTGACGTTCGATCAATTATCGTTCGTTCGTCCACAAGCCCCTCCGGCGCACTCGTCCTTCCCTCCCGGTTTTCATCCACAAGTTGCATCTGCCTCGCCGCAAATCAACTACGTGGCCACCTACCCCGTGCCCGTACCCAGTGATGACACCATCGTGCATAGTGTCTTGGGGGCATTGGGTTATGACTTCCGAGATATTGACCTCCCACTGGGAGCGCCACTCTTGGAAGCCCCAACTTCCTGTTCATTATGATGAAGTTCGGGCGGAGCATAGTTCACTTTCCTATGTCAAGCTCCCTAAAAAATGAAATTAGGTCTGGTTGGAGCATAGTTCTTTTCCGGTGTCAAGCTCCTTAAAAAATGAAACCAGGTCTGGTCGGAGCATAGTTCCTTTCCGGTGTCAAGCTCCTTAAAAAATGAAACTGGGTCTGGTCGGAGCATAGTTCGCTTTCCTGTGTCAAGCTCCTTAAAAAAATGAAACTAGGTGTCGGAGCATAGTTCCTGATCTTGTGTCAAGCTCGTTAAAAAATGAAACACGGGTTATGAGGATAGTTCTTTTACTGTGTCAACCTCATTAAAAAATGAAACACCTCCCTTTCCAGATCGAGTCTTTTGATTAAGATCTCGTAAAATACAAGTCGAGTCTTTCATAGATCTCGAGAGTGAACCTTCATTCCATCCACTTTGTTGAATGCAATGAAGCTTGGGGGTCATGTACCTCGATTTTAATTATTATGCTGGGGGGCATGCAAACTTATAACAAGCATAGTTTTTCGTTTCAAGCTTGTGTAAACATGAAACATAATCCAAGCAGAGTTCTCCATGGTTCAAGCTTGTGTAAAAATGAACCCATACCCGATTTACATCTCGTGATTGCCATTTTTATCCATTGGATTTTGCTAGATGAGCCTTGGTTGTTTTCATTCCATCGCCACCATCTCTTTGGCCGATCATATGCTTTCACTTGGTTGTTTATCCTTTCCTGAGGAACCGCAGCGATGAGTGGTTTTATTAGCCAGCCTCTTGACCATTACATGTTTTGAGCAGTTCCACCATTACCGGAACCAGTTGCTACCCTTTATCCCACTCGTTCCTCTAGGACGAGTCACCTTTAAGCTCTTTTCTGACTCGTAAAATGTGAAAAGATTGCCGAGTATTTTTCCCTTTTTGACTCGTTAAAGAGAATAAAAATGGAGGTCTGCTTTAAGCTCTTTTCTGACCGTTTAAAGATGAAAAGATTGCCGAGTCCCCCTCTCGACTTGTTAAAGAAATGAGAGGCAGTCGCCTTTTAAGCTCTTTTTCCGACCGTTAAACCAAAAAGATCGCCGGGTGTTTCGCACTCGATATTGGCTCTAAAACGACGTGTCTTCGACCACTTTTTTACTTTTTCCGGTCGGAGACACTATTCATGAAAAGTACTCCTCGGTTGTAATGACCGGGCGGTTCTTTCGAGCACAGTTTTATACTTTTTCGGGCTCGAGAGACACAACTGTACAAAAAAGGACCCCCCTGGAGTCTCCTTTTCCGCATTCTTTTCAGACTCTCGAAACAAGAAAAGAAGCCGAGTTTTTCCTTTGTCAGGCTCGTTAAACACTCAATGACATCGGATATTGTCAACATGACACACGCCAAGCATATGTTATCCCCGTCAAGCTTGTCATCCAAAAATAATCGGGGTACCTGCCTGCAAAGGTGGGGAAAATGGAACTTTGATTACAGTCGTCTCGGCAGTACGTCACTCTTGAACATGGAACTCCGCTGTTTCGTGTCTGGGTGGGGTCATCTCATCTCGTTTTCACTAGCCTCCATGGGTCTGGGATATCCTATTTGACCTCTCATCTGTTCATTTCCATCATCATCCTATCCGCTGCTCATTTGATGTCAAGTACTGCCAAATCCGTTACAGTGCCGTTATATGTTCAAGAGAAGTTGTCCTCTGCCACAATGCAACCTAGTTCGCTATCTCATCACAAATTATTATACCTCTGTCTCATGTCGATGATGTGGGAATCATCATGGCCCACCTTCGATCAAGGCCACTTCTCGTCGACTTCAACTCATTATCCGAGAAAGTGACTTAGAGACTCTTTCCAGGTGCCTTGGAGCCTGCATGCCTCAATGGCAGGTTCCTCGTGTTCGACGCAAGGTTTACATCATTGACCTACGATCGAATGATTCCGTGGGTGTTCGACACCAGCTCATTGATTCACACGCCACGGATTGTACCTATAGTACCTTGAGGGCCATTGTCATTATTGGTGGTACCTCTCGCGTCTGTTAACGGTTCTCATCATTGGCCGGTAATCAGACGATGTTCATGCATGTTCGACTCCAACCCCTGTATTCACATGTGTGGACTTGTACTCTGTTCGGGTCGAGATGGAGCGCAAGACCCTGGATCCTTGCTCACTGTGGTCCAGGTTGCGATTTTGTGGATAATCATTACATGACTCATTGATGGATGGCTGCGCCCATACCTGCGTCTTCATGGATGGCTGCGACCATACCTTGTCATTATTATGGTCTCTTTAGCTGGGTGGCTGCGTCCATACCATAGACCAGTCTCGCATGTCTTTTGGATGGCTGCGCCCATGCCTAGACTGCATGTATATGATTGTCAGAGATTTTTCGGTACTTCCTGGTGGTGTTCCAGTTCGGCGTGTGTTGTAAAGCATTTCACCCGTCCCACTCTCTCGGTCTTCATGCTTTAGGGGGCATCTGTTACACAGTAATTTATCACTGCCTTCCTGTCAGTCACCCTGCTGTGTCCAGAAGTCACAATCACTAAGTGTTTGATCCCTGAACTAGCTTAAAACCCATCTTTCCAAAGTTTTGTGCATCAGCGCGTCTGTTCCTAAAATAACCGCGATGACCAGCGCCTCGCAGTGTATTTCGTGCGCTGCCATCGCGGAAGAACATCACTTTTCCGCGATGACGCACAGCGCGGCTTTCCCGTGTTCTTCCGCGCTGACATGACTTGTTCAGTTATTGTTATGTGCTGACAGCGCGGCAGTCTCCATATAATCCGCGCTGATCCAGTTTGGGCGAATTTGTTCAAACAACCAGCCTTCCAGATCTCTCCAGGCTTGGTTGTTAGCTTTGTGAATATCGACTCCCTTCTATGGCATGTCTGTTCGACCCTTTGCAACTACTCCCCTTGAAGATAAGCTCATCCTTCCACCTTTTTAGGAGACTCCTTCTCCTATATAAACTTCCACCATTACCATGAGCAGCTAGTTAGAAACTAGTGGGAACTAGCTAGACTTAGCTTGGATTGTACAGAGCTTGTAGTGCTCAGATTGCTGCTATAGGTTTGGTGTGTTAGGAGTGGAAGTGATTGATTGCTTTGGGAAGTTTGTTTGTGACATTTGTGTGAGAGAGAGAGAGTTGTTTGTCTTGGGAGAACCATCCTCAAAGGTGAATGCTTGAGATACATGCTGACTGATCCCTCCTGAGAAGTTTATCGACGTCAGAACATTTGGTTGTACTCTTCTCTATTCTGATTAATAATAGATGACTGCTATTATTGTTCCATTCTCGTTTGTTTATGCAATGGATAAATGTGAATTATGTCTTTTCTGACTGGCATATAGTTACTTTTACTAGATTTCACGCTTGCGTTTGCCTTCTCTTCGTGTGTGCAGGTGTCCGTTCGCGGGGATCGCGGAGGACTGTGACCAGCCGAAGCGAAGGAGCGAAGGAGACATCTCTTCGTCCAACGACAGCGCAGGAATCCAAGTAGGTGCTCTTACTTCTTGTTTAATTGTAACTAGGAACATGCGTGGCAGTATTGTGTGATTGTTGCTAGACCCCTATTGGGCTAGTAGGGATCGCCTCTATCCGTAGAGGGGATTTACCTCTCCAACAGATCTCACCTATTATGTCCAAGCCCCATTGGTTGAATGGTTGCTCGATGTTAACCAGCTGTAGTGGCATGGACGATTTCCTTTGTTTCCCTGTAGCAGTCTGGCAGATTTGGCATTTCCTTACGTAATTGTATGAGTCTTTGAACAACGTGGGCCAATAATATCCTGCACGTAAGATCTTATGCGCAGTAGCTTCTCCAGCATAGTGTCCACATGCTGGTCCATCGTGGAGTTCCTACAAAACCTTTTCGGCTTCAGTTTTCTCAAGACACCTAAGAAGTACAGAATCATAATTCCTTTTAAACAGAACATCATTTATGAGCTGGTATTGTTTAGCTTTCAACCTCAGAGCTCTTTTCTTGGTGTGATCCAGGTGTGATGGAGCATACCCGTTCTTAAGATAATAAATGGTGTCCGCATATAATGATTCTGAGTCGTTTAGGCTTACCTCATACGTGTGTACCTCTTCAGATGAGTTCTCAGGAATTTGCGACGCTCCAGCTAACATCTTGCAGAAGCCTTGACCCCTTACGATGTTTGCTGGTTTGATCTTAAGATCGTATTCTTGTAGAGCGGTAATCCAATTTGCTCTCTTTTCGCCCACATCCTTCTGTACCAAAAGGTTTCTTACCGCTGGAAACGATACTACGACTTTGGTATGGGCTTTAAGTAAGAAAGGTCTGAAATATTTGATCGCTTTGAAAACGGCATATGCCTATTTCTCCACATCTGAATAATTGAGTTCAGCACCTTGTAAGTTCGAGCTAAAGAATGTGATTGGAGCTTCCGCCTTCTCTTGATTTACTTGAGTCAAAATCGCGGCATAAGATTTCTCTGAGGCAAAAGTGTATAAGATGAAAGATTCTCAAAAATTTGGGGTAGCTAAAGATGGAGCATTGATGATAGCTTGTTTGAACAAGTTCAATGCTTCGTGCTCATCTTGACCCCATTTAAAATTTGAATTCTTTTTTATCATATTTTGTAAGGGGAGAAATAATACGTGAAAAATCCGGGACAAACCTTTTTACAAAATTGATCTGTCCAAGGAAAGATTGCATGGCCTTTTTGTTATGGGGTATGGATATTTCAGAAATTTCTTTGATTCTGTCAGGTTCAATGTGAATACTAGATTTCGACACTATGAATCCAAGCAATTTCCCTTCACTTAATGCGAAAAAAGATTTCTTTGGGTTAAGTGAAATCCCATACCTTAAGCATCATTGAAAGATTTGTTTCAAATCTTTGAGATGGTCGCTTCGCTTCTTGGAGTACGATGTTATATCATCCAGGTAAATCACTACCGATTTATTGACTAAACCTTTAAACGCGATGTCCAAGGCTCTCTGAAAGGTAGCACCGGCATTGATCAGACCAAATGGCATCTTCCGATATGCATATGTGCCCCATTTGGTTCGAAATGTGTTTTTCAACTGATCATCGGGATGTACCAGCACTTGATTGTATCCTGAAAATCCATCCAGGAAAGACATTAATTCTGAGCCCGCTACTGCCTGTAGTATTTGCTCCATAGGTGGGAGGGGAAAATTATCTTTCTGACAGGCTTTGTTGAGATTCCGGAAATCAATACAGATTTTAATATCTCCGTTTTTCTTCCTAACAGGCACCATATTGGATACCCATTTGGAGTGTCTGACAGGGAAAATTATTCTGGCTCTCAACAATTTATTTAGCTCAGTCTTTATTTGATTTTCTAAGTTGGGGTGGATTTTTCTGAGCTTCTGCTGGACAGGTTTTTCATTGTCAATCATAGGGATAGTGTGTTGAATGATAGAAGTGTTGTATGTTTTCAGCTCATCGTAATTCCACGCAAAAACGTTTTTGTATTGTCTCAGAAGACGGATATATGCTGATTTTTCTTCAGGGGCTAGGCCGTGGCCTAGATTAATGTTTTGCGGCTTCTGATCGGTTCCTAGGTTCACTAATTCATAATTCAGAGTTGAACTATAGAGTTTAGAATTGGCAGACCTTTTAAACCGACTTTTCAAATCATATAAATCTTCTAACTTAGCCACCGATTTAGGTATAGCATTATCAGTGCTATTTTGTTGAATTTGGTGATCATGATGGTCTTCGTCAATTATTTGATTTGAGTAGGATCCTTCAGAAGTGAGGAAATTTACAATGTCTGGATCGTCGTTGAATACTCTCCAGTTGGTGATGTTGTCAGGGATGGATGGTCTAAAGATTAATTCTATTGAAAACCTATCGGGACTAAAATCTTCGGAGGGAATCAGTCTAGAGGCTACGTTAGCTAACAGGTCTGCGCTCGCATTTTGGAGTCTTGGGATTGACGAAATATTGAATGCTATGAAATGTGAAGTCAGATCTTGTACTAAAGATTGATAGTGCTTTAAATGACTTGACAGGCAATGTATGGTGTTATGTAACTATTTGACAACAATTTCGGAATCTCCAAAGACTTGAAGATACTTAACATTCAACCTGATTGCTTTGTATAGGCCTTCCACCAAGGCTTCGTACTCCGCTGTATTGTTTGTGCAATCGAACTCAAGTCTGCATGTAAGCATGATCTTGTTCCCATCTGGGTTAATCAGAATGCATCCTGCTCCTGCTCCCTCGTTAGATTTAGAGCCATCAAAATATAATTTCCAAAATAAAGATGTATTTACAGAGTTATCTAAAAAAATAAAACACTTTGAATCACCAGTTTGGGAAAAGTTTTCAACTTGGGACACAACTGAATTTTCTAAGTAAGGTGAAGTGTGAGCATTGAAATTGCCGAGGAAAGAATCTACCGAGTAATTGCCTATGATACTGTTGTTGTATGCTATTGCTTCATTCTCTCCTTCCAATTCTGTCACTATGTACTTTTGGTGCAATTCTCGTTCAACCTTTATTTGATTGCGTTTACTGTTGTAGGCTAACCACATGTGCGACCAGTCGGTTGAGAAATATCCGTGGAGTTTCTCGGACCAATCCCTGCTAAGAATTAAACCATAGAATTCAGGGATATCAGCTACTAGAATGTCGATAACCTGACATACTTTCGGGTTAGACGACAATCTTATGGTCACCTGGTTAAGTTCACCAATCACTTCGACTTGAGATCGATCAAGTTGAACTATGCGCACTGCAGATTTCTAAGGCTGAACATTCAATTCGGCACATATTGATCTGGGTAGAATATTCGTTGAAGCACCAGAATCAATCAAGCAATTGTGCACGTTTTTATTGAAAATTTCATAAGTGAGAAGAAAAGGAGGAGTATGGGATCTTGACCTTCCTCCAATCAAAGCAATGTCATTCGGATCAATCTTATTGATCATGTTGGTTGGAGGTCTTCCCATGTTGTGGGAAGCTACAACTGTAGGTAAAGATGTAGTAGGCACGGCATGTAATTCTTTCATCATTATTTTTTGTTGATGTTTCAATTTGCTCAATTCGTAAAGAGTGATATTAGCCCTAGTCTTTTTCATGTCATCGATAATATTATACTCCATTTCATCCGACACTATCAGTGTTCTTGATGGAGGTGCTTGATCTGATTGGACTAGGCTAAATTGGGTCGCTCTAGCAGTTGTTTTCTTTGTTGCGACCTTATCTTTTGTTACAGGGCCTGCGCGCTTCTGTTTAGGGGTAGTTTGGGGAGGATCAAGTTAATTTTTGCTTCGTGTGCTAACCGGAAATGCTTCTTGATCCTCTTCTTGTGGGAGGATGAAATCCGACATTCCTTGTAGTTCCACAACTTCTTCATCATCGGTCTGCCCTTCAATGGTATTCTCTTCTTCTTCTTCTTCTTCAGATTCGACGTTTGAGACAACATTGGGTGGTTTCACCTCCATGGGAAGGTTTCTTTTAAAAGATCTGTAGGGCTTTTTTGAAGAAGTTTCTGCTACTTGTTTTCTTATATCAATCATCCCGTTGGACATGGCCTTTAACACCTTTTGTAATCCTTCCATATCGAAAGGATCCTTCGTTTGCTTCTTCTTGGTGTCTTCTTTGAAAGAGATCTTCTTAGATTTGTGTTCTTCTATTGCAGATCTCTTTTCTAGGGCAACTACGCGTTTTTCTACTGCTAACGCCTCAGTTAAGTTTTCAACTAAGGTCGTCTGGTTTGCCCTATCTACAAAGATAGCCAAGTTTGATGGTAAGGCCGTGATGTACCATTCACATCTTACTTCCTCACTGAGTTGAGAAGCAGCGAGAATTTTGTTGAGGATCTTATTGAACCGTAAATTGAAATCTTTAATGGGTTCTCTAGCCTCAGCTTTAAGATTAGATAGGTCATTGATCAATGTCGTTGTTGATCTGTCATCGAAAAACTTGGTGAGGAATTGATTTTGAAAAATGTCCCAACTTGTGATGGACCCGGAAGGTAACGAAAAGTACCATGACCCGGATGTTCCTTGCATTGTGTAAGGAAAAGGTCGGACGACAGCATCTTCGTTAGTAACTCCGTTGAGATTAACAAAAAGCATGAAATTATTGATATGCTCCTCAGCTAGCATGCCTGTTTCTGGATTGAATTTAGGTAGCCACTTCTCAGGATGGGCCGATATTGGCCTCAGGGGTGGAGGCATTAAAACTGCCCCAGGATTGTTCCATGGAGACTGGGCCATCGTTGAGCCGCTAGTTAATGAGAGTGCAGAAGACGGTCCCTGATGCTGAGAAGATGAAGGTATTATGATCTTTGATGATTGAAGAGGAAGTGTTATGGAAGATGGATGAGTGATTTGGGATGAGGATGTGGGTGGTTGACTTCGCAGTGAGGGTGTTGAAATGGACGAAGTAGATGAAAGAGTCTCTCAGTCAGACTCTGGTGGTGCTTTCCTTACTCTTTTCCTAGTAGGGAGAGGGAGTTCACTTGGTTGAGTACCAAATTTTTCACTCTTCAATCTGGTCAGAGGATGAGCAGGATTGTACTGCGAAGTCACGCTGCTGTTAGATTTATCAGACCTATGAGAAAAAAAAAGAGAATCCCTGGAGTTTACGAATCAAAGTTTGAATCTCAGGGGGTTCAATAATGAGTTGGTCTGATATATTAGAGTAGGTAGCAGCGGTGGATACTCGAGCGACTTCTAAATCCGGGTTTAACCGTACTGGAGAAGTCAGAGGAGTTGATGAGGGTGATTTACTCTCAGAATGGCATTTAGATTTTGACTTAGTTGCCATTCATAGTTCGGGCACTCCTTCTAGCGCCAAATATGTTGAGGGCCTCGAAATCGGGTCAACAACAAGGGGGATACCCAACCGGTCGGGAACTTGGTTGTTGGCTCCTTGCCCGTTTGGTGTAGCAGGTCCGACTGGGGATAATGGGACCAGCTTCCCAATCTGAAACATGTGTGTGTGTGTGTGTAGATTTTGACGATGCTAATCTAAAGGTAATTTTAAGCTAATTTAATTCTAGACTCTAAACTGACTCTATGCTACTGTAATCTAACAAAAACAACACATCTAATCTATACTAACCCCGGGTAAAATTCTTTCATTATGCGATCTAAAAATATTTCATACAACAACTGGTAATAAAGATCATTCAGCTATCATAAGAATATAAATCAATTAAGATAAACCATTCTGCATAAGAAGTTAGGTAGAACAGTTGTGAACATCATATCGCATAATCAGTTATTCATATGTCAAGCACAAACAAATGACTCCATCGTACAAAAGTGCCAAATGGTAACCCACACATTCATACATTAACATATAAACAACTCAGCTGTATATCACTCTAAGAATATGAGTAGAAATTAATAAAGAGATAAAAGTATCATTTATGACTGATTTCACTCACAAACTTCAAGCAATAATGATTTATCTCTACTTACTTCTAACATCTACTAAGAGTACAGAAGTGCAACATCAGTAGCAGACATTAAAATGTAAACATAAATAAATCTCCATCCATCCATTCATCAAAAAACCCCTCTGAGGGTGCAAAAGTGCATGTTCTGAGGACAAATTTTTTGACAAATTTCCGGACCCTTCTCCAAATGCCATGAGAAGGGTTAAATACTACTAACTAACTAATCTTAATTACACAAATTTAGGAAACAGCTTCAAATGACCGCCCTTTTACTAAAACAAATTTATTTCTAAAAATTGAATCTAATTTCTAACCGTTTTTGTATCTGCTCCTTAGTGATGTAAGCAATGCAAGGTTCGCCTGGAAAGAGTCGGCTGGTTGTCTTTTCCTTTTGCTCGAGTGGTAAAAGTAGAAATAACAAAAGTTGGCACCTCTTTCTGACAAACTAGAAGATATTTTTGAAAATCTTCCTCTGGCTGGATGTTTTTGCTGTGTGTATACTTAGTATAACCCAGATTTCTTTCAAACTGATTTCGCTATTGCTATTTCGGTTTCCGGCCATGCGAATGAGTCAATGAGTTAGGGATTTCGTTGCCTGAACAATCTTACGTATTGAAAATTGCTTCCGTTCTTTGTTCCAGGCTTTTCTGAAGCATCATCCCTTTTTAGCGTTTTTCTTTTTGCTTTATCCAATCTGAGCTTCAGGATCTTTTGCAAACATGCTGTTTTTGTGCGCCTTTGACTCTGAGTCTTGGATAGTCTATTTTCATCAGTGCCTGTTGAGTGATACTCTGGAATCCGCGTCCCTGCTGCATGCGGCATTCATTTGCGAAGGCATCTCCTCTCTGTTCTTCTAGTATTGGCGCTTTCCCCTTTTCCTTGGATGTTTCTTGCATATAGATTTATATTAGTTGCTGCCTTGCAGTTCACGTAAAGGAAAAGAGAATTGACGAAAATATTGACATGAGAGCTTTAAGTTCTAATGAATGCATAATCATGACACTCATAATGAATTGACTCTTCGAAAAACGCAACACGATCATCTTTGGATACTCAGGCGTCCAATCATTAATTTTCCTTAAGGCGCGCGCTTAATTTTGGGTTTACAGATCATGCCGAAGAAACTTTGCGATGAGTGGTTTTTGCGATTCGCATCGCAGCAATTAATAGTCTCATTCGTCACAGATCGTAAATCGCAAAATCGTAGTTTGTAGGATCACAGATCGCAAATCGCAATATCGCAATTTTCATTTGCTCATTGTGTGTTTCTTTTGCGACGTTGCGATATGTGACGTCGCATATCGGTCGTCGGCGATTCCTTTTTGTTTTCTTTTAAGGGCGCTTTCAAAATATGCGATGCGATGAATTTCACATCGCTTCTTTGCAGCTTATTTACGCGCATAGGAAAACGCTTCACTCTCTCTTTGCGATGCGATATAGCTTTTAGGGAGTTAAATACAAAAATTTTGATAAAAATATTTTTGGGATTTTTTGTTAAGGGTCCCCCTTTGCTTGATGGTATTGCTAATATCAAACAAAGAGGGGGGTTGTTGGTGACCACAACAGGTCCATACCATGGTATTAGCCCACAATATTGAGCAAAATAGCGATTACTTGATCTTGTCTAAGAATACCATAGGTTATAAGTGTTGTTTTGGTCCATGGTATTGTCCAAGGCTCTAAGTATACAAGGAGGAGAAAATGAAAAGGCTAGGTGTGCAAGTGAAAGGGTTTTTCATGAATACTTCTATTTGAAGTATATTTTGTGTTGCAAGGGCTATGGGTATGATATAGATCTGAAACATCTTGTGCACCATTGGATACATTGTTGGATCAGGATCACGAGACCTAAAATGACTTGTCATTGTATGATCTAATAATGGATAGGCTAGATCTAAGTGCTAACACATCTTTTATACTTTAAATTCTACGATTTGGGTATAGTTGAAGTCTTGAAAAGCTGCAAAGTTATAATTCATTATTTGCTGATCTATATGCATTCTCGCCTCAGTGGAGGAGCGTATACACATGTATTCAACACTTCCAAGTAGCATATGAAGAGGAAGAGCTTGTTGTTCAGAAATTACTATCCAATCAATGCTTCTGTGTTACTGTCGTTTGTCAATGATGTCTTCATTAGATCTGAAATTAAACTAATTATATGAGGAGATTGAGTCTGACTGAGTGATTCATTGAGTAAGAAGGGTGCTATTTGCTGCTATCTATTTAAAACTCTATAATATCATAGTAGATATTTAGAATTTTTTTGGTTAGTACATTTTTTGGTTTAGAAGTTTTGTGATTTAGTATATTTAGACGTATACACAGGTTGGGTTACATCAAGTAGCATATACACGTAGGTTGTCCTCATTGAAGTAGCATATACATTCTGACATATGATTTTTGAGGTTGCAGTTGGTTCTGGTTGTTGATGCAGTGTTCTATGTTTAGCTCTATGTTCTGTTGATAGTGGTCTTACTATTCAGATTGATTGATTGTGTTTTTCTTCAGAGTTGATGGTTTCAGTGAATTGTACATGCAGTTGTATTTAATGGTTGTATTGCAGTGGTGATTGATGGGAATAGTATGAAAATTTGATGAAACGTGGCATACATATTGTGTTGATGTGTACCAAGAGTATCGAGTCTGAAAATTTCTAAAAAGCGGTCCATGGAGAATGAGTGAAGGTGGTAGCCTTCTATAGGTTGGGGCCTACATACTAGTAATCATATCAACAAGTACAAGAGCTAGTGGGTTGATCCCTTCCAACAGAAGCTGGAAAATGAGTGAAGGTTCTACCCTTTAGCAGGTATATGCTCACATACTGGAAAGAGTCTGCACCAGTACAAAACTTGTAAACACTTTTAATAATAAGAAGATTGACGACTAAGATGGCAACAGCAGTGGATTTTTTCCCACATTGGGTTTCCACCTGAAAACGCCTCGTGTTCATGTGTGTTGCTTATGTGTATTCATTTATTATGTTCTTAATGCATCTATTTACTGCTTAGTAAATAGAACACACTTTGATTTAATTTCAACAGACAATGAATTAGTTGTTTTACAATTTTATTATCTATACGTTGGTTTCATTCATTATAGTCACAAACATATGCTGTTTGGTTTCTATAAAATCACATATAAAGTTTGAAAAAGAAAATTATTATTGTGAATCTTTAAAATACTGATTCACCCCCCTCTTAGTATTTTTCCCAACATATTGGAAATGAAAGCATTTTGAAAACACAAAGAAGGAAGAAAATCAAGTCGATTCAAGTATAATTAATGAGGTTTTATCTGCTTAATTGGGTATGGTATATGAAGTTTTACCTGCCTCTAATGTCTCTGAGAATTATGAAAATTGGTTGTTAGATTCTTGTGCTTCTCATCACATCAGTCTACACAAAAATTGGTTTACCTCATATGAAGCTGTGAATGGTATTTCTGTGTTTATGGGAAATAATCTATCTTGTTAGATTTTTGGGATGGGAAATATCATAATTAAAATGTATGATGATACAGTTAACACATTAACTAATGTTAGACATTTACCTAAATTAAGGAAAAAATGATTTCTCTGGGAGCGTTGGACTTGAAGGTTACAAGTTTAAGGTCATAGTGGAATCCTAAAAGTTTCAAAAGGTGCTCTAGTTGTTATGAAGGAATACAAGATTAGAAATATTTACAGACTCCAAGGAAGTATTCGGGCCAGTGAGGCAACAAATGTATTAGAGAAGGAAGAATAAGGTAATCACCTATGGCATCAACGACTGGGTCACATGAGTGAGAAGGGTCTTTAGGTACCGATGAATCACAAGTTGCTTCTTGATTTGAAATCCTTGAAGTTATATTTTTGTAAATGTTGTGTATATGGTAAACAATGTAAACATAAATTTAAAACTAGAAGTCATAATAGTAGAGAAATTTTGGACTATATCCATTACAATATTTTGGGACCATCTCCTAATATATCTTATGGAGGTGCATTATACTTACTAGCATTTATTGATGATTTCACTAGGAAAGTCTGGGTCTATAGGTTGAAAAAGAAAAATGATGTATTTAACGTTTTTAAACAATTTAAAGCTATGGTGGAAAAAAACATGCAAACTAATTAAATGTTTAAAAACTGACAATGGTGGTGAATTTACTTCCCTAGAATTTTAACAATACTGTAAGAATGAAGGGATTGTTAGACATAAAACTGTTTTTTATACTCCATAAAAAAATGGCATTGTTGAACATATGAATTAGACACTTATGGAGAGCCAGAAGCATGATCAACAATGCTAACTTGCAAAAGGAGTTGTGGGCAGAAGCAATATGTAGTACTCATTGTTTTGTTAACAAATCACCTTTAGTTTCCATTAATTGTAAAATTCCTGAAGAAGTTTGGTTGAGCCAGTCTTGTGATTATTCACATTTAAGGATTTTTTGTTGTGATGCTAATTCTCTTATTTCAAAGAATCAAAATTCAACGTTAGACTCAAAAGAAAAATTTCATGTCTTTGTTGGGTATGACTATGCAGTGAAAGGATATAGGTTGTGAGATCCTTCTTTACGGAACATAGTCATTAGTGGAGATGTAACATTTGATGAATCTTCTCTTCTAAACTTAGATGTTGAAAATTTTGAAAATGAACAAGTATCTCCGAATCAACAAAATCAGTTGGAGGCTAAACCGTTTTCAGAAAGTTGAAAGGGAGGATAAACTTCTGAAGAAAAATGTGAAGAATATGCGAATGAAAGTGTTGAAGTTCCAGAACCAATTCAACAACTAGTCACTCTAAGAAGGTTTACAAGGGAAAGAAAAAAACCCAAAAGGTATGGAGATTTTGCTTCATCTATTGCGTTGATTATTGAAGATGGGGAACCTTCTTGTTATCAAAAACTAGAGGATGACACAGATAGTGAAAAGTGGAAAAGGGTTATGGACAAAGAAATGTATTCCTTAGCTAAGAACAAAACATGGGATCTTGTAGAACTTCCTAAATGGAGAATCATTGGTGGATGCAAATGGATCTTCAAATTGAAGAAAAATTTTGATGGCAGTATCAAGAGGTATAAGGCGAGGTGAGTAAAAAAAGGGTATTCTCACATTGAAGGTATTCACTTTCATGGGAATTTTTCATGAATCATAACACTTGTTTCTATTTGTATTGTGTTGGCACTAACATCATTACTTGATCTTGAGTTAGAACATTTAGATGTTAAAAAAACCTTTCTTCATCGAGATTTGAATGAAGAAATTTATATGGAAACCCGGAAATGTTTTGTACAAGGTTACAACAGAAGATTAATTTGCAATCTTAGGAAATCATTGTATGTCTTGAGGCAGCCTCACAAACAATGGTGCAATAAGTTTCACTCCTTCATGGTGAGCTAGAACTTTATTAGGAGTATGATCATTGTCTATACTTCAAGAGTTTTAGTGGCATGTCCATTATCTTGGTTTTGTATGTTGATTATATGCTTATTGCGAGAAAAAATATGGAAGAGATTAGCACATTAAAGGCTTAGCTCTCTAGGACGTTTGATATGAAGAATATTGGAGCGACAAAACATATATTGGACATAGAGATACATAGACAGGAAAAATGGAAAGATTTGGTTATCGCAACAGAAGTATGTGGAAAGAGTACATGAAAAATTCGGTACGAAAAATGTCAAACATGTTAATGTTCCATTAACTTCCAATTTTAAACTTTCTTCAGTTTTGAGTCCAAGAGCTGATGAAGAAAAGAAGCATAGATCTTGTGTACCATATGCAAATACAGTAGGGAACCTAATGTATGTGATGGTATCTACAAGGCATGACATTTCACATGAACATGGAGTTGTCATCAAGTTCATGGCAAATCTAGGAGAAGAACATTAGCGAGTAGTGAAATGGGTGGTTAAGTATTTGGGAGGCACAAGTGACCATTGCATCATCTTTATTGGTAGTGATTGGTCATTTTGCGGATATGTGGATGTTGATTATGCAGGTGATCGAGAAAAAACGAGATCTACTACATGTCATGTCTTTACTCTTGCAGGTGGAGAAATTAGCTAGATGTCAGTGCTTCAAGAAACAACTGCTTTGTCCACTACCAAAGCAGAGTATATAGTTGCTTCAGATGCCAGTAAAGAGGCAATCTAGTTGAAAGGTCTACTTGATGAGATTGGAAGGACATAGGAGAAAGTGAATGTGTTCGTTGATAGCTAGAGTGCTATTCATTTGGCTACAAATCAAACTTATCACAACAAGACCAAGCACATTGATGTAGTATCATTTTGTGAGAAATATGATCGTTGGCGGTAAAGTAGCTCTCAAGAAGGTCCATACATAGGAGAATCATGCAAAGATATTCATGAATCTAGTTATAGTAGAGAAGTTGTGATGGTGTTTGGATTCTCTTGGTTTGCAGAAGAGATGATGAATGGGCATGGGCAAGGGGTTACGAAATTTTTTTTCAAGGTGCAAATTGTTGAAAGAATGACAACAATTTAGGTAAATAGTGTTATTATGGGTAAATTTATTTTTTTACCGGCCAGTTAGTTGTATAACGAGAAGCAGTTATGTAACGAAGTATCCCATAGTAATTAGGTTTTCTTGAGAGGCTCGTAACAATGGAGAAACATCTTTGATTAATAAAATTTCCAATCCATTGCGCCATGGAGGTTTCCTTGACACACTATTAAGGTTTTACCACGTAACTTTTATGAGTTCTTGCTATGTGGTTGATTTAGTTTACCATCCACTTTTTCTCCATATATTTTTTCTGTGTGTATGTTCAATGTGTCTTAAGAGCAACACTATCAATATAACCAACTTGAATCAACTCAGATTCAAAGGAATAAGGCCTGGCAACAACAACTTTTGTAGGCTAATGTTTCAATAATTATGTCACTCGTTAGGAACGTGATAGGGCAAAGAGCATACTTGAGATAAGAGACTTTTCTGTCACTTTGTGTGTGGTGCAACTATTAATAAGCCATTCATGTTGCAAAGAGAAACAAAATTTTGTTTTTACTCGCCTTTAATGTTGCAAAGTGAAATACAACTTGGTTTCTACTCTTACTAATTAGGTTAGCTAACTATTAATGTAAGTGTAGAAAACAATAACGATATAATGCTACAACTTTATGATGAATTAAATACTTTTTCTTAACTCTAATTCTGAGCATATTTAATGCTAAAAATGGTAATTTTAGTAAATCTATGTGAGTTTGTTTAGTGATATTTACATAGATTACATAAAAATGGACTGTGATAGGACATGTTTTTTTTCTACAAAAATGACCAAATGACACAACACTTGCTTGAAATTTACTAAGATAGGCTTGCAAGTTTTCAATCTCATGGAAGAAAAAGAAATTCAAGAAGAAATATCATAGACGGTGATAATCAAGTGCTCTAAAAAGTCAATCATGATATTACAACACATTGGAAACTAGGGAATGACTAAAAACAATCTAAAAACAGAGAACCAAGGATGTAAACTGAAGCAGTGTTACCTATTTATTTGTTTACTTTTCTTAGAAGAATGAAAAAAATATGCTTAATATGGCTAGAACATTAAGTTATATAATTAATGATATTTAATGTGAAGCTTAATCAGTAAAGTACAAACAAAATATGCTTAATATGGCTAGAACATTAAGTTATATAATTAGTGATATTTAGTGTGAAGCTTAATCAATAAAGTACAATTACAATAAATATGAAGTACAAATGCATATAATAAAGGAAAGAATTGAGTTACAAAGAGGAAATTTAAAAAACAAATTGGAAAAATCAGCAATACTCATATGTTTACCAATGAATGCGTCTAAATATGAATATGAACACTCTAATTATTAGATACAAACAAGGTCCAATTATGTGTTTTCCGATGGGTGCCTTTTCTTTTGGTATACCCCTCTCTCAAAATGGTGCAAATGAGAATATGTCTTTTCTCTCTGATGGAAGAGATTACACAAGCATGGGGGCTATGGGTTGTATAAATAAAAAGCAATTTATCATCAATATCACTTTCACAACATTAGATCTAAATTTATTTTTCTTGAAATTCTATGACATGTTTTAAGCTCTGTGAAGAACCAGCTTAAGTATGAAAGCATCTTACTTGAAATGGAAATCCCAATGTTTGATAGAGACATTATTGGGATGACATGGTACTCCTCCTAAATCTCAAATTTGATATATATGTTAACCATGATGTACATGTGCTAGGCTTGGCTTCCTAACTATTTCAAACAAGTTGGCTTCACTCACTTGAGTAGACCTACATGGATATAGGAGGAAATGTTTCCCACGTTGGGTGAGTATTAGTTAAGTGAAGCAACACAAACATATAAAACCCATTTCTTTAAAGTTTTTCCCAACACTTTTGGTTCATTATAAAGAAGCAATGAGGTAAGTTTGTTGTGTTGTGTTTTTTCATTAATAATAATTATATTTTTTAATTATTACATGAATTACTTTCCATTAGTTTAAGTGGTAACAATAATGAAAGAGAGATATTTATGGTCAGAAGTGTTGAATTTTATCTGTTCTTTTGTCTACAAATGGAACGGCTAGGGTTTCTGGTAATGGCAGCGCCAGAAGTAGAGCATTAGTCAAGAAGATGATTACAAATGGGAATGCTATGGGAGGCATGAAAATTAATAGTTCAGTCAGCGATAAGAGGTAGGAGAGTGGTGGTTCTAAGAGGGTCAATGAGCTAGGGCAAGAGGTGACGTGGTTTATGCAGGACGGATGGGAAAATCTTCAGAGGTCTTTGAATGCAGAGATCTTGCTCAAGCAACTGGGATTGAGTGATATTTTCTTTTTGTTTGAAGCAAAAATCGGTGATTTATTTTTATCTGGAGCAGGATTTTTCCTACTATGGTTTCTTGTAGATTAAAAGGCTTACTAAGACTCTACGGTTGGGTTCTACATCTAATATTTTGTAGCTAGATCTAATCTTCTGCCTTATTTCTCTGTGGCTTGGTTTTAGATCTAATCTTCTATGGCTAGATCTAGATCTAATCTTCTGCCTTATTTCTCTGTGGCTGGGTCTCAGCTCCAACCTATCTTTCGACACTCTCCGTTGTCTCACGCTGTGGGGTTATCAAAGGCAACAACCAATTTCATAGATGAACCACTTGTTCAATCTTCTGCGGCTAGATCTAGATCTAATCTTGTGCCTTATTTCACTACGGCTAGGTTCTACGGGCAAATATGGTTCCTAGCTTCACGAAAATAGTTGTTGGCTAAATTCCATCCACTTCTGGAGGGCAAGATCCTACCCATATCTTCAATGAAGCCCTAGCTCCCACTGTCCAGGTGGTCCAGGCCTCACTCGATGAGGCTTTGAAGTTTTTCAAAAGTTCCCTAATCTGCTGGTTCAATGGGTTTTGGCGCTGACTGACAAGTCTCCACAATTGGATCTTGGAGGTATGGAATCCTATCATTTCTGATGAGATTAATATCTACCCCTGTGCTAGGGGTTTCTTTATAGTAGATTTTGAAAATCCTAAAAGCAGACAATGTATTCTAGATTCCGGCCCTTGGTTTTGTGAAAACTCAGGCCTATTCATGAAGCCATGGAACCCATCATTCGATCCCTCAACAACAGTCATAACCTTAGCACCAGTTTGAGTGAGATTTCCAAGCGTACCGTTGCATCTCTGGAATCTTTCCTCACTAAAAGCCATTGGAAATGCAATTGGGAAATTTTACCGCAGGTGTCCAGAAACAGAGGAATATGCTAGAACCACCTATGCATGCATTTGTGTGGAAATGTACTTCACCGCCAGATTCCCAGTTGAAATAAACTTAACAAGTAAAGACTATGTGTGGAACCAGAAACTCGATTATGAAAATGTCCTCTTCAGATGTCGATCCTGCTTTGAGACATGCCATCTAGCCAAAAATTGCTCAAAAGCCTCCGAGAAAAATTTTGCTAGAAAAAACCACCACAGATCTATATGGTGGGAAGGAGCACAAAAATAACACTACATTGTCATCAAAGAAGAATACTCTAGAGAAAGCTCCGAATCAGAAGAAATCGGGCAAGAAAGAAACAACTCTCAAGACAAGCAGGGAGAAAGCCCTGCCCAACAACAAAAAAGTGAACTCAACAACCCCTCAAGCATCAACAGTTATGGGATTCGATTACCGCACAAAATAAATCTTCATTTAACAACAAAGTAGATCTCCTAGACCAAACTTCTTCTCTGACTATCTTCAAAAGGACGAACACAATAGATCACGAAGCTAAGACACCAACGTCCCAAGAACCAGAAGGGATGAAGGAGATGCAAGATAAAGGAGGTTGGAAGATTGTAGAGAAAAAAAAGAAAGCTACAACATCAATCGCGCCAAGAAAGATGAGGAGCCAGACAATTAAAAATTAAATTATAGGTCCGATAGACCAATTTGGTCTCAGTGGACGTTAACCACCACCATCATCATCAATAATAATATAAATTTCATTATTTAAATATTTAAAAAATGTTTATTTTTATTTAAATATATTTCCAAAATATAATCCAAAATAAATTTATTTTAAAGTTTTAAATTCCCAAGAGAAAATATTACAATATTAAAACGGTATTTTCCTAATCTCTATTTAAATAATTCCAATACTTTAACATATCAAAACCTTACTAACAATTTAACTTGAAAACTTGCAATTTAAAATGACACTTACCAAAAAAATTGGTTGTAATTTCAATAATATATTTAGAATTATCTAATAATATCATCTTTAAAGTTAGCATAGGGTTGTCTTCTACTTTTAAGCAGTACATAATCTCACACTAAATTTATTCTATATTAATTTATTTTATTACGATTATTGATATTTTTTATTTTTATTTAATATAAAATTTTAATTATTATTATTTTTAAATAAAATAATTATTTTAATTATTTTTTTAAGTATCTTAATATACTCTTAATCTCGTCAATAAATTTACTTCTTAATTATAAATTAATTATATCTCTAAATCCATCAACATGATTTAACATTTAATCAATTTGGATGTAAATTTACTATATCATATGAGATTAATGAAAAATAGAATAGCAAACTATTCTCCTCTAACCGCTCTGATCATAATCATAAATAAAATGTTGGTGGTTCTTATACAATTCAATAAATAACACTACCGACAACGAATTCCTCAAATTCCTCACTGCTCTCATCATAAGTAACATGTTTGTTGTCCTTTTACCATTCAATAATTATCTCTACCACCCATGGGCCTTCACACATTTTTGTACATGTAAATCAATTTGGATGTAAATTTACTATATCATATGGGATTAATGAAAAATAGAATAGCAAACTATTCTCCTCTAACCGCTCTGATCATAATCATAAATAAAATGTTGGTGGTTCTTATACCATTCAATAAATAACACTACCGACAACGAATTCCTCAAATTCCTCACTGCTCTGTGCTCTCATCATAAGTAACATGTTTGTTGTCCTTTTACCATTCGATAATTATCTCTACCACCCATGGGCCTTCACACATTTTTGTACATGTTGTAAAGCCATATATTGAAAATAATGAACATAAATAATTATCTCTACCACCTATGGGCCTTCATACATTTTTGTACATGTTGTAAAGGCATACATTGAAAATAATGAACATAAATTTAATTAGAGAGTGGAGGAGACATTAAATTTAATAAGAGGACCAGTCTCAACCTGTTTTAACATGGTATCATAAGAACCGAGTTTTTCATGCACATGAGCAATTAGAGCAGACCAGAATCTCACACTTGACCCTGGGCCGTCGTCGTCGCTCATCATCAAATGGGACAAACAGCAATTCTTAGAGCACCTACTGGCCTCGGGCTTTTTCTCAGCATTTCTGAACTCAAATAACAATAGCACTACAGTCTGTCTCTTAGCGGCATAAAAAGGTAGGTGAAGGGAAGGTAGACATCACAGAAGTTCCCAAATGGCAATTTCTGTTTTTCAAGGTACATAATTGTATTACAGGAAACATTAGGTAATAGCCCACGAATACTAGACAAGGTAGATAATTGGATAATTGTATTACAGACAACATTATGTAATAGCCAAAGATAACTGGCGAGAAGAAGACAAGAATACTAAACAAGGTAAATAATTGTATTACAGACAACATTTTGTAATTGCCCAAGAATACTGGTGAGAGGAAGACAAACATATTGTAATAACAACAAAATTCTGTTGGGATGGTGGGAAAGAGGAAGCCAAACATATTGTAATAACCACAAAATTCTAATGAAAAGAAGACAACAGACCATCCCATCAAACAATCTATACTATGCAAAATAACAAACATTACACAGCCCACACTATGGAAACCAACAAACAGTCTCCAAAAACAAACCATCTCCACCACAAGACCTAGCGTCAGCTCAACCTATATTATAGAAAACAACAGACCCTACCCACCACAGGACCTACACTCAGCTCTACATCCGGAATGTCAAGAACTAATTTCCAGACAGCAAACCTTCCACGTCTTTGATCAGAATATCTGTAGATTTTATTTGTATGCAGAAGCAACGGTTTCACAAGTCATAGAAAGCTACTATGCGGAAAATGGTACCGACTACCAATTTTCCAAAGGGACTGTCAAACCCTTCCCCCAGATTTCATCCCTGTACTCAAACTCAGAGAAAAGAATCGCGGGAGAGGATAAGTCAACTACCGAGTTCCTCGCGTCTTGCATGCTTTCCACTGTCTCAGACCCGCGATGCGAAAATACATAATAAGGGTTTCCGATGGGCTGAAGCTCCAATTCCTCGAATATTGTTATATCGCCATGACCTCTCTCGATGTAGCGGTGGCTCACGCTCGGGTTATCAACAATAGGCGCTAACCCCAAGCACTTCACGTTATTAAAACACTGCAATCCATCTTCATGAAGCTTTGGTATCTTGATTCCGAGGCTGTACTGATCATCACGATCGAAACTCATTTCCTCATCTTTATTTGGAGAACGGGAGGATCTCTTTCGTCCAGTGAGGGATTGGACAACAGAAAGAAAATCCGAAGCGCTTGTTTTGACCATGGTAGGGTCTGAGATATGGACTACCCTCACGGCTTTAGCTGTGGATCTTTTAGAACTGCTGGATCTCTCTGGTGAGCTTATCCCTTCAGTGACCTTCTGCGTCATAATTTTCTGGTGCGTCTAATTTTCGAAAATAACTGTTAACATGCGAGCTAAATGACGGAATCTAACAACACGGACCATATACAAAACATGAGAACAAGTGCACACCATATAAAGAACTCTGCATCCCTCTGCATACGCGAACTCTCAGAATAGCAATTTGGTCGAGCTGGGGTCTCTGACATTATACGGTTGGAGAAAGAAACGCGTAGATAACGTGTGGAATTATGAAGATTAGGGAAATGGATGAGAAAATTTGAAGAAGGAACGCATTTGTGGACAAGTCTGCTTTCGAATGGAAAGGGGAGGAAACCAACTTGCATCCCATGTTGGCAAATATTAATTTAATTCTGGACATTTTTATTTATTTTATGATAAAGTGTTAGTTATTAATTTAATTATGGAGATCTACTTTTATGATATAGAGCGTTATAATTTAATTACGGAGATCTACTTTTATATTATCATAGAGCGTTATTGTTAAATAGGCTAAATAGGTTTTGTTACACTATGTTCTATCGATATCAAGCCCCAAAGCTATAGCGTTATTGTTAAATAGGTTAAATAGGTTTTGTTACACTATGTTCTATCGATATCAAGCCCCAAAGCTATAATAGGTTTTAGTTTGTAAGGTTTTTTTAAATTTGTTATTTAATAGATTAATTTAATTAAAAAGGGAAAAGAGATATAATTTAATGGTAATGTTTATTTTCACACTACACTTACATAATCTCTTTAATTGGGTGGTTAAATACAATTTCTCTAAGTTGTGGAGGCAAGTTTTATAATGTTCATCTTTAAAAGTGGGGATAAAAACATTCCCTCTAACTATAGGACTATCATGATTAGCCACATCTTAGCCAAGTTGTATGGGTTCATTTTGAAAAAGATTATTAGCGCTTGACATGAAACCCATGGTAAAAGAGCTATTGGGCAAGCTCGTTTTAGAAGGCACCACTCTACGATTGACCACCTTGTCACTATTAGGATCATTTTCGAGGATTGTCATAATAGTAAGATTGATCTCTTTTGTTATTTTGTTGACTTTAGAAGATATTTCCACACAGTTCCTCGAGAGAAGTTATGGCAAAGGATTGATAAAATAATAGTTCCTCCTAAGTTAAGTGTCGTTGTTATTAGATTATACAAGAATGTTATTGCAATGCTTAAGACCATCGAGGGGTCATCTACTCCAATTAAATGCAACATCGGTGTTAAGCAAGGTTGTCCCCTAACCACTACCGTTTTCGGCATTTACATTCATAGGCTTGAGGAATGCTTAGAACTTGTTTGTTGTGAAGGACTGAAGCTTGTTGGTATAGTCATTACTCTTCTCCTTTATGCTGATTATATTGTTGTTCTTGCGAGGAGTCCAACAATCTTGACAAGGAGATTAAAACCCCCCATCATTATTGTATCATGATGGGTATGACTGTTAATGGTGACAAGAGTAAAGTTATGATTAATAAATCCAAAAAGATCACTTATGACATGTTCATTTATGATAACAATTACTTAGAGAATGTTTTTTATTACAAATATTTAGGTATTGACATTCACCATCAGCTCCACTCGAACTATAGCATTGAGAAAACTACTTTAGGAGGTTGGAAAGCTTCCTACGAGCTTGAAAACAATTGTAAGAAAATTGATCTTTGGGTTTGCAGTAAAAAAGTGTTCCTCTTTGACACTCTCGTCACCTCTGTTATTTTATATGGATGTGAAGTGTAGGGTTGTAGCCTATCTAGATATTTTTGGAGAAATATTGAAATGATCCAAAAGCAATTCATAACCTACAACCTCAAGATTAAAGGTAATACTCCTTAATCTATTATCTTGATTGAAGCTAGTCTTTCCCCCATTGAATGCATGGCTATATTTAGGTATCTGACGTATAAGTAGAAGTTGTACAACATGGAAGGCAAGAGGCTCCCAAAAATTGCTTCTAACTCTAGTCAAAACAAACTTCGGCTCGAGCCAAGGTGGCATAAGGATGCCAAGCCCTCACTCGACCATTTGGAGACAAGGGATGAGATCCTCTTATGGAATAAGGATAATATTAAAAACATGTTTACTTCCAAATTTAAGGATAAATTGTTGAGTGATAACGAGTTAGAGGGGAAAAGAAAATTAAGATAGTATAAGGAGGTAGTCAACACACGCTTGCTAACCAAAATTACCTTTCTATATTAACTAGTGCTAATAAGTGAATAAATATTGTATGGCTTAGAACTAATTCTCATGAGCTTCAGAGTGAAGTTGGGCCTTCATCTATTCCCAAGATTCCTTGGGACGAAAGAATATGCCCCATTTGCGATACTAAGAGAGTCGAAGATGAAAAACATTTTCTCTTGGATTGCCCAACCCTTACTCACATTTGCTCTCTTTTCCATAACATTTTCCCCACTACCAACCTCCTTGACTTGTTCAATGATGAACACTACAGTGGCCTCACAACAATGCTCCTTTCCTTCCTTTTTATGACAGAATAAAAATCTTAAATAATCTCAATTAACCATTTATTTCCTAAGATCTAATACACCATATTAATCTTAGTAGACGTTAATCATCATCATCATTAAAACTATTCTAAAATATTTTGTGAAATTAAACATCAATAATCTATTTAATAATTACTAATAATTAAATTTAAATTCTAAAAATTATATTAAAAAATACACAACTATGAAGGTAATTATTCTCATTCAATGAACCATATAGAAAATTTCTACATCAATTATTAATTTATTGTTTTACATATTATATTATTCTAATCCAATTAAACAAATAAAACATCATATCAATCATCAACTTACCATTTAATATTTTAATTATCTGAAAATGTACCTCATGAATAACGTGGAAAGTCTAATTAGATGTAGACAACCTAGTGACCATGTTCAATGATTGGTTTCTCTTCCGAATTCATAAGAAAGTTTTTGTAATTGTATGGTTTAAAATTAAGCCTCAACGTCGCCACGAAGGACCGTGCTCAAGATTTCCATTTTATTCCGCGATAATAAGAAAAATTTGTTATTTGTAACCTATAAAATTAAGTCTTGAAATCACCTCGAAATGATCGAGAGGTAGTGTTGGTCATCTGGGTTGCGTACCGTGTATCATTTTTCTGTCTTGTCTTTACTTTTTCTTTTTTCTTTTTCTAATTTTTTCTGTCTTTTCTGTTTTTATTTATTTTTCTAAATTTTATTTTAATAAAATTGTGAGCCTTTATCTAAAATATAAATAAATACAATTATTTGAAAATATATATTATATAATTTAGCATTATAACATTTAATTTTAATTATTTACTAAATTTTAAATAAAATAGAAAAATATATTAATCTGATGGGTTTAATTTTAAAAATACTAGAGATCACATAAATTAAAAAATATTAAAATTATTAATAATTAAATTATATATATATTTTAAATTAAATTTTAATTAATAAATAATTTGATGATAAATAAAATAAACTAATAATAGATAGATCTATTATTATATAATTAATAATAATAATAATAATAATAATATATATTTAACAAATTTAACAAATTATCAAATATAACTCAATTGAAAAGTTAAATATTGAATAATTTGAATCATTGAAATTTTTTATATCACTATAATAAAAAATGTGTTAAATAACGTGAGCAGTAACTTCATAACTTCATAGCGAAACTCTAGATTCCTTTTGGTAAGTCACCTTCCAAATGTGAAGTCCAAGTTATTTGAACTTATGTTAAATTTGTCGTCTTAATTCTATTGTCTTGCGGAGATGTAAAACCAATTTTTACACGTTTTGAAATTTTATATGGTTAGCCTCATACATATACATTAATATTAATAATCATTAAAACATAATCTATCAAAAAATATGAAATTATTTATAATGAAAGTAGATTTGTTGTGGAAGTCTAAGTATGACTAAAGATGAGAATAATGGGAAAAGTTAGGAACAGAGATCACACAAAATCAACTAAAATATTTTTAGAGATATTGTGAAGGAAGTTATGGAGAAGGATCAACCAATTAACCATATTGGTAATTTGTTATTAGAGCTTCAATTCTATAATAGGAGGTGTTATGCATGTGAATAATGTATCATTATTTCTAAATTAATGAATTAGGTCAACAAAGTTTTTTCTCTCAACTTTCTGTCTCATGTTTATGATATATAGTTTTTATTAATTACTTGATCTATTATACATTATTAAAATATAATATATTCTTAATTAACAACAATTGGGTAACAATTATTTGGGAAAATGCTTCATCTTTAAACTAAGACAACCTCATAAGCCATTGATAAATACATGATAATGAAAAAATTATCACCAAAAAAAATATTACAATCAAAATATTATTAATTTTTTTTTGGACCTACAGGAACTGAGTAGCCTGCCTAACACATAAATATTAGTAAACCTCTAGGCATCTACAATCTGTCCTCGTCTCTATAAAATGGGCCATAAACAAGGGGATTTGAACCTTGGATATCTTAGCTTACACAAATTTCACATTACTTCAATCACCAATTAAGCTACCCCTTGAGACACAACAAAACTATTATTTATTATTATTATAATTAATAAAAATAAATAATTTTTGTAAAATATTGTTATAATAATTTTAAATTAATTATTGTTATTACTAAATAGTTATTAATATTAATATATTCTTATTAATAAATATTTTAAGTAAATAATTAAATAATAATAAATAATTTTAAATTAAATATATATATATATATATATATATATATATATATTTTAACTAGCGAAATTGATAATGAACCATCTCTTGTACTCACGTGACATGGAGTCGATTCGGCTGACATTATAACCTCTAGGTGCAACTACACCGCCCCCAAGCACAATGCGCGGGTAAGTCTAGATTTGAACATGTGACTTGCACAATGGCACAAATGCCTTAACAGTGCATTTGTTGGCTAATAAGCTCGCGCTTGAGGGGGGAGTATTGAATAATTATATAATACTAAATAATAATATTCGTAATAATTATTAATATTAATATTATTCTTATTAATAAATATTTGAAGTAAATAATTAAATAATAATAAATAATTTTAACTTAAATCATTTAAAAATTTTAAATAATTAAATAATATTGGTTTTTTCTTTTTAACTAGCGAAATTGGTAATGGACCATCTTTTGTACTCGCGTGACACGGAGTCGATTCAGGCGCCATTATAACCTCTAGGTGTAACTACAACGCCTCCAAGCATAATGCACAGGTAAGTCTAGATTTGAACATGTGACTTGCACAATGGCATAAATGCCTTAGCAGTGCGTTTGTTGGCCAATAAGCCCACCCCTGACGGGGGAGTATTGAATAATTATATAATATTAAATAATAATATTCACAATAATATTATTAAAACAAATATTAATAATTAATAATTTAATTATATATTTATAATAAATAATGAATATTAAATAATTAATTTAATATTAATAATAAATAGTAAATAATAACAATTTTTTATAATAAATATTTAATTAATAAATTTAAAAACACTTGACATTAATATTATAATGTAAGCAATTAGTAATGTCATAAATCCAAGGCATCAATAAACTCAAGGAATTTATATTGTAAATCCTAGGAGTATGAACCCTTACATTAATAAACCCAAGAGATTGATAATATAAGCCTGAGGAAATAATATTAAACCCAAGGGACTAATACTCAAACCCCAAGGTATTATAAACCTAAGGGAATAATATTATAAACCCTAACATAAATATTGATGATGATGGTTGTGGTGGTTAACGTCCACTGAGACCAAATTGGTCTATCGGACCTATAATTTTCTTAGTTCTTAATTGTCTGGCTTCTCGTCTTTCTTGGGGAGATTGGTCTGTACCTTTCTTTTTTTTCTCTACGGTCTTCCAACTTCCTTTACCTTGCATCTCCTTCATCTCTTCTAGTCCTTGGGACATTGGTGTCTTATCATCAGGAAATGTTGTGTTCGTCCTTTTGAAGATAGTTGGAGAAGAAGTTTGGTCTGGGAGATCTTATTTGCTATTAAATGAAGATTTATTTTGTGTGGTATTAAAATCCTAATCACTGTTGATGCTTGAGGAATTGTATAGCTCACTTTTTTGTTGTTAGGCTGGGCTTTCCCCCTTCTTGTCTTGAGAGTTCTTTCTTTCTTGCCCGATTTATTGCGATTAAGAGTTTTCTTGAGAGTATTATTCCTTCATTACAGTGTAATGTTCTTTTTGTGCTCCTTCCCACCATGTAGATCTGTGGTGATCCTTTCTAACAGAATATTCCTGGGAGACTTTTGGGTAATTTTTGGCTAGATAGCCTCTCTCAAAGCAAGATTGACATCTCAAGCGGACACTTTCATAGTCAAGTTTCTGGTTCCACATATAGTCTTTACTTGTTAGGTTTATTTCAGTTGGGAATCTGGTGCTCGAGTTCATTTCCACACAGATGCGTGCATAGGTAGTTCTGGCATATTCCTCTATTTTTTGGGACCTGAAGTAAAATTTCCCAATTTCATTTCCAATGGCTTTTAACGAGGAGAAATTCTAGAGATGATATGGTATGTTTGGCAATGTCACCCAAACTGGTGCTGAGGTTATGACTGATGTTGAGGGATCGAATGATAGCTTCCATGGCTTCATGAATAGGCCTGAGTTTTCCCAAAACCAAGGGCTGGAATCTAGAATGCATTGTCTTCTTTCATGGTTTTCAAAATATACTATAATGAAACCATTAGCATAGGGGCAGATATTAATTTCATCAGAAATGACAGGCTTCCATACCTCTAAGATCCAACTATGGAGAGCTGTCAGCCACAACCAAAAACCATTGAATCAACAGATTAGGGCACTTTCAGAAAACTTCAAAGCCTCATCGAGTGAGGCCTAGACCACCTAGACAGTAGGAGCTGGGGCCTCAATGATGATATGGGCAGGATCTTGCCCCCCATAGGTGGATGAAACTGAGCCATTAGCTATCTTCACGAAGTTGGGAGCCATCCAGATCAAGGCCGATCGATGAATCCAAAGCTTATGCATTCCCCTGCGAAAGAATGAAAAAACCCTATGGAAGAATGTCTTTTAAAGAAAAAGAGTTTTGATTTGAAAAAATTTCTTGCACCCAAGCGCTGAAAGTTCGATTTCTTTCACGAAAAGCAAACAACAGAGCAGGATCCACCTCTTGCAAAGAAAGGGTCACTGCAATGGTAGTTTTAGAAATTAAAATAGAAACCCTACAGATCTGAAAACTCGTCCACCGTCAACCCAAAGCACGAGGGTTCGAGTTGCATGCCCTATTCTCGAATCAATATTTAAATAAAACATATATTTAGAACTCTAGCAGGAACCCAATCTAGAAGATGTGAGGGCTCCAGGTTCGATCTTAAACAAATCCTACAAAAAAGGTTAACATTCCACACTCTTTGCACTCATGAAAAGGAAATAAATATAAAAGAAGGAGAAACCCTCTCACTGTGGCAACAGGAGAAACCCTCTTCGGGCTCTTCCTTTCTGATTTAGGTTCAATCTGAGACCTCGCTTGACCGTAAAAGAAACATGCTTGACCATTGTTGACCATAGTTGATTTTCATATTGATAAAATTTTTGTGAGAATGCAACATTGGACTATGGTTAACCGTGATTGATTTTCATATTGAGACAACCTTTCTCACAATGCGATGTTGGACAATGGATGACCATGAGTCACCATTGTTGATTTTTATATTGAGATTATCTTTGTCACAATGCCATGTTGGATCATGGTTGATGGAAAGGTATTATAAAACCAAGGGAATAATATTAAACCCAATGGATTAATATTATAAACGCAAGGTATAAAACCCTAAGATAAATATTATAAACCCTAAAATAAACATGTTTGATCGTGGTTGAACATGGTTCATTTTCATATTGAGACAATCTTTTTCAGAAAGCAACATTTGACTATGTTTAAGCATGGTTGAGCATGATTGGTTTTTAGATGGAGACAATCCTTGTCACATTACAACATTGGACCATGGTTTATTTTCGTATTGTGAAAATATTTGTCAAAATGTTATGTTGGACAACAACAGACCATGATTATAAACCCAGCAAATTTACATTATACCCAATGATTTATATTATATACCCCATGAACAATATTACACCCTAAGAAAATGAACCCTTATATTAATAAACACAACAAATTAATATTATAAACCCAAGGGAATATAAGCTCAATGGAGTAATATTAAGCTCAAGGGATAAATCCAATGGATTAATATTATTAACCCTAGGTATACAAAACCCTAAGATAAATACTATAAACCCTAAGATAAACATGGTTAACCATGTTTTACCATGATTGATTTTAATATTTAGAAAATCTTTGTCACAACATGACATTTGACAATGGTGATTTTCATATTGAGACAATATTTGTCATAATGTGACATCGGACCATGATTAGGCATGGTTGATGGTGAGCACCAGTATTGCAGCAATAATGCTGCAACTCCTGGGCTGCCTACTTTACTCTTATCAACCTGGTAGTTCGTAACAAACTCAGAAGTGTCGGTGTTGTATGCACAAGTACTAGTTCTCACTCCAGGTTGTCACTTGGTTAGTCAGCACAAGGTCACTAGGAGCTCAAGCCAACTCCTATGAATTCTAGAAGAAGCTCTATATGTGATGAAAGGAAAGAAATATTTCTCTACAGATGCTATTCTAACTGCAAAAAGGAGAAAGACTGAAATGTAAAGCAATCCTAGTAAACCCTAATTAACCAACTAATTCTACTTTTGCAGAAAGCACTATAAGAATCATGAAAGGAATTCCATTACCTACTCAAGGAAGTAAACAACATCTAACTATGCTATTTCTGGAAGTAAATAAGCAAGAAACATATTATTGGATTTTTATGTATTTTTATGTGAATTTGACATGCATGTAATTTATTGTGTGTGAGTGTGGTAGCGAATAGGTGGCATTGAAGGGTGGTTTTGGGACTTGAGAGGATGTAGGATGGTGTGGATGGGTCCTAGGAGGTCTGAGGTGGCCTTCTAGAGGAATTTCTCACACTCGGCCTTCAAAAGAAAGCCTACAGGAAAACCTACAGGAGGACACAGGAAATCTACAGGAGGAAAATAGGGAAACTACAGGAGGCCTGAAGGAGGATGCTGAGAGAAGTTTTTACTATTTTGAGGGTGTAAGAGTGGCTGAAAAAGGTGGATGAAGGCTGGAATGAGGTGTTAGGGTTCCTAAGGTCTACCATGAATCACCAAGAGAGAGAAAGATGATTGGGTCTATTCAAGGAGAGATGAAGAAGTTCTATGGAAAAATGTAGGAAACTAGGGTAAAATTGAGGTGTTATTTGGGAGACCTATAGGGCATGGATCAGATGGAGGGTGTGATTTCTGAGAAGCTAGCCTACTGCTAGAAGATATCTACTACATAGAAAGTAACAATCAACCAAGGAAGTCAAGAAACAAGTGAAATGGATGCATTAGGAGAAACATAGTTTTGCATAAAAATGGTCTAAACTATGATCTATGAAAGGAAATGCTGAGAAATGTCGTAGGAAAGGAAAGCATGAAAGAAGAATATTGAAAATTAGGAAGTGAGCATGATGAAGAAGATCTAAAGCAAAGCAAAGCTCGAATATTAACCTACTAAAAAGCTGTAAACACTAGAATTCCTATGAAGGAGGAAAATCTCTGTTTTTGGGGCAGAAAGAGAGTCTTTGCCTCAAATCATGGTCCCAGACGGAGGAAGAGATGCCAAGGCTCTATTTCTAGCCTTTTGAATCTTTTCTAATCGTTGCTTAACCTGCTACAGAAAGCACAAATGGAAGCTAGCTACTAAATCATCAAAAGAAACCTATTCTTAACCATAAAAGAAATACATCTAGCAGCAAACTAATCTACAAACTGAAACAAAGCATACAAATACAAGTAACAAGGAGCTTGGCTGCTTGGATTGGGCCCTAGCCCAAGAGCTTTAGCCCTCTGAGGTAACTCAGTGCTAGCTCAAAAAGAATTCCATCTTTATTTTCAAAACAATATCAAGATTACATGAAACTGTCACAAAATAATAAGCTCAAAATTTGAGCAGAGTTTACATAAACAAAAATCCAACCCTAGTGAGGCCCTAGGCCTCTCTACTTATAAAAATGAAGCTACCAATAGCTTCCTTAAAATCAGGGAGGCTTGGCTCCCAAAACTCAAGATAATCATCAATCATCCTCCACTTGCTCAATTGCCTTATAGTGCATGATTCCACTGCTTGTACTCCGAGCTGAATGAAGGGGAATTTGAAGTGTGGAGTAATAAATGAGGGGGATTCCCTCCTGTAAATCCTCTCCTCTATCCACTTTGAGTTATTGCTGCCATTTTTCTATTGGATCCTTGACTTTGACCTCGAAATCCATCAATAATCTGCATTAAATACATGTTAGACCACATGGCACAATAACTAACTCAACTCACTCTATAAGCATAAATATAATCAGAAAATCATATAATAAGCTAAGAGAATGGTTGATTTAACTAGGTTAGGAGGTAAAGTGAGCCCATATAACTACCCATTTATGTGCCTCATCATTTGACCATGATTATAAACCCTAAGATTAATATTATAAATATGATGAATAATACTATACCCTTTGAATATGGACCCTTATATTGATAAACCCAAGCGATTGGTATTATAAATTGAGTGGATTAATTCTAAAAGCCTAAGGGGCTATAAACCCAAGGAAATATTATTAAACCCAATGAATGAATATTATAAACTCAAGGTATATAACCCCTAAGATAAATATTATAAACCCAAGGGCTTAATACTAAAAACTCAAGGGATTATAAACCCAAGGGAATAATATTAAACCAAAGGAATAAATATTATGAAAAGTAAAATAAACATGATTGGCCATGGTTGATCACAGTTGATTTTCATATTGACACAATCTTTGTTACAATGTGATGTTAGACTATGCTTGACAATGATTGATTTTCATATTGAGACAATATTTTTCACAATGCAACATTAGACCATGGTTGTTACAATGTGACATTGAATCAAGAGACAATAGTTGTCATAATGTGACCATGGTTATTGAACATGGTTGACCATGATTGACCATGGTTAACCATTGTATATTAACATATTGAGACACTCATTATCACTATGTGATGTTGGAACATGGTTGACTATGGTTGAGACAATATTTGTCACAATGAGACATTGGACCATTGTTGACCATGGATGACCATGGTTATAAAAATGCGACGTTGGACAAAGAGAAAATATTTGTCACAATGTGACCATCGTTATTGACCATGGTTGACCATGGTTGATTTTCATATTGAGACAATCATTGTCATAATGCGATGATTTTTCATATTGAGAAAATATTTGTCACAATGTGATGTTGGACCATGGTTGACCATGACTGTCAACCCAATGGATTTATATTAAATCCAAATATCAATATTATAAACCCTATGAATAATATTATACCATAGGAATATGAACCCTTAGATTAATAAATCGAAGGGTTGGATTTATTTTCATAGTGAGACCATGTTTGACCATAGTGAGACCATGATTCACCATGGTTTCTTTTCATAGTGAGAGATTCTTTTTCATAATGTGACATTGGACTATGGTTGACGATGGTTGAGACAATATTTGTCAAAATGTGACATTGTACCATGATTGGCCATGGTTGACCATGATTATAGTCCAAAGGGATTTATATTAAACCCTATAATTAATGATTAAAAACCCTACAAATAATATTATAGCTTAGGAACCAAGGGATTAATCCTAAAAATGGAAGGTATTATAAACCGAATGGAATAATATTATAAACCCAAGGTATATAAACACTAAGATAAATATGATAAACCCTAAAATAAACATGGTTGACCATGGTTGATTTTCATGTTGAAACAATCTTTGACACACTGCAACTCTGGACCATGAATGACCATAATTGATTTTCATATCGAGATAATATTTGTCACAATGTAACATTCAACCATGGTTGACTATGATTATAAAACCAAGGATTTATGTTAAACCCAAGTCTTAATATTATAAACCATATGAATAATATTACACCGTAGGAATATGAACCCTTGATTAATAAACCCAAGAGAATAATAAACCCAACAGATTAACACTAAAAACCTAGAGGATTATAAACCCAAGGGAATAATATTAAACCCAAGGGATTAATATTATGTTTCCAAGATATATAAATCCTAAGATAAATTTTATAAACCCTAAAATAAACATTGTTGATCATTGTTGATTTTTATATTGAGGCAATATTTGTCACAATGTGACATTGGAGCATGGTTAACCATGGTTGATTTTCATTTTGACACAATATTTATCTCAATGTGACATTGGGCCATGGTTGACCATGATTGATTTTCCTATCGAGACAATCTTTGCCACAATGTAACATTGAACCATGGTTGACAACAATTGATTTTCATATGGAGATAATCTTTGTGACAATGCGGCATTGTACCATTGTTCATTTTCATACTGAGAAAATATTTGTCATAATGTGATGTTAGAACATGGTTGACCATGGTTGAGCATGATTATAAACCCAGGTGATTGATATTATAAACCCAAGGGATTATAGTAAAAACCAAACCGATTATAAACCGAAGGGAATAATATTAAATCTAAGGGATCAATATTATAAACCCAAGATATAACCATGGTTTATTTTCATATTGAGATAATATTTGTCAAAATATAATGTTAGACCATGACTGACCATGGTTGGCCATCATCGATTTTCATATTGAGATAATCTTTGTCACAGTGTGTCATTAGACCATAAGTGAGCATGGTTTTAAATCCAAGTGATTTATATTAAACCCTAGCATTAATACTATAAATCTTGTTAATAATATTACACCTAAGGAATATGAACCCTTAGATTAATAAACCCAAGGTATTCATATTTCAATCCTAGTTGATTAATTCTAAAACCCAAGGTATTATAAACCGAAGGAAATACTATAAAACTCGATGGATTGGTATTATAAACCAAAGGTACTAACCCCAAGATAAATATTATAAACCCTAAAATAAATGTTGTTCACCATGGTTGACTTTTATATTGAGATAATATTTGTAACAATGCAACATTGGACTATGGTTTAGCATGACTTCTTTTCATATATAGACAATAGTTATTATGATGTAACCTTGGACGATGGTCGACATTGGTTAATTTTCATATTGAGACAATCTTCATGACAATGGGACAATGGACCATGCTTGACCATGGTTGATTTTCATATTGAAAAAATCTTTCTCATAATGTGATGTTGGACCATGGTTGACCATGAATATAAACCCAAGGGATCTATATTGAACCCAAGGATTAATATTATAAACCCTGTGAATAATATGATATCATAGGATTATGAACCCTTAGATTAATAAACTCAAGGATATGATATTATAAACCCACAGTATTAATACCAAAATCCCAAGGGAATAATATTAAGCCCAAGGGATTAATATTATAAACCCAAGGTATAAAAAAGTTAAGATAAATGCTATAAACTGTATAGAAAACACAGTTAACCATTGTTGATTTTCGTATTGAGACATTTTTTGTCACAATGTGATGTTGGGTCACGGTTGACCATGCTTTATTTTCATATGGAGACAATTTTTGTCGAAATGTGACATTGAACAATGGTTGAAAATGATTCACCATGATGCTCATGTTGATTATAATTGACTATCTCAACAATAGTCAAACGTAGTTAACAAGTGTTAATATATAAATACTATAAAAAGTCAATATATCAATATTGGCTATAATGACCATGTAAACTATAGTTGACCATCTCAACAATAGTCAACCATAATTAACATGTATTAATATATAAATATTGTACATAGTCAATATATTAATATATAAAACCATAATATATTAAATGTTATATGTTATAATTAAACACATTTAAGGTCAGAATATAAACCCTAAAATAGACATGGTTGATCGTGGTTGACCATGGTTCATTTTCATATGGAGGAAAGATTTTTTTGAAAGTGATGTTGGACCATGGTTGATCATGGTTGAGCATGATTGATTTTCATATTGAGACAATCCTTGTCACCTCACAATGTTGGACCTTGGTTGATTTTCATATTGTGGAAATATTTGTCACAATGTGATGTTGGACCATTATAGACCATGATTATAAACCCAACGGATTAATATTATAAACCCAAGGAAATGATAAATTGAATAGTTAATAATAAAAACCCAAGGGAATATAAACTCAACGGAGAAATATTAAACTCAAGGGATAAACACAAGGGATTAATATTATAAACCCTAGGTATATAAACCCTAAGATAAATACTATGAACCCTAAAATAAACATGGTTAACCATGTTTTGCAATGATTGCTTTTCATATTGAGATAGTCTTTCTCATAATATGACATTTGACCATGCTTGACCATGGTTGATTTTCATATTGAGACAATCTTTGTCATAATGTGACATTGGACCATGATTAGCCATGGTTGACCATGATTATAAACCCAAGGGATTTATATTAAACCTTAGGATTATTATTATAAACCTGATGAATAATATTATAACCTTGGAACATGAACTCTTAGATTGATAAAACAAAGGTATTGATATTATAAAGTCACAGAATTAATTCTAAAACCCTAAGCTATTATAAACCCAAGGAAATAATATTAAACCCAAGGGATTAATATTATAAACCCATGGTACATAATCCCTATGATAAATATTATAAACCCAAGTGATTTATGCTAAAAACTCAAGGGATTATAAACCCATGGAATAAATATTATATAACCTAAAATAAACACACTTAACCATGTTTGATCACAATTCATTTTCATATTGACACAAGGAAATAGTATTAAACGCAAGGAATAAATATTATAAAACCTAAAATAAACATTCTTGACAATGGTTTATCAAAGTTGATTTTCACATTGAGACAACCTTTATCATAATGTGGCGTTGGACAATTTCTGACCATGACATATTTTCATATTAAGACAGTTTTTGTCAGAATGCAACATTAGACCATGGTTGACCATTTATGACCATGGTTATCACATTGTCACATTGGAGAAAGAGATAATAGCTGTGATAATGTGACCATGATTATTGACCATGGTTTTCCTTGATTGACCATGGTTAACCATGGTTGATTTTCCTATTGAGACAATCTTTGTCACAATTCAACTTTGGAACATGGTTGACAATGGTTGAGACATTATTTGTCACAATGAGACATGGACCATGGTTGATCATGGATGACCATGGCTATAGCAATGTGACGTTGGACCAAATGAAAATCTTTTGTCACAATGTGACCATCGTTATTGACCATGGTTGACCATGATTTACCATGGTTGAGACAACCCTTGTCCCAATGCAACATTAACACATCATTGACCATGGTTTATTTTCATATTGAGAGAATCATTCTCATAATGCAGCATTGGTTGATTTTTCATATTGAGAATTTTTTTTTCACAATGTGATATTGGACCATGGTTGACCATGGATATAAACCGAGTCGATTTATATTAAACCCAAAGATTAATAATATAAACCCTATGAATAATATTATACCATAGGAATACGAACCCTTAGGTCAAAAAATCCAAGGGTTAGAATATGGTTAACCATGGTTGACCATGATTGACCATGTTTCACCATTGTTTATTTTCATATTGAGACAATCTTCATCACACTGTCACATTGAACTACGGTTTACCAAGGTTGTTGACCATGGTTGAGACAATATTTGTCACAATCTGACATTGCACCATGATTGTCCATTGTTCACCATGAATATATACCAAAGGGATTTATATTAAAACCGTTAATTAATGTTACAAACCCTATGAATAATATTATAGCCTAGGAATATGAGCCCTTAGAATAATAAATCCAAATGGACTGATATTATATACCTAAGGGATTAATTCTAAAATCCCAATGCATTATAAACCCAAGAGAGTAATATTAAACCAAAGGGACTAATATTATAAAACAAAGGTGTATAAATGCTAAGATAAATATGATAAACCCTAAAATAAATATGGATGACCATGGTTGATTTCGATATTGAGACAATATTGGTCACAATCTGACTTTGGACCATGTTTGACCATAACTGATTTTCATATCATGACAATATTTGTCACAATGGGACATTGGACAATTGTTAACCATGGTTGATTTTCATATTGAGGCAATCCTTATCACAATGTGACATTAGACTATTTTTGACCATGATTTTTTTTCATATTTGTCAAAATGTGGCAATTAACCATGGTTGGCCATGGTAGACCATGTTTCATTTTCATACAAAGACAATTTTTGTCATAATGCAACATTGGACTATTGTTGGATTTCATACTGAGAAAATATTTGTGGCAATGTGACATTCGACCATGATTCATTTTTATATTGAGAAAATATTTGTCAGATTGTGACATTCGAGCATGGTTGACTATGATTATAAACCCAAGTATTAGTATTATAAACCATACGAATAATATTACACACTAGGAATATGAACCCTTAGATTAATCAACCCAAGGGAATAATAAACCCAACAGAGAAGGTGGTCTCTGAAGCAAAAGAGTGCCTGGAACGACTCAAGCTCCCTCGGTTCCCACCTCTGCAGCTGTGCATCCTATGGCGCACCACGATTTCTGCAATTGGAGGCGAGTTTTGGTCCAAATTGTGCACAATGGGTTGCAGCATTGCAGTGGAGCTAATAGGAAATTTAGAAGATGGATGAGCGACCAGGGCCGAGGGGATGAGAATTTGAAAATTCAAGCTATGGGTGAAATGGATTCCCGACCCAAAATCAATGCAACAATAAATATTACAATGTCTCCTAGTGGTTGTGCGAGAGTTCGGTGTCGCCACTGCATGAGGGAAGAGGCATTGCAGGGGCCGAGGTTGCAAGGGAGGAATGACAAGAGAAGGAGTGGTATTTTCCCAAGATCCCATCATTACTTTGAGCCGAGGTTGATGGTGGTTAATAGAGTGGTGGCAGTGTTAATTAGAGGTGTATTTATGGTGATGGTTAATGCCATTTTTGGACCTCTGTGCTGCCCTACGGGAGGCCATGTGCTCTCACCACACGCCAACCTAGTTGGCAGCCACCTCATTGTCCTCTGTTGTCACCCGCATCTGGGAGATGGGCGTCCTTGTGCACCAGGTCAGTGAAAGCTTGCAATTGAGTATGGTTATTTAGAATGTGGATTGTTCTGAAATGTAGGACCTGATCCTGTTCGACCCCAATGTTTTCCAGGATATCTCCTACTTTATTGCTATCCCTTTTGACATGAATAAAATTGGTTGCTCTCTGATTTTTCATCCATTTCTCTATTAGTTCAATCCTGGCCACTAATCTCCAACTTTGGCAACTCTCGAAGTAGTGCTTCCTAGTTGTATTTGAGTAACCATATTGATTAGAATTTGGGAGTCCCCCTCTATTATGATGGGATGAAAATTATGTTGGTGAGCTAAGTTCATACCTTGGCATAAGCCTTCCAGTCCTATAGAGTTATTCATGTCCCATCCAATGGAGGCAAAGTGAAATAGCAGGGGTTGCCCTTCATTGTTTCTGAATATGCCACCATGTCCTGCTTTGCCTGGGTGAAACTTGGAGGCACCATCGAAATTTAACTAAATCACCTTCTGTGGGGGGGGAATCCAATCTGATAGTTGCTTGGTAATAGTGCTTGATTTGTTGGGATTCAATTGTGCCTGCTGGAGCTGGAGGTTCCAATTTTCCCATATGCTTAGTTCCTGAGGCTGGGTGGGAAAGTCCTCAGCACTCCATTGGTGTAGAGCTAGAGTTTCCTTGATATTCTGACATAAGTTAGTCCATATGATTTCTAAAGAAGTTCTTTGATTTTTGAAAATTCTCTTGTTTCTTTCCTTCCAAATTGTCCAGAAAAGGAAGCCCGATAGAATTGTCCATAGCTTATTGAGAATTTTGCTATTACAGGCCTTTGGAGTCCAGTTGCCAATGGTACCCTTTATATCCTGTAGAAGTCTGCGTGGTCATTGACATATGAAAGTGAGCTTTTCCCAGAGTTGGTTAGCCATGTGGCAGGAGTCCATGAGGTGTTGAATAGTTTCTTCATGGTTTTGATAGTTAGGACAGTAGGATGGTCCCTGAAACCCTCTTTTGATTAAGTTGTCCCAAGTGAGAATTATTTGGTGATACAGCAGCCAGGTGAAAGTGGAAATTTTTGGCCAAATCCCTGCAATCCAAATTCGATTCCAAGTAGGATCAACTGGTTCCTGTGTTTGGAGCATCAGCTGGTATGCTTCTTTGGTGGTGTATACCCCTTTCGGTGTATATTCCCATCTAAGAACATCTTTTCTAGTGTTGAATCTGATTCTTCTATTGGTGAGCTCTTTGTGTAGCTCTAAATTATAAGTTTTTGTTTCTGTTGTGTTATTTGAATAGAAGGTTTCCATTGCCTAAAGCCTTGAGTGGTACTGAGAGTCCAGAATTGTGCTACATTGTCCTCTTGGTTAATATTGTTTCCATTGTGATTTGCGCAAGGTAAGAGTTCTACAATTTTTGGTCTCTATTGCCATGAATCCCTCCAAAAGCGTGTTGTTCTCCTGTCCCATATCTCCCAAAAGCTATGATGTTGGATGATCTCTCTGTGTTGTTTTACCACATTCCAGATTAGGGATCCTGTGATCGTGGTAGTTATTCTTATTAGCTCTTGCTGCGGTTGATTGTTTTCATATTTAGTAGTCTAGAGTTGTGCCCATGGATTCTGGGGGCAAGAGATTGATTTCCACCAAATTCGTGGTCCCATTAAAATATTGCTATGTTGTGGGTCACATAAGCCTATACCTCCCTGCTTTTTAGGCGTGCAAACCTTGTCCCATTTTACTAATGCCCATTTTCTCTTTTGTCCCGTGGAACCCGATGAGAAATTGCGTTGCAGATTTTTGATTCTCTTCAGCACCCATTTCGGCACAACAAGAACTAAGAAAAGATAGAGGGGCATAGATTGTAGGACTGCCTTTATTAGGACTAGCCTGCTTGCCATGTTGAAAGTTATGTATGTCCAAGACAATAACCTACTTTCCATTTTCTCAATGAGCTGTTGCTAGGAAGCATGATTTAAGGTTGAACCTATCAGAGGGTCACCTAAGTAATGAGAAGTAAGTTTGGCCTGAGAGAATCCAATGATTCGAGAAATGATTCTTTGAGTGACTACAAGAGCATGGAAGAAGAATATTTGGGATTTGGCAGTATTTATAGTGGTTCCAGAGGCTTTTGAGAATTTATATAGAAGAGCTTTATAAGTTCGGGCTTCACTAACAGAGGGATTACCAAAGAGCATATTGTAATAAACAAATTGTTAATGAGTGATCATGGGGTTTCCATGTACTGAGATTTCTCTAAGGTCATGAGATTGAACAACCTGATTTATAAGATGACCCAGACCTTCAACCATAATAATAAACAGAAATGGGGATAGAGGGTCACCTTGATGGATTGCTATGGAAGGGGATTAGGGTTTGGAGGGGATCACATTAACTAGGATAGAGCAGAGTGGAGAGGAAATTAGGGTCATAAGCTATCTAACCTAGGTTAGGCTAAATCCAAAGGAAATCAACATCTGTTTTATATAGGTCCAGCTGAACTTGTCAAAGGCTTTAGATAGGTCGATTTTCAAAAGCGTACCTGCCTATTTGTTTCTCTTTAAGGAGTGGATGGTTTCATGAGTCAAAATAATGCCATCCAAGATTTGACATCCTTCTACATATCCAAATTTCTCTAGTGAAATGAGAAGAGGGAGGAGCGGTTTGAGGCAGTTGGAAATTACTTTCGAGATAATTTTGTATATGACATTGCAAAGTGAATTGGGGCTGAACTTCTCTAAAGTGCTTGGTTGCACTTCTTTGGGAATAAGTGTGATGAAGGTCGCATTGAGCAAGGGAAGTAGCCAATGCATGAATTATGATTCATTGACCACATTCAAGAAATGATGGTAAAAGTTAGAAGTAAAACCATTAGGTCCTAGCGCTTTCCTAGCTTTCAATTGATTTGCTGCCTCTTCGACCTCCGTAAGGGCGACCAGTCTTAGCAATAGATGATTATGCTACTTTGTTATGAGCCTAGGAATATGTTGAAGTATCTCGTTGATTTCAAGCTGTCTCTCTATGGGCGGCTCTTAATGTACTATTTTGAAGTGATTGGTGAGCTCCTTCTCTATATCTTCTTGTTTCTCCATTTTGTCTCATTATGAGTTTTGAATATGTGAGATGGTATTATTCATTCTTCTTTGTATAGTTGTGTGATGAAAAAATTTGGTATTTATTTCCCCTTCTTTTAGCCATCTAATTCTTGACTTTTGTTTCCAGATCAGTTCCTCTTGTCTCCTTCTTTCATCTAATTGGGTTAGTAGAACTTGTTCATGTCTGGCTAGTCCCTCTATTCTGCCTCCTATGATGATCTTCTGCTGTAGCTCTTTCATACTTTGCTCGATAACCTTTTTCTCTTGAAATAGGTTGCCAAATGTGGTTTAATTCCAGGTTTTAATATGCCTTTTGATGTGCTTCATTCTCTGTTGGAATTGATACATGATTAAGACACCATTGGGAAGGAAGCTTTCCCACGCTGATTTGACCACTATTTTGAACTCAGGGTGGGTGAGCCAGAAAGCTTCAAATTTAAATGGTTTTCTATTTGAGTTTCCTGAATTTTTCCATTGCAAGGAAATGGGCCAATGGTCCGAGCTAGCCATGGGGAGAATGGAGGCACATATATCACCACCTAGATGGACAAAGTTGTCTAAGATTAGATATCTATCCAACCAAGATGATATTTGTTGTGAGCCTACCCTTTTGTTGTTCCATGTGTAAGTGTCGTTATCAAATGGTAAGTCTATTAGACCATTGTGTTGAATGTATTCTTTGAAGCTATTGCTTTCATTGTCAAACTTTCTTTGCCTCCAATTTTTTCCTCTAGCCGTGTGATCATATTGAAGTCACCTCCTGTGATCCAGAGTGGATAAGTTCTTGTAGCATTAAGAGTCTCCAATGTTTCTAGAAATGTGGTTTTTTGCGTGCCATCCTGAGGGAAGTATACATTGGTCAAATGGCCGTGTATGTTGGTTCCGATTAGGTGGAAATTTTCTTGAATGAAATGATGTGAAGCATGGAAATTTGTTAGGAATATATGCTGAGTGTTCCATGCTATGGCGAGCCCTCCCAAGGTTCCTGTTGCGTCTATTATCATAGTTTGACATCCTGCCCAAGCCTTGGATAATATGGAAGCTAAGGTACTAGTGCTACATTTTGTTTCCGTCATGAATACAATGTGTGGTTGTTCTTACTGAATCATGTTCTTTAAAATTTTGTACTTCCCAAGACCATTAAGTCCTCTTACATTTCATGAGATGAGCAACATGGTTGACCTATAGGTAGGGATCGATAGTATGTAGTCAACTTGGAGCACCTTCCGGACTCCACTAGCATTTCCGCAATTAAAATGGTGCACTGTAGATCTGTCTTTCTCCCTCTTTTCTTCCCATCTTTGATGATATGTTTCCCATCCCATTTACCTCCTTGTTGTATGCCCAAATTATTATGCTGATGCACTCCTGATAGCACTACTTCCAAATTTTCAAGTTGCTTATCTGGTATTGTGTCGAACTCTTTCCTTTTGCAAGCTTGTTCTAGACTGAAAATGCCTATATCTCCAAGATCAAAGATTTCAAGTTCTTCTTCCATTAAATTTTGTTGACTGCTACCATCCATATGGGTTAATGGCTGAAGAGGTTCTGTTAGTATATCATCAATGTCCATTACTTTGTCGAACTAGAGGGCTTTTTTATTAACATGGTTGGGGATGGGTTGCATGTCTGATGCATGCATATCAGAGGTATTAAATTTCGATGGTTGACTGGTTTTATTATGAATAGGTATGGAGGACAGATTGGTGGATAGAATAGAGGTTGGCTTTGCTATGACAAGGGGATCTGATTCAGGCATATATAGGTTTTCCAGAATGTCAAAGCTGTTGCTTGAGGATGGCACATTTGATGATGGAGTAACATTTTTTGGTGTTGTGGGTGGGTTTTTGGTATGCCTTTTTCTGCTAGCCACTTTGGTGAACCCTTCTGGATCAGACTTACCTCCATTTTCTATGGGTTTAGGAGGCACTTTTAAGGGACAATCATGAAATAGGTGTCCATGGGCATGACACCTCCTACATCTGAAGGGTACATGTTCATAATCTATATGTTGTATCCACTCAAATTCGTGATGAAGGAGACTTACCGAGTCCGTGAGCAACTGGCCCGGCTTCATGTATACATAAATATGAGCGTAGGATGTGTATCTGCGAAGCCTTGTTTCCTCTGCTGCCTTTATGAACTCGCCTAATCCATTACCAATGGCTTTAAGTGATTCTTCATCCCAATATTCCAGTGGAAGAAAGTACATGCGGATCCAGACTGGTGCCCAACTGATGTCTTCCTTATCTGGGTTAAATCTTTCGACCCAGTCGCGTAGATAAAGATCTATTGCACTGAAGAAATAGGGTCCTCCATCCAGGACACGGTTTCTATCTTCAAGGTAGTTAAAGATAGCTATGAAGAAGCCTTTAGGGCCTAGCTATAGGGTAACATGTCCTTTGGGCTTCCACATCGAGGTTATCCAGCCTTGCAGAGCTTTTTTTGTTGGCCAAAAGCCTATAAATTTACTGATCAGGGCATGGTATCTCATGTATTGTACATGCGCATTGATCCTATGACTGGGTAGCTCAATCTTGGGATGTTCTGTAGCAATGGGCTTGCAAGTGGATGATGATACTTTCTTTGGTTTCTCAGATGCTTCCGGTTTATCTCCTTTCTCATTTTCCAGATTCTCGTGTGCTTTCTTCTCCTACTGCTATGCAGGTCGTGCCTTTCGCATATCTGCATTCTCACTCCCGCCTTCAAGTCAGTCTTCATTGTTGTAGTCTTTAGGGGGAGGCCCTGATGCCTCCCCCATCGAAATATTCATTATTCTTAGCATCCAGAAGCGTAGAGCCTGAACTGGCAGGAGTTCCGGTTGGGCCTGAGAGGCTTCTTACTCTATCTCTGTGCCATGTAAGGGTTTGTCAGAAGCCCTAGTGTGCCATTTTCCCTCAGCTTCTTCCCTTCACAACTAATAAATTAATTTAATTAAAAAGGAAAAAGAGATATAATTTAACTGTAAGGTTTATTTTCACACCACACTTACATAATTTCCTTAATTTGTGGTTAAATACAACTTCTCTAAGTTGTGGATACAAGATTTATAGTGTTCATCTTTGAAAGTGGGGATAAAAACATTCCCTCTAACTATAAGGCTATCATGATTAACCACATCTTAGCCAAGTTGTATGGGTTCGTTTTGAAAAACATTATTAGTGCTCGACTTGAAACCCATGGTAAAAGAGCTATTGGGCAAGCTCGTTTTAGAAGGCAACACTCCACGATTGACCACCTTGTCACTATTAGGACCATTGTCGAGGATTTTCATAATAGTAAGACTGATCTCTTTTGTTATTTTGTTGACTTTAGAAGATATTTCCACACGGTTCCTTGAGCGAAGTTATGGCAAAGGATTGATAAAATAATGGTTCCTCCTGAGTTAAGTGTCATTTTTATTAGATTATACAAGAATGTTATTGCAAAGCTTAAGACCATCGAGGGCTCATCTACTGAAATTAAATGCAACATCGGTGTTAAGCAAGGGTGTCCCCTAACGACTACAATTTTTGGCATTTACATTCATAGGCTTGAGGAATGCTTAGAAGTTGTTTGTTGTGAAGGACCCAAGCTTGTCGGTATAGTCATTACTCTTCTCCTTTATGCTGATTATATTGTTATTCTTGCGTGGAGTCCAACGATCTTGACAAGGAGATTAAAACCACCCATCATTATTGTATCATGATGGGTATGACTACTAATGGTGACAAGAGTAAGGTTATGATTATTAAATCCAAAAGTATCACTTATGACATGTTCATTTATGATAAAATTAATTAGAGAATGTTTCTTATTACAAATATTTAGGTATTGACATTCACCATCAGCTCCACTGGAACTATAACATTGAGAAAACGATTTTAGGAGGTTGGAAAGCTTACTACAAGCTTGAAAACAATTGTAAGACAATTTATCTTTGGGTTTGGAGTAAAAAAAGGTTCCTCTTTGAGACTCTCGTCACCTCTGTTATTTTATATGGATGTGAGGTGTGGGGTTGTAGTCTATCTAGATATTCTTGGAGAAAGATTGAAATGATCCAAAAGCAATTCATAACCTACAACCTCAAGATTAAAGGTAATACTCCTTACCCTATTCTCTTGATTGAAGCTAGTCTTTCACCCATTGAATGCATGGCTATGTTTAGGTATCTGATGTATAAGAAGCAATTGTACAACATGGAAGCCAACAGGCTCCCAAAAATTGCTTCTAACTCTAGTCAAAACAAACTTTGGCTCAAGCCAGGGTGGCATAAGGATGCCAAACCCACTCGACCATTTGGAGACATGGGATGAGATCCTCTTATGGAATAAGGATAATATTAAAAACATGTTTACTTCCAAATTTAAGGATAAATTGTTGAGTTATAATGAGTTATAGGGGAAAAGAAAATTAAGATAGTATAAGGAGGTAATCAACACACACTTGCTAACCAAAATTACTTTTTGTATTAACTAGTGCTAATAAGTGAATAAATATTGCATGGCTTAGAACTAATTCTCATGAGCTTCAGAGTGAAGTTGGGCCTTTGTTATTATCTTAACCTCCAGAAAGATACCCAAATACAGAATATGCGAAGAAAGATACCCAAAACATAGAATAGTGAGTGACAACAACAAATATTTTATTATTTAGAAAGCAATGTTCATTGGCCTCTTCGAGGGGGCAACCTCCAATAGACCAGAGCTTGGTACAAAAATAAGACACGATGCTCCTCGCAGGGAGTCTCTATCCTTTATATATGACTCATACATGAAATAACAAGGATCAATACCATGGGTTTTATTAATACCATCTATCTAATACTGCGGCCCATTTGCAACTAACTGTGGTCCCATCATTAATTGTGGGTTAACCACTTACAATTATTAATATGGGCTTTATTGACTCTTGACTATGACTCGATCCAATTACATAAATAAGGGGGTTAGGGTGGGACCCTAACATGCCCTCCCCCTTAAGACTAGCCTTGTCCTCAAGGCTGAAGCTGCGGAAATTGCTAAAGAATAGTGGCTGGTTCCCAAGTTGCATCTTTCGGAGAGGTGTCTTTCCACTTGACGGGGACTTCCCTGATCATGCGGCCCTGTAGGTGCCTGTCTTGTGTGTCTAGGACCTGTTCAGGTTGGAGCCAGATTGACCCTTATTTGTCCAATTCAGGTAGACTGGTTTGAATTCTGTAATTGTTCCCAATCACTTTCTTGAGGCATGAGACATGGAAAACTGGATGGATTTTTGCAGTAGGTGGCAAAGCCAACTTGTAAGCCACTTCTCCAATGCGCTGAAGTACTTGATATGTTTCGTAGAATTTTGGAGATAGTTTCTGACAACCCTTGTCTTTGAGTGATGTTTTCTTATATGGTTGCAGCCTCAAAAAGACCTGATCCCCTTCTTGAAATTGGCGCTCTGAGCGATGCTGGTCTACCTGTTGCTTCATGGGGTTTTGAGCTTGATGAAGATTTTCTCTAACATGGGTGAGCATGGTTACGCGGTGTTGTAGGAGTTGATCCATTGCTTGTACCTTTGAGCACCCCTTGATATAAGAAGTAGGGGAAGGAGGGAGTTGACCATATACTGCTTCATATGGAGTCATTTTGCTGGTTGCATGATAGTTGGTGTTATACCACCATTCAGCCAGAGGTAACCACTGTACCCAAAGATGTTGCTTTTCTGAAGTGAAACACCTAAGGTAGGTTTCCCCACATTTGTTGACGGCTTAAGTTTGACCGTCCATTTGCGGGTGATAGGAAGTACTGATTTTTAGTTGAGTGCCTTGTAGCTGAAGAGTTCCTGCCAAAAATTACTGGTGAAGATCGAGTCGCGGTCGGACACAATAGAAGTGGGCATGCCATGAAATTTGAAGATCTGATCCATGAAATATTAAGTGACCAAATTCGGTGTAAACGGGTGGGGTAGGGCGCAGAAATGAGCATACTTCGAAATTATGTCCACAACCACCATGATGACTGACTTGTTTCCTGACTTTGGAAGACCTGTAATGAAATCCATAGAAACTTCCGTCCATATTGATGCCACGATGGGAAATGGTTGTAATGTGCCTGGTGTGTTGACGGTCTCCCCTTTGTGGTGTTGACAAACATCTCATTCTGCTACGAAAGTAAGGATGTCTTTTTTCATTCCTGTCCAAAAAATGATCTTCTGGTGCGAGCATACGTCTTTTGAAAGCCTGAATGTCCTGCAATGGGGGATGAGTGAAATTCTGCCAAAATACGACTTTTGAGGGTGGATGTTGGTGATATTATGACTCTGTCCCTATAGAAAAGAATCTCATCCTACCACGAGTAGCCCTTAGTGGAATTTGGATCCACCTGCAATTGAGAAATGAGTTGGGAGAGCCTGGGATGTGAAAGCCATTCCCCACGAGCCTCTTCAATCCATTCAGGAATGGGGAGGGAAATTGCTAGGAGAGTACTTTCCTCATCAAATTGGAAAGATAATGCATCTGCGACACTATTGTCTTTCCCTTTCTTGTAAATGATCTCATAATCATATCCCAGCATTTTGGCGAGCCATTTATTTTGTTGTGGGGAGGATAGGCATTGCTCCAAAAAATATTTAAGACTGTGATGGTCTGTGCGGATTTGGAAACGTCGCCCCAATAAGTAAGGTTGCTAGGTCTCTACTGCATGTAAGATGGCCATCATTTACTTCTCGTAGGTAGATTGGCCCAGATTCTTCCCACTTAGTTGTTGGCTTGTGAAGGCCAAAGGTCGCCCTTCCTGCATTAAGACCGCCCCAATACCCATACCCGAAGCATCACATTCAATGACAAAAGATTTGGTGAAGTCAGGTAGTGCTAAGACTGGAGTGGAACACATGACATTTTTGAGAGATGTAAATGCATGTTGTGCGTCCTCATTCCAGAAGAATGAATTTTTCTTCAGGAGTTGAGTGAGGGGCTTCGCTATGCGACCATAGTTACGGAAAAATTTACGATAATAGCTTGTGAGATCCAAAAATCCTCTCAAGCTCTTCAAGGTCTTAGGTTGAGGCTAATCCTGCATTGCCTAGACCTTTTTGGGGTCCACCTTGACACCTTCATGCCCCACAATGTGGCCCAAATACTCAACTTCTTCCATGCCAAACGAACACTTGGACATCTTCAAAAATAATTTATGCCTGCGGAGCAGTTGCAAGAGTAGATATAAATGTTGAAGATGTGCAACCCAAGTGCAACTATAGATGAGGATGTCATCGAAGAAGACAAGGACAAATTTCCTGAGATATGGTTTGAGAAGGTGGTTCGTAAGGCTCTGAAAAGTAGAGGGGGCATTACAAAGACCGAATGGCATGACCAGGAACTCATAATGGCCTTCATGAGTTCTGAAAGCAGTCTTTGGAATGTCCACTTCCTTCATGCGAATTTGGTGGTAGCCCGAGCGAAGATCCAGCTTAGTGAAGAATTGAGCCCCATTGAGTTCATCCAGCAAATCATCAACCACTGGGATGGGAAATTTATCTTTGACTGTCAACTTATTGAGGGCCCTGAAGTCTAGACACATCCACCACTCCCCATGTTTCTTGAGCACCATGACCACCGGTGATGAATAAGGACTAATGCTGGGACCAATGACACCTGCTTGCAAAAGTTCCTTGATTATTTTTTCTATTTCATTCTTTTGTGTGAACAGATATCTGTATGGGCACATGTTTGGGGGTTGGGCCCTGGAACCAAGGTGATGCTATGATCATGTTCCCCTCTAGAGGGTCGAAGCTCATGAGGCTTGTCAAAGACCGGCAAATGGTTATTTAAAATCTGTTTCATCTCAGGATGAATCGGCGGAGACTTGGTTTCGACTACCTGGATGGCATTAAATTGAGATATAACTCCATGATGGCCCTTTTTTATCAATTTTTCCATCCTATGCAAGCTGATGATAGAGGGAGCTCCTGCCTGGAGTCCATGAAGGGTATGTGTGGAGTTGTTTTGCTTAAAACTCATATATAACTCCTGGAAATCCATTGTGATTGGCGCAAGACTGCGAAGCCATTCAGCACCGAGGACAATGTCGTACCCTCCCATGTGTATGGCAAACATGTGGGTCTTCAACTGATAATCCCCCATTTGAAGTTTGACATTTTCACAGCGGCCTTCACATTTCATTGTGTCCCCATCCGTAATTTGGACTTGGAAGTTAGAAACTGCTCGTACAAAACAATGCACTGCTTCCGTGACTTTTTGATGGATGAAATTATGTGTACTTCCACTATCAATCAAGACTACTACTGGGCGATGTTTAATAAAACCTCTGATTTTGAGAGTTTGAGGTGAACAAATCCCTGCCAAAGTATGCAACAAAATAACTGGTCTGTCAGGGACATTGTCCTTTTGGTTATCCTCTTCTACCGCCTCATGTTCCTCCAGTGGTGGATCTTCCTCCGATGAGCTGTAATCAGTGGCATCAATTTGAAAAAATTTGGGCTCCTTGCATTTATGACGTGAGGAGTATTTTTCATCACAGTAGTAACATAATCCTTGCTTTCTTCTTTTGGCCATTTCTGCAGGTGACACCTTTTGAACCTTAAGTGTTTGAGTCGTGTTGTGAGCCTGTGGGGGGCGACCCTTAGCGGTGAAATTTGGGCGACTGTACTAGGCTGCTAACGTACGTTCCACGTTACGAGCTACCTTACAAGCCTCCGTCCATGTGGGAGGGTGGTGCAGTAAGACGTGGGCTTTTAAGGATTCTTTAAGACCACTGATAAAACATTCCGTGTAGAGCACATCTAAGAGACCCCTAGTGCAGAAGGCTAAGGCTTCAATGGCTGTAATATATTCATCCACTGTGCCAGTCTGTCGGAGCTTAGTAAGATGACCCAAAAAAGAATATTCCTGGTCAAAGTGTTATGTAAGAGCTTTTTTGAAGGAGTTCCAAGTCCTGAAAGGTCCATTGCAACGTTGAGGCCATTCCCACCATTGCCACCTTTCATTGTCCAAGTACATGCTCCCCACCATAAGCTCAATATCATTATCTAAGGTGTTACTCAGATTGAAATACTGCTCCATTTGTGCTATCCATGTTGCCGAGTGAGAACCATCAAATTTATGCATATCCAACTTGGGAGGTAGAGGACGGGATTGTTGGTGGGGCCCCCCTAGGTGAAGAGAGTGGCTAGACTCACCCTCAGTGTGTCCATTGCCAATATACACCTCCTCATGGGCTTCCTCCTTGCCCATCGGGATTATGCTCAGGATCATGCTATTTAGTCGGTCAAGCTGAATGTGGAGGGATTGCAAGGATTCTTCAAGTTTGTCCATCCTTTCATTGGCCATAGCTTGAGCTCTAGTTTCTACCATGCACTGACCTGATGTTCTTGAAAATTGGGACCGCCTAAAAATTTTTTTCCACTAAGAATTGAATGGTACCACAGTGCTGAGCTCGTCGTCCTGATTCTGAAAACTCCTAACGGAGTTTTACTCCTAACGGAGTTTTACTCCTAACGGAGTTTTACTCCTTCCTTATGAATACTACAGTTGCCAAATCCTCAAAATGTCAATGCTGCCAAAAGTCCTGCGAAAATTATACCCCGGTACAGGAACCCCACACAACTACTCAGATCTGGTGGATCTGAGAGATTTGAATGGTGGATCGGATAGCTCTGGGCAGCGGAACAGACTGCTGCTCTGGATCTGATGGATCTAATAGATCGGAATGGCTGGTTTGCTAACTCGGAACTATGGGACTGATGACTGCTGCTGTCGCACCTCTTTGCGCACTGATCTGGCAGAGATGATGCGTGATCCCCAGATAGAAAAGGGAATTATGGTCTCAAGGAGTGTCAGGTGCTATAGATCGCAATATACATAAGGGTCTGACAGTAGTACTCGGCCCAATGTTTCAGGGCTCTAACTAAGGAGGATCAACCGTACCCTTAGCCGTAGAACCCAACCACCCTATCGTACGGGCGAGTAATCTCTCCGAGTGCTGTTCTCGGTGTACTGTAGCAGCAAGACAACCGACGGTTTATCTATGGCGAGGTTGCAGAGGAGCTAAGGGTCTTTCGATATACCCCGAAGGTACTTGGAAGACAGTCCGTACGCAGTTCTGTCTAATGCGCTACTACTCGAAGGGGTACCCACAGGGGTTACAAGGGAGTCTAACAAGCGTGACCACCTCTTGTATTTCCTGCGTGCATGCCTCCCCAAATCCGCAGGTTTATGCGTTCAATGATAGATCCTGTGGTTTAAAGACGCCGGAACACATCTCTAGCCAAAAATTTTTTGCTAGGAAATGGAGATCCCACTGGCCCTGGAAAGTGCTCTGATACCACTTGTTATGCTCTTAACCTGCAAAAAGATACCCAAATAGAGAATATGCAAAGAAAGATACCCAGAACATAGAATAGTGAGAGACAACAACAAATATTTTATTATTCAGAAAGCAATGTTCACTGGTCTCTTCGAGGGGGCAACCTCCAATAGAGCAGAGCTCGATACAAAAATAAGACACGATGCTCCTCGTAGGGAGTCTCTATCCTTTATATATGATTCATACATGCACTACCAAGGATCAATACCATGGGTTTTATTAATACCATCTATCTAATACTATGGCCCATTTGCAACTAACTGTGGTCCCGTCATTAATTGCGGGTTAACCACTTACAATTATTAATATGGGCTTTATTGACACTTGACTATGACTCGATCCCATTACATAAATAAGGGGGTTAGGGTGGGACCCTAACAACCTTCATCTATTCCCAAGATTCCTTGGGACGAAAGAATATGCCCCATTTGCGATACTAAGAGAGTTGAAGATGAAAAACACTTTCTCTTGGATTGTTCGAACCTTACTCACATTTTCTCTCTTTTCCATAACATTTTCCCCACTACCAACATCCTCAACTTGTTTAGTCATGAACACTATAGTGACCTCACAACAATGCTCCTTTCCTTCCTTCTTTATCAGAAAGTAAAAATCTTAAATAATCTCAATTAACCACTTATTTCCTAAGATCTAATACACCATATTAATTTTTTATAAGTAGAACTTCGGCGTAAATCACATAAAGAGAGACATTTGTCGACGGGTTTCGAACTAACCAGTGTGGCTCATCATCAGGACAAGTTGAAGAAATAGATCTAGCCTATGCATGTTAAATAGTTTGAGCAGAGCCTCCAACGGCTATCTTGATCAACGGCTAACTTTGACTTAGGGATAGTAGTTAAAAAGTCAAAATGATAATTTAAATGGAGTTAGTTAGATTATAGATGTTGATTACGTTAATTAATAAAATTGTGACTTGTATGGGAATTAGTCATGAACACTATAGTCATGAACACTATAGTGACCTCACAACAATGCTCCTCTCCTTCCTTTTTTATCAGAAAGTAAAAATCTTAAATAATCTCAATTAACCACTTATTTCCTAAGATCTAATACACCATATTAATTTTTTATAAGTAGAACTTCGGCGTAAATCACATAAAGAGAGACATTTGTCGATGCGTTTCGAACTAACCAGTGTGGCCCATCATCAGGACAAGTTGAAGAAATAGATCTAGCCTATGCATGTTAAATAGTCTAAGCAGAGCCTCCAACGGCTATCTTGATCAACGGCTAACTTTGACTTAGGGATAGTAGTTAAAAAGTCAAAATGATAATTTAAATGGAGTTAGTTAGATTATAGATGTTGATTACGTTAATTAATAAAATTGTGACTTGTATGGGTATTAAATATATAAATATAAAAGTTAGTTAGATTAAGGACCTGACTTTTATTTATATATATATTAAATATATAAAAAAATTAGTTAATGGTTTGATTTAAAAACAAAGCCAAAGGAGTTATATTGGTCTTTATCATAACTAATTCCCCTTGCTTTATTTTTAAATCAAACCATCAACTAATTTTTTTATATATATAAGTCAGGTCGCTAATCTAACTAACTTTTATATTTGTATATTTAATACATATATATATATATATATATATATATATATATATATATATATATAAGTCAGGTCTTTAATCTAACTATTTCCCATACAAGTCATGATTTTATTAATTAATGTAATCAACATCTATAATCTAACTAACTCCATTTAAATTATCATTTTCACTTTTTAACTACTATCCCTATGTCAAAGTTAGCCGTTGATCAAGATAGCCGTTGGAGGCTCTGCTCAGACTATTTAACATGCATAGGCTAGATCTGTTTCTTCGACTTGTCCTGACGATGAGCCACACTGGTTGGTTCGAAACGCGTTGACAAATGTCTCTCTTTATGTGATTTACGCTGAAGTTCTACTTATAAATATTATGGATCACAAAAGCCTCAATTCAACAACACCATATTAATCTTAGTAGACTTTAATCATCATCATCATTAAAACTATTCTAAAATATTTTGTTAAAATTAAATGTCAGTAATCTATTTAATAATTATTAATAATTAAATTTAAATTCTAAAAATTATATAAAAAAAAATACACAACTATGAAGGTAATTATTCTCATTCAATGAACCATATAGGAAATTTCTAAATCAATTATTAATTTATTGTTTTACATATTATATTATTCTAATCCAATTAAACAAATAAAACATCATATCCATCATCAACTTACCATTTAATATTTTAAATTATCTGAAAATGTACCTCATGAATAACGTGGAAAGTCTAATTAGATGTAGACAACCTACTGACCAGGTTCAATGATTGGTTTCTCTTCCGAATTCATAAGAAAGTTTTCGTAATCGTATGGTTTAAAATTAAGCCTCAACATCGCCACGAAGGACCGTGCTCAAGATTTCCATTTTATTCCGCGATTATAAGAAAAATTTGTTATTTGTAACAGATAAAATTAAGTCTTCAAATCACCTCGAAATGATCGAGAGGTAGTGTTGGTCATCTGGGTTGCGTACCGTGTATCATTTTTCTGTCTTGTCGTCACTTTTTCTCTTTTCTTTTTCTATTTTTTTCTGTCTTTTCTGTTTTTATTTATTTTTTTAAATTTTATTTTAATAAAATTGTGAGCCTTTATCTAAAATATAAATAAATACAATTATTTGAAAATATATATTATATAATTTAGCGTTATAACATTTAATTTTAATTATTTACTAAATTTTAAATAAAATAGAAAAATATATTAATCTGATGTGTTTCATTTAATTTTAATTATTTACTAAATTTTAAATAAAATAGAAAAATATATTAATCTGATGTGTTTAATTTTAAAAATAATAGAGATCACATAAATTAAAAAAAATATTAATAATTAAATTATATTTATATTTTATATTATGTTTTAATTAATAAATAATTTGATGATAAATAGAATAAACTAATATATTTAAGATGGATCTATTATTGTATAATTAATAATTATAATAATATATATATTTAACAAATTTAACAAATTATCAAATATAACTCACTTGAAATGTTACATATTTGGTTATTTAAATCATTGAAATTTTTTATATTATCATAATAAAAAATATGTTAAATAACGTTAACAGTAACTTCATATCTTCATAGGGAAACTCTAGATTACTTTGGATAAGTCACCTTCCGAATGTGAAGTCCAAGTTATTTGAACTTAAGTTAAATTTGTCGTCTTAATTCTATTGTCTTGCAGAGATGTCAAACCAATTTTTACACGTTTTGAAATTTTATATGGTTAGCCTCATACATATGTATTAATAATTATTAAGTTTAAAGTAAATGCTGATTAAGTATTTTTTAAAGAGAGTGTTAAAAAATAATCTATCGAAAAATATGAAATTATTTATAATGAAAGTAGATTTGTTGTGCAAGTCTAAGTATGATTAAAGATGAGAATACTGGAAAAGTTAGGGACAGAGATCACACAAAATCAACTAAAATATTTGTGGAGATATTGTGAAGGAAGCTATGGAGAAGGTTCAACCAATTAACCAAATTTGTAATTTGTTATTAGAGCTTCAATCCTATAATAGGAAGTGTCATGCATGTGAATAATGTATCATTATTTGTAAATTAATGAATTAAGGCAACAAAGTTTTTCCTCCCAATTTTCTGTCTCATGTTTATGATATAAGGTTTTTATTAATTACTTGATATATTATACATTATTAAAATATAATATATTCTTAATTAACAACAATTGGGTAACAATTATTTGAGAAAATTCTTCATTTTTAAACTAAGACAACCTCATAAGCCATTGATAAATATATGATAATGAAAAAATTATTACCAAAAAAAATATTTCAATCAAAATATTATTAATTTTTTTCTGGACCTAGAGGAATCGAGTAGCCCACCTAACACATAAATACTAGTAAACCTCTAGGCATCTACGACCTATCCTTATCTCTGTAAAATGTGTCATAAACAAGGGGATTTTAACCTTGGATCTCTTAGCTTACACAAATTTCAAATTATTTCAATCACCAATTGAGCTACCCCTCAAGACACAACAAAACTATTATTTATTATTATTATAATTAATAAAAACAATTAATTTTTGTAAAATATTGTTATAATAATTTTAAATTAATTATTGTTATTACTAAATAATTATTAATATTAATATATTCTTATTAATAAATATTTTAAGTAAATAATTAAATAACAATAAATAATTTTACATTAAATAATATTAAAATTTTTAAATAATTAAATAATATTGCTTATTTTTTTTTAACTAGTGAAATTGGTAATGGACCATCTCTTGTACTCATGTGACATGGAGTCGATTCGACTGACATTATAACCTCTAGGTGCAACTATGCCGCCCCCAAGCACAATGCACGGGTAAGTCTAGATTTGAACATGTGACTTGCACAATGGAACAAATGCCTTAGCAGTGCATTTGTTGGCTAATAAGCCCGCGCTTGAGCGGGGAGTATTGAATAATTATATAATATTAAATAATAATATTCGCAATAATATTATTAAAGAAAATATTAGTAATTAATAATTTAGTTATATATTTATAATAAATAATGAATATTAAATAATTAATTTAATATTATTAATAAATAGTAAATAATAACATTTTTTTATAATAAATATTTAATTAATAAATTTAAAAACACTTGGCATTAGTATTATAATGTAAGCAATTATTAATATCATAACTCCAAGGAATCAATAAACTCAAAAAATTTATATTATAAATCCTAGGAGTATGAACCCTTACATTAATAAACCCAAGATATTGATAATATAAGCCCAACGAAATAATATTAAACCCAGGGGATTAATACTCAAACCCCAAGGTATTATAAACCCAAGGGAGTAATATTATAAACCCGAACATAAATATTGATGATGATGGTGGTGGTGGTTAACGTTTACTGAGACCAATTCGTCTATCGGACCTATAATTTTCTTAGTTCTTAATTGTTTGGCTTCTCGTCTTTCTTGGGGAGTTTGGTGCTGTAGGTTTATTTTTTTTCTCTATGGTCTTCCAACTTCCTTTACCTTGCATCTCCTTCATCTCTTCTAGTTCTTGGGACATTGGTGTCTTAGCTTCACGATCTGTTGTGTTCATCCTTTTGAAGATAGTTGAAGAAGAAGTTTGGTTTGGGAGATCCGATTTGATATTAAATGAAGATTTATTTTGTGCGGTATATGAATCTTCATAACTATTGATGCTTGAGGGGTTGTAGAGTTCACTCTTTTGCTATTAGGCTGGGCTTGCCCCCTACTTGTCTTGAGAGTTGTTTCTTTCTTGCCCGATTTCTTGCGATTCAAATTTTTCAGGAGAGTATTCTTCCTTCATGACAGTGTAATGTTATTTTTGTGCTCCTTACCACCATGTAGATCTATGGTGATTCCTTCTAACAGAATCTTTCTGGGAGGCCTTTGGGCAATTTTTGGCTAGATGGTCTGTCTCAAAGCAGGATCAACATCTGAAGAGGACACTTTCATAATCGAGTTTCTGGTTCCACACATACTCTTTACTTGTTAGGTTTATTTCAGCTGGAAATCCGATGTTGAAGTCCATTTCCACATAGATGCGTGCATAGGTGGTTTTGGCATATTCCTCTCTTTTTGGGGATTTGTAGTAAAATTTCCCAATTTCATTTCCAATGGCTTTTAGCGAGGATAAATTTCAGGGATGATAGGGTAGGTTTGGCAATGTCACCCAAACTGGTGTTGAGGTTATGACTGATGTTGAGGGATCAAATGATGGGTTTCATGGCTTCATGAATAGGCCTGAGTTTTCCCAAAACCAAGGGCTAGAATCTAGAAAGCATTGTCTTCTTTTAGGGTTTTCAAAATATACTATAAATAAACCCTTAGCATAGGGGTAGATATTAATTTCATCAGAAATGATAGGCTTCCATACGTCTAAGATCCAACAGTGGAGAGCTGTCAGTCGCGGCCAAAAACCATTGAGTCGACAGATTAGGGCACTTTTAGAAAACTTCAAAGCCTCATCGAGTGAGGCCTGGACCACCTGGACAGTGGGAGCTAGGGCTTCAATGAAGATATGGGTAGGATCTTGCCCCCTACTGGCAGACGAAACTGAGCCAACAACTATCTTCACGAAGGTGGGAGCCATCTAGATCAAGGCAGATCGATGATTCCCAAGCTTATGTATGCCCCTACGGAAGAATGCATTTTAAAGAAAAAGAGATTTGATTTGCAAAAATTTCTCACACCTAAGCGCCAAAACTTCGATTTCTTTCATGCAAAACAAACGAAAGAGTAGGATCTACCTCCTGCAAACAAAGGGTCACTCCGATGGCAGATTTAGAAAATAAAATAGAAACCCCATAGATCTGAAAAGTCATACACGGTCAACCCAAAGCATGAGTATTCGAGTTGCACGCCCTACTCTCACATCGATATTTAGATAAAACATGTATTCAAAACACTAGCAGGCACCCAATCCAGAAGACGTGAGGGCTCCAAGTTCGATCTTAAACAGATCTTGCAGAAAAGGGTAAAATTCCACACTCTTTACACTCAGGAAAAGGAAATAAAGATAAAAGTAGGAGAAACCCTCTCACTATTGCAATGGGAGAAACCCTCTTCGAGCTCTTCATTTTTGAATTGGGTTCGATCTGAGACCTTACTTGACTGTAAGAGAAACATGCTTAACCATGGTTGACCATAGTTGATTTTCATATTGATAAAATCTTTGTGAGAATGCAACATTGGACTATGGTTAGCCATGATTGACTTTCATATTGAGACAACCTCTCTCATAATGCAACGATGGACAATGGATGACCATGAGTCACCATAGTCAATTTTTACATTGAAACTATCTTTGTCACAATGCGATGTTGGATCATGGTTGACAAAAAGGTATTATAAAACCAAGGGAATAATATTAAACCTAAGGGATTAATATTATAAATGCAAGGTATAAAAACCCTAAGATAAATATTATAAACCCTAAAATAAACATGTTTGATTGTGATTGACCATGGTTCATTTTCATATTGAGACAATCTTTGTAAGAAAGCAACATTTGATCATGTTTGAGCTTGGTTGAGCATGATTGGTTTTTAGATTGAGACAATCCTTGTCACATTACGACATTGGACCATGGTTTATTTTCATATTGTGAAAATATTTGTCAAAATGTTATGTTGGACCAGAATAGACCATGATTATAAACACCAAAAATTTACATTGTACCCAATGATTTATACTATATACCGCATGAATAATATTACGCCTTAGGAAAATGAACCCTTAAATTAATAAACCCAAGAGATTAGTATTATAAACCCAAGGAAATAATAAATTGAACATATTAATATTAAAAACCCAAGGGAAAGTAAAGTCAATGGAGTAATATTAAGCTCAAGGGATAAAACCAATGGATTAATATTATTAACCCTAGGTATATAAACCCTAAGATAAATACTATAAACCCTAAAATAAACATGGTTAACCATGTTTTACCATGATAGATTTTTATATTCAGAAAATCTTTGTCACAACATGACATTTGACCACGGTTGATTTTCATATTGAGACAATATTTGTCATAATGTGACATTGGACCATGGTTAGGAATGGTTGATGGTGAGCACCAGTATTTCAGCAATAATGCTACAATTCCTGGGCTACCTACTTTACTCTTATCAACCCGGTAGTTCGTAACAAACTTGGAAGCGTCTGTGTTGTATGCACAAGTACTCGTTCTCACTCCAGGTTGTCACTTTGTCAGCCGGCACAAAATCACTAGGAGCTCAAGCGAACTTCTATGGATTCTAGAAGAAGCTCTATATGTGATGAAAGGAGAGAAATATTACTCTACAGATGCTATGCTAACTGCAGAAAGGAGAAATACTGAAATGTAAAACAAATCTAGTAAACCCTAATTAACCAACTAATTCTACTTTTGCAGAAAGCATTATGAGAATCATGAAAGGAATTCCATTACCTACTCAAGGAAGTAAACAACATCTAAATATGCTATTTCGGGAAGTAAATAAGAAAAAAACATATTATTGGATTTTTATGTATTTTTATGTGAATTTGACATGCATGTAATTTATTGTGTGTGAGTGTGGCAGCGAATAGGTGTCGTTGAAGGGCGATTTTGGGGCTTGAGAGGATGCAAGATGGTGTGGATGGGTCCTGCGAGGTCTTAGGTGGCATCGTGGAGGCTTTCCCCACACTCGGCCTTCAAAAGAAAGCCTACAGGAAAATCTACAGGAGAACACAAGAAATCTAGAGGAGGAAAATAGGGAAACTATAGGAGGCCTACAGGAGGAGGCCGAGAGAAGTTTTCACTATTTTGAGGGTGTTTGAGTGGGTGAAAGAGGTGGATGAAGGTTGGAGTGATGTGTTGGGGCACCTAAGATCTACCATGAATCACCAGGAGAGAGAAAGATGATTGGGTCTGTTCAAGGAGAGAGGAAGAAGTTCTATGGAAAAATGCAGGAAACTAGGGTAGAATTGATGTGAGATTTGGGAGACCTATAGGTCATGGGTCAGATGGAGGGTGTGATTTCTAATAATCTAGCCTACTTATGGAAGAGGTATGCTGCATAGAAACTGACATTCAACCAAGGAAGTCAAGCAACAAGTGAAATGAATGCATTTAGGAAAAACATAGTTTTGCATAAAAATGGTCTAAACTATGATCTATGAAAGGAAATGCTGAGAAATGTTGTAGGAAAGAAAAGCATGAAATAAGACTATTGCAAATCATGAAGTGAGCATGAGGAAGAAGATCTAAAGCAAAGAAAAGCTAGAATATTAACCTACTAAAATGTTGCAAACACTAGAAGTCCTATGTAGGAGGAAAATCTGTGTTTCTGGGGCAGCAAGAGAGTCTTTGCCTCAAATCATGGTCCCAAAAGGAGGAACAGAGGCCAAGGCACTATTGCTAGCCTTTTGAATCTTTTCTAATCGCTACTTAACCTGCTACAGAAAGCACAAATGGAAGCAAACTACTAAATCATCAAAAGCAAGCTATTCTTAACCATAAAAGAAATACATCTAACAACAAATTAATCAACAAACTGAAACAAAGCATAGAAATACAAGTAAAGAGAAGCTTGGTTGCTTGGATTGGGCCCTAACCTTAGATCTTTCTCCCTCTGAGGTAACTCAGTGCTAGCTCAAAAAGAACTCCATCTTTATTTTCGAAACAATAGCAAGATTAGATGAAATTGTCACAAAATAATAAGCTCGAAATTTGAGCAGAGTTTACATAAGAAAAAATCTGACCCTAGTGAGGCCCTAGGCCTCTCTACTTATGAAAATGAAGCTACCAACAGCTTCCTTAAAATCAGGGAGGCTTGGCTCCCAAAACTCGAGATAATCATTAGTCATCCTCCAGTTGCTTGGATGCCTTCTAGTACGTGATTCTGCTACTTGTACTCCAAGCCGAATGAAGGGGGATTCAAATTGTGGAGTAATAAATGAGGGGGACTCCATCCTATAAGTTCTCTCCTCTCTCCACTTTGAGTTATTGCTACCATTTTTCTATTGGATCCTTGACTTTGACATCGTAATCCATCAATAATCTTCATTAAATACATGTTAGACCACATGGCACAATAACTAACTGACCTCACTCTATAAGCATAAATATAATAAAAAAAATCATATAATAAGCTAAGAGAATGGTTTACTTGACTAGGTCAGGAGGTAAAATGAGCCCATATAATTACCCATTTATGAGGCTCATCAGTTGACCATGATTATAAACCCTAAGATTAATATTATAAATATGATGAATAATACTATACCCTTTGAATATGAACCCTTAGATTGGTAAACCCAAGGGATTGATATTATAAATTGAGTGGATTAATTTTTAAAGCCTAAGGTAGTATAAACACAAGGAAATAATATTAAAACCAATGAATTAATATTATAAACTCAATGTATATAAATGCTAAGATAAATATTATAAACCTAAGTGCTTAATACTAAAAACTCAAGGGTTTATAAACCCAAGGGAATAATATTAAACCAAAGGAGGAAATATTATAAAAAGTAAAATAAACATGATTGGCCATGGTTGATCACAGTTTATTTAGATATTGACACAATCTTTGTTACAATGTGATGTTAGACTATGCTTGACTATGATTGATTTTCATATTGAGACAACCTTTGTCATAAAGTGACATTGGACAATTTCTAACCACAGTAGATTTTGATATTGAGACAATATGTGTCACAATGCAACATTAGACCATGGTTATTACAATGTGACATTGGAGCAAGAGACCATAGTTGTCACAATGTGACCATGGTTATTGACCATGGTTGACCATCATTGACCATGGTTAACCATTTTTTATCTACATATTGAGACACTCATTATCACAATGCGACGTTGGAACATGGTTGACTATGGTTGAGACAATATTTTTCACAATAAGACATTTGACCATTATTGACCATGGATGACCATGGTTATAAAAATGTGACATTGGACGAAGAGAAAATTTTTGTCACAATGTGGCCATCGATATTGACCATGGTTGAACATGAAATACCATGGTTGACCATGGTTGATTTTCATATTGAGGCAATCATTGTCATAATGCGACGATTTTTCATATTGAGAAAATATTTGTCACAACGTGATGTTGGACCATGCTTGACCATGATTATCAACCAAGTGGATTTATATTAAACCCAGATATCAATATTATAAATCCTATGAATAATATTATACCATAGGAATATGAACCCTTAGATTAATAAATCGAAGGGTTGGATTCATTTCCATAGTGAGACCATGTTTTACCATAGTGAGACCATGATTCACCATGTTGCGCCATGGTTTATTTTCATAGTGAGAGATTCTTCTTCATAATGCGACATTGGACTATGGTTGGCCATGGTTGTTGACGATGGTTGAGACAATATTTGTTAAAATGTGACATTGTACCATTATTGGCCATGGTTGACCATGATTATAAACCAAAGGGATTTATATTAAACCTTATAATTAATATTAAAAACCCTATGAATAATGTTATACCTTAGGAACCAAGAGATTAATTCTAAAAACTAAAGGTATTATAAACCGAATGGAATAATATTATAAACCCAAGGTATATAAACACTAAGATAAATATCATAAACCCTAAAATAAAAATGGTTGACCATGGTTGATTTTCATATTGAAACAATCTTTGTCACACCGCAACTTTGGACCATGAATGACCATAATTGATTTTTATATCGAGATAATATTTGTCACAATGTGATGTTGGACCATGGTTGACCATGGTTGATTTTCATATTGAGACAATCTTTGTCACAATGTGACATTGGACCATGGTTGACCATGATTTGTTTTCATATCGAGACAATATTTGTCACAATGTGATGTTCGACCATGGTTGACTATGATTATAAAACCAAAGGATTTGTATTAAACCCAAGTATTAATATTATAAACCATATGAATACTATTACACCTTATGAATATGAAACCTTATATTAATAAACCCAAGAGAATAATAAACCTAATAGATTAACACTAAAAACCTAGAGGATTATAAACCCAAGGGAATAAAATTAAACCCAAGGGATTAATATTAAATTTCCAAGATATATAAATCCTAAGATAAATTTTATAAACCCTAAAATAAACATTGTTGACCATTGTTGATTTTTATATTGAGAGAATGTTTGTCACAATGTGACATTGGAGCATGGTTAACCATGGTTGATTTTCATTTTGACACAATATTTATCTCAATGTGAGATTGGACCATGGTTGACCATGATTGATTTTCCTACTGAGACAATCTTTGTCACAATGTGACATTGAACCATGGTTGAGAACGATTGATTTTTCATATGGAAATAATTTGTCACTATGCGGCACTGTACCATTGTTCGTTTTCATACTGAGAAAATATCTGTCATAATGTGATGTTAGAACATGTTTGACCATGGTTGAGCATGATTATAAACCCAAGTGATTGATATTATAAACCTAAGGGATTATAGTAAAAACCCAAGCGATTATAAACCCAAGTGAATAATATTAAATCTAAGGGATCAATATTATAAACCCAAGATATAACCATGGTTTATTTTCATATTGAGATAATATTTGTCACAATCTAAAATTGGACCATGACTGACCATGGTTGGCCATGATTGATTTTCATATTGAGACAATCTTTGTCACAGTGTGTCATTAGACCATAAGTGACCATGATTTTAAATCTGAGTGATTTATATTAAACCCTAGAATTAATATTATAATTCCTATTAATAATATTACACCTAAGGAATATGAACCCTTAGATTAATAAACCCAAGTGATTCATATTGCAATCCCAGTTGATTAATTCTAAAACCCAAGGTACTATAAACCGAATGAAATACTATTAAACCCAATGGATTGGTATTATAAACCAAAGGTACTAACCCCAAGATAAATATTATAAACCCTAAAATAAATGTTGTTGACATGGTTGATTTTTATATTGAGATAATATTTGTAACAATGGAACATTGGACTATGGTTTAGCACGACTTCTTTTCATATCTAGACAATATTTATTATGATGTAACCTTGGACGATGGTTGACATTGGTTAATTTTCATATTGAGATAATCTTCGTGACAATGGGACAATGGACCATGGTTGACCATGGTTGATTTTCATATTGAAAAAGTATTTCTCATAATGTGATGTTCGACCATGGTTGACCATGAATATAAACCCAAGGGATTTATATTAAACCCAAGGATTAAGATTATAAACCCCGTGAACAATATGATACCATAGGAATATGAACCCTTAGATTAATAAACTCAAGGAATTGATATTATAAACCCAAGGTATTAATACCAAAAACCCAAGGGAATAATATTAAACCCAAGGCATTGATATTATAAACCCAAGGTAAAAAAAACTTAAGATAAATGCTCTAAACCATACAGAAAACATGGTTAACTATTGTTGATTTTCGTATTGAGACATTTTTTGTCACAATGTGATGTTGGGCCATGGTTGACCATGCTTGATTTTCATATGGAGATAGTTTCTGTGTAAATCTGACATGGAAAAATGGTTGAAAATGATTCACCATGATGCTCATGTTGATTATAATTGACTATCTCAACAATAGTCGAACGTAGTTAACATGTGTTAATATATAAATACTATAAAAAGTCAATATATCAATATTGGCTATGATGGACACGTAGACTATAGTTGACCAGCTCAACAATAGTCAACCATAATTAACATGTATTAATATATAAATATTATACATAGTCAATATATTAATATATAAACCATAATATATTAAATGTATATGTTATAATTAAACACATTTAAGGTCAGAATATAAACCCTAAAATAAACATGGTTGATCGTGTTTGACCATGGTTCATTTTCATATGGAGGAAATATTTTTTTGAAAGTGACGTTGGACCACGATTGATCATGGTTGAGCATGATTGATTTTCATATTGAGACAGTCCTTGTCACCTCACAATGTTGGACCATGGTTGATTTTCATTTTGTGAAAATATTTGTCACAATGTGATGTTGGACCACGATAGACCATGATTATAAACCGAATGGATTAATATTGTACCCAAGGATTTATATTATATACCCTGTGAATAATGTTACGACCTAGGAAAATGAACCCTTAGATAAATAAACCCAATGGATTAATATTATAAACCGAAGGAAATAATAAATTGAATAGTTAATATTAAAAATCCAAGGGAATATAAACTCAATGGAGCAATATTAAACACAAGGGATAAACACAAGGGATTAATATTATAAATCCTAGATATATAAACCCTAAGATAAACACTATGAACCCTAAAGTAAACATGGTTAACCATGTTTTACAATGATTGATTTTCATATTGAGATAGTCTTTGTCATAATATGACATTTGACCATGCTTGACCATGGTTGATTTTCATATTGAGACAATCTTTGTCATAATGTGACATTGGACCTTGATTAGCATCGTTGACCATGATTATAAACCCAAGGGATTAATATTAAACCTTAGGATTATTATTATAAACCTGATGAATAATATTATAACCTTGGAACATGATCTCTTAGATTGATAAAACCAAGGGATTGATATTATAAAGTCACGGAATTAATTCTAAAACCCTAAGTTATTATAAACCCATGCTATATAAACCCTAAGATAAATATTATAAACCCAAGGGATTAATACTAAAAACTCAAGGGATTATAAACCCATGGAATAAATATTATATAACCTAAAATAAACATGCTTAACCATGGTTGATCACAATTTATTTTCATATTGACACAAGGAAATAGTATTAAACACAAGGAATAAATATTATAAAACCTAAAATAAACATTCTTGACCATGGTTTATCACAGTTGATTTTCATATTGAGACAACCTTTATCATAATGTGGCATTGCATAATTTTTGACCATGATATATTTTCATTTTAAGACAGTCTTTGTCACAATGCAACATTAGACCATGTTTCACCATTTATGACCATGGTTGTCACATTGTCACATTGGAGAAAGAGATAATAGTTGTGACAATGTCACCATGATTATTGAACATGGTTGACCATGATTGACCATGGTTAACCATGGTTGATTTTCATATTGATACAATCTTTGTCACAATTAGACTTTGGAACATGGTTGACAATGGTTGAGACAATATTTGTCACAATGAGACATTGGACAATGGTTGACCATGGTTATAGCAATGTGATGTGGGACCAAATGACAATCTTTGTCACAATACGACAATCATTATTGACCATGGTTGACCATGATTTACCATGGTTGAGATAACCCTTGTCCTAATGTAACATTAACGCATCGCTGACCATGGTTTATTTTCATATTGAGACAATCATTCTCATAATGTAGCATTGGTTGATTTTTCATATTGAGAAAATATTTTTCACAATGTGATATTGGACCATGGTTGACCATGAATATAAACCTAGTGTATTTATATTAAACCCAAAGATTAATATTATAACCCTATGAATAATATTATACAATAGAAATATGAACCCTTAGATTAACAAATCCAAGGGTTAGAATATGGTTAACCATGGTTGACCATGATTGACCATGTCTCACCATGGTTTATTTTCATATTGAGACAATCTTCATCACACTGCCACATTGAACTATCATTTACGATGGTTGTTGACCATTGTTGAGACAATATTTGTCACAATGTGACATTGCACCATGATTGTCCATTCCTCACCATGAATATAGACCAAAGGGATTTATATTAAAGCCTCTAATTAATGTTACAAACCCTATGAATAATATTATAGCCAAGGAATATGAGCCCTTAGAATAATAAATCCAATGGATTTATATTATGTACCTAAGGGAATAATTCTAAAATCCCAAGGTATTATAAGCCCAAGGGAGTAATATTAAACCCAAGGGACTAGTTGTTGACACCTAATCTTCATGATTGGGGAATTTGTACAATAAATAAATCAGGAATGTGAACAGTCATCGGAAGATGAACTGAACAATCACTCCTAATGTATAAAACAATAACATACCTATGGAATAAACACACCAATCAGTTTTTCTGCCCTTGGAGAGTTACTGCCTGGCCTGACATGGTATCAGAGCCAGTCCTAAAAATAGTTGTAACTCCTCAAACGCCTCTGTCGTTCTGTCCACTGTTCTGCTCTGCCTCTGTCGTTCTGTCTCTGCGCTGTTCCTGACACTCAGAATCCTAAATCGTTATGTATCCCTGCGCCACTGGGCTCTGTCCATTAACGCATATGTATTAATGCATCTGTAGTTTTCTCATCCGAATAGACCGCTGTTTAGATGCTTTCACCTATGTCGGCCACGTGGGTATACCAAAACCTTATGTTCCAGGAGATTGACCGCAGTTGGTATGAAAACGCATAGAATTTTCCCTATTATGTCCTCTGGCATGTTGCTGTTATTTGCAAATGCAATAGTTATGTACAAGGTACATCTGCCAAGTATGTTTACCAGTCCGTTGGCTATGGTCCAATAGACCAGTTAGAGTTTACCACAACTGGCCAGGCTCAATTCCTTGTGTGTAAGCTCTTGCACTTGTTTCGCTTTGTAGACCATCTGGTGCAAGGTGCTTCGGTCGTTCATTGTGATATAGACCGAGGAAAGTCTCCGTGCCAAACTTCGTAGAAATTGCAAAGAGCAGATCTTCGCTTTGTAGACCATCGACGTCGAAAGCAAGATCCGAACCTACCCAGATCTTCGCTTTGTAAAATAAAGGGTCCGAACTTGCCCACCGTGGAGCACAAACCCACGACCACCTCGTGATAACGCATGGTCTCACTGTATCTTCAACTATCTAGTCCAAATTCCTGAAATTTGGAGCCTTTCATGACAAGTTGTTGATGATAAGATCCTTATTAGTAATTTTTCAAAGACAAGTTCCATATTAGTAATGTTGTTGTGAAGTAGGGAACGCCATGTATCATGTTTTTGTTTGCAAATAACATCTGGCGCCGTCTGTGGGAAGCCCTTGAGAGTGAACATTGCTGAGGACAGATAACAAAACTGCGTATGGTAACAAAACTGCGTTTGGTAGTCCACAATGTCCGTGGATACGTGTTAAGTTCAAATAGTATTGCGCAGTTTATATATATCATTCAAAGCGTTTATATAGCATTCAAAGTATTGCGCAGTTTTCAAAACGTTTTATATATCAAAGCATTTGTGGTATAGTGTTGCGCAGTTGAGTTCATAGTGTTGCGCGGTTGAGTTCATAGTGTTGCGCAGTTTATATAAGCAATTTATATAAGAAGTTTATATATCATTCAAAGTGTTTGTTGAATTCAAAGTATTGCGCAGTTTATATCATTCAAAGGTTTTATATATCATTCAAAACATAGTAGTATTGCACAATTTTTTTACCATGAAGAAAATATAGTGCATGAGGCTGTAACATAAGGAAGTTTTCTTTTCAGCACAAGTATTTTTTTACAGAATGCATTCAATCATCTCTATGGTATGAATAGTTCTCACTGGCAAGGCGAACTATCCTGAATGGTCCTGGATGATAAAACACACCCTCATCTTCAATGAGTTGTGGAAGGGAGTGTGTGTCGAAGAAGGAGACAATGACCCAATATAGCCCACATCAGACAAAGAGCTCGGCATTTGGGATAACAAGAACAACAAAGCATATGCATTAATCGCAACATCTGTAAATGAAGAAGTAAGTCGCCATATTTCATCATATTCAACTGCCTTTGAAGCTCTACAAAAGCTCAAAGAACTCTATGAATCACATTCTGCACTTGAAGTTGTTCAGCTCATGATTAAACTCTTCACTCTTTAACTGAAAAATAATGATCCTCTTGCTCTTGCATCTGAAGTAAAATCCATAATGCATGATATCAAATCCACTAAGGTTGAGCTGGATATCCCTCTTATTTCTTTTCTCAAGGCACTCTATCCTACTTACTCCAATTATCTTGAGTCTTTACAAGCAAATGGAAATCCTAAAGATATAACCTTTGACTCTCTTGTGAAAAAGTTTGCTGAAAGAGAGAAAGCCTTTGGAAAGAAGACAGTCCCTGAATCTTCTGAAGAGACTGTTTTCCTTGCTCATAAAGAAAAGCATCATGCTCAAGATTCTACAAGAGGAAGAGGTGGACGAAGAGGAAGAGGAAGATACTTCAGAGGTAGGGGGGCAGACATTATCAAGGAGAAAAAGCAGATCTGCATTGCATTCGCTGCAAACGAAATGGATCACATGATGCTTCTACATGCAAGCTACCATGGGACAAAATTGAGCAGAAAAGAAACTAGCAGAAAGGTAAAACTGATGATACAGACAAAGGTAAAGCACCTGAATCCGCTCACTATATTGAGGCACAATGTAACATTGGAGTAAATGAAGATTTGTTTAATGCTTCACTTGCTTCTTCGAAAAATGATTGGTTGCTTGATTCAGGAGCAACCTGTCATATGACTTATAGGAAATTTTTTTTTGAAGATTTCACTGACAATGCTGATGGAGCAGTATACTTTGCAGATCAGTCAAAAATCAAGCCATCAGGGCTTGGCACAATCAGGCTTAAACTGCCTGGTCTTCCAGACTTTCTTCTGGATCATGTTCTATATCTCCCATAGCTCAAGAGAAACTTGTTGTCCTTGGTCCACATCCGCCAACAAGGTCACTCCATTCATATGTTTGATGGAAAGATTGAGGTAAGAAAAGCATCTGACCACTCACTTGTCATGAGGGGAATAGAAGAAGAAAGACTTCTCAAACTGCAAGGAACCTCTGCTCATGCACAACATTTCTCATATATTTCTCATCATGAAGAAGGTACACTTCCATCAAGTTTATTATGGCATGCTAGATTTGGACATTTAAACTATGACAGTCTCCGCTTATTGAAGAAAAATGGTGTTGCTGGTTTGCCTACAATTCCTAGGAAACATAAGCAATGTGATGCTTGCATTCTAGGAAAGCATAGCAAACAGTCTTTTCATGATTCACATTCAAGAGCACATAGGAAGCTTGAACTCATTCATTCAGATTTATGTGGTCCAATGCCTGTTCCTTCTGCAAATGGAAATAAATATATCATGACATTTATTGATGATTACACCAGAATGTGTTGGGTTTATTTATTGAAGAACAAATCTGATGCTTTTCAAACATTCAAGAATTTTCATAAATGGATTGAAAATGATGCACAATCTCATATTGGGTCTATTCGCACTGATAATGGAAAAGAATATACATCAAATGAATTTGAAAACTATCTTCACCAACATGGGATCAAACATCAAACAACTGTACCTTATAATCCCCAACAGAATGGTGTAGCAGAAAAAATGAATAGAACAATTTTGAATATGGTACGATCCATGCTTTTCTTCAAAAATGTAAAGATAATGTTTTGGGCTGATGTTGTTCTATGTGATGCATATATAAAGAATAGATGTCCATCTAATGCTATAAGAAACAAGACTCCTTATGAATTGTGGTATGGACATGTTCCTTCGGTAAAACATCTCAGGATCTTTGGTTCCACCTGTTATGATTTGATACCAAAGGTACATAGAAACAAACTTGGTGCTAGAAGTCGTAAGTGTATCTTCCTAGGGTATTCAAACACCTCTAAAGCATACCACCTCTATGATGAAGTAAATAAAAAGTTTGTTGTATCTAGAGATGTCATTTTTCTTGAATCATCCAAATCTGAAAATGTTGTTGAGCGACAACTTGATCGCTTGGATAGATTTGCAAAAATGAAATCATTTCAAGAATTTGATAATCAGATTCCACATCTTGAAGGGGGGATTCCTATACTAGATCAACATGTGGAATCTTCTTCTAAAGAATAATCTCCCATGCATGAAACTCCAACAATGGATGATGCTTTAAGTGATGTAATTGATAGAATTGGGAGACTCAATCTTGATTCAGTCCCAACTCAATCAACAGAGTAGCCTGGACCATCTCAGAAAGGTCCTCCAAAGTGGCTAACAAAGACACTTGAAATTGTTCATCCTGATGAAATTGGAAAAACAGGAACCAGAAATTCAAACCGACAAAATGGAGGTGATGTAGATGACTCTAATTCACTTATTGATATGGATGTTACTTATGATTGTGAATTGAACTTTTCTAAAGATTTTGAACCAAATTCCTTCAAAGAAGCTGCTTCTCATGATGAATGGAAAGAAGCAATGCAAAAGGAGTATGATGCTCTCATAAAGAATGGCACTTGGAAGCTAGTTGATCCTCCATTTGGAACCAAAGCAATTGGCTACAAGTGGGTCTACAAGAACAAGTACAAAGTTGATGGCTCACTTGACAAGCACAAAGCTAGGCTTGTGGTAAAAGGCTTTGCACAGAAGGAAGGGGTCGATTATGAGGAAACTTTTGCCCCCACAGCAAAATGGGCCACCATCCGGACACTCTTTGCACTAGCTGCTCAGAACGGTTGGAAAGTCCATCAAATGGATGTAAAAACTGCATTCTTGAATGGAGAACTGAAAGAGAATGTTTTTATGTCCCAGCCTGAATGATTTGCTGTGAAAGGACATGAACATAAAGTATGCAAACTTGTGAAGTCCTTGTATGGCCTCAAACAAGCACCGCGAGCCTGGTATGAAAAACTAACTGAGCATCTTCTGAAACTCAACTTCAATCATTTTGATCTTGATGATGCAGCTTTATTTGTCAAGAAAGTTGGCAAAACAGTTGTGTATCTTGTGGTATATGTAGGTGATCTTTTAATGACAGGGAACAATGAAAGCTACATTGCATCCATAAAGAAGGAATTAGGGAAAAGTTTTGAAATGACCGATTTGGGCTATGTTCATTACTATCTTGGCATTGAAGTAACCCAACATCCAAAATCCATATTTCTTTCTCAAAAGAAATGCATTGGAGATTTGTTAAACAGATTTGGCATGACAGAGTGCAATCCTCTTTCTGCTCCAATGGAACAAAACTTAAAGCTCACATCTATTGAAGGAAAGGAATTTGAGGATGCAACAAGGTATAGACAGCTTGTAGGAAGTCTCATCTACCTCACTACTACCAAACTAGACATTTCATTTACTGTTGGAATCCTCTCCAGGTTCATGTAAAAGCCTTGTGAGGGACATTGGTCTGCTGCAAAAAGAGTTCTAAGGTACTTGAAGGGAACTCAAGACCTTGGAATCAAGTATACACAGGTGGACGGCTTCAGCTTGATTGGATACTCTGATTCAGACTTCAACGGAGACAAAGAAACTGGGGTATCTACTTTAGGATATGCTATGAGTCTTGGATCAAGAGCTGTCTCCTGGAGATCACGCAAACAATCAGTTCCAGCAGATTCCACAACTGAAGTAGAATACGTGGTAGTAGCTGAAGCAACGAAAGAAATTGTGTGGCTCAGGAAAATTCTTGAAGATTTGCAGGTAAAACAAGTACAATCAACTCCACTCATGATTGATAACACCTATGCAATAAAGTTGGCCAAGAATCCAAAGTTCCATGATCGAACAAAGCATATCAATACTAAATATCATCTGATTCGACATCATGTTGAGGCCAAGACAATCCATCTCCGTCATTGTTCCACAAATGAGCAAATTGCAGACGTCTTCACCAAAGTACTTGGAAAGGAAAAGCTTGAACGATTCAGAATGATGCTTGGACTCACCAACATCCCTTCAGATTAAGGGGGGGAATGTTGACACCTAATCTTCATGATTGGGGAATTTGTACAATAAATAAATCAGGAATGTGAACAGTCATCAGAAGATGAACTGAACAATCACTCCTAATGTATAAAACAATAACATACCTATGGAATAAACACACCAATCCGTTTTTCTGCCCTTGGAGAGTTACTACCTGGCCTGACACTAGTATTATAAAACAAAGGTGTATAAATGCTAAGATAAATATGATAAACCCTAAAATAAATATGGATGACCATGGTGGATCTTGATATTGAGACAATCTTGGTCACAATCCAACTTTGGACCATGGTTGACCATAACTTATTTTCATATCATGACAATATTTGTCACAATGCGACATTGGATAATTTTTAACCATGGTTGATTTTCATATTGAGGCAATCCTTATCACAATGTGACATTAGACTATCGTTGACCATGATTTTTTTTCATATTTGTCACAATGTGGCATTCAACCATGGTTGGCCATGGTAGACCATGTTTCATTTTCATACAGAGACAATTTTTGTCATCATGCAACATTGGACTATGGTTGATTTTCATATTGAGAAAATATTTGTGGCAATGTGACATTCGACCATGGTTCATTTTTATATTGAGAAAATATTTGTCAAAATGTGACATTCGAGCATGGTTGACTATGATTATAAACCCAAGTATTAGTATTATAAACTGTATGAATATAATTACACACTAGGAATATGAACCCCTAGATTAATCAGCCCAAGGGAATAATAAACCCAACAAATAAATACTAAAAACCCATGAGATTATAAAACCAAGGGAGTAAGAGTAAAGCCAAGGGATTAATATTACAATTACATGGTTTATAAACCACATGATAATCTTTATAAACCCTAAAATATACATGGTTGACCATGGTTGATTTTTATATTGCAACAATCTTTGTCAGAATGCAACATTGGAGCATGGTTAACCATGGTTTATTTTCATTTTGAGACAATCTTTTTCATAATGTGACATTGGACCATGGTTTACCATGATTGATTTTCATATCAGGACAATATTTCCACAATATGACATTGAACCATGGTTGACCACGATTTATCTTCATACGGAGACAATCTTCATCCCAATGTGGCATTGAACCATCGTTGATTTTCATATTGAGAAAATATTTTTCATAATGTGATCTTGGACCATGGGGGCTTCACTAGGGGATCAATACCATACCACGTGGCTTTGTATTGGGGGATATATATTGAGGAAGAAATGGCATAATATATTGGGGGATATATAGTAGGTAAATGGTTTTTATATTGGTAGCTATAAAAGAATGTAGCTCAAAGTTAATGAAAAATATAAAGGAGTATAAAAAAATTTAATAAAAATATTGATACCTTCATTATCTAGTAGAAATAGGGGGTTTTAACTCGGGAAGGTGTATTGGTTTCATATTTGTAGGGTGTTAAATAATGTGATTTTAACGGTATTTTCCAATATGTAGTCAAATTAAGGGTATTTTTAGTATGCCATGAATGCATATGATAGGTCATAGGTTCATTGAGTAAAGTCTCTGTGTCTTGGACCATGGTCATGGTTGACCATGGTTGAGCATGATTATAAACCCAAGGGATTAATGTTATAAACCCAAGGAATTATAGTAAAAAGCCAAGGGATTATAAACCTAAGGGAATAATATTAAATCGAAGGGATCAATATTATAAACCCAGGGTATATAAACCCTAAAACAAACATGGTTGACCATGGTTTATGATGGTTGATTTTGATATTGAGATATTTTTTGTCACAATCTGACATTGGACCATGACTGACCATGGTTGACCATGACTTATTTTCATATTGAGACAATCTTTGTCACAATGTGTCATTGTATCATAGTTGACCATGGTTGACCATGATTTTTAAAGCAAGGGATTTATATTAAACCCTAGGATTAATATTGTAAATCCAATTAATAATATCACACCTTAGGAACATGAACCCTTAGACTAATAAACCCAAGGGATTTATATTTTAAACCTAGTTGATTAATTCTAAAACCCCAAGGTATTATAAATCGAAGGCAATAATATTAAACCCAAGAGATTAATGTTATGAACAAGAGGTAATCAGCCCTAAGATAAATATTATAAACCCTAAAATAAACATGGTTGATTGCGGTTGATTTTCATATTGAGACAATATTTGCAACAATGCAACATTGGACCATGGTTTCCTGTGATCTGTTTTCATATCTAGACAATATTTATCACTATGAAATGTTGGACCATGGTTTATTTTCATATTGATACAGTCTTCGTCACAATGGGACATCGGACCATGGTTCACCATGGTTGACCATGATTATTTTTCATATCGAGACAATATTTGTAAGAATGTGGCATTGGACCATGGTTGATATATGGTTGAGCATGATTGATTTTCATATGGATGCAATCTTTGTCACGAAGCAATTTTGGACGATGGTTGACCATAACTATAAACCTAAGGGATTTATTTTGAACCAAAGGATTAATATTATAAACCTTGTGAATAATATGACACTGTAGGAGGATGAACCCTTAGATTAATAAACTCAAGGAATTGGTATTATAAACCCAAGAGATTGATACGAAAAACACAAGGGAATAATATTAAACCCAAGGGATTGATATTATAAATCCAAGGTATAAAAAACTTAAAGATAAATGTTATAAAGGCTACAAAAAACATGGTTAACCATGGTTTACCATGGTTTCTTTTCATACTGAGACAATATTTGTCATAGTGTGTTGTTGGACCATGGTTGACAATGATTGACCATGATGCCCCTGTTGACTATAATTGACTATCTCAACAATAGTCAAACATAGTTAGCATGTGTTAATATATAAATACTATACATAGTCAATATATCAATATTGACTATGATGGCCATGTTGACTATAGTTGACCATCTCAACAATACTCAACCATAATTAACATGTGTTATTATGTAAATATTATACATAGTCAATATATTAATATATGAAACCATAATATGCTAAATGTTAATAATGTTACATGTTATAATTAACGACATTTAAATGAGAATATAAACTAATTATCGTTATTTAACCCTTATTAATAGTTAATATAAACCTTTATTTGTTAGAGTGTGAAACCACATTAATAAATGTGATTATGCGATATATTAAAAGTATTTGTTACTATTAAAAATATTTGTTACTTCTATCTCTTTTTTCATTTTAGAATGATTTTTCATACTTTTAATTATAATATTTTCATAAATTTGTTATGATAATTAAGGTTTTTGGTCTAAAATTTTTGTTACATTATTGATTTATTTTTCTCTAACGAATTTCACTTTCTTCTGTTTTACTATTCAATTTTTGTTATTTAATTATCTTGTTAAATTAGTGAATAAAAGTATCTATTATTTTATATTTCTCTATTTAATTGTTGTTACCTTTATTTTTTAATTAAAGATTATAATTATCATCATTATTATTTTTTCTTATTATTATTATTATATTTGTTATTAATAAAATAATTTCACATTAATTTTGAAAAAGAAAGGAAATATGCTAAATTATTGTTAAATAAAAAAACTTATAAATTCCAAAATAACATATTTTGATTAGTAATAACTTGATTTGTATCCTTTCTCTTCTTTTTTCTTTTCAATTGAAGCTCTATTGAAAAATTTATTTGATTTAAAAAAGAAAAACATATTTAAAAATCTCAAAACATAGAGAAAACCAACCTTTATAAAATACCAAAGTACTAACATATCTTGGAATTTGCCGATGGAAAGATTGTGCACTCTTGTCCAACAAGGCCATGGACTTGGATGGAGTTGTGAGCAGACTATGGAGCATTCCTACTACATGGAGAGTTTAGGCATCTAGCAAAACTTGTATGCTTGCTAGAGTGTTGATTGGAGATGACACATGGAGCTCATGACGACATGATATTGTTGTGACTTTTGGAGACTTCATATATGGTGGACTTGGAGGATCTGATACATTGAGGAGCTGAGGTCAGGGACTTTGATGCAGAATGGGATGCATACTTTCAAGTACATGTATGGGTGTGGCTTGAAAGAGTGACTTGATGTGGAGGATCGATGTGAGACACTTTGGAGTGATGGAGTTACAACAATGATGATGCTTTGGTGGCAACACTTGGGCATGGTTTGAGCCAAGACTCAACCACCTTTGACACATGGGAGCTAATTGATCTATGATCACAGGCAGCACATGGATAGATGGGACAGGTGTATACTTGTTTCCATGACAGACTTGAGGGATGGCACATTATAGATATGATGGAGGTTGCTTCATGGACCTAGATGTGGCACATCAAGAGTAGGATTTTGATGAGAGGATCTCTTCACCTTGAGGAGATGGATGTTTTGTAGATGGATGGATGATGTTGGGATAGATATGGCTGCTTTCATGTAGCACATTGACACCAAACATTATGGACAACATGTTGCAGATGAGATGAGGACTACTTCATGGACCTGAGCATGGATTACACTTATATGGAGATTGATTCTTGATCGAGTTCAGGATGTGACAGGATGTTCTGAGAAACGACTAATGATGACATGGGGATGTTCACTCTCATGGTTTGAGCGTGACAATTGGACTGATCACTCGACTAGTTCAAACATGGGGTCCAGAAGTGTACAGAGATATGTCAACATTGTGTTGGAGTATCATTGCAGCAGTTCACACGAGGATGACACAAGATGAGGTCGACATGAAATGTTACAGGAAGCATGTAGCTTGAGATGGAGGGGACAAACTTCCATGATGGACGGAAACATGTGGAGATTACAACGAGATGGTTTCCGATGTATGACATACCGGTGAGGTCTATGCCTTGGTATGGATATCTTGGTGATAGATGGTTGCCAGGACAAGATATTGTCGAGGACGAAAATGATTTCAAGTAGGGGAGGATGTAAGGACCTGCGGTCCAAAGGCATCATCGCCAAGACGTGCGACGCGTTTGGAGGCAAACGAGCACGCGGTTGAACGAGTTAAATGGCAGAGAAAACACTTGGAATGTGCGCGCAAAAAGTGTAGAGGCAAGTCATGTATTTATAATGGATGAGTGAGGGCGTTCATTCAAGATGAGCCAACAGTGGAAGAGTTGCAAGTTCAGGCCTTGGGCAGTCGGCTGACCGAACGAGTTAGCAATGAAGGGCATCGGCTTGGCAAAAAAAGTGTAGGTCGCCCATGGGTGGCACGACCACTTACAAAGGATATATATTGTTGAACGTACAAGTGTTGGAAGTCATTCATTCGAACTCATCATTTGAACATCAAGTAGGAGTGCACAAAGCTGTTAGGAAGTTGAGCGGAGGCACAGGCCTATGCGCCCACTCACGGGTAGGACTACACGATAAGCTCGCATGAAGGACTTTGGTGTTGGGTGAAGGCGTGGGCGAGGAGTGCCCACTGTTCAAAGAAAACACGAGTAAGCCTTAGGTGAGGGCACCCACCAGGCAAAAGCAAACGACACAGGTGAAACTCGTGTAAGGGCATTCAATGTTTGGTTGGTGGACGTAGGCGAATCTCAGGTGAAGGTGTCGATTCGTTTAGTGAACGAGGGTGGTGACTTGGGTGAGGTCACCCGCTTCCCGTGCGAAGGTATATGCAGTGGAGACTTGGGTGAAGTCGCTGCTAGTTCAAAAATACGAAGGTGTCTTGGGTGACTCGAGTGGGTCACCCACCCATTGTGCAAGGTGAACGAAGTTCAGTTGAGGAGTGAAGTTGGTGATCCATGTGAGGACGTGCCCGCCCTGTTATAGACATTTTTGTGCCTTACAACTCTAAGCATGAAATGTCCATAAACCAAGGGATCCTAAGTCCCTAAAAGTGTTGTTCCGGCCCCTAAAGGAACAAGGTCAACAAATTACAGCTTCTCCCAGAAGTTCTCCCCCAGAAATTGCTAAGAATCAGTCAAATCAGGATCATTTCAGCTACTCCACTAGCTAGTTGCGTTGCATAGCACCCAAGTACACTAGCTAGGTGCGTTGCAACGCACCTAAATGCACTACCAGGTTGCGTTGAGCGGGAAATGACAAATGGCAGTGTCATTCCGCGAGGTGGACAGACAATGGAAGCTTCCAGAATCTTCCCCAATGACACTTGCCTCACTGAGTTCGACCAAGGATGAGTAAGAGGCTCTCAGTCTCTAAGTGGAAACAAGAACTGACAGAGAGAAGCCACTAGTCAAATCATAAGCTGACTCATCCTCTTTGCATACATCTATATATGGATCCCCCATCCCAGAGATCCAGAGGCTGGAATTTTGTACATTGCAGAGAATTGCTGTTGGTTTTGAGATAGATATCAGAGTATTTGGTGATTTATGCTTTGTTGGAGGTGAAGAGGGGATTCTATGCTGGGAGGTTGATGCTGGATCAGGAATCATCGGTTGTAACTCCTCCTGGATCTTCTTGTTACATCAATAAAACTATTTGAGTTTCTCCTACATGCTTGTGTATCATTGATGTTTGTTACATTTGTATGTTTAGCTTAAATCTGATCCTAAGATATTTATGAATATAAATCCATGTCTTTGTGTAGTTTTCTTCTTCTGTGATCTTACAGGAACTTGGTGAAGCTGGGCAAGTAAGGGAGCAGGTAGCTGGAAGCTATCAAAGAGGAGAGAGATTGGATCAAAGGACTAGCGCAAGACACAGGTTGGTTCATCCTATTCCTCTTCGTTTATAGTTCATAAAGAAGAATACGAAAGTAGTTTTCTCTGTTTGTTTCTAAGGTCACTGTCACACCTTAGTGGGATAGGGTCATTTTGAGTAGACACTTTTCCCGTTAACAAAATGGCGACTCCGCTGGGGATCGTGTCTAATTAGTTTGCTTGTGTTTCTCTTGTTGTTTGTTTCATAAACTTAGGAGTAGCAATCGAACTACATTTGCAATTAACAAATGCAAAGTAGACATTTGCTACTTCAATCCATTTATTAGATCTGTTTATGATCCGAACAGCTGATTCACAAATGATCTGATTGCCCTTTGTGATAGCTCTTAGACCTCCTTTAAATCTACCCTCTGATTGTGCATTAATGATTGCTTTTATTCGGCCAAAAACCATAGATTAAACTGAAAACCGTGACCCTAAACCCGGATAGAATTCTCGTTTCTGCCCCAGCGCAGGCTCTGTGAAGAGACTCTGCATTTCAACACAGTTCCCGAGAGGGCTACCTGCGCTGGAATCCAGTTTCTCTGTGTAACAGGTGCGCTGATCAGCTTAGCCTTGTGCAGCTGAGGTTCTTTGCTTCATTTTTTCAGTTTTGTCTCTGATTTTTGCAGCCTGTGATTAGTGTGTGTGTCTGTTTAAAAACCCCTTTTCTTTGCCTTAATTCTGCCTCCTTTGTACAAAAAGACTGTAGATGTTTTTGTGTGTTTGTGGCATCATTTACAGTTTTCCATTGAAAAAGTAGAATAGTCATACTGTCGTCCTTTGATTTAGATCTATCATAACTGTCGATTTTGATCTTAGGAGAAAATTTATTTGCTGTTGATAGTCGATTATGCTTTTAATTTTGCCTTTGGTTTGAATTTGTGACTTTCTAGTGTCGAAACGAGTATTTATTTCAAAATCATAAAGTGTCATAATCATCTCTACCTTTTGATTTCAAAAAGAAGCTTGTTTGTGTTTGTCACTTGAAAGCAAATTCAAATTTGTACATCAACTTTCTTTTTAGGCATCAATATTAAGAAAGTGAAAAAAAATACATGCACATGTGCATTTGCATATTGATAGTCTGTTTGGCTTGATTTAGGAAAGTGCATTTACAGTGTGCTCTTTGCTCTTTGTGAAAAGATTGTGTCTTTATTTCCCCTTGTAGCTAGGATTTTCATTGCTGAAAAGAGATAAAAGTTTGCTTATCATCTTTAGATTGCATTTTAGGAATTACATCTACATCTCGTGGTGAACCCAAAAGGCAAACTTCATAAGAAAGATCAACTTAAAATAAATTGAATGAATCTAACAACGCATTGGAACTTAACACACAACATTTAGAGGTCTAGGCTAGAGACGTATTCCGGCGTCATAAAGCCTGGTAACTGTTGTCCTCACTGATGGTTGGGTGATTCCTCCACTTTGAGACGATAAGTGCCAGTACAGACTTGTGCTCCCACGTACCGTCGAGTATATATTAGGAGACCCCTATAGGCTTAAAACCTTTTATCTGTAGGAATCTGTGTCGGCCGCCCTACTGATCGCAATGCACCGAACACAGCATTCGGGAAGATTGATTTCCATACCGTAAAAAGTATTCTGCAGTTTTGCGATTGGTTTGGTACTCCCTCTACCTAGATCTCTAGAGCAGTCCCTTTCATTCCTTTTCAGACTCTTTAACGGAAAAGGTCCATCTGGGCACTTGTCACTTCAGGCTCATTAAAAATCGAAGGAGACTAGAGTCATCTTTTGTTTTTTCTCGACTCTTAAAAACTGAAAAAACAAGTTGTGTCAAAGCATCTAGAAATTTATTTTAAACGGAATATTCATACCCTTTTCCTACGTTGATCTTAGGTTGAGAAAATGGAGTCTACCAACCAAGGAATTCCCCTTGGTGGAAATCCTAGTCCCTTCTCCTCTTGGGGAGATGTTGGTGCACCCCATATGGCCACATTGTCACTCCCAGGACTGACAATTGGCTTGCCAGTATGGATCTTCTCAACCAATGTCGTTCAGAACACCACCATTCCTGAACAATTGAATGAGCAATTAGACGAGTCCAGAGTTGCCCACCAACCTTCTACTTCCTCTAATTCTTCCTCTCCTCCTTCCTCTTCGCTTGGTGGGGCTAGCGAAGCCAAAAGTCAAGTTCCTAAGGAGAAGGAGAAGAAGAAGAAAGAGAAGAAGAAGAAGGAGCCAAAGGTGAATGGGGGAGAACGAGTGTCGTCTAACGAAAATCCACACACTGCACCGACCAGGCCTAAATCGCCATGTGTCATTTGCAAAGGAGACCACTTTCACAGAGATTGTCCTTGCATCCCTCGGATACTAAGGGACTGGTCTCCTCATTTTCACAATCCGGTGTCATCAACCTTTGATGATCATGTTGAAAGCACACTGTCAACTAGCGAAAGTGAAACCCCAGGACAAAAAGGGAAAGCTAGATTTCCTTGTAAACTGTGCGAAGGCAATCATGCCATCCACCGTTGTCGCTTCTTAGATGAAGCGAAAAGAGCTTTGGATGATCGTCCGGTTTCACCGTTACGACTTTCTCCTGGATATAAAAAACTCTTGCCGAGTCCGTCGCTAGTTGAGAATCCAGCTGGCCCGCTCAAGTGGTCGGCTGAAGCATATCATCGAAGATAAACCATCTGAATCCATACCAGATGAAAGTGAAAAGGTCGAGGCGGCAGTTGACCCGGTCTTGCCTTCAGAGGTTTTATCTTCGGATGATACAGTCACTGAAGAGAACAAGGATGACACCGTCCAAATTCTCTTCATCAACACAGACTCTGACTAACATGGGGGCAATCTACCCATTCCCTTACCGCAGAAGGGAAGTTCGTTAGAGCCATACCCAGCCGTCTACTCGGTCCCACCTCCAAGCAACCTAGTTGTCTCCTTCGACTGGAATCAACTAGGCAGACCCCGTTTACCAGCAAGCATACCATTCCGAATTATCGTTCAAATATATAGAATGGTCATGGCTAGTACCATCATAGATGAGGGGGCTTCTGTGAGTATCCTTTCCTCTATTGCTTGGAAAGCACTTGGTTCGCCATCACTGTTGCCTGAGATGAGAAATCTGACAGGCTTTGATAAAGGAACCAGTCGACCTTTAGGGATCCTTCCCGATGTGCCCATAACATTGAGAGGGAAAACAGTTCGCATGAACGTAATGGTAGTTCAAGGACCCTTGGATTATAACCTACTCCTTGGACAAGACTATATTTATTGCATGGGAGCCATCGTCTCCTCACTCCTTAGAGTAATGTGTTTTTGGCACAAAGGAAGAGTGGTCAAGCTCATGGACCAGCTTTCATTTCCCGGATCACGCATAGCAAATAGTCATATACCATCCCTAAATGGTCTCTTCACGCAAGAAATGTCTCAATCCCCAGTCCGTCCTCCCAATGAGCGCGAGTAATTCAGAGGGATATGACTGAAACCCAGGGGGGCATGCGTCCTGGTCTGCTTCGGCAGGAAAACTTCGGGTATAGGGTTGGTTTCCGTGGGAGAATATGACTAGTCTGTACCCCATCCGTCGGTGGAAGAGGGGTTATTCTAGAATAAGATTCTCTTGTCAAAGTTATGTGAGTTGGCGGACGTCATCACTCACCTTTGTTTATCTTGGTAGACATCGCTGAAGAAGTGTTTTGTTTGCACCACGAATAGAACAATCTTTGGGTAACCTGTAAGAGGTAGGCCTTTCCTGATAGAACAAATGTTTTGTCTGCAAATTGAGGGGTAACTTTGAAACCATATTTTATACCTGGGGGCATGCAAACCTTTTGGAGTGCAAGCGAGGGGCAGCTATTTATTTTTAAAATTTTTAGGACCTCTAACCCTTTAAACTCGTAGGATTAGTCGTCACCTAACTTGCATAAAGAAAGGATGTGGGGCAAAACTCTAAAAATTGCCAATTTTATATGAGACATTCTTATCATATGAATGGATTAATCGAGCAGTTTTAGCACATAGTTCAAGCTCGTTAAAAAATAAACATAAGACATGAGCAAATATTTCCACCCGCGTTTAAGCTCGTTAAAAAATGAACTATTCTCCGGTAAATAACCACTGTGAATGTAACATTTCATCCATTAAAGCCTTGGTCGTGTTTGCACCATCACCTCCACTTTTCCATTGGCTGATCATTCACCTCCATTTGATTGTTTACCCATTTTGAGGAACAGCTGTGAAGAGTGATTTCACTAGCCATCCTTGTGACACTGCCGTGAATGGAAAATTCCAAACCTTACCTGGAATCAGTTGCTACCCATTTTATCACTCGTTCCTCCAAAGACGAGTCTTCTTTAAGCTCTTTTCAACTAACTCGTAAAATATGAAAAGATTGTTGAGTTTTGGCCTTCCAGCTTGTTAAAACGACCGGAAGTGCTATCCCTCCTCTAGATTTTAATCTTTTTGGACCTGAGGGATTATTGCACAAAAAGATCGAGCACTTGTTTTGTTCGGCTCGTTAAAACTATTGAAAATTCATCCCTTCTGTATTGTTTTATACTTTTTCGGACTTAAGGGATTAGATGACGAAAAAGGAATTTTGGAGTTACCTTTACGTACCTTTCTAGACTCTCTAAAAATGAAAAGGACCGAGTTATCTTTGTCGTTAAACTCGTTAAAAAGATTAATAGCGACAAACTTGTCTTTAGACGAGAATGAGTTTCACTATCGCTAGGCTCGTTAAAACATAGCGATGGGTTTGCTCGAAGGGAAAATTATAGAACAAGAATATGTTATCCTCCTCAGGCTTGACAAAAATAAAGAGGTACTGGTCAGCAATGACTGGGGAAAAATTGGGAAGAAAACTCAAAGAATCTTTATTTGTAGCAAGTCGCTCTTGAACATGACACTTCCACTCCGTGCCTGAGTCGGGTTGGGTTGTTTCATTCACCGGTCACATCACCATGGTCACGCCATACCATCCACATTTGGGTAAATGCTACCAATCCATCACATAAGTGTCGCCGACATGTTCAAGAGAAGTCATCCAGAGAAGTCACCTGTGTCCCATCCACTACCATACATTATACTTCGTTCTTTCATGACCGCCATCCTGAACCCTATATCATCAGATCGTTTTCACCTCCATCAAAATCATTTGCTCCGTTCCGTGTCATTGATGTGGGATTCATTAAGGCCCTCCTTTGACGGATCGCTTCTTGTCAACATCAGCTCATTATCCAAGAAGTTGATCTAGGAATAACCCCTTCAGTACTTTGAAGCTTGCATGCCTCAATGGCAAGTTTCTCACTTCCGGCGACAGGTATACATCAATGACCTTCGACCGAAATATTTTGCATGGTGTTCGACGCCAAGTCCTTTATTCACACCATGTGAATTGTACTGCAGTACCTTGAGGGTCATCATCATTATCGGTGATTCCTCTCGCGCTTGTTAACAGTTTACATCATTGACTGGTAATCAAGCGATGTCTTTCCATGTTCGACTTCAAAACATTTCTCACATGGATCGACTTGTACTTCGAGTGAAGATCGAACGAGATTGAAGACCCCAGATCTAGTCTCATCCATCCGGGCTGTGATATATATTCGGGAAAATAAAGACATTGAAATGTACAGCACTGCAGCACAGATGATCATCCTACCAAAAGGATGATGGCTCTATCATAATCATCAGTCTACCATCAGACGATTGTCTGTCCTATGTACATGAAAATGAATTTATAAAGCTGATCATTGGAATGCCCGCTTCAGCTAGATCATGAAAACAGTATGAAGATAATGTATTGTATTGTATCTTATTACAGGTCTCCTCCCAGCATTGAAAGAACTTCAGATCCTCCTAATAAAGCATTTCACCCGATAAACGGCCTCATACTTTAGGGGGCAACTGTTATAGACATTTTTGTGCCTTACAGCTCTAAGCATGAAATGTCCATAAACCAAGGGATCCTAAGTCCCTAAAACTGTTGTTCCGGCCCCTAAAGGAACAAGGTCAACAAATTACAGCTTCTCCCAGAAGTTCTCCACCAGAAACTGCTCAGAATCGGTCAAATTAGGATCATTTTAGCTGCTCCACTAGCTAGTTGCGTTGCATAGCACCCAAGTACACTAGCTAGGTGGGTTGCAACGCACCTAAATGCACTACCATGGTGCATTGAGCGAGAAATGACAAATGACAGTGTCATTCCACGAGGTGGACAGACAATGGAAGCTTCCAGAATCTTCCCTAATGACACTTGCCTCACTGAGTTCGACCAAGGATGAGTAAGAGGCTCTCAGTCTCCAAGTGGAAACAAGAACTGACAGAGAGAAGCCACTAGTCAAATCATAATCTGACTCATCCTCTTTGCATACATCTATATATGGATCCCTCATCCCAGAGATCCAGAGGCTTGAATTTTGTACATTGCAGAGAATTGTTGTTGGTTTTGAGATAGATATTAGAGTATTGGGTGATTTATGCTTTGTTGGAGGTGAAGAGGGGATTCTATGCTGGGAGGTTGATGCTGGATCGGGAATCATCGGTTGTAACTCCTCCTTGATCTTCTTGTTACATCAATAAAACTATTTGAGTTTCTCCTACATGCTTGTGTATCATTGATGTTTGTTACATTTGTATGTTTAGCATAAATCTGATCCTAAGCTATTTATGAATATAAATCCATGTCTTTGTGTAGTTTTCTTCTTATGTGATCTTACAGGAACTTGGCGAAGCTGGGCAAGTAAGGGAGCAGGTAGCTGGAAGCTGTCAAAGAGGAGAGAGATTGGATCAAAGGACTAGCGCAAGACATAGGTTGGTTCATCCTATTCCTCTTCGTTTATAGTTCATAAAGAAGAATACAAAAGTAGTTTTCTCTGTTTGTTTCTAAGGTCACTGTCACACCTTAGTGGGATAGGGTCCTTCTGAGTAGACTCTTTTCCCGTTAACACGCCCTACTCAGGGAAGGAACTTTGGTTGGCACACGAAGGTGTGGCCTTTGTAAAATTGGCTAAGCATGAAACTTGGTGTTTCCAAGTATACTTGTAAAGCTTTGTAATATTGGAAAGTTGATTAATATTATATATTCGGGCAGACTCATTATTCAGGGAGTTGCCCCTCCCTTTATACTATGCAATTGTGTTCTTCATGTATAATTGCTGATGATAATGAATGTGTATGGGTGCTCATTGGTATAAAGGAAACATAATAATACTTGGTTGCGGAAAACAAACTAAGTAGACTAATGGTTAGGTGTAGTCCATGAACATAAGTATTTGTGAAAATAAAATGTTCGGTGGTGCCGCACATTGCCAAGTACGGTTGAAAGGCTACCGTAGGCCTGGGAGTGTGACAGGGTGGATGCCATAATGCACCTTCCAACTACCATAATGAATTTTATACCAAGTATGTGATAAAGTTAATATTGAAATTATTTAAAACCTTAATGGTAGAACATATAAGACCATGACCTAATGAAATGAAAAAGTGAAGAAGACCACTTCCATGAACATGCTAGAGTATGTATGTTTCTTTAAGGTGGTGGTATTAAGAGGTTTATAGTTAAGAATGAGTTAGTGTTTATAAGCTTAACACTGTCTTCCATTTTTTTCCCAAGATTCAACCCATGGGATTATAAACTCACAAATTAAATTTCTAGTTTTTGTTTCGGGGAGGAGCTAAAGTACTACATAATCGAATTATGATCTTTACTCAAATAGTCATATATTTGAAAATGTAACTTGAATTTTAGAATTATGCTCTTAACTCAAATAATCATATATTTTAAAATGTAACTTGAATTTTATAGTTTGAGAAATAGCTCGAATTTTAATATAAGTTGAATTATTTCACAAGCTAACAAAGAGCTATGAAGTATAGGGAACTATGGTATAAAGAAATTCATCCAAAAAAATTCAGTCTAGTGATGGCAATGGTTGAGATAGGATGGAAACATTGAAGGAATATTTGTAATATGAATTCATAAATTAATTATACAATTTAATAGTTCCATATGCCATCTCTTTTAATTCCAGTAATCAAATACTTTAAATTGCAGTAATCAATGATATGCAACTACTATCTCTCTTTATAATTTCATTACTCGTCATAAGAAGACACATTATATATATTGTGTTGGGATATACCTCATATTTGTACTGCGACCCCACCTCAAAATCACCTACAAATCAGAGTCCACCAAACCACAAGGAAAATAAACAATAATCAACTTACTAGATTCTTGTGAAACAACCAGAATTACCAATATCCGACCTAAATGGCCATTTTTCGATTATGAGTCACATGGTTATGAAAATTTCTTACTGCATCGAGGATCAAGGAATCTTCCTCCAATGATAAAGAGCTACTCGAAACTTGTGGCATAACGAATTTCACAACTATAGAACACAGACAAAACATTGCAATCATTACAAAATATCCAACCTTAGCAATGTTATCTAAAACATCCAAAACAAAGTCTAATAAAACTATAACCTTTGCAAATCAATCTAAAATAATTATAGAATGTTAAGAAAATACAATGATATACTTATAAATTGGATTGGACACATGATTGAGATATGGTAGCACGATTTTCTACCCTTGAGCCATAGGCCAACAATATTAGAGCCACGAGATATAATTCCATTCTTTTCCAACCAACATTGTGATGAGTTTGAGCAATAGTGAAGGATGCACCGCGTGTTTATATGAAAACCGAGACACCAATACTCTTTAGATAATTCATTGGGCACAGTTGCGTTAGCTCGACTTCGCTGTCGAAGTTGAACATGTTCATTTTCATACCAAAGCATGTGGTGGGAAATATGTGAAACATAAACAAATTGAGAAAATTTCACAAAATTTTCTAGAACAACTAAGCTTGTGACTGGCATTCTTTTGAAACAGAGTGCACCTCTAAATTTGTTCCGGTCTTTTTTTCCACTGGTAAACAGAGTAATGAATAAGTGATTTGCATAACCTACCTAGTTGAAAAATGTAGCAATAAATTCTCAATTTGATTTTGCATTTGACTAAATTGAGAGAAATAGAATTTCCACATTAGTAGATAAAGTGGATGCAGTTAACTTGTGTGACATGCCATGTGTCACCTTCTTTACTTAGTAAATTTGAGTTGGAGGAGTTAGAGTTTAGTTAGTCATTTGTGATTACTAATTTGTAGCAATCAAGGTCATATATTTCAAGTTGTTTTTTAGATAAACTAGTTCCAACTGTTGGAGGAATTAGTGGAAGTTTAGTTGTGTAGTGGGACTTTAGTCAAACTCAGTGATCATCCACTTAACTAATCAGTCAACCCAAAATATCTATTGCATGTAGAATTCGAGTTCCCAAATTTTGGTGGATATTGCAAGGGAGTGTAACATCAATTGTAGACTAGTCTTGAGTGTATATGTGTTGCATGAAATCAGATAATGAACCTTGGGAATTTCATAATCCATTTTGGAGAAATTCCTAAATAGTAGGGGCCTAATTACTAAGGAATTGTGTAAGGAAATATGGGAAGGTAGAAAGTGACTAACTCTAGGTCAGATCTTTTTAGTGAGCAGAGGGATAGGTTGTTCACTTGCAAGTTCAGATCATGATTGAGCTAGAAATTGTAATAAATCTCTATTCATCAAATTAATGCAAGCAGATAAGGGGTTTTTAGCTGATTTCTTTCCCACAGAAAAAAAATACTATGTGCATGTGTGTTACTTCTAATTTCATGTCTGTGTTTGATGATCTAAATTGTGAACTGAATTCTATAGAGAAGTAGAGTATGTTTGTGTCCTTTGATCTGGATTAAAACTTCATGAGAAGTTGCAAATATACAACATAATTTATACATGGTATCAAAGCAAGATTCACATTACAGTAGGAGTTTTGAAGTTGGTTCTCCAAAGGATCAAATTAGCAATTTAGTGTGGTAGGCTATCTTCGAGGCTGATTAGATGACCTTGAAAATCCATAGGAATCTGATGTCCAAAACCTTTCTTAGTACGAGAAAGATGTAGGCATGGCGAGGAGAATAATATTGGAGGGAGTATGGGACCAAATTGTCACCAATATCCATGGGTGTTACATGGAAAAGTGTCTATGCAGAACTGCTAATCCCACCAAGGCTCGTAGCTACCTTAGAAACAAACAAAGTAAAAACTATTTTCATTTTCCTTTATGAAAGATACATGAGAGAAGAATAAAGGAGACCAACCTCTGTCTTGCGCTTGGTTCCTTGCTCGATTCCTCTTTCTTCTGATAGCCCTTTGCTACTTGCTTTCTTGTATACCTAGCTTCACAGAGTACATGTAGAGTCAAAGCAGCATAACAATATACGAGAACATGGATCTATTATCATAAACAAACTAGGATCAGATGTAAATTGACCATACAAATGCATAAAATATAAATCACACAAGAGTATGCAGGAAAACTTGAATAGTTTTATTGATAATCAAGAAAGAGCCAAGAGAGTTACAACCAATTGTTCTGACCCAGCATCATCCTCTCAGCAAGTAATCCCTTCTTCACCTCATGAAAAGCTTAGATCACCCAACACTATGATGTTGCCTCAAGAAACCAACAACAATTCCTTACAAGATGCAAAATTCCAGCCTTTGGATCTCTGGGATGAGGAATCCATATATAGATGTTTGCAAGGGAGATGAGCCAGCCTGTGATTTGATTAGTGTCTTCCCTCTGATAGTTCTTGCTTCCACTTGGAGATTGATGATCTCTTACTCATCCCTGGTCGAATTCAAAGAGGCAAGTGTCACAGGAGAAGTTTCTGGAAGATTCCATGCTTGTCCACCTCGCGGATTGACACTGCCATTTGTCCCTTCTCGCCCATCGCACCCCATAGAAGAGCTTCTTGAAATGCAGCGCACCCACTGTGTGCATTTAGGTGAGATGCAACGCACTTTGCCTATGGAGCAGGTGAAATGGTCCAGTTTTGACCAGTTCTGAGTAGTTTTTCATGGAGAACTTCTGGGAGAAGCTGTAACCAGTTGACATTGTTCTTTTAGGGGTTGGAACAAAACTTTTAGGGACTTAGGAGCCCTTGGTTTATGGACATTTTATGCTTGGGGTTGCAATGCCCAAAAATGTCTATAACAGTTTCCCCCTAAAGCATGAGGTCGTTAATCTTTTTTATGTCGGGTGAAATTCTTTATCATGAGGATCCGAAGTTCTTTCAAGCTGGAAGGAGACCTGTAATAAGATACAATACAATACATTATCTTCATAATATTTTCATGATCTAGCTGAGGCGGGCACTCCCATGGTCAGCTTTATCAATTCATTTTCATGTACATAGGATAGACAATCGTCTAAGTGTAGATTGATGATTCTGGTAGAGTCATCATCCCTTAGATTGGATGATTATCTGTGCAGCAACGATGTACATTTGATGTCTTTATTTCCTGAATATATATCGCAGCCCGGATGGATGAAACTAGATCTGGGGTTTTCAATCTCGTTCGATCTTCACTCAATGTACAAGTCGATCCATGTGAGAGATGTTTTGGAGTCGAACATGGAAAGACATCGCCTGATTACCAACCAATGATGTAAGCTGTTAGCAGGTGCGAGAGGAATCACTGATAATGATAATGATCCTCAAGGTACTGCAGTACAATTCAAGTGGTGTGAATAAGGCACTTGGCATCGAACACCACGCAAAATCTTTCGGTCGAAGGCCATTGATGTAAACCTGTCGCCGGAAGTGAGAAACTTGCCATTGAGGCATGCAAGCTTCAAAGTATTGAAATGGTTGTTCCTAGATCGAATTCTTCGATAACGAGCTGATGTCGACAAGAAGCGATCCGTCATAGGAGGGCCTTAATGAATCCCACATCAATGACACGGAACGGAGCAAATGATTTTAATGGAGGTGAAAATGGTCTGGTGATATAAGGTTCAGGGTGGCGGTCATGAAAGAATGGATCGTAAATGTATTGTAGCGGGTGAGACACAAGTGAATTCTCTGACTGAATTCTCTTGAAAATATTGGTGATACTGACATGATGGATTGGTAGCATTAACCCCAAATGCGGATGGTGTGATGTGACCGGTGAATGAAACAACCCAACCCGACTTGGATGCGGAGTGAAAGTGTCATGTTCAAGAGCGACTTGCTACCAAAAAAGTTTTTCAAGTTTTCTTCCCAATTTTTCCCCAGTCATTGCTGACCAGTACCTCTTTATTTTTGTCAAGCTTGAGGAGGATAACATATACTTGTTCTATAATTTTCCATTCGGGCAAACCGATCGCTATGTTTTAACGAGCCTAGCGATAGTGAAACTCGTTCATGTCTGCTATAGACAAGTTTGTCACTATTAGGTTTTAACGAGTTTAACGACAAAGATAACTCGGTCCTTTTCAATTTTAGAGAGTTTGAAAAGGGACGTAAAGAAAACTCCCAAAAATCCTTTTTCGTCATCTAATCCCTTAAGTTGGAAAAAGTATAAAACAATACAGAAGGGATGAATTTTCGATACTTTTAACAAGACGAACAAAACAAGCGCTCGATCTTTTTGTGTAATAATCCCTCAGGTCCAAAGAGATTAAAATATAAAGGAGGGATAGCACTTCCGGTCACTTTAACGAGCTGGAGAGGCCAATGGCTCGGCAATCTTTTCATATTTTACGAGTCAGTTGAAAAGAGCTTAAAGGAGACTCGTCTTTGAGGAACGACTGATAAATTTGGGTAGTAGTTGATTCCAGGTAAGGTTTAGAATTTTCCAATCACGGCAGTGTTACAAGGATGGCTAGTAGAATCACTCTTCGCAGTTGTTCCTCAAAATGGGTAAACAATCAAATGGAGGTGAATGATCGGCCAATACAGAGTGGAGGTGATGATGAGAACACGACCAAGGCTTTAAAGGCTGAAGTACTACATTCATGATGGTTATTTACCGGAAATTGGTTCATTTTTTATTGAGCTTAAATGCTGGGGGAAACATTTGCTCATTTCTTATGTTTATTTTTTAACGAGCATGAAGTCCGCGTTATAACTGCTCGATTAATCTAGTCGCATAATAAGGATGTCTCATATATAAAAATGGCAATTTTCCAAAGCTTTGCCCAACATCCTTTCTTTATGCAAGTTAGGAAACGACCAATCCTACGAGTTTAAAGGGTTAGAGGACCTACAAATTTAAAGAAATTAATGGTCAATCTTCACTTGCACGCCAAAAGGTTTGCATGACCCCAGGCATAAAATAGAGTTTCAAGGTCACCCCTCAATCTACCGACAAAACATTTGTTTTATCGGGAAAGGCTTACCTCTTTCAGGTTACCAAAGATTGTTCTATCTGCACCACAAACAAAACACTTCTTCGGCGATGCCTACCGAAATAGACAAAGGTGAGTGGCGCAAATGCCTCGACCCACATAGCTTTGACAAGGGAATATTATTCCAGTCTAACCCCCTTTTCCAATCACGAATGGGAGTGTCAGACTAGTCATATATCTCTCGCGGAAACCTACCCTATACCTGAATTTTTCCTGCCGAAGCAGACCAGGGTGCATGCCCCCTGGGTTTCAGTCATGTTCCCTGAATCACTCGCCTCATCAAGAGGACAGACTGGGGATTGATGAGACATTCCTTGTGTGAAAAGACCATTCAGGGCTGGTATATGACTATTTGCCATGTGTGAACCGGGAAATGAAAGCTGGTCTACGAGCTTGACCACTCTTCCTTCGTGCGGAAAACACATTACTCTAAAGAGTGATGAGACAATGGCTCCCATGAAATAAATATAGTCTCGTCCAAGGAGTAGATTATAATCCAGGGATCCTTGGACTACCATTACGTTCTTTTGAACGGTTTTCCCTCTCAATGTTATGGGCACATTGGGAAGGATCCCTAACGGTCGACTGGTTCCTTTGTCAAAGCCTGTTAGATTTCTCATCTCAGGAAAAAGCAATGGTGAACCAAGCACTTTCCAAGCAGTCAAGGAAACAATACTAACAGACGCCCCTTCATCTATGATGGTACCGGCCATAACCATTCTATATACTTGAGCAATGATTCGGAATGGTACACTAGCCGGTAAACGGGGTCTGCCTAGTAGATTCCAGTCAAAGGAAACAACTAGGTTGCTTGGAGGTGGGACCAAATAGATGGCCGGATACAACTCTGATGAACTTCCTTCCTGAGGTAAAGGAACGGGTAGACTGCCCCCATGTTCTTCGGAGTCTGTGCTTACGAAAAGAATTTGGACGGTGTCATCCTTGTTCTCTTCGGTGACTGTATCATCTGAAGATGGAACCTTCGAAGGCAAGACCGAGTCAACTGCCACCTCGACCTTTTGACTTTCGTCTGGTATGGGTTCAAATGGTTTATTTTCAATGGTAGATGCTTTGGCCGACCACAAGGGTGGGTTAGACGGATTTTCAACTAGTGACGAACTCGGCAAGAGTTTCTTATATCTAGGAGGAAGTCGTAACGGTGAAACCGGACGACTGTCCAAAACTCTTTTAGCCTAGTCTAAGAAGGGACAATGATGGACGGCATGATTGCCTTCACAGAATTTACAAGGAAATTTACATTTTCCTTTTTGTCCAGGGCATTCACTTTCACTAGTCGACGGTGTGTTTTTAACATGATCATCAGAGGTTGATGACAGCGGGTTTTGCAAACGAGGAGACCAGTCCCTTAAGATCCGAGGGATGCAGGGACAATCTCTATGATAGTGGTCTCCTTTGTAAATGACACATGGCGATTTAGGCCTGGTCGGTGCAATGTGTGGATTTTCGCTAGACGATGTTTGGTTGCCCCTTTTCGCCTTTGGCTCCTTCTTCTTCTTCTCTTTCTTCTTCTTTTCCTTCTTCTTCTCAGGTACTTGATTTTTGGCTTTACCAGCCCCATCAAGTGAAGAGGAAGGAGGAGAGGAAGAATTGGACAAAGTAGACGGTTGGGGGGTAACTCTAGAATTGTCTAGTTGCTGACTCGATTGTTTAGGAATTATGGTGTTCTGAACGATGGAGGTTGAGAAAAGCCATACGGGCAAGCCGATTGTCAATCCTGGAAGCGACAATGTGGCCATATTCGGTGCACCAACATCTCCCCAGAGGAGAAGGGACTAGGATTTCCTCCAAGGGGAACTCCTTGGTTGGTGGACTCCATTTTCCTCAACCTAAGACCAACGTAGGAAAGGTGATGATTATTCCGTTTAAAATAAATTTTAGACGCTTTGACACAACTTGTTTTTTCAATTTAAAGAGTCGAGAAAAAACAAAAGATGACTCTAGTCACCTTCAATTTTTAATGAGCCTGAAGTGACAAGTGCTCAGATGGACCTTTTCCGTTAAGGAGTCTGTAAAGGAACAAAAGGCACTGCTCTCGAAATCTAGGCAGAGGGATTACCAAACCAATCGCAAAACTGTAGAATACTTTTTACAGTATGGCAGTCAATCTTCCCGAATGTTGTGTACAGTGCATTTCGATCGATAGGGCGGCAGACACGGCTTCCTATGGATAAAGGATAAAGCCTATTGTGGTCTCCGAAAATATACTCGACGGTATGTGGGAGCACAAGTCCATACTGGCACTTATAGTCTCAAAGTGGAGGAATCACCCAACCAACAGTGAGAACAACACTTACCAGGCTTTACGATGCCGGAATACGTCTCTAGGCTAGACTTCTAGATGTTGTGCGTTAGGTTCCAAAGCGTTGTTAAATTCATTAAATTTATTTTATAGTTGATATTGCTTAAGAAATTTGCCTTTCAGGTTCACCGCATGATGTAGATGTACAATTCCTAAAATGCAATCTAAGATGATAAACAGTCGTTTTATCTTCTTTGTGCAATGAAAATCCTAGCTACTAAGGAGAGAGAGATAGTATTCTTTCAACAGAGAGCAAAGAGCACACACTATATGCACCGTCCTAAATCAAACCAATCAAATAGTCTAAATTCAAATGCACATGCATGTATTTGTTTTTAGCCTTCTTAATATGTGAATGATAAAAAGAAAGCTAAAGTGCAAATCTGAACTATTTTTCAAAGCGACAATTACTAACAAGTTTCTTTTCAAAATCAAAATGAAGACAATGACAACACTTCGCGATTTGGAAATGAAAACTTGCTTTCGACACTAGAAAAACAACTAATTCAGATCAAATACAATAGTAACAGGGTAATCGACTATCAAGAACAATCAGGTCCTCTTCTATGACTGAAAACGACACTTGCGACACTTTCAAATCAAGAAACGACAGTACAATTACGTTACTTCTTTGTAAAGGAGAACTGAAAATGACTCAACAAATACATAAAAAAAATTACAGTTCTTTGCACAATGGAGGCGGAATAACAGCAAGGAAAGGGGTTTCAAACAGAGGTGTATTGGCTGCGGCAACAAAACTCTTGAATAGATCTGAAAAGAGTGAACACAGAAACCAAAATTTAGGAACAATGCCTAGTCTGGTCAGCGCAACTGTAACACAGTGAATTTGAAATGCAGTGCACCTACTACACTCGGGAAGTGCGCTGAATTTGAGGTTCATAGAACAGATAGTGTGCTGGACCAGGGACAAGATTTTTATTGGGTTCCGGGTCACAGTTTGCAGTTCAGTTCAGGGATTTTGGCTGAGCAAGTGGTAGTCAGTAAATCAATCACAAGGGTAGATCTAAGGAGGTTACTAGAGCCACCACGAGAGCAATTAGAAAGTTTGTAAATCAATTGTTTAATTCATAAACAAAACCTGGAGATTGACTAAAGCAGCGTTGATCTACTTTGCACTTGCATAGCAAATGCAGTTCGAAGGCTAGCTAGCTTGACTTCAGGCTCTATCTGTAAGTTTATAAAGTAAACAAATGTAGATAAACAATCAGTCTATTCACTTCCCAGCGGAGTCGCCATTTTGTTACAGGGAAAAGTGTCTATGCAGAACTGCTAATCCCACTAAGGCTGGTAGCTACCTTAGAAACAAACAAAGTAAAAACTATTTTCGTTTTCCTTTATGAAAGATAGATGAGAGAAGAATAAAGGAGACCAACCTCTGTCTTGCACTTGGTTCCTTGCTCGATTTCTCTCTCTTCTGATAGTCCTCTGCTACTTTCTTACTTGTATACCCAGCTTCACAGAGTACCTGTAAAGTCAAAGCAGCATAAAACTATACGAGAACATGGATCTATTGTCATAAACAATATAGGATCAGATGTAAATTTACCATACAAATGCATAAAATATAAATGACACAAGAGTATGGAGGAAAACATGAATAGTTTTATTGATAATCAAGAAAGAGCCAAGAGAGTTACAACCATTTGTTCTGACCCAGCATCATCCTCTCAGCAAGTAAGCCCTTCTTCACCTCATGAAAAGCTTAGATCACCCAACACTATGATGTTTCCTCAAGAAACTGTTGTGGTCACCAACAACCCCCCTCTTCGTTTGATATTAGTAATAACATCAAGTAAAGGGGGACCCTTAGCCAAAAATCCAAAAAATATTTTTGTTTAAAAAATTCTTTTGTATCAGCTCCCTAAAAGCTATATCGCGTCGCAACGGAAAAAGGAGCGATGCGAGAACCCATCACATCGCGCGCATTAAGAGCATTTGAAAAAGGAGAACCTAAAGAAACGCCGACGGTCGATATGCGACGTCGCACGTCGCAATGCCACACGAACAACACAAAATGACAAAGTGAAAACCTTGCGATGTTGTGATCTGCGATCTGCGACCATGCAAAGCTGCGATCTGCGATATTAGCGATCTGCGATATTAGCGACCTACGATCTGCAATATCTGCGATCTACGATAACACTTAATAACGTCCCAGCCATCGATACTGTGATACCAATCGCAGAAAAAAACTCATCGCAAGAATTCTCCGACATACACGGTAGATCCAAATTTGAAAGTGCGCCTTAAGGGAAATTAATGACCGCATGCTCGAATATCCAGAAATGATTGCATCGCATTTATCGAAGAGTCAAGTTATGATGAATGTCATTAATTTCGCATTCATTAGAATTTAATGCTTTCATGTCAATCTTTTCGTCATTTCCCTTCTTCTTTGCGTAAACTGCAAGACAGGCAACTGATATAAATCTATATGCAGGAAACATCTAAGGAGAAGGGAAGAGCACCAATAAGACAACAGAGACAAGATGCCTCCGCAATTGGACGCTGCATGCAGCAGAACCGCGGATTCCAGAGTATCGCCCAACAGGCACTGATGAAAATAGACTGTCCAAGACTCGGAGTCAAAGGCGCACAAAAGCAGCGTGTTTACAAAAGATCCTGAAGCTCAGACTTGGTAAAGTAGAGAAAGAAGCGTAAGAGAAGAAAGACGCTCCAGAAAAGCCTGGAACAAAGAACGGAAACAGTTCTCGAAACAGGGGATTGTCTATACAACGCGACTTCTAACTCATTGAGTCATTCGCACGACCGGAAACCGAAATAGCAACAACAAAATCAGTTCGAAAAGAAACTGGGTTGTACTAAGTGTGCGCACAGCGAATACACCCAGCTAGAGAAAGGTTTTCGAAAATATCTTCTAATCTAACAGAAAGAGGTGTTAGCGCTTGTTGTTTCTAATTTTCAAGCTCGAACAAAAGGAAAGGACAACCAGCCGACTCTTTCAGGGCGAACAACGCATTGCTTACAGCACTAAGGAGCAGATACAGAAACGGTTAGAAATTAGATTTAGTTTTTAGAAATAAATTTGTTTTTAGTAAAAGGGCGGTCATTTGAAGCCGTTCCCTGAATTTGTGTAAAGTAAAATTAGTCGGTTACTAGTATTTAACCCTTCTCGTTGCATTGGAGAAGGGTCCGAAATTTTGTCAAAAAACTTGTCCTCAGAACATGCACTTTTGTACCCTCGGAGGGGGTTTTTGATGAATGGACGGATCAATATTTATTTATGTTTGCATTTTAATACCTGCTACTGATGTTGCACTTCTGTACTCTTAGTAGGAATTAGAAGCAAGTAGAAATAGATCATTATTGCTTAAAGTCTGTAAGTTTAAAATCAGTCATAAATGGTACTTTTATCTCTTGACTAGTTTCTGCTCGCATTCTTAGAGTAATATACAGCTGATGTTATTTATATGTTAACGTATGAATGAGTGGACTACCATTTGGCACTTTTGTACGGTGGAGTCATTGATTTGTGCTTAATACATGAATAGTTGATTATGCAATACGCTGTTCACAACCGTTTTGCTTAACTTCTTACGCAAGATGGTTCATCTTAATTGATTTATATTCTCATGATAGCTGAATAATCTTCATTACCAGTTATTCTGTGAAATCTTTCTAGATTGCATAATGGAAAAATTTTGTCCCGGGTTAGTGTAGATTAGATGTATTGTTTTTGTTAGATTAAAGTAGTATAAAGTCATTTCAGAATTTAGAATTAGATTAGTTAAGGAATAATTACAGATTTTCTACTATCATTTTCTACACACACACATCACCATTTTCTACACACACACACACCGCTTAGAACGGGAAGCTGGTCCCGTCATCCTCAGTCGGACCTGCTACACCAAACGGTCACGGAGCCGCCAACCAGGTTCCCGACCGGGTGGGTATCCCCCTTGTTGTTGACCCGATTTCGGGGCCCTCAACATATTTGGCGCTAGAAGGAGGGCACGAACTATGAATGGCACCTAAAGCAATATACAAATACCATTCTGAGAGTAATACACCCTCATCAACTCCCTCGACTTCTCCAACACGGTTAAACCCGGAATTTGAAGTCGCTCGAGTATCCACCACTGCTACATATTCGAATATATCAGACCAATCTATTATTGAACCCCCTGAAATTCAAACTTTGATTCGTAAACTCCACGGATTCTCCATTTTTAACCAGAAGTCTGATAAATCTAAAAGCAGCGTGACTTCGCAGTACAACCCTGCTCATCCCCTTACCAGATTAAAGAGTGAAAAATTTGGCATACAACCAAGTGAACTCCCTCTTCCTACCAGAAAAAGAGCAAGGAAAACACCTCAAGAGTCCGACGGAGAGACTCTCTCATCCACTTCGTCCATATCAACTCCCTCACCGCGAAGTCAACCACCCACTTTTCCATTCCAACTCACTCACCCGTCTTCCACAAACCTTCCTCTTCGAACATCAAAGATCCTGATTTCTTCACCTTCTCAGCATCAGGGGTCAGTTTCTGCACTTCCATTAGCTAGCAGCTCCACGATGGCCCAGTCTCCATGGAACAATCCTGGGGCGGTTTTAATGCCTCCACCCCTGAGCCCTATACCGGCCCATCCAGAGAAGTGGCTACCTAAATTTAACCCAGAAGCAAGTATGCTAGCCGAAGAACATATCAATAATTTCATGCTTTCTGTTAATCTCAACGGAGTTACTAACGAAGACGCTGTTGTCTGGCTCTTCCCTTATACAATGCAAGGAACGGCCGGGTCATGGTACTTTTCGTTACCTTCCGGATCCATCACAAGCTGGGACATTTTTCAAAGTCAGTTCCTCACTAAGTTTGGTGATGACCGATCTATGGCGACATTGATTAATGACCTATCTAATCTTAAGGCTGAGGCTAGAGAACCCATTAAAGACTTTAACTTATGGTTCAATAAGATCCTCAACAAAATCCCCGCTGCTTCACAACCCAGCGAGGAAGTAAGATGTGAATGGTACATCACGGATTTACCTCCAAACTTGGCTATCTTCGTAGATAGGGCAAACAAGACCACATTAGTTGACAACTTCACAGAAGCGTTAGCAGTGGAAAGACGCGTGGTAGCCCTAGAAAAGAGATCTGCTATAGAAGAACGCAAATCAAAGAAGATCTCTTTCAAAGAAGACACCAAGAAGAAGCAAACGAAAGATCCTTTCGATTTGGAAGGGTTACAAAAAATGTTGAAAGCCATGTCCAATGAGATGGTCGATATCAAGAAACAAGTAGCAGAGACTTCTTCGAAAAAGCCCTTTAGGACTTTTAAAAGAAATCCTCCCATGGACGTAAAACCACCCAGTGTTGTCTCAAACGTTGAGTCTGAAGAAGACGAAGAAGAAGAGAATACCACTGAAGGGCAGACCGATGAGGAAGAAGTTGTAGAACTTCAAGGAATGTGGGATTTCATCCTCCCATAGGAAGAGGATCAAGAAGCATTTCCTGTTAGCACGAGAAGCAAAAATCAGCTTGATCCTCCCCAAACTACCCCAAAAAAAAGGGCGCAAGCCCTGCAACAAAAGAAAGGGTCGTAACCAAAAAGACAACTGCTAAAGCGACCCAGTTTAGCCCAGTCCAATCTGAACAAGCACCTCCATCAAGAACACTAATAGTGTCGGATGAAATGGATTATAACATCATTGACGACATGAAGAAGACTAGGGCTAATATCACTCTGTATGAATTGAGTAAACTGAAACACCAGCAGAAAATCATGATGAAATAATTACATGCTGTGCCTACTACATCTTTACCTACAGCTGTGGCTTCCCACAATCTGGGAAGACCTCCAACCAATACGATAAATAAAATTGATCCAAATGACATCGCCTTGATTGGAGGAAGATCAAGGTCTCATACTCCTCCTTTTCTTCTCACATATGAAATCTTCAACAAAAACGTGCACAATTGCTTGGTCGATTCTGGTGCTTCAACGAATATTTTACCTAGGTCAATATGTGCCAAATTGAATGTGCAACCTCAAAAATCTGCAGTACGTATAGTTCAACTTGATCGATCCCAGGTCGAAGTGATTGGTGAACTTAATCAGGTGACCATAAGATTTTCGTCTAACCCAAAAGTGTGTCAGGTTATCGACATTCTGGTAGTCGATATCCCTGAGTTCTATGGCATGATTCTTAGCAGGGATTGGTCGGAGAAACTCCACGGATATTTCTCAACCGACTGGTCGCACATGTGGTTACCATCCAACGGTAAACCAAATCAGATAAAGGTTGAACGAGAGTTGCACCAAAAATACATAGTGACAGAACTAGAAGGAGAAAATGAAGCCATCACATACAATAGCAGCATTGTAGGCAATTACGCAATAGATTCTTTCCTAGGCAATTTCAGTGCTCATATTTCGCCATACTTAGAGAATTCAGTTTTATCCCAAGTTGAAAATTTCTCCCAAACTGATGACTCAAAATGTTTTAGTTTTTTAGATAATTCTGTAAATGCGTCTTTATTTTGGAAATTATATTTTGACGGATCTAAATCCAACGAGGGGGCAGGAGCAGGATGCGTTCTGATCAACCCAGACGGGAACAAGATTATGCTCACATGCAGACTTGAGTTCGATTGCACGAACAACACAGCGGAGTACGAAGCCTTGGTTCAAGGCCTATACAAAGCAATCGGATTGAATGTTAAGTATCTTCAAGTCTTTGGAGATTCTGAGATCATCGTAAAACAGGTACGTAACACCATACATTGCCTGTCTAGTCATTTAAAGCATTATCAATCGTTAGTGCAAGATCTCACTGCACATTTCATAGCATTTAACATCTCGTCAATTCCAAGAATTCAAAACGCAAGCGCAGACCTGTTAGCTAACGTAGCCTCTCGACTTATCCCTTCCGAAGATTTTAGTCCTGATAGGTTTTCATTAGAATTAATTTTTAAACCTTCCATTCCTGACAATATCACCAATTGGAGAGTGTTCAACGACGACCCAGACATCGTAAGTTTCCTCACCTCTGAAGGATCCTACACAAACCAGATAATTGACGAAGACTGTCATGATCACCAAATACAACAAAGTAGCACTGATAATGCTATACCCAAATCGGTGGTCAAATTAGAAGACTTATATGACTTGAAAAGTCGGTTCAAAAGGTCGGCTAATGACAAGCTTTATAGTTCAACTCTGAACTACGAATCGGTCAACCTAGGAACCGACGAAAAGCCGCAAAACGTTAATCTAGGCCAGGGATTAGCCCCTAAAGAAAAATCAGCATATATCCGCCTTCTAAGACAGTACAAAAACGTTTTTTCTTGGAACTACGATGAGCTGAAGACTTACAACACTTCCATCATTCAGCATGTTATCCCTATGACTGACAACGAGAAACCTGTCCAGCAGAAGCTCAGAAAAATACACCCTAACCTAGAAAACTAGATAAAAACTGAGCTTAATAAGTTGTTGAGAGCCAGAATAATCTTCCCCGTTAGGCATTCGAAATGGGTATCCAATATGGTGCCCGTTAGGAAGAAAAACGGAGACATTAGAATCTGTATCGACTTCCGAAATCTCAACAAAGCCTGTCAGAAAGATAACTTTCCCCTCCCACCTATGGAGCAAATTCTACAGGCAGTAGCAGGCTCAGAATTAATGTCATTCCTGGATGGATTTTCAGGATACAATCAAGTACTGGTGCATCCCGATGATCAGTTAAAGACTACGTTCCGAACCAAATGGGGCACTTATGCATATCGGAAGATGCCATTTGGTCTGATCAACGCCGGAGCTACCTTTCAGAGAGCCATGGACATCGCGTTTAAAGGATTGGTCAATAAATCAATCGTGATTTATCTGGATGATATAACAGTGTACTCCAAAAAACGGAAAAAACCATCTCCAAGATTTGAATCAAATCTTTCAAAGATGCTTGAGGTATGGGATTTCGCTCAATCCAAAGAAATCTTTCTTTGCATTAAGCGAAGGGAAATTGCTCGGATTCATAGTATCGAAATCTGGTATTCACATAGAACCCGACAGAATCAAGGAAATTTCTGAAATATCCATACCTCATAACAAGAAAGCCATGCAATCCTTCCTTGGACAGATCAATTTTGTCAAAAGATTTGTCCCGGATTTTTCACGTATTATTTCCCCCTTACAAAATATGATAAAAAAGTATTCAAATTTCAAATGGTGTCTAGACGAGCACGAAGCATTCAACTTAATCAAACAAGCCATCATCAACGCTCCATCTTTGGCTACCCCAAATTTTTCAGAACCTTTCATCTTATACACGTGCCTCAGAAAAATCTTATGCTGCGATTTTAACTCAAGCAAATCACGAAAAGGTAGAAGCCCCGATTGCATTCTTTAGCTCGAACTTACAAGGTGCTGAACTCAATTATTCTGACGTCGAGAAATAGGCATATGCCGTTTTCAAAGCAATCAAATATTTCAGACCTTTCTTGCTAAAAGCCCATACCAAAGTCATAGTACCGTTTCCAGCGGTAAGAAACCTCCTGATACAGAAGGATGTGGGCGAGAAGAGAGCGAATTGGATCACCGCCTTACAAGAATACGACCTTGAGATCAAACCGGTACACATCGTAAGAGGCCAAGGCTTCTGCAAGATGTTAGCTGGAGCATCGCAAATCCCTGAGAACTCGTCTGAAGAGGTACACGCGTATGAGGTAAGCCTAAACGACTTAGAATCATTATATGCTGACACCATTTATTTTCTTAAGAACGGGTATGCTCCATCACGTCTGGATCATACCAAGAAAAGAGCTCTGAGATTAAAAGCTAAGCAATACCAGCTCATAAATGATGTCCTGTTTAAAAGGAATTATGATTCTGTACTTCTTAGGTGTCTTGAGAAAACTGAAGCCGAAAAGGTTTTGCAGGAACTTCATGATGGACCAACAGGTGGACACTATGCCGGAGATGCGACTGCACACAAAATATTGCATGCAGGATATTATTGGCCCACGATGTTCAAAGACTCATACAATCACGTAAGGAAATGCCAAGTCTGCCAGACTGCTGCAGGAAAACAAAGGAAAGCGTCCATGCCGCTACAACCGGTCAACATCGACCAACCATTTAGTCAATGGGGCTTGGACATAATAGGTGAGATCGTTCCTCACTCTTCTAAGCAGCATAAGTATATCCTTACGGCAACTGATTATTTTACCAAATGGGTAGAAGCAGTTCCTCTCAAGACAGTTCATTCTGAAAACATTATTGAATTCATAGACCAATTTATCATAACTAGGTTTGGATTGCCAACGGCCTTAATGTTTGATAACGCTTCATATTTTTCTGGAAATGTTATGACTGAGTTTGCGCTCAAAAGAGGGTTCAAACTGAAATATTCTGCCAACTACTATCCGCAAGGTAATGGATTGGCTGAATCAACAAACAAGAACCTAATCAGAATTATCAAAAGAAAAGTCGACCAAAACCAAAAGAATTGGCACAAAGCGCTGGTAAATGCTTTATGGGCTGATAGAATCACAAAGAAAGCTTCGATCGGCACTTCTCCCTTTAATTTAGTTTACGGGCGGGAAGTGGTTCTTCCGACTCAGTTAGTCATTCCCTCTTTGTCTTTAGTGCAGTACATCGACGAAGTACCTACTTCCTCATTACAATTAAGACAAATGGAAATAATCAAACTAGAAGAACAAAGAGAACAAGCTAGGAAAACCCATGCACATCACCAAGCGCTAATAAAATCTTCTTTTGACTCAAGCATCATAACCAGAAAAAACTTTCAGATGAGTGATTTAGTTTTGAAGTGGGATAAGGCACATGAAGAAAAGGGCAAACATACGAAATTCCAGAAGCTGTGGCTTGGCCCTTTTCAGATTGTAGAAGTCGTAGGCCCGTCCACATTCGTGTTGCAGGATCTGGCAGGTAGGAGAGATTCTTTACCTGTCAATGGATTGATTCTTAAATTATATTTTCCATAGAAGAGAAATTCTTCTAATTTTTGTAGGATAGATTTAGTTTTTATATTTCATTTTGTTTTGTTTTTCTCTTTTTGATGAATAAAACCCGTTGTAGATGATCATGTGAAAAGGATTCATGAAAAGAGCACGCCAATTCTCTATCAGATTTTGATTTCGCTTGTATAAATAGCAAATTTTTTGAAAAATCTGAATTTTATTATTAACAAATAGAGTTAACTTCACCTTGATTACGATATTAGTTTCAACCTCAAAGAACATTGACGAAGGCAACCTTTGGTGAAAAAATTGTTTTGTATCAGCACCATGAAAGGTATCATCAATAATAAAATAAGTACTCTCTGCAAAGCTGTTGTTTTCAAAAAACTCTATTATTGTCGTCCAGAGCTTTCTTAAGGAAAAAAAATGACTTCCTCCCTGCTAAAAGGGAATTGCAGCATTCAGAGAAATAATCCAAGCAAAACACTATATCTCAAAGAATAAGAGGTCTCATCACGAGTCGGCTTATCATGATCACAGATATTATAACTTGCTGACTTTGCCAATACTGTCTATCAAAACAGGGCAACGACTTAAGATTGTTGCAATCAAAAGACAAGAGGTCTCATCACGAGCCGGCTTGTTCAGCAAAAGTGTAAATCAAGTGAATGACTGTGTCATAATTTGGCCACCAAACCAAGACATTGTTCTTTAGAGAATTAAAAAAGGAAAAGTGTGTCAAAAAGGATTTTTCTCTGGAATGTTGCGAGTAACCTCAAGCAGGAAAAAGGATCATTGCTGGATAACATGGTAACCCTGTCGAGGCTATGGACGCTTGCGGGCAGCAGAGGCTCTACCTACGACAAATGAGTATACTTTTAAGCCAGTACGCAGAGAAGACCTTATTTTATCTTTAATCAAGACCAAGTAATGTCTGGTGCGAATGCAAGAAAAAACCTGAGGAAGCAAGCAATTGAGATTAAAAAAGGTTGAGACAAAGTATCGTTGGCAAGGTGAGGGGTAGTCTACTCTATCTGTTCATAACAAAATTTAGACATATAAGAATTTTGCTGTTTCGGAAGTGAACGGTCAATAGAAATGCAGAGATAACTAGTTCTTCACAGTGAATCGCCATTGTTGTGGTCACCAACAACCCCCCTCTTCGTTTGATATTAGTAATAACATCAAGCAAAGGGGGACCCTTAGCCAAAAATCCAAAAAATATTTTTGTTTAAAAAATTCTTTTGTATCAGCTCCCTAAAAGCTATATCGTGTCGCAACGGAAAAAGGAGCGACGCGAGAACCCATCGCATCGCGCGCATTAAGAGCGTTTGAAAAAGGAGAACCTAAAGAAACGCCGACGGCTGATATGCGACGTCGCATGTTACAATGCCACACGAACAGCACAAAATGACAAAGTGAAAAACTTGCGATGTTGCGATCTGCGATCTGCGACCATGCAAGGCTGCAATCTGCGATATTAGCGATCTGCGATATTAGCGATCTGCGATATCTGCGATCTACGATAACACTTAATAACGTCGCAGCCAACGATACTGTGATACCAATCGCAGAAAAAAACTCATCGCAAGAATTCTCCGACATACACGGTAGATCCAAATTTGAAAGCGCGCCTTAAGGGAAATTAATGACCGCATGCTCGAATATCCAGAAATGATTGCATCGCATTTATCGAAGAGTCAAGTTATGATGAATGTCATTAATTTCGCATTCATTAGAATTTAATGCTTTCATGTCAATCTTTTCGTCATTTCCCTTCTTCTTTGCGTAAACTGCAAGACAGGCAACTGATATAAATCTATATGCAGGAAACATCTAAGGAGAAGGGAAGAGCGCCAATAAGACAACAGAGAGAAGATGCCTCCGCAATTGGATGCCGCATGCAGCAGAACGGCGGATTCCAGAGTATCGCCCAACATGCACTGATGAAAATAGACTGTCCAAGACTCGGAGTCAAAGGCGCACAAAAGCAGCGTGTTTACAAAAGATCCTGAAGCTCAGACTTGGTAAAGCAGAGAAAGAAGCGTAAGAGAAGAAAGACGCTCCAGAAAAGCCTGGAACAAAGAACGGAAACAGTTCTCGAAACAGGGGATTGTCCATACAGCGCGACTTCTAACTCATTGAGTCATTCGCACGACCGGAAACCGAAATAGCAACAGCAAAATCAGTTCGAAAAGAAACTGGGTTGTACTAAGTGTGTGCACAGCGAATACACCCAGCTAGAGAAAGGTTTTCGAAAATATCTTCCAATCTAACAGAAAGAGGTGCCAGCGCTTGTTGTTTCTAATTTTCAAGCTTGAACAAAAGGAAACGACAACCAGCCGACTCTTTCAGGGCGAACAGCGCATTGCTTACAGCACTAAGGAGCAGATACAGAAACGGTTAGAAATTAGATTCAGTTTTTAGAAATAAATTTGTTTTTAGTAAAAGGGCGGTCATTTGAAGCCGTTCCCTGAATTTGTGTAAAGTAAAATTAGTCGGTTACTAGTATTTAACCCTTCTCGTTGCATTGGAGAAGGGTCTGAAATTTTGTCAAAAAACTTGTCCTCAGAACATGCACTTTTGCACCCTCGGAGGGGGTTTTTGATGAATGGACATATCAAGATTTATTTATGTTTGCATTTTAATACCTGCTACTGATGTTGCACTTCTGTACTCTTAGTAGGCATTAGAAGCAAGTAGAAATAGATCATTATTGCTTAAAGTCTGTAAGTTTAAAATCAGTCATAAATGGTACTTTTATCTCTTGACTAGTTTCTGCTCGCATTCTTAGAGTAATATACAACTGATGTTATTTATATGTTAACGTATGAATGAGTGGACTACCATTTGGCACTTTTGTACGGTGGAGTCATTGATTTGTGCTTAGTACATGAATAGTTGATTATGCAATACGCTGTTCACAACCGTTTTGCTTAACTTCTTACGCAAGATGGTTCATCTTAATTGATTTATATTCTCATGATAGCTGAATAATCTTCATTACCAGTTATTCTGTGAAATCTTTCTAGATTGCATAATGGAAAAATTCTGTCCCGGGTTAGTGTAGATTAGATGTATTGTTTTTGTTAGATTAAAGTAGTATAAAGTCATTTCAAAATTTAGAATTAGATTAGTTAAGGAATAATTACAGATTTTCTACTATCATTTTCTACACACACACATCACCATTTTCTACACACACACACACCCCTTAGAACGGGAAGCTGGTCCCGTCATCCCCAGTCGGACCCGCTACACCAAACGGGCACAGAGCCGCCAACCAGGTTCCTGACCGGGTGGGTATCCCCCTTGTTGTTGACCCGATTTCGGGGCCCTCAACAGAAACCAACAACAATTCCTTACAAGATGTAAAATTCCAGCCTTTGGATCTCTGGGATGAGGGATCCATATATAGATGTCTGCAAGGGAGATGAGTCAACGTGTGATTTGATTAGTGTCTTCCCTCTGATAGTTCTTGCTTCCACTTGGAGATTGATGATCTCTTACTCATCCCTGGTCGAATTCAGAGAGGGAAGTGTCACAGGAGAAGTTTCTGGAAGATTCCATGCTTCTCCACCTCACAGATTGACACTGTCATTTTTCCCTTCTCACCCATCGCACCCCATAGAAGGGCTTCTTGAAATGAAACGCACCCACTGTGTGCATTTAGGTGAGATGCAACGCACTTTGCCTATGGAGCAGGTGAAATGGTCCAATTTTGACCAGTTCTGAGTAGTTTTTCATGGAGAACTTATGGGAGAAGCTGTAATCAGTTGAACTTGTTATTTTAGGGGTTGGAACAACACTTTTAGGGACTTAGGAGACCTTGGTTTATGGACATTTTATGCTTGGGATTGCAGTGCCCAAAAATGTCTATAACAATGGGAAAGGAACTCCTTATACAATCTGGTAGGGAGTACCATATCTGTTCCAAAATAGCAACAACCATAGGAAACTTGCACTTAAGAATAAACTTACAAATATCAAGATGTAGAGGGTTGACACTATTCAGTAGTGTCTGAGTAGGTTCATACAAGCTCGTGATGAGCTTAGCCGACTTAGTGTTATTGTTTTAGATGAAAACTTGGTAAGGGTTTCCCTTCTAAACCTTCTTAAGAGTTGGCATTACTACCATGATTTGTTGAACAGAAGAGAGATACTACAAAATTTGGAATGCTTATGATCCAATTTTGTATAGGAGGAAATAAGGCTGAATACGAGAGATGGGACTTCATCCAAGGGTGAGGATGAAGAAAAACTTTCATTGGTCTGATAGTGAAAGAAAGGAAAAGGGAGGAAATCTTAAACCAAACCAAAATCTAGCCAAAGGGCTAACAAGAAATATTTTTCCAAAATTAAATGCTTCCATTGGGATGAATTCAGGCGATATGCCATGAAGTGTCAAAACTAAAAGGTAAGGAAGAAGACCTCAGGAGGAGTATCATGTAAAGCCTTCACTTCATAGTTCAAGTTTAACTTTAACCTTATTGCATGCATGTCAAACATAGTAATGAGGAGCATGAGGTACTTGGACTCAAGTGCCTCACTCCACATGACATGGTGTAAAGATGTTTCAGTGACTTGAGGAGAAATATCTCCAATTGCACATCGAGATAGGGAATGACAGAAGGTATAACATGATCAGAGTTTGTACAATCACCTTTTAGAGGGAGTCAAGCTCCCCTCTCAAGATCAAGAATGTCATGTTCGTTCTGGGCCTAAAGAAAAATATAATCTTTGTTGTAGTTTTGGAAGACTGTGGTTATGATGTGATCCTTAGCAAAGGAAAATAATTCCTGAGACACATAGTGAAGATACAAGTGAAGTAGATTGGTTTTCATGTGAAGAACCTGTATAAGCTAGATGTGGAATATTGTGCTACATTAAGCACTAAGGCGGAGAAAGTGCAATCGTGCGATGTCAGTGAAATTTCCCAGAATTGACTTGTCCATTTGCATCATGGCACCTTGAATATTATGCATGAAATAACCACTAACATCCCCAAAGGAGCACTTGAACAGCGGGATGTATGCAAAGGATACCTTGGGGTAGTAGATAAAATCCACATTCGATGATCGAGATAGTAAAGAACATGAAGTATTGGAAAGGATCCACTCTGATGTCTATGCACCTTTATTGATATCCTCCACTGCGAGACATAAATATTTTTTCCATTTTCATTAATGGCTTCCCAAGTAAGTGTTGGATCTTCCTCATGCAGAAGAAATATGAGAAATTCTCCAAGTCCCTAAAATTCATGGCACTAGTTGAGAAAAAATTGAAAAGAAGGTGAAGGCTCTCAGGAGTGATAATGGAGATGAGTACGTGTCGAATTAGTTAAAACATTTCTATGCAAAAGAAGGGATTCAATGAGATTTTAGAACACCCCACGATCCACAACCTAATAGGGTGACCAAGAGAAAGAATTGTAGCATTGTTGGAGTAGCGAGGACGATGTTCCATGACCAAGGCCTACCTCTGCATTTGTGGGCTGAAGCATGTAATGAAACAGTCTATTTGCAACGCCAAATTTCTCATCATATTTTTGGCATGATTACACTAGAGGAGGCTTTCTCAATGATAAATATGAATGTGCTGCACTTCAGTATTTTTGGAGCATCTGTTTACTTCCATGTGTCCAAAGAATCAAGGAAGAAGCTTGAGTCAAAAAGAGAATTGGCAATATTTGTGGGTTACACATAAACTCCCCACAACTACCGTATCCACATGCCATCTCCCATAATTATAGTTGTGCAAAGTGATGTAAATTTTGATGAGGGGAAAGTGATGCAGTGCTCTCTTGAGAGGGAGCTTTAGATCCCACTAGAAGAGGAGATTTTAGCTCCAAAGGAGGAGCCTCAAGAAGTTTTGGAGTAGCTACAAGTAGAGGATCATAGAGTGGAGACATCCACTAAAGCATAACCATCTAGAGAAGGGTGGAAAAGGACCAAGGAAGCTGATATACTTGTTCATGATGTGAGGGAGAATGTGGGAGCTCCTTCAGATTTGGACAGGAAGAGGTCTCTGGATCGTTACACTGACTACATAATGACAAATCTTGTATATACTAAGCCATCCTCTTTTGAGGAAGAAGTTGAGCAACCTGTATGGGTTGATGAAATGGGGAAGGAATATGAATCCATTGTAAAGAACATTGTTTAAGAAGTGGTCTCAAAACCAAGAGATAAATCCGTTAGGGGTTCGAGACGAGTCTTCAAGGTGAAGCATGCAATAGATAGAATCATAGAGAACTATAAGGGAAGATTTTTGGCCCAAGGGGTACTCTCAAGTTGGGGGAATTGACTATGACGAGACCTTTGCTTTAGCAGTGAGGCACACATCCATTAGATCAATTATTTCACTGATTGCGTAGATAGGGTTGAAGATCCACCAGATGTATGTAAAAACAAAATGCCTCAATGGGGTTATTGAAGACGAGGAGTACATCGAGAAAGAATTTTTTTTTTAGAAAATTTATCGACATTATTATGTGTGGAGACTGAAGAGAGAATTGTATAGTCTCAAACAATCACCTCATACTTGGTACACCAGGATCGGTAGTTATCTCACTAGTTTGGACTTCACCAAAAGTGAAGCAACTCCAAACCTCTATGACATCTTGGTATAAGGTAAATTGCTTATTATTGTCTTATATGTTGATGATTTAATTTTAACTATTGATGAGCAACTGATCAGATCTTGCAAGTAGGACCTTGCAAGGGAATTTGAAATGAAGGACATGGGTCTCATGCTCTACTTCCTTGGGTTGGAATTCTAGAAAGGTGATGGGGAATTCTTTGTCTCTGAAAGAAAACTATGAAAATGAGATACTATAGAAGTTTTGCATGGACAGTTACAAACCCATAGAGACACCTCTAGGGACCAACTGGAGGAAGAAGGATGCTACTTCAAGTAAAGAAGTGGATGCTACCATTTATCAACAACTAGTGGGTTCACTAATGTATCTTGTGAAAAGATGACGAGATATGTGCTATGCAGTCAACCAACTGAGCCAAGCTATGATTAGGCTAGCGAAATTATTTTGGAAGGAAACTAATCATCTTTTACGATACATCAGAGGTACTACTGAGTTTAGACTATGATAGAGATGGATAGAGGGAATGAAGCTATGTGGATTCACATATACAGATTGGGTGGTGATTCCATTAGAATGAAATATTACATCACGAGGAATTTTCAGTGTTGGGTCTGTATCTATTTCTTAGTACAACAAGAAGTAAAGATATTTAGTGCTAAGCTTGAGAAAAGAAGAATAAGTTTCTGCAAGTCAAGTAACATGTGAGGCGATCTGGATGAGAAAGATATTTGTTGGATTGGTTGGTCAGATGATGGCTCCAACTCGCATATAATATGCTAATCAGAGTTACATTAAGCTCTTTAAGAATCCTATATTTCACGATCAATTCAATCATATAGATATCAGGTATCACTATTTTGAGACTATGTTTAGAGGCGGTTAATGTTGCTACAATACATTCTGATAGAAGAACAAGATGTTAACATTTTGACAAAGGCTTTGTCAAGAGGGAAGTTCGAGTTCCACAAGTGTAGGAGAGGGATGGTTCATAATCCCTTTCTCATTGAGAGCCAGTGTCAAAAATGTAGCAAGTGATTCGTAATTTTATTTTTCCTTGATTAAATTGAGAAAACTCAAACTTCCACATCAGAAGACAACTTGTATATAGTTAACCTGTGTGGCATGGCTTGCATAACCTAGTTTACTCGGAAAATTCATGTTGGAGGAGTTAGAGTTCAGTTAAGCATGTGTCATTTCTAATTTGTAGAAATCAAAGTGAGTTATTTCAAGTTGCTTTTTAGTTAAACTAGTTCCAACTATTTGACAAACTAGTGGAATGCCTATTTTTCAGTGGGACTTTAGTCAAAGTCCATGATCATCCAATTAACTGATCAATCAACCCAAAATAGCTGATGCATGAAAAAAAAATTAGTTCCCCAACTGTGGTGGAGATTCAAAGGAACTGTAACATCAGTTGTAGACTAGTCATGACTGTAGAGGTGTTTCATGGAGTTAGATGATCAACCATGGGAATTACAAAATAAATTTTGAAGAAATTCCTAAATAATAGGGGCCTAATTACTAAGGAATTGCACAAGGAAATATGAGGTTGAAGCAGAGGAAGAAATTCACAAATTCTAGGTCAGAACTTTTCAATGAGCAAAGGGATAGGTTTTTCACATGCAAGTTAAGTTGAGATTGAGCTAGAAATTGTAATATATCTCTATTCATCAAATTAATGCAAGTAGGTAAGGGGATTTTAGTTGATTTCTTTCCCATGAAAAAAATACTATTTGTATGTGTGTTATTTCTCATTGCATGTTTGTGTTTGATGTTCTAAATTGTGAATTGAATTCCGCAGAGTAGTAGAGTAGGTTTGTTTCTTGTGATTTTTTTAAGAACTTCATGGGAAGTTGAAATATACAACATAATTTCTGCATACCTCTTCCATTATCATAATGTTGTCTAATATGAACTTTATTTCTAGTGCGACACTAGTTCAAACTGCTCAGGTCTCTTTAATGATCCGTCACTCATGGCTTTTGAGTCTAGGGACCCCAACCGATGAGCACCTAATTTTGGTTGTGAATGAGATTTCTAGGTAGCTCAAGTGAAGTACTAGATATTGGTCTCACTATATAAGATCCCATAGGTAGTCGAGTAATATATCAAAGGCGTGACAATGAATGGAAGTTGCCAGACATGGTACCAATGTTTGGGATCATCAATCAAATTAGAAAGAATTGTAGCGTTTGAGTTTCAAGATGGACCTATGATCCATCGTTTCAAGAATCATTCCCCCAAATGAAAACATAATATAGAGACTGTTGAGGCGATGGTTGATCTATGTGATAAACACCAACCCTATTCCTAATCATATTTTGATCATATTAGATTACAATCCAATATATACAGTGTGTCGTCAGATGGCGAAGACAAGCGGACATGAATTTGGATTCAACACCCTCATGCACATCCTGAGATGCAATCGACTCTGTCGAGAAAAAAAGCAGAAGACGACATGTAAGGGAGGATGGCTTTCCATGGCAATAGGTACAATAATGGACTATTGTTTGAAATATATAAATTAAATAATAATATTTTTTTATCAACGGTTCTATCTCCCTCAATGCGTCAAGTTTCGATCATCAACTTTTATGAAGGATATGCTTGGCATATTCGTTCCAAAATGTATCCCCAACGTCGATTAAATTAAAAAAAATAAAACTCAACAAGTCTTCCTCCACCTAATGTTGAAATAGGAAGCCTTTGGCTAAATATAATTTTTATGAACAAACATGTTAGGCCCCTATACTACTAGTCTAACCCCTTATTGTTATTAGTACAACCACTTTATTATATTGATGTACCCATGTAGTGCCCATATTGTTACTATTGTGCCCCATAGAAGCCCACTATTGTTATTATTGTGGCCTTACATTATTATTGTTATGTCGGCTCTAATTATATTATGACCCCTTAGACTCCTATATATAGAAAGGAGGTCTTTTCATTTGTATGATCCAATAATTGCTCATTTATGTAATGTAAAGGAGGTTGCCCCCTCGAAGAGGCTGAATTTTAAGGCGTGGATCTCTCTTTTCTATCTTTTTGTGAGCTGGTTTCATAACATTTGGTATCAAAGCTTTCGATTCTACGGTTTCGCTACTCCAAATAGGTCATTGTGGCATTTTCATTATAACTTTTTTCTGTGATGTTCAGAAGATAAAAGAAAAACCCATTTGAGAAGAAATTGTGCTGAATCTCGGATCCAAATTTTAGAGATTTTTGAGCTACATTTGCAGAGATATGATCTATGGAAGTTGGTCTTTTTGTAGACTCCTGAATTACATTCCAAACAGGTGACCTAGGGAAAATCGACATAACTTTCTCTCTCGGCAATGGATTGAAATTTCGTAAGAAGGTATGGAAAGAGGATGGATTGTAATTTCTTTTATATAGTTTTCAGAGCCAAAGGTCTAAACAGTGGTTCGTGGCACGTCGTACAAGTTCACTCTACTAAACTAGGCTATAATCAGGTCACTGTGGAAAATTTCACATAACTCTTCCTTGGAGAATCCAATTTGGATCACACTGGTGGCATTGGAAAGAGGACATAGAGGGCTACTGTAGGTTGTATTTTTAGAACTTAAAGATCCGAAAATACATAGTTACATTTGTTTCAAGATCGAGCTCCTAAAATCAAGAAAAAGCAAGATGAGGAAGTTTGATGGCAAGGATCCGGTAAATTGGATACTTCAGATGGAACAATATTTTGATATACATGGTGTACCACTATTACAAAAGGCATGTATTGCATCTTCATATTTAGAACCAGATCAATTTTTATGGTATAAAGGGCTTTGGCCTCATAAACAACTTGTTACGTGGTCAATTTTCACGGAGGAAATGATAGCACATTATGAGGATACAAAGAGCAACACCTTCTTTAGAGAAACACCACAACAATTGGAAAGAGTAAAAGGGCTTTGTGACATAGTCAAAAGTAAAATTATGGAAACAAGGAAGTCTACCCATCACAACTATAAATATGGAAGTGTTGTTTCTCCTAGCCTTCCACAACCTACAAGGGTTACACCACAACAATTAGAAGAAAAAAGAGAAAAAGGGATTTGTTACAATTGCAATAGAAAATGCACTAAAGGTCATAAGTGTGCTGAGAAGAAATTATTTTACATAGAGTATGAAGAGGAGGAAGAAAGGGATCAAGAAACATCAACAGAAGAGGATATATGCCAGGATCCAACCCTAGAGAAAGAAGAATTCAATCAGACCATATCTTGTAAAGCACTGACAAGAATTACCACTCCTTAGACTCTCAAGATAGAGGCACATATCAAGAAGAAAAAGGTGCAAGAATTGAAATATCACATCGAGAAAGAAGAAATGAATCCAACCATATCTTGTAATTCATTGGTCGAAATTACCACTCCCCAAACTATTAAGATAGAAGGACATATCAAGAAGAAAAATGTTCAAGAAGTGGAAGTTCACATTGAGCATCAAGAAATGAATCCGACCATATCTTGTAAAGGATTGGAAGAAATTACCACTCCTAAAACTCTAAATATAGAAGGACATATCAAGAAGAAAAAGGTTCAAGCAGTGAAAGATCACATCGAGCATCAACAACAAGTTCTCCAACATTTAAAGGATAACTCCACTTTGGTGCAAAATCGAATGAAACAACAGGTTGATCAACATAGTAGTGAAAATTTTTTTGATGTAGGTGATTGGGTATTTTTACTGCTACATCTCAAGTAAGCTATTTATGATAAGGAAATGTTTTCAATACTACATGCAATTAAAAAATGGCAACCTTACCGAATTTGAAGACACTTCAAGGTAAAAATGGATCATGATAGTCTTAAATACTTTTTAGAACAACTATTATTTTTAGAAGAACTAAAAAAATGTGTCACAAATATGTTGGGTTATGAATTTGACATCATCTATAGAAAGTGGAAGCAAAATTTTGATGCAGATGCACTCTCAAGAAAGGATGAGGATGTGGAAGCATTGTTCTGTGCTATTTCTATTATCCAACCAGATTGGATAAATGAAACAAGGGATGAATGGAAGAAATATGAAGAAGTATGGCCACTATTCAAAAGTTGTAGAAGATCCCAATTCAAACAATATTGGCAGAAATTGAAGAGGAAGGAAAAATCATATTGGAACCTGGAGCAGTCACAGAAACAAGAACTCGACAACTACAAAACCGATCAATTTCAAAGTATCTTATCAAGTGGAAGAACTTACCCACTGAAGATTCCACATGGGAGGACAAGAATTTTATACAGAAGGATCAAGAACTACTCAAGCGTTTAGGACAACACTTTTTGAAGAAGAGGGGCATGTTAGGCCCCTATACTACTAGTGTAACCGCTTATTGTTATTAGTAAAAGCCCTTTATTATATTGATGTACCCATGTAGTGCCCATATTGTTACTATTGTGCCCCATAGATGCCCACTATTGTTATTATTGTGGCCTTACATTATTATTGTTATGTCAGCTCTGATTATATTATGACCCCTTAGACTCCTATATATAGAAAGGAGGTCTTTTCATTTGTATGATCCAAGAATTTCTCATTTATGTAATGTAAAGGAGGTTGCCCCCTCGAAGAGGCTGAATTCTAAGGCGTGGATCTCTCTTTTCTATCATTTTGTGAGCTAGTTTCATAACAAAACATTTTTGAAATATTTATTAGAAAGACATTTTTAATTAGAAATATATTAACATAGCCATATGAATTATATGTCTTCTAAATACTCATGGGAATTATTCCATAATAAGTATGAAAACACTTTCTTCATCATATATCTCATGTTGCTAAGATTAAAAATAATCATACGAATTAACTAAATTATAGCTTTCTTTATGATAAGAACAATTAATATCTGAGTTATACATATATACATTTAAACAAAAAACATGTAACAAAATTTCACCATGGAGATTCACTTTCACCTTACGATGGATATTCTTAATCTATAAATAAACTTTGTTACAATACTATGATCCAACGCCATGTATTATCAAACCCACATCCCAAAAAACCATAACTCATTTCATATGACACTTGTCCATATGACTTTTTTCCAATTCATGAATTTAATCAAAAAGGAAAAGAAGACACCTACTTTGGAAATAAATCTCATCCTTTGATTTTTGTATACTATTGAGAATGTTATAGAATATTATATGCAGGTCAAATCTAAACCATCTACCTAATTATTATTGATAATTAAATTAAAATTGTATGTACTATATTCCAAACTAGACATGCATATTCACATAAAGTAATATACTGATATGACATGATGGATGGCCTCCACGAGATGGTGAATGATATTAAAGCGATACGGTGGCCTTTACTGCCATTACACAAAGTTATTTTTGTTGAGAAATTATGGTAAAGCACATATGACTCATGAGGGTTAGCAGTGACACTTATGGTTATGTCTAGGGTTTTCATTCAAGGTGGAGGTTACTCGCAGTTGGTGTTGGGGTGGGTGATATTATAGTTGAAGGTGGTGGTGAAATTTTTATGCGAGGGTATGTCATATGTTTGTATCACCCAGGTTTAAATTGAGTGTTACAATTTCATTTGGGGTCAAAGGTCTAGGACTTTCTTCTAGTCAACTCTTTCATGTTGTACGTTTTTTTTTTTTCTTTTTTTTTCTTATGTTAGTTAGTTCTTCTATCAATTCTGGTTTGGTTTTGTTTTATTTTATGGTTATATCTCTATATGGATTTTGTTTTTTTGATGGTTGTGTTTGTATATTATGGTTTTGGTTTATATGTGGCTTGCAGTTTCATTGTTGTATCCTCTTCTAGCTTGGGAACTATGGTGGGTAGTGTTTATAGGAGAATGTAGTATTGTGTTGTCTATGTAGACTTGATCAAGTGTTGACATTGTGTGTTTCCAAAGGTTTTGTAATATTATTTTGACCTCTTGGTTTGGTCATGTTATCAATTATTATGGTTTCTAGATCTTATTTTGTTTACTTTATTTGGCTTTATCACTTGGGGTTTCAGGAATACCTCATCCATGTTCTTCTACTGTTTTTTGTTCTCCAGATTCAACCATTAAGGTTCAATGTCAAGGAATCCAATGGAAGTTAATAAGAGCTCCCTATTTTAGGTCATAAGTTGGTCCTCATACTAGAGGTGGTAGCTCTCAAGATGGAAAATAAAATATAGGTGGAAGAAAGCTCGAATATCAAAACTTCCCCAACGAGCACCATTTTTCTTGCCACACATATACTTAAAAGTTAATGGATAAAACTTTAAGAGGAAAATAGCTATAATGAATAGCGTAATTATGCATTTCCATAGAGGAAAATAAGTGTATTAAATACCAAGTATTAGCATGTGTTTACTTAGTAATTTAATAAGAGGAAAACATATTAAGTTGACATGTATAAAATTATGGCATGCGTGACAACCATAGATTAATAATTTCAGTTAATAGCTCAAACAAAATTCATATTTTTACAACATTAATTATTTAAGAAATAATTTTTTCATAACTGATTGAAGTATATTGTAACTAGCCACAGGGCTTTGTATTGACAGTGAATGGGTGCATTGTTAAGGCACTCCTTGCGATAGGTCACTGGTTCAAATCCCCCGTGGGTGCTTACCTACCAAAAAAAAAGATATTGTAACTAATTGAAGAATATTGTACAAGTTTATCATATGTAGTTTTAGAAGAAGACATTTCCTAACACTCTAAATAATCAAGCATTTATACCGTTCATTTTAGAAACAATAGTTTGATCACAAGCAATAATGTGTATTATACAGGAAAGCAAAGGAAAGAAAGCATCAAGCAAGGAAAAGTTCGATCAAGTGGCTTCAGCAGGAATACTTGTAGGTAACTGGTTGCATTTATTATTTCCTAGTTGGTATTGGCATGCATGGTACATGCATGTGTGTATTTGGTTCAATTTTTTGTCATTGAGATGGGTTTTTCCTAGTTTGACAATGGTTTTAGACTTTCCTTTCCATTTTTGGAGGGCCATGGTGTGATGGGATTCATTGTTGGTTGAGCTTTGGATTGTCAAACGGTTTTAGATCCAGGTAAGGTGGTCTCAATAAAACTCCCAAGGGTTAGGGGTGGAGATGGTTTTCTCTAGGAAGCCCTCGGCAAGTGGGTGGAGACAAGAAAATTCCTCAATGGATGGTGAAGGAATTCTGAGGCATCCAAGATTGGTTTGGTTTTGTGATCTCAAGACCAGTTTAACTGGTTTAACCTCTAGATTCCCTAGTTGTTTATGTATTGGTAATCCCATGATATCCCATATTCATGCTTGGAATATGGAATGGGGGTGACTGACTGAAAGCGAGATTTTGTTCAGCCAAATATATAGTTGTGTTGTACATGGGAGTCCCTGACTTGGTTGGCTTGGCATATGTTAATAAGAGTTGATTTCCCGTCGCATTTTATAAGAAAATGTACTTGTTATGATGTTTATTTGATGGTTGTTCTATTGTTATTATTATTTAGGTTATATGATGGTTATAAGAATGGTTTTATGACAAATTCCAGTTACGGCTCTTATTAAGTTTGATTGGTAGATGCATGGTTATTGAATGCATGACCTAATAGATGTGATTGCAATTATTTGGATAGGGCATTATACCTTCATCATGATTCTTAGATAGGATTCAGATCTATATGTTCATATATGCATTCATGACCTATAGATTTCATGTTCACCATGTGTTTGACGAAATGAATGTTACGGTTAGGCGTAGTTAGGTCAAGTCCTTGTCTAAATTTTTTGTTAGTGGATTTTTCCTAGTGTCATTTATCATTTTTGAAGGTTTCATTAACTTTTAGGAAGTGCTTGAGAGTCAGGACCTAAAACGGTGTATTATATTTTGGGGTCAGATCCTTAGGACTAGAAAATTTAGACTGCATTTGGCGGGAAGTAGGGTTTTCCATGCAAATGGAGGGTTACTGTTGTTGGCTTGCCTTGTTATACAAACTAATTGGGCTCCATATCACTGAAAAGAAAGTTATCTCAGGGTTTGGGTGCTTGGAGTGGTTGTTTAGCTCATGTGGGTCCTCTAACACTTGAGGGAAGTCACTAAAGTTTTAGATTTTTTATTTCACTTCCTTAAATGTAATTAGGGATTTGAGTCTTGTCATAGTAGCCCTTCGCTCATGTTTACTCTGGCACACTAGTGACAGTAGGTAAATGTGGGAGGTGACATTACAAAGTGGTATCAAAGAAGGTTGTGCTCTTTCTGGGTAATATGTAATACCATAGTGTTGTATTAGATCATGGTACAAATAGTAGGACCAAATGGGATATATGCATGTTGTTATGTATGCATTTTCATGGTTATAGGTTTCATGCATGAGGTCATGGTATGTAGTTTTTATTGTCATGAATGATGTTGGCATATTGATGTTCTTATGACTCTAATGTATCATGCTAATCTGGACTAATTTTCCATATGAGATAGATGCCTATAAACTTCACTAAGGTATGACGATTATGTTTATATTTTGGTTACCTTACAAGGTATACTTTCAGGAAGAAGAGAATCAAATATGACAAAAAAAAAATGGTGTAATACAGTTCACGTCACTCTCCTTACAGATCAGTTGGGCAACAAGGAGATGAGTATTCTCTTGATATAGCAGACACATTGAGGAGTTTGAGGGAAATGAACATAAGTTGCAAGGAAAATAATGACAGATTGGTTGAGGCTTAGGAAGGACTTGCAAGGGCTCAATAAATATAGGAAGAGGTCAATGCAATTATCCTTCAAAGTTTGTTAGTCTTGAAAAGATATGGACAAACAAGGATTGGTCAAGAATAAGAAGAGAAGACTAATGCGGCATATGGTAGCAAGTCTCAGTCAGAACATAAGTTGGATAGAGGGGACAGAGTCAGAGGTGGCATATCATTGGGTACACTTGATGCAAGGACTGGTATATATGGGTTTTGTTATAGTTCCTTGTGAAGGATACATCATCACCACCATCATCATCGTCATCCTTATAGGAGGAATGAATAATTTTTGTAGGAATTCAAGAAAGTCAAGCCTCCTACATTTCATAGAGAGATGAAGAAGTCAGAAGATTCATGTTTATGGTTGCTTGGGATGAAGAAAATCTTTAGATTTTGTAACTATCTAGAGAACATGAAAGCCAAGATATCTACCTTCAGTATTATAGGGAAATAAAATATCTAGTGGGAGGAATGTCAAATGCATTTGAGAAGAGGAGTAGATTTGGGAAGAGTTTGAGAGAATATTTAAGACGAATTACCTATCTAAAAGGTATTATGATGATATAGCTAAGTATTTTTATGAGCTACAGATGTGTTCCATGATAGATGATGAGTATACTAGCAGGTTCCTCAACTTTTTAAGGTGTGTTCCTTACCTCAAGGATGAGAAAGCAAGGATTCAAAGGTTCATAAGTGTGTTTCCAACGACATATAGAGACCAGATTGAGTTTGATGAGCCCCAGTCCCTAGAGGAAGCCATCAAGAAACTAAACCATGGTCAAAGTGTAAAGTTGAGCCTATGTGCAATTCAAAGGGAATAAGAAAGTTAAATGGAAGTGGTCACCAAAGCGGGGAACACCTCAGGATGCATGTGCGAAAGAAAACGATGCCTACAAGAAGTTTAATGTAGTTGAGAAGGGACATGGGTCTCATCCTCGAGAGAAGAAGAATAGAGGTGAAGGTAGGGGACCATTGTAGCATTGTATTGTTGAAAAGATCATCATAAGAAGGACTGTCTATTGTATCAAATTGGCAGGCCTCATATCTATAGTGCCCAGGAGGCATAGACAGTTCAGGATGTTGGACATAACATTGCTAATATTAATGCAGTGGTGGACAACAAGAAGAAAGATCACTAAGAATCCATTATTGTGATGGAAGGTAAAGTTTGTGATCAAGTTGTTTCTATTTTTAATGACCCTAGATTGAATTATAGTTATGTTAATCCTCAACTCGTGGATATGTGTGGTTTGAGAAAATAATTTCATGCATAGTCTTGGTTTATGCAGTTTTCTAGAAGTAACAAGAAGTTATTTCATCATTGGGTAAGAGATTGTGGATTTGAGTTGAATGGCATCCCTACACCAGCACATCTAAATGTGCTTCCATTGGGATCATATAGTATGCTTTTAGGTATGGATTGGTTGTATCTTCACAGAACGAAAGTAGAATTTATGATAAGGCTATTGAGGGCTTCGATGATAATTGATAAAATAGAATCTTGCAGGGTAAGTGATCCAAGTGGCTCTAGACACATGTAGAAGTCCAAGAGGGCTCAGCCATGGTCAAAATTCAGAGTTTTCAAATTTCAACAAACACGCCATCAGATCGAAGTGTTGATCGACCTCATTCCAACAGCACAAACATCACTCAAATCTGAGCTCTTATGGAGGAGATAGGTTCAATAAAAGTTCATGGTTGACTTGGCCAAGTTGTATGGTTAATGGACCTACAAATTGCACCAGCAGCAGTCACCAGAATATATCAAACATAACAGGTAAAATTGTTGCCTCTTTAAAATACCCACTGACCCTTATTTTTGTTAAAATAAGAAAGGACCATAGGTTTCTTGAAAAAAAAAAAAAACCTATGGGGTGGTAGGGCACCAACCTCGCCACTCCCCATCAGCCATATGATATATAAATATACATTGTATATTGGTCGGGACGCCTGCTAGAGGACCTGGCCCCGACAAGTGCCACTTGTCATAGCCAGAGGTGGCGGGGCTTCAACCTGCTCGGTCAGCATGGTTAGGCCACCTCCAAGGACCCTCCACACAAAAAAAAAACCCATGCTAAATAAGGAGTGGTGGGATTTGATCTCCCAACCTCTCCTGAAACAAGCTGTATTTTTACCACCGTGTACACTGCCAATGCCTTGATTAATCCGCCAGAGAACTTCTATATAAACCCTCATTATCGCAATGCACCCAGGGAAGAGGACATGCATGTTTTTTAGTGAATAATATTATTTTAACTCAGAGGTGGAACCATGAATAGGGTGGAACCTTGACATATTTCCAAGAGGCAGAATGATGGCATGTATTTTGAGATAGAATATTCCTTGATGCCCGAAGTTTCTGTGGCGAGGTAAATTTTCATTTTCTTATAATGATATGAAGTTTATAGTCATTTTAATTGGAACTTTGTAGAGAAAGCAATGGTGAAATCAAAATCACCATCTGAGCAAAAAGTTTTAGGATTCCCAACAAAAAAGAATCTTGAAGGAATCTCCAGATTCCTTGGAGGCTGAAATTCGCCAGAATCAGAATGCAACTGACTTTATACTCAAATTTTTTAGAATTTTGCAAAGATCATGATGGTGAGACCATATTTTTGATCTGAGCAGCATATCTCCAGTCAACCTAGAGAATAGAGTTTTTGGAGAATCACACAAAATCTAAAAGATTCCCACAGGCCCATATTTTGACGTTGTGAAAATTCGACAAATGGATAGTCAATTTTACACCTCTCAATGACAGAAATTTAGTGGTGCAGTTAGTTTTTGTAGCTGAGCCTTCCATTTTTCGGCAAACTTTCGAGGTGTAGGTACACGAATCAATCATGTCATGTTTTCCTTCATAATTTCTGAGATGACGTATTATGTTCTGAGATCCTTGCTTCATGTTATGTTGTGGGATCTATTTTTCCACATTATGTGAGATGTAGTTAGCTTTTCATGCTATGTATTTTTTTTGATATCCTTGTGTAACTATGTTGAAGGGATACTCATTGCCAAATTGTGTGAGATCATGTTAAGTTGTCATGCTGATAGGAAGCCTTATTAAGTGATAATTCTTGTAAGCAGAATGTCTCATTGAGAGACAAGCCACTCTTATTTGAGGGAATATGTCCTTGCTATGAAAAATATTCTTATGTGTACATCATCATCATTTAGAGTAGTACCATCTTGACACTAGGCCCGAAGACGTAGCCCACACTATGTGAACTCCGTTATCAACATCTTGTGTTTTATGTTGTTGATTCATGTCATGTTCCCTATTCTTTACAACATGCATATGTTCATTTATTCTCTTTCAAATAAATTCTAACAACATCACATAAAGAAAAGATCTTGGTTAATTCCAGAAGCTGAAGGAACCCAGATCAAGTTTGGTATTAAAGTGGTCTTCTCGCTGATGTGAATTGTGAACGTGAAAAATTGAACATTCAACAATGGAGGATGACAAAGAAATATATGAGGTATTTCTAAGGATGTCAAAAATGGTGGACATAATGTATGAAGCATATGTGGAATGGGAGAAATAAAGAGTAGATAATGATGATCCATCCACACCTTCTAGTACATTCATCACCTTCATTATCTTCTCATCACTCGAATGAGGAGATAAACAATATCCTTAAAGCAAATAATGCTAAATTCAATATGCGTCTACGAGAAGAGAAAGAGGAGAAGAAGCAATTGCAGCTTCAGTGGCAAGCCACGGAGGAGGCCCTGGAAGAATTGAAGCACAACAACCAGAGTCTTCAATTAGAGCATGATAAATTAAGGAGGCATCTACAAGAAGAGAAAGAGGAAAATTAGAGACCGTAGCTTCAACTACAAGCCATGATAGAGGCCTTGGAGAAGATGAAGAATAATGAAGGCTTATAGAAGACCTCATCACCTATTTCAGAATCAACAATTGAGGTAAACAATGTTGATTTCTTTTCAAATTCATATTCACGTGACACTATTTTTGTTGGAAATGTGGAAGTATTGATTATAATAACTGGCATGAGACTCCTTACCAAGATGGGGTACAGAGAAGCAGTACTTGGTTTTAATGTTCAAGGCATGACTCATCCATTGGAGGTTGTACAAAGACCCTTATTCGCAGGTTTGGGATACACTAAAGGAGAATGCTCAAAGGTGTCAAAAGCTTCCACAAAATTGTTGAAACCATCAAGGAAATAGAATGATGGGAACAAATCACCATAATCCCATGACAATGAACATTGTAGAGAAAGAGATGAGGTAAGCTCTCATTGCCATAATTGCACCAGAGATAGCGGAGAGAGGAATAACAAGTCTCAGTATTCTAAATTTCATTTCAGTTACAATCATGTTGTTGTTGATGAACACAAATCATGGCATTGAAAAATTTGCAACATTTATGGTTTCCATAACCATGTCGTTTATGAGAGCTGGTAGAGAATGAAAACAGAAAATGGGATGAGACATGAAAGGCCTTCTCCACAGTAAGAAAAGAAGCATGTTAAGCAGGTCTAGAGGAGGAAGACTTATTATAGTCATTGCAAATGAGGTGGTCACCAAAGAGCCTCATGTTGGAGGCTCGATCGAGAGCAATGCCTTAGAGTCAAAGCACCCATGCAGTAACTAGTTGAAAAAGTTGATTGATAAGTGAATCCACCATAGGGAGATGACCTATTCACTTTGATTAGTGTGAAATGGTTTTTCTAAATGTGTTATATTGTGATCACCTTATTTTTGTAAATCATGTGTTGCATATTAAAATTGTTGGGTTGTGTTATATTGTTTCCATGACTAGCTACCCTAGTTAACCGAGTGGTTAGAGGGGGGCGGAACCACCCCTTTGTTGCACCGATTGCGGAGTGCGGGGTCACGGGGAGGGGGGGGGGCGACCTCCCCCCCTATTTAGGGGGTTTGAGGCGGGCGGGTAGCCCCCCTCTATGAGGTCCAGGGTAGTGCCCCAAGAAAATCTTTTTTGGACCCTATATTAAGTGGGGCAAACCTACCTATGGTTTTGTGCATGGTTTTCGCACATGGTTTTTGGTGCGATGGTCTTTTGGTCCATAGTATTGGATGCTTCAGCATGTATATATATATATTGTAACATTGAAAGGAACATAATGAAAAATCAAGTTGGTAGTCTAGGTTTTGGGATCCAGGGGAAAAGCTCTGTGTATATGTGTTTTATGTGTTATGCTCTCTCATTGTTTATTTTATGTTCATAGAATTTGTATGTAGGTAATTTCTGTATGAGGTTAAAACCTACAAAAATGTAAAATTGATGATGTGTTTTCTGTCACTTGTTAAAGAAACAATGATGTTTTGGCCTTGTATTGATAGCTGGTGTATCATTTCTATTTTGATGCAAACTTGACCACAAAGTATGTGTTATAAACTCGTGGCAAGTATGGGATTCTTGGGTCATATTTGGTCATTTGATTTAGGCAAAATATTGTACTATAGGTTTGTAGAGGATGCAGGTGTCAACTCATCACTTATAGCATCAAAGGACAAAGGTGAAGGAGAAGTACGGGTGACCTATCAGGACACTTGTGGTGTAGATGATGTATAAAGTTGCAGATTATTTTCATGCTTTTGGAGGACCAAAATCTCTTTAGTGGGGAGGATTAATACAGGTCTCTCCAGACACATGTAGAAGTCCAAGAGGGATCAAAGATGGTCAAAATTAAAAGTGCTAAAATTTAAACAAACTCAACATCAGATCAAAGTGCTCATCACCCTGATTCCAATGGTATGAACAACACTCGAATCTGAGATTTTATGGAGGAGAAATGACTAGTCAAATTTCAGGGATGACTTGCCCAAGTAGTAGGGTTAATGGAACTACAAATTGCACTGACATCGGTCACCAAAATCTGGCCACCGAAACAGGGAAAATTGTTTCCTCTTTAAAATACTCAATGACTCTTATCTTCGTTAAAATAAAAAAGGACCATATGTTTATTAAAAAACAAAAATATTTAAATTTATGGGGTGGCAGGCCACCAACCCCACCACCCCCCAACGACTATAGGATATATAGATATATGTTATATATTGGGTGGGTGCCCTGCTAGCTGACCTAGCCCCAACATGTGCCACTTGTGACAGCCAGAGGCGACAGGGCTTCAACTTGCCTCGCCAACTTTGCTGGCCTACCTCTCGGGCACCTCAACACAAAAAAAAAAAACACATGCTAAATAAGGAGGGTTGGGATTTCATCCCCTAACCACTCCTCAACCAATATGTATTTTTACCACAACAGCAACAACCAATGCCTTGATTGATCTACCCAAGAAATTGTGTATAAACCCTCATTGCCGAATTGCACTGGGTCTAGAGCACCGATGTGTTTTTTAGTTAATAATATTATTTGAACTCAGAGGTGGAACCTTGACACAGTTCCTATTGGAAGAATGATTGCATGTGTTTTGAGACAGAATATTCATTGATGCCCAAAGATTCTTCAAGGAGGTAAATTTTCATTTTGTTAGAATGATATGAATTCTATAGTCATTTCAGTTGGGATTACATAGGGAACGCAATGGTGAAATCATAATCACCATCTGAGAAACAGATTTCCATATTCCCAGTAGTGCAGAATCTTCGAAAAATCTTGAGGGAAACTTCCAAATTCCTTGGAGGCTGAAATTTGGTAGAATCAGAATGCAACCAACTTTATACTCAAAAGTTTCATAATTTCACAAGGATCATGATGCTGAGATCAGATTTGTGATCTAAGAAACAGATATCCATTTAGCCCAAACAATAGAATCTTTTAAGAATCATGAGGAATCTAAAAGATTCCCATAGGCCTAGATTTTGATGGTGTCATAATTCAACAAATGGATAATTGATTATACACCTCTCGACAATAGAAATTCAGTGGTACAGTTAGATTTTTCATTTGAGCCTTCCATTTTTCTGCCAAATTTAGAGGTGAAGGTACATGAATCGCTCATTTCATTTTTTCCTTCATAATTGTTGAGATGACACATTATATTTTGAGATCCCTGCTTTATGTTTTGTTGTCAGATCACTTTTGCCACATTATGTGAGATGTATTTAGCATGGCATGCTATGTATTGTTATTGAGATCTCTGTGTAACTATGTTGAAGGGATACTCATTTCCACATTGTGTGGTATCATGTTAAATTGCCATGCTGAGAGGAAGCCTTCTTCAGTGAGAATTCTTGTAACTGGAATGTCTCGTGGAAAGACAAGCCACTCTTGTTTGAGGGTGTATGTCCTTGCTATGAAAAGTATTCTTCCATGTAGATCATCATCATTTATAACAGTATATGAAGTGACCTCCACCATCTTGACATTGGGCCCGGAGGTGTAGCCCACACTGGGTGAACTCCATTATCAACATCTTGTGTTTTATGTTGTTGATTCTTATCATGTTCCCACTTATTTACATCATTCATATATGTTCATTTATTCTCGTTTAAATGCAATTCCAAAAACATCACAGAAGTAAAATATCTTTTTATTCTGGAAGTTGAAGGAACTTAGATCATGTTTGGTATCAGAGCGATCTTCTCACTGATGTGAATTGCTAGCGTGAAAAATTGAACATGCAACAATGGAAGATGAGAAAGAAATGTATGAGGGCTTCCTAAGGATGTCCAAAATTTTGGACACAATGTATGAAGCTAGTGAGCAATGGGAGAAAGAAAGAGTAGAGAATGATGCTCCATCCACACCTTCTAGTGTACATTCATCGCCTTCATCATCTTCTCATAATTCGAATTAGGAGATCAACTAGAGCCTTCAAGGAGATAGAATTGAATTGAAGATCCTTTTATAAGAAGTGAAAGAGGAGAAGCAACAATTACAACTTTAGAGGCGAGCCAGGGAAGAGGCCTTGGAAGAATTGAAGCGAAAAAACTAGAGTATTCAAGTAAAGCATGCTGAATTAAGGCTTCTTGTTATGAAACTAGCTCAAGAAAAGATAGAAAAGATAGATCAATGCCTTAGAATTCAGCCTCTTCGAGGGGGCAACCTCCTTTACATTACATAAATGAACAATACTTTGATGATACAAATGACAAAACCTCCTTTCTATATATAGGAGTCTAAGGAGTCACAATATAATCCAACCGACCTAACAATAACAATATAAAGCTACAAAAATAACAATAGAGGGATTCTATGGGGCACATAAATAACAACATGGGGGTAATAGGGGCACAACAATATAAATAAGGGGTATAACTACAATAGTAATGGGGTAATCACTAGTATTATAGGGACCCAACATGCCCCTCTCCTTCAAAAAAGTGTTGTCCTCAACGCTTGAGTAGTTCTGGATACTTCTGCATAAAATTCTTATCCTCCCATGTGGAATCTTCAGCGGATAAGTTCTTCCACTTGATAAGATACTCTGAAATTGATCGATTTCGCAGCTGTCGAGTTCTTGTTTCTGTGACTGCTTCCGGTTCCAATATAATTTTTCCTTCCTCATCAAGTTCTGGCAATATTGTTTGCACTGGGAGCTTGTCGCCTATAACCTTCTTTAAACATGAAACATGGAAAACTGGGTGCAATCGAGAAGCTGCAGGAAGCTCCAATTTGTATGCCATAGTACCAATCTTTTGCAACACCTTGTACGGACCATAATACTTTGGTGATAATTTATTATCCTTCTTAGCTTGCTTTAGGGACATTTGCTTATATGGTTGTAGCCGTAGGAATACCCAATCACCTACATCAAAACTTCTATCACTGCGATGTTGATCTGCCTATTGTTTCATTCTATTTTGTGCCAACACGAGGTTATCCTTTAAGAGTTGGAGGACTTGTTGTTGATGTTCGATGTGATGTTCCACTGCCTGAACCTTAGAATTTTCTCTTAAATATGATGTGATGGATGGTGTTTGATACCCATAGAGTGCCATAAATGGGGTCATTTTTGTTGCTGTATGGAAGGAAGTGTTATACCATCATTCAGCCAAAGGAAACCATTTGACCCATTGTGTCTGTTTATCAGATACAAAGCAACGAAGATATCCTTCCAAACATTTGTTTACTATCTCAGTTTGCCCATCAGATTGAGGATGATAAGATGAGCTATGAGCTAACTGAGTACCAAGACAAGAAAATAATTATGTCCAAACATTTCCAGTGAAAATGGGATCTCTGTCACTTACAATAATCTTTGGGTTTCCATGTAGCTTTTGAATTGTTTCCATAAATGCAGTAGAAACTGTACTGGCTTTAAATGGATGTGATAATGCACAAAAATGTGCATACTTGGTAAGTCTGTCAACCACCACCATGATGACACTCTTTCCCTCAGACTTGGGTAAACCTGTGATAAAATCCATTGAAACCTCCTCCCAACGTTGGCTTGGAATGGATAAAGGTTGTAATAGACCTAGTGTCTTAATTGTTTCAACTTTATTTTGTTGGAAAACCAAACAATCCGCCACAAACTTTTGAATATCTGATTTAAGGCCATCCCAAAAAAATTCCTTCTTAACCCTGTGGTAAGTTTTTAAAAATCCCGAGTGCCCTCCTAAGGGAGAAGTGTGCAATTCCATAAGAATCTTTTGTTTTAGCTGGGAATTCTTACAGAGGTATAAGCAATCTTTGTACCATAATGAATCATTTTGCCAGCTAAATGTATCAGACGTACTTGAATCTTGTTGTAGCTTTCGAATAAGTGCCCACACTTCTTCATCATTCTTCCATTCCTCCCTTGCTTCGTTTATCCAATCTGGTTGGATAATAGAAATGGCGCACAACAATGCTTCCACATCCTCATCCTTTCTTGAGAGTGCATCTGCCACCACATTTTGCTTCCCTTTTTTGTAGATGATTTCAAAGTCATAACCCAACATCTTTGTGACCCACTTTTGTTGCTCTTCAGCGGATAATCTTTGTTCTAAAAAGTATTTAAGGCTATCATGATCCGCTTTTACCTTGAAGTGTCTTCCCATTAGGTAGGGTCGCCATTTCTTAAGTGCATGGAGTATTGCCAACATTTCCTTCTCATAAATAGCTTTTCCTAAAAACTTTCCCTTGATTGGACGACTTTCAAAAGCAATGGGTCTTTCATCTTGCATTAGAACAACACCAATTTCATTTCCTGAAGCATCACATTCCACAATAAAGGTTTTTGTGAAGTCTGGTGTAGCTAAGACCGGTGCTTGGCACATTGCCTCTTTAAGATGTTCAAAGGCCTTTGTTGCTTCCGGAGTCCATGAAAATGCAACTTTCTTCAATAATGTTGTTAGAGGTGCTGCTATTCTCCCATAATTCTTAACAAACTTGCAATAATACCCTGTCAACCCAAGAAATCCTCACAGATGCTTTATGGATGTGGGGATTTTCCATTCCTTAATGGCTTTAATTTTGCTAGGGTCTACCTTAACTCCTTCATGAGATACAATATGACTCAAATATTCCACCTCCTGGACTCTAAAGAAACATTTGGATCTTTTTGCATATAATGGTTTCTCCTCCAATAGTTGTAGCACCCTGTCAACATGTTCAACATGATCCTTCGAAGACTTGTTGTAGATTAGTATATCATCAAAAAATACTAACACAAATTTTCTAAGGAATGGTTTGAAAATTGAATTCATCAAACCTTGAAATGTTGAAGGTGCATTAGTAAGGCCAAAAGGCATGACCAAAAATTCATAATGACCCTCATGAGTTTTAAATGTCGTTTTCGGAATGTCCTCAATCTTCATTCTGATTTGATTATATCCCGAACGAAGATCCAACTTGGTGAAGTAAATTGATCCATGCAATTCATCCAGTAATTCATCAATGACAGGAATGGGGCACTTATCTTTAATATTGAGCTTGTTGAGCTCCCTATAATCTGGACACATGCACCATGATCCATCCTTCTTGTGCACCAATACTACTGGAGCAGAGAAAGAACTTTGACTTGGTTGAATTATACTAGCCTCTAGCATTTCTGCAACCATACATTCAATTTCACTTTTTTGGACATAGGGATATCTGTACGGCCTGATGTTTGGAGGCACACTTCCTGGAATCAGATGAATAGCATGATCATGATCACGCATAGGTGGGAGACCTTTGGGAGTCTCAAATACCTTGGAATGATTGTCCAGGACTTTTTGGAGATCAGGAGAAATAGATGATTCCGATGTGGAAACATCTAGTGAACATAATTGTGCAATTACACCTCTTTTCTCCTTTTTTAGAAGCTTTGTCGTACCATTAGAGCTGATTATCTTTCCTGGTTTCCCTACAATACCCCTTAATTCAACTTCCTTTCCTTCTGTAGAAAATTTGATGAAAAGTTCTTGAAAATTAAAAGCTATTGTACCCAAGGATTGTAGCCATTGGACTCCTAGTACAACATCAGCACCTCCCATTAGAATGGAAAGCATTGGGCTAGTCAATACATATTCTCCCATGGATAGCTTGATATTATGGCACCTTCTAGAGCAATTTATTGTTCCTCCATTTGCAATCATCACTTGACACTCTTGTGCTGGATATAGGAAGCAATTCAATTCTTTTGCTACCCTACAATGAATAAAATTGTGGGTGCTTCCTGAATCAATCAACACTATTACCTTTTTCTTCTTGATTTGTCCTTCTATCTTGATGGTTTGAGGAGTGGTAATTCCTGCCAATGCATTACAAGATATGGTTGGATTTATTTGTTCTTCATCTAGGCTTTGTTCCTGGAGTATATCTTCTTATTTTGACCTTTCTTGCTCCTTTTCTTCTTCCTCTTCACAATCTATGTAGAATAATTTCTTCTCAGCACACTTATGACCTTTAGTGTATTTGCTATCACAACTGTAACAAATCCATTTTGCTCTTTTTTCTTCCAATTGTTGTGGTGTCAACCTTATGGGTTGTGGAATACTAGGGGCAACAACACTTCCATCTTTATAGTTTTGAGTAGTATGCTTCCTGGTTGCCATAATTTTGCTTTCCATTTTTCTTGCTAACCTGAATGCCTTCTCTAATGAATCAGGTTCCCAAAGGCGAACATCATGTTGGATATTATCCTTTAAAGACCCTATGAATACATCAATCCTATGCTCCTCTGGAATATCTTTTACCCTTATGTTCAATTTTTGGAACTCCTCAATGTGCTCCATTACTGAACCCTTTTGTTTGAGACTTATCAATTGGCTAAAAAAAAGTGTTGCTTTTTGTATCTTCATAATGTGCTATCAATTCTTCCGTAAAAATTGCCCAAGTGATAAATTGTTTACGAGAGCAAAGCCATTGATACCATACAAACTGATTTGGTTCCAAATATACAGTTTCCATACGTACCTTTTGTGTGTTTTGCACATTATTGAGATCGGAGAACTGCTCCATCTGTAATATCCATGTGGCGGGATCCTTGCCATCAAACTTCCTCATATCGATTTTTGGAATATGGTGGGTCTTCGATCCAAAATTAGCGTCTATGGAATCATGATTAACATTACTTTTGTTCACATCATGAGTTTCCTTTACAACTTTTTCACCATTAGTAAGTATTTCTTGTAGAAAATTTGTCAAATCTGTCTTCAAATCTATAATGTCTGTCTTCAAATCTGTCCTCAAATCTGTCTTCAAATCATCCATGTTAGCTTCCATGTCATTTATCTCAGATTCCACACCATTTATCTTAGATTCCACGCCATTTATCTTAGATTCCACGCCACTTATCTTAGCTTTTGTTAGCTTTTGTGAGCGTGACATTTGTTGCACTTGTTCTTGTAATTTTGATATATCATGTAGCATTTCTTCCTCTTCTTCATGAGTCATGCTCGAGCTTTCAGGTTCCTTACTGGGTGTTTGCATTTTCTTTCCTTGGGGCATCAGTTACCGATAATAATGCTTTACTATGCCCTTTGAATTCTGTTAAACCAAGCTTACACAAGAATTTCAGATCATCCAGTTCTGAAATTGTGATCTATAGTAGCCTTTTGCGTCCTCTTTCCAATGCCACAAGTCTGACCTAAATTGGATTCTCCAAGGAAGAGTTATGTGAAATCTCCCACAGTGACTCGATTTTAGACTAGTTCAGTAGGGCGATCTTGTACGACGTGCCACGAGTCACTGTTTCAAGCTTTGAATCTAAACCACACATAAAAGAAACTACTGTCCGTCCTCTTTCTGTACCTTCTTATGAAATTTCAATCCGATCCCCAGAGAGAAAGTTATGACGATTTTCCCCAGGTCACCTGTTTTGAATGTAATTCAGGAGTCTGCAAAAAGACCAACTTCCTCAGATCATATCTCCGAAAATATCTCACAAAACGCTCTAAAATTTGGACCCAAGGTTCAACGTGATTTCTTCTCAAATGGGTTTTTTTTTGTGACTTCTGAAATGTCACAGAAAGATAGTTATAGCGAAAATTCCACGATGACCTGTTTGGAGCAGCGAAACCCTAGAATCCAAAGCTCTGATACCAAATGTTATGAAACTAGCTCAAGAAAAGATAGAAAAGATAGATCAACGCCTTAGAATTCAGCCTCTTCGAGGGGGAAACCTCGTTTACATTACATAAATGAACAATTCTTTGATGATACAAATGACAAAACCTCCTTTCTATATATAGGAGTCTAAGGAGTCACAATATAATCCAGTCGACCTAACAATAATAATATAAAGCCACAAAAATAACAATAGAGGGATTCTATGGGTGTTACAGGGAAAAGTGTCTATATAGAACTACTCTATCCCACTAAGGTGTGATAGTTGCCTTAGAAACAAACAGATAAAATCTACTTTTGGTTTTCCTTTATGAATTATAGATAGAGAGGAACAGAAAGACCAACCTTTGTCTTGTGCTAATCCTTCGATTCCATCCCTCTGTTCTTTGATAGTCCTTAGCTACCTGCTCCCTTGGACGCCCAGCTTCACAAAGCACCTATAAGATCAGAAAAGCATAGCACTATACAAAGACATGGATCTATATTCATAAACAATCTAGGATCAGATGTAAATTGACCATACAAATGTAACAAGCATCAATGATACAAAAGCATGGAGGAAAACTCAAATAGTTTTTATTGATAAACAAGAAAAGATCCAGGAGGCGTTACAACCAGTTGTTCCGACCTAGCATCAACCTCCCAGCAAAAAAGCCCCTCTTCACCTCAGACAAAGCTTAGATCACCCAACAATCTGATGTTTGTCTCTAGAAACCAACAACAATTCCTTACAATATGCAAAATTCCAGCCTCTGGATCTCTGGGATGAGGGATCCATATATAGATATCTATAAGGGGGATGAGTCAGCTTGTGATTTGATTAGTGTCTTCTCTCTGATAGTTCTTGCTTCCACTTGGAGACTGAAGGCCTCTTACTCATCCTTGGTTGAATTCAGTGAGGCAAGTGTCACAGGAGAAGATTCTGGAAGCTTCCATTTTCTCTCCACCTCGCGGAATGACACTGCCATTTGTCATTTCTCACCCATCGCACCCCACAGAAGGGACTTTTGAAATGAAACGCACCCTCACAGTGTATTTAGGTGAGATGCAATGCACTTAGCCAGTGGAGCAGCTGCAATGATCCTGTTTTGACCAATTCTGAGCAGTTTCTCATGGAGAACTTCTGGGAGAAGCTCTAATCTGTTGACCTTGTTCCTTTAGGGGTTAGAACAACACTTTTAGGGACTCAGGAGCCCTTGGTTTATGGACATTTCATGCTTAGGGTTGTAGGGCACAAAAATGTCTATAACAGTTGCCCCCTAAAGTATGAGGCCGTTAACCTTTTGGTGTTGGGTGAAATGCTTTATTATGAGGATCTGAAGTTCTTTCAATGCTGGGAGGAGACCTGTAATAAGATACAATACAATACATTATCTTCATACTATTTTCATGATCTAGCTGAGGCGGGCATTCCCATGCTCAGCTTTATAAATTCATTTTCATGTACATAGGACAGACAATCGTCTGAGTGTAGACTGATGATTCTGATAGAGCCATCATCCTTTTGAGTGGATGATTATCTGTGCAGCAATGATGTAAATTTAATGTCTTTATTTTCCATGAATATATATCGCAGCCCGGATGGATGAAACTAGATCTGGGGTCTTCAATCTCGTCCGATCTTCACTCGAAGTACAAGTCGATCCATGTGAGAAATGTTCTGAAGTCGAACATGGAAAGACATCGCTTGATTACCAGTCAATGATGTAAACTGTTAACAAGCGCGAGAGGAATCACCGATAATGATAATGACCCTCAAGGTACTACAGTACAATTCACGTGGTGTGAATAAAGGACTTGGCGTCGAACACCACGCAAAATCTTTTGGTCGAAGGCCATTGATGTAAACCTGTTGCCGAAAGTGAGAAACTTGCCATTGAGGCATGCAAGCTTCAAAGTACTGAATGGGGTGTTCCTAGATCAAATTCTTGGATAATGAGCTGATGTCGACAAGAAGTGATCCGTCACAGGAGGGCCTTAATGAATCCCACATCAATGACACGGAACGGAGCAAATGATTTTAATGGCGGTGAAAACGATCTGGTGATATAAGGTTCAGGGTGGCGGTCATGAAAGAATGGAGTATAATGTATGGTAGTGGGTGATACACAGGTGAATTCTCTGAATGACTTCTCTTGAACATATCGGGGACACTGATGTGATGGATTGGTATCATTAACCCCAAATGTGGATGGTATGGCGTGACCATGGTGATGTGACTAGTGAATGAAACAACCCAACACGACTCGGACACGGAGTGGAAGTGTCATGCTCAAGAGCTACTTGCTACCAATAAAGTTTCTTTGAGTTTTCTTCCCAATTTTCCCCAGTCATTGCTGACCAGTACCTCTTTATTTTTGTCAAGCTTGAGGAGGATAACATATGCTTGTTCTATAATTTTCCCTTCGGGCAAACCCATCGCTATGTTTTAACGAAACTAGCGATAGTGAAACTTGTTATCGTCTATAGACAAGTTTTTCGCTATTAATCTTTTTAACAAGTTTAACGACAAAGATAACTTGGTCCTTTTCAATTTTAAAGAGTCTGAAAAGGAATGAAAAGGTAACTCCAAAATTCCTTTTTCGTCATCTAATCCCTTAAGTCCGAAAAAGTATAAAACAATATAGAAGGGATGAATTTTCGATACTTTTAACGAGCCGAACAAAACAAGCGCTCAATCCTTTTGTGCAATAATCCCTCAGGTCCAAAAAGATTATAATCTAGAGGAGGGATAGCACATCCTGTCCCTTTAACGAGCTGGAGAGGCCAATGGCTCGACAATCTTTTCATATTTTACGAGTCAGTTGAAAAGAGCTTAAAGGAGACTCGACTTTTGAGGAACGAGTGATAAAATGGGTACCAGCTGATTCCAGGTAAGGTTTGGAATTTTCCAATCACGGCAGTGTCACAAGGATGGTTAGTGAAATCACTCTTCGCAGTTGTTCCTCAAAATGGGTAAACAATCAAATGGAGGTGAATGATCGGCCAATGAAAAAGTGGAGGTGACGGTGCAAACACGACCAAGGCTTTAATGGCTGAAGTACTACATTCACGATGGTTATTTACCGAGGAATAGTTCATTTTTTAACAAGATTAAACGCGGGTGGAAACATTTGCTCATGTCTTATGTTTATTTTTTAACGAGCTTGAACTATGTGCTAAAACTGCTCGATTAATCCAGTCGTGTGATAAGAATGTCTCATATAAAAACGACAACTTTTAGAGTTTTGCCCCACATCCTTTCTTTATGAAAGTTAGGAAACGACCAATCCTACGTGTTTAAAGGGTTAGAGGTCCTATATTTTTAAAAAATAAACAGTTGCTCTTCGCTTGCATGCCAAAAGGCTTGCATGCCCCCAGGTATAAAACAGAGTTTCAAGGTTACCCCTTCTTTATTCCGTTAAAACATTTGTTTTACCGAGAGAGGCCTACCTCTTACAGGTTACCAAGATGGTTCTATTTACGGAGTAAACAAAACACTTCTTCGGCGATGTCTACCGAGATAAACAAAGGTGAGCGGCGATTCCCGCCAACTCACATAACTTTGACAAGAGAATCTTGTTCTAGAATAACCTCCTCTTCCAATCACGGACGGGAGTACAGACTAGTCATATTCTCTCGCGGAAACCTACCCTATGCCCGAAGTTTTCCTTCCAAAGCAGACCAAGGTGCATGCCCCCTGGGATTCAGTCATGTCCCCCTGAATCACTCGCGCTCATCGGGTGGACGGATTGGGGATTGAGACATTTCTTGCGTGGAAAGACCATTTAGGGATGGTGTAAGACTATTTGCTCTGTATGATCCGGGAAATGAAAGCTGGTCTACGAGCTTGACCACTCTTCCTTAGTGCGGAAAACACATTACTCTAAAGAGTGAGGAGACAATTGCTCCCATGCAATAAATATAGTCTCGTCCAAGGAGTAGATTGTAATCCAGGGGTCCTTGAACTACCATCACATTCATGTGAACGGTTTTCCCTCTCAACGTTATGGGCACATTGGGAAGGATCCCTAATGGTCGATTGGTTCCTTTATCAAAGCCTGTCAGATTTCTCATCTCAGGAAAAAGCGATGGTTAACCAAGCGCTTTCCAAGCAGTTGAGGAAAGGATACTCACAGAAGCCCCTTCATCTATGATGGTACCAACCATAACCATTCTATATATTTGAACAATAATTCGGAATGGTATACTAGCTGGTAAACAGGGTCTGCCTAGTTGATTCCAGTCGAAGGAGACAACTAGGTTTCTTGGAGGTGGGACCGAATAGACGGCCGAGTACGACTCTGATGGACTTCCGTCCTGTGGTAAAGGAATGAGTAACTTTCCCCTATGTTCGTTGGAGTCTGTGCTTATGAAGAGAATTTGGACGGTGTCATCTTTGTTCTCTTCAGTGACTGTATCATCTGAAGATGGAACCTCTGAAGGCAAGACCAGGTCAACTGTCGCCTCGACCTTTTGACTTTCGTCTGGTATGGATTTAGATGGTTTATCTTCAATGATAGATGCTTCAGCCGACCACCTGAGCGGGCCCGCCAGATTTTCAACTGGTGACGGACTCGGCAAGAGTTTTTTATATCTAGGAGGAAGTCGTAGCGGTGAAACTGGACGATCATCCAAAACTCTTTTAGCTTCGTCTAAGAAGGGACAACGGTGGACGGCGTGATCGCCTTCGCACAGTTTACAAGGAAATTTATATTTTCCTTTTTGTCTTGGGGCTTCACTTTCACTAGTTGACGGTTTGTTTTCAACATGATCATCAGAGGTTGATGACACCGGGTTGTGCAAACGGGGAGACCAGTCCCTTAAGATCTGAGGGATGCAAGGACAATCTCTGTGATAGTGGTCTCCCTTGCAAATGACACACGGCGATTCAGGTCTGGTCGGTGCAGTGTGTGGAATTTCTTTAGATGACACTCGTTTGCCCCCATTCGCTTTTGGCTCCTTCTTCTTCTTCTCTTTCTTCTTCTTTTCCTTCTTCTCCTTAGGTACTTGACTTTTGGCTTTACCAGCCCCATCAAGCGAAGAGGAAGGGGAAGAGGAAGAATTAGAGGAAGTAGAAGGTTGGTGGGTAACTCTGGACTCGTCTATTTACTGATTTGATTGTTCAGGAATAGTGGTGTTCTGAATGACAGAGGTTGAGAAGAGCCATACAAGCAAACCAATTGTCAGTCCTGGAAGCGACAATGTTGCCATATGGGGTGCACCAACATCTCCCCAAGAGGAGAAGGGACTAGGATTTCCTCCAAGGGGAATTCCTTGGTTGGTGGACTCCATTTTCTCAACCCAAGATCAACGTAGGAAAGGGGTAATGAATATTCCATTTAAAATAAATTTTAGACGCTTTGACACAACTTGTTTTTTCAGTTTTTAAGAGTCGAGAAAAAATAAAAGATGACTCTAGTCTCCTTCGATTTTTAATGAGCCTGAAGTGACAAGTGCTCAGATGGACCTTTTCCGTTAAGGAGTCTAAAAAGGAACGAAAGGGACTTCTCTGGAAGTCTAGGTAGAGGGAGTACCAAACCAATCGCAAAACTGCAGAATACTTTTTATAGTACGACAGTCAATCTTCCCGAATGTTGTGTTCAGTGCATTGCGATCGATAGGGCGGCAGACACGGCTTCCTATGGATAAAGGATTTAAGCCTATAGGGGTCTCCCAAAATATACTCGACGGTACGTGGGAGTGCAAGTCCGTACTGGCACTTATCGTCTCAAAGCGGAGGAATCACCCAACCATCAGCGAGAACAACAGTTACCAGGCGTTACGACGCTGGAATACGTCTCTAGCCTAGACCTCTAAATGTTGTGCATTAAGTTCCAAAGCGTTGTTAGATTCATTGAATTTATTTTAAGTTGATCTTGCTTATGAAGTTTTCCTTTCGGGTTCACCATGAGATGTAGATGTAATTCCTAAAATGCAATCTAAAGATGATAAACAAGCTTTTTATCTCTTTTGTGCAATGAAAATCCTAGCTACTAGGGAAAAGAAAGATAGAACCTTTTCACAAAGACCAAAGAGCACACTATAAATGAACTTTCCTAAATCAAACCAAACGGACTGTCTATATGCAAATGCACATGCATGTATTTGTTTTTCGACTTTCTTATTATATGGATGCTAAAAAGAAAGTTGATGCACAAATCTGAATTTCTTTTCAAGCGACAAACATAAACAAGTTTCTTTTCGAAATCAAAAAATGGAGACGATTACAACACCTTATGATTTTGAAATGAATACTTGTTCTTGACACTAGAAAATTACAAATTCAGACCAAAAGCAATAGTAACAGGATAACCGACCATCAACAACAATCAAACTCTTTCCTACGATTGAAATCGACACTTGCGACAGATTCAAATCAAAGGACGACAGTACGACTATGCTACTTTTGCAAAGGAGAACTTTAAATGACTCAACAAACACACAAAAAACATCTACAGTTCTTTTGTACAAAGGAGGCGGAATAACAGCAAGGAAAAGGAGTTTCAAACAGACATATACTGATCACAAGCAAAAAAATTCAGGTATAGAACTGGAAAGAATGAAGCTCAGAAGCCACAGCTACACAAAGCTAGTCTGATCAGCGCACCTGTAACACAGAGAATCTGAAATGCAGTGCAGGTTGTCCACTCGGGAAGTGCGCTGAAATTCAGAATCTCTGAACAGTACCTGCGCTGGGCCAGAAACGAGACTTTGTTCGGGTTCCGGGTCATAGTTTGCAGTTCAGTTATTGGTTTTTGGCCGAGTAAAAAGCAATCAATAATGCAACAATCAGGGGTAGATCTAAGGAGGATTTAAGAGCTATCACAAGGGCAATTAGATAGTTTGTGAATCAGTTGTTTAAATCATAAACAGATCCAGTGGATGGATTAAAGCAGCAGTTATCTACTTTGCATTTGTTATGGCAAATGCAGTTCGAATGCTACTTGTAAGTTTATGAAACAAACAACAAAGAACGATAAACAAACAAACTAATTAGATCCCCAGGGGAGTCACCATTTTGTTACAGGGAAAAGTTTCTATATAGAACTGCTCTATCCCACTAAGGTGTGACAGTTGCCTTAGAAACAAATAGAGAAAAACTACTTTTGTTTTTCCTTTATGAATTATAGATAGAGAGGAATAGAAAGACCAACCTCTGTCTTGCGCTAATCCTCCGATTCGATCCCTCTCTTCTTTGATAGTCCTTAGCTACTTGCTCCCTTGCACGCCGAGCTTCACAAAGCACCTATAAGATCACAGAAGCATAGCAATATACAAAGACATGGATCTATATTCATAAATAATCTAGGATCAGATGTAAATTGACCATACAAATGTAACAAGCATCAATGATACAAAAGCATGGAGGAAAACTCAAATAGTTTTTATTGATAAACAAGAAAATATCCAGGAGGAGTTACAACCAGTTGTTCCGATCTAGCATCAACCTCCCAGCAAAGAAGCCCCTTTCACCTCAGACAAAGCTTAGATCACCCAACAATCTGATGTTTGTCTCTAGAAACCAACAACAATTCCTTACAATATGCAAAATTCCAGCCTCTGGATCTCTGGGATGAGGGATCCATATATAGATATCTATAAGGGGGATGAGTCAGCTTGTGATTTGATTAGTGTCTTCTCTCTGATAGTTCTTGCTTCCACTTGGAGACTAAAGGCCTCTTACTCATCCTTGGCCGAATTCAGTGAGGCAAGTGTCACAGGAGAAGATTCTGGAAGCTTCCATTGCCTCTCCACCTCGCCGAATGACACTGCCATTTGTCATTTCTCGCCCATCGCACCCCATAGAAGGGAATTTTGAAATGCAACGCGCCCTCACAGTGTATTTAGGTGAGATGCAACGCACTTAGTTAGTGGAGCAGCTGCAATGATCTTGTTTTGACCAATTCTGAGCAGTTTCTCATGGAGAACTTCTGGGAGAAGTTGTAATCTTTTGACCTTGTCCCTTTAGGGGTTAGAAAAAAACTTTTAGGGACTTAGGAGCCCTTGGTTTATGGACATTTCATGCTTAGGGTTGTAGGGCAAAAAAATGTCTATAACAATGGGGCACAAAAATAACAACATGGGGGTAATAGGGGCACAAAATAAATAAGGGGTATAACTACAATAGTAATGGGGTAATCACTAGTATTATAGGGACCCAACACTTCTACAAGAAGAGAAAGAGGAAAAGCAGAGACTGCAACTTCAGCTACATTCCATGATAGAGGCGTTGGAGAGGTTGAAGAAGAATGAAGGCTTAGAGAAGCCCTCATCACCTGTTTCAGAATCAATAGTTGAGGTAAACAATGTTGATTTATTTTCATATGCATCTTCACGTCACGCTATTTTTGTTTGAAATCTAGAAGTACTGATTAGAGGACTTGGCATGAGACTACTTACCAAGATGGGGTACAAAGGAGGAGGACTTGTTGTTAATGGCCAAGGTATGACTCACCTATTGGAGGTCATGCAAAGACATAGATTCATAGATTTGGGATACACTGAAGGAGAATTCTCAAAGGTTTTAGAAGCTTCCATGACATTGTTGAAGCCATCAAGGAAAGAGAATGATGGGAACACATTAGCATCATCCCATGACAATGCACATTTTAGAGAATTAGTTGAGGCAATATCTCGCCAGCATAATCACACCAGAGATAATCGAGAGAGGTATAACAAGTCTTAGTATTCTAAAATTTATTTCAAATACAATCATGTTGTTAATGCTGAACACAAATCATCGCATCAAAAAACTTGTAGTTTTTGTGGTTTGCATAACCATGTGATTGTTGAGTGCTGGAAGGGAATGAAACCATGAAATATGATGAGGCATGAAGGTCCTTCTCCATAGCAAGGAAAGAAGCATGTTAAGCAGGCCTAGAGGAGGAAGAATTATTGTAGTCATTGCAGTAGAGGTGGTCATCATAGAGCCACATGTTTGAGGCTCAATCTAGAGTAGGGTCTTAGAGACAAAGTGCCCATGCATGGACCAGTTGAAAAAGTTTATCAACAAGAAAATCCACCACACGGAGATGACCTATTCACTTTGATAAGTGAGAAATGGATTTTCTAGATGTCTTACATTGTGATGGCCTTATTTTTGTAAATCATGTGTTGCAACTTAAAATGTAAACATGACGATGTGTTTAACATCTCGTGTTAAAGAAACAGTGATGTTTTCACCTTGCATTGATAGCTCAAGTATTGTTTCTATTTTGACATAAAATTGACCACAGATTATGTGTTATAAACTCCTGGAAAGTATGGGATTCTTGGGTCATAGTTGGTCATTTAAGTTAAGCATGTAGTTTGCAATATATTGTACTATAGGTTGCAGAGCATGCAAGTGATGACTGATCACTTATAGCTCTAAAGGAAAATGGTGAAGGAGAAGTAAGGCTGACCTATCAAGACACTTGTGGTGCACATGATGTATAAGGTTGCAAATTATTTTCATTCTTTGGGAGGACGAAAAGCTCCTTAGCAGGGAGGATTGATCCAGGTGGCTCCAGACACATGCAAAATTCTAAGAGGGCTCAAAGATGGTAAAAATTCAAATTGTTCAAATTTCAACAAACTCAGCATCAAATTGAAGTGCTTGTCGCCCTTATTCCAACGGTACAAACATCACTTGAATTCGAGCTCGTACGAAGGAGATAGGGATAGTCAAAGTTTAGGGTTGACTTGGCCAAGTGGAAGGGTTAATGCAGCTACAAATTGCACTGGTAGCGGTCACCAGAATCCGGCCATTGGAATGGGAAAAATCATTGCCTCTTTAAAACACCTAATGACCCTTATTTTCGTTTAAATAGAAAATGACCATATGTTTATTAAAAAATAAAGTTTATAAGATTTATGGGGTAGTGGGCCACCAACCCCACCTCTCCCCAAAAACCATATGATATATAGGTATACATTGTATATTATGTGGGTTTCCCATTGTGGACCCGACACCAACAAGTGCCACTTGTCACAGGTGGAGGTGGCAGGGTTTGAACTCGCCCAGACAACCCTGACGGCCCGCCTCCCGGGAACCTCCACAAAAAACAAAACACGTGCTAAATAACGATGGGTGGGATTTGATCCCACAACCTCTCCTCAACCAATCTGTATTTTTACCACTGCACTAACTGCCATCGCCTTGATTAATCCATCCAAGAATTTGTATATAAACCCTCATTACCGCAGTGTGGCGGGGGCAGAGGACCGTCATGTTTTTTAGTGAATAATATTATTTTAACTCAGAGTTGGAACCATGAACTGGGTGGAAACTTGACGCATTTCTAGGAGGTAGAATGATGGCACATATTTCGAGACAAGATATTCCTTCATGCCCGAAAATTCTCAGGGAGGTAAATTTTCATTTTGTTATAATGATATGAAGTTTACAGTCATTTTAACTAGAATTTCATAAGGAATGTGATGGTGAAGTCAAAATCACCATTTGAGAAGTAAATTTTCTATTCCCAACATAGTAGAATCTTTAAAGAATCTTAAGGGAATCTTCTAGATTCCTTGGAGGCTGGAATTCATGAGAATCAAAATGCATCCAAATTTATATTCAAAAGTCTCAGAATTTCTTGAGGGTCATGATGGAGAGATCATATTTGTGATCTAAGAAACACATATCCAATCATACCAGGGAACATAATTCTTAGAGAATCTCGGGGAATCTAAAAGATTCCCATAGGCCCAAATTTTGATAGTGTTGGAATTCGACAAATGGATAGTCGATTTTACACCTCTAGATGATAGAAATATAGTTCTCCTATCATTTTTTGCAACTGAGCCTTCAATTTTTCAGCCAAATTCAGAGGTGAAGGTACATGAATCAGTCATGTCCTCTTTTCCTTTATAATTGTTGAGATGACGTATTATGTTTTGAGATCCCTACTTGATGTTATGTCGTGGGATCGATTTTGCCACATTATGTGACATGTATTTAGCTTTTCATGCTATGTATTGTTGGTGAGATACATGTACAACTATGTTGAAGGGATACTCATTACTAGATTGTGTGAGATCATGTGAAGTTGTCATGCTGAGAGAAAGCCTTCTTGAGTGAGAATTCCTGTAAGCTGAATGTCTCGTGGAGATACAGGCCACTCTTATTTGAGGTTGTATGTCCTTGATATTACAAAGAGTCTTCCATGTATATCATCATTGTTTACAGTAGTATATGAAGCGGCCTCAACCATCATGACATCGGGCTGGGAGATGCAGCCCACACTGGGTGAACTCTGTTATCAACGTCTTGTGTTTTATGTTGCTGATTATTGTCATGTTACCTCTTCTTTACAACATGCATAGATGTTCATTTATTCTATTTTAAATGCAATTCTACCAGCATCATAGAAGTAAAATATATACGTTAATTCTGGAAGCTGAAGGAATTTAGATTATAAAAAGGAATCCTACATTAGTGAGGATGGTTACAACTATCTAGGCATAGTGCAGTTTCACGAAAGGGTATGTACTATTTTCATTTCATATTTCCAGTGACAAGGGTAAGGATGTTGAGGATGCAGATGTCTTCAACAGGTTTATTAGCTTGCAGAAATTTCAAAATGTAATTCCAATAGAGGTTTCAGAGTTTCCTCTCTATAGGGGAGTGGACTTTTCTATTGAGTTGGTACTAGGAGCAACACTAGAATCAAAGTCACATTATAGAATGAGCACTCCAAAGATGGTGGAATTGATGTTTCAGTTGAAATAAATGCCTGAAAAGGGATACATTAGACCAAGTTAATCACCTTAGGGTGTACTACTATTGTTCATGGAGAAGAAGGATGGTACTCTCAGGATATGCATTTATTACAAGAAGCTGAACAAGGTGATAATCAAGAACAACTACTCATTCACAAGGACTGATGACTTTCTTGACTAGTTGAAGGGAGAATCAATGTTCTTAAAGATCGACTTGTGATCAGAATATAATTAGGTGCACATCAAAGAAGAGGATATCCCAAGAATTATTTCTGGACTAGGTATGGGCATTGAGTTTGTTGTGGTTCCTTTTGGTTTAACTAATGCTCGAACTACTTTCATGTGGTTGATGAACGATATCTTGTGTACTTATATGGACAATTTTGTGATTGTATTCATTGATGATATATTGATATATTGTAAGAATGAGGAAGAGCATGCAGAACACTTTGCAGTAGTATTGATATTGCCAAGAGAGCATTAGTTGTGTGCCAGTCTTAGTTAATGTAACTTCTTTCAAACAAAGGTACATTTCTTGGGACATGTTTTTTCCAAGGAATGCATAGCTATGGATCTGTTGAAGCCCCGAAAATCGGGTCTACAACTAGGGGGATACCCGCCCGATCCGGACCTTGGTTGGCAGCTCCTTTTCCGTTTGGTATAGCGGGGCTGACTAGGGATATGGGACCAGTTTCCCAATTTCAGTGTGTGTCTGAGAAAGATGGATATTTCTGTTTCTAGCAGTTTGTAAATGGAATACTTCTAATCTAATAATAAGGAAATTATTATTCTAATGACAGAAATATGTAAATCTACACTAACCTGGGGTGTGATCTTTCTTCTATGCAATCTAAAATGATTTCAAACAACAACTGGTAATAAAGATCATTCAACTGTTATGAGAAAAGAATTTAGTACAGATGAACCACTTCATATAAAAAGTTAGACGAAATAGTTGTGCAAAACATATCACATAATGAGCTATTCATACACTAAGCATAAATAAATAGCTATCACCAGACAAAAGTACCAAATGATAACTCAGGCATTCATACATTAATATATAAATAACTAAACTGGAAATCACTCTAACACAAGGCATAAATAGTTAAGAGATAGAAATACCATTTATAACTAGTCCTACTCATGAGCTTCAAGTGATAATGATTTATCTCTCCTTGATAAACTATCCACTAAGAGTACAAAAGTGCAACATCAGTAGCAGATATCAAATGCAAACATCAATAAATATTGTTCCATTCATTCATCAAAACCTCCCCAGAGGGTAAAGAAGTGCATTTTCTGTGGATAAGTTTTTGATAAATTTCAAGACCCTTCTATAAATGCATGAGAAGGGTTTAAATACTACTAACTAAATCTAAAAAACAAATTATTACAAAAATGTAGGATGCGGTTTAAATGACTGTCCTCTTTTCAAGAAAATAAAACAAAATTAAAGCTAAAATTATATCTAACATTAAACTACTTCTGTATTTGGTCCTTGAAATCACACACATGCAGCATCTATTTGAGAAGAGTCAGTTGGTTGACTTCTGCTTTTAGCTGAGCTGAGAAAACAGAATCGACAAGAGCTGGCACCATTTTTTCGGCCGAATTGATGATACACTTAACAGTCATCCACTGGCTATGTGGCTTTACCAAGTATGCCCAGTAATAATCCCAGTTCAACCTGGTTAACCCTTTTATTGCTTTTGTCTTTTCTTGAGCTCCCTATTTCCAAACTATCTCTATCATTACTGTTTTGCAGTTTTCGGGGCTTGCAGGTGACGAGAGATTAGCAGCTTGCCTTTTTGGAAAAATTTTCTCAGCACGCTAATCGCGCATCAGAAATCGCCTCCGTTTCTTGATCTGGGTTTCCTTGATGCATTTTTATCCTTTTGCGCTTTTTCCTTCCAACAGATATAAAGTTCAAAATTTGTAAAAATAATACCTCTCTGAACTCTTGACTTTGAGTCTTAAATTGTTTGTTTCTGATATCAACTTTGTCCAGTGCCCACTTAACCATGTCTGTATATGCGATAATTTTGGGTGTTGCTGCTATTCAGTGTAGAAATGAGCAGGCTAACTCTATAAGGGATGCTTCAGAAGAACCATTTGAGCCCGCAGTAGCAACTACTTGCATTACTATGGGATTCTCCTCTTCGAGTAGATTATACATGCCTTCCCACGTAGCTATTCCCGCGTCTATGTTACAAGCCGTGTCTGTATATAAGGGCGTGATTTCCTTTTCTTCTGAGCTCGGGGCTTTGATTTTCTTTCGCATTTCAACCCGTGTATTGCTTTGTATCGGCCTCTGTTGTACATTCCTGCAATTCACAATTGAAGCAAAAATGAATGATAGGGAAGGTTGATGGGAAAAGTTTTAAATGCCGTAGACATATCAAGCATACCACCTTACGAGAAATGATTCTTTTGATAATCACGCACCCATAATCCATTAATAACTGGAAACTACCACATTTATTAGTATTAAAGCACATAACCAGGTGTCAGTTTAGGGAAAGTACTTTTATTGAATAACGTGCCCGAAAGATCTGTGATGAAGCGATTTTGCGATTTGCTTCGCAACATCGCAAAATTGTAAAACTGCAAAATCATAACATTGCAAAATTGATCGCTCATGAAATTTCATTATCGTATTATCGCTGCATCACTGTATCGCGAAATGGAAAATCGCAGAAATATTATGCATGACAGTCTTTGTTAATGTATCTTCTGAAAAATGCGATCTGGCAATCGGTGTCATCGCATATCGGCAAATTGAAGTGTTTCAATGTGAGTTGTGCTGAATGCGATGCGATATTTGTTTATTATCGCATATCGCGATCTCGCAAATGTTGGAATTGTGCTTGTAAGGTGGCATCCCGCTATCTTATGCGATGCGATATTTCCTAAGGAAAGATTTTATCTTACCTTATCATAAAACTTAGCTTTTTTGGATTTTCCAAGAGGGTTTCCTAAGCTTATGATGGTAATTTTATCTGAAAAGGAAATTTAAACACTACTTTGATTTTTTAGATTTTTAACTAAGGGTCCCCACTTATATAGTATTAGGAATAACACTCAATAAGAGGGGGGGTTGTTGCTGGCCACAATAATTGGCGATTCACTTGGAAGAACCAATTATCTCTGCTGCTTTTTGAATGTTCAAAACTTCCAAAACAGAAAATTTTCCAGAAAGTTAAACTTTATTATAGAAAGATAAAGTACATTATATTCTAAGCTATCAATGACATTTTGTTTCAACTATTTTCAACTTTGATTATTTGTTGCCTCAAGCTAGTCCTTGTATTTACATCAGTCATTACTTGGTTTGTAAAGATAAAACAAAGTCTTCTCTGTAAACTAGTTTTAAATATGCTCATTTGTCGTAGGTAGAGCCTCTGCTGCCAACAGGCATTTATAGCCTCGACAGGGTTACCTATTACCCAGCAATGATCCTGTATCCTACTTAAAGACCACACAATTCCCAAAGAAGAATCCATATCCACACTTTCTACTTTCATTTTATTTTTAGTCTTAAAGAGAAATGTCTTGGTTGATAGCCAATTTATGACACAATCATTCACTTATTTATAACTTTGCTGAACAAGCTAGCTCATGATGAGACCCCTTGCCTTTTGATTGCAACAATCTTGATTCTTTTCACTGTTGTGGTATGCAGTATTGGCAAAGTCAGCAAGTTATAATATCTGTGATTATGATAAGCCGGCTCATGATGAGACCTCTCACTCTTTAAGATAAATTGTATCCTTGGATTGTTCCTCTGAAAGTTGTGATTCCCTTAGTAGGGAGGAAGTCATTGTTTCCTTAAGATAGCTCTCGATGATAATAGTAGATTTTTTGGAAATAGTTGTTCTAGAGAGAATATTTATTTTGTTATTGATACTTTTCATTACACTGATATAAAACAATTTCTCACTAAAGGTTTTTTTCATCAAATTTTACGAAGTTGAAAGTAGTATCATATCTAGGCTAGAGTTTTTAACTGTATCTTTCAATAATAAAGATCAATTTTCCAAAAGATTTGCTATTTATATGAGTGAAAGATCAAAATTTGAAAGAGAATTGGTGCCTTTTTCATAAATGCCTATCGTAACCATTCACAACTTGTTTTATTATAAAAAGAAAAAAAACTATACAAAAATAGAAGAATATTGTTCTATGCAAAATATTTCTTGAGAATTTGACCATTAATAGGTAGAGAATCTATTTTGCCTACTAAATATTGTAACATGAAGGTCGATGGACCTATGATTTCTACAATTTGAAAAGGACCAAGACACATTCTTTGAAATTTTGTATGTTTTCCCTTTTCCTCATGAGCCTTGTCCCATTTTAAAACTAAATCTCCTATCTGAAAATCTTTTCTGGATACCATATTGGAATCAAAAGAGGCTTTTACCAATGCTTGATGATGAGCATGAGTAATCTTAGCCCATTATCGTTGTTCTTATAATTTAATTAATTCGAGTTGCCTAAGTTGTAAAGGAGAAGTTGGTACTTCATCAATGTATTGAACTAAGGCTAAAGAGGGAATTGCCAGATGTGTTGGAAGAACCACTTCTTTCCCATAAAATAAATTAAAGGGAGAAGTGCTGATAGAGGCTTTTTGTGTTATTCGGTTTGCCCATAAAGCATATATTAAAGACTTATGCCAATTCTTATGATTTTGGTCAATGGTTCGCTTGATAATTCTAATTAAGTTCTTACTTGTGGATTCATCTAACCCATTCGCTTGGGGATAATAATTGGCCAAGTATTTAAGCTTGAAACCCCTTTTGAGTGCGAATTCAGTCATTGTATTACTAGAAAATTATGATGCATTATCAAACATTAAAGCGGAAGGTAATCCAAACCTAGTGATTAAGAACTGATCTATGAATTCAATGATATTTTCAACATTAGCCATCTTGAGTTGAACTACTTCTACCCATTTAGTAAAGTAATTTGTCGATGTGAGGATGTACCTATGCTGTTTAGAAGAGTGAGGAACGATCTCACGTATTATGTCTAATCCCCACTAATCGAAAGGTTGTTCGATGGTAAATGGTTGCAGTGGCAAGGATGGTTTCTTTTGTCTCCCAGCAGTAGTTTGATAGACTGGACATTTCCTTACGTAGTTATGTGCGTCCTTGAATAATGTGGGCCAATAATAACCTACGCGTAAAATTTTATGAGCAGTTGCATCTCCAGCGTAGTGTCCCCCTGCTGGCCCATCATGGAGTTCCTGCAAAACTTTTTCAGCTTTAGCTTTCTCAAGACATCTAAGTAGAATAGAATCATAATTTATTCTGAAAAGAACATCATTTACAAGTTGATATTGTTTGGCTTTTATCCTTAGGGCTCTTTTCTTGGTGTGATCAAGATTTGGACGAGCATATCCATTCTTTAAATAATAAATAATATCAACATATAATGACTCGACATCGTTTAGGCTTACCTCATACACTTGTACCTCTTCAGATGGATTTTTGGGCATTAGCGATGCTCCTGCCAGCAATTTGCAAAAGCCTTGACCTTTTACAATGTTGGCTGGTTTGATTTATACATCGTATTCTTGTAAGGCAGTAACCCAATTTGCCCTTTTCTCACCCACATCCTTCTGTACTAGAAGTCTTCATACCGCCAAAAATGGTACTATGATCTTGGTATGTGTTTTGAGTAAGAAAGGTCTGAAGTATTTAATTTCTTTAAAAATAGCATAGGCTTGTTTCTCCACATCTGAATAATTCAATTCAGCACCTTGTAAATTGGAACTGAAAAAGGAATTGGGGCTTCCGCCTTCTCTTGATTTGCTTGAGTGAGTATGGCAGCATATCATCTATCTGAGGCAAAGGTATACAAAATAAAAGGATCAGAAAAATTTGGAGTTGCTAACGATGGAGCATTAATAATGGATTGTTTGATCAGGTTGAAAGCCTCATGTTCATCTTGGCCCCATTTAATGTTTACATTCTTTTTAATCATGGCTTGTAAAGGAGACACAATTCTTGAAAAATCTGGGACAAATCTCTTTACAAATTTGATCTGGCCAAGGAAATATTGCATGGCTTTATTATTGTGAGGTAGGGGAACTGTGGAAATTTCTTTGATTCTATCAGGATCAATGTGAATTCCAGATTTTGACACTATGAATCCTAGAAGCTTTCCTTCACTTAATGCGAAAAAGGATTTTTTCGGGTTAAGCGAAATTCCATACCTTAAACAACGTTGGAAGATTTGTTTTAAATCCCTGAGATGGTTGTTTTGTTTCTTGGAATAAACGGTAATATCATCCAAATAGATTACCACTGACTTATTAACTAACCCTTTGAATGCAATGTCCCTGGCTCTCTGAAATGTGGTGCCTGTGTTAATCAAACCAAATGGCATCTTTTGATATGCGTATGTGCCGCATTTAGTTTTGAATGTAGTTTTCAATTGGTCGTCGGGATGTACCAGCACTTGGTTGTATCCTAAGAAGCCATCCAAGAATGACATTAGTTCTGAGCCCGCAACTGCCTGCAGTATTTGTTCCATGGGAGGTAAAGGAAAATTATCCTTTTGGCAGGCCTTGTTAAGGTTCTGAAGGTTAATGCAGATTCTAATATCTCCGTTTTTCTTTCTAACAGGTACCATATTGGAGACCCATTTAGAATGTCTAACGAGGAAGATTAATTTGGCTTTCAATAACTTGTTGAGTTCAATTTTGATCTGATTTTCTAAATTTGGATGAATCTTTCTCAACTTCTGTTGGACAGGTTTTTCATTATCAATCATTGGGATAGTATGTTGGATGATGGAGGTGTCATATGTTTTGAGTTCATCGTAATTCCCAGCAAAGACACTTTTGTATTGTTTCAAGAGACGAATATATGCTAATTTCTCTTCAGGGGCTAGGCCAAGGCCTAGGTTGATATTCTGTGGTTTGGCATCAGTTCTTAGATTTACTAATTCATAATTCAAGGTTGAACTTTGGAGTTTTGAATTGGTAGATATTTTAAATTGATATTTCAAATCATAAAGGTCTTCTAATTTGACTACTGATTTAGGTATAGCATTGTTAGTACTATCTTGTTGCAATTGTTGGTCATGTTTGGCTTCGTCAATTATTTGATTGGTGTAGGATCCTTCAGATGTGAGAAAACTCGCGATATCAGGATCATCATTGAAAATCCTCCAATTGGTGATGTTATCAAGGATAGATGGTCTAAAAATTAACTCAATTGAAAATCGGTCAGGGCTAAAATATTTTGAACGAATGAGCTTGGAAGCTACGTTGGCTAAGAGGTCTGCGCTAGCATTCTGGAGTCTGGGAATTGACGATATATTGAATTCTATAAAATGTTCAGTTAGATCTTGAACTAAAGATTGGTAATTCTTTAAATGACCTAATAAATAGTGTATAGTATTGCGTACCTGTCTGATTATAATTTCAGAATCTTCAAAAACTTGCAGGTATTTGACGCCTAATCCAATTGCCTTATACAAGCCTTGGACTAGAGCTTTGTATTCTGCGGTATTGTTGGTGCACTCGAATTCGAGTCTGCAAGTTAACATGGTTTTATCTCCCTCTGGGCTTACTAACACACATCCTGCTCCTGCTCCTTCGTTAGAATTAGAACCATCAAAAAATAATTTCCAAAACAAAGATTTATTTACATGACTATCTATAAAATTAATGCATTTAGAACTATCTGTTTGAGAAAGAATTTCTAGTTGAGACAAAACAAAATGTTCTAAGTAAGGTGATGTGTGAGCATTAAAATTTCCTAAGAAAGAATCTACTGAATAGTTGCCAACAATGTTAGAATTATATGCTACTGGTTCATTTTCTCCCTCGAGTTCTGTTACTATGTATTTTTGATGTCGTTCATGTTAAACTTTTATTTGGTTTGGTTTACCATTATAAGGCAGCCACATATGTGACCAGTTAGTTGCAAAGTATCCATGAAGTTTTTCTGACCAATCTCTGCTAAGAATTATGCCATAAAATTCAGGAATATCAGCAACTAAAATGTCAATAACTTGACATACCTTTGGATTGGATGACAGCCTTATGGTAACCCGATTTAACTCGCCAATCACTTCAACTTGCGATCGATCTAGCTGAATTATGTGCACATCGGATTTCTGTGGTTGAACATTCAATTTTGCACAAATTGATATTGGCAAAATATTTGATGAAGCTCCAGAATCAACTAAGCAATTATGCACATTTTTATTAAAAATTTCATAAGTAAGGAGAAATGGGGGAGTATGCGATCTCTATCTTCATCTAATTAATGCGATATCATTTGGATCAACTTTATTTATCGTATTAGTTGGAGGTATTCCCATATCATGGGAACCCTCAGAGATTACAGCAGCTCGTAAAGGCGCAACTGGCACAGCATGTAATTCTTTCAAAAGTACTTTCTGCTGGTGTTTTAACTTGCTCAATTCAAAAAGAGTAATATTTTCCCTAGTCTTTTTCATGTCTTCAACAATATTATACTCCATTTCATCCGAAATGATTAGCGTTTTAGATGGAGTAGATGTGTCTGTTTGGACTGGGCTAGTTTGAGTCGCTTTAGGTGATGTTTTCTTGGATGCGACTTTATCCTTAGTCATCGAGCTTGTGCTCTTTGGCTTAGGTTTAGGCTGAGGAGGATCAAGTTGATTTGTGCTATGAGTACTAACCCGGAATACCTCTTGATCTTCTTCATTTGGGAGGTTGAAATCCCACATACCTTGTAATTCTACAACTTCTTCTTCATTGCTATGCTCTTTAGTAGTGTTTTCCTCTTCTTCTTCTTATGATTCAGCATTTGAAATAGCGTATGGCTTTTTAGAAGAAGTTTCTGCCACTTGTTTCTTAATGTCGACCATTTCATTAGACATGGTCTTTAAAACTTTTTGTAATCCTTCTAAATCAAATGCATCTTTGGGTTGTTTCTTCTTGGGATGTTCCTTGAAAGAGAGCTTCTTAGATTTTTGTTCTTCCATCACATTTTTCTTTCTAGGGCCGTAATACGTTTCTCTACTGCTATTGCTTCTTTCATATTTTCAACTAGGGTTGTTTTGTTAGCCCTATCAACAAAGATTGCTAAGTTTGATGGTAAAGCAATAATATACCATTCACTTCGCACTTCTTCACTAGGCTGAGAAGCAGTAGGAATTTTATTTAAGATTTTATTGAAACGTAAATTGAAATCTTTGATAGGTTCTCTTGACTTGGCCCTAAGGTTAGACAAGTCATAGATCAGCGTCGTTGTAGACCTGTCATCACCAAACTTGGGCAAGAATTGTTCTTGGAAGATGTCCCAACTAGTAATAGATCCATATGGTAATGATAAATACCATGATCCAACTGTCCCTTTCAAATTATAAGGGAAAAGTCGAACAACAACATCCTCATTAACAACTCCATTGAGATTTATGGATAGCATAAAGTTATTTATATGTTCTTCTGCTAGCATGCCTGCCTCAGGGTTAAGCTTAGGCAACCATTTTTTAGGATGGGCTGGTATCTGACTCAAGGGTGCAGGAATTAAGACTGCCCCTGGGTTATTCCATGGAGATTGGGCCATTTCTGAACTACTCATAGAAGAAAGTGCAGAAGATGATCCCTGGGGTTGAGAAGATGAGGATATTATAACTCTATATGTTTGAGAAGGAGTTGAGGAAGTTGCAATAGGCTGATGGACGATGATCTGAAGTGGAGGAGTGGATGGTTGACTTCAGGGTGAAGAGGTTGAGATGGATGATGATGATGAAAGAGTCTCGCTATCGGATCCTTTAGGAGACTTCCTTGCTCTCCTCCTAGAACGTAGAGGTAATTCGGTTGGTTGAACACCAAACTTTTCACTCTTTAATCTGGTGAGAGGATGAGCAGGGTGGTATTGCGAAGTCACGTTGCCTTGAGATTTATTAGATTTCTGAGGAGATACAGAAAATAGCTGAAGTTTGTGAATCAAAGATTCAACTTCAGGAGGTTCAATAGTAGATTGTTCTGAAATGTCAAGGTTTGTAGCAGCGGTTCTTGATCCGGCGACTTCTAACTCTGGATTTAAATTTTGCGAATGCAATGGAGAAGTCGGAGGAGATGGTGAGGGCGATTTACTCTCAGAATGTTATTTAGATTTGGATTTTCTTGCCATTCAAAGTTCGGTGGCCCTCCTTCTAGCGCCAAATATATTGAAGCCCCGAAAATCGGGTCTACAACAAGGGGGATACCCGCCCGGTCCGGACCATGGTTGGCAGCTCCTTTTCCGTTTGGTATAGCGGGTCCAACTGGGGATATGGGACCAGTTTCCCAATTTCAGTGTGTGTGTGACAAAGATTGATATTTATGTTTCTAACAGTTTCTAAATGGAATACCTCTAATCTAATTCTATAAAAAGTTAGACGAAATAGTTGTGCAAAACATATCGCATAATGAGCTATTCATACACTAAGCATAAATAAATAGCTATCACCATACAAAAGTGCCAAATGATAACTCAGGCATTCATACATTAATATATAAATAACTAAACTGGAAATCACTCTAACATAAGGCAGAAATAGTTAAGAGACAGAAATACCATTTATAACTAGTCCTGCTCATGATCTTCAAGTGATAATGATTTATCTCTCCTTGATCAAATATCCACTAAGAGTACAAAAGTGCAACATCAGTAGCAGATATCAAATGCAAACATCAATAAATCCTGTTCCATTCATTCATCAAAACCTCCTCAGAGGGTACAGAAGTGCATGTTCTGGGGATAAGTTTTTGATAAATTTCAGGGCCCTTCTATAAATGCATGAGAAGGGTTTAAATACTACTAACTAAATCTAAAAATAAATTATTACAAAAATGTAGGATGTGGTTTAAATGACCGTCCTCTTTTTAGGAAAATAAAACAAAATTAAAGATAAAATTAAATCTAACATTAAACTACTTCTGTATTTGGTCCTTGAAATCGCATGCATGCAGCATCTGTTTGAGAAGAGTCGGCTAGCTGACTTCCGCTTTTAGCTGAGCTGAGAAAATAGAATCGACAAGATCTGGCGCCATTTTTTCGGCCAAATTGATGATACACTTAACAGTCACCACTGGCTATGCGGTTTTACCAAGTATTCCCAATAATAATCCCAGTTCAACCTGGTTAACCCTTGGATTGCTTTTGTCTTTGCTTGAGCTCTTTGTTTCCAAATTGTCTCTATCATTACTGTTTTGCAGTTTTCGGGGCTTCCAGGTGACTGGGAAATTAGCAGCTTGCCTTTTTGGAAACTTTTTCTCAGCAATGCACGATTAGCGCTAGGCTCAGAAAATGCCTCCATTTCTTGATCCGGGTTTCCTTGATGCGTTTTTCGCCTTTTGTGCTTTTTCCTTCCAATAGATATAAAGTTCAAAATTTGTAAAAATAATAGTTCTGTGAACTCTTGACTTTGAGTCTTAAACTATTTGTTTCAGATATGAACTTTGTCCAGTGCCAACTTAACCATGTCTGTATATCGGAGAATTTTGGGTCTTGCTGCTATTCGGTGTAGAAATGAGCAGGCTAGCTCTGTAAGGTATGCTTCAGAAGAACCATTTGAGCCCGCGGTAGCAACTACTTCCATTACACTGGGATTCTCCTCTTCAAGTATATTATACATGCCTTCCCACGTAGCTATTCCCGCATCTCTGTTACAGGCCGTCTCTGTATATAAGGGCACCATTTCCTTTTCTTTTGAGCTTGGGGCTTTGCTCTTCTTTCCCATTTCAACCTGCGTATTGCTTTGTATCAGCCTCTTTTGTCCGTTCTTGCAATTCAAAAGTGAAGCGAAAATGAATGACAGGGAAGGTTGATGGGAAAAGTTTTAAATGCCGCAAACATATCAAGCATACCACCTTATGTGAAATGATTCTTTCGATAAGCACACACCCATAATCCATTAATAACTGGCAACTACCTCATTTATTAGCATTAAAGCGCATAGCTAGGTGTCAGTTTAGGGAAAATACTTTTCTTGAATAGTGTGCCCAAAAGATCTCCGATGAAGCAATTTTGCAATTTTCTTTGCAACATCACAGATCGCAACATCACAAAATCACAAAATCGCAAAATCATAACATCGCAAAATTGATCGCTCGTGACATTGCATTATCGTATTATCGCTGTATCATGAAATCGCAATATCGCAAATCGCAGGAATGTTATGCATGACAATCTTTGTTAACCTATCCTCTGCGAAATGCGATCTGGCGATCGGCGTCATCGCATATCAGAAAATTGAAGTGATTCAATGTGAGTTGTGTTGAATGCGATGCGATATTTGTTTATTATCGCATATCACGATCTTGCAAATGCTGGAATTGTGCTTGTAAGGTGGCATCCTGCTATCTTATGCGATGTGATATTTCCTAAGGAAAGATTTTATCTTACCTTATCATAAAACTTAGCTTTTTTGGATTTTCCAAAGGGGTTTCCTAAGCTTATGATGGTAATTTTTTTTGAAAAGGAAATTTAAACACTACTTTGATTTTTTAGATTTTTAACTAAGGGTCCCCACTTATTTAGTATTAGGAATAACACTCAATAAGAAGGGGGGTTGTTGCTGGCCACAACAGGATCATGAAAAGATCAAAATTATCACGAAATGGGAAAATACTAAGAATGTTAATGAGATCAGATCATTCATGGGGTTAGAATGTTACTACAAGAAGTTCATCAATAAATTCTCATGGATTGGATATCCTATTACATCATTGCAGAGGTAAGGAAAGAAATTTGAATGCACATAGGAATGTGGAGCATGTTTTGAGCAGTTGAAGTGGTTTCTTACAAATGATCTTGTGTTAAGGATTGCAGCTCTATATAAAGAGTTTTTGGTGCATAGATATTCTTGCAAGAGAAGACTTAGTGGAGTCCTGATGCAAGAGGGATAGGTTGTATGCTATGAATCAATGAAATTGAATGAGCACGAGAAGAACTATGTGACACATGATCTTGAGTTGGTGGTGATCATTCATGCATTGAAGATGTGAAGGCACTATCTTCTTGGAAGGGGGTTCATTCTTATTAGTGATCATAGTGGGTTTAGGTACTTGGTTGACCAGCCAAATCTAAATTCCAGGAAATATAGATGGCTGGCTACCTTCAATGACTTGGACTTTGATATCAGGTACATTAAAGGAAAGGAGAACAATGTTACAAATGCTCTCAGTAGGAGAGTGTACGTAAATAATGTTGTAGGTATGAGATCTTATCAGATAGATTTAGAGGATCAAATCTTATATGCAAGAAAACATGATGATAGGTACCAATAGCTGAAGCATTGGTTGGAGTAGGGTACAATGAAAAAGATGTGGATTATCATCTCATGATATTTGGCTTGGTGAGATTTATGGACATGATATATGTACCAGACAATAGTGAGCTCAAAAAGCTTCTCTTGACATAGTTTCCTGTGAAGCCCTATTTAGGTCACATGAGATATCAAAAGGGGTTGACATTTGTAAATAAATTCTACTATTGGCCAAATTTGAAGAACGAAATGGTGGAGTTTTTTTCTAGACGCTTGGACTTTCAGTTGGTTAAAGATGATTGTAAGCAGCCAGCTGGCTTGTTACAACCTATTTCGATTCCAGAGTGGAAATGGGAGGTCATTTCCATGGATTTCATTACACGTTTTTTGAGGACATTGAAGCAGCATGATTCCATCATGGTTTTGGTTGATAGGTTGAGGAAGGTAACTCATTTCATTCTAGTGAAGACTACTTATTGGGCTAGTTAAGTAGAACATGTATTTATCAGGGAGAAAGTGAGATTCCATGGTATTTCTAAGAAGATCATATCATATAGAGATGTGAAGTTTACTTCCAGGTTTTGGAAGGAGTTGTTTGCAGGTTTGGGTATAAAGTTGGCATTCAATACAACTTATCATCCACAATTAAGTGGATAAACATAGAGGGTCAACATGATACTGACTGATATACTGACGATGTATGTCATGCACCGATAGAGGAGGTGGGAGTAGTATCTCCCACTAGTGGAGTTTTCTTACAATAATGGATATCAGGAGTCACTAAGGATGAGACGGTTAGAGGCACTCTATGGGTGAAGTTGTAATACTCCCATTCATTGGAGTGATCTAGTGAACATGCTACTTATAGGACCATATATGTTGGAAGAGATGGAACAAGAAATGTAGGCTACCAAGAAGAATTCAAAGGAAGCACGAGACATAAAGAAGAGTTACTCAATTTAACAGAAGGAATTTAAGGAGTTTCAAGTTGAGGAGCATGTGTACTTGCACATCAAGCCCAAGAAGAGAGCCTTGAGGATTGGGTCATGTCCAAGTTGTAACCTTTGTACTGCAGGAGTTTTCAGATCCATGAGAGGTTTCGGCCCATGGCCTACAAACTTGTACTACCTCATATAATGAAATTCCAAGATGTTTTCCATGTATCATTGCTTAAAAGATATGTGAAATATTGTAATCATGCTATTGATTGGTCTTCATTTCAGTATGAGAAAAAATGAGAATTCAAGATGGAACCTTAGTGCACATTGCAGTGGAAATAGGTCATGCTCTGGAATAAAGCAATTGAGCAAGTTAAAGTGCAGTGGAGGAACTTTCGGCCTAAAGAAGCTACATGGGAGATGAAAGATCAAACATGAGCTATGTATCCTTCATTATTTATTAGTGGAGGAAATTGAGTTTTAGTATGTGTACATATTAATGTATGGTTGTCATTATAAATACTATAACATAATATGTTATAAATCTCTAATAAGCGTTATGGTCATCATGTTTTCATGTTTTTCATGATGGTTTTTATTTTCATTGGGTTGTTCATTATAAATATTGCGTCAAGCTAAGTTATAAATCTCCATGTGAAGTATGTTTTGGTTTTCAATGGTATTGCTAGTTGTAGGTGTCACAAATCACCAAGGACGGTGTTCCCCTAAGGGGGAGGGGTGTCTAACAACCCCGGCTTAAAATTTCATGTAATAAAGTTAATAAAGGCAAAATAAGATGAAGGTCATGGGACACATATTCTAAGATGAATGTTGGAAAAAAGTACCTAGTGCGAATCACATTTTGGCTTTTTATGGCTAAGGGGAAATTCACAAAGCCTTTGCAGAGGAAAATTGATATTATCTACATTTTATTTATGAAAATTAAAGAAATTAGGAGAAAATCAAGGTGAAAGGTCGCAAGTTTAATGTGAGGAGGAAATTAAAGGAGAATAGAGGAAAAATGAATAAATTAGAGGAATAAATAATAAAATTGAAATAGAGCATCTATTTAGGGCCTTTTGACAGTTGAGTTTTGGAATTGGTTTCATAGAGGAGAAGAGCACCAAAAGGAGCAAGAAAAGGAAAGCAAGGACAAACAAAGGAAGTACAAGAAAGCAAAGGAAATCAAGTATCAAGCAAGGAAATTTTGGATCAAGCGGCTTCACCAAGAATACTTGTAGGTAATAGGTTGCATGTATGATTTGATAGCTAGTTTTGGCATGCATGGTAAATGCATGAATTTATTCTGTTTATTTGTTTTCATTGGGATTGGTTTTGCTGGTTTGGCTATGGTTTCATCCTTTCATTTCCATTTCTGGATAGCTATGGTGTGATGGGATTCATTCTTCTTTGAACTTTGGATTGAAAGAAGCTCTTGGATTTGGGTGAGGTGGTCTCAGGAAAAATCCCAAGGGTTGGGGGTGGAGATGGTTTTTTATGAGAATACCTTGACAAGTGGGTGGAGATAAGAAAATTCCTCAAGGGATGGTGAAGGAATTCTAAGCCATCCAAGCTAGTTTTGGTTTTGTGATTTCGGGACCGCTTTAGGTGAGATCATGGTAGTATGAGGGTGTAGGTACTTTAACCAATGGATTTCATTGGTTATATATGTATTGGTTATCCCATGAGATCCCACATTCATTCTTAGAATATGACACACGGGTGATTGGATGAAAGAGATATTTGGTTCATCCCAATCCATGGTAGGGCGTTATGTAGAAGTCCCTGACATAGTTGAATTTTGTATACATTAATAATATCTAATTTCCTATTATATTTTATGAGAAAATGGACCTATTATGAAGTGGCTGTGATGGTTGTTCTATAATTGTTATTATTCGGGTTATATGCTATTTATAAGCATGGATTTATGATGGATTCAAGCTATGGATCTTATCATGTTTGATTGGTATATTAATGGTTTTCAAACCAATGAACTAATCGGTGTTATTTCATCTATTGTGAGAGGGAACTATAACTTCTACATTATTATTAGATAAGTTTCAAATCTTTATGTACAAATATGAAATCACGACCTGTAAATTTCATGTTCACCATGTGTTTGATGAAATGACTATCATGTTTAGGTTTGGTTAGGTCAAGTCCCTGTCTATGTTTTGTGTCAATGGATTTTTCCTAGTGTCATTTATCATTTTTTAAAGTCTCATTAAGTTCTGGGCAATGATTGTGAGGCCCTGAAAAGCTAGCTCAGATTTCAGGGTCGTAGGATCATAACTCAGCAATATAGACTATAGTCACTGGGAAGTAGGGTTATTCATGTGAGCGGAGGGTTACAATTATTGTATTCTTTTGTTTTGAAAGTGATTATGGCTCCAATCACTTAAAAAAAAAAGTTAACTCGGGGTTGCGGAACCTAGATTGGTCGTTTAACTCCTGGGGGTCCCGTAGCACCTGAGGGAAGTCAATGAAGTTTATAATTGTCGATTCCACTTCCTTAACTATACATAGGAAGTTGAGTCATGTCATAGTATCCCTCTTCTCATGTTTACCATGTCAGGTCGATGAAAGTGGGTAAATGTGGGAGGTGGAATTAGATTTTCCGTATAATATAAAAAAACTATTACGTTACTTAGATTAATATTACTATAATTATTTGATAATAGTGTCCATTTATCATACAAATTATTATTATAACAACAACCCTTAAAATTACATTCGTAACACCAACCACTTCTTGTCCCATTTTATTTGGGTTTTGTTGCTACAAGGTTGTATTTGAGATAGGATTTTCCCAAGAGGAAAACTTGGTGCTTTCGAATAGAAAAAGGGTCTTCCCCTCCCCATTAGTTTTCTAATTTTGGGATAATTTTTGTGTATAAGTCCATATCTTCCACTTGGTTAGGAAGATCATATTTGAAACCAAGCATTGTATGCAGGAAAATTGGAGGGAAATGTGATTGATTGGTTGTGTTGTTAGTCATCTAAGACAATGGTTTCACTAAATCTAGTTGCATCTACTAGACATCTATAAAAGTTGTTACCTGGGGTTGGACCAACGATGATGGATATCGCAAAGTGTCCTTCATATCCACTTCCATTGATTTCTTTGGCTTTGTTGAGTCATAATTTAAGGCATTCATTAAAGATCCAATAAATGGACTATGTCAAGGCTTAAACATAGAAGGAACACACTTGTGACAATAATATTATGATAACTCATGGATTGAATTACAATGAACCTTTCTTGATATAACACGTCAATCATAATGGAAAAGTTTTTAATCCCTATAATATATCGCATGAAGAGGCAATATAAATATTTGAATTTACTTGGGAGATGCTAGTGGCATTTATTCAAAAGAAAGAAAAATTGTAATTATGAAGGTCATTTCTTGACATTACCAATATCAAGTCACTATCTCATGAGATATTCAGAGTGATAATTTTTTTCTAAGAAGGGTCAATTTGAGCTACCAACCATGACATAGTCTCTAGTGAGGGATAGTTAAAAAATGAGTTATGGTAGGCTAACAAACAAAAATGGAATTTTCATCATCCTCCTAGATGGACAAGTTTCCTTCCATGCCTAAGAGGGGAAGAAATGTGGCTCACCAACAATATATAATTTCCATCTGAAGAATCCACCAACAATCAAGAGAGAGGCTAAATACCTCTAAAATATGGTTCCTAAAAAATAAAGACAAGTTTGAAAAGAGGAGGTTGAAGAGGGACTTCATGGATGTACCTTCGATTCTGGTTTATCTAGAACTAAAGACAAAAATTTGTTTATGGCAACATAATTATAGTTGTCATAGGAAACCCAATTATGGTTTTATGGAAACACAATAATAGTATATCCAGATAATATGAATTTTGTTCAAATGTTATTAATATTATCCAAGTAATTTAGCAAAACAAATATGTTATTTATGTTAATACGCTACTAATATTATTATAATGATTTGATAATAGTTTCGATTTATCATATAAATTATTATTATAACACCAACCCTTAACATTACAGTACATTCATTGCATTCATAACACCAACCATTTATTTTCACATTTGATTTAGATTTCGCTGCTACACGCTTGTATTTTATATAAGCTTTTACCAAGAGGAAATCTCCGTGCTCTCGAAGAGAAAAAGGACCTTTCCCTCCACATTATTTCGCTAATTTTGAGAGATTTAGTGAGTCTAATTCCATATATTCCACTTAGCCAAGGAATTGATTTGTGACATCAAGCGTCATATGCTAGAATATTTGAGGGTAATGTGATTGATTGGTTGTGTTGTTAGTTATCTAAGAAATTGGTTGCACTAGATCTAGCTGCATCTTCCAAAGATCTATAAAAGTGGTTACCTAGGTTTGAACCAATGATTATGTCTATCCCAAAGTGTCCCTCATCTCTTGATCCATATATTTTGACTTCAAATATGCATACATAATCACATTTTAAAGATCATGTAACCATAATATTTATATACATAAATTAAGTGGAAATAAACAACAACCATGAGAACAAAAGACACAACTAGTTGATAATAGAGTTCACCCAGTGTGGGCTATGTCTCTAGGTTCTGCTCAATGTGGAGAGGAATCTTTCATTAATCCTCAACAAAAATAAAATTACATGCATGTACAAATGACACCTTATACCTCCACTTCCGTGGACGGCCTAAAAATTCACAGCTTTGATGAAAAAATGGACTGAACCATTCAATTCCTAGCGAAAAATCATGAAAAATGATTGTAAACTTGACCGTTTTCTGCTTCAGTGAAAATCTTGACCTTTGGGAATCTCAAATATTCCCCAAAGATTCCTTCTTGTTGGTTCATTGAAATTTTGTTGCTTAGATAGAAAATATAATGTCACCATGACACTCCTTGCGAAACAATGCGTAAAATGAGTATAAATTTGGCACGGTTTTGAAATTGTCAAAATTTGGCCCTTAGAGAATCTTTTAGATTCCTCATGATTCCACAAAGGTTACTCTTTGAAAATTGACTGAAGATATGTTGCTCAGATGAAACATATGACTTCACCATTGTTCTCCTTGCAAAAAGCAGAGTAAAATGACTATAAAGTCGGCCTTTTTCTGAAACTACCAAAATTTGGTCGTTAGGGAATCTTTTAGATTCCTCATGATTCCACGAAGGTTCCTCTTTGCAAATTGACTGAATACCCACTGCTCAAATTACAAATCTTCCTTCACCACTACGCTTCTTGCAAAAAAATGAGTAAAATGATTATAAAGTCAACCTCGTAAAATTGCCAAAATTTGGCCCTTAATGAATCTTTTAGATTCGTTGCATATTCCCCTCCATTGGGGTTATGCTCCTTAGTTTCTGTGCTCACTCAAGGTTTCACCTCTACATTGGGTTCTATGCCCCTATTCCCGTATCGAAAATATGAGTTTAAATAAAAAGCCTTCGCATTAATTTTTAAGCCTCCATTACTAGCAGAATGGTTGGTAGTGTTAGTTTGTTTCATCGTTGGCCAATTTTAGTTTTTTTTGGTTATGATTTTTATTTTTAAAAATTATGGACGAAATTTATTGGCTACAATTTTGTGTCATCAGAGAAATTAAGTAGGTGAAAATCTCACTAGTTCTACCCATCGAGAACCATCACCATAGAGTGCCAAATTATTAGCTCGTTAATTTCCGCCAAATTTAGTGACTCTGCTAGATTTAGTCGGACTTCCAAATTTAGTTAGCGCTCTGCTAACTTTAGCCAAGGGGCCTAGTTGACCTAAATTTTATTGGAAACAATGTTTACATACGATGTAGTATTGAGGTTCTATTTGCACTATTGGAAAGATTGTGACGAGTTCATCGATCTGACTTTGGTTTCAAGGTAGTTCAAGAACTTTGATTTTTGAGCCATTCTTGAGCCCCCTTTGATCATTGAGTGTTTCGGGAGGCACATAGATCATTCCTTTACAATGAGGAGATTTTGGTCCTCCAAAAGTATGAACATAATTTGAAATATGTTGTGTTCCTTTTCACAAGAAGAGAATTGACAAGACACAATTCCTTCTCCTTCACCTTTGTTGTTCAGAGACATAAGTGATGAGTTGAAACCTGCATCCTTTGCAAAACTGTTGGACAATATTTGCAAAATACATGTTCAATTACATGGTCAATCATGACCCAATAATCGACATACTTACTAAGAGTTTATACAACACACTCTTTGGTCAAGTGTACATCATAATAGAAATCAATACCATAGCTACCAATAAAAAGGGGCCCAAACATCATTATCTTTCTTTCATAAGTGATGGAAAACACATGATAACTTTCACAATAATTTCTTAACATATGATTTTCAATAATATGAAAAGCTACTATATCTAATAAAACCATCTCCCACTCAACAAAGTTGATAAGTCATCTCCTTCTAGTTGATTTGCTTATTAAATATCTTCATCAACTAGTTTCTTCTTAGGTGATTTCTAAGCATGGAGTATCTGACATGTGGCTCTTTGGTGTCCATCCTTGTTGTAGTAACTACAATGAGTCTTTCTCCTCCAAACATTCTCGATTGTATTGGAATGTTTATTCCTAGTGCACCACTGATAAGTTTCCGTCGAATCTTAAGCATCACTAGAATGATGAAGTGATCTCATCATCTATGATTGGTTGGTCACTGGCTATCTTGGTGCATTCCCCAACATATTTTCTGACCTACCCAATTTTTTCATAATGAGGAAATTTCTCCACTTTGATGGGATTCACAATGCCTTGGCCATTAAAGTTGAGGCCCTTTCCTTGATACCCCATTTTCTTCAACAATTTAGATCTAATTCCTATAGTATGTTTCTCAAAGGCCATGAAATCATCATCATAAAAAGAACACGAAATTGAAGAATCACTTGTTACCTTACGCTTGTTATTCTATAACTTTTCGAACGCCTCCTCCTTCGCATGTAACTGATGTTGTAACCTTTTTTTCTCCTCCTCTAATTCTTTTAGGAGTCTGTTCAGTTCAAAATTCTCCACTTGAATTATTTCATTGATCTCTTTGAGTTCTTGGAGCCATGCAGACTGGGTTTCCCTTCTCACCTTTGGCATAATGTCTGTTGAGATAATTTCCTTGTGGACTAAATTGGAACCTAAGTCAATAGGTCCACCTTTTGTAATCCCAAGAGCTGCAATCTTCATTTCATCACCTAAGTCCAAAACTAGGTCAATTGGTCCAACACTTGAAAATACTGCAACTATTATATTTTCATTATCCTCTGATTTTGATTCTTAGTATTTTTGCACAATTGCAACTACCTTTTCCATCTCCTTTCTGTCATTCCCATGAGGCCCCAATTCTGGATGTAGTTTCTAGTAATATTCCTCATCATGCCCTTGTTTCTCACAATGATTACAAGAATGCTTTGCTTCCTTTCTCTTAGTAGTTGTTGTCCTCTTTGGGTGGTGTTCTAGTTCATGCTTCCTCATACTTTCAGGATGTACAACCTTCACACTAGATTCATCAAGAGTTTTAGGTTCAAATAATAAAAATGAATGAAAAAAATAACTATGAAAAGAGTTAATATATTTCATCAACGTCTAAGAAGTGTCTAGTGGAGTATTCAATCCTAATGTTTGTTTCCTAAACTCCTCTATAAAATTATGAATAGTTTGACCTTTAATTTGTTTCAAATGTTTCCATTCCATCATGGTCTTTTGTTTGTAACCCAATGGGTAAAACTATCCTCTTAAATCATAAATGAACTCAAACCAAGACGAAATAAGTTTATGACTACTCTTACCACCTTTCTTAAGCTTTGCTTCCCAAGAGACAAGAGAAATGTCACTCAATCAAATGGATTCTTGATGGATCTTGGCTTCATCCTCTTTGATTCATTGGATGTGACAATATAGTTCAACCTGTCTGGTCGAGTTATTTATCTTTTTTGCATTAGATTCTCCACTAAACTAGGCAGAGAAAATTTGAATTCACAGAGAAGATAAATAAGAAGTACTTTTGCTGGAAGATGGAGAGGGTGGTTCAGGAGGCTTTTCTCCCCCTCCTTCATGATTCACCAAGGAATTATCATCTAGTCGTTCTTTCTTCTCTAGTTTCAACATTGTTTTCTCATACTATGCAAACAATTTGTCCACGTTTTCTGCCATGGTGTAGAAGGTCTTATGAAAGTTTCTCTCCTCCTTCAATTAAGCATCTTCATATACCATTTTACCTCTTCATCGTGCATGCCCTGCTTTTGGATCAAAGGACATAAATTTTCCTTCACCTATTCAGACCTTTTCCTTGGTTATCATACACTTGTAATTCATATCAATAGAAGACCCGCGCTTATACCAACCTTGATCCAGATCTTTTCACTTCAAAGATGTATACAAAATTTCATTTAAACAACATGTAAGCATAATATGCATATACATAAATGAAGTGGAAATAAGCAATAGCCATGTGAATAAAATACACAATAAGTTGATAACAAAGGTCACCTAGTGTGGACTATGCCTCCGAGCTATACTCAATGTGGGGAGGCCTCTTTCATTAATCTTCAACAAAAATAAAATTACATGCATTTAAAAAAGACACCTCACACCCCCACTTTTGGAGATGCCATGAAAGTACACACCTCTATTGAATAAATGGATTGCACCATTGAATTTGTGGTGAAAAGTCATGAAAACTCATTGTAAACTGGAGCCTTTTCTACTTCGGTCAAAATCTAGACCTTAAGTAATCTCAAAGCTTCCTTGCTCCTTGATTGGAATTTTTCTACTCATATGAAAAAATTGACTTCATCACTACACTCGTTACAAAAAATACAGTGAAATGAGGATAAAGTCAGCCTGTTTCTGAAGCTGTCAAAATTTTTCCCTTAGGGAATCTTTTAGATCCCTCATGATTCCGCAAATATTCCTCTATGCAATTTGACTAAAGATATAACGTTGATATGAAAAATAAGACTTTGCCATTATGCTCCTTACAAAAATCTGAGTAGAATGAATATATAGTCGACCTAGTTCTTAAACTATCAAAATTTTTCCCATAGGGAATCTTTCAAATTGTTCATGATTCCACAAAGATTCCTCTCTTCAAGTTGAATGAAAATTTGCTACTTAAATGAGAAATATGACTTCACCACTACACCGCTTTTGAAAAACTACGTAAAGTGAGTATAAAGTTAGTCTCATTTTGAAACTCTCAAAATATAGCCCTTAGTGAATATTTTAGATTCTTTGCATATTCCCCTGAATCACGGTTCTGCATATCGGTTTTTGTGCCCGCTTGGGTTTCCACCTATGCATTGGGTTATGTTCCCATGTTTCGTTGTTGTAAATATGAGTTTAAATAAAAGAAACTTGTTGTTGGTTTTTAAGCCTTCCTTCCTGACACAATGGTTGGTAGCATTAATTTGTTGGGTCATTGGCCAATTTATTTATTTTTTTGGTTATTTTATTTTGTTTTAAAAAAATTGCAAAAAAAATTTGTTGGATGAAATTTTGGGGTCACCAGAAAAATTAACTAGGCAACAATTGTGCCAATTCTGGAAATAGTCGTCACAAAGTGTCAAATTGTTGCCTCACTGATTTCCACAAAATTTATTAGCTCCACCAGATTTAGTCAGGCTTTCATATTTAGTTCGTGCTGCGCTAACTTTAGGCAAGCAGCCTAGTTGTCCAACACATTGACTGCCCATAACGTTTGCATACATTATTAGATTGAGGATTCATTTATGTCATTAGAAATATTATGACAAGCTCTTTGATCAGACCCTAGTTTACTGGGAATACAATAACTTTTATCTTTGAGCCTTTCATGAGCCCTCTTTTATCACTGAGTGTTTTGAGAGCCACCTAAATCATCTCCACTTCCATTGACTTGTATGGCCTTATTGAGTGAGGTGTTTCTAAATCTACCAATGGCTCATATTTATTATGGAATATCCCATTTACACCCACCCCCTTTTCCTTTATATATTTCGAGCTGCACGTGAGGACTTGGGGTTTCTATTACTTCTTTCCACTACCATAAATCCATCATCATATTGAGATTTTTCAAGAATAAAATTGGTATTTATGCCACTAAAGGGAAGGTGTGATATATGTGGCTATCTTTTTGGCATCAATGGTAACTAAAAGGAATGTGCTCATAGTCTAACTCTTACTTACACAAGTAATCCTAAAAGTTATGATCTATTGGTTATAACAAGTGCTCTCAGATGTTCATGTAGACACAGATTCTTGCATAAGATATGTATTTTCCTACTTGGTGGCCTCAGATAACTTGACAAATTTGCTTAACACTTTATTGATACATGCTAATATCTCCACATCCCAAAACTCATAGGGAAGCGAATGCATATAAATTCACATTAGTTTCACAGTAAAATATTCTTTTTCTAAGACAAAATGATCTATCCAAAACCATAGGCAAATTCTTGCTAATTTAAAGAATGTGAGTCATTTTTGGTCCTTCAGACCTGAAAACACAATCGTAAAGAATCCCCTTGGTGCCAATTCTAGTTTTATCTATCCCTTGAGCTTCCAATTTTTGTAAGCCCAATGGGTGAGGGTTTCTCAGTGGACCATACCCCAAAGAAATTTTCAATGAGTGCATATGAATTTACCAATTAGGTTTGAATTAACTTTGAACTTTAGATCAACAAATGCCTTTAGTAGACAACTCATTAGTCTTTGCCTATTGGCTTGGCTTCCTAAATTGTGATTAATATTTTACCCTCCATTTTTGTGAGTTCCTTCAGAGAATAAATGACTATTGGAAGAATTTATGTTCCGTCCTCTGATATTAGCCATAGGAAGAGGAACTAGGAAGATAAAAAGTATTATGCATAAATTATGCTTCGTAGAAAAAACTAGGGTTTTGCGGAGCTCTTCTACTATGAAACTATATGTTCACCTTTATAATTTTCCAATATTACTAGCATATCTATACAAGTTTAGTGGCTAGTGAATTCTTATAGGCATCAACCAATAATAAACATCAAAACACGTGTTTCATGATACATCTCAGGTTGCGAAAATTAGAAAGATACTAAAGAATAACTAATTTATAACTTTATTAATACTATTATTATTATAAAAATAATTACACCAATAGGTATCTATATTTTGGAATAGGACATCCTTAAATTTAAATTTTTTCAATAGATATTAAGTGAATTGTAGAGATTTAAAATCCACGCAATATTCTAGAATATTCACAACAATATATACAAATCAATGTTTGATATTTATTTCTGAAGTAGTTATGCTCTTTCTCCCCTTTCAATTAAATTTATTAATTAAAAAAAATGCGATATGAACATTTCTCATACAAAGTGGGTCATGGTTTTTCGAGAATGTTGTATTGATAGAGCATGGTATCACAACAAATGCTGTTAAGTAATTAGGAATCTCATGATGAACTGGGAGCAAATTCCGTAGTGAAGAACCTTGTTCATGTCCTTTAGATGCATACATTTTTAAATTATATATTAATTCTGTCTACTATTTAGTAATATTAATAATAATAGTAATTTAAAATAGAGTTTTAATTTAGCAAGTTTTTATGGGTTTTTTTTCAACAACTTCAGATGTATCATGTAATAAGTGAATAATTGCTTTGATTCCCATCTTCTTTTACCATCCATATAATTTATATCACTGTGCTAGTTAATATATAAGGTAAATATATAAACATTTAAATAAAAATTGTAGCAATATTATTAAACACAGAGATATATTTCACTCTACCATTGAGATTATTACTCTATAAATAAGATTTTTTAAAATACCATAAATCAATACAATGGTTTATCAATAACACATGATCAAAAAATCATAACTCACTTCTTATGACACTTGTTCATATGATATATTTTTAAAACTAATCAATTTAATTAAAAAGGAAAGAAGTGCACAATTAATTTGAAGATAAATATCAACTTTTGATTTGAATATACTACTATCAATATTTTAGAATTTATGTGGAATCAGTATTGTCCCCCTAATAATTACTATGTCACTTCTTATGCAGTTACATTTACGATTAGTTCGAAGCTATCAGTTTGTTCGTACTAACGTAATTTTTCAAATTTCCATAGTTAAAATTAGGATTTTGGAAAAAAAAAATTCACCTCAGCGTGCCACCACATCCTCATCTCTGGATTTCGAGGGTCAACATCATGATGCCATGCACGGTAGATCCGATTTAATAATCTAGGAATAGCAAAGGCAAATTCTTTGTACAACTAGGAGTTACATTGGGGTAGTTATAGTGGTGTTAATTTCATTTTAAGAGTGCTGATGCAGAATTTATTATTATTGTTGATGGATCATAGAGAAGCGGAGTTAGTTATTATTTTTTGTTCAAAGTGGTTATTTTTTTTTTCTATGTGGCGCTCATTGAGGCTTGATATCCTACTTCTATGATAGTGTTTTTTGTGTGGAATTACTTCAATTTGTCAAGTTTTCCATGGTACCAGGTGAGTTTTATTTTCACTTTGGTGTTGGAAATAATACTAAGAGGGGGCGTGTGTCAATAACAATTCATTAATCCTTCATTTCCCAATCAGGTTTATATACGCTACTTCAGTGAAGTGAACTTGCATGTGCACGCTATTGTGATTAAAGAAACCAACATATACTCAGAGAACTTATGATTTAGTTAATTTATCATGTGTTGATCTTTAATCAATGCATAAGTATCTTATTATACAGTAACTATGTGCAGTAATAACAAAATAAAACATCACACATAACTAACAAACATGGACACCAAGATTTAAGGTGGAAACCTAATCGAGGAAGAAAACCACATGTTGTTATCATCTCTATCTTCTTAATATAAAGAAAATTGGTTTATAGTATTGTACTGGTGTAGACTCATACCATTATGTAGGCACCCACCTGCACAAGGCTACAACCTTCTCTCATTTTCTAGCTTCTACTAGAAGGGAGCTACAACCCCCTAGCTCTTGTACTAGCCAATATGTTTACTAGTAAGTTGGCGGCGACCTACAGAAGGCTACGATCTTCGCTCTTCCTCCAGGGACCACATTTCATTAATTTTCAAACCAGATTCACCTAGTACACAACAACACAATATGAAGGCCTTGTTTCTTCAAATTTTCACACTAGACCCATCAGAAACTTTGAAGCTCAAAATCTATAATAATAACTGCATCAACTAATAATGAGTCAATCTGAATAGTGAGATCACTATCACCAGAGCATTGTGCTAAACCCAGAAACCTACATCATCATTCAGAATCAGTTGCAACCTAAAAAATCATACATCCGAATGTATACTCTACCTTAATGAACCCGACCTGCGTGTATACACTACTTCTTGTAACAAAACCTACGTATACCTCTAAACTACTAAATCATACAAACTTCTAAATCAAATATGTAATAGCTAGTAATATGCTAAACATCTACTATCAATTTACATAGATCTAGATAGTTAGCAGTAAGGATAATCCTTCTCACTTAATCAATCAATCAAGCAGAAACTTCTTATGCATTCAGTTTTACTTTCAGATCTAAGAAGACTTTATTCACAGACAATATTAAAACAACAACATTGATCAGATAGATCAGTCATTTATGAACAACAAGCTTTTCTTTTGCATACTCTAATTGGAAGAGTTGAACTTGCATGTATACACACCTTTACGAAGGCTAACTAGTGTATAGATCTACAAATATTAACTTACAACTTTGCTGCTATTTCAGAATTCAGACATACCCAGATCATGACATTCAAAAAATAAAACATGGGTAAGAAATTAGATCTAGCCCAAACAATATCAGATCATACAATGATAAGTCATCTCAGGGCTCATGATCCTGATCCAACATTGTATCCAAGGTGCACAAAATATTTCAGATCATATCAAAATCATAGTCCCTGCAACATAAAATATACTTCAGTTATAAGTATTCGTCAAAAACCCTTTCACTTGCACACTTGGTTCTTTGATCCTCTCCTCATTATATATTTTTTGGCCTTCCTCAATACCTTAGACCAAAACAATACATAGAGCCTGTGGTATTCTTTGACGAGTTCAAATAACCATTACACCATTCAATATTGTGAGCTAATACCATGGTATTGATCCTTAGTATTATTTAATCATAAATTTCCTTGATTCCCAACCCATATGCGTTTTTCCTCTTGTGAAAGTGCATGCATACATATATGCCATTTTTGTTCTACGAACCAGGGTGTATACACTACTTGGATAAGGTGAACCTACATATACAACTTAAACTCACTTAAAAAATCCTTTTTATTCAACTGCTTGATTCTGATTTCTAGTCCTTTGTTCCAACTTCCTGTTCTTCTGTAACATTGCATTGTTAGCTCTGCATTGACCTGTTACACTATGAGTTTCCTTTTATCAAATTTGAGCTGACATGTGAGTGAGCTTCTATCAAGGACAACACCTGTACCATAATGCCAACAATATCCTCCTTTGGACTTGATGGAAACCATATTGGTGTTGATTACTGCAAGTTGTAGAAACTATTGGAGATATTAGAAACTGCTAGATATATTAAGCAACACCAAAATACTCTCCCCCTTTGACATCAAGGGCAAAGGGCAGACCAAGATATTCTCCCTTTAAGATACACTATGTTATCCATGCTCCCCCTAAGTACATGTAGATTCTATAGAGATATTTTTCAAAAGAATAACATGACTCTATAACTCAACTATGTGAGTATGACCTTCCTATCACCAATGACTCATACATACATTAATCACCCGACCAAGTGGCGATACACCAAATTTGACCTAGCCACCCAACCAAGTGGGGATATATCGACTCTTTATACATGACTGAAATAAAACAATTATTACATTATCCTTCCCATGCATAGTGGCGATACAAATTTCATCATATGTCCAATAGGAATCATTCGAAAATAGACTAAGATAGATGGTGACATAGTACACCCTATATCTTTACATGACCTATGCAACAATGAATATCTGAAAGAATAGTTGAAATCAATGACCATAATGCCAACAATGTAGAATGTTTTTGAAGGCTAATGTTCCCCCTGAACCTGTGCTACCCACTATTTTTCTATAAGGAAAACATACACGCTCCTTCAGCCACAGAAACTTGTGTATATAGATGACTATCCTTCAAGAAACCTGCATATAGGAACCTTCTTTTGAAAACTAGATTTGACGACAGGATGATGCAGAAACTACTCCGAGATTTTTTCTGAGATATTGAAATGTTTCTTTGGGAAGCAGTTTGGGAAATATATTGACAACCTATTTTTTGGAGGGAACATATTCCAATTTAACCTTTTGTTGAAGCACTTTTTCTCGTAGAAAACGGTACTTAATGGCTATGTTCCTGGTCTTGGAGTGCATGACAAGATTTTTCGAAATACTAATAGAACTTGTATTATCACATAAAATGGAGATGGGTGGAGAACATGTGATTTGAATGTCTTGCAATGTTTGCATCATCCACAGTAGTTGTCTGCAACAAGATGCAGTAGCCACATATTTTTCCTCAACTTTAGATAAGCAATCAAACATTGTTTTTTATTGAACCACGATAGTAACCATGATCCCATATAGAATGCACATCCACTGGTGCGTTTTTTTATCATCAATATTTCCTGCCCAATATGCATCTGTATATGCATGAAGAGTAAGATCTATATCTTTAGGATATCAAAGACCAAAGTCTTGAGTTCCTTGAAGATATTTGAATATTCTTTTTATAGCCTGAAGATGTGATTCCTTTGGATTTGCTTGGAACCTTCCAACAATTCCTACTACCTGCATGATATCAGGCCTAGTACCTGTTAGATAGAGTAGGCTTCCAAACATAGATCTGTATGTTGATTGATTCAGTGTATGTGATTCATCGTTAGAGATGAGACTACATCCTATTATCATTGGAGTACATACTAGTTTAGAATCTTCCATTCCTTATTTCTTCATAACCTTCTTGAGATATTTGGTTTTTGAAAGAAAGATACCATCTTTTGTTTGTTCTACTTGTAGACCAAGAAAATAAGTTAGTTCAACAAGTAAGGACATTTCAAATTCTTACTGCATAACCAAAGCAAAGTTCTGACTCATAGATTCTTGATTGCTACCAAAGATGATATTGTCATCATAAACAACAGTAATTAATAGTTTATCATTGTCACTTTTGGTGTATATGTTGTTGTCTACAGACCCTTTTGTGAACCCTTGCTATAGTAGATATTTGTCAAAGTGATAATAGCAAGCCCTTGGAGCTTATTTCGGTCCATAAAGAGCATTTTTGAGCTTGCATACAAACTTTGCATCATTTCCCAGAATGAATCATTATGGTTGTTCAATATAGACTTCTTCTTCTAACTCTCCATTAAGAAATGGAGATTTTACATCCATTTGATACACTTTGAATTTCCAAAAACTTGAAAGAGAAAGAAACATTTTTATGGCTTCAAGTCTAGAAATAGGTGCAAATGTTTCTTAAAATTCTATACCTTCCCGTTGAGCATACCCTTTACATACAATTCTTTCTTTGTTTCTAATAACCTCTCCATTTTCGTTCAATTTATTCTTGAATATCCATTTTTGTTCCTATAACATTTTTATCAAGAGGTCTAGGAACTATTTCCCAAGTATGATTCTTTTCAATTTGGTCAAGTTCTTCATTCATTGAATTAAACCAACATTCATCTTTGCTAGCTTCATTAATATTCTATGGTTATATGGAGGATAGTAATGTTAGATAAATGGAAGTTCCTGCAAGAGTTCTTCTTGTCTATACTCTAGGCCCTTTTTCTCATAGAATTCGACATTCTGGATGATTCTTTTGAACATACCTGGATGGAGTCTTTTCCCTGTTAGTTGTATCTTCTTCTGATGCTTCATTGGATTGTTGCTCTATATAATTTTGGTTTGATACAGGAAAACATTTGTCATTTTCCTCATTGTCATCTTCCTTTGTTGATTTCATATGTTCTGGATTTCTGCATGCTTCACCAATTACTACATCAATTCTTTCAACAATTTTTTAAAGTCTCTTATTATAACATTTGTATCTTTTACTTCTAGATGAGTAACCAAGAAGATTCCTCCATCCTCTATGGGTTCAAACTTACCAAGTTTGTCATCAGTGTTTTTAATGAAACATTTTCTTCCAAAAACACTAAAGTTTTTTACAGTAGGAGGCTTACCATACCAAAGTTCATGTGGAGTTTGATCGCTATTTACCATGACATTAGATTTGTTGAGAATAGCCACTGCAGTAAATGCAGCTTCACCCTAGAAGCTAACAGGAGTTCCAAATTCATCAAGCATAGCTCGAGCTGTTTGTTGAACTTTTTTGTTCATTCTTTCCATTACACCATTTCGTTGAGGAGTTTTGGCAACATAGAACTGCCTTTTTATTCCATGTTGTTCACAAAAATAAAAAAGTTCATGTGATATGAATTGTCCCCCTCGATTAGATCTTAGACATTTGATTTTTTGATTTGATTCATTTTCAACTAAATCTTTGAAGGCTTTAAACATTTCAAATGCTTCTTCTTTATGCTTTAGTAGACCTATCCAACACATTCTAGAGAAATCATCAATGAATAAAATAAAGTATTCTTCTCCATGAGGAGAATTTTTCCTTCTTGTTCCACACACATCAATAGGTATGAGTTCAATATGCTTACTTGCTGATCCTTCATTTTCACTCTAGTTTGCTTGCGAGCTTGACATGGTTTTCATATGCTATTTTTTGGGATGCTGATATTTAGAAGATCACAAACTTCCTTGAGCCTGCATGCTTTTCTTATTTGAGAAAATCTTACATACCCCAATCTTCTGTGCCATAACCAATTTTCATCTGTTTTGATTAGATATAATTATTTTTGTCCTCCTTTCAATATGTATAGATTGTTTGGAGTTCTTGCACCTTTGATTACGGTCGTTCTTGTATCAATCTCATGAACCACACATCCATTCCATCGAAACAAAACTTTATTTCCTTGATCACACATTTGATTGACATTCAACAAGTTATGTTTTAAACCATCAACATACATGACATTTTGAGGTTTAACCTTTTCTTTAAAATAAAGAGAACATTTACCTTTAATGACAACAAGTGTGTCATTTCCAAAGGAGACATTCTTTTCCTTTTCTAAAGCATTATATGAATGAAGTTTTTGTTTATCACCTGTCATGTTTTGAGATAATCCATTGTCAATGTACCATTGATTTTCTTGTCCTTCTGCAAAGAAAGCTATGCCACATCTTTTTTATTGAAATTCCTTCTTTATCCATACCCTAGAAATTGATGATGTTTTATCCTTTTGAAGTGCTCGCTGAAATTTTCTGCTGTATTAAGATTCTTCATGACCAAAGTTATTACAAAAATTAACATTCAATTTCATCTTCAAGAGGAGAAAATTTATTATAATAACTTTTCTTGATTCCTATTACGCTCCTTTGATTTCATGCTTCTCTGGTCATGATAGTTTTGTAAACAACACATTGAGCATCCTTATGCCCAAAGTTATGGCATGAAAAACATTGTCCATTAAAGAAGTTTATGTGATCATATCGTATTTTTGGTATTGTTTACCTTTTGGTTGATTTTTCTATTGATGTTCATCCTTGGAGTAAATTGTGCATGATTTACTCGATGAGTACTTTTAGGATTTTACTAATGATCGACATATTGTTCACTAGTCCTTGATGCATCAAGATAGCTTATGGTGGATGATGATGGCTTTTGTGATTAGGATGATTCTTCAGTATATCCAATCCTATCTTTATAAGAGGAGAACGATGAACCTTGATGATTTCATTTAAATTTTATGATCCTTTAGCAAATCTAAGATTAAGAGATTTTGTCTTCTCAAGTTCTTTCCTTAGACCCACAACTTCACATTCTAGTTTTTCATTGTGCTTTCCTCTTTTAGTGAGTTGATGTGTCAACATCTCTATGATCTTATTATTTTCTTCCAAACAGATTTTGAGTTTAGTGATATCTTCAAGAAAATCTTCCTCTTCTAAGGCATCCAAAAGCCATCATTGTCATAAGCCATCAGTAGTTTATAACCTTGTTCAATTTCATCTCCCTCACTATTATATAATCCATCACTATCTTCATGAGTATAGTAACTTCTTATATTAACAACCTGTTTTCTATAGATTTTTTCAGATTTATTCCTTTTTCATGATTACCTTTATGAGGAAATTTTGTAGCATAATGGACAACTCTACCACAAGCAAAGCATTTGAATGGTAGCTTGCCTCTGAATCTTTCGAAGCCCCGTTGAATCTTCTTGACAAAGTTTACATCATCTTCTTCTTTTGAAATATATTCTAATTCATTATGCTCTTCCTTTCCTTTTCCTTTAGCTGAAGCTTTGAAAGCGACTTCTCTCATATTTGATGGACGTCCTTTCCTCATTTCAAAGTCAGTTATAATTCCATGAAGTTGAACCACAATAATAGATTGAAGATCCTTCTTTTCTTCTATGGCAGATACTTTTGACTCAAATTTAGAAGACAAGGATCACCAAATTTTCTCTACTAAAGTAGTCTCTTTTATCTCTTCATCTAGATTCTTCATACAATTAACAATCTCATCTACACATAAAAAGTAACTAGCAAAACTTTCATCACTATGCATCTTAAGAGTTTCATACCGAATTCTGAGAGTTTGGAGCTTAGCACATTTTAACTGGGAGTTTCCTTCGTAGCTCTAGATGATTTTGTCCCATATTTCTTTGGTTGTCTTGAGTTTCATGACGTTGACTAATTCTAATTCTAACAGACTTCCCAATAAAGTATTGATTGATTTGGAAATCATTTCGCATAACTTCCTACTTGATGTATTTGTAGGTATTTTTGCTAGAAATTGGTATGCTCCTTGCACAATTTCCCAAACATCGGCTCCAAGCAATTGAGGATAGTCTTTGGTTCTTATTTTCCAATATACCAAGTTTTTCCCATCGAAGATTGGTGGTTTGACAGATCCCACGCCTTTGTGATTGTTCATCTTGAATGATCTCCCTTCAAGCGATCAAGCTTCTTATGAAGGATCTCCTTTGATACTAATTGTTGGAATTAATACTAAGAGGGGGGGTGAATCAATATTTACAATTCATTAATCTTTCATTTCCGAATCTGATTTATATAAGCTACTTCAGTGAAGTGAACTTGTGTGTGAGCACTACTGTGATTAAAGAAACCAACATATAACCAAAGAACTTATGATTTAGTTAACTTATCATGTGTTGATATTTAATCAGTACATTTGTATATTATTATATAGTAACTATGTGTAGTAATAATAGAATAAACCATCACACATAAGAAATACACATGAACACCAATATTTAAGGTGGAAACCTTATGTGGGAGGAAAACCACCTACTACTATCATCTATGTCTTCTTAATATAAAGAAAATCGGTTTACAATCTTGTACTAGTGCAAACTCATACCAGTACACATGCACCCACTTGCATAAGGCTACAACCTTCTCTCATTTTCTAGCTTCTATTGGAATGGAGCTACAACCCCTAGCTCTTGTACTAGCCGATATGTTTACTAGTAAGTAGGCGCTAGCCTATAGAAGACTACGAATTTCTCTCTTCCTCCATGGACAATGCTTTATTAATTTTCAGACTAGATGATTTTGGTACAAAACAATACAATATGAAGGCCTCATTTCATCAAATTTTCACACTAGACCTATCAGAAAATTTGAAGCTCAAATGCTATAATAATAATTGCATCAACTAACAACTAGTCAATATGAACAGACATATGATTGTCACCAGAACACTGTGCTAAACCCAAAAACCTGCATCATCATTTAGAATTAGTTGCAACCTCAAAAATCATGCATCATAATTTATACAATACTTTAATGAACCCTACCTGTGTGTATACACTACTTCATGCAACAAAACCTGCGTATACCTCCAAACTACTGAATCATACAAGATTATGAATCAAATCTATAGCAACCAGTAATATTTTGAACATCTAATGTCAATTTATAGAGATCCAGATAGTCAACAGAAAATATAGTCCTTCTCACTTAATCAATCAATCAAACACAAACTCCTTATGCATTTAGTTTTACATTCAGATCTAAGAATACTTCATTCATAGAAAATAGTAAAACAATAAGACTGATGAGATAGATTAGTCATTTCCAAACCCCAGGATTTTTGTTTTTTCATACGCTACTTGGAATATTTGAACCTACGTGTATACGCGCCTTTACCAAGGCTAACTAGCATATAGATATGCAAATATTAACTTGAAACTTTGCTGCTATTCCAAACATTAGACATACCTAGATCATGAAATTTAAAGAATAAAACATGCGTAAGGAATCATATTTAGCCCAACCAATATTAGATCATAAAACGATAAGTCATTTCAAGTGTCATGACCCTGATCTAACATCATATCCAAGGTGCACAAAATATTTCAGATCATATCATAATCATAGCCCCTACAACATAAAATATACTTCAGATAGAAGTATTCATGAGAAACCCTTTCACTTTCACACTTAGTCCTTTGATCCTCTCCTGATATATTTTTTGGCCTTCCTCAATACCTCGGACCAAAACAATTCTTACAGCCTGTGGTATTCCTAGACAGGATCAAATAACCATTACTCCACCCAATATTGTGGGCTAATACCATGGTATTGACCCTTGGTATTCTTTAATCCTAAATGTCCTTGATTTTCCAACCCATACTTGCTTTTCCTCTTGTGAAAGTGTGTGCATATATATATGCTCAATTTTTTCTATGAAACAACGTGTGTACGTTGCTTGGATAAGGTGAACCTACGTATGCAACTTAAATTGACTTAAAACATTCTTTTCCTTCAACTTCTTGATTCTGATTTGTAGTCCTTTGTTCCAACATTTGTTATTTTGTACCATTTCCATGTTACCTCTAAATTGACCTGTTACACTATGAGTTTCCTTCTACTAAATCTGAGCTTACCCATGAGTGAGTTTCCATCAAGGAAAACACCTGTACCATAATTCCAACATTCAGTGGGTGCAAGAAGTTAGGTTTTCATGCAGAATGCTGAAGCTGTTAGACTATGTGGAATGACACATATTTTCCAACCTCCTCGATGAATATTTGGCAGGTAAATGTATAAGCATTATTTTCTGGTATAATGGTCGTGGTACATAATTTTCAGTTCTAATAGTTTGTTGTTTTGCGAAATTTGTAGGTGAGAATTTAGAATTTAGATCATAAAAGTAGTTTGAGTAAGGGGATTGCTGAATTCTAGTGGTAAAAACGTGGTAAGTTTTTGAGTTCTCTTTGTGAGTAAACTCAGTTTTAATGGGTGATAAGTGCTAAATACATTTCTAACTCAAGTTTCAATGATTTGGATGCAATTTGGTAGGAATAAACAAGTAGTGACTAACCAAAGATATGTTGCAGGTCGACCCATATTTTCATTTGCAGAAGTCCTATGGGAAAGGTATCGAACTTGATTCAATATTTTATGTTTTTAAATCGTCTACTGACCTGGATTCCATGATTTTGTGTAGCAGTTACGGTGAAGATCTCTGGGAACTTTCTCTAAAACTTGTGAAGTCGGGAGTGTAGGGTTATTTTCATTTTCAGAAGGCTCATGAGAAAGGTGGCGGATTGATCAAGACTTATGCAGGAACACAATAAAATATAGAAATACCCATATACATAGAGATGCAGCAAAAATAAAAATTCATTTCATTAATATCAAAGAACTGAAATATGTTTACATACATAAGTAAAAGTAAACTAGCTAGGGTGATGGTAGCTTATCTCCAGAAGGTATGTGGTCGCCACATGCCTATGAATTGTGTTGCAACGAGGCTCAAGGACCTATTTATTATTGAAAAATAAGGGAAAACCATCAATCACGGAAACCCTAACCCCAGGAGATGGAACACCAAGAGTTTTTGGGCACCATTGGGGTTAGTTGGGCAACCAAATTCCTGAGGTGGTAACTTCGTCATATTATCTCTGTTTCGTGCCTACAATACCTTGTTGGAAAGATATCCCTGAGCACTACAATATCTATTGTAGGCCCCTACGTATGGATATGGGCCTGCTGCTAACCCTAAAAAAATGTCGTTTAGTGGGTGAAAATGGCTTCGGAAGTTTAGGACCTGAAAAATGCTAAAAATAGTAAATGCTACAATAAACAAGGAAACAGATGAAATAGACTAGAGGTCTAGGTGGAATAGGAAGGTATCCACCAATATCCACCTCGATCATGAACCCACTGCACATTGTGTTGTTTTATATAGTTGGGGTTCCAGACTTCTATTGACATAAACAACTAGCTCGGGATGAAGATAAGTTTGACCTCAGTTAGACACGACACTTTGTGATGTCGGATGTTGAATCATTTTTGAATTTTAGCAGATGCGTGCATGTAATTTTTTTATATGCCTTTTACATTTTAGACTCATGTATGTAATTTTTTATAGGGCCATTTGTCTCCATTTCAATTTTTTCATTTTCATTAGAGTAGGAAGAATGCCATCGTTGAGATTGGGACTGACTTCGTGGTCGGGTAGTTAGTGTCTCTTTAGAGAAGAATCAAAAGGAAAATGTCGAACTCTAAGCCAAGTTGGCAAAGGCTGAGGTTTGAGGAGTCTTGAATTTGCAACTGACATTTAAGTTAGTTGTTTTTATCTTTTGTAATTTATGAACCATATAAAGATTGTTTTATTCTTTAGAGAAGGGATGATGGGTTTGTATCTTTTAAGCATTTTAATCCTAACTTTATTTTAATTTGTATGTATTTTTTGGATTTATTGTCTTCAACTTTTAGATAGGAAGAATAATAATATTTTTGTATATGTGCTTTAAATAAATGTCTTATAATTTTTTTTTTTTGAATTTATTTCTTTGTTGATAAAAGAATAAGGTATTTTAAATTACATTTATTAAATAATATTTTATGTAAAAGACAAAACAATAAATTATAGACACATATGTTTGTTTTGTGGACCTTTGTAGAAGCAAGTCGGAGGTCGGGTTGAGTATGGGTTTGGAGGTGGTTTTCGTAAACGCGCATAACTATATGCATATATTTATTTTGTGTCTCCCACTGAAAGAAAGTCAAAGGTCAGACCCCACTATGACATCGAAGGTCAACATTTTCGTTTGAATGGTTTCTCTAGACATGCACGAATACTAAAGTCCCAGGCCAATTCAACTTAGAATCTAGGTTCATAGTTGTTATTGTTATTATTTCTAATAAACAACTTAAATGATGTCTATGATGAGTTTTATCATGAGTTGATATGTTACAAATTAAATCTTAAATGTCTTAAAATAATAATTTGTTGAATTTATTTATTGATTGATGAAAGAATAAAGTATTTTAAATTTCGTTTACTAAATAATATGTTATGTGTGAAAAAAATAAATAAATTATCGACATGTACTTTTTTTTGGACCTTTGTAGAAGAAATTTAGAGGCCGACCCTAACTATGAGATTAGCGGTCAACATAATGGTTTGAATGGTCTCTCTAGACACTCTTGACTACTAACACTGCCCGACTGATGTTGGGAAAAATATTGGGGGGGGGGGGTGAATCGGTATTTTCAAGTCAATAACTTTTTACATTTCATATTCATATTTCTATACGCGACTTCACTGAATCGAACCTGCGTGTGCACACGACTATTCTTCAGCCAATTAGTGTGTATGCAGTGAAGTTATAATTCAGTTAATCCATAATATGTTTATCTTCAGTTAGTGCATTAATAATTTATTAACCATTATATAAACATTTACCATGTGCTATAATAAATAAACCATCACACATAAGCAACACACATGAACACAAATATTTAAGGTGGACACCCAATGTGGGAGAAAAACAAGCTACTATTCTTGTGTCTATGTTCTTTGTAATATAAAGAATGATCTATTTACAATCTTGTACTGGTACATACTCATACCAATGCAAATTCACCCACCTGCAGAAGGCTACAACGTTCTCTCGTTCTCCAAATTCTACTGGAAGGGAGCTACATCACCCTAGCTCTTGTACTAGGTGATATGTTTACCAGTACATAGGCACTGACCTCAAGAAGACTAGCACCTTCACTCATTATGCAACTGCTACTAGAAGGGAGCTCCAACCCCATGATCTAATTACTAGCCACTACTCGCAGGAATATTTGACTTCCTCACTTAAGGCTCGATCCCTTAGTATCCTCCAGGGACCACGTTTCATAAATTTTCCAACTGGATACTCCTGGTAGACAAAAATACAATATGTAGGCGTGGGAGAACCATTAAGTAGAATGGAGATAACTGGGGAAGATACCATGGCATATATCTAATTTATCCATTTTTCATCAAATCCAAAGGATTTGAGGATGGTTTCTAAGTAAGCCTGGCTTAACCTATCATAGGCCTTAGAGAGATCCAACTTAATCATCATCTCGGGGAGCTTTCTTGCCTATAGCTAATGCACTATTTCTTGTGAGGCTATAAACCTATCAAGGATTTGTCTACCTTCCATAAATCCAATTTGATTAGGTGATATAAGGTTGGGTAGCAAAGGTTTGAGGCACTTCAAAATTACCATAACAATGATTTTGTATATAACATTACATAACGCAATGGGACAGAACCCTTGCATATCTTCAAATTTTGATATTTTTGGAGAAAAAGTAATGAGAGTGGCATTAATACTAGGGAATACCTTTTGGTTGCAACATGATTCTTCTAGCACCTCTAGAATGTCTTGTCCCATGAAGCTCCAAGTATCTTAGAAGAACTGTGCTATGAACCCATCTGGGCTAGGGGCATTATTTTTTTGCATTCCTTTTATAATCTCTTCGAACTATATCATGACTTCATGCATCAAACAAAATTTTTATCACTGGATACATGTTGGGCGATGTTGCATGTGATCCTTTTAATAGATTCCCAGTGGTCCTCTAGTGGTTCTGTAAGGAGGTCTTTGAAGTGGTTCACCAGTAATTCCTCCATTTCCTCATGTTTAACCCTTTGATTTCCCTCTACACATTTCAAGGAGTAAATTCAATTATGATGCCTATGTTGGAGCATGGATTTATGGAAGAAACAAGTGTTTCGTTCACCTTCCCATAGCTAATTCACCATTGATTTTTGTTTCTAGATTATTTCCTCCTGTTTTCTTCTTTCCTCCAGATGATTGATTAACTGACCCTCTTCTTTCACTAGGTTATTTGATCTCCCTTCTTGGATTATTTGTTGTTGTAGATCCTCAATTCTCTTATTTGACTGATGTTGATCATTCATAATATACCCAAATTCTTCGTTGTTCCATTTTCTTATCTTGTGTTTGAGTTCCTCCAATTTTAGTTGGAAGGTGTGCATGTAGTTACTTCCTCTCTCTTCACTCTTTCTCCACCACTCTTCAATTTTTTTCTAGCAAATTTGGCTCCCTTAACTAGAATGCCTTGAATCAAAAAGGTTGGTTCTTAGGTCATGCCTTCAAGTAGATCTCCAATTTTATCGGCCAATGGTCAAAGCCCATACATGGGAGGATTGAGGCTTCCATGAAGATGTACCTGCTTATAGTTTGCTCTAAAATCAAATATCAATTTAAGCATGAGGTGATTTTGTGGCTTCCTCCCCTCATATTATTCCAAGTATAAACTCCATTAACCGTTGGTAGGTCTAATAGGTGGATCTCCGCTATAAGGTTCCCAAAGGATTCCATATCATCCTTTGTTCATCTCATCCCTCCCTTGTTTTCTACTAGGGAGGTAATCATATTGAAATCTCCTCCTACTACCCATAGGTCATATAGGTGCAGATTCATCAATTTTGTCAAATTTTGGAGGAATGCCCCTTTTTCCCTTGGGATGTGGGGTTCGTACATCTGTGTGAGAAGAACCCATTTTTAGGATCCAATATGGCGAAATTTTCCCGAGAGTATTTTTTGTAGGCTGATCCATTCGTCAGATATTATCTCACTAGGTTTCCAAAGGATCGTAAGACCTCTCGCACTACCATTTCCATCCCAAGTGATTACTTCATACTGGGGTTTGAAATTATTTAGGATTTCCTTCAGTTTTATTTCACTCATATTTGTTTCTTGTGCTATCATGATTCTTGGCTTATCTCTCTCTAATCTATCCTTAATATACCTTTGCTTTCCTCTACTGTTGAGGCCTCATGTATTCTAGGATGCAATAATCATTTCAAGGGTTTGTTGGGTTGGTGAAATACCTCTAACAATGGTACTACCATTTGAGAGTTTACAAGTAGCTCTCCAACCATTTGTATGGATTCGTTCAAAGTTCGTCATCCTAGCTTCTTACCCCATTTACCTTGGGCTCCAGTATCTTGGGCTTGGCTGGCTCTGGAGCCTAAATTCTTTAGTTGGATGGTAATAACTATTCCCTTTTTGGCTTTGTATTGTTGAAATGTTTGCTTATATAGTTGACTCTAATATTCTAGAATGAAACGTTCATCTAGATGCCTCCATTCTTGCAGTAGGCATTTCATCACTTGTTCTTCTACACTGAGATCTTCCTTCTGGTTGTTGATCTCCAAATGGAATTGCTCTACCACTTGCATGGGGTTTTATTTTCCTTGAGTTTCCATTGCCACACTTCACTTGGGCTTGTTCCTCTCTAGGCGGGTTTTTTGGGTGTTTTCCCATTCCATTGGATTGTTAGCGATTGCCACTCCTTCATGCTCCTCTTGTAGGAATTCATACCAGTTTTGCGTGCATTTCTCTTTTTCATTAGGTGTAGATCTATGGTTTTCCAGATGCCTCTAGTTTCTTTTCGTCATACCTCCTGGAACCCTTGACCATTTTCTCTTTCAACCATCTCTCCATCTATTTTCACAGCTCCATGGAATTCATTATAGTTTAGTGGGAAGGCACGGAACAGATGCCCATATTCATGGCAGCGATGACACCTGAAGCGAATGTTCTCGTAGTCAAGGGGATGCTACCATACCTCATCATGGTATTCCAATTTTATGAAATCTGGCAGTGGCTATGTGATGTCCATGTAGACACATATTCTAGCGTAGGAGGTGTACCTTTCCAGTCTCATGGGGTTTGAAACCTTGATGAAGGTTCCAATAGATTTATCAATCCCCTCTAGAATTTCTAGGTGCCAAGAATCCATTGGAAGGGAGAATAGCCAAACCCATAACTAGTGCAGCAAGAAGCTTTTCCTGGTCTGGGTTGTAACATTCCTCCTAGTGTCTTATGAAAATCCCTATGTTGTTGAATAAATATGGACCATCCTAAAAAACTAGCTCTTTGTCCTCTAGATTGGAAAATATCATTGTAAAGAAGCCTTTTGCTCCTAGTTTGAGATCAATGTGGCCCTTTGGCTACCATCTGAGTTGAATCCATTTGATCAGCTCCTTCTCTGTTGGCCAGTTTCTAATAAATTTGTAAATGAGAGCGCAATCTTTCATATACATTTTTTATTCCTCCATCTTGCTGTTAGGAATGATGAATCTTAGCTTTTTCGCTGATCGTGGTAGGAATTGACCTCCCATACCTGCTTGCCACTATGTTCTGAGGACTGGCGGTCCTTTTCTATGACTGCCATTGTTACATGCAGCCACTCTGCGTAGACTAGATTCCCCTACCATAACGTTTCAATAGGAGGGGATCTCTCCCCACTGTCAGAGCTCATGATCCCAATCAATAGGTGGCCGCAGTGTGCTAATACTATATAGTTCCTTCTTCGCCAAAGGTTTCTGCAGGTTTGTGAGGATTAGCTCATGAAACAGTAGTCATGCTTCATCCTCTTAGCCTAGTGTTTCACTGATGAAATATTACTGTTAGCCTCCTGCTGCGGCAGGTATTCATCTTTCATGATTGACATTTTTACATGCCAAATATGTCATACTTTGCAGGCTGCAGTGTTCCATATTTCTACAAGAAGCCATGAAGTGTGCTAGTCCAAATGCCACTGTTGATTCCAATTTTGATGAGTTGTTCCAATTTTGAAGAGTTTTTCATTTAAGGGAGGTCCAAACAGTTTAATCTTGGTCTCCCTAGGTTTCAATTTCCTGTTTTAGAATATAGAGAATGATATCTGTCCAAACAGTTTAATCTTGGCAGATTTGTAGATAGGTAGAGAATCAAAGGGACCCAACTGTTTAATCTGGGCCCTGGCAGAAATAAGTGCAGATTTAGATAGGAAGAATACAAAAGAAAATTGTAAATCTGGGTCTGCAAGTCTAAGTGCACCCAAACCAAAAAGAAGAAAAAATGTTAGGAGAATAGGCTAGGTAGGTAGCTGCACAGTTGCAGAATGATAATTTATGATCAATTTTGTGTTACAAAGTGCTTTATCTTTACAGATCACAGTACAGGCAGTTTTCATGCAAAGGAGCCCAAAGGTGGACATAACTAACTACCCCTTCTTCTAATTCCCCAAGTCACTTCCTAACTTCCCAAAGAGGTCAAGATCTGCTTGATGCCTCTCAGTTTCATCATCATCCATATCAGTTGCCTTGGTGAAGATCTGCTTCACTCAAGGATTTTATTTCTTTTCAAACTCTTTTTTCCCAAAATTAGCCTAAGGTCCCTACCTTAGCGCCTGCTTATCATCTCCATATTAACTACTAATTCTACTAAATAACTCCCTATCAGTCTTCCCCTTTCCCCTACTAAAAGAATGTATATAAAATTCCCCTATGTAAATATCCCCTCCCTGGCAATATAGGCATATCTTTGTAAGTCCGGGAAAGAACAGTCCATCTGGGGCTGTTTTTAGCCCATTCGAGTCATCACAGGGGTTAGATGACACCTGGTCATGCTAACAACCTCTTCCCTAGCCCTAAAAACTCTCAACAACCCTCTCTCCGCCCCTAAACCCAAGTTTTGGGCATAAATTGCTAAACCCGCGCTCATTTTAAACCCATAAAACCCCTTTCACTAAGTTTAAACCCCTGCGCGCATTATTAAAATCGGGATATTCCCTATATATTCGCCCGCCCTAACCCTCCGTCTCTTTGTTCGCCCCGCCAGCCATTATATCTGGCCCGTCCTAGATCTACGATGGGCGGGCCTTTTCATGCGCCAACCGCCTGAGCTTTAGCGTTCGGGAGATGGGCGGTGTTACCTGCCGTACTCCCGCCACACGTCAGGCTCTAGGGTGTGGCGGAGACCCTGCCCCCAAAACCGCCCAGGTGCTAAGGCGGTGCACCCAATACCGCTTAACGCCATTTCCCTTATGATGTCACCCGCCTGCATCACCTCCCTGCCCAGTCACCGCGACACATCGTCCGCCTACGTGGCCCCCTGCTGAGTCACCTGCCACGTGGCCTCCTTCCACCATACCCTGCCACTGTACATGCCACGTCACCATCCGTACATGATGATGTCATCATGCTGATGTCATCACTGACATCACCCGCCGTACGAAGTCACATCTCCTAACATCATGCTGATGTCATCAGCACTTTTTGGCGCGAAGGAGCAAAAGTCGCACTTCGGAGCCCCGGAATCAGTTTCTGAGGCAGTTTTTAATGAGCGATTTCCACCTAGATTTTTTGGGCCAGAGTGGGGAATCTTTAGGGAATCTTTTCATTCTGCAACCCCCAGGAAGCCCGAAAGGCGCCAAATGAACCATTTTTCTTCGCGAAGCTTGCCGAGAGGAGCAGAGAGCAGTTTTGAAGAAAACAGAGGCCGAACAGCGGCCATTAATTTGTGATTAGACACAACACGTCAGAGCAGCATCCCGATTTAGAGCCCAAGAGTATCAGCAAAGATTTTTTAGGGGCTCGAAGCACCTGTACATTAATGAGTCCCTCACAGAGGTCAAGTCAGGAGGCGTAAGCCCATTAGAGCTCTCAAATCACAGCCAAAAGCATTCAATACCGCCGAACAGCAAGGGTGCAAAGACCAATGCATAGTTATGAAAGATGAACAACACAAAGCCACTAGGACAGACATTAACTCATTATGATACAGCTGCCCCCAGCATAGCTCAAAGATATTTTCTTGCATTTATTTCTGGATAAGATTAGGTTAAAGTAATCAGTTTTCTGTCAGACCTGTTAGGTCGGCTGTAATAGATAATTTTGGATAAATCTTCCCTATATATACCACCCTCTGTATTGTTTAAAGGGTTGGTTGATTGAGAATTTTCACTAGAGACTCGCATTGTATACCTGAGTTTTTTCTATAATCAAAGATTGCTAAAATCTTGGAGAGCAAACTGACTGTTGTAAATGAATGTTTTTGGAGATATGAAGATGGAATTCTTGTGCTGCAGCCTGAAGCAATAAGTGCATCTTACCTCTGTTTATTGTTTACCACTATCTAAATAGCAGAAAGAAAGAATAGCTTAGAATTTGTTTAAATACACTCTATGCTCAATTTCCGCTATTTCTTTATGTTTTCCTCTATTTGAATTGGTTATGAATATGAATTCCTCCTGGCTCATGTTTAGCCCAATTCACTTGTGTTGGCCAATTATCTAGGGATTCTTCACTTCCCCTAGGTAGAGCTCTGTTACCTCCTTCTGCTAAGCTGATTGAGAGATTCTTAACTGCCTCTCATTACTTAGCATTCTTCCCATCATTTAAACCTGAAATATTGTTTCATGCTCAGCTAATCTTGCTCCATTTTCCCTCTCTTGTGACCGAAGAAGTATACCAATAGTTCTCCTCCTCGACTCCATGCCCAATGGTTTGAAACGTCCAGACTATGCCTTGTCTCTCTATCTGAAGACATCAATTTTCCCACCAAAAACAAAACAAACACCCTCTGAACTCAAAACCTAGCCTAAAATCCTTTTCAACAAAGCTAAATCATAAAGAGAGAGCCCTCTCTGATTGCAGGTTGGCTAGAACCTGCAGTCCAAAGTTGGTCTGTGGTTACCTCGGCCGTATCCTTTTCCAGAGTTTAAGGACAACCTGATTGATAACATAATGGTGACTCTACTGGGGACCTGAATCATTGGTTTATTACTGTAAACCCCCAATCTTGACCAGTTTGCCTTGTTTTCTGGAGAAGGTGTTCCTTTTCTTTAGAGCTTCTCATGTTTAGCTATGATCTGTGACGGTGGACTGAGATCAGGCACTTCAAGGTTAATTCATCCACGTGGCGACTCCACATCATCCTCATAATAAAGACTCCACTGGAGAAATGAACTTAAAAGAAATTTATCAGCAGATCAGGCTTTTGACCTCGATTATTATCCAAGAGGTCATGTTCTTTCTCCTCCATAAAATCTTACTGTACATATTGTTTGAACTTGACTTTTATGTTTTTACCGTGGAAAATGTTGAAGAAAGCCCTCCTTGCACACCAGAACAACATCCTTTAAATGCTGCTAATGCTCACCTTATAGTCAAGGAGGACACTACTGTCAAAACAAATCATTCTATCCCTGTTCATACCGAACCCAGTGATTTAGTCCTTGTACACAATCACGTACCTCGTAAGGTTCCTAATAGATATAAGCCACTCATTCTGCCTTCCGTGCTTAATCCTTTTCCCAAAAATCATCCCATGTATCTCCCAAGATTTGATGGAGAGAATGGAGTTACTGCCCAAAAGCATATTCAGGCTTTTGAAGATTATTTGAACAATTTTGAAGTGGAGGATGAGGATGTTAGTGTTAGGCTGTTTTCCCTTTCTTTGAAAAGTGAAGTTAGGACTTGGTTTAAAGCATTGCTTGAGGCAAGCATCTCAAATCTCCAACAGTTATTCAAACTCTTCCTTGATAGATGGATGATCAAAGTCAATTTCCTCGTGCTCATAGAAGAATATAACCAGTTAAAAAGGATTCCAAATGAATCTGTTCAGCAATTTTCTGACCGATTCAATCAAGTTTATCATTCTATACCATTGAATATAAGACCTCCCCCTGATTTGGCCCTATTACATTATCCAACAGCATTTGATCCAGAAATAAAATTTCATCTGAGAGAAAGGAGCCCCTCTACTATGCAACAGATGTAGAACATGGCAGTAGATGTAGAGGTTAATCTGAAGGTTAGGGAGGGGAAGTTGAAAGCAGAAAAAGAGGATGAACCTGATATCTTTTTAAAGAAAGCAGAGGAATTAAAGCAGATGTGCACGATAGAAGTTAAATGTTCAGAGCACCAGAACAGATCTATTTTGCAAAAGGAAAGTAATGATATTCATGAACAAACCTGCCACAAAACAGATGACATATTCATACCGCCACACATGATGGAGCAGTCTCCTGATATAATCTATGAATATAATAGCTTCTCTTCTTTCAACTGTCTGCCCAAATATGATCAGTATGATGATGATTATGAACCTGACGACCAAATCAGCCTTGCAGAGCAGTCAGACCTTATTTTTGCAGAAAGCACAGTTCAGGCTCAGTTGCCTGAAACCAATAACCAGCATGCCCATTTCAGCTATTATGACGAAAAGGAGGAAAAGGCAGAAAATTTTGATTTCAGCGAAGGAACTTTACCATTTTGTTTCAAGTCTTTTCGGTTTAGTAGGGAAAATTATCATGCCATTAACAATCAAGTGTCACCATGTTCTGTTACTGATCAGCCAGAAGAAAGTTCAGGCCCCGCTTCTAATGCATTAACACTAGATTTGCAGCCCCAAAGTGCCAGTGAATCTCAGATTGAGGAAGACTCAAAAGCGGCAGCATGTGACCAGATAATCCAGCTAGACCCCCTGCCTTGTGGGTTTCAGCCATCTCGGATAATTGAAGAAGAAGAAGAACAGTCAGTACAAACCTGTCAAGTACCATTTGAACCAGCTTTCAAAGAATTACAGGATCCTTTTGTACAGTCTCTTGTTTCAGCAAAAAAGGTCAGTAGTTTCCTGATCCTCTCAAAGATTAACAAAGTCATATCAGATTGCAAGATCTCCATTTTAGGTAACAGAAAACACAAGCAGCAAAGACCATTCATGTTCATGATGCTTAAATGGCTGCACTGGCTGTTTCATTACACCTAACAGCAAAGCAAATGCTGGTTAGGGTAGGTAGGTAGGATTAATAAGGCAGCTGGCCAAGCAAATTTTGCAGAATACAACAGTAATTGAATACAAGGCAGTCTGACCTGCTGTTCTTGGCTTTTCACAAGGAAAATCCATCCCCAAGTGGAGCCACTGTTAGCCTCCTGCTGTAGCAGGTATTCATCTTTCGTGATTGACATTTTTACATGCCAAATATGTCGTACTTTGCAGGCTGCAGTGTTCCATATTTCTACAAGAATCCATGAAGTGTGCTAGTCCAAATGCCACTGATGATTCCAATTTTGATGATTTGTTCTAATTTTGAAGAGTTTTTCATTTAAGGGAGGTCCAAACAGTTTAATCTTTGTCTCCCTAGGTTTCAATTTCCTGTTTTAGAATATAGAGAATGATATCTGTCCAAACAGTTTAATCTTGGCAGATTTGTAGAAAGGTAGAGAATCAAAGGGACCCAACTGTTTAATCTGGGCCCTGGCAGAAATAAGTGCAGATTTAGATAGGAAGAATTCAAAAGAAAATTGTAAATCTGGGTCTGCAAGTCTAAGTGCACCCAAACCAAAAAGAAGAAAAAATGTTAGGAGAGTAGGCTTGGTAGGTAGCTGTGTGGTAGCAGAATGATAATTTATGATCAATTTTGTGTTACAAAGTGCTTTATCTTTACAGATCACAGTACAGGTAGTTTTCATGCAAAGGAGCCCAAAGGTGGACATAGCTAACTACCCCTTCTTCTAATTCCCCGAGTCACTTACTAACTTCACAAAGAGGTCAAGATCTGCTTGATGCCTCTCAGTTTCATCATCATCCATATCAGTTGCCTTGGTGAAGATCTGCTTCACCCAAGGATTTTATTTCTTTTCAAACTCTTTTTTCCAAAAATTAGTCTAAGGTCCCTACCTTAGCGCCTACTTATCATCTCCATATTAACTACCAATTCTAGTAAATAACTCCCTATTAGTCTTCCCCTTTCCCCTACTAAAAGAATGTATATAAAATTCCCCTATGTAAATATCCCCTCCCTGGCAATATAGCCATACTTTTGTAAGTTCGGGAAAGAACAGTCCATCTGGGGCTGTTTTTAGCCCATCCGAGTCATCACAGGGGTTAGATGACACCTGGTCATCCTAACAACCTCTTGCCTAGCCCTAAAAAACCCTCAACAACCCTCTCTCCACCCCTAAACCCAAGTTTCGGGCATAAATTGCTAAACCCGCGCTCATTTTAAACCCATAAAACCCCTTTCCTAAGTTTAAACCCCCGCGCGCATTATTAAAATCGGGATATTCCCTATATATTCCCCCGCCCTAACCCTCTGTCTCTTTGTCTGCCCCGCCAGCCGTTAGATCTGGCCCGTCCCAGATCTACGATGGGCGGGCCTTTTCGTGCGCCAACCGCCCAAGCTTTAGCGTCCGGGAGATGGGCGGTGTTACCCGTCGTACTCCCGCCACACGTCAGGCTCTGGGGTGTGGCGGAGCCCCTCCCCCCAAAACCGCCCAGGCGCTAAGCGGTGCGCCCAATACCACTTACTGCCATTTCCCTTGTGACATCACCCGCCTGTGTCACCCCCCTGCCGAGTCACCACGACACATCATCTGCCTGCGTGGCCCCCTACCGAGTCACCTGCCACATGGCCTCCTTCCACCATACCCTGCCACTGTACATGCCACGTCACTGTCCATACATGATGATGTCATCATGCTGACGTCATCGCTGACATCACCCACCGTATGAAGTCACATCCACTGACGTCATCAGCACTTTTTGGCACGAAGGAGCAAAAGTCGCACTTCGGAGCCCCGGAATCAGTTTCTGAGGCAGTTTTTGACGAGCGATTTGCGCCGCTAGATTTTTTGGGCCAGAGTGGGGAATCTTTAGGGAATCTTTTCATTCTGCAGCCGCCAGGAAGCCCGAAAGGCGCTGAATGAACCATTTTTCTTCGCGAAGCTTGCCGAGAGGAGCACAGAGCAGTTTTGAAGAAAACAGAGGCCGAACAGTGACCATTAATTTGTGATTAGACACAGCATGTCAGAGCAGCATCCAGATTTAGAGCCCAAGAGTATCGGCAAAGATTTTTTAGGGGCTCGAAGCACCTGTACATTAATGAGTCCCTCAGAGAGGTCAAGTCAGGAGGCATAAGCCCATCAGAGCTCTCAAATCACAGTCAAAAGCATTCAATACCGCCGAACAGCAAGGGTACAAAGAAAAATGCACAGTTATAACAGATGAACAACACAGAGCCACCAGGATAGACATTAACTCATTTTGATACAGCTGCCCCCAACATAGCTCAAAGATATTTTCTTGCATTTATTTCTGTATAAGATTAGGTTAAAGTAATCAGTTTTCTGTCAGACCTATTAGGTCGGCTGTAATAGATAACTTTGGATAAATCTTCCCTATATATACCACCCTCTGTATTGTTTAAAGGGTTGGTTGATTGAGAATTTTCACTAGAGACTCGCATTGTATACCTGAGTTTTTTCTATAATCAAAGATTGCTGAAAGCTTGGAGAGCAAACTGACTGTTGTAAATGAAAGTTTTTGGAGATATGAAGATGGAATTCTTGTGCTGCAACCTGAAGCAATAAGTGCATCTTACCTCTGTTTATTCTTTACCACTATCTAAATAGCAGAAAGAAAGAATAGCTTAGAATTTGTTTAAATACACTCTATGCTCAATTTCCGCTATTTCTTTATGTTTTCCTCTGTTTGAATTGGTTATGAATATGAATTCCTCTTGGTTCATGTTTACCCCAATTCACTTGTGTTGGCCAATTATCTAAGGATTCTTCACTGCCCCTAGGTAGAGCTCTGTTACCTCCTTCTGCTAAGCTGATTGAGAGATTCTTAACTACCTCTCATTACTTAGCATTCTTCCCATCATTTAAACCTGAAATATTGTTTCATGCTCCACTAATCTTGCTCCATTTTCCCTCTCTTGTGACCGAAGAAGTATACCAATAGTTCTCCTCCTCGACTCCACGGCCAATGGTTTGAAACTTCTAGACTATGCCTTACCTCTTTATCTGAAGACATCAATTTTCCCACCAAAAACAAAACAAACACCCTCTGAACTCAAAACCTAGCCTAAAATCCTTTTCAACAAAGCTAAATCATAAAGAGAGAGCCCTCTCTGATTGCAGGTTGGCTAGAACCTGCAGTCCAAAGTTGGTTTGTGGTTACTTCGGCCGTATCCTTTTCCAGAGCTTAAGGACAACCTGAGTGATAACAATTACAAAATTAAATTTGAATAGAGCATATATAAAAATAAAACAATTGACTATTTAAAAACATGTTCATTGAACACTTGTATTTTGTCCTTGCAATTCAAAAATATCATTGTTGGCTATGATCTAATGAGGGCTTACATCCCTTGTTACCAAGAAGCATAAGAAAAATCATCTCCATCAAATCCATTATTTTCTAGCAAATATGACTACATACACTTTGTTAGGTCCCTATACTACTAATGCAATGCATTATTCTTATTAATGCAACCCCCTTATTATATTTTTGTGCCCATGTAGTCCCCACATTGTTATTATTGTGCCCATAGAAGCCCACTATTCTTATTGTTGTGCCCTTACTTTATTATTGTTATGTTGGCTCTGATTATATTATGAACCCTTAGACTCCAATTTATAGAAAGGAGGTCTTGTCATTTTATCATCCAAGAATTGTTCATTTGTGTAATTTAAAGAAGTTTTCCCACTCAAAGAGGCTAATTTGTAAGGCATTGATATTTCTTTTCTATCTTTTTTGTGAGCTGGTTTCATAACATTCAGTATTAGAGATTTGGATTCTAGGGTTACGCTGCTCCAAACAGGTCATTGTGGCATTTTTAATATAAATTTTTTTCTACGAAGTTTCAGAAGCTAAAAAAATCACATTTGAACCAAAATCATTCTTGACCTGGGGTCGGAATTTCATATATTGTCTCACTATAGTTTTAGAGATACGATCTCAAGAAGTTAGGGTTTTTGCAAGCTCCAATATTCCATCTCAAATAGGTCATCATGGAATTTTCGTTATAATTGTTTTCGCACAGATGTTCAGACTCTAAAATTAAAACCCATTTGAGCTAAAAAAGGTGGGATGCTCAGGTCTGAATTTTAGATATTTTTTCGCTACATTTTCAGAGATACAGTTGAAGCAATTTAGGGTTTATGCATGCTCCTAAATTACATCCCAAACACATGACCTAGGGAAAATCGACATAAATTTCTCTCTGAGCATCAAATTGAAATTTCGTCAGAAGCTACAGAAAGAGGACACACATTAATTTTATGTGTATTACTTTCAGGTCTGAACGTTGAAACAGTAGCACATGGCACATTGTGGAAGTTTTCTCTAATGAAAACGTATATAAGCAAGTCATCTTGGGAGATTGGGAATAAATTTCTTGGAGAATCCAATTTTGATCAAACTGGTGGCATTGGAAAGATGATGTAGAGGGCTATCACAGGTCACAATTTCAAACCTTGGAGATCCGAAATTTCAGAGATGCAAGAGATTCAAGATAGAGATGCTAAAATAAAGAGAGAGAATGACTTGAATCAAGAAAAATAGAAATACCTAGTAAGAGAAATTGTATGGATGAATTTAAGAATGTGATTGAAGCTAAGAGAAATAGTTTTATATGTGTCATAGAAGCTAATTTTGATGGTAGGGAAGTAGATTTGAAGAAATGCATGAAATATTTGAAGAAAGACATGGAAGGTTTTAAGTAAGGTAGGACAAAGTTGCTACAAGAAAGGCATCCTAAAGACGAAAAGACCCACCATATTCCAAAGGTCGATATGAAGAAGTTTGATGGAAAGGATCCCATAACATGGATACTATAGATGGAGAAATATTTTGATCTACATGATGTGCAACTGTTACAAAAGGTATGTATTGCATCTTTATGTTTAGAACCAAATCAATTTTTATGGTATAAAGGGCTTTGTTCTCCTAAACCACTTTTCACATGGTCAATTTTCACAGAGGAGATGATAGCACATTATGAGGATACATAGAGAAACATATTCTTTAGACAATTGATAAATCTAAAACAAAGGGGTTCAATGGTAGAGCACATTGAGGAGTTCCAAAAATTGAATATAACATTAAATGATATTCTAGAGAAGGAGAGGATTGATGTCTTCATAGGGACTTTAAAGGATAAAATTCAACATGAGGTTCACCTTTCGGAACCTGATTCATTGGAGAAGGCATACAAGTTGGAAATAAAAAATGAAAGAAAAATTATGGCAACAAGGAAGCCTATGATTCATAACTATAAAGATGGAAGTGTTATTTCTCGTAGCCTTTCACCACCTAAAAGGTTGAGACCACAAGAATTGGAAGAAAAACGACATTGTTACAATTGTGATAGAAAATATAGTAAAGGTCATAAGTGTGCTGAGAAGAAATTAAATTACATAGATAGGCAAGAGGAGCCAGAAAAAGAACAAGAAATGTCAAAAGAAGAGGATATACACTAGGAACCAATCCTAGGGGAAGAAGAGATGAATCTGATAGTTTATTGTAATGCATTGATAAGAATTACCACTCCTCAAACTCTCAAGATAGAAGGGCATACCAAGAATAAAAAGGTAACAATGTTGATTGATTCAGGTATTACCCATAATTTTATTCATTGTAAGATAACCAAGGAATTGAATTTCTTCTTGTATCCAGCACGAGAGTTTCAAATAATGGCTGCAAATGGAAGAACCATAAATTTATCTAGAAAGTGCCATAATATCAATCTATCCATGGGAGAATATGTCTTGAATACTCTAATGCTTTCCATTCCAATTGGTGGTGCAGATGTTGTACTAGTAGTTGAATGTCCACAATCTTTGGGTACGATAGCTTTTAATTTTCAAGAAGTTTTCTTGAAATGTTTTTGGGAAGGAAAGGAGGTTGAATTAAGGGGTATTGCAGGGAAATTGGGAAAGATAATCATCTATTACAAGACGAAAAATCTTCTAAAGAAAGAACAATAGGGCGAAATTGAAAAATTATGTTCACTAGAGGTACCCACATCGAAATCATTTATTTCTCTAGATCTCCAACAAATTATGGACAATCAATCCAAGGTATTTGAGACTTCCAAAAGCCTCCCACCTATTTATGATCATGATCATGCTATTAATTTTATTCTAGGGAGTGTTCCCCCAAACATCAGGCCTTACAGATATCCATATGCCTAAAAGAGTGAAATTGAATGTATGGTTGCAGAAATGCTAGAGGTTGGTGTAACTCAACCTAGTCAAATTTCTTTCTCTGCTCCAACGATATTAAAACAAAAGAAGGATGGATCATGGTTCATGTGTCCGGATTATAGTGAGCTAAACAAGATTCCTATTAAAGATAAAATTTTTATTCCTATCATTGATGAATTATTGGATGAATTACATGGCTTAATTTACTTCACCAAGTTGGATCCTCGTTCAGGATATCATCAAATCAGAATGAAGATTGACTACATTCCAAAAACAACATTTAGAACTCATGACGGTCATTATGAATTTTTGGTCATGCTTTCTGGCCTTACCAACGCACCTTCTACATTTCAAGGTTTGATGAATTCCATTTTCAAACCCTTATTTAGAAAAAAAAATCTAGTCTTTTCTGATAATATACTAGTCTAAATCAAGTCTTGGAAGGATCATGTTCAACATGTTGATAGGGTCCTCAAACTATTAGAGGAGAGACAATCATATGAAAAAAACTCCAATTGTTTCTTTGGAGTACAAGTGGTGGAATATTTGGGTAATCAGATAGCTCATAGCTCATCTTATCATCCTGAATCTGATGGGAAAACTGTGATAGTGAAAAAATATTTGGGAGGATATTTTCATTTCTTTGTATCTGATAAACAAACATAATGGGTCAATTGGTTTGCTCTGGCTAAATGGTCGTATAACACTTCCTTCCATACTATAGCAAAAATGACCCCATTTATGGCAATTTATGGATATCATCCACCATCCATCACATCATCTTTAAAAGAAAATGCTAAGGTTCAAAGAGTGGAGGATCACATCGGGCATCAACAAAAATTTCTCAAACTGTAAAAGGATAACCTCACTGTGGCACAAAATAGAATGAAACAACATGCATATCAACATTGCAACAAAAGAAGTTTTGATGTAGGTGACTGGATATTTCTACGACTACAACCATACCAACAAATGTCCCTCAAGCAAGCTAAGAAGGATGATAAATTATCGCCAAAGTATTATGGTCCATACAAGGTGTTATAAAATATTAGTACTATGGAATACAAATTGAAGCTTCCTGGATCTTCCCCAGTGCACTCAGTTTTCCATGTTTCATTCTTAAAAAAGGTTATAGGTGAGAAGCTACCAATTGAAACAATATTGTCGGAACTTGACGAGGAAGAAAAAATCATATTGGAACCTGAAAATGTCATAGAAACGAGAACTCGACAGCTAAGAAATAGATTAATTTGAGAACGTCTCATCAAGTGGAAGAACTTACCCAGAGAAGATTCCACATGGGAGGACAAAAATTTTATACCGAAGCATCCAGAACTACTGAAGCTTTAACGACAAAATATTTTGAAGGACAGGGATGTTATGAAACCAACTCACAAAAAGATAGAAAATATAGATGAATGCCTTAGAAATAAGCCTCTTCGAGGGGGAAACCTCCTTTACATTACATAAATGAAAAATTCTTGGATGATTCAAATGACAAAACCTCCTTTCCATATATAAGAGTCTAAGGGGTCACAATATAACCAAGCCAAACTAACAATAATAATAAAAAGGAAGAAAAGTAACAACAGCGGGATTCTATGGGGCCAATAATAACAATATGGGGACAATAGGGGAACAACAATAACAATATGGGTTACAATGGCAATAGTAATGGGGGAATCACTAGCATTATATGGCCCTAACATCCCCCTGTCCTTAAAAAAATTGTTGTCCTCAACGCTTCAGTATTTCTGGGTGCTTCTGTATAAAATTCTCATCCTCCGATGTGGAATCTTCAACTAGTAAGTTCTACAACTTGATGAGATACTCTAAAATTGAACTATTTCGTAGTTGTCGAGTTCTTGCTTTTTTGACTGCTTCAGGTTCCAATATTATTTTTCCTTCCTCATCAAATTCTAGCAATATTGTTTGAATTTCAACCTTGTCACCTATAACCTTCTTTATGCATGAAACAGGGAAAATTGGGTGCACTCGGGAAGCTACAGGAAGCTCTTGAGGGACATTTGTTTATATGGTTGTGGTCTTAGGAATACCCAATCACCTACATCAAAACTTCTTTCCCTACGATGTTGATTTGCTTGCTATTTCATTCTATTATGCGTAAAGGTGAGGTTATTATTTAAAAGTTGGAGAACTTATTGTTGACATTCAATGTGATCTTTCACTGCTTGAACCTTAGAATTTTCTCTTAAATATGATGTGATGGATGGTGGATGATATCGATAATGTGCAATAAATGGGGTCATTTTTGTTGCAGTATGGAAGGAAGTGTTATACCACCATTCAGCTAGAGGTAACCATTTGACCCATTGTGTCTGTTTATCAGATACAAAGAAACAAAGATATCCTTCCAAACATTTGTTTACTATCACAGTTTTCCCATCAGATTGAGGATGATAAGATGAGCTATGAGCTAAGTAAGTACCAAGACAAGAAAATAATTTTGTCCAAAAATTTCCAATGAGAATGGGATCTTTGTCGCTTACAATAATCTTTGGGTTTCCATGTAGCTTTTGAATTGTTCCATAAATGCAGTAGAAATTGTACTCACTTTAAATAGATGAGATAATCCACAAAAGTGTGCATACATGGTATGTCTGTCAAATACCACCATGATAACACTCTTTCCTTCATACTTGGGTAAACCTATGATAAAATCCATTGAAACCTCCTCCAAATGTTTGCTTGGAATGGATAAAGGTTGTAATAGTCCTGGGGTCTTAATTGTTTCAACTTTATTTTGTTGGCAAACCAAACATTCTATGAAAAACTTTTGAATATCTGATTTAACGCCATCCCAAAGAAAATACTTCTTAACCCTATGGTAGGTTTTTAGAAATCCTGAGTGCACTCTTAAGGGAGAGGCATGCAATTCCCTAAGAATATTTTGTTTGAGTTGGAAATTCTTATCTAGGTATAATCGATCCTTGTACCACAATGAATCATTTTTCCAACTAAATGTATCAGATATACTTGGATCTTGATGTATCCTTTGAATGAGTGCCCACACTTCCTTGTCATTCTTTCATTCATCCCTTGCTTTGTTTATCTAATCTGGTTGGATAATAGAAATGGTGCAATGAAATTCTCCCACATCCTCATATTTTCTTAAGAGTGCATCGACCACAAAATTTTGCTTCCCTTTTTTGTAGATGATTTCAAAGTCATATCCCAACATCTTTGTGACCCATTTTTGCTACTCTTCTAAAGATAATCTTTGTTCTAAAAAGTATTTAAGACTATCATGATCTGTTTTTACCTTGAAGTGTCTTCCCATTAGGTAGGGTTGCCATTTCTTAAATGCATTTAGTATTGCCAACATTTCCTTCTCATAAATAGCTTTTTGTAAGTACTTTCCTTTGATTGAACGACTTTTGAAATCAATGGGTCTTTCTACTTGCATTAAAACCGCACCAATTCCATTTCCTGAGGCATCACATTCCACAATAAAGGTTTTCGTGAAGTCCAATGTAGCTAAGACTGGTGCTTGGCACATTGCCTCTTTAAGATGTTCAAAGGCCTTCCTTGCTTCTGGAGTCCATGGGAATGCATCTTTCTTCATTAATGTTGTTAGAGGTGCTGCTATTCTCCCATAATCCTTAACACACTTACGATAATACCCTGTCAACCCGAGAAATCCTTGTAGATGCTTTATGGATGTGGGGATTTTCCATTCCTTAATGGTTTTAATTTTGCTAGGGTCTACGTTAACACCTTCATGAGATATAATATGACGCAGATATTCCACCTCTTGTACTCCAAAGAAACATTTGCATATTTTTACGTATAACTGTTTCTCCTCCAATAGATTGAGCACCATGTCAACATGTTGGACATGATCCTTTGAAGACTTGTTGTAGATTAGTATATCATCAAAAAATACTAACACAAATTTTCTAAGGAAGGGTTTCAAAATGGAATTCATCAAACTTTGAAACATAGAAGGTGCATTAGTAAGGCGAAAAGGCATGACCAAAAATTCATAATGACCCTCATGAGTTCTAAATGTTGTTTTTGGAATGTCTTTAGTCTTCATTCTAATTTGATGATATCGTGAATGAAGATCCAACTTGGCAAAGTAAATTGATCCATGCAATTCATCCAATAGTTCATCAATGACAGGAATGGGAAATTTATCTTTAATAGTGAGCTTGTTGAGCTCCCTATAATCTGGACACATGTGCCATGATCCATCCTTCTTGTGAACCAATACTACTGGAGCAAAGAAAGAAATTTGACTAGGTTGAATTATACCAGCCTCTAGCATTTCTCCAACCATATGTTCAATTTCACTCTTTTGGGCATAGGGATATCTGTAAGGCCTGATGTTTGGAGGAACACTTCCTAGAATCAAATTGGTAGCATGATCATGATCACGAATAGGTGGGAGGCCTTTGGGAGTCTCAAATACCTTGGAATGGTTGTCCAAGACATTTTGAAGATTTGGATAAATGGATGATTTCAATGTGGGAACCTCTACTGAAATAATTGTGCAATTATGCCTCATTTTTCTTTCTTTAGAAGCTTTGTCATTCTGTTAGAGCTAATTATCTTTCTCAGTTTCCCTGCGATACCCATTAATTCAGCTTCCTTTCCTTCTAAAGAGAATTTCATCAAAAGTTCTTGAAAATTAAAAGCTATTGTACCCAAGTATTCTAGCCATTCGACTCTTACTACAATATCAACACCACCCATTGTAATGGAAAGCATTGGGCTATTCAATACATATTCTCCTATGGATAGCCTGATATTATGGCACTTTCCTGAGAAATTTATGGTTCGTCCACTTGCAAACATCAATTGACACTCTTGTGCTGGATATAGGAAGCAATTCAATTCATTGGCTATCTTACAATGAATAAAATTATGGGTACTTCGCGAATCAATCAATGCTATTACCTTTTTCTTCTTGATATGCCCTTCTATCTTGATAGTTTGACGAGTGGTAACTCCAGCCAATGCATTACAAGATATGGTCGGATTCATTTCTTCTTTTTCTAGGGTTTTTTCCTGGTGTGTATCCTCTTCTTTCAATGTTTCTTGTTCCGTTTCTTCCTCCTCTTCAAAATCTATGTAAAACAATTTCTTCTCGGCACACTTATGACCTTTAGTGTATTTTTTATCACAACTGTAACAAAGCCCTTTTTCTATTTTTTCTTCGAATTTTTGTGTTGTCAACCTTGTAGGTTGTGGATAGCTAGGGGCAACAACACTTCCATCTCTATGATTGAGAGTGGTAGGCTTCCTTGTTCCCATAATTTTACTTTCCATTTTTCTTGCCAACCTGAGTGCCTTATCCAATGAATCTGGTTCCCAAAGGCGAACCTCATGTTGTATGTTATCTTTTAAAGTCCCTATGAAAACATCAATCCTATGCTCGTCTAGAATATCTTTTACCCTTATATTCAATTTTTGGAAGTCCTCAATGTGCTCCATCATTGAACCCTTTTGTTTGAGATTTATTAATTGGCTAAAAAAAGTGTTGATTTTTGTATCCTCATAATGTGCTATCATTTCATCTGTAAAAATAGCCCAAGCGACAATTTTTTTATGAGAGAAAAGCCATTGATACTATACGAAATGAATTGGTTCCAAATATAAAGTTGCAATGTGTACCTTTTATGTGTTTTGCAAATTATGGAGATCGAAAAATTGGTCCATCTACACTATCCATGTTCCGAGATCCTTGCCATCAAACTTCCTCATATCAATCTTTGGATCATGGTGGTTCTTCGATCCAACGTCAGGGCCTATTAGATCATGATTAACATTTATTTTGTTCTCATCATGAGTTTCCTTCACTACCCTTTCGCCATTACTAAGAATTTCTTGTAGAAACTTTGTCAAATCTATCTTCAAATATTTCATGCCTATCTACAAATCTGTCTTTAAATGTGTCTTCAAATCGTCCATATTAGCCTCCACGACATCCATCTTAGCTTCCACGCCATCCATCTTAGCTTCTATGTCATTCATCTTTTCTTCTACACCTTTCTTTAAACCATCCATCTTAGCTTCCACGCCATACATCTTAGCTTCTACGTCTTTCTTTAAACCATCCATCTTAGATTCTATTACTTTTTGTGTGAGTGACATTTGTTGCACTTGGTCTCGTAATTTTGATATATCATGTTGCATTTCTTCCTCTTCTTCATGAGTCATGCTAGAGCTTTCAGGTTTCTTATTAGATGTTTCCATTTTCTTTCTTCGGGGCATCAATTACTAATAATAATTCTTCACTATGCCCTTTGAATTCATTCAAACTAATTTTTCAAACCAAGCTCATGCAAAAATTTAAGAAAAAACTACACACCTTTTTTTCGCACTTTGTAGGAGCTTGATGTATTTCGGTAATTTTGGATTTCCAAGGTTTGAAATTTCTTCCTGCGATAACCATCTGAGTAATATTTCTAACTCCGCAAGTCTAATCAAGATTGGATTCTACAATGAGGAGTTATGCCAAATCTTCCACGATGACCTGAGTATAGACTTGTTCAGTAGAGCGAACTTGTACGATGTGCTACAGGTCCCTGTTTCAACCTTAGGTTGTGAAAATGGTACCCGAAAAACTACGGTTTGTCATCTTTTGGTAACTTCTTATGAAAATTCAATCTAATGCTCTAAGAGAAAGTTATGAAGATTTTCCCAAGGTGACCTATTTGGCATGTAATTCGAGGGTCTGCAAAAACCCTAACTTCCTCAGATTATATCTCTTAACATTTAGCGAGATAGGATCCGAAATTTAGCGCCGAGGTGTCAACAAGTCAACAAAAGAACTATAGCTACAGTCATAATCTGATATCTCTATGATTAGGTGTCAACAAAAAGGAATTATTTGCAAACTCACATGATATAACCAATACTAAGATTGAAAATCACAAAATTATAGGCAAAATTATGCATTGTCAGATTAATTACCATATCAAAATTAAAATATTAAAAAGTGTAATACATGCAACTAGTTTCAGTTTTAGAAACATGATATCATGATTATGTGGATGCATAATACTACTATAGTGAGTATATCAAATGGCAGACGAGTGTACTCAAAGTTCATTTCATGAAACTTCCTAACAATATTAAATAATAGTGAATAAGTGCTTAAAAATCACATACCTCTTTATCATAAATTTATGCCTTTCTGCTCTCTTAGTAATTCCACTGTTTGAAGTGTGTGGCATGTGTTTTGGATCATTATTGACCTCAGTTCATTGATTCATTGATAATATTAGTAAAACAAAAATAGGTGGTCAGAGAGAAATTGTAGGCACATTTTCTATTATACTTCGTAACTCTGTTTTAACATGCTCATCTGACATATGTTTTTTATTCATGTATTGTTGCAAATAGTAGTTTCTTCCTCCAATTCAGGGATAAATGAGACTAAATTAACATTGAACATAGTTCTACTATGCTTAATTAATATAACGATAAAATCATTTTGATTCAACAATTTCGGAGGTAAATGCATCCAAATATACAAGTTTAGTGATATTATTATCGATCATAATGAGTTCCATATTGTTACAGTGAATGCATAGACTCCAGAGTGATCTGGGAGATCGAAGATAAGAAATCAAGTTACTAATCATTGCAAGATTATTTTACAAAATTCTCAATTTTTTGTTTACAATATATCTAGAGCACTAAATTGTACATGTTAAATAATAAATACATAAAATAACTAAGGAAATATTGTTACAAAAAACACTATGGTAGAGAGAAACTAAAATCTGTCATAATTTCCAAGTAAGATTGATTACATAGATCGATGAAAATTTTATCATAAGAGTCACAATTCAAAATAACTAATATATTTATTATTCATAGCAATGACAGTGTGTTACAAATAAGAGATCATTAATTTAAAATAGCACATAAATCATTCACCATCTCAATGAAGTTCTTTATGAATATATGTTGAAATATCTCAATTAAGATTACATTATTTTGCTTTTTTTGTTTCTTTTTGGCTAACTAGTTCTTCTTTCTCCTTTTTCTTATAAGTTTTCCTACTCCAAATGAAAATGGAGAGCAAAATTCACACTATGGAATACGATATTTGAGCTATATCAAAATTTCTATTAGACTATGGCCTCATTTTTTGGTTAATAAGAAAATTAGATATTGCCTCCACAATAACATAATATAACTCTAGAATAGTTAGTATGCAAGATTTTATATGTGCAATTTTTTTCTTTCCACTATTAAAATACTGGTTTGGTTTCTCATTTTTTGTAAATTCTGGAATTGTATTCTATTAGGGAAAAAAAACAAGAAAGAAGGAAACGAAACAGTTGCATGTGTATCAACATGTTCATTTCTATATATGCACAATTGAATGCTCTGTGGTAAAAGAAGGTACTACAGGAGAATTGAGATAGTTGTATTTTCAATTTATTTTTCCATAAATCGAATCATCCTTATTTTTCTATTTGCATAACTATTTTTTCATGTAATGTTCATTTTATAATTAGCTTTTCTTGTTCTTGTTTTTTGAGCTATATAGTGTTGCGATGTAGATATGTACATTTGCAAATTTATTGTGCAATGACTTAAGTTTTTTTGTATCTCATTTATCTTTCCTACTTTTTTTTCCTTCTCTCTTCTTAAAATGCATTTCAATTAATGGAAAAAAAAAGAAATTGGTATTTAAATATAACCTAGGAAGATTATGGTTTCGTTGATAATATATACTTGGACCATGCTGCTTAATTATTTTCTTTTTTGTATTTTTGTGAAACATAAATGGAAATCAATGTGCATATTTACTAGAGAAACTTCTTGTTTTGAATATTTATGACAGCCCAGTGCATTGTCCTGTTAATAGGACCATAATATCTCAGTTGCATAAACACGCTATATATTAAAAAGAATAATTATAACATATTATATACATATGTGTGTTTTCCTTTTCCCTGTTGCAATATTAAATTGAATTCTCATTTTCATGTAAATTGTGAAATTATTTTGTCTTAGAGAAAAAAAAAAAAACAAAGAAAGAAAAAACGACAAATATCTCAATTGCATGATTTCTATATATGTTCAATGAAATATTTTGTGTAAAAGAAATGGGGCTCCTACATGGGCATAGAGACATTTTTTTTTTTTTTTCCAGATATATCAAATCTTCTAGAAATTTTGTTTTTTTATATTTAATTATGTGTTTTTTTGTAGGCCGTGTGCTTCTATTAATTGTGAATTTATAATCTAGTGAATTAACAAAATGTGCATATTATTTTTGTTTTCTAATTTTCTTTGTTTCCTCTTTTAATTCATATCAAGCTACAAAAAATTGTAAATTTAGCTATAGCATAAGGAAATTGTGGTTCTTCTAATGTTAAGTGTTATAGCATTGATGTCAGATAATTATTTCATCTCTTTTCCATGAGTGATGCATGGTGACATGCATGCATCATTTCTGTAGTGACTTGTTTTTCAATTTCAAGCTAATAGTTTATTGTTTACAATAGCACATGCTAATAGTTTCCAATGTCTGGTATATGATAATGATTCTTTGATGGATGGTGAACGATTTATGTACTATTTCAAATTAATGATCCATTTTTTGTAGCACACTGTCATTGCTATGAATAATAAATATGTTATTTATTTTGAACTGTGACTCTTATGATAAAATTTTCATTGACCTATGTAATCAATCTTACTTGGAAATTATGACAGATTTTAGTTTCTCTCTACCATAGTGTTTTTTGTAACAATATTTCCTTAGTTATTTTATGTATTTATTATTTAACATATACAATTTAGTGCTCTAGATATATTGTAAACAAAAAATTAAGAATTTTGTAAAATAATCTCTCAATGACTAGTAACTTGATTCCTTATTTTCATTCTCTCATGTCACTCTGGAGTCTGTGCATTCACTGTAACAATATGGAACTCATTATGATCAATAGAAATATCACTAAACTTGTATATTTGGATGCATCTACTTCCAAAATTGTTGAATCAAGTGATTTTATTGTTATATTCATTAAGCATAGTAGAACTATGTTGAATGTTAATTTAGTCTCATTTATCCTTGAATTGGAGGAAGAAACTACTATTTGCAACAATACATGAATAAAAAACATATGTCAGATGAACATGTTAAAACAGAGTTGTGAAGTGTAACAGAAAATGTGCCTACAATTTCTCTCTGGCCACCTGTTTTTATTGTACCGATATTATCAATGAATCAATGAATTGAGGTCAATGATGATGTTGGGTCCCTACAATACTAGTGATTACCCCATTACTATTATAGTTATACCCCTTATTTATATTGTTGTGCCACTATTACCCCCATATTGTTATTTCTGTGCCCCATAGAATCCCTCTATTGTTATTTTTGTGGCTTTATACTGTTATTGTTAGGTCGGTTGGATTATATTGTGACTCCTTAGACTCTTATATATAGAAAGGAGGTTTTGTCATTTGTATCATCGAGGAATTGTTCATTTATGTAATGTAAAGGAGGTTTCCCCCTCGAAGAGGCTGAATTCTAAGGCGTTGATCTATCTTTTCTATCTTTTCTTGAGATGGTTTCATAACATTTGGTATCAGAGCTTTGGATTCTAGGGTTTTGCTGCTCCAAACAGGTCATCATGGCATTTTCACTATAACTTTTTTTTTGTGACATTTCAGAAGTCGCAAAAAAACCCATTTGAGAAGAAATTGAGTTGAACGTTGGGTCCAAATTTCAGAGATTTTCGCATGATATTTGCAGAGATATGATCTAAGGAAGTTGGTCTTTTCGCAGACTCCTGAATTACATTCAAAACAGGTGACCTGGGGAAAATAGTCATAACTTTCTCTCTGGGAATCATATTGAAATTTCGTAAGAAGTTACAGAAAGAGGTCGGACTGTAGTTTCTTGTATATCTTTTTTAGAACCAAAGATCGAAAATTGTACACATGGCACTTCATACAAGTTCGCTCTTCTAGAAAGGTCTATAATCAGGTCATCCTGGGAGATTGTGCATAACTCTTTCTTGGAGAATCCAAATTGGATCAGACTAGTGGCATTGGAAAGGGGACACAGAGAGCTACTATAAATCACAAATTCAGAACTAGATGATTGGAAGGTATAAAGATACATCAGAGGTAATATCAAGCTGCTACAAAGTGAAAAAAGGTGTGTAGATTTTTTTTAAATTTTTGCTTAAGCTTGGTTTGAAAATTTATTTTGAAGGAATTCAAAGGGCATAGTAGAGAATTATTATCGGTAACTGATTCCCCAAGGAAAGAAAATGCAAACACCTAGTAAGGAACCTGAAAGCTCTAGCATGACTCATGGAGAAGAGGAAGAAATGCTACATGATATATCAAAATTACAAGAACAAGTGCAACAAATGTCACGCTCACAAAAGTTAACAGAAGCTAGGATAAATGGCGTGGAAGCTAAGATGAATGGAATGGAAGCTAATATGGACAATTTTAAGATAGATTTGAACACAAATTTGAAGATAGGCATGGCAGATTTGAAGACAGATTTGACAAATTTTCTACAAGAAATACTTACTAATGGTGAAAAGGTAGTAAAGGAAACTCATGACGAGAACAAAAGAAATGTTAATCATGATTCCATAGACGCTAATGTTGGATCGAAGAATCACCATATTCCAAAAATAGATATGAGAAAGTTTGATGGCAAGGATCCCGCCACATGGATATTACAGATGGAGCAATTCTTCGATCTCAATAATGTGCAAAACGCACAAAAGGTAGGTATGGAAACTGTATATTTGGAACCAAATCAGTTTGTATGGTATCAATGGCTTTGTTCTCGTAAAAAACTTATCACTTGGGTAATTTTTATGGAAGAATTGATAGCACATTATGAGGATACAAAAAGCAACACTTTTTTTAGCCAATTGATAAGTCTCAAACAGAAGGGTTCAATAATGGAGCACATTGAGGAGTTCCAAAAATTGAACATAAGGGTAAAAGATATTCCAGAGGAGCATAGGATTGATGTGTTCATAGGGTCTTCAAAGGATAATATCCAACATGATGTTCGCCTTTGGGAACCTGATTCATTAGAGAAGGCATTTAGGTTAGCAAGAAAAATGGAAAGCAAAATTATCGCAACTAGGAAGCATACCATTCACAACTATAAAGATGGAAGTGTTGTTGCCCCTAGTCTTCCACAACCTACAAGGTTGACACCACAATAATTGGAAGAAAAAAGAGCAAAAGGGCTTTGTTACAATTTTGATAGCAAATACACAAAAGGTCATAAGTGTGCTGAGAAGAAATTATTCTACATAGATTGTGAAGAGGAAGAAGAAAAGGAGCAAGAAAGGTCAAAAGAAGAGGATATACTCCGAGAACAAAGGCTAGATGAAGAACAAATAAATCCGACCATATCTTATAATGCGTTGGCAGGAATTACCACTCCTCAAACCATCAAGATAGAAGGACAAATCAAGAAGAAAAAGGTAATATTGTTGATTGATTCAGGAAGCACCCACAATTTTATTCATTGTAGGGTAGAAAAATAATTGAATTGCTTCCTATATCCAGCACCAGAGTGTCAATTGATGATCGCAAATGGAGGAACAATAAATTTCTCTGGAAAGTGCCATAATATCAATCTATCCATGGGATAATATGTATGGACTAGCCCAATGCTTTCCATTCCAATGGGAGGTGTTGATGTTGTATTAGGAGTCCAATGGCTACAATCCTTGGGTACAATAGCTTTTAATTTTCAAGAACTTTTCATCAAATTTTCTACGGAAGGAAAGGAAGTTGAATTAAGGGGTATTGCAGGGAAACCAAGAAAGATAATCAGCTCTAATGGCATGACAATGCTTCTAAAAACGGAGCAAAGAGGTGTAATTGCACAATTATGTTCACTAGATGTTTCCACATTGGAATCATCTATTTCTCCAAATCTCCAAAAAGTCCTGGACAATCATTCCAAGGTATTTGAGACTCCCAAAGGTCTCCCACATATGCGTGATCATGATCATGCTATTATTCAGGAAGTGTTCCTCCAAACATCAAGACGTACAGATATCCCTATGTCCAAAAAAGTGAAATTGAACGTATCGTTGCAAAAATGCTAGAGGCTGGTATAATTCAACCGAGTCAAAGTTCTTTCTCAGCTCCAATAGTATTGGTGCACAAGAAGGATGGATCATGGCGCATATGTCCGGATTATAGGGAGCTCAACAAGCTCACTATTAAAGATAAGTTCCCCATTCCTATTATTGATGAATTACTGGATGAATTTCATGGATCAATTTACTTCACCAAGTTGGATCTTCGTTCGGTATATCATCAAATCAGAATGAATATTGAAGACATTCCAAAAACGGCATTTAGAACTCATGAGGGTCATTATGAATTTTTGGTCATGCCTATTTGCCTTACCAATGCACCTTCAACATTTCAAGGTTTGATGAATTCAGTTTTCAAACCATTCCTTAGAAAATTTGTGTTAGTACTTTTTGATGATATACTAATCTACATTAAGTGTTGGAAGGATCATGTTGAACATGTTGACAGGGTGCTACAACTATTGGAGGAGAAACAATTATATGCAAAAAGATCCAAATGTTTCTTTGGAGTCCAGGAGGTGGAATATTTGGGTCATATTGTATCTCATGAAGGAGTTAAGGTAGACCCTAGCAAAATTAAAGCCATTAAGGAATGGAAAATCCCCACATCCATAAAGCATCTGCGAGGATTTCTTGGGTTGACAGGGTATTATCGCAAGTTTGTTAAGAATTATGGGCGAATAGCAGCACCTCTAACAACATTATTGAAGAAAGATTGATTCTCATGGACTCTGGAAGCAACAAAGGCCTTTGAACATCTTAAAGAGGCAATGTGCCAAGCAACGGTCTTAGCTACACCAGACTTCTCAAAAACCTTTATTGTGGAATGTGATGCTTCAGGAAATGGAATTGGTGCTGTTCTAATGCAAGATGAAAGACCCATTGCTTTTGAAAGTCGTCCAATCAAGGGAAAGTTTTTAAGTAAAGCTATTTATGAGAAGGAAATGTTGGCAATACTCCATGCAATTAAGAAATGGCGACCCTACCTAATGGAAAGACACTTCAAGGTAAAAACGGATCATGATAGCCTTAAATACTTTTTAGAACAAAGATTATCCTCTGAAGAGCAACAAAAGTGGGTCACAAAGATGTTGGGTTATGACTTTGAAATCATCTATAAAAAATGGAAGCAAAATGTGGTGGCAGATGCACTCTCAAGAAAGGATGAGGATGTGGAAGCATTGTTGTGTGCCATTTCTATTATCCAACTAGATTGGATAAAAGAAGCAAGGGAGGAATGGAAGAATGACGAAGAAGTGTGGGCACTTATTCGAAAGCTACAACAAGATTCCAGTACTTAGGATACATTTAGCTGGAAAAATGATTTGTTATGGTACAAAGATCGCTAAAACAAAACATTCTTATGGAATTGTACACTTCTCCCTTAGGAGGGCACTCAGGATTTTTAAAAACTTACCACAGGGTTAAGAAGGAATTTTTTTGGGATGGCCTTAAATCAAATATTCAAAAGTTTGTGGCAGAATATTTGTTTTTCCAACAAAATAAAGTTGAAACAATTAAGACATCGGGTCTATTACAACCTTTATCCATTCCAAGCCAACGTTGGGAGGAGGTTTCAATGGATTTTATCACAGGTTTACCCAAGTCTGAGGGAAAGAGTGTCATCATGGTGGTAGTTGATAGACTTACCATGTATGCACACTTTTGTGCATTATCACATCCATTTAAAGACAATACAGTTTCTACTGTATTTATGGAAACAATTCAAAAGCTACATGGACACCCAAAGATTATTGTAAGTGAGAGAGATCCCATTTTCACTGGAAATTTTTGGACAGAATTATTTTCTTCTCTTGGTACTCAGTTAGCTCATAGCTCATCTTATCATCCTCAATCTGATGGGCAAACAAAGATAGAAAACAAATGTTTGGAAGGATATCTTCGTTGCTTTGTATCTGATAAACAGACACAATGGGTCAAATGGTTGCCTCTGGCTGAATGGTGGTATAACACTTCCTTCCGTACAGCAACAAAAATGACCCCATTTATGGCACTTTATGGGCATCAACCACCATCCATCACATCATATTTAAGATAAAATTCTAAGGTTCAGGCAGTGGAACATCACATCGAACATCAACAACAAGTCCTCCAACTCTTAAAGGATAACCTCGTGTTGGTACAAAATAGAATGAAACAACAGGCAGATCAGCATCGTAGTGAAAGAAGTTTTGATGTAGGTGATTGGGTATTCCTATGGCTACAACCATATAAGCAAATGTCCCTAAAGCAAGCTAAGAAGGATAATAAATTATCACCAAAGTATTATGGTCCGTACAAGGTGTTGCAAAAGATTGGTACTATGGCATACAAATTGGAGCTTCCTGCAGCTTCTCGATTGCACCAAATTTTCCATGTTTCATGTTTAACGAAGGTTATAGGCGACAAGCTCCCAATTCAAACAATATTGCCAGAACTTTACGAGGAAGGAAAAATTATATTAGAACCGGAAGCAGTCATAGAAACAAGAACTCGATAGCTACGAAATCAATCAATTTTAGAGTATCTTATCAAGTGGAAGAACTTATCCGCTGAAGATTCCACATGGGAGGATGAGAATTTTATGCAGAAGTATCCAGAACTACTCAAGCATTGAGGACAACACTTTTTTGAAGGAGAGGGGCATGTTGGGTCCCTATAATACTAGTGATTACCCCATTACTATTGTAGTTATACCCCTTATTTATATTGTTGTGCCCCTATTACCCCCATATTGTTATTTTTGTGCCCCATATAATCCCTCTATTGTTATTTTTGTCGCTTTATATTATTATTGTTAGGTCGGCTGGATTATATTGTGACTCCTTAGACTCCTATATATAGAAAGGAGGTTTTGTCATTTGTATCATCGAAGAATTGTTCATTTATGTAATGTAAAGGAGGTTGCCCCCTCGAAGAGGCTGAATTCTAAGGCATTGATCTATCTTTTCTATCTTTTCTTGAGCTAGTTTCATAACAAATGATCCAAAACACATGCCACACACTTCGAATAGTGGGATGACTATGAGAGCAAAAAAGCATAAATTTATGGATAAAGAGGTATGTAATTTTTAAGCACTCATTCACTATTATTTAATATTGCTAGGAAGTTACATGAAATGAAATTTGAGTACACTCATCTGCCATTTGATATACTCACTATAGTAGTATTATGCATCCACATAATCATGATATCATTTCTAAAACTGAAACTAGATGCATGTATTACACATTTTAATATTTTAATGTTAATATGATAAGTAATCTCATAGTGCATAATTTTGCCTATAATTTTGTGATTTTCAATCTTAGTATTGGTTTTATCATGTGACTTTGCAAATAATTCCTTTTTGTTGACACCTAATAATAGGGATAATCCTTGTCATATAAAGCAAAAGAAGAACTACAGCTACAATCAAACTCTGATATTCGGGTGAATGTTGAATGTTGTTAAGTTGAACGTTGTTGGTATAACAATCATTTTATGACTAAAATTTTGTAGCAGCAATATTTTTCTCCACTGTACACAAATTTTACAATGCATACAATTATATCTATTGTGGGAGTAGTTCTCAATGGAAAGGAGAATTATCCTGAATGGTCGTGGAATTTCCGATACACTCTCATTTGTAATGAGATATGGAAAGGAGTGTGTATTGTAAAACGTGACAAAGAGCCAGTCCAGCCTACCTCAGACAAGGAGCTGGCCATTTGGGAAAATAAGAATAGTAAAGGCTATGCATCAATAAGTGAAGAGGTGAGTCGACACATTTCGCCATTTTCAAATTCATTCGAAGCCTTACAAAAGTTGAACGAACTCTATCACTCACACTTTGCACTTGAAGTTGTTCAACTCATGATTAAACTCTTCACCATTGAATTACAAAATGATGATCCTCTTGCTCTTGCATCCGAAGTAAAATCTATAATGCATGATATCAAAGTCACTAATGTTGAAATGGATATTCCTCTAATCGATTTTCTCAAGGCACTTTATCCTACTTACTCCAATTATATTGAGTCATTGCAAGCAAATGGAAATCTCAAAGATATTACCTTTGACTCTCTTGTGAAAAAATTTCCTGAAAGAGAGAAAGCTTTTGGAAAGAAATCAGCCCCTGAATCTTCTAAAGAGGTTGTGTGCCTTGCTCATAAAGAAAATAATCTTGCCCAATATTCTTCAAGATGAAGATGTGGTCAAAGAGGAAGAGGAAGATATTTCAGAGGCAACGGGGGCAGACACTCTCAAGGAGAAAAGTCAGATTTGCACTACATACGCTGCAAAAGAAATTGATCACATGATGCCTCCACATGCAAGTTACCTTGGGAAAAAATTGAGCAGCAAAGAAACCAACCCAAAGGTAAAACTAATGACACAGAGAAAGGTAAAGCACCTAAATCTACTCACTATGTTATGGCACAATGTAATATTGGAGTAAACGAAGACTTATTTAATGCTTCACTTGCTTCTTCAGAAAATGATTGATTGCTTGATTTAGGAGCAACCTGCCACATGACTCATGGACAGGATTTTTTTGAAGAATTTACTGACAATGTTGATGGAGCAGTATACTTTGTAGACCAATCAAAACTCAATAAATTAGGGCTTGGCACAATCAGGCTTAAATTACCTGGTCTTCCAGACTTTCTTCTGCATCATGTTCTATATCTCCCACAACTAAGGAGAAACTTTTTGTCCTTGGTGCACATTTGCTAGCAAGGTCACTCCATTCATATGTTTGATGGCAAGCTTGAGGTGAGGAAAGCATCTGACTACTCACTTGTCATGACAGGGATAGAAGAAGAAAGGCTTCTCAAGTTATAGGGTACCTCTGCTCGTACACAAAATTTCTCATATAATTCTCATTATGAAGAAGGTAGACTTCCATAAAGTTTATTATGGCATGCTATATTTTGACATTTGAACTACAATAGCCTCCGCTTGTTGAAGAATAAATGGTGTTACTAGTTTGCCTACAATTCCTAGGAAGCTTAATCAATGTGATGCTTGCATTCTACGAAGGCATAACAAACAGTCCTTTTATGGTTCACACTCTAAAGCACACAGAAAATTTGAACTCATTCATTCAAATTTATGTGGTCTAATGCCTATCTCTTTTACAAATGGAAATAAATATATGATGACATTTATTGATGACTACACCAAAATGTGCTGGGTTTATTTATTGAGGAACAAATCTGATGCTTTTCAAACATTCAAGAACTTTCATGCGTGGATTGAAAATGATTCACAATGTCATATTGGCTCCATTCACACTGATAATGGAAAAGAATACACTTCAAATGAATTTGAAAACCATCTTTGCCAACATGGGATTAAACATCAAACAACTGTGCCCTATAATCCCCAACAGAACAAAGTAGCTTAAAGAATGAATAGGACAGTCTTAAACATGGTACACTCCATGTTGTTCTTCAAAAATGAAAAAATGATGATTTGGGTTGATGCAGTTCTATGTATTGTATATATAAAGAGTAGATGTCCATCTAATGCTATTAGAAATAAGACTCATGAAATGCAGTATCGACACATTCCTTTGATAAAGCATCTCAGGGTCTTTGGTTCCACCTGTTATGCCTTAATACCAAAGGTACATAGAAACAAACTTGGTGCAAGAAGTCATAAGTGTATCTTCATGGCGTATTCAAACACCTCCAAAGCATACCATCTATATGATGAAGTCAACAAAAATTTTGTTGTATCTAGAGGTGTAATCTTTCTTAAATCATACTAAACTAACAATGTTGTTGAAAGGAAAATTTATCACTTGGATAGATTCACAAATGCAAAATCATTTCAAGAATTTGATAATCAGATTCCACATCTTGAAGGGGGGTTCCTATACTAGCTCAACCTATGGAATCTTCTTTTGAAGCACTCTCTCCCCTGCATGAAACTCTAACAACGAATGATACTTTGAGTGATGTGATTAACAAAATTGGGAGACTTAATCTTGATCCAGTCCCAACTCAATCAACAGAGCAGCCTGGAACATCTAAGCAAGGTCCCCCAAACTGGCTGACAAAGACACTTTAAAGTGTTCATCCTAATGAGGTTGGAAAGACAGCAACTAGAAATTCAAACCGGAAAAATGGAGGTGATGTAGATGACTTTGATTAACCTATTGATATGGATGTTTCTTATGATTGTGAATTGAATTTGTCTATAGATTTTCAACCAATTTCCTTCAAAGAAGTTGCTTCTCATGATGAATGGAAAGAAGCGATGCAAAAGGAGTATGATGCCCTGATAAATAATGGCACTTGGAGGCTAGTTGATCCTCCATTGGGAACCAAACCAATTGACTGCAAGTGGGTTTACAAGAACAAGTATAAAGTTGATGGCCCACTTAACAAGCAAAAAGCTAGGATTGTGGAAAAAGGTTTTGCACATAAGGAAGGGGTTGATTATGAGGAGACTTTTGCCCCCACAACAAAATGGCCTACCATCTGGACACTCTTTTCCCTAGTAGCTCAGAACGGTTGGAAAGTCCATCAAATGGATGTAAAAAATACTTCCTTTAATGGAGATCTAAAAGAAAATGCTTTTATCTCCCAACCTGAAGGATTTTCTGTGAAAGGACATGATCATAAAGTATGCAAACTCATGAAATCCTTGTATGGCCTCAAATAAGCACCGCGTGCCTGGTATGAAAAAATAACTGAGCATCTTCTGAAACTCAATTTCAAACATTATGATCTTGATGATGAAATTTTGTTTGTCAAGAAGGTTGGAAAAATAGTTGTATATCTTGTTGTATACATAGATGATCTTTTGATAACAGGGAATAATGAAAACTACATTTCATCCATAAATAAAGAATTGAAGAAAGGTTTGGAAATGACTAATTTGGGCTATGTTCATTACTATCCTGGTATTGAAGTAACTCAACATCTGAATTCCATATTCCTTCCTAAAAAGAAGTACATTGGAGATATGTTGAACAAGTTTGGCATGATTAAATGCAATCCTATGACTACTCGAACGGAACAAAACTTAAAGCTCACATCGATTGAAGGAAAATAATTTGAGGATGAAACAAAGTATAGACGACTTGTAGGAAGTCTCAACTACCTAACTACTACCAAACCAGACATTTCATTTGTTGTTGGCATCCTCTCCAGATTTATGCAAAAGCCTTGTGGGGGACATTGGTTTGTTGCAAAAAGAGTTCTAAAGTACTTGAAGGAAACTCAAGACATTGGAATCAAGTATACACAGGTGGGCGACTTCAACTTGATTGGATACCCTAATTCAGACTTTGATGGAGACAAAGGAACTGGGGTATCTACTTCAGGTTATGCTATGAGTCTTACATCAGGAGATGTCTCCTAGAGATCATGCAAACAATCAGTTCTAATAGATTCCACAATTGACGCAGAATATGTGGCAACATCTGAGGCAACAAAAGAAATTGTGTGGCTTAGGAAAATTCTTGAAGATTTGCAAGTAAAGGAAATTCAATCGAATCCACTCATGATTGATAATACCTCTGCAATAAAGCTGGCCAAGAACCCAAAGTTCCATGATCAAACAAAGCACGTCAATACTAAATATCATTTGATTCGACATCATGTTGAGGCCAAAACAATCCATCTCCGCCATTGTTCCACTAATGAGCAAATTGCAAACGTCTTCACTAAAGCACTTCGGAGAGAAAAGCTTGAAAGATTCAGAATGATGTGTGGACTCACCAACGTCCCTTCACATTAAAGCGGGGAACGTTGACATCTAATCATAGGGATTGGGTGAACAATTATAATTAATGTAAATAAATAATAGAGAAGATAGAGAGTCATCGGAAGATGAACTGAACAGTCACTCCCTCTTGTATATAATGATGAGCAACATGAATGAATAATACAGAGTTATGATTTAAGGTGTTACCTCCTGGTCTGACAATTTTTTTGTCTTTCTTATGGGTTCCGTATTATACTTTTTTTTTCTTGGAGAGTGGCACAAGTTTCTACAATAGGACACTGAATCTAGAAATTAGGAAAGCAAGAATGATGTGAAACTCATTTATAGGTAAACCAAGAAATCATAAATGACATGTTTTACTCTTTTCCTTTTTGAAAATTTTCGCTCCACAGTGATACTAAAGCCTTTTTCTTCACAATATGGATTATGAAATATTGATTTTTGTACTAGGCCTCTACAAGGTCTCCATATCTTCTTCGCTCAATATTGATATCTAGTGAATTATAATTATTTGTATTTTAATACAATAATAATAAAAGAAAACATGCTTTCACGTACAAGGGAAAAAATGATCTTTGTTGCATATTAAGGAATCTATCCACGGTTATGTTAGATCTGTGTTTTTATTGTCTCAATTGCCAACCATGCAGGAAATTTCATGGTCCTTGAATACTACCACCACCATGTGTCCTTGATACTTTTCTATTACCCTCGTTGTTAGCATAACAATATTTGTGGGTTTTCCCTATTTTTCATATCTCTCTTTGTATTTTCTCATCCAATTTAACTAAAGGTATACAAATGGCATTTAGTGAGTGAGCTATGAATAGAAAAACATTGATTAACATCAAATCAATCTAAGGATCCTTGGACATGTTATCCCCCACAATGATCTAAAATGGGGCACTAAAGGCTTCTTGTCATGCTTACAAGAACCTCTTGCACTCCAAAGCTTATATATTCCCAAGATATATGCTTATGACTGATAATTTGTGGAATAAATAACTTGAAATATGTGTATGCTTGGGTTTGTACTTTAACTGTTAAGTGCTTTAAGTTTATTTTCTTGAACTGATATAAAATATATAATGGAAAATACAATGCAGCAATAAGAAATCACACATAACAGCAATATAATATGGAGTTCACCCAAACCTTTTAGGCTACGTATCCTTGAGCTCTAGTCAACTCAATCGGATTCTTTGGGATTATGGCTGAATTCTTTTACAAGTTCCACACTCAACTCCAATAGGTTAAGACTAAACCATTGGGCTTAGAATACCATATTTATCCTTGGTCATTTGGCTTCTAGCTCTTGGCTCTCGGCTCTGGTTCTCGACTCTGGCTCTCACTCTGGCTCTGGCTCTCAGCTCTGGCTCTGGCTCTGGCTCTGGCTCTGGCTTTGGCTATGGCTCTCAGATTTGGCTCTAGCTCTGGCTCTGGTTCTTGGCTCTTGGCTGTAGACTCCTGGCCCACGGCTCTAGCTCTCGGCTCTTGGCCCTCGGCTCTTTGGCTTTGCAACTCTGCTATGCTCAAGCTCTTTGGCTCTGCAACTCTTTTGCGCCCAACTCTCTGAGAAATCACCCCTTTTCCATCACCCCCAACCTCTAGTTGCTTCTCTGGCCTTCTCTGGAACTACACCTCTACCTCCAACCTCTAGTGGCTCTGCCTCTATCAAGCCTCCAACCTCTGGTGACTCTTTTCCCAGCTGTGAGCTCCTTCAAGGGAGACTCTTGAAAGGAGCCCTTTCTTCGCTTGACTCTCTATCCTTTGAAGAATCATCTGACTCTGCAGCTTCCATCTATTCCTCTATGTGCAATCATGGGGAATCATTCCTCTATGGCTCTGTGTCTCTTCAACTAGCCCTCTGGCTCACTCGCTCTGTGGCTTTGCGCTTGGCACTTTAGGTCACCGGCTCTATGACTCTACATCTTCTATAACGCATTCCTATTACAAAACACCCGCTTACAACATGGCACAATTTTGAGAGACTGTTTCCAATGGAATTGAACCGGTCATCTTCTTCCAGAACAAAATGTGCGAGATAATGCATATTTCATTTGTAACAAAAATACAAAGGAATACACAGGAATACATAGAAATCCTGACAAAATGCCTTATATCAGAACTCAAATTTTATGCAACCACATATATAAACTTGTTAGGTCCATCCTGGCATTGCAAATCATAATCGCACAGGCGAGAGGTCCAAGTCCATGGACTTAACATAAAAGCGATGCAATATTCCCTGTTAAATCTCCACCGTCTAATTGAGCTTGCAATCCAACAGTCAGGATGCGATCGCATCATCGCTCATCACACTATTGTAGGTCTCTTGTGCACTGGCCCTTTGTATTTGTTGCGATTTGATTGCATCAGCATTTCGCAGTCACATTGGCCAACGACCCGGGGTCTAAACAACTTTCCATAGCTAGCATCGATGCGATATACATCTCCAAACACTGATCGTCGATCCCGCTTTATCGCAATCATTTGTCTCTGCCCAGGGTTCCAATATCGCATGCACGCCTTCCTCCGATGTGATATATCGAAGATCGCTAATTGGGGGTACTTAAGGCCTTTGGTCTAAGTCCTCCCTTGGAACCTTTCCAATGTGACTTTTCATTAAGGAACATATATTCTCCATTAAGTCCCATTTATTAGACATTGCCTCCTTTTTAAAGGACAATGGGCAAATTTCTCTTTACAATAGCTTCTTCATCTGAATTCCACTTTCACCCATTCAAATTTCATTAGATTCAGAATGAAGAGATCTATGGAATTAGACTATTTCCAAGAGCATCCTTTGACTTTCATTTTCCTCTATGAGGAATATTTTTAGACTTAGAAGTCTATACTAGATCCATTTTGGATCACACCTTCCCACTAAAAAGCTTTTGGACTCCAAAATATTGATATACTGATCTGAACAGTAAATGAGAGTACCTCACCCTCTTCTTTAAGCCTCCACACACTTGCCTTGCATAGTTCCTCTGAACCAAAGCCTTTGAACACTTTCCTTCCTGGATGTGCTTGTTCTCCTGGGAAGAACTGTCTTCCACGACTTTTTGCAGAACTCCTACTGAGAAGGTCACAGAAGGTATTTTGAACTTCTCTGCCTTGATCATTGATTCAAGGTGGCTCAAACCAATGTGAAGTTACACTGCTTCACAAAATTTTCATTTGTACTTGTTTGAAATACTATCAAAAACAATTGTTAACAAAAACAGGATTACAAACAACAACTGGATGGCCTAAACTCTTTCTTCAACAAAAGAAACAGATTTCACATCTTGTAAACATCTCCAGGTCTTTACATCTAAATACAAATGATTGACTAGATAACAAGCCAACAAACATGCCTTTGAAATAATTTACCCTTCAAGTCAAACATGTAGAAGTGAGTCTCCTACTCAGTAATAAAGTGAGTCTCCTACTCAACTTTTTCCATTCACCTTCTTGATAAAACCTTGCAACTTGCATTCCATTAACAAAGAAATGCAAGTAGATGCATTATATCAATAGACATGCAATCATAATTGGATGAGAACTCTAACCATTTCCTACCAATCCATTTCAAAGGTGCTTCCTTTGTCTGCACATCAACATCAACAAGTGAATCATCCTGAAAGACATCATTCATGGAATCTTTCTTTCCACTCCTACCATTCTCTCTTTCCACTCTCCTCAAATTTTGTTGAAGCATTGTTGGATTCAAAGTCCAACATTTTACAGCAATATGTCCTTGCTTATGGCGGTAAGTGCAACACATATGCATCCTCTTGATAGCATGATTTGCCTTGTCCAATGGACCTTTGGCTTCTAGCTTCCTTTCCTTCAAAGGTTTCATGTATGTCACCATTCTCTTCCAACATCTAGAAACATTATGGTTATTGAAACCATAAAAGGAACATCTAATTATTTTCCCATACTTATATGGAAATTTTTCATGCTTTACATAATCAAAAGGAATATGATTAGAACCAGATTTATGCCTTTATCCTTCACCTTTATTGCCTTCATGAGGAGGTGAAATGAATGAAGAAGTAGCTCCCTTTGGAACAACATCAATCTCTTCAATGCTTTCATTTTTTCCACAGCTCTCCAGTTCAATTGTATGCTTACGAACACCTTCCTCGTACAAATGATGTTTCAAGCTATTACATTTCCCATGAATACAATCTTTACACTTTTGAGGTAGAGGACCTGAAATGAAACTCCTTCTTGGAATTGTTTCAATTGTCTTCATGGCAGCTTTGGAACTTTCTCCATAAGATTGTCCATAGCCAGGACCCAAATACCTAGGCCTTTCCTTAACCATTATTGGTTCAAAAATACCCTATTGAATTTTTACCCAATCCTTTTCCTTCATAGCCCATTTTGGACATTAAGTTGGACCCTATGCCTCTGGTATATTTTTCAAAAGAACCAACATAAATATTATTAGAAGAATTTGAAGACAAAAAGGAATTGTTTACCTCTTCTTCAAGCTGATACCTAACTAAGGCTTCTTTGGTAACAAGGAGTTGTGTCTCCAACTCATGCATCCTTTTCAAGTTCATATTTCCAATATGAAGTTGTTTCTCCATTTCCTGCAATTTGTTAGAAAAAAACTGCTTCTCTTCCTTCAAGCAATTCAACTACTCTCAAAGTCCAACACTCATTTCTCTCACCATATCCACCATGATGAACAAATCTTGCTTCATGTCTTCATCAAAGAATATTGTGACGAAGGAAGGATTTGAGGAATCACTTGTAGAAGTAGTCATTATCAAAATGAATAAAAGAACTTCAAACAAGATTAACAAAGAGCTTATTCAATAAACCTTTTGCAACAAACCTCTTGTGCTTCAAGGATTTCTCTGAGGTCCTTTGGGATAAGAAGAGTTCCTTCAGCCCTTCTTCCTTCTTGTCCTCCCCTAGACTTAGCTAATAGCAGCTTTCCCTTCACCTTTTCAAATTCAAACAATAGTTAGTTTAGAAACAATTAAACACCTTCCAATTCAACCAAGCATATGGATTGCTCTGTCAATCAAGAATTCTGATCTGATACCACTTGCATCATGATACAACCTACTTCATGATACAACTTTCTCTCGTATAACTTAGCTCTGATACCACCTTCTTTGAAGGTTGGGTTAATCAACTTGATGCTTTGATACCACCTTCTTTGAAGGTGGGGTTAATCAACTTGAGGCTCTGATACCACCTGATCTGAAATGGGGCACTAAAGGCTTCTTGTCATGCCTACAAGAACCTCTCCCACTCCAAACCTTATATATTCCCAAGATCTATGCTTATGAGTGATACGTTGCAGAATAAATAGCTTGAAATAGGTGTATGGTTGTTTTTTACTTTAACTTTTAAGAGCTTTAAGTTTATTTTCTTGAACTGATATAAAGCATATAATAGCAAATATAGTACAACAATAACCAATCACACATAATAGCAATATAATATGGAGTTCACCCAAACCTCTTGGGCTATGTCCCCTTGAGCTCTAATCAACTCGATTAGACTCTTTGGGATTATGGATAAATTCTTTTACAAGTTCCACACTCAACTCCAATAGGTTACGACTGAACCATTGGGATTAGAATATTATTTTTATCCCTAGCCATTTGGCTCTCTAGCTCTCGACTTTGGCTCTCGATCTAGCTCTGGCTCTCGGTTCTGGTACTGGCTCTGGCTCTGGCTCTGACTCTTGGCTCTGGCTCTAGCTCTGGCTCTCGGTTATAGTTTTAGCTCCGGATCTCTCTCTTGGCTCTTGGATCTCTGCTCTTGGCTCTCAGGTCTGGCCCTCAGCTCTTGGCTTTCGGCTCTTTAACTTTGCAACTCTGTTGCGCTCAAGCTCTCTGGCTTTGCAACTCTACTGTGCCCAACTCTCTAAGGAATCACCCCTTTGCCATTGCCCCCAACCTTTAGTGGCTTCTCTGGCATTATCTGGAACTGTGGCTCTGCTCCAAGCTCGGTGGCTCTGCCTCTACTAAGCCTCCAACCTCTAGTGGCTCTTTGCCCAACTGTAAGCTCTTTCAAGGGGGACTCCTGAAAGGAGCCCTTTCTTCACTTGGCTCTCTGGGCTTTGAAGAATCCTCTGACTCTGCAGCTTCCATCTTTTCCTCTGTGTGTAATCATGAGGAATCATTCCTTTGTGGCTCTGCATCTCTTCGACTGGCTCTCTGGCTCACTAGCTCTGTGGCTCTATGCTTGGTCCTCTCGCTCACTGGCTCTGTGGCTCTACATCTTCTATAACACATTCTTGTTACAAAATGCCCACTTACAGAATGGCATAGGTACAAGAGACTATGACCTCTTTCGAAAAAAAAATTTCTGAATTGATGCATATTTCATTCATAACGGAAATACAAAGGAATACACAGGAATACATAGAAATCCCGATAAAACGCCTTATATCGGAACTGAAATTTTATGCAGCCGCATCTATAAACCTATCGGGTCCACCTTGTCATCGAAAATCGTAATTGCATAGGTAGGAGGTCCAAGTCCATGGACTTAACATAACAGCAATGCGATATTCCTTGTTAAGTCTCCACTGTCCGATCGCACTCCTGATCCAATGGTCGGGATGCGATTGCACCAATTCTCATCACACTATCACAAGTCGCTTGTGCATTGGCCCTTTGTATTTTTTGCTATCCGATCGCCGATTTCCGATCACATTGGCATTTCGTAGTTGCATTGCCCAACGGCCGAGGGTCTAAACAATGTCCCATAGCTAGCTCTAATGCGATATACATCATCGATCATCGATCTCTGATCTCGCTTTATCACAATCTCAAGTCACCCATCTCAATCACTAATTGTCTCATTTCTTTAATCACAATCGCAATCGGCTCTGCCCAGAGTTCAGATATTGCATGCAAGCCTTCCTCCAATGCATTATATTGGAGATCGCTAATTGGGGGTACTTTAGGCCTTTGGTCTAAGTCCTCCCTTGGAACCTTTTTGATGTGACATTTCCTTGAGGAACGCATATTCTCCATTAAGTCCCATTTATAATAAATTGCCTCGTTTTCAAAGGACAATGGGCAAATTTCATTTTACAATAACTTCTTCGTCCGAAGTCTATTTTCACCAATTTAAATTGTGCTAGATTCAGAATGAAGAGGTCTATGCAATGAGACTATTTCCAAGATCATCCTTTGACCTCCATTTTCCTATGTGAGGAATATTTTTAGACTTAGAAGTCTATACTAGATCCATTTTGGATCTCACAATGTCTCAGGCTGAGAGGAATCAACGAAGGCAACCATAAACCAAGCTTTTAGTTTGATAGCTAACCCTATCAAACCAAAGAGGGCTCTCTCTATGGCATAACAACCACGATATGACTGAATGATAAAGTATTTTAAGATAGATAGCTAGGCTCAAGTAGGTTTGGAAAATTTAATGTTTTGTTGGTGGATAAGGGAGAAAATCCAGGTAACTAGGTCAGAGGGTCAAAGCATTACAATAACAAAGATATGAAGGAGCAAGGTAGTAGAATTTTGTGATGTATTTTTGGTTGTTTTCGATGTATTATGGTGTTTGAGAAGAATCATTAAGGTCTTAGTGAGCATGAGACATGAATTCATTAAGAAAGACTAAAAATAACATGTAGTAATTTTTCATCAAAACAGAGCTTAGTGAAAAGAATTATGTTTATAAAATGTAAGGAATACTATTGAAGAGATAATGAATGGAAAAGGAAGCTAAACAACATTCATATAAAGTAATAACAGAGGAAAAACAACATCATAAACTTACTACACGGGAATTCCTAAATATTAGCCGCAAATTATGTCCTTTTATTTTCAAAAATGTCAAATATATCCTAAAATGGTTCTCTCCTCAGATGTCCAACCAGTCCAATGACTGAGAAGGTGATACATAAAGGCTAGAAAAAACTTCTCCGTATGCTCTTGGGTTGAATCCATGACTCTACGAGTGGTTACATGTTTGGTTTTAACCAAAAACTAATGTCTAGTGAGGTTGAAACAAATTCTACAATTAGCATTGACTACAAATTCCCTCATAAATGAAGCTCAATTTACATCAAAAAATACTATCCATACATTACTACATAATATTTACATTTAATTTCACTCTATAATTCTTTTACTTCACCAATTTGACCTTTACCAAGATCTAACTAGAAACTTTGAGAAATTACACAGTGAATTTTTTAATTAAAATATCAGAAAATTGTAGAAGCATAGCACCAATTTTGAGGCTATTTTTACGTGCCTTCCTAAAGTCAAATTGAAATCTGAAAGAAATTTAATCTATCCCTATATGTCTAGCTGCTAAAACATCTTGAATTTTTGGAAATGACCCATGGAAAAGTCTCCAAAAATGCATTCTCCCAAGGTGTCTCAAGAAGCGCAGCGCCTGTCAAAAAGAGGGGCAAAATGTTGATTTTTGACCCCTCTTTCTCATTTTTCTAAAAGTTTGAGCCCTGTTTGAAAAATATGAGGAAATTGGTTTTGAGAGGAAGCCATCATATTTCCAAAAATTCAATCCACTTTTCATTTGGAGCTCCAAGGAAAAAGCGCAGTGCCAAGGCGTTGTGTTTTTGTAACTAGTGCATTTTCCTGAATTTGCACCAAATTTCACCAAAAACCAAAAATGCTAAAAAAAACTCCAAACATTGGCCAAGAATTGCCAAATGAGGTGCACTATGCTATCATGGATACCTAAGAAAGCATCTCTAATTTTTCCTTCTCATATTTTCCTGTTAGGGTTTCCTTAAGCTTGTTTTGCATTTGTTTGACCTTGATATTGTAAATCTTGTTTCTCGTTTGGTAGTGGTGGGCCATGTGCCTAAAAATATCATTATCCCTATGGAAAGAGAGATGACATCAAATGATAATGTGAAATCAATCCTGGCAATGGTGTCATTTTACCCTTTCATATTGGTGATAATCAAATTAGTGCGCTACTCGTGAAAACTTACCTCTCCCACTCTTTGACAAAACACTAGGCAGTTGACATCTTCAAAGCATGATATCATTGGAATTTGTGGGCTCATACCTCAGAATCTTTCCCCCTTTATGATTCTTTCTTTTCTCTGATTATAAAGAGTCTCCTTCCATTTTTGAAACCCTAGATTGTAGGAAAAGGGAAAAAAGTGAAAAGTGATTGAAGTGATGAAATGAGGGAATTAGGTAAAGTAGGTGGGAGTAGGATATTTTGTGAGATGGACAGGGGTTTTAGGAATCCTTAGGAAGTTAAATGAAGGGAAATGAATGAGGGAGATGATCTAGGAAAATTAAACACAGTCCTAGCTAGGGAAACTGCCCAATTTTGATAGATTAGGGCTAGGGTTTGTAGGGAGGTGAAGTGGAATGAAGGGAAATGATTTTTTGGTGAATGGGGATGATGAGTTGTATGAAAATAGAGGTATAGTGATAGTTATTTTAGGGTTTCAAAGCTCCAACTGATCATTTGAAAGCTCAAAACATGAAATTCATAGAAAACCCTAGAGAACTAAACTTGCAATCATTTTGTTTGTTTTCCCAAAGGAAGATGGGGATTGAAAATGAGTGTACTTAATTTTTATGAGGCTTAGAGGATGAAGAAACTGGAATTCAAGCTTTATTTTTTGATTATTTTTGGGAGAATCTTCCCCTTTCACAGCACAATTCACCGGTGCGCAGTGCCAAAGCGCACCACACTGCTTCTATGTGCAGTGCCAAAGGATAGCACATTGCTTCTACGTGCAACACCTCCTCTAGAAATGCAATGTAGGCTCCCTCTGCACAATGCCTGTCTTCCAACCCACTTTTGGAGGCCTTAACCTACTCCAAATTGCAAAATTGATAGGTCATTGGAAATCTCTTGAATTCTACTACAACATGGACACCTCAAGAATGTAATTTGGAAACTTCAATAGGGAGAAACATTGATTTTCCAAAGGTCGCTCCAAAAACATCGGGTGTCTTTTGACTACCTTCCTAGAGGATTTTTGGGCTAAAAGTGGTATGGTTGGAAATATTTCTGATTTCTGCTACACAATAGAGTCCTTAAGCACTACCAACACATGTTCCAAATCCCTGCAAAATTGTCTTGAAGACAAGTTGTCCAGAAGTGTAACAACTCTCCCATAGGAAGTGTAGTTTGGGTATTTCTCCCAAATGATAATACCTGTACATACACTAAAGGAGGTTTTTGTTCCTTGACCTATCATTTACAAAAACCTCTTTCACTTTTGTAATATTCTTCTCCATTTGGTCAAAAACATATTTTGAAGCAAAACCATCCCTATGAGAAATGATGAGATGAGGTAGTGTACTTCAACATTGTCTTATTTGAAATAAAACATTAGCTTTACCTTTATTTTATTTCCCTAAGCTGCTAAATCAATTTACCCACTGAATTAAATGATGGCCATATTTTTGTTTTGACATATGGTATCATGAGGATACATGGAGTGAAACCCTAGACCATGACCTAAAATGAGGAATTTAACCATCTCATGACCCAGGACACTTAAATGAAGATACGATACCTCAAATAATATGATGACCATGATGAGTGATGAAGACCATGAGTAAGTGAATGGAGAACCAGTGACCTAGACACAATAACCGGTGACCAAATTTTTATTTGAAGACTCACTGAAGTGACAAAAAATTTACTTGACACCATAACAACACCTTGTAAGAGCATATTTGATCACTGGTGACTGAAATGACTAGAAGTCACTAATAGGACATACAATTAATCTCTATGCAACCCCAATCAAAGTTCTTATTAATATATTTTTGTTAACGAAGGACACAACGTATATATTCCAATCATTGAGCAATATTCCATTTTCCTACTCGTCTTTCAGGATTTTGATTGAAATAAAGACAAATTTTATCAGTGCTATTTCCTTTTATATAACTCGTCAATGTTCACATATTTCATCTTGTTGATTTTACAATTATGCATTGTGCAAGACAATCAGAAATATTTTCCACAATAGAGAAAATCAGTGAAAAACATGATAGCTATGACATATGTTTTGTTCTTAGGTATACTCTCATTTCTTTAGAGATTTAGAATTCGAAAAGTTCGTTACTCATTTTTCCCTGCTATTTTGATATGGTTCATATTCATTGCTTTAACTGCAATATTGCTACACATGATACAAGTGTCTTCGAAGCATTTTGTTGCAAAAATATATTTGATTGATTTGGAAAAAAAAAAAAACTTTGTATTTTAGTTGGAGGAGTAGTTCTATGTATAACAAGTCTATAATATGATTTCACCTCCGTGAACAATATACTTCTTAGTTATCAAACATAGTCTACATTAGTAACTATAATTATGACACATGTAAACACTTATTTAGAAATTACCAAATATAGCCTTGATCACTAGTTTAATGTAACTAGAATCCAAAAAATTATTTACACATTTACTAATGGAGTATTTATTACTAATATTAAGTAAATACCACATTAGAGCTAATGGTATAATTTCATATGTAAGTCATTTTTCATTTTCAACTGTAGTTAAAATATGAGCATAAATTAATTGAACACAGGAAAAATAAAAAGCCACTTTGTTACTACTAATGATATTTGTGATTCAAAATAAAAAGGAAATACTTGTTCCATGATCCATGTTATGTAGTTTTTTGATATGAAAGATATAATTTAAAAATTCAGGTAATAATTTCCATTCCTATTATCATGGTTACAAGGAGTGTTTTTTCTTTTGTGCATCACAAAATAAAAAAATAAAACAAAATAAAATGTTCAACAATTTTTTTTGTTTTTTGAAGACATAAGTCATAGAATGGATCGAGAAACATTTTGTAAAAAAATAACCTCTGAACCATGTGAACTTCCGACCACATGACTAGAAAGTTGCGATGACTAATAATTTTATTATAAATAATTTCAGAGACCTCTGGACCCAAACATTGCCCGATCTTCAACCTAACTAGCCTGATGAAACCACTCGACTATGGTATAGTCAGGGTCAGGATACAATAACTGAATCACAAAATAAAAAAATAAAAAATCCTGAATGTACGGTAGCATCAGCACAGAGAAAATCATACTATGGTATAGTCAGAATCAAGATATAAAAAGTTAGTCATAAAATAAAAAATCCTTGAGTGACCAACCGCCCAACCTCGGATCCACCTCATCATGGAGATACAATACTACTTTTGTTGATTTGTGTGCAATGTGATTTTTAATAAAGATTTTCAAAATTGCTCATTTCACGTTTAATTAATTATTTTTTAAATGAATAATAAATTTTTTAATGTTTTTTCGATGCAAAAAAAAAAATTAGTTGGCTTGTCTACTGGGAATTAATACACATGTTCGTTTGTGATTTTTGCATTTTTCTAAACATGATTTTAGGATTTTACATTATTGTGCCTGTATGCTCTTTTTTCGAGTATTGTTCGAAGAAAATTGAATTAAGTATACCGAGCACTAGTTTCAAAAACCTCTCTATAGGCATAATCTCATTTTGTTTAAAGATTCCCGAGTGTAATTTCAAATTTTAAATTAGAAAAACTTATGTATGTTTTATTCACATTTACAAGTTATAAAATAACCAAAAAAAGGAAACTCTTTAGTGAAATTTTTTATATTTAAAGGTCCTCTTCCTGCATGTTGTTCTTTTAACTCAAGTTCAAAGAAGAACAAAATTGAGGCAACACAATAATAGTTTCAACTTTTTTTGCATAAGCATAATATTGTATTTTATGAAAATTGTTGAATTCAATTGCAACTTTTGAATTACCAAAATTTATATATGCTTTGGTAATGTTTACAACTCATCAAATGCCAAAATATGAAAAAATCTCCAATTGGAAGCTTAGTATTTTAGGGTGTTCTAGTTACATGCTCATTTCTTAAGCCATGTTGCAAGAATCACTGCATTAAGAAAATACAACACCAGTTTTAAAAAAAATTGTGTAAGCATAACGTTATTTCTTTTAGAAATTCTTAAACACAATTTCAAAATTTAAATAAGCAAAAGTGATTTATCCCTTGTTACTATTTACATGTTATACAATGGGAAAAAATGGTAAATCTGCAGTGGCAAACCAACAAATAGAGTATATTAAAGAGAATATTAAGAGCATGGATATTGGAGAAACACAACAAGTGTACTTCGACACATTACTCATGTCAGACTCAAACTACAAGATGCAAAAAGAAGGGATGATGACTTGACAGGAGATATTTGAATTTTTTGAGCAAAGGGAATGGTTAAAAAGTCCAAGAACTACTGAAACCAAGAACAAATGGTTTGAAAAAATCAAACCAACAGAGTTACATAAAGTAGCAACTAGGGCTAGAATTTTTCCGCATTATGACATGATTTCATGGATTCTCTCTCACGCTAATATTAAAACCTGAAAAATATCTGACCATCAATAAATTTTGATAGCCTCCTGGAAATCTGAAGTGTTATTGGCCATGTATAAGCTCAGTCCCCTACAAAACTCACTTAATTTTGAGCTCCTTCATAAGGTTCAAAGTATTGTCTTGAGGAAATGTCAAGAGAATTATGATATACTAATTGAAGAATGGTTGAGGAGAAAAGAAGAAGGTTTCAAGCTCAAAGCATAAAATTAGGACTATCCAATGGCTATTTTTAAGAATCCTATTAGATTTCTTATTAAAATGCTAAGTAGATTATATGGGGAACAAGATCTCAAGCATTTTTAAATTAAATGGATCCTAATAATCCGTAGCATTTTAGATCAGGGGAAATTCTTAAACTAGGTTGACCTGTTGTCACAAAATATCACAGATTCAGTAAAGTTGTTAGTGTCATCTCCCCCCGGGTTCAATTATATTTTTAGTAGAATAAGACAAATCAATTAAAAGGAAGTTTCTCTCTACACTTGATTGGGAAAACGAATTTCAATCTACTAAAATTCCAACAGTTTCTAAGAGATACAAAAGATTGATGCTTGCTTTGCTAAGTTTGAGGGAGAGAGATAAAAAATAAATAAAAGCACGCATATAAACGGCATATGGACAATGTTCATTAATATGGGAAAAAGGAATAGAATTTATAAAATAATTTGACATATCAGGTAGCAAGTCATTAAAGGAAGCAGTTCCAGGAGAATTAAAACTACCCATAGAAGATCTTGTTCCCAAGGACCAGGTAGAAATAAGAAACATTATAGTTTTGACACAACAAAGTTCCCAAAAATTGTGCAACTGTCTTTTTAGAAAATCGGGCTTATTTCCAAGTTTGAGATCAAGTATCAGAAGAAGAAGAAAGAGGCACGAGGATTAATTGCCAATTGTCAGATCAACATCAATTAGTTTCGTCCTATTTATTTCTATGCATTGAACGAATTTTATTCACAATGGACATCATATGTCAAAGTACATGCACCTAACCTGCTACTTAGTATCAATTACAAAGACTCTCATGATGAGGAGAAGATCCCTACTTGCCTGCCAGATTTCAATTAAACATACAACATTTTAGAATTTAGTATTTAATTTCAGAAAAAATGTGGATATACATGTTCAAATAACTCTTTTACTTTATTGTATTTTAGTATTTATAGACCTTTATGCATGGGTCTAAAGGCTCTAGAACCAGTGAAGACTGTACACTTGAAATTACATCATTTTTTGATACCATTTTCAGTGCTCATGTGTAATGAATTGTGACATTTATGTCAGTGCATGTTTTTAATTACTTAATAAATGCCTTTGATTTTAATCTATGACTTCTGTTGTTTGATTCTGAATGAGTGCTTGATAATTCTATTTAATATTCCTTATGAAAAATTTTCAATTTACATCTTTTTATAATGAGAAACTGGAAAATTGTAAATTCACTTATTCCTAGTATATCGTTGTAATACAATACTCAAATATAGAAACCTTTCTCTCCTCTATGACATAGAAATAGTTATTAAATTACCTTAAATTATGTATGTGTGGATATTCTAGAAAATAATAAAAACCTTGGCTTGATAGTATCAAAATATGAAAATATTTTTGAAGATTTTATCTAAATGTTCAACCAAAACTTATATGTTCAATCTTATGAACTCAATTCCAATTATGAATTTAAATCTCATGATATTATGTGTATTGTTATGCTCATTTACGCCCTCTAATTGCTTGTGTTTAGATTGATTAAATCATTGGTTAAATGAGTACTGTAGTCGATATTAGTACATGCTTAATGTACAATACTTTGGAGCAAGTGTTTGATGAACACCTTCTCAAGAAATTATCTTTCGTTTCTATGTCGCAGATATATATGTTAACATTAAATAGTTCACAAATTTATTGTATTACAAAACCGTTTTCCTCTATATGTTGATATGAAAATGGTAGTAATGAGTTTGTAGCATAAGCTTATGGATCATTGATACATTTCTCTTGTTCAATGTTTCTAGTATCCAAGTATTGTTTTAAGAAATTGGTAGCAATATTCTCATTGCAAATGAAATAATTATAAAAATCTTGTACATTTTTTTTTCTTTCATATTAGACATATCAAAACATAGTGCAAGTGTACAAATAGACTCAAACAAATAGTCATCATAGTCAATGATATTTTTTCTATAAACATATGAACCTTGTTCAATTAAGATTGCCTCAACTGATAATATGTCATCTAAGTGAGAATTGGTATGCACATTTGCATGGACCAACCACTTCAATTATTCAGGCTAGAACACCTGTTGTGCTATGTAACAAAACTGGCACAAATTTCCCACATATAGAATTTTGATTATCTTGCAAAATATTATATTCATGATCATCAATGGATGGATTGAACTGTAGATCTTAGTTTAATTTTAATTTGATATGGACAACGAGACCTTGTTATAGGTTCTATGTAGCTACTCTAAACCAAAAAAAAATAGAACTTTGATTGAGCACATACTCACTTGTTCCAAGAGTATTTTTTCCACCTGTCAACATTTTTTTATTTAAATTGAATGCAATCATAGTAATTGTTGCAGTCATAACTGTGCCTTGATCCCTGTTCACATTCACAATTCCCATAATATAGTAAACTCATCTATTAATTTCTAAAATCTTTATCACTGTATAAGCCACATTAAACTTGCTATTCTTTTGAGCACTATTGTATAGGTTTCCTCAATAAGATCCATTCCACTAGTTTTCGTTGCATTGTTGTTTCTTGTTAGGTATATGTGTCATTATGTCCATGAAAATAGGTATGCCTATAAGATGAATCTCAACATGATAGTGCATTCCATGTTGAACCTCGGTTGCATACTGTGTATCCCTAGAGTTCCAGTAGAAGAGTTGTTATACATAAATTTAGCATAAGGAATTGGCCAAATATTTGCACATTTTGTCAAAAACTTCTTTGTTAATTACTATGTTCTTGTATTCATTTGCGTCAAGTATTTAGCTCTAAATAAAAATACAACTAGAGAGCCTGGAGTTATTATTTTGTTTTTCTAACAAAGTAGGTCTTTTAAGAACATATGTTATTTCTTCAACCCGATTAGTGTTCATGAGAATTGTTATTCTAACAGCTGAATACAAAGACAAGTACAAAATAATGCGCATTGCTTGTCCACTTGACAGTTGTTGTATATTTAGAAATCTATTTCCAAGTTTGCAAATAACTTCAACTTTCTTGTCTTGAAAACACATACAATTTTATTACTGAATTTGTTGAAATGAAATTGTAACGAAGCATTCCATTTTTGTCATATAAGAGACTAGAATATGTTGTTGTGCAATAGAGGTCTAAAATAGATTAAGCATCCTTTTTTCCTTATCTTGTCATACCCAACAATCCTCTATTATTTATACTTAGAACATTTAAATAATGGGGACCCTATTAAATTTTTCTTTAGGTTTTATAATAGAGAAATTAATCATAATAGATTTATATTTCAAAAAACCAAAAATATGTCATTTTCAGTTATCTTTTAGGTTTAAGTCCTATTTGAATAACTTAGGTTTACTTTTTAAATAATATCCCGCATAGCAAAATGTTTAGAAGTCGTGATCATATCCCTTATAAAATTTCGCGATGTGAAATATCATTTGCAAATAAAGCTTCTCTCAATAAAATGAAAAAAACAAAGGAAAAATGCTTTTGCACACATAAGCTTTCATTAGACCCACCACAGAGACACATCATTATCGAAGATCACAAATTGTGAATCACACAAGCTTATTGGCTCTTTATTAGCTCATACATCACTATGTTGTGATTGTGATATAAAAGAAACATTGCATGATCTCCAATGTGATGTATGTGATATTGCATATTGCAAATCACACATCGCAGATCGCAACATCACCTAAAATGAAATATTTCCAAAGAAGATTGGTGATACAAAATTGTTGACTAAGGTCCACTTAATGAGGATCGATGTGTACGTAGATTTTCATTAAATTTCAAATATAACAGTTTTAATGTCCCTCATTTGACAAAATTGATTTAATTGGCAAGTTTTTATTTGAAACATATGTATTTTCCCCACGTGTCCTTTCATCCTTGGAGATCTAAATCATTCCTCTATGCTTCCTTTCTATAGGCTAATACTGATAAACAACATTCTAGTTAAATTCTCAAAGCAGGAAACAAAGGAAAAGGGTCATTTGTTCAAAGGGGGGTAACTCAGTCCAAACGAGAAGCAATAGAAATGGCTCCATTATTCACAGACACTACATGCACTCTAGATTCTGGTGCTTCCTCCTAGGAATCAATGTACAATCTATTTGAATAAGAAAGACCCAGGGTAGTAGTGTTCAAGCGAGCAACAACTGATGCCTCATCATCATCCGAGACTACCTTCTCTGATGTCACCAATTCCTTTCTTCACCGAATTGTTGTGTGGCCTAACATCCTACCCTATGCAAATATGATCAAGTGGATGATTAATAATCTAAATAGCGAAGATAGGAGGTTCTTGAAGTTAAGGAAAATGATAGTAGGATCCTTCAAGGTTATAGATTTGAAGAGGATGTATCATTTTCCAGACCCACGGAAGATTTACAACAAATATTTTCTTAAAATATTTGTAGAGAAGAACAAATTAGAATCAAATCCCATTAGACAATGTAGACAAGACCCAAACAAGCATGAGCATGATAGTAAGGGTATGTATGCTTCAGCTTCTCTTGTCGGTCTGTTACGTTGTGCTGTTGATATCATATGTAGACTGTTCGTTTCTCCGAACACACAAAAATATATAGTTGAATGGGTTCCCTTGATTCAAGATGCTTCTAATTTTGATGTTATGGATTGGGCTACTATTTTTTCCACCAATATTGTGTCCAAAATCTTAGAATATAGAAAAATGCACAATGTTTCAGAGAGAATCATTCAAGCCTTTTATATGAGTGTCTATATTATGTATTCCATTTGTTTGTCATTTAATTTTCCTTGAATTGGATGGAAATGGACACTCGAAGACCCTACACCAATTCACTTATATCATGATATCCTATGGGGTCCTTTATGGTGTTCACTAACTTGCATTATAAATTAGATTATCAAAAGTGGTGCATATCTTTGTTACAATAAGAACTACAACTATTAGAAGTTTTTATCGTTAACTTATACCTAATTGCACTACTAAGAACCTTGTTGAATTAATGAGCGAAGGAAATCATAATGGTAAATTAGATTTTCTAAAACTTATCAGTGAATTGTAAGAAAGTCGTAAAGATATGGAAGCGATAATAATGTTGCGAAACACTCACAATGATAAATGTGTTCTATGCTTAAAAAAAATATTCACAAAATAAACTACATATAGAAATTAGAAAAGAGAATAAAGACGAGTCATGAAAGTGTAATATATAAGTAAAACATATGGTCCACTGACGTACATGAGGAATCCATTTAAGCGTACCTAAGGATGACCACTGCCAAATTTGCATAGGGATATAGGATGCTTAGGATTACAAAATATATGTACAAATATTAGCTAATGGTCGGTGGTTGGTGGGAATGGTTGGAATCATTTTAACTGATATGGAAGATATTGAAAATGGTGAAAATAAAAGATTTAAAATCTATATGTCAATAGTATACCCTAGGTATAAATAAGTGTCATGCAATCATACTAGCTGGTACAAATTTCATGATTAATGAAAATAAGTCCAAATTGATAAAGGAATTATTGAACTCTTGTACTAAAAAACCTTTTAATAAATAGAGCCATTGATAGAATGGTTACCATAGTAGAGAAATTGGCACAAATCATCATCATGGAGGATTATAACAACCAAATGCATGACAATTGTAGCTGAATTGTTTGATAAGATACTTTATCAAGAAGTAGTGAAATGGAGATAAGTTGTGACAAATATGACAGAATAATATTGGTCTCATAGATAATAAGTAAACAATATAATTGAAACTTTTAAGTTCGAAGGAGCATGGTAATTGTATCTGGGTTATTTCTCGGCACAAAATAGATATAGAAGTGCATCAGAACAATGTTGGCGATATGAAAAAAAGATATCTACATTACATAAAAATTTAGCAAGTATAATGTGATTAAGATTAGAGTCCAAAATATGAAAAATTACTAAGGAGTGTAATCGCCTTAAAACATGGGAAAGGAAACAAGATACCTTTATGAAATTTATCATACCTTGTGTACATAGAGGGCTCTAGAATTATGTGAGTTTCATACTTGCAATACTAAATCCTAGGGTAATTCACTAAATGGTTTATTTTGAAACTACCCTGCAATTGGGAAGGCTAAGTATGGTTGATAAAAAAGATGAAAATACAATTTTGATTAATTGAAATGACTGATGACTCTAATCATGATATCTAAAGACTCCATATAGGTTGATACAATCAAGTGAATAGGAATAAATGGATCATGAATTTCATGTGTGATTTAGTAGAACTACATAAAACTATATATATAAGATGAAACGATACAATTGTAAACTAGGATGGAAACTCTTAACCAAGTGCTTATTGATTCGATGCATTCTATTTAAAATTTTGGCCAATATCGTATCTTAAAAAGGAGAACATAAGATATGTATATGTGTATATGTATGAGGTGCACGTGGAAATGAGCATGTGTATTAAATATTTCCAGGAATGGATAGTGGGTTTAGGTAAAATGATTATTAGAAATGAATTGATAGCTAAGTAAGATAACTAAGTGAGTACGACATCTAACTCTAACAAAATTTGAATTTCAGATAAAGAGAATTATTATAGATAATTAGAAAATGTGTTACCTTTACCTATTGGCATGGAAATGGAAACATGCCATGAGTTAATGTTACCCTAGATAAGTACTTCAAATATGATTTCTATAAACACCAACAAAGTTTCGCCAAATCGCTGACTAGAATGGAAATTTTCTTACATAATTAATATGTCAATATAATCACACTAAGATGAGGTGTCAAGAAGGTTTATAGGAATGGAAGATGAAGAGTGGGGACGATTCCCCATAAACCTTAATCAGTAATTTCAGAACAGGAATGATGTAAACCCTAAGAAGAACATTAAGAGGAACTCATGCATGAGCCTCGTTAGAGAAATATTGTTGCGATATTTGGTGACGTGAACTTGTTATTATCCTTTATTGATCTAAGTATGTCATACTATTCCAAGTTGTGTTCTTAAGTCATCATAGTGATTCCATTAATCTTATTATGTGCTTTTAAGTCTTGGTGGTACTCGGAAAGAACAAAAGGAAAGAAATAGAACCATCAACAAGGAGGAAAAAAATAATTGAATTATAAAATTATGATTAGGATTCCTACATGAAATATTGGTTGATAATTAATATGGATAAGACCATGTCCACCTGAGCAAGGCATAAGGATAATACTTACCATAAAAAATGTAAGTTGAAGCAATTGTCCTGGAACCTTGGTAATGTTTTGTTGTTGCATATTTGATATTCTGGAATTATGACGGTGTCTAAAGAAAAAATATTTAGCTACAAGCCATTATGGGGACATGGTAAGGGAATATCCCTTTAACATAAAAAAAAGAAAATGATGATGATAACAAGTATGACTATTGTGAAATGGATAGTTATTCCCATGTTGAGTTAATATTGTTGTTTACTTGTAACAATCCATAAGGTCCTATAGGTTAAATGTATTAAAGTAACCTTCTTATTGAATGAAGTGAATGACATGGTAAGAACTAATATATAAGAAAACATCTAAATTATATTAACATGGGAGTGTGGGATAGTTAACATGTGTACAAATTCAAGAGAATAAATTCCGTTACTATATATGGAATAAAATTATGTACAACTATTATAGACCACTTGTAATGCAGTATGGCAAAGATACCAATATTGAAGGCATGTTGCAAACTATACTCTTGGTGTTGCATTAAAAGAAAATAACAAGCAATCCAAGATGGACATAATTAATCTACTTTGACAAAGTAGACAACAATATAGCCACTTGGAATATGGAAACAAAGAGAAGTTGTCATAAAATATGGCAACAAAAGGAAGTTATATTAAAATCTACTTATTCCTGACTAATTCATATGAACCATTTGAATGGACATAAAAGCATAATAATGTTACCCAGTATGATAATCTACTAGTTGTAATCCACTATAAAAAGAGACAGAGAGAGAAATAAATGGTTTGTCTAGTTTTATTACAATGTAAATAGTTGGTACATGGAAGATCTGAAATCTATAGTAGAACCATGTGATGCAATCATTGGGAATTGGCATAGCCAATGGGTAAGTAAAAAATTATTTAGTGTTATTGTTGGTGAGATACAATGACACTCGTAACCCTTAATGAGTGCAGGCTGCTAACCCTTGTGGAGTTGTGACGCATGTTGATGACCCTTGCTAGATACATAAGTAACAATTGATGGTGTCTATAATAGAATTTGAAATGATTGTATATGTATACATGTTTCTTGATGGAAATAAATGATATCCTTGATGATGGTGAATGTAGGTTGAACCAAACGAAGAGTTCTTGATAAAACCTCAATGTAGCTTTTAATCAGAGAAAAATGTTGCTACAAAGATAAGATATCACCCAGGTTAAAGTGCACAGAAAGCACTTTAGCCCAGAAAACGAAATCTGGGAAGGTGAAAATTTTATGCGTGAAGCATATCCCAAACTGTTCATTAAGAGATAGAAGAAAACACCAAGGGTGGTGTTTCGCTCAACGGGGGGAAGATATAACACTCCTCGGTGACAAGTAAATATTTAATTTACTTTTACTGCACTGAGTTGGTAAATCATTCGCTAAGTGAAAAGCCAAGTGGAAAAAATTAATGTTAAAAGATTTATTTTAATTTATTTAAAAAGGTTATGGAAAGTCTTGGAATTCATGGGGGAAAGACACTCAATGAAAAAAATTCTCCCTAGAGATAAATAATCTTAGTGGGGTAAGGGAGCGAAGGGGGTGAGAAGAGAGAAAAATTTAGGCAACCATGAAGACTTGGTACCTCGTAGGAGGAGGTCCAAGTGAGGAGAATTGAGTTTTAAGCTTGTGAACCTATAATAGGACATTGTTGAAGGAAAGCAAGACATTTCTAGTTAGGGTATTCTCAATTGGCTGGGGCTAGTGGAGTCTCTAAAATAGATTTTTGAGTTTGCGTGTTCTTTGGATGAACTTGTAGAGCCTTGATGCCTTTGATCATAACTTGTTTAGTCACTGTCAAGAAACTATTCTAGGAGTGACAAGTTATCTCAAGGGGAGAATCTGGACATGATTTCCATCTCCATTTGTTCGGAGGATTGGTATTTACTCTCTGTGAATTCCCTTATAGTCTAGCTTAACATATAAGGACTCTAAAATGTTTATGTTTTCTCTCAAAACATAATTTTTGTTGTAAATGATAAAATATACGAAATCTCAACTATATGTAGTGATATGATATACGTAGTTTTGGAAGCTCTTTGTAATAAATTGATAGAGTTTATTAAGGAATCTATGTTAAGGAATATGAAAAATAATTTCTTGATATTATAGTTCAATTCTGTTAATTCTTATTAATATTAACACATATGTTTTAGAAATTGGTTGGAGCTTTACCGTTAGACTAGAAGTATAAATCGTCATGAGTCCTTATTTTTGCACATAATTATATGAAAATACTGTTGAAGCGGAGAATGTAAGTTGCAGTAGAAGCCAAGTCCCTCCTACCCTCCATAGTACTAGTAGTAAATTATAAAGGAAGAGAAAACACAAGCAATAAAGAATTCTATTAAAAGATCTGCCAAAAAGAGAGTTATATGATAATTGAAAAAAAATAAGGATAAAATTTATAAAAGAAAACGACAAATTATTTTCAAGATGAGTAATCTTTTCAAAAAAAATGAATCATATTGATGTTCCACATTAAACAACTACAATATCAAAAAGTTCTAGAATTAATGAAAAGGGTTACATCTAGTACAAGTAAAATTAATAAATCAAGAATATTAAACCATGTGCGATATATATATATCTATATATATATATATATATATATATACCTTTAATAAAGTAACAGATGCATTAAAGAAATTCTCACTGCGAGTGAATATGTATACACCTAAATTGAACAAAAATGAAAACAATATTGTATGCACAATGGGAAAAAACCAAAAGAGAGCTAGGTTGAGACCTAGTCGACATATATATATATATATATATATATATATATATATATATATATATTTGAACATAAAATAATATATTAGCATTAGTGTTAATATGTTAAAAATTTAAACAAAATTATAATGCTCGGTGGACCCAAATTTTGGTATAAAATGGAAAAATTGTCAAGAGAAAATAACACCGTAACACCGAGAACTTTGTATGAAATGATGGCATGAAATTGAAAAGTAACAATAAGTTTCAATAAACACTGGTAGCATGAAATTGAAAAGTAACAATAAACTTCAATAAACATTAGGTTAGGGTTAGCTACTTGTATCTGAGTTTTAAAGGGTTCACGAATGTAACAATTGGTGGTTGTATGAGATGCGAAAAACACTAGTCCAGGATCTAGGGTTTAGAACTAATAACTACATAGTAAAAATTTAATCTAATATAATTCAATAATAGAAATATTGCCACAGTTTTCAATAAAAAAACACCGAAAAACACATAAATTGAAAAACCAACATTTTATTAACAAAGAACCTATGGTTTAGGACTAATAACCACATCGTAAAAATATAGTCTAATATCATTCAATAATAGAAATGTTGCCACATTTGCAATTCCAAAACACCAAAAAGCACATAAATTAAAAAACCAAAATTATATTAACATATTAACAAAAGACCTAATGTTTAGGACTAATAACTGCATAGTAAAAATATAATCTAATATCATTCCATAATAAAAATCTTGCCCCATTTTGCAATACCAAAACATCGAAAAAAACATAAATTGAAGAAAAACATTATATTAACAAAATCTTGCCCCATTTTGCAATACCAAAACATCGAAAAAAACATAAATTGAAGAAACAACATTATATTAACAAAGGACATAAGGTTTAGCACTAATGACCGCATCGTAAAAGTATAATCTAATATCATTCCACAATAGAAATCTTGCCACATTTTGCAATACCAAAACACTGAAAAACACATAAATTGAAAAACCATCATTATATTAACAATCGGAACATTGTCTCAGAGAACATTCTTTGAAAATATAATTGGGAGTAACTATTTGAGTCTTAAAACCCTATGGCTACCATAGCACTATTAGTTGGAAGAAAACCCTAAGGCTGCCACAGAACCACACCAGCAACAGTGAAAATGAGAGCGCGATGATGGGGTAGGGTAAGGGTACTCACCCCTTAAGCATCCTACTTGTTTGATAATCGTTGGATTAGCACCCAAGGCATCCAACGATGTAGCTAATTCTAGTTGTTGTATGCTAGTTCTGTATTGGGGACAAAATCATGCTAAGATAGCTGGCCTTCGCGAGAACTCAATTCTCATATGGTGGTTCACTCGTAAGCCCTTACGACATGTCATATGACCCCAACGAAAGTCGGCAAGTAAACATGGCGAAAGAAAATACATAACAACTAATAATAAATCATACGATAGAGGACCCTACAACAAATTACAAAGTTCATAACATAAACCCACCACAAAGCACAGACTTTATCTCACGAGTTGAATAAGAAAAGGTTCCGAGGAAACAAAGTTTAATATAATGTAATACCCTCATTTACATCCAAAGCAAGAATTTTAATCATTATAAGATCTAGGTGTTAAAAGAGATGTTACCTATGGTATTTATAACTTTGTTCAGCAAGTCATTTTTAAATTTGTTTAAGGTTGTGTATGTAATACTAAAAAGGGATTAAATTTCTAAACATTATTACAAGTTTTCTAGTTTAAAAGTATGTTTTCATATAATAAAATTAGTCTATGCTCTTGATAGATCCATAATTAAGATAGATCTTTTAATTTTTTACCATTCTATATAAATATTCACACAAAAAAAAATATAAATATTTTATTAAAAAATGTTTAGATAAAATTCTTATATTGACAAATAATAAAATAATACATATACTCACTAGTTCAAAAGTATTAATAACAAAATAAAAAATTAATGCAAGGTAACTTTTCATAGAGAAACAATGAGCTGGAAACCAACAAATTTATAATCTAATTTATAACTTGTTTTTACTTTTTAACATAAATGCAATAGAAAGGTGACATATAAATATTCATATTATAATCCAACATGAAGAAAATGTTAATTGTGGTAATTAAAAAAAAAACAAAGATTAATAACAAAGGATATTTTAGTGTTAATATAAACTACATATTAATATAATTTCAAATATTTTAGTATGTAATTATGTGGTATTTAAAAGCATCAATAACATATAGGCACACATATATATCATTTATATGTGCTTTATAGTTTTCTATATAAAAATGATGTATTATTAAAAGTATATTAATAAAAAAATATACCTAAATGTCAAAAAATATTCAAAGGAATTATATATATATATATACATTCTACTTCATTGATGCCTACTTTATAGTTATGACATATTTAAAAAAATATAATAATAACCTAAAAAATATAATATAAACAATATGAATCATAAATAAAATATTTCAATGTTAAAGATATATAAATCAAAATAAAATATTTCTTATTATTACAACAATTTTTTAGTTTATAGATGAAGCACATATGAAATTCATTCCATGATTATATATATATATATATATATATATATATATATATATATATATATTAACTATGAATATCTTAAAATAGTGTGGCTGAAATTGTTGTTATCTATTGAATTTTGTAAAAATCGTTTCTAGTTTATTTTGTGTGATTATTTTTAATTTGGTTATAATAATTAATAATGTATATTTTAAGGTTATACTTCCAAATTTAAAGGTGTAGAAGATGCACATTTTCTTTTGACACTTAATCACGGGGATTGCGTGAACACTTGTAAATAATGTAAATAATAAATAATGGAAAAGGAACATCCATCACGAGGTGAAACCCAAGATTCACTCCCTGATGTATATAACCATGAACAATCTTAATGAACAAGCATAGTTCATTTGACGAGTTACCTCCTGGCCTGACATGGTATCAGAGCCAGCTCGATTTTTGACTTCCCTCTCTGCCCTTGTAACTCCCTCCTACCTATGTTCTTCCTATTTTGTAGAACTAACACCTCTATCATCCTCCTCCAGCTTGAACTAATCTTCCATACAATGTCATATGTGTTTTCTATTCCTTGCCTGAATGTTGGCCCAAACATTGTTAGGTAAATTACTCATCTCCGCCCATATTCGACACATAACTCACAATAGACTTCAGCCCTCGACCGTTCCTTCGACCTCCGGCCTCCATACTCATATCCCATGTATACGGTGTGTATCATTGGTGTGGAATGTTGTGTATCAATTGCTTGAATGTTGTGGTGTTGAATGTTGAGAATGTTTCTTTGAATGTTGTTGAATGCACAACAGAACACCACACTACTCTACATTTCTCTATCCCTGATAGTCACACATTTTATGAATTCACAACACCATTTTCCTTGCAACAATTTTTTCTTCCCATACCACTCCACCATCGGCCCTCTGAACCTCCATTAGCTCAATGGTATTGGTTATTCACCTCACTAAATCGTTGGAATCACTGCTCTGAGGACACTACCAACAAATCTTCTTGTGGTGATGGCATTCCAGTCATTGATTACTTGATCTGAAGTAGAGGTAATGCATGTCGAGAAAGATTTGAAGCGGTTAAAATCGATGATACCCATAGGCTAGGATGCAATGAGAGATACACTATTAGAGATCAGATTCCATGAGAAAGGTGATGGGCCTGAGACCTCTCTAGTTCAACACGGGAGCTAGCACTGTTGGTCATGTTTCCCATGTGCGTTAAGAGTGGTATTTGTATATAGTATATGATGCTTGTGCATTAAATATTTTTTGTAGACTGCACTTTTTATAATTGTGTTAACTCTGGTAGCATTATTCCTGCACGCTTCAAATGAATTTAAAAACTATCTTTGCCAGCGTGGGATAAAAAATCAAACAACTATGCCTTATAATCCCCAATAGAATAGAGTAGCTAAAAGAATGAATAGGAAAATCTTAAATATGGTACATTCCATGATGTTTTTCAAGAATGTAAAATTGATGTTTTGGGCTGATGCAATTCTACGTGATGTATATATAAAGAATAGATGCCCATCTGTTGCTACTAGAAACAACACTCGTTATGAAATGTGGTAAGGCCACATTCCTTTAGTAAAGCATATCAGGGTCTTTGGTTCCACCTTCTATGGCTTGATTCCAAAAGTACATAGAATCAATCTTGGTGCAAGGAGTCGTAAGTGTATCTTCTTGGGGTATTCAAATACCTCCAAAGAATATTGTCTCTATGATGAAGTTAATACAAAATTTGTTGTATCAAGAGATGTAATCTTTCTTGAATCTTCCAAAGATGACAATGTTGTTGACTGGAAACTTGATTTCTTCGATAGATTCAGAAATACAAAATCATTTGAAGAATTTGATAATTAGATTCCACATATTGGATGGGGGATTCCTATACTGGATCAATTTGTGGAATATTCTTCTGAAACACTCTCTCCCCCACATGAAACTCCACCACTAATGATACTTTGAGTGATGTGATTGACAAAATTTGGAGACTTAATCTTGATTCAGCCCCAAACCAATCAACTAAGCATTCTCCACCATCTCAGAAAGGTCCCCCAAAGTGGTTGACAAAAACACTTGAAAGTGTTCATCCTGATGAGGTTGGAAAGAAAGGAACAAGATATTCAACTAGGAAAAATGGAGGTGATGTAGATGATTCTGATTCATGTGTTGATATGGATGTTTCTTATGATTGTGAATGGAATTTGTCTACATATTTTGAACCAAATTCCTTCAAAGAAGCCACTTCTCATGATGAATGGAAAGAAGCGATGCAAAAGGAGTATGATGCCTTGAGAAAGAATGGCATTTGGATGCTGGTTGATCCTCCATTGGGAACGTAGCCAATTGGTTATAGGTGGGTCTACAAGAACAAGTATATAGTTGATGACTCACTTGACAAGCACAAACCAAGGCTTCTGGAAAAAGATTTTTCACAGAACAAAGGGGTAGGCTATGAGGCGACTTTTGCCCCCACAACAAAACGGGCTACCATTTGGACACTCTTTGCCCTAGCAGCTCAGAGTGGCTGGAAAGTCCATCAAATGGATGTAAGAACTGCTTTCTTGAATGGATATGTAAAAGAGAATGGTATTATGTCCTGTCCTGAAGGATTTTCTTTGAAAGTACATGAACATAAAGTACACAAACTTGTGAAATCCTTGTATGGCCCTAAGAAAGCACCTTGAGCTTGGTATGCAAACTTAATTAAGCATCTTCTGAAACACAACTTCAAACATTATGATCTTGATGATGAAACTTTGTTTGTCAAGAAAGTTGGAAAAATAGTTGTATATCTTGTGGTATATGTAGATGGAAAAGCAGGGAAGAATGAGAGTAACACTACATCCACAAAGAAGGAATTGAGGAAAGGTTTTGAAATGGTTGATTTGGGCTATGTTCATTACTATGTTGGTATTGAAGTAACTCAACATCTGAAGTATATATTCCTTTATTAAAGGAAGTACATTGGAGATCTGTTGAACAGGTTCAGCATGGTTGAGTGCAATCATTGAACTACTCCAATGGAACAAAACTTAAATCTTGCATCCATTGAAGGAAAATAGTTTGACGATGCAACACAGTATAAACAACTTGTAGGAAGTCTCAACTACGTGACTACTACCATACCAGACATTTCGTTTGTTGTTGGAATCCTCCCCATGTTTATCCAAAATCCTTGTGAGGGACATTGGTCTAGTGCAAAAAGAGTTCTAAAGTATTTGAAGGGATCTCAAGACTTTGGACTCAAGTATACATAATTGGGTGACTTTATCTAGATTGTATACTCTGATTTAGACTTTGATGGAGACAAAGAGACCAGGGTATCTACTTTTGGTTATGATATGAGTCTTGGACCAGGAGTTGTCTCCTAAAGGTCACTCAAACAATCAGTTCCAAGAGATTCCACAACAAAGGTAGAATATGTGGTAGTAGTTGAGGTAAGAAAAGAAATTTTGTGGCTCCAGAAAATTTTCGAAGATTTGTAGGTAAAACAAATACATTCAACTCCACTCATGATTGAAAACACCTCTTCAATAAATTTGGCCAAGAACCCAAAGTTCCATTATCGAACGAAGCATATCAATACAAAATATCATCTGATTCGACATCATGTTGCGGCCAAGACAATGCATCTACACCATTGTTCCACTAATGAGATGATTATGGGCATCTTCACCAAAGCTCTTGGAAGACAAAATCTTGAAAGATTTAGAACAATGCCTCGACTCACCGACATCCCTTCAGATGAAGAGGGGGAATGTTGACACCTAATCATGGGGATTGGGTGAACACTTATAAATAATGTAAATAATAAATAATGGGAATGAAAGAGTCATAGGGAGGTGAAACTGAAGAATCACTCCCTCGTGTATATAACCATGAACAATCTTAATGAATAAACACGGTTCATTTGAAGAGTTACCTACTCCCATGACATTTTTATAAATTTTAGTAATCAAATACAATTCAATATCTAACTTATTATAATTTTAAGATGAAAATTACTATTAATATAAATAAATATTTTATCTTAATTTTTGTTCATAAAATTGAAAAAAAAAATCAGAATCATGGGTTATCTATATAAATAAAGTAGTGGTTTATGTAAAAAAATTCATTAAATTTTTCTATAAAATTATTTTTAAAATTTTTATAGCTCTTTTTTATCATTTTGATGGTTGTTTATTCCTACAGTTGAGATTTTTCTTTAGATGCTAGAAACTTCGGAGTTTCCTTAGATGTTAGAACCTTTCACCATCGATACGGTCTTTTATTTTTAATATATATACATTTCAGCAAAATATATATATTTCATATAATTATTATTATTATTATAAGTTATTTTACAAAATAAAAAATAACTTTATTTTCTTTTTTAAGATTAAATAGGTTACTTTGGTAAACGGACTCATATTTTACTTTTGATGGGATATATGCCCTATTTCATTGATCTAAAAATGGAATATCAGAGTCTTGGGAACCCATCTTAGTGAAGGAAACCTTAATCGCCCTATGTTTTTCTTCGCACAAATCGATGAGTTGTTAAGTATTTTCATTGTGTCCCATGGAGAATATAAGGAACCCTAACCTATAGATTGAGAAACATGAACTTTATGTTTATTTATTTCTTCAACCTAAGTGTCGGTAAGAATCTGCAAATTTTATGAGAAAGAATTAGGTCAAAGCATGCTCGAAACTGGAATGCACTTGCAGTTGTTTCATCCACAATTGAAATCAATTAGATCGTTAAGCTTCCAGCCTTGGCTATGAAACTGAACTAGATCACTGAAAATGAAAAGGAAGGGCTTGTGCGATTGGTCTCTCGCTACCTCAGCGACGAAGAAGAGAAGATTGAATGGGAAAAAGTGGATCTGGTTTGCAAGGAGGGCAACCTGAAAGACCTGACAAGCATAGGCCGAGTGGGATGCAGGAATGGATCATACAGGAATGGAAGGGCAAGGGTTTATGCAGATATCTATTCTACATCTGCTGAGGCCCATAGTCATAGAAAATATGACGTTTACAAAGCCGGATCTAGCAACTTACACGCCCCAAACTTTGCAGCTTGTCTCGCCATCAAATCTGATGAGGAAATAGTCTCCCCACCCTGCTGGCTATGTTCCCATACTACCTCACCCCTACTACAGGACATGCCCGGATCAGGAGTGAATGCTACACACAACCTAATCGCTCTTGAGGATGACCTTGAAGCCAATGGCACAGAGTAGATAGATGCATCCCTTAAGGGTAGAGACTTTTATGTGCGTGAATCTAGGGGGCTTGAGCTGAAGAACTTCTGGGCGACCCCTCACCATACCCTAGATCTGGTGCTTCCTAAAATTTCATGGGATCTGATATGGTTTCACTCCTCTCAACGAGGAGTTTCTGCCATGCATGGATCCGAATCGATCTCCCTCACCATGGAAGGGTGTATAAACCTCAGATTTGCTATTTATCTAATAGATCTAGTGCTAAATAGATAGAAAAATCCACACCAAGCTCATATTTGAAGGCATGCTCACACAAAGGCTCCCTTTCGCATGAGATTGTAGTCCCAGATATTAGATCGGATTCGGGGACTCGCATCTGTTAAGATAGATCTAGAAGCATTTTCTCATGAAATGCTCGTGGATAAACAAAGTACCCTATTTATCATATCAATGGAAGCGAACATCGTATGCATCAATATAGGGATTTGGGAGGAGACAAAAACACTCAAACATAGGATACAAGAAAGTATAGGCATCCCATCTTGCAAACAACTCCTGATCTACACAAGAAAAGTGTTGCACGAGGAGCACAAACTAAAAGAATATGACATAGGCAATGACTCAACCATCTACCTTAGAACAAGTCTCCGTGGAGTATGCTTAGTCACGAGCTTAAAAGGACATGTGTCCTTCAAAGATGCAATGAAAGGGAAGATGGAATCTCAAGCACAAACAGAACAACTACCTACACTCCTTGGTGCCTACATCATCGAGCAGACAGCTTAGAACCCTGCAATAACAATTGCTCTATTTGAGGTAAATAAAACACATGACGATTATTCATTTAAAGCAGTGATATGTAGGTCTAACGGGTTTTGGCACAAGCCAAAAGCTCTTCGTCAATGGATTTACTCCATATGGACAAAATCCTGCAATATCCACCTATGTTCAAAAGGGTTTTTTACTGTCAAATTCGACACAGTAAATGATAAGAAATATAGATTGAATGAGGGACCGTGGTTCTAGGGTAATGCTAGACTTTTTATGACATCTTGGTTCTCATAATTTAATGGCAACACCATGGTGGTTTCCAAAATGCCCGTGTGGGTAAAGTTATACAACCTTTCCCTACACTTTTGGCACTTCAAAGTATTAGAAAGCATTGGCAATAGTTTGGGGAAATTCTTAAAAGTAGACAATGAGCACCTCTCCAAGGATATCTATACATTTGCTAGGATCTGTGCGGAGGTTGATCTTAGTCAGGGATTACCATACCACATCCTATTACTCCACAACGAAAAGCAATGGGCCCAGCCAATTAATTATGAAAACAATGCCTTTAGATGCCACATATGTCATCAAACTGGTCATCTACAATGTGTGTGCCCACAAAACAAAAAAGACAGGAAACGAAGACAGCCACCAAAGTCGAAAGTATGGAAATTTGCAGCCACATGGACAAATGACATAGAAGAGGAAAAAAACACAGAAACTACGAACATATTCCAAGAATCAGAACATCCAGGAAATAATCCAAAACTCAACATTCTACAAAACCCACAGAATGATGAAAATCATATTGGGTTTGTAGTTTTTGCAAAGACAACCAATCCATAGCAGCAAAGTGAGAAACTCATCCCAGGACAAGAAATTGGAGGCAGCAAGCACACTCTACAGAAAGCTCATATTCTGAAAAGGAAATTCTGGCTATCACAAATGAAGCAAAAATGTCTATCGTAATAGCCACACCCAACAATGAAGGTTGGTGGAAAGTGAAAAAAAATAATGGTAGGAAAGAATAGATAGACAGTAAATTATTTTAGATCATGTTCCATTAGGACAAGTTTTGATAACGCATATGTTGTTTCAGCATCTACAACATGTAATTTTACTCAATATGAATAAAATTACGATTTTTCCATGGGACAAAAAAAAGAATCGGTAAATTTTATATTTATTTTATTTTGTCTAGGGATTTTCCCTTCTAATTTAACAGAAATAATTCCATAACTATATAAAAAAATGGTAAATATGAAAAATTAATCTTTAATACATATTATTTCTTTGTATAAATTAGTCATCGAATAATTAAAATTTATGAACTATATAATCTCAATTATATCTAGTTTATCTTTTGAGAATATAATAATATAAAACAAGTTTAATAGCAGTGTTGCTTAGTACCCACTTCTTATTTAAAAAGAAATTGATAACAAAAATATACAAAATCTCCTCATGTCTACGCATAAAGACCTTAAAAAATTTTAATCATTAAAATTTATGATTTGCAAGATTCCATTTTGTAAGCCACATTATAATTAGATCTTCTTTAACTTTTGAACTTAAGTTTCTACTTTAGAATATTAGAAAAAGCAATCAAAATAAGAAAACAAATAAAATTGTTAAAGTCTTTAAGTATGGAGACTTACATAGTTGAATTCCCTAAGTTAAGATCAAGTATTTAGTTAAAACATTGAAATTTTTGTTTTGCATTAAAATCATTTCTGCCAAAAATTTATGTAACAAATGGAATTAATTGTCTTTTGTTTGATGTTTATATTCTTAAATAGCTAGTGCATCTACAAATGCTTATAATTCTTTACCTTGCATTATTTTACAACTTGATACAACTTCACAAGTTGCCCATAAAATCAACCTAGCTATTAAAGGCAGGTAAAAATGTTTGAAAGAAAATCATTATATAATATTAAAGGAACACAAATTTAATTATGAAAAGACATGTTGACTTAGGGGCATACCCAAGAGTTAAAGATTTAGGATGGATGGGACATTAATTTTTCTTATGAATACATTATATTATTTTGAAATATGTTGTTAGTAAAGGAATAATTAAGTTTTATGAATTTTATATTTTTATGAAAAAAATAATAGAAAAATATGTATAAGTATTGGGAGACTTTAAGTTATTAATATATTATATGGGCAATACATGTAAAATTGAGACTATAATATTAGTTCCAATTAGAAATCTATTTATGAAGGTTAAAAGAAATTTCAATAATTTTTTCATATATATATATAAACTCAAATATATATATATATATAAATATATATATATATATAAATATATATATATATATATATATATATATATAATATATATATATATATATATATATATATATATATATAAATATATATATATATATATATATATATATATATATATATCTATATATATATATAAATATATATATATATATATATATATATATATATATATATATATATATATCGATATATATAAACTCAAATTTTGATCATCTATCTAAATAAGTTTTATTAATTTAGGTAGTGCCTAAAATGCAACAAGAGTTTAGAGGAAGAACTTAGATTGCATTTTCAAAAATACCATTATATTGATATAGGAAGTGATAGAAAATCACAAATGTGTTTGTTGAATTTTTTTTTTTGTAGCTGTTGCAATAGTATTGGAGTTATAGTAGTAAGCATTAAAAGAGGTTTTGTTAATATTCCCTTTATAACTTAGGAATATTCTATTTAAGAAGTGACAATAATTTTAGATGTTTTCTTATATTAAGTAGATTATATATGTTAATATGATATATAAAAATGATTCTATATATAAAATAATTCCACATTTAAAATATTGTATTGTTGTAGCGGCTACAACCTCCTTCCAAAATTTTTCCTATGCTTCATTTTAGAGCCTCCCTCCTAAAATCACAACAACTCATTTTACACTGACCCAAGTACTTGTGCCTTGATTGAGCTTTAGCTTTTACATTTTTCCTTTTGTTTTCTTGTTTGCTTTTTTGTCTAACACACAAGCCGATCTCTTGACTTGGTTTCAACCTGGTTCTAGACTTGCCTTAGTGAACTGCATAATCCTTGAGGGAAAGCAACCTTCCTCTCAGGAATTGTACAGTCCAAGCCACCAGTGAGCCTTCAGATCCAAAACTACGTAGAGTTAGGTGACAACTTGTGTTCAACTAGGAAACTGCGCAGAGCATGAGAAGTAGTCTGGGACACCCAACCCAAAAATTGCACAGAATATTTTGCCATAGTAGCTACCCAATGCATGAGCTAGTGAGTTATCTAGTTCTCCCTGGAACTGCATAATCTCTCCAAGCATGCAAGGAATCTTTTTCCGAAAAAGTGAAAAAACATCCATAGACGAAAAAACATCCATAGAAAATAGGGATATAATCTTAGAAGTGAGAGGTTTCACTTGAGTTATTTTTGTAAATTTCCACCAAGTGTCACATTTTCTTAGATTTTTGGCCTTCACTTCATAAACCCTAAATCGAAAAAATATATTTAGTGGACGCAACTGGAGCTCATCTGCACATTCAATCTAGGATCTTTGGCTTTCTTGAGGAGATCCAAGAACCCTCGACATAATCGTTGTAATTCTTCTATGTAAGTCTTGTTTTTCTATCCTTTTGCTACTTTTTTGTCACTTTTGTTTTTTTGTCTTGTGAGATCATTGTTTTACTCGTTTCATTGAAAGAATGTTGGCCTTTTGATTTTTTTTAGCTTCTAGCAGTGTTGTTTTGATTTTTTCATTTCCTTTCCCAAGTATCACATCCATTACCTAATTCTTGCACTAACATTTATTGTTCAAGTGACTCCCTCCACATGCTTCATTGTTCTTTAGTTTGATTGGTTCCTTCACCCGTTTCGCTTACATGCATCATAACTCACTAAGATGTGCACCCACCTTCACTTCCACCTTGACATCTGCTTGTTTTCATGTTCCCATTGGGCATATCTGAGCTTCCTTGGCTTGGATCTTGCTTTTACTTGGCATGCAGTACACATTTCTGGATCTAAAGGCTCTGCATTGCCTCTAGGAATTGCACAAAGGCTACCAAGGCCTAGCTCGAACTATGCACTATGCAATTTGAATAGTCAATCCTAAGACTTGGCCACTCGAATTGTGTAATGCATAGTCCCAACCATCCTAAGCCACACTAAACCACGCATTGCATAGTTCTATTCTGCAACACCTCCTCATTAGTAGTTGGGACTATGCAATGGTAGAACCAACTGGTACCTAGTCACCTCTGTGAGTCAGTATTGTGCAATTTTTCCCCGTAATTGGCCAGTTTGTTGTTTGATATGTTCTTGAACTACGTTTGGTTTCAAGCTAATATTTTTTCATGCCATGAGTTTCCTCTATGTTTGCAGGTACATTAGTTGTTGACAAACTATCCAACATTTATAGATAAGATGGTTTCCAAGAGAGTTACATGAAATAATACTGTTGAAAGTACACTGGAGAATTAGGTCAGTAGGTGTCAGTGAATTTGCCAATTTATGCAGACACTCATCTTTTGATTTAGAAGGGCATGAAGTTAAGATGGCAGAAAATCAAGGATATCTTTCTAGGAGACCTCAAGGAAGATCTAGAGTATCGACAAGTGTATGTCAATATCCACCGGTGAGGGTTACACAAGGTTGCAGGGAGGAATCCAAACTTCCCTTGTGTAAAAATCATCCATTGGATTGTCTCACACATATATCCATAAACTATGACATTGAGCAATGTCGATGGAGCATAGCTTGCTATATTTAGGATGAAGAATTATAATTAGATGTATCACTTAACTTAGTCAGTGAACCGCATGGATACAATTTTCTATGCCACCCACGGTTATGTAAACACCAGAGATATTATCAAGTGTTGGGCGAAATATCCATTGAAGTTCAGATTCACACTCAATCATGTTGAAAAGATGAAATCACTAAGAGATGTCTACCAGTTTCGATCATCCTTGCATGTAGATTATATGGTTAAGAGATCATGATAGCCTTTCCACAGAATTGGGTGTTTGTGTTGGACCAATTGGTGACTGATGGAAATCCATTAAACTGGTCGAATCTCTTGTCTCATCAGTTAAAAGTCCATGTGACTAACCCCCAAAATCTACCCAAGGATGAGGAAGTGAGATTCTACACGTCTTTGTATTTTCTTTATAAAAACATTGTTGATGAGCCTTGGTATTGCAACAGGAATGATGAAACTCTCAAGGCTACCAACTTTAATTATCAACTGATGGTTCGTACAAACTTAAGAGGTATCGGAACTATATGTGCAACATACAATGTGTCCTTTTTCTCTCATGAGAGAAAAGAAATGATTCCTATTTGCATGAATGAAAGACTGAATTTAAAAATGCTTGTAAGGTAACATGAAATCCTCTATCTACTAATTAACACACATTTCTTGCAAAAGAACCCTATTTTAGCCCTATTTGTTACATGTGAGCTTTTAACTAATCTAAACATGGAATATGATCTAGAGAGTACTAACTACTATGTGCATGTGTATATATAAAAGAACTCATTTTTTAAAACTTTTTGTTTTATAAATGCAAATGTTAGTCCTCACTTGTTCTTTGGCAGGGGAGAGAGGTATGGAGGAAGAGGTTTAAAATGGTCTTGATGTCATGGAGGTCAAGTAGAGGCCTAATCCCAGTTCCACTGATGATTTTTCTCAATTCGGGTTCCAAACGGGCCACTACAGGATTTCCTACACAATTTACTAGTTCTCCTACATGATCCCCTAGTTTTGCTACAAGATCGCCCCTTTTATTACAGAATGTTACAGACTTACTATACGAAATTATAATTCATCGAACGACCAAGAAAATCAAATCTAAATTGGATGGGACAATTTTTTTTATTAACTAGGATGTCTTAGGTCCCCATTCCAAGTGTAATCATTTAAAAATACCTCTGTTAACCCATGTTAAGAAATAGAAGAAAATTACTAGTCGAAAATCTAGAAATTCAATAACTAGTGAGCTAGTAAATCTATAAAATGCCTAAGCTAATCAAGTGAAAATTCAATGGGGTGATTTCTGTTATGAACTAGAAAAATTTTTTGATCTAATGAAAGTGGAACCAACTCAATTGCACCTCATTAGCATGCTCTAAAAACGGCAGAAATTTACTATTCTTTGCCACAAAGGAGTTCGGGAAATCTAGATTTGGGAATAAGAAAGCTAATCCAAGTAGCTTAATGATTACTACCACGTTCCAAATATATTCCTACAATGAAATGATGCTTGTGATCCTGACAAATAACTTACATTAACATTTTAACCCAATCCTACAACAAGAAATCATGAATGCTAAATGCATAAATAGAAAGAAATAAAAACAAGAAATGCATGTGAATAGGAAGTGAAAAGAATAAAACCAAATGATACAAAAGGGATCTGAGGCTCCTGTGATGTCCAAGTCCAAGGAATCTTAGAGATATATGGAGGATAACAAGATTTAGAAGCTAAACATGACACCAATCTTCATTATTTTTATCAATATAATTACATCCCTACAAGAAAATACAATCGAGCTGCAGAAGTACGAGTTCTCTCCACAATAACACTAATTAAAATATCCCCCTAGAGGAAAATTTGAAATGGTACTTATATAAAATGACTAGGAATCATTCCCCATTGATGGAGGAAGCTTTCCCCATGAAAATCCCTTGATTAGTTGATCTAGTTCCCAATACTAGGAATCTGCATTAAATGGCAGGGAACACATTCCTAGATTTTCTTAATCATTGAAGTTCCACAATGTGTGCCATAATTCCACAATATATTGTTGATTTATTATTTAATAGTGATCCTCCTGTAGTAGGGATCAAGTCCCTAAATTTCTCCTCTTCCAAATCTTCATAATCTACCCAATATTCTCATAATATTCCACAAAAATAAATAGTATTAGAAACAACTATGCAACTATGCATAAACCTTCCTAATGAATATATAAATGTTAAAAATACATTATCTAATGAAAAAATATAGGTTTAATGTGCTAAAGGAGTCTCATAGGCCTTAATTTATGTTTAATTTACACGCATGGACCTTAATTTATGCCTAATTTAGAGGCCCATCATTCCCCACAGCTGAAAGTGTTGGTCATCCTTTGAGCAACTTAGTGACCTCATTATTGCTCATTCATGGCCCTGGTGGTCTCACTAGTGTGCATTAAGAATATTGGTTGTAAGTTCTGCAAGGACAAACCCAAAACCATATTTGTGCAAAGAAAAATCCTTGTTTCTTGAGACCATTAATTTTCCTTCTTTCCCTTATTCAAGATGCTTCTTGAATATTTTTCATTTTGTCAAGGTATTCCACATCCTTATCAACCTTCTTCTAACTTGTTCCACCATTTGCAAACTTTTGAAAGCTTCAAAATGTGTTTACATGAGAACTAGGACATCCTATATTAATTCTTATCAAAACTACAGGAAACCCTATTAAAACTAAATGAAACATTTTTTGAGCATAAATGATAGTCTAAGCCTAGGACAGGCCCTCACCTTGACTTTCATGCCTTTCTCTCATTGATATAACATCTTTGAGGCCATGGACAAAATCTAGAAAGAGATTAGGGACCTCTTCAAAGATCTCTTTTCATCACTACAATTTGAGTTCTGTTTTGATGGTGGATGCCTGATTTCCTTTTGTTTCCTTCTTTTTCTCTCTTATGGCCTAGAGGGTTTCCTAATGGCCTCAGAGTTATTTGTTTTGATTAGGTCTCTCTTAGGCATCGTAATTTTGGGTTTTAGCACAATTTTTTTTTCTTCCTTCTTGTAGCAACATTTTTCATTCTTGTAGTAGTCATTCCTTCTTCCTTTAGAGTCTTCTAACTATATGGGAGTGATGGGAAATGTTGCAGGTTTGTGAAAATGAAGAGGATGCTATGTTTGCTTTTTAAAGAAATTTTCAGGGTGAGATAGGGTTTGTTCTTGAAATTAAGAAATGGGATGGATAAATGATGGATATATAGCGAATATGAAGTGGATGGAGGGATTGGATTGTTGTGGTGACGTAGCCTTTGCAAACAAAAATTCTTTTATTGTTGTCCTCATTTCTTGAAATCATCACCCTTCATAATTTCACTTTTCAACATTGCATGAGTGAAGGAATGAGCTGCAATTAACTAGTTGAAGGTGACTAAGACTGCTAACCCATCCTTAGCTTATTAAAAATCATCTTTCACGCATTGACAACCAATTTCTAAATATAATGTGCTCAAGAAAAGAGGTCAAGAATATTGCATACATGTACCTACTTAATGGTTGTTACAGAGACATGCATGTTTCTACTGAGTTGATGTTGTTGCGCTTCTCATGATGTTGTTGGTACATCTTGTTGACTTCCTTTTTCTTTTTTGTTGATCTTATTTTGCTGATGGGTTGTCTTCTTGTTGATCTATAGGTGATGGCTTCCTCTATTACTACTGAGCTCTGGAGGGGTTCCATTGTTCCTGTAGTTATGCTTCTCCTCTTTCAATCATGGTGTTGAATGTTAGGCCTAGAGCCTTCTGTTACTTACAAATAGGCTACTATAGCTACCATTTTTTTTTAATGCTTGTGTCATTTCTCTATTGGAGGGTAAATAGGCATTGGAATGAGTGGAAGGTGTGGCCATAGAGTGACATGGTCATGATGGGTGTTGGATGAGATGTGGTGAAGTAAATGCCCTTTTTCCCTATCCCAAAATATGCCTGCATCATAATTTTTCCATCAAACTGTCTTTCCTATAGATTTTCAAAACTTTTTATAGTTCTATAGGAAACTCCTGTAGTAATTTAGGATAGCCTCTTGTGGCAAAATTGTTTTATCCATATCTTCCAAATGGTAGAATGGATTGACTGTACAATTTTTGAGCATGTTGCCATCATCATTATGCACCTCCCCGTAAAAACAAATTGCTCAATGGATGCACAGATATCGAGAAAAACTAAAAATTGTTGAAGGTGATGGAGGTCGATTTCTTGGAAACCGTATACTGGAATTTGATGAAATTTCTTGGGAATGTTACCATCATCAATATGTATATCCCCATGAAACATCATTTTAAATGGATGCAAGGTTCTCAAGTTATGGAAAAAATAAATTTATGCTCTATGTATTTTGTTTCTTGTAGTTTATTTAGAACAAGCAAGCTAAATTGAAAAAGCTTGAGAATTATGGTTGCATAGTGGAAATAAATGGGGGTGATGGATTTTCATGGCCTTGGCCTTGTTGGAGCATTTGAGCAAAGGAGGGGAAAGTAAAAATTTGACTAGGTTTGACCTATTTTTTCTTTCTTTGGTGGAAACTTGTTTTTGTTCCTTGTAAATGTTGGAGAGAACCTACATTCATCAAAGAGATACATGGAGCAAGGATTTTTTCATTTTCTTTTTTCATTTTTTCCCTTCTAGGCCTACTAGCCTCCTCAAGGAGGTTTTCAACTAGTAAGTCTACCTAGGCGCCCCAAAGGAAGTTTTCACCTAGGATTTTTTTTTTTTTCTCTTTTTTCTTTTTTTCAACCCATTGATCGCCTCATGGAGGTTTTAAATCAATGAGCCAATCTGAGGTGCCTCCAAGGACATTTCACCTGAGAAACTTTTTTCTCTTATTTTCATTTTTTTTTCTACCCTACCCTACTTGAAAAACAAAATCACTTTCGAGTATAAGAATACTTCCTTGGACCCATGTGCACATCAAGATGAAAAACAAAATGATGTGGAGGATTGAAATGTATGCTTTGACATGTACCTGGATTTGAGTGATCAAATGCTTTGACTTTGATGATATCAACATCAATTGTAGAAGAGTGTGTTGCTACAACTTAGTGACTCTCTTGAACCAAACCTCAATATAACTTTCATGACCTTGGGTTGATTTCTTATCTGGATGATTCTTCATGTCTTCTATACCATGACCTTCAAGTCTTCCTCTTTTTGTTGATTGTTCTCTTGAATACATGGAATATTTGATTGTGACCATGAGGGAGCTTTCTAAATCTCTGATTTCATGTGTGCTATTCATCAAGTGCAACCTATGATTCTTTGGTCTTCCCATTCGAATATTCTTCTTCTGGATGTGGTCCTTCAATGATATCAATATGATCTCTTTTTTGCAATACTCTTCCCGAGCTATGGTGAATACCCACGGGGGATTCACTAAGTGAACCTATGACATATCATGTCTATTCATGGAATATTAAACAATACCCTTAATTTGACTACATATTGGAAAATTCATCTAAAAATCACATTATTTAACCCCATACCAATATGAACCCAATACAAATTCCCAATTTAAAACCCTCTACTTTCACAAGATATTTTAGGTATCCAATTTTTCGTTAACAGTTTTTATACCCCTTTATATTTTTTCATTAACTTTAAGCTCATTTTTTATATTTGCCAATATGAAAACCCTTTACCTCCTATATATTCCCCAATATATTATGTGATTTTTTCCTCATTATATATCCGTTATTATTAACCCATGCGGTATGACATTTCTCCCCTAGTGAAGCCCGTGTGTGAATACCATTGAGCTCAAGAGGAGATGTTTGGAAGTGTTGTATGTAAGCATTGTAAGTGGGATTAGCTACTTCAATGAGTGGCTTTGGAAATGGTGGTACATGTTTGAAAATGGTGGTACAGGTAGCTGAGTGGGAGTGGATATTTGAGACGGATGTGGTTCGGGTTGTGGTTGTGGTGGAGGTGAATGGTAGGGATAGCATGGAGTTAGGTCTGGAGGTTATTGTGGAAAATATAGAGGATATTGTGGATGGCTCTCATAAGTTCCTTTCCAGCCTTGTTGCTAAGATTGGTTTTGGGGTTGAGATGGCCAATGCTTTCAAGGAAAGGGTGTGTTCTAATTACTTTGAGGTGGATATGCATAACCTTGAAATTGTGAATTAGGTTGACTAGGATGCCATGGTCCTCTTGGAGCTACATAACGTAGCTACATTCGCAATTGAATTGTTCCATTGTCCTCTTGGTGAACTTCCTTCAACCTTGGTAATGAGAAGCAACATTTAACATCATATGATTTTGCATGGAAAACATGAATATCAACACCTTCTTTTTGCTCATTTTGTATTCTTAATATTTTTACTTGTTCACTTAGATTGCTAAGAATTTATGTATTAAAGTTATCAAGGAATTTCCAACTTTAGGTTGACTTACCGATCTTGATGTTGATTTGCCTACTCTTGCCTGTCCTCTTGATATGTGTTTGTTGTTTCACAAATTTGTTCAAATGGTATTTGGTATACATCACCTCTAGTCATGAGATCAAGGAGATTAATCGATTCATCCCTAATTTTTCTAAGTAAGAGGGTTCTTAGTCTGTCGGATCCTAAATGATGTAGTTTTTTCCTCTTCACATTATACATGAACCTATATATTAGATCCTCAAGGTTCTCATCTTCTCTTTGATTCATTCTAAAGATTTATTCTTTAATATCATGATCTTTGTATTTTTCTAGAAATATCTTTTTCATATCATTCCATTATCGTATTGAATTAGTCCGTAAACTCATGAACCATTTAAGAGCTCTATCCTTCATTGTTGCTAGAAACAACCTCAATTTTTAAGTTTTTAATAAGTAACCATAAGATCTACACATAATTTCAAATTCAAGAGAAAGATTTTTGGATCCTTAGCCCATGAAATTTTAGAAGAAAATATGGAGGGATGTTCTTCATCTACACACTACCATCAGTATCTTGAGTGGGGAATCTAAGAGGATCTTCCTCATTGTCATCATATCTATCCATTTCTTCTACATTATTTTCCATATCTTCTTCTTGTACCTGCAAAAGTGGATGTTGATGTGGTTCTTACTGCACCATGTGATCAAATGGATGGGTAGGTTGGTGTTGGAGAATTTTTTTGTTTTTATGATTGAATGAAAACACTAATGCAATGCACTCCTCTATTTTTCAAATGGAATATGCCTAATGTAATTGTTTTTTTTTGCAAAAATTAAAAAGAAATAAATCAACTAGGGAAGAAAACAATGCATACATTGACACCTCCCCAACAACGGCACCAAAAAGTGATGAGGCTCGGTATTGCAGCAAGAATGTTGTAACTCCCAAGTCTACTAAAATTAATTATCAACTCAGGTTTCGTAAAAAACTAAGTGGTATCGACACTATATGTGTATCATACAATGTGTCCTTCCTTTTCTAACATGAGAGAAAAGAAATGCTGCCTATTTGCAGGAATGAAAGGTTGAATTTAAAAATGCTTGTAAAGTAACATGAAATCCTCTATCTACTTATTAACAAACTTTTCTTGCAAAAGAATCCTATTTTAACCCTATTTGTGACATGTTATGTTTTAACTAATATAAGAATGAAATCTAATCTAGAGAGTACTAACTGATACGTTCATGTGTAAATATAAAAGAACTTATTTTTTTTAATATTTTTGTTTTATAAATGCAAATGGTAATCTTCGTTTGTTCTTTGGCAGGGGAGACAGGTATGGAGGAAGAGGGTTAAAATGGTCTTGATGGCATGGAGGTCAAGTAGAGGCCTAATCCCAACTTCAAAGATTATTTTTCTCAAGTAGGGCTAAAAAAAAACCACTATAGGATTTCCTATAGGATGTAGTAGTTCTCCTACAAGATCCCCTACTTTACTGCAGGATGTTACACATTTACTATAAGAAATTATAATTAATCAAATGGCCAAGAAAATCAAATCAAAAGTGGATGGGACAAATTTTTTTATTTACTAGGATGTCTTAGGTCCCCATTCCAAGTGGAATCACTCAAAATGACCTCTGTTAACCCACGCTAAAAAATAGTAGGAAATTTCTTGTCAAAAATCTAGAAATTCAAAAACTAGTGAACTAGTAAATCTATAAAATTCATAATATTTTAAAGTGAAAATTCAATGGGGTAATTCTATTATGAAATAGAATTTTTTTATGATCTAATTCAAGTGGAACCAACTCGATTGAAGCTCGTTAGCATGCTCTAAGAAATAGCATAAATTTATTGTTCTTTTCCAAAAACGAGTTCCAAAAATCTAGATTTGGGAATAAGAAAGCTAATTCAAGTGGCTCAATGATTACTATGACCTTTCATATATTTTAGAAGGATTAAATGATGCATGTGATCTTGCAAAAGAACTTACATCAACCTTTTAACCCAATCCTACAACAAGAAATCATTAATACTAAATGTAGAAATAGAAATACATAAAAACAAGAGATGCATGTGAATAAGAAGTGAAAAGAATAAAAAAAATGATACAAAAGGGATCTAATGCTCCTCAGATGGCCAAGCCCAAGGAAGCTTAGAGACCTATGCAGGAGAACAAGATTTATAAGCTGAACATGACACCAATCTTCCTTATTTTCATCAATACAATTACGTCCCTGCAAGAAAATATAATGGAGCTGCAAAAATATGAGTTCTCTCCATAATAACAATAATGAAAATCTCCCCCTAGAGGAAAATTCAACTTGGTAATTATAAAAAATTATTAGGAAGCATTCCCCATGAACGAAGGAAACTTTCCCCACCAAAATCACTTGATTAGTGGATCTGGTTCCCAAAACTAGGAATCTACATTAAATGGCAAGGAAGACATTCATAGATTTTCTCAATCATTGGATTTCCACAATTTGTGCCATAATTCCATAATATCTTATTGATTTATTATTTAATAGTGATCCTCCTATCGTAGGGAGAAAGTCCGTAAATTATCTCCTCTTCCAAATCCTCTTAATTTTCCCAATATTCTCGTAATATTTTACAAAAATAAATAATATTAGGCACAAATATGAAATTATTCATAAACCTTCCTAATGAATATATTAAAGTTAAAAATACATTATCTAATGCAAAAAGATAGGTTTAATGTGCTAAACGATGGTCATAGTCCTTAATTTATGTTTAATTTAGAGGAATGCGCCTTAGTTTATGTCTAATTTAGAGGCCCATCATTTGTCTAACATCAGTGTCCTGGCATGGGTTGGATATGGAAACCACAAGACCATTCTATCAATATTTATTCCAAGCGTTTTTCCGAGTGCAGCCACCGAGGTGTTATGGCGAGCCTAGCTGACCATTTCATCACCCCAGTGTACAAGTTGATCTATGAGCAGAATCCACATTTCATGTCCCAAGAAGTGATGGATGCAATACTCAACATTCTATATTGGTATCCCTCAACCGGTGGCACCTTCATCAAGATGGTTGGAAAAGAGAATCCTCTGCATTTTCTATCAAGGCATGTCACAAACAGGTTGGTCATGCAAGAGGTTCCATATCACATATCCGTAGGGTTATCGGCAAGGCTACATAGGAGGAAGAATGCACCATGGCCTGCTCTTCCTTTGCAGATTGGATTTTATGAGATTAGAGCTTGAAATATGCAGATGCGGAAGCCAACAAGATAGTGAAGTTTGCTTCTAGCATGACATATTTCAATCCATATGATCCCCATGATATTTGCAAGGATCACTATGTGAGGGTGCTTTATCCATGGATCCACGGGGCATGTCATTAGGTAGAGGAGGACCCTTGGAGGTATTGTTACAACCACTCCATGTTCAATGAACTAATCAGTATATCCATACAATGAAAAGCTTCTTTTCAGGTAGCAACACCACTTGAAACAACAACAACAACAATAAGAAGCAAATCAACACAAGACAAGGGTAAGAGGAAGGTTACCGAGAACCCACAGGCTAAGAAAACCTACAACTTCAATGAAGATCCTCTAATTGAAAAATAATCTTCAGTATCAAAGGAAAAGAGGAAAAAACACATAAATAGATTAGAATGAAGGAAGAGAGAGAAGAAAAGGTTGGAGGAATGTTATAGACATTTTTGTGCCTTACAGCATGAAGCATGAAATGTCAATAATCTAAGGGATCCAAAGTCCCTAAACATGTTGTTCCTACCCCTAGAGGAACAAGGTCAGCAAACCACAGCACTAAATATCAGTTCTCCACCTGAAAACACTCAAAAACAAGCTAATTCTGGATCATGTCAACTGCTCAACTGAGCATCTGTGCTGAATGTCAACTGCTCCACTCTGTACCTACGTTGAATGTCAACTTTAATGAAGGCTACCTGCGCTGGGAGAGATTGGCCAAGTGGCACAGTCATTCCTCAAGGTGTCAATGCCCAGGAAGCTTCCAAAATGACACTTGAATCAGGGAATTCGCCTAGTGATGAGTAAGAGGGTCTAGATCTCCAAGTGGAAGCAAGAACCTCCAAGTGGACTCAAGAACTGAAGAATAACTGAAGTGGGAGAGGACACTAGTCAGCTTCATGCCAGCCTCAAGCTGACTCATCCTTTCTCCAAAAATCCTATATATAGAGCTCTCTCATGAGGTCTATGGAGGCGGGAATCTTGTGAATGTAAGGAAGTGCTGTTGGTTTGAGTATAGAACTATTGGGTGATTTGCTTGAAGGAGGTGAAGAGGAGATTTCTTTCTGCTGGGAGGTGATGCTGGATTGGGCCTTTTATGGTTGTATCACTTCCTGAACTTTACTTCTTCCATTAATAAAGCATTTGAGGTTCTTCTATATGCATGTGTCTCAATGGCGTATTGATACTTGTATATTTTATTTATTCTAATCCTTGAATCAATTATGAATGTATGCTTCTTGTAGTTTCCCTTTCTTGTTATTTTGCAGGATCTTGGTGTAGCTGGGCCAGTGAAAGAGCAAGGAGCTGGGAGCAAGCAGCAAAGAGAGAAGATTGGATCAATCATTAGCGGAAGATAACGGTTACTGGATCTCTTTCTCCCCTCTCTTACATTTCATAAAGAAGTAATCTCGAATAGCTTTGCTTTGATTGTTGCTGAGGTACTATCACCCTTAGAGTGGGATAGGGTCATTCCGTATTGGATACTTTTCCCAACAACAAATTGGCGACTCCGCTGGGGATCGTATCTTGTTGGTTGTTTGTGTTTTTGCTATTCATCTCATAAACACAGGGAGTACCGAATCGAACTGCATTTGGAACTTTCAAATGCAAAGTAGAGGGCAGCTACTCTAGCTCAGTTTCTGGGCAAGTTTATGATTTGAAGAGCTGATCCACAAGGACTCTAAACAGCTCTTAGTGATAGCTCTACATCCTCCTTTTCATCCCTTAGTGTGTACTTGACTGATAGCTTCTGATTTGGCCAAAAACTGTGAATTTTTGAGCAATCTGTGACCCGGAAACTAAGAGAAACGAAAGTTTCATTCTTCAGTGCAGGCTGTGTGAAGGTTGTCTGCATTTCAGCGCAGTTCCCGAAGGGGCTACTTGCGCTGAAGGTCAAACTGCCAGTGTACTACCTGCGGTGAACCAGTCATGCCTTGTGCTACTGGGGTTTCCTGCTGTTTCTTGCCCTGTTTTCACCCTTGTTTTTGCAGCCTGTTACCAGTCAATGTACCTATCTGAAACCAATTTTCCTTGCCACTATTCCGCCTCGGTTGTATAAAGAAACTGTGTTTGTTCTTTGTGTATTTCTTGTATCATTTACAGTTTCCCATAACGAAAGTGAACTAGTCTTGCTGCGGCCTCTTAGATCTAGACCTGTGTTAAGTGTCGTTTTGATCTCAAGAGTTAGTTTATTTGTTGTTCATAGCTGATTGAGCTTTTTCTTTCGTCATATGGTTTGAATTTATATATTTCTAGTGTGGAAACAAGTAAATCTTAAGGTGTCTTTTGATTTTGGACAAGCTTGTTTGCTTTCACTTGAAATTGAATTCAAAGTTATACAACAGCTTTCTTTTTGTATCGCACAAACATTAAGAAAGAGAAAAGAAATACCTGCATTGTGCATGTGCATTATGACAGTTTGTATGTTGATTTAGGAAAAAGTGCATTAGTGTGTGCTCTATGATCTGTGTGAAAAGATGTTTTCTTTCTTTTCCCTCAGTAGTTAATATTTTCAAAGTTGAAAGATTGAAAGCTTGCATATCATCTTAGACTGCATTTAGGAGTGTTACTATACATCTCGTGGTGATCCATAAAGGCAAACTGCTAAACAAGATCAGCCTTAAAATAAATTGAATTTACATAACAATGCATTGAAACATAATGCAAACACATAAAGGTCTAAGCTAGAGACGTGTTCCGGCGTCGTTAAACGTGATATCTTAGCGTTGAGTGGTTGGGTGATTCCTCCACGGTGAAGCGGTAAGTATCAATACGGACTTGTGCTCCCACGTACCGTCGCGTATATATTGGGAGACCCCTATAGGAACAAAGCCTTTATCCATAGGAAACCGTGTCGGTCGCCCTACTGATCGCAATGCAGTGAACACAGCATTCACGAAGATCGACCACCCGTACCGTAAAACGTATTCTGTGGTTTTGCGAAAGGTTTGGCACACCCTCTGCCTAGATCTCTAGAGCAGTTTCTTTTGGCCTTTTTCAAACTCTATAACTGAAAAAGTCCATCCGAGCATTTGTCACTTCGGGCTCGTTAAAACATCGAAGGAGACTAGAGTCATCTTTAACTTTTTCTCGACTCTTAAAAAGTGAAAAAGCAAGTTGTGTCTAAAGCGTCGTTATAAAATTTATTTTAAACGGAACATAATCACCTCCTATTCCTGCATTGATCTGTAGGTTGAGAACATGGAACGCCCCAACCAAGGAATTCCACATGATGGAAATCCTAGTCCTTTCTCCTCTTGGGGAGAAGTTGGTGCGCCCCACATGGCCACATTGTCGCTTCCAGGACTGACAATTGGCCTGCCAATTTGGCTATTCTCGACCAATGTAGTTCAGAACACCATGGTTCCTAAACAGTCGAGTCAACAGTTAGATGGGTCTAGAGCTGCCCACCAGCCTTCTACTTCCTATAACTCTTCCTCCAATCCTTCATCTTCGCAAGGTAGAGCCGACAAAAGCCAAGCTCCCATGGAGAAGAAGGAGAAGAAGAAGAGAGAGAAGAAGAAGAAGGAGCCTAAGGTGACTGGGGGCAAGCAAAAGACATCTGACAAAAATCCACACACAGCACAGACCGGGCCTAAATCGCCATGTGTCATATGTAGAGGAGACCACTTCCATAGAGATTGTCCCTGTATTCCCCGGATACTAAGGTACTGGTCCCCTCGGTTGCACAATTCGGGAGCATCAACCTCTGATAGCCATGTTGATTGCTTACCGTCAACTAGCGAAAGTGAAGGTTCAAGACAAAGAGGGGGAGCAAGATTCCCCTGCAGACTGTGTGAAGGCGATCACACCATCCACCATTGTCCCTTCTTAGACGAAGCGAAGAGAGTTTTGGAAGATCACCCGGTTTCACCGTTGAGACTTCCTCCTGGATACAAAAAACTCGTGCCAAGTCCTTCGTTGGTTGAAAATACAGCTGGCCTGCTCAAGTGGTCAGCTGAAGCGTCAGTCATTGAAAATGAACCTACTGAATCTAGACCAAACGAAAGTCTAAAGGACGATACGGCAGTTGACCCGGTTCTTCCTTCAGAGGTTTCATCCTCAAATGACACTGTCACTGAAGATTCATCTTCAAATGACACCCTCACTGAAGAGAATAAGGATGACACCATCCAGATTCTTTTCATCAACACCGACTCTGATGAGCATCAGGGCAATGCACCCATTCCTTTATCGCAGGAAGGAACATCGTCAGGGTCATATCCGGCCGTGTATTTGGTCCCACCACCAAGCAACCTGGTTGTGTCCTTTGATTGGAACCAACTAGGTAGACCCCGGTTACCAGCCAGTATACCATTCAGAATCATAGTCCAAATTTACAGAATGGTAATGGCTGGAACTATCATTGATGAAGGGGCATCTGTGAGTATCCTTTCCTCTATTGCTTGGAAAGCACTGGGTTCCCCCGAGCTTTTGCCTGAGATAAGAAATCTCTTGGGTTTTGATAAAGGAACCAGTCGACCATTAGGGATCCTCCCCAATGTACCTGTTACATTGAAAGGGAAGACCGTTCAAATGAACGTGATGGTCGTTCAAGGACCCTTGGATTATAACCTAATCCTTGGACGAGACTATATATATTGCATGGGAGCTATAGTCTCCTCACTCTTTAGAGTAATGTGTTTTCCACACGAAGGAAGAATTGTCAAGCTCGTAGACCAACTTTCATTTCCGGGATCACGCATCGCAAATAGTCACATACCAACCCTCAATGGTCTATTCACTCAAGAAATGTCTCCACCCCCAGTCCTCCTTCCCGATGAGTGCGAGTGATTCGGAAAGATGGGACTGGAACCCAGGGGGCATGCACCTTGGTCTGCTTTGGGCAGAAGAAACCTTGGGTATAGGGTAGAATTTCCGCGAAAGAGTATGACTAGTCCGTACCCCGTCCGTGGATGGAAGAGGGGTTGTTCTAGAACAGGATTCTTTTGTCAAGGTTACTTGTTTGACAAAGGTCATTCACCATTGTCTACTTCGGTAGACAGTGCCGAGGAAATGTTTTAGTTTGATGGTGTTAACGAAACAATCCTTGGGTAACCAGAAAGAGGCAAGCCTCACCCTTTAAAACAAATGTTTTATCGGATAAGTAGGGGCAGCCTTGAAATTGTATTTTATACCTGGGGGCATGCAAATCTTTTGGAGTGCAAGCTAAGAGCGGTTATTTATCTGCTTTTAAGATTAGCCGTTTCCGAACTTGCACAAAGAAAGGATGAGAGGGAGCATAGCTTATGTGAGGTGCGAGCTCTATAAAAAATGGAATCTTGCAGGAGACATTTCTTATCTTATGACTGGTATATCGAGCAGTTTTACCGTGGAATTTATGCTCGTTAAAAAATAGAAAAGCGAGATCCGAGCAGTTTTAGCACATAGTTCATGCTCATTAAAAAATAAACATAAGATCGAGCAATTTTACCGTGGAATTTATGCTCGTTAAAAAATAGAAAAGCGTGAGCAAAAGTTTCCTCCAGAGTTTAAGCTCATTAAAAAATGAACCTATTCCGGTAAATAACCATTGTGATCGTAAATTTATTAGCCATAAAAGCCTTGGTTGTGTTTGCACCTGCCGCCTCCATTTCATTTGGCCAATCGTTCACCTCCATATGATTGTTTACCCATTTTGAGGAACAGCTGCGAAGAGTGATTTCACCTAGCCATCCTTGTGACACTGCCGTGATTGGAAAATTCCAACCTGTACCTGGAATCTGCTGCTATCCCTATTTATCACTCATTCCTCAAAAGACGAGTCTTCTTTGAGCTCTTTTCTCCTGACTCATAAAATATGAAAAGTTTGCCGAGTTTTGGCCTTCCAGCTCGCTAAAGTGACCAGAAGAGCTATCCCTCCTCTAGATTTTAATCTTTTTGGACCTGAGGGATTATTGCACAAAAAGGTCGAGTGCTTGTTTTATTGGGCTCGTTAAAATTATCGAAAACTCATCCCTTCTGTATTGTTTTATACTTTTTCGGACTTAAGGGATTAGATGACGAAAAAGGAATTTTGGAGTTAACTTTCTGTACCTTTTCAGACTCTCTAAAAATGAAAAGGACCGAGTTTTCCTTGTCGTTAGACTCGTTAAAATGATTAAATAGCGACAAACTTGTCTTTAGACGAGAACGAGTTTCCCTATCGCTAGGCTCGTTAAAACATAGCGATGGGCTTGCCCGAAGGGCAGGTTATAGAACAAGCATATGTTATCCTCCTCAAGCTTGACAAAAATAAAGAGGTACTGGTCAGAAATGACTGGGGAAAAATTGGGAGAACCTCAAAGCTTTAATGGTAGCAAGTCGCTCTTGAACATGACACTTTTCCTCTGTATCACATCGGGTTGGGTTGTTTCATTCACCGGTCTCATCACGTTGGTCTTCGCCAAACCATCCACATTTGGGGTAATGCTACCGATCCATCGCATCAGTGTCATTATATGTTCAAGAGATGTTGTTCAGAAAGAGTCAATTGTGTCTCATCCACTGCCATACATTATCCTTCATCCACCCATGATTGCCACCCTGAATCATATTTCACAGATTGTTTTCACCTCCACTAAAATCATTAGCTCTGTTCCGTGTCACTGATGTGGGATTCATTAAGGCCCTCCTTTGACGGATCGCTTCTTGTCGACTTCAGCTCATTATCCAAGAAGTTGATCTAGGAACAAACCCCCTCAGTACTTTGAAGCTTGCATGCCTCAATGGCAAGTTTCTCACTTCCGGCGACAGGTATACATCAATGACCTTCGACCAGAAGATTTTGCGTGGTGTTCGACGCCAAGTCCTTTATTCATACCACGTGAATTGTACTGCAGTACCTTGAGGGTCATTATCATTATCGGTGATTCCTCTCGCGCTTGTTAATGGTTTACATTATTGACCGGTAATCAAGCGATGTCTTTCCATGTTCGACTTCAGCGTAATTCTCACATGGATCGACTTGTACTTAGAGTGAAGATCGAGCGAGTTTGAAGACCTCGGATCTAGTTTCATCCATCCGGGCTGCGATATATATTCAGGAAAAATAAAGACATTTGATATGTACATCATTGCAGCAGATGATCATCCTACTCAAAGGATGATAATTTCAATAGAGAATTATCAGTCTATCATCAGACGATCGTCTGTTATATGTACCAAAATGAATTTATAAAGCTGAGCATGGGAATGCCCACCTCAACTAGATCATGAAAGTAGAATGAAAAATAATGTATTGTATTGTATTTTATTACAGGTCACCGCTCAGCGATTGAATGAACTTTGGATCCTCCTGATAAAGCATTTCACCCGATAAACGACCTCATACTTTAGGGGGCAACTGTTATAGACATTTTTGTGCCTTACAGCATGAAGCATGAAATGTCAATAATCTAAGGGATCCAAAGTCCCTAAACATGTTGTTCCAACCCCTAGAGGAACAAGGTCAACAAACCACAGCACTAAATATCAGTTCTCCACCTGAAAACACTCAAAAACAAGCTAATTCTGGATCATGTCAACTGCTCAACTGAGCATCCGCGCTGAATTTCAACTGCTCCACTCTGTACCTGCGCTGAATGTCAACTTTAATGAAGGCTACCTGCACTGGGCGAGATTGGCCAAGTGGCACAGTCATTCCTCAAGGTGTCAATGCCCAGGAAGCTTCCAAAATGACACTTGGATCAGGGAATTCACCTAGTGATGAGTAAGAGGGTCTAGATCTCCAAGTGGAAGCAAGAACCTCCAAGTGGACTCAAGAACTGAAGAATAACTAAAGTGGGAGAGGACACTAGTCAGCTTCATGCCAGCCTCAAGCTGACTCATCCTTTCTCCAAAACTCCTATATATAGAGCTCTCTCATGAGGTCTATGGAGGCGGGAATCTTGTGAATGTGAGGAAGTGCTGTTGGTTTGAGTATAGAACTATTGGGTGATTTGCTTGAAGGAGGTGAAGAGGAGATTTCTTTCTGCTGGGAGGTGATGTTGGATTGGGCCTTTTATGGTTGTATCACTTCCTGAACTTTACTTCTTCCATTAATAAAGCATTTCAGGTTCTTCTATATGCATGTGTCTCAATGGTGTATTGATACTTGTATATTTGATTTATTCTAATCCTTGAATCAATTATGAATGTATGCTTCTTGTAGTTTCCCTTTCTTGTTATTTTGGAGGATCTTGGTGTAGCTGGGCCAGTGAAAGAGCAAGGAGCTGGGAGCAAGAAGCAAAGAGAGAAGATTGGATCAATCATTAGCGGAAGATAACGGTTAGTGGATCTCTTTCTCCCCTCTCTTACATTTCATAAAGAAGTAATCTCGAATAGCTTTGCTTTGATTGTTGCTGAGGTACTATCACCCTTAGAGTGGGATAGGGTCATTCCGTATTGGATACTTTTCCCAACAACAAGGAAGAAAAAAGGAAGTTGCAGGATATAGAGAAGAAGTTAAAAGAATAACATGATATAATAATGAGAGAGAGGGATGAGAAGCATAAATAGGAACAATAAGAAGGGAAAGGCACGATGATAGAGAAAACTACGTGTATACAGGTTGATGAGTCAGAACAACCAGTAGATGAAGAAGAGGGTGAGCAGATGCAAGACCAAGAAATTTCTTAGCAGATTGAGAAAATGGTTGAAGAAACAGACATGGATTTCGGCTAGGAGGCATAGGACCAACATACAGACCTCATACCAAGAACTTTCCAAGGTTGCCCCATAGTCTCCGCCACCTCCAATTTCAAAACCAATCCTGAATGAGCAAGGATAATTTATCCTCCTTGATTATGATTTGGTGATGGATGTGTAAAATCTGTCATTTGATGAGTTGCAACAGAAGATTGTATAGGTACAAAGAAAGAATTTCCTAGAGGATCACACGTCACGTGCATTTATGAAGGAAAGGGTGATAGTGGCAGTTGTTAGGAAGCATCCAGTCACCATGGCTGATGCCATTATGGCTTATGTAGGAGCCACGAGCTCAAATGACAAGGTCTTGCTAGTAGAGAATGAACAACTAGAAAATAACATGGAAGAAGTGAGGTAGAAAGCTGAACAATCTATAGGATCTACAATGGGAGAAATGAGGAAAGAGATACTTGTTGAAGTATCAGCTCTCGAGGCCACCATGTAGAAACTCTATGATGGATTTGTCACCATGCATAAGGTGGTTGTCCATATATTTGGTTTCGAGTTGCAGAGGAGAAATATTTTCCAAACTCTCAGGGACATACAAATTGTTATTGCCCATGTGCAAGAATGGACAATGAGATACAAAGGAGCCTTGCTTCACTTTCCCAAGATGATGAAGCCACAGGTAGAGCTAGACAAAGAAAATATCTAGATGCAATTCCTAAACAATGAGCATCTCACCTCGTTCGTTACTAGTATACAGGATTCAAATGCATCATTGTTTAAGAGTTTTGATGTCATGGTGAGACCACACAATATCTTATCAATTGGTTCCCTCACCTTACCTAAGGAGAAGAACCAAGTCAAACTAGAGACCGATAGGTACATGGCACAGCTAAGGTGAGAGGCCACCAACAATGAATTGGAGATGAGCACACAAAAAATGTAGAAGTACATTGGTTGTCTTAGCATAGTCAATACCATGATTTCCATGCTTCAGGATGAGTTGAACAAGGATTCCAAGTGCATATAACCACAAGTTATGGAGGAAATAGCCTATTATCAGAAGGACATTATCAAGAAACATGGGGACACCATAGCACAGTACCAAGCTTCATATCAATATGCCATCGAGAGTCATAAAGTCGATGTTGCCTTGTTGGTCTTACCCAAAACTTTTGCGTCATAGAGTTTTGTCTTGTTAGGCTATTTGTATACTATTTTGTGTCACATGGGTACATGTGAAAATATATATTATTTGTAAATATGTTGTAAGTTAAATTCCCAGTGTCATTAGTGGAATGTGAACAATCACTATGTATTGTAATGAGTTATTTGTAAAGAAGTTGAAGAGTCATGAGGGTAGTCAAAGATTAAAATGGGAATGTTAAGGGCCACCCCACCCTTTGTTATAAATAGAACCTCATAACTCATACAAAGGGATTTTAGGAGCCAAGATTTGGCAAGTCTCAGGCTTAGAAAATGCTTTGGAGTATTGTGAAGAGTCGTGTCTTCTCCATAGTGTAGAGCGAGTATGCTTCTTTGGAGGAGCAGGTGTTCTTGACTGTAATGTTATACTATGGGGGCTAGTGGTTGTAAATGGTGTATGTATACTTGGAACTTTTAATTATAATAATAACAACTGAGCCAACACATTTTCATGGATATGTTGTTATTGTAGTTGGACTATTCTTGTTGCTTTATAATGTATTTTGCTTAACCTATGCATGTACTTATGAACTATTTTGTGTGCATTTGTATGAATCTAGTTCAAGGCGTGTTATTGGATTGACCCATTATTTTGGTTTGTGGACTATTCCTCTTTCCAACCTGTCATATAATTCCACTCGTTTGTTCCATCCAGGCTGTGTACCATTACAAAATTCTAAGGGACACACTTCCTTTTACCCTCCGTGTGTTAAACCCCCATGAATTTCACTAGACTCAATACAAGGTCGCACACATGCTTTCGGCAAAAATTCGTCTTACTTACCTTTGTGCACTACCGCAGCCAAGGAACTACATTACGACCCACTACTGGGAATCCAACTCCAAACGGTGTGAGCTCTAGGTGGGACTTCTTAATGGGGAGATCCCCTTGAATGTTGGCGGGTCTAGCACCGTCCACATTTCTAGCACTAGAAGGAGGGCCAGATGATAAGTTGAGCCCTCAAAGTCTATTTTGAATCTCTAGACATCATTCATGACTTTCATCACAATCTCAACCCCAGCATGTTTTTCTCATGCTCATGATTTCAAAGTTTCAGATGTTGTCATAGATGACTTGTCACGACTTTAATATGATGGTGAAAGAAAAACAACCTTGTTAATTCATGGAGTTTCCTTCTTTGGTTTCTATTATAGGAATGAAGTCCCCTCAAATGAAAATGCTTGTGGTTTTTTTTCTGACAATTTCAAAGGGTTCATAAAGAAATGGTGTCACACATTTCTCGTAGCGTCTATACAGTCTTCTAATCACATGATCAGAGAGTTAGGATGTGATTTCTTTCATTATGACCATAACTAACTTAATCGTAAAATTCTAGAATTGCGAAAATATCCTCACAAATCTATTGTTCACTTTTATGAATGCTTCTGTCATTGCTATTTTGAATTTCCAAAAGATAAAGTTGGTTGGAAATTTCTGACTAAAAGGTTTCATTATATCCTTCACATTTCAAAAAATCCAAACAAGTTAAAATATTTTGAGCCCCTCCCAACATTCCTTGGCATTAGAGATGCTAAATCTGAGAGGGACAAGGTTGCTATCCCAAGTGACCCTTCGTCCTGTTCTCATCAAACAACTCCAGCTCCATAGGATGAGGTGGGAGAATTTGCAAACCTACCTGTTGAACTATCACCTCCTCCCTCCCCACCTTCTCTGGATTTCTGCGTAGATTGAGACTGCAAGCTTGATGGTTGTTACATGGTCTCATCCCCTTGACCTTCGTCTACTAGTTTTGTTGATCCTCTAGATTTTGGTGTCTTGTGTTCATATATTCTGAATTCCACAGGTGATCTTCACGAGGAACAAGTTATGGACAGAGATGATGCTGGGAAGCAAACTTAAGCTATCACTTTTTATGAGTATGTTTGGGAATTTGAACAAGAAGATATGGTAAATTATGACCTCCTTCTGCCTACACCTCATTCGCTATATCCTGACATCTTCTGTGATTCTGCCATTTCTTGTGAAAATTTATCCCTAGGTGTTTCCACATCTGATCATTCATAGAATGCATAGTATGTCAATTTTTCATTTGATTGAGTAGAGGAATAATATTTCTTCCTGAATCCACTTGACCTCTCATCTTTCATTTATGAAAATTTAGTGGGTGAAATTTTTTGTTTCTCATCAACCCCTCTGTATGATTCGTCAGATCACGAGGATGTCAATGTGCATCGCAAATTTTCTAATCATGGTTTCCATCATATTTTCACTCATTGATTTGATCATGATTTTGATTCACCTACTATTGATATTTCTAAGACACCGACCTTTGATGATCCATCTTCTGATGATGTGGAAACCACTCAATATGTTGAGGCACTTTAGCCTGACTAGATGGTTATGTCAGGTTCTCGTAGCCTTGAGGTCAGCTCCACTTCTGATCAAAAATATTTTGAATCCTCGCATGCTCCTCATCACTCCCCTGTTCACATTAGAAATCTGTCTAGCTTATAGTTTTCACATCCTCCACCAGAATCACATGATCCTTGCACTCATGCATTGAAGAAGTAATACATGGTGATCACTATTGTGAAGCGAAAAATTTCTTTCTTCTTCATGTTTTCTCATTTTTCATGTTCGAAAGAGTGTACATCATTGTCCTCCATGTGCATTGTCACACAACACCATCATATGTCTACAAAGTGGCTTTCATGTTCTTTTGATTGTTTATTTTATGTAAACGAATTCAAGCTTTGAACATTTTGGTTTGCGTTTCTTTATCTTTATTGTTTATTGGTTTGCTTGAATATATTTCTTTTTAGCCACACCATCACTTACATGGGTCAACCAATGCATCGATGGCTGCATTGGAAATATTAGTTCACATGAGATGGCCCATGCTCTCTTAGCTTAGGAGTAGGAGTAGTGTTTGCTTTCTATTTTTTTTCTTCTTCTATTTTTCTTCTATTCTTTACTTGTTTGTTTATTTTATGCACCCTTAGGATTAGTTTCTCCATGAAACCATGTTTGGCTTCTTGAGACTAGCAGGGTGAAATACAGGAGGACTTATACAACTATCAACATTTGGTTACCTGTCTCTTCCCTCTCCTTATGATGACCTTGATTTTCTTCTAGTCGATGATACCCTGATGGAAAATACATTTATTTTAGAGTGAGTCTTGGTGAAATCAAAACGATTGCACTTTTAACTAGTACTACCTACTCTAATTAGTTTTCTATATTTGATTAACCCTTGTCAACTCCATTAAGTAGATTAAGGCTAGGGGGAAAACCTTAACAATTATATCAAAGGTATATATAGAAATCCTTCTATCAAGGGACAACCTCTTATGATCCAAATAAGTTGGGATCCCCATTTCACCGCATGAAATAAATAAGTTCCTGTGCATAGTTATTTGAAAATGAAAAAATGAGAAAAATAAAATAAAGGTGAAATAAGAGAAAGGCTTCATGCGTAGAGAGGTGAATCAGGTAACTTTACCGGGGTACTGTCTAGGCTTCCTGGTAGTGGAGAAATGCTTCTTTTTCTCAAGTGACTCTACTAGGCTACTGTCCAGGCCTACTAGCAATGGAGAAACACTAGAGAATAAATTAAAACTCTGATAGTCTATACTACTTATGCATCAATATATCCCTCATCCCCAATCAAAACAACTCATTTGACATGGCTAGGTATGTGTGTTGTCAATAAGAGAATGGTAGGGACTACATCTTTAACTCAAGCTAGTGAAGAAGCCATGACAATCAAAGAATCGAAAAATACTTCTGGAAGAGTTAGAATCGCTTTACACGAGACAAGGTCCATAGAGATAGATGGATTTATACTAGTGTGTCACCAATGTTGTTGCAGCTACATCCTCCCTATAAAATTTTTCCTATGGTTTGTTTTCAAGACTCCCTGCTAAAATAATAGAAGCTCATCTTACACTGAACCAAATACTTGTGCTCTGATTGAGCTTTATCTTTTGAATTTTGGCTCGTTTTTTCCTATTTTATTTACTATCTAACCCACAATCTAATATCTTGACATGGTTTCAACCCAATTCCATTCTTGTGTAAGTGAACTATGAAATCCTTGAGGGCAACCAACCTTTTTCTCGAGAATTCCACATTTCAAGCCAACAGTGAGCCTTCATCTTCGAAACTACACATAGCCATATCACATCTTGCCTTTAGTTTGGAAAGTTCACAAATCATGAGAGGCATTATGGGTCACTCAGCCTAGGAATTGCACAAAAGCGTTTCCCTCAGTAGCTGCCTAATGCATGAACTAGTGAGTTATCCAGTTTTGGCAAAACTATGCAATCTCTCTCAGGCATGAATGGAAGCTTTTTGTTGAAAAAGAAAAAAATGAAATAGAGAAAAAGAATCCCTAGAAAATACAGATATATTTTTGGTAGTCGAAGGTGGTACTTGAGTTAGTTTTGGAAATTTTTTCCAAGTGTCACTTTTTCCTAGATTTTTGGCCTTCATGTTATAAACCCTAAATTGATGAAATATATTTAATGGACACCACTAGAGCTCACGTGAACATTAGATCTTGGAGCTCTATAATTTCGGAGGAAATCTAGGAACCTTCGGCACAGTCACCACAACTTTTCTAGGTAAGTCTTGCTTTTCCAGTCTTTTATTGGTTTTTGTGTTGCTTTTGTCTGTTTGGCTTGTGAGAGTGTTTTTTTACCCATTTTATTGAATGAATACTGACGTTTTGAATTTTTTTCACTTGTAAAAGTGCCCTTTTAAGTTTTTCATTGCCTTTTCCAAGTGTTGCATGCATCACCCAGTTCTTGCACTAAGGGTCATTGTTGCGGCGACTCTTTCCACATGCTTCATTGTTCGTTAGTTCGATCGATTCTTTCACCCATTTTTTTTTCATGCCTCTTCATTCACTTAGATATGCACCCACCTTTACTACCAAGTTCATAGCTTCTCATTTTCATATTCCCATTGGGCAGATCAAGGCTTCCTTGGCCGGAATCTTGCTTCTCCCTCGCATGCACTTCTAGGAGCTAGTCCTGACCCTTGGCTACTAGCATTGCACAATGGATAGTCCCAACCAGCCTAAGCTAGACTTAAGTACACATTGCATAGTACCAATCAGCAACACCTCCCCACCCCCAGCGGAGACTGCGTAATGCAGAGAACGAGTTGGTAGTCAATCAACTCTGAGAGCAAGTATTGTGCAATCCTTCCCAGTAGTTTTCGAGTTTTATGTTCGGTATGTTATTAAATTGATTTTGGTTTGAAGCTAACATATTTTCATGTCATGACTGTCCTCTATGTCTCCAGGTATAACAGTTGTTGAGAAATGAACCAACAGTTATAGATAACATGGATTCCAAGAGAAATGTAGGTTATAATCCTGTACAGAAATTACCTGCATACAGATTCTAAAACACTGAAAATAAACAATGCAAGAGCATAACACATAAAACATATATACACAGAGATTTCCCCTGGATCCCAAAACCGGGACTACCAAATTGTTTTTTCATTATGTTCCTTTCAATGTTACAATACATATTTAAACATAACGAAGCATCCAATACCAAAGACCGAAAACCATCTCATCCAAAACCATGTGCGAAAACCATGCACAAAACCATAGGTAGGTCTGCCCAACCTAATATAAGGTCCAAAAAAAAATTTCCTGGGGCACTGCCATAAATCCCGTAGCGGGGGGTACCTGCCCCCCTCAAAACCCCTATGGCCCTATGAGGGGGGGTAGATCCCCCTTCTAACTCCCCGGTTAACTGCATAGGCTAGTCATGGAAAGAATATAACACAACCCAACATTCTCCCACTTGTTGTTTTCTTTTCACGGGGCACCACATGAGATATTGCTCATTTACCCAGCCCTGCAATGCCCATTGTTTCTCTACACCAAGTGAACTTCTTAGAGCTCACTGATTTTGTCAATGCATCTGCAGTATTCTTCAAAGTGTCCACCTTTACCAAAAACACTGTTTTGTCTTCTATCATATCCCTCACAATGTGATATTGCACATCAATGTGCTTTGTCTTTGAATGGTAAGCAATGTTCTTTGCAAAGAAAATTTCACTTTGGCTATCACAGTCTATCCTTGTAGCTCCCTCTGCTAACCCCATACTTGAACACAATCTCTGCAACAAAACTACTTCCTTTCTTGCTTGAGTGGCTATCATGTATTCTGCCTCTATAGTTGATAGTGTGAATAAAGATTGTTTCTTACTCATCCAGCTGAATGCACCTCCAAAAAGGTTAAATGCATACCCACTTGCAGATATTCTCTGATCTAGATCTCTAGCCCAGTCTACATCATCAAAGACACGAATATCCAAAACTCTATCCAAACATGGTCTTCCTTGGTAGCACAAACCATAATCACTAGTGCCACACAAATACCTGAAGACCTGCTTCACTGTTGTCCAATGTTGCTTCCTTGCTTTTGACATAAACCTACTCAATACTCCCACTGCATGTGCAATGTCTGGTCTAGTACAGACCATCGCATACATAAGGCTACTGACTACACTTGCATATGGAACATAGGAGATGTCCTCTTCCCCTTCTTATGTCTTGGCACACTATTCAACAGATAACTTTACACCTATAGGAATAGGAACCTTCACCGGTTTACTATCCTGCCCACTAAACCTCTATAGTATTGTCTTGACATACATCCTCTGGTTTAACCAGAGCTTCCTCTTTGCCCGATCTCTTTTAATTTCCATGCCCAAAATATAATTTGCGGCACCAAGATCTTTCATGCTGAATTTGGAGGACAATTGGGTGTTCAAATCCTAGATAATTTCTATCATTTCCAACCAGCAACATATCCTCCACATAGAAGACCAAATAGATAACACAGTGCTGCTTTGCTTCTAGTGAAGTCAAGTCCCCATATAAATGTATCGTGTTTATGATACCACATCCTTGGTGATTTTTTTAACCCATACAAAGACTTCTTTAACTTGCATACCAGTTCTTGCTTACCCTTCACCACAAAGCCTTCAAGTTGCCTCATGTAGGTCTCCTCTTCCAGATCCCCATGAATAAATGTTGTCTTCACATCCATCTATTCTACCTCAAAATAAAAAGTAGAAACAATATATAACAGTAATCTAATAGAAGCTACCTTGGTAACAGGAGAAAAAATATCACCAAAATCAATTCCCAACACTTGGGAATAACCTTTTGCTACCAACCGAGGTTTCTATTTCTCCACCTTTCCTTCTACATTTGTCTTCTTCTTGAACACCCATTTGTTGCTAATGGGTTTCCTTCCAGCCGGCAACTCCACCAAATCCCAAGAAATTTTTGTGAAAAGATGCCATTTCATCAACCATGGCCTCTTTCCAGAGTTTTCAATCCTCTGAATCTACTGCTTCGTTCATAGTTCTGGGATCATCATCAGTAATAGATAAAGAAAATTTTGAATGGAAAGTTGATGGAATATACCTTTTTTTTTGCCTTTTTTCTCGAACTAATCTTATCACACCCGGAGTTTGTGGCTCTTCATCTTCTGATTCCTCTTCTGTTGTAGAGTTTGATTTTTCCTCCTTAAGATCAAACTCTATCTTCTCAGGTTCCTTTGGTTAGACATCATGTTTAATAACATCTTTTACCTCTCTGAACACCACATCCTGGTTGTACACAACCTTACTTGTTACTGGGTTCCAAAGCTTATAACTCTTTAAACCATCCTTACACCCAATAAAGATGCACTTTAAAGATTTACTATCCAACTTGGTTCTTTTCTCCTTTGGAACATGCACATATTATCCACATCCAAATACCCTCAGATGTGAAAGAGAGGGTTTCTTGCCAGTCGATACCTCTTGTGGAGTCTTATCCTTCAATGCTGATGAAGGTGATATGTTGACCAGGTAACATGCTATCTTCATCGCCTCTGTCTAGAATTCTTGTCCTAACCCATCACCACTGAGCATGCTTCTTTCCCTTACCATCAACGTCTTGTTCATTCTTTTTGCAACTCCATTTTTTTCAGGTGTTTATGGAGTAGTCTTCTATCATGATATACCACACTTCTTATAGAATTCTTCAAATTTCTTGCTACGAAACTCTCCACCATTATCTAACCTCAACACCTTTATCTTATTCTCTATTTGGTTTTCCACTAGAGCCTTAAATTCTTTAAACCTGTCAAAGACTTTATATTTCTTATTAAGGAAATATATCCATATATTCCTTGAGAAGTCATCTATAAATGATACATAGTACACAGACTTACCTATAGATGGAACCTTCACAGGTCCAAACACATCACTGTGCACAATCTCTAATATTTGTTTCGCCCTCTTACCACTAGAGGGGAAGCTCACTTGATTTTGCTTCCCATATACACAATTTTCACAGAAATCAAAATCGAGAGAGTTGTTACTCATACCCTCTACCATACCTTTACCATGAAGTATTCGAAGGCCCTTCTCTGCAATATGTCCAAGCCTTTAATGTTGCAGTATGGTCTTCTCTCTAGAGACCACTAGACTTTCTGCTCCACTTTCGAGAACCACAAAATTGTTGCACCCATCAACAACAGTGCTACCTTGCAGCTTGTATAGAGTTCCAATACAAACTCCCCATATCGATATAACTGCTCCCATAACCATCCTGCAGGTATCCTTCTCTAACACTGTTTTTACATCTACATCATCCAAGTTGCTTACAGAAATCAGATTTATGTCCAATGAAGGAGTATGCAGAACACCCGGAAGTGTTGTAACCCTTCCACCTTGCAGCTTCAACTTTATTTTTCCGTGACCGCCTATTCTAGCCTTCCTATCATCCCCTAAGAAGACATCACTACCATCGTATTTACCATAATCACAGAACCACTCTCTATGGGGAGTGAAGTGAAAGGATGCACCTGAGTCCAAATACACATCCCCACATTCATCTGAGGTGGTTTTCACCTCTGCAGAAGGAGCATTATTAGATCCCTTTCCTTTATTAGTAGCTTTAGATTTACATTCCCTTTTGTAGTGCCCTTCTTTTCTGCATTTCCAACAAACCATGTTTAGAGGTTTTCCTGGAGAATTAGATCTCCCTCTAGATTTAGATCTCCCACTTGATGATTTATTTTTGTTTCTGTTATGTGACCGTCTTCGTACAAATAGGGCATCACCATTATGGCTCTCCATATTTTTGTGCCTCATCTCCTCCGTCAATGAGGATGAGATTATTTCCTCAAACTGCAAGGTAGTTGCATTGCTACCTATTGCAATAACTAGACTATCCCATGAATCTGGTAGAGAACACAACAAACTGATGCACTTATCTTGATATGAAATTTTATTATCAACAGATAATAACTGACTTACCACAATATTAAATTCGTTCAGATGCTCTGTGACCGAGTCTCCATCTTGCAACCTGAGGTTATACAACGTTTTCTATAGGAACAGTTTATTCACTAGAGACTTAGATTGCTACAAAGTCCCTAACTTGTCCCACAAAGCCTTGACTGTAGCATCCTCTGATACTTTTAGCAATACTGAATCTGAGACACACAATTGTATTGTGCTCTTTTCCTTCTGATCCAACTTCTTCCATTCTTCATTGAACACTCCTGTTGCTTTAGTACCTGGATCTACCGTGATCCACTAATCTTTATCCACCAACAGATCGTCCATCTTGAGTTTCCATAACTTAAAACTTTGACCATTAAATTTCTCGATCTCTATCTTTCCACAGCTTGCCATCTTCTTTCACAACCAAAATTGATCCCACAGATCTCTCACTGAACAGGGTCTACCACAGGCCCGAGAAAAACCCCTCACCAAAAAAGGCATCCATTTGAAGCCAAAACAACTTTGATACCAAATGTAGGTTTTAATCCCGTACAGAAATTCCCTGCATACGAATTCTAAAACACAGAAAATAAACAATGTGAGAGAATAACACATAAAACACATATACATAGAGATTTTCCCCTGGATCCCAAAATCGAGACTACTAGATTGATTTTTCATTATGTTCGTTTCAATGTTACAATACATATTTATACATGTCGAAGCATCCAATACCATGGATGGAAAACCATCGTGTCCAAAACCGTGGACCTAAAACCATCACGTCCAAAACCATGTGTGAAAACCATGCACAAAACCATCAGTAGGTCCGCCCAACCTAATATAGGGTCCAAAAAAAATTTCTCCATTACGCTGCTCGCCCCCCTCAAACCCCTTGGATAGTGAGGGCTATGCCCACCCCTATGACCCCCGCGCTGCGCAATCGACGCAATGAAGGTGGGGCAAAGCCACCCCTCTAACCCCTTGATTATCTACCTAGGCTCGTCGTGGAAAGAATATAACACAATGCAACAAGAGATGCATCAACGGATACTGTTGAAAGTATCTCTAGGGAAGTAGTTGAGTAGGTGTTAGTGAATTTACCAGTTTATGTAGAAACTTACTTGTTCATTTAGAAGGGAATGAAGTTAACATGGTAGGAAATCAACAATATTTTTGTAGGAGTCTTCAAGGAAGATCTAGAGGGTTGGTAGGTGTATGCTAATATCCACTGATTAGACTTAGACATGGTTGCATGCAGGTACTCCACCCTCCCTTGTGTGGACATCATCGAGTGGATTGTTTCACACAAAGATCCTGAGACTATGACTTTGAGTAGTTCTAGTGGAACATAACTTGCTAAATTCAGGATAAAGAATTATCATCAGATGTATCACTTACCTCAGCCAGTGAGCCGCATGGATACACTTTTTTATTCCACCCATAGCTATGTAAACGCCAGAGATATTATAAAGTGCTAGGTGAAATATCCTTCAAATTTCAGATCCACACCTAATCATGTTTATAAGACGAATTCACTGAGAAAGGCCTACCAATTTTTGATCATCTTTGGATGCAGTTTATATCGTTAAGAGAGCACGGAGACCTTTCGATATAATTGGATGGTTGTGTTGGAACAATTGGTGAATAATGGAAAACCATTCAACTGGTCAGATCTATTGGCTCATCAACTGAAAGTCCATGTGACTAATTCCTAGAATCCTCCAATGGATGAGCAAGATATATTTTACATGTTTGCATATTTACTTGATGCAATTTGTGCCCAGCATTACTTTCCTGGCATGGGTTGGATATGGACACCACGAGAACATTCCATCAATATTTATTGCAAGTTTCTCTCAGAGTGTAGCTACCGAGGAGTTATGGCGATGCTAGATGACCATTTCATCACCCTAGTGTACAAGTTGATCTTTGAGTAGGATCCACCTTGGGTGTCCCAAGAAGTAATGGAGGCAATACCTAATATTGCAGATTGGTATGCCTCACATTGTGGCACCTTCATCAAGATGTTTGGCGAAGAGAAACCTCTGCATGTTCTACCAACGGATGCCACGCACAAGTTGGTCATGCAGGAGGTTGCATATCACATCTCCACAAGGTTATCAACAAGGCTGCATAAGAGGAAGAAGGCACGATAGTTTTCTCATCGTTTATGAATTGGGTTGTACAAGATTAAGAGCTTGAAATATGTGGATGTTGAAGCCAAGGAGATAGTGAAGTTTGAGTTCGGTGCTAGAGATTACAATGTGTATGATCCCCACAAGATTTGCAAGAACCACTATGCGAGGGTGTATTATCCATGGATCCACAAGGCATGTGATTTGGTAGAGGAGGACCCTTGGAGTTATTATTACAACCACTTAAGGCTTAATGACCCAGTCACTATAGCCACAAAATTGAAAGCTTCTTTGTAGGAAGAAGCACCATAGGAAGCAACAACAACAATAGTAATAACCAACAAACCTACACAAGATTAGGGTAAGAGGAAGATTTTCAAGAACCCAGAGGCTGAGAAAAGCCACAAGTTCAAAGAGTATCCTCTCATTGAGAAATCAACTTTAGCGTCAGAGAAAAAGAGGAAAAAATACATAAAGAGAGAAAAATAATGTAAGAGACAAAAGAAAAGGTTGGAGGAAGGAGAAAGGAAGTTGCAGGAAATGGAGAAGAAGATGAAAGAAAAAAATATCTAGAAGGAGAGAGGGGGATGATAAGAAGAAACAGGAACAGGAAGAAGGGCCAGTCGCAATGACAAAGAAAATTGCACCCATACAAGTTGAGGAGTCACAACAGGCAACAGATGAACAAGAGTGTAAGTAGATGCAAGATCGGGAGCTTTCTCATTAGATTGAGAAAATGGTTGAAGCAAGAGATATGGAGTTGGGATACGAGCTAGAGGACCAAGATATGGACCTCATGCCTAGAGCCTCCAAGGTCACCATGTAGTCTCCACAACCTCTAATATCATAACCACTCCTAAGTGAGCAAGGAGAGTTTATCCTCCTTGATGATGATCTAGTGATGGATGCATACAATATATCATTTGATGAGTTGCAGTAAAATATTGTACACATGCAAAGAAAGAATTTCCCAAACGATCACATGTCACCTACATTTATGAAAGAAAGGTTGATAGTGCTAGATTTTAGGAAGATTCCAGTCATCATGGTGGATGCCACTATGGCTTATGCAAGAGACACAAGCATAGATGTCTAGTTCCTGTTAGCAGAGAATGAACAAATGATAAAGAACTTACAAGTGGCCAGGTAGAAAGTGTTATTGGGAAAACTAGTGTCTATGCAGAGCTACTAGTCCCACTAAGGCTGGTAGCTACCTTAGAAACAAACAAACTAAATACTAATTTCTTTTTCCTTTATGAGAAATAGATAAGAGGGGAAAGAGGAGACCAACCTCTGTCTTGCGCTTGGTTCCTTGCTCGATTCCTCTCCCTTTTGATAGGTCTTCGCCACTCGCTTCCTCGTCTACCCAGCTTCAAAGAGCACCTGTAGAATCAAAGCAGCATAACACTATCCAAGAACATAGATCTATTATCATAAAAAATATAGGACCAGATATATATTGACCACACAAATGCATATAACATCAATCATACAAGAATGTGGAGGAAAACTTGAATAGCGTTATTGATAATCAAGAAAGAGAAAAGAGGATTACAACCAATTGTTCTGACCCAGCATCATCCTCTCAGCAGAAAGCCCTTCTTCACCTCATGAAAAGCTTAGATCACCCAACACTATGATATTGCACCAAGAAACCAACAACAGTTCCTTACAAGATACAAAATTCCAGCCTTTGGATCTCTGGGATGAGGGATCCGTATATAGATGTTTGCAAGGGAGTTGAGTCAGCTTCTGATATTTGATTAGTGTCCTCTCTCTGATATTTCTTGATTCCACTTGGAGATTGATGATCTCTTACTCATCCCTAGGCGAATGCAGAGAGGCAAGTGTCACAGGAGAAGTTTCTGGAGGATTCCATGCTCCTCCACCTTGCAGATTGACCCTGCCACTTGTCCAGTCTCACCCATCACACCCCATAGAAGGGATTTTCAACATGCATTGCACCTATTGTGTGTATTCAGCTGGGATGCAACGCACTTTGACCATGGAGCAGGTGAAATGGTCCAGTTTTGACCAGTTCTGAGTAGTTTTTCATGGAGAACTTCTTGGAGATGATGTAATCAGTTGATATTGTTCTTTTAGGGGTTGGAACAACACCTTTAGAGACTTAGTAGCCCTTGGTTTATGGACATTTTGTGATTGGGGTTGTAGTGCCCAATAATGTCTATAATATCTTCCCCGTAAAGCATGAGTTCATTAATCTTTTGATGTCGGGTGAAATGCTTTATCATGAGGATCCGAAGTTTTTTCAAGCTGGAAGGTGACCTGTAATAAGATACAATACAATACATTACCTTCATAATATTTTCATGATATAGCTGAGGCGGGCATTCCCATGCTTAGCTTTATAAATTCATTTTCATGTACATAGGACAGACAATCGTCTGAGTGTAGACTGATGCTTCTGGTAGAGCCATCATCCCATAGATTGGATGATTATCTATGCAACAATGATGTACATTTGATGTTTTTATTTTCCTGAATATATATCGCAGCCCGGATGGATGAAACTAGATCTGGGGTCTTCAATCTCATTTGATCTTCAGTCAAAGTACAAGTCGATCCATGTGAGAGATGTTTTGGAGTCGAACATGGAAAGACATCGCCTGATTACCAGCCGATGATGTAAGCTGTTAACAGGCGCGAGAGGAATCATCGATAATGATGATGACCCTCAAGGTACTACAGTATAATTCACATGGTGTGAATAAGGGACTTGGCATCGAACACCACGCAAAATCTTTCGGTCGAAGGCCATTGATTTAAAATTGTCGCCAGAAGTGAGAAACATACCATTGAGGCATGCAAGCTTCAAAGTACTGAAAGGGTTGTTCCGAGACCAACTTCTTCGATAATGAGCTGATGTCAACAAGAAGCGATCCATCATAGGAGGGCCTTAGTGAATCCAACATCAATGACACGAAACAGAGCAAATGATTTTAATGGAGGTGAAAATGATCTGGTGATATAAGGTTCAGGGTGGCAGTCATGAAAGAATGGAGCGTGAATGTATTGTAGTGGGTGAGACACAGGCAAATTCTCTGAGCGACTTCTCTTGAACATATCGGCTACACTGGCATGATGGATTGGTAGCATTAACCCCAAATATGGATGGTGTGACAAAACCATGGCGATGTGACAAGTGAATGCAACAACCCAACCCAACTCGGATGCAGAGTGAAAGTGTCATGTTCAAGAGTGACTTGCTACCAACAAAGTTTTTTCAAGTTTTCTTCCCAATTTTTCCCCAGTCATTGCTGACTAGTACGTCTTTATTTTTGTCAAGCTTGAGGAGAATAACATATGCTTGTTCTATAATTTTCCCTTCGGGCAAACCCATCACTCTGTTTTAACTAGCCTAGCGATAGTGAAACTCGTTCTTCTCTGTTATGGACAAGTTTGTCGCTATTTGGTTTTAACGAGTTTAACGACAAAGATAACTCGGTCCTTTTCAATTTTAGAGAGTCTAAAAAGGGACGTAAAGGAAACTCCAAAAATCCTTTTTCGTTATCTAATCCCTTAAGTCCGAAAAAGTATAAAATAATACAAAAGGGATGTATTTTCGGTAATTTTAACGAGCTGAACAAAACAAGCGCTCGATCTTTTTGCGTAATAATCCCTCAGGTCCAAAAAGATTAAAATCTAAAGGAGGGATAGAACTTCCAGTCACTTTAACAAGTTGGAGAGGTCAATGGCTCGGAAATATTTTCATATTTTATGAGTCAGTTGAAAAGAGCTTAAAGGAGACTCGTTTTTTGAGGAACAAGTGATAGATTCAGGTAGCAGCTGATTCCATGTAAGGTTTCGAATTTTCCAATCATGGCAGTGTCACAAGGATGGCTAACAGGATCACTCTTCGCAGCTATTCCTCAAAAGGGGTAAATAATCAAGTGGAGGTGAAAGATCGGCCAATACAGAGTGGAGGTCATGACGAGAACATGACCAAGGCTTCAAAGGCTGATGATAATACATTCACCATGGTTATTTACCAGAAATGGTTCATTTTTTAATGAGCTTAAACTCTGGAGGAACATTTGCTCATTGCTTATGTTTATTTTTTAACGAGCTTGAATTTAGCGTTAAAACTGCTCGATCCAGTCGTATAATAAGGATGTTTAATCTAAGATGCCATTTTTATGGAGCTTGCACGTTACAAAGCTTTGCTCCGCATCCTTTCTTTATGCGGGTTAGGAAACGACCAATCCTACGAGTTTAAAGGGTTAGAGGACCTACAAATTTAAAAGATAAATGATCACTCTTTGCTTGCATTCAAAAAGGTTTGCATGCCCCCAGGTATAGCGAAAAATTTCCAGGTTACCAAAGATTGTTCCATCTGTACCATAGACAAAACACTTCCTCAGCGATGTCTGCCGAAATAGACAAAGGTGAGTGGCACAGACGCCTCCACTCAGATAACTTTAACGAGGGAATCTTATTCCAGCCTAATCCCATTTTCCTAAACGGACGGGTGTGTCAGATTAGTCATATATCCTCCATGGAAACCTACCCTATACCCAAGGTTTTCCTGCCGAAGCAGACCAGGGTGCATGCCCCTTGGGTTTTAGTAATGTCCTCCGAATCACTCGCGCTCATTAGGAGGACGGACTGGAGATTGATGAGACATTCCTTGTGTCAAAAGACCATTCTGGGTTGGTATATGACTATTTGCTATGTGTGAACCGATAAATGAAAGTTGGTCTACGAGCTTGACCACTCTTCCTTCGTGCGGAAAACACATTACTCTAAAGAGTGAGGAGACAATGGCTCCTATGCAATAAATATAGTCTCGTCCAAGGAGTAGATTATAATCCAGGGGTCCTTGGACTACCATTACGTTCATGTGAATAGTTTTCCCTCTCAATGTTATCGGCACATTGGGAAGGATCCCTAACGGTCGACTGGTTCCTTTGTCAAAGCCTATTAGATTTCTCATTTCAGGCAAAAGCGATGGCGAACCAAGCGCTTTCCAACCAGTTGAGCAAAGGATACTCATAGAAGCCCCTTCATCTATGATGGTACCGGCCATGACCATTCTATATATTTGAGTAATGATTCGAAATGGTACACTAGCCGGTAAACGAGGCCTGCCTAGTAGATTCCAATCAAAGGAAACAACTAGGTTGCTTGGAGGTGGGACCAAATAGACAACCGAATATGACTCTGACAAACTTCCTTCCTGTGGTAAAGGAATGGGTAGACTGCCCCCATGTTCATCGGAGTCTGTGCTTATGAAAAGAATTTGGACGGTGTCATCCTTGTTCTCTTCAGTGACTGTATCGTCTGAAGACGGATCCTCTGAAGGCAACACCGGGTCAACTGCCGCCTCGACCTTTTGACTTTCGTTTGGTGTGGATTCAGATGGTTTATCTTCAATGACAGACGCTTCGGCTGACCGCAAGGGCGTGTCAGCCAAATTTTCAACTAGTGACGGACTCGGCAAGAGTTTCTTATATCCCGGATGAAGCCGTAACGGTGAAACCGGACGGTCGTCCAAAACTCTTTTAGCTTCGTCTAAGAAGGGACAACGGTCGACGGCATGATCACCTTCACACAAATTACAAGGAAATTTATATTTTCCTTTTTGTCCAGGGGCTTCACTTTCACTAGTTGATGGTGTACTTCCAACATGATCATTAGAGGTTGATGACACCGGATTGTGCAAACGACGAGACCAGTCCCTTAAGATCCGAGGGATGCAAGGACAATCTCGATGATAGTGGTCCCCTTTACAAATGACACATGGCGATTTAGGACTGGTCGGTGCAGTGTGTGGATTTTTGCTAGACGATGCTTGGTTGCCCCTTTTCACCTTTGGCTCCTTCTTCTTCTTCTCTTTCTTCTTCTTCTCCTTCTTCTTCTCAGTTACTTGATTTTGGGTTTTACTAGCTTCATCAAGTGAAGAGGAAGGAGGAGAGGAAGAATTGGACGAAGTAGAGGGTTGGGGGGTAACTCTGGTATCGTTTAGTTGTCTTCTTGATTGTTCAGGAATCATGGTGTTCTGAACGACAGAAGTTGAGAAGAGCCATACGGGCAAGCCGATTGTCAATCCTGGCAGAGACAATGTGGCCATATGGGGTGCACAAACATCTCCCCAAGAGGAGAAGGGACTACGATTTCCTCCAAGGGGAACTCCTTGGTTGGTGGACTCCATTTTTCTCAACCTAAGACCAACGTAGGGAAGGTGATGTTTATTCCAATCAAAAAAAAAATTTGACGCTTTGACACAACTTGTTTTTTCAATTTTTAAGAGTCGAGAAAAAACAAAAGATGACTCTAGTCGCCTTCGATTTTTAATGAGCCTGAAGTGACAAGTGATCAGATGGACATTTTCCTTTAAGTAGTGTGAAAAGGAACGAAAGAGACTTCTCTGGAAATCTAGACAAAGGGATTACCAAACCAATTGCAAAACTGCAGAATACTTTTTAGGTACAGCAGTCAATATTCTTGAATGCTGTGTTCAGTGCATTGTGATCGATAGGGCAGCAGACACGACTTCCTATGGATAAAGGATAAAGCCTATTGTGGTCTCCCAAAATATACTCGACAGTACGTGGGAGCACAAGTCCATACTGGCACTTATCGTCTCAAAGTGGAGGAATCACCCAACCAACAGTGAAAACAACAGTTACAAGGCTTTACGATGCCATAATACGTCTCTAGCCTAGACTTCTAGATGTTGTGCGTTAGGTTCCAAAGCATTTTCAGATTCATTAAATTTATTTTATAGTTGATCTTGCTTAAGAAATTTGTCTTTCAGGTTCACTGTGTGATGTAGATGTACAATTCCTAAAATGCAATCTAAGATGGTAAACAGTTGTTTGATCTTCTTTTTGCAATGAAAATCCTAGCTACTAAGGAAAGAGAGACAATTTTCTTTCAACAAAGAGGAGAGAGCACACACTATATGCACTTGTCCTAAATCGAACCAAAAAACAGTCTAAATGCAAATGCACATGCATGTATTTGTTTTCAGCCTTCTTAATGTGTGAATGATAAAAAAGAAGGTAAGCGCAAATCTAAATTATTTTTCAAAGTGACATTACTAACAAGTTTCTTTTCAAAACAAAATGACGACAATGATGACACTTTGCTATTCGAAATTGAAAACTTGCTTTCAACACTTGAAAAACTATTAATTCAAATCAAATAAAAGAGTAACAGTGTAATCGACTATCAAGAACAATCAGATTCTCTTCTATGACTGAAAATGACACTTGCGACACTTTCAAATCAAGAAACGACAGTACAATTATGCTACATCTTTGTAAAAGAGAACTGAAAATGACTCAAAATAAATAAAAACATTTACAATTCTTTGCACAATGGAGGTGGAATAATGGCAAGGAAGGGGGTTTCAACAGAGGTGTACTGACTATAGGCAACAAAACTCCTGAATAGAGCTGAAAAGAGTGAACATAGAAGCCAAAATAGAAGAGCATAAGAGGTCTGATCAGCGCACCTGTAGCACAAGGAAACTGAAATGCAACGCGCCTACTACACTAGAGAAGTGTGATGCATTCAGGTTTCAAGGAAGACATAGTGCGATGGACTAGGGATGAGACTTAACTGGGTTCCGGGTCATAGTTTGCAGCTCAGTTCAGGGATTTAGGCCGAGAAAGTGGTAATCAGTAAATCAATCACAGGGGTAGATCTAAGGAGGTTACCAGAGCCACCACAAGGGCAATTATAGAGCTTGTAAATCAATTGTTTAATTCATAAAAAAAACCCGGAGATAGATTGAAGAAGCATTGATCTACTTTGCACTTGCATAGAAATGCAGTTCGAAGGCTAGCTGGCTTGACTTCAATCTCCATCTGTAAGTTTATAAAATAAACAAATGTAGATAAACAAACAATCTATTCGCTCCCCAGCGGAGTCGCCATTTTGTTATCGGGAAAACTAGTGTCTATGCAGAGCTGCTAGTCCCACTAAGGCTAGTAGCTACCTTAGAAACAAACAAACTAAAAACTACTTTTGTTTTCCTTTATGAGAAATATATAAGAGGGGAATGAGGAGACTAACCTCTGTCTTGCGCTTGGTTCTTTCCTCGATTCCTCTCCCTTCTGATAGGTCTTCGCCACTCGCTTCCTCGTCTACCCAGCTTCAAAGAGCACCTGTAGAATCAAAGCAGCATAACGCTATCCAAGAACATAGATCTATTATCATAAACAATATAGGACTAGATATATATTGACCACACAAATGCATATAACATCAATCGTACAAGAATGTGGAGGAAAACTTGAATAGCTTTATTGATAATCAAGAAAGAGCAAAGATGATTACAACCAATTGTTCTGACCCAGCATCATCCTGTCAGCAAGAAAGCCCTTCTTCACCTCATGAAAAGCTTAGATCACCCAACACTATGATATTGCACCAAGAAACCAACAGCACTTCCTTACAAGATACAAAATTCCAACCTTTGGATCTCTGGGATGAGGGATCCATATATAGATGTCTGCAAGGGAGGTGAGTCAGCTTTTGAGATTTAGTGTCCTCTCTCTGATAGTTCTTGATTCCACTTGGAGATCGATGATCTCTTACTCACCCCTGGGTGAATGCAGAGAGGCAACTGTCACAGGAGAAGTTTCTAGAAGATTCCATGCTCCCCCACCTTGCGGATTGACCCTGCCATTTGTCAACTCTCGCCCATGGCACCCCATAGAAGGGATTTTCAACATGCATCGCACCTACTGTGTGTATTCAACTGGGATACAATGCACTTTGACCACGGAGCAGTTGAAATGGTCCAATTTTGACCAGTTGTGAGTAGTTTTTCATGGAGAACTTCTGGGAGATGTTGTAATCAGTTGACCTTGTTCTTTTAGGGGTTGGAACAACACCTTTAGGGACTTAGGAGCCCTTGGTTTATGGACATTTTATGATTGGGGTTGTAGTGCCCAAAAATGTCTATAACAGAAAGCCAAACAATCTACAGGATCCACAATGGCAGAAATGAGGAAAGAAATAGCTGCTCAAGTATCAACTCTTGAGACCACAATTCGGAAACTCTATGACAGATTTCTCACCATGCTTAAGGCCATTTTCCATCTATTTGGTTTCCAATGACAAAGTAGAAAGACTTTCCAAAATCTCAGAGACATATACATTGCTATCACCCATATGCATGAATGGACAAAGAAATACAGAGGAGCCATTTTTCACTTGCCCAAGATGATGAGGCCATAGGTAGAGCTAGAGAACGCAAATATTTGAATGTAGATCTAGAACTCATAGTGAGAACACATAGGATTTCTCCAATCAGTTCCCGCAGTATAGCTAAGGAGAAGAACCAAGTCTGACCAGAGATCGACGGGTATATGGAGAACCTAAGGCAAGATGCCATGAACGATGACTTAGAGATGAGCACAAAAAACACGTATAAGTACATTGGTGGTCACGCTGTAGTCCAGACTATGTTTCACATGCTTTAGGATGAGTTGGACAAGGGTTCGAAGACCATATACCCACAAGATATAGTGGTAAGAGCTCGCTATCAGAAGGACACTAATATGGGGAGACCATAGCGCAGTACCAACCTTGGTATTAGTACTTCACCAAGAGTCATCAAGTGGATGTTTCTGAGTTGGTTTTTCCGCAAAATTCTAATTAACAGTGTTTCTTCTTGCTAGGCTATCTCTAGACTATTTTATCTGACATGGCTACATGTGGAAGATGTATATTATTTGTAATTATGTTGTAACTGAAATTTGAAGTGTCATTAGTGAAATGTGAACAGTCACTATGTAATGTAATGAGATATTTGTTAAGGAGTTGAAGAGTCATGAGGGTAGCGGAAGATTCAAAGGGAAATTTCAAGGGACACCCCACCCTTTGTGATAGACATAAGCTCATAACTCATAGAAAGCGCTTTTTGGAACCAAGCTTTTGGTGAGGCTTATGCTTAGAAAATGTTTGGGAGTATTGTGACAAGTCTTGGCTTCTCCACAACGTAGAGTGAGTATAATTCTTTGGAGGAGAAGGTGTTCTTGACTGTATTGTTCTACTATGGGGGCTATTGGTTGTCAATGGTGTATGTATTTGTGGAAATTTTACTTATAATAATAATAACTAAGGCAACACATTTTCATGAATATGTTGTTATTGTAGTTGGACTATTATTGTCGCTTTTTCAATGTATGTTTTTTAACTTATGCATTTTCTTATGAACTATTTTGTTTGCATTTGTATGAAGTTGGTTGAATGCATCTTGTTGGATTGACCTGTTACTTTGGTTTCTTGACTTTTTCGCTTTCCAACTTGTGATATCATTCTGCTCGTGTGTTCCTTTCAGGCTTCGTACTATTATAGGCTTCTAAGGGACACACTTCATTTTCCCCTCTCTATGTTAGAACCCCCATGCATCTCACTGGACTCGCTACAAGTCACACACTTTCTTCTGAACAAACTTATCATACTTATCTCTATGTGCTACCATAGTCAAGGCACTACATTACCACCCACTGCTACGACTTCTGCTCCAAATGGTATGAGGTCTACTTGGCAGCTCTTACGAGGGAGATCCCCTTGAACGTTGGCAGGTCTAGCACCATCAACACACACACACATATATATATGAAATCACCAAAAGAGAATATCATAAAATAAAATGTGATTGTTAAAAACTTTCAAAATTTTGAGCAAACTTTGTAAATTATTTTCAAAAATTACACATTAATGAAATGTAAAACATGAGATTGACACACTTACTTAGTAACAATTTTTCATAAATAATGAAATTTTCATAGATATTGAGATTTGATGTGTATTGTTTTCATAAATTTTGAGATTTTACGTGTGTACTATTATGACACTTGGCGGCATATATATATATATATATATATATATATATATATATATATATATATATATATATATATATATATATATATATATATATATATATATATATATAAATAATGTTTATTTGTGACAAATTATATTTATAACCCCATAAAATTAGACATTTCATCTATAAAATGCAATAATAAAATAGAAATTCAAATTTAAAAAATTAAAAAAAAATATTATTTCCAAAATATTCATTTAATTCTTATTTTCTTCCAAACTTTAATAGATTGTATAAAAAAGTTTTCAAATTTTCAAAACTAGTTGAAAGTGAAATAATTTTGACTATAAAATGACTACAATACAACATGCTATACCGAGGTATAAAAATATAGCATTTCATTTGTAAAAAAATTATAACTAATAAAAATGAGACATATATTATTAAAAAAATTATCATTTTTAAATATTAGATTAACATTGACATAAAGTTAAAAAAATTATTATAACTTACCAACCACTTTTTCAAAGGAAAAATTAGTTTTAATAAAAATTATAAATATAGATTATTAAAAAATTGTCATTTCTCAATATTATTTAATTAACATTGGGGAAACGTTAAGAATCCTATGATAATTAACTAACCTTTTCAAAATATCGGATGGAGTGTAACTATGGTTTCACTAGATACATGGGAAATTGTGCCAAATGAACACTTGGATCATTCTCATTACCAATTGACAAGAGGTGAACTAAATTATAGGCTTACATAGATGGAAGGACACAGTTTTAGGTTTATTAAGAGAGAAGGTGAGGATAATTCCCAACTCTCAACTAATGGTTGCATTTTTTACTCAATTGAAGTTTAGGGGTGGCTTCTCTAGTGCACTATGTGTATTCTAGTGTCTTACATGTTATAAGCAATGTTCATGGTGAGCGGGGGTGAATCAGTATTAAGGATGACTTTAATTTTTTCTACGAACTTATAATTTCTCATTCAAGCATGATAACCATTCATGTGAGCACTCAATAATATATCATGTACAACAACATAAATCATCAATTGAACACAAGGACCATGAGCAACATACACACTAGACATAGAGGTTTAATGTGGAAACCCTTCCCAGTGAAAAACCACGAAATCTTGTCTGTTATTTGTTGTAAAAATGAGGTCCTAATATATTTCATCAAATCTGTTTGTGAGTCACGACCCACAGGAAACAACAAATCCCTTTTATTGTTTGGTAGCACTGACTAGAAGGAAGCACCAACTCCCTTCTTGTGCAGACACCTCACCATCCTACCCGAAGCACCATATGAATCACCAACTTCAGGGATTTGTTGGAAGCACCAACTTGTAGCTCCTTGTATTTATGCAAACACGAAATTGCAGGAAGAACCATTCCCCAAGACTTCTTAGACACTCACTGAGATGGAAACACCAACTTCCTATATGTAGGCTCCAACAGACACACAAAAGAAAGCTTATTTCCCACTATAATTGATAGCCACTCTACCTGTTATCATCTCTCTTCTCCTATGTAGCCTTTTCTTTATGTAACACTATGTCCTATGCCCACTCTATAGTATCATACAGTCTCACATATAGCTCTATTCTCTTCGCCCTCTTCTTCTACAAAGGCACTCTCATCCTCTCTATCCATCCCATGCACACGTTTCCTCTTCTAAGCAGTAAACATAGCATCAAATATCTCCACTGAGATAGTAATAATGTTGCTTCTCCAAAATTTCTCAACCTCAATCATTGGTTTTATTTCTTTGAAACACTATGGTTGATGTTGTCCCTATCAACCATCACTCTTCCATTCACATTTCCCAAGTGTACTCCTACATAGCTCTCCATCCTGTTGTTACATCGAATCTCCTAAATGTTGCAGTCACATTAAATGTTGGGAATGGGATTTGTTCATTCAACAACGTGCATGAAATCAAAAAATGGGAACATGTTTGAGTCTCCATACTGAGAATAAATTATCAGTTAAACTGCACACTAGATTAAGGCTCCCCATGCTTATTGATTTCTCAAGTAGCTCAAAATATACTCTAGCATGGATTTGTTTGTCTCTGATCAAATATTTTGTTTGTGAAGCTCTATTCTTCATTTAATTCTATGAGGCATGCAAGGGAGATCAGAGCTGGCCATTTTCCATTCAATATAGGTGTCATTAATTATTATGTGCATCGTGGTCCTCTCTGCGCTAACTCAGTCTCCTTTCTTCAAGAATCCCCATTGACTCCATTAATGCCTCTATGCATTGTGGTCCTTGCTACCTTGCTAACTAGTTGTCGACTCATTCATTACTAAATAGTCAATTTTACGATGAATAGATAAACTAGCATAACCACCAAATATAGATGGACTCCCCTCCAAAATTGAAATTTTTTGCTAGGCTAAGAGGAGGGTATCCTTAAAAGTTATTATTTTTGCATTAAGCATGGGAACTAGACTACAAAATAATTCTAAAAATTTGCAAAATATAATAAAATAATTAAGCACTGTCAAGGAGTTGAATAACAAGGATACTAATAAGGTTTGAGTCTGCATACAGTTAGTGAGTTTGATGGCTCACAACTTCAAATAAAATTCTAGGGAGCTAAAGAAGTCAAATATTGGGGAGATTCCCAAATTGGTATCTCACTTTTGGAGACACATTGATGAAGAAGAACATGAATCTCTTCATATTCGAGTGACCAACTAGCGATAATCAACTCCTTCAATAAAACCAATGTTCAAGTTTTAGATGGATGGATTGATGAGTTCTTTGTAAACATTTTTGATGTTTTGGGTCATGTCTTACTTTTTTTCATTGAGAAAAAACAATTTTCTAGAGTAATTTCATGTAAAATAATTCCATCATTATATATTTGATAGGTAAGGTTTCTTTCCTAGCATCTCTTGACGAGTTTTGGAAAATTTTCATTGTCTAAAAATTTGTGCAAAATTATGAGCATAGTTATTGTACTTAGGATTAATATGGTCATTTAGGTCATATATTTAGGAAATATTTATATTTATCAAAGATAGGATTATCCATGAAGCTACTAGGAGAGTGAAAGAGGTCTTACATAGTATTAAAACTAGATAGTTTCTTACGGAGGTGGTCAAGCTTAGTATATAGAAATATTATGATAGAGTTCCATGGATATATCTTGGACTAATTTTGTCACGTGGACTTTTCATTTCAACTCAGAAAATGGATAATAGGATGTTCTACCTCCTAATTATTTACTATCGTAGAAAATGTCTCATGCTAAAAATTATTTAAACCATCTTGAGTGCTCCAATGTAGCTACCCTATATTTCCACACTTACTCTTTCCAGTTGCTAAAGGGCTCAATCAAGTGATATTTAATTCAAGGAAATTAATAAAATTAATAGTGTGAACAAAGTATGTATGGATATTTTGTTTCTTGATGATGACCTCCTCTCATGTTTCTATTCAAAGGTCGAGAGAAAATATCACAATGATATTTTGGACTTATTTTGTGACGCAAATGCCGATAATCAATTTAAATAAGCTAGCAATTTTCATTCTTGATATGCTAGAAGAAACAAGACATTGCTTATCTAATATTTCCTTCTCTCCTTCATTTGTTTTGTATAATGGACATAAGTACCAAGGTTTATGTTACGATTGAACAACTAGGCGGTCACGTACTACAAAAGGATATGACATAAGATTGAAAGGATACTTAACATCTAGTGCAACAAGTGGATTTTTAGAGGTGGTTGGATTATGCTTATTAAACATGTCACTAAATCGATCCTAGTGTATTGACATTGTAGCTCATATTCCAAAATGTCTACTCAATGAAATAAGGAAATATTGTTTCAACTACAGTTTGAATAAAACAATGAGTAATTTTTGATGAGCACTAGTATTGCAACAAGAATGCTGCAACTCCTGGGCTACCATCTTTACATTATCATCTCGGGGTTTGTACGAACTTGGAGGTGACAGTGTTGTATACACAAGTAAAAGTGATGGTTCTGCCTTTTGTCACTGTTCAGTTGGTGAGAGACCACTGGGGTTTTCAAGACAAACTTCTGCAGAGTTAGAAGAAGCTTGGTCTCGTGATGGAAGGAAGGTAAATATACTCTAACGGAGAGCTACTCTACTGCAATAATGAAAAAGACCGAAATTCAATAGCAAATCACACCATCTCCTAATTAAATACCAATAAACAATAGTTTGCAATAATTCTAAATTAAAATCAACCAAATTCTACTATCTAAGCATGGAAGTAAAAATCATCAAACATCACTAATGTGCAATTAAAGGATCTAAACTAAATATGTTTTTGTCTTTTTGCCTTTTCATGCAAAATCAAGTATGCAAACTAATTTCTTTTGGTGATGTGGCAGGTGAATTAAGGATATTGGAGGATCGATTGAAGGGTTAGGAGATTGTTGGATGGTGTGGGAGACCCTTGGGTGACATTTTGTGGCTCCCTAGAGGTTTTCCATCAATTCAAACTCAAAACAGGCCACTACAAGAAAAGCTACAGGATGTACTAGAAACCTAAAACATTCCCTGTATTTCTACAGGATATAGTTGAGAGCAAAATGGGAGGCATTGGAAGTGATGGAAGGCTTAGGGAAGGTGGTATATGGGTGGAATGAAGTGAGAAAAGGTCTAGGATCACTCAGAAGTCAACAACAAGGACAGAAGATGGTTGGATTTTCTCAATGTGATTGGAAGAATTTCTATGTAAAATGATGAAATCTAATGAAGGAAATGGTGAAAAGAAGGAATTACTATGGTGGATGAAGTGGAAGGTGGCTTTTGGCTATGAAGTTATTTGTCTACTCCTGAAGCACCTTCTCTGCATAAAACATGTGTAATTTCTAGAAAGCTATGTAAACAAGAAGCATTCTCATAAGCTAGAAAACTAGAATTAATGAACTAAATTCCTACATTATGCATGAGGAATGCTACTGAAAGGAAATAAATCATGGATGATAACTACTACAAGAATGAAGATAGAAGAGATGGCAATGAAATCCTACTTTGCAAAATTGATAAAATGCTAACTTAAATACAGTAAGCTCTAAAGCTCATACGAGAAATAGAAATCTGTGTTTTTGGGGCTGGATAAGGGTCACATCCTAAAATCATGACACAAAGGGAGAAAATGAAGCCAAGACACCTAATAAAAACCTTGTGGTGATCCTTTTATCTTTGCTCACCTGCTACTAAAGTAAGGCACACATGGAAGCAAACTAATAAACAACTAATCCAATCTACACTACTTGCAATGAAAATACATCTAAAGACAAATTAACAATGAAGCTATGAAACTAATTTAAACATACAGGTATGAGAAAGAGGAGCCTTGGCTGCTAGGGTTGGGCCCTAAACCAAGAGATTCAGCCCTCTATGTTAACTCAGTGTTGGATCAAAACAAAACTCATTCTTATTACCAAAATAGAAAACTACATCCACAAAACTTCCACAAGTCTAGAGCTCAAAAATAAATTTGAGTTTTACCACAAAAATTTGAATCCTAATGAGGCTCTAGGCCTCTCTACTCATGCAACTGAAGTCCCCAATGACTTCCTTAAAATTAGGGAGTCTCGGATCCCAGACTCGAGTTAAACTAGCTCTTTGTCTCTCACTTGCTCAGTTGCCTTCTAATCCTCATGACTTGGCTGCTTCCACTCCAAGCTGGTGTGATGGATGAAAGAATATTCAAATGGGGGAGAATTAAATAAGGAGGATTTACCTCCTAAAATCCCTCTCCCTTGTCCCGTTCGAGTTTTAACCTTAGTATTTTGCCAAAATTCCTTGATTTTCTCCTTCCATCCTACATTCAATGCATATTAGTCGAATAGGCATAATATCAAACTCTAACTCATCTCATAAAAAAAATGTAATCAAGAAAATTTAATAAGTTCTAAGAAAAGTTGGTTTGACTAATCTAGGAGGTGAATTAAGGCCCATATAATTATCCAATGATGAGGCTCATCATCACCCCCCTACTAAAAGTGTTGCTCATCATCTAAGCAACTCAATCAATATCATATCCTTCATATCTCTAGTGGCCTCCCTAACATCCCATGCCTTAGTTTTGGTTTCCTCTTCTTGTTCATAGAAGCCTACTTTTTTTTCTACCTCCTCCCACTACCTCTTTTCTTCTTCTTCCTTCCTTCATTCTAGCATTCCTAAGAGTAGTGGTGGATTGAGTTTCAAGCCAATCCAATTTACTTTCAGCCTTTGCATAGAATGCTTGTATGTGGGTGTCCTATTTACTGCTTCTCTCAATATTTTAGGAGAGTGGTACTCTCTTATCGTTAAGCTATATGGAAATGTGTTCCATCTCCTCAGGCAATAATTATGCTATGAGCCCCTAAAAGCCTAAACATGTCCTAAAAATGTGAAATTTATTTCTCTTGGGTAGAAAGATACCTAGGTGAAAGATGACGATTATTTGAAATCAAGCTATGTGTACTGATGAGGGCCATTGGATCTCATTGTTCAACTCTGATCATAAGAGGTTCAGTTTTCTCTCTTGCCAATATCTTCTTCATCTTTGTAGTCCTTCATTCCTCATGGTTCATCCATGATGCCAAAACCATCAACTCTAAATCTCCTAGCTTGGCATTAGGGTCCCAGACATTCATGTCTATTAAGGCCATGTTATGTAGATATAGAAATCTTGGCCCTATCTCCTAGTGTGCTCTCATCACAAAGATTAATGAACTCCCTGTAGTCCACAAATTGCATAGGGACTCTTTGTGCTAGGGTCTTAATCTGGAACTAAAACCACTGTTCCCTGAGGTATAGAGCATAGGATTTAGCTGGCATCCTACACTAGATTTCCTCCAAAGAGAGACTGGCCATACATGCCAATTGATTCTCTCTTTCTTGCAGCGCTCCTCTTAACCATGTATTTTTTGTTTCTACCTTATTCTTCATTATGGATTCTCTGTCACTCAAGCTACTTAGCTCTTTGCCTATCTCCTTGAGCTTCTCCTCAATGTTCCCAATGTATTCCACCCCTTTGGATTTAGAAATCTGCATCCATTGATGAGTTCTGGCTCTATCCTTCTTAAGCTCGAAGAATAATGGAATAGAAATTTTTTTAGGAATGACCATGCCTCCTTCAATAAACCTGTAGTAGGATCCAAGGTTAGTTTGGGGGCTAGGTTCCCTTAACTCTGGGTCCTTTTCTTTAGTTTCTTGTTGTTGGCCTTCCTCGTTTTCCAATTTTTGTGTCTCCTGTAGGTTCAGCACAGAATCCTCTAGGATTGCTTCAGATTCCTGGAGATCCTGTTGTGTATCCTGTAGGATTTCTATTCCTTTAGGGGTGGTGGATCTAGTCATAGGCCTTCTCAAATAGCTGATAGGAGACATAGGAGAAGGAATTTTCTCCTATTGTTTAGGTGAGTCCTCAATCGCAATGGGAATTTTGGTTGGTGTTTGGGGTTTCCCCTGCCTTATTCTTGTTCTTTTCCTTGTTATGAAATATAAGGGTGTCTTCCTCTTTCTTTTGCCTTTTCTCTTGAGGGGGCTACTAAGAGTAGTGAGGGAAACTGCTGCCTCTCTCTCAGTGGGTTCTAGAGACACCATAGGTGACTCCTCCTTGTCTTCTACCCCACCTATCCCATTGCTTTCCTCATCTATGTCTTTCCTTTCTCCTTCCTCTTGTAGATCCTCATCTTCTTTATCAGTTTCCTCATTAACATCCTACTTTGTTTCTTCATCATCCTCCTTCTCTTTCTCCTCTTCTTCTTCATCTTCCTCATTTTCTTATGTTTCATCTTCTTCTTCATCTATCTTGTCTTCATCTCCTTCTACATCTTCTTCCTCTACTTCAGTCTTTTCCTAATCCTTTCCACTAACAGTAAGACTAATATCATATGTGAGAGCTGTGATGTCCTCCTCTTCTTGCATGTCTCTGAAAACTGACCATTGTATAGGAATTCAGAGGTTTTGGAGGCAATCTTCTATAAGGTTTCTAATTAACCCATGGTGAGCTAATTGTTGGGAATTTCCCTCTTGCACCTTGATGCTTCTGTCTATGAGTGATTGCAACAGCATGTATGGTATGATGAGCCTATGGTGAGGGGGTGATTCTACTCCAAATATCAGCTCTTCAAGAAGACTAAAATTATAGCCACAGACCACAGTATACCTACCCTCACATGATATGTATTTGAGAATTTGGTAGCTCACCTCATTCCATGGATATGGCAGACTTTCTCTCCTTACTCCTTTCTTGTCCTCAATGGGTTCCTCACCTTCTAAAAAGAATTTCCCTTTGCCAATATGGCTATCTCCTTTATCTTCCTTCCTCCATGGTACTCCTAGGGGAAGTGTGGTAACTCTGTTGATGAGTTCACGGGTGAGCTCTATGGAGAGGCCTCTTACCACAACAGTGACATGGACTCTAGTAAGTGGAATGAGGGAGAGAGAAAAATATCGAGCCACCTCATCATCATACCCCCTTAATTTTTTGAAATACCCCATCCAATTATGACTTGTGAAGGTTTTTAATGCCTAAGGGTGTTCTTGGATTCTCAGAGTGTTAATGGGCTCCATTATATTAAACCCTGCTATCATATTGGTTGGTCAAGTTTGAGGAGATGAGATGGATGATATAGTTTTCAAATGCAGAAGTAAAAAACTCAAATGACTGTGTGGACAATTCTCTTGCACATCTGCCAAAATCACTCTAATTAGAGGATTTTTTGTTCAATTTACTTGGAAAGAGGGATGAAATTATAGATCCTACCTCTTCATAGTGTCTTATGTGGCCAACCACCATGCTTTCCCCTCTGAAAATCCTCTCGGCCTATCTTGTAGACTATCATTGTGTATCATAGAGGAATTGTGTGTGAAATCCTGTAGGATTTCCTGTGCAATCCTGTAGGAATTCCTATGCAGAAAAACGATTGAGTTTTCCTTTCTGTAGGTTTCCTAGGTATGAGAGCTACTTGTGAGAGTGAGCCTAGAGGAAATGAATGCATGAATGCATGGGGACAATGATTATTTCCTCTTATGGTCATTTCGGGTGAGGTGGTGTGCTCGCAGCGAAGGTACGGTTTCCAGTTTTGGACCGTTGGTCCCCACTACCACCTCATCATTCCTCACTCCTCATAATCAAATTCCACATCATGAATCCATAGCCTTCACTTCTTTTGTCCTTCTCCTTTCTGGTTTTGAGTTGACTCCTACCACATGTGAGAGGAGAACTTGTTTTGTGTTTGTTGACTGATCGAAGGTGGCCAAGTTAACTAACCACCTTTCGCTTATAAACGAACTTACACGTAACCTTTACATCTTTTCACTACATTATGCACATGAGAGAGTGAGTGGGATACTTACCTATGGTGATAATACCTTGCTACAGTTGTTGAAGACCGGAGGTGCTTGTTGTGTATATTGGTTGCATGATATTCTTCTTCCCTTTTTTGTTGTTCTCTGATGATTCTTTTGTTGTGCAGGTACCTGGTGTTGAAGATGATGTTGTTGCTACTGCTTTGGAGTTCCTTCTACTCTTGGATAATCATGTTGGAATCTTGTTGTTCTTATGATTTGTATTTTATGGGATAAGCTGCTACAGGATTTCCTACAAGATGTCATATAGTTGCTTCTCCCTCAGAACTCTTAATCATACACTTTGCTGGGATATTGAGGATGGTGACATGGATGGAGAGGGAGACTATGAGTGTGGAGAATGAGGAATACTGAGGTGATGTTTCCTATTTCTCTCTGTTTCATTTTTTTTCGAACACTGTGAAAAGAAATATAATTTGAAACTGATTTTTTTAGGGTGAATGCAGGGGTGACAAAGGTGGACATAGGTATGGTAATGGAATGATGATGTAGGGCTGCTATTTTATTGACATAGCAGGTCACTTTTTCCTTAGGGTCATTATCTGTAGGATTTTTGGCTCACCGTAATTCCTACAGGATCATCCTATAGGTTTTAAGAGGATCTTGTAGATTTACAAGGGATCCTATAGAAAACACAGTCCCCTTGTAAATTGAAGCAAAGGAGTGGAAGAAATGAAATAAATGGTGGAGTGATGAATGAGATTGAGAGGAAAAATAAATATGTGAGTGAAATAGGTATCTTTGTGATCGTCCTTTTCTCTCTCATTGTCTTTCTTACTGACCTGCAAAATAGGAATTTTCATGATTTTTCTCTTATTCCCCCCCCGGCCCCCCACTTTTTTGAAAATAGCTAGCCTGCCTCTGAGAGGTTTTCATCCTACCTGTTTTCCGTGTGTGCCTCAAGGGTGGTTTTCACCTAGGGATCTTTTATTCTCATTTTTTTCCTTTTTTCTTCTTTCTTTACGGATACCATTGGGCCACCCCAAGAGGTTTTCAACCTGATAGTGGAACTCAGGCGCCTCATGGAGGTTTTCACCTAAGTCCTTATTTCTTTGTTTTTTTTTTTCTCTCAGTGATTTGATGACATAGGAGATGAAACTTGCTCCACTACCATCACTATTTTATTGATACCATTAATGAAATCTTGTTTTGCAAATTGTCTCTTGTAAATTTTCAATCGATGTCCATTAACAAGTAAAGGAATGGCCTCCCCATATATGGTTATGATCTGTACCAAACCATTATCATGGCATCTTTCTACAACATAAGGTCCTAGCCATATTGCCCTTTACTTGCCCTTGATGTCTTTATACCTAGAATTATATAACAAAGCCCAATCACCTTCTTGAAATTTCTTTGCCTCGATGTTCTTATCATGCCATATCTTCCTCTAAAATTGAATTACCATTGTATGTAGGAGGGCCTACATTCTGAACTCATCTGAACCATTCAACTAGAACAATCTCTCTTTTTTCACATTGCTGAGATCTAGATCTATTTGGGTTGTCATCCTTAATTTGTTATACTCAAATTCAATGGACAACAGGGCCTTTTAGACCAAATCATAGGGTGTGAATCCAGTGGTGTTCTTCCAGGTGGTATTATAGGCCCAGGTGGCCTTAACTAGTCTATATGCCCAATCCTTCCTGTTGCTGCATACCACTTTGGTCAAGATGCCCTCCAATGTTCTATTGGCCACATCCACTTTCCCATTAGCTTGTGGATGATAGGGAGTGGAGGTTTTGTGCTTGATCTTGTGTTGGATGAGCAAGTCTTCAATCATGTTGAAGTTAAATTGGCTGCCTTGGTGTGTGACTAGCTCTATAGGGTACCCAAATTTGTAAAATACTTTCTCCCTTAGGAACTCAACTACCTTCTCTTCTATTGTTTCCTTAATTTCCTTGGTTTTATCCCACTTAGTCAGATCGTCAGTGCAAATAATGATGTACTATTTTTTCTTGGAAGGATGGTCAATAGGTCTAGTGAAGTCCATGCCCCACTTGTCAAATGGCGCGAGAGTCACTTGAGGCTACAGAGGGATTTGATCTATTTGAGTAGGCCTTCCCATCCTTTGGCACCGATCGCACTGACTAGTATATATTTTCACATATTGATGAAGAGTGGGCCAATAATAGCCTGCTTGTAAAACTTTGAATGTTGTCCTATTTGCTGCAAAGTGACCTCCACAAGGTTCATCATGACAGGTCAGATGGATGTCAAAGAATTCCTCCTCCCTGACACACCTTCTCAAGATTTGATATGGGCCATGTTTGAAGAGATTGACCCCAATATAGGTGAAGGGGGCGCTCTTCCTTACTATATTGATTTTCTCTTTGGAGGACAAGTTTGGTGGGAATTTTGCAGATACCAAATAGTTTTCTATATCGGAAAACCACGGAGAGAGAACTGAAATAGAAAATAAGTTCTCATCCGGTAACTAGTCATCAACCATAGGTCATTCCTCCTCTATTAAAACTATCCTCACCTATATGGATTCATTATTTAACAATTCTAATCTAGACAAAAAGTCTACAACAACATTTTCCTTACCAGGCTTATCAATAATAGTCAGATCAAACTGTTGTAATAAAAGTAACCATCTTATAATCAAAGAATTCACATTTGGTTTATTCATTAAATATCTAATTGCAGCATTTGTAATATAATGCCTGAATTTGTTCAATGAATGCACAACAACTGGGAGTTCCTTTTCAGTCACTGTGTAGTTAAGTTCAGCCTTTGACAGATTCTTACTAATAAAGTAGATAGCATAAGGCAATTTTTCAGCTATCTGACCTAGGACTGCTCATATGGATTTATGTGAGGCATCAACATGAATATAAAAAGGAAGGGCCCAATGTGGGCCTCAAAGAATCGATGTAGTGGTTAACTTGTTCTTTAGGGTGTCGAAGGCCTTTTGACAACATTTTGACCATATAAACTTAGTGTCATTGGAAAACAACCGAAATGAAGGAGAGACCAACTTGTTGAAGTCCTTTATGAACCTTCAGAAGTATCCAGCTAACCCGAGGAATCTTTTGACATCCATCTTTTTTTGAGGAGGTGGGACCCTTTGGATGATACCTATTTTGTTTGGGTCCATGTGCAGTCCTTACTGAGATATTGAATGACCCAGAATTGTCCCTACAATCACCAATAATTTAAATTTTTCAGGACTGATAGACAAGCTCATTTCAATGCATTTGTGCAGTACTTTACCTAGGTTGGATAGAGCCTCTTCAAAATCATAGCCATAAGGTGTAAAATCATCCATATAAATTTCCACTGCATCATGGACTAACTCGGAAAAAATACTCGAGTGCTCTCTGGAAAGTTGCAAGAGCATTGCATAGGCCAAACTAAAGGATCCTATAGGAAAAAGTGCCCCAAGGTCATGTGAAGGTGGTTTTATCCTTGTCTTCTGGGATGACCTGGATTTGGTTGTACCTGCTGAATCCATCTACGAAACAGAAAAAATAAAAATAAAAAATCCCAACCAGGCCATCTAGCACTTGGTCAATGAAAGGTAGAGGAAAATGGTCCTTCATTGTGGCTTTGTTCAACTCCCTGCAATCAATAAAAATCCTCCACTTACCTTTTTTCTTGGAACTAACACCAAAGGAGAGACCGACTCACTCTCGGAGGTAGGGTAAATGAATCCTGCATCTAGCAGTTTTTGCAGTTCTTCTTTGACTATATCTTTAAGAGCTGGATTCATCCTCCTTTGGGGTTTCCAAAGTGGCTTGAAACCTTCTTTGATGTATATGTGGTGAGTACACAGTCAGGAGTGCACTCCCTTAATTTGTTTGTAACTCCAAGTGAAGGCATCTAGATGTTCCTTTAGCATGTTGCATAACTTCTCTTCTTGGAGAGGAGAAAGAGATCGATTGATTTTCAAGGTTCTTGGAGGTCCGAATTCTATGGTTTTGACACAGAAGGGGTTAGAATTGGCCAAGGATAGGTCAATTGGATGATTGTTTTGGGTTTACTTTACTACATCTTCTAAGCGCAATGTACTGGAAGTTGGACTTTGGAGTAGGTGTTCAATCGAATCATCTTCATCATGTTGTCCTCCTCCCATGGTTATTTTTAAAGTATAAATTTGGGCTGAATAAACATCATCTTGTTCCTCCTCTTCCAACCATAAATGTAAATCATGCTCTACAGATGGCTGAGTAGGAGGGTATAGGACTAACTGCATGGACATATACGCATTCTTGATGGTCATATTCCCAGCTCTGCAACTAACCTAAGAATTAGAAGTGGCCAACGAGGGTCTCCCAAGGATGAGAGGGTAACCAGTAAGCTTAGCTTTAGGTTCAAGAACTATAAAATTTGTAGGGTACTCCCAAGAGTCAATGGAGACCATCACAACCTCCACAATACCCTCAGGGGTCAATATGGAGTGGTTTGCAAGTTGCAAAACTGTTGTTGTCTTCCTCAATGAACCTTGGAGGTTGAGCTTGAGCATGGTGTCCTTGGTCATCACATTAATGGCAGCCCCAAGATTGATCAAAGTCTATGGGAAAATGGCGTGTAGGAATTTACAGGGTAAGTTCCTCAGACAGAACAGCAAAGGACACCGCTCACAAACAGATCACAGATCAATACACCAGTATTTTTGACATGGTTAAAACCCTCAAAGAGGGAAACAGTCCACGACATGAGCCAACGCGGCCACTTCAGGCAATTTATTAATAAAAGAATGAAAATTTACATAAGCTTCTCTCATGGATGGTTACCCCACAAATGACCCTCCATGCTCTTTAAATAAGATCATGCACCAATCAAGTGTTAAGCCATGGATCAAGTGTCGGTAACACCGAGGAGAGAATGAACCATCGGATCACTACATATTGTGACCGTCGGATTGTCAGTTACAAAAAGTACATAGTAAAGAAACACACTTTACCTAACTCTATACTAGACCAAGTTATACTTAACTACTTCCTATGTGTTAGAATATCCTAACATCACCCCGTAAGAACAACTTGGGATAGGATTGAAGGATGTACAAATATGACACAATAGGAGAAGGAAGGAGGCACTAGAGCCTATCCCCCCTTAGTGACAACTTCCTGAACTCCAACCATAAATCGAAGTTTAGTAAACTTCGCCTCTGTGAGAGCCTTTGTAGAGATGTCTGCAACTTGATCATCTGTTGAACAATATTGCACTTCAAGAACATGGTCATGAATGAGCTTTCCGATGAAGTGCATGTGCAGTTCAATGTGTTTGTTGCGCTGATGTTGGACTGGATCTTTTCATAGTTGAATGGCACTTTGATTATCACACCAAAGTGTAGTCGGATGTTGCTGCTGAAAGCCAAACTTTGACAGGATCTGACGAAGCCACAAGGCTTCCTTGCTAGCTTCTACGAAAGCACGATACTTTGCTTTTGTTGAAGAAAGAGAAATGGCACCTTGTTTCTTGCAAGCCCATGTAATAGGTCCTGAACCAAGAGTGAACCCATAACCTATAGTAGACTTCCGATCATCAGGGTCACCAGCCCAATCGGAATCAGTGAAACCAACCAATAGAGGAGCTACTTCGGCACTATAATGAATCCCAAACTGAACTGTACCTCGAACATAATGAAGTATTGTTTTAGCTTCTTTCCAATGACTTTCATGTGTGTTTTTCATAAACCAAGCAACAAGGCCAACAACAAAGGAAAGGTCAGGACGAGTATGGGTTAGATACAAAATTTTTCCTACAAGTTGACGGTATAAGGTAGCATCAACTTCAGCAGAAGTACAAGTGACTAAAAGTTTGACTCCAGACTGCAAGGGAGAAGCGGCTGGCTTACAATATTCCATGTGAAAATGGCGTAGAATATCACCGGCATACTTGGACTGGGAAAGGGAAATACCTTCCTTGGATTGCAAGACCTGAAGACCAAGAAAATAATGTAAGTGTCCTAAGTCTGTCATTTCAAACTTCCTTTTAAGGCTAGGCTTCACATGGTTTATAAGGTTGGGATCACTACCAGTCAGAATAAGATCATCAACATAAAGAACAAGAATGATAAGAGACTTGCCCATTTTCTTGGTGTAGACAGTATTGTCAGAATGACACCTAGAAAAGCCATTTTCTAAAAGAAAGTTACCCATTTTGGCATACAAATCTCGAGGAGCTTGCTTGAGACCATAAAGGGATTTCTTAAGCCGACATACAAGGCTGTAGTCTATTTGTATAAAGCCAATAGGTTGTTCCATATAGATTTCTTCATGTAATTCCCCATGCAAGAAGGAAGATTTAACATCTATTTGATGGAATTCCCATTTAAAAGGGGTAGCAAGGGAAAGAACAAGGCGGATAGAGTTCATTTTGGCAACAGGGGAGAAGGTTTCAGTGTAGTCAATTCCTTCAACTTGTGAAAAACCCTTAGCAACAAGATGAGCTTTATGTTTATCAACTTTCCCATCTAGTCCATACTTGGTTCTATAAACCCATTTGCATCTAACAAGTTTTCGTCCCTTTGGTAGAGGAACAAGATCCCATGTATCGTTTGCCAATAGTGAATGATATTGTTCATTCATAGCTTCTTCCCAATCTGGATGGCCTGAAGCTTCTGCAAAGGTGTTAGGATCATAATTCACTGAAGCTTAAGCCAGTAAAGAAGAGGCTCTATCAAACTGAGAACGTGTACGTCGCTGATGTGTAGGATCACCGGAAAGATCACCTGTTCTATCCCGAGTAGCACAAACCCATTTTGGAAGCTAAGGAGCTGAAACTGGATCTTGAGAAGGTGGGGGAGGATTGTCATCCTCTCTTTCATCATCTGGAGAGGAAATAATTTCAAAAGTAGAAGAGATAGGGAGAGGTGTCACATCCGCCAAACTAGGCTCGTAGGCCAATATATTTTCAGCAAACTTTACATCTCTTCTAATGATAACATTTTTGGACATAAGTGGAATAAGTCTATATCCTTTGACATCTTCAGAATATCCAACAAAAATACATTTTTCACTCTTAGGTTTTAAAGCTTTATGTTTCTCATATGGAATATGGGCCCATGCTTCACTTCCAAAAACATGAAATTGACTTACATCTGGTTTAATTGAGCTCCACGCTTTTTCTTGAGTGATATTATTTAAAAGCTTAGTAGGAGTGAAATTTATTATGTAATTTGCACAGTTAATTGCTTCTACCCAAAAATTAAGCCCAAGTCCTTTAGATTGAAGCATACAATTAGCCATTTTATTTAAGGTGTGATTCTTCCTTTCAGCTACACCATTTTGTTGTGGAGTATATGGAATAGTATGTTGCATTTGAATTCCATTCTCAGTGCAAAAGTTGATGAATTTGTTGTTAACATATTCTCCTCCATTATCAGATCTTAGCTTAAGAATTTGATGTCCAGATTGTTTTTCAACAAAGGACTTAAAGGCCAAGAACATGTTAAATACTTCACTCTTGAGTTTTAAGAAGCATACCCAAGTGCGTCTGGAGAAATCATCAATGAAATTTAAGAAATAATTGTAGCCAGAGAATGAAACAATTGGAAGTGGACCACATAAATCACTATGCACAAGCTGTAAAGGGGCTGAAGCGTGCCAAGAGGCACATTTTTCAAAACTATCCCGATGATGTTTTTCGAATACACATCTGGAACAAACACCATCTCTGCAAGATACCATTGGAAGACCTGTCACCATATTTTCTTTACATAGATTCTGAAGGGAGTGATAGTTTAAGTGACCAAATTGCTCATGCCAAAGTTTGCTCACTTCATCGTTATGAGCAACAAATACCGAGGGAAGATTTGATGACCCAAAGTTGTGAAACTTATACAACCTTGTAGAATCATCAACATTTCAAGTAGCTAAAATCTGTCTAGGATCTCTTAAGTCCTTAATTACAACATCGTGAGGTGAAAATTCAACGATTTTACCTTCACCTGAATGAGCTATCTGATATACAGATAGAAGGTTGTAGGATAAGGTTGGAACACATAATACATCATTAAATTTACCATTGTCTATATGAACAGTTCCAGTCCCTACAACACTAAGAGATCTATCATCACCAACATATATATTTTTGCTATTACAATCATTTAAAGAAGAAAACATGGCTTCGTTTTTGGCCATGTGATAAGAAGCTCCAGAATCAATGAGCCACTCATGAGAATGAGAAGAAGAAGATACATTTACTTCATAGCCAGACCGAGATGCTTGACAACCCCATGCAGAAAGTGTTATTCCTGAAGATGAAGTTGAAGTTGAAGAGTGCTCCAAATGTATGTTATGCTTCTTCATTGCTGCTTCCAAGGCTTCCATCTTCTTAAAGCATTTGGATTCTAAGTGGCCATCTCGATTACAAAAGTTGCAATGTCTATCAGTCTTCTTCCCTTTGTTTTTAATTGTCTTATCATTTTGTTGAAATGATTTTTCATTTTGAGGCTGAAATTGCTTAGGACCCTTGTTTGGTTTAGGACCATTCCTTTTAGGAAACAACTTCTTAGGATTCTTTGAATTTGGTTGCTGCTGGGCGACTAGCGCTTTCTTAGAAGAGTTTCCAAGATTAAGAAGACCAAGGCGTAAGAGCTTTTCTTGTTCTCTTATTAAAGAATCACAAAAGGAATCAAAGGAAGGGGACTTGTAGGCTTGTCCTTGAGAAATGAAGGCTTCTCTTGTAGAATGGAAGGTGGAAATAAACACAGAATAGGCTGGTCCCAACTTAGTAAGAATGGAATAGATAAGGTTACTATCTTCTTTCTTAACCTTAACACCTTCCAATAGAAGTCTAAGGGTCTTGAACTTGGACAAAAAATCTTCAATGCAAGAAAAATTATTGGGGTCCAATGTAAGAAACTCATTTTCAAGTTGATGGGCTTTAAGTTCTTTTTTAATTACAAAAACTTTAGTGATCTGTTTCATTGCTTCCTCAGGAGTATCAAGTTCTGCAATATGGAATATAAGATGTGGAGAAATAGACATCCCTATCAACCTAGGTGCTTGATCTTGCCTATTTTCATTTAGCTACCTTATCTTCATCTTTCGGTTTGGTTTCTTGGCTTGAGGCTATTCTGTAGAGACCATTACATCTATGTAAATCCACAATGTAGGACCACCATTGGAAGTAGTTGGTGTTGTCAAGAATAACGTGGCATGAACTTTCCATTTTAACAGAAACTAAAGCTATGGATGCTGAAACTAAGTGTTCCAATGGAAAGATCTCGAAAAATTAGGCTGGTTAAAAAAAAACGGCTCTGAAAACGGCTTCCGGATGAAGAAGTCATGGCTTTTTGAAGAAAAGTTGATGAAGATGCTGACAAAGTGCAGGACTGTGCGGAAATGAATGATAATTTTATATTAAAAAAAAATCCACCACCTTTCCAAACTTAATCTAATTAGCTCAACAAAAAGAAGACTTGAACTCAAAACCTCTACTCTCATAAAGTAGCTTTGGACCAAGTGAGCTAAACTAAAAGTTTAGTAATTTTTGGAAAAGAGGAAGGGGTTTTTTTTTTTAGTCGTTGAAGATTTGAGCTACGTGCTTACTTGAGAAAACTATTTTTCCCTACAAAACAAAAAACAAAAAACCCAACACGGACATACAAAAAAAACAAACCTCAGGACTTGAAGTTAGCTTTACCTTAAAACTAAATATTTTCCTCAATGTTTCTGATTTTCCGAGATCACACTAAGGTGCAGTGGAAAAGAGCATACGCATGAGAAAAATCCTTCTTCTCTGTTTCTGATTTGCCCAGATCGCAAAGAGTCATGGGGCAAAGAGCATATGCATAAATGAAAGGTATAGATCTGGTAATAAAAAAATGAGCTAAATAAACCGAAATAATAAATAGAGAGAAAATAACTAGAAACTGCAAAAAAAAAATCTGTTTACCTCCAGATCTTAAAAATGACGTAGCTAGGGCTACCAAAAACCTTTTCGCATGAAACGAAAGGGGTTACTCACTGGAACAGATGCTTGTAACACAACAGAGCAGTCCTCTCGGCCCGAAAGCAGCCAGAAACAGTACATCTAGGAAACGGTAGTCGGATGCAGTTCTACCAAATTCAGATTTGGATCACCAACGAACGAATCCCTTAAATAGCTGTAATACCATCTAGGAATTTACAGGGTAAGTTCCTCAGACAGAACACCAAAGGACACAACTCAAAAACAGATCACAGATCAATACACCAGTATTTTTGACGTGGTTAAAACCCTTAAAGAGGGAAACAGTCCACGGCCTGAGCCAAAGCGGCCACTTCAGACAATTTATTAACAAAAGAATGAAAATTTACATAAGCTTCTCTCATGGACGGTTACCCTACAAATGACCCTCCATGCTCTTTAAATAGAGATCATGGACCAATCGGGTGCTAAGCCATAGATCAAGTGTCGGTAATACCGAGGAGAGAATGAACCATCAGATCACTACATATCGTGACCGTCAGATTATCAGTTACAAAAAGTACATAGTAAAGAAACACACTTTACCTAACTCTATACTAGACCAAGTTATACTTAACTACTTCCTATGTGTCGGAATATCCTAACATGGCGCCATTGATGTGCACATCTACTATAGGGCTTCCAGGGTCCAAATACTTTGGATGGATTACATGCCCCAACATTAAGTCAGACAGTTGTCCAATGATATTAATGGTAGGGGCATATCTTCTTCGCCTCCTTGGATGCTTGTAGCACCTCTCCTTAATCAAATTATTGTAAATAGGAACATCTTTTATTGTTTGGAGAAGTGGAATATTTACACATATATTTTTCAATTCTCCCAGAACTTCAATCCTTTCTAGGGTAGGCTCAAGTGGTTGGGTTAATCTTTCGGGAAAGGGTGGATTTACTTTAAGAATTATTTCCTCTCTTTCTTCCTCAACCTCCTGAGATAGAGGTGGAGGATGGTTATCTGGGAGAACTCTCCCAGATCTCAGGTTAATCTCCTAGATTTCCACAGCATAAGCTAGATATGATGTCTCTCCATTCTATACTTGTTAATCCTGTCTGTTGTTCAGGTTCGGATTTGGCTGGGTGGGAAATTTGGTTGCTTGGGTGGTGCAGAGTGTAACAGCTGTGGTTGGGCAGGTGGTGGAGGAAATAAAGCTAGAACATTGTTGTATTGGGGCCTCCACCATTGGGGTGGTGCATTCCACTGACATCGTGGTGGAGCATATGGTTGAAATGACTGGCTGGATGGCTGGGAGTGATAGTGAGATTGAAAGGACAAAGGAGGAGGTGTAGACTAGGAGGGATGAGTAGGGGGTCCCCAAGAAGCTATGGATGTGGTCTAGTTGAGGTTATAATATGCATGGGAAGACCCTTGCATGCCCTACTAGTATGGCCTAGGCCCATGAGGTCTCCTTTCGTTTATGTAGCTGAGTTGCTTAGTGACCCCTTCAGCTCCTTGATATACATATTTGAGTCCGGGCAAAGAAGGGAACTTGTCTATGGAGTGATTTTCTTCACAGACTGAGAAAATTTCAATAGAATTGATTGCACATTCATTCCTAGGGTGCCTTTTGGCGCATATAGGACATAAAATGGCCAAGGCTCTCTCTCCTTCCTCCTGCTTTCCCTTAATGTGTATAGTGTCCATTTGTAAGGAAAGGGTTTGCAACATCTCACTCTTGAAATATTCCTGTATGTTTCCAATTTCACCGTCGATGGATGAGTTGGAAGAGGATGTACTGGCCATAGGTTGGCTACCCCTACCTTTTTCCCTAGCTACCATAGAATGGTTTCTAAAGACAGTCTTGATATTTGCATAGGGTAACTGGTAGATATCTCCTTCTGCTAACAAGTGTAGGGTATCCAGAAGATCTTCCCTTACTCCCCTAAGTAGGACCAGATTTAGTGACTCAGGGTCAAGTGTGCACATAAAACTTTTGTAACCAAGTTGGAATCTTTCTTCATAATCCTTTATGGACTCATCATTGCCTATGGTCATCCTAAAATTTTCCTCTTTAGTATCCTTTGACCTACAATAGTCTCGATACTTGTTGTTAAAGGCTTTCTGAATCTGAGCCCAAGTTGTGATGCTATCCCCAGGTAAACCCATGAACCAGCGCAATGCTGCATCCTTGATGGTAGATGGAAATAGTTTTAACTTCTTCTCATCATCTATACAGTGTTAGGTTCGACATATAATAGCAAACTCAAATAGGAAAGTGTCAAGATCTTCTGTGGTCAAGCCATGGAAATGAGGTAGGGCAGAGGGCTTTATACCTTTCACCCTAGTGTCCCCATTGGTTTCCTGAAGGGGGAAGGCACCCTCAACTCTCTCTCTATTCCCTCTTCCATTTCTATTTTTAGCCATTGGTTTAGTAGGAAAGGGTTCTTCTTCTTCTTCTTCCCCTGCAAGTTCTTCAAATATGTCAATTTTCTCACCTAAGGGTTCCGCCAGTTCAGAGCCACCAAAGAAGAGGGAAGGTTGGTTGTTTGATGTAGTGGGGGTATTTGGCAAACAATTCCCTAAGTTATCCCTATTCCTATGAGGCATGAAAGGAAATGTTTTTGGTTTGGTTTTGCGTTTTTTTAAAACTTGGAAAGTACTTTGCAGAATTGAAATTGCTGATTAAATGAAAACTACAGACTTACTAAAAAAAATACTTGTTGAATTGAAATCTTACTTGGAAAATGAAATGGAAAGCAGAAAATGTAGAATGAAAATGGAATCAACTAAATTAGTTGTGCATAAATAAACTAATAGCGGAATATTAGAGAGAAGAAATAGAAGAAATAAAGCAATAATCACATATTACTCAAACACCTCGCTGACAACGACAACAAAAAGTGATGAGCGCCAGTATTGCAGCAAGAATGTTGCAACTCTAGGGCTACCAGCTCTACTTTATGAACCCAGGGTTCATACAAACTTAGAGGTGACAATGCTGTATACACAAGTAAAAGCGATGGTTTTGCCTTTTGTCATTGTTCAACTGGTGAGAGACCACTAGGGTTTTCAAGCCAGACTTCTATGGAGTCTGAAGAAGCTTGGTTTCTTAATGGCAGAAATGAAAATCTACTCTAAGGGAGAGTACTCTACTGTAATAATGAAAAAGACATAAGTTCAATGCTAAATCACAAAATTTCCTAATTAACTGCCAAGAGACTATGCTTTGTAATAATGGTAAATTAACATGAACCAAATGCTACTATCTAAGCTTAGAAGTTAAAAGAATCAAACATCACTAATGTGTAAGTAAAGGGGCTGAAGTAAATATGTTTTTGTCTTTTTGACTTTTCATGCAAAATGATGTATGCAAACTAATTTCTTTTGGTGATGTGGTGGGTGAATTAAAGATGTTGGAGGATGGCTTAAAGGGTTAGGAGATGGTTGTATTATGTGGGAGACCCTTGGGTGACCTTTGGTGGCTTCCTAGAGGTTTTCCCTCAATTTGACCTCAAAACAGGCCACTACAAGAAAACCTACAGGATGTACTAGAAACCTATAGGATTCCCTGTATTTCTACATGATACAGCCAAGAGAAAAATGCGAGGTGTTAGAAGTAATGGAAGGCTTAGGGAACGTGATAAATGGGTGGAATGAAGTGAGAAAATGTCTAGTATCACTCAGAAGTAAACAACAATGATAGAAGATGGTTGGATTTTCTCAATGTGCTTGGAAGAATTTCTATGTAAAATGATGAAAACTAGTGAAGGCAATGGTGAAAACAAGGAATGACTATGGTGGATGAATTGGAAGGTGGTTGTTGTCTATGAAGTCTTTTTCTACTCCTAAAGCACCTGATCTGCATAAAACATGTGTAATTTCCAAAAAACTACACAAGAAGCATTCTCATAAGCTAGGAAAGAAGAATTAATGAACTAATTGCCTACATTATGCGTGAGGAAAGTTACTGAAAGGAATGAAAGCATGGATGAAACCTACTTCAAGAATGAAGGTAGAAGAGATGGCAATGAAATCCTACTTTCCAAAATTGATCAAATTCTAACTTAAATATAGTGAACTCTAAATCTCATACAAGAAATAGAAATCTATATTTTTGGGGCTGCATAAGGGTCACTTCCTCAAATCATGATCCTAAAGGGAGGAAGTGAGGCCAAAACACCTACTGACAACCTTGTGGTGCTCCTTTTATCCCTGCTAAACTACTACTGAAGTAAGGCACACATGGAAGAAAACTAATAAATAACCAATCCAATCTACACTACTAGCAATGAAAATACATCTAAAGACGAATTAACAATGAAGCTATGAAACTAAGATAAACATACAGATAGAATAAATATAAGCCTTGGCTGCTAGGGTTGGGCCCTAACCCAAGAGCTTCAGCCCTATGAGTTAACTCAGTGTTGGCTCAAAATAAAACTCATTCTTATTACCAAAACAGAAAATTACATCAATAAAACTTCCACAAGTCCAGAGCTCGAAAATAACTTCGATTTTTACAAAAAAATTCGAATCCTAATGAGGCCCTATGCCTCTCTACTTATATAACTGAAGTCCCGAACAACTTCCTTAAAATTAGGGAGGTTCGGCTCCCAGAATCAAGATAAACTAGGTTTGTGTCTCTCACTTTCTCGACTGCCTTCTAATTCTCATGACTTGGCTTCTTGCACTTCGAGTTGGTGTGATGGATGGATGAATATTCGAATGGGGGAGAAGTAAATGAGAACGATTTACCTCCTACTATCCCTCTGCCTTGTCCCATTCGAGTTTTAAAGTTACTCTTTGCCAAAATTCCTTGATTTTCTCCTTCAATCGTGCATTCAATGTGTATTAGTCCACTAGGCATAATATCCAACTCTAACTCATCTCATAAGAAAAATATAATAAAAAACATGTAATAAGTTGTGGGAAAAGTTGGTTTTACAAAGCTAGGAGGTGAATTAAGGCCCATATAATTACCCAATGATGAGGCTCATCAATTTCAACCCCATTTTGCAAAAGAAGATAATGGATACTCCAAAAAGCCAAGGTGGGTGGGGTTTATGTGTGTGTGTGCAAGGATAGAGCAACTAAGTTTCTTTTGTTCTTCTTAAATTGTGATAGTCTATGGACAAGGATTTTAATTCAAATATATATTTCCCTATGCTCTTTATTAGAATTTATTTTAATGGGGAAAAGGAATATACATAGTTCATGAGGAGAATTAAATGATTTAACACTTATCTTTTCTATAGTTATACGACACAAAAGGTAGGCTAAGGTATCGATGTTAGAATTGGCATGGATATGATATTTGGTTCCACATACAATATCTTCCTTCTTTAGGCTTCAATTCTACAGCTATAGAATGTAGTAAGATGCACTCTTGACATGATTGGTGACACACTTAGAATATCATACTAGAGATAGAAGATGGCCCCAAACATAGGACTTGGGACTTGATGATGAGTGTTACCAACATTGGCAACTTCTCATTCACATCCAAAGGCAAAGGTGAAACCTTTTTAGAAAGGGAATTGATAAAAGTATCTATCTCTCAAAATACTCAGGTAAAACAAATCAGTGAGAACTACCTAGAAATTACCTTTTATTGTGAATTAGTCTTTGTAAAACCAAACCTTTATTGAGTACCTACACCCTACCATTCATCCACTTACATTCTTCTTGATAGTTTCTCCACCTACCATAGACATTCTTTAATGATTATAAATGAAAAGTAAAGCCCTACCATTGTGAAACCTTGAATGGAAGGTTTTGCCTATACTAAAAAAAATTGGCATTTCAAGCTATTCATAGACCCCAAGTAATCAAAATAGAAAGGATTTATAAATTTGTCTCGGAATGCATTCTTGTTATATTTTTTTATTCCATATATGCACTACATCTAACTACAATTCAATCTCATTATAAACTTGTTTCACAAAGAAACATTGCAAGAAATTTCTTAAATTGGTTTCTTCATTTCTTTTATACAAAAGATAGATTTTATGTGCAGTTTTATTTCTTAACTAAATTATGTTATAAATAACAGCTTTTCTTTCAAAGTGAGTAAAAAGATAAGAGAATACATTTTTAAAGTTAGTAAAAGCAAAGAGAATACCTTTTGTGAGTAGTTTAATCTTCCACAGTTCCTGATACCACTATTTTATTATTATTGCTTCTAGATTTTACAGTACCGTCTACCCCGTACTTCCAACTTCAAGAATTAAAAGACACTATTACTCCATCATTAATAACCGTTACATCAAAGTACGTCGATTCCCTTCAAGGTATCACAACCACAACCGTATGACTTTACTATTCATTTGTAATGAATGCGTATAGTGGTTGGAGAAATGATCAACCAGAAGGTAAGTGGATGAATAGTGGGCTATAGGTACTCAATAACAGTTTTCAGAGATCGCTTTATAATTAAAAGTCATTTCTAAATAGTTCTCGCTTATTTGTTTCACGCGAGTATTTTGAGTGATAAAACGTTTTGCCGTTGGATGTGAACTAGTTTTTCCTAAAGAAATTTGTTAACAATAAGTTAGTATCTAAGTTAGTACCTACGAGTACTTGCGGCATAACATTGTTTATATTTGTCTAGTTAATAGTATCAGAATGTTTGGTAGTAAGAGTATTGAAGGTGGATTTTTTTTTTGGTATGTTTAAGATCTGGAAGATGTATTTTTGGACTTTTACAATTTTATGTTTTTCTCTTAATTTAGATATTACAGAATATTTAAAACATTTTTAATAATAATCAGCAAAAGTGACTTGAAATTTATCACGATTTATCTCAAACATAATTACCAAGTAAACATCGCAATTATGTTTAAAACAAATTTCAGTTATTTCTAGGAGATCATACTTTTCTACAACGCCAAACCCAAAGCAAAGCGATCATACTTGTCTACAAACCTAACTAACTCATAATGACATGACAAGTGGCATGGAGAAATTGAGTCTCAATTCCATCGTTTTGGAAAGGCAGTGAAGTTTAATTAGGTGAAGTAAAAACCTCGTTGCTCTTAGTGGTCGTTGTCTTGCAAGGCGGTGAAGTTGAATAAGGTGTAGTAAAAACTTCGTTCTTGTTACTGGTCGTTGGCTGGCAGGAAATGGACTAATACGCCATTCAATCTTAGTTTATGTGCCACGATTTTGTTGGGGATATTGCTGGGTCACTTGAAGCGGCAGCGACAATCTTATTTTATATGAATCCATTTTGTTTGGGACATTGCTGGGTTGTTTCAAGCAGTTATGTTGCAGACATTGCTTCGTCACTGGGGCGATGTCCCAAACACAAAATTGACTTCAATTAGAGAATCTTTAAGTAATTTTCCGATATTTATAAATGAAAGTACTATTATACCTTTCAGGGTGAACGTCACATTTGATAAGTTAGAATCAGGAACTTATTTTCCAATAGTTTTTTCCACGAGCTCATCTTTCAAAATTTGACATATTCGTGTTCACTCAAGAAATATGCTTTCATTAAAATTTCATTTTATTTATAACGCCCTGCATTTTGGAGCTAAAGTGTTTGGCTTTTTTTCTTTTTAATACAAGAACATACGATAACGCTGATCATGGTGCCAGCTAAACATGAAAAACACATAGACATAGAGGAATATTATCCTTTCTATTTGTGAAGTTTAGCATCTTAAGTTATCCCTCTTATTTATAATCCACATCAGGTAAATTTTTCGGTTAGCATCTCGGGAGGTCTGGAGGAGGAGGTTCCAATGTTGCCGAAGAACCGCTGCCATTCTTCACTATAAACGCCATACTCAATCCCCACGTTTGATGATCGTCCAAGTGACAGTGCATAAACCACACTCCTGCACATACAGAAATCGTCCTTTCAGCTGTGAGAATTTCACACTTCAATTTCAGACAATGTGTGTTCTTAAATATTACTTGTGTTCTTAAATATCAGTATATTAGTAAATGTGATGCGAATTACTTATTTTGATAAATATCTAGAAATCAAATAATTAATTTTCGTGAGTATCAATTCCAAAATATTAGCATCGACATAAGGATACCTAAACTATGTTTAACATTACCTGGATTGTCTGCTCTGAATCTGATCGCGGCCCATCCGTTGACAGGAACGCCTATGGTGTTGCGTTTTGGAGGGTCAATCAAATTAAATTTTGGCGGGTCGGTTTGGTTGTTGTAGTTTCCGAATCCTCGTCCAACCACGTAGAAACTGTAACCATGAAGATGAATTGGATGGCTTTCGGCGGCGAAAATGTTTGTTCCCTGAAAAACCAGTTGCACTGTAGAATTGTAGTCCAGAACTCTCACTTTTGTTCCGGACATCGGGACCCAAAGACTTCGTGGTATATTCTGTCCCGTGTAGTCGAAAACGACAGGAGGATATGGAGGAAAATCCGTTGTATAGACTCCGTTAACATGCTTATAATAAGCTTGAAGCAGGGCGATGGTGGGTAATGCAAAAGATACATTGTTTACACTTGCAGCAAACCTACTTCCATTCGGTCCTCCACAGACCTTGCGCCGGCGACACGGGAGCAACCCTAATCCGACGGTAAAGAGAAGCTTTTCGGTTATGTTGCGCGGAACGCCTACAGGGTGCTCTGGTGAAGCGATGCTGCGAAGTCCTTTGTCAAATGTAGTAACAGTTGCAGTGTCGTTGTAGAATGGAAGGGTAGGAAGAACGGGACGTGTAGAAATTTGGCTTCCCATGTAGTCTAGAATGGCTGCAGTTGTGGTATTATCGAAAGCGCCCGATTGCAAGTTACTGTATGCTCGGGCGGCCATATAATATTTGCCGACTGGCTGGTTGGCAGTGAGAAGAACGTCGGAAGTCTGGCCCGGAGCAATCACGATTACGTCTGTTTTGTATGGTTTGGTGTAGCAAGCATCTACCGCTACAACTGTAAATTCGTGTCGTGATATCTTGAAAAAGAGCTTATTATTAAGTGCAGCATTTACGATTCGCAGGAGATATGTTTCTCCCCGTTTGACAGAGAGTCGAAAGGTATCTGCATTAAAAATTCTTTGGTTAATTTGGGATCAAGTTAACACTATCATTTTCTAAGATGGCTATACTACCCACAGAAAAATTGAATACCTGATGTTGAGCAGGGATACAGGTCTCCTGGCTGTCCATTTATCGTAAAGGCGTTGGAAATATTAGGTGCACCACCTCTAAGAGTTGCCTGATTCACAACAGCTATGGGATCGCTGTTCCACCATTCTCCTGCTCACGAGAGTACAAAATTGAATTATTGTGATACCCCATAAAAAAGCGCATACATTATAGAAGCCCCCGGGCTCATTATATAAGTCTGCTGGTACGTAAGTATGGATTTAAATTTAACTGGAATATGGAGTGTAGATTTTGGAAACTGGATTATTATAGCGTTAAATTTAACTGGATGGTAGAGTTTCGGCACCCTTATAACGATTGCTAATACCCCGATCGGCAATCGGCCATCTTTGTCTAGATTGCTGATTCGCCGAATATGAGCCAATCAGATCGACATGGGCGTTTTGATTGCAGAATATTTAGCCAATCTAATTCAAAGATTGCTGATGCGCCGAATAAGAGCCAATCAGATTGACATGGGCGTTCTGATTGCAGAATATTTAGCCAATCAGTAATGGAGATAAGTTCAGCTTGGCAATTAGAAAAACATAGGTGTGTTCAATTCTGATTGAGACATATTTGGAGAATCACAGGATAGAGTTATAGAATATTTTAAAATTTGATGAAAAACAGTCAGTTACAATAAAATTATTTTAGGTAGGCGATTTTGTTACAAATTTCAAAATATTTACAAAATCTGGTATAAAAGCTTAATAGAAATAAATAATAAATTTCACTGGCACGCAAATCTGTTAAATTTATGAAGAATGTAAATTTGGAGACTATTTTAGAATTTGGAAGAAAAAGCGAAACCACAATTATTTTGAGTGAGCAGATGTGTTACAAATTCCAAAATATTTATAACATTTAAAATCAAGACAAAAATCGAATACACAAACATAGTAATCATATTATTCACCTAGTATAATTGGAATTTCACCGCTGGGTTTAGGAAACGGATAGAGGGTGCCCTTCTTAGGAAGTATGACCAAAGCTCCATGAACCGTAGCTCTTAGCCATGAGAAATGAGCATGCCACCACAGGGTTCCTTCCTGTTCAGTAATGGTGAATCTATATGTATAGCTTCCACCCGGCTGAATGGGGCATTGTGTAACATATGCGGGCCCATCGGCCCACCCTGTACGCAACTGTCTCACTCCGTGCCTGCCAATATAAACGACTCTTATACTACATTTTCAAACCTCTACTACTAACAACACCAAATTATTTTCAAAAGTATCCATTGAGGTTGCATAGACATACCAGTGAATTGTAGCATTGTATTGGGCCTTGTTATAAACGTTAACAACAATCGTGTCGCCATTGTGCACATAAAGAGTTGGACCTGGTAGCGTGCCATTGACTGTGATTATGTTATGGTTCTCGCATAGCCTGGTAATCTGCGTCCTTTGAATCTGCAAATTGGGGGAAATCAATAAGTTATCACAGTAGGAATACACAAACGAATATTAGATTGCTGCTAAGTTGGATTTGATTTAAAATCGCTGAATATACCAATGTAGAAGTTCAAGCAAATGGTGAAAGGCGATTAGGTGAACCTACAACGAAAGCGTAACGCTGTACATCTGCACGTGAAACAGCGGCCACTATGGCGAAGAATAAGAGCACAGTCATTGCTGAACATCCTGCCGACCTTAGAGCCATTTTGACAGAAGATCAAATTCCTTTACGGAGACTTGTGTACAGGACGAAATTAAAATTTGAGTTTATGATCTCTGAACACTCGCGGATTTATAGAATGAAAATTTCAGAAAAAATGTTACGTACCATTGGATCAATGAGGCATGACAAATGCAAATTTTCAACGCCAGCTGGTTGCCGCCATATTTGAAATTCCATAGCGAGACCAATTTTTCATCTGCTGAGCATAGCTAAGTGTACACGGCGAAGAAAATCCCCGAAATTATCGGGATACGTGTGTAAACAAATCGAATGGATGCTCTTGCTAACAATAGGCAGTTTTGCAGTTTCTATCACCGCTGTAAAAAATGAAATAGGGTTCCAGAAGGATGCGAACGGCACTGGGGTTCAAGCTATTGAAAACAATATACAAGTGAACAAAAATTCGGGGTCTGTAAGTCCGCTGTAATGCACTATCATTTCATAATTGTGCTTGTTGACAGTTACAATCATTATAAATTCTCCAAACTATCATCGGCGGTCAAATGAAAGAAAGACAATTAGGTTTACCCGATTAACATTATTCTGTCCCGAAGTTACACAATATTTTTATTTCGCGATTATGACCGACATTTGGGCATCCTAGGTTAAATAGTAGTTTTTATGATTAAAATGGTATATAAATCCTTATTAGAATCTTAATAAAATTTTGCTTTTTTTAAAATTTTTCAATATATGGCAATTTTGACCATTCATTTAAATCTTCTATATGTTCTAAAATCCATATCATAACATAATTAAACTACTCTATTTTTAATTTAAATATTAAATGAAACTGTCCAATTAAGGCACCAAATTATATTCACACTGTTTAACTTCTCGGAAAGAAGTTCCGAATGGGAACGTTGTCTCCCTCATCAGTTCTCTATGATGTTTCCCGTAACAATTTTGTGCTTGTGCAATCTACGAATCCCTGAAATTATTGCGACCGCCAAACTTCATAAAAAAGTTTCATAAAGAAATGTTCCGTTTTGATCATTTTATGGTATTATTTCGGTACTCTTAACAACTTGATTTATACTTGTAAATTAATTTGTGGTCGGAGTTTATTTTCATTTGTCTGAGTTCAATTCAAAATAATTCTAACTATGTTTTTAGGGATATTTTAAATAATTTTTAAATGGATATTATTAGTGAAATGTAAGTCTCTCATAACATTTTTATGTTAGCGTACTTACGAAAATTCAAGAATTTGGAATTTTTATTTTATAAGTTAACCATTAAAATTTATCAATTTAAGACATTTTAATTATTTATATATATATATATATATAATTTTATCTAAAAATGTATTCAAAGTAATTTGATTTAAAAATATATTCAAAGAAGTCCACCCTTTCCATTTGATTTTATTATAACTAAGAAAGTAAGTGTCAACACCCAATTAAAAGTTCTTAACTATAAACAAATTTCTACATAGTTTTTCTCCATAAAAAATAGATATTTGACAATTCAATATATGCTTATGGGAAGACAACACATTGGTGTATGAGATCCCCTTATTTGTGGGACAAGGGACCCACGACTAGGAAGACACCACATTGGTATATGAGACCCCCTTGTTGTTGAAACATTAATTTCACCTGTAGTGCGGGAGCATTAAACGGCAACCAAAAACCACTTCAGAAAACCATTGTCCCTTATCGCACCACCTTTTGGCAAAGGTTGTTTTTCCTTGACGGCATCCGACACAATCAGCTCCAGCCACGCGTCCTGTGTACGAACCAAACACTGCCCATCTCCCGGACATTAAAGTTCGTTAACCAAATACTGCCCATCTCCCGGACATTAAAGTTCGTTAACCAAATACTGCCCATCTCGTTTGGGTTGTGTGGCTGTAGGATCTCAAAAGCGTCTGATTTGGTCAACCGGCTCCAACCTGCGAGAACATTAGTTTTTGATTTTACCGCCAGTTTTATTTAATGAAGCGTCTGATTTGGTCAACCGGCTCCAACCTGCGAGAACATTAGTTTTTGATTTTACCGCCAGTTTTATTTAATGCATTTAATGAACTGTGATAGTCGTTGGTAAATGTTTTAATTTTTGTTTGCACGGAAGTATGGGGAATTTAAAATAGGTATGGGCAAGTCAACGCGTCATTAAGTTTTTTTTTGGTTTTTGATATATGTAACTTTGTTGTGCGTAATGAAGTGAAAAAGGGGAGCACAGCAGTGCGATGAAAAAAAACAGAGCTGGGGTTAATCTTTCACAGAAGGCATTTTGAAATTAATCTTTCACAGAAGGCATTTTGAAATGTGCAGACAGCGCATATAAAATTTTTATTGGTGGATAAGTAATGCATCAAGCGCAGAAGCGTGAAAAGGGTGAAGAAGTTTTTTTTTGTTTTGTTATTGAAATGTATTCTCCAGCAGTATGAATATAATGAAAACATAAGATTTTCTTTTACAGCAGTAAAAGTAAGTTTTCTTTTTCACACAGCAGTGAAAAGAGTTATGTAAATTTTGTTTTGTTGGGAGTTTGAAATGTAGTGCGAATGTAATGAGGTTATGTAAGAAAATTTCTCTTTTTACAGCAGTAAATGTGAATGAAGATTTTACACTCATTTGTAAAAATCATTTGTAAAAGAGGCAGAGTATTTAGTTTTGGTGAAAGTTTTTAGTTTTGGTGAAAGTTTTTGGTGAATCCCTCTGAGAGAGAGGAAGAAAATTGTATTAAGCAATTTATAAACTAATACAAGTTTGTTTTGGCTGAGAAACTCTGCCTTGCTCAGAATTTTTTTTTGGGGCTTCCCTGTGCAAAAGATCATGTGGCAGAAACAGAGTATTTCCTCTGTTCATTGTTCAATATTTGTTTGAAATTACCAGAAATTTCCAACACTTGTTTGTGGAACAAGGGACCCACCTCCCCACACTTGTTTGTGGAACAAGGGACCCACCTCTCCCAGTGGCGATTTGACTGCTAAGTCTACGTAGGAATACATACTCTACCCCCCTCTAGTTTTGAACATGTGACCTCTAAGGAGGAAACACATACTCTTAACCATTAGGCTCACTCAATTTGTATATATATTTTATTGGAAGTAATGTTTCCATGTGTTGTCATGAGTTATCACTGAGAGTTCCCAAGCATCAATCTAGAATTTGGTGTTTCCTATGTATGACATCCTTTTAAAAAAAGTGTAGTAGCTACAATATTAATAAAAATAGCGTAGAAGGAACATAGAATAGTCAAGGTTATTATTAATAATGGAGAGCCAATCATTACAAGTAATATTTGAATAGAGTTATGATTTTGGTTGGGTACTCAATTTTCTCATAACTCTACCTCCCATCTTTAATTTGAAGGGAAGATTTATATTGCAATTAAATTCCTATAATTTCATCTTCATTTCTTTGGTACTGATAAATAGACATAATAGATAATGTTCTTACTCTTAAAAAAATCATGGTACACCACATCATCAAATGCTTAATTAAGAATATCCCCATTGATGGAATTTTGATCCATTGAATCACACTTTAGAGATAAAGTGAATGTACAAGTGGTCGAGGACCCAACAACGAACTAAGAGGACATTCTCTTACTATTGGAAGTGAATGTAGTTAAAACGAAAGATGAGATGAAATTATAATAACCCTATATTTCTATGTAAATATACTTAGTTTAGATTGAAATATCTTTAGTATGATGGCTAAAAAGCCATAGTGAACTCAATTTGAAATAAAGTATGATGATGATGTAATAAATAAATTAAAAAAACGGGATATTTACTTTGGAAAAAAACACTTGAGTTAAAGCGATCATTACTCAGATTTGGAAACTAATGTGGACGAGTAAGATTAAGATAAACTTCCCTCAAATTATTCATAAAAATCCCTAGGGGTTGCCTGATAAGATTTAATATGATTGGATATGATTGGAGAAAAAGATATATTAAATCATTTAATGTGGAAAGAACATCAAGTAAGGGAGAATAAAGCATCATAGGAGAAAAAGGAAAGCTTTATCGCAAAAAGGGAAGATAATTATCAACATGTAACAAAAAGACTACGCTATTGGGTTTGCAGACCCTAGAAGGCGGGATGCTGATAAGGAAATGTCTACTAAAGAAGCAAGGCATAAAAATACCTTGTCTAGAGGCGTTGTTGATTTAGGGGTAATGAGATCTCAACTCGGGGGGAACCTATGGTAAAGGTTCATGTTTGGGTGGAACGTTATATATCCCAAGTAGATCCAATTTGTTATCGTTAGAATTTGTGGTTGTTGTTTATGTAAAGAATTATTTTTATTTTACTTGTTATTTTATATGAAAGTCATTCTTTTTGTTCTAATTGAAAATTCTATTACTCGGTGAGTTGTGGAAATAGTTAATTATATGATTAGTAGAAGCCTAAATTAGATTTGGAGAGGTTATACATGCAAATTTTATGCACAGGTTTTATATCATGTTGGGAAAGGGCTCACGAGAACTAGAAATGATTCCATGTCTTGACAATGCTCTCCTCGATTCAGCGGATCTCCTCGATATTAGGTCCCAACTAGATGTCACACCATTTGGAGTAGGAGTCCTAGAAGTGGGTGGTAATGTTATGCCTTGACTGTGGAAACGTGTAGAGGGAAGTATGAAAAATTTGTGTGAGAGGAAGTGTGTTTCCCCACAAAGAGTCAAGTGTGATGCATGAAGTTTCCAACACACTGAGGGAAAATGAATTGTTCACATTGGAAGCCTACAATAGTACGCAACTTGAATTGAACACATGAGTAGAATGACATCACGAGCTAAGCTGTAGAATTGTCTACAAGTTAAAGTGATGAATTAAAACAACAACAAACATTCAACAAGATTCATACAAATGAAAACAAGATAGTTCATAAGCATGTGTAACTTAAATAACATACATTGCAAATACAACAAGAATACTCCTACTATATTCACAACATATGGATGAAATCATGTTGGCTCTAACTTTATTATCGTAAGTGAAAGTTCCATTCATACATACACCATTAATCACCACTAGCCCCAATAGTGGAACATTACATTCAAGAATACGTGCTCATACAAAGATGTATATTCACACTATCTTGTGGAGACGCGAAGGCTCTTAACAATACTCCCAAGCTCTTCCTAAGCCTAAGCCTAACCGAAATCTTGGTTCCCAAAAGCCTTTTATATGAGTTATGAGGCTCTATTTATAACAAGAGGGGGTGACTCATCAACTCCTCATTGGGACATTTGGAATACCCTCATGACTCTTCAACTTATTTACAAAATGACTCATTAAATGACATCACAACTCTTCATATTCAAATATTCACACTTAGAATTTCACTTACAACATAATTACAAATAATATTACAATTTAAAATCATACCCATATAGGAAAAAATAGGGTAGAGACAGCTTGGAAACCTAAGAAAACAAAACATTATGATGATTCAGTTTGGGAACACTCTAGCTTGACAACTTCCACTTGATGATTCTCAGTCCTGTATCAATGCCAAGCTTGGTACTGTGTAATGACATCACCAAACTGCATGATGGTGTCAGGCTGGAATCACGCTCTAGCCTCCATAAGATTCAGGTAAAATTATTTGGAACCAGTATTAAATTCTTTCTCGAACAAGAGAAACATAGTTCTGATATGGACTTGAGCACTGATGTAGTTCTACATGTTTTGTCTCTTCAGCTCTAAATCCTCCTTGCTGGAAACCTATCTCAACTGATCCAAGTACTCTTCAATCTTCTTCTTGACTTGGTGTTTCTGTTTAGCTTCGGTGAGTGACCTGACCTTACTGCAAGTTGCTTGTTATTCTCAATAAACATTTGAAGTCTTCCTTTATCCAACTTTGCCTATGACTTCATCTTCTTTACAAAATTAAGTAGTGCCCCTTTATATCACATTGTCCATTCTTGCATATGATGAATATTTACACATTACTAAGGGTCTTGACAAATTCTTGGTTATGTTGTCGCAAGCTATGCAAGTGGACAATTGCCTTATATGTGGTCATGAGCTTCTCATAGAGGTCCCACATGGTCTCTCCAAGTGTTGATACTTCACCAAGTATCGCTTCTCTTATTTTCGTCCAAGTAGACATATGTGGAGACTATGCTTTGTTCTACTATGTGAAGGTATTCTATCTATTTTTGGCTAACCTATAGATTATGTATCCATTTCTTAATCTCGGTCATCAAATATTGAGTGTTTGATATTGTTGCACCCATGAAGGCCAAGTTGGCTTACACAATGGAATTTGAATTCCGGCTAGTGTTTGCCACTATCATCGTTTCTCTAATCAATGTAGGTGATGCATGACCATCATGAAAATTCTTTCTCTAAGCTTGTGCAATACTCTTCTGAAGTTCATTATATGACAAATTGTACACATCCATTACTGGATCATCATCAAAAGGAATTATGTCCCCTTCCTCACTGAAGGCTAGCTCTGTAGTTGGAGGTGGTGGAGACTGAAAAATGACCTGTGGTGCATTGGGCGTCAAGTTAACATATCCATCCTGTAGTTTTGGTTCAAAATCCATGTTCACAACTTCAATCAAGTCTTCAATCTGCTAAGAAATCTCCCGATCCTACATTTGTTCGCTCTCCTCCTCTTCTACTGGTTAGTGATGTCCTTGTTCTTCCACTTGAATCAATGTTGTTTCTCCTAACATTGCTCCTTTCCTTTCTTCTTCTTCCTACTTTTTCCTCTCCTCGTGTTCTTTCCTCCTTTGTTCCCTTAGTACTTGTTTTTCTTTTTATGCCCTCTGTTATGCTACCTCTAATCTATAATTTTCTCTCTTCCTCTACTCTTCTCTTTGTCTCCTCTACCTCCTCTGCCAAAGCTTCATGCACAAGGACCGAATCTGATTTCACTCTGTAACTTTGTTCTCCCTCTATTATGTCAACAACCTTTCTCTTTCCATTATCTTGGTACCAAGGTTCTTCTTTCTAAAATTGCTGCTAGAATTGCTTCCATGTTAGTGTTGACACCTTTTATATAAATAATTGAGTGTCTGCATATATTGGCAAGTTAATTAGCGCTTACTCAACTGCTACCCTAGTACTTCTTTCAGTGATCTCTCTTGAAGCAACTCTCTTTGGGGCCATGGTAATAATGACTGCTAGAGAGAAGTGCTTCACAAGTGTAGTACATATGGGACAAAAAGGACATTCATTGCAAGGAAACGTTAGCTTAAAAAAATTGACTTTCAAAGCATGATCAAGCAGCAAATTGGGTATTTAATGGGAAGGATCGTACAATTTTCATTGGAAAGAGGGATTGGATGACTATGGGAACTATGCATAGCATAGTCCCAGGAGATAGGGATGAAGCTTGTGGTCCCAGCTTGGGTAGAGACTGAGAGAGAGAGTATGCATTGGGAAGTCTCAATTCACTAGTAGAAAATGATGAAATTAGTGACTAGGTGACTAAAAACGATAGTCGTTGCAATTATTTCAAGTGAATTACAACTAAATTGAAGTAATTTTATGTGACCGAAATAAAAATTACCAACTTAAACGACTAATTTAGTCTACGGATAAAATATACAACTAGATAATAAGTGACCAAACTAAAAGTGACTAACTTAAATGGCTAATTTAATCCAGGACTATAATATATGACTGGATAATAATTTATAAAAACTAATAATGATTAACATAAATGACTACTATATTGCAATAATAAAATTATGACCAAATAACAAGTACAAGAACTATACGAATTACTCATTTATGTTAGTAATTTTTAATTATGTCACTCTGGAAATGGAAAATTGCGATTTTGATATTGAAGTATTACATTTCATTACATGGTTCTCTGAATCCATCTGCATTGTTAAAAGTTAGAGACAAAGGGGTCTCTGAATCCATTTACAATGTTAAAATTATGGATACCCTTTTGTCTCTAATTTTTAGCATTGTAGATGGATTCAGAGACCCCCTTCTTTGAATCCATCTACAATGTTAAATTTAGAGGCAAAGGGTCCTTTCAGTCCATCTGTAATGCTAAGATTTAGACCCCTTTAAGAGGGTCTGTAAATCCATCTGCAATCTTAAGTACATAAAAATGACTCAAAATGACTAAAAGTTTCTACTCATAACAACATTTGACATAAAAATGACTCAAAATGCACATACATTATCTTGAATCCCTTCTAACAAAAGCTATTATTGACCATTGTATTGTGAATAAAAGGTGATATGAGATTACTTGTGTTATGAAATGTTTGATTTAAATCATTTTCTTATAATAGTTCACGAATTTTAATGAAGAGAAATTTCATAAATCCTTTGGAGTTAAGATGTTGTGCATTACCTTCATTTTCAACATATTCTAGAATATTGGCCTGGTTGAAATCTTCTTGAAACATAACATATGATAAGAAATAAATTCTAGTGAAGAAACAAAATTGCATAAAAAAAATTATTTCTTCTATGCTATTGTTTCCTATGCTACCACTTTACAATGTTTACTTTGAAACATGTGGTGCAATTGCTAGTCTTATATTTTTTATGAATAGAGTGTTTAGAGTTTATATAAACCAATTTGTCATTTCCTTCTTCGATGATATTATTATACACTCCAAGACCAAAGAGGAGTATCTGTGACGTTTGAGGATGGTGCTATAGGTGTTGCAAGGGCAATAATCGTATGCCAAGTTGACCAAGTGCACTTTCTATCAAAGGGAAATCCATGATTTAGCTCACAATGTCTTAGAGGACAGCATAGCAATGGACCTAGCGAAGATGAAATCCATCAAAAGTTGGCCATCACCAAAGAATATTTCAAATGTGAGACTGTTTATGAGTTTACCTAGTTAGCACATGATATTTATTGAAGGTTTCTATAATATTGTACATTCAATTTTTCCATTACAGCAAAAATGAGTATAGAATGAATGGACTACAAATTGAGAAGATAATAATAACTGAAATATTTATTAACCAATGCAACGATTCAAAAGAATGCAGATCCAAATGATGATATTTTGGTGTGCATAAATGCATGTAAAGAAGGACTTGGTGGACCCCCTATGCATTATAGACATGTCATATGAATTGAAGAAAATCAAAGATCATGAAAGAAATTATGTTACCCATGACTTGGAGCTTACAACTTTTATCCATGCATTGAAAATGTGAAGACATTATCTTATGGGATGAAATTTTGAGTTGAAAATAGACCATAGTGTTTGAAATACTCACATAGACAAATTAGATGGTTGGAATTCCCTAGTGAATCTGACTTTGACATCAACAACATTAAAGGAAAAAAGAAATATAAATAGTTTAATTCACTCAACATTAAGAGGGTTCATGTAATGCATGATATAACTATTATCATATACAACATAGACATAAAAAGAATAATTTTGGAAAATTAGGATCAAACTAACACTATTCACAAATTAAAGAAGGCTTACAACAAGGTAATTCACACCAAAAATTTAAATACTACATGCTAGAAGAGGATGTATACCTCTTGCAAAGGAACACCAGTTTATGTTCCTAATTCTCAAGAATTAACAAATTTAGTGATAATACAAATGTACAATGCACTATATGTTGGAGACTAGGGTACTAGAAAACTATTGTAGCTATACGAATCTAGTATTTTTGAATTAGTATGAAAAAGCATGTGGTTGATTACATATCGAAATGCATGTAATGTTAGAAGGTAAAGGCTAAACATACACATTCAACATGATTTCTATACCCATTGTCCATTCCTAAATGCAAATGACATATTGTTACCATAAATATCATCACCGAGCTACCAAGCATAACAAGATGAGATGATTCCATCATGGTAGTGATGGAAAATCTTACGAAAGGCACACATATTATTTCAATTAAGTTGATTGATAAGGAATCCAATATTGTGGAAATTTATATGAATAGGAAATTGCGAAGTTATATTTTGAGCTTGGATAACTTAGAAAATAAAGTGATTGTTAGGTTATATATTAAAAAAGAGATGTAAGAACATATGTTAAATATAAGTAAAAATATAAGGGATAGATAATATATTAGATAGTTGTTCAAATAAAAGAAAAATGCATAGATAATTTAGATTGGTTGGGAATGTGTTTTTGAAAGTGAAGGCTAAAAAGAGCTCACTAAAATTGGGAAGCTAGCCACAATTGGTAGCACAATATTGTGTGCCATTTGAAATCATAGATAGGATAAGGCTGGTTGTGTTCATTCTTAAATTACTTGCATCCTTGAATATTCATAAAAGTATTTCATGTATCTTTATTGAAAATGTATGTGCCTAATCCAAACCTTGTGATTGATTCGACTATGGTCTAGGTGTAGCACAAAAGGGAATCATGGGTGGATCCCATATTCACCATAGAATCAAAATTTGAAGTGCTCATGTGGAAATCCATTATCTTGGTAAATGTCTAGTGGGCCTATTGCAAGCTTGAAGATACCACATGGGAGCATGAAGAGGCTATGTGGGAGGACTACCCATAGTTTTTTTCATATTTTGAGGAAATATGAATGTACATTTGTGCATAAATGACTAAAGACACCATTTCCTATATCTAGGATTACTAAATTCCATAGCTTGGATTTTCATGTTCGACCAGTGGTTGAGCCCTCAAACTTAAGTGGGACAACCTAAAGGATTGTGATGGAGAGAAGGGAGTACTCTTCCTTGGATTATGTAGGTTGAGGGGAGTGAGAGTTGGGCATTTGGAATTTCGATAGGAGTTACTAAATTGTCAAATTATAGAGTCATAATATGTAAACTTTTCTATGTATGTGCATGTAAACCTATATTGTGATGTGCACCAAATATAGCGAAAAAATGTAGGGGGAGGAAAATGTAACACCTCGGTTTTGATCACTAGATTACAAATGTACATTTTTAAATATGATCAATGTGTAAATTCTAAGATATATAATATGTAAAAATTTAGCCAAATATCACTAGCATTATTGGATTTCAATGGTTTCATTATAATGTAAGGGGACAAATGTGCAAAACTCGTAATAGTCGGGAGGAGACACCAAAAAAATCTATCCATGTTAAGAGTTGGTGGGTCTAGGCCTAGTGTGATCGTCAGGTGATTTTGATGGCTTAGATGCCGTAGGTTATGGTTTCTTAGATCGCATGCTAGTCCTAGCAGTCACACATACAATATCAAACAGAAAAATTTTATGTAAACATTTATATTGAAAAATATAATATAAAATACATCACTGGTTATAAAATGGATAAGAACATATTCATGGAGGACCTATCATTCCGTAAATGAGGGGGATAAAAATGGGTCCAAGGGTAAATCACACATGCCTAAAATCCCATGTTATTAGTATAAATTAATTTTCATTACCATATAATCCCCATTTGACTTATAAAAACGAGTCACTGAATGCATTTCTGAGGTTGGTAGAAGAGTCATGTCAAATAGTTATTGAACCATGGGCTATGTAAACTCATGAGGGAAGGTTTTATTAAATGCATGTAAGAGGTGGGTGAGAGAGTTATCTCACCTAGATCTAAGAACATGTGATGAGTAAAATTATATTTTGAATCGTCCAAGTCAAAACACACATAAGAAAAGGAATTTGAGTAGAGGAGATAGCTAACTTTCAAAAAGAAAGCGGACAAGAAAAAATAAAGTTTTGGTACTACAAGAGGAGAAGATACAATGTGTTGAAAACAAACCTCTATTGTTTATATTATGATTAGAACTAGCTTTGCATGTTTGTGAGGGGTTCACATTTACAAATCACTCAAGTAGTTGTGTAAATGTTGTTGTAAGTGCTCCACTAGTAGCTAGAGTTCCTAAATTCCATAACTACGTGATTCCTTACCAATCTATGTTAGAGACCTAGATGGGATGGAGATTTTCTAAAGGACTATGATACATATAAATAAATATCATCCTTAGATTGTGAAATATGATGGGAAAGAGAGTTGGCTAGTAGGAATGATTTTAGGGGTCACATCACTCTTAATTTACAACTAGGGATTGGTCTCTTAATGTTGACTATAGACATCCATAGGAGCATTATCACCTTTGTGGAATCGTAGCCCTAGATTAGGGGTGGCCTACTGTAGAGAGAATAAGTCCAAAACTAACTATGGTTGGATGGAATATTTGACATTTTTAGCTAGTTGTGTAAAACATTTATAAGGATAAATATTCAGATCAGTCTGTTATCTAATATGTAAATGCTATGTTGAATGTTATGTTCAATTTATTTTGTGTATGTTTAAATGTTGTTGTGCATGATTAATTCATATACATTCTTTAATTTTAAAATCATAGATAGTCACATGAGCCTATATATCCGACAACATACATTCATTTATTTCAAAATGGTATTAAAGTTAGATTTACAGTAACATGCCTTAGGCTAAGGGTCTAGGTGTGTCACTTATCATCTTTTTGGTATGTTGTCAAAACCTAACAAAGTTTCAAGTAGAAGAATAAGTTTGTTGAGGTTTAATGATATTTATATCAAACATCCACAAAGAAATGAAAAAATAAATATCAAGAGAATAGATAAAGTAAATCATAAATGAATCCCAAAGAAAAATTATTGGTTCTTATTCATTTGGCAATAAACTTTTTATAGTCTTACAAAAAGATCATAAATTGAAGAGTCAATTCCTAAATTTGGCATACATACAAATTAAAGGCAAGAAGAAACAACAAAATATGGAGCAAACTAACAAAATAAGACTTAAGATCTAGAAAGGGATCCTTCATGGGGGTGAAATACTAGTGATGATGCTCCTTGTCGATCATGTCCTAATGTGTCATATTAGCTCTTCTTGCTTAGATGGATATTTTCCACACTTTGTTCTCAATTTAGCGGTGGAGCTATGTATGTGAAATTTCTACTAGATAGGTTATCACTAAACTTATGAGTGCTACTAAAAATGATATGATGAACAAGGTTACAATGGTGAGCATGAGCACATGAATCAAACCCTACTCAATGTGTTGATGCAAAAAAGTATGAAATGAAAAAGAAAATGAAATATATGTCGTTGTTGTATGATACGAAGCACTACTAACATCGTAGTGTGCCCATCGAAAAATTCTAATATATAAAGTGAGACAAAGATCGTATCAGAAATGTAAAAACTTGTTGTATCAAGTATCTCACTCTTCTCAAAGATCAAAGTTTTAAGAAAGCTTTTGACCTCCAAAATGCTCAACACACATACTTTTGTGACATTTCACAATGAAGAATTTATTTATTTATTTTCCACACCATTTAAAAAAAGAAATGTATAGAACAAAACAAATGTTGAAAATCCTCAAATAAATTTAAAATAGATTCCTCAAAATTGAGCGCCTTCAAATATACCTATCCATCCCATAATTTAACACATATTGCTCAAAATTGGGCATGTTATCAAACATGTTTTACTATGATCTAATTCCCACCAAAACAAAAAGGGCCAGAACAATAGTTCAGCATGACAATATTGATCTCCAATATTTGCTCGAAATTTATGGAAACAGGTACAAGTTCATGGATCGATCTTTAGGATATCTAGATCAATTCATGTTTTTCAAATCGACTGAACTCTAATGCCTTAGCTGCAAATTTATTCTACATTTTCACAAGAAATGCGATAGTGGTCCATGGACAGTTTGGGTTTTAGGGTTAAATATTGATAAGTTGAGGGATCAGTGGATGGATGAATATCTCATCAATAGCTCACCCCACAAAACATAAATTTGTTCCCACATTCATTCTCTTGTTTCCCACTATTCCTCCCTTTACAAGGATGGAAGGGAGAGGCAATGAGATGGATGTCCTCATTGAAGAGATCAAGAAAAGTGTTTTCATATGGTTTTCATGTATTTCTTGTGGTTGTCTAGAGGAAGTTCTAAAATAGATTTAGTTGTTAGTATTTTTCCTTACAGGATACGGCGGGGTAAGTTTCTTCATCAATGGTGTTATCTGTCTTCAGTTCCAAGAATCATATTTTTCTCTATTTGTGCTCTATATCCTTAATTTTTGTACTTTTATATATTATAATAACTTTATATATTATATTTGGTTATGTTGAGATTTGAACCGATGATGGGATTGTGGATTGGGGATCGGTTCTCCATAGGTTTGGACATGACAAGCAATACGTCACAATTTATTATTTAGAAATCTAGCGTATTATTTTAGGTATTTTTGTGAAGTTTCACTCTGTAAGTGATCAAGTTAATTTTTTTTGTTGTGTTTCGAGGATTAAAATAGATCAGTGGAAGCTTCACCTAGTGAGAAATTATCTATATTATATGTTCTAAGGTATATAACTATACGCGCTTGCAATATAAAGGAGCACAACCTTTTAGTCGCTGATAACAAGAACGTATGATCCTATTCTTTTCTCTTAACTGAAGATGATATTCTTTTGGGTTATTAGATCTGAGTATGGTATGTTAGATACCCCAAGTCCATTCATACCATTTGAAATTGTAATCAAGATGATTATTTGAATCATTTTTCCCCCTTCAATATTATTGTGTCGCTTCTTTAGATTATTTACATATTCAGTTGTAGGTGAATGAGGGCTCAATGGCTGTAGAATGAACATGAAGGGGTTGTGGTTGACTATATTTTAATGTCACTTTTATTAGTTGTGAGTATTTAGCATTTGCGCTATTGGTCATTTACATGCGTGATTTGAGAGATGATTGATCCTTGGATTTCAGGGAATTTCATCTCAATTTGGAATGTGATCATAAAAATTTGAATGGTTACTGAAAACTTCTTTCGGAAGACTTAATTAGGGATTTGTTAGAGTGTCTACATGGGGGCTTGGTGTAGAGTTTTTTTTGTGTTGTTTGGCATTAATATTGACTCTAATATTACAAAATCCTTTGGCTGCAGGGTAAATATTTTATTTTACATATGCGACTTAGCCATAGATAACATAATATTCTCATGAAATTTCAGCAAAACACAAACATCTGACAAAGTATCTCAGGTATATATATATATATATATATATATATATATATATATATACTCCTTTTACGTGTTGTTCTAGTGACTACAACCACCCTCCAAAATTTTGGCCTACACCCAATTTCAGAGCCTCCCTTGAGAGTTTCACTTGATGACTGCACACACTCTAGTTCACTCATGAGCTCGTGTGACTCTTCGCATTGGCCTTTCTTGTTCATTTCACAAAGTCTTGCATGTTGATGTCAAATTCATGCTTGTGACCATGTTTTGGTTATGCTCAAAAGCATCTGCTTCATGTGTACTTGTTGTTTTCGCTATGAAATCATCTATCGCACTCACACACTGAGTCACTTTCACTGTCGCATAAGCATCATCATGATCGACCGACAGTCAATCACAAGTGTCGTGCTTGTCTCAAGCACTGTCAGTGAGTCATGTTGTACATATGTGTCTAGACTGTTCAAGTCGTCTTGTTGTCGATTCATGCAAGTGTCTGATGCAAGATCACATATGCATCTCTCACTCATGCACACACTTAGTCATTTTTCTGAAGTTTTGATGACCAGACTCCCCTCTGATAGCCGAACCATCACCCGACCATCGACTCGATCAACTATCACCCAGAACATCATAGAGGAACCTAGCAAGTCATTTCAAGCTACACTGCCTGCAAGAAAATCAATCTGTCTCTATGTTGGTCAACGAAATATTTTGATCTAGTAGCCACCCCAGAATTGACTCCCCTGAAAAATTGCACAGAGGCTACAAGCATTTTCTGCTCTACTGACTGAGAAAATTGCGCAGATAGGTTGGACAAACATCCACTACCCATCCCTGTCTTTTTCAGGAAACTACACAGTTGCTCTAGCCAACCCTCCCAATAGTTGACCAGCTTCTCATCTAAAAAATTGTGTAGTTTTCATGAGCAGGCCTTCTGATGCCCAGTAGTCCACTCAACTCAGAAATTATGCAGAGATGAATAGCAAGTTGGCCTCCCAACATCATTACAATTTCTCTCAGTAGCATCGCTCAGCAGCAGAATGCGAGTTCCCTCCAAGAATTGTGCAGTTTTGGCTGCAAGGCTCCCAGCCAGTTCCTCTAAAAAATTACACAAATTATTTTTCCCAAGACACCTCGCAACCCAGCCTGTTACTACAAAAAATTGTGTAGTTTTTGTGGCCAAGCCCCACTACCTGCTCATTCTAGAAACTGCGCAGATTTTTTCGGCCCAGCCTTCCTACAACCCAGACTGTTCCCCTAAGAAACTACACAATGTTTTCCTCCAATTCGGTTGCACCTCATAATAGCCACCATCGATCTGGATTGCCCATCTCCATCACCAAGTGACTCTTGCATAATTTTCATTGGTAATGCCTGGAGTCTCCATCCCACCTCGCAACCTTGTTTTCTCTCCCGATCAACTGCATTCGAACCAATCATGTATCATGGTAGACTAGGAGGTTTTGGATTTGATATTGTCTGGTCATGAGTGGCTGCAAGGATAAGTACACAAACAAACATGGCACGACAACGAATGGGATGAACAAAGGGGAGAACATGCAAAAGGATAGGTTCACCTGTAGGTTTTAACCCCGTACAAAAATTACCTGCTTACAAATTCTAAAACAAAAAAAGTAAATAATGCGAGAGCATAACACATAAAACACATATACATAGAGATTTCCCTTGGATCCAAAACCGGGACGACCATCTTGATTTTTCATTATGTTCATTTCAATGTTACAATACATATTTATACACGCCGAAGGATCCAATACCATGGACCAAAAACCATCGCGTCCAAAAACATGGACCAAAAACCATCGCATCCAAAACCATGTGCGAAAAATCATGCACAAAACTATAGGTAGGTCTGCCCAACCTAATATAGGGTCCAAAAATAAAATTTTCTGGGGCGCTACCTCGAACCAGATAGAGTGGGGTTACTTGCACCACTCAAACCCCCTGTGACTCCCCCCGCTATGCAATCATCACAACAAAGGGGGTACTCCACCCCCCTTTTAACCCCCTGGTTAACTACGTGGGCTATTCATGGTAAGAATATAGCACAACCCAGCATCACCAACAGATGAAAAAACAATGCATGAAAAGGGACGTTCTTGCGAACAAATGACCATGTAACGATTTGTCTGAGGATGGACAGATGAGAAAAGATGCAAGATGTGCTCACAGAAAAATGAACGAAAGAACATGTACCTTCCACGAACAGACGAACCTGTCAAGCCTTCTAGCATATAAGCATAGAAAATCGTGCAAAGGAACATCAAACAAATCAACGACCATCAAAGACTCCGTGCACTTTTCCATGCAAAGGTTAAGCTGTGACACACTATAAGGATATCCATCACCTACTATCACTGCAACTCGACATGCACACTAGTAGCATCATGAATGTACCAGCATTGTCATGTTGAGTCATGTCATGAGTCATGTCATTCACATCTCTATTGTGGGTCATAATGTCTGTCAATTTAATGTAACGTGGAAGTTCAAGAGACCCACTTGTTGTACAAAGAGTCATGTAAATTCCAGGAGTCATGGAAGTCAAACAACCACGAGGGCAGTCGAATAGCCACAAGGGTTAGTTTCACCCTTGGATATAAATACCCCCTCATTTGTACATGTAGAGGACATTTTAGCTCAGCTCCTCCCACATAGCCAAGAGAGTTTGTAATATTTTCTTCAACGAGTAAGTAGTGGCTCCAATAACCCTCACATAGGGTTAGTGATGTATGGTGTAACGATGTGTCTCGAAACTTTTTCTTAATTCAGAAGCCTACTAAGAGGCCAGAAAATTTTCTCACATGTATTGTAATTGTTGTAAGAGTAATCTTTAACACTTGTGATGCATGCTGATTTAACCGATGTTGTAGATTTGAACTATTTCATTTGTTGTAACACATAATCTATTAATGAAAATGTGTTGGATATGTTACTAACTTTGTCTCGCCCATGTCGACTACTCTCCCGGAAATTAGACATACCTGTCACATAAAACTCGTTGTAAACAATCATAACACTTGTGTAGAGTAATCCTCTGAGTGTTATATGTGTTATCTTCCATTGTGTGTTGTGTCTTCCGCATCCATGTCAACTACTCCGCTAGAAGCTATGCACGTCCTATTATGTTGTGTGTTCCTAGTAGCGTTGGGACTACTCCCAACTGAATTGGGACTCACTCTTACCCTCTCCCTTGACAGTGAGAGAACCATTGACACAAGTTAGACTTACACTCACCAGGCACATGGACCTCACTTCTTAAAGACAAGGAAGACCACTCTCATTTGCTAATAATGGTAACCGAACCATTGTACCAGATGGGACCCCCACACTAAATAGTGTGAGGTCTATTTGGGGCTTCATACCGGGGTGATCCCCTAAATGTTGGTGTGTCTAACACCGTCAACATTTCTAGCACTAGAAGGAGGGTAGCCAGTTGTATATGGTTGAACATCCCTTCACACTCATTCATTAACCTTCTGGTCAAGGAAGTAACACACACGCCCTCTCACCTACATGCGACTCTCTAGTTGGTTACTCCTCACCTCCTAGGATTGAACACAAGATTTCATATCATCAAATTTTCTTTGTATATCCCATCACTCACCAGTTTGTGAAAGTAGTTGGACTAATCCCATGCACACATCATCTTCCATATGTATCAACATAGCTAAAATCCACTCCTACAAGAGCTTTTGTATCATCAGTGGGAGAAACAGTCCTTGCCACACTTGAATATCTGGTAGAATCTATTGAAGATAGAGAAGAACCTTCGTTGTTGTAGCAACGGAAACAAGAGAATATTGTGATCCAAGCCAAAAAGTGCACAATTCCCAACTTTTGCTTATTCCACAAAGAACATCACCCCGAGAACTCTTTTTCAGACTAGAAGCAAGTTGCAAAATATGTATGCAATCATACACTTGATGCAGAAAATGGTATGCATGAGAAACCAGAAGACACTAATGACAATGAAAAGGTTGCACCTGATGAACCATCAAGTTTTGGGCATGTGGTGAATGTTTATCAGTGCTTGTAAGGAATATCAAAGATGAACAACGAGAAGTGGCCCCAAAATAAAAATGATCATTACAATATTAGGATTAAAGGCACTCCACTTACACTTGGGGAAGCATAATAGAAAATGATACTACTAATGAGAAAACACAAAACAAGTCCAGGAAGACAACGACAAATAAGAATACGTCCATGAGCAGCAGGCTGTAGAACACTTCGCTAAACATGAAAATCCATTCTACCCTAGACACCTTGTTGATTCTACCACCTCTGGACTTCAACATTGTTGATGACATGAAGAAAAATTAGGCAAACATTAGTTTGTTTGAGTTAGGTAAGATCTAGAGTCAGCGAGACATCTTGCTGCATGCATTAGGATAGACAGTAATGGACAGCGCAACCTATACCAACGAAGGAGAAAGCACATGTCTCGGATCACTTTCCACTTTGCTCAACACACTCCAGATGGAAGAAGCAAACTTAGGTTACCCTCAACTCCTACTATATTTTGAAATCTTTAACTACAATTTTGACAATTTCTTGGTTGATTCTGACGTAGACGCGAATGTCACGCCACTCTCCGTTGCAAAGTAGATCAATTCATAATGGAGTGAAACATCTGCGTGAATAATGCAACTTGATTGAACATTAGTACTAGCCATTGGTGAATTATGAGACGTGATCATCCGACTATCTCATGACAGTCGAGTCCACCAATGCATCAACATAGTTGTTGTGGACATATCGGAAGCAGACGTTCTCCTACTCAGTAGAGACTGGTCCAGCAAGCTGGACGGATATTTTGATACGGACTTGTCGCACATATGGCTTCTGTATAAGGGAAAATTCAAACAAATCCAAGTATTGTCTGAGAGGTATATGAAGCACAATGTTACTCCCCTTAATGGTGACAATGAATCGTTGGCCTTCGCAGAACTTATGTTCGGCAACTTCCTTCAATAAATGATGTTGGCATGTTATCCTACATGGCCAGCTCCAACCACACCAGACACACAATTGGGAATCCTTCCTTGCCCAACTGATGGTAATGAAATATGTGCAGCACATTGTACCAATAGTATTAGTAGCAATAGAAACAGTAGCAGCAGTAGTACTACCATGCCAAATGTTCCATGTATAGATAAGTTGTGGGCCATGGATTTTGACGAATGAAAGACTCATGACAGCACAAGGATCAGGTGTATCTCAGTAACCAAAAATAACAAAAATGCATGATTTCACATTGTTTTAAGTTCGAATGCACAAATACTGTTATTGAGTATGAAGCACTCCTATTGAGCTTACAAAGGACCATCAACCTCAACGTGATCGCACTCAAAGTGATACTATGCCCCACACATGATGTTGATTCTTTCAAGGACATTACAACTAATGAAGTTAAGAATAAACAACCCCTGGAAACTTTAGTTGAGGGAAAGAAGGGCAACCCCACCCCCAAGGGTGTCATTTCCCTCAACAAGCCTTATGATTTGTAGAAATTTTTTTGAGGGTCAAGCGATCACAGAACACACAGGTCGACCACTATGAATGAATAGAGAAACATGGGAACCAATCATGATCTGAAGATAGCTAGTCTCGATAAAAACTACACTCCGCAGCAACAACAAGTCCTTGACCGCTTGATAAAAATGTACTGGGATGTGTCCACATTGGTAGATGATGACCAGAGTACATACTAAATGTGAGAAATCCAACACGGGATTCCAAGTAAAGGAGGAGCCAAGCCATTGTAGAAAAAGCTAGGTAAAACACATATGTTGTTTGAACTCCTTATATAAGAAACATTGACTAAGATTTTGGATGATTGGATTACTTGCAAAGTTCATCATCATATTTGGGTTTCTAATTTAAATCCCGTACATAAGAAATATGGGGAAATCCGCTTATTAATTGATTTCAGGAACTTGAACTGCTCCTCAAACAAAAACAACTACCCCGTGCCATCATCTGAGCCTATGTTGCACATAGTATCTGAAGCAGTCGTTTCATCTTCACTTAAAGGTCTTTTGGAATGCCACCAGGTTCTGGTAGTGGAGGACAGTGGACTTCTACCAGTGTGTTGCCAAGTGTTGTAGCGACTAAAACCACCCTCCAAAATTTTGACCTGCACCAAATTTCAGAGCCTCCCTTGAGACTTTCACTTGATGACTACACACAATTAGGTTCACTCCGTAAGCTCATGTGAGTCTTCACATTCGCCTTGCTTGTTCATTTCACCAAGTCTTGCATGTTGATTTCAAGCTCATGGTTGCGACCATCATCTATTTATGGGCCAAAGCCTTTGCTTTGTGTGTACTTGTTGTGTTCACTATGAAGTCATTTTCTGCACTCACACATGGAGTTACATTCACTATCACATAAGTGTCATCGTGGTCGACTAATGATCAATCACAAGTGTCGCACTTGTCACTTGCATCGTTGATCAATCCTGTTGTACATAAGTGTTTGGACAGTTTGATTTGTCTCGTTGTCGAGTCATTCAAGTGTGTGATGCAAGACCATGTATGCATCACTCACTCATGCACACAGTTAATCATTTTGCTGAATTTCTAACGACCGGACTCCCCTATGACAGCTAGACCATCACCTCACCATTAAATCGATCGACTGCCACCTAGAACAGTGCAGAGGCACCAAGAGATTCATTTTAGGTTTCGTTCCCACAATAAAATCAATTAGTCTCCATGCTGGTGAATGAGAGAGTTTACCCAGTAGCCACCCCGGGATTGAGTCCCCTAAAAAATTACGCAGATGTTGGAAGCATTTCCTGCTCTGCTGACTGAGAAAATTGTACAGATAGGCCATATAGACACCCACTTCACGTCCTTGTCTCTCTCAGGAAATTATGTAGTTTCTCCATCCAACCCACCCAGTAGTCGACTGGCTTCTCATCCAGAAAATTGCACAGTTTTCATTAGAAGGTCTTCTATTACCCAACAGTCCGCTTAGCTCTGAAATTGTGCAGAGATGAACAGTAGGTGGGCCTCCTATTATCAGTGCAATTTCTCTTGACAACAGCTCTAAGCAACAAACTATGAGTTCCCTCCAAGAATGGCATAGCTTTTGCTGGAAAGATCCCGGCAGCTGACTGCCAGTTCCTCTCAGGGATTGCGCAGTTTTTGTTACCAATTCCCTCCATAAATTGTGTAGTTTTGGATGCCAGGCTCTTGGCTAGTTTCTCCAAAAAAAATTTCTATTTCAACCTGCCAAGCCTCCCCTAAACGCAGCCTATTCCTCCAAAGAATTGAGTAGTTTTTGTGGCCAAGCCCCGCTGCCCCCTCGTTTTGGAAACTGCATATATTTTGCCTACCCAACCTTCCTGCAGCCTAGACTGTTCTCCCAAAAATATGTGAAGTTTTGTTCTCCAGCCGGGCCAAACCTCACGAATAGTCACTGTCGATTCCGATTTCCCATCTCCATCACCCAGTGACTCTCGCACAGTTTTCATCAGCAGTGCTTGGAGCCTCCATCCTGCATCGCAACCTTGTTTCCTTTCTTGGTCACCTGCATCCAAGGTGATAATGTATCATGGTAGACTAGGAGGTTTTAGGTTTGGTGTCGTCTCATCATGAGTGGCTCTAGGAATAGTTGCACAAACAAACATGGCATGACAATGAACGAGATGAACAAAGGGGAGCACATGCAAAGGAAATGTTCACCAACACACGAACAAATGATGCATGTAGAGGGATGTGCTCGCTAATGGATGATCATGTAAATATGTGTCCATGGAAGGACATATGAGAAAACATGTAATATGTGCTCCGGGACAGACAAACGAACGAACATGCACCTATCCTAAATAGAGGAACCTATCAAGCCCTCCAACATACAAGCAAGGAACAACATGCAAAAGCAATATCAAGCGAACCAGTGACCATCGAAGGCTCTGCACACTTTTCCATGTGGAGGTGAAGCTGTGACACACCACGAGGACATCCATCACCTAGCAGCACTACAGCTCGACATGCACACGAGTAGCAGCATGAATGTATTAGCACACTCACGTCAAGTCATGTCATCCACATCTCTACTGTGGGCCATATTGTCTATCAATGTATTGTAACATGGAATTCCAAGAGACCCACTTGTTGTATAAAGAGTCATGTAAATTCCAAGAGTCATGGAAGTCAAACAGTGATGATGGTATTCAAGCAGACACAAGGGTTAGTTTCACCCTTGACCATAAATACACCATCATTTGTACATGCAAAGGAATTTTCACCTCAGCTCCTCCCACATTGCTAGGAGACTCTGTAATATTCTCTTTGATGAGTAGGTAGTTGCTCCGATGCCCCTCACACAGGGTTAGTGATGTATGTTGTAGAAATGTGTCTTGGAACATTTTTCTTAATTTAGAAGCCTGCGAACAGTCCAACACGTTTTCGCACATGTATTGTAATTGTTGTAAGACTAATATTTAACACATGTGATGCATGTTGCTTTAACCTATGTTCTACATTTGAACTATTACACTTGTTATAATACATAATCTATTAATGAAAATGTGTTGTATATGTTGTTAACGTTTTCTTTCCCATGTAGACTACTCTCCCAAAAATCAAACTTACCTTTCACATAAAACTTGTTTTAAAAAAACTTTGCACTCTTATGGACTAATCCCCTGAGTGTTATACATGTTATCTTCCCTTGTGTGTTGTGGTTCCCGCATCCGTGTTGACTACTCCATCGGAAATTGTGCACGTCCCTTGTGTTGTGTGTTCGTAGCAGCATTGGGACAACTCCCAACTGACTTGGGGCTCACTCTCACCCTCTCCCTCGACAATGAAAGCACCATTGACACAAGTGAAACATACATTCACTAGGCACGTGAACCTCACTTCTCGAAGACAAAGCAGACCACTCTCCTGTGACGACAAGCAAGAGTTGAGGCAAATCCTTAAGATAGTAGAAACTAGGCCATCGTACCAGATAGCACTCCCACACCAAACGGTGTGAGGTCTAGTTGGGACTTCATACTGAGGTGATCCCTTGAATGTTGGTGGGTCCAGTACTGTCAACACATGGCTACCTTCTAGTGTGAGTATACAGTTTATACTAGTGAGTAACTTTGGAGGATTAGTCTTTCTATTTATATTTTGGTGACATTGAATGATTGCTCTGCAATCTGCAGTCCTAGCATAAATTGTGCAGGTCAATCGATTGGAAGGTGCTTTAGAAGGAATTTTTGGGTTGAAAATGTTTTTCTATTGAGCTTTGATGGGTGGTTTATAGTTTTTGTTATATGTTCATGCTCTTTCTTAATTAGAGATGCAATGATATATGAGCCATTCATGTGAAAGTACTCCACTATCTGCAGCCCTCGGCATAAATTGTGCAGGACAGTGCATTGAAGGTGTCTTAGAAATAATTTTTTATTCTAAAAATCATCGAAGGAGTTTTCTATTCAACTCCGATGAATGGATTTCAGTTTCCATTATATGTTCATGTTCTCTATTTGTTAGAGGTGGAATATTATATTGGAAGACGATAAGAAGGGCATAGTATGTCTAGGTTAGTCCTTTAGAAGTTTTAATTGTGTTGTTTTAATACTTCTTTGAACACCTAAGAACACCTAAATGACATTCTCCTTGGCAAAAATGTGGATCATAATTCGAAACATATTATATTTCATTTTTGGTCGTGTATTTTGAAGGTGTAATGTTTTTAATTATCTAGTGCCTTTGAGATTAGAAATATTCTCTCTTATAGTATACTGGATCAAGTGATATCTATAGGTCATTCAATAGTGGTTCAACTTGAAGATGTAAACCAATCTTTGTCAAGTGACATTTTCAAAATCTCCCAAAACTTGGCTCTCCGCTTGAAAGTCTTTTAGATATATTTCATTTTGCTTGCTTTTACTACTATGTGGCACTAATAAGCTTGAAGCGGCCGTCCAGTATTTCAATGGACCTAATTGACCCTCTTGAAGAGGAAAGCCAATATTTGTCAAATGACATATTGGAAAACTCTTAGATATTGTGTCTCCGGTTGAAATACTTTCATATATAATTTATTTTTCTTGCTTCTACTACTCTGTGGCAGGCATGAGGTTTAAGCGGTAATCCAGTATTTCAATTGACTTGGTTGAAGAGGCAAACCAATATTTGTTAAATGAAATATTTGAATGCGCTTGGAGCTCGTCTCTCTACTTGAAATTCTTTTGGATATAATTCATTTTGCTTGCTTCTATTACTCCATGGCACTCGTTAGCTTGAAGCGGTAATCTAGTATTTCAATGGACCTGCTTGAAGAGGGAAAGAAATATTTTTCAAATGACATATTTGAAAGCTCTCAAAGCTCGTCTCTTGGATACAATTCATTTTCTTTGCTTCTACTACTCTGTGGCACTCATCACGTTGAAGCATAAATCCAATATTTGAATGGGGTCCAATGACATGTTCGACATTGCTAAAAAACAATGATTCATTCTGCACCTATTTTTGTGAATAAATAGTTAAAAAGAGATGAGAAAAAGTGCAGAGAGAAGTGGTTGATGTTATAACCCTCAATCATGATATTCTTATTTCTCTTTTATTTGATTTGATATATTTAACTGAAACATAATTAATTTTGACTATTATTAATTTTAACTATCCACATGACATAGGAGAGGACACGGTTGCAGTCAATTAACCTTGGTTATTTACCGACATAAATTCTTACTAAGCTCTAGAATTAGTGTCACATATGAATAATTGGTGTTGTGGAGATCGATTTCCACGACGTAAATATAATCTGGAGGTGTGGGGATAAATTTCCATGATGCAAATCTACTATGTCACTGATTCCTTCTACTCCACTACTCTTTTCGTACCCTTCCTCTCCCTTGCCTTAACATTAGAGATGGGATTTGAGGTAAACAGGAGGATGGATGTGAGAGGATGAGGAAAGTCAACTCGATCCCACCTATCCAAGAGGATTGTTATGAATCCATAAAATAGAATGGGATGTTGGTAAAGTTGGTGTTGTTATATAGGCTACTGATGCTACTAGATAATTTTCCAAAAGATCTGGGTATGGATCTAAATCTATATATTTGACTGGGTCAACTACTTTGTGTACGACAACATTGAAAACGTGATCAACAATGTGAGGGACTGAACGAACTACTGAACAAACAACTACATAATCCACATGATCAACTATTGCTAGCAATATACCTAGGATCATGTCGTTTTGTTCATTCCCTTGGATGGATCCATTTTTATAACATCCATACACTAGTGTCTCAAGGAGGAATAACTTCTATCTAGTAAGAATTTATGTTGATTTCATCCATCTGTAGTAGCACAAATTTGGGTGTAATTAGCTTTTAGAAAAAAAATGGATTTTTAGCTCCAGATTTGTGTGTTACATTTAGATTAATATTAATGGCACTTTATAGAGCACTTCTCCTGCCTTCTAATGCACCAACATTTCTTTCCATTTTGGAGATCCAAACTATTATTTTTTTTAAAGAAAAAATCCTTATATTTGATATTTCTGAGAATGAAATCAACATATACATTGTTCAATCATGTATGAACTCAAGCCTCTCTCATTCTCTGCATTGTCTGCCAGAGTTAGAAACTAAATCCATAATTTAATGACTTCATGTAATGCCTTATAGACAAATATTCCATAAAAAGAAATCAATCATACATCTTACTTATCCTATGAATTTAAAAATAACACTTCTTACAATGGATCTGGAAAACCTCTACAAAAAACCGACATTTGGTACCGAAAGACCAGTTAAATACAAATTTCTTTTTGTAGCCGAAACGAGTGTGCCTTCTCTGTATTCATGTGAAGTTAAAAAACCATCCTGCAAGAGAGAAGCTTATTTAGACAAGTGATCTGTCTATGCCTTGAATTCAGAGTATACATGTGAAAATGAACTAATTTCAAAAGAGGCTTATATTTCTAGGACAATCTTCATAATTGGGAGCAAACTGAAATTACCAATATTACATCCCCATAGACATGATTTTTTTGAGTCCTCTTTCCTTTGCAATTTTGAACAAAATCCAAGGGGTATAGAATTCAAGTTGATTGTTTGAAGATTAGCCAACAACATACTTCAGCTTAAGGTAGTTCATAGAGTCAAAACACCCCTGCTCCACATATACCATGGTTTCCTTCAGTTTCTGCATCAAAGAAGCGTCATGGGCTTTCATGATCAATAAATGGCACTATTAAGATTCTAGGAGAAATCTATTTGATAAGTACTTCATTATCAACTCAAGAAATTCTAACCTTGCGTGCTATCTCTGAAGACGTGATAACCAAATCTTGAAAGATCATCTGATTTTGGGTTCCCCAAATACCATAAGCCAATAGGCAGGTGAGAGCCTTATATGTTGTTACTGCCTTATAATATAACTACTCAAGAAGCCAATCAACCAAAGTCATCTTTTCCCGTTTAGATTTTCCTAGTATGGCTTGGGTAACATCATTCCATACTTCTCTAGAAAAAGGATAAGTGATAGATAACTAATCGAAAATTTTCTCACTACTCTTGTAAAATATACATTTGTTTGTCACTACTTAGTTCCTCTTTTGTTCACTATCCAAGGTGAACAATTTATTTGCTAGGGCTAACCACAATATAATGATGTAGATTAGACATGGTGAAGAAATATTGGAGGAAAAGAGTTTAAAAGAAAGAGCCAAAAGAATAAAAATCCTATTCAACCCAGCCACACTAGAATAGCTACACAAATTATATACGGACATAATTTTCCATAAAATATGGAAGTACCTAACCTATTGGAAGGAAGAGGAAAAAGTAATGAAAGGAGAAATGCATCATAAATAAATTAAGTGCTAAAAGATATCAAAGAGGACATTGACATATATGAACCAAGGTCCACTAGAGAAAGTGCGAGAGGTGGGGGAAAGGGGAGGTATTATCTCAACCATGAATTGGTGGGTGAGAATGATTTGATCCAATCTACTTCTCATTGAAATATGCAAGGAGGCCACTTGTGCTTGGGTGTCATTGACTTTATTATGGGATTTTCTGGGTTGATCACACTTGTTCTTGTTAAAGTCGTAGCACTTTTGAACATTAAAGTTAGGAGCCATTAATATTAAAGTCACATTATATGGTGAATATGAGAGTGATGCAATACAATGTCAATATTGATGTTATAGGTTAAGTGGCTACTCTACCTATGAACAATGTGTGTGTTGGAGATGTAAGGATGAAAATTTATCATCAAATAATTATATTCTTCGTCCAGCATTGCCTTACGTCTATGTGTTTTCCTTGACCATATGGCTCTGATTTTGGTTGAAGATTATTCCCTTGAGATTTTTGTTGTTTTTTGGGTCACTATTTTTTCTGATGATCATGAGATTTTCCTTGACCTGTAGAAAAGCCCTCTCAGTTCAAGTACTACTTGTGTCTCTAAAATTCCATGATGGATTCGTGTACTACTATTTTTGTTGTCATTAATGATTTTCCTCAGCAAATAGATACATTTATTTAATAAATATCCAACTTACAAATGTTTTTTCATGTTTAGTTAGATACATGATGGATTTGCCTAAATTGATAAACAATCTTCGCATAGTAATGAAAGATATTTACACTGATGATTGACCTCATCAATGGAGAGGAACTTGTTGTAATAATATATTGAAAAACTAAAAGTTTTCTTTCTTATATTATTGATGGTGAATAATATATAGGATATACAAATATAGTTCATCGTCTAGCTGTCTTTTTGGGATTCTTTCCTTTTGTGTTAGATATAAAATGCCTTTTCATGTTTATTTCTTGATGCAAAACCAAATTTATATGGGACATTTTTCCTTTAGCAATCGCTTCAATTCATTACTGCATCTCTTCATTGGTTGCTACTACTTATCACAGTTGAGGTAATCAATCTCAAGAATTGTAAAATCTCTCTAGTGACAACATTTTAAACCAAGGATTAAATTCCTTGTGTCTGGTGTCGAGGAATGATATTCTATTATGTAGGTCCATGTAAGAGATATGAAATGCAGATGTTTGTGCATAGGTTGATTTCTTTGACAATTTACCATAGTGTTAATGTTTTTGGAATTCTATAGAAAATTTTGTCCTTGCACTATCAAGGTTCCATGTCCAATTTTGAAGTTGCAGTGGTTTAGTGAAATCTTTACAAATTTTGATGCATCCGTAAATGTTTAATTCAACTCGAGAAACAACATTTAAGTTATAGCATAGAAGCACCACTTCAACTAAAAAATGGTAGCAACATCAGGTTCAAATGGGCATGCCATACACATAATGCAGTGGGGCTTTCATCAACCACTAAATGGACACAAAGTGATTTGTTAATGGCATTCCATAATCTCCATGTAGAAATAAAGGACATTCTAATTAACTAAACAAGCTTATTAACTTCAAACATGCGTATTTGATTGAAATATTCTCTTAATTGCAAAAAATGCTAGGGCCTTAGGGGGACTTGTTTTAGAATCAACGACATTAACTATCTACTAGAAGTGTGGGACTTTAGAAAGGTATGCGTTTTATGATTTATTTGAGATGATTTAAGAGGATCCATGAAGGAAAAAAAGAGAATTTTGGATTTAAAACTACTGCCAAATTTTTTGATGCTTGTTTTCTTGAAGTAGATCCTCAAGAGTGATTTGTCATTTTCTTAAAGAGAGTAATTAAAATCTCACATTTGAAAACTTAGCGAAAAGAATTCAGGCATTTTCCCATAAAATATTACACATTTTTTATTAGTGAACTTTTTTGTCTAGAAGATATTGTCTTCACTTATGAGAGTTTTCATTCCACCTAACCATTTCAAGAAGATGATCAGTATCATTGATGTTTTAATTTGGGTTATTATTTATTAGAAGTTTAAGCTTGAAGGTTTGTAGGATTCCATTTCTAAGAAAGTGAATTTGAAATACGATGAAAGTTTGGACAATGATTTGTTAAAGATGGAATTGTTCACATATTTTGAGAGGAAACAAAAAGAAGCATAAGAAAATAATCTTAGAGTGATGAAAATAGGTTCAGAAAAACTTGACAATCATGAACTGAAACAATTTTTGTGGGACCTGTAGTTCAATACTATTGTAATCCACGAGGAAAGTCTTCTACAACATTTGGAAATGAAGTTTTGAATTCATGTGTTGTGAATATTGGTGCTAAAGTCGCATTTGTTTTGTGTATTAAGGATGGAGTCGCTATGCCAATAATAGGTGTGACTCTCCAGATATATCAAGGCATCTCTATGATCACAATTCTATGACAATGACCCTCAAGCAGGTTTGGTGCTATTTCTTATTTTGTTGGTGAAATAATCAATGACCCATATTGTCATGTGCCAAAAAAATATAGTGCGTTGTACTTGATAAAACAAGTACCTCATAAAGGAAAACCCTTTGTTACTAGTGCTAAAGTTCTATCATATATTCAACTTGGAAAATTTATCAAATTTCTCAAAATACTTTATAAATGACTTTTCTTTCTATTTTCCTTGGATCCTATCATTCTTTTCCATTGTCTCTATAGATTCTGAAGCAAAAATTCTTAATCGACCTACTTCTAAGGACGATACAGATTACATAGATCTTTGACTACTTAGGAATCACTCTAAACTCCATAATATTCACCTTGGGAACTTATATCTTGCACAATCTATTTATTGCTTGACAACCAAGAATATTCCTATAAGCGGTTATTATGACATAATAAGGCAACAAAAAAAAAAAAAAATTACATCTGAAGCAGAGTCATAGCATATTGAAATTTATGAAGTTTCTTTATCCTTAGGTTCATTAACTTTGTCACAATTGATGCAATGATAACACAATACAAAGCATCAGTGAAAGCTTCCATACCAAAAATTTTCATTGGGACAAAGTTAGAGAGCATATATTCCAACCTCCATTGAATCCGAACACAATATAGGAGCATTGTTTTTGAAGCTATGAAGGTATTTTCTCTACATTCTTATTGTTTGAAGTGAATTCCATAGGTATTTTACACAAATTACAAATTATATGAACTTTAGATAAGAAATCATTGGTGTTTAGACAATAAAGAAAGGTATTTTTTCAGAAATTACAAAGTATATGAACTTTAGATTGGAAACCATCATTGTTTAGATAGAAGCTAGTGAAAAATTGAAGATATATAGTTAAATATTAATCAGATCTCTTTTATTCCAAAATATTTACATAGGTGCATGGGAGGGTATATCGATGAGGAATCCCCTCCAAAATTTCTTATGGACCATTCTTAACTCCTTCCACACTATTTTATTCTCCTATTATGAAGGAGGATCTAAGCAGGTGTGTCTTTTCCTTTTGGGGTTGGGCCAAGATCTCTAATAGATCACAAATTGAACCCTTTTGTTTTGGGTGTGGCACAAGAATTGATATAGTTGTTCTAAATAGTAAGGTTCCTATACTGCATGAAATACATTGGATTTTATTATTTAAGGGAATCAAAATGATACATCAAGCACTTCCATCCCCAGTCCATGTAGTTGTGAAGTATTCAATCACTGCCACATAGAGAAATGAACTGATCATGATATCCACTACCAAGAGAGATGACAACTTGCTTGCAATGTTCTCCATTCTATTTGGAATGATTTTTCAACGAAATTTTCTTTCTTAGAAATAAATCACCATCTCCATATTTCCAGGACCTAAAATGTTAGTAATAAATTACGTTTAAATAGTAGGGTAATAGACAACTTGTATTCATTAAATTTGAAAACTTTACATGCTCTATCCAACAAACTTTAAATCTTTCCCTTACAAATTGGAATATCAATCCTGAAGCAACTTGTTCGCATATCTACAAATATTTGGATGTCTTCTGTAGTTTTCCTTGTTTTACTTAATACAATCAAGATGCTATTAAAATTTGAAGATGGACAATCCTTATTAAAAGAAATTATCAAGAAATTATTATTTCTCTTGAAATAGATAGATTCAACATTCTTTTTCAAAAATATGACTAGTGAGTCCTATTCCTTGTCATTCGTAAACTTGTTTGAGGATTGGTTTTCACAAGTCACTTAAAGTGGAGATTGTTCAACTTAGATTATGAAATAATACATTGAAGAACTCAATAACAATCCTCAACAACTTATTAATTAATTCATTATCTAATTCACTGTATTCCAGTAACACATAAGTTTCAAGAACCAACCATGAGATACCTACTCGAAGCTTTTTTATTAAATATTCCTAACACCTTTCTCACTCACCTACTCCCATCATATGATGGAGCATATACTCTTTGAAGTGTGCCTTCACCCCTTGTGATTGGGCAAAAATATCTACTATATCTTCAACCTTCCTCTTAAATAGCTAAAATTTTGTCAATAAACCCAACTATTCCATGAATATGAATAAAGTAGAAATACCCCTTGTATCTTACCTTTGGAAAATGCAACTTGAAAAAATATTTCTCCTAAAATAAAACATTTTCTTTTTTCTATCATTTGGGTGGTTGTAGTCGCAAATTAAGTATGCCAAAGTTAGTGGAATATGTGGTTTAACGTAGTTTTCCAACTAGCCGAGGAAGCATTTACCATCTTCATCCATACTAACATAGAAATTTTGTCTATCTAACCAAACTTTTGTTAAAGATTAGATGGGAAGAAATTGCAATAAATATGAACAAGAAGAGGAAAAATGGAATTTTGTATTAATAAGATACCTAGGAAATACAAGTCCCATGAAGTATATGTGTGTAGGGAAGACCATTTTCACTCTTTGTAGAATATGAAAACACTATGACATATGCTATGAGTGAAAAGTCATTGATATTTAAGGCTAAAGCAATAACCTAAGCATTGGTATCACAAGACTAGGAGTAGAGCTACATGTTTTTTCCTTGAGGTTACATCCAAGGGATGAATCCAACTTTGTTAACGGATAATGATATCATTATTGAATAGTAATGCTAGAAAATATATGTAGTTTTCCAAGACTTTGAATGCTCAAACCATACAGGGAAACCCTTTATCTCTTCTTCCACAATGATATGGAAAATATTCTAGGGTTCTTAGCACTTTCTGAATCTAGGACTTTCATTGGACTTAATCATATCGTTTTCATTCTTGATTCTTTGTGGCGAATCAAATATTTTCCTTATGAATGTTTTTGGAATCTGACAATTTACAATTCAACTTTGTTAGGTGAATTTTCCCCATCTTAAACTCATTTATTTTGATATTTTTCATGTGATAACTGAGACTCACTCATTTGTATTTTCTCAGCTATATTTATTTATAGATAAACAAATTATGTTGCTTAATTGTATTGGATCATGTCCCCTTTCTTTCCCTCTTTCCTTTTCCCCTACCTGTTAGCTTCGCATTTCATAGTTTTTTGATCATTCATTCTCAAACAATGTTGTCTTCTTCCTTCATTTTTTCCCCTTCTTGGCCAGTTGATTGCCACACCAGATCCATCCTTTCTTTCCATGATTTGATCCATATGACCCTTTATTTTCATCCTTACAACTATGCAATTACATGAACAATGAGAGGAGCATGACATTGATGAAGGCCTAAAGTGTTATTAAAGTAGCCATGCTCCACTATAAGTGATTCAATTACATTGGTGGTAAGTAGTGTGGTGTAGCATCCCTGCTCTACTCTGTGTAGATGGATAATATTCCTTTTAATAGATTTGAAGGAAACATATTATTGTGAGCTCCCTAAAATTTAGCATTGCATATCCCTTTGACAGAATATTTATTTCCTAACTACTAAGAAAGTCATCCTATAAGCCAATGTTCTCACATGAAGAATATACATTTTATATGGATGTCTTCAAACTAACTCTGTACAAATTTATAGTTTATATTTATCCATTTTGTCCATCTTAACTCACTTTTATCGTCTATTTTGATCTTTAGCATGTGACTAAAAGTCAATCAAGTCTTTTTCATATATGTTCAGTCTTGTTATCTTTGCATATAAACAGATAAATAAATTCCTCCTTTTATCATCCTATTTCCCTTCCATGCACAGTTGAATTAGTTTATTATACTAAATCAATTCATGTAAACTAGTTTACAAGCATGAATTTCTCTTGTTGTTTCTCCTTAGCAATGAGGTTGAATAAAACTTTGCCTCAAGAATAAAAAAAGTGAATATTTCTTTCACATGTCACCTCTTCTAAAAGTCAATGTCTTTTCTTTATATGAGTTTCTTCTCTTGAGGCTAATTCCTCTACTGCCAATTACAATTAGTCTACGACCTAAGACAAGCAATTCGAGCAATATTATAGACACAACTTGTGAAGAACATAAAACAATATCTGACCCAATTGAGTTAAATATATTGGACATTATATCTATGTTTAAGCGTAGTGGTAAGTTGTATGCAAAGACACCATCACTAACACTAATCCATGGAGATATTTTAAATTTAAATAATAGTTGTAACATTTCTTGAATAAAGCTAATAATTTTCAGAGTAGTCATTTAGGTAATAATCAAAGGATAAGGTGCTAGAATATTGTGGGCTAGTAAAATAGAAATAATTTACTCAATGAAAACTGTAAGAGAGAAATATGAAGCCTAAACTCATCTTGGACTTTGTATGCATCCAATCTAGAAAAAATGTGTAAAGTCAGGTTGCAATTGAGAGCCTTGATAGATCATGCTCGATCCTTGTATAGTTAATAAAAAGAAGAAAAGTTTCTCTAGTCTCACCATGATGCAAAAGTTGGATTCTATTATCAAAGAGTTGCTAATTCTCTTGAATATATGGTATGTTTCAGCGAGTTTGTAACAGACAAGGTTCGTATACTCACAAATATTCCAAATATCTGGAATACATTAATATCCATAATAGGACAAGTAATATTTGTATATAATAATGTTGAATGTAAAATTCATATCATTGGTTCCAAATGAGTTTTGAAATCCGATTGCAAGTTGGATTTCTAATCTTGGTAATTACTTGTGAGAGAATTATTATTCTCTTAGCATTTATTATTCTTCGTCAAACAATTATACTATAATAATTTTAATTATAAGAGATTACTAATTCATGTGGTTTCTAGCAAATATGCATCAGTGTTAGGATCCAAAGATATTGGGGTTGTCTTAGTTTTTGAAATGGATATTTTTTAGCATGTAAATAAAAATAAAAGAAAACATTCAAGGTGGTACATTTCGTCAGATAATTGGAAAGGTGTGTAAATCACATAGTTTTAGAAATAGTTCCAAAATACCATTTGTTTGCCATATTTGATATTTTTAGTGGGTATGTGGATTTAACATGCGAAAAGGATACTATGGGGTACAACTAGTTAAGAATGGTCCCATAATGGAAATGATAATAACCTAGATTTATATATTACTTTTAAAACCAAATTTCCATCACGTAAAAGTATGAATATCCCATTAAGTATGACCTAAAGATGATTAAAGTAATCTCACCTTTAGCCTAAGTACATGACAGAGTAATTTTTGAGGTGTAATGTTTTATTAGAGACATTGTTTGTTTGTTTTGGTTAGAAAAGAGTTTTTTTATTCGTTTTATGTGACTTTAAATTTATCATGTGTGGCATGTTGAGAATTGGGAAAGAATAATGTGTGACATTCATTTTGCAAAAATTGATATTGAATGAAAGGATATAGAGTTTAACCAAGCTACAATCTGCTTTGGTAAAGGCAGAGGAACATCTTATAATTTTTCCTAAGACTACACCATATACAAATTTTGAACATGAGTAATATATGGTTTTTTTTCTTTTGCATATATGTTGTTTTTTCTACCTCATTAAGGTCAATTTTTCTATTGTCCTACTTGATTGATACCTTCTCATGATAGCAAGACTTTAAACATGAATTAATATGTCTGTTAAACAAATCAGACTCAAAGTTTATATATATAAGATATAAAATAATGGAAATGCCTTGATTCGATTGTTACTTGACTATGACGTGGGTAGGTTATAAGAAATGAGATTGAAAAGGGGATGGGGAGAGAATGTAGAGCATATCTTGGATAGTATTCATTTGTTGTTGGAGATACTTTAGGTACCTGCAGCATCAACTTTAGAAATTTTTCTAGTAGGGATTCCTATGATTTTTAATGTTGTGATTCCTTTTCCTCATGATTATTTTGGGGAAGAATGCTTGAGGAATGCTAGAAAAGACAGAGGTAAACAAAATTTTTATAATTGCAATGTCCATTCCATGGTATCCCGTCTTTATTGTTTGGTTGCATTCTGAATGTTTCTTTGATTTTGTTTTTTTTTTTAAACCATGAAATTGGAAATACTTGGTATCATGTCCATTTAAACATCCAAAGGTTGAATATAAGATTAGTGTTACATCATATAGTTGAAATCCTTTTAGTTATTTAATGTTAACAAAATTTCATGACTATTAGAAATGTTTACTTTCATGTTGTTATTTGCGCACAAGTTGTCTATATACTTGACCAAGTTCATGCGTTAGAAATTGAAATGTGTTTTGAATAAAATGACCAAGCTTAAACATCACACCTCAATAATTTATTTTCACAAGTTATCTACAGTGTGAGCTTTTTAGCATGTAACTTAGTTGGCTTGATTGTGCGTAATATTTCTCTAAAGGTTGAATATTAAGTTACTAAGGTTTTCTTTCCTACAGTGACATTTTAATTTCTTTGTTTATAGAGATCATTTAACCACATAGTGTCCACTATCCAACCCAACTAAAGAAATATTGTTCTAGCTTCTTTCTTTTACGGAGAAAAATAGCATTTATATTGCTGATGTTGAGGTATATGTCGAATAAATATTTTATAGTCTAGTTAAACTTTATATTCCAATATTCATCATATTTCATGTCTTATACTCTACATTGTATCTTCTTTCATTTTAAGGAGAGGAACTCAATATTGATGGCAAGAAGTAAGAATTGAAGAAAGAGGATAACAATAACACTGGAGCGACAAATGAAAAAAGAGAAAGAAGAGAACTAGTCTAATGATACTCTTAGGTCCAATATCTCCCATAAGACACACAAATAAAGGTTGATGGTCAAGCCTTCAAAGTTGGTGTATTCACCTACAATGTCTATGAAGCACAGTGATAATGTTTTGAAGTGATGAAACAATATTTCATGTCTAAATTGTAATCCACCAATATTATGTTGGAAACTTATATTTTAATACTTGACATTTTATATAATATAATTTATGGTTGAAATTATTTATAGTTGCATGTGATATTATTTAGTATTGTAATTAACATATGTAACTTTGCATTTTCATACTAGATGAATATGCACATTGTATGTCATTCTTTTTATTTAGTCGCAAAATCATACTAATTAATTTGTGTTGATTAATAATGAACACATAAAATCAATCTAAAACTACTAAATTAGTAGTTCATATTGATTAATGATGAACACAAATAAAATGAATACACGGCTAAATTAGTCATTTATAATGATTATTAATGAAATTAAACGAAATGAATATAAGCTAATAAATTATTCATTTATAATGATTATTAATGAAGGTAAATGTAATGATTATAAACTACTAAATTACACATTTATATAATGAATATGAAACTACCAAAAAAATATAAATGAATATTGCAAATGATAAATTTGTGGTTACAAACGAAGACTAAGTTTTGCATTAACACAATTATTAGTATTTAATTTACAGTATATTATAATATGACCAAAATTTAGTCATGTTTCTTTGGTCATTAATTGGTTTCAAATGGTGACTAAAATTTGCATTTATATGACTATCAATGGCTAATTTACAATATCTTATAACACGACAAACATTTTGGTCATATTTCATTGGTCATTAATTAATTTTCTAGGGTCATCATATAGTAATATATTTTGTTGTATATTTGGTTATTAATTATGGCAATTAATGACTAAAGTAATTACCAAATTTATGACTAAATATATTACTAGATGATAAAACTGAAACAAATAATTAATGACTAAGATTAAAAATGACTAAATGATCGTCGCGTTATAAGATACTATAAATTAGTTACTATTGGTCACCGACCAAAAAATAGTCGTTTATATTCAAATTTTAGTCATTTTTTTAGTAACTAATTAGCCATTTTCTACTAGTGATGGGCAAGGTGACAAGATGACCCGTGGAACTATGAAGTGCATAGTTCGATCCATCTCGTACTATGCACTATGCAGTTTGATAGGCCAAGCCTGTGATTTGAGCCTTAGGATTGTGCGGTGCCCAGCTAGGAAAGGAAAAATCCAGCAAAGGAAAGAATAAATCTGCTTGGTGGAAGTGTGCAAACTGGGTAGAAGTGAATGATGATATGAGATTGAGTGAGAAAATTGACTAAGTGTGAATGAATCAATGATAGATAGAGTGCAAAAACTAAATGAACTAGAAGAGATTCAAATTGGCGAGGAAAGTAATCGCAATTGTCACCATTGGTGCAAAAACAAAGAAACCGATGTGACACTTGTGAAATTCGAATGGTAACATGAAAAAACACTTATACTAGATAAAATAAGTTGAAATGCGAGCAACCATGAAGAGAAACAAGAAAACACTCACACAAGTGAAATGACAAAACGCGACATAAAAGCAACAAAAGGCAATAGAAGCGAAACTCACCCAAAAAAGTGATGATGAACCTATCAAAGTTTCTTTGATCTCCTTGAGAATGTTATACCTCCAAGATTAAATGCCTAAATGAGATCCAAAGGCATTAATTAACTAGATTTGAGAAAATTAGGGTTTATGAAGTGCATGCCTATGATGAAGGACAAAGGCAACACTTGGCAGACACTTCTAAAAATAGTGATGTGCCATCTTAGAGAAACTAATAATAGATCCCTACTTCATAGAGATGTTTTTTTCCATTTATTTTTCTTTATTTTTGATGGGGGGAAACTTTCCATGCACACTTTTGGCAAATAATGTGTAGTTGTAGGGAACTAGGCAACTTTCCAGCTAAGTGTGCATTGCCTAGTTTCACATCTTAGTGAGGATTATGCAATTTCTAGGATTAGTGTTGGGTTGCCTTCAATGACTGCATAGTTCCTAAGCTCAAGGCTGACTACCAGTCAGGACTGTAGAAATCATATCATCAAGGTTGCTTTCCCTCAGGGATTTCATAGTTTCTGGAGAATAGCCCATAATTGTTGTGAGACCAAGTTGTGAGATCATCTTGTGACTTAGAAGAATTATCTAAGTAAGAAACACAAGCAAAAATGAAAAGATAAGTTTGATTCGAGGCATGAATACATGGATTAGTGCAAGATGAGTTCTTGTAGATAAGAAGGGAGGCTCTAGAATCGAAGCATACGTAAAATTTTAGACGATGGTTGTAACCACTACAACACCATGGTAACATCATACGTTAAATTTATTGTTGGTGTAATTATACATATAAATTTTGCTTGTATTTAGATATTGTATAAATTGGCTATTGTCTATACACATAGAGGTAGTGTAAGCAGCGGTTTAAATAATTTAGATCTGCATGTGGATAAATGTTGTATCAAGATTCAGCTAGTGAGGGAAAGAAATTTTACCCAACGAGTCTTTAAGTCAAAATTCTCAGAAAGGAACCTTGTCTGGAATTTTTGCACCTAAGGGTAATATGAATGTCTAGATAACCATGGCAGAAACTTGTTATAGTTTCTTATCTCAGACAGAGGCCCAATATTTTGACTTCGGGATTATGAGGCTAACTGATGCATATAAATCACCTCGGTGAAAGTAGGCACTTTTACCTTCAATATATGAGTTTCAAAAAATTCATAATTAAGTTGTTTCATTCCCTTAAGAAGAGGGAATTGCCAGTCTTGAATATATACATATATAGTTTTGGTGGTTGTAGATAACCATGGATTCCAAAATAATAATTGGTATTGAAACTATAAACAAAAAAAATATACACAGCCTAGAAGACATGGTTGGTAGTAACTCACACTTAATCACAATATAAGGGAACGAGAGAGGGTTAGCAAGCCCTATAAGATAAGTAATCATGCTAGGAAATGAATTATAATTAAGTGGAAAACATATTTCAATTAGATATTAGATCTGATTCATTTAGTTGATTAAATAACTTAACACCATGTATATGTTATGGTCACCACGGTATATAGAGATGCTTCTCCTGAACGTATTCGTAGAGTGAAATATAAATACACCATTCGTTCTGTTATATGAAAAAGTAAATTTCCAATCAGGAAATAAGTTAACCAAAATTGTGCATGCTAGCTAGGCATAGATATATACTTGGTTGCAAAATAACTTTTTTGAGCCCAAATCTATTAAAAAGAACGGATAAATAAATTTTCAAGTGGGTTATTTAAAGAATACCAGTAAATATTTCTCAACGTCAAACAAATGATGAATTTTAAATTTTACATCAAATAATAAGCTCAATATTTTTTTGGTGGCACATGAATTAAATAAAATTTTTAAATGAAAGAGATACAAAAAAACTATCAGAAATAAATACATATTAAAATGAAAGTTATTTGATTTGTAATAAATCTAACTATTTTTTACAGGATTCATGGTAGATTAACACCTTGCTTCATCAATTCCACTACATTTCCAGTAAAACTAAATAACCCATGCCAAAAAAACCACCACGGAACATGAAAAAAATAAAACAACCTATCTCATATAGAAGTATCATGATATCATAGCTTACACAAAAATAAAATAGATTACCTCAAGGGTATAAATTTTGAGAGTAAAATTGTACAATTATCACTTCACTAGGAGCACCAGGAAGTATTTTTGTGATGGATAATAGGAACCACTTAAAGCCATGTAACAAAAATTACAAGCTAGAGAAAAACCCCATTTTGGAAGTCTCATAAAACCCATCCCTATAGTAGATGTGTTGAAAAGTGATGTAGTAATGTGAGCATTATTAGTCGGTGAACCTCCATCTAAGGTGGAATGAGATAAAGAAGTTAGTCATGAATATGGTCTCCATACCTCTGAGAGGGCAATAAACAGGAAATAAATCTATTAAACATAAGGGAGATGGTTTTCTTAAAATACAAAAGCTTCTCAACTTCGACTACAAGCCCAAATTAAGCGAATATAAAGACCTACATGTTACACGAGCTATCTCGGAGGTATTTTCCCTTTCCATCTAAATATGGGTGAATATAAGTACCCAAATAAAGAATCTTATCACTGAATATAGTCTAGAAAAGATCCTATTTTAAAGGGAAAAGGATAATCAAAATTTAAGATGGGTATGAGCTATGAGCACCTGATAGAGGAACTAAATGAGTAGGTGTTGTATGAACCCATAAAATTGATTGGCCTTATTCAAAGCATTAAACCTAGAATAAGAAGCAACTCTAAGTTCTGATGCATTCTTCCCCTACATAAAGGAAAACCAGAGCCTTAGTTGTCAGGCAAGCGTATTAACGGGAAAAATAATGTATGCAAACCACATCAAAGAAAACAAAAATAGATTAAGGAAACCCTACCTCTAAAGTGTGAGTAGACTTTCTCTAGTAGAATCGGTTATTGGGCATTATGATGTTGGTCGTTGGAATTGGAACCTAAAAGGGACAAGATGTGAGTTTTACTGCAAACCACACTACCATTTTCTGTGCTATAATAACAATGAAGTGGCATACACAGGGAAGCATGCAAACCTTAAAAACTATAATTAACCATTTATGCACCTACAGAACCAAGGAATGTCACACAAATACATGGTAAACTAGGGCCCCTATTCGGTTTCACTGGTGTTCACTTGGCATCACTCATAGGACGAGTTTCACAACAAATGACAAAGGAAAAGGTGAATAAGGAGGTTTATGGTTTGAGATATGAGCGAATAACCATTGGATTCCTCAAAGCATCATAGTCGTCCATGAAAAACTTGGCCCACACCCCATGTGATGTGCATATGGTGCTTGATGCATTGGGCCAAAAGGATTGGTCGCTCGACTCCCCACACCATCCGCCTTCTACACCATATGGTTTCAATCATGGAAATTTTAAACTATGTACTACGAGATAAAAGCCTTTGGAATGATATATAAACAATATATATGTACCATTATAATTTTCTCTAGGTTTACGTTATTAAGATGTATAATGATGAATGAGAACTTTGGTTGACCATGCATTCAACATAAATCATGGTCAAAGGACTATAATAGTAACTGGTATGATGAATTTTAAAAAGTCACAAATTTTCATTTAACCCTAATTTTATTGAATAGGGGGGAATATACCATAAATAAAAATAAATTTACATAGAAAGCCTATCTGAAGTCGTAGTGGATATTTCTACTAGGGTAAGGCATAGAGCATATGTAAAGTCTGGAGCAAGGTATGCAGGAAAGGTAAGTACATCATAAATAAGTTCAATTTTAATATGTGGTAAAGCTTATGATTATTTTGTAAGTCCTTTCATTAAAAAAAACAAATATGGAATGGCTAATATAAAAACAAGTAACTAGCAGAAGAAATTATTTCTTGTTGTTAATAAAGATGCATAAAAAAATAAAATAGAAAATTGAAGAGGTATGTGACAGAAAGAATATATAGATCAACAATACAATGAATGGGAGTTTGAAATTAAAAAATAGGAATCTCTAGGCCTACAACCCTTCGAATAGATGAGCCTCAAGTAGTGAAATATGTTGATAAATTAGCTCCCATGTAATATGATCGCCATAATTTGTTGCAATGGATTAGAAGTATGGCTTATAATTTGGAATTGCCACCAACTTCACGTGTACATATAATAAACAATGTGTTTTTCTTAAGTAAGTGAATTGGTTATAATATATTAGTCCATACACTTTTAACAAGGGTTAATGAAGAACATAAGATTATGCTAGAACCAAAAAGACTCTTTGAAGCATGGATTAAGTAACTACGAAATAAATTGATTACTCACTACTGATCAAAGTGGAAGAACATACTAGTAAGAGAGGTGGCATTGAGGAGAAAACTTATCTATAAAAGAGTGGTACGTTAATACCTACAATTTAGTTATTACATTTATATTGTCATTATATTGTTGTCAATATTGTTCCACTATTCACCACAGACACGTAATTGTAGTATGATATGATCTTGTACGTTTATTATATTATGAAGGATGTTTTCTCCTCAAATAGTTTTGATTCATTTTTCTCTCTAATTCTCAAAGGCATGGAGTTATTTTATTTATCTATGTATGCTAATTCAGCATTTTGTAACTTTCTTGACCTCAAGTTGCACGAACAACTCCTAGAAACTATGACATGAGCACTATTATTGAAGTATTTAGCATCTCAGCAGAATGTATGTTTTTTAATGAAATGTTTTCTATCACGGATGGGTGTCAAATTCATTGATATGGTCATGGGAGAGAAATAAGTATACGACCATATAAATTTCCTCTTAAACTAAAGCATAATGGAAAAGTTTAAGATGGCCCCTGCCCTCAATTTCAATGAAAAATGCCTCTAATTTGCAGCACATTCTCTCTCATTGTTATCTTTTGATTATAAGTGGTTTACTAGCAAACATTATGATGTGTTAAATGACCATAATGGGTCTTTACCTCTTGACATTTATTGTATGCATAATAATGACCCTTTGCATTTATGAAAGCTTCTTAAGCTCAAGAGTTGAGAGAGGCACATTGAAACACCACATAGGACCTGTATATGGAATATTTTGCCTCTAAATCAAATATGGTTGATATATGTCCATTGTAAGAGATATTTAAAGGCCTTATGTCCTAAACCATAGGAAAAATGTAAGCAAGGGACTTAAGCATGAAAATGAACCTTCAATTCATCAATAACTCTTTACAAGGGCAAGAGGATGAAAAATTCCATAAATATTAGGTATTTTACTCTTAATTGGTATTTCAAGTGCCATAAAAGAATTTTGTGGAAAAAAAAAGCCTAAAGAGCTGGACTATGTCTAATAAAGAAAAATAAATTTATTGCCATTAAAAAAAGGTTTTGGTGCTAAATATTTTCTTGTAAAACTTATCCAAAATAATATGTTATACATTTTCTTTCATTTACTGAATACAAACAAAAAACATCCTTTACGAATAAATGCATTTTTACAAATTAAAATGGTAATTGATATTTTTACTTTAACTCTACACGTCAGATGGGCTTATTGCTTTACATTTAACATGATAGATTAGATTTTATAAGCAAAATTATACATTTTATAGCTATATTATTAATTTCCTTAAATATTTGTTTTCAGTGTATGATGCGCAAATATACTTATTTAAAAAATATATATATCAAAATCGTAATTTAAAACTTAATGTAATATCTCATATTTTTTACTTTTATTAATTTCAAATATATTTAAAATCAATATTTAGAAATATGCAAAAATATTACAAAACTCTTTAATAAGTACAGGTTATTTATTCCAAAAGCTAATTCTACTAAAATTCAGTATCCATGGATGCATTGTAAATTGCAGTGCCAATGGATTCTTCGAAATGTGCAAACGTATGGTTCCATTCCGTTTGCAAACGTATGTGTGAGGGATTAATGAGACATCACCGTTATTTCTTTATATGTCGGCTAGTAAAAATCATTCTGTGAGTAACATTTCTCCAAAAGTTTTTGTTGTATATACAAAACCAACTAAACCGGCCCCATAGATTGGTAACTAAAGAAGTGAGTAAGGTTTCATTGGTTTGGTCTGTTTTTAGTTCCGTAGAACGATCTTCTGTAAACAAAAGTATCAAAGGACATGGCAAAATCACAAAATGGAAGCAGCAATAATGTACCTAATGATTACAGGGATCTAGCTATGGAAATATTTGGAAGGGATAATAAATATGTTGAAGAAAAGAAGCCACGGGGCCAAAAGGGTTGTGGTGTACAATGGGCATCATCAGAACCTGCCACGATACCAGTAACAGAGCAAAGTGATAGCGACATTGATGTGTGCGGGGATAGTGAGCGAGTCCAACAGCACTTCATGTCAACCATATTCTTCAGATGCATGAGACAAGCGAACAGAGATGACTGAGAGTTGGAGTCATTTTCTGATTATGTGAATGTACGATGAAATAGGAGAAATAGGAGCCGAATCCGACGTTAAGATGGTAATGACAGGAAACGCTGATATTATTTTATTGCGATTGGAGCCGCCGAGACGGAAATGTGTTCAACCGCCAAATAGTATAGAGTGGCAGGTTTTCGGATTCTCGACGGATGTTGCTGCGCATGGAGATGGACTCCCCTTCCATACAAGTTAGGGTGGAATGCTTTGAATTCCAGAAGACTTTCCTGCTGGCGGCTGCGATCTCAACTCTTGACTCTTCCCTATGCGCAATTTGCAATTGTGTTGGCGAAGGTGATGGTGAGGGTGAAGGATTGCTTTGCGCAATTTGTCATGATATGCTTTTCATTGGCGAGCCCGCAAAACAACTGCGCTGTAGTCATATTTTTCACGGACATTGCATCTTGTAATGGTTTTATACTCGTCTACAATGCCCGCTATGAAGAAACGAGTTTCAGCAGTAGCTCTGCATGAATGTATCTCTCTGAACTTTTATAAAGCGCGTCTCAGATAAAGCTTATGTGAATTTTTTGTACTCTTTAGTCAGAGAGGAGACTGCCGGAGAGGAAATCTTACCATTAACCAAGGTATTGTTCATTATGGTACTTGTGGATCAGATATATCTTATTGGGTGAATCCCTATCTTCAACCATGTTTAAAATTAACAAATCGCTTGACCAAACATAACTTATGAAAGATTTTAATTCTATCGCTTGACCAAACATAACTTATGGAAGATTTTAATTCCTTTTATTACTTTCTATGTGTATAAGTTATTAATTTCCATATCTATTTTATTTTTAATTTATATTATTAACATATCTCTGCATTTTAAATGTCTCTCATCACAACCATTCACTCATTTTATACCTCATAGATTTATGTTTAGGATGTTTGAAGACCCACGCGACGAGAATAAGTGAATCTTTCAGACCACATTATAATAAGAATAACAATATTTTTAAATGAATTCTTAAAAAATAATTATAATACTTTATAGAAGGGATTATTTTCAAACAATTAAGAATTATGTAGTCAATCGCATAAAAAAAGCTTTCGACATTTACTTCAGTTATCATCTTGTTCGTGCTATCTTGAAATTCGTTTTAAACTTTGTTGCAATTTTATAGAGATTAATGATATTATGCCTTTCTTGATTTATTGTTTAAATTATAAATATTTTTTTTAAATTTTCAAAAGCTACCTGCTATCATGTTGGCTTAATGGCTCATCGAGGATGGCATCTACATATCATAATCATATGTTCTTTTTCTTATATTTTGAAATATGAGAACTTTAGGTAACCACATATGTCATGAAGATTAGTCAAACTCAAATTCCTTGGTGAAGTTGCGTATACACGCTGGCTCGACACTTCCATGTACAGTTGGTTCAGAATAGTTTTGCAGAGTTTAGTGTTCTGCTTTGTGTTCTTGTGACTCCAATTTGTTGACAGGGTTTCAGTGATTCAGTATTGGGTGATTCAAAGATTGACGATGCGAATGTTGATTGATTGTGTGCTTTAATGATATTTATGGGTCTAGTATGAAAATTAGATGAAAGGTGGCCTTCAGATTATGATGTTGTGGTCCATGAGTATTCAGTCTGAAAATTTATGAAACGAGGTACCTGGAGGAAGAAAGAGAAGGTTGTAGCGTTTTGTAGGTCGACACCTATGTACTAGTACATTAGCTAGTACAAGAGCTAAGGGGGTGATATCTCCCTTCCAGTAGCAGCTGGAAAATGAGTAAAGGTTGGAGTATTTTAGTAGGCCGACACCTACCTACTAGTAAATGGATCAGCTATTACAAGAGCTAAGGGGGTTGTAGCTCCCTTCCAGGAGAGTTTGGAGACCGAGAGAAGGTTGTAGCCTTCTGCAGGTAGAAGCCTATGTACTTGTATAAGACTGCACTAGTACAAAACCATTTTAAAAGAAGTTTCTTATGAAAAAGAAGATTGGGACGACTTGTAGCAGGTTGTTTTCACCCACATTGAGTTTCCACCTTACATCATGGTGTTCATGTGTGCTTCTTGTGTGTGATGATCTATTCTATTTTACTGCTCCTGTTTACTGTTCATATGGTTAATAATGTTCTGATGCACTCATTAAGGATCAACTAATTGAATCATAAGTTTACTGGATATATGCTTGTTGCATTACACACAGTTGTGTATACACGCAGTTTGCCTTAACTGAAGTAGCGTATATGAATCTTAATATGGAAATGAAAATTTTATTTTGATTTAATAATACTGATTCAATCCCCCCTCTCAGTATTATTTCCAACAATTGGTGTCAGCGCATGTCCTTTGGTAGAAGATTGATCGCTTGAAGGAGATCCGTAGATCAATGGGAAAGAAGCTTAAGAAAGAAGCGCCTAAGAAGAAGAAGACATCTCAGAAGAGCTATGACAGTGGGAAAATCGATTGGGGAATATGTGGAAGAAGCACCTTAGATTCAAAATCACTTCAGAATGGAGATGAACAAGCAAAAGAACTAGCAGGTATGAATTTGTTATACTCTGGTGATACATTTATCCATCCATTTGAAGATGATGAAAGTGATAGCGAAACAACTAAATTTTCTCTTATGGGTGAGTAAGAAAGATATCAAATAGAGGTAAAATTTAAAAGGCTTACATACAAAATTAGAGATCAACGAGATCTATTGAACAAAAGGGAATGTGCCTTCAAAGAAGAAGCTACCAAACTAAAAGATCAACTAGAGGAAGTAAACAAGGTAAGGAATTTATTCGAGGACAAGGAAGATTAATGTCAAAAGTTGCAGGATGAAGTAACATCGTTAAGAATTGAAGTCAATGAAAGGAGCACAACAATCAAGAAACTCAGAGATAGATCTAGTTATTATGAAAGTCTTGAAGCTGCGATCCTCTCGCTAAAAGAAGATCTTGAAGAATCAAATAAGCAGAATAAAGAACTACTCCAAGCTCTTGAAAAACAAGAAAATGAAGTTCTTGAACTAAGACATCAGTTGTAAGAAGGAAGAAAAGCTGAAGAAAACATGAAGAGGCAATATCATGAAAAGGAGGAGCAACATCAGGTTGAGGTAAATACTCTTAAAGATAACTTCGAAGAAATGGATAAGATCTTATGATTTCAAGATAGTACTAATATCTTGGATGATATTCTTAGTAGTCAAAGGTCCCCTGCTATAAAAATTGTACTTGGTTTTTAAGAATCTGTTGAAGATGAATCTAGCTCACAAGGAGAGGCAAGGAACTCTAATGTAAAATCTAAAATAATCAACAAGGAGATGAGAGGACAACCCCATCAATAGCCAAGGAAAGAAATTCTTGAAATAAAATATTTTACTCCTCTAATGAATAATGTTGAATGTTATGTATGTCATAATCTTGGACACGCTGTAGCCCGATGCAGAAGAAGAATGGTTCAAGACCATCACACAGAAATATCATCACGTTGCAGGTAGTTTAAGGGATATTGTTTTTCTTACAATATGTTTGGTCACAGAGCTGTTGATTGCTACAGAAAGAATATGAAATATTTAAGATGTTATGCATGCAACAAGCTGGGACATATAGCAAAGGAATGTAGGAACAAAGTATGGACACCATACCAAAAGGAGAAAACATCATCACAGTTGAAGATATGGAAGAAGAAGGAAGTACAGTTAGAAATATGTGGCACAGCACAATGTACAGACATAACAAACTCAGGGGGAGTTGAAAGTGTAAAACATTAGTGTCCTAAATCTCATACGCAAGTTTCATAAAAGAAGGTCATGTATATACGCGATTTAGTTACTACACAGTCACGTATATGTTAGTTTGAGGAAAAGCAGTAGGGACATGCTCAGGAAAAAGGGTCTGATATGATTCAATCGATTATTTGCTCTGTTTGATAATGGTTACAATCTGCTAATGATGTGTGGAAATGTCTTGACACTTTTAATATGTTTAAAAGTATTTTGATCCTAAATTAATGTTGATGGTGCCTTGATACTTCTTGCTGATATATGCATGATCTCATCTAATAGTAAGCAAGATGGCACAGGTTCAGGGGGAGCATATGCTTTTAATAATGCATTGTTGGCATTATGGTTAGTAGTCCTTGGTGATAATGCTTATATGGCTAAATGATATATCTTGCTATGATATGGTTATGAGTTGTCCATGACAAAATTTCATATGATTCTTGGGGTTACATAGTTGATGTTCAGATCAGATTTGTGGTTGATTCTCTGATGATGCATATATGGTGCTTACATGGTGATATTCATAAGGATAAGGAGAAGTACAAGTACTTGGTGATGAGTCACTCATATGATGTTGTCATCATATGCATAAAGATCATATAATACAGTTATGATGTAGGATTCCTATAGTTCTTGGTGTTCACATGGATGAGAATTGTTGCTGTTGATGATATAAAGAAGTCTTGACAAATGATCTTGAGCTCAAGATACATAGTGCTGGATACATGAATGATTACTCTAAGTTGCATTGTTGGAGACATGATAATGATGAGTTCTTATGATGATAGGTTGATACTTACATATGTTGATTGATGATACTTGGATCAAGCAGATCTTGATGAGACGACTATGGTGTTTTTCACATATGATGTAATGTGAATGATTTTGTATGGCATATGCAGAATTCTGTTCAAAAGGATGAGCTGATATCTATATGTAGACATACCTTGTTATAGGTTGAGGACTTATACACTAATGGACATATACAGGTTTCTGGTCTAGATGTTGTTGACAGATGCTTATGAAGCAGATCATACAATGTGTCTGATAGTTGTTGATGACTATCATGGTCTTATTTAGATGTTTGGTCTCTATTATAAATGTTATGTAAAGGTCATATCAAGACTCATGATGTAATCATTTGTCTCTATATATTGTGGTCTTTTGATGAATCCCCTTTGGTCATATGATGTAATTTGTAACCCCACTATGCATGGGAAAAATGATGTAATATTTCAGTCAATATTGGTATATCCCCACTTGGTTGGGAGATGGATGTATGTATGAGTCTTTGGTGATATGAACTTCATTTATAATAGAGTCATGTTCTTCTAGTAGAACATCTTTTTGCAGACCTTGCTTACAGTCAGTGGGAGCATGAACAACACACTTCAACAGAGCAAAGAGTTCAGCATGTACTCAGAGGGAGCATGGACATATTGGTACACCTTGCCATATACAAAGGGGAAGCTCATTCAGAGATTTCAGCAGGTACTCAGGGGGAGTATGGATAGCGGCATGTTTATCAATGAAAGAGAATATCTTGGTCCGACCTTTGCCCTTGATGTCAAAGGGGGAGAGTGATTTGGTGTTGTTGCCATCAAGTCCAAAGGGTGAGATTGTTGGCATTATGATGCAAGTGTTGTACTTGATGGCAACCCACTCATAAAAAACAACTCACTTATATATAACTAGATGAATCTACAGAAGAGATATCAGATGTGATAGAATACATGGGATGTAGGACAGCTCAAAGGAATCAGATGACAGTTCTCAGTACGACAAGTTAGCTTTGCCATCAAGTCCAAAGGGGGAGATTATTGGCATTATGATACAAGTGTTGTCCTTGATGGCAACTCACACAGATGACAAATCATAGTGCAGCAGGTTAGTAGCAAAGAGTTGATGATCAGACTACAAAAGGATGTAGAAAGAAGAGTATATACGAAGGTTCACTATATACCAAGTTGCGTACATATGCAGGTTCACTATGTACCAAGTCGCGTATATTTGCAGGTTCGCTATATACCAAGTAGGCTATACACGCAGGTTATACACTATATACAAAGGCGTGTATACACACGAGATTGCTAATCAGAAGTCGCGTATGCGTATGCACGCACTTTCATGCATGGAAAATCATGTACAAGTGGGAAAGCTTATTTTTGGGTCCATAGTATTTAGACCTATGGTTTTGGTCCTTGGTATTGCATCCAAAGTGTTGAACCCAAGTACTACGTCCCTAGTATTGGTTCTCAATGGTTTTAGACCATGGTATTGAGTAAGGCGTAAGACTATAAAAGGAGAAGAAGATCATTAGGAAAATGTATTGATAAAGTCTTGAATATCTGATGAAGTATGAGATCCAGTATGCAGGTTATGGGTTCACGATGCATTGCTTTATCTAAGCTAAGGAGGAATCTCAACGGTTGAGGGAGAACAAGATGTAAGGATAGGTCAGAATCTAATGGCTTGGAATGAATAGTCTCTATATGGTTTGATCTTGTTTAGTCTAGATCTATGTACTAACGCATGTAATGTTCTGTAAATGTTATGATCTGGGTATAAGTCAAGTTTGGAATAGCTGCAAATAATGAATGAGTATTTACAAATTTATACGCTGGTTGACTATGATAAAAGAGCGTACATACGCAGGTTAGATACATCTAAGTAGCGTATACCATATTAGCTATGATGTTTGAAGTTACAGGTGTTTCTGGTTGTTGATGAGTTCTGATGACTGTTTACTGGTGTCAGTATTCTGCATATTTAGATTGGTTGATTATGTTTAGCTTCAGTATTGATGGATGAGATCTATAATGGTTCAGGATCAGAATGACTTATATTTATGTGATCTGATGAACTAGATCTGGTTCCTAACATATATATTATCTTTGTATATGTAATGATCTGGGTATGTTTGAAGTCAGGAAGTGTATCGAAGTTATAAGTAAGTAATTAATGACATATACACTGGTTCGCCTTGGTGAAGTTGCATATACACGCTGGTTCGACACTTCCAACTAGTGTATGCACTCTAATGCATGATTTTTGATGATACAGTTGGTTCAGAATATTGTTACAGAGTTTAGTGTTCTTCTTTGTGTTATGGTGACTGCATTTTGTTGATAGGGTTTCAGTGATTCAGTATTGGATGATTCAGAGATTGATGATGCCAGTGTTGATTGATTGTGTGCTTCAATGATATTGATGGGTCCAGTATGAAAATTAGATGAAAGGTGGCCTTCAGATTATGATGTTGTGGTCCATGAGTATCCAGTCTGAAAATTTATGAAACGAGGTGCCTGGAGGAAGAAAGAGAAGGTTGTAGCCTTCTGTAGGTCAGCACCTACGTACTAGTACATTACCTAGTACGAGAGCTAAGGGGGTGATAGCTCCCTTCCAGTAGCAGCTAGAAAACGAGTAAAGGTTGGAGCATTTCAGTAGGTTGGCACCTACGTACTAGTAAATCGATCGGCTAGTACAAGAGCTAAGGGGGTTGTAGCTCCCTTCCGAGAGAGTCTGGAGAATGACAGAAGGTTGTAGCCTTCTATAGGTAGGAGCCTGCGTACTGGTATAAGACTGCACTAGTACAAAACCATTGTAAAAGAAGTTTCTTATTAAAAATAAGATTGAGACGACTTGCAGCAGGTTGTTTTCACCCACATTGGGTTTCCACCTTACATCATGGTGTTCATGTGTGCTTCTTGTGTGTGATGATATATTCTATTTTACTGCTCCTATTTACTGTTCATATTGTTAATAATGTTCTGATGCAGTCATTAAAGATCAACTAACTCAATCATAAGTTTACTAGATATATGCTTGTTGCATTACACATAGTTGCGTATACGCCCAGTTTTCCTTAATTGAAGTAGCGTATATGAATCTTAATATGGAAATGAAAAAGTTATATTGATTTAATAATACTGATTCACCCCCCCTCTTAGTATTATTTCCAACACTAACATGCCCCTCTCCTTCAAAAGAGTGTTGTCCTCAATGCTTGAGTAGTTCTAGATGCTTCTATATAAAATTATCATCGTTCTGTGTGGAACCTTCAATGGGAAAGTTCTTCCACATGGTGAGATACCCTGAAATTGTTCAATTTCGTAGCTGTCGAGTTATTGTTTCTTTGACTGCTTTTGGTCCAATATGATTTTTCTTCCTCATCAAGTTCTGGCAATATTGTTTTAACTGGAAGCTTATCACTTATAACCTTCTTTAAGAATGAAACATGGAAAACTGGGTGCACTCAGGAAGTTGCAAGAAGCTCCAATTTGTATCCCATAGTACCTATCTTTTGCAAAACCTTGTGCAACCCATAATACTTTGGTGATAATTTATTATCCTTGTTAGCTTGCTTGAGGGACATTTGTTTATATGGTTGTAGCTATAGGAATACCCAATTACCTACATCAAAACTTCTTTTGCTGCAATGTTGATCAACCCTATTGTTTCATTCTATTCTACATCAAGGTGAGGTTATCCTCTAAGAGTTGGAGAACTTATTGTTGATGCTCGATGTGATCCTCCAATGCTTGAAACTTAGAATTTTCTCTTAAATATGGTGTGATGGATGTTTGATGATATCCATAAAGTGCCATAAATTGGGTCATTTTTGTTGCAGTATGGAAGGAAGTGTTATACCACCATTCAACCAGAGGCAAGCATTTGACCCATTGTGTCTGTTTATCAGATACAAAGAAACAAATGTATCCTTCCAAAAATTTGTTTACTATCTTTGTTTTCCCATCAGATTGAGGATGATAAGATGAGCTATGAGCTAACTGAGTACCAATATAAGAAAATAACTATGTCCAAAAATTTCCAATGAAAATGGGATCTTTATCACTTATAATAATCTTTGGGTTTCCATGTAGCTTTTGAATTGTTTCCATAAATGCAGTAGAAACTGTACTCGCTTTAAATGGATGAGATAATGCTCAAAAGTGTGCATACTTGGTAATCCTGTCAGTTACCACCATGATAACACTCTTTCCTTCGGACTTGGGTAATCCTCTGTTAAAATCCATTAAAACGTCCTCCCAAAGTTGGCTTGGAATGGATAAAGGTTGTAATAGCCCTGGGGTCTTAATTCTTCCAAATTTATTTTGTTGGCAAACAAAACATTCCACCACAATCTTTTGAATATCTGATTTAAGGCCATCCGAAAGAAAATCCTTCTTGACCCTATGGTAGGTTTTCAGAAATCCTGAATGCCCTCCTAAGGGATAGCTGGGAAATTCACTCAGAATCTTTTGTTTGTGTTGGGAATTCTTACATAGGTATAACCGATCCTTGTACCATAACGAAACATTTTTCCAGCTAAATGTATCAGATGTACTGGGATGTTGTTGTATCTTTTGAATGAGTGCCCACACTTCCTCATCATTCTTTCATTCATCCCTTGCTTTGTTTATCCAATCTAGTTGGATAATAGAAATGAAAAAAAGAAATGCTTCCACATCCTCATCCTTTCTTGAGAGTGCATCTGCCAAAACATTTTTCTTCCCTTTTTTGTAGATGATTCTAGAGTCATAACCCAACATATTTGTGACCGATTTTTTCATCTCTTCTGAAGATAATATCTGTTCTAAAAAGTATTTAAGACTATCATGATTTGTTTTTACCTTGAAGTGTCTTCCCATTAGGTAGGGTCTCCATTTCTTAAGTGGATGTAGTATTGCCAACATTTCCTTCTCATAAATAGCTTTGTGTAAATACTTTCCTTTGATTGGATGACTTTCGAAAGCAATGGGTCTTTCTTCTTACATTAAAACAACACCAATTCCATTTCCTGAGGCATCACATTCCACAATAAAGGTTTTTGTGAAGTCAAGTGTAGCTAAGACTGGTGCTTGGCACATTGCCTCTTTAAGAATTTCAAAGCCCTTCGTTGCTTCTGGAGTCCATGAAAATGCATCTTTCTTCAATAATGTTGTTAGAGGTGTTGTTATTCTCCCATAATTCTTAACAAACTTGCGATGATACCCTGTCAGCCAGAGAAATCCTCGTTAATGCTTTATGGATGTGGGGATTTTCCATTCCTTAATGGTTTTAATTTTGCTAGGGTCTACCTTAACACCTTCATGAGATACAATATGACCCAAATATTCCACCTTTTGTACTCCAAATAAACATTTGGATATTTTTGCATATAATTGCTTCTCCTCCAATAGTTTGAGCACAATGTCGACATGTTGAACATGATCCTTCCAAGACTTGCTATAGATTAGTATATCATCAAAATATACTAACACAAATTTTCTAAGGAAGGGTTTGAAAATGGAATTCATCAAACCTTGAAATGTAGAAGGTGAATTAGCAAGGCTAAAGGGCATGACCAAAAATTCATAATGACCCTCATGAGTTCTAAATGCTATTTTTGTAATGTCTTCAGTCTTCATTCTGATTTGATATCCTGAACGAAGATCCAACTTAGTGAAGTAAATTGATCCATGCAATTCATCCAATAATTCATCGATAACAAGAATGGGAAATTTATCTTTAATAGTGAGCTTGGTGAGCTCCTTATAATCTGGACACATGTGCCATGATCCATCCTTCTTGTGAACCAATACTACTGGAGCAGAGAAAGAACTTTGCTTAGGTTGAGTTATACAAGTCTCTACAATTTCTGCAACCATACGTTCAATTTCACTCTTTTGGACATAGGGATATCTATAATGCCTGATGTTTGGAGGAACACTCCCTGGAATCAAAATAATGGCATGATCATGACCATGAATAGGTGGGAGGCCTTTGGGAGTCTAAAATACCTTGGAATGATTGTCCAAGACATTTTGGAGATCTGGAGAAATGGATGATTTCAATGTGGCAACCTCTAGTGAGCATAATTGTGCAATTATGCCTCATTGTCCCTTCTTCAGAAGCTTTGTCATTATGTTAGATTTGATTATCTTTCCTAGATTCCCTGTGAGACCCCTTAATTGAAATTCCTTTCCTTTTGAAGAGAATTTCATGAAAAGTTCTTGGAAATTAAAAGCTATTGTACCCAAGGATTGTAACCATTGGACTCCTAGTACAACATCAACACCACCCATTGGAATGGAAAACATTGGGCTATTCAATACATATTCTCCCATGGATAGCTTGATATTATGGCATTTTCTTGAGCAATTTATGGTTCCTCTACTTGCAACCATAACTTGACACTTTGTTGCTGGATATAGGAAGCAATTCAATTCCTTGGCTATCTTTAAATGAATAAAGTTATGGGTACTTCCCGAATCAATAAAAAATATTACCCTTTTCTTCTTGTTATGCCCTTCTATCTTGATAGTTTAAGGAGTGGCAATTCCAGTCAATGTATTACAAGATATGTTCAGATTCATTTCTTCTTTTTCTAGGGTTTGTTCCTCGTATATATCCTCTTCTTTTGACATTTCTTGTTCCTTTTCTTCCTCCTCTTCACAATCTATGTAAAACAATTTATTCTCGGCAAGCTTATGACCTTTAGTGTATTTGCTATCACCACTGTCACAAAGCCCTTTTTGTATTTTTTCTTCCAACTGTGGTGGTGTCAACCTTGTAGTTTGTGGATGGCTAGGGGTAGAAATACTTCCAACTTTATGACTGTGAGTGGTAGGCTTCCTTGTTGTCATAATTTTGCTTTCCATTTCTCTTGCCAACCTCATGCCTTCTCCAATGAATCTGGTTCCCAAAGGTGAACCTCATGTTGAATGTTATTTTTTAAATTCACTATGAACACATCAATCCTATGCTCCTCTGAAATATCTTTTACCCTTATATTCAATTTTTGGAAGTCCTCAATGTGCTCCATCATTCAACCGTTTTGTTTGAGATTTATCAATTGGCTAAAAAAGTGTTGCTTTTTGTATCCTCATAATGTGATATCATTTCATCCGTAAAAATAGCCAAAGTGACAATTTGTTTATGAGAGAAAAACCATTGATACCATACAGACTGATTTGATTCCAAATATAAAGTTGCAATGCGTACCTTTTGTGCGTTTTGCACATTATGGAGATTGAAAAATTGCTCCATCTATAGTAGCCATGTTACAAGATCCTTGCCATAAAACTTCCTCATATCGATCTTTGGAACTTGGTGTTTCTTTGATCCAACATTACAGTTTATGAAATCATGATTAATATTTATTTTGTTCTCATCAAGAGTTTCTTTTACTACCCTTTCACCACTAGTAAGCATTTCTTGTAGAAACTTTGTCAGTTCTGTCTTCAAATATTCCATGTCTTTCTTTAAATCATCCATCTTATCTTCCATGCCATCCATATTAACTTCCACGCCATACATCTTAGCTTCCACGTCATTCATCTTAGTTTCTACGCCTTTCTTTAAATCATCCATCTTAACTTCCACGCCATACATCTTAGCTTCTATGCCTTTCTTTAAACCATTCATCTTAGCTTTTGTTACGTTTTGTGGGAGTAAAATTTGTTGCACTTGGTCTCGTAATTTTGATATATCATGTTGCATTTCTTCCTCTTCTTCATGAGTCATGCTAGAGCTTTCAGGTTTCTTACTAAGTGTTTCCATTTTCTTTCTTCAGGGCATCAATTACCGATAATAATGCTTCACTATGGCCTTTGAATTCCTTCAAACTAATTTTTTAACCAAGCTTATGCAAAAATTTAAAAACTACACACCTTTTTTCACTTTGTAGGAGCTCAATATTGAATGTGATGCATCTCTGTAATTTTCAATCTCCAATGTCTGAAATTTCTTCCTGTTGAAACCCTTTAAGTAATCTTTCTAACCTCACAAGTCTGATCAAGATTGGATTCTCCAATGAAGAGTTATGTCAAATACCCCACGATGACCTGAGTATAGACTGGTTCAATAGAGTGAATTTGTCTGACATGCCACGGGTCACTCTTTTAACCTTAGGTTCTGAAAATGATACCCCAAAAAACTACATTCCATCCTCTTTATGTAACTTGTGATGAAAATTCAATCTGATGCTCAGAGCAAAATTTATGACGATTTTCCCAAGGTCACATGTTTGGAATGTAATTCGGGGGTATGCAAAAACCCTAACTTCCTAAATTATATCTTCGAAAATATAGCTAGAAAATATATCAAATTTGGGCGCGAGGTTCAAAGCGATTCGGTATAAAATGTTTTTTTTTTTACCTTCTGAAACTTTGTAGCAAAAATCTTATAGCGAACGTTCCATGATGACCTATTTGGAGCAATGAAACCCTAGAATCCAAAGCTATGATACCAAATGTTATGAAACCATCTCACAAAAAGATAGAAAAGACAGATCAACGCCTTATAAATAAGCCTCTTCGATGGGCGAACCTCCTTTAAATTACACAAATGAAAAATTGTTAGATGATTCAAATGATAAAACCTCATTTCCATATATAGGAGTCTAAGGGGTCATAATATAACCAAAGCTGACCTAACAGTAATAATATAAAGGCACAAAAATAACAATAGTGAGATTCTATGGAGCACAATAATAACAATATGGGGACAATAGGAGCACAACAATAACAATAAGGGATACAATGATAATAGTAATGGAGGAATCACTAGTATTATAGGGACCTAACAAGTTTTATGTGGGAAAAAACCTTTTTTGATCCCACAATTTAATTGGTTGGAAGAATCAAGGATATAATGGAAGTAGGATCAGAAGGTATGCAAGATCATTCAATAAATATATGAAGACCTAGATGTATCAGAAACATTTAGGTGGAACGATCATTTATTGTGGTCTCAAGATTGATTATACTTATGTAACAATTCCCAACTCAAACATAAAATTCTTTTGCAGTTTCACACTTCTCCTGTGGGAGGACATTAATGGTTCTTGGGGACTTAGCATATGATTACATAATATTTTCTCTAAAATGATATTGAGGTTTATGTGAGAATTTTTTTCGTTTAATGTAGTTTATAACAAAAAAATAAGGGAGATAAAAACAAGATATCAAAGCTCCTAAAATCAGTAGTCATGCAAAGTCAGGGTTGCCAAGGTGTGTCCATGGATCTTTGAGAAGTTTACCCAAATTTGAATGAAAGAGTGTCATTACGATATCAAGATATTGCATTAAACAATATAATAATTTTTTCATGTTTATGATCCTTTTAAAGTAGGTATAGATCAATATGAATTCATGTAAATAGTTCACATTCTACATGGAATACCAAAGATTGTTCTAAATGATAAAAATCAAAATTCTACTAGCATTTTGAGTTGAGTTATTTTCCTTTTTGGTTATTCAATGTTCACATATCTCATCTTAACATGAAGAACATGATGGGAGATCTAGGACTATGAATAAATTTTTGAAATGATATCTATGTTAATTTTCATCTGATAAATAGGTAGAATAGCCCAACTATTTCCCTCTTTAGAATGTTGAAACAAAATATACTTCAATACTTCACAAAAAATGTCAGCATTTGTTCGAATTAATGTATATGGACCCTCGGCCATTAGATCACCATTGAAAGGGACTATAAAGGCTCAATAAATAGATGACAACATATGGTACCAATAAGTTCTTGTCAAATTATTGAAGGAATATTTGCTTATGAATGAAAAATGATGATAAAGAAATAAGATAAACATTGCAATGATATAAATAGATTTTCCGCAATAAAAAAAACAAGAAAAAAGAAAAAATAAAGTAAATTACCATTGAGGTATTATGGTCCCTATAAGGTGTTGTAGAGAATCGGATGTAGGGATTACAAATTCGAGTTCCCTCCATCTTCATGCCTACATTTAGTTTTCCATGCTTGTTTATTATAGAAGGTAATCAATGGCAAGGATGTCAATCTCCAGACAATCATCATCACTATATGTAGCGATAAATGGGAAAATATAAGTCAAAGGAACATTACATCCACCATTAAAACAACATTCAACACTTGGTCCATTTTCATTATTTTCATATTCATGCTTGACCAACAAAAAAAGGAATTATTCTGGATCTGAAGTTTCCTTGTCCAGTTTGTTTCCTTTCCTTTTCTAAGACTACTTCTTGTTCTTGGCCATATTTCGTTGATCTAACCTCAAGCATTTAAGATCCACTTGAGGGAACTAGCTCAGATACCACTCATTGGAAATGTACATCATTAGTGAAAGTGAATGTGAATCAATAAAGATCTCTCTTTTACAATTTTTTGCTAAATAATTATTTGCTTAAAAATTCATCATTTGTAGCACATGAGGCCATCAAAACACAAAAAAAAATTACAAAATTAATCAACAAATGAAACACCAGCGATTTTTGGTAGAAACCCCAACGGGACAAAAACCACCCATTGTTGTTGTCTTTCTTCTTATTTTCTTGTCATTAATAAATCAAATCATTACATTTTCTACTAGCTTGCACTAGCTAGGAGAAACTATCCCTTTGAACATTATTGCTAGCCAACACCAACTAGGAAGTCTCTACTCACACGAAATTACAGGGTATCACCTGGTGGAAGCCACCACTCCAAATAAGTGTAGCCTACCTTTCTCTAAACTAACAAACCATCATTGGATGGACCTATGAAAAACTAAATATTATTTTGTTTGTCACAACTAGCAAGGGGAAACTACCCATTTCTTGATTAGCTACTATTGAATCGAGGCCACAACCCCCTCAAAATATAAAATCCACACATCCATTCATTTTTATACTAAGCTCCAAGGAGCAATTCACAACTCAACAACAACATGTCCATATTTTCTGTAATACAATAAGTCTTTCCAAAAAAAACTCTACAAACACTAGTAGAAAATGATGAAATTAGTGACTAGGTGACTAAAAGAGTTAGTCACTGTGATTGTTTCAAGTGAATTACTACTAAATTTGAGAAATTTTAAGTGACCGAACTAAAAATGACTAATTTAGTATAGGGATAAAATATACGAATAAATAATAATTGACCAAACTAAAATGGACTAGCTTAAATGACTAATTTAGTCCACGACTAAAATATATGACTAGATAATAATTGATAAAACTAATAATGATTATCTTATATGATTACTATAGTCCAAGAATAAAAATATGACCAAATAAAAAGTAAAACAAGTATATGAATTACTCATTTATGTTAGTCATTTTTAGTTATGTCACTTTGAAAATGGAAAATTTCCATTTTGATATTGAAATGTTACACTTCACTACATGGGTCTCTGAATCGATCTACATTGTTAAAATTTAGAGAGAAAGGGGTCTCCAAATCCATCTACAGTGTTAAAATTATGAATACGCTTTTGTCTCTAAATTTTAGCACTGTAAATGGATTGATATATCCCCTTCTTTGAATCCATCTAGAGTGTAAAGTTTAGAGACAAAGGGGTCTTTGAGTCCATCTGTAGTGTTAAAATTTAGAGACCCATTTAAGATGGTCTATGAATCCATTTGCAATGTTAAGTACATAAAAATGACTCAAAATGACTAAAATGTTCTAGTCATAACATCTAACATAAAAATGACTCAAAATGCACATACATTACCGTGAATCCCTTCTAACAAAAGCTATTATCCATTGCATTCTGAATAAAAGGTGATATGAGATTACTTTTGCTATGAAAAGTTTGATTTATATCATTTATTTGTAATAGTTCATGAATCTTAATGAAGAGAATTTTCATAAATACTTTGGAGTTAAGATGTTGTACATTACCTTCATTTTGGAAATATTCTAGAATATTGGCCTGGTTGAAATCTCCTTGAAACATAACATATGAAAACAAAGAAATGCTAGTAAAGAAACAAAATTGCATAAATTTTTTCTTTCTTCTATGCTATTGCTCCCTATGGTACCACCTTACAACATTTACTTTGAAACATGTTGTGTAGTTTCCAGTTTTATATGCTTGATGAATAGAGTCTTTAGAGTTTATATAGACTAATTTGTTATTGCCTTCTTGGGTTATATAATTATACACTCCAAGATAAAAGAGGAGCATGAGTGACATTTGAGGATGGTGCTATATGTGTTGCAAGACCAATAATTGTATGCCAAGTTCCGCAAGTGCACTTTCTGTTAAAGGAAAATCCATGATTTAGTTCAAAATGTCTTAGATGAGGGCATAATAATGGACCTAGGGAATATGGATTAATCGATCAAAGGCTGGCCATCACCAAAGAATATTTCAAAGGTGAGACTCTTTATGGGTTTACCTAATTACCGCATGATATTTATTCAAGGTTTCTATACAATTGTACATTCAATTATTTCGTTGCAACATAAATGAGTATAGACTGAATGGACTACAAAATGTGAAGATAATTTTCAATATCTGAAATATTTATTAACCAATGCACGTATTCTAAAGAATGCATATCCAAATGCGGATATTTTTAGTGTGCATAAATGCATGTAAAGAAGGAATTGGTGGACCCCTTATGCAAGATAGGCATGTCATATGAATTAAAGAAAATCCAAGTACATGAAGGAAATTATGCTACCCATGACTTGGAGCTTACAACTATTATCCATGCATTGAAAATGTGAAGACGTTATCTTATGGGATGAAATTTTGAGTTGAAAATAGACCATGGCAGTTTGGAATACTCACATAGACAAATTACATGGTTGGAATTCCCTATTGAATTTGACTTTGACATCAACAACATTAAGAGAAATGAGAATAAAGAGGCTAACACACTCAAAATTAAGAAGGTCCATGTAATGCATGATGCTATAACTATTATCATATGCAGCATAGACTTAAAAATAATAATTTTGGAAGATTATGATCAAACTAAAACTATTTACAAATTAAAGAAGGCTTACAACAAGGTAATTCACACAAAAAGTTTAAAGACTACATGCTAGAAGAGGATGGAAACCTCTTGCAAAGGAACACAAGTTTATGATCCTAATTCTCAATAATCGAGAAATTTAGTGATAAAAGAACTATGTGATGCACCATGTGTTGGACACTAGGGTACCAAAAGATTATTGTAGCTATAAGAATCCAATATCTTTGACTTAGTATGAAAAAAATGTGGTTGATTACATAGCCAAATGCATGTAATGTTAGAAGGTCAAGGCTAAACATAGACATCCAACATGATTTCTATATCCATTGTCCATTCCTAAATGCAAATGAGAAATTATTACCTTAAATTTCGTCACCAAGCTACCAAGGATAAGAAGGTGAGATGATTCCATCATGGTATTGATGAAAATCTTATAAGGAACACATATTATTTCAACTAAGTTGATTGATAAAGAATCCAATATTGTGGAAATTTATATAAAAAGGAAATTGTGAAGTTATATTTTGAGTTGGGATAACCTAGACAACAAAGTGATTGTTGGGGTATATTATAAAAGAGATGTAATAACATATGTTAAAGATATGTGAAAATATAAAGAATACAATATAATATAGGTAGAAAGTTTCACAAACAAAGGAAAAATGCATAGATAATTTAGATTGGTTGGGAATGTGTTTTTCAAAGTGAATGCTATAAAGAGCTCGTTAAAATTGGGATGCTACCCAGAATCAATAGCATGATATTGTTGGCCATTTGAAATCCTAGATAAGATAATGTAGATTATATACATTCTTGCATTACTTGCATCCGTGAATATTCATAAAAGTGTTTCATGTACCTTTATTGAAAAAGTATGTGCCTAATCCTAACCTTGTGATTGGTTAGACTATGGTCTAGGTGGAGCACAAAGAAGACTTTTGGGTGGAGCCAATATGCATCTTTGACTCAAAATTGGAAGTGCTCCTGTACAAATCCATTATCTTCGTAAAGGTCCAATGGACCTACTGCAATCTTGAAGATACCACATTGGAGCATGAAGAGGCTATGTGGGAGGACTACCCATAGATTTTGCATGTTTTGAGGAATATGAATGTGCATTTGTGCACAAATGACTAAAGATTCCATTTTTTATAGCTAGAATTACTAAATTCCATAGCTTGGATATTCTAATGTCCAACTAGTGGTTGAGCCCTCGAAGGTAAGTGGAATAGCCTAAAGGATTGTGATGGAGAGAAGGGATTACTCTTCCTTGGATTATGTAGGTTGAGGGGAGTGAGAGTTGGGAATTTGGAATTTCTATAGGAGTTACTAAATTGTAAAATTATAGAGTGCTAAGATGTAATTTTTTTATGTATATACATGTAAACCTATATGGTGATGTGCATCAAATATAGTGAAAAAGTTTAGGGGGAGGAAAATATAACACAACGGTTTTTATCACTAGATTAGAAATGTATATTTTTAAATATGATGAATGTGTAAATGCCTAGATATATAATATGTAAAATGTAGTAAAATATCACTAGCATTATTGGATTTCAATGGTTTCATTATGTGTGAAACTCGTAATAGTCGAGAGGAGACATCAAAAAACATTATCCATGTTAAGGGTTGGTGTGGTCTAGGCCTCGTGTGATCGTCAAGGGAATTTTATGGCTTAGATGCCCTAGGTTATGGTTTCTTATATCACATGCTTGTACCATAAGTCATGGACACAATATCAAACAAAAAATTATATGTAAACTATTATATTGAAAATAATACTGGTTATAAAATGGACAAGAACATATTCATGGAGCACCTATTATTCCATAAAGAAGGAGGATAAAAATGTGTCCAAGGGTAAATTTCACATGCCTAAAATCCCATGTTATTAGCATAAATTGAATGTCATTACCATATAATCCCCATTTGTCTTATTAAAACTAGTCATTGAATGCATTTTTGAGGTTGGTAGAAGAGTCATATCAATTATTTATTGAAGCATGGGATAAGAACACTCATGAGGAGAGTGGTTTTATTGAATGCGTGTAAGATGTGGGTGAGAGAGTCATCTCACCTAGGTGTGAGAGCATGTGATGAGTAAAATTGTCTTTTGAATTGTCCAAGTCATAACATGCATAAGAAAAGGAATTTGAGCAGAGGAGATAGCTAACTTTCAAAAAGCAAGAGGACAAAAAAACTAGTGTTTTGGTGCTACAAGAGGAGAAAACACAATTTGCGTTGAAAACAAATCTCTAGTGTTGATATTTATGACAAGAACTAGCTTTGACTATTTTTGAGGGGTTTTCATTTAGAAATCACTCAAGTTCTTGTGTAAAGTTTGATGTTGTAAGTTCTCCACTAGTAGCTAGATTTCCTAAATCCCATAACTAAAAGATTGCTTACCAATCTATGTTAGATCCCTAGAGGAGATGGATATTGTCTAAGGGACTCTGATACATAGAAATAAATATCACCCTTAGATTGTGAAAAATGATGGGAAAGAGAGTTAACTAGTAGGAATTATTGTAGGGGTCACATCACTCTTAATTTACTACGTATTGGTATCTTAGTGTTGACTATAGACATCCATAGGAGCATTCTCACCTTTGTGGAATCATAGCCCTAGATTAGGGGTGGCCTATTATATAGAGAATTAGTCCAAAAATAATTATGGTTGGATGGAATATTTGACATTTGTAGCTACTTTTGTAAAACATTTATAAGGATAAATATTCCAATCACTCTATCATTTAATATAGAAATGTTATGCTTGAAGGTTATGTTCAATTTATGTTATGTATGTTTAAATGTTGTTTTGCATGATTGATTCATCTACATTATTTAATTTTAAAATCATGGGCAGTCACATGAGCCTATATGTTAGACAAAAAACATTCATTTCTTTCAAAATGGTATTAGAGTTGGATTTATGGTAACATGCCTTAGACTAAGGGTCTAGGTATGTCACTCATTGTCTTATTGGTATGTTCTTAAAACCTACCAAATTTTCAGGTAGAATAATAAGTGTGATGAGGTTTAATCATATTTATCTCAAACATCCAGAAAGAAATGCAAAAGAATACCCAAACAATAGAGAAAGCAAATCATAGATGAATCCAAAGAAAAATTATTGGTTCTTATTCATCTCACAATGGATTTTTTATACTTTTACAAAGAGATAATCAATTGAAGAGTCAATCCTTAAATTTCGCATGCATACAAATGAAAGGCTAGAAGAAACAAAAAAATATGAAACTAACTAACAAACTAGCGTTTAAGATCTAGAAAGGGATCATTCATGGGAGGTGAACTACTAGTGATGATGCTCCTTGGCGATCATGGCCTAATTTGTCACATTAGGTCCTCCCAGCTTAGATGGATATTTTCCCCTCTTTTTCTCAATTTAGTGATGAAGCTATGTATGCGAAATTTCTATTAGATAGGTTATCACTAAACTCGTCAGCACTACTAAAAATGATATGATGAACAAGGTTATAATGACATGCAAGAGCATATGAATCAAACCCTACTGAATGTGTAGATGAAAAACAATGCTATGAAAAAAATGAAAAATATATTGTTCTTGTAAGCTACCAAACACTCCTAACATCATAGTGTGCCCATCATAAAATTCTAATATATAAAATGAAACAAAGAGCTTATCCCGGATATAAAAACTCATTGTGTAAGTATCTCATTATTACACCCAAAATATTTAATCTCTAAGAAGATTTTTACATTCAAAATTATCAACACACATACCTTTGTGACCTTTCACAATGAATAAAATTTATTAGTTTACACACCATTTAAAAAAAACAAATGTCAAAAATCTTCAAATAAATTTAAAAGAGATTGCTCAAAATTGAGTGCCTAAAAATATATCTATCCATCCCATAATTTGGCACATTTTTCTCAAAATTGGGCATGTTGTTAAACATATTTTACCATGATCTAATTCCCACCAAAAAAACAAAGGCCATAAAAATAGTTTTTCACAACAATATCAATCTCCAATCTCGCTGAAATATATAGAAGCATGAGGTCACACTCGATCAATCTTTAGGATATCTAGATCGATTGTCGTTCTTAAAATCGATTGAACTTTGATGCCTTAGCTACAAATTTGTTCTTTTTCACAAAGATTTGTTCTACGTTTTCATAGGAAATTCAACAATTATTCACAGACAGCTAAGGTTTTAGGGTTGAATTTCAATACGACGGAAGGAGAAGGAGCTCTTCAATATGTCGCCACACAAAACATCGATTTTTTTGGCGCCTGTTTTTGTATCTCCCCTGATATTGATCTTGCAAAGATCCACCATGAATAACGAGGATGTTACTTCAAAAATCTCGGCATCGATCGAACAAATGCCCCTTCAGCCCCTGCTCAGGTCTTTGTAACTTTGTCTTGCAATCCTCAGATTTCTTGATTGTAAGTCTCAGTATTTTGGAAATCTCCTCATACCTTCAATTTTATGCTCCATGATGGTTGAGTCGATGTGAGAAACAATTCTTTCATTAGGATTTTGTCCTCGAATAACCCTGAGAGGTCGAATTCAGGGGAAAGAGTGATAATGTCGAATGCATTGAAGCAGGCTAGCTTAGGAATAAAGAACGCCAAATCAAAATATATAAAGAGGCTGACATCGACATTATAGCCAGGATGTAGGGGTTTGAAGCCCTGCTAAAACCAGGGGACCTCCATTAGCTCAGTGAAGGTTATCCTCATCTCAACATTGGGATCTAGGAACCAGAGAATGAGTTGTCGGACGTCGGAGGAAAACCAGCGAAGGAATTTGAAGTCGCCCTTGTGGATCTTCTTATAAAAGGCCATAAAATTGAAAATAAAATAACCTCTAAGATTGCCTCTAAGATTACCAGTGGCGAAATTGAACAGATATTGGGACAACAGCCTTCCAAATCTGCATTAAATGCTATGAATGAAAATCAACCTCAAAATGTGGCAACAGGTAAGATGCGTATGGCACATATGTTATTTTGAATAGGGTTTGGATACATAGAATGTGAAAGTCTAAATTAATATTTCTAGGTATTAAATTGCTTTAACATGGTTTCATTCTGTGTACAAGTTTGGAAATAGTGACGAAATTATCTCTGCAATACTTCCTCCAAAAGTGAAAGGAGAGGTAATCAAACTATAGCTCATCTACAATTTTCCCTCTGTGTATTTAGATGATTCAATAGGAAATGAAACAAATATATAATTTCTCGATTATTTGAAATTTAAGTTGAGATGATTGAATATGCAAATTTTTATTGAAGCGACATTTTTTTTTTGTGGGAGATCAAATTGAACATCATGGCTGCCTACAACATGGTGGAGATGGCGACATTTCTTTAAAAAGTAGTGTAGGATTCCGATGAGAAGATCATACTATCATTGGGTTGTCGGTGGCAGGAAATTTAAAATTTGTGTGGATGCTATTGACCTTTAATTGCATCAAGCAAGACTTTTTCCCCCCTAATTTGTTATTTTCTCCCTCTTAATCAAGGGAACAAACATGGTTTTCTATTACCGATGACGACAATGCATTTTCCATACTGCAGACCATGAGTAGAGTGTGATAGGTGAAGCTTACTATACAAGGCCATCAAGATTCTCAGGAATGGAAAGAAACCTGCCAATAGAACGAAAAATATGACCCTGCAAGACCAAATGTTAGCCTTGGAACTATCATACCCTCCTTTTGGTATCTATTTGAGAAAATATTGAATATTATATTGAAATTCTTGAATATGTAAATTGCTGGCAGGACTATATAAAAGAAATGGATAGCTAATGATCTGTTGCAATGGAGGCTTGGATCATAATAGGATTTCTCCCATTTTTTCTATTAGAGGCATGCACATTTGAAAATACAATGAGAACAAGCCCAAAAACACATACTCGTACACCAATAAACTGTCTAATTTTGTATCTTGTCTTCAAGAATATCCATGTAAGGAACAAGAAACAAGGAATTTTCCAACAGTCCAACAATGTGACACTTGTTATTGATGTATAGTCATATTCCCTCACTGCGACATAGCTAGCTTCAACATCGATAAAAGCCAACAAAATACAGTACTACCAGCAAGCCCGAAGCCATCTCCTGCGATATATTAATTGACTTCCAAACACAACTGATAAAAGAAGATAATTCAAGGACTATGAGGTAGGTACAACAATTCAGCTATGGGTAAGCTCATTTGAGGAGAATCCAGTGAATGTTATCAGCAAAGAAGCCACCTAACCCAGAAGAAGGGATATCCATGTCTTCTTGGAGCAAAGGTTTTCTAAATTTAGAGCACAGAATGGAACATGGAAGATGTGAGCTCCAATATGCAAGCTATTTTATCTCCACCTGTTAGAATTATTCACGATTTTCCTTTAGCTAGGGCCTTCATTATGGTTCTCCAAACTCTGTAATTATTCACTTCATGTTGTCACTGTGTTTTCTGAATTTTCTTATGTGACTATTTTGTGATATATTATCATTCGATCAAGGTCAATCTTTTTCTCATGTTAGATATATCACATGGTTACAATTATCTCAATGTGATTGTGGTTGTCCCAAAGAAGGACAAGGCTTCATTTTGGTCAATATTTTTCTCATGTTAGATATGTGACATGGTTACAATTATCTCAATGTGACTGTGGTTGTCCCAAAGCTGGATAAGGATTCACTTTGGGAGGATCCGAAGTGTCTAACTTCAGTATTCATCCTATCTATTAACAAATCTTCAGTACGTTTTATTCAATTATTTTAGCATTGGGTATTGCATGGCATTAATTACTTGTGGCGGTGGTTTATCCTTCATGTTTCCTTTTGCAGAAATTAATCTTTAATTCTATGTGAATAGTGAATTTGAAGACATTCTTTTTGTGGATTAGTTTATCACATCTCTCAGAGGCAAGTTTTACATAGTAAATAAGCTTCCTTCGAAGATGAAGGCAAAGGCAAAAGATGGGGTAGTCTTCACCATGCCTCCTGTGAGCTGGCCAAACATGTCCTATTACCTACATCTGATTGAGTATCGAAGACTATAATTTAATACTTTGGGCTTTTCACACAAGTATACTAACAAAGTTTCCTACCATGATAAAAATCCTTCCCCTTCTAAGAAAGAACAAAGTTTTGCATTTGAATAAGGCATATGCACATATAGCAAATGATAGCCTACCACTTGAGGTTTAAAAGCTATGATAGCTTGCCACTTGAGCTTTAAAAGCTATGTTGTCATGTGAATTACAACACTCTTCTTTTCACTTCAAAAATTGATGAATTAGGTCATTTTTTTAATATTGCAACAACATGGTCTATTTGTGCCTCTTCATCTTTGTTATGAAATGGATATATTGGTTTTTTCTGGTTGCACTCTTCATTGTACCAATGAATATGTTGAGGAACTCACTAGACTGAGGTATAATACATGTTTAGAAATCATAATATTTTCTTGGTCAAGGTAAAATATTTATCGTTAACAATGTTGGTCCTCTTATCTTGTTCTGTTTCTTTTACAGGCATGCCTACCCTTGGTGGAAGGAGGTCATAATTTCTTAAATGAAGAGTAAGGATGGACCATGTTCTATAATACCAAAGGAGACTCCATTAGTATTGAAAGCTTTTGATTTTGATAGAAATATTCACACACACACACATATATATGTATATATATATATATTTCTGCTGAACAAATCTATGGGGGAGAAGGAAGGATTCCTGCCCTATATTCAACTTATCCAAATATTGTAAGTTGACCGATTCACACACTTCAACTCATTTTCCTTTGAAGTTGGATTTTCTTATGTCATGCACTCATGCTGATCAACAAAAATCTGCAGGTGAGTTAGGAGACTCTTATTAGTCCTATGGATTTAAGGCCATTCCAAAATCATTCATCTAAAATGGCTGCACTGGATTACATGGTGTCTTTGGCTAGAGATGTGTTTATTCTTACATATGATGATAACATGCAAAAAGTTATGGAAGGGGATTGCAAGTAATCTTATATTGTTTTACATATATCTGGCAGAGAGAATATAGTGGTTACCTAGTGGTACGAGTTGTAGTGGTGAAAAATTTAGTTCTCTTAGAACAGACCTTTGTAAGTAGCATTAAGAAGCCTCGGGAATCGGGTCACGGGTATTATTAGTAATTTTCCAGTCAACTGTCTACATTATTTATTATATGTTTCCTTTCTCTTTCTTGATATTGTTGGATGCTTTCTTGATTGAGTTTAAGTTTAATGTAAATTGTTGAAATGATTTGGATGCGTTAATCCTGTTATCCTAGTGATGCATCAACATTTGAAAATTATTGTTATATTAATATTTTATAATAAAGATCCCTAGTTGTGAAATCGTTAAATGAACTACTTAGAAGCCCATTTCAAATCAACCCTGAAGGGCCTCAATTTTAACTAAAAAAGTCGCTCTGATTTGGAATTATTTTTTTAAGAGTGACAAAGTCCTTGGAGATTGATTGAGGGCTCTCTTAGAAAGCCTTTAAGTCTCCATCTCAAAAATCCTTGGAAGCGAAGTTGCATGGTATTGGGAGAGGGGTATATGCTGGAAGCATGATCCCTACCTCATCCCCCATCGAAAAAGTAAAAAGACAAAAAAATTGAAATAGGGAAACGATATATGTCTGTCTATATATAAATATAAAATAGAACAAGAAGAAAGGATAATTGAGTAAAAAAATTTAAATTTAGCCTCCAATAATATCCATGTTGTCCAAAATTAACATAACATGCTTGTTGTAGCTATAGAAAACACTTTTGCCTAAAAGTTGCTGAAGAGAATGTGAAGAAATGAAGTGTGGAACAATGTTGTTCCTCACAACTATCTTTTGGTTGTGACTACAAAACCATGTCACAATGCTTCACGCACATTAGAAGTGCTTCCTGTTTGTGTAGGAGATACCTTTACTCAAACAATCTAGAAGAAAGTATGAGGAAATAATTAGTTTTAAACTATACTTAGAACAAAGGCAGGGTGTAACGGTTTTCTAGAAGCTTATTCAATGTGAAATTAGTGTCAAAATTTATGTCAATGCCAATTTAAAGCACTTGGGCAAGTTCCTATGGTCAATTTCTCTATGAAAGCACAGTTAAACCAGATTAAGACATGCCCATTTTTACTTGAAATGCCATTTGAAATTTTAGATGGCATTTTAGAACTGTGAAACATTACTTGAAACGTTTTATGGCATTTCAAAGGCATAACTTCTTGAGATTTGTGTTAACAACTAAAAAATATTATAGTCATCCTTATATCTAGGGCATTCCTTAAAATACTCCAATCAAATATTAATATTAAATTACCCTTGTATCCTTGAGGCATGGAGAACTTTACTTCTTATTGACTCTTTGACCTTGGAGAATATGAGAGTTGCCTTGTATCCCTTAAAGCTTGGGTATTCTTCTTCATTTTAACCAACTCCTCAAAATGTGGTGACTTCCAGGCTCCAAAAGAGATGCATTAAAGTAGTGATCCATGTGCATAGGATGGAGTTCTCCTCTACTGTGGTCCTTCAAGATTTTTAACCAAACAACCCTCAAAAATAAAAAACGTTCAAAAATGAGTTATGCCTTTGCAACGTGATGAAAATTTTTCTTTAAAATCTAGGTATAGAAATAAGATCTAAACTAGTATTCTGATATAACTGTTGGCTGAAAACAATATCTCTGCAATATCATCATATCGATGTTGTGATAAGGTTTTCTTAACACCTCTGTATATTGTCACCAATATCTAAAGAAGATAACCAATTTGACTTTGTGACTCATTTTTGTAGGATTTAAGCACCACTAAATCATTATTATAGACATAACAAGGGTCACAAGTTACAACCCTTCTAAATAAGGTTTTTTCCATGTTACTATATGTCAGATTGGTTAATATCTCATAGAATTCATTTTCCATGTGCTGGATTAAAACATAGGAGTGTTGGCATAAACTAGAAATCTTTACCATGTGTAAAGGTCCACGGGATCCACTTTTGTATCTGCTCTTGCTGATGTGAAAGAGATGCTATAAGAAGGTACAAAGTGAACAATTTCCATCAAAGTGTATCCATGTGGATAGATTGCACATCATTATAAAATCTAAAACAATAAGGTCAGCTCAGAAAAAAATCTCGGACATTATTTCAGTTCAACAATCATTCTACAAATGATCCCCCCCCTTAGCCAGTGATGTTCCTTGGTCAAGCTTTCTGGAGAAAGGTAAAACAAAACTTCCTTAAGTAGTATTCATGGCCACTTTCACACCCAATCATAGAATAGTTGGGCCTAAAATCAACTATGGAAATTTTTTGATGGAATCCTGAGAAGAGGATGGTATAAGTGATGTAATTATGTACAGATAGTTGCACTGGTGCACTGAATTCCATATTCTAGTGCTTCTTATACCCTGAAGCTCGGCAAATGGGACATCCCTTGCAAGGATGGGAAAATAAATAGTGTAAATACCTCAAAACCCTTAATATTCACACATTAAATTATCCAAAGTAATGAAGGTATATCGGTATTTCCAATGCCTCGAAGATGGTTGTATGTTGTCTTGTAGTTGCATAAAATGCTTCCTTGTGCATCATATTTGCATATTTTATTTTCATAAAGAGGAACTCTTTTACTTCTTCTATGTGCTAGTCATTTCTCCACACAGTAAACAATTCACTTACTGCTGGTAACATACTAGAAAATGAGACTCAACACCCGTTCCAATAACACGGTAGGAACAATTTTTTTGGTACCCACCTCTGCTTTTTGTTGAAATGTAATATTTTCTTAATTCTTGCATTCATGTGGAGAATGTCTAAATCTAGAAAGGTGCAAAAGGTTGATCTCATTGTGAAAATGAAGGAAGAGATGAATCAAAACCAAACAATTGGTTAATAATTGTCACTGTAAATTTGATCAATGACTACTTGTGCATAAATAGTGAGCCATTATTTAGTGATAGCCATCAAATTAAAATTCTCTTGGGCTGGTGCATTATTGACAATGGTGGCATAAAGAAATTAAGTTATAGGACCTATTTCAGCAATATTGCTTGCCCAAAATTTCCATCCACATCCATATACACTAAGATCAATTATATAATGCATGCCACAAACATCGAATCATATTTCTAATTTGAGGAAATGGGAGGCTGGACATTTCATGACCATTTTAGAGGGAACCAGTTGAAAATGGATTCGATTATGGAGACTCTATAAATGATGGTTGGGTGCACATTGGTTCACTTCAACCTCCACCTAGTGGTTAAGCGATCTCCCACTCTCAACTTAAGCAACACCTTTGTAGACTCTACCTCCTCTAGCACACCTCATTCTATGGATAAACCCTAAGTGGTCATATCTCAAAGCTACTGGAAAGCCCCACTGAAGACAATCATGTGACTATCTACATTGATACTAGCTCCACAATTGTGAAATATGAAGCCGTAGCATGTCATGTGGACCAAGTAACTAAAACCCAAAACGGGCATTACATTTTTACATTTTTTTAGTAACCTAGTATGTTTTGTTGAGTTCTATTTTTATTATGCCAATATGTTAAGCAATATACCTATGGAATTCTAAGAAGCAGATATAGGTAGGCCTCTATATTATTTTGATTGGTTCATCCTTAACTAGGGATTCCAAGTTATGCTTGCCCAGAACTATATATTTTTAGTAAACTTAAGTTGTATCATATGGCGACAACTTATTTAATATAATCTCTACAGAGCCCCACCCCCCTCACCTTGAAAAAAAACATAAAAAAATAACTAACCTGGCAAAACCTAAAATTTACGATATCCCTTAACAATGAACACGGATAGTGTTTGTTGTTTCTGTTGGAGGGGGGCAGGTTTTAGGTTTATGGTTTTGAACAATGTCCTTAACTAATACAAACTGCACCCAACCCATTATATGGACTACAAGCTTACCTGGTTAACCATGAGTTTCCAATATGACAACTTCAAGTAAAGGTATATATATACTTCAAAGGAATCCAAAAGTAATGGAATGTATCAATTGCTACACTTAATACCTAGAAACAATTGCAAAAAGGATTCCAATCAAGTCAAAATGTTTACATCATATTATTTCATATTCAAGAATTGTATATTCTATGAATGCATCCAGATAAAACCTTTATGCTGTCATTGTTACTCTATTTTATTCATTTGTAACAGTGAGTGCCAAATTGTTTTGTAACCTAGAGATATAACTTTTTTGTAAATGATTGTGTGTGTCATCCTAAGAACAATTATACTTTTATTTCTATTTGCTTTTATGTGTGTTGGGCAAGAAATGTGTCAAAATAATCATAATACTATTTGTGCTGCTATTCATTTATGCCAAACACTTTATCAACAAACTCTATTGTTGTCTCTTAGTGGATGGATTGATTCAAAGATGAATTTTCTCAACAAGCATTTTTTAATGGTAGCATTAGCATACGTTTTATTGAACTTTTGCAGTATGCAATATCAGTAGCAATATGTAATTAACAATAAGGGCATAAGATGGTAGGCTCTATAACATAAGAAGCTACAAAGATTATATGCAATCATATTTTGTGATCATTTTTCATACCCTCTATTTTGGTAACATTATTAAAAACTTGAAACTTTGCAACAATTTTTTGTATGATGCGTAGAACACCAAACTAATTGCAATAGGTATGGAGGCAAGTATTTTCCATCATTTTGTACTTGGAACTAAATCAAGAATTAATTAAGTATTACTCGTAGCAATGATGGTGTATGGTACATGATAGTAGAAATCATTTTTGATGATAATGGCTAACTATCATTCCCTTAGTAACCAACCTTTCACCTTCCTCCATCTTTCCTATGAATGCCACTTAAGTAGTACAACTCAAAAACAAACCCCTATTCAAAATTTATCTCAATTGGTTGTTTTCATCCTGAATTTCGCTAGACTTACATAGGTCATAGATCATAGAAAAACATATGAATGCAAAAAATAATCTTTAAGAGCAATATTCCATCACATTATTAGAATGAAATTTCCTCTCGCAGATCAGGAAACCTTCCTAACATGAAATTTGTGTACTTGGACTTCAAATCATCTATTATAGTTTTTGTTGGTTTTTTCCCTTTACTTCATGGCAATTTCTCTTAAAGAGTTGTTTCCACCAATTTCATGATCTCCTCCCCTGATAGATACTTCTCCTCAAAATTGACATTGGTGAGAAAGGAAGAAATAATATTTCTTGTTGTTGGGTATACTGAGAGGGGGGGGTGAATCAGTGTTTCTTACAATCCTTTTTAATTGTTCTAGTGATTCCCAAAAACATATATATATTTGTATATGTATACACAGACCACAGAAATCAACAGCTGGAATAAATGCTTTTATTAAAGAGACGCAAAATAGTGCAATGAAATAAATACAATATTAATATATATCTAATTGTGAACAGTTGCCAAGCTCCAACCTCCAGAGTACCAACTCTGTTTTGCCAAGACACCAATCTTGGACTTAGGAGCACCAACTCCCAAATACTTCAATCCTGTTCAATTCTGAGGCTCCAACCTCTTTGGTATACACTGGTGCGCTACTGTACTCTTTTCAGCTTCCATTGCTTCTGTTGCCCCCTTTACCTCTTCTGCTTCCACTATCTCATACGGAGGTTATACCATACACCAACGACAACATATGTTCTATGTTTTTTGCTGCTTTTATACATTCCATGCCTCTGTCCATTCATTTCCTCTTTCTCGCTGGCTCTTTGGCTTCCTTTCTCCGCAGGCTCTTCGGCTTCCTCAACGCTTGATTACCCTGTCAGTTACCTCCTCTCTTGCTTACTTCATCAGCTTCCCTGACTTCACGTCCCTCTGTCTATCCAACCGTTCCAATACTCATAGGATACATATATCAAAATTGTAACAACACTCCTATTTTGCTCATGATCGCAGGCATACACTGGAGTTATCTCATTTAACAGACAACCACATCTTATCCCAATCATAATCGCCATGATTCAGTCTCCCGCACTATCGGGACTATTCCTTACAGTATTTTTGCCTCAGAACCTGATGGCCTGGGTGCATGCGTTAGGGATAATCTTCCCAATCTGGCAGTAATTTCTCCTATATCAATCTCAATTTCCCTTTCTTCTTCTTTTGGCTTATCAGTCATTAAACTGATATCTTCATTGATCTCTCCGAGCCCACAATCCTTGCTTAATTGACAAATAGTGCTTTACTCTTCCATCGGGTAGCAATTCCAAAGGAATTACTTTAAAACACTATCAGAGGCTTTTATAGGGATAATACGCCCAACACTCTATCAACAACTTTATGCTATCGGCAGTAATTCAAAAGAGTGACTTTAAATACATTCGCGCCTTATGATATCCCTTTTCCCTTTCCCCCGACGCGATATCGGCGATCGCTATCGGCGGAGTCTGTACACCAATGCTTCCAATCTGCTGTGCGGACCCGACGCACATTAAGCTCCCTTCTAAAGAGATTTCGGGTCCGGCCTATCGGCAGTTCCCTATCGGCAGATTTGCAATGTAATGGGTCTACGGACCCAATGCTCCTTTAGGCTCTATTTTATAATATTTCAGCTCTGATTATCGAAGCGTAAGTATTTCGGCTCCAGGATATCGAAGCTCTCCCATGTAGCCATATCAAAGGTTCCTTTCGGACCCGAAATCCTTATCCGCTGCACTTTATAATACTTCGGCTCTGGGATTTCGGAGCGCACAGTTAAGAGCTTAAAAGGCCCTCTCCGACGCGATATTGGGTTCGGACCCGAAATCCTTATCCGCTGCACTTTATAATACTTCGGCTCCAGGATTTCGGAGCGCACAGTTAAGAGCTTAAAAGGCCCTCTCCGACGCGATATTGGGTTCGGACCCGATGGGGTATGAACCAATCTTAAGAATGCTTCACGTCCGCTATAAAGGCCCGCTTAAAGAAAAAGTCGTGGATCCTCTGTGTAAATAGAGTAGACACGATAATTTATAAGATAGCTTATGAGGCCTGCATACACATTCAATTAACAGAAGGCCATTAGACCGAGAGAAAAGTTTAAGTAATAATGCTTCGGCACCCGCTCCTCTCTTCTCTGGCATATATATGGCATATATATATGTGGCTCCTCCGATATGTTCCTCTTTGCTCCAATGTGGCTCCTCTGGCTTGGTCTGCTCCTCTTGGCTCCATTTGCTCCTCTTGGCTCCGATATGCTCTATCTCCTCTTTGCTCCAATGTGGCTCCTCTGGCTTGGTCTACTCCTCTTTGCTCCATTTGCTCCTCTTGGCTCCGATATGCTCTATCTCCTCTTTGCTCCAATGTGGCTCCTTTGGCTTGGTCTGCTCCTCTTGGCTCCATTTGCTCCTCTTGGCTCCGATATGCTCTATCTCCTCCTCTTGAATATTGCCATATTGACATCAATGACAATCTGTGTCCAAAAATCTCCGCCTTTGTTAGTGATGGCAATATTCTTCTGCTATCTCCCCCTTTGACATCAATGGCAAAGGAATGCATATGAACTCCCCCTGTCAAACTGCTCCCCCTGTCCTGCTACATCTTTATGAATGAACTTGAGTGATGATAAAGAAATAACCCCCATCTTTTGACGCAGATGTTCAAATGCTTCTCACGGAAGAGGTTTTGTGAAAATATCAACTATCTGCTCCTTAGTACTGATATATTCTAGGACGATATTTTGTTCAGCTACTTTCTCATGGAGGAAATGATGCTTAATCGATATGTGTTTGGTTCTTCAGTGCATCACTGGATTTTTGCTGAGACTGATAGCACTTGTGTTGTCACAATAAACGGTAATTGGTTGATCTGTACATATGTCGAAATCTTTTAGAGCTTCCTTCATCCATAGTATCTGAGAACAAAAGTCTGCTGTAGCAATATACTCGGCTTCGGCTGTGGATAATGATATGGATGACTATTTTTTGCTGAGCCAGGATACTAAATAGTCTCCTAGGAAGAATGAATTTCCAGTAGTACTTTTCCGATCATCTATACTTCTAGCCCAATCAGCATCGGTGTATGCAGTTACCATCAGTGTTGAGTCCATTGGGTACCAAAGACCAAAATCAGAAGTTCCCTTCAAGTATCTGAGAATTTTTTTTACAACTAATAAATGAGATTGTTTTGGAGCAGATTGAAATCTTCCAACCATTCCTACTGCTTGCATTATGTATGGTCGTGTAGTTGTTAAGTATAGAAGGGCTCCAATTATTGACATGTAATGAGTTGCATCTACTAGAGGGGAGTCATCATCTTTGCTAAATTTGCAGTTTGTAGTCATAGGTGTACTCACGGGTGCACAGTCCTCCATTCCATATTTTTTGAGCATCTCTCTTAGATATTTGGCTTGAGATATACACAATCCTTCTCTGGTTTGAGATACTTGAAGTCCAAGGAAGTGGGACAACTCTCCTATCATTGACATCTCAAACTCGTTTTCCATGCTTTGAGAAAATTCATGGCTCATTTCATTATTATTACTAGCAAAAAATCAGATCATCGACATAAACAAGAGCAACTAGTAAGTTACCCTGATCTGTCTTTATGTATAGATTGCTTCCAGCCACTCCTTTTTTGAATCCTTGTTGTTGTAGATAGTTATCCAGTCTTGAATACCAAGCTCTAGGATCTTGTTTCAACCCATATAAAGCCTTTTTCAATTTACAGACTAAGTCCTTTCCTACGGTTAGATCAAAACCTTCTGGCTGCTCCATATAGACTTCCTTCTTGAGTTCCTCATTTAGAAATGTTGATTTCACGTCCATTTGATAGATTTTGAATCCTTTTAAGCAAGCAAATGCCAAGAACATCTTGATAGCTTCCATACAGGCCACTGGTGCAAATGTCTCTTCAAAGTCAACTCCTTCAATTTGTGAATAGCCTTTGCAGACAAGTCTTGCCTTGTTCCTGATAACCTGTCCTTCCTCATTCATTTTATTTTTGAACACCCATTTGGTTCCTATTATGTTTTTGTCCTTTGGATGAGGTACCAGCTCCCAAGTCTTGTTCTTCTCAATTTTGGACATTTCTTCTTCCATGTCTTTTACCCAATGAGGTTCCTTGCTTCTGCAAATGTTTCTGGTTCTATTATAGATAGGAGGGAAATGACTTTTCTCTTGGGTGTGATTGATATCCTTCTTCGGGTCTGCACACCTTCATCTTTATCGCCAATGATCTGGTCTTTTGGATTATGTTTTTCGATATACTTCATCTTTGAAGGGGTATTAGGTGGTTCTCTTTCCTCTTCTTCTTCTCCTTCTTTCTCATCTATTTCTTCTTCTTTAGGTTCTTCTTCTTCAATGACAAAGTCATCTCCATGTTCTTCAATTTCCTTTTCTGGAAGATCTTCATCAACCTTTACATCAATTCTTTCCACTATTTTCTTCAGTCGATAATTGTAGCACTTGTAGGCCTTGCTCCGTGTAGAGTATCCAAGAAATATCCCTTCATCAACCCGAGAATCAAACTTTCTGGGTGAGCCATCATTTATTTTTATGAAGCACTTGCTTCCAAAGATCTTGAAGTACTTCACCGAAGTAGGTCTTCCTTTCCATAGCTCATAAGGAGTTTTATCACAGTTTGGTCTTAATTGAGTTTGATTCAGTGTGTAGACAGTTGTCCCTACAACTTCTCTCAAGAATCTAGGCTGTAAGTCTGCTACTAATAGCATGGTTCTTGCCATCTCTTGGATTGTTCGGTTTCGCCTTTCAACTACCCCATTTTTCTGAGGTGTTCTGGCAGCCGAGAATTCCCTTTTATTTCCATGAATATTACAGAACTTACTGAACTCGTTTGATGTGAATTCTCCTCCTCTGTCTTTATTGAGGCACTTAATTTTTGAATCTTTTTCATTTTCTACAAGGGATTTTAGATTCTTAAAGCACTCAAAAGTTTTAGATTTATACTTTATGAAATATATCCACATCATTCTAGTATAATCATCAACAAATAACACAAAGTACCTTTCTCCTTGGAGTGCTTGATTTCTAGTTGGCCCACATATATCAGCATGGATGATCTCCAAGGGCTTCGATGTGCAGTGTTCCTTTGTCTTGTGGCTGGTTCTGGTCTGATTTCCATGTTGACATGGACCACACACTGCTTGATTTGGTTTGAACAGCCTTGGGATGTCTTGTGCAGCTTTGATCTTGCGGATATTGATCAGATTTTCGAAGCTTGTATGTCCAAGTCGCTTGTCCCACAGCCAACTCTCATCTGTCTGACTCAAGTAGCATTTATTTTCTTGAATCTTCTTCAGAATGTAAATGTTGTCTGGTGTTCTCACCCCTTTTGCCACAAGTTTCCTTGAGGTAGAGTTTCTTATTTCACAGTCTTTGGTGCTGAAAACAACCTTATGTTCTTGATCACAGATTTGGCTAACACTCAGAAGGTTGTGTTTGAGTCCGTCAACCAGCAGAGCATCTTGAGCTTTTCCTTTTTCATTGATCAGAGTAATTGTTCCTCTTCCTACAATTTTGCCAGTTCCCCTTCCAAAGGACACATTCCCTTCGTTTTGGCTCCGTGAAATAAACTTCCTTCTGTCTCCTGTCATGTGTCTGGAACACCCACTATCCACAAACCACTGGTTTCCATTATTTTGGGCAAATAGAGCCAGGCCGCATTTGTCCATGCTAGAGTTCTTGCTACTCGTCTTTCTTCCTTTGAGTGGGCAGTCTTGTTCATAGTATCCATTATTGTAGCAAAAAGAGCAAGTCAGATCAAATTTGGTCAAGGGATCAAATGAATTGAAGGTTTTGATTTGTCCCTGCCTTTTGGGGGCATATGAGTTGATTACTCGGTCCTTTTGCATCGTTTTTTCACTTTGCGAGCCATAAAGTGTCTAGCTTGGTTACCAAAGTTTTTACAGTGAAAAAAGTGTCCAAGAAGGATAGTTTTGAAACAACCACGGTTTAAGTCGATTTCCTTCGTGGGAATTACTCCTCCCTCGTCCTTTGGATTTTTGATGGGCCCTTGGTGGAGTACAGGTTTTTATTTGCTGTAGTGTCCATGATTCGACTCCACATTATTCTTTCGAGTAATTCTTTCTTCATTCTTGGAAACTGGGATGCACTTTTGATAACATACCTTTTCATCTTTTGGATTGCAGGGAAGTGCATCGGCATAGCTTTTTGCGCTTTTCTTAGTGCTTTAGGATTCTCCCTTGAAACCTATTCCAGACTTATCATGTTGAGGTTTTTGATTTTTCAGAATAGTCTCAAGTATTTGAGAGCTTTTACAACCCTTTTTAATTTGCTCCAACTCCTTTCTCAAAGATACTATTTCGGCCTCACGTTCTTCACAAGTCTCTTCTTTTTCTTTAAGTTTTTCTTCCAAGAGATCTTCTCTCCTTCTTATTTCCTCATTTACCACTTTGATAGAAATGATTTTGTTCCGTAGTTTCTCGTTTTCTTGAATGGCGCTTATTAATAGTTCATCTACATTTCCTTCTAGCCCCGAGTCATCATCTTCATCTGTGAGTGCCATGAATAATGCTTCTTGGCTTTCATCATGATCAATTTCCTCATCTGATTTTTCTTTGATGACCATAAACTCATCCTCATCAGACTCATCTTCCTTGGAGAAGAAGTTTTTCTTATTGAACCCTTTCTTTTTATGTCCCATTCTTTTAGAATTTCCTTCATCATCAGTGTCATGTTTATGAGGACATTTTGCTGCATAATGACCTATTTTACCACATTTGAAATAGATAAGAGGACACTTGCCTTTAAGCTTAGATCCTCTCTTCAGCTTTCATACATATTGAGCCAATTCAGATTCCACATCTGACTCATCACTACAGTCATTCCTTTCTTTCCCTTTCTTTGACTTTGAGGCCTTGAATGCTGCATCTTTGGAGCGAGGGCCACCTTTCCTCATTTCATAGGCAGTGAGAATTCCATGAAGTTCATCGATTTTGAGGGTATCTAAATCCTTTGGTTCTTCTATAGCACTTATTTTGGAGTCAAATCTGTCTGGAAGAGACCTTAATACCTTTTGGACAATGGTACTTTCTTCCACCTTTTCGTCCAATCCTTTCAGGGAATTTACTACTTTAGCTACTCAAAGGAGGTATGCTGCAATATCATCTTCATCTTCCATCTTCAAACTTTCAAATTGTCTTCTGTGAGTTGAAGCTTTGCCTTTTTGAATTTTGAGTCTCAATCGTACAAGCCAACTAGCTTCTTCCACATTTCTTTGGTAGAGGTACAGTGCATGATTTTTGTAAACTTGGAATCAGTGATTCCACTAGTGATGGAGTTCATGGCCTTTGCATTTGTGATGTAGGCTTTCCTATCGTCTTGGTCTATTGGAAGAGTGGAAGTTGTTTGGTATTCAGATTGACAAAAATATCAGAATTCAGGTCCAAGGGACATTAAGTAGTAAGTCATTCTTTTCTTCTAGAAACCAAAGTTAGTGCCATCAAACAGAGGAGGTTTTCCTGAAGCTTCATGATTTCTCATCATGGTTGCGGATCCTTCTTCAAGCTGTTAGGCTAGAATGAAGAAGCTGGCTCTGATACCAATTGTTGGGTATACTGAGAGGGGGGGGTGAATCAGTGTTTCTTACAATCATTTTTAATTGTTCTAGTGATTCCCAAAAACATATATATATTTGTATATGTATACACAGACCACAGAAATCAACAGCTGGAATTAATGCTTTTATTAAAGAAACACAAAACAGTGCAATGAAATAAATATAATATTAATATATATCTAATTGTGAACAGTTGCCAAGCTCCAACTTGGACTTCAGTAAGGCTCCAACCTCCAGAGTACCAACTTCGTTTTGCCAAGACACCAATCTTGGACTTAGGAGCACCAACTCCCAAGGACTTCAATCCTGTTCAATTCTGAGGTTCCAACCTCTTTGGTATACACTGGTGTGCTACTATACTCTTTTCAGTTTCCACTACTTCTGCTTCCCCATTTACCTCTTTTGCTTCCACTATCTCATACGCAGGTTATACCATACACCAACGACGACATCAGTTCTCTGTTTTTTGCTGCTTTAATACATCCATGCCTCTGTCCATTCATTTCCTCTTTCTCGCTGGCTCTTTGGCTTCCTTTCTCCGCAGGCTCTTCGGATTCCTCAACGCTTGCTTACCCTGTCAGTTACCTCCTCTCTTGCTTGCTTCTTCGGCTTCCCGGACTTCAGTTCCCTCTGTCTATCCAACCGTTCCAATATTCACAGGATACATATATCAAAATTGTAACAACACTCTTGTTTTGCTCATGATCGCAGGCATACACTGGAGCCGTCTCATTTAATAGACAGCCACATCTTATCCCAATCATAATCGCCATGATTCGGTCTCCCACACTATCGGGACTGTTCCTTACAGTATTTTTGCCTCAGAACCTGATGGCCTGGGTGCAGGCGTTAGGGATAATCTTCCCAATCTGGCAGTAATTTCTCCTATATCAGTCTCAATTTCCCTTTCTTCTTCTTTTGGCTTATCAGTCATTAAACTGATATCTTCATTGATCTCTCCGAGCCCACAATCCTTGCTTAATTGACAAATAGTGCTTTACTCTTCCATCGGGCAGCAATTCCAAAGGAATTACTTTAAAACACTATCGGAGGCTTTTATAGGGATAATACGCCCAACACTCTATCGGCGGCTTTATGCTATCGGCAGTAATTCAAAAGAGTGACTTTAAATACATTCGCGCCTTATGATATCCCTTTTCCCTTTCCCCCGACGCGATATCGGCGATCGCTATCGGTGGAGTCTGTACACCAATGCTTCCAATCTGCTGTGTGGACGCGACGCACATTAAGCTCCCTTCTAAAGAGATTTTGGGTCCGGCCTATCAGCAATTCCCTATCAGCAGATTTGCAATGTAATGGGTCTGTGGACCCGACGCTCCTTTAGGCTCTGTTTTATAATATTTCGGCTCCGATTATCGGAGCGTACAGTCTAAGCCTTTGCGGACCCGATACCCATTAACTCCAATCTATAGTATTTCGGCTCCGGGATATCGGAGCTCTCCCATGTAGCCGTATCAAAGGTTCCTTTCGGACCCGAAATCCTTATCCGCTGCACTTTATAATACTTCGGCTCCGGGATTTCAGAGCGCACAGTTAAGAGCTTAAAAGGCCCTCTCCGACGTGATATTGTGCTCGGACCCGAAATCCTTATCCACTGCACTTTATAATACTTCGGCTGTGGGATTTAGGAGCGCACAATTAAGAGCTTAAAAGGCCCTCTCTGACGCGATATTGGGTTCGGACCCGATGGGGTATGAACCAATCTTAAGAATGCTTCACGTCCGCTATAAAGGCCCGCTTAAAGAAAAAGTCGTGGATCCTCTGTGTAAACAGAGTAGACACGATAATTTATAAGATAGCTTATGAGGCCTGCATACACATTCAATTAACAGAAGGCCATTAGACCGAGAGAAAAGTTTAAGTAATAATGCTTCAGCACCCGCTCCTCTCTTATCTGGCATATATATGGCATATATATATGTGGCTCCTCCGATATGTTCCTCTTTGCTCCAATGTGGCTCCTCTGGCTTGGTCTGCTCCTCTTGGATCCATTTTCTCCTCTTGGCTCCGATATGCTCTGTCTCCTCTTTGCTCCAATGTGGCTCCTCTGGCTTGGTCTGCTCCTCTTTTCTCCATTTTCTCCTCTTGGCTCTGATATGCTCTGTCTCCTCTTTGCTCCCATGTGGCTCCTTTGGCTTGGTCTGCTCCTCTTTGCTCCATTTGCTCCTCTTGGCTCCAATATGCTCTGTCTCCTCCTCTTGAATATTTCCATATTGACATCAATGACAATCTATGTCCAACACTTGTTAACTAAGAGGAAAGCTCCTTGGTAACTATGACAGGACCAAAAGACACTGGGCCTGACTGATATGCAAGTACAAAGTTTTCATTTGGTATCCAACCAAAAAGTGATAGGAGACTTGACCAAATGTGAGAGAATTAGCTTGAATATGTCATTTTATTATTTTGAGTGCTTTATCTAGCTAACTGACTCTTATTGTTGGGCCTATCTATACTAATAGAGATTGGACGCACAACCTTAGGATTCCCCTTTGTTCATTCATAGTGGGCTCCCACTAGCTTTGGTTTGAGATAGCTCATGACATCATAGACCTCAAATGGAATTTTCAGGTATGTGACTTACAAGAGATCAAGTTGGGGGAGCACATTATCTTCAAATGTTCTGTCTAGATGTAGGAGATATCACTGTTACATATTTATTGGATTTATTCTTGACTGATAACACTTGTTGTTTGGTTTTTTTGTCATGAATCACATCTTATTCATCAATTTTAAAGTTTTGTTGTTTCTTAGAGTCTATATTCGAGGGACCAGGCACTATGTCTTGCCTAGCTTTCCATTTCAAATTTTAAAAGACAAAAACAATATCATTTTGCAAATATGTTTTTTAAACATTTGAAGGATACGTTTGTAGGCTTATCATGGATTCCTCCATTTTGTTGGAGGAGAGCTAGCCTTATGTGAGTAGGATGATCACCAAGGTGATAATGGGTGATTTTTTCAAGTAACTTTGGGGTCTATATTTGATAATTGAATATATATTTCGAAGCACAGATTTTAGAGGTAGCAATGAAGTTCTTTTCTTCTTGGATTGATGGAATGATTTTAAGCACTTGTTCCATTTCTTAACAAACCATCATTTAGTTGATGTTATGGTTCTTTCTCTTTTGAGAAAGAAGTTTCCACAAGATATTCAAAAGCTTTTGTGGCTACCTTAAAGGCTAGATCAAAGGAGGAAAGGGATCCACCCCTCCTTAGGGAAGTCATGGTTACCTCAAAGAATAGAAAACTTGAGAGTGAAAACCTAGTTGTGCAAGATGTTGTCTCTATTAATTGTTGGATTTGAACAATCAAATATATCTTTGACATGATATTTAGCTTTGAATAATTTGCATACTTAATGTAGGTGTTTTTCTGTAATGTAACAACCTATGGTACTTTGTATTAATTAGGACATTGCTACATTCTATAAGTTAAAACATTATTTCCTTATTGTGGCATTCATTTTTACCATTTAGAAAGACATGACAATTAAGGTGATTATAAATTTGTGTCAATTGTGCCATTTTCCTAAATGAATATATTTGCAACATGTTGTAGTTTTCATCTGTAGTGTGCTCTTACACTCAGTCTGACCTAAGAATGGATCAAATTGCTAGTTCTGCAGTTTGAAATAAGCCATTTGGAAGGACATGTAAAATAATAATTGGTTTTATATGTGAGAACCACTGCAACGAAACATCTTGTTCTTGTTTCTATCTGGAGCCTTTTCTTTATAATATTGTAGAACTTTAATCGGACATTCGTATTAGTCAGGCTTTAGCATGCCCCCTAATTTTGATGATCAATAGTCATGGTAAAATTTCATGCTGGTGTGTTGTGATAAACACAATCCTTAACAACATTCCTTATGTTTTATAGTGATAAAAATAATTTTGTAATTTTTTTTGTGAAACGGATTACATTTTAACTTTGCTAACATTATATATTGTAATTTTGACAGGTTGAGCTTCAATATTTGGATGATTATGCAGGGGTAAGTACAAGCATTGTATTGACACCAACTCCAATAACACATTTCTCAGGAGTAATTGGAAACAAGAATCTTTATGTAGGGGGTGAAGTTGCTTTCTACATTGCAGCAAGAAACTTGTTGAAATATGATGAAGGCTTGGGTATTTCAAAGCTTGATTTTATTTCTTCTTTGACCTTGTAGGACTTTGTCCTTGGCATTCTTGTAAACTAATATAGTGGATTTTAGTGGATTTTTTGGTAAAATTTAGGGGCAATTGCAAACTTTTTTATGAAACATTGCATAGAGATTTTTTTGGTGTCATGCTGAAAGTGACTCATGCTCTGCAGAACTATTAAGGGTGATACATTGAAGGCATCTTACTTTCACATTTTTAGTCCTCTAAAAAAGATTGTTGTCACACCAAAGGTATCACATAGCTTTTCAAGGAACGAGAAAATGTTCACCATAGGCACTCAACATGCTTTGGACCCACCAACAAAAATTAAGGGGTGCCTCAATAATTATGGAACGACAATTGCACTACTTCAGCATGAGTAGAGGCATACAAGTTTTTTTACTCTTTCTAGTGAGGTGGACACAAAAGCCTTTCACAAAGATGCGAAGGTGGTGTTATCTCTTGTTTTGTAGACTTGAAGAACATATCATGGATATGCACTATTTGGTACAAATTTAAGTGAAGGTCTGTGCCAAATTTTGATTGGAACTTTTGAGTTTTTCCTTTTAGAATAATTATTTCAATTCATGTGTTTTATTTTGAGGCACAAAGCAACTCAACACCTTGACTTAATTAGCAATGTAATTTCTTGAAGTCATATGTTGTAAATTTTATAAAAAATATGCTCTTCAAATGGGCGTTGCCAAACATGGTTGGCTAGAGCATCAATTTGGTTGAAAATTTGTGAAAGATTTTTTGTTTTAGGTAATGGTAAGATTATTAACTGATCTCTTCAGTATTTGATATGGGTGTGGTTTTGTTCAGGCCATTCATTTCATATTGTTTCAACATTTGGATGAGAGCTTAGACCTTGCCATTTTGATTGAATTAATAATTTGAGGGCATGTTGGCTTGCCCAAATTTGCTGTGGACATCAATGCTCGACCTTCAAATGATCCAATTGGTTTTCTTTCTTCTGCAAGAAAAGGAGTTGGCACTGTTTTGTGTGTGACATATTCATTTTTAGCCAATAATATTTTTTTGTTGGGACTGATATTAACACCATAGTTGATACTTTTTCTTTATTTCCATTTGATATTTAAAGTTGAGTTAATCTAGTTTTGCATAGGTGTATTCAACTGCCATATAAAAGTCTAAAGAAGCATCCTTCTTTGAAACATACGAGGCTGTACATTCCATACATGACTTGACGGGTACAATAGCAAAGGTATTTTTCCATCCAGTTCAGGATCTTGTGATATTCTTTTTGCAATTGGAAAATGGAAATTTTTTAATGAATTGGGCTCTACCTTTTCTTAGAGGCCATGGACAAGGGTATCTCTTCCATTAAATTCATCCAGGATTGCATCTTTCCTCATCTGTTGAGATATGCCATAACGATGGGCCATCAAGGTTGCTAATACTTCCACCCACTTTTAGATGGGGTAGATAACTCCGTTGGCCACATTAAATTCATCCAATACTTGCATCTTTCCTCGCTTGTTGAGAAATACCATAAGCATGGGCCATCGAGGTTGTTAATGCTTCCACCGACTTTTGGATGAGGTAGATAACTTCGTTGGCCATATGAATTCAGTAACATGTCTTCGGGTGGATTTGAACCCATTTTTTGCCATTGAAAGTGCTTTGATTTAAACACTTGAACACAACCCACCTAAGACGATTTTTAGCAGTTCACTTCGATTTGTTTTAATATACAATTTAACTATTTATTTATTGGATAAATTGTGCGACTCTTATGAAAATATCCTTGACAGATCTCGGCTGAGGACCAGATCCAGGTTTACCATGTCAGAACCTAGGTTCATTAAGATCATGACCTTGGTTTGAAGATATCCACCATACAAACTAGGACCACCCATATTTATCATTGTAATCTCTCTTTCATCATTAAGACTAATATACTAAGGAGTTGTAACCTGTGGAGGCCCATGGTAGTCATTTCAATGCAATTTATTAGAATACTTGCCACGTCCACAAGTTTTTATATTTAATCTCTGCGTCCAATGTGGCCATTTATTATTATTAGATTTACCACATCTAAAAATGGCATCATTCGCATCATTTTAAAGAAGTCTAGAAAGGTCAACATAATTTTTTTCACATTTAGAACTTCCCTCAACTTTGTTGGCTCCTGAAGCTTGAGCACTTTCATAACAAAAACAGGCAAAGTCAAGCTGCAAAAATGGTCCACTCTCTTTTCATCTGTTGCTGTTAGAATGAAGTTTCATTAGAGGCACTATTTGTTTTTTTGTTTGTTTTGATTAGAAAAGGGTTTTATCTTGGTTCTATGTGACTTTTAATTTATCAAATGAAGCATGTTGATAAATCGGAAAGAATAATGTGTGACATTTATCTTGTAGTGATGTTGAATGAAAGGATACCGAGTTTAACCAAGCTACAGTTCACTTTGGTAAAGCCGGAGGAACATCTTAAAAGGTTGCCTAAGAATACACCATATACAAAGTTTGAACATAAGTAATATATGGATTTTTTTTTGCAGAGATGTTCTTTTTCATACCCAAGATATAATAGCATGAAAAATATATTGTAGAAATTGTTTGAGGACCTCATTGAGGTCAATTTTTCTCATGTCATGCTTGATTGGTACCTTCTCATATGCCAAGAAGACTTTAAATATGAATTAATCTATTCTCGAAACAAATGAGATTCAAATTTTATAGATAGGAAAGATAAAACAAATGTCAATGTATTTGTTTGATTGTTACTTGACTCTGTTGTGGGCGTTTTATAGGAAATGCCATTTGAAAAAGGATGGGGAGACAATGCAGATCATGTATTGGATATGATTCATTTGTTGTTAGAGGTCCTCCAGGCATTTGAGCCATCGATTTTGGAAAATTTTCTATTAGGTACTCCTATGGTTTTTAATCTTGTGATTCTTTCACCTCATGGTTAGTTTGGGAAATCAAATGTTTTAAGAATGCCAAACAAGACATTAGTAGACTGATAAACAATTTTCTTATAATTGAGATGTCCATTCCATGATATCCACTATTTATTGTTTGATTGTGTTTTGAATGTTTCTTATGATTTTGTTTTGTCTTTTAACAATGAAATTGAAAATACTTGGTATCATGTCAATTTAAACAACAGTCAAAGCTTGAAGATGAAATTAATATTACATGATATTGATTGGAATCCTTATAACTATTTTGTGTTAAAATATTTTCATGACTATGTTGTTATTTGAGCACATGTTGTTTATATACTTGGCCAAGTTCATGTATGAGAAAATCAAATGTTGTTGCAAATAAAATGACAAGGATTAAACATCACATCTTAAATTTTTTGTTTTCACAAGTTACCTATAGCTTGAACTTTTTAGCATGTAACTTGGTTGGCAAGATTGTGCCTAAGCTTTCCCTAAAGGTTGAATACTAAGTTACTAATGTGTTATTTTATATGGTGACATTTTATTTTCTTTGTTTATACAGGTCATCTAGCCACTATCTCCAAATTGAAGAAAACTTGTTCGAGCTTTTTACTTGTATGTGGAAAATAGATCTGACATTACTGATGTTATATAAAATCTTTATAGTCTACTTTAGTTTATATTTTACTATTCATTGTATTTGATGTCTTACACTCGGCATTGTATCTTCTTTTGTTTTTATAAAATGAACTCAGTATTGATGCTAAGAAGCAGGAATTGAAGAAAGAGGTTGAGACAATTAACACTAGAGTGACAAATGCAAAAATAGAGAGAGAAGAGAACCGATCTAGAGATATTCTTAGATTCAATATCCCACATAAGACACACACATAACGACTGACGATCAAGTCTTCAGAGTTGGTGAATTCACCTGTAATGCCCTGGCAACATAAACATAATGTTTTGAAGTGGTGAAAAATATTTCATGTGTAAATTGTCATTCAAACAATATTAAGTTAGAAACTCATATTGTAATACTTTAACATTTCATATAATATAATTTATGTGGCTGAAATTATTTATAGATACAATTGATATTGTTTGGTATTGTAATTAACATATGAAACTCTACGTTTTCATATTAGATGAACATGCACATTGTGTGACATTTTTAAATTTAGTTGTAAAATCATACTAATTAATTTATGTTGATTAATAATGAACACATAAAATATATCTAAAACTACTAAATTAGTAGTTTATATTGATTAGTAATGAACACAAATAAAATGAATATAAGAGTAAATTAGTCATTTATAATGATTATTAATGAAAGTAAATGAAATGAATATAAACTACTAACTTAGTTGTTTATATAATAAATATGAAATTACAAAAAAAAATGCCTACTACAAATGGTAAATTTTTGATTCCAAAGGATGACTAAATTTTTCATATATATGACTATTAGTAGCTAATTTGTAGTATCTTATAACATGACCAAAATTTATTCATATTTCCCTGGTCATTAATTGGTTGTCTCGGGTGACCATATAGTAATATATGTTGTGATATATTTGGTCATTAATTTGACAATTAATGACTAAATCAATGACAAAATTTATGATTAAATATATTACTAGATGATAAAATTGAGACAACCAATTAATGACTAAGCTAAAAATGACTAAAATTTGGTCACGTTACAAGATACTGTAAATCAGATACTACTGGTCACTGACTAAAAAATGGTCGTTTATATGCAAATTTTAGTCAGCTTTTTTGTAATTAATTAGCCATTGTGTACTAGTGAAACAAACCAATATTATCATGGATGCACTAGAAACAATAATACATTGAATGATTTTAAATCATTCCTTACTCCATCTCATCTCTCTTTTCATAAGATGCTCGGAAAAACACACTTTTGCAATCTTTTGTAACTTCTGAAAACTACATTAAATTTTCTACATAATTTTCCTCCTAGATTGCACACTCTTCTCTTCTCATACACTTGCTGAACCTCATAATACATCTAACCAGGATCTCCTGTTGAGAATTTCCTCACATGATTAATTTTCCAAAGTGACTAAAATAATAATTACAAAAGAGTATAAAGCTTAAAAAATTTGTTCATACACTCTTGAACTAGTTTGGTATTTTTAGCATTTCTCCTCCCTAAATTGATGCCCCTTGATCTTGATTGAATGAGGGATATTTTCAACCTTAGCTACTTTCTAGAAGAATATTAATGTTTCACAATCTTTTTAGAAAATACCATGTTCAAATACAACAGAAAAACCCATGGAAATAGTTGAATGTGTCCACAATTCAATAATTCCACCTACAACTATCTTCAATGGGACAAAACTAGCTCCTAGAGAAAATATTAAATTGGATAGTATGAGAATCCTAATAGCGATATTGTTACTTTCGATTCGTGAATAATTGTCTCCCATACAAAATTCCTTGACACATGGAGTTCGCATCCTTCTGTCACCAAAGTTACAACTCAGCTTCAAGGCATTAGCATGTAGACTTAGTAGTTTTTATAACCATAGAAGATCATACATGAAACCTAATATAAGTAATAGAAAACATGATTACAAGGAAAACAATGCTAAGTTCTTGTTGACATGAATGCCATGATTACTTGGCATTAATTTCAACCTAAACCAGATCTTCCCTCTTGAACCAAACCTCTTAATCTGATCTCTGTACTCTCTTGCCCTTTGATATCAATGAAAAAGGTTATTTCATAGAAATTCCAACAGACAATGCATAACAATGATAAGGTACAATTCCTACATTAACATACTCACCTTGAGTTGTTGAACACTCTCACCTTGCATGAAAGAAGAACTATTCTTTTTCCAACCAAAAATTCAAATATTTTCTTGCAAATATGTCCTCCCAATTGATGTTCATTAACATTCACAATTGCTTATGCCTCCTTGCCTCATGCAAGAGATTACATCAGCCAGATCAAAGACTCTAGTAAAAATCATGAAAAAATGTTATTCAATGAGATACATGGTGTTTAATGATAATACATGGATGTAAAAATGATGCCCAACAACCCATACATGGTGGAAACGACAGTAACATCTGTCTTACAAAGCATGATTGGTTCATAAATACACATCAACATGAGAAAAATGATAAAAAAAACAAATTTGTATGGATTTATCTTTCACTTTAGGGTGCATATATGGATGAAAAAAAGTATCCACTATAGTACATGCCAGAAAATATGGCTCACCTCTATGCATGACTGATATAAGACTAGGGAAATCCCATTGACAATCCCATGCATGGTTATCACAAGTGCTACTCAATTGCACACATGTATGCTCTCTTCAATGCATGCTTAATATAATGATATACTACAAGTACATGGCAACTCTGAGCAACAATATTTCCTATACATACCAATGATATAATCATAGTACATAACACATGATAAAACACATCAAACTCTCAAAGACTTGGCAATAGTATAAGATCTCAAGAACATAAATTTACCAAATTTCATCAACAAATACATGGAAATTATTGGTAGCATAGTAGAAACATATAAATATGATATAATGAAGTATCTTTTCACAACATGAAAACCCTCATAGAAACAACAATAATGATCAGGAAAAGAACACACCAACCAAAAATACATATCAGTCTTCTGTACCAAAAACATGGTAGTAAAAAAACCACCATACTGAGCATAAACCTTTGCAGATACTTTGAACTAGTATTAGAATTACATATAATTTCAAAAATCCTCCTCATTAAGACAGAAACTATATATCAATTGATCTCAAGAAAATAGAGCCATACTCCTAACACAAAAGCTCTAGCTCTAGACAACATATTAGGAAGCAACAAGAATATCTCTAGTTGTAGATGATTCAATACATCAACGTACTCTTAATGCGAAATTTCCTACAACAACATCACCATAGAAGCCCTAGGTAGATCTCAATCATCAATGAAAATGGTGAGTGGCTAAGAAAATAATGTATCTAATGAGCAGCAACTAAAAATCCTAATCTATACAATAGCAAAAACAACATAATATATATCCATCGTAATCAACTCTTAATCCCTTTCAAACATGTGACAAGTATTTAATAATGAATCAATACAAATATCTATGACCGCAAACATGAACTCCATGCATTATCATCATTCTACTTTACATATCAACAATATAACCATAAAAACCTTTACGCTATTTAACAACACATGTGACTCAATCCCTTTTAAGCATACAACAATAGTAGTTAGACATGCCATAATGAGAGCTCTAAAAAAAAGTCAAACATATCATCAAGAAAGCACATATGAGCCAATACAAGACTAAGAGACAATACATTCTTGATGAAAACCATATACATGCCAATTCCAATGCACATGACTGAATGAAGCTTCATCATAAACATTCATGAACATCGAATATTGATGAGCATTGTAATAAGAAAATTCCATCAATTGCATGACAAATATAATAAGCTCTTCCACAACTAACATAATGCAAACAATCTATTGGTCCACGAGAAGAAAAAATACTCTCCATGAACATGTGACATATCTTCAATCCTTGGAAACTCTCTCTTTGAGGACTTCATGTCTAAATCTTTATGAAAATTCTCTTATAAAATTCACTATTAGTAGCATAAATAGTTAACATATATAAGATGTAATAAATAAGAAAACCTTCAAACCTCATGTAGGTCTCGCTCAACTCTTACACATTTTGATAGTCTTTGTGGCAAAGGAGTACCAAATACACCTCCTTAGCAATTTATTGTTCTCTGCAAAGGATCATAGGCAACATTGGTGATATTAGTGGACAAATGTAAATAAACACAACATTGTACATAGTGGAAACAATCCATACATAAACATAAACTAAACAAAGAGGTAAATACACAAACATTTCTCAATGGAGAAAACAAGTCAACAAAATAATGGAAAAATCTCCATTTATTGACTGTTGGTAGTAGAGGTTGAATACAATAAATTAATCTTAGACACTTGAAGAGAATTATTTGAGCTATGGTGCTCAAAAATCCCCATCCAAGTGGTTTCTTTTCCTCAATCTCTTTGCAAGTTTCTCCTCTCTCTCAAATAAGTATGAATATTCTCAAATGGTGGATTCCTCTATTCTCACTAGGATGATGGATTGCTTAGATGCAATATGGCCAGTATGCTAGTGTTTTTCCCTTCTTTGGCTTCAACAATGGAATGGTGGTTTTCCCTTAATAAAATTTGGCTAGCATAACAATGTCTCATATTTTGGCTCTCACATGGTCTCCTTATATAGAATTTTTTTAATCCATCTTCCTCGCCTTGGTTCATGCATGATAATGGCACATGAGTAGGACATGATCATTCCATTGAGGGCTACACAGCTTCAGGGTGATAAAAATGGGGTTGTACGAGACTAATCTCATGTCATAGAATCGACGCTAAGTATGTGGAGTGGTGTCGAATCTCTGAGTCATCCATTTCTATAACCACGTTACTTTTGAAGGATAGTATGTGCATGCACATTTATCGAAGAAACAATTGCGCGACATCAATTGTTTTTATCTTCATAAAATTTGGAAATTAGGAGAAATTTAATTCTTTAAACTTCATGATGTATTTAGCTGGAAAATATTCACTTGTGCATTCTACTGGACACCTTTTAGTGTCTTCTAGATTGTGCCAACATGTCTAGGATTTTCTGGTGTTAATAGTTTCCCCCTGATTTATGACGTTAGGAGAAAATGTATAGGCAAAATAAATCACGTTTTCCTTTCTAACGTACAATATGATCAAAGTTTTTAGAGAGATGATAACTTCTTATGGAGATGAGTAGAGAAACCCCTTGAGTGAGTGTAAATGGTAACCATGCTCTGGTGATAACCCAAAGAGTGAAAAAATGTGTCTATACGAGGTGGGCGTGTCCCATGCTAGTTATGATGACCAATATTAACTTATTACAATTGGAAAAAGTATGGTCCTTTCCATTCAACATTATGGTGGTTGACATGATGATAGCTGATGATGATAACTACTAACTCCCACAAGGGATGCTCCTCATCAAATAGATTGAATTTTAGTTCTTCAATGCATAATAGAGATGAAGCACTATTGAAAGATGTGCTTCAGTATGCATGGATATTTTACTCTAGGTACCTCACCTATATGATGGTGTAAGTATTGTTGAATGAGGTTCTTAGTGATGAGAGGTCTTTGACTAAATGAAAAAACTGTAACAGTAGCTATGTATGACACCACCCTAAAAATAATGTTTGTGGTGTTGTCAAATCTCAAGGGGACATACGACATCATTTGGTAATAGTGATTTCCATTGTTCCACTTGAGAATATCCCTTCAAATGAGGGAGTATCCAAAGTATTGTCCCTATCCTAGAATATGAATGTTCAGGTTGACGAGAAAGTAGCATTAACCTCCTGACATGTAGTGTCTGGGAATCAATATGAGATGCAAACAAATTCTAATAGTGTGGGCCATTTAAAGAATGATAGTGAGAGGTGACGACATAAGAGGATATGGCCAACTAGTCTGAGGTCAAAAATTTTGTGCAAATAGCGGTAGTCAAAACATGTTTGCTGATAGGGATGGCCCCAGAGTCAGTACAATTTCCAGGGTGGGTGTGAGTATTTTCTAACTAATGTGAAGATGGGAAATTACTATTGATGATGTGCAATATTAAGCTAAGGCTAACTAGAAACTTCCACTAGGTAAAATACATGAATAACAAAAATGTGGGTGGGAGTCTCTTTCCTAAAAACAAATCTTTCTACTCTTGACAAAAGAATATGAGGATGATTTGGATGTACAACCACAAAGATGAGTGCCCCATAATGATGATGACCTGTATGGAGGTGTGGTGCCTTTTGTTTAGGGAGGGGGCCCGATTGATTAGTATCCATGTTCGGTTTTGTCAGGTAGATGAAGTGACATAGATGGCCTATGCAATGTGAATGATAGGTGAAATGTAGGACGCAGAGGTGGATCTGTCGTGATCTGTCATAAGGTACTAGGGATGGTTGGGGAAATGGGGTGTATGTGTGATGAGTGTGGCTTAATAAGGCTGAACTTCAAGGCATGTAAGTGGAGTGGTTCCCATGTAGGATTAATTTTTCATGGCTCTCATATTGAAGAGGGGTCTACAATCATGAATTGAGCCATGAGTGGGAGAGCGTTATAGACCCATGTATATGTTTATCATATGTCAAGGTGAAATGGTGATAAAAATGGTCAAGGTAAGGAACTTTATGGTTCATTTTGGAGAAATTATGTCGGGATATGTAAAGCATAGGAGGTGGTCTATCATGCTAAGTGGAGAATGATACCTTCTCTATTATTTGTCTGTTTGGTTGAAGTGGATGGAGTGTGATGTACCTGTAATATACACGACCAATACACCAAGTGAAACCATTTATTAAAAGAATACATATAATATCTGACTGGTTTAATTCTATGAAACAACGAACTAGATAAGTAGCTAACATGAATTTATGAGTGTGCAACGACCCAAAAATTTGTTTTGGCATGTACTAGAACAAAGAGTTCCATGATGAAGATGATATGGTATTGATACTTGTGCCTTTTCCATTTTGTCAATTTATGTTCTAAACTTCTGTAATGGACTGCAAAAAATGGTGAAAAGGGTGATTGATAGGGCTAAGGGGGCCAAATATCACTTCATTTGCACTGCTAATTTGTAGAGGTTAGAGTGAGGGTTTGGAGCTTTTCTTGTCATTACGGTCAGCAAGAGCACCAGATATGCATGTAGGGAGAGGCAGGTAAGCTTTTGTATCATATTATTTTTCATTTTGATAGTCTTAGGGTAGATAGGTCGTAGAGGGGTCCCCTCTACGACCTTCTAAATTTGACTTTTCTTGGCCTTGCGGGTGACTCCTTTAGATTTGTGTTGTCGCTGTGCAAAACTAAATGTTTTGGACAGTGGCTCAATGCAAAACTCATCCTCAGACATGTTTTCCATGCATCTAAGGTGAGATATGCCACGGTGAAACCATTTAAGGGTCAGCGTGACATCGTTATAGTAGTGTGTGCTGGTCGCGCATCTGTATGAAACAATGACGCACAGACCATGTGCTTGTCTGGAAAATAGGCGCACAGTCCTAGGTGCCTAGATGTCATGGCATAGGGTGTGAGAGATGAAAGTCCACATGTATATTCAGGAAAAGGGCACGTAAAATTTCATTTTTCATGCTCATATGCATTCAACTATGAGAAAAAACAGGTTTTCTCTTTTCTTTTCTTTGATATCCTAGGGAGCGATGAATTTGATACATGGTATCCTAGATGGTAGGATAATTCGGAGGGTGAGAGACTTGGAGTACCTCTGTGTGGATGTGGACAGGGACCTAGCTTCTAGCCAATAGCTGTTGTAGGGGGGGCTTATTTAGTTTCTTTGGAAGCCCCTCTTGAGGGCGCAGGATAATGTTATGAAACCAGCTCAAGAAAAGATAGAAAAGATAGATCAACGCCTTAGAATTCAGCCTCTTCGAGGGGGCAACCTCCTTTACATTACATAAATGAAAATTTCTTTGATGATACAAATGAAAATACCTCCTTTCTATATATAGGAGTCTAAGGGGTGATAACATAATGAGAGCTGACATAACAATAATAATGTAAGGGCACAATAATAACAATAGTGGGCTTCTATGGGGCACAATAGTAACAATATGGGCACTACATGGGTACATCAATATAATAAGTGGGTTATACTAATAACAATAATGGGTTACACTAGTAGTATAGGGGCCTAACATGCCCCTCTCCTTCAAAAAGCGTTGTCCTCAACGCTTGAGTAGTTCTTGATGCTTCTGTATAAAATTCTTGTCCTCCCATGTGGAATATTCAGCGGGTAAGTTCTTCCACTTGATGAGATACTATGAAATTGATCGATTTCGTAGCTGTCAGGTTCTTATTTCTGTGACTGCTCCAGGTTCCAATATGATTTTTCCTTCCTCTTCAATTTTTAGCAATATTGCTTGAATTGGGATCTTTTGCAACTGTTGAATAAGTGGCCATACTTCTTCGTCCTTCTTCCATTCATCCCTTGCTTTGTTTATCCAATTTGGTTAGATAATATAAATAGCACAAAACAATGCTTCCACATCCTCATCCTTGAAGAGTCTTCCCATTTGGTAAGGTCGCTATTTTTTAAGTGCATGTAGTATTGCCAACATTTCATTCTCATAAATAGCTTGCTTGAGATGTAGCAGTAAAAATACCTAGTCACCTACATCAAAACATTTTTCACTACGATGTTGATCTACCTGTTGTTTCGTTTCATTTTGCATCGAAGTGGCGTTGTCCTTTAAAAGTTGGAGAACTTGCTGTTGATGCTCGATGAGATCTTTCTCTGCTTGAACCTTTTTCTTCTTGATATGTCCTTCTATCTTTTGAGGAGTGGTAATTTCTTCCAGTCCTTTACAAGATATGGTCAGATTCATTTCTTGATGCTCGATGTGATCTTTCACTTCTTGAACATTTTTCTTCTTGATGTGTCCTTCTATCTTGATAGTTTGAGGAGTGGTAATTTCGTCCCTTGAATTACAAGATATGGTTGGATTCATTTCTTCTTTCTCAATGTGATCTTTCACTTCTTGCACCTTTTTCTTCTTGATATGTCCTTCTATCTTTAGAGTTTGAGGAGTGGTAATTCTTGCCAATGCTTTACAAGATATGGTCTGATTCATTTCTTCTTTCTCTGGGGTGGTGTCCTGGTGTATATCCTCTTCTTTTGATGTTTCTTGATCGTTTTCTTCCTCCTCTTCATATTCTATATAAAATAATTTCTTCTCAGCACACCTATGACCTTTAGTGCATTTTCTATCACAATTGTAACAAAGCCCTTTTTCTCTTTTTTCTTCCAATTGTTGTGGTGTAACCCTTGTAGGTTGTGGAAGGCTGGGAGAAACAACACTTCCATCTTTATAGTTGTGAGGGGTATGCTTCCTGGTTTCCATAATTTTGCTTTCCATTATGTCACAAAGCCCTTTTACTCTTTCCAATTGTTGTTGTGTTGCTCTAAAAAAGGTGTTGCTCTTTGTATCCTCATAATGTGCTATCATTTCCTCCGTGAAAATTGACCACGTAACAAGTTTTTTACGAGAACAAAGCCCTTCATACCATAAAAATTGATCTAGTTCTAAATAAGAAGATGCAATACATACCTTTTGTAACAGTTGTACACCATGTAGATCAAAATATTGCTCCATCTGAAGTATCCAATTTACCGGATCCTTTCCATCAAACTTCCTCATCTTGCTTTTTCTTGATTTTAGGAGCTCGACCTTGAAACGACTGTAAGTCTGTACTTTCAGATCTTTAAGTTCCAAAATTGTGAACTATAGTAGCCCTATGTGTCCTCTTTCCAATGCCACCAGTCTGATCCAAATTGGATTCTCTAAGAAAGAGTTATGCACAATCTCCCAAGATGACCTGATTATAGACCTTTCCCGAAGAGCGAAATTGTATGAAGTGCCACGTGTCACTGTTTCAACCTTTTGATCTAAAAAAATGCATACAAGAAAATACAATTCATTGTATTTCTGTACCTTCTGATGAAATTTCAATCCGATCCCCAAAGAGAAAGTTATGACGATTTTCCCCAGGTCACCTGTTTTGAATGTAATTCAGGAGTCTGCAAAAAGACCAACTTCCTCAGATCATATCTCAGCAAATATGACGTGAAACGCTCTGAAATTCGGACCCAAGGTTCAGCATGATTTCTTCTCAAATGGGTTTTCTTTGCGGCTTCTGAAACGTCACAGAAAAACAGTTATAGCGAAAATGCCATGATGACCTGTTTGGAGTAGTAAAACCCTTGAATCCAAAGCTCTGATACCAAATGTTATGGAACCAGCTCAAGAAAAGATAGAAAAGATAGATCAACACCTTAGAATTCAGCCTCTTCGAGGGGGAAACCTCCTTTACATTACATAAATGAACAATTCTTTGATGATACAAATGAAAAGACCTCCTTTCTATATATAGGAGTCTAAGGGGTCATAACATAATCAGAGCCGACATAACAATAATAATGTAAGGGCACAATAATAACAATAGTGGGCTTCTATGGGGCACAATAGTAACAATATGGGCACTACATGGGTACATAAATATAATAAGTGGGTTATACTAATAACAATAAGGGGTTACATTAGTAGTATAGGGGCCTAACAGATAGGTTCCTGCACTTTTTAATTCGATGCTAGGATGCGGACTGACAAGTTTTATTTATTTGTTTAACGGATATGATGATATCAATCTCTACTAATATTTATTTTTTTTCTAGTCTGCTACATCATCGGGAGGATTTTCCCTATCCACTCCCACCTTGGAACGTGGAAATCCATTAATGGGAAGAGTTTGAGGGTGACACTTACTATGGGCCTAAATCGTATGAGGAAGGTTGCATTAGGATTGCGGTTGTGTTGGATCTCGTTGAGAAAGCGACCTTGGTGATTATTGTGAGGTTGGTGGGATCAGAATCCTAGAATAGAGCATCAATGCCACATATAGTGTTCCTCTAGAAGTTGCAGGTGAGCCACATATTTTATTGGGCTCGGTTGTTGAATCGGGGGATGCTTTCTGATTTGACAGAGGTGCACCGTGGTACACTCCAGATTTTTCATTATGCGAGTGTTTGAAATATTATATGTGAGAGGGTTTCTATGTTGCGATTGATTTTAACAGTGCCGGTAGGACCTACCAGGGACCCACTTATACATTGTTAAGCACCTGTGATGCCGTAAGATGATAGTTGTGCGATAGGGCATTATTGGAATTCCACTGTATAGGATTGGTTTAACTCAAATCCTCAGTCGATTCTGGAGTATCCCTATAATGGCATGGACGTATCGGGAGATTAAGACATGGGGCTTGCTCTGGGTGACATCTGGGGACCAAGAGGTATATTTTTATTTCTGCATTTGTATACATATGTTTATTTGCATGATCAATATTATGTTTTATTTATGATGATGATGATACCATGTTTGTTTACTTGTAGATGCGGGGACACAAGGATGACCACTCACCTATTTGGTAGGCCATGATTTTATACATATTGGTGTCATAGGGCATGCACCCGTATCACTGAGACTGAGGGTGGTGAGGCCACCTACTGGGCCTGAGCAACCGATGCAGCTGTGCCAAATAGATATTAGTGGACCCTCTCGTGAGGGTACCAGTACAATGATAGTTGGGACATAGAGTGATCATGTGAGCATGATGAAGTGGTAGAGGCACGTTTAGTAGTTGAAAGGGTTCAGCTGCAGAGCTATCAAGACACCTAGGGCAAAGCAGAGGCCCTCACGAGAGGTATTCCTATTGATGGATGGGCAGGTTTGGTGAATCTCATCGCGAAGAAGACGTTGTTGCTAGAGTGAGTGCACCGACCAATTTCGTGCCATATAGCAATGACGATGGCTATAGATGGTTCAATTTTGGCTCCTAATGTAGAGATTGGTCTGCAGAAGCCTTAGATGGACTTTATGATCTTGTTGTTTTTGGATGAGATTATGTATCTACTAGGGAAAGCACCCATTATGAGGTTTCTCCCCTATATTTTTTAACTTACGTTTCCTGGTCGTGAGCTAATGGACAATGTCGAATTGTTTTATACTCGTACATATTTTTTTATGTATATATGAGATTATTGTTTGGCCGCTCTCATGATATGTCACATGTGTCTATACTTTTTGATGTATTTCCGGATTTTGTTTAAGATTTATCTTATGTTTATGCTTTATGTATCTTGATGGCTATATATATTTGACACATGCCAGTCTTGGATTTGATTAGTGATGTGATCAGCTGTGTGATTTTGATCCCTTGGTATATGTGTAAATGTGATATGATCAAAATGTCGTGCTAACAATTTTTCATGTAGATACGTATGGGAAACTCATATACCATGGAACTGAAAGGTCTTGTTTAACTGTGATACAACTAGATGGGAATCAAGGAATACATGCAAGTGATGGACATGTAAGTGGTGGGAATTAGCCAAGCAGCCTATAATAGTGTCATATTTTTCTTGACTGTTGGTGTCTGACTCGATACAAATTACATTAAAGAGAGGAGGCCTCCGATTACGAGAGTAAATGACCCACACTGCAGCAACAAAGTTTTGCGACCATCGAGATGCACCATCAGAAAACCCATGATGATAAGCTAGCAGAGGATGTATGTGCTAGCAAATGATGAGAGAGTGATATTTAGAGTGAATCCATGATGATGTGATCATCATAAAAAATAATTCATGGTGCATAAATGTCCATTCTAGCATTTTATGGGCTAAATGTTTTGAGGTAGATACCATTGACGATATTTTTTAGGCAAGTTCGATCAAGCTCTGACAATATATATGCCCCCTTGACGAGGCAGTGTTTGATCATATATGGTACCTTACATAGGGTTTCAAACTTTCCAGGTACTATCATTTCTTGAGAAACATCGTAGCAGAGGACTAAGTCCCCTTAGTCAATTTCAGAGGGTGATGTTGCAATCGAATTAGGATTTGACACTCTTTTTGTGTGCTTCATTGTACTGGAGGGATTTTTGTTGGCACTCATCAACAAGCTCCAGTTGTACCAATTCTTTTTCAAAGGTTTTGGTGTCCGTTAAAATTTTGATGGTAGACTGTAAGATTGGCATATCACACTCAATGGGAAATGCTTCTATGCCATATACTAGTTGGAAGGGTGTAAAACCCTAGATGCCTTGACCAATGTGCGTATGGCCATAGAGTGGAGAACACTATATGAGACCAATTAGTTTTATGAGTGTTCACCATACACTGTAGCAAGGTTTTTAGGACCTTGTTAATGGCTTCTACTTCTCCATTTGACTATGGGTAGTATGGCGATTCAAACTTGTTAGAGAAACCAAGGTGTTGGGACATCTATTATAAGATTTCATCTTTGAAATGTTTATCGTGGTCTGAAACCATCTCCTTAGGAACACCCCACTGTTTTATGACATGGTTGAATAAACGTTGTTCCACAGTTTCTGTGATGTTATTATATGTGGGCATTTCTTATACCCATTTTATGAAATATTCCATAGAGGCCACAATGTATTTCTGGTTGCAACATGACAGGGGGTTACATGCCATGAATTCGATGCTCCAATTAAATAATGGTCCGACCACTGTGATTGGATGTAAGGGAGAAAGTGGTGCTCATTCCTTATGAGCATATCATTGGCACTGCTCACATATTTTAACTACTTGTATGCAATTGTGGAAAACGGTGGGCCAAACATAAACAATGTGAAGGATTTTTAAGGAAGCATCCATCCCTGATAGGTGGCCACTACAATCCCTACATGGCATTCATTGAAGGCTTTCTAAGCTTGTTGGTGGTTGAGGCATCGATATAGGATGGTGTCAATGCCTTGTTGATGCAGGACATCTAGCAATAGGATGTAGCAGGGGACCCGTTGGCATATCCACCTCCGATTATCATGAGTAAGTTGGGGTTTCAACTTTCAAGTTCATAAAAAGAGGAGGATATCATCGTACAAGGGGTCGTCTGTTGATACTAAAAATACATGTTCATTCAGAAGAGGCTCATTAACGGGAGAGCCTCTGGTCTTTGTTGGGAGGTATGTGATGAACTCATGAAGGATGAGTGCTTTTTTTATCTTAGGTGGGTTAAATTATAGATCGAATTCTTGTTATCCTTCTTGTAGGATAATAACCCACTTAGCATACTTTTCGTTCATCATACAGCAAGTGAGTAGATACATCATGGGGTTGATGGTTTCTCTTATGGTAGTGGTTCGAAGGATGATATAATGCCAAAGATTTTGTATGAAATGTACAAGGTCTAAGACAATTTTTTCTTAATGATCATACGTCAATAAAGTCCCTATAAGTTCTTTCTAACGTAATAAATTGTGTTTTCTGTGTTGTTTGGTCCTTCTTGGAATAATACCCCGATGATGGTGACCTCTAATGTAGATGGGTATAGGGTATAGTATTTTTTGTGATCATGGGGGCTAATCAAAGGAGCTTGAGAGAATGCATCTTTTAAAGCATCAAATGAATTTTTGGATTGATCATCCCACTAGAAGGGGATATCTTGAAAAAGGAGGCATAGGAAACCTTGTCATAAGTAGCATAATTGGGTACAAATATTGTTTAGAAATTGGCCTTACCCTACAAAATTTGTAATAGTTTTAATGTCTTTGGGGTAGGTAACTCTTTGATGGCTTTTACTTTGAGAGGCTCAACTTTGATACCTTGCTAGGAAACTATGAAACACGGTAGTCTTCACGCGTTGACACATAATACACACTTGAGAGGGTCCAAGCGTAGGTCATATTGTCAACATCTTTGAAAAAAAAGGCGAAGGTTGTCTAAATATTTGGAACATTTCTCTGAATGTATCATAAGGTCATATAGATAGGCAAGGATGAGATGACCTTGATCATCGAAGATGTAGTCCATTGCTCGCTAGAAGGTGGCACCAACATTCTTAAGACTGAAAGGCATACACTACAATAAAATAGGAAATTTGTGCCAGATTGAGCACAAGATTCTATTTCATTTTCTTTTCAATTGGGACGAGTAGCCTAGCACTAAATCAGGCTCTATTATAAAAATTTTAGAGAGCCCTTTTTTGCACCAAATTTTGCATATTTTTTTATGCCAAATTTTACATGTTTTTTTCACCCACTTTTGCGTTTGATTTTTCTCCCTTTTTTGGATCCTATTTTGCACCATATTTTGCATATAATCTTTCATCATTTGTTGGATCAAATTTAGCATCATTTTTAAAACCATTTCTTGCATCCATCTTTGCATCCTTTTGAGCGTCCAAATTTACATCTAAATTTTCATCCTATGTTGAACCATGTGTTGTGTCATCCTTTGTATTCCATTTTGTGTCTAATGTTACATTCAATTTTGACTAATTTTTTTAATCTTCTTTTGCATTTGTTTGGACCAAGTGTTGCACCATGTTTTTCACCTCATTTTGCATCCAATGTTGCATCTCAATTTGCATCTGAATTTGAGCCATTTTTATGCATCATTTTTTCACCCTTTTTTATATATGGTTTGGCATCATATTTCTATCTAATTTTTCATCCTTTCCGGGATCCAAATTTGCATCCCTTTTTCTGGCACATTTTCTGTCCACATTTGCATCTCATTTTGCACCTAGATTTGAGTTTGGATTTGCATCTAGTTATGCATCATTTTTGGCATCCTTGGTTTCACCCTTTTTTAGTCCCATTTGCATCTTGTTTTGTGTCTTTTCTTACATCCTTTTTTGCACCCAATTTTCATCCTAATTTTACATCATTCTTTGCATCCTCATTTTGGTGTCCACTTTTGCGTCATTTTTTGTGCCCGATTTGGTATCCTTTTTTTTACGTTATTTTGCTCCCTTCTTTGTTTCTAGTGATGCACCTTTTTTTAATTTTACTTTAAAACCCTTTTTGTGTCATTGTTTGCATCTTGTTTCGATGGCTAACTTAACACCCAATTCTACTCTGAATTTCGGATACATGGTTACATCCACTTTTGCCTTTTTGTTCAGGCTTGTACTTTTATTTCCATTTATGACCCCCTTAATGGGTTGATTTTACTAATTTCAATTACATAGTGAAATATTTTATATTTTCTAAATTTCATTTGAGATGATAACACAATTCAAATTTATAACTTAATGTTTGTAAACAAATTTAAGGGTAATTGACAACATTCATAAAAGAAATAGCAGTATCATCATATATAACAATTCTCCATCGAAAAATCATTAACAATTTTCAATATACATATATGACTACTAAATCAACACCTATCACAAATATCATTATTCCAAAGTAAATTCACAAAATTACATCCAAAAATAGTAATATCATCATACATAATGATTCTCCATAAACATGCATTGACAATTTTAACTACATATATAAAGTAACAATATAATACTGATAATATCCTCATCATCTTCAATCAAATCAAATCAAATTCAAATGTGTGATTATCAGATCAAAATCTTTTGTGAATATCATTATTCTAAAGTAAATTCACAACATCCATCAAAAGATAGTAAAATCATCATACAAAATAATTGTCCATCAAAATAATGGTGATAATTTTCAATATATACATAAAGTAATATGATAATAATGGTAATATCATCACCATATTTATCAAATGAGCTAAAAGTCAATGTATGATTTCCAAATCAAACAATTTCATATATATCATTATTCTAAACTAAATTCACAACATCCAAATAAAATAGGAATATCATCATGCACAATAATTCTTCATAAAAAAATGCAAACGATTTTCAATATATTCAAAAGGTAACACGATAGTACTGATAGTATCATCACCATTATTCTAATAAACTAAAATTGAAATGTATGATTACAATATTAAGACATCCCAAATGAATATAATAAATAACGCATGGCTAGCTAGCACCACAAAAATCATAGTCAAGGTCATCCTGATGATAATTTCCACGATCATAACCCTGAACATCCCGATAATCTCATTCACATCATCATCACCAACACCATCACCATACTCTTCATCGTCGTCTATGATATCTTATGTAAGCTCAACATAGTATGTGTCATCATCATCATGGTCATTACCTGTAGTGTTATGGAAAAAATTTCAATATTACATGTTAGTACTAATTCCATAGCACAATTCATATTTTTGTTACAATACTAACCACAAAATGAGGTAGGACATAATAAAATTTAATAGTACTAAAAAATAAAATAAAAGTATGGTTTAAGATATATTGGAGATCCAACTAAGGTTACACTTGTAATTCATCATGGTCCTTGCTGCCTTCCTAACCAGTTGTCGACTCATCCATGTCTGCATGTTTAATTTTACAGAGAATAGATAAATTAGGATAACCGCCAAATATATATGGACTCCCCTCCAAAACTACATTTTTTGTCTAGGCTAAGAGGAGAGTATCCTTAAAAGTGATTCTTTGTGCATCAAGGTCAGGAACTAAACTACAAAATAATTCCAAAAAAAATGCAAACTATAATAAAAGAATTAAGCATTGTTAAGGAATTGAATAACAAGGATTCCAGTAATGTTTGAGGCTTCATAAAGTTAGTGAGTTTGAGGGCTCATGACTTGAAATAAAATTTTAGGGAGCCAAAGAAGTCAAATATTGGGGAGGTTCCCAAATTGGTATGTCACTTTTGGAGACACATTCAGGAAGAAGAACATGAATCTCTTCATAGTCGAGCGACCAACTAGCTATAATCAAATCATTCAATAAAACCGAGACTTAAGGTTCAGATGGATGGATTGATGAGTTCCTCGTAGACGTTGTTGATGTTTTGGGTGATATCTGACTCCTTTTAATAGAGAAAATTCATTTTTATAGAATAATTGTTTTGTAGAATAATTTCATCATTGTATTTTTTATAATTAAGGTTTATTTCCTAGCCTCTCTTGATGAGTTTTGGAAAATTTCATTGTCTAACAATTTGTTCAAAATGATAACAATACTTATTGTGTTTAGAATTAACATTCTCCCATTGAAGCTCATATCTCTATGACAATATCTATTTCTCAAAGTTATGATTATCCATGAAGCTATTAGGAGAGTGAAATAAGTCTTACATGGTATTAAAACTATATAGTTTCTTATAGAGGTGCTCAAGCTTGGTCTACAGAAAGATTATGATAGAGTTTCATGGGTATATCTTCGACTAATTTTATAACGTGCAATTTTAATTTCCTCTTGGAAAATGAATAATGGGATGTTCCACCTCGTCATTCTTTAGTATTACAGACAATGTCTCATGTTCAAAATTCTTTAATCTATCTTCAGTGCTTCAACGTAACTACCGTATATTTCCATACTTTCTCTTTCGAGTTGCTAAAGGGCTCAATCAAGTGATATTACATTCAAGGAAATTTAATAAAATTAATAGTATGAAGATCGATGATGTTGAGTATTTAACTGATGTTTTGTTTTTTGATGATTATCTCCCCTTATGTTTCTATTCAAAGCTCGAGAGAAAATAACACGGATATTTTTGACTTATTTTGTGATGCGATCGGTGATAGTCAATTTAAATAAGCTAGCAATTTTCATTCTTCCTATGGTATAAGAAACAAGACATTGTTTGGTTAATATTGTATTCTTTCCTTAATTTAATTTTATTTTTACAATGGACATAAGTACCTTACGTATATATTAAAACTGAATAACTAGGGGGTCACATACTATAAAAGGATACTAAATAAGATTGAAGATATAGTTAACATCTAGTACACTATGTGGATTTCCATAGGTAGTTGGATTATGCTTATTAAAGTTGTCACTAAATCGATCCTAGTGTATTGGCATCGTAGATCGTATTCCGAAATGTCTACTAAATCATATAATGATTTTTTGTTACAACTATCTTTGGAATTAAAACAATGAGTATTTTCACCCCATTTTATAAAAGAAGCTAATGGATACTCCAAAAAAGCAAGGTGGGTGGAGCTTTTATATATATATGGGGTAGTTGTTATGTCCAAGGACATAACAACTAAGTTTCTTTGGTTGTTCTTAAATTGGGGTAGTTTACGGAAAATGATTTTAATTGAAAAATATATTTCCTTGTGCTCTTTATCAGAATGGATTTTAACACAAAAAATGAATATCCATAGTGCGCGAGAAGAATTAAAGTATTTAATACTTATATTTCGTATAGTTAGGAAATTTTCGACGCAAAAGGTGGGCTAAGACATCGATGTTACAACTGGCATGGATATGATATGCGGTTCCACGTACAATATCTTCCTTCTTTAGGCTCTAGTTCTACAACTATAGGATGTAGTAAGATTGACACTTAACATGATTGGTGACAAAATTAGAATGTCATACTAAAAATAGGAAATGGCCCCAAGAATAGGACTTGGGACTTGATGGTGAGTGTTATCAACATTGACAACTTCTCATTCACATCCAATGGCAAAGGAAGAGCTAAAAAAAATTTAGCAAGGGAATCAATAAAAGTATTTATCTCTCACAACACTAGCGAACTACTTAGAAATTACCTTTTATTGTGAATCAATCTCTATAGAACCTTTATTGAGTACTTACACCCTACCATTCATCCACTTACCTTCTTGTTGATAATTTCTCCACCTACCATACACATTCCTTAATGATTATAAATGGAAAGTAGAGGCCTACCATTTTGATACCTTCGAGGGAAGGTTTTCTCTATACTTAAAAAAACTCACATTTCAAGCTAGTTAGACACCCCAAATATTCAAAATAAAAAGATTTTATAATATTTTCCAGGAATACATTTTTGTTGTAATTATTTACTCCATATATGCTCACATCTAACTACAATTCAATCTCATGAAAAATTATTTCACAAAACAACAGTACAAGAAATTTTTAACGTTTGTTTCTTTCATTCTTTTATACAAAAGATAGATTGTATGTGCAATCTAATTTCTTAACTCAATTATATCATAAGTAAGGACTCTTTCCTTCAAGGTAAGTAAAAAGGAAAAGAAAATACCTTCCTATGCCATCTTATTTCTTAGCTAAATTATGTCATAAGTAAGAACTCTTTCCTTCAAATTGAGTGAAAGAAAAGAGAATACCTTTTGTGGGTAGAGTAATCGTCCATAATTCTTGATTCCACTATTTTGTTATTATTAAATTTAGATTTTACAATGCTGGTTGCAAAAAGGAGAGTGGATGAATAATATTGAGTAGTACTCAATAAAGGTCTTCAAATATCTCTTTACCATTCAATGGCATTTCTAAATAGTTCTCCTTGATTTGTTTCACGCGAGTATTTTAAAGGATAAATTCTTTTGTCAATTACCTCTCTAAAAATGTTTTGCGTTTGGATGTGTTGGAAGTAATGGAGAAATCTAAACTTAGATTATTGTTATAATGATGAAAGGTTTGAGACTCTAACCTTACAACTCATATCCTAATATCTAGAGAGTGGTTGAAACCATCCCATTAGTGTGAAAGCCTATATATTTGATGCTCACCTCACTCATTGTAGGCGGGCTTATATAAGTGTTTGTACACTCTCCAGGTATCTCACCTGGAGAGCCATTTAGTTTATAGTTAATATATTTAGTTTTTATCATGGTATTAGAGATACATGGTTGAGGAACCTGTATGCTAAGTAAAGGATTTTCCAGGTGCACAGAGAAGAAATAGTCGCGTGGTTTCGGGGAAAAATCCCGTCGATCCCACTATGAGACTACTCGTATTTTATTTTTGATGGCCGTCGCAAATCCAAGTTGGATAATCACGTTGACCGTCGTGAATCTGTGTTGGTAAATAGCGTCGACCCTGTCAAGAACAAAGTTGCGTGTTTTTTTTTTAAAGCCTATGAGTTGTGGCAACTGTGGCATGGTCAAAGGGGCACATTTTTTTTTAATTTTGGCTGCTTGATACGGTTCCAGGAACATCTTTATGAATCATACGGATTATCTATGGTATTAATCTGTGAATCTGAATTGATCTCATGCTATTGACCTGCGAAGAGAAACATCTAATATGCGGTCATTGTTGTAGATAAGAAGCTGTGGAAGGTGTGAAAGACACGTGGAGGAGGCTGCATGGTAGAGGCGGCGTGAAAGAGGCTAAAGACTTGAGGTGGATCACTTCCTGCATAGACTGGCCCTATGTTGGAGGCCGCAAACCTACCTAGATGCCACATGATGAAGGCTGTAGAACCTGCATAATATCCGTAGTGGTGGTCTTGTAGGCATTCAGCCTGAGGAGGAGGCATTCAGGTTGCAGGGAGGGCTACGTGGAGATGGAACCAAAAAAAAAATCTTTGCCTGCGCAGCATGGTGGAGTCTGGGACTGCCAAAGAAGACGTTGTTGGGTGGTATATTGTTGTCAACGTCATCTGCCAGATTTGTCCTAGAAATTTAATTGTTTTTGAAACTTAAGTTGTAGGCTTAGAAGATTCCAAAACAAATTGGGTAATTTTTCTTCACATTATTATATCCCACAATCAAAATGTGAAAGTTCTTGTTAATTTGAACCCATCTTCATAAATATGTGTTATCAGAAATTGCTAATTACATACATCAGAATTAGATATTGATAGCCTCTCCAGCTTGTGAGAGGTCGTTTTGTTGCTCGCCGCCAGATCAGAGGGCACTGAGACCTGCATGGCACAGAAGCCACAGTCTACAAGGTTCTACACTTGAAGAGCTGCCAAAGGGAGAAGTTTCTTGCCTGCGTGGTAATGGGGTTGTTGGAGCTTGTTAGAGCTCGTGTGTAGTTGAAAAGAAATCTCGAAGCAAGATAAAACGAGATAAGTTGGACTTGAACAACATGTCTACATTTGTAGATATTTTTTATTCTGATGATGATGTTTTTCTCATGTGAGCATTTGAAGGCATTAGCATGAGTAGTATGTTCTAGTCAAAAGAAATTTCAGAAAAACAATGTCGTTTTGTTGATGACCACGAGAATCAAGAGGCATAGTCTATTTTGCAAGATCTTGAGATTGAAGAAACATGAGTTGATCTTGAGGATGGGTGTAAAGAGGAACAAAGTGTTGAAGATCAATTGGACAAGCCACATGAAGCTGATTGCAAACACATGGCAGAAGAAGACAAAGTTGGAGAGAATTTGTGATGATCTCATTAATATTTCTGTGTGTTCAGATGTTACATCAATGAATGATGAAGACATCATAGCTGACATTCAGATGGTTGACACTAGAAATAGTGACAGGGAAAATTCTCCTATCCAGCCTATCATAATCTTGAGAAGGTCGAGAATAAGAATTCAATCTTTCCATCACTAGGGAAGAAATGAGGAGAAGATACATCACTACCCCATGGCGAGGAAAGTGAAGATGAAGCCTCGATTCAAGATGAACAACCATGGGCTCACAAGAAAAAAAGCCAAAATGACAACGTGCGTTACCAAGTTTTTCATGTTTTAATTGTAAGCCTAGTTGAGACTAAACCAACAGGCGTATGTTATTGTTCAGTACCCTTTCTCCATTAAAGGGGAGTGTTGGAAGTAATCGAAAAAGATAAACTTAGATTATTGTTATGATGATGATAGGTTTGAGACTCTAATCTTAGACCTCATATCCTAATATCTAGGGAGTAGTTAAAACCATCCAGTTTGTGTGAAAGCATATATATTTGAGGCCCATCTCACTCAATGTAGATGGGCTTGTATGAATGTTTGTACACTCTCGAGGTATCTCCCCTGGAAAGCCATTTAATTTATAGTTAATATATTCAGTTTTTAACAAGATGTGAACTAGTTTTTCCTAAATAATTTTTTTAACTATAATGTAGCATCTAAGTTAGTACCTAATATTATTGCTGCAAAACATGGTTTATGTTTGTCTATTATATAGTATAAGGCATGTATCTAACTTTGGTAATAAGAGCATTGAATTTGGATTTCGTTTTGGTAGTCCAAGTTTTAAAATATGTATTTTCAATTTTTAGAATTTTAATTTTTCTCTTAATTTGCGTGTTTTAACTTTATAGAATATTTAAAATATTCTTAACAATAATCCGTAAAAAGGGATTTGAATTTTATAAACATAATTATTAAGTATGGGTAAACAAATTTTGAAGGTTTAGATCATAGTTTTCTACAACTCCAAAGCCAAAGCGAAGGAATCATTCTTGTCTACAAACCTAATTAACTAATAAAAACCTTCTTCTTGTTGCTGGTCGTTGTCTTGTAGGAAATGGACTAATACGTCATTCAATCTTAGTTTATTTGCAACCATTTTGTTGGGGATATTGCTAGGTAACTTGAAGTGGCAGGGACAATCTTATTTTATATGAATCCATTTTGTTTGGGACATTGTTGGGTTGTCTCAAGCGGCAGGGACAATCTTATTTTATATGAATCCATTTTGTTCGAGACATTGCTGGGTTGTTTCAACCAGTTCTGTTGGAGATATCCCTTCGTGTCTGTGCGATGTCCGAAACGCAAAATTGACTTCAATTAGAGAATCTTGAAGTAATTTTCCGATATTTATATATGAAAATTCTATTATAACTTTCATGGTCAACGTCAAATTTGATAACTTAGAATCAGGAACATATTTTCCAATAACTTTTTCCACGAGCTCATCTTTCAAAATTTGACATATTCGTGTTAATACAAGAACATACAATAATGCTGATCATTGTGCCAGATAAACATGAAAAACACATAGACATAGACGAATATTATCCTTCCTATTTGTGAAGTTACCCCTCTTATTTATAATCCACATCAGGTGAATTTTTCAGTTAGCATATCGGGAGGTTTGGAGGAGGAGGTTCCAATGTCACTGAAGAACCGGCGCCATTCTTCACTAAAAACGCCATACTCAATCCCCACGTTTGATGATCGTCCAAGTGACAGTGTATGAACCACACTCCTGCACATACAGAAATCGACCTTTCAGCGGTGAGAAGTTCACACTTAAATTTCAGACAATAAGTGTTGTTAAATATTACTTGTGTTATTAAATATCAGTATATTAGTAAATGTGATGCGAATTACTTATTTTGATAAATATCGAGAAATCAAATAATTAATTTTTGTGAGTATCATTTCCAAAATATTACCATCGACATAAGGATACCTAAACTATGTTTAACGCTATTTGGATTGTGTTGGAAATTTCTAGTAATTTCAAACAATTCCTGAAGAGAGAAAATGCTCTGTTTCTGCCACAGTGTCTTTAACACATGGAAGCTAAATTGTTTTCTGAGAACAGAGATTTTCACACTCATAAAAAACTTTATACTCATTGATAAATACTATCTGTTAAATATTTCTTCCTTTTTCTCATAGGGATTCACCAAGAACATTTCAACAAAAATTACTCTCCTTTTGAAAAGATTTACACTGTTGTGTGTAAATTTTTTCATTTACATGTACTGCTGTAAATAAAATCACTTACATTCACTACTGGAATAAAAAAAAACTGACTGCACTGCTGTGCATTTCATTCTCTATCTCAGCAAAAAAGAATTACACTGCTGTGTAAAATTTCCACCATTTAAGCACTGCACATGTTTCCCCATTCTTTTTAATTCTTCTTCTTCGCACTACTGTGCGTTTCTTCACACTTACAATGAACAACAAAAATAAATACATAACTTGACTTTTCACTTATCCCGTAAAAAACAAAAATTACATCCGTGCAAAAAAAAAACATTACAATATTACATGCCGTGTAAGAAAAAATATACTCAAGGACTTTACCAAAAATCTATGACCATAACAAATTCCTTTATTACTTCGGCATGGTGAGAATTAAATTTCTCGTCCTTTTGCTGACAAACCTGGTGGTCAACCAAAAAATTCACTTCACGCAAGTTCAAATGGTCCTTGTCCATTGATTTAATCGAACGGCTATCGCAATTTCCCCGGAAGCCCCTTTTGCACGAACTTTACGTTCTGAGGATGGGCGGTTTTGGAAAAGTACACTCGACGCGTGGCAGCGAATCGGGGTGATCGGAGCCCTCTTGACAAATACCACTCAGCTTGAAAGGTGGTGCAGGGAAATCCATCGTAGTTTTCTGAATTAAATGCGCTGCAATAAATGCGCAGTTGAAATTATAATTTCAACACTCCCCTTTAATTTCAACTGCTGGGTTATAGTCATACCCAAACATTTCCTAAAAAATTCAAAGCTTTTCTGGTCCAATGTCTTTGTCAAAATGTCTGCAACCTGTTCCTGAGTCCTGCAATGTTGTAAAACAATTTCTCCATTGTTCACCAATTCCCTGATGTAATGAAACCTTGTGTCAGTGTGTTTCGTTCTCTTATGCAACACTGAATTCTTGGATAATGCAATAGCTGAGCTATTGTCACAAAAGAACACCATTGCTTTTGCCTGCTCTTGGCCTAAGCTCCTTAACATTCTTCTCATCCAAACTGCTTGACAGGCTGCTGCTGTAGCTGCCACATACTCTGCCTCTGCTGTAGAAAATGCTACAATAGGCTGTTTCTTAGAAACCCATGAAATGGCTCCTGAAACCATGTGAAAAACATAACCGGATGTGCTGTTTTGATCATCTACACTTCCACCCCAATCACTATTAGTGTATCCAATTAAATCTGAGCATTCTGAAGTAGTATATAAAATGCCAAACCTTTTAGTACTTTTAACATACCTCAGAATTCTTTTTGCTGCCTACCAATGTGTTTCCTTTGGCCTCTCCACGAATCTAGAAATTAAACCAACATCAAACATTATATCTGGCCTAGTTGCAGTGAAATACATGAGGCTGCCAACTATGCTCTTGTACAAACTAGGATCAAAATCCTTGCTGTTGTCCTCTTTGCTGAGTTTTAATCCCATCACTGTGGGAGTGATTGCTGCCTTGTTGTCCTGCATGTTAAATCTTGCCAACACTTCATTAACATATTTTGCCTGTGAGATAAAAATACCATTTTCATTTTGATCTACTTCTATTCGTAAGAAGTATCTCAGCAAACCCATGTCAGTCATTTCAAATTCTTCTTTCATGACTGATTTGAAGTTTTCAATGAGGTAGTCATCATTACCTGTAAAAATAACATCATCAACATATAACACAACAATTAAAATTTTACCATCATTTTCTTTGATGTAGACGGTGGGTTCTCCCTCACACTTCTCAAATCCATTTTCCAGTAGATAGGAATCTATCCTACTGTACCATGCTCTTAGCGCTTACTTGAGCCCATAAAGATCTTTCTTCAATCTGCACACTTTGTGCTCTTGGCCTTTCTTCTCATAGCCTAGAGGTTACTCAATATAAACCTCTTCCATTAACAGTCCATTTAGGAATGTTGACTTCACATCCATTTGGTAAACTTTCCACTTGTTTTGTGCTGCTATGGACAACACTGCTCTCATGGTTTCCATTCTTGCAACTCGTGCGAAAGTTTCCTCATAGTCTCTCCCATACCGATGCTTGTATCCCTTGAGAACCAATCTTGCCTTGTGTCTTTCTATTTTGCCTTCAGCATTGCTCTTGGTCTTGTAGACCCATTTAACTCCAACGACTTCTTTACCTTTTGGTAGCTCAACCAAATCCCATGTCTTGTTTCTCTCTATAGCATTGATTTCCTCATCCATAGCTTCTATCCATTTCCTATCTTTTATAACATCTTCGAAATGAATAGGGTCATCAACATGACAATACAAAGCAAACAAAGAGTTAATACCTTCATCATAAATGTCACTTAAGTTTCTGAATTTCTTACCTCTTTCATTTGGAGTGCAAATACTTGAAGAAGCACTTAAATTTCCTCCTTGTGGTGTGCTTGGAGAAGCACTTTCATTTCTCCTCAAGGGTGTTTCTTGCTGCCCTTGTGTTGGCGCTACTGTTTGAGGATGTATTTCAGCCATCTCCTCATCATCTTCATCATGAGACAAACAGTTTTTAACATTCATTGTTTTCTCTATGCTTCCATCCCAAGCTTTCTCCTCAATGAACTGAACATCTCTGCTCATAAAAAACTTCTTGGTAGATGGAATATACAACCTGTAAGCTTTGGATTCCTCACTGTATCCATTAAAAATACATTTCTCCCCTTTGATGTCCAACTTTTTCCTTAGCTGATCTCGAATGTGTGCATAAACCACACATCCAAAAACTTTCATGTGGGTGACTCCTTGCTTTCTCCCACTCCATGCTTCTTCCGGCACTTTGTTTATCACTGCTTTTGTAGGACACCTGTTCAAAATGTACACTGCACAATGTATAGCTTCAGCCCAATAATCATTTGGCAAATGCTTTGCCTTCAACATACTCCTCGCCATATCCATGATGGTCCTATTCTTCCTTTCAGCAACTCCATTTTGTTGTGGGGTGTACCTAGCTATAAATCGCTTATGAATTCCATTTTCTCTACAAAACAGTAGGAATTCCTTGGAGATATAGTCACCTCCTCTACTAGTTCTTAGAACTTTGATATGAAGCCCGCTTTGGTTTTCCACAAGTGCTTTGAAATTCCGAAATTTTTCAAACACTTCGCTTTTGTTCTTCAAGAAATAAGCCCAAGTATTTCTGCTGAAATCATCAATGAATGTTAGAAAATATTGGCTGCCTACTAGTGATGGAGTTTGCATCGGTCCACATAAATCTGAGTGGACAATCTCTAAGGGTGCCTTTGCCCTTATGCTTTTCCCTGATGGAAAATTTTCTCTGTGTTGTTTCCCCAAGATACAACCTTCACAAAGGTTGTCCGGTTTCTCTATCAATGGTAATCCTCTTACCATTCCTTTTCTACTCAACAAGTTAAGAACTCCAGAGTTGAGATGTCTAAATCTCAAGTGCCACAACCAATTTTCATCCTTTGGTATGCTTTGAAAAGCCTCTTGTATCACTGCTGCTATTACTTCTTTATTTTTCAAATCTACCCTTATTCTGAGAGGGAACATCCTGTTCCTCGTCATCTTCACTTCAGCAATGCATCGTTTGTTGGGTGCTCTATCTATGATGGTACATACATCATTCACAAAGAAAACATTGTACCCATTTTGAACAAGTTGTCCAATACTTAAGAGGTTACACCTCATTCCAGGAACATAATAGACATCTGCTATGGTTTTCTTTTTACCTTTCTTTGTAAATATTTTTACTTCTCATTTTCCCATAACAGAAATTTTACTATCAGTCCCAAGTGTGACTTGTGATTTCACATTTTGATCTAAAGCAGAAAAGAGGGCTATGTTTCATGTCATATGGTTACTACAATCAGAATCTAGAAACCATATATCATCACTATTTGTTTCAACCATATTACAAGCTAAAATCACATTATCTTGGCTGATATTTTCTCTAGTGATATTTGTATTTGATCTATTATTCATATCATGCTGCTTCTTCCTACATTCATTGGCATAATGCGCATATTTTTTACAATAATAACATTGGACATTGGATTTTTCATACCTTTGTCCTTGAGCATGATGTTGTCCACTTTGTTGGCTACTGCCTTGGCCTTGGTTCTAATTTGGATTGATGCCTCTTCCTTGAGCATTTGTTGGACTGTTTCTTCCACCTCTGTTTTGGCTTCTGCCTCTTCCTCTCTTGCTTCCTCTGCCTTGACCTCTTCCTCTTCCAAAGGACATCTGGGTCTTGAAGGCTTGCTCTAGAATGAGTTTTAATTTCTACTCAACCTCTGCTCATGTGTTATCAGTGATGCATGAAGTTCATCAACTGAAAAGTTTGAGAGATCCTTTGTCTCTTCTATGGTGGTGACAATCACATCAAACTTTAAGGATAGGATCCTCAATAGTTTCTCCACAATCCTCCTTTATTCAAGAGTTTCTCCATGAGATCTTATCTGTGTGACCAGACCAATCACATGTGTGAAGAATGAGTCAATATTATCTGACTTCTTCATGCACAGGTTCTCAAAATCTCTCCTCAGCAACTGTAATTTTGCGGTCTTCACTTTCTCCATGCCTTGATAGGCTATCTTGAGGGTTTGCCATGCTTCTTTGAATGTCTTTGTTGCTGCTATCCTTGGAAACACACTCTCATGCACTGCTTGATACAAAAATACGAAGGCTTTTGAACCCTTCTTCCTATTGCTCTTTAACAGATCTCTCTCTGCCTGTGTCAAGTTATTAAACTATTCTTCATCTCTTGGTTCTTCAAACCCATATTCAACAAGTTCTCATAAATCTTGTGAGGCAAACAGGGCTCTCATGGTTATTGCCCAATAGTCATAGTTTTTTCCATTAAACTGTGGGAGCTGAGTATTAAACATACCCATGCTAGTGCTTGTGCTGGCCATTCCTTGTATTCTCAGCTATGTTTCAAATATTTGACTGTGTATTTAAAAAAAACACTGACTGTCTTCAACAACTACACAAAAAAAACTTTGAGAAATACCTTGGATTCTTTTGCCTGAGACTTCACTCTGCTGGAGAAGTTGTTGCAGCAAAAAACTCCTTCCTTCAACTTCTTTGACACCTTCAAAGAGCCTGGACAAGCTCTGATACCATGTTGGAAATTTCTGGTAATTTTAAACAATTACTGAACAGAGAAAATGATTTGTTTCTGCCACAGGATCTTTAACACAGGGAAGCTAAATTGTTTTCTGAGAACAGATATTTTTCACACCCATAAAAAACTTTATATTCATTGATAAATACTCCCTGTTACATATTTCTTTCTCTTTCTCAGAGGGATTCACCAAGAAAATTTCAACAAAAATTACTCTGTCTCCTTTTGAAAAGATTTACACCACTGTGTGTAAATTTTTCATTTACATTTATTGATGTAAATAAAATAACTTACATTCACTGCTGGAATAAAAAAAACTGACTGCACTGCTGTACATTTCATTCTCTGTCTCAGCAAAAAAAAATTACACTGCTGTGTAAAATTGCCACCATTTACGCGCTACACATGTTTCCTCCTTTTTTTTACTTCTTTTTCTTCGCACTTTTATGCGTTTCTTCACACTTACAATGACCAACAAAAAAAAATACATAACTTGATTTTTCACTTGTCTCGTAAAAAACAAAAATTACATCCGTGCAAAAAAAACATTACAATATCACATGCCATGTAAGAAAAAATATACTTAAGGACTTTACCAAAAATCTATGACCATAATAAATTCCTTTATTACTTCGGCATGGTGAGAATTAAATTTCTCATCGTTCTACTGACAAACCTGGCGGTCAACCAAAACATTCACTTCACGCAAGTTCAAATGGTCCTTGTCCATTGATTTAATTGAACGGCTATCGCAATTTCCCCGGAATCCCCTTTTGCACGAACTTTACGTTTCGGGTGATGGGCGGTTTTGGAAAAGTACACTCGACGCATGGCAGCAAGTCAGGGTGATTGGAGCTCTCCTGACAAATACCACTCAGCTTGAAAGGTGGTGCGGGGAGATCCATCGTTGTTTCCTCAATTAAATGCGCTGCAATAAATGCACAGTTGAAATTATAATTTCAACAAATTGTCTATTATGAATCTAATCCCAGCGCATCCGTTCACTGGAACACCTATGGTGTTGCGTTTTGGAGGATCAATCAAATTAAATTTTGGCGGGTCGGTTTGGTTGTTATAGTTTCTGAATCCTTGTCCAACCACGTAGAAACTGTAACCATGAAGATGCATTGGATGGCTTTCTGCGGCAAAAATTTTTGTTCCCTAAAAAACCAGTTGCACTGTAGAATTGTAGTCCAGAACTTTCACTTTTGTTGCGGATAACGGAGACCAAAGATTTCATGGTATACTCTGTCACATGTAGTTGAAAATGACAGAAGGGTTTGGAGCAAAATCTATTGTATAAACACCTTTAATAAACGATAAGCTTGAAGCAACGCGATAGTGGGCAATGCGAAAGATACTTTGTTGACACTTGCAGCAAGCCTATTTCCATTCGGTCCTCGACAAATCTTGCCAGCCAACCTTAAGTCGATTGCAGATTCGCGGAATATTCGGGAATCCGAAGGACATGGGCACGGTCTTGACCGCATCGATGTTTATCGGATTTCCGAATATTCTGGGAATCTGCAATCGACTTAAGGGACTTAAGGATCACAGGCAAGATCTGTGGAGGACCGAATGGAAATAGTCGGATTCCCAAATATTACGGGATTACAGGAATCTGCGATCGACGTCAATGTTTATCGGATTTCTGAATATTACGGGAATCTGCAATCGACCTAAGGGACTTAAGGATGACAGGAAAGATCTGTGGAGGACCAAATGGAAATAGTCGGATTCCAAAATATTCCAGGATTACAGGAATCTGCAATCGACATATACTCACTTGTGGTTCTTGCCCCGATGTCATGGGAACAACCCGGATTTCCAGATATTCCAGGAATCTACAATCGACTTAAGAATGGCAAGCAAGATATGTGGAGGACAGAATGGAATAATCAGATTCCCAAATATTCCCGGATTGAAGAAATCTACAATCGACCTAAGCTCACCGGACCCTGCCCGGATGACACGGGAGCAACCCTAATCCGACGGTAAAGAGAAGTTTTTCGGTTAGTTGCGCGGAACGCCTACAGGGTGCTCTGGTGAAGCGATGCTGCGAAGTCCATTGTCAAATGTAGTAACAGTTGCAGTGTTGTTATAGAATCGAAGGGTAGGAAGAACAAGACGTGTATAAATTTGGCTTCCGACGTAGTCTAGAATGGTTGTAGTTGTTGTATTATCGAAAGCGACCAATTGCAAGACTCAAGTTACTGTATGCTCGGGCGGCCATATAATATTTGCGGACTTGCTGGTTGGCAGTGAGAAGAACGTCAGAAGTCTGCCCCGGAGCAATCACGATTACATCTGTTTTGTATGGTTTGGTGTAGCAAGCATCTACGGCTACAATTGTAAATTCGTGTCCTGATTTCTTGAAAAAGAGCTTATTATTAAGTGCAACATTTACTATTCGCAGAAGATATGTTTCTCCCCGTTTGACAGAGAATCGAAAGGTATCTGCATTAAAAAATTTTGGATTAATTTGTCGTCAAGTTAACACTACAAATTTCTAAGTTGGCTATACTCCCACAGAAAAAGTGAATACCTGATGTTGAGCAGGGATACAGGTCTCCTGGTTGTCCATTTATCGTAAAGGCGTTAGAAATATTGGCTGCACCACCTGTAAGAGTTTCCTGATTCACAACAACTACGGGATCGCTGTTCCACCATTCTCCTGCTCATCATAGTACAGTGCATTGAATTATTGTGATACCCCATAAAAAGGAACATACATTATACAAGCCCGCGGGCTCATTATCTAAGTCTGCTAGTACATAACTATAGATTTAAATTCAACTGGAATATTTAGTGTAGATTTTGGAAACTGGATTATTATAGCTTTAAATTTAACTGGATGGTAGAGTTTGGGCATCCTTATAACGATTGTTGATTCCCCGATCGGCAAACGGGCATCCTTAACTAAGGCAATCAATACCCTATTTCCTTATTATTTTCAAAGGGTTGAAAAAGGGTTTGACATGGGCGCTCCGATTGCAGAATATTTAGCCAATCAGTGATAGAGATACATTTAGGTTCGGCAATTAGACAAATATGGGAGTGGGCAATTGGGCATCTTTTCCTAAGGAAATCAATACCCTAATTCCTTATTATTGCCAAAGGGTTGAAAAAGGGTTTTATTTAATTACGTAATACAAAATATTGGCAATATTCCCTTATCTAGATTGCTAATTCGCGGAATATGAGGCGATCAGACCGACATGGGTGCTCAGACTAAAGAATATTTAGCTAATCAGTAATAGGGATAAGTTCATGTTGGGCAATTAGATAAATATGGGAATGGTCAATTTTGATTGAGAAATATTTAAAGAATCAGCCATCTCAATGGTAAATTTTGATTGAGAAATATTTAAAGAATCAACCATTTAAATAAGTTCAGGATAGAGTTTTAGAATATTTTAAATTTTGAGAATATTTTAGAATTTGATGGAAAACAATAAACTATAATGAAATTATTTTGAGTAAGCTATTTTGTTACAAATTTCACAATATTTATTAAATATGGTGTCAAAACTTAATAGAAATAAGTTCAGATAGAGTTTTAGAATATTTTATGTTTTGAAAAGAATTCAGAATTTGATGAAAAACAGTTAATTATAATTAGCAATCCAAATAATTTCAGGATTGAATTTTAGAATATTTTAAATTTTGAAAATATTTTATAATTTGATGAAAAACAATCAATTATATTGAAATTATTTTGAGTACGCTATTTTGTTACACATTTCAAAATATTTATAAGATCTGGTGTGAAAACTTAATAGAAATAAATAGTAAATTTAATTGGCGTGCAAATCTATTAAATTTATGAAGAATGTAAATTTGAAAAATATTTTAGAATTTGGGAAGAAAAAGCAAAATCAAAATTATTTTGAGTTAGGAGATGTCTTACAAATTCCGAAATATTTATAAAATTTAAAATCAAGACAAAAATCAAATAGACAAACATAATAATCATGTTATTGACCTAGTATAATGGGAATTTCACCGCTGGGTTTAGGAAACGTACAGGGGCTGCCCTTCTTAGGAAGTATGACCAAAGCTCCATGAACCGTAGCTCTTAGCCATGACACATGAGCATGCCACCACAGGGTTCCTTCATGTTCAGTAATGGTGAATCTATATGTATAGCTTCCACCCGCTGAATGGGAATTTTTGTAACATATGCGGGCCCATCGGCCCACACTGTACGCAACTGTCTCACTCCGTGCCAGCCATTATAAATGACTCTTATACTATATTTTCAAACCTCTACTATTAAAAGCACCAAATTATTTTCAAAAGTGTCCATAAGGTTGCATAGACATACCAGTGATTCAGTGAAGTGTGGCATTGTACTGGGCCTTGTTATAAATGTTAACAACAATCGTGTCGCCATTGTGCACATAAAAAGTTGGACCTGGTAGCTTGCCATTGACTGTGATTATGTTATGGTTTGGTAATCTCCGTCCTTTGAATCTGAAAATTGGTGGAGATCAATAAGTTATCTCAGTAGGAATACACTAACGAATATTAAATTGCTGCTAAGTTGGATTTGATTTAAAATCGTTGCATATACCAATGTAGAAGTTCAAGCAAATGGTAAAGCGATTAGGCGAACCTACAACGAAAGTGTACGTTGTACATATGCACGTGATGTTGAAACATTAATTTCACCTGCCGTATGGCCCGCATTAACTCCAGCAAAACCACTTCCGAAAACCACCTATCTTTATCGCATCACCTTTTGGAAAAGGTTGTTTTTCCCTGGAGTCCTCCGACACAATCAGCTCCACCCACACGTCTTGTGTACGAACCGAATACTGCCCATCTCCCGGAAATTAAAGTTCGTTTAGGTTTTGTGGCTATAGGATCCAAAAAGCGTCCGATCAAGTCAACGCACTTCAATCGTCATCAACTTGCCAGAACATTAGTTTTTGTTTTTACCGCCCGTTTCATTTAACACATTTAATGTTTTGTCATAGTTTTTGGTAAAATATTTAAAGTTTTCATACGGCATGTATTTTTTGTTAATCCATATATAATGTATTAGCGTTGACCTTGTATTGTAATTTTGCACACGGGGATGAAATGAGATAGGGTTCGCCGCAACGAAAAACAAACAAAGGAGCCAATAAAAACAGGGAAGCACTGCAGTGCTAACATATTGACACCAGAGAAAACTTGCCGCAGCAAATGAACATTTAAAATTCCTTTTTACAGGTACTTGCAGTTTGTTGAAACGAATGGGAATGGAAAAGTTTTTTTTATGTAATGTGAAAACCCAGAATTTTGAATGTATAGAGAAATTTCACACGGGAGTGAATGTGAAAGTTTCTTTTATTTTACAGTAGTAAACCCATGTAAGAAAATTTCTTTTACAATAGTAAATCAATCTAAGAATTTTTTATTCTACAGCAGTAAATGTAAAAACCCTTTTTACAACAGTAAAATGTGAATGAAGATTTTACACAGTAGTGTAAAAATCATTTCTAAAAGAGAGACAGAGTATTTTGTTTTTGGTGAATCCCTCTAAGAGAGAGGAAGAAAATTGCATTAGGTAGTTTATAAATTAATACAAGTTTGTTTTGGCTGAGAAGCTCTGTCTTGCTCAGAAATTTTTTTGGGGCTTCCATGTGCAAAAGATCCTGTGGCAGAAACAGAGTATTTCCTCTGTTCAATATTAGTTTGAAATTACCAGAAATTTCCAACTTGGTATCAGAGCAGATCCAGGCTCTTTGAAAGTGATAAAGAAGCTGAAGGAAGGTTTCTTTTGTTGCAGCAGTAAATCCTCTCTAGCAAAGTGAAGTCTCAGGCAAAAGAATCCAGGTATTCCTCAAAGTTTTTCTATGTGTTACTGCTGAAGAAACAGCCAGTTTTTTTTAATATACAGTCAAGGATTTAGAAGCATAGCTGAGAATGCAAGGAATGGCTAGCACAAGCATTAGCATGGGCATGTTTAATACCCAGCTCCCACTGTTTAATGGGAAAAGCTATGACTACTGGGCTATAGCCATGAGAGCTCTATTTGTCTCACAAGATTTATGGGAACTTGTTGAGGATGGGTTTGAAGAACCAGCAGATGAAAATCAGTTTAATAGATTAACTCAGGCAGAGAAGGATCTATTGAAGAGTAATAGGAAGAAGGATTCAAAATCCCGTGTGTTTTTGTATCAAGCAGTGGACCAGAGTGTGTTTCCAAGGATAGCAGCAGCTAAGACATCCAAAGAAGCATGGCAAACCCTCAAGATAGCCTATCAAGGCATGGAGAAAGTGAAGACAACAAAACTACAGTTGCTGGGGAAAGATTTTGAGAATCTGTGCATGAAGGAGTCAGATAATATTGACTCATTCTTCACACATGTGATTGGTCTGGTCACAAAGATAAGGACTCATGGAGAAACTCTTGAAGAAAGGAGGATTGTGGAGAAAATATTGAGGGTCCTACCCTCAAAGTTTGATGTGATTTTCACCACCATAGAAGAGACAAAGGATCTCTCAAACTTTTCTGTTGATGAACTCCATGCATCACTGATAACACATGAGCAGAGGTTGAGCAGAAATGAAAACTCATCTCTAGAGCAAGCCTTCAAGACCCAGATGTCTTTTGGAAGAGGAAGAGGTCAAGGCAGAGCAAACAAGAGAGGAAGAGGCAGAAGTCAAAACAGAGGTGGAAGGAACAGCCCAGTAAATGCTCAAGGAAGAGAGGCAGTAATCCAAATCAGAACCAAGGCCAAGGCATCAGCCAACAAAGAGGACAACATCATGATCAAGGACAAAGGTATGAAAAATCCAATGTCCAATGTTATTATTGTAAAAAATATGGGCATTATGCAAATGAATATAGGAAGAAGCAGCATGATATGAGTAATAGACCAAATGCAAATGTCACTAGAGAAAACATCAGTCAAGATAATGTGTTGTTAGCTTGTAACATGGCTGAAACAAACAGTGAAAACATATGGTTTTTAGACTCAGGTTGCAGCAACCATATGACAGGAAACTTAGGCCTGTTTTTTGCCGTAGATAAAAATGTGAAATCAGAAGTCACACTTGGAACTGATAGCAAAATTTTTGTTATGGGAAAATGAGAGGTAAAAATATTTACAAAGAAAGGTGAAAGGAAAACCATAGCAGATGTCTATTATGTTCTTGGAATGAGATGTAACCTCTTAAGTATTGGACAACTTGTTGAAAAGGGGTACAATGTGTTCTTTGAGAATGATGTATGCACCATCATGGATAGAGCATCCAACAAAAGATGTATTGCTGAAGTAAAGATGACAAGGAACAAGATGTTCCCTCTCAGAATAACAGCAGATCTGAAAAACAAAGAAGTAATTGCAGCAGTTACCCAATAGGCTTTCCAAAGCGTACCAAAGGATGAAAATTGGTTGTGGCACTTGAGATTTGGACATCTCAACTTTGAAGGTCTTAACTTGTTGAGCAGAAAAGGAATGGTAAGAGGATTACCATTCAGATAGAGAAACCGGATAGCCTTTGTGAAGGTTGTATCTTGGGAAAACAACACAGAGAAAGTTTTCCATCAAGGAAAAGCATAACGGCAAAGGCACCCTTAGAGATTATCCACTCAGATTTATGTTAACCGATGCAAACTCCAACATTAGCAGGCAGCCAATATTTTCTAACATTCATTGATGATTTCACCAGAAAAGCTTGGGTCTATTTCCTTAAGAACAAAAGTGAAGTGTTTGAAAATTTTTGAAATTTCAAGGAACTTGTAGAAAATCAAAGTGGGCTGCGCATCAAAGTTTTGAGAACTGATAGAGGAGGTGAGTATATCTCCAAGGAGTTTCTACGGTTTTGTAGAGAAAATGGGATTCATAAGCAATTTACAGCTAGGTACACCCCACAGCAAAATGGAGTTGCTGAAAGGAAGAACAGGACCACCATGGATATGGCGAGGAGCATGTTGAAGGCAAAGCATTTGCCAAAGGATTATTGGGCTGAAGCTGTAAATTGTGTAGTTTACATTTTGAACAGGTGTCCTACAAAAGCAGTGATGAACAAAGTGCCAGAAGAAGCATGGAGTGGGAGAAAGAAAGGAGTCACCCACATGAAAGTTTTTGGATGTGTGGCTTATGAACACATTCCAAATCAACTAAGGAGGAAGTTGGACAGCAAAGGGGAGAAATTTATTTTCATTTGATACAGTGAGGAGTCCAAAGCTTACAGGTTGTATATCCCATCTACCAAGAAGTTTTTTGTTAGCAGAGATGTTCAGTTCATTTAGGAGGAAGCTTGGGATGGAAGCATAGAGAAAACAATGAATTTTAAAAATTGTTTGTCTCATGATGAAGATGATGAGGAGGTGGCTGAAATACATCTCCAAACAGCAGTGCCAACACAAGGACAGTAAGGAACACCCTTGAGGATAAATGAAAGTGCTTGTCCAAGCACACCACACGGAGGAAATTCAAGTGCATCTTCAAGCACTTGTACACCAAATGAAAGAGGTAAGAAATTCAGAAATTTAAGTGACATTTATGATGAAGGTATGAATTCCTTGTTTGCTTTGTATTGTCATGTCGATGACCCTATTCATTTCGAAGATGCAATTAAGGATAAGAAATGGGTAGAAGCTATGGATGAGGAGATGAAATCCATAGAAAGAAACAAGACATGGGATTTGATTGAGCTACCAAAAGGTAAAGAAGTCATTGGAGTTAAATGGGTCTACAAGACCAAGAGTAATGCTGAAGGCGAAATAGAAAGACACAAGGCAAGGCTGGTTGTCAAAGGGTACAAGCAGCAATATGGGAGAGATGATGAGGAAACTTTCGCACCAGTTGCAAGAATGTAAACCGTAAAAGCAGTGCTGTCCATAGCAGCTCAAAACAAGTGGAAATTTTACCAAATGGACGTGAAGTCAGCATTCCTAAATGCAATGTTAATGGAAGAGGTTTACATTGAGCAACCTCTAGGCTATGAGAAGAAAGGCCAAGAACACAAAGTGTGCAAATTGAAGAAAGCTCTTTATGGGCTGAAGCAAGCGCCAAGAGCATGGTACAGTAGGATAGATTCCTATCTACTAGAAAATGGATTTGAAAAATGTGAGGGAGAACCCACAGTCTACATCAAAGAAAAAGATGATAAAATTTTGATTGTTGTCTTATATGTTGATGATGTGATTTTTACAGGAAATGATGTTTATCTTATTGAAAACTTCAAAACAGTCATGAAAGAGGAATTTGAAATGACTGACATGAGTCTGCTGAGATACTTCTTAGGCATAGAAGTAGATCAAAATGAAAATGGAATTTTCATCTCACAAACAAAATATGTAAATGATCTGTTGGGCATATTTAACATGCAAGAATGCAAGGCAGCAATCAATCCCACAGTAATGGGATTAAAACTCAGCAAAGAGGACAGTAGCAAGGATTTTGATCCTAGTTTGTAGAAGAGCATAGTTGGCAGCCTTATGTATTTAACTGCAACTAGGCCTGACATAATGTTTGCTGTTAGTTTAATTTCGATATTCATGGAGAGGCCAAAGGAAGCACATTGGCAGGAAGCAAAAAGGATTCTGAGGTATGTTAAAGGTACTAAAAGTTTTGGCATCTTATATAATGTCTCAGAACATTCAGATTTAGTTGGATACACTGATAGTGATTCGGTTGGAAGTGTAGATGTGTTAGAGACATTTTTGTGCCTTACAACTATAAGCATGAAATGTCCATAATCCAAGGGATCCGAAGTCCCTAAAGATGTTGTTACAACTCCTAAAGGAACAAGGTCAACCAATGACAGCTTCTCCCAGAAGTTCTCCACCAAAAACCACTCAGAACTAGTCAAATCAGGATCAATTCAGAAGCTCCACTAGCTGCCTGCGGTGCAAAGCACCCAAATGCACTGGCTAGGTTCGTTGCAACGCACTTGGATACACTACCCAGGTGCGCTGAGAAGGAAATGACAAATGGCAAGCTCATTCAACGAGGTGGAAAGACCATGTAAGCTTCCAGAATCTTCTCCAGTGACACTTGCCTCAATGAATTCGACTAGTGATGAGTAAGAGCCTCTCAACCTCCAAGTGGAAGCAAGAACTGACAGAGAGAAGCCACAAGTCAAAACATAATCTGACTCATCCTCTCTGCTTACATCTATATATGGATCCCTCATCGCAGAGATCCAGAGGCTGGAATTTTGTACTATGCAGAGATTTGCTGTTGGTTTGAGATTGAGATTAGTACATTGGGTGATTTATGCTTTGTTGGAGGAGAGGAAGGGATTCCTTTGCTGGGAGGTAGATGCTGGATCGGAACTCACTTTGTTGTATCTCCTCTTGGACTTTCTTATTCTATCAATAAACTATTTGAGTTCCTCCTACATGTTGTGTATCAATGATGTTTTGTTATATTTGCATGTTTAGCTTAATCTGATCTTGAGCTTTTTATGAATGTATGTCTATATCTTCGTGTAGTTTCTCTCTCTTGTGATCTTGCAGGATTTCGGTGAAGCTGGGCCGGTAAGGGAGCAGGGAGCTATTGAAGAGAGGAGCGATTGGATCAACAAACTAGCGGAAGACATAGGTTAGTTACATCCTTCCTCCTCATTTACATTTCATAAAGAAGAAATACTCAAGTAGTTTTCCTTGTTTGTTGCTAAGGCACTATCACACCTTAGAGTGGGATAGGGGCATTCCAAATGGATACTTTTCCCAACAACAAATTGGCAACTCCACTGGGGAACATATCTAGTTAGTTTATTTGTGTTTCTATTGTTGTTCTTCTCATAAACTCAGGAGTGCCGAATCGAACTGCATTTGCCATTTACAAATGCAAAGTAGAGATCTGCTACTCTAGTCCATTCACTGGGCCTGTTTTTATGATCTGAACAGCTGATCCACAAGTGCTCTAACAACCCTTTGTGATAGATCTTAGTCCTCCTTTAAATCATCCTCCTAATTGTACCTAATTGATAGCTTTTATCCGGCCAAAAACTGTAGATTAAACTGCAAACCGTGACCCAGAACCCAGAGACAATTCTTGCTTCTGCTTCAGCGCAGGCTCTGTGAAGAGGTTCTGCATTTCAACACAGGTCCCGAGAGGGCTACCTGTGCTGAAGTTCAGTTTCTCTGTGCTGGGGGTGCGCTGATCAGCCTTTGCCTTGTGCAGTTGTGGTTCTCTGCTTCCTTTTGCTCAGTTTTGTCTCTGTTTTTTGCAGCCTGTTATCAGTGTGTGTACCTATCTGAAAACCCCTTTTCTCTGCCTTAATTCCGCCTCAGTTGTATAAAGAAACTGTATTTGTTCTTTGTGTATTTGTTACATCATTTGCAGTTTCCCATTACAAAAGTAAACTAGTCATACTGTCGCCCTTAGATCTAGACATGTCGTAAGTGTCGTTTTGATCATAGGAGTAAGTTTGTTTGTTGTTGACAGTTGATTGCGCTTTTAATTTTGTCTTTTGGTTTGAATTTATGAATTTCTAGTGTCGAAACAAGTGTTTACTTCAAAATCATAAAGTGTCGTAATCGTCTTTTTGAGTTCAAAAAGAAACTTGTTTGTGTTTTCACTTGAAATCGAATTCAAATTTGTACAACAGCTTTCTTTTTAGGCATCAATATTAAGAAAGCAAAAACAAATACATGCATTTGTGCATTTGCATATTGATAGTTTGTATGGTTTGATTTAGGAAAAGTGCATTTACAGTGTGCTCTATGCTCTTTGAGAAAAGATTGTGTCTTTCTTTTCCCCTTGTAGCTAGGATTTTCATTGTTGAAAAGAGATAAATGCTTGCTTATCATCTTTAGACTGCATTTAGGAATTGTATATACATCTCGTGGTGATCCAAAAAGGCAAACTTCTAAGAAAGATCATCCTAAAATAAATTGAATGAACTTAACAACGCTTTGTAACTTAACACACAACATAGAGGTCTAGGCTAGAGACGTGTTCTGGCGTCGTAAAACCTGGTGACTGTCGATCTCGTTGATGGTTGGGTGATTCCTCCTGAGAGACGATAAGCGCCAGTACGGATTGTGCTCCCACGTACTATCGAGTATATATTGGGAGACCCCTATAGGCATAAAACCTTTATCCATAGGAAGCCGTGTCGGCCGCCCTACTGATCGCAATGCACTGAACACAGCATTCGGGAAGATTGACTGCCCGTACCTTAAAAAGTATTCTGCGGTTTTGCGAAAAGTTTGGCACACCCTCTACCTAGAACTCCAGAGCAGCTCCTTTTGGCCTTTTTCAGACTCTATAACGGAAAAAGTCCATCCGAGCATTTGTCACTTCGGGCTCGTTAAAACATCGAAGGCGACTAGAGTCATCTTTTGCTTTTTCTCGACTCTTTAAAATTGAAAAAGCAAGTTGTGTCTAAAGCATCTAAAATTCATTTAATTCGGAAACATATTTCCCCTTTTTGTATTTTGGTTGATCGAGTAATCCGCAATCGTGGAAGAAAGTCAATTGAAACCCCGTCGTTCGCGGAGGCTTACGAGTCAACCGTCTTTGTCTCCGGAATCGAAAACAATACGGACAAAGCGGACTCGTTTAACCGGTTCGAAATCTCCTATCAATGTTAGAACAAGTGTTCCAACAACATCTGAGATTCCGGTTACTCCAAACATTTCTGGAAACCCTGCCTCTACAGAAGAAGTTCAACAGCCACAAAGGGACAGTGATACTGATCCTAGTATGAGAGCAAACACTTGTGTTACTGAGCCAGTTCCATCAGCAACCGGTTCGGAGAGTCTTGCTCCTCAAACATCTGTCGCTGTCGATTCAACCCCTTCTTCAGCACCAGAAATATTTTACAGACCTGACGGTCTTCCCCTTCCACCTGGTTTGATTGCGATAGAGGAAATTGTAGAAGATCCGCAGCAAGTACTCCAACACATTTTGGAGTCGGGGTCACTCTATTTCCTTCTACATCAGAAGTTATTCTACCACCAGTGGAAGTTCCTGTAGAATCGCTAGGTAATCTTTTGGATAGACTCAAAATGTCTGAGCAACCGTCAACATCTAGGACTGTGTCGACTGACACAGCGACAGCAAAACTCCCTGCCGTCACTCCGACAATGTTTGCCGGCGTACCATCTGTCCCAACTAGCTCACAACCGCTAGAAGGAGTCCATCCAGGGGCTATTTCGACGGTATGGTCCGTTCCTGTTTGTTCCTCTGGAATGATATCCAACAACTCTTATGTTGAGACTCGCCAAATTGATCCATTTGGAGGACAATTTGGGCAATCCAGTCCCCAAGGGCAGACAATCCCTTTGAGTTCCGGATTGCCACCGTATGGGGGGCAGTATGCCCTTTCACTACCCCCTCTGGGAGGATATCCATACGGGAGTTCACAACAGTATTCAAGTTATACTGGAATTACATCAAGTGGTTGGGTACCTTTACTACCCCAACAACCAAGGGTTGTGTATTCTATGCAACAATGTGTACCTATGTCGAACATCCCGACTACACCGGCTATTGTAACAGTGTCACAAGTTCAATCACTGCCTGTTGTATGTCAACCTCAGATTTCTCAAGTTGTAATGCAACAGCCCCTTGACCCTGTGACTCAACCACAATCGCCAACTGGTGGGACGACACAGGTCCAAACGGGTACAATTGCCCCACACCTTGGTCCAACGGTTAGTATAGCGCAACAGAACATGAATTCACAACCGTGGCTGGTGCAATATCAACAACCACAATTCCAACAAGTATACCAAGGTTCTGAGCAGCAGATCTTTGCGAACAGTGGACAGCCGTACATTCAAAACGGTCAAAATCAACCACTTTACAGTGGTCATGTCCACCAACCGTATCAGTCATACCAGCATCAATTGCATTATGCTGGTATGCAAAGGCCAACAGCTCAGGCAATTCCATCGTACCCTGGGTATGCTTCACCTAACTTGAATCAACAGTTACCATTCGTGGCAACTTTAGAGTTACCTGATTTGCACCGGTTAACAAACGATCCAATTGCTTACGCCCCTTGGTGGCCAGCGATTCCTCATAAACTTCCATCAGATATTCCTAAATTTAATGGAAATCCAGGTGAAGACCCATCGAATCACGTGATGACATTTCATCTATGGTGTTCATCAAACACCCTAAATGATGATTCGATAAGGCTTCGCCTTTTTCAGAGGACGTTAACGGGTCGAGCGGAAAAATGGTATATTGAATTGCCTAGAGCTTCGTTCGACAACTTCAGTACCTTAGCCACGACTTTCTTAACCCATTTTCAATTACCGATAAGGTATGAAATGGGAACGGAAATCTTAACCAACTTCAAACAGACAACGGCCACTCACATATCTGATCATATACATGAGTGGCGACGTCGTCGTAGGATGGTAAAAATGTACGTTCCCGATCAGCTATTAGCTGAATGGTTTATCAAGTCGTTACTTCCTACCATAACGGAAGATGTGGCAAAGGGGGGAGTCGTAACGGAAGAGCAAGTCATCGCTCGTGCGCAATATCTGGACTTGGTTTATACTCAGTCCGGCATGCTCTACGACAAAATACCTGACGCCCCTAGACCGGAATTCTCAATTCCTCCTCCTCCTAAATCAAACAATGACTCTCACGCGAGCGATGGCGTGATTGGCACGACAAACGCGAAATCGACAAAGGCTACGTCCAAGAAAGCCCGTAAGATTTCGAATCAAAATGCAAAAGACGAAATTCTTGCTTCGGAAGTAAATGCCGTATCAGCAGATAAAGGAAAAGAAACCAAACAACCACGAAGCAAGAAGAAACAGGAGGAATCATCTCCTTAAAAACCTTCTTCAAACTCTCCTGGAAATAGGAAACCCCCTTCAGGGTGTCATATATGCGATGAGGATCACTGGACCGCACATTGTCCATACAAAGCTGAGCTTAAAAGGTTCTTTAAAAGTTCGCAAACCTCGGCTGTGTTAACTGATCCATTTCCAAATCCAGGGACAAATCTCGTTGATAGTGGAAATGCTTCCCCGTCGCAAGTGCTAATGCTGTCGATTTCGAACAAGCAGAATGATGCTTTGATTTCAACAAGGAACAAAGATTACGGGAATCCGCAGCTGTCGAACAACAAGGATAAAGATCAACCAAGTAGTTTGACAACAACTTCGACAGAAGTTGTACCACCCATCATTCCTGAATTAACCATAAAACCGCCAAAGGGAGTAGTACACAAGTCGACGTTTAATCCTCGCGCTAGAGCAGTGCAGCATTATAACATAGTGGAAGATATGGCCCAATCGCAATCCGCTATGTCAACTCTTGAGGTCCTACAAAATTGCCCATCCCAAAGGCAGGCTTTGTTATCAGCCATTGGTGGGGTTGATCCTAAGGATTCCAATCTTGTATCCTTCGACCACAAAGGATACGATCCTCAGTTACCAGCTCAACTAGCTTTCCTTATTCAAGTGAAAGCCCTCAACAAAACTGTTCATCGAACAATTATTGATGAGGGGGCATCTACATGTATTATGTCGATGAGTTGCTGGAAAACTTTAAGATCTCCAACCTTGTCACGATCTTCGACGACATTAAAAGCATTCGACGGAAGGTCATATACCCCATATGGTATCCTAAATAACTTGAAGGTTGAACTAGGGGAAAAACAGTAGAAATAGATGTTGAAGTCATCGATGGGAATCTTGATTACAACATCCTACTAGGAAGACCATGGATATATGCCATGGCAGCTGTTGTGTCGACCTATTTTAGAAAGATTGCATTTCCCTTTCAAGGAGGGATTACAATCGTCGATCAACAAAACTTCCTCCGTAATGGTTCTCAAGTTACAGGAAGCATTCCTATGATCCATGGAAGCCCCCATTCGCTTCAGAATATCGGAGTAGGCCTACTAAAAGATCCTATACTAATGGGAACTTTCGCTCTTCCGCCTCCAATCAATCTGGCGGGAGTAGTGTCGATAGGAACCTGCAATATGATATCTTCCACAAAGATTTCAGAAAACGATATCGACATGGATCATGCAATGGTTTTGCCCCCAAGCCCAATAGAAGTATTATAGCAATCAATGTTTCTAGCATGGGAGGCAAACCCGAATCAGCGCTCGTCAAGCGTTTGGGTAGATAGGTCTAGAGAATATGGAACTCCTTCAAATCCTTGGTCGCGAGTGCATGGAACCGACAAAGGAATCGTACAATCAATGTTGATTGAAGGGGCACCATGGAATGATTGCCACCATCGTTCCCTTCTTCCGGATTATGAAGAAGATGCTTAAGATGACCTTTATCATCCTTCAGTTTTTGAATTCCTTTCAAATACTATAAATACGGTGGATTCTGAGCGAAACTTATCCAACATTGAAGAGACTATAGCCATAAATATCTCGACTAAAACAGATGTTGTAGAGAATATTTATGTTGGCAAATGTTGTTCTCCTTCAGAACTGGAAATATATAATTATCTTTTTCGCGAATTCAGAGATGTCTTTGCTTGGTCATACAGTGAAATGCCAGGCATCGACTCGAGTATCGTTGAACACGAAATTAAGATGTATCCAGATGTAAAACCAGTACGACAACGGCTCAGGCAGGTGCACCCCAAGAAAGTCGCTGCCATTAAAGCAGAAGTTGAAAAACTTCTCCATGTTGGATTCATCTACCCGGTTCCTCTAACCGATTGGGTATCGAATATTGTCCCTGTTATGAAGAAACAAGGGACAATTAGAGTGTGTGTCGATTATAGGGATGTAAATCAAGCTTGTCCGAAAGACAACTACCCTACACCCTTCATCGACCAGATAATTGATGAATGCGCCAGATGCGAAATCTTTTCGTTCATGGATGGATTTTCCGGGTATAATCAAATAAATATCCGCCCACAGGACCAGTCAAAGACTGCATTCATTTGTCCGTGGGGCACATTCACATATCGAAAATTACCCTTTGGTTTAAAGAACGCAGGGGCGACGTTTCAGAGGGCAATGAATTATGCCTTCCATGACATCAAGAACATCGTTCAACCATACCTCGACGACCTTCCGGCTCATTCGCGAAAGCGGACTGATCATCCGCAGCATTTAAGAGCGATATTTCTACGTTGCCGACACTACAAGATACGACTCAATCCACACAAATGTGTATTTTGCGTCAGTTCTGGTCGTTTACTTGGTTTTGTAGTCTCCAAGGATGGGATTCGTCTCGACCCGTGCAAGGTACAGGCAATCATAAATTTGCCTCCACCTTCAAATTTGCTTCAGATTCAGAAACTCCAAGGGAAAGCAAACTTTCTGAGGAGGTCCATTCCAAATTACGCCGAACTTGCTAAAGGTTATACACATATTTTGAAAAAGGAGGCATCCTTCGTCTGGGATCAGGTTGCGCAAGCTTCCTTTGATGCTTTAAAAGATTCCTTGATGAAAGCATCATTAATGTACACCCCTGATTATCAAAGAGATTTTAACCTGTATCTGGCTGCAACAGATACGACCATCGCAATGGTTTTAGTTCAAGAAGTCGATGGAATTGAACACCCTATATATTATTTAAGTAAAAACTTAAATGATATAGAAAGTAAATATTCTTATGTTGAAAAACTAGCGCTTGCAGCTGTTCAAGCGATACAAAGGTTTCGACACTATGTCCTCTTTCGGAAAACTACCATTCTGTCTGATTGCAACCCCATGACTTATATATTGTCGCGACAATTTCTGGGGGGCAAATATTCAAAATGGATAGCAATCCTCCAAGAGTTTGATCTGGAATCCGTAAAATCCAAATCAAAGAAAGCTCTAGTTTTTGTAGAATTATTATGCGATCTCCCATCGTCGTTCAACGATGAAACATCCGAAGAATCAATCGTGGACAAAAATTTGTTTCTGATATCCACAAGCAATGAGTGGTATGGAGATATAATAATTTATCTCCAAACCCAAAATTTTAGGCCTAACACCTCTCACTCAGAACAGAAACGTATACGATACCAAGCAAAAGACTACATGATCATCGGTGATACACTTTACCGTCGTGGTGTCGATACAGTTCTGAGAAGGTGCCTCATCCATGAGGAGGCCGAGAAAGCTTTGAATGAGTGTCATTCAGGAGCTTGTGGGGGGCATCAATCTGGTTATGCTACATCACAAAAAATCTTACGAGAAGGATACTTCTGGCCAACCATGTTCAAGGATTGCATAACCGCAGTCAGAAGTTGCCATGCTTGTCAAATTTTTGATAGCAAAACCAGAAGACCACCCACACCTCTACAGCCAATAGTTGCTGTTGGGCCGTTCGCCAAATGGGGCATCGATTTCATGACATGTAACCCCACCTTAACCGGGGGGCATGGGTATATCATAGTCGCAGTTGACTATTTTACCAAATGGGCCGAGGCGATGCCTACATTAGATAACACTGGTGAAATAGCTGCCCTTTTCCTTTTCAATCATGTAGTCGCCAGATTCGGCGTACCACAGGCTATAGTCACAGATCATGGATCGCATTTTCGCAATCACATGATGCTTGAATTAGCTGCCAAGCTAGGATTGTCTCACGATAGCTCTACTCCGTATTATCCGCAAGCCAACAGACAAGTTGAAGCAATCAACAATGTCCTAAAGCGTATGTTGCAAAGGATGATCGGAGTTCACAAAAGAAGGTGGCACCTAATCCTGTACTCAGCCTTGTGGGCTTACCGAACATCGGTAAGGAATGCAACCGGGTTCACACCCTTCCAACTGGTATATGGCCTGGAAGCAGTCTTACCAGTCCAGTGTGAAATCTCGTCTCTTAAACTCGCAATTGATCTCCTCCCCGGAACTTCAAAAGAAGAGGCCCGTTTCTTGGAATTAATCCAATTGGATGAAACCCGTCGTGATGCCTCTTTGGCTAACGAAGCCCATAAGAAATGATTCAAGGCGCAGTTCGACAAAAATGTCAAACCACGTGTCTTCTCAGAAGGTGACTTGGTCTTGCTTTACGACCAAGAATCCGATAAATTGGGAGCAGGTAAATTTAATTTTTTATGGATGGGCCCCTATATTGTTAAACGAGTGTTAGTGAAAGGAGCCTACGAGTTAATGGATTATGACGGAATTCCACTGGCGCAACCCCGTAATGGGTTGTACCTCAAGCGTTACTATGCTTAAATAGTAACCAATATGCTTTTGTTGTATTTTGTTTTCGCTAAAGTGTTCGTTTTGCTTGAGTAATCCACCTTTTTACATTTATTGCAGATGTCAAACCTTTTTGAGACATGTGTTGGATATGCCGACGGAGCGAGTCGTAGTTCATGGAACCTGTCCTCTGCAGCCTGGGCCGTTTTTGATCCAAGCGGCGAGTTAGTAAGTTTCAGAGGTGTATGTATCGGTCGATCAACGAATAACATCACTGAGTATAGCGCGTTGATAGAACTTCTCTCTGATGCCATCACCCATGGTATACGTCGACTAATCGTCAAGCTAGACTCACAACTCGTAATACTACAACTCAATGGTATATATTTCGTCCGAAATCCAGCTATTTATCGCATGTTCCTAAGAGTTAAGATTTTGGAAAGACAATTTGATTTTATTCAATACCAACATATTTCCATAAACTTAAACACATTAACCGACTCATTAGCAAACTATGTGTTAGATAGACATTTGCGACATTTGTAAAAAGAAACACATCATCAATGTTTTACATGTGGATCATATAACTCAACCAGAATAAAACCTAAAAATCAAAATATATATATAGTTGTTTATGGTTTACATATAATGTTTTGTAACCAAGACAAAATTTGTCACATGACCCAAAAACTCAAAATGCTAGGGGGCACCCTAGTCTAATGATGCTCGTGATAGCACGTCACAGCCTGTGCGATCATACATAAGAGACGAGTCCATCGTCTAGGCACACCAGTAGTATGCCACTGCAACTGTAAAGGTAAATCGTCGATCTTCACATCTGGAATACCGAGAGTAAGGCTCTCAACCTGCTCCTGCACAGCTGTGAGGGTCTCGGCCACATAAAGGTCACGAAGGATAACCCTCCCGGCAGTCTCTCCTGCTGGGGCAGCGACTGGCACTCTCAAACGGACTACTAGACGAACAGGACCAACATCTGCATGAACACAAGAGTTTGATTAAAAGTATTGATAGAATAAAGCACAAGGACATTATAAATAAAAACCATAAACAGTGACATGGTCAAAGATTTTACCAATAGCGCCCCACTGCTCGCCATCTGGTAGTACTAAATCCGGATCACCCTGGAAATCCATGCCAGCATATGGATACTCGGCATAAGCCATCTCCTGCCGATCGAACCACCTGAAGAAGGTATCAAAAAAAGAAATCTGAGACTGACCAGCATGCCTAGACATGTGGTCAACCCATCTCTGCATGCGTGGTTCAGTAGGAGAAGGTATGTCGAGTGCAATGTACTGCGGCTGCATCAGTGGTATTTTCTCCAAGGCAAAGACGGTCAAAATAGAACCAAACCCAAAGTTCTTCAACTTCCCATCCTTTATCTTGGTCAACTGGCTTTTCATCACCAGAAGTACTGCATCACATCAGTTGAATATTTTCGGTTGGAGACACTCCAAGGCATGCTGCATATAGGACCTGTTGGCTACATGAAGAGATGCACTCCCGGCCATCCTACCGAAAGTGAACACGATAGACCTGAGGGACCTGTCAGCGACGTCTCGGATGATGATCTTGCCATCTTTACTCGGCTGAGATCCTTCCCTGCAATACTGGCGGACATAATCTCTCACAGAGTCACTCCCTCGGGCCGAACCTGACAAAGAAATGGGGGCACCCCGCCGCGACAAGCCAGTCAAGAAGTAAATATCTACTGCAATCAAGGGGATGGATTTGCCCCTAATCTGGAAAACTTGGTTGATAGGATCCCAAGCATCGAGCAAATACTGCAAAAGGTTGATCTACTGTCTCATGCTAGAGATGCGGAAGAACTTCAACAAACCACAGTTCCGCAGCGCACTCACTGTAACAGGATCATGTAGGGCAATCATGTCCTCTTCTTCATGTTCTCGTTCTCACCATGTAAGGGTCATTTTGCTCCAATATCTCTCCAAAAACAAACATGAGAGGAGTTAGATCCTAGTTTTGATGAGAAACAGGCAAAATTTTTCATCAAAAAGCTGTGCAACAAAATCCTTTTCTGACCTACACAGTGTTCCACCTGCATTGAAGCTCAAACTGCCTTCATACTGCTTGACATTCAGCGCAGGTTTCGAGTGCCCAAGGTGCGCTGATGGCAGAGCGACCCCATCAAACCCTAGGGGCTCATAGAAGCAAGGAAAGAAGCACAGAATGCAGAAAGGAAACCATGAAATGAAAGAGCTCAGGTTTAGCTCCTACCTGGTCCAAACGGCGCCGAGAATCGTCCACAGAATCTCCCGAAATCAGCTGATGAAAATCAAGGGGGAAGAGGCACCTCCAAAGCTCCAACAAACCAAGTTCAAATGAAATGGTAAAATGAGAGGTAAAAACACTTTTTATTGCTTTTTACGTAGTTCAAAGTGAAATATTAGTGTTTTAATCTCATTTTCAAGCAAATTTTATTCATTTCTAAATAGTTTGATGCAGCAATTGAGGGTACAGTACTATCTTTGAAAAGGCAAAGCTATTTATCGTAAGAATCAAAACTAGAGCATGTTATCGAGCAGTTTTAGCATATAGTTCATGCTCGTTAAAAAATAAACATAAGATCGAGCAAGTGTTTCAACCCGTGTTTAAGCTCGTTAAAAAATGAACTATCCTCCGGTAAATAACCACCGTGAATGTAACATTATCAGCCATTAAAGCCTTGGTCGTGTTTGCACCATCACCTCCACTTTTCTATTGGCCGATCATTCACCTCCATATGATTGTTTACCCATTCTGAGGAATAGCTGCGAAGAGTGATTTCACTAGCCATCCTTGTGACATTGTCGTGCTTGGAAAATTCCAACCCGTACCTGGAATCAGCTGCTACCCATTTTATCACTCGTTCCTCAAAAGACGAGTCTTCTTTAAGCTCTTTTCATCTGACTCGTAAAATATGAAAAGATTGCCGAGTTTTGGCCTCCCAGCTCGTTAAAGCGACCGGAAGAGCTATCACTCCTTTAGATTTTAATCTTTTTGGACCTGAGGGATTATTGCACAAAAAGATCGAGCGCTTGTTTTCTTCGGCTCGTTAAAACTATCAAAAATTCATCCCTTCTGTATTGTTTTATACTTTTTCGGACTTAAGGGATTAGATGATGAAAAAGGACTTTTGGAGTTAACTTTACGTACCTTTTCAGACTCTCTAAAAATGAAAAGGACCGAGTTATCTTTGTCGTTAGACTCGTTAAAAACATTAATAGCGACAAACTTGTCTTTAGACGAGAACGAGTTTCACTATCGCTAGGCTCGTTAAAACATAGCGATGGGTTTGCCCGAAGGGAAAATTATAGAACAAGCATATGTTATCCTCCTCAAGCTTGACAAAGATAAAGAGGTACTGGTCAGCAATGACTGGGGAAAAATTGAGAAGAAACTCAAAGAACCTTTATTGGTAGCAAGTCGCTCTTGAACATGATGTTAGAAAATTATATATTACGGAGCAATGGAACACATAAAATATTGCAGAAATATAAACACAGAAAACGCACAAAACAAGAGAGACACAGATATACGTGGTTCACCCAGTTTGGGCTACGTCCACCCCGAATAGCCAGTCCTTTCTTTTTATTATCCAGCAAAATGAAGAGACACAACCTACAGCAAAACCACTGTAATATCCTCTGTTTTCTCTCACAGTCTCACCTTTTTGTTTCTCGCTCACAGAATACACATCTATCTCACAGCCTCAAATACAATACCCTCATACAAAGAGAGGGGTTGCCTTCTAGGGCAAAAAACCCTAAACTAAACATAAGTTCTACCGTCAGATCATCCGCCTAATGAACGGCCCAGATTGACTAGAAATTACTATACTTTTACAAGGCAATTTTACAGCTATTTTTAGCTTCGGGGGCGCTGCCCCCGAAAACCCCCGCCAGGGGGGGGCTCCCAAAGGTCACAGCCGCCCCCCTTGGACCCCCCTGCAGCGAATATTTTACGGGTGGCGTTGTCGCCCCCATTTCGAACTGGGGTCCTATGTGGCGATACCTTTGAATATAGAAGATAATCAGGCTCCACACCCAACAATCTCCCACTTGGAGACTGATTGTAGCAACTCCACCGCTGCTCCATTTGCTAGATAATGACTCCTCTTTGGACCTGGCTGTTCCTCATCTTCATCGTCATCCTTGAAGACCAACTGAAACTGAGCATATTCTCAGTTTCTCCCTGGTTACAACTTTTGTTAGCATATCTGCATGATTCTGGCTAGTGCGTATCTTTTCCAGCTTCAACTCTCCATCTTCCAACACTGATCGTCTGAAATGGTACTTGAGCTGTATGTGTTTAGTCCTGGAATGAAATGCTGAGTTCTTTGCAAGATGAACGACACTTTGGCTATCACTGTATAACGTGCCCATATCATGCTCCTTACCCAATTCAATCATAAACCTTTGTAACCAAATCATTTCTTTACTAGCCTCTGTAGCAGCAACATACTCTACTTCTGTTGTTGAAAGTGCAACAACACTTTGGATTTTTGAAACCCAACTGACAGTTGTTCCTCCAACAGTAAATGCATATCTTGTAGTGCTCCTCCTGTTATCTCTGTCACCTGCCATATCTGCATCAACATATCCTTGTAGGGAGATGTTTGAACCACCAAAGCATAATGCTTGATTTGCGGTACCTTTCAAATATCTGAGAATCCATTTCACTGCCATCCAATGTTCATTTCCTGGATTGTTCATGTACCTGCTTACAACTCCCACTGCATGTGCAATATCAGGCCTTGTGCAGACCATTGCATACATTAAGCTTCCAACTGCTGATGCATATGGAACTTTAGACATATAATCCATGTCTTCTTGGGTCTTTGGGCACATTTCCTTGCTAAGTTTGAAATGGCTAGCAAAAGGTGTACTAACTGGTTTTGCATTGTGCATGTTAAATCTTTTCAACACCTTTTGTATGTACTCATTCTGAGACAATGTTAATTTACGATTTTTCCTGTCTCTAGTTATTCTCATACCAAGGATTTGTTTCGCAGCTCCCAAATCCTTCATTGCAAATGAATTTGCCAATTTTCTTTTGAGCACATTTATTTCCTGCATGTTAGATCCTGCAACAAGCATGTCATCCACATACAGTAACAATATAATATAGCTGCCATCATTTTGCTTTTTCAAATAAACACAATGATCAGAGTGACATCTAGTATAACCTTGTTCAGACATAAACTTGTCAAATTTTAGATACCATTGCCTTGGAGCCTGTTTTAAGCCATACAAGCTCTTGTTCAACATGCACACTAGTTTCTCCTTCCCTTTCACCTCATATCCTTGTGGCTGCTGCATATATATCTCTTCCTCCAAATCCCCATGGAGAAAGGTTGTCTTTACATCTAACTGCTCAAGATGCAAATCTTCAGCTGCTACAAGACTTAAAATAGTTCTGATTGAAGTCATTTTAACAACAGGATAAAATATTTCATCAAAATCAATACCTTTCTTCTGTGCAAACCCCTTCACCACAAGTCTAGCTTTATACCTCTGTTTTCCTCCATCTTCTTCCTTCAGCCTGTAAACCCATTTATTCTTCAATGTAGTTTTTCCTATAGGCAACCTGACTAAATCCCAAGTCTGGTTATGAATTAAGGAGTCCATCTCTTCTTCCATGGCTACCTCCCACTTCTTCCTGCTTTCAACCTGCGTTGCTTCTTCATAACATTCGGGTTCACCGGAATCAGTCAACGATAAATAATATAATGAAGGAGAGTATCGTTCAGGGGGTCTACCTATCCTGGTAGATCTTCTAACACCACTTTCAGGTGTTTGGGGTGCCTGTTGCTGTTGTGGTGGTCGTTGTTGTTGTGGTTGTTGATTATTATTATTTTCAGGCACCTTTACTTTTTCAGTGATTTCATCAAGAACTGCGCATTCCTTGTTTTCCTTTTCATGTTTCTTTTCCTGCAACTGATTCTTATACAAGACCTTTTCATTGAATATTACATCTCTGCTCCTAATGATTTTGTGATTTTCGTAATCATATAAGCAATAACCAAAATCATTAACACCATATCCAATAAAGGTACATTTCTTTGACTTTGCCTCAAGCTTTGTTATATTTTCTTTATCAATATGGACAAAGGCCTCACAACCAAAAAGCTTTAAAATAGAGTAGTTTACCTTTTTACCTGTCCATGCTTCCTCCGGAACACCACCATCCAAGGAACTTGAAGGCCCTCTGTTTATTAGATAAACAGCAGTATCTACAGCATCTGCCCAAAACTGTAAAGGCAATCCTGCATGCAATCTCATGCACCTTGCACGCTCCATGATTGTTCTGTTCATCCTTTCTGACACACCATTTTCTTGTGGTGTTCTTGGAACTGTCTTCTCTCTGCGAATTCCATGCTCTGAACAGTACCTATCAAACTCTTTGCTGCAATATTCACCTCCATTGTCTGATCTAAGACACTTCAATTTCTTTCCTGTCTCAATCTCAACCAAAGCTTTCCATTTCTTGAAAGTATCAAATACATCAGATTTATTCTTAATACAATAAATCCAAGTTTTTCTAGTTGCATCATCAATAAAAGTAACATAATAACGAGAGCCACCGAGAGATGATACCTGAGCAGGTCCCCATACGTCTGTATGCACAAGCTCTAATTTTTCGTTCCTCTTTTCTTTCTTAACTCTGAGAAATCTGACTCTCTTCTGTTTTCCATAAATACAGTTCTCACAGAAGTCCAAATCAACATTCTTCAAACCCGGCAACAAATTCCTTGAGTGAAGAATCTTCATCCCCTTTTCACTCATGTGTATGAGCCTATGATGCCATAATGCTGCATCTGCTCCTCTAGAAGTTAAAGCATTAACAGAGTTAGAAATACCATTCCATAAATACAATGTACCAACCTTTTCCCTTTTGCTATTACCAGGGCTCCTTTAGTGACCTTCCAAGCTTTATCTGTGAAAGTTGTCACACAACCTTCACCGCCTAACTACCCTGTTGAAATCAGATTTTTCTTTAGATCTGGAACATGCCTTACCTCCTTTAATAGCCATTGGTTTCCATTCTACTGTTTTACAAGAACCTTACCCATTCCAACGATTTTACAGGGTTTATCATCACCTAGATGAACTTGTCCAACATCTCCTTGAACATAGTCATGAAAGTATTTCTTATCATGTGTGGCATGGAATGAAGCCCCTGAATCTACCACCCAGGAATCAATAATATTTTCGAAAGAAAGAATCAAAGCATCTTGTAACACCTCACCTGTCACATTTGCTTCATGATTGTTTTCTTGCTGTGCATCTCCTTCTTTTCCCTTCCGAGATCTACAGTCTTTCTTTAGGTGTCCTTTCTTTCCACATTTCCAGCACACTATCCCCGATCTGGACTTGGATCTGCCTTTCTTGATTTACTGCGATATCCTGAGCTCTTTCCTCTTTCCATTTTTCTTCCTCTAGACTCTGCACTCAAAGCATTTCCCGATGTCTCACTGGAGCTTTTCCGTCGCATTTCCTCGCTAAGGATAGCATCGACGACATCATCAAACTTTAAAGTACTAGATCCAGAAATGGAGTTACTAATGGCCATTACCAAACCATTCCAACTTTCTGGTAATGAGCACAAGAATAACAGAGCTCTAACTTCATCATCAAAGTTTACCCCTACAGAGCTTAACTGACTTGTAACTGTATTAAAATCATTTAAATGGTTTGCAACAGATCCACCTTCCGACATATTCATATTAAATAACCGTTTCATAAGAAATACCTTGTTTGAGGCCGAGGATTTTTCATATAGTTTCGACAACGTCTGCATCAAACCCTCTGTCGTGGTTTCCTTCCAAATGTTGAAGGCGACTGATGCAGCAAGGCACAACCGTATTGTTCCGAGTGCCTTTCTATCGAGAAGGTTCCATTCTTCGTCTTTCATACCCGTCGGCATCTTTGTTTTTCCGCCCAATGGTAGGTATAGATCTTTCTGATACAGATAATCTTCCATCTGCATCTTCCACAGCGAGAAGTTTTGGCAGTTAAATTTCTCGACCCTAAACTTACCATCTTCCGCCATTGCTCCCACTCGAACCAGGAACCCTTCTTTCCTGCGAGTTTATCAGCCAAATAGACCTTCGGCTCTGATACTAGTTGTTAGAAAATTATATATTACGGAGCAATGGAACACATAAAATATTGCAGAAATATAAACACAGAAAATGCACAAAACAAGAGAGACACAAATATACGTGGTTCACCCAGTTTGGGCTACGTCCACCCCGAACAGCCAGTCCTTCCTTTTTATTATCCAGCAAAATTAAGAGACACAACCTACAGCAAAACCGCTGTAATATCCTCTGTTTTCTCTCACAGTCTCACCTTTCTGTTTCTCGCTCACATAATACACATCTATCTCACAGTCTCAAATACAATACCCTCATACAAAGAGAGGGGTTGCCTTCTAGGGCAAAAAACCCTAAACTAAAGATAAGTTCTACCGTGAGATCATCCGCCTAATGAACGACCCAGATTGACTATAAATTACTATACTTTTACAAGGCAATTTTACAGCTGTTTTTAGCTTCGGGGGCAACCCCCCGCCAGGGGGGGGTCCCAAAGGTCACAGCCGCCCCCCTGGACCCCCCCTGCAGCGAATATTTTACGGGCGTCGTTGCCGCCCCCATTTCGAACTGGGGTCCTATGTGGCGATACCTTTGAATATAGAAGATAATCAAGCTCCGCACCCAACACATGACACTTCCGCTCCATGCCTGAGTCGGGTTGGGTTGTTTCATTCACCGGTCACATCACCATGGTCTCACCATACCATCCACCTTTGGGGTAAATGCTACCAATCCATCACATAAGTGTCGCCGATATGTTCAAGAGAAGTCATCTAGAGAAGTCAACCGTGTCCCATCCACTACCATACATTATCCTTCATTCTTTCATGACCGTCACCCTGAACCATATATCATCAGATCGTTTTCACCTCCATAAAAATCATTTTCTCCGTTCCGTGTCACTGATGTGGGATACATTAAGGCCCTCCTTTGACGGATCGCTTCTTGTCGACATCAGCTCATTATCCAAGAAGTTGATCTAGGAAAGGAACATCCCTTTCAGTACTTTGAAGCTTCCATGCCTCAATGGCAAGTTTCTCACTTCCGGCGACAGGTATACATCAATGACCTTCGACCGAAAGATTTTGCGTGGTGTTCGACGCCAAGTCCTTTATTCACACCACGTGAATTGTACTGCAGTACCTTGAGGGTCATTATCATTATCGGTGATTCCTCTCGCGCTTGTTAACAGTTTACATCATTGACTGGTAATCAATCGATGTCTTTCCATGTTCGACTTCAAAACATTTCTCACATGGATCGACTTGTACTTAGAGTGAAGATCGGACGAGATTGAAGACCCCGGATCTAGTTTCATCCATCCGGGCTACGATATATATTCAGAAAAAATAAAGACATGGACATGTACAACATTGCAGCACAGACAATCATCCTACCAAAAGGATGATGATTTCAGCAGGATCATCAGTCTACCATCAGACAATTGTCTGTCCTATGTACATAAAAATGAATTTATAAAGCTGAGCATGGGAATGCCTGCCTCAGCTAGATCATGAAAACAGTATGAAGAATAATGTATTGTATTGTATCTTATTACATGTCTCCTCCCAGCATTGACTGAACTTCAGATCCTCCTAATAAAGCATTTCACCCGATAAACGGCCTCATACTTTAGGGGGCAACTGTTATAGACATTTTTGTGCCTTACAGCTATAAGCATGAAATGTCCATAATCCAAGGGATCCAAAGTCCCTAAAGATGTTGTTACAGCTCCTAAAGGAACAAGGTCAACCAATGACAACTTCTCCCAGAAGTTCTCCACCAAAAACCACTCAGAACTAGTCAAATCAGGATCAATTCAGAAGCTCCACTAGCTGCCTGCGTTGCAAAGCACCCAAATGCACTGGCTAGGTGCATTGCAACGCACTTGGATACACTACCCAGGTGCACTGAGCGGGAAATGACAAATGGCAAGCTCATTCGACGAGGAGGAAAGACCATGGAAGCTTCCAGAATCTTCTCCAGTGACACTTGCCTCAATGAATTCGACTAGTGATGAGTAAGAGGCTCTCAACCTCCAAGTGGAAGCAAGAACTGACAGAGAGAAGCGACAAGTCAAAACATAAGCTGACTCATCCTCTCTGCTTACATCTATATATGGATCCCTCATCCCAGAGATCCAGAGGCTAGAATTTTGTACTATGCAGAGAATTGCTGTTGGTTTGAGATTGAGATTAGTACAGTGGGTGATTTATGCTTTGTTGGAGGAGAGGAAGGGATTCCTTTGCTAGGAGGTAGATGTTGGATCAGAACTCACTTGGTTGTATCTCCTCTTGGACTTTCTTATTCTATCAATAAACTATTTGAGTTTCTCCTACATGCTGTGTATCAATGATGTTTTGTTATATTTGCATGTTTAGCTTAATCTGATCTTGAGCTTTTTATGAATGTATGTCTATATCTTCGTGTAGTTTCTCTCTCTTATGATCTTGCAGGAATTCGGTGAAGCTGGGCCGGTAAGGGAGCAGGGAGCTGGGAGCTATTGAAGAGAAGAACGATTGGATCAACAAACTAGCGGAAGACACAGGTTAGTTACATCATTCCTCCTCATTTACATTTCATAAAGAAGAAATACTCAAGTAGTTTCCTTGTTTGTTGCTAAGGCACTATCACACCTTAGAGTGGGATAGGGGCATTCCGAATGGATACTTTTCCCAACAACAAGATGATCGGCAAGCACTTCCGGTTATGTTTTTTACATGGGTTCTGGAGCCATTTCATGAGCTTCTAAGAAGCAGTCCATTGTAGCATTGTCTATAGCAGAGGCAGAATATGTGGTAGCTACAGTAGCAGCATGTCAAGCAGTTTGGATGAGAAGGATGTTGAGGAGCTTAAGCCAAGAGCAGGCAAAAGCAACAATGATTTTTTGTGACGATAGCTTGGGTATTGCATTATCCAAGAATTCAGTGTTTCATAAGAAAACGAAACACATTGACACAAGGTTTCATTACATCAGGGAATTGGTGAGCAATGGAGAAATTGTCTTAGAACATTGCAGGACTCAGGAACAGGTTGCAGACATTTTGACCAAACCATTGGATCATAAAAGCTTTGAATTTTTGAGGAAATGTTTGGGTATGACTGATAACCCAGCAGTTGAAATTAAAGGGGAGTGTTGAAACATTAATTTCACCTGCCGTACAGCCCGCATTAACTCCAGGAAAACCACTTCCAAAAACTACCTATCTTTATCGCACTGCCTTTTGGCAAAGGTTGTTTTTCCCTGGAGGCCTCCGACAGAATCAGCTCCAGCCACGCGTCCTGTGTACGAACCAAATACTGCCCATCTCCCGGACATTAAAGTTCGTTTAGGTTGTGTGGTTGTAGGATCTGAAAAGCGTCCGATCAAGTCAACGCACTTCAATCTTCATCAACCTGCCAGAACATTAGTTTTTGTTTTTACCGCCCGTTTCATTTAATGTTTTGTCATAGTTTTAGGTAAAATATTTAAAGTTTTCATACGGCATGTATTTATTGTTAATCCATATATAATGTGTTAGCGTTGACCTTGTATTGTAATTTTGCACACGGGGATGAAATGAGATAGGGTTCGTTGCAGCGAAAAACAAACAGAGGAGCGAATAAAAACAGGGAGCACTGTCGTGCTAACATATTGACACCAGAGAAAACTTGCCCCAACAAATGAACATTTAAAATTCCTTTTTACACGTACTTGCAGTTTGTTGAAACGAATAGGAATGGAAAAGTTTTTTTTATGTAATGTGAAAACCCAAAATTTTGAATGTAAAGAGAAATTTCACACGGGAGTGAATGTGAAAGTTTCTTTTATTTTACAGCAGTAAACCCATGTAAGAAAATTGCTTTTACAACAGTAAATCAATGTAAGAATTTTTTATTCTACAGCAGTAAATGTAAAAACCCTTTTTACAGTAGTAAAATGTGAATGAAGATTTTACACAGCAGTGTAAAAATCTTTTACAATCATTTGTAAAAGAGTGTAAAAATCATTTGTAAAAGAGAGACAGAGTATTTTGTTTTTGGTTTCGTAAAAGAGTGTAAAAATCATTTGTAAAAGAGAGACTGAGTATTTTGTTTTTGGTGAATCCCTCTGAGAGAGAGGAAGAAAATTGTATTAGGCAGTTTATAAATTAATACAAGTTTGTTTTGGCTGAAAAACTCTGTCTTGCTTAGAAATTTTTTTGAGGCTTCCCTTTGCAAAAGATCCTGTATTTCCTCTGTTCAATATTTGTTTGAAATTACCAGAAATTTCCAACTCGTGAAACAGTAGCCACTATGACGAAGAATAAGAGCACAGTCATTGCTAAACATCCTCCCAAACTTAGAGCCATTTTGACAGAAGATCAAATTCCATTACGGAGACTTGTGTAGAGGACGAAATTAAGATTTGAGTTTATGATCTCTGAACACCCGCGGATATATAGAAGGAAAATTTCAGAAGACATGTTACGTACCATTGGATCAATGAGGGATGCCAAATGCAAATTTTCAACGCCAGCTGGTTGCCGCCATATTTGAAATTCCATAGGGTAACCCATTTTTCATCTGCTGACAATAGCTAAGTGTACACAGTGAAGAATATCCCCGAAATTGTCGGGATATGTGTGTAAACAAATGAAATGGATGTTCTTCATAACAATGGGCAGTTTTCCAGTTTCTATCACTGCTGTCAAAAATGAAATAGGGTTCCAGAAGGACGCTGACGGCACTGGGGTTCCAGCTATTGAAAACAATATACAAGTGAACAAAATTTCGGGGTCTGTAAGTCCACTGTAATCCACTATCATTTCATAATTGTGCTGGTTGACAGTTACAATCATTATAAATTCTCCGAACTATCTTCGGTGGTCGAATGAAAGAAAGACAATTAGGTTTACCGGATTAACATTATTTGGTAATGTTGACATATAATAACAAAGTCCCGAAGTTACACGATATTTTTATTTCGCGATTACGATGGACATTTGGTAATGCTAGGTTAAATAGTAATTTTTATGATTAAAATTATATATGAATCCTTATTACAATCTTAATAAAATTTTGCTATTTTAATTTTTTTTCAATGTATGACCAATTTTGACCATTCTTTTAAATCCTCAATATTTTCTAAAAGCCATATGATAACATAATTAAACTACACTATCTATAAATTAATTATTCAATGAAATTGCCCAATTAAGGCGCCAAATTATATTCACGTTAACTGCTCGTAAAGAAGTTCCTAATTGGAACGTTGTCTGCTTCATCGGTTCTCCACGATGTTACCGGTAACGATTTTGTGCTTTTGCCACCTACGAATCCCTGGAATTATTGCGACAGCCAAACTTGTTAAGAAAGTTTCATAAATAAATGTTTCGTTTTTATCATTTTATGCTATCATTTCGGTACTCTTAACAACTCGGTTAATACTTGTAAATTAATTTGTGGTTGGAGTTTATTTTCATTTGTCTCGATTCAATCCAAAATAACTCTAACTATGTTTTTATCGTAATTCTTAGTATTCTTTTAGAGATATTGTAAATAAATTTTAAATCGATGTTAATAGTGAAATTTATGTCTTTCATAACATTATTATTTTAGTGTATTGAATAAAATTCAAGAATTTGAAAAACAAAAAATATAATTTAACAATTCAAATTTATTAATTTAACTTCAAATTTATTAATTTAACACGTTTTAGTATATATATATATACACACACAAAGAGATCCACTCTTTTTTTTATGTCATTGTAAATAAGAAAACATTTTTTTTTGCCTGAATTTACTAAAATGGCAACAGAATTTCAAGATTTATTATTATTTAAAATACATTTTTTAATGCATTAATGAATTTAGCATGCTGAAAAACTTTATTGTTGTTTAAAATACATTTTTGAATGCATAATGAATTTATCATGATGAAAATCCCTCGGGCACTGAAATCATGTACATTAAAATAATTTAAGCTCAATTTTTTAGAAATCAATGTCGATTTTGATTAAAATTAACCAGAAAAAGGGTCTTGAAAAAGGTCATTTCATCTATAAGTTAGACTACCCCTAGGAAAGTAGGTGTAAACACTCAATGGGAAGCCTTTAACCATAAAAATGTTTCCACATAGTTTTTCTGCATAAAAAAAAAGATATTTGACAACTCAACATATATTATTATTATCCAATTTTAAGGTCATGGCTCACCAAAGTGGTGTATGAGACACCCTTGTTTGTGCGATGAGGCCCAATGAGAAGTCTCTAACCTTTAACCATAAACAAATTTCGACATAGTTTTCATGGATAAAAAATAGATATTTCACAACTCAACATATATTTTATTATGATTATTATACAATTTAACCATAAACAAAATTACACATTGTTTTTACATAAAAAATAGATATTTGACAGCTCAACATATATATTATTATTGTTGTTGTTATCCAATTTTAAGGTCATTATTGGTGTACGAGACCCCTGCAACGATTTTACCACTGAGTCTATGAATGCATACATACTCTACAATCCTCTGGTTTCCAACCTGTGACCTCTTAGGAGGAAACACATGCTCTTAACCATTAGGCTCGCTGAAGTTTTATATATTTTATTGGAAGTAATGCTTCCATGTCTTCTGATGAATTGTCATTGAGAGTTCCCAAACATCAATCTAGAAGTTGGTGTTTCATATGTATGATTTGCAGTGATGATCTAGAAGTGTGGATGTCAAATATTTATGTCCTATATATGTGTAACCGTTATGATCAATAAAGATATCAAAAGTGTGATTTGTTGTGTGTAATTTGTCTTCTATTTTTTCTAACATGGTATCAAAGTTGGTTCAGCCCTCGGTCTCTAACGAGAGGGGTTGATATAATACAATTTTAGCCATGATACTCATTTGTACATAGATTAGTTTAATAGACTATTTGATCTATTCTTTGTGTGAGTCTTTTGTGTGAATATTTGATTTGTGTGTGGATTGTGGATAGTTGCATGCAAAAGCGAATTGTGAAAACCCAATGTTGTTGTTATTGTGTGAAGCTCCATTGTGGACAAACCTTTGTAAACGAAGAGGAAATATTCTTGTAAAGAAGTTGGATCAACATAGATTTAGTTTGATCTACTATGGATTTATAATTTAGAGCAATGTCTACATGTTTTAAATGGTGGTTCTCAAGATTATCAGATGGTGCAAGATGTGCAATTGTGGCATGGAGGTGGAATGTTGGTAGTTCTAATTCTAGATATGAACTACTAAAATATTGTGGTACTGTTTGTATAGATATCGAGATCGAAACGCAACAGTTCTGATGGAAAACACTAATATTCAGATTTATTGTGTTATGTGAGTTGAGTAGTTTTCTATTCTTGTCATAAAAATGGTTGGTGGTTCTTAAACAGCAAGCCTCAATGTCCTAGACATCAATTCTTGTTTGTTTTTATTGGTTATGAAAAGGGTCGGTGTTTCTTAAACTAGAAGTCTCGATGTCCGAAACATTAATTCGTGTGTGTTAGTAAGGTCAAGTTATTTGATTAAATTTTCCATCCTAGCAACTAATGGATATCCAGAAGCGAAATATATGAAAGATTGTGGTTGGTCCATAGGATAGTTTATTACTTGATTACTTTTACTGCAGAAATCTCGATGAGTCAAGGTGTCAATATGATTAGAGGAAATTTTAGCCTAAAAGAATCCATTAATTTTTCATGTAATCTCCATGTCATAATATGTAAATCAATCAAAATCCTTTAAATTTAAAAAAAGTTACATGTCATAAATAATTTTAAATTATTTAATTTGCGTATCTGTAAAGTATTTTATTTTTAATTTGGGTATTGGTGGTATATTTTATTATTAATTTTAGTACTCATGAAATATTTTATTAATGTTATTTACCTACATTACCCATATGAATTAGAATATTGAAAAAGTTACTAGTGCAATGCAAATCTTCATATTAATGAAAAATATAAATTAGAAATGTGGGCTCATTTAACATTAATAACCATGTTCAATAAAACACCAAAATTTTTAATTAAATATAACATATATATAGACAGCATAGATGGATCATTTCCGAAAAAATAAAATATATTCCAAATGAAATTGTGGAAACAACAAAAAAATTGTTATATATATATATATATATATATATATATATTTATATATATATATATATATTTCATCACTATATTGACGGATTTAATAAAAGCAAAAAATTAGAAATAATAAAAAATTCTACATAGCATTTTTTATTAATTCTTGATTTTTAAGAGACCATTTTATGCTCAAATTTAATCTTATTGAAATTAGTAACAAAATATTCAACCAATACCCAAATTAATAATAACGTATTTGAAATCTTAATATGTAGTTATGTGGCATTCGTAACTTGGTGGAGACTCTGGGTAATTTGAAGTCGAAATTTCACAGGTCTTATCTATCTGATCACCTACCTATCATTCTACAATGGAGAATTGAAAATATTCATCACGAGATCCCTTTCAAATATAACAGGGTTTGGTTTGATGATCGTGATTTTAATGATCTAATCACAATTGCATTGACCGAGGTTGCATGACCATAGGGATCTTGTCCCATGAAAGCCATTACTTAGAAACTCCATGTATTAAAAATAAGGGCACACATACGGGAGAGGAAAAAACACAACATATGATAATGAAACCGCAACATATTATAATGGATATATCCAATTTCAGTAAGTCCATGGAAATGAAATGTCTCACACAACAGGACCTGGATCACCTAAAATCCCTCGAAGATAGAAATAATGAGATTCTAAATATTCAGTATTCTGTAAGCCACTTGTCAGGGAAACTTTTGGGGGCCAGTATTTGCAGGTGGGCTAATTTTCCATTTTTTTCCTAAAAAAAAGATTTGTTAATTTTCATTTGTTCTAAAATTCATTCACCCAAATTTTATACTATAATATTTTTTTACCTTAAAAATCTCTTAGAAATTTGAATAATTTTGCAAAAACCTTTCCAAACGCTCTACAAAATTCATATTATGCACTACCGATATTCGCCAAAGTTTATAAACTTTAAAATAAATTTTCATCGTTCAAATTTTACTTCCCACTTGACGACTCAAAAGAAAGCCTATATGGATGAGATATGGGGATCGTAGCACTCATTTTTCATGATTATGCACACCGAATAAAACAAAGTGAATTCAATCTCGCAAATTGAATCATCAGACGGGGAGATTAAATATTCAACACTAAAGATCCAAAACGAGGCTTTTATAAGAGAGTCTTGAGTAGATTATATGGATCAAATATGGCCCTTGGACCTATATCCTACTATGTTTAATGAGGCTTCAAATGAAGCCTTGTATCACCTTGTGCTAATGGAAGAAATTCTACAGGTTCTTAAATCATTTGCTAAAGAGAAATGTTTGGGCCCTAACGGGTGGACTGTGCAGTTCTTTATTCATTTTTTTGAATTGATGGGACAAATTCACTCGTGGTATTAATTAAAGCATTTTAGCTCTTATTTCAAAATATTCTTCCCCTTGCACTTTCTGAGATTTTAGGTCCATCTTCCTCTACAATGTCACATAAAAATTGATTGCTAGGGTGATTGTGAGACATATTTCTAATGTCATCTATGAATATATATCCCAAGAGAAATATGTATTTTTGAAACATCCTTTGATACATGATGAAATAGATACTACACAATAATGCATTCATACTATTTATACAAAGAAGCAGGAAGCTCTTGTTATGAAAGTGGATTTACATAAGGCCTACAACTATGTGGACTAGTCATACAACCACCTCATTTATATCATGAATGTTTTATATCCACAAAATGTAGAGCGGATAATGGGGTGCATTTCCTTTTTTTGATATTTTTCTTTGATAAATGGTTTTCCCTCAAGCTTCTTTCATGCTGATAGAGGAGTTCATCACGGATGTTGACTTTCCCCTTTAATTTTATTTCTTGTAATGTATAGTCTTAGTCTGAATATCATAGATGCTTAGTCTAGGGGTCTCTTTCTGGGTCTCTCATTATCTTCTCAAGTAGTTATCACTCATTTATTTTTTATTGATGATATCCTTACCTTTGGTATTAATTATAGAGCTCAATGGTAAACTCTATCCTATATCTTTTGACGACATGGTGCAGTCTCTAGTCTAATGGAAAATGGAAACAAAATATATTCTACTCTTTTCAAATGGTGACAAGATGGCCATTGAGATTATTGGTGGAATTTTAGGTGTGATAATTTCTCTTCTCATTGAATTATTCACCTATCTGAGCTTTAGACTCAAGCCCAATAATTACATTAACTCAGATTTGACAAGTATAAGAAGAAATTGAACTATTGGTCCCACATATGGCTAACTATGGGAAGCAGATAAATTCTTATACAAGTTGTTCTACAATAAATTACTTTTATTAGGCACATCTATTTTTGATGTCATCCACTATTACATCCAAGATCAAAACCATCCTTACAGTTTTCCTATGATCTCGTGTGGGAGAGAAAACTAAATTACATATGTGTAAATGGGAAGCTCTGACTAAACCAAAGGAATATGGCCGGTTAGGGTGTTGGAAAATAAAGTTTTTGGTGAGACCGTATTGATCAAATCTTTCTAGAGTGCTCTAACATGTCATAGGATTTGGCATGACATTATCAACTAAAAATATCTAAAAGGATTTCGGATTAGCACATTGTATAGATATAGTTATCTCTCTAGGGTAAAGGGGTCATACATTTGGAGGAGATTTACTAAAGTGATATTCGGGTTTAGGATGAGAATAATATGGGAGTTTGGTAATGGTCACATGATTCTCATAGGTCTAGAGAATATTTTGGGTGCCTAAGAGGATTCATTATTAAATGGATAGACATTGTAAATCGTACATTCTATAGGCTACTTCTTTTTATATCAAGTCATCAGACGTTGCCATGAAGGTTGCCCAATTTGGAAGGAGGTAGCAGAGATGGGACTACACGAACAAAGTGCAGAATAATGGAACAGTTATATTAGAACCCTTCGCACGGCTAGCCTCTATCAAAATGTATAGGGAGATCATATCACTTGGAGTGGATGTCTTCAGATCTAATCAGTGGAGGTTGAAGAATAATATTGATTTTATATGGCACAAACATATGATTTACAAACCACTCCATAGTTATGGAACATATGGAAATGGAACATTGCTCTCAAGATCATCTTGTTCATCTGGTTGATCTGGAAGAATAAAATTCTTACATGGGATAGTTTTCTAAAAAGAGGATACTTAGGTCTTGGGTAGTGTATTCTCTGTAAAAATGATATGGAAACCTGCATTCATATTTTCCTTTTATGTTCAACCACTAGATTGATCTAGAGGAGCACTACACATGCTCTTCACATTATGGACATATGGGCCAACAACATCGAACATTGCATCACACACTAGGCTTGAGGAGATGGGAATTTTAAAGAATTTCCTTTTTCCCTATTGTGGGAGATATGGAAAGTACAAAATTATTGCTTGTTTGAAGGAGTGCCTATAAACTCTAATAGGATATGCCACTTAATTATCTCTTGTTTATCTACTCCTTCTAGAAATGATGGAACTATCAAAGGTTTATCCTATCATAACATTCCATCATAACTTTGTGTTCCTACAAGTCTGTTCGATGGGGCGGCTCAACATAAAAACTATGGATGTGGCACATGGATCATAATTAATGAAATACAACATAATGAACTCCACTAGAATGTAAGCCAAGGTACTAACACAAAGTCAAAACTAATGGTATTATGGACATTACATTGGTTTTCTAAAAAAATGCAGGTAAATAGCTTACATATCTATGGAGATTCGAGATCCCTCATTGAAGGAATAAAAGGGAACATAAATTTTGATCCTCTACTCTTATCCGGATGGATTGAACGTATGAGTAAAATCATGGGGACTCTTTTGGGTATTTATGTTAAACATATTTACTATGAATCAAACATGGTGATAGACTCTCTCTCTAAAGTGGCTCACAGAGATTTTGGGACGATGAAGTACAGGTATATAGATGACAATATCACTCGTGAGGTGTGATTGCTCCATTCCCCATAGCATATGATAGTACCCATGTTTATATTTTTTCCTTCTTATATTGTAGTTTGTCTGGATCCAATCTCACATGCAACTTATCACAGTATGTTTGGACACATAATATTTTCATCAGTTTTGGATATAGCTCAGAGGTTGAAATTAGGAGTATATGATTCTCACTGACTATATGTACTAGATCTAATGTTTGTAATATAAATCTAGTGTTTTTTCTTCTAAAAAAGAAAAATATCAACAAAAAAAAAATTAATTATATATACAAAGAGATTCTATTTCATTGATATATCCTTTAACATTCTCTATATGAGAAATGTGTTCTTTTAAAAATATAGTAATAACAAAAAAAAATTAACGTGGAAAATGCATTCAAAAACATCAACTTATATATATATATATATATATATAAAGAGAAATAATTTGTATCTCATTGTACTTTATAGTTCTTGGTATAAAGGAGGTGTACTTTTGAAAATTTGTTAGTTAAAAAAATATTAAGATGAAAAATATAGATAATAACTAAAATATTTCAATATCAAGAAAACGTATATTATATAAATAAAAAGAAAGATAAATTTTTTTTACGATTCAAATATTTTTTTAAATCTGTATATAAAGATGTTAAATAGAATGGAATGGAATATATATATATATTCCAAAAGAGTTCTATGGTTTAGAATATACTTGTGTGTTTTCCTAATTTTCCAACTATAAATATCTTAAAACAATCTTGTTAAAATTATATATATATATATATATATATATATTAAAATATGCTTGTGTGTTTTCCTAATTTTTCAACTATAAATATCTTAAAACAATCTTGTTGAACGTTAATTGATATTATACACTGAATCATGTAAACATTGTTATTTCTAGTTTGATTATCATAATTAATGATATTTATATTGTTTAAATTTAAAATGATGTAGCACATGCCCATTTTCATAAATTTTGATAATAAAACCAGAAATATCTAATTTGACCAGAAATTTAAAATTAAAATTATTATTAAAGTAAGATAATATTTCATCTTAATTTTTATTTATAAAATTTAAAATTTTAAAAATCATAATCACGGTTTATCTATGTAAATAAAAATAGTGGTTAAAAAATTAATTTATGCACAGAATTTATCTTTTCAATTTTGATATCTCTTCTTTATCATTGTCGTTGTTTTTCTAATTCCTATAATTGAGATATTTCTTCAGATGTTAAGAACTTCTAATAGGGTGATTGATAGGGGTGTTTATTTTTAATCTATATACCTTTCAATGGAATATGTGTTCTTATTTAAATATAAATATATTTTAGCATAATTATTACTATAAATTATTTTAAAAAATAAAAATTTAAATATGTTTTGTAATTAGTAACGTTTGATGGAAAGCTAGATATTAGCTCAAAGGTTACTCATATAATTAAGCCATGTTTTACTTTGATTGGATCTACGCCCAATTTCGTTTATGTAAGAATTGAATACCATAAGATGTAAGAATTGAATTTCATAATCTTCGGATTCCATCATAGTAAAGGAAAGCCTCATACTTTTCTTTCCGCCCAATGATTACTTATGTATTTTCATGGTGTTCAATGCATAACATAAGGAATCTTGATTTTATAGATTGGGAAAGTTTAATTTGTACGTTTATTTCTTTGTTATATTTGTGTGTTTTTTTTTAAATCAACGTAAATGTATTTAATGTGTAGATAGGGATCAAATTTTTCGAGGTATTAATTTTTTTAGTGTGGAATTTGATGAAAGGTTTACACCTTTAGGTGTAAACTTTAATTTTTTAGCTTGGAATTTGAGGAAAGGTTTTCACCTTGAGGGACTTTATCATTTTTGGCACATGGTAGATTCAAAGTTACATGGATCTATGTTGGTTCTAGCTGAGAGCAACAATGACACATTTTCGTATTATCATTATTAAGTATATGTTTGAGATAAACTTAATACTTTGAAATTTACATTATGTTTTCTTCGTTTGACATTACTATATCATTATCCTCTTTAATTTTGTTTTTGTTGCTTGCCTTCAATGATTTGTACATCTGCACTTGGATGCTTTGAGTGGTTTGTGTGTTTATGTGTATGGATTTGGATGATAATGTTTGTGAATGTTACAATTGTTGTGTTATATTTCTATGTGTGTATGTAATTGTTTGTTGGTGATGAAGAAGGGATACAATATTGTCAATAGTTTGTAAGAGGATTGATACTGCACATATATTTGATTTAGTGTTAGCTATCACAACTTTTGACAATTAATAATTCTTAATAGTGTCACTCTAGGTATTGCTAAATATATTTGGAAGAGTAGTTTTAATAATTTAATGCATCAAGATTAGTCTTGAAATCATTTTTTTCATTGCTAATGTGTGAAATAACTTATTTCCTTCAAATATTTTGAAATCATTTGTTTCATTGCTAATGTGTGAAATAACTTATTTCCTTCAAAATATTTTGATGATTTATTTTTTATCGATAGTTTTGTTTGAAAAAGTCAAGAAATAATTTAATTTTGATTTTTTTTAATGAGTGGTCATATTTAGAAAATCTTTGCATTATTTGTTAGTTTTTCCATCTTTTCATATTGATTATATGAAAATGATAGTTGAGATTTTGGACCATTAAATTATTTAACTCGGACTATTGTAGTAAACGTCATACCTTGTCTCTCTTGCTCTCCAATATTAATAGGTTGAACTACGATAACACAAAAATCAATAAAATTTCTCGATCATTTTTTTGTGCTTACACTGACATAAATGGACATAGTTAATCCAATCACTTTAAGTTAATGTATCATCATACGTTGAATTACATCAAATTAGAAATTATCATCCACATTGAAATCAATGCACCCAATGCACACGGTTAAATAATATTGGAAAACATCTACACTGAAATCAATGAATCCAATCCAAGAAATCAAATAAGATAGAAGTCAACATCTACACTAAAATCAATGCATCTAGTGCAAGCAATCAAATAGGATTAGAAATCAGCATCTACATTGAAATCAATGCATCCAGTGCAAGAAATTAAATATGATTAGAAATCAACATCTACACTAAAAATAATGCATCTAGTGCAAGCAATCGAATGGGATTAGAAATCACCATCTACATTGAAATAAATGCATCTAGTGAAAGAAATCAAATAGGATTAGAAATGACAATCGACATTGAAATCAATGTATCTAGTGAAAGTAATAAAATTGAATTAAAAATCACCATCTACACTGAAACGAATGTGTATAGTGAAAGAAATCAAATAGAATTAGAAATCAACATCTACACTGAATTCAATGTATTTAGTGCAAAAAATCAAATAGAATTAGAAAACATCTACAATAAAATCAATGCATCTATTGCAAGAAATCAAAGAGGATTAGAATAAACATCTCCACTGAAATCAATATATTTAGAGCAAGTAATCAAATAGAATTAGAAAAAATCTACACTAAAATCAATGCATCTAGTGCAAGCAATCAATAGGATTAGAAATCCACATCTACACTAAAATCAATGCATCAAGTGCATGCAATCAAATATCCTTGAAAAGCAACACCTACACTGAAATCAGTGCATCTAGCTCAAGCAATCAAATAGGATTAGTAATCACCATGAACCATGAATTTAATGCATTTAGTTCAATAAATATTTTTCCCTCTCTCTCCCATCCATCTATATCTATATCTCCCACCATCTATCCTTCTTTGTTTCTCTACCTCACCCCCAAACATACACACTCTCTCTCCTCTCTTCCTTTTCACTCTCCCATTTCTCTCAGTTCAATTTTCTCTCTATATGTTTTTTTTATTTCTTCCCTCTCTCCTCCTCTATTGTAACTATTATGTCTCCCTTTCTCTCCTAGTTCTATATCACTCTACCCTCCAACCCTGTCACTATCTCCCTCCATCTCTTCTTCTCTCTTTCCCCCTCTCTCCCCCCTCCATCTCTGTGTCTCCCTCTCTCTCTTACCCTCCCTTCCCTCTCTCACTCCTCTCCTTCTCTATTTCTTCATTCTTCCTCTCCCATGTCCTTCAATTTATCTCCTTCAATGTAATCAATGAAAAAGGATTATAAATCACCATCTACACTGAAGTCAATGCATATAGTGAAATAATTCTTATTTTGTCTCTCCCCCATCCATCTATATCCATATCCCCATCCATATATCCTTCTTTGTCTCTCTATCTAACACCCCCTCCCAAACACACATGCTTTCTACCTGCATATCTATCTATCTCTCCCTCTCTATCTCTCTCTTCTTCTCTCTCTTCACCTTCTATATATATATATATATATATATATATATATATATATATTTGTCTCTATTGTGTCTCTCTATATCACCCCCAAAACATACACTTTTTTTCTACATATTTATCTATCTCTCCTTCCATCTGCGTCTCCGTCTCTCTTTCTCTCCAAATTTTTCTCCTTCAAACTTCATTTCTCTATCCCTCCCTCTCTCCTCGTGTCTCTCATGTCATATCTTATCATTCCCCTCCCTCTCTTTCTCTCACTTCCTCTCACTCCCTTTATTTATCCACTTCGATCACTCTGTCTTTATTCTTCTCTCCCATATATATATATATATATATATATATATATATATATGGAGTTAATATATTTCATGATACATTAATATAAATTATAATATAACAAATTTAATATTATATTAAGCTTAATATTGTATTCATCCTAAGTTATTAAATTTATAATATTAATATTAAAATATATTAATATTAATATTAGATTTAATGATATTTTTACATGGCATGATAAGGAAATTTTCAAATATTAGTACTTTTACATGGAAATATTTATATCTTTAGAGATTTTAATATATCCATAGGATATGGTTTTACTTTGAAAGATTCATTCTACAAATATTTAATTAAAAGAAATATTAAAAGATTTTGGAGGAAGATTCTCGATTCTTTGTGTTGAAATAAACTTTTTACTTTATTTTACAAAATGATATTGATTTTAGTAAAGAGTAAAGATGTTTAAAATTTTAAGTGATTTGGAGTTTTAATGTGAAAATATTTTTCTGTTTAAGATAAATTTATGATCCGTTCAAATTCAACACTTATAATAAAATAACTATTAAACACATAAGATAATTGTATTACAATATAATTATTTTATTCGTTTAATAATTACTTTATCATATACATTGAATTTAAATAACTATATAAATCATATAACTTTTATTTTAGATAACTTTTTTTTAATTTTGACAAAGATTACACATCATACATTAGGGGGTAGAATATGTCTCTCAAAGCAATTAGAAACCATTCATAACTATATAAATAACTACGAAAAAATCATCTTTAATACATATTATTTGTTTATATAAATTAATCGCTAAAAGCTAAAATTTTAAAACTTTGTAATCAATAACATCTTTCAAGAATTTAATAATAGAAAATGAGATAACATTTGTTTTATAAAAAAATTATAAACTAGTCTAGCGGTTACTTAAATTCGTTAAATTCATATCGAAAAGAACAATATATCAACTTTACCTTTCAAGAATTTCATAATAGAAAATGAGGTACATTTGTTTTATAAAAAATTTTAAACTAGTCTAGGTAGTTAGTTTAATGAGTTTAATTCATATTACTAAAAATATTTATATATAAGGGGTTATCTCATTAATTCTTCCTTAAGACTTTTAGGTTAGATTTTGCTAATGAAGAAACTAAAGTGATTGATTAGAGTCAATCAATTTAAATATTTAAAAGAAAAAAATTAATAATAAAACTAATAAATATATATATAAAATTAAAAGTACTTTTTTAAATTACGTTAACATAATATTAAAAATTGTATGATAAGTAAATTGTCCAAAAATATACCAATTTATAACAAAATGAGAAAATATTAACTCTTCATTTGATCCCACTCAATCTGACTGCTTCTTGATGAGGAAGGAGATATTACATTGAATGGACTCATAAGAATGTTTCATAGATGTTTGAATAAAAGGTTATATATATAGAGGGAAATCTAAAGGTTAATTGCATTTATTTATATATTAATATTACTATTTTTATTTTTTATTTAAATTTAAATTTTATTATTAATTTTCTTTGAGTTCGAGTGTATTACTAACAAGGTACGTTAAGGTGGTAGGTAGATAGGTTCTTTGTTGTTACTCCTCTTTCACGATGGGGAAGAAGGCTCATCATGCTTTTTATCTAGAAAGGCCAATTAAAAAAACACGTAAATGACATGATAAGGTATTGAATACATGTATTTTTTTTTTTATCAATATGGCTAAGATGCTTAGGTGATCTCGACATAAACTTATTTTGAGGCACATTGGTTTCATGTAGCATAGCCTTAGTACATTGGGTAGTTAACTAATCATTCTCTAAAAGTTTGTTTCTAGAGTGTTGCTTCTATGTTGAGTAGAAGGGAAAGGGTAAGTCCACCTAGCCTAGCTTCCCCTTGGTTATATCTCGTGGGTGATTGGACCATGTTCGAGTGGAGAATCGAAATTCCATCGAGGCGCTATGAGAGTGCTCAGCAACTTGTGAAGGGTAGCGTAACTTTTGTTAGCGTAACTTTTGTTAGTATTCGGTGCTGAAGACGCAATGGAATACAACTCTTGGTGTTCAATAACATTTAACAAAATTGATGTAGAATTAAAAATGTCTTGTTTTCACAACTTCTCCCCAACTCCTGTTACATTATTCTATAGAATTCATGGATAGTTTCAGAAAAGATGACTATTTATGCCATTTCCTTGCACTCAATAATCCAAGACCATAAGTTTATTTTTTATTAAATTATGAATTTATCAATTGCGCTATTAGTTCTCTAACTCCTCACTCTAAGGAATCCTCACGAGATCTCATTAGTGTCCCTTACATGCACACCTACATGGTTTCCCAATAACCTTACCCCCTGAGTCCATTGTAACCACTCCTAGTTATCATTCCTTTTAGAAAAATACTTGGATGAACGTCAAATTCCTTTGGTTCACCCTCATAACCAATAGCTTTATTATCTTTTCTATAAAATATCCCACAATTCCACACAATTTTAGGTTCTATTTCACTATCCACTTGTTTTTATCTAATAAGTAACACATACTCGTTAATACAAGGTACTATATAATAAGTCTGTGGCATAACTCCATATGTGCTAGATACAATTGGAAAAGCAACATACATTTGCGTAGCACTAATGATCCCATGCAATTTGAATTACTGGGTTCATCTACACCGGAATAATGTCATGTTGAAATGAAAAAGGAAGAATATAAAAGTATAATATTTTGGATGAGATTTATTAATAGTGATTGATATCCTTTGCAAGCAACACTTATCCTCGTGATGGATTCACAATCCACTGCCTTGGTCCACTTGGTTACATTTGCCTTGGAAAAAGCCAATTTCTCTATCTACAATGATTTCTTCCAAGAATAAAAAAACGAGCTAACACTTTTTCTTATGTGCGTCAATGTCGCTCAGCAAGTAGAATTGAATGAAGTTATTAGGATTACTCTCGAGGATAATCAATAACTCACAGATACAAGGATTCATCTTTGGCACATATTCATTCTATAATGGGTACAGCCACATTGGAAGCTATGAAAGAGCATAATGCTTACATTAATGGTGATATATTTTGCCATGGTACAAGTTGGACTCTTGATCTAACCCTTACACATGGTCGAAAAAATATGTATCTATGGACTTTTGAGCTCTATTGGAATCTCAAAATGAATATTGGAACAAATTTGGAGGATAAAGAAGTTACTAAAAGTAATATTTCTCTACTAGAGAATTACAAAATGTTTGTCAACCATAAGGATATGGAAATCTGATTACCTAGGATTGAGACCCTACTCAATAAGGGAAAGAAAACATCTTCTGCATGTTCCTACATTGTGCCAATTGATATGTCCAACTTCAACCTAGTCTATTATATGGCTTACTATGTTGATTACAAAAATGATTTCCAATGGTTATTGATGTCTTCATCTACCGTAGGTTATTCCCAATGTATTCTCAATGTAGTTGTAGTTTCATTACTCTTACCTATAAAATAAAGTCCTTGACAGTAATCTTATTTGACTAAACATGTGGTATGTTAGTAGAAATTTTAGTATTATATAATTTTTTTGGAAAAGTAAAATATTTTTCCATTGTTGGCCTAGTTTTATAGTGAGAGACTATGGTAAGAAAAGGATTGATGTATGGTCTCTTTTAAATAATTAACAAAATATTAAATTTAACAAATATATTGATTGTAAATATTTTTAGTTATTTTAAAATTCCAAAAATATTAATTTAAAAGGTAAGTAATTTATATGAGGTAGATGTGCAGGAGGTAGATATTATTTTTAGTTATTTTAAGATTTAACAATTACTTCAAAAATAAGTATTATATTAATTTAAAAGATAAATCATTTATATGAGGTAAATATCTAGTAGCTAGATTTTAGATATTAGATTATAGGTGTAAATATTTTTTAAATTCAACTCCCTTTTGTTGTAATTTTTTATAATTAATAAAATTATGAATAATTTTTAAATAAAATAAAGTTATAATATACATATCACATTCAAATATAGGATCTTTGGTTCCACTTGATGTTTCATAGTTCTGGAATTAAAATAGATCTAAGACAGTTTTTTATATAATTTGACTACAATAGAAATAAAATTTTCACATCAATTTTTATTTTTATTTTATGTAATTTAAGTAGAATGAAATATAATTTTCACAATATTTTTAGTTTTAAACCTTGAGAAAATAATATATATCTATATATATATATATATATATATATTTTCAATAAAAAATTTCTCATACTTGTTCTCTAAATTTAAATTTAGTTTATTTATTTTTTTATTAACTTTATTGTATAAAAAAATAATGTAAATTATCGTATAAGACGAGAAAGGATATATATATATATATATATATATATATATATATTTTAGCGTCGTAAATTGAAGTGGTATAAAGTGATTTAAAAAAAAATAATGACACTAGTGGTATATAGTATTATGAAGTTTTACAAAACAATTTTACTTTTCATTGATCCAAAATGGAGTCCATTATTACGCCGAAACCAAAAAACAAAAACAAAATGGTGACACTTTCTCCATTACAATGTTTTTACGTTCATTCTTATATTCAAATGTTATGGGATTCTCAATATTAGTGGATAAAATTTCAATGTACACATTTACATTCTAACATTAAAATAATGCAAAACGAGTAATGTCTTTATCATTAGAAAATGGACAAATGTATAAAGAACGGTATTCAACTCCATTGATTTTTGAATCCATCACTTCTTTATATTAATAAACTATATTATGAAGCTTTGGTTATCTTATTCCTAGAAATTCAATATTATAATTATTTCCTCAGTAGGTTATACATTGGAGTTTTTGTGTACGCTCTATGAAGTAAACGAATATGTTTTTCTGCAATCACAGAAGATTAACTAAAGTTACATGAGATAATGAGGTTGATCTGTATAGTTAATCAAAATACATTTTTAAAAATAAACAAAAATATACACTTTCAGGAATTGAATCGTTTTAGATTTTCAATTTGATGTTATTGTTTTACTTTTTATTCATGCAATAGACAAAATGTCAAAAATAGGGAACATGTAAACACAATTAGTTGTAAACCACAAGAAGTATTGTAATATGCTTTGGGAAATTAGCTTTTGGAGAAAAATTGTTACAAGGTGAGCTTGATAAGTTCACTTTTCTCAGGAATGGATCCGATGGAAATACAAAAGAGAATATACTTGGTATCGAGTTGCTTGAGAAATGTACCATGTTTTATATAGAATATAAATCCCCTCTATGATTAGCTCTCTTTCTGTCCACACTATATTAATGGCAGTTACTTTTCTCTATTATGCAACAAAATTCTCTCAAATAGAATGGATCAGCGTTTTGTCTAATTGGCTTGATAATAGCACCCATTTATCACTAGCTAGTGGTTAAGTTTGATTCCTTCAATAGTCAACTAGATTTAGTTATTCAACCCTTCTTAAGTGATGCTAACTTCCAAGCCAATAGTTTCCCAAGTCTTCTTATCCATATTCCTTTGCAGAAAATTCCAGTTTAATATGGTATAAGATGAACATCTACAAGATCATTATCAAATATATTCTTATGTTTTTCTTAAGCTATCACCATATTGTGTCCTCTAGGCATTCATTACACATTCATTTACTCATTCATCAATGTTTTGTCACATAAGAGGAATGTTCTACTATAATTCTATTCATAGGAAGTTTATACCCATAACAGGAAGTGAACTACAAATACTAGAGCGAGATAGCATAGCTAAAAACTCACTGATTTGATTGATTTTCTAACTTACCACTAAGTTATGAGAGAAATAGTCTCAATTAATTCTTTATCATTTTCATTGGCCACATAGGGCTCACTCTAATTCAATTACAGACAAAAGAATAAACCATACGAAGAACTAGTATATAGAAGGTTACAATGTCTAGACTTGAGGATACACATCTCCAATGTTTTATGAAGATCACAACACAATCAAAATTCTCGTCTCTTAAAATTCTCTCATGTTGTGACTGAGTTCGAATTGCCAATCAAGAATGCCAATTTGGCACAGGGTGTCCACTATTCCTTTCCTCAATTAACCATGTTCCTTTTTTACCAATGCATATATATTTCATATTGAATACAAACTAACACAAGTGTTGTGAAATTGGTTTGATTCCGAAAATGTGTCGACATTGTCACACCTAGAATTCTAAGGACACCTTTAAAGACATTGATCCTATGCATTCCTATGCATGCCAAATGCATGTATGACCCAGTCTAGATTCATTACTTTTAGATAAAATCTTTGAATTTCATAATTCTTTATCTCCAGAAAGCGAACTCCATTCAAGATATGCATTGATTGACTCTTCATGTAACTTGATTCAGACTTGGAATGATCCTCATTCCTCAATAACACATCACTAGGAAGACTCTGTTTCAAATGCAACGAATACTAAGGTCAAAGAATCATCAAACTAACATGAAAAGATGATTTCACTAGGATTTAATCATCAATTTTCTAATGCATACTATGAGCCATTTATTGCTCCCTTCGACTTATGCTCTCACCAACAATAGTCCACTCTAAGTCTGATAGGTATTAATCTTTTCTATAGGAAACTCATTTTCCTACAACTATTACAAATCACAACATTATTGTGCACACATTCATGCAGTTATATACATACATATTGATTTTAATGACCAAGAAACACTCATAATTCTCTTGAAAATCGGTCATTCTCAATTACTAGAAATTTACCAATGGTTAAAACCTATGCATTTGGTACAAGAATTATATATGAGAATTACTTACGCTCATTAATAATACTACTATAGATATATGCATAACATTGTTAGACAATGTTAAGCCATGGGGTATAGAAATACCTCCTAGGGATCTCTCTTCATTCACTAAAATAGAGATATATTATTGGCCTAATATTCAACATAGGTGCTAAGTCATTTCACTTTTACACATACTAAACCTCTCTGTTTTCTCCTATCCTTTCTCTAATTTCCACAGGATTACAATGCTTCATTAAAACCTTGAAATGATAAATATTTTAGTTTAAATCCTATGCTAATATATTTCCTTATAATCTCTCATTCTCTAACTAATTATTTTAAAAATCAACGAATAACTAACATTATTCTAACTACCACTAATGAAGAGACTGAATCTCTTCTTTTTATATTCCCTAATTATCAATATTCATGTTTTTCTCCAAAAATAGATTTAATTACATCAAATGATTATTTTTGTAAAAAAAGGTCAACACCCCTCTTGGAAGTTTTTGACTCCAAAGGCTTAATGGCTTAGAAGTGAAGAAATATAAGAAAGTGAAATAATAATATCATAGACAAGAAAAATGATGGAAAATGCCTTAGAGCTATAATCACTCACATTATAATTTTCATCTTCCAGTGATACAAATATATAATATAATGATGAAACCACCTCATATGTTCTCACCTCGACACCTAACAGAAGAGATAAACGACGATGAGAGAAAATGCAATCAAACAACCCTATAAACATACCTAGGATTAAATCTATCTCCTAAGATGTGAAATAACTAAAGGTGAAAAATTAGGACTTAATTATTGTTTATGTGAGTAAAAGGTCAACAAGAAGTTGAAATTATCCTACAACAAACACCTACATAATATCATAGACAAGAAAAATGATGGAAAATGCCTTAGAGGTATAATCACTCTGTTGGAAATAATACTGAGAGGGGGGTGAATCAGTATTATCAAGTTCTTTTAATAAATCTTCCTTATTTATACTTTGAATTATTCTTGTATGTCAGTACCATAAAACAATGAGCATGAACAAGAAAAATAGATAGTCACACCAAAGAACACCAGATGTAAGGTGGAAACCCAATGTGGGTGAAAACCACCTGCTGCAATATGTCTCTATCTTTTTCCAATTAGAAACTCCTTTTACAATGATTTTGTACTGGTGCAGTCCTTTACCACTACGCAAGCTGCAACCTGCAGAGAGCTACAACTCTCTCTCATTTTCCAGTCTCTCCTGGAAGGGAGCTACAAGCCCCTACTTCTTTTCTTTCAAGGACCACTTTTCATAAATTTTCAAACTGGATCCATGAACATCAAATGATCATCAAGTACAAGTAAATCACCCAGTCAACTGTAGTAACCAGATCAATAGTAACAGTAAACTAAACCCAGAACACCTTATCAAGAGAGAAAATTCAGTCAAATAAATGCCTTAAGACAGATACGCAATTTTTCTTTATCTGGCATGCGTTGCTACGCACTTCACCCTCTGCACCTCTGCGTATCCCCACAGAGAGCCTTGAACTGTACTGCGTATCCACGCATTGTTCCTGTAAATGCGTCGCGTACCTATATTGTTCCCCCGCACCCACTACTTCTATCGCGCCGCGTACTTTCACTGTGCCTCCGCACCTGCAGCTTCTATCGCGCCGCGTACTTTCACTGTGCCTCCGCACCTGATGCTTATATCGCGTCGCGTACTTTCATTGTGCCTCCGCACCTGCGGCTTTTGTTGCGTTGCGTACCCACGCAATGCGCCTTCTTCTGCTCTGCGTACCCACGTAGTGCGCCTTCTTCTCCTCTGTGTACCCACGCACTTGCATTGTTAATCACCTGCGTACCTCTGATTAGGGCTGAATTGGCAGTTTCCCATTGTGCCACAGATAGTCAGATGCCCAGATCTGATCATGCGCCCGAGAGATCACACTTCATAGATTCACTTTCAACTTCACTTTTATATAGATCAAGCTTTTAAACTGATAACCCAATATTTCAGATCTTAAGATATTCAATTTGCAAAATATACATTAGCCAAGTGATCTACTTCCCTATTTATAGTCAAGGCCTTATTTACACCATGGGACAAAACCATCAATAACTAATACAAGGGATCCAAACCGGGGCTAAAATAGATCCTATACCACGGGCCAAAACCATAGGATCAAGAACGGTGGGCTAAATATCATGGGCCAAAACATAAGAAACCCCTAGTGAGCGAGATTCTCTGCCTTGAAGTAAGTGAACTGGGGGTCTGCACCTTCTGAACGGGTGACCTGCGTGTATGGCCGCAGCTCCTGCATGACGTACCTGTGGGTACGCACGCTTTTCACTGAGCACATGAGGACCTCTTAATTTTTTTTATCATTTTGAGACCGTGATCAGAGTTTTGCCACCTGTATGAATTGCCATCAAGTACAACACATGAATCATAGAACCATACCAGAATCATAATGCCAACAATCTCCCCCTTTGGACTTGATGGAAACCTCAAGATCTTCAATGTCATTCTCCCCGTTTGACATCAAGGGCAAAGGGTGATGCTCCCCCTAAGAACATGCTCCCCCTGACTATAAACCAGATCTGCAAAGAAAAACCATAATCCACCAAACACCATAAATGACCATGAAAGAGATAGAGACATATTGCAGCAATATTCAGACCAGCATCCATGATCTCTTTCTGTACTTCCTCCATAATGCCAACAATACATTATATGCTCCCCCTAAACCTGTGCCATTCGATCTTCGACCAATCCGCAACCCAGCACATGTACGCATATACCCCAGATGAGCCTTGCGTACAACCAGCCAGAAGAGATTCAACAACAAGATGATGCATCAACAACCCCCAGATTTTTCCTGAGGTATTCAAAGGTCTCCCTCGACAATGGTTTGGTGAGTATATCAGCAACTTGTTCCTTGGAAGGAACATACTCCAACTTGACCTTTTGTTCAAGTACTTGTTCTCGGAGAAAATGATACTTGATCGGTATGTGCTTGGTCTTTGAATGCATGACTGGGTTCTTTGAAATGCTGATTGCACTTGTATTATCACATAAGATGGAGATGGGTGGTATACAAGTGATTTGAAAATCCTGCAAGGTCTGCATCATCGAAAGGAGTTGAGTGCATCAAGATGCAGCAGCAACATATTCCGCTTCAGCTGTAGACAAGGCAATCGAACTCTATTTCTTGCTGAACCAAGATACTAATCTGGAACCCATAAAGAATGCACCACCACTTGTGCTCTTTCTGTCATCCATGCTTCCGGCCCAATCTGCATCTGTATAAGCATGAAGTGTGAGATTTGTATCTCTAGGATACCATAAGCCATAGTTTTGAGTTCCTTGAAGATATTTGAAGATTCTCTTTACTGCCTAAAGATGAGTTTCCTTTGGATTTGCCTGAAATCTTCCAACTATTCCTACTGCATGCATTATGTCTGGTCGGGTACCTGTCAAATAAAGTAGACTTCCAATCATAGATCTGTAGGTTGGTTGATTCACTGCTGCTGATTCATCATTTGCACTAAGGCTACATCCTGTGACCATGGGTGTACATACTGGTTTTGCATCTTCTGTGCCATATTTCTTCAAAATCTACTTGAGATACTTGGTTTGAGACAAAAAGATCCCTCCTTCTTTTTGTTGGATTTGCAAACCAAGAAAATATGTCAGTTCTCCCAGCAAGGACATTTCGAATTCTTTCTGCATTACCAAGGCAAAGCTTTGACTCATAGCTTCTTCATTGCTGCCAAAGATAATGTCATCTACATACACTACAGGTATTAGCAATTTGTCATTTTCAACTTTTATATAAAGATTGCTATCTGCTGATCCTTTTGAAAAACCTTGTTGATGAATATATTTGTCCAAACGATAGTACCAAGCCCTTGGAGCTTGTTTGAGACCATAGAGAGCCTTTTTCAATCTGCATACAAGATTTGGATCATTTCCAAGAATGAAACCATCTGGCTGCTCAATATATACTTCTTCTTCCAAGTCTCCATTCAGAAAGGCTGATTTCACGTCCATTTCAAATACTTTGAAGTATTGAAAGCTTGAGAGAGCAAGGAACATTCGGATGGCCTCAAGTCTTGCAACAAGAGCAAAAGTTTCTTCAAAATCTATTCCTTCTTCCTGCGCATACCCTTTACAAACAAGTCTGGCCTTGTTTCTAATTACTTCTCCATTTTCATTCAATTTATTTTTGAAGACCCATTTTGTCCCTATAACATTCTTATCCTTTGGTCTAGGAACCAACTCCCAAGTGTTGTTCTTTTCGATCTGCTCAAGTTCTTGATCCATTGCTTTGACCCAACATTCATCTTTGCATGCCTCTTTCACATTTTGTGGCTCAATGGAAGAGAGTAATGCCAAATAGCTTGAAGCTTCTGCAATTGTTCTTCTTGTTTGTACACCTGCTTCTTTCTGCCCCAAAATCTGAGATTGTGGATGATTCTTCTGAACATATCTGGATGGAGTCTTCTCTTCTATCCTTATCTGCTCCTCTGGTTCTTCTTGAGGTTCTTCTTCTTCATCATTCTGTCTTTGAGGGTAGTCTTCATCTTCTTCGATATCTTCATGATTTACTTGCCTAGGAATGTATCCCTTCTCATCAACCACTACATCAATGCTATCAACAATTCTTCCAAGTCTTTTATTGTAGCACTTGTATGCTTTGCTATGTGGAGAATAACCAAGAAGAATGCCTTCATCTGCTCTAGGTTCAAGTTTGCCAAGTTGCTCATCAGTATTCTTAATATAGCATTTCCTCCCAAAGATTTTGAAGTGCTTTACCGAAGGAGTCTCACCATACCAGAGCTCATGAGGGGTTTGAGTGTTGTTCACCCGAACATTTGTTTTGTTGAGAATAACGACCGCAACATATGTTGCTTCACCCCAGAAAGTTGCGGGAGTTCCAGACTCATCAAGCATAGCACGAGCCATTTGTTGGACTGTTCTGTTCATTCTTTCCACCACTCCATTTTGCTGAGGAGTTCTAGCTGTAGAGAATTCTCTTCTTATCCCATGTTCTTCATAGAAATCGAAAAATTCATTTGAGGTAAACTCCCCACCTCTGTCGGATCTAAGGCACTTAATTTTGTATCCTGATTCATTTTCAACCAAGGCTTTAAAGGATTTGAATTTTTCGAATGCTTCATCTTTGTGCTTCATAAGTCCTAACCAAACAAACCTGGAGAAATCGTCAATGAATAATATCAAGTATTCTTCTCCTCGAGGTGTCCTTTTCCTGAATGGACCACATACATCTATATGTACTAGCTCAAGAGGCATGCTAGCTGATCATTCCTTCTCCGGAAAGTTAGTTCTGGTTTGATTTCCAAACTGACATGATTTGCATATGGTGTTGTCTGGAATTTTGATATCTGGAAGACCGCGAACTGCCTGATATTTGCATGCTTTCCTTATTTGTGAAAAGCTTAGATGCCCCAACCTCCGGTGCCATAACCAGTGTTCATCATCCTTGCTTAGATATCATTGTTGTTGTCCTTCTTCAAATATGTATAAATTATTTGGAGTTCTTTCACCTTTGATCACTGTTTTACCTGTATCGAGATCACGAACAAGACATCCATTTGATCTAAATATCACCTCGGTTCCTTGATCACACATCTGGCTAACACTCAGAATATTATGCTTCAATCCATCAACATACAAAATATTTCCAGCTTTGACCTTTCCTTTTAACTGAGCAGTGCCTTTTCCTTTTATAGCTGCAGGAGTATCATTCCCAAATGAAACTTTCTTTCCCTTTTCTAAAGCAGAATATGATTCAAGTTTTTCTTTATCACCTGTCATATGCTTCAACCATCCACTGTCAATGTACCATAGATTTTCATGTCCCTCTGCATAAAATGCTATCCCACATCTTTCTGTTTGTGGTTCCTTTATTCTCCATGTTTTGGTGCTTGAGGCTTGTTCCTTTGTCTGCTGAAACCTGCTCCTGCATTCAGAATCTTCATTACCAAAGTTATTCACTGCAACAAAATAGGCAATTTGCGCCAGATTTAGCACCAGATTCTAGTGCATTTTTTTCTCAATTGGAATGAGTAGCCTGGCGCTAAATCTGGCTCTATTGTACAATTTTTAAAGCGTCCTTTTTTGCACCAAATTTTGCATCTTTTTTACGCCAAATTTTCCATCCTTTTTTGCATCATATTTTGCACCAATATTTTCATTTGGTTTTACAACAGGTTTTGCTTCTAGTTTTGTGCCATTTTTTCGCATCTATTTTTGCATCATTTTTTTCTTCCTCTTTTGTGGCATTCTTTGCTTCTATTTTTGTGTCATAATTTGCATCGATTTTTACACCATCTTTGACATCTTATTTAGTGCCTTTTTTACATCCAGTTTGTGCCAGTTTTTGCATCTGGTCTTATGCCATCTTTTGCTTCTAATTTTGTACTTATTTTTACATGTATTTTTGTGCCAATTTTTGGGCCTTTTTTTACACCATCTTTTCCATCCAATTTTGCACCATATGTTGAATCTGATTTAGTGCCAAATTTTGCATGCATTTTTGCACCATTTTTTGCATGCACTTTTGCGTTTTATTTATCTCCCTTTTTTGCATCCTATTTTGCACCATATTTTGCATTTAATTTTGCATCATTTGTTGCATCCATTTTAGCATCATTTTTAACACCATTTCTTGCATCCAATTGTGCATCCTTTTGAGCATCTAAATTTTCATCCTATGTTGAAACATATGTCGCATCCACCTTTGCATCCCATTTTGTGTCTATTGTTACGTTCATTTTTGAGCCATTTTTTCGTCTACTTTTGCATTTGTTTTTGCACCAAGTTTTGAATGATTTGTTGCATCATTTTACATCCAATGTTGCATCTCAATTTGCATCCAAATTTGAGTCATTTTTATGCCCATTTTCGCGCCATTTTTTCTTCTTTTGTGTCCAATTTTGCACCATTTTTTATGTCCAAATTTGCTTCCTTTTTGGTATCTAATTTTTCATCTTTTTTGGCTTCCAAATTTGCATCCTTTTTTTTGCCACATTTTGGGTCCACATTTGCATCTCATTTTGCACCTAGATTTTAGTTGGAATTTTCATCTAGTTATGCATCATCTTTGACATCCCTGGTTTCACCCTTTTTTAGTCCCATTTGGCATCTTGTTTTGTGTCTTTTCTTACATCCTTTTTGCATCCTAATTTTACACCATTCTTTGCATCCTCATTTTGGTGTCCATTTTTGCATCCTTGTTTGCACCCAATTCGGTATCCTTTCATATGCCGTATTTTGTTCCCTTCTTTGTGTCTAGTGTTGCACCCTTTTTTAATTTTACTTTAAAAACCTTTTTGTGTCATTGTTTGCATATTTTTTTGATGGCTAGTTTAACATCCAATTCTACTCCCAATTTTGCATCCATGGTTAAATCCACTTTTGGCTTCTTGTTTAGAGTTTTACTTTTATTTCCATTTATGACCCCCCTCTAAGGGTTCATTTTACTAAGTTAATTTACATAGTGAAATATATTAAAGTTTCTAAATATCATTTTGCTGTAGGATTTAATACACGGTTAGATGAAAATAAAACCCTCTCAGTTTATCTCAGAAACCTAGGACAAACCAATTAAGAGAAAGGTTGTTCTAAGGCTTAGGATTCTTAGTAGATCAAGATGTAGAGTATATATTAAGAAAAAGAGAATGAATTCTTGTGAGTCCTCGCATGCAGGTCTTCTTGGAGTTTTTAGTATAGCCAAGAAGCGCTCCTAGCTAGCTCCAAAGCTTGGTCCTACACATAAGAGAGAGAATAAAGCAACCTTCACAACATAATATCTTGATAATCAAAACTATCAAAAACATATAAATATTATTGAATAAATAAATATAAACCAAAAACCCATACATCCATTAGTTAAATAGAAGAAGTAAAGAATGAATAGAAACATATGGAAGGAAGAACAACTGATCTATATGAATAAAGGAGTTGGAGGAAAGTTACAACAATCAGATATAGTTGCAACATCACCTCCCCCAACTCATTTCTCCAAAAATCTCCCTCTCAAGATAGATCTCAACAGCGTGACAATACAAAATTCCCATCATTTTTTCAATGGCCAAGCCTCTAATATATAGGAAAGTGAAGGCTATGAAGATTTCCAAAATTCCTCATTAGTTCAATTTGGGAAAAATCTTTTGGGTGAATAATGTTTCCTCATATAAAAAAGGAATTTTCCACTTTTTAGATGCTTTTGTGCTTAGGAAAAATCTTCCCCATGCTTTATGGCTCTTCCCCGCTTTTCTATGCTTTTATTTTTTAGGAAAAAGCTAAAAATGAGGATAAAGATATTACATTCCACCATATGAGTTTCCGAAAGTGACCAAGAGTGTCAAATTCAAATTCTAGTTTGCTTATGTTTTAGTTTTTTTTTTTAAATATATATTTAGTTTTAGTATTTTTTTTATTTTCTAGAAAAATATATTTAGTTTTTGGTATGTTTTTCTATAAGAAAAATTATATTTTGTTTTTATAAAAATGGATTTTAAACATTCCATTCATGCTAAATTTGTGATTTAATGATAGGAGTTTAAATTATATATAAAAAAGTAACTTAATGTCATGTGTTGTGTCGCTAAGATGGGTGTTATACATCTCTTCCTTGCTAAGTTATAGAATGTGGTTGGGTTTTATTAATGCAATAAAACTAATTATGTTCTTCATGATATCTTGAAATGTTCATCTTGAACCAGACTAATAAAACAATAAACTTAAAATAGGTTTGCCTTTGTCCTTTATAGATCTTTGTCCCCATTAATCTTGGTCTTAATAGATTAATTGTCTTGTGGTGGCCTTGAGTGGTCACTTCCATTAGTTGCATGCTTTATAGTTTTCTGTTAGTGACATTTTTTAGGCTTGATAATATGTTATTTAATTTATTAAAATGTGTTATTGTCCATATTATTATTAAATATTAATATTAAATATGCTGATTTTTTAGCATGTTTTAGCAAAACGTTCCCAAAATGTTTATAAATTGTATTTTATAATGCAATGATTCTTTGCTTGATCAAATTGTTTTGGATATTTTTTTTAATGATTCATTGGTTGATGAAATTGTTATGGATATTTTTTTAGTATATTAAATTGTATGTGATAAAGTCAAAAATCACCACTTTTTTAGATTTTCATTGGTCAATTTCCCTTAAGGCCATCAAGTTCACCATTTGGTCCCAGGTTAAGGAAATATAGGAGCCATGAAGTGGAATTGTCCAAGCACTTAAATCTTGAGACATGTTTCTTTTTAGTCACGTTATACTTCCTTTCTATGTAAATTCTTGATGAAAATAGTCTTCGAACATGAGGGGCGTCAATAGTAAAGGAAAACAAACTCCTAAAAGAAAAATGGTACGCAAAGCACCCATAAATAATGTTGATATAAGAAGCAAAAATATTAAGTGAGGTTCTACCTCATATAATTAGAAAATGGGGGAGGAATTTCCAAGTAGTAGTGATTGATGCTTAGAGATACTTGGGTGGAATGGTTATTATTTGAAATGATTAAGACATCAAGGTTACCAATATGTTTACCTCTTTTCGCATTATGACAATACAATTTTAGTTAATTGACATTGAGGACTACTACCATGTATCCAATGTCTATGACTCCAATATCGCAAATGGAAAACCTCTATTTCTCAATTCTATTTCTAGCACAAGTAATTTATACTCCCCATCTCCATGGATTACTGGGAGTGACTTCAATATTATAAGTGTCTCGAGGAAAAGAAAGAATGAATCGCAATGTTTAACAAGATATTTTACAAGCTATACCATTAAAGCCACAAAGTAGTCTCCATTAAAGTTGTCAAGCAATGAGTCTCCAACCCACACATGTGGATCAATGAGATGTAATACATGTGTGTGTGGTTACTAACTCAATACACCTCTATAATAACTCCACAAACTTATGTATTTCACTCTGTCACATAAATTGACAGTAGTGTGACATAAGTAAACCAAGAGTAGACATGAAAGCCTTAGGAAACAAACATTCCCTAGATCCTCAATTAGGTGCTTAAATGATGAAGTGAAAATGCAAGGAGAAAAGAGGAATTCATGATTTAACCATCACATAGATGTGATCAAGTGTGACTAGGAGTGGATATAATCATATATTTTCCAAAGAGGGAGTGAATACATGAGTTACCATTTATTGGCCCTTATTTTTCTTTCTTTTTCATTTTGTTATATATAGGACTTAGGGAATAAGGTTTTCATAAGTTTGGCACAACTCATATAAGATTTACATGAATTTTCACTTCAACCTTAGAGTTTAGACTTAGATAAATCAATATAGTGTAATTTTGGCTTTCACTTTTTTATTTTATTTCATCACAAATGACAAAATGGGAAATATTTTGCCACAAATCTATGAATGCTTAATCATAAAGGCGTCATGTGATGAAAACAAATTAATGATGTTATTCTCTACGAAATTGATGGGTATTCTTGAGAAAATTTTATGCTTGTGGATGCCTCCTCCCTGGTTGAGAGGGAGTGAGGGTAGACACCATGTTATCCATGTGTCATGTACTATGGCGAGGACTAACAATCGTAAGCCTAGTAAAGACACTAGTAGGGATAATGGTGGATTGGATAAACATTTGGGACCAATATTCTTTGAGAATTTGGACTTTGACTAGGACTAATCGCCATAAGTCAAGTACATTAATCCAAGATAAGAATAGTCATGAGGATTGACATTTTCTGGTGTCAAATATTATGATAGTGGATTAGGAAATGATCATGTGAGGACATACCTGGTTAAACATTCTCGTGGGGTAGGTGCCTTGAGAGGCAGTGGTGTCCAAATTTATGCCTCCCAACATTGTGCTCTGATATAATCGAGAGATAAACTTGTTAGTCAAGGCCTTACTATTTTGAAAATGTTGGCTATGATGATGTAAATCATCATTGATGCTTGTCAATCCATATCCCTTCTTATATGAATATTTCAACTTGAGAGTACTTTTTTGTCTCATTATGAGTACCTTGCTAGTTTAGAGGGAGGGTCATCATCTTCATTATTGCCATCATCACCACCATCAATGTGATCATTATTGTCATCATTTCATTATCGTCATAATCACCATTCATGTCTTCATCATCATCATCATCATCATCATCATCATCATTATGTATATTGTCGTCAATTGTTCATAATTATAGGTATCATAAGAAATATCACCAACCTAAAAAATGTTACGAGTGCTCGAAAAGGGTTGTTAGGACACATGATATATGCAAGAAAAATAACCACTTTATTTTTTAGAAATGATTGATGATCATCATCATCACTACCATTATCATCTTCATTATAATTTTCATCTTCCCCATCATCATAAATAATATAATTTTTATCATAATTGTTGTCATCTTCATCATGAGCATCATAACCATCATTCATGCCATTATTGTTTTTGATGATGACCAAGATGAAAATAATGATAATGATGATTAGATGATGATGACTTGGAAGATGACGCCAAAGATAATTATTATGATTTTTACCATGACAACATTTAAAAATTGGGAAGAATGGCCAAGGTCATTAGAATCATCATCATCATTGTCATTATCATAACAATCGCAATTCATGTCATCATCATCATCTTCATTATCATCATCGTTATAATTATTGACATTGTCATCAGTTGTTCATAATTTTCAATGTCATAAGAAATGTAATCAATGCAAAATATATGATGTGTGTTGAAAAAGGGATGCAAAAGTGAACAAATAAAATGGGGGTAAAGATAGACGTAAATTTGGATGAAGAGTGGACACAACATAAGTAGATGCAGAACAAGACAAAAAAATTGACACAAAAGTCGATGAAAATGTAGATGCAATAGTTCATGCAAACATGAACACAAAATAGGACTCAAACATGGATGAAAAAGTGGAAAAAAACATGGGCACAATAGTAGGCATAAAACTTAGCATGAATTGTGGTGAAACAAATGTGGATACTACAATGAATGTAAAAAAAAAGAGACACAAACTTGAATGCAAAAAGGAGGAAAACTTGGATGAAAAAAGGGATGTAAACATGGGCCAAACATGGGTGCAATAGTGAACATAAAATTAGTTGCAAAACTGGACGAATCAAAAGTGGATGTAAAAGTAAATTCGAAATGGGATGCAAAAAACATAAACAATATTTGATGCAAACTTGGACACAAAATAAGATGCAAATATGGATGCAATAGTGGAAGAAAATGTGGGTTTCAATGATAGGCATAAGATATGGCACAAATAATACCACAGAAAAGGTGGATGTAATAATAGACACAAAAAATATGCAAACTTAGATGCAAGACAAGATGCTATAAGGAATGTAAAAGTGGATGCAAACACGGGTGCAACATGAGAAACAAAATTGGATGCAAAATATGGATGAAATGGAAGTACATGCAAAAGAAGATACAAAATGAGATGCAAAACCAAACACAAAAGTGGATGCAAAAATAGATGAAATATTTTATGCAAAAGAGGATGTGAAGATGGATGCAAAATTGGAAGCAAGCATGGTTACAACAGTAAGTAGAAAACATGGAACAAATTTTGTTACAACAAAAGTAGATGTAATGATAGATGCAAAAAAAGAAGCAAATGAATATGAAAAATAGGATGCCAAAAGGGATGTAAAAGTGGGCGTAAACATGGGTGCAACAATGGATGTAAAATAGGATGCAAAAGTTGATGCAACAAAATTCTATGGAAAAGTAGATGCAATACGAGACACAAAACCTGGTGCAAATCTTGACGCAAAAGTGGATATAAAAATGGATTAAAAATAGATGTAAGAGTTGATGAAAACCTAGATGTATATGAGGATGCAATCGTGGATGCAAATTTAGAAACAAAAAAAGCTGCAAAGGGAGGTGTCAAACTAGGTGCAAATAATGGCATAAGAAAAATGGATGCAATAGTGGACACAATAACAGATGAAAAAGAGAATGTAAATATGGATGAAAAACAAGATGTAAAAGTCAATGCAACAAAAGTAGATGAAAAATTAGTTGCAAAAACTAGACACAAACCTCGATGCAAAACTTGGCACAAATGGGATGCAAAAAATATGCAAAAATGGATGCAAAAAATGATTTTAAAAAATGATGCAAAAGAGGATGCAAGAGATGATGCAAAAGAGGATGCAAGAGATGATGCAAAAGTTGATTAAAGTGTAGGTGCAAAAAGTGAATGCAATAGAGAATGCAAAAGATGGTGAAACAAAATTAGGTGCCAAACTTGATTCAAAACATGGTGCAAAGGATAACACAAAACTTGGCATAAAACTTGGCGTAAAAATTGGTGTAAAATCTGGTGCTAAACTTGATGTAAGACTTGGTGCAAAACTCGGTAAAAACTTTGCATCATGTTTTGCACCATATTTGATAAATGGACACAAATAGCACCAAAAATGGTCTCTAGATCCAAAAAAGAAAGCAAAAAGGGATGCTAATCACAGGGTTTTGTTGTAGTGAACTCTATTTTTGACAGATGATCGATGATGATCATCATCACCACCATTATCATCGTCATTGTCATTTTTATCATCCCCATCATCATCATTAATGTAATTTCTATCGACATTGTTGTAATCATGCATCATCATCATTCATGCCATTATTGTTTTTGATGATGACCTAGATGAAAATGATGATCATGACACCAAAGATAATGCTTATGATTATGACAATGACAACATCTAAAATTGGGAAGATTCGCCAACGTCATTAGCATCATCATCATCATAATCATTGCCATCATCATCATTGTCATTGTAACCACTATCATCTTTATCATCATAATCACAATTCATGTCATCGCCATCATCTTCATTTTCATCATTGTCAATATTATTGACATTGTCATCAATTGTTCATAATTGTCAATGCCATAAGGAATATCATCAATGCAGAAAATATGATGAGTGTTGGAAAAGGGATGCAAAAGCGAACATAGAAACGGGGCCAACAATAGAAGTAAAATTGGATGAAAAGTGGATACAACATAAGTAGATGCACAACAACATGAAAAACCGGACACAAAAGTGGATGCAAAAGTAGATGCAGTTGTCAATGCAAACTTGGATGCAAACATGAAGGCAAAAGTGGAAGCAAACAAGGGTCCAATGGTAGGTGTAAAACTTGGCACAAATTGTGGTGAAACAAATGTGGATGCAACAACGGAAACAAAAGTATATGCAAAAATGGATGAAACAAAAGTGGATGCAATAGGGGATGCAAACGTGGAAGAAAATGTGGTTGCAATGGTAGGCACAAGATATGGTGCAACAAAAGTGGATGTAACAATAGACAAAAAATATGCAAAATAAGATGCAAAAATGGATGTAAAAGTGGAAGCAAACATTGATGCAACAGACAAAACAAAATTGGATGCAAAAAATGGATATAATGTAAGTAGATGCAAAAGTAGATACAAAACAAGATGCAAAACCCAATGCATAAACCTGACATAAAAGTGGATGAAAAAATAGATGCAATATTTGATGCAAAAGAGGATGTGAACATGGATGCAAAATTGGAAGCAAACGTGGATACAACAGTGAGTGCAAAACATGGTGCAAATTGTGGCATAACAAAAGTGGATGTAATGATAGATGCAAAAAAAGAATCAAAGTATGATGCAAATGAAGATGTAAAAAGGGATGCAAAAAGTGAAATTTAAAATGGGTGCAACAGTGGATGCAAAATTGTGTGCAAAAGTGGATGCAATAGAAGTCGATGCAAAAGTAGATGCAAAACGAGACACAAAACCCGATGCAAATCCCGGTCCAAAATTGGATACAAAAAGGGATGCAAAAATAGATGTAGTAGTTGATGAAAACCTAGACGCAAATGAGGATGCAAACGTGGATGCAAAATTATAATCAAAAGTGGGTGCAAAAGGAGGTGCCAAACTAGGCGCTAATTGTGGCACAAAAATATTAGATGCAATAGTGGGTACAATAATAGATGCAAAAGAGGATGTAAATATGGATGCCAAACAAGAGGGAAAAGTGGATGCAACAAAAGTAGATGCAAAATTTTATGCAAAACTAGACACAAAACATGATGTAAAACTTGGCGCAAAAGGGATGCACAAATGGATGGAAAAATGGATGCAAAAAATGATTTAAAAAAGGATGCAAAAGTCGATGCAAAAGTTGATGCAAGTGTAGGTGCAAAAAGTGGATGAAAATGAGGATGCAAAAGTATGTCAAACAAAATTAGGTGCCAAACTTGATGCAAAACCTGGTGTAAAGGATGACACAAAACTTGGCATAAAATTTGGTGCAAACCTATTGCAATACCTGGTGCTAAACTTGGTGTAAGATTTGGTGCAAAACTTGATGCAAATTTTGTGTCACGTTTTGCACCATATTTCATAAATGGATGCAAATAGCACCAAAAATGGGCTCTAGATGCAAAAAAAGAAGTAAAAAGGGATGCTAATCGCTGGTTTTGTTGTAGTGATTGCAAATAGAACATTCAACTTCATTTTCAAGAGCCGAAAAGTTGTTATAGGTCCTTTTTGTAATCCCGGTCATACTTCTTTGTTTTTGAGCTTCTCTAGTCATGATTGTTTTATATGCAACACATTGAGCTCCTTTGTGACCAAAGTTATGGCAAGAGAAACATTGTCCATTGAAGAAACTTCTGCGGTTATCAAATCTACTAGCCAAATGATTGTAATTTCTATTGTCATCCATTCTTGAACCAAATTGAGAAGATTTTACCTGTGGATGGTTGTAGCTATTGTTCACCGTTAAGACGGATTGCCCCTGATAGTCTTTGTTTGCAATTCGTCCCTGCTTTACCTGGTGATCTCCATTATGCTTTTGCTCATTCCTTCTTGCTGCATCAAGATAACTTCTTGAGGTGGATGCTTGAGAAGTTTCTCCATTATAGCCCATACCTGTCTTGTTTAGTGGAGAACACTGTACATTGATGATCTCATCCAGAGTTTCAGATCCTTTGACAAACTTAAGATTAATAGCCTTTTTTTTCTCAATCTCTTTTCTAAGACCAACAATTTCACCTTCTAATTTTTCAAGATATTTTTCCTTTTCATCAATTTGAAATTGTAGAGTATCAATGATCATATTCTTTTCTTCTATACATCTCTTGAGTCTAGAAATTTCTTCATAAAGGCTATCCACATCTATAGCATCCATGTAATAATCATCTTCAAATGCCATTAAAAGTTTATAGTCATTACCTCGTTCATCTTCATCACTATTTGATAGACCATCACTATCTTCATGAGTGTAGTAGCTTTTCTTATTTGCATTATGTTTCTTGTTCCATCTAGCAGGTTCCTTTCCTTTCTCAATCTTATCCTTATGTGGACATTTCGCAGCATAATGACCTACTCTTCCACAAGCAAAACATTTAAAAGGTAACTTACCTCTGAACCTTCCATTACCCCGTTGAAGATTTCTGACAAAATTTGATTCTTCTTCTTCTTCTGGCACGTGACTTGCTTCATAGTAGTCTCCTTTGCCTGAAGCCTTGAAAGCAGCTTCACTCCTATCTGATGGACCTCCCTTTCTCATTTCATAAGCAGTTATAATTTCGTGTAGCTGAGACATAGTAAGAATTCGTAGATTTTCCTTTTCTTCTATTTCAGACACTTTAGATTCAAACTTGGGGGACAATGATCTTAAAACGTTTTCAACCACAATAGCCTCTTTTATTTCTTCACCCAAGTTTTTCATGCAATTAACAATCTCGTCTACCCGAAGAAAATAGTTAGGCACACTTTCATCATTATACATTCTGAGATTCTCATACTGAATCCTGAGGGTTTGAAGTTTAGCACGCTTTACCTGTTCATCTCCTTCGTAGCTCAAGACAATCTTGTCCCATATTTCCTTTGCGGATTTATATTGCATAACCTTTACGAGTTATGTTTGAGATAAGCATCCCAGTAGAGTATTGACTGCTTTAGCATTTGTTTCATATTTCTTCTTCTCGGTCGAATCTGTAGGAGTAGCTGAAGGAAAAGTGTAGCCTGTATCTATGATATCCCAAACTTCTGTACCAAGAGATTGAAGATAGGCAGTAACTCTTAGCTTCCAATAATTGAAGTTTGTCCCATCAAAAATTGGTGGCCTGATTGATGCTTTCCTCTCGTAATTGCTCATGATGAATGATCTTCCTTCAAGCGATCAAGCTTCTCTGAAGGACCTGCTCTGATACCAATTGTTGGAAATAATACTGAAAGGGGGGGTGAATCAATATTATCAAGTTCTTTTAATAAATCTTCCTTATTTATACTTTGAATTATTCTTGTATGTCAGTACCATAAAACAGTGAGCATGAACAAGAAAAATAGATAGTCACACCAAAGAACACCAGATGTAAGGTGGAAACCAAATGTGGGTGAAAACCACCTGCTGCAATATGTCTCTATCTTTTTCCAATTAGAAACTCCTTTTACAATGATTTTGTACTGGTGCAGTCCTTTACCAATACACAGGCTGCAACCTGCAGAGAGCTACAACTCTCTCTCGTTTTCCAGTCTCTCCTGGAAGGGAGCTGCAAACCCCTACTTCTTTTCTTTCAAGGACCACTTTTCATAAATTTTCAAACTGGATCCATGAACATCAAATGATCATCAAGTACAAGTAAATCACCCAGTCAACTGCAGTAACCAGATCAATAGTAACAGTAAACTAAACCCAGAACACCTTATCAAGAGAGAAAAATCAGTCAAATAAATGCCTTAAGACAGATACGCAATTTTTCTTTATCTAGCATGCGTTGCTACACACTTCACCTTCTGCACCTCTGCGTATCCCCGCAGAGAGCCTTGAACTGTACTGTGTATCCACGCACTGTTCCTGTAAATGTGCCGCGTACCTATACTGTGCCCCTGCACCCACTGCTTCTATCGCAACGCGTACTTTCACTGTGCCTCCACACCTGCTGCTTCTATCGCGCCGCGTACTTTCATTGTGCCTCCGCACCTGCTGCTTATATCGCGCCGCGTACTTTCACTGTGCCTCCGCACCTGCGGCTTTTGTTGCGCTGCGTACCCACGCAATGCGCCTTCTTCTGCTCTGCGTACCCACGCAGTACGCCTTCTTCTGCTCTGCGTACCCATGCACTTGCACTGTTAATCACCTGCGTACCTCTGATTTGGGCCGAATTGGCAGTTCCCCAGTGTGCCACAGATAGTCAGATGCCCAGATCTGATCATGCACCCGAGAGATCACACTTCATAGATTCACTTTCAACTTCACTTCTATATAGATCAAGCTTTTAAACCGATAACCCAATATTTCAGATCTTAAGATATTCAATTTGCAAAAGATACATTAGCCAAGTGATCTCCTTCCCTATTTATAGTCAAGGCCTTATTTACACCATGGGACAAAACCATCAATAACCAATACAAGGAATCCAAACCGGGGCTAAAATAGATCCTATACCACTGGCCAAAACCATAGGATCAAGAACGGCGGGCTAAATACCACGGGCCAAAACATAAGAAACCCCTAGTGAGCGCGATTCTCTGCCTTGAAGTAAGTGAACTGGGTGTCCGCACCTTCTGAACGGGTGGCCTGCGTGTATGGCCGCAGCTCCTGCACGAAGTACCTGCAGGTACGCATGCTTTTCACTGAGCACATGCGGACCTCTTAATTTTTTTTATCATTTTGAGAGCCTGATTAGAGTTTTTCCACCTGTATGAGTTGGCATCAAGTACAACACATGAATCATAGAACCATACCAGAATCATAATGCCAACACACTCACATTATAATTTTCATCTTCCAGTGATACAAATATATAATATAATGATGAAACCACCTCATATGTTCTCACCTCGACACCTAACAGAAGAGATAAACGAGGAAGAGAGAAAATCCAATCAAACAACCCTATAAACATACCTAGGATTAAATCTATCTCCTAAGATGTGAAATAACTAAAGGTGAAAAACTAGGACTTAATTATTGTTTATGTGAGTAAAAGGTCAACAAGAAGTTGAAATTCGCCTACAACAAATACCTAATGCATAGAAATTTATAACCCCCTGGTCAAAATCCTCTTTCATCCCACACTTTATAATGTAATTGGTTATCAATTTCATCATGTTGCTGCTACATTGCCCCTGTTGTTGTTTCCTTTAATTCTCTAATCCAAATCCCATGTTTTCTTTATCCACTTACCTTGCTAATGGAAATATCTTTTGTTATTTGTACAATATTGTTTGTTGTATTTTTTCTCTTGTTGTACCTTTTTATGATAATCTTCCTGTTTAGAATTCACAAATCATTAGTATATTCATCTACCTTTTTCTTGCCTTTCAAAATGAACTTTGTCGAAATTTTGTCCCTTTCAAACCATTTTAGAGGTATAATTTTCTACTCCGTCATTCTTGTTCCTCTACAAACAATTCACTTCCTTGATTTCAAAAATGCTTACATGGATAAGTTTATGATAGATTTTTTTTTTTTTTCCATATCGTGTTATTCATTATCAATCTTTGCTAACTCACCATAATCCCCTTTAACATACAGGTAATTTTTTGACTCCTCTTGTACACAAACTCTTGATTTCACCTTGGTCATCTCTTTAGTTATTTAATTATCTTCTAAGGTATCTTCTTGGGCTTTCGTTCCTTATTCTAGTAAAAAATGTATGCTTTGACATTCCTTTTCTTTATTTATATGGTTGCCACATATTATTTTGGAACTCATTATTCCTACAATGAATTTATGGTCTTAATCTTCCATTATATTGTTCAATACATCTTCCAAAAACTTATGCCATCTTGCGAAACCATTATTATCTTCCATGTCCTCTTCAACAGTCTCTAAATATACTATTTCATTCTCTTCTTCTTCTCTATATTCTCTTGCTAAATAAAGTAGAAAATATCATTATGCTTATCAAATTCCATACCATAATCCATATATATTTGCTTCATCTAATTAGTCATCGGACTAAAATTTTCCTCCATTGAATAGTGAATCTATGAGCTTCCTCTTATGCAATAACTCAAAAGTATCCTCAATCAAGATACATTCTTCATCATATCTGATGTTGAAACTCTCATCCATCCTCATGAAAGTTGTATAATATTTTCCATAATCATATTTTTCATAATCTGCATGAATACATACATTATTAGTTCGTGTCATGTTCAATGCTTCATTATATAGGAGATACTCCTAAGATTCCTTATCTTCCCCATAGTCTATATCCATTTCCTATTTCCAAGAAGGTCTTCCACAATTCCATGGATTGGAATTTTCAATGCATTTCCTTCATGAGAAAACTGTTTATCTATTAATGCATGAATCTCTCCTAAGGGCATGAGTGATCTATCTAGATATGGAAACAAAATCTAAAACAAATTGGACAAAATTATACAACTTTCTCTATATTTAATGATAATTAAACCATAAATATAAAGTGAATGATTAATAAATATTACCTTTTCTACTGACATTTTTCCTCACTATTATTTGTTGTCTTTTCTCTTGTCCTCATTGCTTTTGTGAAAGGACTTGTAAGTGACACACTCAAACAAAACATCAATCATATAATACTAATATGATTAAATGAAATATATATCAATGATGGAAAATCATAACAAACACCATGTATATCTGAGAAAATGGATGCGAGAAGGGAAATATGCGATTATATTTAAAAAAAAAAGTGAGTTACAACCAAAGCCTTCATGTTGTGACCTCCTTCCGGTTACCGTCGTTCCAAAAACCATGGCTTAAAAATACTATGTATCATAGTATGGTTGCTTAGAGAAAGTGTGAGTATGAAAACTTATGAATATTTCCAAGTGAAAATTCCGACCACCTTATCATGAAAAAACATTGTATTTATAAGTCAAGTAAGGGTGAGTGGAGGATAAGAAACGTGAGTTAAGATCCATTAATTTAGGGATGGGATCTAGTAAGATAGGAGTGAGATCCATGATAGAAGGGTTGTGATCCAAATCCCCACCATTTGGACCAGATACCATTATGAGGATTCTATAATGGAAGCTTCTCATGATTTTTTTTATTTTTACCCATGTTAAAATAGTGTCATACCCTCACAGTTGCAAAACATGTGATACTGTCACGCTTTGTTAGTTATGGAACATGAAACACTCTTCCAAAAAATGGATTTTAAGGTATTTCATATTCTTGTTCTCCACAGTAATGTTTTGGTTCCATATTTAGGGATTCATGGAAACAATTCTTCAGACAACAAATAATAAAGATATGACATTGTTTGTCATGACTGCAATAAAATAATGTGTAACTCTATCTTCAACACATGCATTCACAAAAATTCATTATTTTCAAAACCATGAGATTCTTATATCTCATGAACTCGTTCATCTTCATCCTCACCAAGGATACATCCTCATTGTATTTCACATATCAAAACATTCATATCTTCTACCTTGAGCTCTTCCCTCTTCAATTGAGCATTCAACCTATTCTCTAAATTCACTTCCAATTGAGCATTCAACCTATTCTCTTTCCTTTGCATACTCCATCCACACCTCTCTTCTTCCTTGGTTTTTTGTAGCATACTCATTAGTACATATAGTTGTACTTTTATCTGGGTGAGCTCCTTATAAAATTCCTCTTCACTTATCCCTCTGTGGCTTATTCCTGAACCTTTTACTATGACTATCAATAGTCATTTTATTCCTCTCTATGTGAGCTTTGTCTAGCTTAATGTGAGATACAATCCAAATTTTGTAACAAGTATTCTCCATTGACCTATTACCAAATAACTCACCAAGGTCGTCCTTAACTCATTCCTTTGGTATTCTTAGGATCTCTCCTCTACAACCTCTTCCTTCCATGCACTTCTTGTTCTTCTAACTATTGCACTAACCTAGCTCACCTCTTTGAGATTCCATTGTCCACTATTAAAGCTCTTCTAGTTGTCTTCAATACCACAACATCTCTATGAGTGTCACACATCTTCTTCAATTAAGAGCCTCCTTGCAACAAGGGCTTCACTCAATGAACCTATAACATATCACATGCATTCATGGCATACTAAACAATACCCCTAATTTAACTACATATTGGAAAATACATCCAAAAATCAGATGATTTAATCCCCTATCAATATGAACCCAATACGCCTTCTCAATTAAAAGAACCCTACTTTCACTAGATATTATAGGTATCCATTTTCCATTAACATTTTTTTATATGCCTTTATATTTTTTCATTAACTTTGAGATCCAGTTTTTATAATTGCTAATATAAAACCCCTTTACCCTCTAATATATGTTTAATATATGTTGTTATTTTTTCATCAATTTATACCCCCAATATGAATACACGTGGCATGGTATTTCTTCCCTAGTGAAGCCCCCATGCTCCTTGCTCCCTTTATTACAACTTATAGTTGTGATCTCCTATGAAAATGTTTTGTCTACTCTTGCTACCTGCAAAAATTGACAACTTTAAACTATAAGACCATTAATCTTCAAGAAATCCTTTCCACCTTGATATCCTTTATGGAATTATCCTCTACCTACAACTGATCTATTGTAACATCTTTCACATATTTATTACTGTCACAAATCTCAAACTTTGTAAGTTTTAACCCCGTATAGAAATTACCTTCATACGAATTCTAAATCACAGAAAATAAATAATGTGAGAGAAAAGCACATAAAACACATATACACAGATATTTTCCCCTAGATCGCAAAACTGGGACTACCAACTTGATTTTTCATTATGTTCCTTTCAATGTTATAATACACATTTATACATGTCAAAGCATCCAATACCATGGACTGAAAACCATTGCGTCTAAAAACATGTGTGAAAATCATGCACAAAACCATAGGTGGGTCTGCCCAACCTAACATAGGGTCCAAAACCAAAATTTTGGACCCTATAAAGTGGGGTTACGGGTGTCCCTCAAACCCCCTGTTAACTACGTGGAAAGAATATAACACAACCCAACATTCTCCCGCTTGTTGTTTTCTTTCCATAGGGGCCCACAAGAAAGTTTAGTCATTTTTCCAGCCCTGAAATGCCCATTGTCTCTCTACACCAAGAGAACTTCTAAGAGCTCACAGATTTTGTCAATGGATCTGCAGTATTCTTCAAAGTGTCCACCTTTACCAGCAACACCTTTTTGTCTTCTACCATATCCATCACAAAGTGATACTGAACATCAATGTGCTTTGTCATTGAATGATATGCGGGGTTCTTTGCCAAGAAAATTACACTTTGGCTGTCACAGTCTATCCTTATAGCTTCCTGCACTAACCCCATACTTGAACACAAGCTCTGCAACCAAACTGATTCCTTGCTTGCCTGAGTGGCTGCCATATATTCTACCTCTGTAGTTGACAGTGTCACTACAAAATTGTTTCTTACTCATCCAACTGACTGCACCTCCAAATAGGTTAAACACATACCCATTTGTATATCTTCTCTGATCCATATCTCCAGCCCAGTCTGCATCAACAAAACCATGAATATCCAACACTCTGTCGAATCCTGGTCTTGGTAACACAAGCCATAATCACTAGTGCCATGCAAATACATGAAAACCCACTTCACTGCTATCCTGTGCTCCTTCCCTGGTTTTGACATAAACTTGCTCAATACTCCAATTGCATGTGCAATGTCTCATCTAGTATAGACCATTGCATACATCAGGCTACCGACTACACTTGCATATGGAACAAAGGACATGTCCTCTTCCTCTTCTTGTGTCTTGGGACACTGTTCAATAGAGAACTTCACACCTACAGGAATAGGAACCTTCACCGGTTTACTATCCTTCATATTAAACCTCTGCAATATTGTCTCGACATACTTCCATTGGTTTCACTAGAGCTTCCTCTTTGCTTGATCTCTTTTAATTTCCATGCCCAAAATATAGTTTGAAACACCAAGATCTTTCATGTCGAATTAGGAGGACAATTGGGTCTTCAAATCCTAGATAACTTCTTTGTCATTTCCAACCAACAACATATCATCAACATACAAGACCATATAAATAAAACAGTCACCAATTAATTTAAAATACACATAATGATCTACTTTGCTTCTGGTGCAGCTAGGTTCCCGTATAAATGTATCAAATTTCTAATACCACTTCCTTCGTGACTATTTTAACCCATATAGAGACTTTTTTAACTTACATACCAGTTCTTTCTTACCGTTCACTGCAAAGCCTTCAGGTTGCTTCATGTAGATCTCCTCTTCTAGATCCCCATGAAGAAATGTTGTCTTCACATCCATCTATTCTACCTCAAAATCAAAAGCAGCAGTAACAGATAAAATCTATCTAATAGAAGTTACCTTGGGAACAGGAGAAAAAACATCACCAAAATCAATTCCCGCCACCTGAGAATAACCTTTTGCTACCAACTGAGCTTTGTATTTCTCCACTTTTCCTTCTGCATTTGTCTTCTTTTTGAACACCCATTTGCTACCAATGGGTTTCCTTCTAGCTGGCAACTCCACCATATCCCAAGCCTCATTTTTGTGCAAAGATGCCATTTCATCAACCATGGCCTCTTTCCAGAGTTTTCCATCCTTTGAATCCACTGCTTCCTTCATAATTCTGGGATCATCATCAGTGACAGACAAAGGGAAATTTGAACAAAAACCAGATGGACTATACCTTTCTGGTTGCCTTCTTTCTTGAACTAATCTTCGCACAGCCAGAGTTTGTGGCTCTTCATCTTCTGATTCCTCCGATGTTGCAGAGTCTGATTCTTCCTCCTTTATCTCAAACTCTATCTTCTCAAGTTCCTTTGGTTGGACTTCATGTTTAATAACATCTCTCACCTCTCTAAACACCACATCTTGGCTGTACATAATCTTCTTTGTTACTGAGTTCCAAAGCTTATAACCCTTTAAACCATTCTTATACCCAATAAAGATGCACTTTTCAAATTTACTATCCAACTTTGTTCTTTTCTCCTTTGGAACATGTACATATGCATCACATCCAAATATTGAAAGATGTGAAACAGAGGGTTTCTTACCAGTCCATACCTCTTGTGGAGTCTTATCCTCCAATGCTGATGAAGGTGACTTGTTGACCAGGTAACAAGCAAAAATCCACCGCCTCTGCCCAGAATTCTTGTCCTAACCCCCCACCACTCAGCATGCTTCTTGCCCTTTCCATCAACGTCTTGTTCCTTCTTTCTACAACTCCATTTTGCTGAGGTGTATATGGAGTAGTCTTCTGCTGTGCTATACCACACTTCTTGCAGAATTCTTGAAATTCCTTACTGAAAAAATCTCTACTATTATCTATCCTCAGCACCTTTATCTTCTTCTCTGTCTAGTTTTCCACTGGAGCCTTAAATTCTTTAAACCTATCAAAGACTTCAGATTTCTTCTTAAGGAAATATATCCATGTATTCCTTGAGAAGTCATCTATAAATGATACATAGTACACAGACTTACCCAGTGATGGAACCTTCACAGGTCCAAACACATCACTGTGCACAAGCTCTAATATATATTTCACCCTCTTATTGTTATAGGGGAAACTCACCCGATTCTACTTCCCGCATACACAATTTTTACAAAAATCAAAATCTAGAGAGCTATTACTCATACCTTCTATGTTGGGTCCCTATAATACTAGTGATTACCCCATTACTATTGTAGTTGCATCCCTTATTAATATTGTTGTGCCCTATTATCCCCATATTGTTATTACTGTGCCCCATATAATCCCTCTATTGTTATTTTTGTGGCTTTATATTATTATTGTTAGGTCAGCTAGGTTATATTGTGACTCCTTAGACTCCTCTATATAGAAAGGAGGTTTTGTCATTTGAATCATCCAAGAATTGTTGATTTATGTAATGTAAAGGAGGTTTCCCTCTCAAAGAGGCTGAATTCTAAGGCGTTGATCTATCTTTTCTATATTTTCTTGAGCTGTTTCCATAACATTTGGAGTCAAAGCCTTGGATTCTAGGGTTTCGCTGCTCCAAATAGGTCATCGTGGAATTTTCACTATAATTTTTTTTTTTCTGCGATGTTTCAAAAGCTAAAAAAAACCCATTTGAGAAGACATCATGCTGAACCTCGGGTCCACATTTCATAGCTTTCTGCACTATATTTTCAGAGATATGATCTGAGGAAGTTGGTATTTTTGCAAACTCCTGAATTACATTCCAAACAAGTGACCTGGGAAAAATCGTCATATCATTCTCTCTGAGCATCAGATTGAAATTTCGTTAGAAGTTATAGAAAGAGGGTAGACTCTAGTTTCTTGTAGATATTTTTCAGAGCCAAAGGTCGACACAGTGACTCGTGGCATGTCATACAATTTTGCTCTATTGAACTAGGCTATAATCAATTCATTGTGTGAGATTTCACATGACTCTTCCTTGGAGAATCCAATTTGGGTCAAACTAGTGGCATTGGAAAGAGAACGTAGAGGGATACTATAGGTTGCAATTTGAGAACTGGATGATTAAAAAGTACAGAGATACATCAGAGGCAATATCGAGCTTCTACAAAGTGAAAAATGGTGTGTAGATTTTTAAAATTTTTGCTTAAGATTGGTTTGAAAATTTATTTTGAAGGAATTCAAAGGGCATAGTAGAGCATTATTATTAGTAACTGATACCCCGAGGAAAGAAAATGCAAACACCTAGTAAGAAATCTGAAAGCTAGCATGACTCATGAAGAAGAGGAAGAAATGCTACATGATATATCAAAATTACAAGAATAAGTGCAACAAATGTCACTCTCGCAAAAGATAACAGAAGCTAAGATAAATGGCGTGGAAGCTAAGATGAATGGCATGGAAGCTAAGATGGACAACTTGAAGATAGATTTGAACATAAATTTGAAGACAGGAATGGCAGATTTGAAGACATATTTGACAAATTTTCTACAAGAAATACTTACTAATGGTGAAAAGGTAGTAAAGGAAACTCGTGATGCAAACAAAAGAAATGTTAATCATGATTTCTTAGACTCTAATGTGAGATCGAAGACCCACAGTATTCCAAAAATTGATATGACGATGTTTGATGGCAAGGATCCTGCAACATGGATATTACAAATGGAGCAATTTTTTGATCTCAATAATGTGCAAAACACACAAAAGGTACGTATTGCAACTTTATATTTGGAACCAAATCAGTTTGTATGGTATCAATGGCTTTACTTTTATAAACAAATTATCACTTGGGAAATATTTACAGAAGAATTGATAGCACATTATGAGGATACAAAAAGCAACACTTTTTTTAGCCAATTGATAAGTCTCAAACAAAAGGGTTCAATTATGAAGCACATTGAAGAGTTCCAAAAATTGAACATAAGGGCAAAAAATACTTCATAGGAGCATAGGATTGATGTGTTCATAGGGACTTTAAAGGATAATATCCAACATGATGTTCACCTTTGGGAACCTGATTCATTAGAAAAGGCATTCAGGTTAGCAAGAAAAATGGAAAGCAAAATTATGGCAACCAGGAAGCATACCACTCACAACTCTAAAGATGGAAGTGTCGTTTTCCCTAGTCTTCCACAACCTATAAGGTTGACACCACAAAAATTGGAAGAAAAAAGAGCAAAAGGGATTTGTTACAGTTGTGATAGAAAATACACTAAAGGTCATAAGTGTGTTGAGAAGAAATTATTCTACATAGATTGCAAAGAGGAAGAAGAAAAGGAGCAAGAAAGGTCAAAAGAAGAGGATATACTCCAGGAAAAAAGCCTAGATAAAGAAGAAATGAATCCAACCATATCTTGTAATGCATTTGCAGGAATTACCACTCCTCAAACAATCAAGATAGAAGGACAAATCAAGAAGAAAAAGGTGATAGTGTTGATTGATTTAGGAAGTACCCACAATTTTATTGATTGTAAGGTAGCAAAAGAATTGAATTGCTTCTTATATCCAGCACCAGAGTGTCAAGTGATGGTTGCAAATGGAGGAACAATCAATTGCTCTGGCAAGTGCCATAATATCAAGGTATCGATGGGAGAATATGTATTGACTAGCTCAATGCTTTCCATTCCAATGGAAGGTGTTGATGTTGTATTAGGAGTGCAATGGCTACAATCCTTGGGTACAATAGCTTTTAATTTTCAAGAACTTTTCAAAAAAATTTCCATGGAAGGAAAGGAAGTTGAATTAAGGGGTATTGCAGGGAAACATGGAAAGATAATTACCTCTAATGGTATGACAAAGCTTCTAAAAAAGGAACAAATGGGTGTAATTGCACAATTATGTTCGCTAGATGTTTCCACATTGCATTCATCTATTTTTCCAGATCTCCAGAAATTCTTGGACAATCATTCCAAGGTATTTGAGACTCCCAAAGGTCTCCCACCTACTCAAAATCATGATCATTCTATTCATTTGATTCCAGGAAGTGTTCCTCCAAACATCAAGCCATACAGATATCCCTATGCCCAAAAGAGTTAAATTGAACGTATGGTTGCAGAAATGCTAGAGGCTGGTATAATTCAACCGAGTCAAAGTTCTTTCTTTGCTCCAGTAGTATTAGTGCACAAGAAGGATGGATCATGGCGCATGTGTCCGGATTATAGGGAGCTCAACAAGCTCACTATTAAAGATAAGTTTCCCATTCTTGTCATTAATGAATTACTGGATGAACTGCATGGATCAATTTACTTCACCAAGATGGATCTTCATTTAGGATATCATCAAATAAGAATGAAGATTGAAGACATTCCGAAAACAACATTTAGAACTCATGAGGGTCATTATGAATTTTATGTCATGCCTTTTCGCCTTACCAATGCACCTTCAACATTTCAAGGTTTGATGAATTCCATTTTCAAACCATTCCTTCGAAAACTTGTGTTAGTATTTTTTGATGATATACTAATCTAGAGCAAGTCTTGGAAGGATCATGTTGAACATTTTGACAGGGTGCTACAACTATTGGAGGAGGAACAATTATATGAAAAAAGATCCAAATGCTTATTTGGCATACAAGAGGTGGAATATCTGGGTCACATTGTATCTCATGAAGGAGTTAAGGTAGACCCTAGCAAAATTAAAGCCATTAAGGAATGGAAAATCCCCACATCCATAAAGCATCTACAAGGATTTCTCGGATTGACAGGGTATTATCGCAAGTTTGTTAAGAATTATGGGAGAATAGAAGCACCTCTAACAACATTATTAAATAAAGATGCATTTTCATGGACTCCAGAAGCAACAAAGGCCTTCGAACATCTTAAAGAGGCAATGTGCCAAGCAGCGGTCTTAGCTACACCGGACTTCACAAAAACCTTTATTGTGGAATGTGATGCTTCAGGAAATAGAATTGGTGTTGTTTTAATGCAAGATGAAAGACCCATTGCTTTGGAAAGTCATCCAATCAAGGGAAAGTTTTTACACAAAGCTATTTATGAGAAGGAAATGTTGGCAATACTCCATGCACTTAAAAAATGGCAACCCTAGCTAATGGGAAGACACTTCAAGGTAAAAATGGATCATGATAGTCTTAAATACATTTTAGAACAAAGATATCCTCTGAAGAGCAACAAAAGTGGGTCACAAAGATGTTGGGTTATGACTTTGAAATCATCTACAAAAAAGGGAAGCAAAATGTGGTGGCATATGCACTCTCAAGAAAGGATGAGGATGCGGAAGCATTGTTGTGTGCCATTTATATTATCAAACCAGATTGGATAAACGAAGCAAGGGAGGAATGGAATAATGACGAAGAAGTGTGGGCACTTATTCGAAAGTTACAACAAGATTCCAATACGTCTGATACATTTCGCTGGCAAAATGATTCTTTATGGTACAAAGATCTCTTATACCTATGTAAGAATTCCCAACTAAAACAAAATATTCTTATGGAATTGCACACTTCTCCCTTAGGAGGGCAATTAGGATTTTTAAAAACTTACCACAGGGTTAAGAAGGAATTTTTTTGGGATGGCCTTAAATCAGATATTCAAGAAATTTGTGGCGGAATGTTTGGTTTGCCAACAAAATAAAGTTGAAACAATTAAGACACCGGGTCTATTACAACCTTTATCGATTCCAAGCCAACGTTGGGAGGAGGTTTCAATGGATTTTATCACAGGTTTACCTAAGTCTGAGGGAAAGAGTGTCATCATGGTGGTAGTTGACAGACTTACCAATTATGCACACTTTTGTTCATTATCACATCCATTTAAAGCTAGTACAGTTTCTATTGCATTAAAGGAAACAATTTAAAAGCTACATGGAAACCCAAAAATTATTGTAATTGACAGAGATCCCATTTTCACTGGAAATTTTTGGACAGAATTATTTTCTTGTCTTGGTAGTCAGTTAGCTCACAACTCATCTTATCATCCTCAATCTCATGGGCAAACTGATATAGTAAAGAAATGTTTGGAAGGACATCTTCGTTGCTTTGTATCTAATAAACAGACGCAATGGGTGAAATGGTTTCCTCTGGCTGAATGGTGGTATAACACTTCCTTCCATACAGCAACAAAAATGACCCCATTTATGGCACTTTATGGATATCAGCCACCATCCATCACATCATATTTAAGAGAAAATTCCAAGGTTCAAGCAGTGGAACATCACATCGAACATCAAAAACAAGTCCTCTAACTCTTAAAGGATAACCTCGTGTTGGCACAGAATAGAATGAAACAACATGTAGATCAACATCGTAGCGAAAGAAGTTTTGATGTAGGTGATTGGGTATTCCTACAGCTACAACCATATAAGGAAATGTCCCTCAAGCAAGCTAAGAAGGACAATAAATTATCACCAAAGTATTATGGTTCGTACAAGGTGTTGCAAAAAATTGGTACTATGGCATAAAATTGGAGCTTCCTGTAGCTTCTCAGTTGCACCCAGTTTTCCATGTTTCATGTTTAAAGAAGGTTATAAGCGACAATCTCCCAGTTCAAAAAATATTGCCAGAAGTTGACGAGGAAGGAAAAATTATATTGGAACTGGAAGCAGTCACAGAAACAAGAACTCGATAGCTACGAAATCGATCAATTTCGAAGTATCTTATCAAGTGGAAGAACTTATCCGCTGAAAATCCCACATGGGAGGATGAGAATTTTAAACAGAAGCATCTAGAACTACTAAAGCGTTGAGGACAACACTTTCTTGAAGGAGAATGGCATGTTGGGTCCCTATAATACTAGTGATTACCCCATTACTATTGTAGTTGCATTCCTTATTAATATTGTTGTGCCCCTATTATCCCCATATTCTTATAACTGTGCCCCATAGAATCCCTCTATTGTTATTTTTGTGGCTTTATATTATAATTGTCAGGTCGGTTGGGTTATATTGTGACTCCTTAGACTCCTATATATAGAAAGGAGGTTTTGTCATTTGAATCATCCAAGAATTGTTCATTTATGTAATGTAAACCAGGTTTCCCCCTCGAAGAGGCTGAATTCTAAGGCGTTGATCTATCTTTTCTATCTTTTCTTAAGCTGGTTTCATAACATTCTACCATACCTTTACCATGAAGTATTTGAATGCCCTTCTCTCCAATATGTCCAAGCCTTTGATGCCACAACATGGTCTTTTCTCTAGAGACCACTAGATTTTCTGCTCCACTTTCAGGAACCACGGAACTGTTGCACCCATCAACAAGAGTGCTACCTTGCAACTTGTACAGAGTTCCAATCTGAACTCCCCACACCAATACTAGTGCTCTATGAACCATCTTGTAGGTATCCTTCTTGAACACTGTTTTTACACATGCATCATCCAGCTTACTAACATAAATCAAATTTCTGGCTAATGCGGAATATGCAGAACACCCGGAAGTGTTCTAACCCTTCCACCTTGCAACTTCAACTTTACTTTTCCACGATCAATGATTCTAGCCTTCCTGTCATCCCCTAAGAAGACATCACCACCATCATATTTCTCATACTCAAAGAACCACTCTCTATGGCGAGTGAAGTGAAAGGATGCACCTGAGTCAATCAACCATGCCTCATGATCTACATGTGTATTTGAAGAAAGCAAGTACACATCCCCACCTTCATCTGAAGTGGTTTTTGCCTCGATAGAAGGAGCCTCATCAGATCCCTTTCCTTTGTCAGGATCTTTAGATTTACAGTCCCTTTTGAAGTGGCCTTCCTTTCCACATTTCCAACACAACACCTTTACAGGTTTTCCTGGAGATTTAGATCTCCCACTCGATGACTTATTTTTGTTTCTATTCTGGGACCATCCTCGTACAGACAAGGCATCACCATTTTGGCTCTCCATATTTTTCTGTCTCATCTCCTCTGTCAACAATGCTAAGACTATTTCATCAAACTGCAAGGCAGTTGCATTGCTACCTATTGCAATAACCAGACTATCCCACGAATCTGGTAGAGAACACAACAAACTGATGCACTTATCTTCATCTAAAATTTTAATATCAACAGATGCTAACTGACTTATCATAGTATTAAATGCGTTCAGATGATCTCTCACCCAGTCTCCATCTTCCATCCTCAGGTTGTACAGCTTTTTCCACAGGAATAGTTTATTCACCACAGACTTATATCAGTACAAAGTCCCTGAGACATTCAACAATACTAAATCTAAGACACACAATCGTATTGTGCTCTTTGCCTTCCGATCCAACTTCTTCCATTCTTCATCAGACACTCCAGTTGGTTTAGTACTCGGATCTACTACGATCCACTGATCTTTATCCACCAACACATCCTCCATCTTGAGTTTCTACAACTCAAAACTCTGACCATTAAATTTCTCGATCTCTATCTTTCCACTGCTCGCCATCTTCTTTCACCACCAGAATCGATCTCACAGGTCTCCCACTAAACAGGGTCTACCACAGGCCCGAGCGAAACCCCTCAGCAACAAAGTTGTCCCCTTGAAGACAAATCTGCTCTAATACCAAATGTAGGTTTTAACCCCGTACAAAAATTACCTGCATACAAATTCTAAAACACAGAAAATAAATAATGTGACAACAGAACATATAAAACACATATACACAAATATTTTCCCGTGGATCCCAAAATCGGGACTACCAGCTTGATTTTCCATTATGATCTTTTCAATGTTATAATACAAATTTATACATGCCGAGGCATCCAATACTATGGAACAAAAACCTTCACATCCAAAAACATATGCGAAAATCATGCACAAAACCATAGGTGGGTCTGCCCAACCTATCATAGGGTCCAAAACAAAAATTTCCCGGGGTGCTGCCCTTGACCCCATAAAGTGGGGTTACGGGTGCCCCTCAACCCCCCTGTTAACTACATGGAAAGAATATAATACAACCCAACAAACTTTGACTTAATGTTTCAAGGAGTATTTCTTCAAACTCATTGGAAGGTTACTTCCTTGTAACTTAAAGAACAATATCGTTCTCTTAACAACTTTGCCTCTTTATAATTCGGCCAATGATCACTAATTATGTGATAAGAAATAAATCCTTTTACCTATCTAATTCTTATGAAATCTGATCTTCCCATAACTATCTAGTTTCTTTGCCACCATCAATAAGAACATCACTCGTTCTCCAACATAGCTTCCCTAGTTGTAATTCATGTTCATACTGCCTTATTTTTTTACTGCTACTTTCCACTAAAAAAATTCCACCAATAGATAATTTGAAACATGAAGATAGAAACCACAATTTACTTACCACCATTCCTTTTAGTTTCATTGTTGTAATTCCTCCTTTCACTCCAATATATTTTTCGTAAATTCTTCTTCTCTCGTGCAAAGCATTTACTTAAAAAAATTTATTTATCTCATTGCAAAGACAACTTTCTTATTCTAATCTCTGGTTTTTAAAGAGAAAAAAGTATGGTCTGATAACACTTGATGTCAGCGTCCAAGACGTCAAGTTACCTAAGTATTTTTGTCCATATTCAATTTTAGAAAATCCTGGTTAAATATTGTATAAGGCAAACATGTACAAGATCATTCTCAAATCTCTTCTTCTCTCTTGGTCAAGCTATCAATAGATTGTATGTTCTCCATGCATTCACTACACATTAGTTCCCCAACTCACTAATTCTTTGTCTTATACAATGATTGTTATACTCCATTTATGTTAACAATAAGTGTATACCCGTAACAAAAGGTGAACTATGATCACTAGAGTGACATATCGTTCGATGATTTGATTGATTTTATAAATTATCAATTAACCCGAAGAGTGATAGTCTCAATTAGTTATTGGTTGTTCACATTGGCCACATAGGACTCCAACCAGATTATGAACCAAATGAAAAATCATAAAGACGTATTACGTGAACCCTTCTATATGTTTACATAAAGAACTAATATTGTTAAGGATGTAACCTCTAGAACCAAGGATCCTCGACTCAACCGGGTTATAAAAATCAAAATTCGTTGGAAATTCCCATCTCTTTAAATTATTCACACCCTGCATAAGATGGACTTGTCAATCAAGAACTCCAATTTGACACAACGTTTCCAATATTACTTTCTCTAAATTAACTATTCTCCTCTGTTACCAATGAATTTAGCTTTCTCATTAAATACTAATCAATGCAAGCGTTGGGAAATTGGTTTGATTCCTAAAACGCACAGAGATTCTCACACCCTTAATTCGAATGCCGCCTTTACAGAATGTGATGATACATATTCCTATGCATGCCAAACGCATCTATCCCTCATTCTAAATTCTTTCCTTTCAAAGAAACACTTTGAATCTCATAGTGCCCTATCTCCACAAAGCTAATTGCATTCAACGTATACACAGATCAACTATTATTGAAACTTTATTGGCAGATGGAATGATCCTCATTCCTTGATATCCCTTCACCAAGAAGACTTAACTACACCCACAATCCAGACCAAGGTAAAAATTTCATCAAGCTAATATTAAAACATCGTTTCTTCAATATTTATTCATCAGTATTCCAACACAAACTTTCACGAGTCATTCCACCCTTGAACTTACCGTCACATCAACAATATTTTTCTCCAACTCTAAGAGTTATTAAGCTTTTCTATAGGAATTTTTTTCCTTGCAACTATAATAAATCACAACGTTATTGTGAACATATTCACGTAATTACATAGATACATTTTTATTTTAATATCCAAGAAGAAATTTACCATTCTACAAAAAATTACATTTCTCCATGACTGCAAATTTATCAGTGGTCAGAGACCTTGAATTTGTTACAAGAATTACTTAGGCCCAACACCAATACTTATATAGATATATCCATAACATTTTCAGAAAATTTGCAACCATGAGGTATAGAAATCCCTCTTAGGGCTATCTCTTCATTCACTGAAAAAATGATACATTATTTGCTTGATCTTCAAAAAGTGCAAGTATTGGACTTGTTACACACACTCAACCTCTTTATTTCTCCTATCCTCGCTTTAATTCTCGGAGGCTTACACTGCTTCATTAAATCCTTGAAATGATAACTAATTTAGTTTAGATCCTGCGCTAATATTTCTATCATATAATATCTCATGCCCTAATTATATTTTTTAATACACAGTCACTAATAAACATGACTCTAACTACCCCTAATGACGATAACAAATATCTTTCTTTTATTTTCCCTAATTATCGATAATTAATTTTTTCTTAAAATATAGATTTAATCACATCAAATGATTAGGTTCTTCAACAAATTTCAAGACCCATCTTGAAAGATTTTTCCTCCAATGGCATAATGCCTTGAACGCTGAAATGTTCTTGCAACATAAATTCTTCTTAATATTCTCCACATTGATAGCCCCTTTTCTATCAGTAATAGAGTTAAGAATTATGTTGGTAAAAATAGGAAGCACAAGTTTCGACCCAACTTAATTTTTGCATATAGACTTCATTTGATGTCATTATTGAAGCATTATAAATTTGTGTATGGGTAGAATATTTTGAAGGTTTATATCACAAGTAACAATTTCTTTTCCCCAAGAAAAACATAATTTAATATATAAAATGTCTCGTGGAGGGTTTTAAAAGTAAATTAATCAAACTAGGACCCGTCAGTGCAATGGCCCTATAAATTGATTCCTCTAAATTTTCTACTTTGAAAGAATTTATGAAAATAGTATAATTATCCAATCTATATTAGAAGAGGCGATGGAGAAGGGGGAACATAAAATCTAGGCCCTATGGCATGCAAGCGATTTAAACTATCTCATCGTAATTTTAAGGTCTTATATTTTCCAATAAAATCTCAAACCATTGTCGCTTTGTTTAAAATAATTTTGATCAAACACTTGAGTAATAGTTTTTCTTTTATTATAACCATTTTTAGTAATATGAGAAAGAAATTCCTCACATTCACTTAGATATCCCTACTTGCCCTTATCTTTGTATAACACTCCAACACTTACATTGTTATTTAGGTTCCCTCCTTCTAACTTCTTCCATGGCTAGTTGAAAGAGATATCTCACACTTCCCATTCCTTTATTTCTTCTACCCTAATCCATCTTTCACATTGGAATGTATTTCCCTGTATCTTATTCTACCAATGTTACATCCACCACACTCCACATGGATGGAAAGATAAACCTTGATGGAGGAAAGACAAAACCCTAAAACTTTAAAACATCCAAGGCATCCATACAATAATAATGTCAATAATATAGTGAAATCCTTAGGTTATATAACATATAGTAAACACACTATGGAATATAGTGTAAGATCTCTATGGAAGTAAAAAATTCACATGATTTGTATTTAATTATACAATCTCCTAGTAGTGTATGTTAACTATCTGTTATTATTATACTTATTATTGGAAACTAGTTAGTGGGCCCATTTATTTGCCACCAATTACTTAGTTGATAATATTTTCAGAAGTATGAGGACAGTGTACTGATTATTCTCCCTAGGTAACACATATTACACTATCTTCCCTAGATATATTTTGTTAGGAATTGGGCCAGATATAGTCACAAGGGTTCTCTCTCATATGAGGTATCAATTAGACCTCACATTGTTTTAGATAAATTACCCATCTAGATTATATCTTGGTAACTATTGTAGAGGCTACATCCACCCTCCAAATGTTTTCCTATGATTTGACTTTGGAGCCTCCCTTCTAAATTATAGTAGCTCATCTTGCACCGATCTAGGTATTTGTGCTTCGAATGAGCCTTATTATTTTCATATTGGCTTTTGATTTATGACTTAGTTCATTTTCTAACCCACAATATGATTTATTGACTTCATCTTTCGACAATTCTGAGATTGCCTTAGTGAACTGCGCAATTCTGAAGGGAAACTGGCCTAGCTCTTAGAAATTGCACAATCGTGAGTGCCAGTGAGCCTTGAGCTCACAAAGTGCCTATTACTAGATGGCAGCAAGCCTTGAGCTGGGAAATTGCACAGACATGAGAGGCATCATAGAGCCACTGAACCAAAAAATGCATAGAACACATTATGCTCAGAAACTGTGCAATTCATGAGCCAAATTGTTGCCCAGTCCTTCGTAGAACTATGCAATCTTTCGGGGCAATGCATGGCACTTTTTTCTAAAGAAAGAAAAAAAGTGTCCATAAAAAATAGGGATCTATTTTTAGCAACCCAAAGGAGGCACTTGAGTTATTTTGGAAACTATCGCCAATTGTCACTTTTTCCTTGATTTTTGGCATGAGCATTATAAACCCTAACTTGACCCAATCTATTTAATCAATGTTGCTAGATCTCATTTGAAAATTCTATCTTGGAGCTCTGGAATTCCCGAGGAGATCAAGGAAACTTCGGTGTGATTGTCATCACTTTTCGGGGTGATTTACTTTTCTAGGCTTTTTCCACTTTTTTTGTCACATTTTTCCATTTATTTTGTGAGAGCATTGCTTCACTTGTTTATTTGAATGAGTATTCATGTTTTAACATTTTTTTTTATCTTTTACAAGTGTTTTTTCGAGTTTTATATTTCCTTTCGCATGTGTCTTATGTGTTTTCCCATTTTTGCACCAATAATCATTGTTGTGATGACTCTCTTCACATGCTTTGCTTTTGTTCAAATTAATTTTTTATTCACTTGCTTCAAATGCATGCATCAACAATTAGTCAGATCTATACGCAACATCGCACCATACTTCATATATTCTTGTTTTTCGCACACCCCTTAGGCATATCTCGACATCCCTTTGCCCAGATCTCACACTTCACTACATGCATTACATAATCTGGCACCTCAAGGCCTCTGCCTCGGCTTCTAGAATTGAGTATAGGTTGTCCTAGCCTAGCTCCAACTATACATTGTGTATTTCTAGGAGCCAACACCACAACTTGGCCACTGAGACTACGCAGTGTGTAGTCTCTTCCGGCCTCAGCCCAAGATTGAACTACACATTGCATAGTTCTAATCATCAAGATTCCAGACTGATGATTGGGACTCTACAATGTGTAGTTTCCATAATCAACCAGTGTCCTCTCTGTCTAACAGCTACAACAATTGTTGAGAATCTCTCTAGCAGTTATAGTTAGCATGGCATCTAACAGAGTTTCTTCAAAGGAAATTTTCAAGACAAGTACTGGGGAAGAAGTTGAGAAGATATCAGTTGATCTACCAGTTTATGCATAAAATCATCTATTCTTTGAGAAGGGTTCAACACTTGCATGGAAGAAAATGAAAGATACTTTTTGCAGAGAACTTCAAGGAAGAATTAGACGACTGGTGGGTTTATCTTAGTACCCAATAGTCAAGCTTATACAAGGTTGCATATAGGTACCTTGCCTTCCCACTTGCGGACATTATCTAATGGATTCTCTCACATACAAACGAAAAAAGATATAACGTTGAGGAGTGTGAGTGGGATAGAGCTTTCCACCTTTAGGGTAGAGATATTTTAACCGATGTATCATTTACGCCAAATGGTGAAGCACATGGAGTCATTTTTCTATTACATCCATACCATTGTGAACACTACAGATATCATAAAGCATTGGGTGGAAGAGCCATGAAAGTTTAGACAAACACCCAACCATATTTACAAGACAAATTCCCTCAAAAAGGCTTATCAATTTTTCATCACCTTTTCCTATAGAATATATGGTCAAGAGAACACAAAAACCTTTCTTGAAGGGTGGGTAGTTGTACTGAACTAGGTGGTGAGTGATGGGAAGCCATTCAAATGGATAGATTTGTTGGCTCATTAGTTGAAGATCCATATGACTAATGCTCGGAATTCACCCAAGAATATGAAAGCAAGGTTTCACGTGTCTGCATACTTACTAGATGAAATTTGTGCCCAACAGCAGCTCCCTAGCATGAGTTGGACATGGAAACCAAAAGAGTCCATCATCAATATTTACTATACGTTGATTTCCAATTACAACTATAGAGGAGTGATTGCAAGGCTAAATGACGATTTTCTCATTCCATTTTACAAGCTTATCTCTAATAGGATCCACCTCGCATGTCTTGAGAAATGATGGAGGCAATAATAAATATTGTAGATTGGTATGCCTCACCAGGTGGCACCTTCATAAGAGTGTTTGGCGGAGAGGATTCTCTGCATATTCTACCATGCTATGCACCTAATAATTTGACAATGCAAGAGGTCTCATATCACCTTTCTGCAGGGTTGTAAGTAGGACTGCATAGGAAGAAGAAAGTGCCATGGCCCTCTCTTTCTTTGCAGATCATATTATATGAGATTAAGAGATTTGAGGATGTAGATGCAGGGGATAAGGATATAGTGAAGTTTGAGTCTAACACGAAAGAATTTAATCAGTATGAGCCCCACGGTATTTTCAAATACCACTGGTTGAGGGTGTATTTTCCATGGATCAATGGGGCATGTCATTCTTCATCAGAGGACCCTTGGAGGTATTGTTACAAAGCCTCCAAACTGCATGAGTCAGTTAGTATAGCAACAACTTGGAAAGCTTCTTTGTGGACAACAACTCCATAACAGCAACAACATCATCAATAAGAATAAATCAAGTGCAGGACAAGGGAAAGAATAAGATTCTCGAGAACCTAGAGAAAGAGAAAGAATGCAAGATGAAGGAAAATCCTATCACAGAGAAGGAACATTTGGCAAGAGAAGAAAAGAGGGAGCATCAGATGAAGAGATCAGAGTGAAGAAAGAGAGAAAATGAGAGGTTGTAGGAGGTAGAACTAAAGTTGTAGGAGATGAAGAACAAGTTGAAGGAAGAACAAGAGTTGAGGAGGAGACAAAGACAAGAGATTAAAAGATAGGAATAAGAGAAAATGAAAGGCACGATGATACAAAAAATAACACACACACAGGTTGATGATTAAGAACAACCAACATTTGAGGAAGAGGGCGAACAAATTCATTATTGGGAGCTTTCTCAACATATTGAGCAACTAATCGAAGTCACAAAAACGGATATGGAATAGAAGCCACAAAACGAAGACATCGAGCTTTTGCCAAGAGCAAAAGAGGTCATCACTTAGTGTCTCATCGCCTCTAGTGTTAGAACCTATCCTGAGCAAGAAAGGAGATATTTTTCTCCTTGATGATGACTAGGCCATGGATGTGTACAAGATATTATTTGACGAGTTACAAAAGAATATTTTACAAGCGTGGGGCAAGCATATTTCGGATGATCACGCATCACCTGTTTTCATCAAGGAATGGGTGATAGTCGTAGACACTAGAAAGCATCCAAATTCCCTTTCCAAAGCCATATTTACATATGCAGGAGCAACAAACTGAAACTTAAGTACCTGACAACTGAGAATGAACAACTTGCAAAGAACTTCCATCCTGTTAGGCCAATGATAGAACAACCTCAGGCATTAACGCAAAATGTAGTTTCCACAATGACAGAAATGAGGAAAGTGATACTCATTAAAGTATCAACACTTAAGAATACTGCATGGAAGCTCTATGATGGATTTGTCACGATATATAAAGCATTTTTTCGTGTGCATGACCTACAACAGTAGAGCAACTAGTTTATTCAAATTCTAAAGACCATACACGCTACCATTTCCCATGTACCAGAGTGGAAACTTTGATACAAAGGGGCCCATTTGACTTAGTTAAGAAGATGAAGCCACAGACAGAGTTGGAGAAGGAAAAGGTTCAGATGTTGATCTAGAAATACAAGAAACTCACCCCATTCATTACCAGCGTACATGCCTCATATGTGTGATTGTACAATAGTTGATAAGCCATCATGAAAAAGCACATTATACTCTCAATCAATTCCCTCACCGATTCTAGATCGAAGAATCAAGTCTAGCTAGAGATCGATGAGTACATGGGGTAGCTAAGATGAGATGCCATTAAGGAATACTTGCAGTTGAACGCACACGACATTTAAAAGTACATTAGCAGTCTTGTACGGGTCAACACAATGTTGCGCATACTTTTGAACGAGTTGGATATAGGTTCCACAACCATATACCTAGATGCCATGGAGGCAAGAGTCTAGCTTCAGAAAGACACCATCAAATAGTTTGGGGACACCATCATGCAGTACCAATATTGCTATTAAATAATATAGAAAGAGAATATATATATATATATATATATATATATATATATATATATATATATATATATATATATATATATATATATATATATATATATATATATATATATATATATAGACGATTAAAATTAAAACCAAAGTTTATATTTTCAAAAAATAAGAACGAGAGATAAATTTTAATTTAAAATACCTTATTTCAAATAATGACACGGTGAGAGGGATGTTAGGAATCACCATGTAGCTGGCAGGCCACCATTGTAGCCGAGCAAGACAACAAACACTAGCTGTGTTGCACACCTCTAGCAACGCCATGTGGGTTGCGAGGCAATGCCCATCATTGCACTCACCATAATAGATGATGCCCATCATCGTGTTCACCTTCTTCGATGTTATTGCAATATTTTTCTCAATTTTAATTTTTTTTAATTATTATTTTTTAAGTAATTGTTTTATTTTATTTTATTTTATTAATATATACATTCTAACTAGGAATACTAAAGATAATAACAAAATTGCTCTTCACGATTGGAATTCCTATCTTAAAAAGCTTTATGAATCTCCAAATGTCATGGATAATTTCGAAACCTTGTTCACAATGAAAGAAGTTTTCTCTTTAGAAGACATTAAGTTTGGGGTTAATCGCCTTGTTAATGGGAAAGCTAAGGACATTGAAGGTTACCGAGCGGAAATATTAAAAATTGGAGGTCATGTCCTCCTCCCCCACATTCACAAGCTTTTCAGTCAAGCAGTCAAGCAAGGGTTCCCTAAACCTTGGACTGAGAGCCTCATTATCCCTATTTTCAAAAGTGGGGATACAAATAACCCCTCTAATTATCAGACAATTATGATCAGCCCTCTCTTAGCCAAGTTATATGGTAGTATTTTGGAAAAGAAGTTAAGCATATGGCTTGAAAGTTAAGGTAAGTGGGCTAATGGCCAAGCAGGTTTCAGAAGGCATGACTCAACAACAGACTACCTCGTTATGCTTAGGATCATGGAGGAAGAATGTCATAATGATAAATCCAATTTATTTTGTTGCTTTGTGGACTTTCGAAAGGCTTTCAATAGGGTTCCTAGATACAACCTTTGGAATAGATTAGAAGAGCTAAAGGTTCCTCTCGAGTTGAGAGCTACCACTATAAGGTTATACGAGAATGTAATTGCCAAGCTAAAGAGAAATGAGGGGTGGTCGAAAGATATTAAGTGTAACAATGGAGTTAAACAAGGTTGCCCCTTCTCCCCTACCCTATTTGGCATTTACATCGATAAGCTTGAAGGCTATTTAGAGGAAGCAGGATGTGATGGCACGATTTTAGTTGGGATAGTCGTCATCCTTCTTCTCTATGCTGACAATATTGTTCTTTTGGCAAGTTTCCCATCTGATCTTAATAAGCAACTCAGGCTTCCTAAGGATTTCTGCTCTACCATGGGTATGACTGTTAACAATGACAAAACAAAAGTTATGATTATCAAATCCAAGAAGGGCACTTACGCTAATTTTATGTATCACAATAATAACTTGGAGGAAGTGTACATTCTTACAAGTACCTAGGAATTGATATTCATCACAAGCTCAACTGGAACCATAGCATTGAGAAAAGGATTAATGGGGGGTGGAAAGCTTATTTTGGTCTTGAAAATAATTGTAAAACAGCAAACCTCGTAGTGTGGGAGAAAAAGAAGCTCCTATTTGAAACTGTAGTCACTCCTGTTATCTTATATCGCTATGAGGTTTGGGGTTGCAACATCTCCAGAGAATCATGGAGAAATATTGAGCAAATCCAGAAGCGTTTTATAACTTATAACATGAAAATTAAAAGTAATACACCCTATCCTATTCTCCTTATAGAAGCAGGACTTTCCCCTATTGAGAGCCTAACTATGATTAGGCTTCTCTTATACAAGCAAAAACTCAATAACATAGACGATCATAGACTTCCGAAGATAGCTTTAAATTCCAGCCAAAACCACCTAAGGCTAAATCGGGGGTGGCATAAAGACACAAGGGCTTGGTTAAACTATTGAGAGATCAATGAGAATGATGCATTGCAAAACATAAATAACATTAAAGATATTGTTACTTCTAAGTTCAAAGAAAAAATGTGGTGTGAGAAATATTTAGCAGCTAAAAGAAAATTAAGTTATTATAAGAAGGTCATCAACCCCACCCTAGAAGATCAAAAGTATCTCTCTATTTTAACTAGCTCAAAGAATAAAATTAATATAGCAAAGATTAGAACGAATTCTCATGAGCTCCATAGTGAAACAGGTCGTTGGGCGGTTCCTAAAACGCCATGGATGGAAAGGATCTACCATATATGTGAGAATAGGAACATCGAGAATGAAAACGACTTCCTCTTAGAGTTCCCTGCATACAACGACATTAGATCTCAGTTTCGCAAACTTTGTTACAATACTGACCTTCCTAGCCTTTTACAATGTCAAAATTATAGTGAGCTCGGGAGGCTTCTCTCCAAGCTTTTTGAGGATAGGAATAAAATCTTACATCAAAATAAATAATTTTTTTCTTTAGGTCCGATAGAGCAATGTTTGGTCTCAGTGGATATTAACCATCATCATCATCATGATATATATTAATTTTTCGGTTTTTAAAATTTAAGAATTTTTTTGGTTATAGAAAATGGCAACTCAACTAGTTTGTATTTGTATGAAACAACGTGAATTCTGATTTCTACCATTAGTACCCATGGGTGCACCACCCCACCCTTGTGAACAAAACGTTGGTTAGGCATATGGAGGTTTGAAAATAGGATCCCTTATTCGTACTAATATTACATTTCATGGGCCTATCATGTGGCGTATCATGGGAATTTTTTTCATTTCTTTTCTTTTTGTTTTTTTAATAATTTTTTTTGTTGTTGTTTTTTTTTATATTTTTTTGTTATGTATATTTTTTAGGTATTATTTAAACATGTTACATTTTTGAGTTTTGAGTCTGAATCTAGACAGTTTTATTTTCCAAATTTTAATTTTTGTTTCCTAAAATATATTTACAACTTAAACTTGTGAATCCAATTTTACAGCTGAAATTTGTGAATCCATTTTTTTTTTTTGCACAAATTAAGCTAGAAAATATGCTTAAAAACCCTCCAAAATGTAAATCATATAGATTACTACTATGTTTGATTGTTTAGCTTTGTTTTCTCTAAGATTCTTTGTATTATTGATTTTTTATTTTTTATTTTTATTTTTGTAATTTAATGTTTTTTATTGTATAATTTATTTAATGTTGTTTATCTAAATTGATTTGCGATTTTTATATTTTAATGACTTTATATTGATCTTAAAAAAATTGAAAATTGGTATTTTTTAAGTATTTAAATTTAACTTTTCTTTGAAATATTTTTAGTTTTTCACCTTTCTTATTAATTTTTGTGTTTTAAATTTTTTTTATGATGTTTTTTCTTTTTTTTTTTTAAATGTGTTTCTTATGATTTTATTTACATTAGTGAGAATCTTATAGACCACAATTAAAAACATTTTTCAATTTTAATGCCCCATGGATAAGGTTGTTAAGGTGCTAAACTTTAGGCTTTTCAGAGTCAAGATATTCTATCTTTAAAGCCATGGTTCAAAATTATTTGAATTTAACTCTAAAAACAGGGGTGATGCTACATGACTACTTTTTCACATCAACATCTTTTTTCATATCCTTCATAGTAGTGGTATTCGGTTCTCAATTCAAACATTGAAAAATATTAGAATATCCACCATAAAATAAAAAAGATGGTGATGTTGCAGCCCCGCTTTTGTATTTTGGAGTGTTTTTCTTTTTTTAGACAAAACTATGGGATTTTTTGTCGTATTTTGTCTCTATGTCGTCGCAATTCTTGTTAATTTGGTAACTTTATTGATGTCCTTTTAATGTTTCTGTCGAACCTTCAAGGCTTAGCTCAAAATAATGGAATGATATGTCAATTATTTCACAATGATTATAGGGATTTTTGGAATTGATTAAAGGTATTCCTTGGGCCATTTCTTTAGTTGGTTACATCATTCAGTATTTATTGAAGCTAAGTACCTAACTCATTGGTCAATTCCTAATTTGGAAACCTCATAGCTATAAATTTGTACAATATTTGGCAGCATGTATACACTTGTTTGATGATAAACTGGTAACATCCATGTATCTCAGAAGCACAAGCCCAAAAATGTTTTGTCCTAGTCTTTATCTTCCTCATGGTCTTGGTCTCATCCTTAAACACCTTAACTTATTTCACTAAATCAACTATAAATGAATCCATCGGTTTTATATGCTGTAGAGGATTGTACATATTTCTCTTAGTGGATTGATAGAATGATCTTCTCTATGAGGGGATAATAGTTATTTTAAAACTGACATGCAATAGAGAGAGATGTAGAGTGGAAAATGTTTTTTTTTTTGTGTGTTCCAATATCATGTTAGAGTTGTGATAAAACATGAACTTCTTAGATTGACAACTTTCTTCTTTTTGTTTGGTTTGATGCCCATTTCTATCATTGACAAGTGGTTTCCTATGATCATAGGACTTACTTGCTATATTGATTCGACATCCATGGAATTTGAAACTAGGTGTGCATTTTTTCTTGTTCTTCTTGTTGAGCCCATACATCCTTTTTTGTTGGTTTATCCTTTACTTCAATTTCTCATTTCTTCTCTTTTTGCTTCTGTTTTCCCCTATCTTCTTCAATTATTCTCCTCTGTTTTCTCTCTCTCCCCATACATTCCTTCCCTTCTTCCTTGAGTGTATGTTCTTGGGATATCTTTACATCTTATTAGTTTTGCTTAATATTTTATTTTAGTTATATTTTGGCTACTACTTTATACGATGTTTCTCTTGGGAAAGTGATTCTCCTTTTTCTTTATTTTCATGTCCTTAGTTTGCACAAGGTCGTAACCTATTCTTGAATAACCTATGAGAGGATTAATACGTTCCTTTGTTTCTCTTCTTATTTTGGAATCTCTAATTATTAATCCCACTTTTACTTTCATGATTAGTAATTATGTTTCACTCTAGATATTGTATCATATCTATGCAACAAAAATTACTAAAAATGGAAAAGAATTGATGTATAAGAATATTTTTTCACTTTCTTGATATCCTTTAACTGATATTCCCTTGGTGTAAAGGCATGTGTGGTTGATGGCCCTATAAATTGTATATATTTTAAGACACATTTGATTATTAATATGCACTTAGAATATTTATTTTACCCACTCACTTTCATATTATAGGGTTAATTCATAGTATTAATGGGTCCTTATGAATTTTATTTATCCTTACTTATTATGTGCCTAATATTATTTATTTTTGTAGAATAATGTGAGAATATTATGCAGTATCTGAAGATTTGGAATTTCAGATAATATAGGGACTTTCTCCTTTCTACATTATGGACAAACATTGGATAATAAATGAACACGCTATTATTAAATTATTGAATAGATTCTGGAGATCGAGTGATTGAGAAAATCTAGGAATGTGCTTCTTGTCATTTAGTGAAGACTCCTACTACTAGGGACTAGATCCACTCTTTGGTGGATTTTTTGGGGAAAATAAGTCCTCCTTTCTAGGAGATTTTTTCTCCATCATTTTATATAAGTAAGAATTTTGTTTAGCCTTTAGGGGTTAGAAAGTTTCATCATTTTTATGAAGAGCACTTGATATTCAACAATTCTACTTCAACCTCTAGTAGTGATCTACTTAATTTGTTCTTCGTCATCAAATACAACCTCATTTTAAGCTTATAAATCTTGTTTTTCTTATTGGGACTCTGATTTTCCTTGGTCTTAGCCATCCAAAGATCCTTAGAGCCTTGTTGTGTACCATTTCTTTTACTTCTTTTCATTTTCAACATATTTGTGCTTAATTCCTAGTTTTCTTAGTAGTAATATTCTCTTAAATTTTAACACATGTCGACGAAGCTATTTTGGGTTGTTTTCACTTGGATTGAGTCCTAAAAAAGTTATAGTTCATATAAAAATTGATCACAGAACATTTTTACTTCATTATCTTAGGCATTTGGTTACTTAGATTCGCTTAATAGTTCAATTTTTCTGAAATTTCTAGTTTTAGGAATAATTTTCTGCTAACTTTTAGTACATGTTAGTTAGCTTATTTTAAGTTGATTAAAATTTGAACTAAGCCTATAATAACAAATATTAATAGTAAAATTGATGGAATACCACTTTTTCTTGATCATATTAGACATTGAGGTGCTTAGATCAGGTTACCAGTTCACTATTCTACAAATTTGGTTACCTAGACCATTAGTTTGACTTTATCCTTGTGCAATATGGGATAGTGTGTGCATATAACCTTGGAAAGGTCCTTCAGACCCTTAAACAACCTTAAACCATATTCCCCCACCTTCAAATCACTCCTAGAGTCCTTGGAATCCTTTTGGATGCAATCTTGTAGCATCCTATAGCAATCATGTGGAAATCCTCTAACATCATGTAGCACTTTGAAAAATTGTTGAAAACTCGGCGATAGTCTCCTCTTAAAACTATTTATCATGTTTTCCCACTTAAAAACATGCCCCGGGCCTTGGAATACAACTATAAGGAACCAGATACCCTTTTTTATTTTTGATACTTTTTTATATATAATTTGGCCATAATCATTAGTCCATGTGGAGTATCCTCTTGCATATGGAAAGGAGGAATTGGCAGCAATATACATCATTTTATATTTAACCATGGAAATTCTTGTATTCAATGGAGTATGGTAGGTCATATTATTATGATTCATCATAATGGATTTATTGTTGCCATGTCTACTTCATAGAGATGTGGTGCCTAGACAATCATTCCTAATGTTGATGTATGAGTTTTTCTGATGTTGCATAATACATTGTGGATAGGACGTATTTGATGTTGTTGATTTAGAATTGGCTTGATATATGTTGCTGCTACTATAGAACTGATCAAAGTTTTTTATGATAGTTGGTCATATTATGTTGTTTCTTCTACATGTCGTTATTTGGTCTCCTTCTATTATTATGATATGGATTATGTTGTAGTTTTTTAAGGCGATAGAGCACATGTTTTAGCTATTTTTGTTGTTGGTTATTGGCATGTTTCCTTGGGAGTGAGAGATTTTATTATTGCTTCTTGTAGGAGTTGTATACTACTTATCTAGCATTTTGTTATTTGGACATAGCTTGCTTCTAAGGGACTTTATTGTACATATTTTTCAATTATATGGGGGAGTGTTGTTGCATTTCAATATTTTACTCAATTATTCATCATCTGCATATGATATTGAGTGGAGTACATGCTTTTTTTGGTGGATCCCATTGCTTGTAGAGGAGTATATAGAATTTTTCTTGGACATGTTCATCCCTTTTCCATTGATGTCAAAGGAGGATAATGTGATGATGAGGATTGGTTTTCATAGGAGAGATGCAAATGGTTGCTTCAGTTGGGGTTTCCATCAATACCAAAGGGGGATATTGTGGGCATTGATGTGTGTGGAAGTGTTGCAGTATGTTGTTAGCTGGTATTAGCTTAAACCTAGTTGATTAGGTTGCAGGTGAGTTGGTTATGCATGTGTATGTGTGGTTGGACGTGCCTTGTGTATGGATGATGTGTTGCATTGGCTTTAGCATGTCTACTAGGAAGGATCTTGAGGACGGACAAGTGATTTGTAGGTGGTTCTCATAGAGTGTGATAAGAGGATGTCATGGTCTTGATGTTCATGTATTTTTTGTTGAGTTGGATGACGATGTGTTGCATTGGTTTGAAGGCCCTCCCATGATGATGATAATCTTAATCATATTTCTACATATAAATGTTGGTGGCTGCTACAACACTTAGATTTGAGGATCCTTGTTGATTAGCTATCCATGTCCCAGTTAGGTTGACAGATGTTACACATTGGGATTGGAGAGGATCGTCAAGTGTCAGTGAGTGTTTGAGATGGTTGTACAGGTGTTGGAGGATGTCTAACATGTTTTGGAGTTGCATATTAATGAAAAAGTGTTTGTGGAGCAGTTTGATGTTCTGGGTGCTATTATTGCCATTAGTTGGCATCAAACCCAACCTTGTTTGACTAATGATGATGATAGTGATGTGGAAATCCTTTTGTTAAACGTTGCAGAGGTGCCAGTGACTTCCATAGGTCATACAGAGCCCTGCCAAACTCTTGAAGGAGGTGGAGTAGTTTTTGAGATGAGGAAATATATTTTCCTTGATACTCTTCCACAATCACATGGATGTTAGGTCATGGGAGCAACTGAAAAGCTCTAGTTGTTGGAAGGAATGCCTATGGGAGAAATTGAGGAGCTCTAGTCAAATTTATCATGTGGTTTGGGCGTGAACTATGTTTTTCATGGGAGTTTCTCCACATTCCTCATCCTAGTCAACTAACTCTCATGTTGTGGCATTGTTCCTAATCTAAATTTTTCAACATATGGTTGGAAATGTTCGTGGGGTATATATAGGTTGATCAAGGTTAAATATATCAAAAGCCTAATATAGTTAATGGCTGATTTGGTTAAGAAAGCTATCTTAACCAAATCCGAAGCATGTGAAAAGGATTGTTGACTGGCCCATAACTTGCAACATTTACTAAGTAACAACACACATTAAATTGATAAATAGTGTAAGGCATTGAGTCTATTTGGTTGGTTAATTTGGAGAGTGAGTGAGTATGCCATTCTGAGGCCATTGGGAGTGAGAAGAGATTAAAACAAATTCTCACATGTTTTTTCAAAGCTATATCAGAGTATTGTGGGAGAAATCAAAATATGGTTTAGAAGAAGATTCATAATTTGTTTGTAGTCTATGGAAGAAACTTGGAAGCTTGTGGTGTGTTTGAGAGTGGTATTTTGGTGCATGAATTAGTGAGCAATTTTCCTCCATCGCATCATTTTTTTGTTTCATATTATATGTGCAGAACGATGGAGTTGTTGGGTTGATGATGTTAAGTGAATTGAGAACCTAGTATGAAACATTTATGAAACACCGTTCCCATGGACGAAGTGGTGGAGGCTTTAGAATAGATACTGATTTGGCAGATTCCGTAGTAGGAAGATATTTTTCCCTGCTGCTAATTTTTCTTACGGATATATTGTTCTTTGTTTTGATAATTTCATTTATTCATTAACACATTAAGTTCACCCCATAACATCATATCATTATTCATATTTACATCATTATTCAGCGCCATGTGCAACTATGTAGAAAAACAATATCATGGTCATCAATATAGTGGTACATAAAGAAACAATAAAAAAAACATTAGACACAGAGACATTAGCATTGTTCGGAGACCAACGAAAAACCCACTATGGGGAAACCCTTTCAAATTATTCTTCTTATTAGATCGTCATCAAATGATTTAGAAAAAGAGAGTAAAATGATCCATATGTTCATCTGTGAAATTATTCAACAAAACAATTACAACATCCATGGAATGAACCCAACAATGCTTATACTCAAAACCTTAATTCAAAAACCTATAATTAACTATTATTGTCTACGCTAAACTTCACAACACAACGGTCACAAAGTGGAACCTTCAGAAGAATGATATTTCATCTTTTAGGTCTCGATCGCATGGAAGAGGTGCTTATTGGGTCTCCTTTTTGATGCCTTTAATACCCCATACTGTCCTCTATTTTGACCAAATTTACCTCAAACCTATTCATCACTTACCTATTTTCTTCAAGATCATGACGTTTAGCATCCTTGTTTATCTATGAGGTTATTCATATTTAAATCATGGTTTTTATGATTTCTTGTTAGTAGAGATAGAATAATTGGTTCTTTATATTCTCTAATTATTTTGATTGACTCAAATAGAGTTTAATACTCAGTTCCTATTTGGATGGTACCAATATTATCCATCTGATACCAACCCTCTTCTTCCAGTAACTATGTTCATATAGTACATATGCTTGTCTGGTACCTGCATTCGTTTGTGCTAACTATGTTCATCAAGTACCAGACCTGAATTTTTAGCTTTTGATGGTTTGAGTCAGCTACTTCTGATGAGACCAAGGGAACTAATGGTCAAATCATCATCTTTTTATGGAAAATCAATATACGCTTCATCCTCATGCACTGCGTGTCATGAGGATGAAGCCAAATATGTGAAGGAAAGTGATGTGATGGATTGATTGTAATATTTACACAATGATTTGACAATATATTTAAGCTTTGTATGTAACTACCATTATGCTATAAGAGAAGGGTTGTATATAGTAGGTGATATACAAAGAGTTAGACAATATTGTTATGCTCAAGATTTAACTTAGAAAATAAATTTATAACCCTTTTTCGAAATCATTGGCATGAGCTACACTTGATAAGTTTGTTGTGTTAATAGAGCCTTTAGTTCCATAGTTCTCTCAAATTTCCTTGTTAGCTTGGCAAGATCCCACTGAAGCCATCAAGGTAAGTTTTGATTATAATTATTGTGAATATAGCTTGGTTTGTGTGTGAAGATGACTCAGCTTTATGATTTGATTTCAAAACATTTGATGTGATTTCAGTTCTGTTCTATGCGAGTAATATATTGGAGAGTGTGTGATATAAGTATGGAGTTGTTATTTTTTAAGTAAGGATTCATTAGTTTTGTGAATGAAAACTTTATTTCTTAGGTTGTATGTTTAATTGTTCATTTATATTTTGAAGAACATGAAAGTTGAGTTAAGAGATCTCACCATTCACCTGCATGTGATGTTAAGTGAAGACTCTTGTTATACCTAACATTTCCTGAATAACAATTCACAGATTCCTTAAGAACTAGTTAAATTATGTAGTAGAAGAAAAACGACATTGGTGAAGGGCGAAAAATGTCACCGTAAGCTCATTGGTGATGGTCAAAAGATCCTTCATCACCAAAAATTGAATGTCACCAAAGGTGGCGTCACCAAAAGTATACGTATTGTAGTGAAATTCAAATTTCATCACCAATGATATTTATAATGACAGATAGCAACCGTCACCATCTCATATGGGAAATGGTGACAGACCATAGCCTTTGTGACCAAAATCTAAACGTCACTAAAGGTGGCATCACCAAAAGTATAGGTGTTGTAGTGACCTTCAATGTTTATCACTAGTAATGATATATAATGATGGATAACGACTGCCACCATTTCAAATGATCAATGGTGATGAACCATAGCCTCCGTCACCAAAAACTGAATGTCACCAAAGGTGGCATCGCCAAAAGTATAGGTGTTATTGTTACATTCAATTCTCGTCACAAATATTGATTATAATGACGGATAGTAACTGTCACCATTTCATAAGAACGATAATGATTTACTGTGATGGATATTTCATGGCCATCACTATTTGTTTCAACATATATGGTGATGCTCATTGACCATCACCAAAACCCACATTTTCAAAAGTATAGGTGTTGTGGGGACATTCAGGGTCTGTCACAAATAATGACTATAATGATAGAAAACGACCATCACCATTTCATATCAACAACAATGATTTCTAGTCATGGACCTTTGAGGGCCATAATTATTGATGCGTATATATGGTGGCATTCATTGACCATCACAATTTCATATTTTGGTGAGGGTCGAAAAATGTCTCCAAAGCTCATTGGTGATAGTCAGAAGAGCCTCTGTCACCAAAAAGTGATCATCGCCATTCCATATGGATGTTAGGGCATGATGGATTCGAACCACCAACCTCCTGTTTGTAATGTAGGTGCTCTTCCATTGAGCTAGCACCTTTTAAAGAATTATACTTCTAAAAATTATACCTTTAAACATCATAAATTGTAAATTCTACAACTTTCAATAAATTAAAGTCTCTGCAATATTTTACTAAACAAGCAAAACAACATCGAAGCTTCATGTCCCTACCTAATGGTCATGAAAGCTCTAAAAGGTGGCTGGGGGAAAATAATTATGTATAAGAGAATCAATATGTTCAGTTGAATACTCAATTATAAGTGAAACTCTGAAAACATTTATAATCTATAAATGAACTATAACTAGCAAATGCACCAAAGAAATATGTAAATTGATGAAGAAAGATGCAATATGTTATAGGTGGAGTGAATGAAAAATCTCAATGTTGTTCTTGTTTGGTGTTTATATATCTGAATGATATCAAAAAATTTAGTGCAGATGTAACACGGATCTCTAGAAACCATGAACGACATATGATACAAAAATTATATATATATATATATATATATATATATATATATATATATATATATATATATATATATATATATATATATATCCCCCTTAAATAAATGAACATGCAATTTCAAATTTCCCAAGTCTGCGCTCAAAACATGACAGCAAACAATAAATAAAATAAATTGATATGGACATAAAGCAATATATTTGCATTCATTCTACAGTTTCTTTTGTTTATTTGAATTTTATTTGCGACATTCTTTATCTCACAAGGAATAAAAATCAGCACTAGTGTTAAATTCATGCAACACAGACTTTGGAGATCCCACTGACATCTACATTTTTGTTTCCATGCGTGAAAACCATGGAGATCCACGTCGATAGTAGAACAAGATGTGTGTCTGTTGCTCAAGAACACATTCCTTATTAACCATTACTACGTGACAGAAACCAAAGGGGCAACACAATATCAGCGTACACAAAATCCCCTACCGAAATATAATCATTACTTGCTAAGAATTCTGAAAGATGTTCTTAATTAATAAACTTTGTATTTGGAAATTTTGTTTCTTTAGATTTAAAAAGTACTTCATTGTACAATGCTTCTTGCTATTTATCGAGGAAATTATATCATATCATATGTCAAATGGTAGAAATCTATAGTAACTAAAGTAAAAAGACAAATTTTCTCAAGAAAATAGAATTAGAAAAGAGCTTTGAAAACTATATGTTTGTCATCAAAGCTTTAATTTGTTTAGCAACAAACTAGTTGGAATTTAAAACCAAAATCATTCATAGGAAATGAACAGGACAATGGCCAAAGTCGTTTTCATAAAAATAAAGCTAGAGTCACTATTTCCATTGCAAATAACTTAAATTTGGGCAGTGGTATAATAGTTAGATCTTAATTCCAAGGATAGCGCATCACTACGATCATTTTTTTCCACAATCTATTGTGTCTCTAGATCCATATCATATTGCTTGTTATTCTCAAGTCCTACCTTCCAAGTGTTGATTTTTGGATCACCCTTTAAAACACAATTCTACCACTCCATTTTTTTTTGTTTTTTCAAGAGAATTGGTAAGACCTTCAATCCTCTGGTTTACACCAATCAATAACCATCTATCAATGATATAAGGAATAACAAATACACAACAAAGGAGAAAGATTCACTTGTTGTATCCCTATGTTCTAGGAATCATCTCACCTTATGGGTGAAAAGAGATCACCCTGAAAAATAATATCCACGTGGAATTTACAAAACTTTTTTAAATCAATCTCCATGTGAACCAATCAAAGTATGGACATCCTTTTAATCAATAAAATCTTTGACTTAAAATAAAAGTTCCCTAGAATTGAATGTTATATCAACCATGTCAACTAACTAGCATCGGGTGAGAAATACAATCTATGCATATTGTATTAGCAAAATAATTGATTTGATAAAGCTCAAAATTTAACGTATGACTTAGAACTAAGACATAAGGTTTCCCTTTCAACGATGGAAACACAAGGGAGAACTAGGTCAAAATTCATGGAAATGAATGAATGAAAGTGTGTGACAAGGAGTGTCAATGAGTTCTAGGTGTGCTAAGGAGGGAGTGACATGGTATGTTAGGTAGCATTAAGTCATGTCAGAGTGAGAGGGTGACATGTGGCCAAGATGTGTTAGGTTCCATGCTTTGCCAACATGTGCTAGGAAGTGTTAGGGAGCGCCAAGGAAAAACAAGGGATCGCTAGGTCAAATTAATGCATACAAATGAATGAATGAGAGATTGTGACAGAAGTTTTAGTGAGTTACAGGTACGTTAAGGAGGGAGTGACAATGTATTCTAGGAAGTTCTAAGGCATTCTAGACGTTGGGGAAACATGCTAAGATGTTCCAAGTGTTAGGGTGTGCCAATGCATGCTAGGGAGTGTTATGTAATGTCAAGGAAACACAAGGGAGAACTAGTTTCAAATGTATGGAAATGAATGAATAAGAGTGGGTGACAAGGAGTGTCAATGAGTTCTAGGTGTGCTAAGGAGGGAGTGACAAGGTATGCTAGGTAGTGCCAATGAATGTTAGAGTTCCAGGGAAACATGCCAAGATGTCCCAGGTGCTAAAGTGTGCCAATGTGTGCTAGGGAGTGTTACGGAGTTCCACAAAAACACAAGGGAGAACTAGTTCAAAATGCATGGAAATGAACAAATAAGAGTGTGTGATAGGGAGTGTTAGTGAGTTCCAAGTGTGTTAAGGAGGGAGTGACAAGGTTATAAGCTAGGTAGTAATAAGGCATGCTAGAGTTCCAGTGCATGTCATGGAGTGTTGGGGTGTGCTAGAGAGTTCCAAAGCATGCCAAGGAATGCATGGGATGCTAACATGTGACACATAGTTCCAAGGGATTGTTAGACATGCTAGGTGTTATGGCATGTTAGGACGGAAACTATGTTGTTTAGTCATTTTATGGCCATGGTTGGACATCAACCTTGACTTGGTAACTTGTTAAGTGGAATGAGTTGATACTGGACATGAGTATCCTAATATGAGTTATAGGCGGTTCTTAGGTGAAGAAGGCATAGTCTAGTCCGTTGGAAATAATAATGAGAGGGGGGGTGAATTAGTATCATCAAATAAATAACTTTTAATTTCCCAAAAGGATTTGTATATGCTACTTCTGTGAAGTGAACTAGCGTGTACGTGATACTGTGATTAGTGAAACCAGCGTATACCTAAATAACTTGTGAAGTTAATTTATCATCTAATTATCTATAACCAGTGCATTAGTAACTTACTAAACTGTGCAGTAAAAATAGAATTAACCATCACACATAAGAAACACACATGAACACCAAGACTTATGGTGGAAACCCAATGTGGCTGAAAACCACCCGTTGTTTTCATCTCTGTCTTATTTTAATAATAAGAAAATTTGTTTACAATATTCTACTACTGTAGACTCATACCAATACGTAGGTACCCACCTACAGAAGTCTACAGCCTTCTTATTTTCTAGCTTCTACTGGAAGAGAGCTACAACCCCCTAGCTCTTGTACTAGCCAATGTGTTTACTAGTACATCGGCGCCAACCTATAGAAGGCTACAACCTGCTCTCTTCCTCTAGGGACCACGTTTTAGAAATTTTCAGACTGGATGGTCCTGGTACACATGATGGCTTTGCTTCATCAAATTTTCATACTGGACCCATCAAAAACTTTTAAGCTCAAACTGCATAAACCAACAATTAGTTAATCTGAAAAATCAGATCACTGTCACTAGATCACTGTGTTGAACCTAAAAACCTGCATCATCATTCAGAACTAGCTTCAACCTCAGAAATCATGCATCAGAATGTATACGCTACTTTACTAAACCCAACCTACATGTATATGCTTCTTCCTTTTATTAAACCTGTGTATAGCTTCAAAACTACTGAAACATAAACTTTTGAATCAAGTTTGTAGCAACCAGTAATCTACTATCAATTTGCAGAGCCTTACATAGGAGGTAGCAGAGATCACCCTTCTCACTTATACAATCAATCAATTAGATATCAAACTCCTTATGCATTCAGTTTTACATTGAGATCTAAGAAGACTTCACAGATAGCAGTAAAACAACATAACTAATCAAATAGATTAGTCATCTCTTAACACATGCTTTTTCTTTTTCATACGCTACTTGGAAGAGCTGAACCAGTGTGTATACACAACGTCACCAAAGTGAACTACCATACAGATCTGCAAATATTAAATCATAACTTTGCTGTGATTTTGGACTTCAGACAAATCTAGATCATGACATTCAATGAATAAAATAGGTGTACAGAATTAGATCTAGCCCAAACAATATTATATCATTAAATGATAAGTTATTTCAGATCTCATGATCTTGATCCAACATTGAATTCAAGGTGCACAAAATATTACATATTGAATCACCAAGATATCCCCTGCAACATAAAATATACTTCAGGTAGAAGTATTCCTTAGAAACCGTTTTCACTTGCACTCCTTGGCCTAATGATATTCTCCTGCTTATATAGTTTTATGCATTTCTTAATATCTTGGACCAAAACCACTTAGGAACAATACCTTGGATCAAATACCTCAAACCAATACCTCAGACTAAATACCTCAGACAAAATACCTCGGACCAAATACCTTGGACCAAAACCTTGATTTTCCAACCTGTACGTGCTTTTCCTCTTGTCATAGTACGTGTATACATATACGCTTTTTTTGTTCTGTGAACCAGTGTGAATACGTCATTTTGACTAAGTGAATCTACGTATACTTCTTCAACTACTTTACATCAAGCTTTTCCTTGACCTTCTTTATTTTGATCAGTAGACCTTAGTTCCATCTTCCTGTTCTTCTCTACCACTACCCTCTTACCTCTGAATATTCTTGTTTTACTATGAGTTTCTTTTTATCAAAACTAAATTGACTTGTGAGTGAGTTGCCATCAAGGATAACACTTGTATCATAATGCCAACAATCACCCACTTTGGACTTGATGGAAACCATGATGGTGTTGATTACTGCAAGTTGTAGAAACTATTAGAGATAACATGCAACACCAAAATAATCTCCCCCTTTAACATCAATGGCAAATGGCGGACCAAGCAACTTTCCTCCTTTGATATACATTATGCTATCCATACTCCCCCTAAGTACATTCCAAGTCTCGAGAGATATGCTTCAAAGTAATAACATGACTCTATAATTCATCTAAGTGAGCATGGCCTCCTTATGACCAATGACTCATACATACATCAATCACCCAACCAAGTGGGGATACACCACATTTAACTCATCCACCCAATCAAGTGGGGATACACGAATTGTTTATACATGACATAAATACAACAATTATTACATCATCCATCCCATGAAAAGTGGGGATAAAAATTACATCATATTTCCAATAGGACTCATTGAAATATAGATCATGATAGAAGAAGTCATATCACACCCTAAAGTTTTACATGACTTATGCAACAAATGGTATAAGTATGTAAATCTATATCTAAACTCAACAACCATGATGCCAATAATGCTGAATGTGTTTGAAGGATAATGCTCCCCTTGAACTTGTGCTACTTCTACATTGTCAAAAAGTCATTCATCAAGACATATTTGTCAGTCAGATAAAAATCAATGAACAAAGCATATCGTCAGACTGTAATCATCAATATCAGACAGAGAACCCATATCATAGTATGACCCATTGTTTTTCTGTTAGAAAAATATATACGCTCCTTCATCCACAGAAACCCACATGTATACGTGACCATACTTCGTGAAACCCGCATATAATAAACTTCCTTTGAAAAACTGGATTTAATAGCAAGATGATGTAGCAACTACTCCCAGCTTTTGTCTGAGATATTCACATGTTTCTTTGGGAAGCAGTTTTGTGAATATATTAGCAACCTATTCTTTGGAGGGAACATACTCTATTTTAACCTTTTTTTCAAGCACTTGTTCTCCTAGAAAATGGTACTTAATGGGTATGTTATTGGCCTTGGAGTGCATGATAGAATTTTTCAAAATACTGATGGCACTTGTATTATCACATAGAATGGAGATGGGTGGAGTACATGTGATCTAAATTTATTTCAATGTTTGTATCATCCAAAGTAGTTGTGTTCAACAAGATGCAATAGCCACATATTCTGCTTCAACTGTAGATAAGGCAATCAAACTTTCTTTCTTGCTAAACCATGACACTAACTGAGAACCCATATAGAATGCAGCTCCATTAGTGCTCTTTTGATCATCAACATTTCCTGCCCGATCTGCATCTGTATATGCGTGAAGAGTAAGATTTGTATCTTTAGGATACCATAGTCCAAACTCTTGAGTTCCTTAAAGATATATGAAAATTCTTTTTGCTACCTAGAAATGTGATTCCTTTTGATTTTCTTGGAACCTTCCAACAATTCTAACTACATGCACGATATCGAGTCTGGTACCCGTTAGATATAGTAAACTTCCAATAATATACCTATAAGTTGGTTGGTTTACTCCTGGTCATTCATCGTTATAAATGAGACTTCATCTTATCACCATTGGAGTACATATTGGTTTAGAATATTCCATTCTGTATTTCTTCAAGATGTGCTTCAGATATTTGGTTTGTGAAAGAAAGATTCCATCTTTAGTTTGTTTTACTGGTAGACCAAGAAAATAAGTAAGTTCACCAAGTAAGGACATTTAAAATTCTTGCTGCATTACTGGAGCAAAATTCTGACTCATGGATTCTTCATTGCTACCAAAGACGATGTCATCAACATAAACAACAATAATTAGCAGTTTGCCATTTTCAACCTTTGTGTATAAATTGTTATCTGTAAAACCTTTTGTGAAACCTTGTTGATGTAGGTATTTGTCAAGGTGGTAATACCAAGCACTTGGAGCCTATTAAGACCATAGAGAGCCTATTTAAGCTTGCATATTAGTTTTGCATCATTTCCAAAAATGAATTCTTATGGATGTTCAATATAAACCTCTTCTTCAAAGTCTCCATTAAGGAAGTTTTATTTTACATCCATTTGATACAATTTGAATTTTCAAAAGCTAGAAAGAGTAAGAAAAAACCTTATGCCTTCAAGTCTGGCAACAGGTGCAAAATTTTCTTCAAAATATATACCTACTTGTTGAGCATACCCTTTACAAACAAGTCTGGCCATGTTTCTAATAACTTCTCCATTTTCATTTAGCTTGTTCTTACATATCCATTTTGTTCATGTAGAATTTTTGTCATGAGTTCTAGAAACTAACTTCCAGGTATCATTCTTTTCAATTTGGTCAAGTTCTTCATCAAGAATTAGCTTGAGGTCCCTGTAAGAGTTCTTCTTATCTGTACACTAGCCCCCTTTTCTCCTAGAATTTGAGAGTCTGGATGATTCTTCTGAACATACTTGGATGCAATCTTTTTTATGACTATTGTATCTTCTTTTGCTGCTTCATTGGTTTCTTCTTCTATATAATTTTGATTTCAGGCGGGAAATAATTCCCCAACTTCCTCACTTTCATATTCTTTTGTTGGTTTCATTTGTTCTAGATTTCTGCATGCTTCATGTGTAAATGCTTTCAATTTTTCTTGCCAACCTGAATGCCTGCTCCAATGAATTAGGTTCCCAAAGATGAACCTCATGTTCAACATTATCCTTTAAAGTCCCTATGAAGACATCAATCCTTTGCTTCTCTGGAATATAATTTCCCCTTATATTCAATTTTTTAAAGTCCTCAATGTTCTCTGCCATTGAACCCTTTTGCTCCAGATTTATCAATTGGCTAAAGAAGGTGTTAGCCTTTGTATCCTCATAATGTACTATCATTTCTTCCGTGAAAATTGACCAAGTGACAAGTGCTTTATGAGAAAAAAGCCATTTATACCATAAAATTGATTTGGTTCTAAATATAAAGATGTAATATGTACCTTTTGTAACAATTGAACCAATTCTAGAACAAAATATTCCTCCATCTGTAGTATCCAATTTATTGGATCCTTACCACCAAACATCCACATATTGCCTTTTCTTGATTTTAGGAGCTTGATATTGAAACGACTGTACCTCGATAATTTCAGATATCCAAGTTCTGAAATTGCATCCTACAGTAGCCCTCTGAGTCCTCTTTTTAACCCCGCAAGTCTAGTCAGAATTTGATTCTCCAAGAAAGAGTTATGCTCAATATCCTAGGATGACTGGATTATATAATGTTTCAGTACAGTGAACTTGTATGATGTGCCATGTGTCACTGTTTTGACCTTAGGATCTGAAACATATACATAGAAAACTATAGTCTTTCCTTATTCTTCAACGTCTTACGAAATTTTGATTTGTTGCTTAGAGAGAAAGTTACAACTATTTTCCCAAGGTCACCTGTTTAGAATGTAATTCAAGAGTCTAGAAAAATGCTAACTCCCTCAGATTATATCTCCAAAAATATAGTGAGGAAATATCTGAGATTCGGACATGAGCTTCACCAACATTTCTCCTCAAATGGGGTTTAATTTCAGAATCTGAACCGTTGTAGAAAAAATATTATAGTGAAAATTCCACGATGACCTGTATGAGATTAAATTTTGGAGCTTGAAAAAAACCTAACTTCCTCAAGTCCTATCACTGCAAATATAGCAATAGAAGATTTGAAATTCGGACCCAAGGTTCCAAACAATCTCTTCTCAAATGGGTTTCTTTGTTAGCTTCAGAAACTTCCTAGTGAAAGGGTTGTAGCGAAAATTCCACGATCACCTGTTTGTAGTAGCAAAACCCTAGAATCCAAAGCTCTAATACCAAATGTTATGAAACTAGCTCATAAAAAAAAAAAAAAAGATATATCAACACCTTAGAATTTAGCCTCTTCGAGGGGAAAACCTCCTTTACATTACGCAAATGAATAATTCTTGGATGATACAAATGACAAGGCCTCCTTTCTATGTATACGAGTCTAAGGGGTTATAGTATAATCAGATCCAACATAACAATAATAATGTAAGCGAACAATAATAACAATAGTGGTCTTTTATGGGGCACAATAATAACAATATGGGGACTACATTCTCACAACAATATAATAAATGGGGTTGTACTAATAATAATAAGGGTTACACTAGTATTATAGGGACCTAAAAATCACACATTTGACGGACACTCAACATATTTTCCTTTAAACCATCTACATACATAACATTTCCAGCTTTAACCCTTTCTTTCGACAAAGCAAAGCCTTTACCTTTAATGACAGTACAGTGTCATTTCCAAATCAGACATTCTTTTCATTTTCTAAAGTATTATAAGAATGCAATTTCTCTTTATCACTTTTCATGTGTTTGGAGCATCCGTTTTCAATGTACCATTGATTTTCTTGTCCTTCTACATACAGAGCAATGCAACATCTTTCTGATTCAGATTCCTTTCTTCTCCATATCTCGAGATTTAATGGTGTTTCCACCTTTTGAAGTGTTCACCGAAATTTTCTCCTACATTAAAATTCTTCATGACCAAAGTTGTTACAAATTGAACATTCTATTTCATTTTCAAGGGGAGAAGAGTTATTATAGGAACTTTTCTTGATTCCTGTCACACTCCTTTGTTTTCGTGCTTCTCTAGTCATGATGGTTTTGTAAGCAACACATTGAGCAATCTTGTGCTGAAAGTTATGACATGAAAAACATTTCCCATCAAAGAAAATTTTGCGTTCATCTTCTCTTTTGGTATTGTTTACCTGTTGATTTCAGCTTTTACTGATATTCATCCTTGGAGTAAATTGAGTATGATTTTCCTAATGAGTAATTTTAGACTTTTGTTCATGATTGACATATTGTTCACTGGTCTTTGTTGCATCAAGATAACTTCTAGTGGAGGTTGGCGGCTTTTGTGATTGAGATGAATCTTTAGTATATCCAAGCCCTGTCTTTAAAAGAGGAGAATGTTGAACATTGGTGATTTCATTTAAAGTTTCTAATCCTTTACCAAATCTAAGATTAATATATTTTGTCTTCTCAAGATATTTTCTTAGACCAACAATTTCACAATCTAGATTTTCATTGTGTTTTTCTCTTTCAGTAAGTTGGTGTGTTAAAGTATCTATGATCATATTATTTTCTTCTACACAGATTTTGAGTTTAATGATTTCTTTAATGGATCCAAAAAATCATCACTGTCATAAGCCAGGAGTAGTCTATAATCTTATTTAGTTTCATCTTCATCACTATTAGATAAACCATCACAATCTTCATGTATATAGTAACTCCTTCTATTCACAACATGTTTTCTATTTCCTTTTGCATATTCATTCCCGTTTTCATATTTATCTTCATGAGGACATCTGGTAGCATAGTGATCGACGTATCTACCACAAGAAAAGCATTTGAGGGTAACTTACCTCTGAATCTTTCGGAACCCCGTTGAAGCTTCTTGATAAAATTTACTTCATCTTCTTCTTAAAAAATGTGTCCTAATTCATTGGGCTATTCCTCTTCTTTTCCCTTTGTTGATGCTTTAAATGCAACTTCTATCATATCCGATGGAACTCCTTTTCTCATTTCGAAGGTAGTTAGGATTCCATGAAGTTGCGTCACAGTGACAATCTGAAGATCCTGTTTTTCTTCTCTGTAAGACACTTTTGACTCAAATTTAGAAGAGAAAGATCTCAAAATTTTCTCAACTAAGGTAACTTCCTTTATCTCTTTACCCATATTCTTCATACAATTATCAATCTCATCTATACGTAAGAATTAACTAGAAACACTCTCATCACTATGCATCCTAAGAGTTTCATACTGAATTCTGAGAGTTTGAAGCTTAACACGTTTTACCTGAGAGTCTCCTTTTTAGCTCTGAATGATTTTGTCGCATATCTCTTTGGCTATTTTGAGTTTCATGACTTTGACAAATTCTAATTTTGAGAGACTTCCCAATAACGTATTGATAACTTTGGCATTGGTTTCGTATAACTTCTTACCTGCAGAGTCTGTAGGAATTGCTGCTGGAAATTGATATCCTCCTTCCACAATTTCCCAAACATCAGCTCCAAGTGATTGTAGATAGTCTTTGGTTCTTATTTTCCAATATACTAAGCTTCTCCCATTGAAGATTGATGATATGATGGATCCCATGCCTTCATGATTATTCATCCTGTAATATCTTCCTTCAAGCGATCAAGATTCTTATAAAGGACCTACTCTGATACCAATTGTTTGAAATAATAATTAGGGGAGGGTGAATCATTGTTATCAGATCAATAATTTTTAATTTCCCAAATAGATTTGTATATGCTACTTCTGTGAATTAAAATAGCGTGTACACGATACTCTGATTACTGAAACCAGCATATACCCAAAGAACTTGTGATTTAGTTAATTTATCATGTGGTTATCTATAACCAGTGCATCAATAACTTATTAAATGGTGTAGTAAAAACAAAATGAACCATCACACATAACAAACACACATGAAAACCAAGATTTAAGGTGGAAACCCAATGTGGTTGAAAACCACCTACTACTGTCGTCTCTATATTCTTTTAATAATAAGAAAATCTATTTACAATCTTATATTGGTGCAGAATCATACCAGTACACAAGTACCCACCTATAGAAGGCTACAACCTTCTCTCATTTTTCAGCTTCTACTGGAAGGGGACTGCAACCCCCTAGCTCTTCTACTAGCCAATGTGTATACTAGTACATAGGCATTAACCTATAGAAGTCTATGACCTTATCTCTTCCTCCAGGGACCACATTTCATAAATTTTCAGACTAGATGCTCCTATTACACATGATGTCTTTGTTTCATCAAATTTTCATATTGGACCCATCAGAAACTTTTAAACACAAACTACATCAACCAACAATCAGTTAATCAGAATAATCTGATCACTGTCAATAGATCACTTTTTTGAATCTAGAAACCTACATCATCATTCATAAGCAGCCTCAACCTCAAAAATCATGCATCATAATGTATATGCTACTTGACTGAACCCAACTTGTGTGTATATGCTTCTTCCTTTAATTAAACATGTGTACACCTTCAAAACTACTGAAACATAAAACTTCTAAATCAAGTCTATACCAACCAAAAATCTATTGTTAATTTATAGAGCCTTACATAGGAAGTAGTAGAAATCACTCTTGTCACTTATATAATCAATCAATCAGATATCGAACTCCTTATGCATTCAATTTTACATTCAGATCTAAGAAAACTTCATTGACAGACAACAGTAAAACAACAAAAATAATCAAATGGATGAGTCATCTCTGAACAAAATACTTTTTCTTTTGCATATGCTAGTTGCAAGAGCTGAACCAGTGTGTACACCAAACTTCACCAAAGTGAACGAGTGTACATAATTGAAAATATTAACTCATAACTTCACTGGTATTTCGGACTTCTGAAAAACCCAGATCATGACATTCAAAGAATAAAACATGTGTACCCAATTAGATCTAGCCCAACCAATATCAGATCATTCAATGATAAGTCATTTCAAATCTCATGATCCTAATCCAACACTGAATTCAAGGTGCACAAAACGATTTATATCAAATCACCAAGATAGCTCCTACAACATAAAACATACTTCAGATAGAAGTATTCCTTAGAAACCCTTTTCACTAGAACTCCTTAGCCTAATGAGCTTCTCCTCCTTATATAGTTTTAGGCCTTTATTAATACCTTGGACGAAAACCACTTAGAACTAAGACCTTCGACCAAATACCTCGGACCAAATACGTCGGAACAAAACATTGATTTTCCAACCTATACATGCTTTTCATCTTGTGATAGTGCGTGTATATGTATACGCTCGTCTTTTCTATGAACCAGCATGTATATGTCGTTTTGATTAAGTGAACCTACATATACTTCTTAAACTACTTTACATCAACCTTTTCCTTCACCTTCTTTATTTTGATTAATAGACATTAGTTCCATCTTTTCGTTCTTTTGTTGGCATTATGATACAAGTGTTGACCTTGATGGCAACTCACTTACACATCAATTCAGTTTTGATAAAAGGAAACTCATAATACAACAATAATATTTAGAGGTAACAGGGCAATGGTACATAATAACAGGAAGATGGAACTAAGGTCTACTAACCAGAATAAAGAAGGTGAAGGAAAAGTTTGATGTAAAACAAGTTAAGAACTATATGCAAGTTCACTTAGTCAAAACGGTGTATACATGCTAATTCACAGAACAAAAAGAGCGTATACATATACATGCACAATCACAAGAGGAAAATCACATACATGTTGGAAAATCAAGGTTTTAGTCCAAGGTATTTGGTTCGAGGTATTGGTCCGAGGTATTTGGTCCAAGGTATTGGTCCTAAGTGGTTTTGGTCCAAGGTATTAAGAAATGCCTAAAACTATATAATAAGGAGAAGATCATTAGGTCAGGGAGTGTAAGTGAAAAGGGTTTCTAAGGAATACTTCTATCCGAAGTATATTTTATGTTGCAGGGGTTATCTTGGTGATTTGATCTGAAATATTTTGTGCACCTTGAATTCAATGTTGGATCAGGATCATGAGATTTGAAATGACTTACCATTGAATGATCTAATATTGGTTGAGCTAGATCTAATTGTGTACACATGGTTTATTCTTTGAATATCATGATTTTGGTTTGTCTAAAGTGCGGAATAGCAGCTAAGTTATGAGTTAATATTTGCAGATTTGTACAGTGGTTTGCTTTGGTGAGGTTGCGTATACACACTGGTTTTGCCCTTCCAAGTAGCATATGCAAAAGAAAAAGTATGTTGTTCATATATGACTAATATATTTGATTAATTGTGTTGTTTTATTGTTGTTTGTCAGTGAAGTCTTCTTAGATCTGAATGTAAAACTGAATGCATAAGGAGATTGATATCTAATTTATTGATTGTATAAGTGAGAATGGTGATCTCTGATTCTACCTATGTAAGGCTCTGTAAATTGATAGTAGATTGCTGGTTTGTATAAACTTGATTCAAAAGTATTATGTTTTAGTATTTTTGAATGTATACGCATGTTTAATTAAAGCAAGAAGCATATACATGCATGTTGGGTTCAGTAAAGTAGCGTATACATATTGATGCATGATTTTTGAGGTTGCAACTAGTTTTGAATGATGATACAGGTTCTGGGTTCAGCACAGTCATTTGGTGACAGTGATATGATTGTTCAGACTAACTAATTGTTGGTTGATGCAGTTTTAGTTTTAAACTTTCTGATGGGTCGAATATGAGAATTTGATTCATCGCCCCTCTTAGGATTATTTCAAACAATTCGTATCAGAGCAAGTCCTTCAGAAGAAGCTTGATCTCTTGAAGGAAGATCTTGCAATATGAATAATCACAAAGGCATGGGATCCATCATACCACCAATATTCAATGAGAGAAACTTAGTATATTGGAAAATAAGAACCAGAGCCTATCTACAATCACTTGGAGATGATGTTTTCGAAATTGTGTAAGGAGCATATCAATTTCGCACAACAATTCCTACATACTCTACATGTAAGAATTTGTACGAAACCAATCCCAAATCTATCAATACGTTATTGGGAAGACTGTCAAAGTCATGCAGCACAAAATAACCAAGGAGATATGGGACAAAATCATTCAGAGCTATGAAGGAGACTCTTAGGTAAAACGTGCTAATCTTCAAACTCTCAGAATTCAGTATGAAGCTTATAAGATGCATAGTGATGAGAGTGTTGCTAGATACTTCTTACGTATAGATGATATTTTTAATTGTATGAAGAATCTGGGTGAAGAGATAAAGGAAGTTACTTTAGCTGAAAAATTTTTGAGATCTTTGTCTTCTAAATTAGAGTCAAAAGTGTCTGCCATAGAAGAAAAACAGGATCTTCAGACTATCACTGTGACTCAACTTCATGGAATCCTAACTGCCTTTGAAATGAGAAAAGGATGTCCATCAGATATGAGAGAAGCCACATTTAAAGAATCGGTAGAGGGAAAATAAAATGAAGAGCCCAATAAATCAGGACACATTTCAGAAGAACATGATGAGGTGAATTTTGTTAAGAAGCTTCAATGTGGTTTTAGAAGATTTAGAGGTAAGCTATCTTTGAAATGCTTTGCTTGTGGTAGAGTCAGTCCCTATGTTGCCAAATATCCTCATAAAGGTAAATATGAAAAAGGGAAGGAATATGCAAAACAAAATATAAAATAGGTTGTGAATAGAAGGAGTTACTATATGCATGAAGATAGTTATGCTTTATCTATTAGTGATGAAGATGAAAATGAGAAAGATTATACAATACTCATGGCTTATGACAATGATGATTTTTTCGATGCATTAGAAGAGGAACACCTTCTTGAAGAGATGACTAAACTCAAAATATATGTAGAAGAAAAGAATATGATCGTAGATACTTTGACACAACAATTAGTTGAAAGAGAAAAACACGATTAAAATTTAGAATGTGAAATTGTGGGTCTAAGAAAAGATCTTAAGAACACAAAATCTCTTAATCTTAGATTTGCTAAATGATCAGAAATGTTAAATGAAATCATCAATGTTGAGCGTTCTCCTATGATTAATATAGGTCTTGGATATATTGAAGATTCATGTCTATCACAAAAGTCGTCAACCTCCACCAGAAGCTATCTTGATGTAGCAAAGACTAGTGAACAATATGGAAATCCTCAACAAAAGTCTAAAATTACTCATCAGGTAAATCATACTCAATTTACTCGAACGATGAATATTAGTAGAAGCCAAAATCAACAGGTAAACAATACCAAAATATACTATGATTGCAAAAATTTCTTTAATGGGCAATGTTTTTCATGTCAAAACTTTGGGCACAAGGCTACTCAATGTGTTTCTTACAAAACCATCATGACTAGAGAAGCATGAAATCGAAGAAGTGTGACAGGAATCTAGAAAAGTTCCTATATTAACTTTTCTCCTCTTGAAAATGTAATAGAATGTTTGATTTGTAACAACTTTGGTCATGAAGAATTTGAATGCAAGATCAAAGTTCGGCAAACACTTCAAAAGGGGCAAACACCATTAAATCTGAAGATATGGAGAGGAAATGAATCTCAATCAGAAAAATGTGGCATAGCTCTGTATGCAGAAGGACAATAAAATCAGTGGTACATTGACAACACTGCTCCAAGCACATGACAGGTGATAAAGAGAAACTGCACCCATATAATGCTTTAGAAAAGGAAAAGAATGTCTCATTTGGAAATGGCACATGCATTGCATTAAAGGTAAAGGCTTTGTTTTCTTGAAAGAAAAGGATAAAGCCATAAATGTCATGTATGTATATGGTTTAAAGCATAATCTATTGAGTATCAGGGAAATGTGTGATCAAGGAAATGAAGTGGTATTTGGATCAAACAGATGTGTGGTTTGTGAGCTTGATACAGGAAAGGTCGTGATGAAAGGAACACAAACTCCAAAAAACTTATACATACTCAAAGGAGACAACAACAATGCTATCTAGGAAAAACAGATGAAAACTAGCTATGGCATAGAAGATTGGGACATCTAAGCTTTTCCCAAATAAGAAAAGCATGCAGGTTCAAAGCAATACGTGATCTTCTAGACATCATCGTCCCATAGAATACCATATGCAAGGCATGTCAAATAAATAAGCAAAGCAAAGTTCACTTCAGTGAAAAGGAAGGATCAGCAAGTAAGCCTCTTGAACTCATCCATACTAGTTTATGTGGTCCAACAAGGAAAAAGTCACCTCATGTTAAAGAATACTTTATTTTATTTATTGATAATTTTTCCAGGATGTGTTGGATAGGTCTACTAAAGCATAAAGATGAAGCATTTGAAAATTTTAAAGCCTTTAAAGCTTTAGTTGAAAATAAATTAGATCAAAAACTAAAATGTCTCAGATCTGATCGAGGGGGAGAATTCACATCAGATGAATTCTTTGACTTTTTTGAACAACATGGAATAAAGAGGCAATTCTCCATCTCAAGAAATCCTCGGGAAAATGGTGTGCTGGAAAGAATGAATAGAATAGTTCAACAAATGGCTTGAGCAGTGCTTGATGAATCTAGAACTCTCGCAACCTTCTGGGGTGAGGCTGCATTTACTGTTGTGACTATTCTCAACAAAGCACATGTTCGGATAAATAACAATCAAAGTCCATATGAACTTTGGTATTGTAAGAATCCTATTGTAAAACACTTTAGAGTGTTTGGAAGAAGATATTTAATCAAAACGACTGATGAAAAACTTGGTAAGTTTTAACCCAGACCAGACTAAGGAATTCTTCTTAGTTATTCATCCAGAAGTAAAGGATACAAATGTTATAATAAAAGACTTCAGAAAATATTTGAAAGCATTGATGTTGTAATTGATGAAGCATGCAGAAATCCAGAACAAATGAAACCAACAAAGGAATATGACAGTGAGGAAGTTTGGGAATGATTTCCCGCCTCAAATCAAAATGACATAGAAGAATAAACCAATGAAACACCAGAAGAAGATACCACAGACAGAGAAAAGACTCCATCTAGGTATGTTTTGAAAAATCATCCAGAATCTCAAATTCTAAGAGAAAAGGGGGCTGGCATACAAACAAGAAGAACTCTTACAGGGACCTCCAGCTACCTAGCATTACTATCCTCCACCGAACCTCAGAATGTAAATGAAGTCTACAAAGATGAATGTTGGTTCAAGACCATGGATGAAGAACTTGACCAAATTGAAAAGAATGATACTTGGGAGTTAGTTTCTAGACCTCATGATAAAAATGTTATAGGAACAAAGTGGATATTTAAGAACAAGATGAATAAAAATGGAGATGTTATTAGAAACAAGGCCAGACTTGTTTGTAAAGGATATTCTCAACAAGAAGGTATATATTTTGAAGAAACTTTTGCACCTATTGCCAGGCTTGAAGCCATAAGGATGTTTCTTGCTCTTTCTAGTTTTCAAAAATTCAGAGTACATCAAATGGATGTAAAATCAGCCTTCCTTAATGGGGACTTAGAAGAAGAGGTTTATATTGAACAGCCAGAAAGATTCATTCTTCAAAATGATGTAAAACTTGTATGCAAGCTTAAAAATCCTCTCTATGGTCTGAAACAAGCTCCAAGGGCTTGGTATTACCGCCTTGACAAATACCTACAAGAATAAGGTTTCACAAAAGGTTTTGCAGATACCAATTTATACACAAAGGTTGAAAATGACAAATTGTTAATTATTGTTGTTTATATCGATGATATCATCTTTGGTGGAAATGAAGAATCCATGAGTCATCATTTTTCTTCAGTAATGCAGCAAGAATTGGAAATGTCCTTACTTGGTGAACTTACTTATTTTCTTGGTCTACAACTATAGCAAATTAAAGATGGCATATTTCTTTCACAAACCAAATATCTCAAGCAGATCTTGAACAAATACAGAATGGAAGATTCTAGACTAGCATGTACTCCAATTGTAACAGGATGTAGTCTCAGTTCTAATGATGAATCCCTAGCAGTAATCCAACCAACTTACAGATCTATGATTGGAAGTTCGCTATATCTAATAGGTACCAGAACCGATATCATGCATGTAGTAGGAATTAATGGAAGGTTCCAAGCAAATCGAAAGGAATGACATCTCTAGCCAGTCAAAAGAATTTCCAAATATCTTCAAGGAACTCAGGACTTTGGACTATGGTATCTTGAATATACAAATATTACTCTTCATGCATATGCAGATGCAGATTGGGCATGAAATGTTGATGATCGAAAGAGCACTAGTCGAGCTGCATTCTATACGGGTTCTCGGTTAGTGTCATGGTTCAACAAGAAACAGAGTTCAAATGCCTTACCAACAACTGAAGAAAAATATGTGGTTGTTGCATCTTGTTGCACACAACTACTTTGGAGGATGCAAATATTGAAAGACATTCATAGCACATGTAATCCACCCATATCCATTCTATGTGATAATATAAGTGCCATCAGTATTTCGAAGAATCAAGTCATGCACTCCAAGACCAAGAACATACCCATTAAGTACCTTTTTCTATGAGAACAAGTTCTTGAAAAAAAGGTTAAACTGGAGTATGTCCCGTCCAAAGAACAGGTTGCTGATATATTCACTAAACTGCTTCCTAGAGAAACATTTGAATATCTCAGACAAAAGCTGGGAGTAGTTGTTGCATCATCTTGCTATTAAATCCAGTTTTTCAGAGGAAGTTTATTATACGGGGGTTTCATGAAGTATGGTCATGTATACAAGCAGGTTTATGTGGCTGAAGGAGCGTATATGTTTTTCTGATAGAAAAACAATGGGCTAGACTCTGATATGGGTGCTCTATTTCATATTGATGATTACAGTCAGACGATATTATTTGTTCATTGATTTTTATCTGACTGACAAAGATGCCTTTATGAATGATTTGTTGACAATGCATAGGTAGCACAGGTTCAGGGGGAGCATTAGCCTCCACATGCATTCATCATTGTTGGCATCATGGTTTTTGAGTTTAGTTACGGGTTTAGATACTTTTATCATTTGCTTCATAAGTCATGTAAAGATCTAGGGTGTGATATGACTTCTTCTGTCATGATCTATATTTCAATGAGTCGTATTGGACATATGATGTAATTTTTATCCCCATTTTGCATGGGATGGATGTTTTAATAATTGTTGTATTTATGTCATGTATAAACAATTGGTATATCCCCACTTGATTGGGTGGATGAGTTAAATGTGGTGTATCCCCACTTGGTTGGGTGATTGATGTATGTATGTGTCATTGGTCATAAGGAGGTCATACTCACTTCGTTTAGTTATAGAGTCATGTTATTAAATTGAATCATATCTCTACAGACTCAGCATGTACTCAGGGGGAGTATGGACAACATAATTTATATCAGAGGGGGAAAGTTTCTTGGTCCGCCCTTTTCCCTTGATTTAAAAGGGAGAGAGTATTTTTGTGTTGCATGTTATCTCTAACATTTTCTACAGCTTACAATAATCAACACCATCATGGTTTCTATCAAGTTCAAAGGGGGGCATTGTTGGCATTATGATACAAGTGTTGTCCTTGATGGAAAATCACTCACAGGTCAATTTAGTTTTGACAAAAGGAAACTCACAATACACCAGGAATATTCATAGGTAACAGGGCAGTGGTACAGAAGAAAAGGAAGGTGGAACTAAGGTCTACTGATCAGAATAAAGAAGCTAAAGGAAAAGGTTGATGTAAAGAAGTTTAAGAAGTATACATGGGTTCACTTAGCCAAAACGGCGTATACACGTTGTGTCATACAACAAAAAGAGCATATAGGTATACACGCACTATCACATGAGGAAAAGTGCATATAGGTTGGGAAATCAAGGTTTTGGTCCAAGATATTTGGTTCGAGGTATTGGTCTGAGATATTTGGTCCAAGGTATTGGTCCTAGTTCATTTTGGTCCAAGGTATTAAGAAAGGCCTAAAACTATATAAGGAGGAGAAGATCATTAGGCCAAGGAGTGCAAGTGAGAAGGTTTGCTAAGGAATATTTCTATCTGAAGTATATTTTATGTTGTAGGGGCTATCTTGGTGATTTGATCTGAAATATTCTGTGCACCTTGAATTCAATGTTGGATTAGGATCATGAGATCTGAAATGACTTATCATTGAATGATCTGATATTGGTTGGGCTAGATCTAATTGTGTACACATGTTATATTCTTTGAATATCATGATCTGGGTTTGTCTAAAGTTCGGAATAGCAGTGAAGTTATGAGCTAATATTTGCAGATCTGTACACTGGTTCACTTTGGTGAAGTTGCATATACATGCTGGATCGACTCTTCCAAGTAATGTATGCAAATGAAAAAGTATGTTGTTCAAAGATGACTCATCTATTTGATTAGTTATGTTGTTTTACTGTTGTCTATCAATGAAGTCTTCTTAGATCTGAATGTAAAACTAAATGCACAAGGAGTTTGATATTTGATTGATTGATTGTATAAGTGAGAACGATCATCTCTGTTACTGCCTATGTGAGGCTCTATAAATTGAAAGTAGATTGTTGGTTGGTACAGACTTGATTTAGAAGTTTTATGTTTTAGTAGTTTTGAAGGTATATGAAGGTTTAATTAAAGGAAGAAGTGTATAGGGGAAGGTTGGGTTCACTACAATAGAATATACATTCGGATGCATGATTTTTGAGGTTGCAGTTCGTTCTAAATGATGATGCAAATTTTTGTGTTCAACATATTGGTCTGGTGATAGTGATCTGATTGTTCAGATTAACTAATTGTTGGTTGATGCAATTTGAGTTTAAAAGTTTTTGAAGGGTCTAGAATGAAAATTTAATGAAACAAATATATTGGGTGTGCTAGGAGCATGCAGTCTAAAAATTTATGAAACATCATCCCTGGAGGAAGAGAGAAGGTTGTAGCCTTTTGTATGCTGGTGCCTACGTACTAGTAAACATATTGGTTAGTACGAGAGCTAGGGGGTTGTAGCTCCCTTGCAGTAGAAGTTGGAAAACAAGAGAAGGTTGTAGCCTTTTGCATGTGGGTACCTGCATACTAGTATGAGTCTACACCAATACAAGACTGTATATAGATTTTCTTATTATTAAAAGAAGATAGAGATGGCAGCAGTAGGTGGTTTTTACCCACATTGGGTTTCCACCTTAAATCTTGGTGTTTGTGTGTGTTTCTTATGTGTGATGGTTCATTTTGTTTTTACTGCACTATTTAATAAGTTGCTGATGCACTGGTTATATATGATCACACGATAAATTAACTAAATCACAAGTTCTATGGGTATACATTGGTTTCACTAATCACAGTAGTGTGTACATGCTAATTCACTTCACATAAGTAGCACATACAAATCTATTTGGGAAATTAAAAATTATTGATCTAATAACTATAACTTTGTCAAGTTGTTGTAGTCGACACTCGACTTGGTTGGGTTCCCAAGTCTCAAAAAATGTAAGTGTATGATAGCTAAGGAGTGTTAGTGCATGAAAAGGAAAGAAAAGGCATGCTAATAGATGGTAGAAAGTGACAATGCATGTTGAGGAGTGTTAGGAAATCACAAGGGAGAACAAGGTGAAAATTCATGGAAACAATCAAATAAGATTGTGTGCTAAGGAGTGTTAGTGAATTCTAGTTGTCCTAAGGATGAAGTGTTCTAGGATAAGTTCAAAATAGGAGTTGTAAGAGGCAATCTTATGGCTGCGATAAGGCTTGGAAAAAATCGTTTTAGATAAAGGGAGACTTTGGGTTGGGTACAACATTATTTTTCCAATGACTTGGTTAGGTTACGAAGTCATAAAAAGGTAAGGCTATCTATGAGGGCGTGACAACTAGGGAGTGCCAAGGTGTTCTAGGGAATGCCAGGAAGTACTAACACATGATAAACAATTCCAAGGAATTTTAGTCATGCCAAGTGCTAACACATGTTGAGATGTTCCAGGCACCAACAGATGCTAGTGAGTGTTCGGGCCATGTGTTAGGGAAACATAAAGGAGCACTAGTTTCAAATGCATGGAAATGAATGAATAAGGGTCTCGTAGAGAGTGTTAGCGAGTACTAGCTGTGCTTGGTGTTAGGGAGTGGTAGGATGTGCTAATGAGTGTCAAAGCACACCAAGGAATGCAGGGGACGCTAAGACATGCCACATAGTGCCGAGGGATTGTCATATATGCCTAGTGTTATGGCATGTCAAGATTTAAACTATGTTTCTCAGTTGTTTTGCAACCACGGTTGGATGTGAGCCTTGTATTCGTAACATGTTAGGTGGTGTGAGTTGAGATTCAACATGAGTATCCTAAGAGGAGTTACAAGAAGTTCTTAGGTGAAAAAGGCATAGTCTAGTTGTAGTAACTGGAACTTGGTCAATTTTTTTATAGTCGAGGTGGGATTTGGTTGCGTTCCCATGTTGCAAAAAGGTAACAGTAGTTGTGAGGGCATGATAGCTAAGGAGTTTCAAGGTGTGCTAAGGAATGAAAAGGCATGCTAACACATGCTAGATAGTGTGAATGCATGTTGAGGAGTGTTGGGGAGTGTCAGTGCATCACAGACGAGAACTATGTCAAAATGCATGGAAACGAACACGTAAGAGTATGTGTAAGGGAGTGTCAGTAAATTCGAAGTATCCAAAGGATGAAGTCTGTTAAGTGTGTTAGGAGAATTTTAGAATAGGACTTGTAGGAGGCAAGCCTACGATTGTGAAAAGGGGGTGGAAAAACCATTTTCAGACAAAGAGAGACATTGGGCTAGGCACAAAATTATTTTTTCAATGACTTGGTTTGTTTCCCAAGTCAAAAAAGAGGTACAACTATCTATAAGGGCATAACAACTAGAGAGCGCCAAGGTGTGCCGAGACTTTGTTGGGTTCCCAAGTCCATTCAGGAATTCATTCAAAGTCAAAGTTCAAACAACTAACATGTACCCTAAAAATATTCAGATTTGAAAAGGAGATAACCCAAATATGTAGACCATATATCTCACATTTATATATCCTAATTTCCAAACATTGAAATGACACTTTTTATTATACTATTGTGAATATAACCCAAAATGCTAGAAAAGAATATTGATGGCTACTTTTTGTTAAAAATATCAACTAGGGCCAAATTCCACTTTGAACATCTCCTTTGGGGAATATAATTGTTCCATTAAATTCCTCTCTTTGAGAGGACCAAAAACAATCTAAAGATCTTCAAATTTGGATAAGTAGAAGTGGAATTTTGAATTTATGTTTCTCTCATGTAAATTACTTAGGTTGGCCTCAACTATATGTCGGCTTAAGAAAATCAAAAGTCACGTTCCCTCAACTCCATTGAATTGTATATACATAGGAGCATTCTCTCTCATTCGGGACACATCAATCAAAAGAAAAAGATATCTTTGTGGTAGTGAAGATTAAGGATGATAAATTTTGGTTATTATTGGGACTGATTTGGTTAGGGGTTTGTCATAACAGGTTAGGTTTTGGAAGTAGTGCTTCTCTATGGTTAAGGAAAATCTTATATATGGGTTGTGACTTGTTCTGTATGGGACTCATTGAATTACTGTGTGGGTTATTGATGGCAATATGAACAATAACCAGAATTTATCCTCCTTAATCTTTGCTGCCACAAAGGTATATTTTTCTTTTGATTGATGTGTCTCAAATGATATAGAATAATCTGTTATATATACAATTTAGTGGAGTTGATGGGAAGTGACTTTTTATCTTCTTAAGCCAACATACAGTTGACGCCGACCTAAATAATTTACATGAGAGAAACATAAATTCAAAATTCCACTTCTACTTATCCAAATTTGACAATCTTTAGATCGATTTTGGTCCTCATGAAAAGAGGAATTCAATGCCACAATTATATTCCCTAAATGAGCTATTAAATATGTAATTTGGCCCTATTGGCCATTTCTAACAAAAATAACCATCAATGTTTCTTTCTAGCATTTTGGGCTAAATTCACAATAGTATGCTAAAATGTGTCATTTTAATGTCTGGAAATGAGGATATATAAATGTGAGATATATAGTCTACATATTTGGGTATATACTTTTCAAATATGAGCTCTTTTAGGATAAATTTTAATTGTTTGAAATTTGAACTTTGAATAAATTCCTGAATGGACTTCGTAAACACTTGGTTGGGTTCCCAAGTCCTAAAAAACGTAAGCATAGCTGTGAGGGCATGATAATTAAGGAGTGTCGAGGTGTGCCAAGGAATGAAAATGCATGCTAACACATGCCAGATAGTTTCAATGCATGCTGAGGAGTGTTAGGGAGTTCCAAAACATGAGAATGGAGAACTAGGTCAAATGCATGGAAATGGACAAATAAGAGTGTGTGCCAAGGAGTGTCAATTGATTCCTGTAGGAATTTACAGGGTAAGTTCCTCAGAAACAACACCAAAGGACACCACTCACAAACAGATCACAGATCAATACACTAGTACCTTTGACGTGGTTAAAACCCTCAAAGAGGGAAACAGTCCACGGCTTGAGCCAACGCGTCCACTTCAGGCAATTTATTAATAAAAGAATGAAAATTTACATAAGCTTCTCTCATGAACGGTTAAACTACAAATGACCCTCCATGCTCTTTAAATAGAGATCGTGGACCAATTGGGTGTTAAGCCACGGATCAAGTGTCGGTAATACCGAGGAGAGAATGAACCATCATATCACTACATATCGTGACCATTGGATTGTAAGTTACAAAATGTACATAGTAAAGAAGCACACTTTACCTAACTCTACACTAGACCAAATTATACTTAACTATTTCCTATGTGTCGGAATATCCTAACATCCCCCCTTAAGAATAACTTGGGATAGGATTGAAGGATTTACAAATATGAAACAATAGGAGAAGGAAGGAGGCACTAGAGCCTATCCCCCCTTAGTGACAACTCCCTGAACTCCAACCATAAATCGAAGTTTAGTAAACATCGCCTCTTTGAGAGCCTTTGTAAAGATGTTTGCAACTTGATCATCTGTTGAACAATATTACACTTCAAGAACATGGTCGTGAATGAGCTTTCTGATGAAGTGCATGTGGAGTTCAATGTATTTGTTGCGCTGATGTTGGACTGGATCTTTGCATAGTTGAATGGCACTTTGATTATCACACCAAATTGTAGTCGGATGTTGCTGCTGAAAGCCAAACTCTGAGAGGATCTAACGAAGCCACAAGGCTTCCTTACTAGCTTCTACGGCACCACGATACTCTGCTTCTACTGAAGAAAGAGAAATGGCACCTTGTTTCTTGCAAGCCCATGTAATAGGTCATGAACCATGAGTTAACACATAACCTGCAGTAGACATCCGATCATCAGGGTCACCAGCCCAATCGGAATCAATGAAACCAACCAATAGAGGAGATTCTTCGACACTGTAATGGATCCCAAACTGAACTGTACCTCGAACATAATGAAGTATTATTTTAGCTTCTTTCCAATGACTTTCACGTGGGTTTTGCATAAACCGAGCAACATGGCCAATAGCAAAGGAAAGGTCAGGACGAGTATGGGTTAGATACAAAAGTTTTCCTACAAGTTGACGGTATAAGGTAGCATCAAATTCAAGAGTAGTACAAGTGACTGAAATTTTGACTCCAGACTGAAAGGGAGAACGTGTTGGCTTACAGTCTTCCATGTGAAAATGGCATAGAATATCATAGGCATACTTGGATTGGGAAAGGGAAATACATTCCTTGGATTGCAAGACTTGAAGACCAAGAAAATAATGTAAGTGTCCTAAGTCTGTCATTTCTAACTTCCTTTTAAGGCTAGACTTCACATGGTTTATAAGGTTGGGATCACTACCAGTCAGGATAAGATCATCAACATAAAGAACAAGAATGATAAGAGACTTGCCCACTTTCTTAGTGTAGACAGTATTGTCAGAATGACACCTAGAAAAGCCATTTTCTAAAAGAAAGTTATCCATTTTGGCATACCAAGCTTGAGGAGCTTGCTTGAGACCATAAAGGGATTTCTTAAGCCAACATACAAGGCTGGAGTCTGTTTGTATAAAGCCAATAGGTTGTTCCATATAGATTTCTTCATGCAAGTCCCCATGTAAGAAGGCGGATTTAACATCCATTTGATGGACTTCCCATTTGAAAGAGGCAGCAAGGGAAAGAAAAAGGTGGATAGAGTTCATTTTGGCAACAGGGGAGAAGGTTTCAGTATAGTCAATGCCTTCAACTTGTGAAAAACTTTTAGCAACAAGACGAGCTTTATGTTTATCAACTTTCCCATCTGGTCCATACTGGGTTCTGTAAACCTGTTGGGTCCCTATAATACTAGTGATTACCTCATTACTATTGTATTTATACCCCTTATTTATATTGTTGTGCCCCTATTACCCCCATATTGTTATTTCTGTGCCCAATAGAATCCCTCTATTGTTATTGTTGTGGCTTTATATTATTATTATTAGGTTGGCTGGATTATATTGTGACTCCTTAGACTCCTATATATAGAAACGAGGTTTTGTCATTTGAATCATCCAAGAATTGTTCATTTATGTAATGTAAAGGAGGTTGCCCCCTCGAAGAGGCTAAATTTTAAGGCGTTGATCTATCTTTTCTATCTTTCCTTGAGCTGGTTTCTTAACATTTGGTATCATAGCTTTGGATTCTAGGCTTTCGCTGCTCCAAACAGGTCATCGTGGCAATTTTGCTATAAATTTTTTCTGAGCTTTTCGCGCGATAGTTTCGGAGATATGATCTGAGGAAGTTGGTCTTTTTGCAGACTCCTGAATTACATTCAAAACAGGTGACCTGGGGAAAATCATCATAACTTTCTCCCTGAGGATCGGATTGAAATTTCGTCAGAAGGTACAGAAAGCGGACGGACTGTAGTTTCTGGTATGCATTTTTCAGATCCATAGGTCGAAACAATGACTCGTGGCACGTCGTACAAGTTTGATCTACTGAACTAGTCTATAAGCATGTCACTGTGGGAGATTTCGCATAACTCTTCCTTGGAGAAACCCATTTGGGTCAGAATTATGGCATTTGAAAGAGGACTCAGAATGCTACTATAGGTCAAAATTTCAGAACTGAATGATCTGAAATTACAGAGATACATCAGATTCAATATCAGGCTTCTACAAAGTGAAAAAAGGTGTGTAGTTTTTTTTTTTTTTAATTTTTGTATAAGCTTGGTTTGACGGAATTCAAAGGGCATAGTAAAGCATTATTATCGGTAATTGATGCCCTGACGAAAGAAAATGCAAACACCTAGTAAGGAACCTGAAAGCTCTAGCATGACTCATGAACAAGAGGAAGAAATGCTACATGATATATCAAAATTACAAGAACAAGTGCAACAAATGTCACGCTCACAAAAGCTAACAGAAGCTAAGCTAAATTGCGTGGAATCTAAGATAAAGGGCATGGAAGCTAAGATGGATGATTCGAACACAGATTTGAAGAGAGACATGGCAGATTTGAAGATAGATTTGAAGATAGACATGGACGAATTGAAGATAAATATGAATAAGTTGCTACAAGAAATGGGCACTAAGGATGAAAGGGTACTAAAGGAAACTCATGATGAGAATAAAAGAAATATTAATCATGATTCCATAGATGCTAATGTTGGATCGAAGACTCACCATATTCCAAAAATCGATATGAGGAAGTTTGATGGCAAGGATCCTGCCACATGGATATTACAGATGGAGCAATTCTTCGATCTCAATAATGTGCAAAACACACAAAAGGTACGTATGGCAACTGTATATTTCGAACCAAATCAGTTTGTATGGTATCAATGGCTTTTCTCTCGTAAACAATTTATCACTTGGGCAATTTTTACGGAAGAATTGATAGCACATTATGAGGATACAAAAAGAAACACTTTTTTTAGCCAACTGATAAGTCTCAAACAAAAGGGTTCAGTAATGGAGCACATTGAGGAGTTGCAAAAATTGAACATAAGGGTAAAAGATATTCCAGAGGAGCATTTGATTGATGTGTTCATAGGGTCTTTAAAGGATAATATCCAACATGATGTTCGCCTTTGGGAACCTGATTCATTAGAGAAGGCATTGAGGTTAGCAAGAAAAATGGAAAGAAAAATTATGGCAACCAGGAAGCATACCACTCACAACTATAAAGATGGAAGTGTTGTTGCCCATAGTCTTCCACAACCTATAAGGTTGACACCACAACAATTGAAAGAAAAGAGAGCAAAAGGGCTTTGTTACAGTTGTGATAGCAAATACACTAAAGGTCATAAGTGTGCCGAGAAGAAATTATTCTACATAGATTGTGAAGAGGAAGAAGAAAAGGAGCAAGAAAGGTCGAAAGAAGAGGATATACCCCAAGAAGAAAGCCTAGATGAAGAAAAATTAAATCCGACCATATCTTGTAATGCATTGGCGAGAATTACCACTCCTCAAACCATAAAGATAGAAGGACAAATCAATAAGAAAAAGGTAATAATGTTGATTGATTCAGGAAGCATCCACAATTTTATTCATTGTAGGGTAGCAAAAGAATTGAATTGCTTCCTATATCCAGCACCAGAGTGTCAAGTGATGATTGCAAATGGAGGAACAATAAATTTCCCTGGAAGGTGCCATAATATCAAGCTATCCATGGGGGAATATGTATTGACTAGCCCAATGCTTTCCATTCCAATGGGAGGTGCTGATATTGTACTACGAGTCCAATGGCTACAATCCTTGGGTACAATAGCTTTTAATTTTCAAGAACTTTTCATCAAATTTTCTACGGAAGGAAAGGAAGTTGAATTAAGGGGCATTGCTGGGAAACAAGGAAAGATAATCAGCTCTAATGGTATGAAAAAGCTTCTAAAAAAGGAGCAAAGAGGTGTAATTGCACAATTATGTTCGCTAAATGTTCCACATCGGAGTCATCTATTTCTGCAGATCTCCAAAAAGTCCTGGACAATCATTCTAGGGTATTTGAGACTCCCAAAGGTCTCCCACCTATGCGTGATCATGATCATGCTATTCATCTGATTCCAGGAAGTGTTCCTCGAAACATCAGGCCGTACATATATCCCTATGTCCAAAAAAGTGAAATTGAATGTATGGTTGCAAAAATGCTCGAGGCTGGTATAATTCAACCGAGTCAAAGTTCTTTCTCTGCTCCAGTAGTATTGGTGCACAAGAAGAATGGATCATGGCGCATGTGTCCGTATTATAGGGAGCTCAACAAGCTCACTATTAAAGATAAGTTCCCCATTCCTCTCATTGATGAATTACTAGATGAATTGCATGGATCAATTTACTTCACCAAGTTGGATCTTTGTTCGGGATATCATCAAATCAGAATGAAGATTGAAGACATTCTGAAAATAGCATTTAGAACTCATGAGGGTCATTATGAATTTTTGGTCATGCCTTTTGGCTTTACCAATGCACCTTCAACATTTCAAGGTTTGATGAATTCAATTTTCAAACCATTCCTTAGAAAATTTGTGTTAGTATTTTTTGATGATATACTAATCTACAACAAGTCTTGGAAGGATCATGTTGAACATATTGATAGGGTGCTACAACTATTGGAGGAGAAACAATTATATGCAAAAAGATCCAAATGTTTCTTTGGAGTCCAGGAGGTGGAATATTTGGGTCATATTGTATCTCATGAAGGAGTTAAGGTAGACCCTAGCAAAATTAAAGCCATTAAGGAATGGAAAATCCCCACATCCATAAAGCATCTGCAAGGATTTCTTGGGTTGACAGGGTATTATCGCAAGTTTGTTAAGAATTATGGGAGAATAGCAGCACCTCTAACAACATTATTGAAGAAAGATGCATTTTCATGGACTCTGGAATAAACAAAGGCCTTTTAACATCTTAAAGAGGTAATGTGCCAAGCACCGGTCTTAGCTACACCGGACTTCAAAAAAACCTTTATTGTGGAATGTGGTGCTTCAGGAAATGGAATTGGTGTTGTTCTAATGCAAGATGAAATACCCATTGCTTTTGAAAGTCGTCCAATCAAGGGAAAGTTTTAAAGAAAAGCTATTTATGAGAAGGAAATGTTGGCAATACTCCATGCACTTAAGAAATGGCGACCCTACCTAATGGGAAGACACTTCAAGGTAAAAACGGATCATGATAGCCTTAAATACTTTTTAGAACAAAGATTATCCTCTGAAGAGCAACAAAAGTGGGTCACAAAGATGTTGGGTTATGACTTTGAAATCATCTACAAAAAAGGGAAGCAAAATGTGGTGGCAGATGCACTCTAAGGATGAGGATGTGGAAGCATTGTTGTGCGCCATTTCTATTATCCAACCATATTGGATAAATGAAGCAAGGGAGGAATGGAAGAATGACGAAGAAGTTTGGGCACTTATTCGAAAGCTACAACAAGATTCCAGTACGTCTGATACATTTAGCTGGAAAAATGATTCGTTATGGTACAAAGATCGCTTATACCTCTATAATAATTCCCAGCTAAAACAAAAGATCCTTATGGAATTGCACACTTCTCCCTTAGGAGGGCACTCAGGATTTTTAAAAACTTACCACAGGGTTAAGAAGGAATTTTTTTGGGATGGCCTTAAATCAGATATTCAAAAGTTTGTGGCGAAATATTTGGTTTGCCAACAAAATAAATTTGAAACAATTAAGACACCAAGTCTACTACAACCTTTATCCATTCCAAGCCAATGTTGGGAGGAGTTTTCAATGGATTTTATCACAGGTTTACCCAAGTCTGAGGGAAAAAGTGTCATCATGGTGGTAGTTGATAGACTTACCAAGTATGCACACTTTTGTGCATTATCACATCCATTTAAAGCTAGTACAGTTTCTACTACATTTATGGAAACAATTCAAAAGCTACATGGAAACCCAAAGATTATTGTAAGTGACAGAGATCCCATTTTCACTGGAAATGTTTGGACATAATTATTTTCTTGTCACGGTACTCAGTTAGCTCATAGCGCGTCTTATCATCCTCAATCTGATGGGCAAACTGAGATAGCAAACAAATGTTTGTAAGGATATCTTCGTTGCTTTGTATCTGATAAACATGCACAATGGGTCAAATGGTTGCCTTCGGATGAATGGTGGTACAACACTTCCTTCCATACAGCAACAAAAATGACCCCATTTATGGCACTTTATGGGTATCAACCACCATCCATCACATCATATTTAAGAGAAAATTCTAAGGTTCAGGCAGTGGAACATTACATCGAACTTCAACAGCAAGTCCTCCAACTCCTAGAGGATAACCTCGTGTTGGCACAAAATAGAATGAAACAACAGGCAAATCAACATCGCAGTGAAAGAAGTTTTTATGTAGGTGATTGGGTATTCCTACGGCTACAACCATATAAGCAAATGTCCCTAAAGCAAGCTAATAAGGATAATAAATTATCACCAAAGTATTATGGTCCGTACAAGGTGTTGCAAAAGATTGGTACTATGGCATACAAATTGGAGCTTCCTGCAGCTTCTCGATTGCACCCAATTTTCCATGTTTCATGTTTAAAGAAGGTTATAGGTGACAAGATCCCAGTTCAAACAATATTGCCAGAACTTAACGAGGAAGGAAGAATTATATTGGAACTGGAAGCAGTCATAGAAACAAGAACTCGACAGCTACGAAATCAATCAATTTCAGAGTATCTTATCAAGTGGAAGAACTTATCCGTTGAAGGTTCCACATGGGAGGATGAGAATTTTATGCAGAAATATCAAGAACTACTCAAGCGTTGAGGACAACACTTTTTTGAAGGAGAGGGGCATGTTGGGTCCCTATAATACTAGTGATTACCCCATTACTATTGTAGTTATACCCCTTATTTATATTTTTGTGCCCCTATTACCCCCATATTGTTATTTCTGTCCCCCATAGGATCCCTCTATTGTTATTTTTGTAGCTTTATATTATTATTATTAGGTCGGCTGGATTATATTGTGACTCCTTAGACTCATATATATAGAAAGGAGGTTTTGTCATTTGAATCATCCAAGAATTTTTCATTTATGTAATGTAAAGGAGGTTGCCCCCTCGAAGAGGTTGAATTCTAAGGTGTTGATCTATCTTTTCTATCCTTTATTGAGCTGGTTTCTTAACAAAACCCATTTGCATCTAACAATTTTTCGTCCCTTTTGTAGAGGAACAAGATACCATGTATCATTTGCTAATAATGAATGATATTCTTCATTCATAGCTACTTCCCAATCTGGATGGCCTGAAGCAACTGCAAAGGTGTCGGGATCATAATTCACTGAAGCTTGAGCTAGTAAAGAAGAGGCTCTATCAAACTGAGAACGTGTATGTCACTGATTTGTAGGATCACCGGCAAGATCACCTGCTGCATCCCGAGTAGCACGGAGCCATTTTGGAATCTGAGGAGCTAAAGGAGGATCCTGAGAAGGTGGGAGAGGATTTGCATCCTCGCTTTCATCATCTGAAGAAGAAATATTTTCAAAAGTAGAAGAGATAGGAAGAGGTGGCACATCCGCCGAACTAGTCTTGTAGGCCGATATATGTTCAGTTAACTTTACATCTCTTCTAATGATAACATTCTTGGACTTAAGTGGAATAAGTCTATATCCTTTGACATCTTCAGAATATCCAAAAAAAATACATTTTTCACTCTTAGGTTCTAAAGCTTTATGTTTCTCATCTAGAATATGGGCCCATGCTTCACTTCCAAAAACACGAAAGTGACTTACATCTGGTTTAATTGAGCTCCATGCTTCTTCTGGAGTGATATTGTTTAAAACCTTAGTAGGAGTGCGATTTATTATGTAATTTGCACAGTTAATTGCTTCTGCCCAATAATTAAGAGTAAGTCCTTTGGATTGAAGCATACAATTAGCCATTTCCTTTAAGGTGTGATTCTTCCTTTCAGCTACACCATTTTGTTGTGGAGTATATGGAATAGTATGTTGCATTTGAATTCCATTGTGAGTGCAAAAGTTGATGAATTTGTTGTTAACATATTCTCCGACATTATCAGATCTTAGCTTAATAATTTGATGTCTAGATTTTTTTTCAACAAAGGCCTTAAAGGCCAAGAACATGTTAAATACTTCACTCTTGAGTTTTAAGAAGTATACCCAAGTGCATCTGGAGAAATCATCAATGAAAGTTAAGAAATAATTGTAGCCAGAGAATGAAACAACTGGAAGTGGACCACATAAATCACTATGCATGAGCTGTAAAGGGGCTGAGACATGCCAAGAGGCACGTTTTTCAAAACTGTCCCGATGATATTTTCCGAGTACACATCCGGAACAAACACCATCTCTGCAAGATACCATTGGAAGACCTGTCACCATATTTTCTTTACATAGATTCTGAAGAGATCGATAGTTTAAGTGACTAAATCGCTTATGCCAAAGTTTGCTCACTTCATCATTATGAGCAAAAAATACGGAGGGAAGATTTGATGACCCAAAGTTGTGAAACTTATACAACCTTGTAGAATCATCAGCAATGCCAGTAGCTAAAATCTATCTAGGATCTCTTACGTCCTTAATTACAACATTGTGAGGTGAAAATTCAACGATTTTACCTTCACCTGAATGAGTTATCTGATATACATATGGAAGGTTGCAGGATAAGGTTGGAACACATGGTACATCATTAAACTGACCATTGTCTATATGAACAGTTCCAGTCCCTACAACACTAAGAGATCTATCATCGCCAACATATATATTTTTGGTGTTACAATCATTTAAAGAAGAAAACATGGCTTTGTTTTTGGCCATGTGATAAGAAGCTCCAGAATCAATGAGCCACTCATGAGAATGAGAAGAAGAAGATACATTTAGTGCATAGCCAGATCGAGATGCTTGACAACCACATGCGGAAAGTGCCATTCCTGAAGATGAAGAGTGCTCCAAATGGATGTTATGCTTCTCCATTGCTACTTCCAAGGCTTCCATCTTCTTAAAGCATTTGGATTCTAAGTGGCCATATCGATTACAAAAGTTGCAATGTCTATCAGTCTTCTTCCCTTTGTTTTTATTTGTCTTATCATTTTGTTGAAATGATTTTTCATTTTGAGGCTAAGATTCCTTAGGACCCTTGTTTGGTTTAGGACCATTCCTTTTAGGATACAACTTCTTAGGAATCTTTGGATTTGGTTGCTGCTGGGCGGCTAACACTTTCTTAGAAGAGTTTCCAAGATTAAGAACACCAAGGTGTAAGAGTTTTTCTTGTTCTCTTATGAAAGAATCACAAAAAGAATCGAAGGAAGGGGACTTGTAGTCTTGTCCTTGAGAAATGAAGGCTTCTCTTGTAGAGTGGAAGGTGGAGACAAACACAGAGTAGGCTGGTCCCAACTTAGTAAGAATGGAATAGATAAGGTTACTATCTTCTTTCTTAACCTTAACACCTTCCAAGAGAAGTCTAAGGGTCTTGAACTTGGACAAAAAATCTTCAATGCAAGAAAAATTATTGGGGTCCAATGTAAGAAACTCATTTTCAAGTTGATGGGCTCTAAGTTCATTTTTGATTCCAAAAACTTTAGTAATATGTTTCAATGCTTCATCAGGAGTATCAAGTTCTACAATATGGAATCTAAGATCTGGAGAAAAGGACATCCCTATCAACCCATGTGCTTGATCTTGCCTATTTTCCCATTTAGCTGCCTTATCTTCATCTTTCAATTTGGTTTCTTGGCCTGGGGCTATTCTGTAGAGACCTTTACTTCTAAGTAAATCCACAATGTAGGACCACCATTGGAAGTAGTTGGTGCTGTCAAGAATAACTTGGCATGGACTTTCCATTTTAATAGAAACTGAAGCTATAGATACTGAAACTAAGTGTTCCAATGGAAATATCTCAAAAAATTAGGCTGTTTCAAAAAAAATGGTTTTGAAAACGGCTTCCGGATGAAGAAGTTATGGCTTTTTGAAGAAAATTTGATGAAGATGTCGACGAAGTAAATCCTCCCACACAAAAAGGAGACTTGAGCTCAAGACCTCTACTCTCATAAATTAGCTTTGGACCAAGTGAGCTATACAAAAGGTTTGAGAGAGAGAGAGGGGGGGGGGGGGGGGGGGGGGGGGGGTTGAAGCTTTCGGTTGCGTGCTTGCTTTGAGAAAGCTCTTTTTCCCTACAAAACAAAAAACACAAAACCTAACACGGACATACAAAAAAAACAAACCTTGCTGCTCGAAGTTAGCTTTAGCCAGAAACTAAATATTTTCCTCAATGTTTCTGATTTTCCGAGATCACACTAAGGCGCAGCGGAAAAGAGCATACACATGAGAAAAATCCTCCTTAATGTTTCTGATTTGCCCAGATCACACAGAGTCGCGGGGCAAAGAGAATACGCAGAAATGAGAGGTATAGATCCGGTAATAAAAAGGGCTAAATAAACCGAAACCGAAATAAACAGAGAGAAAATAACTGTAAACTGCAAATAAACATTATATACCTCCAGATCTTAAAAATGACGTTAGGGCTACCGGAAACCTTTTCGCATGAAACGAAAGGGGTTCCTAACTGGAACAGATGCTCCCAACACATCAGAGTAGTCCTCTTGGCCTGAAAGTAGTCAGAAACAATAGATCTAGTAAACGGTGGTTGGATGCAGTTCTACCAGCTTCAGATTTGGATCACCAACCGACGCGACCCTCAAATAGCTCTGATACCATGTAGGAATTTACAGGGTAAGTTCCTTAGACAGAACACCAAAGGACACCACTCACAAACAGATCACAGATCAATACACCAGTACTTTTGACGTGGTTAAAACCCTCAAAGAGGGAAACAGTTCACGGCCTGAGCCAACGCGCCCACTTCAGGCAATTTATTAATAAAAGAATGAAAATTTACATAAGCTTCTCTCATGAACGGTTAACCTACAAATGACCCTCCATGCTCTTTAAATAGAGATCATGGACCAATCGGGTGTTAAGCCACGGATCAAGTGTCGGTAATACCGAGGAGAGAATGAACCGTTGGATCACTACATATCGTGACCGTCGGATTGTAAGTTACAAAATGTATGTAGTAAAGAAACACACTTTACCTAACTGTATACTAGACCAAGTTATACTTAACTATTTCCTATGTGTCAGAATATCCTAAAAATTCCAAGTGTCTCAAGGATAAAGTGTGTTAGGAGAAGGTCAAAATAATACTTTAAGGAGTAAATCCTATGTCTATAATAAAGGGTTGGACAAATCAATTTTAGGCAAAGGGAGAGGTTTGGTTGGGCACAATATTTGTGTTTCCAATGACTTGGTCGGGTTGCCAAGTCATAAAAAAAGTAAGGCTATCTACGAGGGAATGAAAGGTAGGGAGTACGAAGTTGTGTCTAGGAATGTCAGGAAGTACTAACACATGCTAGATGGTTCCGAGGTATTATAGTCGTTCCAATATGTGTGAGGTGCTAGGATTTTGCGTGAACGCATGCTAGGGAGTGTGGGGAAGAAGTGTCAAGGAAGCACAAGGGAGCACAAGTTTCAAATGCATGGAAATGAAGTGTTAGTGAGTTCGAGTTGTGCTAAGGAGGGAGTGCAAAGGTATGATAGGTATCTCCAAGGCATGCTAGACTGCTACGTAGGCATACCAAGATGTGTCAAGTGCTAAGGTGTGCCAATGCGTGCTAAGAAATGTTAGGGAGTACTAGGGAAACATAGGGGAGCACTAGGTAAAATTCCATGGAAATGAATGACTAAGAGTGCTAGGTCTCTCTCATTAATAAAATTGATAGAGCTTGATTATGTATTAAATAATTTAGTTCCTACCCACTCCAGTGGAACTTTATTTAAAGGAAATTTCCTAAATAATAAGCCTAATAGAGATGAATCATGTGCTGACTCATAAGAAAAATATATTCTTATGACTTGACGGAAATGATACACACTAATTAATTCTTAACAAATTTAATGACTATTATAACCACTATGACCTTGGACACATAATGAAAAAGACTCCACAAAAATGGACTTAAATTGTTATCTTTTGACAAAATATATAATAACAGGTACATAGTGTCATAAAAAACTCATTGGAATGATCAATCATGACGAACATTTTTTCACAATCACCAAAAATAACCACAAAGAACATTGGTGAGGGTCAATAAAGATTGTCACCGAAGAGATAATTAGTGATGGGCCTTTAACGACCCTCACCAAAAATGTCACCAAAGAGAGAATTAGTGACGGGCCTTTAACAACCCTCACCAAAAGTGTCATTGAAAATGGCTTTGGTGACAATCCATAAAGGACCATCACTATATACAAAAATTATTTTTTAAAGACCGTCACCATATGTGACATTGGTGATGGACCTTAAAGGTCCGTCACAGGCGTGAAGCGTCATAAAAAAATCATTGGAATGATCAATGATGACAAACATTTATTGACCGTCACCAAAAGTAATAAATAAGATCCTTTGTGACAGTCGATAAAAGATTATAACTAGCAGTGTCACTAAAGGGAGAATTATTGATGGGCCTTTAACGACCCTCACCAAAAGTGTCACCAAATAGAGAATTAATGATAGGCCTTTAACGACCCACACCAAAAGTGTCATTGAAAATGGCTTTGGTGACAAAAATTAAAGGACCATCACTATATACACTTACAACAATTCTTTTTTAAAGATCACCACCATCCGCAACAATTGTGATGGGCCTTAAAGGCCTGCCACGGGCATGACCCTTGCCAATGACCTTTTTTCTTATAGTTACGAATGATTTCTTTGCTTGAAATTTGAGTGCAGTGAGTTGATTTTAGTTCAGTGATTGAAACCAATTGCTATAGGAAAACAAATTTGAATCCATATTTTATTTCATGAGCCTATCAATGGACAAAGTCATTACCTAAGCAAGAACCTTTAGATCACATGTTTGTTGAGATTCTATTTATGAGTTTTTCTTTCTCATCTTTAAGTTGTGTGAGGATGTTAGATTGAAAATTTTAAAATGGAGTATTGGTTTTTAATCCTTCTTATCTAGGCTATACTCATCAGACATAGGAAATTATCTGTTATTGGCACATATAATACATCATCTCTACTAATTATGATTCACTGGTTGATAATTTAATTTGTGGTGATATATCATTCATATAATTGCCTGAATATTTTGGCACCATTGTTAGGGAGCTGAAAATGGTAATTGGTAATGATTTGTTTTTTTTATGGATTTTGATTGAAATTTAGGATGACCTAAGGGTGGAGAGAAGATAGTAGGACGAGAGGTAAGAACCTGCACATCCACTTTAGTGGGGTTGCTCCAAGTTAAGTTGTCCTCATTTTGGATAAGTAGTTAAAGTTTGATACTTTAAGTTCATGAGAAGGATTAGAGATAGGAAAGGTAGGTTTGCTTCATAAAAAATCCCATCAAAAATATACGGTCCCAAAATTGTTAACCCAACTAATTTTTCTGACAGTCATGCAAGGAAAAATTTAAAGGAGAAAAGTCTAGTGATAACAACAATGGGGACATCAGTGAAGCGGCTTGGAGCATAAACAAAGATAGTGGTAGAGGAAGTTCATAATATATTGGAAATCATACCTTGGAACATTGTAGACAACCCAGTGTCTGAAAGATAATATATGGAGAGAGACATCTTCTACTTCCACAAAATCCAAATTATGTGAAGAAAGAATAGAAGGATAAGGAGGAAGAGTAGACAATCCTGAAAAAAATGAACCAAAAACGTTTGGATTTCTAATTGTTGATATTACCAAGAATGCCACCATGAAGAACATTCATTTGTCATCGTTACCTCACTACAATGGTATGCCTTCGGAAAATCTTGATTCATTTCTATTAAAATTTGATATACTCTTTAGAATTTATAATTATAGACATAATTCTCAAAAATTAATTTTTTTTCCAGCCACCTTAAAAACTCGACATTGAGATGGTGCATGAGTCTAGGGGAAGACACTATTGCATCTTGGGATGATATGAAAGTACACTTTCTCCAGAAATACTATGATTACTGTAGGCCTAGGGATTCTAAGAATTACATCTTTAAAATGTAGTACTACGAAGAAGAAAGACTAGAAGACTACTTAGAAAGGTTAATTTAAAATTACCAAAAGACCAAGAAAGTTTCTCTCGACCTAGCCACAGTTAGAACCATTTTACTAAAAGGAGTAGGGAAAAACTGCATAGAATTACTTAATCTCATGAATTTTGGTGATGTTTATCAAAAAACATTTTCTGAAATTTCTAAATACTGTAAGAAACACTCTCATAGTCATGCTAAAGCTGGAAAAGTTTAATAGAACTTACAAGTCGAGTCGGGAAGCCCACCACAAGTGGTGTAACCATAATAGAACTGGAAAATATATTGGAAAATCTTAAAATTGATATCCTTAGTACAATTAATAACCGGCTAGGTAGCCTCAATAGTAAGAGGAAACCAGAAGAGGAAAGCACATATTTAGATATCATTTGTCCTCGTTGTAGGAAGAAGCATCCTAAAAAAGAATGCATTTTTAGTACCATAGGGCTCTGTGGAATTTGCATGACCGATCACCTAACTAATGAATTCCCTTCATTCCCTAGACTGGAATCCATTTGGAAACAGGTAATGGAATCACAACATCCACCTTATCCCACTACAATACCATGGAGCCCACAAAACCCCTCCATGTTCTAGGACCCTTTCATGCAATTTACACAACAATAGTTGGCCCCTCAAATGACTTACTCCCAATGCGGGACTCAATCATCATAAGGAAATTATTAGAAATAAGGTTGGGGGGATATCTATGTGAATATTCCTCCACAACCACTCTAAACAACTTCTTACCCAAACTACACACAATATCCTCCAATTATTTCTCAGTTATTTCAAGGGTTTAACCCAACCCTATTACCTTCAATTCCTCAACAACGGTTGCCTATGAACCCAAGTTCACAACAACCTAATTTTCCCATGAATCTAGGTCAACAACAATTTTCTATGAAACCAAGTCAACAACAACTTTCTCTCCCCATGAATCCGAGTCAACAAAAAATGCCACCAATGGAAATCCTCCTTGACCTAGTCAATTACCTGCATAGCCTATTCCAAACCCTAATAATAGGTTAGTGCAATGTGTAAAGAATATGGAGCTACAAACGTTCCCTACCTATGTGTTACATGGACTTTGCATCTACAGATAAACACATTTTCCCTAGGTGGGTGGCTACACCTAGAACAACAAAAAGAAAGTAGTTTAACATTTTTTATAAAACATAGATGAGACGGAGGAACTTACTTGTAGTCATTCGCTTCCTTGATCTCTTTTGAATCACTCCCGTCACACCCACTTGAACTAAATCTGCTAAAAAGGTACCTATATCAAGAGCAATAGAAACAAGAAACGATCAAAGAATACATGATCTATCTACTCTAAAAAAAATGGAATCGAAGACATTGAAACACATAATCATCACATATATGAACAATCATATGAGAAAAGGAATAAGCTCTTTATTAATGTAGAAGGAAGAGTATCACCCAATACAGTTTGATCTTTCCCCACTCCTCCAGCTTCAGTCCAACCCTCGCCACATCAAAAGCTCACTACTCTAGCAACATAACATTGCTTAACATAAACTCAACTCTCAAACCAATAGAATTTCCTTACAAATTTCAGATTCTAGCCCCTTGATCATTATGATGAGTGCTCAATTTATAGGAAATGGAGATGGCTTTGTCAAAAATGAGGGTATTGAATGGCTTTCCAATCTTGGAGTTAGTTTCCATGGAGCAACAAATGAGAGGATAGGATGTTAATATATCCTTAACCTATCCAATTTCGAGCTCATAGGAGGGGATAAGAGATGGGAACCTTCAAGAGTCATCTCGAATGAAGGAATATTCTGAAAAACCTATGAAACATTCACTCAATATCGCCTAGCGTAGGCTAAAGAGTGCTTAAGTGCACTGCATTCCGGGCCACAATGGGCCTATGTGCTCTGCAGCACCCTATCTCAAGGCATAGGTTGCATTGGTATCCTAGGGAAGCTCTTTAGGGGGGCTTCAAGGCATCAAAATTTCATAAAGGGAGGAATTCAATGAGTTGAATTCTCTAGGGCACGTAACAATTGAATTAGGGTTTGATGAGCCCTAAAGGTATTGATTTGAATGTTGGTAGTGATGTTCCAAAATAGACCTATAACAGCTGCTCCCTATAGCATGAAGTCAAAAAGGATAATGTCGAGTGATATTCTTTACGATGTGATGGAGAGGAACTGAAGCGGACAGTCACATGGATCAATTACAATACATAACATCATGATATTTTGGATTTTTTCATGAATTGTTGAGGGAAGGCATACCCATACTTAACATATAAAATTTCATTACATGTACGTAGATAGTTGTCTACAGATATAGACCCATGATGGGATGACCATTAGTGTAAATCCATCATATAGATGATTTAGTACTCTCCTTGAATCACAGCTCGAATGGATGAAACTAGATCTGAGGTCTTCTATCTCATCTAATCATTCACTCAAGTATGAGTCTAACCATGTGAATATGTGAACTGAAGTTGAACATGGGAAGAAAACATCTGATTACCAACCAATGATACCATCCATTAATAGACGAGAGAGAGATCACCAGTAATGATAATGATTCTCAAGGTACTACGGTACATTTTTCATGGTGTGAATACATTTTTTGATGTCGAACACCATACAAAGTCTTTTGGTCGAAGGTCAATGATGTAAACCTATCACCGGAAGCGAGAAACTTTCCATTGATGTATGCAAGCCCGAAGGTACTGAAAGGGTGTTTCTAGGTCAACTTATTGGACAATGTGGTGATGTCAACAAGAAGGGGCTTGTCACAGGAGGGCCTTGATGTATCCCACATCAACGACAAAAAATGAGTGCAATAATTTTGGAGACGGAATGTGACTGACGACACAAGGTTTAGGAATGGCTCTCATGAAAATGAAGGTTTATGAGTATTGCAAAGGATGAGTTTTACTGAGTGAATTATCTTGAACATGTCAGCGACACTGAATGAATTGGTAGCATTGACCCAAAACTAAAGTGATGGATGGTGTGATATACCATAAGTATGATAACCATCAAGCTAATAACCAAACCAAAATAGTCAAAGAGATGAAGTGAAAGTGTCACGTTCAAGAGCGACTTGCTAACTTAAAGTGATTTATCCATTTTCCCATTTTCGGCACTCATTGCTGACCAATACCTCTTTATTTTTTAACAAGCTTGAGGAGGATAACATATGCTTGTAGTATAATTCCACCCTTTGGGTGAATCCATCGCTATGTGATGTTTTAACGAGTCTAGCGATGGTGAAACTCGGTCTTGTCAAGATGGATAAGTTTGTCCATATTTGATGTTTTAATGAGTTTAACGACAATGAGAACTCAATCCTTTTCATGTTTAGAGAGTTTGAAAAGGGAAGAAAAGAAAACTCTAAAAGTTCTTTTTTGTAATTTTGTCTCTCAAGTCCGAAAAGGAGTAAAATAATACAAGAGAGAACCTCTTGACCATGTTCAATCAACGTATTCCTTTTTTTTAAGTAATCTATCTCATTCTTGAAAAGGGTTAAACTTATACTGAGTAGATGTCATTTCCAATCCATTTATGAGCTAAAAAGGACCAGCACCCGACAATATTTTCATGTTTCAAGAGTCTAAAAAGTGCTTAAAGAGGACTCCACTTAGAGGAATCAGTGGTGTCTAGGATAGCAACTGGTTCCGATGATGTTGGAACTTCTCAAAACATGTTGATTTATGAAAAGAGGCTGGCAAACAGGACCACTGATTGCAACTATTCCTCAAAAAGGTTAAAACAACCAAGTGAAAGCGTATGACCGGCCAAGAAGTTAGTGATGATGGAAGGAGAAAAACCAAGGCTCATCTGATGGAAGAGCCTGATAGAATGGAAATCACGAGGGTTAAAATGGACTTGGGTTCATTTTTACACAAGCTTGAACCATAGGGAACTATGCTTGGATTCAATTTCATGTTTATGCAAGCTTGAAATCAAAAACTATGCTTGGATTCAGTTTCATTTTTACACAAGCTAGAAATGAAGAACTATGCTTGAGATTGGTTTACATGCCCCCAGCATGATGACTCAATTCTAGGTTCATGCCCCCCAAGCTTCACTGCAATCACCTAAGTAGACTACTTGTGGCCATGAGGTGGATGGAATGAAGGTTCATATATGAGATCAAGTGAAAGACTCGACTGGGATTTTACGAGATCTAGTCAAAGACTCAAACTAGAACTTTTCTCTAGGGGACCTTGTTTCATTTTTTAATGAGCTTTACACAAGACAAGCAACTCTCCTCAAGGACCTGTTTGTAGGTTTTAACCCCATACACAAATTACCTTCATACGAATTCTAAAACATAGAAAATAAATAATGTGATAGCATAACACATTGAACACATATACATAGAAATTTTCCCATGGATCCCAAAATCAGGACTACCAGCTTGATTTTTCATTATGTTCCTTTCAATGTAAAAAGACATATTTATACATGCCATTGCATCCAATACCATGGATCAAAAACCATCACGTCCAAAACCATGGACTGAAAACCATTGCGTCCAAAATCATGTGCGAAAATCATGTACAAAACCATAGGTAGGTCTGCCCAACCTAACATAGGGTCTAAAACCAAAATCTTCTGGGGCACTGCCCTAGACCCCATAGAGTGGCGTTACCTGCACCCCTCAAACCCCTTGTGACTCCCCTTGCTATGCAATCGACGCAGCGAAGGGGGGATCCGCCCCTCTTCTAACCCCCTGATTAACTACATGGGCTAGTCATGGAAATAATATAACACAACCCAACATTGTTTCATTTTTTTAATGAGATTGACATGGTATAAGAAATATCCTCATATTCCTTGTTTCATTTTTTAACGAGCTTGACACAAGACAAGGGATTATGCTCATACCCTTTGTTTCATTTTTTAACGAGGTTGACACAAGACGAGGAGCTATCCTCATATTCCTTGATCACAACCCATAAGAGGTCATGACCTCCAAGACATTCTCATCAGATGGGAGAAAAATACTCTGGAAGGGATACGTAGCAAGGAATCCATTAGAGAGATCTCGTTGCAATTCCCCCAGTACATAGTGCAAAGCATCACAAAATTGATTGTCAGTTGATGTAGGCATGGAACGGGTTGCCACATAATTGACCCATGGCAGGGAAGATACCTTTGGGATAAAAGGACCATTTAGGGAAGATGGTTGATTGGAAGCCATATTTGGACCAGGAAATGAAAGCTTGTCAACAGTGACAATTATGCCTTCATGCGGGAAACACATCACTCAAAAGAGTGTTGAAACAATAGCTCCCATGTCATAAACAGAGTCACTCCCAAGAGGTAAATTATAATATAAAGGGCCTGGGACTACCATCACATTGAGATAAACATTTTTTCCTCCCAAAGTAATAAGAAATTGAGGAAGGATCCCTAATGGTTGACTGGTTCCTCTGTTAAAAGCCAGCATATTCTAAGTAACATGCACGAGTGGCGGTGAACCGAGCACCTGCCAAGAAGTGGAGGAAAGGATATTCATAGATGCATCTTCAGCTATAATAGTGCTAGATACAATCATATTATAAACATGTACTATGATCTGGAAAAGCACATTAGAAGGAGGACGACATCTTGCTAGTCTATTCCAATCAAAGGAAGTGACCAGACTACTTGGAGGGGGTACTGTAAGAATGGGAGAATTACCGCCTTGAGTTACGAGAATGGGAGGATTTTCCTATTGTCTTTATGGAACAGGAGGGTTTCCTCCCAACTCATTGGAATGTAAAGAAACGAAAAGAACCTAAGTGGTATCATACTTGACCTATGATTGGTTAGGTATAGACTCATGGGATTCACATTTTGAGAGAGTGGGTGTGACCGACAGTTGATTTGGGTTAGTCAATTCATCAAGTAGTGAAGGATTAAGGGAGAGTCTCATGTAACCAGATGGAAGTCATTGTGGAGAAGTAGAATGGTTATCCAAGAATTTTTTGGCTTCATCCAGGTAAGGACAATGGTGAATGGGGTGATTGCCTTCACATAATCTATAGGGAATCTTATCTTTACCCTTCTTCCCATGAGCTTTACCATCACTAGTTGATGGAGTGTCACCAACATGATCTTGAAAAGTTGATGACACAAGATGATGTGAACGAGAAGACAATTCTTTTAAGATCTGTGGAATACTAGAAAAATTTCGAATAAAATTGTCTCCCATAGAAATTTGGCAAGGATATAGAAGTTTGTGAGGCTTATCAGATGGTTTCTCATCAGAAGTTGCATTCGATGCAATGGTTGCTTGGTTTCCCCCTAATGACTTTTCTTCTTCTTCTTCTTCTTATCCACTTGGTTACTAGTGTCAATACTTTCATGCAACAAAGAGGAAGAAGGGGAGGAAGAAACAACTGACGAAGAAAGTAAAGGGTAAAATTTAGGATCAACTGGAGTTTGATTTTGTCTAGTTGTAGGAATGTTTAGTCATGGGGCCAAGGATGTTGAGAACGACCATACTGGCAATCCGATGGTAAGTCCCGGAAGGGACAATGTAGCCATATAAGGAGCAGCAATATTTCTGAAAGGAGGAAAAGTACTAGGATTCCCATCAAAAGGAATTCCTTGATCGGTGGACTCTGGTGTTGTTTCAAATATGTCTCAACCTAAGGTCAAATAAGGAGTGACATGGAGGATGTTATCCATTTTCAATTAATTTTATTTTAGTCAAAATAACATAACAAACCTAGTGAGCACCAGTATTGCGACAATAATACTGCAACTCTTGGGGCTCCCTACTTTACTTTTATCAACCTGGTAGTTTGTAACAAACTTGGAAGCGATAGTGTTGTATGCACAAGTACTAGCTCTTATTGTAGGTTGTCACTTAGTTAGCTCAAGATCACTAGGAGCTCAAGCCAACTTCTATGAGTTCTCAAAAGAAGATTTTAACTGTGATGAAAGAAAGCTACCTCTGCAGAGGCTATTTTACTTGCAGAAAGAGAAGGAAAGCTGAAATGTAACGCAAACCCTAGCAAACCCTAGCAAACCCTAGATTACCCGCTAACCCTACTTTTGCAAGAAAAGAGATGGAAACTGAAGAAAAGAGTGCCATTGGCTACAGAAAAGGTAAATTGTATTTATTCAAACTACTTCTAAAAATAAATGAGAAGAAAACATCTTTTTCTGCTTTTGAGTGTTTTTATGTGAAGTTATTATGCTCGTTATTTATCTGGTGGTGATTGTGAAGAGGTTTGGTGGAAAAGGAAGGTGGAGTTGGTTTTTTCAGAGGTGTAGAAAGGTGCGGAGAGGTCCTAAGAAGCCCATAATAACCTTTTTAAGACTTCCATAGTCATCGGACTTTGGAAAATCACTCACAGGAAATTCTACAGGAGGCTACAGGGGATCTACAGGAGGATCTACAAGAGGAGGCCGAGAGCTATTTTTTGAGGTTTGAAGGTGGGAAAATGATGGGAAAGGGTAACTGAGGACTATATGAGGGTGTTGATGGTTCTATAACTTTTTAAGGAAGATCAAGAAAGAACAGGATGGTTCGATTTGTTCAAATGCCAAGAGGGCACTTTATGAGAAAACGCAAAAATTAAGGCAGACTGGCGAAATGTTGCGAATGACTTAGGAAATCTATGAGAGGTGAGTTGGTGCTAGCTTTTTTGTGGATGTATGGTGAGCTAAGGTGTCCTACAAGATATCTTCACATCTACTAACGAAAACTGATCGAAGAAAGGACTAACTATGCCATGGAAACAAAACGTTTTCCTACCTTGACATAATTTTTTACCTACAAACGGAAGATGCTGAACAGTAACCTGTGAACAGAAAAGCACGTAGAGAGATCTATGGTAAAGAATAGGAAATGATCTAAGCAACTAAATCTGAACCAATATATCAATCTTTCCAAATCAAGTTATCACACTAGCAGTTGCATGGAAGAGCAAAAACTGTGTTTTTGGTCGCAACAGAAGTGCCTTGACCTCAAATAATAGTCCCAGAAAGGGAGAAAGGAGATTAGGGCCAGTGGTTGGCCTTCTTGAATCTTATTTTTTCAGTGCAGTAACTTACTTAGGCAACTGAAAGACAAAACAACTATGCAAACCATCTAAAGAAACCTAATCTAACGAAGTAAAATGAATCTGTGTAACAGAAATTAACTCATGAACTAAAGAAAAAACATATAAGTACAGAGTAAGAGGTGTTGGGAAGCTTGGGTTGGGCCCTAACCCAAGAGCATTAGCCCTCTAAAAGAGATCAATGGTGGCTCAAAAACTATCTCATCTTCATTATCAAAAATAATAGTCACATTACATGAACTCTTCTCAAAAGGAACTCGAAAATAAGTTGAACAATGTGCTGCACAAAAGTGTGAAAATTCTACTAATGATTGGAAAAACTATTTAGGCCCTAAGCCCCCTTATTTATACAAATGGAGACCTCCAAAATTCCTCCTAAAATTAAGGATCTTGGCTTCGTGGAACTGGAGATAAAGAACAGTCCTTCTTTACCTGCTTGGCTGCCCCTTGGAATCATCAATGTGGACTTTTGTGCTCCAAGTTACTCATGGAGGATTTGAGGAAAGGGGTCATAAATGGAGGAGACACCCCCCTACCAGTCCTCTTCCCTATTTTCCTTGAGTTTTTGCTGCCATTTTCTCATAAATCCCTTGAATTTATCCACAATTGACCAAAAAATCTGCATAAAGCACACATTAGACTACATGGACAAATGACTAACCCAATTCACTCTATTAGCATAAATATATTCAAAATCATGTAATAAATTGATGATAATGGTGGATTAATTCAAATTAAGAGGAAAAATGAGCCGATATAGTTACCCATTTCGGGGGCTCATCATCACCCCCCTACTGAATGGGTTTCTCATCCTCTAAGAAACTAATCTAATTCTTCATCCTTGATGGCTCTGACAGATTCCTTGACATCCCATGCCTCTGATGTGATGTCTTCCTCTTTATCATGGAAACCTACCTTCTTATCCACTTCTTCCCACTGTTTCTATTCCTCCTCCTATTTTATTCCTTCCAGAAGTGGAGGACTGAATTTAAGGCCAATCGAATTGGCCTTCAAACTTTTCATTGAGTACTTATACAAGGGCACTCTCCTCATGGCTTCCCTCATCATGTTTGGGGAGTGATAGTCCCTGATCTGTAGGCTGTGTGGTAATGTATTCCACCTTCTCATGCAAGCATGAATGCAGTCATGTCTAAACAATCTCTCCATGTCCTCGAAGTGAGCAATAGCCTGGGCCCGCTTATCAACATAGTCTCGGACAACTTGAGGATTGGCTGCAAGGTGTTGGTGGGCATAGATGAGAGCCATAGGTTCTGCTGGTTCTGCTCTAATCATCATGGGTTCATTTAGTTCTTTTGCCAACATTTTCTAGATTTCCACTGCCTTTTTCTCTTCATGGCTCATCCAAGATGCCATGGCCATCAGCTATAAGTCTCCCAACGCAACATTTGGATCCCATAAGTTCATGTCAGTATGTGCCATGTTGTGCAGGTAAAATTTTGCTAGCTTCTCCTTATCCTCAGCTGAACTGTGATCACATAGATGCATGAATTGGCCATAATCCTTAAAAGGTATTGTGCCCCTCTGGGCCAGTGTCTTGATATGAAATTGGAGCCACTGATCCTTGAGGTGCACTGCATATGATTTGGCTGATTTCCTGCACTGTAATGCCTCCACAGCCCAGCTGGCCATGTAGGCTAACTGGGCTTCCTTTTTCTGTAGCTACCTTCTCAAAATCAACACCTCATTTTCTTCCTAAGAGTCTCTTTCCTGTTGCTGTCTTATTACTATTTCACTGTCTGCCTGGGGTTTTTCTTCTTGTAACTGTCTTTTTATGATTGACAACTCATTTCCTACTTGAGGTTCCCTTTCTTGTAGATCCTTCTTCAACATTTCATTTTCTGCTTCTAATTGAGCTCTTTTGATTCTTTTTGTATGCCTAACCATGCTCAATTCTTTGCCCATCTCCCTCAATTTATTTTCCATGTGCCCAATGTATTCCACTTTTTATCTTGCAATCTGCATCCATGTATGGGTCCTGACTCTTTCCTTTTCCATCTCGAAGAAAAGAGGGACTGCAAACTTTTGTGGGATTATTTTCCCCCTTCCAGGAGGTTGTAGTAGGATCCTAAGTTAGGCTGAGGTCTAGGCTCTGGTATCTCTTTTGCCTTGTCTTCCTCCTTGGTCTATTCTTCTGCCTTCTCTTCAAGTTCTTCGGTTTCTTAGAGCTTTGCCAATGTCTCCTGTAGAGAGGTATGCACCTCCTGTACGACTATTTTAGAGTCCATTAGCTTAATCCTTTCTTTCCAAGTAGTGGTCTTAGGACTTCCCCTTTCGTAGGTGATGGGGCTTTTGGAGCGAGATTCCTCTTTTGTTGTAGTGGGGACATCCTCAATGATGATGGGCTCCTTTGAAGGTGGCTGAGGCTTTCCCATCTTGATTCTAGTGCTTTTTTGAGCCTTCAAGTACATAGATGGTTGTCTCTTCCTTTTCCATTTGGGCTTGGCTGGAGTACTAAGTGCAGCAACAATAGCTGCTACTCGTCTTGCTAGTGTCTCAGGAGATACTTCTTCTTGATGAGTTTCTTCTTCTTCATCTGTTGTTTTTCCTGTTTCTTTTGGTTTTGTGTCTATTGTTCCTGACTCTATTTTCTCCTCTTCTTGTTTAGTTTCTGCGTTTCCTATGGTAGCCTTTTTCTAAGCTGTCTTAGGATTCCTCTTTTCAGTTCTTCTCCTTTTATTTTTCTGAGTTGTGGTCTTCCCTTTTTTTGCTTTTGACTCTGCCTTCTTCTCTGCTTTAGGCTTATCTTTGGCGTGTCATGTTTCTCCTCTCCTCTCCATTTTTCTTCTGTTTCTGTGTGGGATTCCTCTTCTTCCAATTGAATGTTCTATTCTTCTTCATGCATTTCCTTCTCAGCTTCATCTTTCTGTTCCTCCTCTTTACTTCCAGATGGACTAAGGCCATCAATGAGAGTTTTTGTATCATCTTCTTTAGTCATGTTCTTGAAAATATCCCAGGCTATGGTGATTGTTTAAGTGTGGAGGGCATCCTCCACCAATAATTTAATTAGCCCATGGTGGGCTAATTGGTCTGGAACCCCTACCTTCAATTTGGTGCTAGACTCTATTAAGGATTGGAGGAGAAAATACGGAATATTGAGTTTTATGGATGTACGAAGGTACATTCCATATCTTAGTTCATGTAACAGTCTGAAATGATACCAATAGACTATGTTGTATCTTCCTTCTTAGGAGATATACTTCATGATCTGATAGCTAACCTCACCCCATGGATAAAGTATACTTGTCCTCCTGATGCCATTCTTATCCTCCACGCGATGTTCATCAGGCTGGAAAAAGGTCTTCTTAGCAACTTGTCCTAGTGGTTTTTCTTCTTTGCTCTAAGGGATCTTAAGTGGGAGACTTGTAATCCTATTGAAGAACTCCGATATAAGTTCTATGGTTAGACCTATGAAACTGACTATGGCATGGGTTTTTGAATGAGGTTTTAAAGACAATACAAATTCCTCTGTGACTTTCTCATCATACCGATGAAATTTTTCAAAGAAAGTCATCCAATTTGCCCTGGTAAAGAGGGCTACCACTTCTGGGTGTTCATGTAGTTTAGTTGAGTTCAGAGGCTCATTCCTCATAAAAACCCTGTCATGATGTTCAAAGACTGCTGGAAATTCTCAGGTGAGGAGGAAGGAAGCAAATTTCAAACCTGGGAATAGAGGAACAGCTGAGGTTTTCTTGTTGGAACCAGAAAGATATTTTTTCGTGTTCTCCCATGTCAACAAAAACAAATTGCAATTTTCCTCCTTCAAACTCTATTCTCAAACTTAATTTACTTCTCGGTATGTTTGAGAGAAACAATATCTTAAAATAACATAGAGAGTATACAGGACAATGTTTTTTTCTTCCACAAATTAAACAGACTACCCACTACAAATTCACTTTTTTACAAGCTTAATTCTCTAAAGTTGCATCATCTTTTTACACAGGATAATACCATGGAGGAGAAGGAGATAGAATTTCAGTGCAAAGAGTAGATGGAGAAACTGTATAGATTAAAAAAAAAACACAGGAAGACTTTTGTTCTCACTTTTCCTTCTTTTTAACTCAATACTTCACTTCAAATCCACCACCTTTTGTATATATATCGAAATGCATAGTGGGTTTTACTAAGGCTACCATTTTGAGCTCGAATTTGGCATAAAATCTTGAATTTCCCTTTGCGAGACGGCTCCCTGGCCCTCCTGTAGAAGGGCTCCTGTACGACTATGTTTCCACTACTGTAGAGTGTGATAATGCTCCTGTAGAGCCCGATAAGTGGAAGGGTTCTAAAACTGGTAGTGAGTGACTGTTTCAAGGCTCTGAAGGGGGTAGGTTGGTTGTTGCAGTCAAGAGCACGATGATGCAAATGAAAGAAATGGTGATGAAGGCACCGACTGTAGCGTACTTAAGCTTACGGGAAGCTTATGGGCATGTTCTGCGGTGACAAGGTGAAGTGGCAGGAAGGGTACATTACCTTCATCCGAACCGTTGGTCCCTACTCTAGTGCCATTATGAATTTTCATGCCATCTGCCCACAATCACTTCCATCATTCCCGTTATACGCCACCACCACTACCTGTTTTGTGTTTTCTTTCTCGACTTAACTGAACACACATGTCGATGGCACCTACTGAGCATTGTTTTAACTGGACGGGGCACTGTTTGAACTGGACGAGGGTGTTGTTTGAATTGGACAAGGGTGGCCAGTTATCTGGCCACCGATCTCATCTAATCGTAACCATCTCACTATCCATGCATTTTTTAAATTATACTCATGCAACAGAGGAACAAGTTTAGTCACTTACTTGTTAGTTGCTACCATGTTGTTGCATGCTCAAACTTTGGCGTTCTGTTCATGGATTGTTGCTGTTGGTACCCATGGCTTCTGAATTGGTGGCTAAGCTACCTTGTATCAATGATATTTAATCAAGTTTGGTTCCCTATGTGTTTTATACACCTACAGCTGCACTAATCGTGCCTCTGAAGCTCGATTTTTAAGGGGATCAGCTGTTACAGGAATCCTACAGGATTTCTTGTAACTACTTTTCCCTCTAAAACTTCTGGTTGAGGCTTGAGTAGGGACTGGAGAGATAGCTGAGGAAGGTTCTGAAGGAAAAGGAAAAAAAACTGGTATGCACGAGGTAAGAGATAAGTTAAGAGTGTTGCTATTTTATTCTTCATTCTTTTGAAAAAAAAAGAAACAGTATTTTGTATTTTCTGTTCAGGGAGGAAAGAAGTGAGTGGAAATGCAGGGGTGCAAGTATGGAATGGCGAGTTGGGAGTATGAATGGTGGTAGGAAGGTCCATAGGTCTCCTGGACAAGTTTTCGACCCTCTAATCCTTTTCTAGACTTGATTTCAAGTTCTCTGTGATTTCTACAAGAGCCTCCTGTAGAATGCACAGAGCTTCCTGTAGGATGCATAATTTCCAGAACAAGTGAGACCAGGGACTAGGAAAAGATAATGACGATGGAAAAAAGATCTATCAAAGGTGTATTCCACTTGGCCATGTTCCTTTTTCTTATGTGGCCCTCCTCCAACCTACAAAGTATTCAAAAGGAGATAATTTTTTTGTTCGTGTTTTTTCTTTTTCCTTTGTTTTTTATTCTCTTTTTCCTTTTTTTTCCTTTTTTTTTAAGATAGCTGGGGTGCCTCCAGGAGGTTTTCACCCTCACTATCTACCCTAGGCACCTTCAAGGAAGGTTTTCACCCAGACATCTTTTGTTCTCCTCTTTTCTCTTTTCTGTTTTTTTTTGTTTGATTAGGGTGTGGGTGGAGTACAGTCAAAGACTTGCTCCACCACCAACACTGTTTTACTTAGATTCTCAGTGAATTCTTACTTGGAGAGGGTCTTCCTATAGATTTTCAACCTGTTCCCATTGACAAGCATGGGGATGGCTTCTTCATCGATGCTCTGGATCAGAATTGAACCACTTTCATTGCACCTTTCTACTGTGTATGGTCCCAGCCATCTTGTCCTCAGTTTTCCCTTGAAATCTTTATATTCTCAATCATACAGCAACGCCCAATCTCCTTCCTGGAATTGTTTCTCTTTGAGGTTTCTATCATTTCATGTTTTCCTTTGAAGCAGGACTACCTCTGAGTGGAGAAGGGCCTACAATCTCTGTTCATCCAATCAATTTAGCTGAAGTAACCTTTCCTTTTGTGCATGGCTAAGATCTAGGTCAAGTTGAGCTGCCATCCTTTTTGTGTTATAGTCAAATTCTATTGATAAAAAATCCTTCTTTCCATAGACCAGCTCATAGGGTGTGAATCGTGTGGTGGTCTTCCAACTGGTGTTATAGGCCCAGGTGGCCTCAACCAATTGATCTGCCCAATCTTTCCTGCTGCTGCTCACTATCTTGGTCAAAATTGCTTCCAAAGCTCTATTAGTGACTTCCACCTGTCCATTCACTTGCGGATGGTAAGGGGTGGAAGTTTTGTGCTTAATTTTGTGATGTATGAGCAAGTCTTCAATCAGATTGGAGGTAAACTAGCTCCCTTGATCTGTGACTAATTCTCTTAGGTATCCAAACTTGTAGAATATATTCTCTCTCAAAATCTCAGCTACTTTTCCTTCTGTTGCTACCTTGATCCCCTTTGTTTCTGCCCATTTTGTCAGATAATCAGTGCACACGATGATGTAAGGTTTCTTCTTTTAAGGATGATTAATAAGACCCACAAAGTCCATGCCCCACTTCTCAAACGGCTCGAAAGTCACTTGAGGTTGCAAGGGCATCCCATCCCTTGGAGTAGGTTTCCCCATCCTTTGACATCAGTCGCATTGGTTGATATATCTCCTTACATCTTGATGAAGAGTGGGCTAATAGTAGCCCACTTGCAGGATTTTGAAGGCAGTCCTCTTTGCTGCAAAATGGCCCCATAGGGCCCATCATGATTGGTTAGGAGAATGTCAAAAACTTCCTCCTCCCTGATATATCTCCTCAAAACCTGATCTAGGCCAAGTTTGAAGAGATTGCTCCCAATCCAAGTGGATGGGGCACTTTTCCTCACAATCTTGCTCTTCTCTTTTGAGGACAGGTGTGGCGGGAACTGTGCTGAAACCAAGTAATTTTCTATATCAGTAAACCATGGAGAGACTACTGAGATAGCAAATAGGTATTCACCTAGCATTTGATCATCCACCATTCCTTCTTCACCTACAGGGATATCTATTCTAGAAAAAAAAATCAGTAACAACATTTTCCTTACCTGACTTATCAACAATGGTTAAATCAAATCGTTGCAATAAAAGAAACCATCTAATAATACGAGCATTTACATCTGGTTTGTTCTTTAAATACCAAATTTCAGCATAATTAGTGTGTACGAATGTTTGATAGTTGGTGATGTAGTGTCTGAACTTATTTATGGAATGGACTACAACTAGGAGCTACTTTTCGGTTACAATGTACTTTAATTCTGCCTTTGACAAGTTTTTACTTACAAAATATATGGCATAAGGAAGCTTCTCATCAACTTTCCCTAAGGCTACTCCTATTGCATTGTTTGAGGCATCTGTATGAATGTGGAATTGTAGGGCCCAATTTGGACCTCTCAAAATTGGGGCAGTCACCAGTTTACTTTTCAAGGTATCTAGAGCCTCTTAACAGTTTTCAGTCCATATGAACTCAGCATCTTTTCCAAACAATGGAGAGGCTATCTTATTGAAATACTTAATGAATCTTCTATAATACCTTGCTAAACCTAGGTAACATCGAACGTCTCTTACCTTTTGAGGAGGTGGGACCCTTTGGATGATGGCACTTTTGTTGGGATCCACCTGTAATCCTTGATGAGATTGCATGACCTAGCATGGTCCCTTCAGTCATTAGGAATTCACATTTTTTAGGACTGAGGGATAGGTTCATTTAAATACACTTGTCCAAAACTTTTCCCAGGGTAGACAAAGCTTCCTCAAAGTTAGAACCATAAGGGGTAAAGTCATCCATATAGATTTCAACTGCATCATGAACCAGTTCAGCAAATATACTCAATACTGCTCTCTAGAAATTCACGGGAGCATTGCAAAATCCAAAGGGAAGGACTCGGTATGCAAAGGTACCCCAAGGATAATGGAAAGTGGCCTTATCTTGGTCTTCTAGGCTGATTTGGATCTGGTTTTACACACCCATCTAAGAAGGAGAAAAACTTCTTCCCCGCCAGGCCATCTAACACTTGACCTATGAAAGGAAAAGGAAAATGGTCCTTCTTGGTGGCCTTTTTTAGTTCCTGATAATCAACACAGATTCTCCACTTCCCATTTTTCTTTGGTACTAGCACCAAAGGAGAGACCGATTCACTGTCAGAGATGGGGTATATGAATCCTGCATCCAGTAACTTTTGTAGTTCTTCTTTGACAATGTCCTTAAGGGCTGGATTCATCTTGCTTTGAGGCTGCCTAAGTAGTTTGCAATCTTCCTTAATGTAAATGTGATGAGTACAGACTAAAGGGTGCACTCCCTTCATCTCCTTATAGCTCCAAGAAAAAACATCCAAGTGGTTTCTCAATAAGCTACATAGTTCCTTCTCCTGAGAGGTGGATAGGGATGAGTTGTTCTTCAAGGTTTTTTCTGAGCTGAATTCCACATTCTTAACTCGAAGAGAGGTCATATTAGCCACACAGAGATCAACTAAAGGACTAGATTTGGTTTCTTCCACCAACCCTTCTAATGGCAACACACTGTGGGGTGGATTCTAAATCAAGTTTTCAATAAGATCATCCTTGGTTTCTGGCCCACCCCCATGGTAGCTTCCACTGCACATAGTGGTATGAAATAGACTTCATCCTCATCTTCCTCATCCAACCAAAGAGGTAAATCATGTTTGAACAAAGGTTGGGCAAGAGGATATAGGACTAGCTACTTGGACATATGCCCATTCCCGATCGTCATGTTCCCAGCTCAACAACTAATGTAGGCATCTGCAATAGCCAACCAAGGTTTTTTTAGGATGAGGGGATACCCAGTGACCTTTGCCTTTGGTTAGAGAACCAGGAAATCAGCAGGGTACTCCTATGAACTGAAGGAGACCATTAAATCTTCCACAATCCCCTCAAGGGTCACGGTGGAGCGATTTGCTAACTGTAGAATTGTTTTGGTGTTTCTCAAGGAGCCCTGAAGGTTGAGCTTGAGCATAGTGTCCTTGGTCATCACATTGCTGGCAACCCCTAAATCAATCAAGGTATGGGGGATTATGTTTCCATTGATGTGGACATCGACTACAGGACTTCCAGGGTCTAGGTATTTCGGACATATTACTTGCCCCAACATCAGGTCAGACAATTGTCTTATGACATTGACAGTTGAAGCATCTCTCTAGCACCAGCCCGAGTGCCTAAAGCACTTCTCCTTGATCATCTTGTTGTATATAGGCACATCCTTTATGGCTTGGAGAAGTGGTATCTTTACACATAACTGTTTCAATTCTCCCAAAAGTTTAGTTTCTTCTAGGGTAGGCTGTGTTGTTCCAGTTAATCTCTTAGGAAAGGGTGGAATGGCTTTTGGTTGAATTTCCTCTTTTTCTTCCTCATCCTCCTTAGGGAGAGGTTGGTTATCTGGGAGAACCTTGCCAGACCATAGTTTAATCTCTTGAATCTCCACAGCATAGGTCAGGCATGTTGTTTCTCCAGTATATACCCGCTCAGCCTGTCTGTTATTCGGGTTCGGGTTCGGTTGAGCAGGTATTTGGGTTGCCTTGGTGGAGTAGGAGGCAATGGTTATGGTTGAGTAGGTGGTGGAGGCAAAAGAGTGGGAGGATTATTGTACTGGGGCCTCCACCCCTAATGACGTGCATTCCATTGAGGTTGTGCTTGAGCATAAGAGTGAAATGAATAACTAGCTGATTGAGCATGTTATTGAGATGGATATGACCAAGGAGGGGGTGTGGACCAGGAAGGATGAGCAGGGGGGCCCCAAGAAGGCATGGAAGTGGCTTGATTGGGGTTGTAATATGTTTGGGATGTCCCGTACATTCCCTTCTAGTAAGATCTGGGTTCATGTGGCCTCCCTTGGTTCATGAAATAGAGTGGTTCAGTGGCTCCTTCGGCCCCCTGGTATGCAGCTTTAAGTTTGTGCAAGGAAGGGCATTGATTCGTAGAATGGTATTCTCCACAGACTGAACACACTTCTATAGAGTTCAATGGACATTCGCTCTTGGGATGCCTTCTGGTGCACCTAGGCCAAAAAATGGCCAAAGCCTTTTCTGCTTCCTCTTGTTTTCTTTTGATATGAAAGATATCCATTTTCCTGGCAAGAGTCTGCCTCATCTCGCTATTGAAATCTTCCAGCAGATTTTCAAATTCACCTCTAAGGGATGAACTAGATGAAGATGTACTGGCTAAGGGCTAACTTCCCCTACCTCTCTTTCTGGCTGCCCTAGAATGGTTTCTAAACATAGTCTTTATGTCATTCTAAGGTAGTTGGTAGATGTTCCCCCTAGCCAGCAAATGGAGGGTATCTAGAAGGTTTTCTGGGACTCGTCTGAGTAGGACCAACTTCAGAGATTTGGGGTCAAGTGTGTACCTAGCCCTTTTATAACTAAGTTGAAACCTCTCTTCATAGTCTTCCAGGGATTCATTGCTTCCCATGGTCATTAGGAATATTTCTTCCTTGGTATCCTTTGATCTACAGTAGTCCCGGTATTTGTTGTTAAAGGCTTGCTGCATCTGAGCCCAAGTTGTGATGTTATTGCCAGGTAACCCCATGAGGATAGAAGGAAACAGTTTCAACTTTTGCTCATCTTCTGCATAGTCATAGGTCCGACAAATAACAACAAATTCAAACAAAAATGTATCAGGATCTGCGATAGTCAACCCATGGAAGTGAGGTAAGGCTGAGAGACTTATGTTTTTCATTTTAGTGTCCCCATTGGTCTCTAGGATAGGAAAGGTGCCCTCTACTTTTTCCCCATTTCCTCTAACATTTATGTTTTCAGCCATGGTCTCAGGAGGAATGGGTTCTTGCTCTTCTTCTGCTATAGGATGTTCGTATATCTCTGGTGGTTCATCTATAGGTTTTTCTGGATCAATGCCACTGAAAAAGGGAGGAGGCTGACTTACTAATGTGGTGGGGGTGTTGGGTAGGAATTTTCCTGAATTATCTCTATTACTATGAGGCATGAAAGGAAATCTCTTTTTGGGTGATTTTTTTGTTTTTTTTTCCTTGTACCTGCAAAACTGAATTTGATTGAACAAAAAATTGCAAATAACTGAAATGAACTCAATGAAACGAAATTGCAGAATTGATATGAAAGCAAGGAAATGACTAATCTACTTTGCTGGAATGGAAATTTCAAAATTGAAATGAAAGCAAGGAAATGACTAATCTACTTTTGTTGAAATGGAAATTGTAGAATTGAAATGAAAACAGGAAATGCCTAATCTATTTTGCTAGAATGGAAATTACAGAATTGAAATGAAAACAGGAAATGCCTAATCTACTTTTGTAGAATTGAAATTGCAGAATTGAAGTGAAACAACTACTCTATGTTTGCTGGAATAAACTACTTACCAGAATGTTGCAGTAGAAAATAGAAGAAAAGCAGTAATCACAAAATACTCCGACTCTTCCCCCACAACGACGCCAAAAATATGGCGAGTACCAGTATTTTGGCAATAATGCTACAACGGCTCGGGCTCCCTACTTTACGTTTATCAACCTGGTAGTTCGTATCAAACTTGGAAGCGATGGTGTTGTAAGCACAAGTACTAGCTCTTACTGTAGGCTGTCACATGGTTAGCTGGTGGAAGATCACTAGTAGCTCAAGCCAACTTCTATGAGTTCTCGGAAGAAGCTTTTAACTATGAGGAAAGGAATCTAAATCTACAAAGGCTATTCTATTTGCAAAAAGAGAAGGAAAACTGAGATGTAATGCAAACCCTAGCAAACCCTAATTTACCCGCTAACCATAATTTTACAAGAAAAGAGATGAAAACTGAAGAAAAGAGTGTCATTGACTACTGAAAAGGTAAATTGCATTTGTTCAAGCTACTTCTGAAAGGAAATGAGAAGAAAACATCTTTTTGTGATTTTGAGTGTTTTTATGTGAAGTTATTATGCTTGTGATTTATCTGGTGGTGATTGTGCAGAGGTTTGGTGGCAAAGGAAGGTGTAGTTGGTTTTTACAAAGGTGAAGGAAGGTGTGGAGAGGTCCTAATAATCCCCTAGTACCTTTCTGAAGACTTCCATAGCAATCGGACTTAGAAAAATCACTCATAGGAAATTCTATAGGAGGCTACAGGGGATGTACAGGAGGAGGCTGAGAGCTATTTTTGGAGGTTTGAAGGTGGAAAAATGATGGGAAAGGGTAACTGAAGGCTCGATGAAGTTGTTGATGGGTCTAGAACTTGCCAAAGAAGATCAAGAAAGAACATGATAGTTGGATTTGCTCAAATGGCAAGAGGGCAGTTTATGAGAAAACGCAGAAATTAGGGCAGATTAGCAAAATGTTGTGAATTACTTGGGAAATATATGATATGTGAGCTGGCGCTGGCTACTTTATGGATTTATGGTGAGCTGAGGTGTCCTACAAGAGATCTGCGCATCTACTTATGAAAACTGATTGAAGAAAGGACTAATTATGCCATGAAAACAAAACTTTTTCCTAACTTGACCTAATTTCTGACCTACAAAAATAAAATGCTAAACAATAACCTATGAACAGAGAATCACACAGAGAGATCTATGGTAGAAGAATAGGAAATGATCTAAGAAACTGAATCTGAACCAATATATCAATATTTCCAAATCAAGTTATCACACTAGCAGTTGCATGGAAGAGCGAAACCTGTGTTTTTGGTGGCAGCAGAAGTGCCTTGACCTCAAATTATAGTCCCATAAAGGGAGGAAGGAGATCATGGCCTACTGTTGGCCTTTTTGTATCATATTTTTTCACTGTAGTAACCTACTTAAGCAACTGAAACGCAAAACAGCTAAGCAAACCATCTAAAGCACCTAATCTATGAAGTAAAATGAATCTATGTAACAGAAAGTTAACTCATGAACTGAAGCAAAAACATATAAGTACAGAGTAAGAGATTTTGGGAAGCTTGGTTTGGGCCTTAACCTAAGAGTATTAGCCCTCTGAAAGAGATTAGTGCTGGCTCAAAAACTATTTCATTTTCATTACCAAAAATAATAGTCACATTACTTGAATTGTTCTCAAAAGGAACTCGAAAATAAGTTGAACAATGTGTTGCACAAAAGTGCAAAAATTCTACTAATGACTGGCTAAAATACTTAGGCTCTAAGCCCCCTTATTTATACAAATGGGGACCTCTAACAATTCTCCTAAAATTAAGGAGCTTAGCTTCCTAGAACTGGAGATAAAAACAGTCCTTCTTTACTTGCTCCACTGCCCCTTGGAATCATCAATGTGGACCTTTGTGCTCCGATTTTTTGATGGAGGATTCAACGAAAGGGGTCATAAATGAAGGAGAAACCCCCCTACAAGTCCTCTTACCTATTTTCCTTGAGTTTTGGCTGCCATTTGTTCATAAATCCCTTGACTTTGTCCAAAATTGACCAAAAAATCTGCCTAAAGCACACATTAGACTACATGGCCAAATGACTAACCCAATTCACTCTAATAGCATAAATATATTCAAAAAAATGCAATAAACTAATGAGAATAATGGTTTAAGTCAAATTAAGAGGCAAAATGATCCCATATAATTACCCATTTCTGGGGCTCATAGAAAACAAAAGAGGGATAATCTAGGCAAAAAGATTACCATATAACTGTGAATTGCAATATACTGCCTCAGTAAACCAAGGACTTAACATATGTGCAGGAAATATCCCCGAATGCTATGTTCTATGTATCACAGTGTACAAGGCTACCGACTCAGTTACCTATGGATGGATAGCAACCAAATGTAGTCCTCCCATATATACCCAAAAGTGCATGGAGGCCTAATCAGTTTTAGTGTTGTCTAATGCAAAACCGCATATTGAGAGCATTCCTTTATACTTTTCATACTATAACACCACTCTATATACCCAAAGGTAGATGGACGAGCTAATATATACTTACATACATGGAATGAGGTATCGCACTTGGAATGTATGATAGACAATTAACATCAACTACTATGTTTTATGACATTGAAACACGTTTCTAACCTAGAACCTATAAATGTTATTTGTTAGGTGACAACGCCCCATTAGGTTAATTGAGATAACTTTTAAGTTGATATTTATTAAGATTTTGTCTTTCAGGTTCACCACATTATGTCTTTGAAATTCCTATAATACAACTATAATTAGAAACATTCTTTACATTTTATTTTGAACAATGAAAACCTTAACTACAAGGGATAGAGCAATCCGAATGTTTAATCAAAAAAAAAAGAGCACATCTAATGCAATTTTCATAAACTATTCCTATAAGCACAAAACAACCACTAATTGCATAATGCAAGTTTTTCTTTTCAATTCCCTTAATGTTGAGATGAAAAAAAGGAAACTAATGCACATACAATCAATCAATCCTTTTGCAAGAAACAAAGACTTTACGACACTTCCTTTTTGAAATAAATGAATACTTTTACGACACTTTATTTTTAGCAAAGATTAATTGACTATAAACTAACTTTGACAATGAACTGATAATGATCAAGAAATCATTTAAGACACATTAAACAATCAAGGACAATGTACGGATAGGAAGAGAAATACAAGTTGATTTCAGAACCACAAACATCATTGATCTTTTAGCAAACAACAAGAGAAGCAACTTTGGAAAAATCAGAGCAAAGGTGGGAGTTTTAGCCTAAAAGAAATCAGTGCAGGCTCGAGAGGGAGACAGTGCACTGGAATGTACTGTCCCTAATGCAAGCACTACTCTGTAGCACACCGTGTCAAGACTAAAACTACATTGATGCTAGAGAGTCAATTCAAGGGACATTCAAGCATAATTGTTTACTAAAAACACTTCAAGAAGACTAAAATAAGATCAATAATGCTATGCAAAGTGTACTAGGGTGTGATATGATGAGGGTAAGAAACCAAGAACTTCAGTCATTCCCTAGTATGGTCGCTAATTTGCTACATGGAATTTGCATCTACAGATAAACACATTTTGCCTAGGTGGGTGGCTACACCTAGAATAATAGAAAGAAAGTAGGTTAACCTTTTCTTATAAAAGATAGATGATATGGAGGATATTACTTGTACTCTTTCGCTTCCTTGATCTCTTTTGAATTGCTCCCATCACTCCCACATGAACTAGGTCTGTTGAAAAGGTACCTGTATCAAGAGAAACATATACAAGAAATGATCAAAGCATACATGATCTATCTACTATAAAACAAAGGGATCGAAGATATTGAAACACATAATCATCATATATATGAACAATCATATGAGAATAGGAATAATATCTTTATTAATGTAGAAGGAAGAGTATCACCCAATACAGTTTGATCTTGCACCACTCCTCCAACTTCAACCCAACCCTCGCCACATCAAAAGCTCACTACTCCAGCAACATAATGTTGCTTAACATAAACTCAATTCTCAAACTAACAAAATTTCCTTACAAACTTCAGATTCTAACACCTTGATCCTATGATGAGCGCTCAATTTATAGGAAATGGAGGTGGTTTTGTGATAAATCAGGGTATTAAATGGCTTTCCAATCTTGGAGTTAGTTTCCATGGAGGAAGGGATGAGAGGATAGGAGGTTAATGTATCCTTAGCCTATCCCATTTCGAGCTCATATGAGGGGATAAGAGATGGGAACCTTCCAGAGTCATCTAGAATGAAGGAATATTCATAGAACCCTATGCAAATTTCACTCAATATTACCTAGCGCAGGCTAGAGAGGGCTTGAGTGCACTATAGTGTAGGCCACAATGGGCTTTCCTACTCTGTAGTGCATTGTCTCAGGGCATAGGTTGCACTGCTATCCCAAGGAGGCTTTTTAGGAGGGCTTCAGGCCATGAAAATTTCATAGAAGGAGGCATTCAATGAGTTGACTTCTCTACAGCATGTAACAACTAAATTAGAGTTTTATGAGCCCTTGAAGTACTGATCTGAACATTGGGAGTGATGTGCCCAAATAGATCTATAACACTATGCTATCACTTTAGTTCGAATCAATAAAATTCGACTAAGGTCTAGGAAGGTCTTAAATAAAAAAATACGTGCAGTGATCATTCGTGAAGAATACCCAACAAAGCCACCTCTTAAAGGAAAGGCCATATTTATTAAAGACGAATATGCTCTCGTTGATGAATAACAAAACCCTCCCTTAGCATCAATCAAATCTACTATACAACCTGAACCATATCAAAAGGTTACTCAACCAACCTATCTAGAGAGATTACTTGCCAAAAGGCCTGAGGTCACACTGCAATATGACTTAGAGGTTGAATTGGGGAATATTTGTGTAAGGAACTACAACAAAAAAGGTCATTGGTGAGGCTCATGCCTATGATGGACCTTTAAGGTCTATCACTAATGTCACATATGGTGACGGTCGTGACAAAAGCATTGTTGTAAGTGTATATAGTGATGGTCCTTTAAGGTTTTTCACTAAATCCATTTTGAACGACACATTTGTTGAGGGTCATTAAAGGCCCATCACTAATTCTCTCTTTTGTGACACTTCTAGTGATGATCATTTATTGACACTCACCAATGGTATTTTTGGTTACTTTTGGTGACGGTTAAAAAATGCTCATCATCATTGATCATTCTAATGAGTTTTTGATGATGCTCTTTGCTTGTTACTATACCTTTTTTCAAATATGACGATTTAAGACCATTTTTGTGGAGCCTTTTTTATTATGTGTTGAATTCCATAGTGGTTGGATTTAGTCAATGTTTTAAGAAGTATTTAGTCAGTATCATTTTCCTCAAGTAATGAGAGTATAATTTTAGTATGATTCAACACATGATTAATCTCTATTAGGTCTATTATCTAAAAAATTACATTTACATAAAGTTCCACTATTGTGTGCAGGAACTATATTATTTAATAAATAATCAAGGTCTGTCAATTCTATTAATGAGAGATACCTATCACTCCTTAACAATCTTGGCACACTTTAACATGCTTTGGCAGACACTAACATTCCATGGCACCTTGGATGTTTTGGACCATCTTTTTACCTGGAACATATTTCCATGTCTCAAACACCCAAGCACATGTTGGCATGCCTTGTAGTCCCTAGCATGCCCTGGAACACCTTAGCATGCATTGACATACATTGGCACATGGCATAAATTGACACTTGGCATATATTGGAACCTATTATTAGTGTTCCTATCATGCTTCTTTTGAAAACGATAAAGTCTCGACTTATTAACCATATTATGTGTTCATTTTCTTGAATTTTATCTTGGTTATTCCTTTTGTTTCCTTGACACACATCGGCATACCCTGGTTCCCTACACATCCTAACATGCCTTAGCACCTACAATGTCTTGGCACTATTTGGCACATGTTAGCACACATTGGAACTACCTAGCATATTCTGGAACTTCTTAACATGCCCTGATATTCCCTAGCATGCCTTACCAGTGCTTAGCATACCTTGCCACTCCCTGCTTGGCATGACAACTAGTACTCATTGACACTCCCTGACAAATGTTCATATTCATTCACTTCCATGAATTTTGACCTAGTGCTCCCTTGTGTTTCCCCGATACTCCGTAACACTCCTGAACATGCATTCACACTCTCCAACACACCTTAGCTCTCTTCAACATGCCTTGTCATTTCATACCATGAATAACACCTACTGATACACATTAGAACTTGGAACGTGTTAGTGCTCAGAAATTATTACCATGTATGGCATGTGTTGAGATGCCTTGGTATGATTTGGCATGGTTTAATATTAAATTTATTTGAGATTAATTATTGGAAAGTATATGAGAAGAAATAGAGGAATATTTGACACTTAGAATGCACTAATACTTGGCACTTGGCACCTATTTGTGCCTCGTGTCAGTGTGCTTAGTGTTCCCGTCTTGGAATAGGTAAATTTATTACTTATTAACACTATTATGTGTTCATTTCCTTGTACTTTAACTTGTTTCTCCCTTTTGTTTCCTTGACAGTCCCTAACACGCATTGTCACACCCTTGCACATGTTGGTAGGCCTTAGCACCTGGAACATCTTAGCATATTTGACATGCCTTCACACTATATGGCACATGTTAACATGCCCTAGCATTCCCCAATATGCCTTGGAACTCATGCCCTCACAGCTAGCTAGTCTTACATTTTTCAGAACATTGGAACCTAGTAAAGTCCTTGGCTAGTACATTTCATGTGACATTGCACTACCTCAGTTGCAACAACCTGATCAATTGCACCTACTACAAGTATACTATGCCTTGTTCAACTAATAACTGTCTATAACTCATCCTAGGCCACACAAGTCTAAGACCAACTTTCCCTTCTTAACAAGTTATAAAGACAAGGATCACATCTATACATGGCCATAAAATAATTAAGAAACATACCTTACACAGGCAATATTTCACATGTATTCCCAATTAATATAAATAGTAGAGAATTATATGAGAGTTTCCAAGAACCACAAGATGCACAAGGTCACAAGAAATAATCTGATACAAGTCGAGTTCCCTAAAACTTATATACAACAATGTACAATATGTAATTATCTAGAATAGTTTAAAACATGAGCATGCAGCCAAAGTTTGCCACATATCAGATAAAAATAATAGCTAAAGGAAAAATAATGTTGTGCCTAGCACAAAGTATCCCTTTGTCTAAAATTGCTATGCAAAGCCCCTGATCACGATTGTAGGATTTCCTCCTGCAAATCCTATTCTAAAATTATTCTAACACACTTTGTCCTTAGCACACTTGAATTCGATGACACTCCATGACACACACTCTTATTCATTCCTTTGCATGCATTTTGACCTAGTTTTCCCTTGTGATGCCCCAACACTCCCTAACACTCCTCAACCTACATTGAAATTTTCCAGCCTGTGTTAGCACCACTTTTCATTCCTTGGCATGCCCTCACCCTCTCTAGCTATCATGCCCTCACAACTACCCTTCTTTAATTCGCAACTTGGGAACACAAACAAGTCCTTGCTTGACTACAAGAGCTTGACCAAGTTACGGTTACTAAAACTAAAGTATGTTGTTGAATTTTGTATCTTGGGAGGTACTCCAAAAGCCTAGTGATATGGTTTTTTGTAATTTTTGTCACAAAATGATTTTTTGGCAAAGAAACGGTTTTGGGCCCAAGATGGGGTTTAAATATAAAAGAAAATTAAAAAGGAAAATTAATATTTCCTAAGGTCTAAGTGGGTAAAACCTGTATGTTATGGAGGGTTCCTAGGAGTTTTAGGATAAGATATTTAAGGAGTCCTTAGGATAAAGAGATTAATTTCGAGAGAGAAGGAGGTCATTCGATTAAGGAGTCCAGGAGAGATGTACTCCTAAATTAGGTTGAGTTAGAGGGTCGAGTAAGGGCTGCTAAAGGGAGGCCATGATCATCCACCAAGTGTAAGATCATCATGTGAGGATTCAAAAGAATGTCACATACCTTAATGGGTTTGAGCTAGTGAGCTCAAGAGAGGCTTTGCATGAGAATTTAGCCATGTGAATTTAGCGGTGTCTCTATGTGAAGGCTACTTCAAATTCTCAAATAATAGAGAGGGTTGAGACACTGTCTTGAGGTGGTTAGTAGGTCGTAACGAATGTGATAAATACAAACATAAATGGAGGAGGGTTTGCATTAGAATTTAGGGATAGAGCAGAAGTAACCTCATGCATCACATCGACTGAGGTAACCCTAATTTGAGGGTCATAGAGATCTAAAGTTCATGTCAATATTTAGTCAAGGAAATGCCCAAAATCTATGGATCCATATGAGTTAGGTTGAGTCTCTTATGGAGACAAGATTTGTTGTTTTTTCCTATGGCTAGATAATATCTATTCGAAATAAATCTGAACACAAGTATAATTCCCTATCTAGGGTGGTTTCCTAGCCTGTTTAGTCCATACAGTATGCCCTTGAGATTGTGAAAGATATACATAGACGAAGAGGGGTTGTGACCCTGAGAGTGAGGTTTGTATCTACAAAATAGACTGCAAATCTAGAAGATGGTTTGTAGAAGTATGTGGGGAGATAGAAAATCCAAAGGAGAGTGGAACTCAAGGAGAATATTGAGTAGAATAAATGTGCCATATTAATAATAGAAAGACATGAAGAGGAGTTGATTTTGGTGGACTATCCATAGAGTTTTCAACAGAGATTTGAAGAAGCCTATAAACAATTAGTCAATGGATAGTTAGTGGATGATTTATGACCATAGCTTAGTCATCTACAGATTGTTAGAAGGATGATAAGAGGAGTAGTTCAAATCTATTCATTGATTGGAAAAAAAATTAATTGGTACACAAGAGTAGTTATTTTGAGAGGACTCAAATAGTTTTTAGGTGTAAAATTTGGATAGCTTTAGATGAGGCCAGTGTTGTGGGCTCAAGACCAGTAAAATAATTGATTATGGTTGGGTAGATTGATGGCATCCCAATTATAGTTGGAGGTTTGTTAGGTGACTCTCAATGAAGATCCCTAGGTCATTTACATGTTAAGGACACCAAGAGTGGTATAAGGTCAGGTGTATTGGGCCTATGGATGTGCAAACTTTGAAGGACGAAAGTGGCAGTCAAGTGGGCCAACCAACTAGCCCCAGTTCACTACATGGTAGAGGATTGATTCAGTGAGAAGAAGGGCATCATCCATTGCCATAGACACTTAATCATGGAGCAGTAGTATGGAAAAAGTATGTAGACTAAAGAGATGTTCCCAAATGGATTTTTGAATAATAAATCAAAAACCCTAAGTGTTGTAGATCTTGAATTAAAAATGGGGCATATAGAGGCAAATTTCTTTTAGCTAAGTTTGGTAACCTAAATGAGTTGATCTCATTGATAGAAGAAGTTTGAGGAGTTGTAGAATGGTAGGAACGAGGACATACCAGATGCTTTTAGGACATGTGGAATGAAAGGGCTGTGTGTGGCCACCATCAGTAAGTAGGTCAAGTTTTTTCTTGTTAAGGATAGATTGGTTCTCAAATGACTAAAACCAAACCATAGTTGTATTCCTTGTATCATTGTGATTGTAAAAGGCCATGATCCCTGTCATGAGATCTCTATCTTATTGTTTTATAGTTTGTAATATAATGAAGAAGGGTTTGAAAAAGTTAAAATTTGTCATGTGCACTAGTTGATTCCATGATGTGTGTAGATTTTGTTGTGAACTAGAGTAGATCCATTGTGTTTTGCATCAAAGATGATAAGACTAGACCCATATTCTCATGTGATATAGAAATTCAAGATATCGCTTGTTCACCTAAGAACTACCTATATTTCATCTTCGACTAGTCATTTCCAGTCTCAACTCACCCCACTTAATAGGTTATGAAGACAAGGCTCACATCCAACTATGGCAACAAAATAACTAAGCAACATAGTTTACATCTTGAGATTCCATATCACTCGGAATGTATTAAAATTCCTTGGCACTGTGTGGCACATGTTATCATCCCCTTCATTCATTGGCATCCTTTGGGACTCCTGAGCACACACTACCACTCCTTGACATTCCTTGGCAAACTAGCATGCCTTGGAATTTCCTAGCATATAACCTTTCCACTCCCTCTTTATCACGCTTGAAACTCACTAAAACTCCCTATAACACTCTCTTATTAGTTCATTTCCATGCATTTTGAACTAATTCTACCTTGTGTTTCCATGGAACTCCCTAACACTCCATAGCATGCATTGACACACCCTCGCACATGGCACATCTTGGTATGTCAAACTAACACTCTAGAATTCCTTGGAACTATCATGCATGCTTTGTCACTCCCTCGTTAGCTCACCTAGAAATTGTTGACACTCCCTATCACACACTCTTTTTCATTCATTTCCATGCGTTTGAGACTAGTTCTCCCTTATGTTTCCCTAGCACTCCCAAACACTCTCTGACATACATTGGCACACCCTAGAACCTGACACCTCTTGGCATGTTTCCCTAGCCTCTAACATACCCTAGCACTACCTAGCATACCTCGTCAATCCCTCCTTATAACACTAAGAACTCACTGGCACTTCCTCTCACAAACTCTTATTCACTCATTTCCATGCATTAATTTGACATAGTTCTCCCTTGTGATTCCCTTGCACTACATAACACTTCCTAGCACACATTGGCATACCCTGATACCTGACACATCTTGGACACATGATACCCTAACATTATGGCATGCCTTAGCACTACATAACATACCATGTCACTCCCTTCTTAGCACACCTATAACTTGTTGACACTCCCTATTACACACGCTTATTCATTCATTTCCATATATTTTGAGTTAGTACTCCCTTAAGTTTCCCTAGAATTCACTAACACTCCATAACATGCATTGACACAGCTTGGCACTTAGTACATGTTGGAATCCTTCCCTAACACTCGAGCATGACCTATCACTACCTAGTATACCTTGACACTCCTTCCTCAGTGCACTTGGAACTCATTAACACTCCATACCATATAATCTTATTCATTCATTTCCATGCAATTTAAACTAGTGCTCCCTTGTGTTTCCTTGGAACTCCCTCACACTCCCTAGCATGTGTTGGTGCCACACCGTCACACCTGACACATCTTGGCATGTCCTGGCATGCCTAAAATGCCTTGGAACTATCTATCATGTGTAAGCACTTCTTGGAATTTCCTTTCACACCTTGGCACTCTCTAGTTATCATGCCCTTATAGATAGCCTTACCTTTTTTGTGATTTGGGAACCCAACCAAGTCATTGAAAAAATTATGTTCTGCTTAGCCCAAGTCTACCTTTGTATGAAACTACTTTTTTCCAACCCATTATTCCAATCGTAGGCTTGCCTCCTCCAAGTCCTATTCTAAAAAATCCTACCACACCTCGTCCTTCGGACACCTGGAATTCACTGACACTCCCTAGCACACACTCTTTTTCCTTCATTTTCATGCATTTTGACCTAGTTTTCCCTTGTGATGCATTGACACTCCCTAACACTCCTCGACATGCATCGAAACTCTCTATAATTTTTTAGTACACGTTTTCATTCCTTGGCGCACATTGATAATACTTAGGTATCATGCCCTCACAACTACCCTTCCTTTTTTGCAACTTGGGAACTTAACCAAATCCTTCCTTGACTAGAACAGCTTGACTAAGTTATAGTTACTAAAACTAGATTACTCCTTGTTCACCTAAGAAATTCCTATAACTAATCTTAGGCTACTCATTTTGAATCTCAAATCATACAACTTAACAAGTTACGAAGGCAATGCACACATCCAATCGTGGTCATAAAACAACTAAGAAACATAGTTTACATCTTCATATCCAATAACATCTAGCACATCTAACAATCCCTTGGCACTATGTGGCATGTGTTAGAATCCCATGCATTCCCTAGCATGCTTTGGATCTCCCTAGCACATCCTAGCACTGCCTGACATGTATTACATCTAAAACTTGCTAACATTCCCTGTCGCACTCTTGTTCATTCATTTACATGCATTTAAAACTATTTCTCCCTTATCTTTTCTTGGAATTCAGACCAAACACACCCTAGAATGTGTGGGTGCAACTCTATGGCTCCTAGCAGAACTTGGTATGCTTTAGAACATGGAATGTATTGGGATGCCTAACATGCCTCAGAATAATCTACCATGTGTTAGTACCTCCAAGAATTCCATGGAACATGTTGGAACTCTCTAATTGTCATGCCTTCATTGATAACCCCTTTTTGTGACTTGGGAACCTAACCAAGTCATTTGAAAAATAATGTTGTGACCAAACCAAAGTCTCCCTTTCTCAAGAAATTATTTGTCTATGCCTTATCAAAACCGATGGATTTCCTCCCGCAAGTCCTATTATGAAATTCTCTTAAAACACTTCATCCTTGGGACACCTGGAATTTATTTATATTCCTTGGCACACACTCTTATTCATTCATTTCCAAGAATTTTGACCTAGTTCTCCCTTCTGTTCCCTTGGAACTCCTTAACACTCCTCAACATGCATTGACATACTCCAAGATTTTCTTTCATGCCTTTTTATTCTTTTCCATTTCCTGGAACTCCTTAGCTATCATGCCCTCACAACTACCCAAACTTTTTTTACATTTGGGAACCCAACCAAGTCCTGCCTCGACTACAAAATCTTGACCAAGTTATAGTTACTACAACTATACTATGACTTGTTCACTTAAGAACTAGCTATAAGGCTTCTTAGCCTACTCATTTCCAATCACAACTCGTACCGCTTAACAAGTTACCATGTCAAGGATCATGTCCAACCATGGCCATAAAACAACTAAGAAACATAGTTTACATCCTAACATGCCATAAGACCTACATGTCTAACAATACCTTCACACTATGTGGCACATGTTAGCATCTTCTACATTCCTTGGCAAGATTTTACACTCCCTAGAACACGCTAGTACTCCCTAACATGCCCTGGCACTCTAGCATTCCTTGGCACTTCTTAACATATATGTTATGAAACCAGCTCACAAAAATATAGAAAAGATAGTTGAATGCCTTAGAATCTAGCCTCTTCGAGGGGGCAACCTCCTCTACATTACACAAATGAACAATTCTTGGATGATTCAAATGAAAAAACCTCCTTTCTATATATAGGAGTCTAAGGAGTCACAATATAACCCAGCCGACCTAACAATAATAATATAAAGCCACAAAAATAACAATAGAGGGATTCTATGAGGCACAGTAATAAAAATATGGGGACAATAGGGGCGTAACAATGTTAATACGGGATACAACTACAATAGTAATGGGGTAATCAATAGTATTATAGGGACCTAACATGCCCCTCTCCTTCAAAAAAGTGTTGTCCTCAATGCTTGAGTAGTTCTGGATGCTTTTGTATAAAATTCTCATCCTCGCAGGTGGAATCTTCAGCGGATAAGTTCTTCCACTTGATGAGATACTCTGAAATTGATCGATTTCGTAGCTGTCGAGTTCTTGTTTCTATGACTACTTCCGGTTCCAATATAATTTTCCTTCCTTGTCAAGTTCTGACAATATTGTTTGAACTGGGAGCTTGTCACCTATAACCTTCTTTAAACATGAAACATGGAAAACTAGGTGCACTCGAGATGCTGCAGGAAGCTCCAATTTGTATCCCATAGTACGAATCTTTTGCAACACCTTGTACGAACCATAATACTTTGGTGATAATTTATTATCCTTCTTAGCTTGCTTGAGGGACATTTGTTTATATGATTGTAGCTGTAGGAATACCCAATCACCTACATCAAAACTTCTCTCACTGTGATGTTGATCTTCCTGTTGTTTCATTCTATTATGTGCCAACACGAGGTTATCCTTTAAGAGTTGGAGGACTTGTTGTTGATGTTCAATGTGATGTTCCACTGCTTGAACCTTAGAATTTTCTCTTAAATGGGGTCATTTTTGTTGCTATATGGAAGGAAGTGTTATACCACTATTCAGCCAGAGGCAACCATTTGACCGATTGTGTCTATTTATTAGATACAAAGAAACGAAGATATCATTCCAAAAATTTGTTTACTATCTTAGTTTTCCCATCAGAGTAAGGATGATAAGATCAACTATGAGATAACAGAGTACCAAGATAAGAAAATAATTCTGTCCAAAAATTTCCAGTGAAATTGGGATCTTTGTCACTTACAATAATCTTTGGGTTTCCATGTAGCTTTTAAATTGTTTCCGTAAATGCAGTAGAAACTGTACTAGCTGTAAATGGATGTGATAATGCACAAAAGTGTACATACTTGGTAAGTCTGTCAACTACCACCATGATGACATTCTTTCCCTCAAACTTCGGTAAACCTGTGATAAAATCCATTGAAACCTCCTCCCAACGTTGGCTTGGAATGGATAAAGACTGTAATAGACTTGTGGTCTTAATTGCTTCAACTTTATTTTGTTGGCAAACCAAACATTACGCGACAAACTTTTGAATATCTGATTTAAGGCCATCCCAAAAAAATTCCTTCTTAACCTTGTGGTAAGTTTTTAAAAATCTTGAGCGTCCTCCTAAGGGAGATGTGTGCAATTCAATAAGAATATTTTGTTTGAGTTGCGAATTCTTACAAAGGTATAAGAAATATTTGTACCATAATGAATCATTTTGCCAACTAAATGTATTAGATGTAATGAAATCTTGTTGTAACATTTGAATAAGTGCCCACACTTCTTCATCATTCTTCCACTCCTCCCTTGCTTTGTTTATCCAATCTGGTTGGATAATAGAAATGGCGCACAACAATGCTTCCACGTCCTCATCCTTCCTAGAGAGTGCATCTGCCACCACATTTTGCTTCCCCTTTTTGTAGATTATTTCAAAGTCATAACCCAACATCTTTGTGACCCACTTGTATTGCTCTCCAGAGGATAATATTTTTTCTAAAAAGTATTTAAGGCTATAATGATTCGTTTTTACCTTGAAGTGTCTTCCCATTATGTAGGGTCACCATTTCTTAAGTGCATGTAGTATTGCCAACATTTCCTTCTCATAAATAGCTTTGTGTAAAAACTTTCCCTTGATTGGACGACTTCAAAAAGTAATGGGTTTTTCATCTTGCATTAAAACAACACCAATTCCATTTCTTGAGGCTTCGCATTCCACAATAAAGGTTTTTGTGAAGTCTGGTGTAGCTAAGACTGGTGCTTGGCACATTGCCTCTTTAAGATGTTCGAAGGCCTTTGTTGCTTTTGGAGTCCATGAAAATGCATCTTTCTTCAATAATGTTGCTATAGGTGCTACTATTCTCCCATAATTGTTAACAAACTTACGATAATACCCTGTCAACTTGAGAAATACTTGCAGATTCTTTATGGATGTGGGGATTTTCCATTCCTTAATGGCTTTAATTTTGCTAGGGTCTACCTTAACTCCTTCATGAGATACAATATGACCCAGATATTCCACCTCTTGTACTCCAAAGAAACATTTGGATCTTTTTGCATATAATTGTTTCTCCCCCAATAGTTGTAGCACCCTGTCAACATGTTCAACATGATCCTTCCAAGACTTGCTATAGATTAGTATATCATCAAAAACTACAAACAAAAATTCTCCAAGGAAAGGTTTGAAAATGGAATTCATCAAACCTTGAAATGTAGAAGGTGCATTGGTAAGGCCAAAAGGCATGACCAAAAATTCATAATGACCCTCATGAGTTCTAAATGTTGTTTTCAGAATGTCTTCAATCTTCATTCTGATTTCATGATATCCTAAACGAAGATCCAACTTGGTGAAGTAAATTGATCCATGCAATTCATCCAGTAATTCATCAATGACAGGAATGGGAAACTTATCTTTAATGGTGAGCTTGTTGAGCTCCCTATAATCTGGATACATGTGCCATGATCCATCCTTCTTGTGCACTAATACCGCTGGAGCAGAGAAAGAACTTTGACTAGGTTGAATTATACCAGCCTCTAGCATTTCTGCAACCATACGTTCAATTTCACTCTTTTGGGCGTAGGGATATCTGTACTACTTGATGTTTGGAGGAACACTTCCTGGAATCAGATGAATAGCACGATCATGATCACGAATAGGTGGGATACCTTTGGGAGTCTCAAATACCTTAGAATGATTGTCGAATACTTTTTGGAGATCTGGAGAAATAGATGATTCTGATGTGGAGACATTTAATGAACATAATTGTGCAATTACACCTCTTTGTTCCTTTTTTAGAAACTTTGTCACACCGTTCGAGTTTATTATCTTTCCTGGTTTCCCTACAATACCCCTTAATTGAACTTCCTTTCCTTCGACAGAAAATTTCATGAAAAGTTCTTGAAAATTAAAAGCTATTGTACCCAAGGACTGTAGCCATTGGACTCTTAGTACAACATTAGCACCTCCCATTGGAATGGAAAGCATTGGGCTCATCAATACATATTCTCCCATGGATAGCTTGATATTATGGAACTTTCCAGAGCAATTTATCGTTCCTCCATTTGTAACCGTCACTTGACACTCTGGTGCTAGATATAGGAAGCAATTCAATTCTTTTGCTATGTTACAATGAATAAAATTGTGGGTACTTCTTGAATCAATCAACACTAATACCTTTTCCTTCTTGATTTTTCCTTCTATCTTGATGGTTTAAGGAGTGGTAATTCCAGCCAATGCATTACAAGATGTGGTCAGATTCATTTCTTCTTTATCTAGGCTTTGTTTTTGGAGTATATCCTCTTCTTTTGACATTTCTTGCTCCTTTCCTTCTTCCTCTTCAAAATCTATGTAGAATAATTTCTTCTCAGCATACTTATGACCTTTAGTGTGTTTTCTATCACAACTGTAACAAATCCCTTTTGCTCTTTTTTCTTCCAATTGTTGTGGTCTCAACCTTATAGGTTGTGGAAGGCTAGGGGTAACAATACTTAAATCTTTATAGTTGTGACTAGTATGCGTCCTTGTTGCCATAAAATTGCTTTCTGTTTTTCTTGCTAACCTGAATGCCTTCTCTAATGAATTAGGTTCCCAAAGGCAAACATCATGTTGGATATTATCCTTTAAAGTCCCTATGAACACATCAATCCTATGCTCCTTTGGAATATTTTTTACTCTTATGTTCAATTTTTGGAACTCCTCAATGTGCTCCATTATTGAACCCTTTTGTTTGAGACTTATCAATTGGCTAAAAAAAGTGTTGCTTTTTGTGTCCTCATAATGTGCTGTCAATTTTTCCGTAAAAATTGCCCAAGTGATAATTTGTTTACAAGAGCAAAGCCATTGATACCACACAAACTGGTTTAGTTCTAAATATAAAGTTGCAATACGTACCTTTTGTGTGTTTTTCACATTATTGAGATCGAAAAATTGCTCCATCCATAATATCGACGTTGTGGGGTCCTTGCCATCAAACTTCCTCATATCGATTTTTGGAATATGGTGGGTCTTTAATCCAACATTAGAGTCTATGGAATCATGATTAAAATTTCTTTTGTTCTCATCATGAGTTTCCTTTACTACCCATTAGTGACCATTTCTTGTAGCAACTTATTCATATTTATCATCAATTCTTCCATGTCTGTCTTCAAATCGGTCTTCAAATTGTCCATCTTAGCTTCCATGCCATTCATCTTAGCTTCCATGCCCTTCATCTTAGATTCCACGCCCTTTATCTTAGATTGCATGCCATTTATCTTATCTTCTGTTAGCTTTTGTGAGAGTGACATTTGTTGCACTTGGTCTTGTAATTTTGATATATCATGTAGCATTTCTTCCTCTTCTTCATGAGTCATGCTAACCCTTTCAGGTTGCTTACTAGCTATTTGCATTTTCTCTCCTTGAGGCATCAATTACCGATAACAATGCTCTACTATTACTTTTTAATTCTTCAAAATATTTTTTCAAACCAAGCTTAAGAAAAAATTTAAAAAATCTACACCCCTTTTTTCACTTTGAAGGAGCTTGATATTGGCTCTGATGTATCTTTGTAATTTTGGATCATCTAGTTCTGAATCTTTGACTTGCAGTAGCCCTCTGCGTCTTCTTTCTAATGCCACCAGTCTGATCCAAATTGGATTCTCCAAGGAAGAGCTATGCCGAATCTCCCACAGTGACCTGATTATAGACTACTTCCATAGAGTGAAATTGTATGACATGCCACGTGTCCTTGTTTCATCCTTTGGCTCTAAAAAATATATACAAGAAACTACAATCCGACCTCTTTCTGTAGCTTCTTACAAAACTTCAATCCGAGAGAAAGTTATGATGATTTTACCTAGGTCACCTGTTTCGAATGTAATTTAGGAGTATGCAAAAGGACCAAATTTCTCAGATCATATCTCCACAAATATAGCATGAAAAGCTCTGAAATTTGGACCCGAGGTTCAATGCAATTTCTTCTCAAATGTTTTTTTTTTTTTTTGCTTCTGAAACATCACAAAACAAAAGTTATAGCGAAAATCCCATGATGACCTATTTGGAGAACCGAAACCATAGAATCCAAAGCTCTGATACCAAATGTTATGAAACTAGCTAACAAAAAGATAGAAAAGATAGTTGAATGCCTTAGAATTCAGCCTCTTCAAGCGGGCAACCTCCTATACATTACAAAAATGAACAATTCTTGGATGATTCAAATGAAAAAACCTTATTTCTATATATAGGAGTCTAAGGAGTCACAATATAACCCAGCCGACCTAACAATAATAATATAAAGCCACAAAGATAACAATAGAGGGATTCTATGGGGCACGGTAATAAAAATATGGGGACAATAAGGGCACAACAATATTAATAAGGGATACAACTACAACAGTAATGGGGTAATCACTAGTATTATAGGGACCTAACAATATAACCTTGTCATTCCCTCCTTAATGCATTTGGAACTCGCTAGAACTCCCTATCACACACTCTTATCGATTCGTTTCCATGACTTTGAATTAGTTCTTCCTTGTGTTTCTATTGCACTCCCTTACAATCTTTGTCACACATTAGCACACCTAATGACAGTCACATCTTGGTATGTCTCCCACTGTAGAATTTCTTGGCACTACCTAACATACCTTGTCACTTCATCCTTATCACACCTATAACTCCCTAAAACTCACTGTCACACACTTTTATTTATTCATTTCCATGTATTTTAAACTAGTGCTCCCTTGAGTTTCCTTAACACACCATAACACTCCCTGGCATGCATTGTCACACCCTAGCACCTAGAACATATTGGCATGTTTCTCTAGCCTATGGCATGCCTTAGCACTACCTAGCATACCTTGTGACTCCCCCATTAGCACACCCGTAGCTAATTGACACTTCCTCTCACAAACTCCCATTCATTTATTTACATGTATTAATTTGACCTAATGCTCCCTTGTGTTTCCCTGGCATTCCCTAACACTTCCTATCACATGTTGGTACACCTAGGCACTTGGAAAATCTTGGTCTCATGTCACCCTAGGTCTCTATCATGAATTAGCATTGCCTGGTATACCATCTCACTCCCTCCTTGGCACACCTGGAACTCGCATACACTCCCCCTCACACACTCTTATTCATTCATTTCTATGCATTTTGACCTAGTTCTCCCTTGTGTTTGCTTGACACTCCCTAACACTTCCTAACACATGTTGGCACACTCTGGAACCTGACGCATCTTGGACACATGCCTCCCTAACACTCTAGCAAGAGTTAGCATTTCATATCATACCATGTCACTCCCTCCTTAGCACACTCAAAACTCACTGGCACTGGCACTCCCTTTGACACACTCTTATTCATTCATTTCCATGCATTTTGTTCCAGTGATCCCTTGTGTTTCCCTTGCACTCCCTACCACTACTTAGCATGCATTGGAACACCCTGGCCCTGGGACATCTTTGTATGCTTCCCTATCACTCTAGCATGCCTTAGCACTACCTAACACGCCTTGTCACTCCCTCCTTGGAACTCATTGACACTTCATTTCCATGGATTTGAAACTAGTGCTCCCTCGTGTTTCCATCACGCACCCTCGTGTTTCCCTCGCACTTGGCCCTCACACTCCCTAGAATGTGTTTGTGCTACACCTTGGCACCTATCACATATTGGCATGCCTTAGCACTTTGGCTTGTCTTAGCATGCCCATCATAATAAAACAATGTGCAGTATTTATGAAGAATAGAAATAATGCAAGACTTATTTGTGAAAAGTTTGAGGCATCTTATCTTGGAGGGCTTGGTGGTCAATTTGAAACTTGGAGAATGGCTATCAAGTGGTCAGTCTATCTGTGACTTGGTTTTCTCTTGTTGATAAAGAATCTCTAAGGAAAGAATGGTTGGGTTTTTCCATAGACTCTGGCCTAACTTCCAATTTCTCTTATCGTCTTGCACATTGTATTTTGCATAATTGATTGATTACCTAGTGAATGAAGTAACGTATAAATGAAGAAACTATATAAACAACTATCATGTTAAGAATTTCTATTATGCATTTGTATTTAAATAGGGTATCAGATCTAGGAACAAGGTCAAAATTGGTCAGTGAAATCTAGTCAAGATTATGAAGGACATATTCACCAAAAGTTGAGTTTGTAAGAAGACTTTTCTATGGTTGGCAACAAATTTCTTATTGAAGAAAAAGACCTAGAACAATTCTAATATTATCTCTATTCTATTAGGGTAAAAATATATGTGCTATAGGAGAAGGACCAAGGGTCTTGATTCGTTTCTATAGGCCTAGAACAAGCCAAGATTAAGAATCTCTCAATTTTGAGAACAATTTGGAATTTCAACCAGTACAATCCAAGGTATTGTAAGTTGAGTTATGATACAAGCTAATAACAACCTAACTCTCCATGATTATGATCTAAGTTCTCTTTGATGGAAATTCAAGGAAGAAGCAAAAATTTCAAAGTTTTTTTTTTATCTACTAAAGGAAGACTAGCAAGGAATCAGCCTCATAAATCCAAGAAAAAATCTTACTTGATGGAGTTGACATAAGCACTATCAGGAAATTTTGGAAAAGGTCAAAAGAAGGTCTGAAAATGTTTTAAAGTATGTCTCAAATAAAGACCATATTTCAAAGGGCCGAAGGAACTTAGAAGTCAATAACATAAGTCAAGCTACTTCAAATCCTGAATCGCTCCTTTTTGTTTCCCAAAAAAGTCATTGTTGCTCGGATATCCAATGACAATTGAATGTTCTCCATATATACGACGAAAATTCAATTTTAGTTGAATATCGAACATTTAACCAAGGCAGTTACATATCTATCAAAAATACTGGTGTTCGAAGTTTTGGACTTAAAAGTAGGTTTGCATCTTCATAAATTTAATCCCTTTGGGCACTTGGTATATCTAGAGTTAATATGGATCTATGTTGTTGCTAATAACAATTAACTTCTCTATTTCCTCATAATCCATAAACTAAAAATTAGAGTAAACTTTTGACCCTAATTATAAAACCTAATCTTAAAGGGATCAAGAAAATCAAACCTACAACCTCTCCAATTTTTATATAAAAATTTCACATTTAACTCCTAACTACATAAAACAATCTTGAAAATTAACTTTCACATATAAATTATACATAATATATCAATTAAAAAGAATTATGTAACATAAAAGAACCATCTTCACTACCTTCTTGGATTTTTAAAGTTCAAATAAAATATTAATTTTTAAAAAAAAATTAGATTTCAAAAGAAATCAAAACCACTCAACACCATCCATATGGCTACAAACCATTACCATCCAAATGACTACTAAACTACTAAACATCTTAAATAATGTGCAAAAATCCCAATGAATATCTAATTTACATATTAGATTTGTTTGGCTACAAAACTCTTCATATATACAATATACCATATAAGTCAATACCAAACAATTGCCTTACAAAACCTTAAAAAAATTCCCATGTCATTAGATTTATTTAACTACAAAACTCCTCATACATACAAATATACAATATAAGGCAATGCCAAGAAATTGCCTTACAAAACCATTGAAAACCTTTGAAAAAATCTCCGGTCATTAGAGCCACCCACAAGAAATATATCCTAAGGTTGTCATTTCTAAATTTTAATGGCTTAAATGAGAAGCCCTCCTTTCGCTAACTCCAAAACTTGGATGTCACCAACAAAAAAATTGGTCCTTTTTGGTATTTAGGAAAATTGTTGTCCTTCGACAGACTTCATTTGAATAATTGATGGATCTTTATATATATCCTTCTCGTAGCGGATGGAGAACTATACCATTATATTATTGCACAACAATAAAAAAATGGAAAAGATCATGGCAACAATGATTGCGATGAGAAAATCCAATCTCGGAAGGGGCATAATATTGATGTCCAATTTTGGATGTTGGAAAACTATGGAGCCAACTCCCAAAGACTCCATTCTCGTAGTCACTGAAGCTGTTTTAGCAGATACAGATCCTAACAATGTCAATGTTTGTGTGGTCAATTTTCTTATCTTGGGTATTAGGTTTCAGCATTTTACTATTACTGATTTTATATATATATTTAATAGAAAATTCTTCTCTGGGTGTTTAAATTTGTTATCAGTGAATTGGGTGGTTCCATTCATTGGATAAATCAGGCTCCTAACGTCGTGATCTGATTTCCATGATTATATTATGCATTTGTTTTATTTTTGGGTTTTTGGGGTATTCTTGGTGTTTCAAGGATAATTTTTAGTTTTGTTGTTTTGCATTATATATTCCTAGAAGTGATGCAATTGTTGCAGATACTTTTATTACCAGGGAAAGTTAATGAGATATATAGTTGTTACATATATCTTTTCAAAATATTTGTTAAGATATTGGATGAACTAAAAACTGTATTTCTATATAAGTGGTGGAGTGTGTCAAAGCAACTCTAGGATGCTCACCATTGAACATTGTTTCAAAAATATTTTATTTCTTCCCATTTTTCCTAATTTTTAGAGTTTTGTAGGATGGGAAAATTTTCATGTGGGAGCATTTGTTTTCCAGGTTTTGACTTAAATTTTGGCCCATTTTTTTTCCTGATGTTGCATATTTATTGAGTTGATGATCTCTCACATAATTGTTTTGGATGACGCCAAGCATTTCAATACCTCATATCCATTTTTTATTATTGAGATTCATTTTCCCATAGAAATCTTACGATTAGCATAAACTCATCCAAACCTTCACATAATATCTGATATATGGCATGTTAGTACCTTGGTATGATATTTGATATATGTCACATTTGTATTAACTCAAGGTATGGAATTTTAACGTTCACAACATCGAGGTGGTGAATATTAGATTCAGGTTTAGAAGGACTTGTGCTATTTCCAATTCACTTAATTCACTAACCTTATTCAATCCACAATCGTAGATGGAAATAGTAAAAGTTGTTGGATCAACCCAACCTTACCCCCAAAGGGTTTGTAAATTTGACCTTGCTTCTCTTGGTGAAATTACCCATCAGCCTCTAGAGAATTATTACGATTCAATGATTTAGGAAAAAATCCTATAGCACCATTATCTAATCCTAATGATCCTCCTAATTCGAGGCCTCATTTACATTTTAGCATACCCTTAAACATATCGTAAATATTTTCTTCATCTTGTTATCTTCAGAAGTTCTTCATTAAACATGCCTTGAGGATATGTACTACATTATGGTAGACTTCCACCCGATTAGGTGTGAGGTCTGAGGGACATACATTGTCATTCCCTTGAGATTATATTAGACATTCATCTGGCCTCATTCCATTCACTTGGTTTCATCCCTTTGAAATTCATTCCAGGAAGGGTGGACATACCATAATGACAAGGGAACCCTAGTGGATAGCTTAACTCTCAATTTTCTTTTCTGGGGACCAATGATCTGTTGGTATACAATTTTCTTTTTTGAGTTCATTGTAGCATATTTATCACATGTGTTTGGCTTGACTGGAAAAATTTTAAAAGATTGCCTCCCATGGGATCTCAAGGAAAAAGGTTTATGTTATAGGTGTCTTAGATGATTTACCTAATCCATTATCTAATAGTAGTTTCCGTGCATATGGGATGTGACTACATAAATGACTGTGTGCTTGTGATTTGTTTTTAGCGTGCCTTTGTATGGGCAGGGTGTGTATCATCATGATCAAGGGAAGCTAGTGGTTCTTTAGTGTGTGTGTGAGGCTGAGAGTTGTATTATGGGAAAAGAATGCATGTAAGTGATTCTTTGTAAAGTTGTTATTGAATTAGTCCTATTTATGCATCTTTTTATTCTTTTCCATCCCTTAAAACCTATTAGTTCATTATGGTAATTCAAAAAATAAGACAAGAAATCCCCTAAAAAAAACTCATGTGTTTTTGTTATTTGCAATCATATTGTTGACAAATGAGTTGTAATGAATCAAGTACTTATGTTCTTGGCCAATAGTTTCTATTGATCAATTCGCCATCCATAAGGACATACTTAAATGTGCATAACCATGAAAATAAATTAAACTTTACTGACTAAAAAAATGATCTTTTGAGCCCTGGCAGGTAGCTCAGTTGGCAAAAATATTGTGTTGTCCTATCATCAACCTTGGTTTGATTCCCCTGGAAAGGATTGACGAGTTTTGGTGCAAGAAATGTGTTAAAATTTTTAACTCATGATAAACATAATATGTAATGTTATATAATTTCTATAATAAACTAAAAAAACATAAACTAAAACCCTATCAAAACATCTCTAAATTTGAGATGCAATAATCTATATAACATAGTGTAGAAAACAAAAAATTATACCTAAAACAAGATTATCAAACTTTTCATTGTTTTTCATTAATTCTTAACATGAAAATTCTGTTATAGGAAAAGTGAGTTGAGAATAAAAATAAACTCAATTATTTAGTTAGAACTCAGAAGTACCCATATCTCGATCCATCTACTAGTTAAAAATAAGATGACTTAGCTCTTTATATCGAACTAAGAGATAACCTAAGCCATTTATCTAAACCTGGTGGACTTTTACCTCAGTATTCTATAACTACTCCCACACCATGATTATGATGTTGTACGAATATTTTTTTGTTGTAGAATATTGTTTGAGGTACATATTATAACACTCCCACCTATTGAGGAAAAGGTTTTAAATTAACTTTGTTTGTCACAATATAACATAGTAGGCTCCCACACCTTGAATGTCAACTTTGCAACTAGCTTGTTAAGGTAGATGTATTAACAAGTAGTAGTGCTAGACATCATGTACTCTATTATACTTTGTTCGAGCTGAACTAGTGCTACTAAATCCTCCTCCCTGCTTAACTAGGATATCACTCCTAAACCCTAACCGAAACAACATTAAAGTATTCTTCCTGCCACCTACATCTCTTGGAAAGTTAGAATCAACAAATCTGTGTAAAATCAACTTAGCATATTCCACATATCTTGAACAAAAATATGCCATGCCCTTTAGTTATTGTAGCACATATTTTGCACCAATCTAATGAATCATTATTCTCCTCATCTCAACCATGAAATGGCTCAAGGTTTTCATTGAAAAATGTATATTAGGTCCAAATCTAATGTTAGCTAGATACATATAAGATCCAATTAAATTTCTATGCGAGGAAAGATTACCAAATATAAATTAACCATGCAACTTCAGATTTGAATCATGGGAGTGGTCAAGTGTTTACAATCCATCATGTGAAACCTCTTTAGGATCTCAACTATGTAGCTTTGCCCAAGGAAAACTTCACCTACACCTTTTCATACCTCTAGACCCAAGAGATAATGTAGGAGTCCAATGTCCATCATGTCAAACTCTCATTCAGTGTAGTCTTGCACCTTGAAATGAGATTCTATGAGCTCCTTTTAAGGATTCAATCATCTACATGTAGGATTAGAACAAGTATATTGGATCTATCAAATAAGTAATCAAAACTAGGACATGTATTAGTTTTGGAAAAGCCCAAACTGAACAAGGACTCATAAATCCTAGAGAATTAACACATGGTTTCTTGATTGATATTGTAAAGGGCCTTCTTCAATTTGTATACGTGGGTGTCCTTCCTACAACCGTCAAGCCCTCTTCGCTGATAAGTGTACACTTTTCCCTCAATTAGGAAATTAAGGAAGGTTGTCGTAACATAATATGATTTAACTGCCGACTAAAAATAGATTCTAAAGACATAAATCTCTTAATAGAATTGTAATTGGAAACTGGAGAAAAGATCTCCTCATAGTCAACTTCTTCTTTCTGGGAGAATCATCTTGCTACGAACCAAGCCTTATACTCATTGATGTTGTTATTTGTCGTGTGCTTCGCCTTGTATAGCCACCTTTTATCAGCATTGTTTTTTTTGGTATTGTCACTATCTCCCATATTATATACATCATTCTTCATGATGCATTTACACTCCACCATGGCATCCTGCAACACTTGATTTATTGTTACTTTCTCATATCTAGAAATTTTTATATCAATAACGGAATACATCAATGGAACATAACTAGGGAACCTTTTAGGAGGATGAATTACCTAAATATAAATATATGAAGCACCAACCTTCTATGTTTCCTCCTATAATCTTTGTGTAAGCCACCTAGGTTTCTTGGCTATACGAGAAGGAAAACTAATATATATTCCTATGCTAGAACCTATCTGAATTGCGCCTATTCTCCTTGAAGCATATGAATCAACAGAATGGGTAGGAAGTGTTGTGTTATCCTTAATTATTATTGGGTTCTATTAAAACTTATAAGTCCATGTATCATTATCTAGCTTCACATCTTAGCTTACTACTACCTTCCTTTGAGAAGGAAGATATATCTTGTAAGCCTTAGAGGACTCGTTGTAGCCAACTAAAAGACCCTCCAAGTTTGAGGGTTCAAGCTTCATCCTCTACTCCCATGGAACATAAAGATAAAGTATACTCTCAAACACATTGAAATAAAAAACATATGGTTTGTCCCTTGTGAAGGAGTCCTTTGGATTTTTTCCATCAATACTATGTATGGACATCTATTTGGTATGTAGATTGCAATATAGAAAGCTTCTACCTAAATGAACATGGGAAAATCTAAGTCATGAATCATAGATTTAGCAGTCTCTACTATAGTCTTGTTCTTCCGCTCAGCAGCACCATTCTTTTGTTAATTTTATAGTATTGTCCTCTCTCTCTTGATCCATGTCTTTTAGAGAAAATGAATCAAAGTTATTATAGGTATAGATGCCTCCGTAATGAAATCCTAGTACCTTAAGTATCCTAAATGATTGTTTCTCAACAAGAGCTATGAACTCTTGGAACTTGCTGAAGGCACCATGTTTGGTCTTCCTAAAATATATTTAAGCTTTCTTGGAAAAACCATCAATGAAACTAACATAATAAATAAAACCCGTCTGTAAAGTTGATGACATGGATAACATAAATCTGAATGGACTAAATTAAGGATCCCTCTAGATCTATACTTTCTATTTAGGAAAAAAACCTTGACATGCTTATTGATAACACATTCCTCACACACCTCTCTCTCCAAGACCTTCAACTCAAGGAATCCATCCACCATTTTCCTCAAAATAAGTAGGGATCCATAATATAAGAGACCAAATCTTTTATGCTAGAGATCACATCAATTTTCACTACTGGTCAAAAAATCTTTGTGCTTCATTGGATTTTCTAGCAATTTGTAAAGGCCACCCTCCTTGACAGTTTCAGCGAACACTTGATTAGAATCAAGTTTCAAATGTTTGATGAATAATTTTTGCTGGCTAAAAGCACAATATTACCTCTCTACAAAGTTGAGTACATGGATCACATATATCTTAATGAAATAAATCAATAATCCCTTGAAATATATGGTTGGTGCTTGGGAGGAAACCTTAGCATGCTTGTTGAGTGCACATCCCCTGCATGCCTCTCTATCTCCTTGACCTCGAAGTCATGGAATACAACAATAATTTTCTTCAAAAGAGGTAGGGAACAATCGTTTAGGAGACTTAATCTACTATGCTAGATCTCACGTATATTTTAATTGTTGGTTAACAAATATCTCTACTTCTGGGATTTGATAGGATTTTTTAAAGGCTAGTCTCCCTGACTCTTTTATCCAACACTTGATTTGAATAAAGGTTTATATTTTCAATTATTACTTTTTTATGTTAGAAATCAACCCTGTACTTCAAAACCACTAGACAAGAAATGCTCATATAAAGTAAAGAAATGACAATGTGTTTTGAGATGGATGTATTATAGAAAACTAGATGAAAGGAGATGCTTTCTTGGAGTTTTACTTGCATGAGGGGGGAAGAAAATTGGATAATAAAACTAGGTTATAATCTTGTCTCACTTTGGTGCATAATTATCCACACTGGATGCTTTCATGAAATTTTACTTCATTCAGATGCAGAGACGATAGACTAAGAAAGACTGAAGAGGAGGATTAGACACTTTGACATGCATAATTATGCACCCAACCAATACAATATTATAATTCTCAGTTCAATTATCCAACTTCCATTCTCCCTTATGCAAGTAAATATTATTTTCCACATGTTTGCAGTATGTTGGTGTAAAGTTATAATGTTCTAATGCTCCCATCACAATAATGCCTTAAGAAATATTGTGTTTCTCCCATAAATGCACCTAACCAACCTCGCAGTTTTCCTACATAAAATCCACCTGTGTCCAATAGTTAGTTGAGATGAACTATGCAAGCTACCCTGTCAACCATAACATCATATTTTACTTCTATTCCATCACAGTCAATTCATAAACCCATGCATCAAAGGTTAATAAACATACAAGCTCTTTAGGAATACATGTTTCTTTTTGTACAATGAACAGGAAAGTGGGATGTCTTATAGAAAAAATTAGCCACTGTGATAATACTACTTTATAGTTCCCATTTCTAGTGCCAAAACCCAAAGAAATAAAATTACATTGAAAGGAAAGGACAACCTTAGCCCATACAGGCAACGTGTTAACCCTCAAAATGCATTTTCATTTTCAGCATATTCTTTCCAGTAGTTAATCTAATCTTACATCAAGGAAGCACAGGAGAGGATGGTGTAACAATTAGGAGAATCAAATTAACAATTAGAAGCCAACATTCTCCAAATGTTTCTAAATATAATAATGTATGCATGATTTTTTTTTTTAGTCCATTCTAAAAGGATGTTGCTCCAATATCCTAGGATGGACAGAGACAATATGCATGATCAGATCTATCTTGACAGTAATGTTATCACAGATTAAGAAAATACTATTTGTGTTTGTGCACCTCAAATAAGCGTTTTGGATATAGATGCAATCAACTAGCACAAATCAACAGATTTTGTGGACGCCTACTACAACATGGGTGCACATACCAAAATCATCATTGAAACCTCAAATATACATTTTCTAATTGGTGTTTGTAGATCCTTCCATTGCACCATATTCATAAACCTTTGATGCCTTACTTATACCTCTATAAAATGGTACTGTAATTGACTTCATGCCAAAATATAGCATTAGAGTTGTGAATCATACCCTACTGCTAGAAGCAAGTCTAAAAATGCAATATTTGTTTGATGGATCTAGACTCATGAAAGGTGGTCACATTAGCTGCACATTAGTGGAATCTACTTATATGTGGCTAATGTGCTCATCCTTATCCTATTATAGAGTAATGAGAAAGCTTTAATAGGAATTAACTCTAGGAGCATTATGGTGTGACTGAACTTGAAATGACACTGTCAAATATTTTCCATGGAATCTACATAGGAGGCACAATGGGTAAACCCTCATTACTGTAGGCACATGTGGTATAAAGTTAGCCCTTATCAGATCCATATCTCTTGTTTCTATAGTGCCAGCTATTGCATACTTATTTCCACTAGGGAGGACTCTAGTTGTTGTGATTTTTTGGCAACATAAAAGGCATGGATAGTAACTGTATTACTTTGGGACACTCTCATCTATTTATAGGCCAGATTTTGCAGCAGAAAAAAAATGCATCTGCTATGAAGATTAGACATGTAGCATGATTGGGAGACATGTAACAATAGAAATTTATTGAGACAACATTAAAATTTAGCATGCAGGAGACTATAGGGATATGATGATGTGGCTACAATTTTTAAATCATTTTGTGGGAAGATCCTATAGATTGTCTCAACATCAAAACAATAACTGAATGACATGCTTTTACATATATAAAACTAAGTTATTTTTTCATCTTTGAGAATGCCTTTCCTGGAATAAGGCTTGATCAAAATCAAAGAATAAACAAAGAATTCCACATTGAGAGATATAAGGACCCCTTAACTCATCCATCACGCAAATCCCTATGATGGAATCTCTTACTAAGCAAGTTATTTCATGCAATATGACACAATAAATGAAATATTTTAAGGTGGAAAAAGAGTGCCTAGCACTAAGGAAATCCATTGAGTTTGTTAAGGCTGATTTTTAGGAATAAGGAAACATTTTAAAGGTGTTTGACTTTGAATAGTTGGCATAACATTTGAAATGGTCAACAAGTGAATTATTAAGGAAGGTTATGTAAAAGGTTTGTGTGGTTTAAAGAGTTTGGAAGAGAAGCCCATACTTTTAGGAAACTCCCTACCAAAAAATGGAGCTTTCTTAAAAACCCTTGATCTACCTTGCACATATCTACACGAGTATCTTTTAGTAGCACTTCCACTTTGACTTTTGTATATATTACAAGTTTGATGGAGTTTGTTAGCCTTATTTAGAATGCTTCACTATGAAGACAAGTAGTGTGTGGAACCCTTTGGCATGGTCAACATGTGCATCTTTTACGAGTTCTAAGGAGATGAGAACAAATGGCGGCAAAGGACTGATTGGCACATTCTCCAATTCCAAAGAGAGCCTAGATTGAAGGACATCCTTCTTTTTAGGAGAATATTTTTATAACTTAATACTATAATAGCTTACATTTTGGTTCTACTTGTAGTTCTTATGACTACAGAATCCTGGTATCTATGGTTTATCTTTACAAAAATCGTGCCCAACTTCTCTGAATTATTACAACATTCCTAATCTACTGAATTTAGGTTCTCTATGTATAGGAGCATCATTAAATATAATTAACAAAAGCAATGATTTGAGTAGAAGTGCCTTTTCCATTAGATCTGTGGCGGAATGGCAGGTACATATTTGTGTGCAAAATGCCCAGACTGCTCGAGAATTTGTATTGTTGACTTCCTTTACTCTTAGATTATATTATTTTTCAGTGTTTAGTTATTCTTATTTGGTACAAAGGAATTTGGACTACTGTAAGGGTTGAAGTTGCTGCAGTGGATTTCAAAGGAATATGCCGTTGCTTCTTATCCAAACACATGAATTGCAACATGTTGAAATTCAAGTGTTTTTGCTCCATAAATATCCAATCATACTCTCAAGGAAGTATTGGTTTTGTGATCCTTTGCCAAAGTGCTCCCACTTATCATTTCTTCTAAGATGAAAATTGATGAATACCTTTAAAGAGAAGTAGGTGCTCCATACTCAAGGTATTGATACTTATTTATGTTCCATACTCGTGAATATAACAAAGGGGATACCTTGACAAATAGCTTCACCTCCAGGATGTCCTCTGCTACTAAGAAAAGTGCCTAGAATGGACCCTTTCACCCATAGGATGTCCTCTGCTGCCATGAAAAGTGTCGAGAATGGGCACTTTTCTAATGTAGAAAAAATCTATTCTAAATTTCACACAATTATTAGTGAAGAGTTGCTAAAATAAGGTTGAATCATCCATAAATAGTGGATCCCCATGAAATATGTGGAAGAAATTGAAAGATTGTCTATAATAGATTATTACAAAATGGGTCTATACTGAGGACAAGTGGCATAGACAATGTATCTCTCTCCCAACTATCCTTACCAACTAGTTGTAGATGATATGCACTTAATTTAGGTTCTCCACATACAGGGGCATCACTAGAGATAATTACCAAAAGTAATGATTGGAGTATAAGTGCCTTTGCCTTTGGAGATGTGGCAGCATGGAAGGTATATATTTATGTGAAAATGCCCATATTGCTCCAAAATTTATATTGTTTATTTCCTTTGTTCTCATATTATATTATCCTTCAATGTTTAGTTATTATTATTTGGTACAAAGGAGTTGAACTAGTGTAAGGGTTTAAGTTTCTCCAGTCGCTTTCAAAAGCATATGCAGTCAATTCTTGGCCAAAGACAAAAATCACACCATGTTGCAATTCAAGTACCTTTTCTCCATAACAATCCAGTCATACTCTCAGAGCAATATTAGTTCTATTATCCTTTGCCAAAGTGCTCCCAATTATCATTTCTCCTAACATGAAAACCGATGAATACCCTTAAAGAGAAGTAGGTTCTCTATACTCAACGTCTTGATTCTTCTTTATCTTCCATACTCATGAATATGTTCACCTCTAGGATGTCCTTTGCTGCAAAGAAAAAGGCCCAAAATGGACCCTTTCACCTCTAGGATATCCTCTTCTTCCAAGAAAACTATAGATAATGGACCCTTTTCTAATGTAGAAAACCTCTATTTTAACTATCACGCACTTCTTCAGGAAGAGTTGCTCAAACAAAATTAGAAACATCCACAAAGAGTGGATCCCCATGAAATATCTGCAAGAAATTGAAATATTGTCTATAACATACTATTACTTAATGGGTCTAGAATGAGAAAATGTGGCATTGGAAAGGTATCTCTCTCCCAACCTTCCTTACTAGCTATTTGTAGATGATGTCCACTTGATTTAGGTTCTCCACATACAACGAAATCACTAGAGATAATTACCACAAGTAATCATTGGAGTAGAAGTGCCTTTTCCATTGGAGATGTGGCAACCTGGAAAGTATATCTTTGTGTGTAGATGCCCATATTTCTACAAAATTTATATTGTTTATTTCATTTACTCTGATATTATATTACCTTTTAGTGTTTACTTATTATTATTCAGTACAAAGGAGCTGGACTACTGTAAGGGTTGAAGTTGCTCAAGTGGCTTTCAAAAACATATGCAGTTGATTCTTAGACAAAGACACGAGTCACACCATGTTTAAATTCATGTGTTTTTTCTGCATAAAAATATACTGATACTCTCAAAGAAGTATTGGTGCTATTATCCTTCCCAAAGTACTCCTAGTTATCATTTCTTCTAACATGAAAATTGATGAATACCCCTAAAGAGAGCTAGGTGCTCCATACTAAAGGTTTTGATACTTCTTTATGTTCCACACTCAGGAATATAACAAAGGGGATAGCTTGAAAATAGCTTCGCCTCCAAGAAAAGTTCCCAAAATGGACCCACTCACCTCTAGGATGTCCTCTGCTGCCAAGAAAAGTGCCCAAAATGGACCCTTTTCTAATGTAGCAAACCTCTATGATACATTTCACACACTTCTTAAAGAAAAGTTGCTCAAAAAAAGTTAGCAACATCCACAAAGATTGGATCCCCATGAAATCTGTGTAAGAAATTCAAATATTGTCTATAACACACTATTAAAAAATGGGTCTAGAGTGAGGACAAGTGGCATTGTGAGGGTATCTCTCTTCCGACCTTTCTTATTAGCTAGTTGTGGATGATTTCCACTTACTTTAGGTTCTCCATATATAGGGGTATGATCTAGGTGGATATTGGTGGCCACCTGCCAAGTCCACTTGGACACCCACCATTGTTTCTTTCAACTTTTCAGTTTCCTTAATTGTAGCAAAGTTTAGTATTTTTAGAAGTTTTTGGGTCCTGAACTTCCAGAGTTATTTTGAGGCCATAAATAACGTTTTTTGGGAAAACTAGGAGCAACATGTGTACATGGACCGATGTTTCTCATACCAAAGTTGTAGTTCTTAGATATATCTTTCTAATGAGATATTGTGCACATCAAATGGAGATCGTATGCCAAAGTTACAACCCCGAGAAGTTGATGTACCAATTTACCCAAACAAGGCCCACATTTTGTTGTTTCATCTTCTAGGGTTAGGTTTTTGGATTTTTAGAGTTTTCCATTATTTCTCAACAATAAATAGGCCTTCAAGCCTCATTGTACCATAGTTCAGAGGCATGTAGCCACCACATCTCTTCTCAGAGATAAGCTACCATCGCCCTAACAGGTTTATTTCCATTTCTATTTGTAAGCATATTTCAATGTTTTACATAATGAAATGAAGTATTATTTCCACTGCATCTTTGTATTTATTATTATCTCTATAATTTGTTGCATTCCCATTTAAATACAGATCAGTGGTATCAGAGCAGTCTATTTTTCTCTGCCTTTCTTTGCATGTCCCGAATGAGGTCGGGATAGGAGTTAGGGCTTGAACTAGTTGAACCTTTACAAGAACAGCCTCACAAATCCTGATGGCCTCCCATGGAGGATGAAAAGAGAGACGAAGGGGCAAGAGATCCTATCAAAATATTTCTTGAAGAATCGCTCGAGCAACAAAGGAAGGCAATGATGGACATCTTTGCCCAGATCCGCCAGTGCTACTCTGAGGTGACGCAACTTCTTCCAACAACTACTCTACAAATGCCACACCCTTTAAGGTACAAGATAATTTTGAAATACCCATCTTTGAGGGTCAAATAGATGTAGATGTCGTGTATAAATGGTTAAATATACTAGAATGGTATTTTTTTGTTGATGATCTTTTGAGTCAGGAAAAGATTATTTTCTCTCTTCTCAAAGCAGCCCCCACGTCAAGCACTGGTGGGAAACCTGTTGCAAGTAGAAGGATGGAAGTACAGGCTCACTATTTTCAGCCGTATACACTTGGAATTAATTCTTGACTACCATCAAGGAGTAGTACTACCCTATTGGAAGCTATGAGAATCAATACATAAAATGGACCACGCTACGGTAAGGAATGGATGAAGACATGCCAAAGTTTACCAATATTTTCCATACCCTTCGAACAAAGTTGGGTATCTAGGATTCAAAGCAACATTTGGTACTCAAATACTGTGGCTACCTACACAAGTACATCAAGGAAGAAATATAATTCCTGAATATATCCTCCCTTGGCACGACATACCGATATGCCATCAACGTCGGGAAAAACTTTAATCAGGAGAAGTGAGACTTTGGATCTGCAAATTTGAGGCAAGGGAAAGGTGTCCCCAAACTGCAGAGTAAAGGACAAAGCCAAGGTACGGTGGCCCAAGACAACCCGCCAAAGCTGCAAGAAAATAACAATGTCGCGAAGCGAAAAAAGGACACAAGAAAGTGGTGTGAGTTCCATAAGAGATCCACTGACAACACAAGTGAGTGTTAGCCAAAGCACTCAGTAGTGGCTAAGATAAGGGTTTCAAAATCAAATGCATTTTCTGAGTCTGAGTCAGAACATGACAAGGGGAATGACAAAGGGAAGTAGATTATCGATGTGGAGCCCAACTCCACCATTGCAACCACGAAGGTCCAAAAGGAGGAACCTGAAGATCCAGAGGAGGAGGAGCATCTCTTCCACTCCCAAATGTGGGTAAAGGCCTCCCCACTACAATCCATTGTCAACAGTGGGAGCTAAAAGAACCTTATTTCAGTAAAGATCGTGAAGTGGCTAGGCTTACCGACCACAACATGTCGACAACTGTACACCATCTGGTGGCTTCACCAAGTACATGATCTTCACACAAGCCAGCAGTGTTGCCTTCCATACAACATCAAGCCCTTCACGAATGAGTTATTTTTTGATGTTGCTCCCCTTGATGTTTGTGATGTACTATTAGGAAAAACATACTTGTGGAAACGACATGCTATGTATGAATCAAGGACCCATGTTGTTATTGTTAATTTGAAAAATGTACAGGATACTAGAGGTAGTGCCACCTACCGCCATCTCTTTGGTTACTACAAGGCAATGTAGTAAGCTCATTTCCAAAATAGGGAAATTTGTTTTCCTGATGATACACCCTCATCTAGAGATGAAGACGGTGGCCACGACCTCCATACATAGCCCTTCTGCACGAAAACTACAGATGGACAAGGTCGTGGAGGAGTACGAGGACTTCTTTACAGCCACCGTAGGGGTTCTTCTACACTGTCAGGTAAATTCCCCCATCTATCTAACCCTAGGTGCACCACTACCCAATGGACCAATCTATCAGTGCTTCATTCTAGAGAATGATTAAATCAAGAGGTAGATTCAGGAGCTGTTGCAAACATATCACATTCGTCCGGGTTCATCACCTTGTGGGAGCTCAATCGTGTTGGTACAAAAGAAAGATCGAAGTTGGAGACTTTGTATTGACTATCGGGTGCTGAACAAGATCACTTTCTATCATAGGTACACAATCCCTTGAATTTATGATCTACTGGACCAACTGAAGGGGGAAGAATATTACAACAACATCGATGTGAAATCACGATATCACCAGATACCAATTGAGCCTTTCGGTGTGTAGAACACTGCCTTCAAAGCCAAGGAGGGCCTTTTAAAATGGTTGGTTATGCGTTTTGGATTGAAGAATGCTCCTGCAACCTTCATGAGGCTAATGGATGACATATTGTAGCCATTCACCAACTCATTTGTAGTGGTATACTTGGATGACATCCTGATCTTCAGCCAAGTTGGGAAAAGCACCTCCACCACATCCAATAGGTTCTATAAACACTGCGGCAACACAATTTATGTGCCAATTTGGAGAAATGCAGCTTTTGCATCACCCAGGTTTAGTATCTAGGATACATTATTGAGAAATGGGGGTGCATGCTAATCTAGCCAAGCACCAAGTCATTTGGGATTGCCCATGTCCAACCACTCCGATAGAGCTCTGCAGCTTTCTAGGTCTTGCCAACTTACTGCACTTTTGTGCTGGGATTTTGTCCTGTCATGTGGCCCTTGAGTCAAGTCACTAAGGGAGGGGTGAAAGCAAAATTATTTTGGTTTGAGTCTTAATAGAAGGCATTCATAGAGTCGAAATATTTCCTTTGATCGACACTAGTACTCACATTGCAAGACTTGCGAGAACCATTTGAGGTCAAGACATATGCCTCTGACAATGCTATTGGGGCAGTCCTTAGTCAACATGGGCATCTAATGGCATATCACAGTGAGACACTTTCAGACACAGTCCATAAGTATGCCACTTATGACAAAGAGATGTATTCCATTTTGTAGCCCTATTGAAAATGGAAGGATTACATTTTAGGGAAGGAAACAATCATCCACACAAACCACCAACCGCTGAAGTTCATACAGACCCAAGGGAAATTGCAAAATGATCGCCATTACATGTGGTTGACATAGCTGCAACAGTTCCATTTCAATATCAAGTATAAGAAGGGTAGCACACATAATTTTCCTGATTATCTCAGTCGACCACCAATCATGGCGTTAACCACTGTGCTCAACTCTTATGGGCACAAGAATTATGATGGGCCACTTCTCTACAAAAGCAACCCAAAATTTTGCCACACATACCAAACACTCTTGGAGGGTCATCATGTTCCAGATTCGCACCTCCAAGATGCCCTGTGATGCAACTTGGGTCACCTTTGTGTTCCTTCAAGTGAGTGTACCAAGATTATTTGGGAAGGACACTATAATCGTGCTACTAGGAATTTCAGGGTCGAGAAAATGTTGGCAATAATGTAAAAGTATTTCTATTAGTTGAATCTTCAATAGGATGTCAGGAAGTACATCAGATCATGCACTACCTCCACCATTGCCAAACTAACCATCAAGAAGCAAGGCCTCTATACCCTACTGCCTACCCCTAGTCGACCTTGGGAATCCATCTCCATGGACTACATGTCAGACCTTCTTTCTACTAAGCATGGGAATGACTATGTTTTTGTGGTCGTCGATAGCTTCTCGAAGAAGAGCATTATGGCGGCCTGCAAGAAGAATATCACAGCAGAAGCCACTGCTAAACTCTTCTTTGAACGAGTGTGGGTACACTTTGGGATACCACTATCTATCATCTTAGATCAGGACAATACATTCCTTAGTACACTTTGGTCTAGCCTCTGGTCGATGCTGGACACCAAACTTGCTAAGTCCACAACATTCCATCCTCAAATGGATGGCCAGATAGAGGTTTTTAACAGGATGATTGTACACATTCATCTACAACTCAAAGCATCCACACACATGGGATGAGAGCCTCCCCTATGTTCAGCAAAACTACAACCAGGTTCTCCATAACTCGACCTGCCACACCCCTTTTCAAGTTGGCTTGGGATTCCATCCACTATGTCCCATTGATGTGGCTATGCCTTTTGTAGCTACCCATGCATTTTTGGCTCATGTCCAATCCGGAACAGATAAGGAAAAAAAATTCATTGAGCACATGCAACATATTATCTAGTAGGTCCATGACATTCTAGAGAAATCAAATGCCAAGTACAAGCAGCGACATGATCAACATTGGGTGCCACATAATTTTCAGGTGGGCGACAAAGTCTGGTTGCATTTGAAAAAGGAACGCCTTACCGGAGCCTATCGGAAATTTATGCCATTGTGATATGGTCCTTACACAATTAGCAATGCTATGGGATACAATGCATTTGAGCTCAGCATTCCCCCATTCCTTAGCATACACCTAGTGTTCAATGTGGACCGCCTTCAACCATACTTTCCGGCATTAATAGACACATCTGACATTGCAGAACAAATCACACCCACAGATTCAAATGAAGATTGAATGGAACGAGCTACAAATGATCAAATCTTGGACACACAAATCATACACACTCACGAGTAGAATATCTAAATGTATCGAATTGTCAAAGCAGGCCAACTCCTTCACTGGTGCAAGTGGCTCACGAGGGACCAAGTTCAACAAAAGTTTCCTCATCTCATGGAGGAAATCAAAGCAATGGGGAGCATTGCTTCCTAAGGGGGCAGTAATGAGCTAGGTGGATATTGGTGACCACCTGCCAAGTCCACTTGGACCCCCACCATTGTTTCTTTTAGCTTTTCAGTTTCCTTAATTGTAGCACAATTTACTATTTTTAGTAGTTTTTGGGTCCTGAACTTCCGGAGTCATTTTAAGGCCATAAATGACATTTTTTGGGTACATTGGGAGCAACATGGGTCGATGGACTGATCTTTCTCTTCCCAAATTTGTAGATCTTGGATAGATCTTTCTAACAAAATATTGTGCACGTCAAACGGATATCGTATGCCAAAGTTACGACCTCGGGAAGTTGATGTACCAATTTACCCAAACGAGGCCCACAACTTGGTGTTTCATCTTCTAGGGTTAGGTTTTTGGATGTTTATGGTTTTCCATTGTTTCTCAGCAATAAATAGGCATTCGAGCCTCATTGTGACATAGTTCAGACACATGTAGCTACCACATCTCTTCTCATAGATAAGCTACCATTGCCCTAACTGGTTTATTTCCATTTATATTTGTAGGCATATTTCAGTATTTTACAGTAATGAAATGAAGTATTATTTCCACTGCATCTTTGTATTTATGGTTATCTCTATAATTTGTTGCGTTCCCATTTAAATTCGGATCAAGGCATCACTAGAGATAATTACCAAAAGAAATGATTTGAGTAGAAGTGCCTTTTCCAATGGAGATGTGGCAGCCTGGAAGGCATATCTTTGTGCAAAAATGCCCATATTTCTTAAGAATTTATATTGTTGATTTCCTTTTCTCTCAGCTTATATTATCCTTGAGTGTTAAGTTATTCTTATTTGGTGCAAAGGAGTTGGATTAATGCAAGGGTTGAAGTTTGTCGAGTGGCTTTGAAAAGCATATGAAGTTGATTCTTAGCCAAAGACATGAATCAAACCATGTTGAAATTCAAGTGTTTTTGCTCCATAACAATCCATCATACTCATAGAGTATTATTGATTCTTTGATCCTTTGCCAAAGTGCTCCCAATTATCACCTCTTCTAACATGAAAAATGATGAATATGCTTAAAGAAAAGTAGGTTTTACATACTTAAGGTCTTAATACTTATTTATGTTCCATACTCATGAATATAACAAAGGGAATACCTTGACAAATAGATTCACTCCAAGATGTCCTCTGCTGCCAATAAAAGTGCCTAGAATAGATCCTTTCACCTCTAGGATGTCCCCTACTGCTAAGAAAAGTGCCTAGAATGGGCCTTTTCTAATGTAACAAACCTCTATGCTAACTGTCACACACTTCCCATGAAATATGTGCAATAAATTCAAAGATTGTCTATAACAAGCTATTACAAACTGGGTCTATATTGAGGACAATTGGCATTGGCACAAGATCCCTCTCCTGGCCTTTCATACCAGCTAGTTGTAGACAATGTCAACTTAACATGTGGTTTTAGACAAGCAACATATGTATCTATTATTGTCTAGGTGTTAAGGGAATAAGTCCCTTAGGGCTTTGGGTTAGAACCCTATCAGAGAAGGAGTAATCTACAACAAGAAACACACATATAACTCAAGAAACATGCTTAAACAAACTAACTATGTGAGGATGAACATACCTAGATGTCCTTCGTTTGGGTAGTTCCAGCTAGGGTTCAAACCATTTGCAACTCCTAATGATCTTCAAACCTGAAAATCAACCAATTCGAATACACATAACAGGATATAGATAAAGAATTTTAGTGAAATATACTTTATATCATAAAATTAGATGGTTAGTTATACATCGAAATAGTCACTCATATATAAACCATAACAATGAAATTTAATGCATAAACAAAGTCGATCTGGGAGCAAGACAATGTTTCTTTTTATTGCGGAAAACTATAGTAAACATGGAAAGAATTCACTTCAGTCTTCCTCTTTCGGCTCCAAGCAGAACCATCCTCCACGTCCGTCCAGTCCCAGTCCTCAATAGACTCCTTCCATAACCAATACCATGATATCTCCAACATGTAAAAGAATATCAACACTCAAGGAAACAAGGGTTTCCTAAACTTGGGTAAGTGCTTGAAGCATGGGGATACTTCAGACTTGATCAGGGGATAATCTCAGTATAGTAATTCTATCATTTCTCTCATCCTTAAGGCCTTCCCATTGAAGTCTTTTTATACTTCTCCCAAATTAGTTTTTAGTTGGGAAATAGTTGGGAATAGTTGGGCCACAGGAACTAATAGGTAATCAATAGGTAAAACCCGTGTTCTACGCCCATAATTACGGAAATTTAATTTTTTAAATTGTTTTAACACATATATATTGGTTGGGTGTTGACTAACCTGCATGTACACGCTTTTAACATAGGGAAAAGTAGCGTACAGGGATTAAAACATTGCTTTTAAAATATTTTTATCAAGTTTGGAAGGAGGGGTTGCCCTAGGACATAAACCAAGCATCACAAATACCAAGGGTGATATTTGGAGCTATAACAAATGCCCCCTAATATATGAGGTTAGAAGGGATACATGATGGCTGAAATGTATTAAGTATATGGAAAGGAAACCTGTCAAAAACTGAGAAGGACTTCACCATATTTTAGCCTGCCAAGCCATCAAAAGGAAGATCATAAAAAAAACAGTTGTCTAAGGTAAGCATACCCATGCTCAGAAAAGGTAAAGCATGTTTGCATATAAAGTACAAGCAAATCCACTATGTACACAAGTATGAATGTACACAATGGACCATCTGACCGTGATCGAACAAGTACATGTCTGAATATCACATATAAAAAGGTGATCAATGAAGCTAGAAGATGAAGTTGATCACTAATATCAGAAACTGATCCCAATAGTACCAAATGAACATGATGGAATAAGATGATACTACATCGCAACTCAGATTCTAGCATATAAGATGTCATTGTGAAGGACTGCAACATACAAGGTGGAATGGTGTCAATGAGCAGCAACAGGAGCAACTGACAGGTGAACCAAAGAATGCTAATGCAACCCAAGGTCTTCACCGCCCGCCGTGGTACATTTCTACACAATGGGAATAAATGATGTGAAGCTGACCATGTGATAAATCATTTGATTACCGATCATTGATGTATATCATTAACAAACGCGAGACCACTCACCGATAATAATAATGATAGTCAAGCTACCTAGTACAATCTAACAAGTGTGAATAAATGAGCTGAGGTCAAACACCTGGAAGAATCTATCAATCAAGGGACAATGATGGTTTCCCACTATCGATGGTGAAGGATGTGCCACTGATGATTACAAACCCCAAGGTACTACCAAATGGACTCTAGATCTTTGCCCCAGAGCAATGAGTCGTAGTCGATAGGAAAAGATCTGCTAGAAGGAAGGCATTAATGCAACCTTCATCAATCTAGCATGAGTGTAACCCATAGGCCAATAATGTGGAAGGAATTAGATGAAACAATATGTAGTAACCCGACTGAATCACGTTTCTGGCATACACAATATGTAGATAGCGCACAATAGGAACCCTCTGAACCAACCAATAATGAAAGCTGACACAGAGGTGAGGTATCCACCAATAGGGTCAAATGGAAACCAAGGCACTGCATGAATCCATATGTGTGATAATGAAAGCTAATTTCGAACACAAGGGAAACCACTCAGTCAAACACCCATGATACTGATCAATGTTGAGCACAAGGTGACCTATCAAGAATGAAAATAGGGCTAGGGTGCAACTCTAGGCCTACCCTTAGAGCAATATGTCGTTGTCGATAAGGACACAACCCGCTAGCAAGAAGTCAATGGAGACCTTCTCAAATAGGCATGAGTAAAGGACCAATATAACTGATATGATGACAAATAAGACACTGACAACTAGGGTTGGCTGACTGAAAAATAGGTCAAGGGACACTGCAGAGAGGCCAACTCAGGCTTACTTCCCTTGAACAAAATCATGACTCAGTGATGACTATATGGCAGCATATGATAACTCTATATAAGTTTGTCATATAGTAGGCATGAAATAACTCTCCATATGATTGGAAGAGACAACCAATTGGAGGAGAACTGAATCAATAACAAGGTTAAGGCGTACCTAAGTCAAACTAAATCCCGCCCAAATGGAGGAGAGAATTTATTTTGAGTGCTTTGTTCAAGGGTGACACAACTAACTCTAGCTGCCAATAATATCTGGAAATGTTGTCCCATTCCCGCTCCTTTTTGGAATATATAATTTTTTTTTGTGTTTTTATTCAAGCTGGAAAAAGAATAAAAGCTTGCTATAGTACAGTGGAAAGAAAAAGCGTCAGTGAAACAGATGATCTAGTTATTGGGATGGGAACAATCCTATGCTCAATGCAGGGAGGCGAAGCTGGTCAAGGACACTCAAAGGGATGTTCCTTCCATGTGTCAAAGGGAGTGTCAAGTTGCAGAAGCTAAGGGATTGTAAGTTTGAGTTTGCAGAAGACGTGGTCAAAAAGTGACTTAAAAACGAGTCCAAGTGAAGTCGGCTCAAGGCCAAAAGGCGATAATGGTCAAAATGCAATGCAGTAGTACAACTCAATACAAAGGAGCCTCTAGGGTATAAGGCCATAATGAAGCAAAGACGCAAAGAGGAATGAGTCTTCAATGCACACGTCATGGCGGGACTAGAGAGGACTCCCGAGCCTACTCAATGAAATAGCATGGGCAACCAATGTCAGTGAGGTGCTAACTACGATGCCCATGTAAAGGATGTCTCTACCATCATGTCATGGTTTAAAAATCGGCGAGTGAACATGGTTTAATAACTATAACACAATGGGATCGACCCTATGGCAAGTGTATTGACAAATTGAGGCTAGTATTTACTGGCATGATGGGTCAGTAGTCATGGAACCAATGTGAAATATGTGAAGAAGTGTCCAAAATGTCCTTAAAAAACAACCTATTCCCGACAATCCAAGCTCACAAGTTAAAAGATTCATGAGACGAAAAAAATCAGGTTTTGAAAAACTTTGACATTCTCAAAGCTTATAAAATGACTTTTTGACTCACCATTTGTAACATTTGTGTTGAGAGCAAAAGATGTGGAGAGAAAAGAGCAAGCTTGTCCCCCAAAGAATTGGATTGTTCAAATTGGATCAAAATAATCACGTAACCCCCAATTCAAGCTTGCATTACATTATGATTTTTTTAGGAATTTTAATCGAGATTTGACTGTAGGAATTTATGTTAAAAATTTCAGCATGGCATATACACAGGTTGGATATTATAAACCCATGTACACACAGGCCCTACACGTGACTTTGTATGAAAGGGACCTGCATATACGTGGTTTGAAATTTAAAAACAAAAATCTAATCGTTGAAATTAATTTTTCTTTCAGGATGACAATCACATGGAGAGAGAGGGAGCATACTACCATTGATAATGAAGTAATGAATGATCAACAGGCCATAGATGCATTGAGGGGATGTGACTTATTGAAAATTTTCAAAATTCTAAATATGAAGGCCAACAACCACTTCCTTGAAATGTTAATCTACTATTGGAGTATCGAAGATGATGCATTTATAATTGATCAAATGCCTTTCAGGATAGAGGTAGAGGATATTTACTTTATCATTGGTCTCTCTCGGAGAGGAGAAGTTTTACATTCAACTAGTTGGACATGAGGTAGTCTTTCAGTGGAAGACTACGTACATATATACTGTCCTGGGAATCTGGAGAAAATTGGAAGCCGGATTCCAATAAAACATGTGGAGAGCTTGTGCCTGAGGATCTCACTGTTCACCATAGCTAGGATAAACAGATCAACCTCATTGCACCAAGTGTCATGAGTATCCATGAGCTTGGCCATGGAGTGTCTCACCACTATTTTTGATTGGTGTACACCTCTTCTTACCAATATGAAGAGCCAATTGTCCTCCATTCAGAAAGGGGAGACCAAAAATTTCAGATATGGGACCATTTTATGCTCCTCCTTCTTTGAGAAGGTTCGTGGGCTACACCCTAGAGTATCAGTTTCTATCAGTAGCCCACGAGATCCTCAAATGAGTAGGTGGGCCGACCTAATGAAACACCTTGGAGGCAGGGACGTGCCGAGGACTGATTTTGATGATGATTTCTTCTCCTGGTGGGAGCAAAAAAACATCACAATGGATGACTATCCCTATGCTCGCATGGATTTCAGAGGAGATCAAGACTTGGTGCTACCACCAAATGCCGCATGGGGAGAGATAGGTAACCATTTTTTAAGTTTTATGAATTTTAAGATTTTTTGTTTTTTAAATATGAAAAATGAAATTTAGAAATATCTTCGATGGGATTAAAATATTGACATAATGATCACGTTCCAGATGTGGGTCCATTATGAGCAGACAGATTTTCGTGGCACAAGCATCGCGAAAGAGGAGCTGAAGAGGTGGTTGCTGAGACAGAGAGGGTCTTATATGCAGTCCAAAGAAACTTGGTGGGATTTACTCACCAGGTACCGATGGTGGCCATCGAAGATCTTCCTGAGGAGATGCAGTGCCACGTGGTACGATTACCACAAGACTAGGTTCGCATTCTTCGGCGTGTGGACAATGTAGTGGTCACCTTCTTAGCCGCTCATCCTAAGCCTGGTCATAGATAGACTGGACATCATTATGGTCATTTAGTCCCGATTTTGTATATTATTTTTGAAACACATTATGTACACATGGGTGGTTTTATGATATATATATATATATATATATATATATATATATATATACAATTCCATGTTTTTGATGTTTTTTTATATCTTGATGAATGAATGATATGCCAATCTAATGCTTGATTAGTGATAGAATCCTCTAATGAATTGTCAGATCGTGGAATGTACAAATAAGTAATAAAAACAAATGATCTTTGCAACACCCTCACTCTAAAAAATTGGCGATATAAATATGGATCCTGAACCCGATAAATGTTCTTTAATTGTGACACTACCAGCTGTGAGTCAAGATACACTACCAATGAATCAATTCCGTAAGAAATAACTTCAGATAGTAAATTAATGATGGTAGTGTATTCGACAATATTATTTGATGCATAACCAATACATACTCCCCTTGACACCATCAACTGACCAGTTGGATAATAAATCACCCAAGCTGCGGAAGCGAGGTTCTGAGTGTGCTGACTATCACCGTTGGTGAATCCAAAATAGTCCAAGTCATCCATCAACACCAGCCAAAGAAGATCAAAAAGGTGTCGATATCACAAAAACTCCCAATATAATATGTACAAAAATAAAAAATGTACAAAGAAGCCATTGCTCAATCGTAACCTAAGAAAATTACTTCTTGAGGTAGAGACCATTTCGGGGCTCCGCCAATTTATTCCCTTCAAAATCAACTAATTTATAAGCCCCTTTTCCTAAGACCCGTTTCACTATAAAGGGACCATAGCACATAGACTTGAATTTCCCTGGCCCCAAGGCGTCTTTATCTTGGTCATAGACCAAGACAAGGTCGCCTTCAAAAAAGGATTGAGGATGGACAGCTCTATCGTACTGAGTTTTAATCCTTTTCTTATGAGGCTCATTGATTATGGTGGCATCTCGACACTGCTCATTGAGATGTTCCAAATGAAGGAGGCACTCTTCGAGACTAGAGGTCTCTGGAAGGAGCTCAACAACTAGCTTAAGGGATGGAATTTTGCACTCAATAGGAAAAATATATTCTAGCCTATAAACTAACTAAAAAGGTGTAAAACCAATGGCAGTCTTTACAGAGGTTCGGTATGCCCAGAGAGCCGGATACAACATAAGGTGCCAATTGGAGCGATTTTTGTCAATTCTCCTTTGCAGGATCATCTTGAGGGACTTATTCATGGCTTTAACTTGCCCATTGGCCTGAGGATAATACAAAGATGAATGCTTCTGCCAGAAGCCCAATTTAAGAGCCAATTCAGACATCAGTTGATTCTGGAAGTGACTACCATGGTCATTGACAATCTTTCTTGGGATACCAAAATGAGAAATAATCTAATTGAAGAGGAACAATGCCATTGTTTCACTATTGTTTTTATAAGTGGGCATGGAATCAGGCCACTTCGTAAAGTAGTCTACGACCACTATAATGTACTTGTGATTCACTACTGAAGGCAGATTGCAAGTAGTAAAGTCAATAGCCCACTTTGTAAAAGGACTGATAGTGATAATAGGGAAAAGAGGAGTTGGATATGTGTGCATATTTCGAGTATATACTTGACAAGGGTGGCAACGTTTGACCACTTCAATATAATCTTTGAAAAGAGAAGGCCAAAAGTAGCTGACATGCAAGATATTTTGGGTTGTTGCAAGCTCGGATAGATGACCAACACAAGCTCCACTGTGGCAATCATTAAGCACATAATCTGATTCATCTAAGGTTAAACAATGCCTAAGGATTGAATCAACCCCTCAACGATATAATGTATCAGCAATGATGAGATAGTTCTTAGCCAGGCGACGTAATTTTCAATGTTCATCCTTGGAGGAAGCAGGAGGGAACTTCAAAGTCTGGAGATAGATGATGATATTCCATACCAGGGGTCTTGTGAAGAGATGAGGAATATATGTTCTTTTGAGAAACTTTCCTCATAAACAATATCTTCTCCACAAGGCAGCTCAGAAATTAATTCCACAAAAACCAATGATTTCTTAGAATGGGATGATAAGAATTCGATATTGAATTCTTGTAAAATAAAAATCCATCAATTGTATTTGCCCCCAATCACTTGCCTACTGAGGAAAAATTTGAAGCAATTGAACACCACTAAGACAAATGTTTTGCGTAGCAAAATATAATGGTGAAGCCGCTGGACAACATGGATAGCTACTGAGGCCAATTTCTCAACCAGAGAATAGCATAGTTCAGGGCCTACCAAGCCTCGACTCAAGTAGTAAATGACATGCTCTATGAGAGCATCATCTTCCTGAACCAGAACCATACCTACGGTTGATTCTGTGGCTGCAAGATATACAAGGAAATATCTACCATAATCCGGTGGATTCAAAAGCGGGGAAGAGATTAACGCCTAATTCAAGGCATCAAAAGACCATTCCACAAAGTTGTCCCATAAAAATGTAACTCCTTTCCTCAGCAAACACATAAATTGTTTAGTTATCTTAGAATAATTTGCTATAAACTATCTCAAGAATTTTGCCTTCCCCTAAAGACTTTTAAGTTGTCGGATGGAAGACATGGGAGGCAGTTGAACTATTGCCTCTACCTTGAAGGGATCAACTTGAATCCCTTCAGTTGATACAATTAACCCTAACAATCGACCATATGTAACCATGAAAATGCACTTATTTGGATTCAACTAGATCTTGTAAAATGAACATCTCTCAAAAAATAACCGAAGGTGACTAGGATGATATATTTTCTTTTGAGAACGAGTAGCTAAATCATCCAAGTATGCTTCGATGACATACTTGATGTTGTGGAAAGCGTAAGACATGTCCCGCTAGAATGTGGCTCCAACATTTTTAAGACCAACAGGCATCCTTTTGTATGAAAAGGTACTCCAGGGACATATGAAAGCTTTCTTATGCTAATCTTCTGCATGGATAGATATTTTATTATAACTATAGAATCCGTCCATGAAGGAGAAAATCTCATTACCCGCACATTCATCAACTATCTGATCAATAAACAGTGTGGGGTAATTATCTTTCGGACAAGCTTTGTTCAAATCCCTAAAGTCAATGCACAAGCAGATCATTCCTTGTTTTTTATCAACCAGGACTAGATTAGAAACCCAATCTGTTAGAGGAACGAGGTATATAAAACCCGCCTTGAGCAGCTTTTCTACTTTATCTTTAGTAGTTGCTGTTTTCCTAGGATTGACCAACTGAAGCTTCTGACAAATCAGCTTAGCATTTTCATTCGTCTTAATCTCATGTTGAATGATGGATGGATCAATACCATACATTTCTTCATACAACCAAGCAAATACATCTCGAAAATCTTTAAAGAGGTCGGTGTAAATTTGAATCTCTTCATGGAAACACTCGGCTCCGATGAAGACATTTTCTATCACATTAGGGTTCCCAGAGATGTTTATCGGTACGATTTTTGAAATAACTGACATATTACCTTCAACACGGATGTGTGCTAGAGCCAAAGGGTTTGAAACCATACAAACATTTGTAGTAAGAAGATAGGAGAACCTGGATTCGACTTCCTACATTGGGTGAAGAAAATATGAACGATGGTGTAAATCTTCCCAAGGTCAATCTACACATGTCATTACTTCTAAAATTGCATCCTCAGATGGTAAAACTGTATCTAAGCAATCCATAGCAGAAGTTGAGTAAAGGGCCCAAGACGGGGCCACATCACCATCTAACTCTTCCTCTGAAAAAGGAGTAGGATGGCTGTCTACAAATTTAATGATAGATTGATATCTAAGTTCTACTCCAGACATAGGGAATGCAATTCCACCAACTTGTCCTTCATCTAATGTGGTTGTAGGCTAAGGCAAGGTCCAAGGGTCTAGAAAATAATGAGTCTGCAAGAACTCTTCGCATGAAGACTCTTTGGAGGACGAAATGGCATTGATTCTAGCTATAGGAGTGGGAAGATCAAATGTACCCATCAATGAAGAATACATCCTGACTCCTAGATTCTCAATAGGTTTATGAGGGTTATCCACGAACGGAACAGTAGAATCCAAAGATGCATGAGGGTCGATTGGGGAATAATCTAATTGATCAACCTTAACAATTTTCCCCTCATGAGGAAAGAAAATGACTCGAAATAGAGTTGGAACTACAACATCCATTTCGTAAATCCAATTTTGTCCTAAGAGGAGATTGTAATCTAGGTTGGCATCAACAATTTCTACTTCGATATTAACGACCTTTCCTCCAACACATATAGGAAAGTTTGGGATAATCCTGTGTGGCCTATGAGAATGCTCGTCAAATGTCATGAAGAGAGTGGGTGAAGGAACAACTGAAGGCGAGCCAATGGCTTTCAAACATGAAATTGACATTACAAACGTGGAAGTTCCGTCATCTATCACTGTTCGAAAAATGTTAATTTTCCGGTAAGTAGACTTTATCTGAAAAGCCACATGATGAGGAAGTCTCTTTTTCACATTGAGCATGTCAAAAGTGAGCACTAAAGAATTGTTTGGATCGACTGCCCCGATTGTTGAAAGCAAAGCACTTCATTGAGCAAGACACAACTAGAGTACCTCTAAAGCAGACATAGCACATGGACTTTGAGCCAGATCCTCGATAATGGGGTAGTTCTGGGCTGCCCTAGCATTAGGGTTGATAGTCACGCGCTTGGCAAAACGTTTTGGTATCTAAGGTATAGATTCGATAGAGGGTCACTCAATATGAAGTGGATCCGTAGTTCCATGAATAGATTTATCCTTAGATGTCTCTTCTTAACCATAACCCCATGAATGAGTAGCCACATTGACATTAGAACTCATCATGAAAATATTTGACGAATTGTCCCCCCTATTGGTTGCTCCCTGCAGAGGTGCTAGGATTTGAGTTCGCGCCAGCAAGTAGCTGCTTCCCTGGGGGAAAGGGTTAGTTAACACAGCTTGAGAGCTATAAGACCTTTGCTGCACTAATAAGCACTGAGCATATCAAATTTTGGGGTAGAGATGAGTCAAATGGTCTCCATTGCATAACTTGCATGGAAATTTAACTTTCTTCTTAGACTCTTTTCCACCCTCACCAGCACCATTTCCAGGTTTGTTCGCATTACCCTTCCCATCCTGATTCTTAGTTTTAGCTCATCCCTTCTTCTTCCCATCGGAATTTTGATTTCCTTTGGGGTTATAACCCTGAACAAAATTTCTAGAAGAAGGTTGGGAAGGTGAAGTAGTAGACAGTGCAGCCTGATTGGAAGAAGCAGTTTGTAGAGACAACTGATGCAATTGGCTCAGAAGGTTCACTGCATTTGCATCAATCAATCCAACAGTACCATTAGCATGTGGGCTTGGCTTTGGTTTGGCTATATCAACCGTGGCTCTAGGAGCATTAGGCAAGATTTTCTGAAGAGCCCTAGACTAAGAATATATCAGTTCTAATTGTTGGGCATGAACGATAGCTTTCTCTTTCGAATAAACATCGGACATAGAAACATCCTTGGATATCTTGGGTTGTAATGATTTTAAAAACCATTCAAGATAGAATTCTGGTGGAATTTCGGCTTTAATGAACCTCTTTCTCTATCTCCATTCCTGGATATGATCCAAAATGTGAGCAACAATGTCCTGATGAAAATTGGCTAGAAGTTTAGTTCTGGCTTCGTAGCGGACAGGAAACTGAAAATGGTTTAGGAAAATGTTAGCCATTTCGGTAAAAGATGTAAATGTGCCCCTTGGCAACTATATATACCACTTAGCCACATTCCCAGTTAAGGTGCACTGAAATAGTCTCAACCTAATTGAATCATCGATTAGGGAGTTAGATGAGCACCATAAATGGAACGTGGTTACATGATCGCTCGGGTCTTCACCACTCTTCCCTTCGAATTTTGGAATATCTGATGGAAGTTTGGCTGGGACCAGAGGCCAAGACAGATTGTATCTGATTGGATCATTCGTCATCTTAGTCAAGTTTGGCAGATTAAGCGTGGCTAGAAAAGGATGTCGTGGAAGACCTTGGGGACTCCACCCAGATTGGGTGGGGTTCCCAAGAGTCTAAAGATAATGACCCAGATTTTGAAAGGCACTAGGTTACTCGAAGTAACTAGTAGAACCTACTGAACCAAAAGGTCACCCTTGTGGTCTAGCAAAACTCAGATTTTGACAAACTCCAGCCGAAAAACCTCCGTAATTGGCAAAGTTTCCCCCTAACAAATCATTGTAAGGAGCTGACAGCCCTTGGTAAGGGTTCCAAGCATTAGCTAAGGGTGGAAATCATTGAAATGAATTCACTGAAGAATACAACACATTCCCTTGCTGGCCAAGAAACTAATTCCTAGTTCCTATCCCATTAACCGCAGGGTTTGTGCAACTCTAGAAGGGATTACTACCTTGACCAGTGAAAGGAAAAGGCATAGACCCCACTGTCAGATTGGAATGTGGCATATGACCACTTCCAAATGCGAAACCCTGAAAAGAGGTTGATCCACTCATCATGGAGGCAGTTAATGGTACACTTAATGGAACTGAAGGAATACCTTAAGAGGGCATTCCAAAAGGGAAGAATCCAAAACTAGATGCATTGGATTCAGAACTTCCACACATTGATGGAATGGAAGTAGACCCAAACAAGGATGTGCTAGTAGTGGACCCAAATAAGGATGTAGAGGGGATGGAAATAGTTCCTCCCCCATGGAATGGCATGGGAGTCTCCATACTCGCAGCACTCATGCTGGATGCCATGCTTCCAGCCGTGGTCATTGAAGGGATAGATGTGTGTGGACCCAGGCTTGAAGGCCTGTGAGTTGGAGTTCCAACGTATAACAATACGTCTAGATGATCAGGAGGTAGAGGAGAATTCGGAGCCGCAACCAACTCTGAAAGCTCTTCCACTTCAATAGTATCTTTTGACTGGAAGAGAACTTGAGAAAGAACTGGTGTGTTCCTCTCTAGCTCTGTAGTAGTACTAGGTCTATCGTGGGAACTAATGCCCCCAAGCGGAGGATAAATATTCAATGCACCTGCTACCACTGGTTGAAAACCATTGGCAGTATCACTCCTACACGTTATAGGAGAAGGCTCTAGACTTGCGGTGAAAGCCCACGAAGTCTACGAGATTTCCGAGGTGGTCGATCAACCATTTTGATTTATTTTTATCTACTTAAAGACTCAAAAAAAAAAATCAAAATCTAGGTTGACTAGGAGCACAAAATACACACTAAAATTGTCCCTAAAGAATTCAATAGTCAAACAACTTCCAAGTATTTCCGCTCCAGGTGATTAGAATAGGACACCAAAATATAAGAAAGCGAATAATAATGGCCTTCTGAAGATAGACTGGGGTAATTACGCCCCAAGTCTACTAGAGAAGGTATTAGAGGTAGTTACGCTGACCTCCAGACAACAGCCTTTGCTGGTGCAAGCCCCCAAGCTTTGCAAGGGTGCCCTCCATAAGTATCCTTGAATGTGATAAAACGTCAACCTTAGGTGTCACAAGATTCCCCTCCGCAGCTACCTTTGTAGACCCTATGATAGGAAACTAAAGATACCAACTCGTATGAGAAGCTGGGTGGAACAGTTGTGAGGTAAGATCTGACAAGTAAGAGAGGGGGTATCTCTTGTCCTTATCTTCACAAACCCTCATGCTTAACTCCCAGTCACAGAGCTTTCCCAGTTTCCACAAAACTATTGGATTTCACTATTTATTCAAACTTCTATGTTTTACAATTTAGAATGGCCTTGGAGAGATTGCTCTCCTCTCACCTAATCCAAGGCCCTAAATAAACCTAAAACATGTTGGTGTATCTGATTGACAATATAAAAAGTTCTAGTTTATTTTACTAAGCACTTGATTTTAAGTGGTTGTTATGTTAAGTGAAGGGACAATATGGAAATGGAACCGATGGTGTTTTCTATGACGCAAAAGAAATTAATGAAAAACTAACTTATATGTAGTGCACTTGTTTGTTCTTCGATGAAAAGAAACTTCTACTTGGGTTCTAAGAAACTTCTATAAAGAAATTTTTTTTTCCTTTTCTTTTCTTATAACATACTTCACACTCACAAAAACTAAAAACTATTGATGCTTTAATAATGAAAAACTACCCTAATGCAAGGTGTATATGATGATGCAAAATTCTAGATTACTCTAAAAAGAGATGTAAGCAATTGCTTAAAACTTTTTTAATAAGCCAACTTAAACATTTGAAGAGAATGCAAGTTTCAAATACAAATTTTCCTCCAAATAAGCAAGGAAAACCTCGAAAAATCACAATTCACTTTCACAAAACCAAAGAAACCAAAATCAAATTCTGCAAAAGAAAGCAAAAACAATGTTTTTGAAGAACTTTTCTTTTTCAAGAAGTAATTAAAACAACTTTTCAAAAGCACTCAAAGTGCCACCAAAGACTCAAAGACCAAAAACAAAACACAAGGAAACTTTGTAAGTTATCAATTCATCACGAGTGAAAACTTGAACAAAAAAGGTGTTTAAACTTGCACTAAACAATCCAAAAGCAGCAAAAAGAGCTTTGAGAAACTGATGAAGAAGTCAAGAAAGACAAACTTTCAAGTTCATCAACATGAAGCTTTCGAAAAGAAAGAAACAGTGTATGGCAACAAAAATGAGTGGAAGAAAAGAAAGTTTACCAATAATGAAGTTTGACACAAAGATTGAAAACAATCTTCTGTTCCAGAAAACAAGAACAATCAAGAACCTCTATAAGAAGCCTTGTGTGTTCAAACACAAATCATAAAACTCACTCTAATGCAAACCGAGGCCAAAACTTTTCAAGGCAGCAGAGAATTCAAAATAGTAAGCTCATTGAATAATTAAAATTTGGAGATAGAAATTGACCACTCAAACTACACAGACCAAGAAACAAATCTTTCTGGGTAGAAATATTTGAAAAAGCATGCAAAAAAATGTATACGTGACTGTGTCCCTACACAGGTGTGTGTAGACGTGCTCCTGCCAAAATAAACTCACATATACGCAGTTTCAGTTCACAGAAACAAGCACGTGTACACCTATGTAAATAGACAAAGATTCATATACGAAGTTTTACAAGAAAAATAATAAAAAATGAGGCCTGATGAAAAAGATCAGACTTGAAGTCTGAGTTCCTATAGGAGTAGGCAATACTGTCACAGCAATAAAACTAAGAACCAAGCCCTGATTGACATTGAATAACCCAAACTAGGAATAACAAGATTGTTATCGCCAGTGGAGTCGCCAATTCTGTTAAGGGAATAAGTCTCCTACGGCTTTGGGTCAAAACCCTATGAGAGCAAGAGTAATCTACAGCAAGAAACACGCATACAACTCAGACAACATTCTTAAACAAGCTAACTATGTGAGGATGAACATACCTGGATGTCCTTCGTCTGGCTAGTTCCATCTAGGGTACAAACCCTCTACAACTCCTAATGATCTTCAAACTTGCAAATCAACCAATTCGAATACACATAGTAGCATATAGATAAAGCATTTTAGTGAAATCATCTTTATATCATATAAGTAGATGGTTAGTTATACATTGAAATAGCCATTCATATATAAACCATAACACTAACATCTGATGCATAAACAAAGTTGATCTGGGGAACAAGACAATGTTTCTTTCTATTGTAGAAAACTATAGTAAACATGGAAAGATTTCACCTCAGTCTTCCTCTTCCTGCTCCAAGAGGAACCATCCTCCAAGTTCGTCCAGTCCTAGTCTTCAATAGCCTCCTTCCATAACCAATACCATGATATCTCCAACAAGTGAAAGAGTATGAACACTCAAGGAAACAAGGGTTTCCTGAACTCAAGGGGAGTGCTTGGTATAGTAATTCTATCATTTCTCTCCTACTTAAGGCCTTCCCATTGAAGTCTTTTTATACTTCTCCCTGATTAGGTTTTTAGTTGGGAAACAGTTGGGAATAGTTGGGTCGTGGGAACTAATAGGTAATCAGCTAGTAAAACCCATGATCTCCACCCATAATTAAGGAAATTTATTTTTTTTAACCGTTTTAACACATATATGTGGGTTGGGTATCGACTAACCCATGTATACACGCTTTTAACACAGGGAAAAGTAGAGTATAGGGAGTAAAACATTGTTTCTAAAATATTTGGATCAAGTCGGGAAGGAGGGGTTGCCCTAGGCCATAAACCAAGCATCACAAATACCAAGGGTGATATTTGGAGCTATAACGCTAGGGCTGTAAAGATGCAATAATTTTGTTGCCAAGCCCAGGGTATCCACTTTATCAAGCATTTTTGGAATACAATGGCACTGAAGTCAGGAAATATAATTTTAATTACATAATGGAATTGGGAAGTTAATTTATAACACCTTGAAATAATAGCTAACAATAACACAATAGTAATGGTTGTTTTCAATCCCTATAATCCTTGGGGTGTTGTTTTCATCGTTGAGAATTTAGACAAGGTTGTAGAGATGGCAAACAAGTTAGGCTTGTCAGTAATTTCTGAGGAAGTATATTCATTTAAACTCTACCTAGTGGCTGGTACCTTCACCCAATGCAACTTTGAAACATAAATTATGGTTTTCCTTTGCAAATATCACGTCCAACACCAAAAATTCCAATAATTTATGGGAAATTTATGATTCATAAATTTCATAGTAGATGATGATATTTCTTGGCAATAGAGGTGTTTCCTTTATAATGAACTATTTATTTTATTCTTGTTTTTTCACATGCTTGGTGACACATGTTATAGTTCCAAGTAGTGTGAGTTCAATTATTTTAGTGTTCATATTGTTTAGATATGGCCCTTGGGCCTCTACTCCTTGGAAATTAGAAGTGTTATCATCTTCATTTTGAGGACATGTTTGTTCAATTGATATTCTTTACTGTATATTACAAATGTTGTATTATATTATGGATAAGTATAGGCCCTACTCATCTTTTGAAAGGTAAATGAAATGGTGCCATTGGTTGCCATGTGAAAAATTTTGGTGCCTGAAGAACACTTTGATGACTTATAAATGATATCCATGTAAGAAGAATTTTCAGTTTATGAATATTAGGTATACAAGAGTTGTTAAAAGGTTTGAAACATATCTTCCAAATTTTCTTACATGTGTTTCTTAGCTTCAACCTATTGTCTTTGTTTATGTATTTCTTCACTTCTCAATTTCCACAATAGCCACTATCCTTCTTTTTTATGTAGTGTTATTGTCTGGCAATTAGTTTTGCATTTTCTATCCAAAGTTTATGAGAAGTGTCATTCGAGTGTTCCTCAAGGGCTGATTATAAGCTTGATCTCTTGATATATCAAATCCATGCTCTTTTTAATGGATTTGTAATGATCTACTGGTTCCCTAACATTGAATCTTCTGCACAAACTACCAGCCCTTCTTGAATGATATTTGTAGCCTACTATAATATGCATCATGTCTTACCATTTTACTAAACACTTTTCAACACATTTGGAACAATTCTAAATAAAGTAAGCTATTAATACTAAATTAAATATAGAATAGTAGAATTTTAAAAATGGTTCAAGTTCAATTCTTTTGATTGTGTAGCTTTGTATTTGAACAATCCCTGGTATAAAACATTGAATCATAATTTCCAATATAGAAACAAAAATTCTTTCTTCATGAGCAGCAACACTAGAGCCAAAAATCTTCACCTTTTATAGCTAAATGTTCCCCAATCCTCATGCTAAATATTTCATTATTGTACTTGCAACTAGAGTTTTGACTATTCTATCCCACGGTTGATCATGAAAACTAACTCAAAAATAGAAATTTATTAGAAATTTATGATTATTCATACATATGTGCCTACCTTACAAATACAATGATTTGTACATATGAAAAGATGATAGAAAATAAGTCTTATGGATGACTGAGGTTTAGTTGAAGTATCCCTATCTGCCTCCATGGATTGCAACTTGCTAGTTTCTAAGAGAAGACTCTCCTTAGATAGGCTATTGGCATTCTCTTTCATCTCTAGGAAGATATGAACCAATGAACCTTGTGAAAATAGATGTGATATCCTTCAGGTGGTATGTAGTTTCCAACAAGTCAATATGTTACATCTTAGGAATGTTGCAACCATTTCACTACCAAGGAAGAATCTCTAAACACCTGAAGTTCTCTTATCCCTCAATCAAACATTTTTCTTATTGAAGATTTTAATGGAAACAAATCTGCAAGATTGTTAGTCCCCCTTCTTGAGTTCCCTTTGAAAAATGATATGGTCGATCACATTTTGGTTGATCTTGTCAATTTAGAAGTCATTATGAAATCTAAAGGGCTAGAAAACTTCTTCAATTTTCATTTTATATTTCTACTACAGAGTTGCAACCTAGACCCTCATTATGATGGATGACAAGAAGGGAATATTTGTTTTTATCATTTGTCCCTTGTTCCTCATGCGAACCATTAAAAGTTTCTATTTCTTCATTAATAGTTTTGTTAGTTCATGCTTAATAATTTTTGGATTGGTCTAGTGTCTTTTGAGCCTATTGGTCTACTTAAGCTTTTCTGTTGTTCCTATACACATTCTCTAGTATTCTATGGGATTCATATGTTTTAGTTTCATTTTATTGGTTTGTATTTCTTTAGGTTTATTTGTTTCATCTGGTTTCCACTCAAGATATTTTAACTCCTATTAAGTAGGGGAACATGACAAATGATAAAAATGTTTACATGCACAACTCATACTCAAGTGGGCTCACATGTGACTTAAGAGATTGACCTACCATTCAGTGATGAGAGTCAAAACTCTTCACACATGCTAACATAGATAATACCATGACCATGTGACATTTTATGATTTTATTATTTCCACTCAAACACTAGTATATTGCTTCGTAGATAGAGACAAAGTAAAGATGTGTGACAAATAATTGAGACAATATGTTACCTTCCTTTTGAGATGAGACAATATGGTATTTGGTATATACAAGTCATTATATAATTAGGGTTGTTTGAACATCATTGTTTCTCGTGGAAGGATCCTTCAAGGAAATGATATTTGATTCACAAGGATCATTATTAATAATTTGTCTTCCCCATTTTGCATTTTGTGGCTTCTAAACCACCATGTTCGAAACATTTTTAAAAATGGTATATCTTAATTAGGAATTAAGAATATACTTATATACCATATTGTAGGGACAATCAAACTGGTTCATCTTCAAAGGTGGTGCTTTTCCTCGGGACAAGTATTGATCTATGATAATATGTTTCATAATTATCTCCTTGTTAATGTCTCAGATATTTTCTACAATCCCACATGCAAGGAAGGTTGGGTGGGTTTCATAGATATATGTACAAATATGTCTTTGCCAATTTATCCTTAATAATCTTTCTGTTTGTAAGGTTGTTTTTTATCATTGGGTTGCTCTGCATGCCTTATGAGTGCATATCAGTCATGTCACTGTATTACTCTAATATGGACCCTTGGAAATTATGTTCAAATCAATTTTTGAATTTCACAAGGAACAACCAAGGCCATCACAGGATGAAACACAACGAACAAAAGAAGGTATTGTAGTTAGTTGGTAAGTATGGTAATCATATTACCAATTGAATTAAATTGCATATATTTTAACATTAATAATTAAAGCTCACTTGGGGTCAACAACATCCTAGGAGCATCATGGGGAAATGAGGCAACACAAGGGGAATGATTTTTTTGTTGTTTTTCCTTTCCTTAAAAAGTTTCTTATCCTTGCTTGGGCATGAATTTGATCACCTCACGTGGGAGTGAAAAAGCATTCTAACAAGATGTTGGAATTCAGTTCTTGGATCATTCTTCACCATTCAAGTTCTATAATGGACAATACTTGTTCATTATTTATAGAGTTGAAAAAAACTAGGTTGAACAATAACTGAAATCAAAGAATACGTAAGTTAGGAAAAAATCAAATATGAGGCATTTTTTAACATTCCATGTTAATTGAAAAGTATTCTTATTGTTCCTTTGTGAGGGTGAATGGATTTTGAAGGTGTTTAGTTTTTTCATTTTGATTTTATTCCTTGTATAGTTTTAAAAGGTTTCATTAAGAGGACATTGGAAAACAATTCTCTAAACCTGGCTACCATATAATGTTTCCTAATCTAATTGATGAAAGGAAATGGGCTTCACATGGCGATTCTGGAAGTTTTTTCCAACAATTAATGTTTGTTTTAGCTTCCATGGTTTTCTATAAAATAACATGTTGGTTTAGTGTTGTAATTATTTTGGATAAGAGGGTTCTTGGTCATCCATACCAATGACAAATTACAATGAATCCTATACATTCAAACATAAATACTATCTTCATGAAAATGGATGTCAAAGGTAAAAACAATTGGGTTGGAGTGAAATCATTGTCTACTTAAAAACAAATGAGAATGAAGAAAAAATTCTAGACCCCATTCTCTTAACAATACCTTGGGAGTTGGGTCTAGCTATTAATCGCCTCTTTTGGTTCAAGAAGGCAAAGAGGTGTGTCACAGTTTAAGCTCATTGCATCTTGGCTAAGCTTGACATGATTTGACTAGGTTTGGCCCAAACTCAAATAAATCAGACATTTAGAAACAAATTTTGGAACTCTTATTTTAATGTTGGAGAGTAAGCATAGAGTGTAGTACAAAACCACAATGCCATACATAAAGGATTTATTGTAGTGAAAAATAGAAAAAAGGTTGGGATTTTCTTCCTTTTTACTAGAGTAAATGATATTTTATCAAGTGCATAATCAATCACGCTGAGTTCTTTTGTTGTCTCTAACCTTTGAGTACATGTGGACACATGTTCAAATTAATGGATTTTATTATTTGTTCTTTTTTTCTTATCATATTTACTTTTCCCACTCTAATACTATTCAGCATTGATCTTTTTGTGATTCCCTTAGATATTCTATAAAGGTAGATGTGAGGTGAAGCATATTTTTGTATTGTGAAGTTATTTTTCCTTCGAGGTTCTTTTCTTCACACCACTTTGCTAGTTGAAGTAGTTGGGAGAACATATTTATCATTGAGAGGTAGAGAGTTCTCCCCTTGTATCCATACAATTAAATATTTGAATACTTGTGTTTGGTGTGGATTTGGAAGTGTTTAAATGCCCATTGGATACTTTTTTGATGTAACATATATTACCCAAACTTTGTGCCTACAATTTTAACCTTTGTTGATTGCTTATGTTTTAGGATTATTGTTATTGATCGTTTCATTTTGACATCTTGAATTAATTAATAACAAGAAGCACATCCAATTAGTTTTCTAGACCCCATAGCTAGTACGATTCAAGCATGTAGCTCATTATTCATAAGTGCACCATATATACTCATTGTTGTTTACTTTTTGGCATGAAAATCAATCTTTTAGAGGCATATTTTTATGTTGTCACAATAGATCATGATTCACAAGGTGAGAAATCCATCTTTGGTATAATTGTAGATTTTAGGTTTGATAATTATAGGTAAGTTATAGGTTATAAATGTCTTCAAAATTTCACTTCTAATTGAGTATTCAATTGAACATATTGAATACTATACACAATTAGTTTTCCTTCCACCCACTTTTCATAATTTCCATAACCATTAGGTAGGGACTTATTAGTTCGATGTTATTTTGCTTGTGGTTTGATTCCATCATGTCCTGATGTTCATATGGAATGACAACAATAATTTTTTGCTAACAAAGGCTCCTTTAACCATCACCAATGAGCTTATGGTGGAATTTTTTGATGTTCACCAAAATATGAAATAATGTCAGTCACTATTTGTCATTATAATAATTATTTGTGACAAGCCTTGCATGTCACCACAAAACCTATACTTTTGGTAATGCAACCTTTGGTGACCTTCAATTTTTTGTGACAGAGGCTTTTTTAAGCATCACTAATGAGCTTATGGTGACATTTTTAACCCTCACCAAAATATGAAATGGTGATGGTTAATGAATGTCACCATATATATGCATCAACAGTGATGGCCATGAAAGGTCCATCACAATAAACCGTTGTTCATATGAAATGATGGCAACCATTATCTATCATTATAATCATTATTTGTGACAGACCTTGTATGTCACCACAATGCCTATACTTTGGGCGACACCACCTTTGGTGACATTCAAATTTTACTGACAGAGGCTAAGGTCCATCACCACTGGTCATATGAAATGGTGAAGGTCATTATCCATCATTATAAATCATTATTGGTGAAGGACCTTGAATATCACCAAAACACCTATACCTTTGGCAATGCCACCTTTGGTGACACTGAATTTTTGGTGACAATGGATCTTTTGACTATCACCAATGAGCTTATGGTGACATTTTTCAACGTTCACCAATGTCGTTTTTTTTGTAGTGAGGATACCCTTTCTACGAGCTATAAAAGACATTCCTATATATGCCAAGATTGTAAGGGAATTTTCATCAAAATACCAGGAAGAAAAATCAAGGATTTCCCTATTATAAAAGTTGTTGGAAAATTGTCAGAAACCATGTCAGGGATGCATTCTAAATACATTGATCCTGGGAATCAAGTGGCGGCCACACAATTTAATGGTATATCTTTACCAAACACTCTTGTCGATCTAGGTGAAACAATAAATGTCATGATTCTAGATATTATGCAAAAGTTGCAGTTAAAAGGCTTGAGGCCAGCCCAAACACTATTGGAGCTAGTAGAAAAATCCATCCTTAAATCTGCAAGAAGCCTACATGACATAACAATCATAGTAGCTTCCTAGGATTATCTTGTTTGATTCTTTGTGATACATCAAAAATCCTCCAAACATGGAAATCCACTATTCTTGGGTCGACCTTGGGTAGCCAGTGTGGATGACTCTATTCGATGCAGGTCTCAAGAGATGACAATTTCTAACAGATGTCAAAGTCAAAAGGTTATTTTATTTCATCCTACTCGACCTGCTAGAGAAGTCACCTTATGGATACAAAACCCATATAGAGAGGAGGAATGTACTTAACTATTGTTAACAATTAAACAGTCTAAGAGTCTTCAAGAAAAAACCAAATATCAAATTTTGAACTTGTTCTTAGCCACAACGCAATATATTTATTTTCCACATTCCTTTCAAGAATATGAACACATTTTCAGTTCTGAATTTTAGGAATCATATCATCCTTCTACTTCCACATTCTTTTCAATAAGAGGAATATGTGAAGGTAAAGAGTCCCCTGTCCATGCGGTTGAAATTAACCCTGGGAAGTGTCTATATATTAATTATGTTCTAGAATTAGAGTAACAAGAACAATTGATTCACACGATTAAAAGAAAATGTGGCACTTTTGCATGGGATTACTCAAATATGGAAGGAATTCACCCCAACACCTGCATGCATCACATATGTAATAATGATGAAATTAGACCAGTGAGGCAACCTCAAAGAAGGATGGACCCAACCCTAAAAGGTATAGTAAAGGAGGAACTTCACAATTATGCCTATAAGGTTCTTCCTTTTGGGTTATGCAATGCCTCTGTCACCTTTCAAGCGGTTTTCCTTGCTATTTTCTCCAATCTAACCCAATGTTGTGTGGAAGTCTATATGGATGACTTAACAATATACGCGGAAGATTTCCAACAAGATTTAGACAACCTAGAGAAAGATTTAATCGTATGTCAAGGGACCAAGCATGCCCTTAGCAATGAAAAATATAGAATGATTCTTATTGAGGAGGATGTGTTAGTTCATCATATTTATGGTACTAGGATAAGTGTAGACCCTACTAAGATTGAAATAATCACTAGGATCAAAACTCCCAGCTCTCAAAAAGAAGTCAGAAGCTTTCTAGGGCATGTTCGGTATTGTAGAAGATTTATTCAAAATTTTACAAAACTAATAACTCCTATGTTCAAACTTTTAACAAAATATGTGGATTTCCAGTTGGATTATCAATTTCAAATTTCCCTTCAAACACTTAAACAAATTTTTTCAATTGCTCTAGTTCTAAGAGGACCAAATTGGGCCCTCCATTTTGAAATATGTATCGATGCCTCAGAGAGAGATTTGGGGGCTATTTTGGTCCAAAGAGAGAATAAAATTCTCTATGACATATATTTTGTTAGCTAAAATGTCTCTCCTATAGTAGTACACTACACGGTCACTGAAAAATGTTTCTTATCACTAGTTCGTGGAATTAATAAATTTAGACATTATCATTGACTAACCAAGAAATTATAATCTTGTCACTGATTTTCTATCTAGACTTGGCCAGACCACCAATCAATTCTACCATAAACCCTAAACAATATAAGGAGGTTTCTCAACCAACCTATCTAGAGAGATTACTTGCCAAAAAGGGTGAGGTACCACTAGGATATGACTTAGAGTCTGAACTAGGAAATATTTGTGTAAGGATACCCTTGCTACAAGTTATCAAAGACATTCCTATCTATTCCAATATTGTAAGGGACCTTTGCATTAAAACACCACTAAGAAAAATGAAGGACCCCCCTACTATAAAAGTAGCTGGAAAATTATTAGAAACCATGTCAGGGATTCTGTCTAAATACATTGATCCTCAGAATTCATTGGTGGCCATGCAAATTAATGGTATATCTTTACCAAACACTCTTGTCGATATAGGTGTAGCAATACATGTCATGATTGTGGATATTATGCAATAGCAGCAATTAGAAGGCTTGAGGCCAACCCAAACACTATTGGAGTTACCAGAGAAATCCATCCTTAAACCTGCAAGAAGCCTAGATGACATAACAATCATAGTGTCTTCTTGACAGTTTCTTGTATATTTCTTTGTGATCCATCCAAAATCCTGCAATTGTGGACATCCACTAGCCTTTGGTTGACCTTGGCTAGCCACTGTGGATTCCTTTATTGGATCCAAGTCCGGAGAGATGATAATTTCCAATGGATGTCAAAGTCAAAAAATTATTTATCTCCTCCTACCCAACCTGCTACAAAAATCCCCATATGGATACAAAAAGGATATAGAGAGGAGGAATGTAATCATTGTTAACAATTAAAATGTCTAAAGGTCTTCAAGAAAAAAATGAAGATCATGTTTTGAACTTGTTCTTATCGATATTGGGATGTATTAATTTTCCAAAATCCTTTCAAGAATATGAGCACATTTTTAGTTTTGAATTTCAGGAAGCATCTCATCCTTCTACCTCCACATTGTCTTCCATAACAGGAATAGGTCAAGGTAAAGAGTCCCCTGTCCATGCTATTGAAATTAACCCTAGGAAGTGTCTATATATTATTTCTAGTCTAAAAGTAGAGTAAGAGGAACAATTGATTCAAATAATTAAAAGACAATGTGGTGCTTTTGCATGGGATTACTCTGATATGAAAGGAATCTAACCTGACACCTGAATGCATCACATATATAATAATGATGAAATTAGACCAATTATGTAGCCTCAAATAAGGATGAACCCAGCCCTAAAATATATAGTAAAAGAAGGACTTTGAAATATCTTCAATGCTAACTTCATTTATCCTATTTGTGATAATAACTTGGTTTCACCACTAGTCATTGTACTTAAGAAAAATACTAAATGGAGAATATGTTTGGATTTTAGGGAACTAAATAAGGTTACCTTTAGAGACTACTTCCCCTTTCATTTCATTGATCATGTATTGGATACCTCATCCAGAAATAAATATTTTTCCTTTTTAGATGGGTTTAGTGTCTACAATAAATTCCAAATTGCACCCGAAGACCAAGAAAATACCACTTTGACTTGTCCATGGGGTACTTATGCCTATAAGGTTCTTCCTTTTGGGTTATGAAATTCCCATCCCACCTTTCAAAGAGTTTTCCTTGCTATTTTCTTTGATCTATCCCAAGGTTGTGTGGAAGTATATATGGATGACTTCAGAGTATATGGGGACGATTCCCAACAAGCTTTAGACAACCTAGAGAAGATTTTAATTAGATGTCAAGAGACCAAGCTTTCCCTTAGTAATGAAAAATATATAATGATTCTTACGAAGGGTGTTGTGTTAAGACATCATATTTATGGTACTAGGATAAGAGTAGAACCTGCTAAGATTTAAATAATCAATTAAATTAAACCTGCAAGCTCTCAAAAATAAGTTAGAATCTTTCTAGTGCATGTCAGGTATCATAGAAGATTTATTCAAAAGTTTACATTAATAATTACTCTTATGTTAAAATTTTTAACCAAAGATGTGTATTTCTAGTGTGATACTCAGTGTCAAATTACCATTGAAACTCTTAAACAAAAATTGTCAATTGCTCCAGTTCTAAGAGGACCAAATTGGGCCCTCCATTTTCACATTCGTACTGATTCTTCAGACATAGGTTTTGGGCCTGTTTTAGGCGAAAGAGAGATTAAATTCTCTATGATATCTATTTTGTTAGCTAAAATCTCTATCATATAGAAATACACTACACAGTCACTGAAAATGATTTATTATCAGTGGTTGATGCCAATAATAAATTTAGAAATTATATAACCGGGTATGATGTTTTTATACACATGGACAACTCAACTATTAGATTCTTAATGAATATAACTATCACCAATGTTCATGTTACTAGATGGTTGTTACTACTGCAATAGTTTAATATTGTTATCATTGAGAGACTAGGAAATGATAATCTTGTCATTGATTTTCTGTCTAGACTTGTCCACACAGGTGACAGTGCACCAATTGCTGATGATTTTCTCTATGAGAATATATTTTCTATTTCTACTTATACTTCTTGGTATGCATATATATCTAATTACCTACTTACAAGAAATTTTCCATAAAATTTTGTCTTCAGAAGAAAAGAAGGGAATCATACAATTTAGTGCTAATTATATGTGGTATTAGGATTGTTTATACCATACTGGACCAAATTTGGTGATCAGAATATGTGTACAAGAAGATGAGATGAAAGAATTTCTAAAATATTTCCATAATGAGGCTTGTGGTGGACATTTCACTCACAAAATAAATCCATATAAAGTGTTACAATCGGATTATTATTGGTCCACTATTTTTAAGGGCGCAAAGAAATATGCGGCGAGTTGTGATGATTGTCAACAAATGGGGAGACCTATCCTAGCAGATGAAATGCCTCTTCAAGCACAAGTAGTCATCGAACCCTTTGAGAAATGGGAATTATATTTCGAAGGAACAATTTCTCCTATTTCGAAAAAGAATAAATATATTATGGTATGTATAGATTATATAACCAAATGGGTAGACACTAAAGCGCTATATTCTTCTAATGAACAATCTGTTGTTGATTTTTTATTTGAAGAGATATTTACCCATTTTCATGCAACAAGGGAAATAGTAACTAATCAAGGCATTCAATTCACTTCCAAATTGGTCAAATCTATTATAGAGAGGTATAGAATCAGGCACTAGAAATCTACACCTAACCACTCCTAGGCGAATAGATGGGTAAAGTGCACCAATAAAGTAATCAAGACCATTATCACCAAGATATTACAACTGCATCATAAAGACTAGGCTGGTAGGTTATTAGAATATTTTTGGGCCTATAGCACAACCTGGAGAAAAACAACACAACATTGTCCTTATGACTTGGTTTACAGGAAACGGGTATTGCTTCCTATAGAATTCCAAGTTAAAACCTTCAAAACTGGCATGCAACTAGGAATGGATTTAGATGAGGCACAAATAAAGGCTAATGGAATTAAATTCATTGGGTAAACTTAGAGAAGATGGTCTTCAAAGGACGATGCTTTTTCAGGATTAGAGAACCAGATGGAACAATAATTTTATTAAGAAGAAATGTTTTCAACCAAATGACTGGGCCTTTTTCTATGACAACAAGTTTAAGAAATTCAAAGGAAAACTATCAACACGGTGTATGGAATCTTATGAGGTAGATATAGCTTATGAAAATGGCTCAGTCAAGATAAAAACTATCGATGCAAACCAAAATTCCTTTGTTTTAAATAAACATTGATTGAAAGTTTATCATAAGCCACTATCTAAAGAGGATTTTATCAGACGCGTTGCTCAAAATTTTGAAATGAAATTGGTTAGAAGGGGGATCTCTTCTCTTGTTGATACACCAACATAAGTTTTGTTGTAAAATCTAATTTAACTTTCTACATATATGTATATAGATGTGATGTTAGAAAATTATTTTGGTGTTACTAACAAGAGAAAAATCTAATTGTGTTCTCATATAGACAAGTAATAAGGAGGACATCTACCGGGTGTAATTTTAGTTGTTTATCTAGCCTTGGTAGACTACTTATGGAAGAGGATCCTAATGGATTTTTATTTAAGTTATGTAGAATCCTAAAAATTGAAAACACCAACGATCAAGAACTAGCCCAGGCTCGTGATAAATCCATGAGACATTAAATGGAGTTTTCTTCAAGTTTTTCACAGTCCTAAAAATTGAAAACAGCAACGAGCAAGAACTTGTCCAGGCTCCAGGAAAATCCACACGACAATAAATGAGATCTTCTTTATGTTTTTTAGGCTCCTAAAAATTGAAAACACCTGCGAGCATTAACTGATAATTGCTCGAGATTAATCCATAGAATGGTAGTAGTAGTTATGTTTGTTTTCCAATAAAATGGAAGAGGAAACAAACATAGTGGTTATTTTATCTCCAAAAATAAGAGGTTCTCGATCTACAAAATTACTTCTTATTACAGATCTTACAGCTCAATCATTGAATTATTTTCCCTCATTTTCTGACACTTCCACTACAATTTGAAAGTTCATGTATGAGTGTGATGTTTGTAGTTTTTCTAGTGTGATTCTTCAAACAAAACAAATTCACATTAGCATCAGTAATCGCTAGCACCTGCTCCATCTTGCACATAAGAACATGCTAATCTACAAAGAGAAGCCTACATGATATAGACATATTTGGGCACTTCAACCCCAAAACATATATGTCGATAAACTAGGGCTCATCAACCCATAAAAGGGTTGTTTCACACCCTAAAAAAAAAAGGTCATCAGATTACATCATTCCCCAAAAGTTCCACCTGAAAAACCATCCAGAAATGGCTTAAACTGAACCATACTAACCGCTACATTGGCCAGGTGTGATGCATACTGAGTGATACACTTCTCAGGTGCGATGCATACTGATTAGGCCTTCTACAAAGTGCAATGAGTGAGGATGGACAAATGTCTGGGATAGTTTGCTAAGTGGATGCTCATAGAATCTTCTATAAACTCCCCCTCTGCCATTTGCCTCTCTGAATTCACCCAAGGATGAGTAAGAGATCTAAACTTCAGTTATCTCCCCTCTTGTGGAACAAAATGTTAGAAGTGGAATGACACTAATCAAAACCCAGATATGACTCACACCCTTGCACACATCTATAAATGGATCCCCCATCTAAGAGATCCAGAGGCTGGAATTTTGTGAATTGCAAGTAAGTGCTGATAATTTGTAATTGAGGAAAAATCATTGTATTGTTGGTGTGATCTTGCTATTTCATGAGGTGAAGAGGGCTTGATGCTGGATTAGACAACTGTGTTGTAATTCTCCGTTCTATTTAATAAAGTTCTTCAAGTTTTCTTCCATATGATTGTGCAATGGTGAATGTTATCATTTGTGACTACTATTATATGTTCATTATATATCTAATTCTATAATGTGTATGTTGTAATAGATTAAGATGCTTTGACAGTTTTTTGTTACTATGTTTCTATAGGTACTCTCCAAGCAGGATAAGTACGGGGAGGAGTTACAAGTTCTGTCAAGGGGGAGAGAGATCAAGCAAAGGATTAGGTGGAAGTTCCAACTTGGTCCTATTTTCTTTCTCTTATACATTACACATAGAAGAAATTGTTGAATTTCTTTAAACTGTTGTTTCTAGGGTAGCTTCCAAACCTAGAGGGCTAGTCACTCGAAAAGACACTAGTCTTCCCAGAAACAAATTGGCAACTCCATTGGGGATCGAATAGATGTTTGTTTGTTGTTATTGTTTTTTTATAAACTATATACAGAGCCTAAATTCAGCCAAGTAACCTTCAAATTGCTCTTACTCTACAATTGCATAGTAGATGAATGTTGCTTCAATCAATCTCTGGTTTAGTTTATGAATTAAACACTTGACCTACAACAATTCTAGATGCCTTTTTGGTAGCTCAGTAACCTCTCAATACATTCCTCTATACTTTTCTCTTTACTGTCCATCATAGCTCAGCTTAACTCACTGAAAACAACTGCACATCTGAACCAAAACCCACTTCAGTTGCGCTCCCTAGCCCATCCAACTCTATGCCACTATGTGCCTCCTTACTGAAGCCTGCTTGCATCACATAGATCAGCCTCCATTGATTACGATTACTGAATTTTTTTTGTATTCGTTCATCATTTACAATCCTTTGTCGAAAAGTTGCTTAAATCAATTTTTCGCTTTGATACCAAAAGTGTCATAACTGTCGTTTTGTGTCGAAAGTAGAAGTGTCCTGGATTCTTCCTTTCCTGAATAGTCGATTGAACTTTTAATCATGTATTTGGCTTAATTTGTTGATATTTGAAGTGTCGAAAGAATTTTTTTATTCAAAGTTGAAAAGTATCGTTTAGTCTTCCTTTCTCTTTTGAAGAAGAAATTGTCGAAAATTTTTCTTTGAAAGAAATATTTCAGATCTCTGCTGCATTTAGTTTTCCTTTTTGGCATTTTCCACATGAAGGAGAATGAAAGAAAATACATGCTTTTGCATTTTCATTTAGTTTGTGAGCAAAAAATGATTTAGGAAAATGCACTAGTGTGTGCTCTTTGCTATTTGTTTGAAAGAATTGTAATCTTCTTTCCCTAGTAGCTAGGATTTTCATTGCTCAAAATAAACAACGATTATTTATCATTATTTTAGGAATATCAAATCAACATCACATGGTGAACCATTGGAAGGAGAACTTTAAACAAGATCAACTTTAAAATAAATCTCAATTAACTTAACAACACTTTGGATCTTAACGCAACACATCTAGAGGTCTAGGCTAGAGACGTGTTCTGGCATTGTAAAAACTAGTAACTATCATTTTCATCGAAGGTTGGGTGATTCCTCCTCCTTGATACGACAAGTGCTAGCGCGGACTTGTGCTCCCCATACTGTCGCATATATATTGGGAGACCACAATCGGCTTATATCCTTTATCCATAGGAAGCTGAGTCTGTCACCTTATTGATCGCAATGCACTGAACATAGCATTCAGGAAGATTGACTGTTGTACATAAATCCTTGGTAGTTTCTGTTTAATTTATCACCAAGGTGTATTTTGCAGTTTTGCAATTGGTTTAGTAATCCATCTATCTAGATTTTCTAGAGTAGTCACTTTCGTTCCTTTTCGACTCTTTAAAAGAAAACGTCCATCCGAGCACTTGTCACTTCAGGCTCATTAAAAATCAAAGGGGAATACAATCATCTTTAGCTTTTTCTCGAATATTTAAAACTGAAAAAGCAAAGTTGTGTCAAAGTGTCATTAAAATTAATTGAATTCGGAATAACATCCTTGTTCCTTAGTTGATCTTAGGTTGAGATATATGGGGTCCACCAATCAAGGAATTCCTTTTGAAGGGAATCCTAGTCCTTCTACTTCTTTGAGAAATGTTGGTGCTCCTCATATGGCCACATTGTCCCTCTTGAGACTCACAATTGGCCTGCCAGTATGGCTGTTCTCAACTTCTGTGGTTCAAAATACCTTGATTACTCAGTATTCAAATCAACATCTAGTTGATACTTCAGTTCACCCTTCACCTTCTTCTTCATTTGTTTCAACCTCCCCTTCTTCCTCTTCGCTTGGTGAAAGTATTGGTGCTAGTAACTAGGTGGCTGAGAAGAAGAAGAAAGGGAAGGAGAAGAAGAAGAAGAAGTCAATTCAGCAAGGGGTAACCATGCTTCATCTGGTGAAAATCTGCACATTAAAGCTCCTAAACCCAAATTCCCTTGCATAATTTGTAGAGGAGACCATTTTCATCGAGATTGTCCTTGCTTTCCTCGGATCTTGAGAGAATGGTCTCCCCGTTTGCACCATCCGATGTCATCAACCTCTAGTGATCATGCTGGTAACACTCCTTCGACTAGTGATAGCGAAGTTGATGGATAGAAGGGAAAGGTCAAAGTTCCATGTAGGTTATGTGAAGGTAATCATTCCAATCACTATTGTCCCTTTTTGCATGAAGCCAAAAGAGTGTTGATAACCATCCTGCTTCACTGCAGCGACTTCCATCTGGTTACCAGAAACTCTCCTCGAGTCCTTTACCAGTTGAAATCTGACTGACTTAAATCAACCATTGGTCAAAACCACTCTCTCTGAAAGTGAACCTTATGAGTCTATACTAGACCAAAGTCAACAAGTCGACATGACAGTTGGCCCAGTTTTAAATTCAGAAAATAGTACCCTTCTCGAAGAAAGTGAGAACGATACCATTCAAATTCTTTTTGTTACATCAGAGTCCAATGAACTTGCGAGAAATCTGCCCATTCCTTCACAAAAAAAAGATAATCCCCCAGTTCTCATAACTCAAAGGGTTAAGTCTCTCGTTTATTCGATACCCCCTCCAAGTAGTCTAGTCACTTCCTTTGATTGGAATCAACTAGCAAGATCCTGCCTTCTTTCATATGTACCATTCTGGATCATAGTACGAGTTTACAAAATGATCGTATCTGGCACTATGATAGATGAAGGGGCATTAGTGAGTATCCTTTCCTCAACTGCTTGGAAAGTGCTTGGTTCACCATCGCTTATGCCTGTTACATAGAATCTGTTAGGCTTCAACAAAGGAACCAGTCAACAGTTAGGGATCCTTCCTAATTTACCGATCACTTTGGGAAGGAAAATCATTCATCTGAACATGATGGTAGTCCTAGGACCATTAGATTACAATCTACTCCTTGGACGTGACTATGTTTATAACATGGAGGCTATTGTTTCAACACTCTTCCAAGTGATATGTTTCCCGCATGAAGGAAAAATTGTCACAATTGACCAACTTTCATTTCCCAGTTCAAGAATAGCTCCAAGACAATCATCATCCCTAAATGTTCTTTTTACAATAGTTGTATCTCTTGAACCTTCATTCCATCCACCTGATTGCCATGTGTAGTCTAGTGAATGTAACGAAGCTTATGGGTCTTGCACCCTTGTCTATTCTGCGGACGAACCCAACTAAAAAGATAATTTTCCCTATAGGTTACGTGATTGGTCTGACACACCATTCAACTTTTTCTATTCTGCAGACAAAGCCAAGGAAATGTTTTGTCTTCTAGATGAAACCGTCCTTCGTGACCTCAGTAAGTTTCCATATGGGTACTGGAGACTCTCCTTTTCATCATGTTGGGGGCATGCAAACTTTTCAAACCTTTTTCAATTTTCATTTTCTAGCTTTTTAGCTTTGTCGTTTCTAGTCTTTTAGTTTTGTCGTTTCTAGCTTTTTAGTTTTGTCATTTCAAGCTTGCGTATAAATAGAAACTAGTTCAAGCATATATTTCCATTGTAAGCCTGTAAAAAAACGAAACTGAAATCGAGCATAGCTCCCCCATGGTTCAAGCTCATTAAAAAATGAACCCATCTTCGGGTAATTAACCTTTGTAATTTCCATGCTATCAGCCTTTTGAGCCTTGGTTGTGTACCTCCGACCACCTCCATTCTTTTAGCTAATCATATGTTTCCACTTGGTTGTTTAACCTTTTTGAGGAACAGTTGGAATGAGTGGTCTTGTTAGCCAACCTCTTCCTGGAAACGACCATGTTGTGAGAAGTTCCAAGTTTACCCAGAACCAGTTGCTACCCTAGACACCACTCGTGCTTCAAAATCTAGTCTCCTTTCAACCCTTTTCAGACTCACTAAATATGAAAAGATTGTCGATGAATTTGCCTTTCCAGATCATTAACGTGATTGGAAGTTCCATCCCTCCTGTATATTTTAATCTTTTTCGGACCCGAGGGATTATCTCACAAAAACATTTGGGCGCTTGTCTTTTTCGGCTCGTTAATGTGATCAGAAAAGTCATCCCTTTCATATCATTTTATCCTTTTTCGGTCCTAAGGGATTGTTCTATGAAAAAGAACTTTTGGAGTTTCCTTTCCATCCCTTTTCAAACTCTATAAACATGAAAAGGACCGAGTTATCATTTTCATTAAACTATTTAAAACGATAGCGACAAACTTGTCCACCTAGACAAGAACGAGTTTCACTGTCGCTAGACTTGTTAAAACATAGCGACAAGTTTGCCCGAAGGGCAAATTATAGAAAAAGCATATGTTATCCTCGTCAAGATTGACAAAAATAAAGAGGTATTGATCAGCAATGACTAGGGAAAATGGGAAGAAAACTTGAAAACATTATGGTAGCAGGTCGCTCTTGAAAATGACACTTTCACTTCATCTCCATGATTGAGTTGGGTTAGGTTATTCTGTTCACCGGTCATCTCACCATTGGTCTTTCACACCATCCATTTTTTGGGGTTAACGCTACCAATTCATCTCAGTGTCACTGATATGTTCAAGAGAAGTCTTTCAGTCGAGAATTTACAATCCAGTTAATGCGTCATCCACTGGAATACCTTCAACCTTCATTTTTCATGATCATCCTTCCTAAACCTTGTGTCGTCAGATCGTTTTTACCTCCAGAAATCATTTGCTGCGTTTCGTGTCGTATATGTGGGATATGTTAAGGTCCTCCTATGACGAGTCAGTTCTTGTCGACATCAGCTCATTATCTAAGAAGTTGACTAGAAACACCCCTTTCAGTGCTTTGAAGCTTGCATGCCTCAATGGCAACTTTCTCAATTCTGGCGACAGGTTGACATCAATGGCCTTCAACTGAAATATTTTGCATGGTGTTCGACATTGGATCATATATTCACACCACGTGAATTGTACTGTAGTACCTTGAGGGTCATCATTGTTATCGGTGATTCCTCTCCTGTTTGTTAACAACTCACATTATTGGCTAGTAATAAGGTGATTTCTTTCCATGTTCGACTTCAGAACATCTTTTCACATGGATCAACTTGTACATTGGGTGAATATTGAACGAGTTTGAAGACCCCAGATGTAGTTTCATCCATCTTGGTTGCAATATATTCAGGGATATAAAAACATCAAATGAACAAAGCGCTGCACAGATGGTCATCCGAACTAAGGATGACGACTCTACCTCTGAAGAATCACTAGTCTCAATCTGTAGACGACTATCTGATCTATGTACATGAAATGAATTTATAAAATTGAGCATGGGAATGCCCACCTCAACTAGATCATGAAAATTATATTATGATGATGTATTGTATTGTATCTCATATAGGACACCTTCCAGTTCGAAACCTCAGATCCTCATCATAAAGCATTTCACCCAACATCAAGATTTACGACTTCATGCTTTAGGGGGAAATTGTTATAGACATATTTGGGCACTTCAACCCTAATACTTATATGTCGATAAACTAGGGCTCATCAACCCCTAAAATGGTTGTTTCATACCCTAAAAGAACATGGTCATCTGATTACATCATTCCCCAAAAGTTCCACCTGAAAGACCATCTAGAAATGGCCTAAACTGAACCATATTGACTGCTACACTGGCCAGGTGTGATGCATACTGAGTTATACACTGCTCAGGTGAGATGCATACTGATTAGGCCTTCTATAGGGTGCAATGAGTGAGGATGGACAAATTTCTGAGACAATTTGCTAAGTGGATGCTCATAGAATATTCTGGAAACTTCCCGTCTGCCATTTGCCTCTCTAAATTTTCCCAAGGATGAGTAAGAGATCTAAACTTCAGTTATCTCCCCTCTTGTGGAACCAAATGTAAGAAGTAGAATGACACGAATCAAAACCCAGAGATGACTCACGCCTTTGCAGACATCTATAAATGGATCCCCCATCTAAGAGATTCAGAGGCTAGAATGTTGTGAATTTCAAGTAAGTGCTGATAGTTTGTAATTGAGGAAAGAGCATTGTATTGTTGGTGTGATATTGCTATTTCATGAGGTGAAGAGGGCTTGATGCTGGGAGGATGATGCTGGATCAGACAACTGGGTTGTAATTCTCCCTTCTATTTAATAAAGTTCTTCAAGTTTTCTTCCATATGATTATGCAATTGTGAATGTTATCATTTGCGACTGCTATTATATGTTCATTATATATTTGATTCTGTAATGTGTATGTTGTAATAGATCAATATGCTTTGACGGTTCTTTGTTATTGTGTTTCTATAGGTACTTTCTAAGAGAGATAAGTATGGGGAGGAGTTGGAAGTTCTGTCAAGGGGGAGAGAGATCAAGCAAAGGACTAGGTGGAAGTTCCAGGTTGGTCCTATTTTCTTTTTCTCATCCATTACACATAGAAGAAATCATTGAATTGCTTTAAACTGTTGTTTCTAGGGTAGCTGCCAAACCTAGAGGGCTAGTCACTCATAAAGACACTAGTTTTCCCAGAAACACTATAGGATTCCAATTTGAAGACTATAAATTCTAGTACCCTATTAAAGTTTTGTCTGACACTAAATAAAAACTTCCTATATTCATCACAAAGTGGAAAGAAGTTTCCTATGTTCATCTAGTACTAAAAAAAATCTTGTGTTGATTTGATAATAGAGGTATGAGGTCAGTGTTTTATTTTTTTCTATTAAGATTTGTATTAATCATGTGAGGAACATATAATTACCCTCATAAACTTTTATTACCATAAATTGTTAAGCCCCTATCCTAAACTCTGAAATACTCACCTTTATTACCTTGTTTTTCTAAGAAAAAAACCATTTTTATAATATGGTTGAATGGGATAAGCATGGGTGTGATTGTACAAACGCTAGTCATAATTAAAAAAAATGAATTATAAGCTGAATATCTCATGATAGAACTTTTATTTCTGAGCATTTTTAAAACAATGATTTTACCACCATTTCATAACCATAATCTCAATGTTATGATGAATGATTACTGAAGCCCTAACATTGACTGTCCCATAATGATGTAATTGGTAAAATCAACCATGTTTTTCCATCACATCTAACACACATTCAAATGAGATTCAAAATCATGAACATAGATGATCTTCCAAATAATCTTTAGATATGCCTTATTTCCATCATTTTTGTATGAGCTTACCTTGTAATTATGGCAACAATTTAGCCATTACCATCTCCTTTCAAAGCATAAATTCTATTCTCGATGGTTTTTCCATCATGATGAGCACGATTTCTCTCTTTCATACCATCCTACCTTCATCTCAGTCATCCTCAATGATTCATCATGCGCTAGCTCTGTCGAATTATTGCGATAACCCAACTTCTGGTACTCTGTCATTTTAAGTTGTAAACCCTTCCCGAGTTTTATCCCTAGAAATTGACCAATACTTGTTGCTAAATTCGGCATGGGGGTAGATTGACATGAACCAATGTTCTAGTTTTATCAAGAAATAAAGGAGTATCCATTGTCCAAGGAAAAGTTTAAGCAATTTGGTTGGATCTCGTTTCTAGAAAGGCTTAAATGATAACATGAGGGTGTCTCTCATGGCTTCACTCAAAGTTATGATGTAGAATGTGTTTAGGTAGGAGGTATATAATTAAACATCACAAAATATACCATACAGAAGGGTACAGGATCATTGACTATAGAGTAGAAATACTTCAAAGGTGCAAGTATTAAGAAAGAGCTTTGTCGAATGTTCTTAAAACCTGAGCATTTGAATCCTGACTGGTCTAATGGTATTCCTAGGAAATGGATCAAACAATAATATAGGTTGATGCTTAATAGCTTGCAGAGATTCTGAACATGTGAAGGAAGGTATGAAACCATTTTTCTTTATCATTTAAGACCTTTACTACATTTTTAGGTGGGGTCACAGATAGAATTCCCTTACTTCCCTTACACGAGTTTAAGAAACATGGTAAGAGGAGTTAAATCAATTTCCAAAAAGTTTGAAACTAGTATTTACCATCACAAATTGGTAAAACTATTTTGTATCCATAGAAGAAAACATGCTAGGGGATAGTAATAAGGGTCTAGACAACAGATAAGAGAGTAGTAACAAGAAACAAAGGAATTCAAGAACTAAAGAAGGAATTGCTAGCGTTATGATGCAAGAAAATCCCACTTCACCCATAGTATGCATATAAAATGAATAATCACATCTGTCCTAGGAATTTCAATGACCTGCCTGGTCAAACCTTCATTAATTAAGGTTCAAGGCCCCTTAACTGGTCTCATTCGGAACAAGTTAATAAATAACTCCAATTCGACCCTACCCCTAATCCTTTGTTGTGGAACACTATAACTCAACCCATCAACCTTTGTGACACCCTTGGTTAATTCTATAACCGCTCATATGAGCCACACCCCACTCTACATGCCAACGCATCCTTTATCACAATCGTGGAGTTCAAAGGACTCAATAGAACATGAATTCATAACTCCCGATTTGTGACATGTGATTTCCCTTTCCCACCATTAAATTTTTTTAGCATATCAACGGCTGTCGTAATCCCGCATCGGACCAACATGTGACTTCATCACATTCCTCTCCTTATTGCAAGCGATATGTGGTAATACCACCAGACTTCAAATGAAATAAAACTGCACCTATAACCTTCTTGGGTCCGCTCTGCCTAAACCTTGTCACTTAATCTCCACCATCAATCTTACCCTTAATCCGATAGTTGATGTCCTTTCCGATCAATAGAGTTGCTTGGTGATCTTGCGCCATAGATCAAAACCCATTTGATCCTACGGTCCACAATGATATCACACAGACCACTTGCACGATGTTTAATCGGTCTTACAGAGCTGATATAGTTTATAAACCTTAACCTATAAATATTCGGGTCCGCCCTTGAAGTTAAAGTCTGATCAAATTAAAAATTGATATCTATTGGATAATGGAATCCATCAAATCCTATGGCCTGCGGCCCTTCAACTAGCACGCGGTTTATCAAGCTCTCAACCCCCATAGTGGACTATGATGTAAACATCTAAATTTTGCGATTGACAGCTAATAACCATTGCAAGCCTTCAACCATGATCAAGGCACCCACACATTTACTACCACCACTACGGTTATTAATCATCGTCAATCTACCAGATCCGACGATCCGACGATCCAGATCAATTCCTGCCTTTCACAAGTACATGGATGTAATCTTCGTCGTTCATTTCTTTTACTTATATTGTACAACTTAATCTTGGTCATCCATCATCATCAACTTGGTTCATTGATGTTCAGATCCAATGACTCATGTGCATCGTTCGTCATTTCTTTGCCCATCCATTTACTTCATTTTTATGCCATTTCTTCAATGTCTTTTTGTATTTTCTACTTTCTTCAAGGTTTTGATCCTTCACTCATCTACATCACATAACTCTCTCCTTAACTTAGCTCTGCTCACACCTTTATGCTTCTCCACATTCACTGTAACACTAAAGGATTCCTCTTGTACTGTCATTGTGTACAAAGCCGCAAAACCTCTCTGTTACTCTTCTTTGTATTTCACCTCTGATTCTGCACATGCAACTTCTGTTACATATAACTTACTTCCAGTTCACACACAAATTACAATTAAGTTACTCCATACACACACATAAACTCATAGTCGAATTGTTTGTATTAATAAACAGGTATTGACATAGTTTCTTGTCTCAGGCCTGATTTCTAATATCAGTGGCCTTTATTTCACAATCTGCCCATAGGCTTACAATCAAACCTCTAACTACTAACTTGACTTGACTAACTAGCTAACCTCTAATTATGCCTTTTAGGCTTACATTTATACAAAGGAGTCTATAACCAATTTCTATTTCAGATCCTTAATAATTTCAACTAAAACCTAAGAATCCTCTCAATCCTATAAATCATGAACTAATTCCTATTTCAAGATCTAGAATTAATTTCCAAAGCTATCAATTCCTATGAACTCTCAACTATCATGATTCTCTCATGTTCCCCTTCATTCGAGAACATTTACAATATGCCTCACAATACTAAATTAATTCCTATTTTCATTAAAATCACTCAAAACCTAAGTATTTACATTAATTCAACACTTAGAAAACCAACTTCCATAAACATAAGACCCCCGTATGTTTACTAAAATATAATGATTCTTTTGAGCTGAATGCTCCTGCATCAGACTCCCAAAGTAGAAAACATTCATGATCTCCTAATCATGAGCTTTCATATGTTGATAAAAAAAAACCTCCAGGGTCCCAAATATTAGTTTGTAACTGTCCAAATGCCTTGCACGTTTCCTATTGTTGAGGTATGTTTTCTTCTATTTCATCTTCCTCTCCTTGTTAATCAAGTTCAAGTTTTGATTGATCATACTTCCTGCTGTCATTTTCCTGAGCCTGGACTGTTTCATCATCAACTTCCATAGTTCTTCAATCTCAATTTCTAGCACATCCTTGGGCTTGTCCATACTCTACCTCTTCCTGTTACCCCTTTCTCTTTGTTTTAGTTTGTTGTTGTTGTCTACTAACTCTTAAAAATATTGTTCTCCTCTTTGAAGTTATCGAATTCTATCACTTACTCTTTTTCCTACGCTTAATTTTTCTTCATTTATTTTTACTTGTTCTCTCATTTTTATTTGGCTACTCATCCGTGCCACATTTTCTCCAGCATCTGCAACTAAATCTACACTCACCAAAAAATTATAAAAGTAAAAATCATAAGGCTTATGTGCCTTTTCTTCCTTTGGCAACACATCAGTATGTTGCTCTAATTATTCCTCCTCTGTCAGCACATCAATATGCTGATTTGAATTCTCAATAGAATTCACAAGATTGTCGGCTAGTCTCTCCTCCACACCATCTGTTTTAATAATGTATTCCTATTCTTGTCCACTGTAGTGAACTTCTTCATTCTCATGCAGTTCTGATTTTACAAAATGAACAATTACTTTTTGGTTTTCTAGCCTTTTCTCCAAAAGAATTAACTCATGCCATAAATTTGCCATCTCACTTGGAATTTCTCTTAAAAGCTTTGTAAAATTCTCACTATATTCCTCTTTGTCACAAGTATAACTTCTTGTTGACACTACTTCTTCATTCTTGATTAGAATAAAATTCCAATCCTCCATCTCCTTGATAGTTTTAGATGCCTGTCCATCACTCTCCCTTTGGACATATAAGAAAATCGCTTCCTCTTTGTCCTCATCAATAGCGAATTCCTTATCACAAGACATAACTCTCTCATCTCTATTGAAGATATCTCCTCCACTAAGAAAGGAATTTATAAACTCCTTCTATTGTAATAACTCAACTTCATCTTCATTTGAAAGGTAGTCATGATCATACTTTACCTGGAAAATTTTGGCTTCATTCAAGACAGTTCCATAAAATGCTTTGTCTTTTGCAATACCTACATTCGCACACAACTTGTCAGTTGTAAAACCACAGGACCTCGTGATCTCATTTGATGATTCAATCACCAAGTATTCCTATTGTTCCAAGTTCTTTACATGATTCCAAAATATTTCAATGGGGTTCTCTTCAATCTCATCAATTCCTTCACTTGATTGCTTTATATCCTTCTCTAATTCTTCTTTCAAAACATAATTTAGATTCTGCCTGTCTTCTTCCTCTTTTATGACAATATCAACAAATTGTCCATCTTCACATGTTTCACCTAAAAACATACGCAAATTGTTAGATTTAAAATCATGTGACCCTTTGGTCTTACTTGATGTTTCAGTCTTCAAGTCTTCATCTTCACCCAGAACTTTTCCCTGCTCTGGTTTACAAATGGAGACATCCATTTCAAACTCAGCTTCTCTGAGTTTTCCCATCACCCACCTTACTTGCTTCTACTATAGCCTTCTCTATAACTTATGCCATTTCATTGGCTTGCTCTTCAAGACCAAACCTAGTCTCTGGCTTTCCTCAAGTATCATCATTAACACATTGAGTTGTTCTTTCATCTCAACAATCTCTTTGTCAATTTCCTCTTGGCTCATTCTCTTGCCATTTACCCTGGCATTCTCTTTCTTCATTTTTCTTCTGCTATGGTCTTCTTCATAACCTCCACTACGACTATCGATAGTCATTTTCTCCTCCATCTCTATAAGTTCCTCACTCACTCACTATGTGTTGCATTAAAGCCTCTACAATAGCAAGTCCTCCTTGCTACCAGTTAGCTCACCAAGCTTTCCTCTGTACTTGGTCTTTTGGCAAGACCTTGGTTCTCTATCTCTGGAACCTCTTTTGAGCACTTCTCTTTGCTCCTAGGATTCAAATCGTGTACATCTTCTAAGAACACAACTGTCCTCTTGTATTTCGATCACAATGGAATACTTCATTCTTACCACCTCTTCTTTCACATAGAAAGTGTTATCAACTTCCTTCATTACTTAGCAATTCTACCCACGTCCTATGTGGAATTGTCTTTGTGAGCTAAAACAATACCTCTACTATAACAAGTCTCATTTTTGCTACATATGCATCACTAAGCTGCTCTCCTATGAGATCAGTCTTTTAGCATTTCTCTGGTTCTTTATTCTAGAACCAATTGAGAAATCCTTGCTCTAGGTTGCTACAATCTTCTCACCTTCTTTTGCTGTCACCTGTGTATCAATATAAAGACACACACTCAAATCTTCAAATCAAATTAAAATAAAAACATACCATCTCATCTTCAAGATCTCTACATGATCTTGTTCTACCGTTCACCTACACTTTGAATGGATTGTCCTTTGTTCCCTTGCATCTTCAATTCTCCCAATTTCTGCCATACTTTATCTCTACGTGATTACTATTTTTCTGATAAGAATCTGATCTCCTCTTGCCTGCTTTGATCACCATTCACCTATATACACACCTTCAAAACATAACTCTGTTCTAATTTTTTTTTCAAAGAAATTTTCACATAGAATATCTTTGTGTTGCGTTAACATCAAATGTTTCAATCACAATTCAGCATTGATACCACTCTGACGTAGGAAAATACTGCTTCACCCACAGCATAAATATAAAATGAATAATTGCATCTATCCTAGGAATTCCAATGACCTGCCTAGTCAAACCTTAATTACTTAAGGTTCAAGGCCCCTTAATTGGTCTCATGCGAAATGAGTTAATAACTAACTCCAATCTGACCCTTTGGTAATCCTTTGTTGTAGAACACTATAACTCAACCCATCAACCTTTGTGACACCCTTGGTTAATTCTATAACTGCGCATATGAGCCAAACCCAACTCTATCTACTAGCTCATCCTTTATTGCAATCACGGAGTTCAAAAGACTCAATAGAACATGCATTTAGAACTCCCAGCTTGTGATAGGCAATTTTCCTTTCCCACCGTTAAATTCATCTACTAGATCAATGACTATCACAATCTCGCATCGAACCAACATGTGACCTCATCACATTCCTCTCCTTCTCGCATGCGATATGCAATAATACCACTAGACTTCAAATGAAATAAAGCCATGCTTATAACCTTCTCGGGTCAACTCTGCCCAAACCTTATCGCTCAATCTCGACCGTCGATCTTACCCACAGTAGGACGATTGATGTCCTTTTCGATCAACATAGTTTCTAGGTGATCTTGTGCCATAGATCAAAACCCATTTGATCCGATGGTCCAAAATGATATTGCACAGACCACTTGCAGGATGTTTAACCAATCTTATGAAGCCAATATAGATTATAAACCTTAACCTATGAATATTCACCTCCATCCTTGAATTTAAATTCCGATCAAATTAAAACCCAATATCCATTGGATAACGAATCCATAAAATCCTATTGTCTACAGCCCTTCAACTAAGACACGGCTTATCAAGCCCTCAACCCCCATAGTGGAATATGACGTAAGCAGTTGAATTTTGCGATCGAAGACTAATAACCATTCTGGGCCTTCAACCATAATCAAGGCACTCGTACACTCACTACCCTAACTGCAGTTATTAATCATCGTTGATCTACCAGATCCGTCGATCCGATGGTCTATATTGATTCCCACTTTTCTCCTTCTGCAAGTACTTGGATGTAATATTTGCCGTTCATTTCTTTTACTTATATTTTATGACTTAATATTTCTCTTCCATCACCTTCACCCTCATTCGTTGATCTTCAGATCCAACAACTCTTGTGCATCATTCCTCATTTCTTCGCCCATCTCTTTATTTCATTTTTATGATGTTCCTTCAATGTCTTTCTATAGTTTCGGCTTCTTCAGGGTTCTGGTCCTTCGCTCTTCTGCATCACATAACTCTCTCCTTAACTTAGCCTCACTCACACCTTTATTCTTCTCCACCTTCACTGTAACACTAAAGGTTTCCTCTTGTACCATTCATGTATATAAAGCCGCAATACCTCTCTGTTACTCTTCTCTATATTTCACCTCTGATTTTGCACATGCAACTTCTATTACATAGAACTTACTTCTAGTTCACACATAGATTACAATTAAGTTACTCCATACACACACATAAACTCAGAATCGAGTTGTTTGTATTAATAAACAAGTATTTACACAATTTCTTCTGTTTGGGCTGATTTCCAATGTCAGTGGCCTCTGTTTCACAATCTGCCCATAGGCTTACAATCAAACCTCTAATTACTAACTTGACTTGACTAACTAGCTAACATCTGACTGCGCCTTTTAGGCTTACATTTATACAAAATGAGTCTATAAGAAATTTCTAGTTCAGATCCTTAATAATTTCAGCTAAAACCTAAGAGTCCTCTCAGTCTATAAATCACGAACTAATTCTTAATCCAAGATCTATAATTAATTTCCAAAGCTATCAATTCCTATGAACTCTCAACTATCATGATTCTCTCATGTTCCCCTTCATTCGAGAACATTTACAATACGCCTCACAATACATAATTAGTTCCTATTTTCATTAAAATCACTCAAAACCTAAGTATTTACATTAATTCACACTTGAGAAACCAAATTCCTTAAACATAAGAGCCCCTATGTCTACTAAAATACAACGATTCTTTTGAGTTGAATTCTCCTACATCATGCTACTTCACCAAAATTTGTTAACCAATTAGACAAGGGTAAAACACTAGAGGAGGAGGAATCTCATGCACCAACAGTGACAAGATCATTAAAAGGTAAAAGTACTTCTCTTGATTCATCCACTCAAAGTAAAACCTCAAATAGTGAGAATAAGAAAAGGAAGAAAGTTGACAGTGATGCAAGAGAACGGATAGGGAATATTTCAGAGGTAGTTGTTGAGTTACCTCAGGAGGAGACTCTTGAATCGAGGGTTAAATAGACAAAACAACCTAGAATAAGTGAAAAGGGTCACATAGCAAAAACTTCTAAAAAAAGGGAGAAACATGCATATAAAAGAGAAATCTTAGAGTTGATGTCAGAGACCAGAAGGAAGATGAGGAGATTCTTTCAAGATAATATACCCAATATTGACAACAAATCTGGTGAGTCATAAACATTGACATGCCAAACTACCAGGATCATGGAAAAATTGGTAATGGACACTCATATCCCTTCTCGTCTAGAAAATCTAGTAGATATCTTTGCCTCACCTGAAAAAAAACATGCACAGGTTGAAATGCTTAGTGAAACAAAGGAATTAGTTATAAAAACCTTGACATAATTAAGAAAATAAGTCGAGGCTAGTGAATAAATCACTAAGCATGAAATAGTTGAACATGCTAGTTCTTTAACTATACATCAGATGACAATCATAATTTAGAGACTTCACAAGAAAAATGAAAAACTAAAGAAATAAGTAAAAGAGTATAAGCTTTTGGATAGGTACATGAAAGAGAATGAGCAATTAAAGGTGAATAACCGAAGGTTACAATATGAGTACAATGAGGTCTCCACCAAGCTTAAGAAGGTTCTTAGCCTTATAAAATATACAAGGCTTATGAAAAGGGAGTTCAAATAAGAGGCTTCAGGTTTGAATATCCTAGATCCAATCAACTGATGTTGAGGCAAGTTGTAAGAAGAGTCCATTTTGAAATTTTGAGGAATAATGAAACACTTTTTGCATGAGGACATGCAATGATGTAGGCATGGAGGAATGTTGGGTCTCCTTTTTTATGCCTTTAATACCCCATATTGTCTTCTATTTTTGAACAACTTTACCTAAAACCTATTCACAACTTGGCTATATTATTCAAGAACATAAATTTTAGCATCCTTGTGAACATATGAGGTAATTTGTATTTAAAGAATGGTTTTTATGCTTTCTTATTAGCAGAAATAGAATAAATGTTTCTTTATATTCTCTAACTATTTTTATTGATGCAAATAGATTTTAATACTTTGTTCCTTTTCATCCGTCACTAATATTATCCATCCAATACCAACCTTATTCATCTGGTACTTGTGTTCATCTAGTACCAGACCTGATTTTTCATCTTTCGATGATTCAAGTGAGCTACTTTCAATGAGACCAAGGGAACTAATTGTCAAAGAATCATATTTTTATGGGAAATAAAGATATGCTTCATTCTCATGCACTACATGTCATGAGGATGAAGCCAAATATGTGAAGAAAAGCGATGTGATGGATTGATTTTAATATCTAAATGATGTTTTGACAATATCTTTAATATTTGTATGTAATGGCCATTCCTCTATAAGAGAAAGCTCATAGATAATAGGTGATATGAAAAGATTTAGATAGTACAGTTATGTTGGAGATTTAATTGAGAAAATAACTTTGTAAACCATTTCTAAAATAAATAGTATGAGAAAAATTTGATAAGTCTATGGTGTTAATAGTCTTTAGCTCTCTAGTTCTCTCAGATTTCCTTTTTAGCTTCAGAAGCGCCCACTCAATCCATCAAGGGAAATTTTTATTATCATTATTGTGAATATAGTTTGGTTTGTGTGTGAAGACTGACTCAATGTTATGATTCAATTTCAAAACATTTGATGTGATTTCAGTTCTTTTCTATGTGAGTAATCTATTTGAGAGTGTGTGAGATAAGTATGGAGCTATTAGTTTTTGAGTAAGGATTCATTATTTTTGTGAATCCAATTTTTTTTTCTCAATTTGTATGTTTAATTGTTGATTTCTATTTTCAAGAATAGGAAAAGTTAAGATAAGATATCTCACGATTCACCTGCATGTGTTGTTAAATGAATACTCTTGCTATACCTAACATTTCCTATATAAGAACGCATATCTTCCTTAAGAACTAATTAAATTAGGAATGATTCTTTCCTTGATATTTGAGTGTAGTGAGATGATTTTAGTTCAGTGATTGAAACTAGTTTCTACAGGAAAATAGAGTTGAATCCATCTTGTATTTCATGAGCTTATAAATGGATAGACTCATTATCTGAGCAAGACCCTTCAGATCACATGCTTGCTTAGATTCTATTTATGATTTGTTATTTCTAATCTATAAGTTGTGTGAGGAAGTTAGATTAAAAATTGTAAAAAGGAGTATTGGTTTTGAGTGCATCTTATCTAGGCTATACTCATCAAACATATGAACTTATATATTATCGAAACATATAGTGCATCGGCTCTACTAATTATGAATCCCTAGTTGATAAGTAAATTTTTGATGTTCTATTATTCATATCATTGCCCCAACAATGTCATGAAAGTGATTATAGTTTTTGAGTCACTCACTTAAGCCTAACATGCAAGCTACTCGGGTCAAATATGAATTGTGGAAACCCTAACGCCCAATCACATGGATGGAGAGTCGTTTTTAAAACTAGAAGTGTCTGGGTGCATGGATGGGCTTCTATGCAAGTGACTGTGGTTTAATCCTTTATTTGTTGTGCTTGTAACTAAGGCCTAAAACCCTAAATCAGATACGCAATCTTTAGACATTGTAATTTCACCTCAGAGAAAACTTGATCCTTTACGGATGAGCCTCAGGCCTGTGCAAGAAAAAAACCAATATAGAGGAGTGTCTCATGAAATTGTCCAAATGAGGTAGAGGTCACTTTTATTTATAGCTTTCCAAGGGTTTTCACTTTGCTTTATGGTTTACCTTGACAAATTTCCACATGTGGGATTTTCTTTAGAAGTACACTTTCCCTTATCTGATTTGAGTGGTATTTGGGTTTATTTTGGTCCTACCAGAAAGAGGAATTAAATGTAATAATTATCTCCATAAGGTTATTTGTCCAAAGTGGAATTTTATGGTGGTCTCATATTCTTAACACTGCCTCTCAAGTAGGGAGAATTTCACCTGCATCATGTCAGATGTATACTCTCATCAAATCATATCCAATCTCAAGTATCTCATCATTGTGTATCATCACTAATCATATCAATTCATCTCTTCATTTTTCTTTCTTATCTCTTGATTTTCCATGCTCATATGATGAACACTCTCAAATGTGAAATAATAATAAGTTTGACATTGGAGGGGAATTCAATCTACGACCCTCTATCCATTGAGATACTACCCAAAATCACATTGGAGAGTTAGTTCAAATCATCATCGAAGAGCATATCCTTAGCAAGCATATCTCAAAATGGGACCACATCAGGGAGCACATCTCGATCCAGAATCTCATGGGGGAGCTACTACTACAATCCCATATCAAGGAATATGATATCCAAACACATAAGGGAGCACATCGCAACCCTAGAATTACATCATGGAGCTCATTCTCAACCTAGAAGCACATAGGGGAAAATATATCAACACAATCTTATTGCCTGTTGATTTTCCCATTGATGACTGTCGTTAGTCACGTGGTAGAACACCTACATAATAATCGATTTGGGTTGAACACCCCAAGGACACTCTCAATGTGCTGGGAAAATGGGAAGAAATATTCCCAACAAGACCAGCTTGTGGGTATGATTCTAACTAGGGTATACTGTACAAATACCAAGATAGGGGAGGAACATCTCCAACCATATGAAAATAGGGGAGAAATATCTTCGAACCTATGAAGATAAGGGAGCAGCATCTATAACGTTTTGGGTAATAGATAGGGGTGAACCCTATTTTCTAGAGTTACCTCAACCCCAGGAGCCCTTTTATCTCAATTCCTCACCCTGGGAGCTCAGAAAGGGTGGGAAGAGTTGGCTTAGTGTCCTCGATCAATGATCTATTTCATATTATTATGTTCATTTTAGGTATCAAATTGATCATAATGAAGAAATAAAAGGAGTCTCTTTTTCATGAAAGCCATTACATTAAATATCATATTAGAACATAAAAAATCAGAAATATATCACAAAAAAGATACCATATTCATCCTCCCTCTCAAGGAGGTGTCAATCGCAAGTCTATTCTTATCGCGTACAAAAACATTGTCTTAATATATGAAGATATCTCAATCAAAACTATATATGGGATTCTCTGCCAATTGGATCCCACTTTTTATCATCCTTCCTCGTAGCTATTCATCCTTCCTGGTTCTTCTTTCTTCCTCATAGCTCATCATGCTAGAAACATCATAGTCAACCTTAGTCATGCTTAAAGCTAAGAACCTCTCATATCATGGCATATTACTAAGGAAGCACCCAGATGCGCTCATCAATAATACTCCCAAACATAATCAGTACATCCATGCTGTAACATATCACATGAATAACGTCTTAGATCTAAGATAGATCATCGCATGAAAATATATTGAAGGGTGCTCGGTGGAAACTCTATGTGTATGAAGTAGGTCAATCATGAATTCAGCCAAGTGGATGGGATGGTTTTCGGTCCATGGTTTCAGATGCAATGGTTTTTTCTCCATGGTATTGGACGCTTCGGCATGTATAAATATGTATTGTAGATTAAAAGGAATGTAATGAAAAATCAAGCTGGCATTCTCAATTTTCAGATCCGGGGGAAAACAACATTTGATATCAGAGCTATTTTGGCTTCAATAGGATGCCTTTGTTGCTAAGGGGTTTTTCTTGGGCCTGTGGTAGACCCTGTTCAGTGGGAGATCTATCGGATCGATTCTAGTGGTGAAAGAAGATGGCAAATAATGTAAAGATAGAGATCAATAAATTTAATGGTCAAATTTTTGAGTTATGTAACTCAAGATGTAGGATTTGTTGGTGGATAAAGATTAGCGGATCACGGTAGATCTGGGTACTAAACCAACGGGAGTTTTCGATGAAGAACGAAAGATGTTGGATTAGAAGGCAAATAGAACAATATGATTATGTGTCTCAGATTCAGTATTGCTAAATGTATCATGGGAAGCTATGTCTAAGGCCTTGTGGGACAAGTTAGGGACTTTGTACCAATCTAAGTCTCTGGCGAATAATATTTTCCTACAGAAAAAGCTGTATAACCTAAGGATGAAAGATGGAGACTTAGTGACAAAGAATTTGAACGCATTTAAGACTATGGTAAGTCAGTTATTATCTATTTATATATTAAAATTTTAGATGAAGATAAGTGCATTAGTATTTTGTGTTCTCTACCAGATTCATGGGATGGTCTGGTTATTACAATAGGTAGTGATGTAACTATGTTGCAGTTTGATGAAATAGTCTCATCCTTGTTGACATAGGAAATGAAATAGAAAAATATGGAGAGCCAGAATTGTGATGCCTTGTCTATATAAGGAAGGTCCCAAAGAAGAAACAAAAATAAGTCATCGAGTGGGAGATCTAAATCTAGAGGGAGATCTAAATTTCGAGGAAAACCTATAAAGGTGGTGTGATGGAAATGCGGAAAGGAAGGGCACTGCAAAAGGGACTATAGATCTAAATCTCCTGAAAAAGGAAATGGATCTGATGATGCTCCTTCTGCACAAGCGAAAACCACCTCAAATGAAGGTGGGGGTGTGTACTTGGCATCCTCAAGTACACATGTAGATCATGAGGCATGGTTGATTGAATCAGGTTCATCCTTTCACTTCACTCCCCATATAGAGTGGCTCTACGAGTATGAGAAATATGATGCCGGTGATGTATCCTTGGGGGATGACAGGAAGGTTAAAATTGTTGGTTGCAGAAAAGTAAAGTTGAAGTTGCAATATGGAAAGGTTAGAACACTTCCGAGTGTTCTACATATTCCTACATTGGACAAAAATCTAATTTTTGTAAGAAAGCTGGATGATGCAAGTGTGAAAACAACATTCGAGAAGGATACCTACAAGATCGTTCGGGGAGCATTGGTATTGATACGGGGAGTTCATATTGGAACTCTATACAAGCTGCAAGGTAGCACTGTTGTTGATGGGTGAAATATTTCTGTGGTTCCTGAAAGTGGAGCAGAAAATCTAGTGGTCTTTAGAGAAAAGATCATGTTATGGCATCAAAGGCTTGGAAATATTGGAGAGAACAGGCTTCGAATACTTCATGGTAAAGGTATGGTAGAAGGTATGAGTAATAGCTCTCGAGATTTTGATTTCTCTGAAAATTGTGTATATCAGAAGTAGAATCGGGTGAGTTTCCCCTCTAGTGGTAAGACGGTGAAACAAATATTAGAGCTTGTGCGCAATGATGTGTTTGTACCTATGAAGGTTCCATCACTGGGTAAGTCTGTGTACTATGTATCATTTATAGATTACTTCACACAGAATACATGGATATAGTTCCTTAATAAGAAATCTGAAGTCTTTGACACGTTTAAAGAATTTAAGGATCTGGTGGAAATCCAGACAAAGAAGAAGATAAAGGTTCTAAGGTCAGATAACAATGGATAGTTTTACAACAAGGAATTTAAAAAATTATGTAAGAAGAGTGGTATAACACAACATAATATTACTCCATACACACCAGAGAAAAATGGAGTTGTAGAAAGAATGAACAAGACATTGATGGAAAGGGCAAGAATCATGCTTAGTGGTGTCGGGTTAGTACAGGAATTCTAGGAAGAGGTAGTGAAGACAACATGTTACCTGGTCAATAGATCACCTTCATCAACATTGAAGGATAAGACTCCACAAGAGGTATGCATTGGTAAGAAACCATCTCTTTCACATCTGAGGGTATTTAGATGTGATGCATATGTACATGTTCCAAAGGTGAAAAGAATAAAAGTCGATAGTAAATCTAAAAAGTGCATCTTTATTGGGTATAAGATGGTTTAAAGAGAGGTGAAAGATGTTATTAAGCATGAAGTTCAATGAAAGGAGCCTGAGAGGATAGAGTTTGAGCTTAAGGAGGAAGAATCAAACTCTGCAAAAAAAAAGTAATCAGAAGAGGAAGAGCCACAAACTCAAGGTGTGAGAAGATTAGCTCGAGAAAGAAGGCAACCAGAAAGGTATAGTACATCTACTTTCTATTCAAATTTTGCTTTATCTATTACTAATTATCTCATAATTGTGAAGGAATCAGTTGATTCAGAGGATGGAAAACTTTGGAAAGAGGCAACGGTTGATGAAATGACATCTTTGCAGAAAAATGAGGCTTGGGATCTGGTGGAGTTGCCGGGTGGAAGAAACCCATTGGTAGCAAATGTGTCTTCAAGAAGGAGACAAATGCAGAAGGAAAGGTGGAGAAATACAAAGCTTGTTTGGTAGAAAAAGGTTATTCCCAGGTGCCAGGAATTTATTTTTGTGATATTTTTCTCTTGTTGCCCAGGTAGCTTCTATTAGATTACTTTTATCTGTTGTTGCTTCTTTTTATTTTGAGGTAAAATAGATTGATGTGAATATACAATTTCTTCATGGGGATCTGGAAGAGGAGAACTACATGAAGCAACCTGAAGGCTTTGCGGTGAAGAGTAAGAAAGAACTGCTATGCAAGGCAAATAAGTCTTTGTATGGGCTAAAATAATCACCGAGGAGGTGGTATCATAAATTTGATACATTTATATGGGGACATGGCTTCACCAGAAGCAAAGCATATCACTGTGTGTATTTTAAATTAATTGGTGACGGTGTTATCTATTTGGTCTTGTATGTGGATGATATGTTTCTAGTTGGAAATGACAAAGAAATTATCTAGGACTTGGAGACCCAATTGTCCTCCAAATTCGACATGAAAGATCTTGGTGCTGAAAACTATATTTTGGGCATCGAAATTAAAAGAGATCAGGCAAAGACGACGCTCTAGTTAAACCGAAGGAAGTATGTCGAGATAATACTACAAAGGTTTAATATGCAGGATAGTAAATCGGTGAAGGTTCCTATTCCTGTAGGTGTAAAGTTATCTACTGAACAGTGTCTCACACAAGAATAGGAAGAGGAAATGTCCCATGTTCCATATACATGTGTAGTCGGTAGCCTGATGTATGCGATCTTCTGTACTAGACCAGACATTGCACATGTAGTGGGAGTATTGAGTAGGTTTATGTCAAAACTAGGGAATGAGCATTCGACATCAGTGAAGTGGGTTTCTAGGTATTTGTGTGGCAATAGTGATTATGGTTTGTGCTACCAAGGAAGACTAGGTTTGGATATTCATGGCTTTGTTGATGCAGACTAGGCTGGAGATCTGGATCAGAGAAGATCTACAAGTGGCTATGTGTTTAACCTGTTTGGAGGTGCGGTCAGTTGGATGCGTAAGAAATAATCTGTAGTGACACTTTCAACTACAGAGGTAGAATACATGGCAGCCACTCATGCAAGCAAGGAAGTAGTCTGGTTGCAGAGATTGTGTTTAAGTATGGGGTTAGTACATGGGGCTATAAGGATAGACTGTGATAGCCAAAGTGCAATTTTCTTGGAAAAGAACCCTGCTTATCATTCAAAGACAAAGCACATTGATGTTCAGTATCACTTTGTGAGGGATATGATAGAAGACAAAAAGGTGTTACTGGTAAAGGTGGACACATTGAAGAATATTGCAGATGCATTGAAAAATTTTTGAGCTCTTAGAAGTTCTCTTGGTGTAGAGAGAAAATGGGCTTTGCATGGCTAGATAAATGACTCAGCTCTCCTGTGGCCCCTTATGGAAAGAAAAACACAAGTGGGAGAAATTTGGGTTGTGTTATATTCTTTCGACTACTAGCCCACGTAGTTTACCGGGGCATTAGGGGGGGGCGAAGCCCCCCCTTCATTGCGGACATTGCATAGTGGGGGCGGAAACCCCCCCTATCTGGGCAGTTTGAGGGGGGCTGGTAGCCCCCCTCTATGCGGTCCACGGAAGCACCCTGGGGAATTTTTTTGTGGATCCTTTATTAGGTTGGGCATACCTACCTATGGTTTTTTGCATGGTTTTCGCATATGGTTTTGGACGCGATGGTTTTTGGTCCATGGTTTTGGATGCAATGGTTTTCGGTCCATGGTGTTGGATGCCTTAGCATGTATAAATATGTATTGTAACATTTAAAGGAACATGATGCAAAATCAAGCTGGTAGTCCTGGTTTTGGGATCTAGGGGAAAAAACATTGAGCTTACTTTACACAAATATTTCTGCAAACATAACATTTTTCCAAACCAATATACTTAATATTTTACAATAAAATCAAATAAGTAATATTCTCAAATATTAGATGCCAGATCAGAATCAGTATCAAAATCATCACAATATCAGATTCTTTAGACCAGGTGCCTAGTAGTGCTCTCATCAAGTCATGACTTCATCCATTGTCATGCCAAGAATTTTTCATCTACCACACAATATCAATCCAAACTTCATCAAGTCATCATCATGATCATAATATAAGTCACTATATGAACTTGCATACACCAAGAATTATTTATGCCAGTTCCATCCATTCATTGTCATGTTACTTCGTATTGAATCACAATTGTCAATACTTCAACCCATTGTGCTAGAAACAAGGATGCCAATACAAAACCATTATCAGATACCCATATTAGTCACTAAAGGAGACTATGCCTACATAACAAAAATCATCATTCATTAAATCAAATAATTATATTTTTGGTCAAATAATTTTTTTTTTATCGTAGAGACACCTATAGCCTAAAAACATTTTTCAACATCAATTTTATGTTCTAAGTCATCATCATGTCAACACTCCAAACACTGCTTTTCTATATTAAACAACCAAATCATGTCAAACTCTTGTAGAAAAAACTTCAAACATAATCACATATCTTTATGGATATCCTGCCCACCTGCAAACACAAGTTCAGTCTATATATTCATATTATATTAAACTGTACTACTCACAAATATTTTTGTTCTCAGCTCTACATATGTTGGCTTGAAATCCTTCATGTAAAGATCTGATTTCATGCACAAAACAACATTTTTATGTCCAACATGCATAATCACACCGATAGGCCTTCCTACATATGGTTAGGAGACTATAGCTCACCTTTGACCTTTCTTCATGCAACTAAGATGCTATAGTCGCAGCTGTAGGTTTTGTTCCATGTGACTGAGGCTTAGGGTAAGTGAAAACTCTGTCTCCTCACATTATAAATTTTCTATAGACCAACAATGTAAGAAGTTTGTCTATTCATGTCCACAAATCATACTTCAACAATAAATAATATACGAATAATGAAAATGATAATAGGATAAGGGATATTATGGAGATATTCTCCCTTTGAATAGGAAGCAACTTTAGTCATCTTCATTCATTTCATAATCCTGTCTACAACGTTATCATGCATCAACATATACGTTAGATAATAAAGTCAGACTATACCACATATTTATCATGGTTATATCATGTTATCATCATCTACATCATCATGATATCAATATTTCGTCAAGGGTTAGTTTCAAATAGCTAATAGGAGTATACTTCAAGAATCATGATCAAAACATTACTTCTTTGTCACATAACTCAATCCATCAAGTCATGAAATTCAATTTTACCATATGCCATAATCACTAAATGCATCAAAGCATACCCATGGTCAACATAAGATGTTGAATATCATTCTCATTGTTATGATTATATCATCATGGCTACCATGCTTTTCACAAACAAATAGCGTCAAGTTACCATCTACTAGAGTGAAGGTACTAACCTTATTTATGGGATCAAAATATCCAAAATGATAGATGTTAGCTAAACATAAAGTATACCACTATATCAAAGATCAAGATTAAGTGCCTCATAGAATAAAGAAGTTCACCATGATCAAGAAGTAGGATACTTGTTCAATACCAGGTGCACCATTTTATCATAATAACCATGAATCCAAATCACTTTCATATTTATTTGTGATTTGTGAAATAGACATTCTAATCGTACCTTACGGCTTAACTTGCCACCCAGTTTGTAGCTAAAACATACCACCATACATACCTTGTAGTGATTGGATATTGTTGGGTCCCTATAATACTAGTGATTACCCCATTACTATTGTAGTTATACCCCTTATTTATATTGTTGTGCCCCTATTACCCCCATATTGTTATTTCTGTGCCCCATAGAATCCCTCTATTGTTATTTTTGTGGCTTTATATTATTATTGTTAGGTCGGCTGGATTATATTGTGACTCCTTAGACTCCTATATATAGAAAGGAGGTTTTGTCATTTGTGGCATCCAAGAATTGTTCATTTATGTAATGTAAAGGAGGTTTCCCCCTCGAAGAGGCTGAATTCTAAGGTGTTGATCTATCTTTTCTATCTTTTCTTGAGCTGGTTTCATAACATTTGGTATCAGAGCTTTGGATTCTAGGGTTTCGCTGCTCCAAACAGGTCATCGTGGAATTTTCGCTATAACTTTTTTTCTGTGACGTTTCAGAAGTCACAAAAAAAACCCATTTGAGAAGAATGGTCGTTGAACTGTGGGTCCGAATTTCAGAGCTTTTTGCGAGATATTTTCGGAGATATGATCTGAGGAAGTTGGTCTTTTTGCAGACTCCTGAATTACATTCAAAACATGTGACCTGGGGAAAATCGTCATAACTTTCTCTCTGAGGATCGGATTTAAATTTCGTAAAAAGTTACACAAAGAGAAGGGACTGTAGTTTCTTTTATGTGTGTTTCAGATCCAAAGGTCGAAACAGTGACTCGTGGCACGTCGTACAAGTTCGCTCTACTGAATTAGTCTATAAGCAAGTCACTGTGGGAAATTTCACATAACTCTTCCTTGGAGAATCCAATTTGGGTCAGACTTGTGGCATTGGAAAGAGGACACAGAGGGCTACTGCAGCTCGCAAACTCAGAAGTAGATGATTGGAAAGTACAGAGATACATCAGAGGCAATATCGAGCTCCTACAAAGTGAAAAAAGGTGTGTAGATTTTCTTAAATTTTTGCTTAAGCTTGGTTGGAAAATTTATTTTGAAGGAATTCAAAGGGCATAGTAGAGCATTATTATCAGTAACTGATGCCCCGAGGAAAGAAAATGCAAACACCTAGTAAGTAACCTGAAAGCTCTAACATGACTCATGAAGAAGAGGAAGAAATGCAACATGATATATCAAAATTACAAGACCAAGTGCAACAACTGTCGCTTGCACAAAAAGGAACAGAATCTAAGATGGATGGTTTAAAGAAAGATGTAGAAGCTAAGATGGATGGTTTAAAGAAAGGTGTAGAAGCTAAGATTGAATGTTTAAAGAAAGGCGTATAAGCTAAGATGATTGACGTGGAAGCTAAGATGGATGATTTGAAGATAGATTTGAAGACAGACATGGACAAATTGAAGATAAATATGAATAAGTTGCTACAAGAAATGGTCACTAAGGGTGAAAGAGTACTAAAGGAAACTCATGATGAGAACAAAAGAAATGTTAATCATGATTCCATAGACTCTAATGTTGGATCGAAGACTCACCATGTTCCAAAAATCGATATGAGGAAGTTTGATGGCAAGGATCCCGCCACATGGATATTATAGATGGAGCAATTCTTCGATCTCAATAATGTGCAAAACACACAAAAGGTACGTATGGCAACTTTATATTTGGAACCAAATCAGTTTGTATGGTATCAATGTCTTTGTTCTCGTAAACAATTTATCACTTGGGCAATTTTTACGGAAGAATTGATAGCACATTATGAGGATACAAAAAGCAACACTTTTTTTAGCCAATTGATAAGTCTCAAACAAAAGGGTTCAATAATGGAGCACATTGAGGAGTTCCAAAAATTGAACATAAGGGTAAAAGATATTCCAGAGGAGCATAGGATTGATGTGTTCATAGGGTCTTTAAAGGATAATATCCAACATGATATGCGCCTTTGGGAACCTGATTCATTAGAGAAGGCATTCAGGTTAGCAAGAAAAATGGAAAGCAAAATTATGGCAACTAGGAAGCATACCATTCACAACTATAAAGACGGAAGTGTTGTTGCCCATAGTCTTCCACAACCTACAAGGTTGACACCACAACAATTGGAAGAAAAAGGAGCAAAAGGGCTTTGTTACAGTTGTGATAGCAAATACACAAAAGGTCATAAGTGTGCTGAGAAGAAATTATTCTACATAGATTGTGAAGAGGAAGAAGAAAAGGAGAAAGAAAGTTCAAAAGAAGAGGATATATTTCAGGAACAAAGCCTAAATGAAGAACAAATAAATCCGACCATATCTTGTAATGCATTGGCGGGAATTACCACTCCTCAAACCATCAAGATAGAAGGACAAATCAAGAAGAAAAAGGTAATAGTGTTGATTGATTCAGGAAGAACCCACAATTTTATTCATTGTAGGGTAGCAAAAGAATTGAATTGCTTCCTATATCCAGCACCAGAGTGTCAAGTGATGATTGCAAATGGAGGAACAATAAATTGTTCTGGAAAGTGCCATAATATCAAGCTATCCATGGGAGAATATGTATTGACTAGCCCAATGCTTTCCATTCCAATGGGAGGTGCTGATGTTGTACTAGGAGTCCAATGGCTACAATCCTTGGGTACAATAGCTTTTAATTTTCAAGAACTTTTCATGAAATTTTCTATGGAAGGAAAGGAAGTTGAATTAAGGGGTATTGCAGGGAAACCAGGAAAGATAATCAGCTCTAATGGCATGACAAAGCTTCTAAAAAAGGAGCAAAGAGGTGTAATTGCACAATTATGTTCGCTAGATGTTTCCACATTGGAATCATCTATTTCTCCAGATCTCCAAAAAGTCCTCGACAATCATTCCAAGGTATTTGAGACTCCCAAAGGTCTCCCACCTATGCGTGATCATGATCATGCTATTCATCTGATTCCAGGAAGTGTTCCTCCAAACATCAGGCCGTACAGATATCCATATGTCCAAAAAAGTGAAATTGAAAGTATGGTTGCAAAAATGCTAGAGGCTGGTATAATTGGTGCACAAGAAGGATGGATCATGGCGCATGTGTCCAGATTATAGGGAGCTCAACAAGCTCACTATTAAAGATAAGTTCCTCATTCCTGTCATTGATGAATTACTGGATGAATTGCATGGATCAATTTACTTCACCAAGTTGGATCTTCATTCGGGATATCATCAAATCAGAATGAAGATTGAAGACATTCTGAAAACGACATTTAGAACTCATGAGGGTCATTATGAATTTTTGGTCATGCCTTTTGGCCTTACCAATGCACCTTCAACATTTCAAGGTTTGATGAATTCAATTTTCAAACCATTCCTTAGAAAATTTGTGTTAGTATTTTTTGATGATATACTAATCTACAACAAGTCTTGGAAGGATCATGTTGAACATGTTGACAAGGTGCTACAACTATTGGAGGAGAAACAATTATATGCAAAAAGATCCAAATGTTTCTTTGGAGTCCAGGAGGTGGAATATTTGGGTCATATTGTATCTCATGAAGGAGTTAAGGTAGACCCTAGCAAAATTAAAGCCATTAAGGAATGGAAAATCCCCACATCCATAAAGCATCTGCGAGGATTTCTTTGGTTGACAGGGTATTATCGCAAGTTCGTTAAGAATTATGGGAGAATAGCAGCACCTCTAACAACATTATTGAAGAAAGATTCATTTTCATGGACTCAGAAAACAACAAAGGCCTTTAAACATCTTAAAGAGGCAATGTGCCAAGCACTGGTCTTAGCTACACCGAACTTCACAAAAACCTTTATTGTGGAATGTGATGCTTCAGGAAATGGAATTGGTGTTGTTCTAATGCAAGATGAAAGACCCATTGCTTTTGAAAGTCGTCCAATCAAGGGAAAGTTTTTAAGCAAAGCTATTTATGAGAAGGAAATGTTGGCAATACTCCATGCACTTAAGAAATGGCGACCCTACCTAATGGGAAGACACTTCAAGGTAAAAACGGATCATGATAGCCTTAAATACTTTTTAGAACAAAGATTATCCTCTGAAGAGCAACAAAAGTGGGTCACAAAGATGTTGGGTTATGACTTTGAAATCATCTACAAAAAAGGGAAGCAAAATGTGGTGGCAGATGCACTCTCAAGAAAGGATGAGGATATGGAAGCATTGTTGTGTGCCATTTCTATTATCCAACCAGATTGGATAAACGAAGCAAAGGAGGAATGGAAGAATGACAAAGAAGTGTGGGCACTTATTCGAAAGCTACAACAAGATTCCAGTACTTCTGATACATTTAGCTGGAAAATGATTCGTTATGGTACAAAGATCGCTTATACCTCTGTAAGAATTCCCAGCTAAAACAAAAGATTCTTATGGAATTGCACACTTCTCCCTTAGGAGGGCACTCAGGATTTTTAAAAACTTACCACAGGGTTAAGAAGGAATTTTTTTGGGATGGCCTTAAATCAGATATTCAAAAGTTTGTGGCAGAATGTTTGGTTTGCCAACAAAATAAAGTTGAAACAATTAAGACACCGGGTCTATTACAACCTTTATCCATTCCAAGCCAACGTTGGGAGGAGGTTTCAATGGATTTTATCACAGGTTTACCCAAGTCTGAGGGAAAGAGTGTCATCATGGTGGTAGTTGACAGACTTACCAAGTATGCACACTTTTGTGCATTATCACATCCATTTAAAGCCAGTACAGTTTCTACTGCATTTATGGAAACAGTTCAAAAGCTACATGGAAACCCAAAATTATTGTAAGTGACAGAGATCCCATTTTCACTGGAAATTTTTGGACAGAATTATTTTCTTGTCTTGGTACTCAGTTAGCTCATAGCTCATCTTATCATCCTCAATCTGATGGGCAAACTGAGATAGTAAACAAATGTTTGGAAGGATATCTTCGTTGCTTTGTATCTGAAAAACAGACACAATGGGTCAAATGGTTGCCTCTGGCTGAATGGTGGTATAACACTTCCTTCCATACAGCAACAAAAATGACCCCATTTATGGCACTTTATGGGTACCAACCACCATCAATCACATCATATTTAAGAGAAAATTCTAAGGTTCAGGCAGTGGAACATCACATCAAACATCAACAACAAGTCCTCCAACTCTTAAAGGATAACCTCGTGTTGGCACAAAATAGAATGAAACAACAGGCAGATCAACATCGCAGTGAAAGAAGTTTTGATGTAGGTGATTGGGTATTCCTACGGCTACAACCATATAAGAAAATGTCCCTAAAGCAAGCTAAGAAGGATAATAAATTATCACCAAAGTATTATGGTTCGTACAAGGTGTTGGAAAAGATTGGTACTATGGCATACAAATTGGAGCTTCCTGCAGCTTCTCGATTGCACCCAGTTTTCCATGTTTCATGTTTAAAGAAGGTTATAGGCGACAAGCTCCCAGTTCAAACAATATTGCCAGAACTTGACGAGGAAGGAAAAATTATATTGGAATCGGAAGCAGTCACAGAAACAAGAACTCGAAAGCTACGAAATCGATCAATTTCAGAGTATCTTATCAAGTGGAAGAACTTATCCGCTGAAGATTCCACATGGGAGGATGAGAATTTTATGCAGAAGTATCCAGAACTGCTCAAGCATTGAGGACAACACTTTTTTGAAGGAGAGGGGCATGTTGGATCCCTATAATACTAGTGATTACCCCATTACTATTGTAGTTATACCCCTTATTTATATTGTTGTGCCCCTATTACCCCCATATTGTTATTTTTGTGCCCCATAGGATCCCTCTATTGTTATTTTTGTGGCTTTATATTATTATTGTTAGGTCGGCTGGATTATATTGTGACTCCTTAGACTCCTATATATAGAAAGGAGGTTTTGTCATTTGTGGCATCCAAGAATTGTTCATTTATGTAATGTAAAGGAGGTTTCCCCCTCGAAGAGGCTGAATTCTAAGGCGTTGACCTTTCTTTTCTATCTTTTCTTGAGCTGGTTTCATAACAGATACCCATGTACCTTCCTATTTTACATAGGTATCTTGTAGCACATTATCACCTTTTCATCATATGCCTCTTTTCTGATGCTAGATCTTCTCTTCCTACACTAGCTATGATCTTCAAGAAGTATCCACTTATCATATCTCATCAATAAGTTAGAAGCATAGAAATACTCAAATATATATGCACGAAGCATAAGTAATGATAAAAAACAATAATAGATACATAAGTCTAAACAAAAGTAAGCATATAGAGAAGCATCATAAATTAGAAACAACTTATCCTCAATGGGAGGTGATCCTCTCCCTCTTGAACCAACGTTCAAGAACCATCACTATCTATTTTTCATATAACAACACTACCTTCACTATTTCAATCAACTTTGTCAACAACCACGCTTACTAGGGACTATCCCATATAGGGCTTCATAAAATCTATCACAATTTCTTGAGAATCTTCTTATTGACCATACTACATTTCATATCTCAAAATGTTTTCATAAATCAGGGTTTTTGTCAAACCCTAGCTCTGTAATATCCATCAAACCCTAATACACAAATTTCCTAAGGTTTTCTCCAAACCTTAGAAGTCTTTTACGTGTCCTCCATATTTCCTTGCTTCCACCAAAGATGTCTCCAAGGGGGTGATCTACATGAATTCTCTTCAACCCACCTCTAATACCATGTTAATTTTTCTTAGGGATATATTTTTCTTTTATTTGATAGAATTTATTAATAAACACATTAAGTTCACCCCATAACATCATAACATTATTAATAATTACATCATGATTCAACAACATATGAAACTATGTAGAAATATTCATAATATCATCATCACAAATGTAGTGGAAGATAAAGGAACAATAGAAAAAGCATACACAAATAGAGACACTGGGATTCGTCGGAGACAAGGGAAAAACCCTTTCAAATTTTTCTTCTTATTAGATTTTCATAAAATGATTTATAAAACAAGAGTACAATGATCGATATATTCATCTATACAACTATTCAACAAAACAACTAGAACATCCATGGAATGAACCCAACAATTCTTATACCCAAAAACATCATTTAGAAAACTGTAATGAACTATCATTCTCTACATTGAACTGAAGAACACTATATCAAATAGAAGAATATTTGGAACAATGATAATTCAACTTTTAGGTCTCAGTCACATGGTAGATGTATCATGCAAGTGACTATAGCTTCTGATTTGCTCCCTTGAGCTTGACATGCGAGTGATTGGAGTCAGATATGAACTATGAAAATCCTAGCTCCGAGTCACATGTTTGGAGAGTTGTTTATCCAACTAGAAGGATCCAGTCGCATGGATGGGATCCTCTGTGAGCAACTTCAGTCAAATCCTTCCTATGATATTCCTGCAACTGAGACCTAACACACTAAATAAGCGATGTGAGCTTTAGACCTTGTAATTTCACGTCAGAGCGAGCCTGATCCTCCACGGATGAGCCTCAAACTTGTGCAAGCCAAATGAGGTAGAGGTCACTTGTATTTATAGCTGTACAATGGTGTCCACTTTTATTTACATCTGACCTTAACAAATGTTCACATGTCGGATTTTCCTTCATAAGTACACTTTTCATTATCCAATTTGAGTGATATTTGGGTTGATTTTTGTCCTCTCAAAAATATCAATTCAATGCAATCATTATCTCCATCAAGTGAGCTGTCCAAAGTGTAATTTGACTGCAGTTACATATTTTAAACACATCCAATAAGAGTTGGATAGTCCATTTGTAGTTGGGTGAGGATCGTTGGTCATGGGAGCCTCTAGTGGATAGATTTTCATAGATCCGCGAGAACAACATAATTCTAAATTAATAGATTCCAACATGCTATAGAGGAATCCAATTATTTTGGCTTATGGGTGTAAGCTAATCTATGTACAATCTATTCAGCATATTAATATAATAATTGAGTAGTGTAGTAGCATCAAAGTGGTTCTCTCTCAAACAGGTTTCCACTAGAAATACTTGTGGTCTTATTTGTGCATGGTTGCGTTGATATTTCTCATGGTTATTTCTAATAGTTATTATGTTTTTATTTTATTTCTTCTTACATTCTTTGTCGAACTAATGTTATGGACATGCATGGATATTTAAGGTTGTGAAAAAGATTTAAAAATAGTATAAATACCATCATTAATGATTCACCCTCCCCCCTTTCAGTATTGATGTAGTTTCCAACAAATATCAAACTAGTTAAAGAGTATATCATCATATGTTTTAAGATTTGTACTCTTTTTTAATTATTGATTTAATCAATTTGAAAAATTATTTATGTGAGGAAATGACTTATAGGATAATTTTTTTGGATGGATTGTGAGGTTGAGGAACTGTGTTAGGATAGAAGAGTGTGCAAGTTGTGAGGAACATTCTATAGAAAATCTGAAGCAATTTATAGAAGTTATAAAAGGTAGAAGTGTGTTTCAGCGAACATCTCATGCAAAAACTAAGGTCATGGATTAAGGTATGAGTGAAGATAATTTAGTGTATTGTTCCTACTAGTGCATTCATCAAAATGATATTTAGTATGTAGAGTTTTTTCTCAAACAAATTTATTATATTGCAGAGAGGACTGACATTGTGTTTAGCTATGAATGTTTCCTTGGATGTTACTCTAAAATTGAATGAAAGTGTAGCTCTGAGTGTTTGATGAGTTTGGGGATGTTGTTCAGTAGTGGTTCAACAAGAAAGGTATAGTTTTACCTTATTGGTGGAAGCCAAAGAAATGATATTTAGGGAGTGGCAACTCCATCTAGTCATGGATGGGAGAGACTTATTGGGTGTGGTGGATTGCAGTAGTTGGTGACCTGAAAAGTCATGTGAGTAGACAATTCCTAGCAGTGGTGGCAAAAAATATTATTCAAATGTGTACTGGCTACTATCTCGTGGATTCCAGCTGAAAAGGTAATGATTTTATTTATTAATTATATGAGAACGATAAGTAGCAACAAAATAAATCAGTGGCTTTTGTGCCTTCAGGGTTCCCACAAAAAAATAGTGGTGTCTCATATGTTGAATTTTTTTTATAATTTTATGTTGTGTTTTTATGCGCTCACCTCTCCTCATGCTATACATATGTTGACTTTTTAGCTAAAATATTATTTAGAAAAAAATTTGTAAAACATGCATCATTATTGATTCACCCCCCTCCTAGTAGGGATCTACATTTCTATCAAGTCATTGGGAAGTATACTTGGGGGGTGGCGGTGGGGGGTGGGGGGGGGGTTGAATTAGTGTTTTAAAAACTCACTTAAACCTTTCAATTTCTTATTCATATTTCTATACACTAATATGATCAAGTAAACCAAGGTATGTATGGAACTATGATGAAGGAAAACAACGTATATCGAGTTAACTATATTTTCATGCATTTCATCCTATGTTCTACTTTAAACAATGGACCATTATTTCATTGGCCTTGAATTAAACATTAACAATGAGAATGAGGATAAAAATAAACCATCACACATAAGAAATCACAAAAGCACATGAGGGCAGCAACATTTTTAGCTGGAAACCCAATGTGGGAGAAAACCACCATTGTCTCTTCTTCATTTTTTATTATAAAGGAAAACATTTTAAAATATTGTACTAGCACAAAATCATACCTGTACCCAGGTACCCACCTTTAAAAGGCTACAAACTTCTCTCATTCTCCAACATCCAATGGAAGGGAGATCCAACCCTATAAAATTGTTTACCGTGTCCTACTCGAAGTGATATCCAACCCGTTGATCTGATTCACCAACTACCTCTGGAAGGAAGCTTTCACTTCCTCACTAAAGGCTTCAAACCACACTACGTCTACTGACCATGTTTCATAATATTTCATACTAGGTCCACTTGACCAAAACATCAACCTTGTACCTGCCACTTTTCATCATATTGTCAGATCGGCCACACTATAATCATTAAATCCCAATAAAAAATAATAATTATGAAACTAATCACTGTATCCAATAAATAATTCACTAAACCAACTGAATTATCCAAGCAATCATTCAATCTTAACCAATCAATACACCTATATGAAACTAAACTAGGATAGATAATATCAATGCACAAATACTCATGAGTAAGAAAAACAATGTTTCTCATCACTGAAACCAATTGTTGCTACCCATATAACCATATGTCAAAATATAGACACTACTGTTGCGAGTCATACCCATGTATGTATGTGCTTCTCCTTAAGAGGACTTGCTTACAGATCTCAAAATGCATCTAAAGCGCTTTCACACAAAATCAATCACTGAATCACATACTGAACACATCATAGATCAAAAAACCATATACATATCATCACACAGTAGCATCATCTCTAGTCAGCATATCATTCCATAAACAATTCAACCCAACCAGAACTATCAAACATCGATTATCATGAGAGATACATCATCACAGACAACAACACACATAACATAACTGATTAGATATAAATAACATCTCATACTATAAAATGCTAGAAGATGTATGTGTCTCTCATAAATCCCTTCTGCATATGTACATGCTTCTCATTCACCACACCTTTGTACAAATTTTTCCATATTTTAGAATAAATATGCACCTACCTAGAAGAATATTTTCATATGTACACAACTTCTCAATGTTAAACATATGTACAAATCTTTAATCACTGAGACATACCTTTGTTGCAACACAACATCTATCAAACCAAAATGTGGTAAGTTGAGATCTATTAGATTTGATCCATCTCTATGCTCCCTGGCACACTCTTATTTCAGATTAATTCTTTCATAAATAATTCATTACATCCACACCCTAATACTTGATATCCATCTCCTTAAATAGTCTAAACCTTATCCAATACCTTAGGCCAATCCTTTAATAATCCTAATGGTATTCTATGACAGGATCATATATTTTTTGTCGCACTCATTTCTATGGGAAAATAGCATCATAAATACCCTTGGTATCCATAATACCATGGTGCAAAAACTGTACACAACCTCTCTTCATCATACTTGCGTATGCATGCGGCTTCTCTTAAGAGGACCCATGTATACTTTCCTAAACTTTACCTTTAAAATCTTTTTGTCTCTGAATTGATATTTCTTTGTCCATTCTCTATGCCACATCTTTACCAAGTTGTATAATCATCCTAGTACCATCATGTTGACATCTTTATCGAGTATGTTTCCATCAAGGACAACACATTATTCAGAATGCTAACAATCTCCCTCTTTGGACTTGATGGAAACCACTTTGGTGTTTGGTTACGACTACCTGTAGGTATCTGTAAACACATATGTATACATACCAAGCTTCTGTTATCCAAACACCAGGCTACTCTCTCCCCTTGAAATCAACGGGAAATGGTTGATCAATGTTGAATGAAGACTTCTTTATCCCTTTATAGAGAGGATAATTATAGGTATGATCTACTCAATATGAACATTGACCATGCTCCCCCTGAGCAAATGTTGAATCTTCAGGAATATTTTCAAGGAAGTACGTAAAGCTGTGACTCAACCAAATATGATCTTTCCTATCACCAAGGAATCATGGTTACATCAATCACCCAACATAGTGGGGTTACATATTTAACTCAAAATTACATCAAATACCCAAAATGGTATTACATACATAACTTACTTGACCCCCAATAGCCAAAAAATGATTGACTTTTAGAATTATTACATCATAGGCCTTTACATCAAGAGATATATATGTCATTTATGATCAAAGGAAAAGACAAGAACTTACACCATGTGGTAACAAGACCATAATAGTTATCATAGGATCTTAAAACATAGATAAGAACAATATGAATAGTAACATGTACATCCTCATCAATATGCAAGATACGATACATCTTTCACATTTTTCTTTCATGATAAAATTTACTTTTAGTGGCATCCCTCTTTGTGGACCTTTTTAGCGGCTTTCCTAGGCTTTTCGATAAAAGCCTCCTTTTCTCTCTGATAGTGTTTTTATGTTTTTGTTTTCCAATATTAGCATCTTTCTCCAGTTAAGAAACTTAATGCATCTTTAGCTCCTATTCATTAGGGTTATCTAGAATTTTATCTATAATCCTTCTCATGAAATAATTAACCAATCTTATTTACCTATGATATTATATTATTTTGTTTTGGTGAGAATCTCATTTCTGGGTGTCTCATGCCCAAGTACACACTCTATTTATTTATTCATTATCACTTTTTCATTTACATCACCGTTCAATATTTTTTCATCACTTTTTCACCAACCTAACCAGAACAAAATTATACTAAGAGAGGGATATTACATTATCCTCCCCTTTATTAACACCATCCTCGGTGTTTGTTGTCCGGTTTATTCTTCCCTGATATCTTATTGGATGACTTTTTCTCATCTTATCTTCCTACTCCCATGCATCAATGCACTTTTATCTTGAGCAACAACTTGATACAAGAACCAAATCTGCATGGGTTTGACCAGAAGATCTCTCTTGACATTACCTATAGCATTTTCCAATCAATTATATCGAAGTGTATATATATATATATATATATATATATATATATGAAAACATTACAATATTAAATATGACTAGCAATACTAATTGGTATGCTACAGTGCAGATTTTGTTGGTTTTGTGCAGCTTTAGTATGTTGTGAAACCCTTTGTATTGTGAAAGAAATTTCATATTCTCTTAACTAAACAACATTTTCTTCCTTTCTTTCACTATATGTCATGATTACCATCTTCTATTTCCATTTCGTGTGACGACTCAACTCAGACACACCTATGCTTTTGCATTCATTCCATCAGAATTTTTTTTCCAGCATATATATGTTTCATAACATCCACAACATTCAACATACTATTCATAAGAAGCTAAGAAGGTCAAAGAAATTAAGATATATTATTTTAGTAGACCTGAGGCCATGCACATTATCATAAATATCAGTTATTTATAAACTTCAAGATAAAATATCATATCTTTCTTTGCACATTTCTCATAGTAACATATCAATTATCAAGTAAATATTTGTAGTAAGTTATAGTTTAGATATGGTTTTATCACTTTATCAGCTACTATTTTAGCTTTTTTTTTTCTTTTTTTTTTGTGATAACTTGTTAAGTTTTGATTAAAATAACCTACAAGTGGACTCAACTATGCCCATCTCTTAACTATTCACCATTACTAATATTTGTAGTCAACCAGTATTTCAATGGTCACGCATTATCAACATAGTGCATTTCGCGCTACATGCCACCTTGTTCTCTTTCTTCATTTAATGTTGTAGGTATCTAATTCCCATTTTGATATCATTCCATATTTATCTTTACCACTAATTTGGAGTTTACTAGATTTTGTTAGCAACTAATATAATTTGTAATCATTATTTTTATACTCTAGTATCACTTCATAAGGGTCTTGTTTATTTAGGATTAGAACATTCTACCCATGGATATATTTCTCATTTCATTCCAAGCATGGTTCCAGTCTCTTCTTATAAAATTGACAGTTATTTTCCTGTGTATATTTTTTCCATTGATTCCATTATATTGTTTTATTATGGTCTGTGTTTTTTTTTTATGCTTCTTATTTCGAGGATTCAATCATTTCAAATATATGCTTTCTTGGCAGAACATCTCATTTCATTAGTTGTTTCCAAAGATAAAATGTCCTTGGTAATTTAATTCTCAACCTGCAAGAGGCACCATTGAGAGTACAAATACCATCAACATTTATTTTTCTCATAGTTGTATGTTCATTGTCTCACTATAAATACCATCTATGCTCAAGAAAATTAATTTTTCCATACCGGTTGTATGTTATCAAGGAGCTTAAAAGTTCTTAATATTTTTCCATTTCATATATATTCTTATGTATAGCACAATGAATTATATTAGATCACCGTATTGTATGCTCCTTTCTTACTTAATCCATTTTTTCAGTAAAATGCAGGTTATTCTGGATTTCTAAATTAAATTCTTACTTGATCTTACTATGAGAACCTATAGTATATTCTATGTGTTACCCAAAATCATGTAACATTAACTATATAAGATTACTATTTCCCATTGCCATTTATTATCCCACCTTAGGTTCTCAGTATTCTATTCTATAGTTCATATCTTCTTACTTTATTCCAGAGTAAGGACTTGTAGGAAATTCTATGTGTTTCCTTAACCATTGCCAATTGTTCGTACAAAATTAATACTTCATATTTCCATTTGTTATCCTATCTAAATTTTTCTGTAAGAAAAACTATTGTTTTCATGTTTCCTTTTCCCAAATTAATTCTGGTTCATATATGTCATAAATTATGATGCCTTCATGGTGCATCACAACATTCATTTCTCTTGCAGAGATATGTATGACACATTTTTCTTCTTCTTAAAGTTCAAACTTTCCATAACATGGATTACTAATTTAAGAGTCTCTTTCCACCCTTCCAATTTATGTTCCTTATACCCCTATTCCAAATTGGTTATCTCAGCAATACCTGAGCCTATTAGTGTTACTAAATTTAACATGGTGCATATATTTTTGGGTTTCTTTGTTTCAAAACACGACAATTTGTAGTCATATATATTTAAAAGAAACCCACAAACAACTTTCTTTGTCTAACTACCCAACATTGATGCCCATATTAGATCATCCTTATTCGCATGCTTAGTAGATCATATCACAAGATTACCCACATCCTAAATTAATACTGAAAGAATAATAGGTATCCCATTTAGGTTTTATACAAGGAAAAAATAAGTTGTTTGTGCAATATTTCCCAATTAGCTCTATATTTTGGCACATGTGTGAATCAATTTTTTTTCTCTCTAGTCCAACATATATCTCCTTTTGATGGAAATCAATTTATATACCTTGAAGTTGTCTGAAAACCTCCTAAATGACTATATTTATAGGTTTTCATCTGACTGTTAAGCTAGTCCAAACTTATTTCCTATAATATCTTTAGAACCTTAGTTTCCCTTTTCCTCTCATATTGACATGTAAAAATCAATTGGTATGGAAAGGGTTAATTCCTTCTATAAATTGGAAAGTTCTCTGTATCTGTCATATTGAATATTACCATGTTAGCCCAAGAACAATGCAGAGAACCCTACATAAATGGGAAAGGTAGTTTGAAGTTCAGAATTATCCAGGTTGATGTCCCCTTTTTTATCATAGCATGTAGCTAATTAATGATAGACTACATCTTCAGCTTCATCCTTCCAATAAAATTTTAAAGAATCACATTGACGAGAGTTAGTAATCTTGTAGATAATATATCGATGGTTATAACTGGGTCAGTCATTTTATAAAAGTTTGATATTATCTCTTCTGTTTTTCTTTTTCCTTATGACACCTATTATGTTTACATCAAAGTCAGTATCAACATATTCATCATCATCGGTAGTTATGCAAATATAAATTATATGAAAGATGTAGGGGACTCCTCCGTATACGTAAATAAAAGGGGCGCTGAAACCCCTAGACAATGTTTTTTATGTCCTTCTGAAACATAGTCATTATGATTATAACTTGACTAGTAAAATTCCAACTTTTAGAATGACTAATATGATTTTGGGAAGTTATTACCTAACAAGTGTTTCCTTTACATGAGCTCAGATGTCCTATGTCTTTAATTTTTAAATATCCACAATCTAACATTTTAAGCAACTATTATAATTTTGTATTTCTCCCTTCTCCATCATGTATAGGAATCTCCCACAATAAAATTTATTCATAACAGTCAACCTTGATCCTTATAATGATGAAACTAGAATATTTCATTTATCATGTACACGACACATAAGATGTTAATATGAATTCTCTTTTATTTATCCTTAAATTTACCATTTGATTTATGTAACTAGTGGTATAGGAAATTTTTGTTGGAATAGTTGTACTATGATTTATTATTATCATTAGTGTTAGCAAACACTCTTTAAGACCACCAAAATTATTAATCATACTTTGGTTTACAACTAAGACCACCTGAATTATTAATCTTACCTTGATTTACAACTAAACATATGTATTTATCATTTTTCACTTTATAAACTCTACATTTCTTGTTTTCTACGACAAATAACCATTGTCATTTATGCCCATCAAGTTCGCAAGGTGAACCAGGCTCTGATACCACTTGTCATGTCCTTCTCTGGTGACACGCATTCCTAGCTTACTGCTTAATTTTTTTCATATTTATAATTACTTTGATGAGATCCCCCTCTGTAATTCATCATTTTAGCATTGGAATTTAAGTATTGGGATTAAGAATGATATTGGGTCTTCTTGAATTTTTCACCTTTACATCAATATACCACCATTCTAGCTTACACGTGATCATATATACATTATGTAAACTAGCTAACTTTTCCCTAAGGCTTCAATTACATTGGCACTTATTTATTGATTCCTATTTAGCCTTCCTCATGATTCACATTCATGATTCTCTTACCTTATATTTTTAAGAGCACCATGGCATATCTTATGACTAACTTTATTCACACATTTAAGAGTTACTCCCTCCCTTGGTTTTTGTTTGAAAGAACCTAAAATTTTAATCCTCGATTTTCTTATCTCCATGGTTAATTAAACTTGTTCAATTATAGTCTACATCTATGTCTTCGGTATCCCAGTCGAAGGTCATTATATATATATATATATATATATATATATAGGTTTTCTTCTTACCCCGGACTTATCCTTAATATGTAGGATTTCCAAAGATATTGTTTGTTCAGTTTCACATTTCCATTCTTATGATTATAATATGTGTTATAATGAAGGTCAATCCTCTGTAATTGGTTCCATACCAGTACCTTTATAGGATTGAATCTTGGGGTATTACATCCATGGACATTCATATAAGTATAAATTTTCCTTGTGATAAAGTTTAAGTGATTATCATATCTCTCTATGATTTGTAACGTTGCATATAAATGTCATGGCTTTAGAATTCAAATTTCATCCAACGGGCGAAGTAAAGGGTCGTAATGAATGATGATTGGGATAAGAGTGTCGAGGTTACTTAGGATAGAGTACTATTATTCCTGAGGATGGTCATCACCAATCACCTCCCTCAATCTACTCTAATTGCACGTGCTTGTCACATGGGTGAAGGGTCTGCGATAGGTGAATGTTGTAGACTCAACAAGAAAACCTAATGGTATCGTTGTCTCCTCTAAAACCCTAAGACTACTACAACTTGAATTCTGTTGTTTAGTTGTGAGTTATGCCCACTTGAGCAAAGTCAGGTGAGAGTTCGATAGTCACACACCTACCTTATCCATTTACCAATGTATCCAAATATTGCACTCTTCATTTTTTAGTTGTTATTCACACTGGTTTCTTAATCGTTGTATTTAATCCTTTGTTTCATAAAGGATATCAATTCCGGTAACGCGAAACATAACATCCCTTCGGTATTTAAACTTCCAATTTCTAGTGCGTGGCCATCCGACACAGAGCAGGCCTTACATTTTTATTTTCATAGGTAACGAATTTCGTTGTAGTCATTCTAATTATGAAATTAACTTTTCCCCTTTTTATCTTTGATCTAGAAAATTCATTTAATAATTTGGACTTTCTTATGGGTTTGAAGGTAAAGAGGAGGATGTGTACAAAACTGGGGTCTACTTTGCTCTCAAGTTCCCCTAATGAAGTCATGCTCAACCATGAATGCTGCTATTTAGGTAACTATATGAGTTATGTTCTTAGTACTTACTAAGATTCTTCCTTAAGGTTCTATAGTTGGGGATTTTCAAGCCAGTGGTTATTTCCGAGCTTCCTCTAGCTTGGATGCGTTTGGTTTGTAGTTGTGTTGACTACTTCCACTCCGTAGTCTCACAAGGTTGTTACTTTATGTTGTTCATTTCTCGTTAAAATTTTATTATACTTCTCAGAGTACTTACTCTTGTTTAACATCGTTCCTTCTAGGCATGAGATTGTATTTATGAGGGGACCAATGTTATCATGTAGTTTCTCAGCATCGTGTTTACCTTACGTCACCGAGATGCATTTGCCACTTCCTTTTTATTTTCATTTTGATGAGGGAAGGGTTTATGCTCACCATGGTTATGACTTCAGGCTTCCAGTTTTCGTACAATATCAAGAACTCCTTCTTGTGTAGAAGGTCATGTCCGAATACCTTCAGTCGATAATTTCATAATGTACCCCCACCTAAAGTAATGGATTCAGGTCGGGTGAAGCACCTTCCCAACTTGTGCAGCCAATGATACTGGTTTGAAGCTTATTTATTTTGCACATCAACTGCTACAACCATGTCCCCAACTAGGTAAGTTTTTCTATATTTTTGCTCCTATCTAATTTCTCTGACTTAATCTCAATTTCTACTTAGAATTTCATGCTAGATATATTTTTACTAATTTGTGGTATCGTTGCAGCCTCTGTCGAAACTCCGCTTCTTGATTTAGCATTTCTAGTTTGAAAATCTTCTAACGGTGAATGATTATCCTAGTTATTACCATATTATCTTTTCGTTAGTTTTTGAGGTTGACTAGGAATCCCCTTATTTCCTTTTGGTGATTATTTTCTCTCGTCCCCTATGCATAGAAGATCAAACTCAAACACTATTCACGTATCTTATCCAGCTTGCGCCAATGTCATAAGCTCTTGTTGTTTAGCTTTGAAATCACTATCAGAATTTCCTTATATGAACAATTATGTTTCCCTATATTCGAATTTCCTGACAGGTATATTCATGCCCCTCTTTGTTGTTTCTGTCCTCTCTACTCTATTTTTGTTTTCAGACATTAATGGACATTCTTCCTTCTAGGTGGATAATCCTGATACTTCGCCTAAAGGAGATTACCTTGCTCTTTCTTGGTGAGAGAACTATTGTGGAAATTTCTTTTTGGAGAAATTTTTTACTGTATTGAGTTTCTATTTCACGTGCCCCACTAGTTTCCCTTTTGATCTAACTGATTGTAGCTAAATGACAAAGTATTTTTACCGTTATTGATTTTTTTATGGTGTTTTTATCTTTTATTAGATTAACGCCTAATGTCAATGAACTATAAAAGGGTTAATTAACTTTTGATATGGATGATGAAGGGGTTTTCAATTCCCCTATTTTTCAAGCATATAATCAATGTCATAAGAAAAAGTAGTCATATTGAATTTAAATATTTTCATGTGAAAATATTCGGGTCTCATGTGCGGGCGTTGTATCTGTTAATTGACCCAATATAGGATTCCTCTATTCGGATAACTTAATGTCTTCTGGTACATATTGATTTTACATTCTTGAATCCTTTTAGGTAAAGTAATGTCCCACGTTATTTTTTGAACGATTCCTTTATTTAGAGTCTTTTGCTTCTGTTGTTGCATACACCTATTGATTTGTATTTTCCAAGTTATGCTACATCCATTTCTCAATTTTTATTTAGCTTCAAGCTTTGCTGCGAATGCTAAATAACTAATCTTCTTCCTTTTCTCACCTCAGTCATTTAATAATTGTATGGATATTTGTAATGGACTTTGAATTTATATCAAAGATTCAAAATTATCCCAATTCCAACAGGTACTAGTCCAACAGGTACTAGTAAGGTCTTGATATCCCTACTAGTTGAACTATTTAGTACTACCGATATTCCCTAATTTTTGCAACACTAATTCGTCAGCACCCAATCCTTCACAATATAGTTAAATTTATCCTCCTTATTTAACTCTACTCTTAATTTTAAGATCATCTTATAGTAGCTTTGTTCTGATAAGATTTAGGATAAGAACCATTTAGTCGAGGTTGTAAGATGTCGTGGATGTGAAGGCTATAGTTTAGTCGATTATATCCACAACTCCTTGTTTTACCTCAACTAAAATCCCAGTTATTATTACAATTAATTCTACATTAGCCTTTTAATACTGCAGCTACTAATTTTTGCATGCACATAAAAATAAAGAAACGATCTAATATGTATGCATTTTATGTTACTCCCTATAAATTAAGATAAATGGTAAACCATTCAATATTAAATCAACAATGACCATTAAATACTTCAACACGTTGCAACATATACCTTCAACCTTTTTTTTTTGTTTATATTAAGAGATCAAAACATAGTAATTTTAATAAAATTACCAGTAGAGTACTTGTAAATTCACATCTACATTCCACCCAACTTAGAACTATTTTCTCCAGTTCACCCCTGAGCCGAGAATTACTTTCCCCTCCTGAAATCAACCCCCCTCTATTGTTACCTTCATCAACTATTTAATACTTCACTTTCCCCTCCTGAAATCAACCCCCCTCTATTGTTACCTTCATCAACTATTTAATACTTCTCTTTCACGATAAAATTTTCTTCTTGCGGTGTCCCGCTTTTGTGGACATTTTTATCCAATTGCATAGGATTTTCCATAAAATCCTGCCTTTATCTCGTGTGGCATTTTTATGTTTTTTTTTCAAGGTTAGCATCTTTCTCTAGCTAAGAAAATTGATGCATATTTCTCTGCTATCCATTATGATTATGTAGAATTTTATCTAGAATCCTTATCATGAAAGAGTTAACCAATCTCATTTACCTATGAGTTTAAATTATTTTGTTTTTTCAAGAATATCATTTCTAGTTGTTTCATTCCAAAGTAGACACTCTATTCATTTATTCATTATCATTTTTTTCATTTACGTCATCGTTCCAATAATTTTTCATAGATTTTCCACCAACCTAACTAGAACAATATTATAGTAATGAAGGGATATTACAATCTCAAGTAACCATTCATCATTGGTAACCTATGAAATAGAGATAGAAATATGAACTCATCATCGGGCATAAGATTGTGCAATCAAGTTTTGTTACTAACCCATCTGCTTGATCTCATATTATCAAGAGAAATAGGCTCTACATATGAAGAGACACTATCCTCAAGCAACATAGCATATACATGTATCATCACCATGTAACATATGTGAGAACAAAGAAAAAATTATTGGAATCATCGTTAATTTCACGATATGAAACAGATGAATCGTTGAAGATGTAGTGACAAGAACACATAAGTAGTGAGTGAAACTCATCATCATCAACCAATGCCAATAATGACCATCGCATGCATATCCTCTTCATGTACAATTAAATCCACTAAGTGCAACATTATCCAAGAATTTATCATCATTAATGAAAGAATAACAATATCATATGTGTCTTCAGTAGCAACAACTAAACATCATCATTGATACATCTACTTATCATGAACATCATCATGCAACAAGGAATTTTCAAGAAATCATAATGCGAACAATGCACTATTAGAATCAGAGCAAATGATCCCCATGAACCTCTACCAACTACTCACTATCAGGTGTGATCAATTCCATATTTATTAATTAGTAAATCCATCAAAAGAACCAAGGTAACAATGTGATATTGCAACAACTCATAAGCCATCATAAGCCAATATTTCTTCTATGTAGTATCTTAGAATCAACATACTACAACCAACCAATGGAAAAACTAGAAATCCAAATAATAATGAGCTAAAGCTTATCAAAACCTCTCTCTGAGTCTTTCCCACTATCTATTCACCTCGAAGAGACATACATGATTGTCTAGATAAAAACTTTCATATATACAGGACTGTCCCTTATGAGATGTAGGTACCGAAAGTACAAATTGAATTTTCATAGCCACAACTCCCCCTCATCCTATAATATATGTTCTTGTCTCACTATTATTACATCAGATACATTGTCAGTAATATAAGAAACATGAATATCAAAATAACATGGGAATCATCATTAAGTTATACACATGTATAGCTCCCCTTCATATCATACACCAATGTTTCTGAAACCTGACAATCATCACCTTCTCTTTATGAGGTCATTTACCTCACATCACTTCCGCATTCACTCTAAGAAGCATTCTTTTAAGAATAGTGTATTGAAGTAGAGATGATCTTCTTTTACTCTAAGTCTAAATCCTCCTCATTTCTTCGAGAACCAATTTCTTTAAACAAATATAATTTTTTTAAATTTATGTATCATCTTTCTACAAACTTTCCAATTTCTTCATCTAGAACCTTTCATTTGGTTGATGTAAACACAATTATATTTCCTTTGTCCACCATTTGAACTGCAATTAGAATATTTTTCTTTATCCCTTCAACTAATAAAGTATTGGTTTCTCCTCTATGTTTATTAATTCTAGATCTATCTTTTCTGAGAACTTTTTCTAGAGCACTATTTCCAAGAATAACCTTATGATCTTTATTTTTCTTAAGAGATTCCATCTTACTCTTATCTCCAGTCATGTGATGAGAGCACTCGTTGTCTACGTACGATTCATATTCATATTCAAACGAGAAAAGAGAAAGACCACGACTTATATTTTCTTGTTTTTTCCTTTTATTATGGGAAATGTTAGTCGATCCATCCTTCTCAAGTCTTTTGACATTATCTGATTGGTTTTTGTGTTGTCTTTGGTGATTCATTGATTTATTCCTACATTCTTTTGCTACATATCCAAACAGGTTACAAGCACAACATCTGATATGCCCAGAAAAGGGAGAAGATGAATATTTTTGCTTCATGTTCCTTCTATTGAAATCAATAGCTTTATGACCAAATATGTTGCAAGTAAAACAATATCACTTGAAGAAACATAAGTACCTAGAAGCTGAAGGACTTCTTGTGAGATGACTCCTTGCTTGAAACAATATCCTTCTGCATTTCAACGTTATTAAGCGAAGGATAGAATCGATTAACAATTCTATAGTTAGGGGAACATAATTTCCTTTGAATATTCACTTTCCTTGATTATTGATCAGGTTAGATTCTTCTCTCTTTATTGAGCACTTCATTTTTTGCATTGTTACCCTTTAGATTCCTTTCACTAGCTTATGAAATAGATTCTCCTTTAATAGTTTCATGAAAAGCAAGACTACATTTAGTGGAAGGAGACCTATGACTACTAAGAATTTTATCCAAAATCTTAGTACTACCTTGAAATCTCAAATGTTTATTCTTTTCTTCTAATTTACCTTTTATAATTTTTACCTCAATGTCGATTCTTTGGTATTTCTTTTCCTTTTCAAGACACCTCTTTCTCATTCCTTCTTCAAACTTTCTTCCTTATTCCATTTTCAAATTTAAGTTTCTAATTTCTTCCTTCATCCCATTCTCTTATTCTTCAAAGATTTGAAGTATTTCTTCATTTCAGTTGTTTCACTTTTCAAGATCTGCTTTTAGAGAGACAATCTTTGCTTCAAGGACTTCACAATATTGTTTAGATTCTACTACAACATTTACTAGTTTAATATTATCCATGTTAACATATTCCTGCATCTTATCCTTTAGATTAATAAGCCTTTTCAAAGTAATATCAAGTTTTCTTCTAAAATTAATAACTTCCTCTATTATGTATTCTTCTGAATTAGTAACATACTCATATTTTGATGCATTATTATTTTCTTTAGAAATAAGTTTACCTGTTGCTTATTTTGATGAACAATCTTCCTGTTAAAATTGGAAACTAGGGCCAAACTCCATGTGGGTCTTCTTATTAATGTCTGATAATATTTTCATTAGATTCGTCTCGTCGATAGGTGTAGGATTGATCTAAAGATCATCTGATTCCAATAAGTATTTACAGAGATATGAATTTATTTTGATTATGGAACTATTATCAATCCAACCTACAACTCATCTAGGATCAAAAGACCAACAGTCGCATCTATTCAAACATCAACAGTTGTGTATAAGTACATGAGGACCTTTCCTCATTTTCAGTCACTCATCTCATCACATCTCTCTCTCTCTCCTATGTAGAAAAGAGGCTCTTCTCTACTGCGCAGAAAAGAGACTCTATCTCACACATGTGGAAGGAAGTTGCTGAACCTGAAGTTGCAACAATAGATCCAAACTTTGACCATTGTTGACCATCAAACCTCCTCTTTTGAACTATGTTGTAGTTCCATATGGACCTCCTTCGAAGGTCACATTTTTTGTTGGTGGAATCAAGCTGATCCGACGGTCGGTTTATGAGATATCAACTGCCCTAGTTTTGATGATGAAGCCTTTAATGCTGATGCTGTTGATCTAGGGTTTTCTACTATTGATATAAATCAGATTTATTGTATTATTTATCTTTGTTGAATTACTAAAGATAAAAGAATATTTGATCAAAGGGTTTCCCCACACATTGTTGGTTTTGTCCCTGGCTAGCCGCCACATCTTGTGTCTCTTGTCTTGGCTTGTTTTTTGTTGATCATTTAATGTTCTATCTGCACTTTACTTATGCACATGTGATTGCTAATCTATGAATAATAATAAGAAAGAAAAGTAAATTTCTCTAAGCATAGAACAGACCATAAATTAACACGGTATTAGAGTTGAGGTGAAGACAGAGCCTGCGTAACAGCAAGAGCAATCCCCAAAGAGAAGATTGGAAAAATTATCCTAAAAGAACTATTGGGTCCTCATCACTCTTTCCTACCGATGACAAGCTCCGTGAGAAAGCTGACTATCACGGATGGAAGATCTCTATCAATTTAACCTTAGAATATCAAGGAGGTTTGGACCATGTGAGGGGAAATATTGTTGAGCCTCCATCATATGCATCCACTACTACGAGGAATAAATGGAAAACTGGAAAAGTCAAAACAAATAAGATCATTCGAGACTCTATCGACAAGCGCTTGGTGGCCTACATCTCTGACCTGAACACCTCCAAGGAAATATACGATAGATTGGTGAGTTTATTTAAAGCTAATGATGCAAATCAAGTTATGTTTCTTAGAAATAAGCTAAAGGAAATTAAGAAGGGTAAAGATGAGAGCATGCAAGCATACTTCTTAAGAATCATTGAGATCAAGAATGATCTCCTATCTATTGGGGAGACTATTACTGATAGGGAAATGGCACTCACAAGTCTGAGAGGATTACCATCTGAAAGGTACGTCTTCAGGACTACCCTTCTAAACAATAATGTAATTCCTAGTTTCGAGGAATTAATAGCTAGATGCATCCAAGAAGAAACAAGGGTAGAAGCACAAGAAATGCCCATGCCTAAAGGTCCTCCTGCTGCCTCTTTCTTCTCATGCTAAGAAAAGAAATAATTCCGAGACTAAATCAAAAAGAAAGGCTGGACCTAGGGGTGGAAGAAAAGAACGATGTTACATCTGCGATAAAGCAGGTCATTATGCAAGGGAGTGCCCTGATAGAAAGGACTCACACCAGGATGATGATCAAAGTCCCTCTCATGGCAATCAAAGGAATGGAAAATTCAATAGCAAAGGTAAAAGGAGCGTTGGAAACCAAGGAAGAGGACAACCATTCAAGAAGGCTAGAAATTCCAGGTATGAATCCAATGTTGTTGAAAATAAATAGGATGAATATTATCTAACAGTTGCTTTATCTACCTCTGCTCCTTCGGACAGGGAATTTGGCTCATTGATTGTGGTGCCATAGGGCACTTCACTGGTTACAAAGAAGTTCTCCATAATTTGATAGAGAAAGGAACTAACCTGAAAATTGTCCTTGGAGATAATATGAAATATCCAGCGAAAGGTGTAGGCAATGTCTCTCTCAAATTGAATCAAGGTAATATGATTCACTTACAGGATGTATTATATGTACCTAACCTCAAAAAGAACTCGGTGTCCATCTCGAAAATGGAAGACAAAGGATACAAGGTAACCTTCAGTGATGGCAAGGTAGGTATATGGAAAAATAATGTTAAATATGCCTTTACTCTTGGGTTTCAAGTTGATTCATCATATCAGGTCGGTGGAATTCCACTAGGTGTCATGTCTCATGACACATCTCTTCAGTCTGAACTTTGGCATCAGAGGTTTTCCCACCTTCATTATAAAGCTCTACCTAATGTAAGACAAATGGTGATAGGGATGCCCAAATTCCAAGTAGAGAAAGAAGGTATATGTCCAGGATGTGCCGAAGGAAAGCTCAAAAGGGGACCATTCCCCTTAAGCTAAAGCAAGACCTTCAACATATTACAGTTGGTTCACTCAGGCATATCTGAGGTTGACATTAAGAGGGAGACTACTACACCACATACTCCTGAGCAGAATGGTGTGGCAGAAAGTAAGAACCGTACGATTGTAGAAGTTGTCCATGCCATGCTCCATGATCAAAGAATTTTGAAGTTTGTATGGGTAGATGATGTAACAATGCATGATGTGGAGGAACCCATGAATCCTATTTATCCACCCGAGCCTTCCTCTTCTAGGAAGAGGCCTTCATGGCCTAGGGGGCTACCTGATGATTCTGAAGGACATGCTGAACCCCAAGGAACGTTCCGTGAAAGTAAGAAACCTAACAGGTATCAGGGATACTTGACTACCATGAGCACGACCATACAAAATGAGCCTTCATCATTCATAGAGATGTTGTCAAGCATCAACTATGGAAGGATGGTATGGCTGAAGAATATGAGTCTATTATGAAGAATGATGTTTGGGAAGTAGTTCCCGAACCCTAGGACAAGACAGTTCTCACTTCAAAATGGCTTTACAAGATAAACCATGCAGCAGATGGAAGTACGGAAAAGTATAAGGCTCGTTTTGTTGCTCATGACTTCTCTGAGAAGGAAGGTATAGAATATGATGAGATATTTGCACCTGTTTCTAGATATACAACCATCCTCTCAATCATAGCCCTTGTGGCTTCACAACAATGGAACCTACATCAAATTGATGTCAAGACCTCGTTCTTACATGGTTCGATCAAAGAAGAGGTCTATGTGGAGCAATCCAAAGGATTTGAGATTTATGATCGAAAATATCATGTATGCAGGTCGAAGAAAGCGCTTTATGGGCTGAAGCAAGCACCTCAAGCATGGTATGAGAGGATCGATAGCTACTTGATGAAGCTAGGATTCACTAGGAGTGAAGCCAATCCTAACCTTTATTTTAAGGTTGAATATGAAAAACCTCTCATACTGGTGTTGTATGTGGATGACCTCTTCCTAATAGGCGCAGACCCTCTTATTCACAAATGTAAGAGGGATTTGGATTCTAAATTTGAAATGAAGGATCTAGGACTAATGCACTATTTCCTAGGACTTGAAGTATGGCAGAAGCCAGGAGAAATTTTTGTATCTCAAGGAAAATATGTGATGAAGATATTGGAAAGATTTGGTATAGTAGACTACAATCTTTTAACTACCTCAATGGAGCTTGAATTCAAGAATTTAAGCAGTAGTGCTACTGGACCTATTTTACAAAATGCTACCGAGTATCGGCAACTCGTTGGAGCATTAATGTTCTTAGTCAACTCCTATCCAGACACATGCTTTGAAGTCAACACATTGATTCAACATATGGTTGAACCTCACCACATACATTGGATTGGTGCCAAGAATCTGTTGAGATATCTTCATGGCACAATCACTTATGGGTTAATATACACTGCCGGAGATGTGAGACTACTTGGATATACTGATGCTGATTGGGCAGGCAATGTGGAGGATCATAAGAGCACTTCTAGGTGCTACTTCTCATTGGGATCTAATTCGATATCCTGGATGAGTAGGAAGCAGAAGACGATAGCTTTGAGCACCACAGAAGCAGAATATATTACTGCTAGTATGGCCTCCTATGAGGCAGTGTGGTTGTGAAAGCCCTTCTGTGAGCTGTTTGGATTTACATTGGATACCACCGTGACCCTATGTGACAACCAGAGTGGGATTATTTTGTTAGAGAATCCTATATTTCATGATCATTCCAAGCATATAGATATCAGGTATCATTATATTGGAGATATGGTGCAACAGGGAGCTATAAGGCTCCAACATATCGGATACAGATGAACAGGTTGTCAACTTTCTGATAATTCCTGTAGGGAAAGTCAAATTCCTGAGTTTCTAAGAACAACTTGGTGTTGTTCAAAGACCCACCAATGAGGGTCCTATATGATGCATTGAGCTCTAGGAGCTCCGAAGGGGTGCGGGGTACTTCTTGGAGCGAGATATGATCACAAGGTGATTCACTATGCCCTGGTGGTATACATGTACACCCCGTGGCGACTATGTAGTAGGGTGATTGGTTCTCTTGTGAGGTTTTCATGATGTGTTCTCCATGATGATTATGTAGCAGGAAGCTTAGTTCTCCTGTGAGGCCTGGATGATGTGTTCTCCATGGCGATTGTTTAGCAGGATGATTAGTTCTCCTGTGAGGACGGGATTGATTAAGTTCTCCTGTCAAGGCATCCTACCCATGCAGTTAGGGATTCATGGGAAGTGCCTCTCATCTTATCAATTAGCAGGGAAATGAAGTTAGGGACCATAGTAGTACCGATGGATGCATTGTTGTATCCACTGTACTCCCTACGCTAGGATGACCTTCATTGATCTGGGATCAATGATACTGGTCTGGGACTAGTGGTAGGAGTTGTACCCATTATGACGCTGACTTCAAGTCAGTTGAGACTGGTCTAGGACCAGTGGTACATACTCTAAGATTGACCTCGGGTCAGTGCAGGACTAGTCTGGGACCAGTGAGAGTGGTACATACTATGACACTAACTTCGGGTCAGTTGAGACTAGTCTTGGACCAGTGGTACACTCTCTGAGATTGTGATACTAGTCTAGGACTAGTGGTAGGAGTGGTACATTCTATGACGTTGACTTCGGGTCAGTTGAGACTGGCTTGCGACTAGTGGTACACACTCTCAGACTGACTTTGAGTTAGTGGAGGATGATATTCGTGTGGGACTAGAGATACATACTTTGAGACTGACTTTGAGTCAGTATGATGCATCCATGATCATTTCTTCTACTTCATAATTCAGACAAAAGCAGAGAAGAACAGAACAAAGAAGAGCAGAGCAAAGCATAACATGAGCAGAGCAAAGCAAATCAGAATAGGGCATAACAGAGCAGAGCAGAGCAAGCAGAAGAGAGCAGAGTATGTAGGATAGAGCAAAGCAAGGTAGGGGTGAGGCTGTATAGGGCAGTGCATTTGATGGATGAATAGTAGTAACCAACAAACAAATTGCAAATGGAGTTGTCCCTAGTTGAGAGGGAGTGTTAAAATTGGAAACTAGGGCCAAACTCCATTTGGGTCATCTTATTCATGGCTGATAATATTTTCATTAGATTCCTCTCGTCAAGAGGTGTAGGATTGATCTAAATATCATCTGATTCCGATAAGTATTTATGGAGATATGAATTTATTTTGATTATGGAATTATTATCAAGCCGATCTACAACTCATGTAGGCTCAGAATCCCAACAGTCGCATCTATTCAAACATCAAAAGTTGTGTATAAATATAAGAGGAATTTTCCTCATTTGCACTCATTCATCTCATCACATATCTATCTCTCTCCTGCAGAGCAAATGGCTCTTATCTACTACACAGAAAAGAGACTCTCTCTCACACATGTGGAAGGAAGCTGCTAAACCTGAAGTTGCAACTGCAGATCCAAACTTTGACCAGCATTGACCATCAAACCTCCTCTTTTGAACTGTGTTGTAGGTCCATCTGAACCTCCTCTGAAGGCATCATTTTTTGGTGGTGGAATCAAACTGATCTGATGGTCGATATGCGAGATATCAACTGCCCTAGTTTTGATGATGAAGCTGCTAATGCTGATGCTCCTGATCTAGGGTTTGCTACTACTGATATAGATCAGATTTATTGTACTATTTCTCTCTACTGAATTATTGAATATAAAATAAGATTTGATCAAAGGGTTTCCCCACACATTGTGGGGTTTGTCCCTGGCTAGCCACCACATCTTGTGTCTCTTGTATTGGCTTGTTTTCTATTGATAATTTAATGTTTTGTCTGCACTTTAGTTATGCACATGTGATTTCTAATCTATGAATAATAATAAGAAAGAGAAGTAAATTTCTCTAGAATAGAACATGCCATAACTTAACACTTCCTTTGTTCTTACTTCATGAATTGGATGTAGATTATCCTATACTTACTTTGTAGTTTCATAATGCCCTATTTAATCTTGAATTAGCTATGCTATTAATGACACAACTTAGTGCCTTGCTGTTATTTTGAACTTTTTCATCTGATGGAGGAATTTTAGTGAAGCCATTGCATACTAAATACCAAACATCATGGTTGTTATGAAACAAGCTCACAAAAAGATACAAACGGTAGATGAATGCCTTGGAAATAAGCCTCTTCAAGGGGGAAACCTCCTTTACATTACACAAATGAACAATTCTTAGATGATACAAATGACAAGACCTCCTTTCTATATATAGGAGTCTAAGGGGTCATAATATAATCAAAGCCGTCATAATAATAATAATGTAAGGGCACAATAATAACATTAGTGGGCTTCTATGGGGCACACTAATAAAAATGTGGGGACTACATGGGAACAACAATGTAATAAGGAGGTTGTACTAATAACAATAAGTGGTTACACTAGTAGTATAGGGACCTAATATGCCCCTCTCCTTCAAAAAGTGTTGTCCTCAATGCTTGAGTACTTCTCGATGCTTCTGTATAAAATTCTTTTCATCCCATGTGGAATCTTCAATGGGTAAGTTCTTCCACTTAATGAGATACTTTGAAATTGATCGATTTCATAGCTTTCAGGTTCTTGTTTCTGTGACTGCTCTAGGCTCCAATATGACTTTTCCTTCCTTGTCAAGTTCTGGAAATATTGTTTGAACTAGGATCTTCTGCAGCTTTTGAATGAGTTTCCACACTTCTTTGTCCTTCTTCCATTCATCCCTTGATTCGTTTTTCAAATCTGGTTGGGTAATATAATTAGTAGAAAACATTGCTTCCACATCCTCATCCTTTCTTGACAGCGCATCTACAACAAAATTTTGTTTCCCTTTTTTGTAGATGATTTCAAAATCATAACCCAACATATTTGTGACCCATTTTTTCTGTTCTTCTAAAGATAATTTTTTTTCTAAAAAGTATTTAAGACTATCATGATCCATTTTTACCTTGAAGTGTCTTCCCATTATATAATGTCACCATTTCTTAAGCGCATGTAGTATTGCCAACATTTCCTTCTCATAAGTAGCTTGCTTGAGATGTAGCCGTAAAAATACCCAATCGCCTACATCAAAACTTCTTTCACTACGATGTTGATATACCCATTATTTCATCTGATTCTGCACCAAAGTGGCGTTATCCTTTAAAATTTGGAGAACTTGTTGTTGATGCTGGATGTGATCTTTCACTGCTTGAAAATTTTTCTTCTTGATATGTCCTTCTATCTTGAGAGTTTGAGAAGTCGTAATTTCTTCTAATGCATTACAAGATATGGCTGCATTCATTTCTTGATGCTCGATTTGATCTTTTACTTCTTGAACATTTTTCTTCTTAATATGTCCTTATATCTTGATAGTTTGAGCAATGGTAATTTCGGCCAATGCATTACAAGATATGGTCGGATTCATTTCTTCTTTCTCGATGTGATATTTCACTTCTTGAACATTTTTCTTCTTGATATGTTCTTCTATCTTGCGAGTTTGAGGAGTAGTAGTTCTTGACAATGCTTTACAAGATATGGTTGGATTCATTACTTCTTTCACTAGGGTTGGTTCCTGGTGTATATCATCTCCTTTTGATATTTCTTGATCCTTTTCTTCCTCCTCTTCATAATCTATGTAAAATAATTTCTTCTCAGCACACTTATGACCTTTAGTGTATTTGCTATCACAAATATAACAAAGCCATCTTTTACTTTTTCTTCAAATTGTTGTGGTGTAAACCTTGTAGGTTGGGGAAGGGTAGGAGAAGAAACACTTCCATATTTAGAGTTGTGAGTGGTGGGCTTCCTTGTTTCCATAATTTCGCTTTCAATTTTTCTTGCCAACTTGAATGCCTTCTCCAATCAATAGGGTTCCTAAAGATGAACCTCATGTCGAATGTTATCCTTTAAAGTCCCTATGAAGACATCAATCCTTCCCTTCTCCGGAATATCATTTACCCTTATATTCAATTTTTGAAAGCCCTTAATGTGCTCTTCCATTGAACCCTTTTTTTTGATATTTATCAATTGGCTAAAGAAGGTGTTTCTCTTTGTAACCTCATAATGTGCTATCATTTCCTCCTTGAAAATTGATCATGTAACAAGTGGTTTACGATAACAAAGCCCTTTCTATCATAAAAATTGATTCAATTCTAAATAATTAGATGCAGTAGGTACCTTTTGTAATAGTGGTACACCATGTAGATCAAAATATTTCTCCATCTCTAGTATCCAATTTACCAGATCCTTGCCATCAAACATCCTCATCTCTTTTTTTCTTTAATTTAGGAGCTCAATATTGAAATGACTAACTCTGTAATTTCGGATCTTTAATTTCTAAAATTTCGGCCTGTAATATCCCTTTAAGTCCTCTTTTTGACTCTACAATTCTGATTGCAATTGGATTCCCGAAGAAAGATTTATTCCCAATCTCCCGCGATGACCTAATTATATACTGGTTCAGTAGAGTGAACTTTTACGATGTGCCACGTGTCATTGTTTCAACCTGATGATCTAGGTGGATATTGGTGGCCACCCGCTAATTCCACTTGGATACCCTCTAGTGCTTCTTTTAGTTTTTTCAGTTTCCTTAATTATATCACAGTTTACTATTTTTAGCAGTTTTTCGAGTCCTAAACTTCCGGAGACGTTTTGAGGCCCTAAACGACGTTTTTTTGGAAATCTACCGCCAACAAATTTTTTGTTAAAAGAATCGTCTTTTTCGTCATAGTCCATGGAGAGATTTTTCCAATGGGCTATCATGCACGTCAAACGGAGATAATATGACCAATTCGCGACCTTGGGAAGTTGATGTACCAACTTACCCAAAAACGGGGCCCACAATTTGGCGTTTCATCTTCTAGGGTTAGGTTTTGCAATGTGAAGGGTTTTCCATTGTTTCTCAATAATAAATAGGCCTTCAGCCCTCATTGTAATGTAGTTCAGAGGCATGTAGCCACACATCTCTTCTCAGAGATAAGCTACCATCGCCCTAGCTAGTTTATTTCCATTTCTGGTTGTAAGCATATTTCAGTATTTTCCATTAATAAAATGAAGTATTATTTCCGTTGCATCTTTATGTATATGGTTATCTCTGTAATTTGTTGTGTTCCTGTTTAAGTCCGGATCAGTGGTATCAGAGTGGTCTATTTTTTCTTTGTTTTTCTTTGCATGTCCCCAACGAGGTCGGGATATAAGGAGTTAGGGCTTGAACTAGTCGAACCTTTGCAAGACCATCCTCACAAATCCCAACAGCCTCCCATGGCAGATGAGAAGAAAGACGAGGGAGCAGGAGATCCTATCAAAATCTTGCTTGAAGAAGCCCTCGAGCGACAACGAAATGCGATGGGACAGCTTTGCCCAAATCCTTCAGCGGCTACCCAAAAGTGACGCATCGGCTTCAAGCAGCTACTCTGGAAACGCCACGCCCTTTAAGGTACAAGTTAATTTTGAAATCCCCATATTCAAGGGTCAGATATACGCAGATGTTGTAGATAAATGGTTAAATCTACTACAGGGTTATTTTTCTATTCATGAATTTTCGAGTCAGGAAAAGATTGTTTTCGCTCTTCTCAAATCGGCCCCCCATGTCAAGGACTGGTGGGAAACCTACTGCGAGAAGAAGGATGAAAATACAGGCTCACTATTTTCAGCTGCACCCACCTGGAATTCATTCCGGGATGCCATTAAGGAGCAATACTACCCTGTTGGAAGCTATGAGGATGAATACATAAAGTGGACCACGCTACAACAGGGAAGGGATCAAGATGTGCCGGAGTTCACCAATCTTTTCCATACCCTTTGCATGAAGTTGGGTATTAAGGATTCCAAGCAGCATTTGATACTCAAATACCACGGATGCTTGCACAAGTACATCCAGGAAGAAATAGAATTCTTGAACATCTCCTCGCTCGGCATAGCATACCGATATGCTGTCAAGATCGAGCAGAAGTTTAAAAAAAAGAAGCGAGACTTTGGATCTGTGAATCCAAAGCAAGGTAAAGGTGCCCCTAAGCCACAGAACAAAGGACAAAGCCAAGGCGGGGCAACCCAAGACAACCCACCAAAGCTATAAGAAAAGAACAGCGCCGCAAAAGCTGAAAAAGGACACGGGAAAATGGTGTGAGTTCCATAAGAGCTCCACTCAAAACACAAGTGAGTGTCGGGCCAAGCAGTCACTGGTGGCTGAGCTAAAGGTTTCAGAATCAGATGCATGTTCCAACTCTAAGTTAGAAGCCGATAAGGGGAATGAAAAAGGGAAGCAGATCGTTGATGCGGATCCCGATGCCACTGTTGCTACTGCCAAGATCCAGAAACATGAACCCGAAGATCCAGAGGAGGAGGAGCGTCTCTTCCACTCCTAGATGTGGGTAAGGGGCTGCCCGCTATAGTTCATTGTCGATAGAGTGAGCCAAAAGAACCTCATTTCGGCAGAGGTCGTGAAGCGGTTGGGCTTACTGACCATAGAACATCCACAATCGTACACCATCGGGTGGCTGCACGAAGGAAGGCATCTTCGCGTGAGCGAACAATGTCGCCTTATATACAACATCAAGCCCTTCACGGATGAGGTATTGTGTGACAATGATGCCCTCGAAGTTTGTGATGTATTATTAGGACAACCATACTTATGGAAATGACATGCTGTGTATGAATCAAGGCCCTGTGCTATTATTATTACATTGGGAAATCAGTTGTACAGGATACCAGAGGTAGCACCGCCTACTGCCATCTCTTTGATTACTGCAAAATAATGCAGTAAGATCATTTCCAAAACTAGAAAATTTGTTTTCTTGATGATACGCCTTCAAGGAATGAAGAAGACAGTGGCCACAGCCTCCAGACAGGGCCCCTTTGCACGAAAACTACAGATGGACAAGGTCGTAGAGGAGTATGAGGACATCTTCACCTCCCCCGTAGGGGTCCCTCTGCACTGTCAGGTCAAACAATCCATCGATTCCACCCCAGGTGCACCGCTACCCAATGGACCAATTTATCGGCGCTCCGTTCTCGAGAACGATGAAATCAAGAGGAAGATTCAAGAGCTGTTGCAAAAAGGCCACATCCGTCTGAGTTCATCGCCTTGCGGGAGCCCAATTGTGTTGGTACAGAAGAAGGTTCGGACTTGGAGACTCTGTATTGACTATCGAGTGCTGAACAAGATCACTGTCTGTAATAAGTACCCGATCATGTGGATTGATGACCTCCTGGACCAACTAAAGGGGGAAAAATATTTCAGCAAGATCGATCTAAAGTCAGGGTGTCACCAGGTACCAATTGAACCCTCTAATGTGTGGAAGACTACCTTCAAAGCCAAGGAGGGCCTTTTTGAATGGTTGGTTATGCCTTTCGGCTTGATGAATGCTCCTCCAACCTTCATGAGGGTAATGGATGACATCTTGCAGCCATTCACCAACTCATTTGTAGTGGTATACCTGGATGACATTCTGATCTTCAGCTAGAGTTGGGAAGAGCACCTCCACCGCATCCGACAGGTTCTCCAAACACTACGGAAACACAAGTTATGTGCCAATTTTGAGAAATGAACTTTTGGCATGACCTAGGTTCAATATCTAGGATACATTATTGATGAACAGGGGGTGGATGTGGATCCAGCCAAGATCCAAGTCCTTCGGGATTGGCCATCTCCAACCACTCTGACAGAGCTCCGCAGCTTTCTAGGTCTTGCCAACTTCTACCACAGGTTCGTATTGGGGTTTTCTCATATCACTTTGCCTTTGAGTCAAGTCACCAAGGGAGGAGCGAAAGCAAAATTCTTTTGTTATGAATCTCAACAGAAGGCATTCATAGAGTTTAAAGATCGCCTCTCCACAGCACCAGTGCTCGCGTTACCAGATCTACAACAACCATTTGAGGTCGTGACATATGCCTCTGATTATTCTAATGGGGCAGTTCTTACTCAACACGGGCATCTAGTGGCATATCATAGTGAAACACTTTCAGACACAGTTCGGAAGTATCCCACTTATGATAAAGAGATGTATTCCATTGTGCACGCCTGCCGACAATGGAAGCATTAAATTTTGGGGAAGGAAACGGTCATCCACACAGACCACCGACCCTTGCCGTTCATATAGACCCAAGGGAAATTGCATAATGATCGCCATCAGAAGCAGTCCACATACCTGCAACAGTTCCATTTGAATATCAAGTATAAGAAGGGAAAAACTAATAATGTTGCAGATGGCCTTAGTCGACCACCGATCATGGCGTTAACCACCATGCTCAACTCTTATGAGCACAAGACTTCTGATTGGCCACTACTCTACAAAAGCAACCTGGAATTCGGCCACACATACCAAACCCTCTTGGAGGGTCAGCACGTTCCAGATTTTCACCTCCAGGACGGTCTGTTATGCCACCTGGGTCACCTTTGTGTTCCTTCAAGTGAGCGTGCCAAGATGATTTGGGAAGCACACTACAGTCAGGTTGTTGGGCATATTGGGGTTGAAAAAATGGTGGCAGTACTGCAGAAGTATTTCTATTGGCCGAATCTTTGACAGGATGTCGGGAAGTACATCAGATCATGCACTGCTTGCGCCATTGCCAAACTGACCATCAAGAAGCAAGGCCTCTATACCCTGCTACCTACCTCTAGTTAGCCTTGGGAATCCATCTCCATGGATTACATGTTAGGCCTTCCTTCCACTAAGCATGGAAATGACTGTGTTTTTGTGGTCATCGACAGGTTCTCAAAGATGGCCATTAGGGCAGCCTGCAAGAATAATATCACAGTAGAAGCCACTGCTAAACTCTTCTTTGAACGACTGTGGGTACACTTTGGGATCCCACTGTCTATCATCTCACATCAAGACAACAGGTTCCTCAATACATTTTGGTCCAGTCTCTGGTCGATGCTGGACACCAAACTCACTAAGTCCACAACCTTCCATCCTCAAACTGATGGCCAAACAGAGGTTGTCAACAAGATGATCGTACACATTCTACACATGTACAACTCAAAGCATCCACGCACATGGGACAAGAGCCTCCACTATGTTCAGCACAGCTACAACCAGGCTGTCCACAACTCGACTTGCCACAGCCCCTTTCAACTGGGCTTGGGATTCCAGCCACTATGTCACATCGATGTGGCCATGCTATTTGCAGCTACTCACGTAGATTCTGCTCATGTCCAGTCCGAAACAGATAAGGCAAACAGCTTCATTGAGCACATCCAACATATTCGCCAGCAGGTTCATGACAGTCTAGAGAAATCAAATGCTAAGTACAAGCAACAACATGATCAACATCGGGTGCCACACAAGTTTCAGGTTGGTGACAAAGTCTGGTTGCATTTGCAAAAGGAACGCCTTACCGGAGCCTATCGGAAAATCAAACCACTCTGATATGGTCCTTACACCATTACGAAGGCTGTGGAGACAATGAATTTGAGCTCAACATTCCCCTATTCCTTGGCCTGCACCTGGTGTTCAATGTTGACCACCTTCGGCCATACTTTCCACCATTACTAGACTCATCCGACATTGCAGAACAACTCACACCCACAGAGTTAAATCCAGCTTGCATGGAACAAGCTGCAACTGATCAGATCATGGACACACACATCAAGCACACTCGCCAACAAAATATCCAACTGTATCGAGTTGTCAAAGTAGGACAACTCCTTCACCAGGGCAAGTGGCTCGCCAAGGACCAAGTGTAGCAGAAGTTCCCTCATCTCATGGAGGAACTCAATGCAATGGGGACCATTGCTTCCTAAGGGGGGAGGAATGATCCAGGTGGATATTGGTGGCCACCCACTAATTCCACTTGGATCCCATTTAGTGCTTCTTTCAGTTTTTTCAGTTTCCTTAATTGTAGCACAATTTACTATTTTTAGCAGTTTTTCGGGTCCTAAACTTCCGAAGCCGTTTTGAGGCCCTAAAAGACGTTTTTTGAGAAATCTACTGCCAGCGATTTTTCTATAAAAAAAATTGTCTTTTTCGTCATAGTCCTCAAAGAGATGTTTCCAACAGGCTATCATGCGCGTCAAACAGAGATAATACGACCAATTCGAGACCCCGGGAAGTTGATGTACCAACTTACCCAAAAACGGGGCCCACAATTTGGCGTTTCAACTTCTAGGTTTAGGTTTTGGAATGTGAAGGGTTTTCCATTGTTTCTCAACAATATATAGGCCTTCAAGCCTCATTGTAACACAATTTAGAGGCATGTAGCCACACATCTCTTCTCAGAGATAAGCTACCATCGCCCTAGCTGGTTTATTTCCATTTCTGGTTGTAAGCATATTTTAGTATTTTCCATTAATGAATGAAGTATTATTTCTGCTGCATCTTTATGTATATGGTTATCTCTGTGATTTTTCGCGTTCCTTTTTAAGTCCGAATCACCTGAGGTTCTGAAAAATATACCAAGTCAAAATAATGTCCATCCTATTTTTGTAACTTCTTACAAAATTCCAATCTAATGCTTAGAGAGAAAGTTATGACGATTTTCCCTAGGTCGCCTATTTAGGAGCACTACAACAAAACCATGTGATTAACATCCCTTTTTTCTTCCTTTTTTGCATCTAGAGCCCTTTTTTGGTGCTATTTGTGTCCATTTATAAAATATGGTGCAAAATTTGATGCAAAGTTTGCACCGAGTTTTTCGCCAAGTCTTACACCAAGTTTAGCACCAGGCATTGCAATAGGTTTTGCATTAGGTTTTACACCAAGTTTTATGCCAAGTTTTGTGCCATCCTTTGCACCATGTTTTGCATAAATTTTGGCACCTAATTTTTTTTCACCAATTTTTGTATCATTTATTGCATCCACTTTTTGTGCCTACACTTGCATCAACATTTTCATCATCACTTGCATCCTCTTTTGCATCATTTTTTAAATTGCTTTTTGCATCCATTTTTACATCATTTTTTGCGTCCCCTTTGCATCAAGATTTTCATCAGGTTTTGTGTCTCATATTGCATCTACTTTTGCATCTAATTTTGTTGCATCAACTTTTGCATCATATTTTTCATCCATTGTTCCACCCATGTTTACGTCCACTTTTTCATCCCTTTTTGCATCTTATTTTTCATCTTCATTTTCTTCTTTTTTTGCATCTATCATTACATCCACTTTTGTTGTGACACTATTTATACCATGTTTTGTACTTACTGTTGTACCCACATTTGTTTCCAATTTTGCATCCATCTTCGCATCCACTTTTGCATCCAAATATTGCATCTATTTTTGCATCCCCTTTTTTGTTGGGTTTTGCATCTCATTTTGTATCATATTTTGCGTCTACTTCCATTGCATCCATATTTTTCATCCAATTTTGTTGTTGCTATTGCACCCATGTTTGCTTCCACTTTTTCATCCCTTATTGCATCCTGTCTTGGTTTTTTATTACATCCACTTTCTCATCCACTTTTGTTGTGCCATATCTTGTGCATATCATTGAAACCCACATTTTCTTCCAATTTTGCATCCAGATTTGTATCCTCTTTTGTGTCCAAGTTTGCATCAAATATTTTTTCTATTTTTTGAATCCCATTTTGCATCTACTTTTACATCAACTTCTGATGTGTCCAATTTTGAATCTAATTTTGTGTCCACTATTGCACGCATGTTTGTTCCATGTTTACATCCATTTTTTAATCCAATTTTTCATCCTTTTTGCATCCAAGTTTGTGTCTTTTTTTTGTTCATTTTTGTATCCACATTTATTTCACAACAATTCATGCTAAGTTTTACGCCTACTATTACACCCATATTTTCGTCCACTTTTTCATCCATGTTTGCACCCTATTTTATGTCCAAGTTTGCATTAACTATTGCATCTACTTTTTCATCCACTTTTGTGTTAATTTTCCTGTGTTGTTTTGCATCTACTTATGTTGTGTCCACTCTTCATCCAATTTTACATCTATTGTTGCCGCCATTTTTTTTTACTTTTGCATCCATTTTCCAACACTCATATAATTTTTTCATTGATGATATTTCTTATGACATTAACAATTATGAACAACTGATGACAATGTCAATAATTATGATGATGATGATAATGAAGATGATGACGATGACATGAATTGTGATTATTATGATAATCAAAATGATGATAATGATGATGGGGGTTATAATGAAAATGATGATGATGACAATGATGATGGCGATGCTAATGACCTTGGAAAATCTTCCCAAATTTTAAATGTTGTCATGGTCATAATCATAATCATTATCTTTAGAGTCATCTTGCAAGTCATCATCATTTGATCATCATTATCATTATTTTCATCTTGGTCATCATCATCAATAATAATGGCATGAATGATGATTATGATGTTCATGACGAAGTTGACAACAATGATGATAGAAATTACATTAATTATGATGATGGGGATGATGAAAATTATAATGATGATGATAATGGTAGTGGTGATGATGATCATCGATCATCTCTAAAAAATAAAGTTGTCATTTCTCTTGCATATATCATGTGTCATAACAACCCTTTTTGAGCATTCATAATATTTTTTGGGTTGATGATATTTCTTACGACACCTATAATTATGAAAAATTGGCAATAATGTCCATAATCATGATGATTGATGATGATGATGATGATGACGATGAGAATGGTGATTATGATGATAACGCAATGATGAGATTGATGGTGGTGATGACACTCCCTCTAAACTAGGGAGATACTCATAATGAGAGAAAAAATTACTATCAACTTGGAATATTCATATAAGAAGGGATCTGGATTGATAAGCATCAACAATGATTTAAATCATCATAGCCAACATTGTCAAAATAGAAAGGCCTTCACTAAAAATTTATATATCTCCATTAGATCATAGCACAATGTTGGGAGGCATAAATTTGGACACCACTGCCTCTATAGGCACTTACCACACTAGGATGTTCATCAAGCATGTCCTCACATGGCCATTTCCTAATCCACTATCATAATATTTGACACCAGGAAAATTCGATCCTCATGACTATTCTTATCTTGGATTAATGTATTGGACTTACGGCGGTTAGTCCTAGTCAAAGCACAAATTCTTAAATAATATTGGTCCCATATGTTTATCTAATCCACCATCCTCCCTATTGGTGTCTTTAGAAGGATTACAACTGTTAGACTCGACCATAGTACATGACAAATGGATAATATGGTGCCAATGCTCACTCCCTCTCAACTAGGAAGGAGACATCCACAAGCATAAGCGTTTCTCAAGAATACCCATCATTTTCATAGGGAATAACATCATTAAATTTTTTTCATCGCATGACGCCTTTATGATTAAGAATTCATAGATTTGTGGCAAAATATTTCCCTTTTTTGTCATTTGTGATGAAAGAAAATAAAAAAGTGACAGCCAAAATCATTAAATATACACTATAATGATTTATCTAAGTATAAACTCTAAGGTTAAAGTGAAAATTTATGTAAATATTATATCTATGATTTTTTCAAAACTTATGAAAACCTTATTCCCTAAGTCCTATATATAAGAAAAATCAAAAGAAAGAAAAATAAGGCCCAATGAATGGTAACTCATGTATTCACACGCTCTTTGGAAAACATATTAATATATACACTCCTAGTCACACTTGATCACATGTTTGTGATGGTTAAATCATTAAGTCTTCTTTTCCCCTTTCATTTTCACTTCATCCTTTAAGCACCTAATTGAGGATCTAGGGAATTTTTCTTGCCTAAGGGTTTCATGTCTACTCTTGGTTTACTTATGTCACACTACAGTCAATCATGTGACGGAGTGAAATACTTAAGTTTGTGGAGTTATTAAAACAGTGTATTAACATAGTCACCACACGCACATGTATTACATGTCATTGATCCACATGTGTGGGTTGGAGACTCATTGCTTGAGAACTTTAATGGATACTACCTTAGGGCCTTGATGGTATATCTTACAAAATCTCTTGGTAAACATTGTGATTCATCCTTTCTATTCCTCGAGACACTTGATAACATTGAAGTCACTCCCAATAATCCAGGGAGATGGGGAATATAAATTACTTGTGCTAGAAATATAATTGAGAAATAGAGGTTTTCCATTTGCGATATTGGAGTCATAGACATTAGATACATGGTAGTAGTCCTCAATGTCAATTAACTAAAATTATATTGTCATAATGTGAAAAGAGGTAAACATATTGGTAATCTTGATGTCGTACATTCCAAATAATAGCCATTCCACCCAAGTATATCTAATCATCAATCACTACTACTTGGAAATTCCTCCCCCATTTTCTAATTATATGATGTAGAACCTCACTTGATATTTTTATTTCTTATATCAACGTTATTATTATTTTTTTTTTTCTAAGTTGTGCTAATTCTATTACTGAAAAAAAAAGATATCATACACTGAGGCCTTAGCCTGTACTTAACCATGCTTGAGGAATGGCAAAAACCAGCAAAGTCTAGATTTAGACTGCCTAAGAAGGGAAACTAGTCCTTAGCAAAATAGAGTTCAAAATATTAGCTTGCTGCCCGCTCAGGGGAAACCAACGAAGCACCCAGTTTGTTATCAGTGTTCATAATGAGACAAAAAACTAACTGAAGAGCCTAAAACCCATAGTTTTTCCCTGAATCCACAAAACTATGGAAACAAAAAACTAGGAATCAGAGTTCCAAAAACCTGAGAGAAGAGACACGTAGCATGCTATGTGGCAGACCGTGTGGCAGACGCATGGCAATCTGAGTGGCAGATAGGTGGCATATTGTGTCGCGGACACGAGGCAAGCAAAGTGGCTAACTAGGAGCAAGAAGGAGACGACGGGTGTCCCTCCACGATGAAACACCTGTACTCCTCCATGTCGCCACCTGCTTGTTGAGAGATCTCTGTGTTGCCTGCTTGCATTGTGGTTTTCTTCCTCGACAAAGCAATAGTAAGGGTCCATTACTTTGTCCAGTACCTCCTTCCCTGTACGTCTCATCTTCTGCTCATTGTTTTGCTCCCCTGCCTCTTAGATGCTCGTCTGAGCCATAGCTAGTTTGGCTTTGTTGTGGCTGCATCCATATGTAGTGCGTCCACCACCCGCAATGTCTTGTACCCCAATGACTCTGGTGCTACCACCGTTCATAGTGCCCTGCTCTGCAATTGCTCTGGTGCATCCGAAAACCTCTGTGGCCTGTTCCTCTATGATCTACTCTGCCTCGTGAAAGAGAATGGATATAGTGGTCGTGATTATGGGCCTGTTCAGGGTAGAGCGGAAGATGAATTGGGCATTCTGGGATTGCAGCTGAGGATGGGGTGGAGTGCCTCTGGGAGACCAAGCTCAAATGGAAGGAAAGCTACTAGGAGGCGAGGTAGGTGGCACTGAATGGAGGCGTCCTATTCCACTACGAGTATTTGGGTAACTCCTAGGGGCCTGCTCTGCTAGGGAGGAAGTGGTGTCCGAAGCGGGAGAGTGTTGGGGGCATGTTCTCTACAAGAGTATGAGAATTCCTTCCAGAATTGGGCACAATGTGGTGCAGAGACACTATTGAATTTAGGAACTGCTCAGTGGAGGGATTAACAACAAGGGCCGAATGAAAAATAAAATGGCAATCCAGGCTCTGGGTGAAGTGAATGCCGGAGCCGAAATCAATGCAGCAAAGGAGGTGGCAGCATCTCCCGGTGGTTGTGCGGGAGCTGGGTGCTATCGCGGCTTAAGGGCAGAGGCATTACAGAGGCAGAGGTTGATGGACAAATGCAGAAGTGAAATTCTCTCGAGGATTCATGTTTGCATAGAGCCGAGGTGGGTGATGGTTAATAGGTTGGAGACGGTGCCTGCGTAAAGTGCATTTATGGCTGTTGTGAATGCCAATTTTGGACCACTGTGCCAATCTATGAAAGGCGATGTGGTCTAGCCACATGCCAACCCAGTCGATTGCCACATTGATGTACTTGTCGATCATCCACATCCGGGAATATATCAACATTATTGATGGGTGCTTTGCGTACCATTTTTGTTTTAGGAGTATTTGTTGTCCTTTGCTATTGAGGTCCCTCATGTTCCATGAGACTATTTTCATGGAGAATTTTCACAGAAAGGAAGTATAATGTGACTAAAAAAAACATGTTCCAAGATTTAAGTTATTGGACAATGCCACTTCATGACTTCTATATTTCCTTAACCTGGGACTGAATTGTGAACTTGATAGCCTTAAGGGAAATTAACCAATGAAAATCTCAAAAATAGGTGACTTTTGACTTTATCACATACAAGTTAATATACTAAAAAAAACATCCATAAAAATTTCGTCAATCAATGAATCTTTAAAAAAATATATCCAAAACAATTTCATCAAGCAGTGAAGCATTACATTATAAATTACAATATGTAAACCTTTTGGGAACTTTTTGCTAAACCATGTTCAAAACCAACATATTTAATATTAATATTTAACAATAATATTGAAAATAACACATTTTCATAAATTAAATAACATGTTATCAATCCTAAGAAATGTCACTAACATAAAACTAAAAATCATGCAACTAATGGGAGTGGCCACTCAAGGCCACCATAAGAAATTAATCTATTAAGAAAAGGATTAATGGGGAAAGAAATCTACAAAGGACAAAGGCAAACCTATTTTAACCTTATTGTTTTATTAGGTGCAAGTTGAACATCTCAAGATATAATGAAGAGAAGAATTAATTTTATTGCATTAATAAAACCCAAGCACATTCTATAACTTAGCAAGGAAGAGATGTATAATACCCATCTCAGTGACACAATGCATGGCATTAAGTTACTTTTTTATATATAATTTAAACTTATATCATAAAATCACAAATTTAGCGTGAATGGATGTTTAAAATCAATTTTTATAAAAAGGAAATATAACTTTTGTTATAAAAAAAAAACCAGAAAGTAAATAAAATACTAAACTGTATATATATTAAAAAAAAAAATCAGAAAATATTTTTTTTAATTCAAAATATTTTTTTGAATGTTTTTAAACACTTCCCTCCATTCTAAGAAGCAAAAATAATAATAGAAATAACAACAGACCAAAAATATTCCCTTCCTTGGTAAGTGTTTCCCACCATTCATTCCACTCACTCAAGTTATTTCATAAAACAGAGATGAGTGTTATTTCACACTCTTTTGGAAAAGCCTATTGAGATTCTCTTATGACATATCTATTCCTTGATGGAGTCCTTGATATATTGATCATGTTTTGATTCCTTGGAGATTAATTAGAGCAAAGAAAACATGAGTACTCTTAATTCCTAGTTCAATGCCTCTAATGGTGGACACAAGGCAACGGAGGGGTTGCTATCATGGTCATAAATCCAAGTTCATTGTCTCCAATGGTGGACGAGGCAAGGGAGGGGGTTGCGGTCATGGTTGTGGTCGTGGAGTTTTCTATTTTACATTATATTTAGAGAGTTCAAAGCAATTTGAATTGAATCATTGTTGTCACTAGGTATAATGGATTAAGTGTGATAATGGATAAAATGAAGTAATTATTTGTGAGCATTTGTTATTGAAAGAACATTAGGATCCATATTATTATAGAGAAAAGTACATGCATTAAAAACAACTCAATATGTCATGTGACATTCATATTGTATGCGACTTATTTTTCATTAAAAACAATTTACTTTTTCATGTGACATTCTTTTTTTGTTAAAATTTCTTTTATTTCTAATCTGAATTACAATTGTAATTTGAAATAAAGCTTCTAGTAAATATTAATTTACGAATTTTGCATGGAAATCATAAGAAACATTCACAATATAATATGAAGAACAATTGGGTACCTATTTCATATGGATTAAAAAATGATTCTACTACTTAATGCGAATTACAAGTGTAATCTTAGTTGGATCTCCAATATATCTTAAGCCATATTTTCATTTTATTTTTAGTACTATTAAATGTTATTATGTCCTACCTCAATTCATTGTTAGCATTGTAATAAAAATATGCATTTTTCTATAGAATTAGTACTAACATGTAATATTTTTTTTTTCCAGAACGTTATAGGTAATGACCACGAAGATGATGCTATAGACTATGTTTAGATTACATCAGATATTAGAGATGATGATGATGAGGATGGCGATGGCATTGGTGATGATTATGTGGATGATATTATCAAGATCGTCAGGATGATGATCATGGAAATGATCATGAGGATGGGCTTGGCTATGATTTTCATGGTGCTAGCTAGCCATGCGTTATTTTTTATATTTAGTTCGATGTCTTAATAAGGTAATCATACATTTGAATTTTAGTTTATTTGAATAATGATGATGATACTATCTGTACTATCTTGTTACCTTGTGAATATGATGAAAATTGTTTACAATTTTTTTATGAGGAATTATTGTGTATGATGAGATTCCTATTTTTTATGGATGTTGTGAATTAACCTTAGCATAATGATATCTATGAAACATTTCTATTTGGTAATATTACATTGACTTTTAGTTGATTTCATTAAATATGATGATGATATTATCATTTTTATCTTGTTCTTTTATGTATATATTGAAAATTATCAACATCATTTTGATGGAGAATTATTATGTGTGATGATATTACTATCTTTTGATGGATGTTGTGAATTTACTTTAGAATAATTGTGTTCATGAAATATTTTGATATGATAATCACACATTTGAATCTTAGTTGACTTGATTAAGGATGATGAGGATATTATTAGTATTATCTCGTTACTTTATATATGTGTTGAAACCTGTCAATGCTTTTTTATGGAGAATGATTATGTATGATGACATTACTATTTTTGATGTAATATTGTGAATTTACCTTGGAATAATGATATCTGTGATAAATGTTGATTTAGTAGTAATATATGTATATTGAAAATTGTCAATGATCTTTTGATGGAGAATTGTTATGTATGAGGATACTGCTATATTTTTTATGAATGTTGTCAAATACCCTTAAATTTGTTTACAAATACTAAGTTATGAATTTGAATTGTGATATATTCTTAGATGTATTATACATGAAAATACCTCCTCATCATCTTGGAGGAGAATACTATGTTGTTGGTTGAAATACCCCTTTCTCCTAAACTATATAAGCCTATAATACAAGTTACGTACCATGATAACAAGTTGCCCCCTTCATCTAACTTTTGTTACCAAAATAATAGCCACCTAAGAAAAAATTAAGAAACTAATAAAATAATGCCATGTAGACAATTTTTTAATATATAATTTTTATTATTCTTTTACCAAAATTACCCAAATAAATGTCACATTTATCAAAATAACTGTATATGTATTTTATATTTCAATTAATATATTGGCACAAGATTTAATAAAATTTAAATTAAAAAAAAATAAATTCAAAAAGCAAATTCAAAATTTAAAGGAAATTTAAATTACCCAAATAAACATCACTTTTATCAAAAACAACCGTCTACATGTATTTTATATTGAAATTAATTTATTAACACAAAATTTAAGAAAATTTAAATTCAAAATATAAATTTAAATTTAAGTTACTCAAATAAATGCACTTTTATAAAAATAACCATATATTTATATAAGCCACAAGAGTTAGCTCAATCGGTCAATCAAGTGCGTCGCCAATGGGAGGTCACAGGGTCGAAACCCAAATGCTCTTGGGGTCAGGTCAATAAATCGGCTGAGGGGTGTGACCCCCTTTGGGTGGGGACCACCCTAGCGTTTTTCAATCCTGGACGTAGAGGACCCACTGACCATGGGTATCCCTGAACTAGTTGTGAAAAAAAAAACCATATATTTATATTTTATATTTAAATTAATTTATCAATACAAGATTTAATAAAATTTAATTAAGGAAGTAATTTTAAAATTTAAATTAGATTTAGGATTTAGGATTTTATATTTAAATTTATTTATTTAACATGCCATGATTTAACCTTCATTAGAAATATTCTAGATATTCTAACTTTTATAGATTGAGATATTAAACTTATTTTTAGTATTTAATATAATTTTGGGTCACTTGGGCAGCATTCACAATTAAATTAGGTAAGTTATATTATTAAAAAAAAAATCCACTGCCTAGTCACACCTATATGTATTTTAAATTTTAAAGGATTTTGATTGGCTTACACATTATGACATGGAAATTCAATGTTAACATTTTAAAATGAAAATTCCTCTAATGCGAGGAAGAAAGCTCGAGTTAACTAGAGTTTGACACTCTTGTTCACTTTCGGAAACTCATATGGTGGACTGTGATCTCTTTATCATTGTATTTAGATTTGTTCCTAAAAAATAAAAGCACACAAAAATGGGAAAGAGCCATAAAGCATGGGGAAGCTTTTTCCTAAGCACAAAAGCATGTAAAATGTGGAAAATGCCATTTTTATATAAGGAAACATTATTCACCCAAAAGATTTTGCCAAAATTGAACTAATGAGGAGTTTCAGAAATCTTCATAGCCTTCGCTTTCCTATATATTGGAGGCTTGGATTTGAGGAAATGATGGGAATTCATGTATTGTCACGCTGCTGAGATCTATCTTGAGAGGGAGAGTTTTGGAGCTAGGAGTTGGGGGAGGTGTTGTTGCAACTGTATCTGATGGTTGTAACTTTCCTCCAACTCCTTTCTTAATATAGATTAGTCGTTCTTCCTTCCATATGCTACTATTCATTCTTTACTTATCTTATTTAACTAATGAATGTATGGGATTTTGGTTTATATTTATTTATTCAGTAACATTTATATGTTTATGATAGTTTCAGTTATCAAGATATTATGTTGTGAAGTTTTCTTTGTTCTCTCTCTTATGTGTAGGACCAAGATTTGGAGCTACCTAAGAGCACTTCCCTGCTACACTAAAAACACCAAAAATACCTGCATACGAGGACTCACATGAATTCATTCTTCTTTCCTTAATCTATACTCTACATCTTGATCTACTAAGAATCATGAGACCTAGAACAACCTTTCTCTTAATCAGTCTATCTTAGGTTTCTAGGATAAACTGAGAGGGTTTTATGTTCATCTAACTGTGCATTAAATTGTACAGCAAAATGATATTTAGAAACTGTAGTATATTTCACTATGTAATAAAATTAGTAAAATGGAAGTAAAAGTAAAACTCTAAACAAGAAGCCAAAAGTGGATGTAACCATCGATATAAAATTGGGAGTAGAATTTGATGTTAAACTAGCCATCAAAACAAGATGCAAACAATAAGAGAAAAAGGTTTTTAAATTATAATTAACAAAGGGTGTAAAACTAAACAAAAAGAAGGGAACAAAATAGGGCATACAAAAAGATACCGAATTGGGCGCAAACAAGGATGTAAAAATGGACACCAAAATGAGGATGCAAATAATTGTGTAAAATTAGGATGAAAATTTGGGTGCAAAAAGGATGTAAGAAAAGACACAAAACAAGAAGCAAAATGGGACTAAAAAGGGGTGAAGTTAACAATGCCAAAAATGATGCATAACTAGATGAAAATTTAGACTAAAATCTAGGTGCAAAATTAGATGCAAATGTCGACACAAAATGTGGCAGAAAAAAGGATGCAAATTGGAATGCCAAAAGGGATGAAAAATTAGACACAAAAAAGGATGCAAAATTGGACATAAAAAATGGTGAAAATTTGGACATAAACATAGAAAAATGGTGCGAAAATGGGCATAAAAATGGCTCAAATTTGGATGCAACATTGGATGCAAAATGAGGTGCAACAAATGATTCAAAACTAGGTGCAAAAACAAATGCAAATGTAGACGAAAAAATGGCTCAAAATTGAACGCAACATTAGACACAAAATGGGATTCAAAGGTGGACACAACACATGGTCCAACATAGGGTGAAAAATTAGATGCTCAAAAGGATGCAAAATTGGATGCAATAAATGTTGTTAAAAATGATGTTAAATTGGATGCAACAAATGATGCAAAATTAGGTGCAAAATAGGATGCGAAAAAGGGAGACAAATGAAATGAAAAAGTGGATGAAAATTTTGGCACTAAATCAGATTCAACATGTGGTGCAAAATTAGATGCAAAAAATGGTGTAAAAAAGGGCAGAAAAATTGATGCAAAAATAGATGTAAGAATATGTACCAAGTTAGAAGCAAAAAATGGCATAAGAATAGATGCAAAAACTGGCACAAACTCGATGCAAAAAAAGGCACTGAATTAGATGTAAAAGATGGTGTAAAACTCGATGCAAATTACGACACAAAAATAGAAGCAAAGAATGGCACAAAACAAGAAGAAAAAAATGATGCAAAAGATGGCACAAAACTAGAAGGAAAACCTGTTGTAAAACCAAATGCAAATCATGGTGCAAAATATGATGCAAAATTTGGTGTAAAAAAGATGCAAAATTTGGCGCAAAAAATGACGCTTTAAAAATTGTACAATAGAGCTAGATTTAGCGCCATGATGATCATCCCAATGGACAAAAAAATACACTAAAATCTGGTGCTAAATCTGGCGTAAATTGCCTATTTTTTTGTAGTGGAGGTAATTTGGGAGTCTACAAAAACCCTAACTTCCTTAGATCATATATCCGAAAATATAGTGAGCCAAGATCAAAAAATTGGACCCAAGGTTCAGACCGATTTCATATCAAATGGGTTTTTTCTTTAACTTTTGAAACTTCATAGCGAAAAGGTTATAGCGAAAATTGCACAATGTCCTATTTTAGATGAAATTATGGAGCTTGCAAAAACCCTAACTTCTGAAGATCATATATCCGAAAACATAGTGAGATAAGATCTGTAATCCAGACACACAATTTATCTTCTAAAATTATGAAATTATGAAATTATGAAATTCTTCTCAACCTAGTATTTTTTGTAGATTCTAAAATATAGTAGAAAATATGTTATAGCAAAAATTCCACGCTGACCTATTTTGGAGCAGTGAAACCTTGGAATCCAAAGCTCTGATACCAAATGTTATGAAACAAGCTCACAAAAATATACAAAACGTAGATGAACGCCTTATAAATAAGCCTCTTAATGGGGGCAACATCCTTTACATTACACAAATGAACAATTCCTAGATTGTACAAATGACAAGACCTCCTTTCTATATATAGGAGTCTAAGGGGTTATAATACAATCAGAGCCGACATAGCAATAATAATGGAAAGGCACAATAATAACATTAGTGAGCTTCCATGCGGCACAATAATAACAATATGGGGACTACATGGGCACAACAATATAATAAGGGGGTTGTACTCATAACGATAAGGGGTTATACTAGTAGTATAGGGACCTAACAATGGTTTATTAGATTGGACTTCATATATTTTTTTCTTTCCATTTTTTATAATCATCATTGCTTAGCATAAGTACCCCTTCAATGTCCATTGTTTCTGACTTGCCTTTTTATTTTTCTTCTAGGGCCATCATTTTCCAATCCTTTTTCTCTTTAGAATGCTTAATTTCACTTTTACACATGATTTCAAGTTTAGTAGATTCACTATCATCATTATTACATAGACAAGGAAATGGACCACAATTAGAGAAAAAGATCATACCTAGTAGTCCTTTGTTACAATCTTATTCATTGTTGATCAATAGAAGGAAATGTGTTGCCAAAACTCAATATTTTCTAACATCTATAATTATTATTGCATCTGATATATCACTATCACTACCATAGTTTTTTTACTTCTTCGTTTGAGCTATTTTCTTCTTTCCCATCATCCTTGATCTACTCCAATAGTTAAGGTTGAACTGAAGTGACCTGTTCTAATACTAATTGTCTGGAAAAATGCTTAGAGGTGGAGGTGAATTAGTGATTTAAAGACTAACTTAAAATTTCAATTTTTTTATTCATATTTATGTACTCTATTGTCACTAAGTAAATCAACTTATGAATGTGACTATGATGAAGGAAAACAACATATATTGAGTTAACTATATTTTCATGAATTTCATAATTTGTTTTAATTTAACTAGTGTATAATTACTTAATTATCATTTAATTAAAGATAAACCATGGGTGGTAAGAACATAATAAACCATCACACATAATAGATCACAACAAGACATGAGGACACTAGGGTCTTTTGGTGGAAACCCAATGTGGGAGAAACCCGCCATTGCCATCATCTTTGTATTCATATTTTATTATAAGGAAAAACATATTACAACATTTGACTGGTGCTGACTCATACCAGTACACAAGTACCCACTTTCATAAGGCTATGACCTTCTCTTGTTCTCCAACATCCACTAGAATGGAGCTCCAAAGCCCTGATCTTGTTTACCAGCTCCTACCATAAGAGAGCTTCAACCCCCTGATCTGTTTGCCAGGCTAAGCCTAGAAAGAAGATTCAACTTCCTCAATCAAGGCTCCAACCCTCAACACCTATGTGGACCTCCTTTCATAGGATTTCATACTGGATCCACGTGACCCAAAAAATCAAACCTATAGGCAACTTTTCATTATGTTTTCTGAATAAATCCACTACAATCATTTACGCCCAATACCAAATAATAATTCTAAATCCAATCATTGTATCAATTAACTCAATCACTAAACCAACTGAATCATCTAATCATCACTGAAACGTAATAAATCAATACAACTAGATCAAATTAAATCAAGATAAATCATATCAATGCATAGCTACTCATTAATAATCTAGACATTATTACCCATTACAAAATCCAACTATTGCAACCCTGATAAACCATATCTCAAAACATATATGCTACTATTCTGAGTCCTACCTACATATGTAATTGCTTCCCCTTAAGAAAACCTTCATACATATCTCAAAACACTTAACAACTAAGTCTAAATCATTGTCACAATGAATCAATCACTAGGTCACATAGTAACCCATCACAGATCATTAAACTAGATACATATCATCACACAGTAGCACCATCTCTAGTTAACATATCATTCCATAAACAATTCAAACCAACTAGAGTTGTTAAATACAGATTATCATAAGAGAGGAATCATTGGAAGATAGTAGCAACCATAACAGAATTGATCAGCTATAAAAAATATCTCATACTATAAAACCCTAGTAGATGTACGCAACTCTTATAAATACTTCCATGTACCTACACGCTTCTCATTCCCCACACCTACATATAGATATGTACATACTATAGAATATATACATGACTACCCAAACGAATATTCGCTTATGTACACAACTTCTCAATGTTAAACCCATGAACAAATATGTAATCACTGAGACATACCTTTGTTGCAACACAACATCTATCAAACACAAATATTGACATGCAAACTGTTATAGACACATACCATATATCATCATTACAGATATATAAAACCATAAAAACATTATTCAATATGTGGTTATTTCAAATCTATTAGATCGGATCCATCTCCATGATCCCTAGTACACTCCTATTTCAGATCAAGTTATTCATAAATACTTCGTTACATGAACATCTTAACACTTGATCTCCATCTCCTTAAATATTATAATCCTTACCCAATACCTTAGGCCAATCCTTATGTCTTCTTTGTCATGTTGATTACTGTGAGCCAATACCATGTTAAGCACCCCTGGTATTCGTAATACAACGGTGTGAAAAATGTAAGCGACTTCTCTTGATCATACATGTGTATGTAAGTATCTTCTCTTCACAAGCACTACATATACTTTCCTAAACATTAACTTTATCATCTTTCTATCTCTAAATTAATATTCCTTTGTTCATTCTCTCTGACACATATGTATCATCTTGTATAATCATCCTGTTATCATCATTCTTACATATTTATCAAGTAGGTTTCCATTAAGGACAACACGTTAGTCATAATGCCAACACAAGTACCCATGGCCATGAACTAGAAGAAGTAGTCATAGAAAAGGAAGGGGAAAAATGCGAAGAACCCCTATTTTTTTGGTTAAGGATGTAAACGGAAATGCTAAAAACAGATAAATTTTGTTTGAATTGTGAACATAATCATGATTTTACTTCTCGTTTCCCATTTCTTTGTGCATACAATGATGATGATGCTCTTTAGATTTATGGGGTAGAGGATGATAATTAGTCATTTGAAATCAATATTTCAATTCCAAAGGGAGGTAATTATTTTATGGATAAATCAAGTTCAAAAAATTATGAAGATTAATAGAAAAGAGAAATAGTGGTAATTGGAGAGGATATTAAAATTCTCGGTCTTGAAAACAAATATCAACAAAAATTACTGTCATTTCTTTATGAGAAGGAATTCGCCTTTGAAGAAGAAATAATTAGCGTAAAAAATTAGGTGGAAAAAGGGGAGAATGTTAAACAAGGAATGACAAATTAGTATAGAGAAAGGGAATATCAATATGAAATACAGGGGACAGACGTGGTCTCATTAAGAAGTGATGTATAGAATAAAACAACTGAGTTAAAATTGGAAAAGAGGAGCCAGATATCTACTTCAGTCAATTAGACCTCAAACCTAGTTTAGAACAAGAACTAAAAAATACAATAGAAAAATATAGTAGTGAGAGGAGTAAGAAATAAAGGTAGCAATCAAATAATGAACCAAAAGGTTTTTCCAAGAAAATTATTTCCATCAAGAAAATAATTTTCAACCTTTGGATATGTCAGATGCTTTAGGTATCAAAAATATGGACATATTGTAGGAGACTGCAGAAGCATGCAACAAAATATGTAGTTGAATAGAAAGTCCTATCAAACAATCATTCAAGTAGGACTATTATTAGCATGAAGATCACCAAAAATAAACTATAATTGTCCTTTTCATGAATACTGCTACTCATCCAATGATTTTGGCCATAAGACTATTGATTTTGGGTCTTATACGAGGAATGCAAGAAGACAAATCAGGAGGAGACATGACTTTGTTCCACCATTGTTCAGTCACATAAGGTGTTAAGTGTGTGAAAATCTTGTCCATATGCCCAAATATTTTAAGCTACCCATACTTCTTAGGTAATCTATTAAAAAATGGAGTTTTAACAAATTGAAGCAATCAAGAAGCCAAAAAGAGACGAAAATGTCAGAAACTAGTCCATCAATGCATGGAAAAAGAAAGAGAAGTAAGAGATTGCAACAATAAATTGAGGCTTGCATGGCTTGAAGTGGAGAATATGGAAGCATCTTGAGCTTGCATGAAAAAAAATTAAAAATGTAGCCATATTAGAAGTGGTCCATATGGAATATTTGCATGACAGGAAGAAGGTGTAAGGGTTGAGGGGGAGTTGCATCAGGTTTGTAGGTTTTCCTATTTATTTCTAGTTATATAATGTAAATATTTATGCTACTAATAGTGAATTTTCTAAGAGAATTTTGCTCAAGGTTTGGGCATGAAGTCTTCATAGAGAGAGTTCCCAAGGATTCAAGAGATGTCACATGTTCATGGAGAGTATTTTTTCTTCCGGTGGACCAATGGATTGTTTGCATTATGTTTGATGTGGAAGGGCTCATTATATTTGTCATGCAATTTTTGGCATTGCCTTATTTCGAGGCTCATCAATACTCAATGTTTGTGAATGTTCATAATGAAGTTTCACTCGGTCATATGCATTGGAATTGGAATATCTAGGGTTTTCATGGAGAATGTGTTGTCTCTTAGTCTTGTATGGGATTATATGTGGTTGCTTAATGATATGTTTTAATTTATTCTAGAGCTCTCATTATGGCCTACCTAACTTCCATTGTTGTATGCTTAAGAGAGATTGAGTCACATGTGTTGTTAGTAAGGGTAAATGTTTTTATGCTTATATTGTTGCTACGAAAAATAGAATGATGGTGATGCATGGAGCTCATATTCGCGGTATTAGATATTTTTAATGTTTCATTATTAAATATGCGTGACATGTTTCCAAGGGATTATGAGTTGATGGCGATGGATGTATGTTATGTTGTTGCTACTATTGTATATATTATGGTTTTCAGTTTTTTCTCATTTGATACATTATTTTCTTAGCAGCTCTCCATTGTTGTTGATGATTGAGATCTACTTAGGGTTTCTATGGTGATGTTGTTGTAGGAAATTTTGCATTAAGAGTATCTTGATGTATTGACTCATCTACAACTATAGATGTTCTTATTGCTTCATAATTTGTTCTCTATAGCTAGAGATTGAGCTGTAGTAGTATGGATCCATGTTATTGATCTCAATTGATATATAGTGTATGTATGGATTTTTGAAGTGATATGTAATGCTATTACTAGTTTACACTATCATGCAAAGATTTATGCTCCGTATGGTGGTTCTTTTACTTCCCTGTTTTTTCTACATTAGACTGATATCTAGTGTTGATTGGTGTGTTATTTTGTTGATCATTATTGGTGTTCCTATGAGGGTTTTCATGTGGAAATGATACTTCATTATATCACATTTATATGTTTCTACTATGCCACGAAGCATTGCCATGTATTTGTTGATGAAATTTGGTAAACTGATGTTGTTGAGATCTTAGACTATTGCTAAGTATTTGAGAGCTTGATGTGTTTTATCATGTGTTATGTATTGTGAATATATTGCTGCTATGTATAGCACATATTGTTTCTCATAGTTTCCATCTACTTGCATTATATTGCTCTATTAAGCATGCATTGAAGAGAACATACTTGTTTGCAATTGAGTAGTACTTATGATAACCATGCATGGAGTTGTCGATGATATTGTCCTAGTGTTATATCAATTGTGCATAGTGGTGAGACACAATGTTTGGCATGTACTATAGTGGATCATTTCTTTTCATCCATATATGCATCGTAAAGTGCAAGATAAATCCATGTAACTTTCTTATTTTTATCATTGGGTCATGTTGACTTGTAGTTATGAGTCAAGCATGCTTTCTGAGAGAGATGTCAAAGTTGTTTCGACCATGTATGGGTTGTTGGGAATCATTGTTACATCCATGTATTATCATTAAACCATGTATCATGTTGCATAACATTTTGTCATGATGTTTGCTAGAGTCTTTGATCTGGTTGATGTACCAACTTTCATGAGGTAAGGAGGCATAGTCAATCACGAATGTTGATGAACATCAATTGGGATGAGACATTTGTAAGAAAATGTTGGAATTTTTTGGTTGGATGACGAATACTTTTCATTCACATAGGGGGAGAATGTTCAACATCTCAACATGAGAATGTTAATGTTGGAATTAAACTTTTCCACTAATGTCAAAGGGGAAGAGAGTATGGAAATCAACTTTAAAGGGAAGATCAGGTTTAGATTGACATTAATTCCAAGTAATTTTGGAAATCATTTCAACGTGCACTTAGAATTGTTTTCCTTTTTATCGTGTCTTCTATTTTTTGTATTATGTTTCATCTATGATATTCTATTGTTAAATAATGTCTAAGTCTACATGTTAATGCCCTGAATATAAGTTGTAACTTGGTGAAGAAGCTTGAAAACAACATGTGTTAAGCATCTTCTATAGGACACAATTATGAAAAAATTGAAGATAGCAATATCACTGTTGGGATTCCCATTCTATCCAAGAAAATATTTTCACTAGGAGAAATTTTTGTCCCATTGAAGATAATTGTAGGTGGAATTTTCGAGTTTTGGACACACTCAACTAATTCCATGGGTACTTTATATTGTATTTTCACATGATATTTTCTCAGAAAGGTCATCAAACATTACTCTTCATATAGAAAGCGATTAAGGTTGAAAATATCCCTCATTCAATGAAGATCAAGGGGAACCAATTTAAGGAGGTGATATGTTAAAAATAACATACTAGTTCAAGATTGTATGCACTAATTTTTTAACCTCTATACTCTTTTGTAATTATTATTTTAGTCACTTTGGGACAAATTTTTGTGCACTTTGTGAGCAAAATTATGCAGAAAATCTATAGTAGTTTTCAGAAGTTTAAAAAGGTTGCAAAAGTGTGTTTTGACCAACATTTTATGAAAAGAGAGAGGATATGGAGTAAGGAATACTTTAACGTCATTTAGTGTGTTATTGTTGCTATTGCATCCACTAGAATATTGTTTTGTTTGTAGGGTTTTTTCTTGCAAAGATTTATTATATTGCACAGAGGACTGACATGTTGTTGAGTTGTAAATTTCTCCTTGGAGCTCAGTCTAAAAATGAATGAAAGTGTGGCTCTAATATTTTGAGGTGGTTGGGGCCTTAATTCAGTAGTGGCTAATCAATAAAGTGGTAGTTTCTCCTTGCCGGTGGTGATCAACAAAATAATGTTCAGGGGGTGGTAGGTCCACCTAGTAGTGGTTGGATAGTTTAGTGGTGGGTATGTATTCCACCATGTTGTATCTTGCAATGTCATGTAAGTAGAGACTTCCTAGTTGATGGTGGGCAACAATATTGTTCAAAGGTGTAGTTGTTCCTTGCAGGGGAAAGCTAGTTGAAAATGTAAAGATTTGGTTTATTAGTGACAAGAAAATAAGAAGAAAAACAACAACAATGGGTGGTTTTTATCCCTTTGGGGTTTCCACCCTAAACCATTGGTGTCTCATTTTTTGATTAATTTTATAAAAAAAATTAGTGTTTTGATGGCCTCAGGTGCTACAAATCATAAATTTTTAAGCAAATGATTATTTAGAAAAAAATTGTAAAAGAGACATCACTATTGATTCACAATCACTATCAATAATGATTTGCATTTCCAACGAGTGGTGTTCAAGCAATCTATCTCAAGTGGAGGTTAAATGCTTGAGGGTCGATCAAGTAAATATGGCCAACAACAAGAAGCAATATTAGAAAAGGAAAGGAATGAAAATGGACAAGAAAAAATTAGATCTAGAATAATTCATCCTTTTGTTGGTCAAGGATTTATATGACAATCATGAAAATGGACCAAGCGTTGCATCTTGTTTTAACTGTGGATGTAATGGTCATTTTACTTATAGTTTCTAATATCTAGGTACATAAAGTGATGATGATGCTCTAGAGATTGATAGGGCTTCTCATTGATTACCTTCTATAATTAAGAGGCATGGAAGACTACATGAAGATATGAAGACGGAGGGAACTTGAATTTGTAATCCCCACATCCAATCCTCTACAACACCTTATAAGGGCCATAATAGCTTAATGTCGATTTACTAAATTTATTTTTTTCTTGAGGGACATCGATTTATATGGTTGTAGTCTCACAAATAAAAAGTTCCCGATATTAAATTCTCTTCAATTGCAATGTTAGTTTTCTTGCTTTTTCATCCCCTTTCCTTCATAAACAAATCTTCCTTCAATAATTTGACAAGCTCTTATTGGTTCCATATGTGGTCATATCTATATTGAGCCTTTATAGTCCCTTTCAACAATGAGCTAATGTATGGGGAACCATATGCATAACTTTCCACAAGTGGTGACAGTTTTTGTGAAGTATGGAAGTATATTTTGTTTCACCATTCTAGCAAGGGAAACACGTGGACCATTCTACCTATTTATCATATGCAAATTAACATATATATAATTTTGAATATTTATTCATAATCTTAGTTTTCCCATCATATTATTCATGTTAAGATGACGTATGAGACAATTGAATGCACAAAAAGGAAAATAATTATGCCTAAAATGCTAATATCAATTTGATTTCTATCATTTAGAACAATCTTTGGTATTTCGTGTAGAATTTGAACTATTTACATGAATGTTTCTTCATCTCTACCTAATTTAAAAGGATGATAAATAGGAAAACATTATTATATTTTTTTCAATATCTTGCTAGCATAATGACACTCTTTCATTCAAATTTGCGTAAAATTCTAAAAAATCCATTTATAATTCTTGCTAACCCTAATTTTTCCTAGCTAGTGGTTTTAGGAGCTTTAAGATCTTGATATTATCTCCCTTATTTTATTGGCATAAACTACATTAAACCAAAAAATCTCTTTCACATAAACCTCAATATCACCTTAGAAAAAATAGTTCTTGATCATATGGTAAGTCCTCAAGAACCATTAATGTACTCCCAGGAGAAGTGTGCAATTACAAAAGAAATTTATGTTTGAGTTTAGAATTCTTACATAAGTATAGTTGACCTTGATACCACAATAAATCATTCTTCCACATAAATGTTTCTACTACATCTATGTCTTCACATATTTATTGAATGATCTTGCATACCTTCTCATCCTACTTCCATTATATCCTTGATTCTTCCAACCAAATAAATTTTGGGATCAAAATAACATAATGTAAACCCTTTTAAGTAGTTGTTCTAATTTTATTATAAGTGTACCCTTTGTCTCCTATATATACTAAACAGAGTAAGTGTTAGGATCATAAAATAGTGTCGTGTATGTTCTATTCATTCTAAAAAGAAGTTTCCCAATTGAAGTGGACTATAAATATTGTCATTTATCGTTTTCAAGGCACAAGGTTCATAACATTTGGATCAAATGTTATGAACCTCATGGCTTCAAATGATAACAATCCAATACTTATAATCCATTTAAAGGTAAAATCCCTTGCTTACAATAAATACAATGTAGAAGACGCCATTTGATGATCATAACTAGGTTCCATTACTATACATGTAGAAGAAATGAAGTACAATAATAATGAAATGTCACAAAAAAAAAAGTGTTATTCCACATAAAAATACAACAATAGAAATACAATAACTCAATATCTAGAGATAATATGGAATTTAAATCAAATGTTATGAGCCTCCCGACTTGAAATGATAATAAACTAATAATTGTAATCCACTTCACAAGAAAATCTTCAATTTACAATAAATGCAATGTAGAAGACACCGTGTAATGATCATAGCTAGATGCCCTTACTATGCATGTGGAAGAAATGAGGTACGTATAAAATGAGTGAATGGTTATGATCAAAGATTGTCTTACTTTTACAAACATGATACATTTAAAATGCAGAGATATCTTAATAATATAAATAAAAAATAAAACAGATACGGAAAGTAATAACTTATATACATAGAAAGTAATAAAGGGAATTAAAATCTTATATGGTCAAGCTAGTTGTTAATTTTAAAGATGGTTGAAGATAGGGAATCATGTCCTTTGGTACTTTTATGTCCAGAATATCGTTCTACGAAACGAAAAACAGAGTGAACTAATAAAATCTTCCTCACTTTCTTTAGTTGTAATTTCCTTTTCAGTTGATACACTATTTCCAGAAGATCGTTCTACGGAACTAAAAACATACCCAACCAATGAAACCTTACTCGGTTATTTACTTACAAATCTTTGGGGCCGGTTTACTTGGTTTTGTACATATAACAAAAACTTATGGAAAATATTGCTCATACGTTTGCAAACGGAATGGAACGGTGGCACATTTCGAAGACTCCATTGGCACTGCAATTTACAATGCATCCATGGATACTGAATTTTAGTCGAATTAGCTATTGGAATAAATAACTTGTATTTATCAATGAGTTTTGTCATATTTTTGCATATTTGTAAATATTTTATATTTGCGCATCATACGCTGAAAACAAATACTCAAGGAAATTAATGATATATGTATAAATAATTTTTTCTCGCATTAGAATTTACATCCTTTTCCTTATATCTATATATGTATATAGAATATTTGTTTAAAGTTTTAAGAGTGCGTTTGGTGTCAACAGTTTTGTATAAGTGTTTAAAATGTGTACATTTGCTTATAAAATCTAATCTATCATGTTAAAAGTAAGCCCGTCAAACGTGTACAGTAAAATTAAAAATATCAATTACCATTTTAATTTGTAAAAATGCATTTATTAGTAAAGGAAGGATGTTCTTTGTTTTATACATTAAATGAAAACAAAGCTATAATATCTCATCTTGACATCGTTTACAAGAAAATATTTAGCACTAAAACGTGTAGAGTAAAAGTAAAAATATCAACTACCATTTTAATTTGTAAAAATGCATTCATTAATAAAGGCTGTTCTTTGTTTTATACATTAAATGAAAACAAATATATAACATCTCATCTGGACACCTTTTACCAGAAAATATTTACTACTAAAACTTTTTTTAATGGCAACAAAATTCGTTTTCTTTATTAAACATAATCAAGATCATTAAACCCGTTCCTTTTTTGAAAAAACTCTTTGATACAACTTGAAATACCAATTAAGAGTAAAAGTCTGGATATTTATGGAATGTGTCATCCTCTTACCCTCGTACATAGTGTTTGATAAATTGAAGGCTCATTTTCATGCTTAAGTCCCTTCCTTATATTTTTCCAATGGTTTAGGACATAATGTCTTTAAATACCTCCTAAAACCAACATATATCCATCATATTTGATTTAGAGGCAAACTATACCATATATAGGTCTTATGTGGTGTTCCAATGTACCTCTCTCAATTCTTGAGCATAAGAAGCTTTCATAAATGAAAATGGTCCTTGTTATGCATCAACAACAACTGTAAAGAGGTAAAGATCCATTAGTGTCCTTGTACACATCATAATGTTTGCTAGTAAACCACTCATAATGAAACAATAACTATGACAGAGAATGCGCTGCAAATTATAGGTGTTTTACATTGCGATTGAGGGAAGGAGGCATATTTTAGGAAACTAGGCCTTTGTAACCCTCTTATGAGCATCAAAAACGAGTTATTTACGTAGAACCAAATGGCACCATTTCCACTACAAATTTTCAGAAGATCGAACTTGAATATTCAGAGGAGGGGGAGTGTCTCTTCCATTGACAGATGTGGGTGAAGGGTTCTATGCTGCAGTTCATTGTCAATAGTAGGAGCCAAAATAATCTCGTTTCAGTAGATGTTCTGAGGTGGTTGGCCATACCAACAACACGACACACACACACTGTCGATTGGCTTCACCAAGGATGAGATCTTCACGCCAACTAGCATTGTTTCCTTCCCTACAACATCAAGCCCTTTACAAATGAGGTATTGTTTGATGTTGCTCCTTTACATCTTTGCCATGTTTTATTAGGCCAACCATACTTCTTGAAGTTTCATGTTGTGTATCATTCCAAGAATCACATTCTTATTATTACTTTGGGAAATAATTTATATGAGATACTGGAGGTAGCCTCACCTACCACCATCTGCTTGATCTTTGCGAAGAAATGTTGTAAGATCATCTCCTAGACTGGAAAATTTGTTTTCTCTCTAATTCACTCTAAAAGAAAGGGGAATATAGTGGCTACATCCATCTTCCCTAGGAAGGATTCCCCCACACAGTAAAAACAAGTGGATAAAGTCGTGGAAGAATAAAGGGACATATTCTACTTACCTGCAAGGGTACCTTTTCATGAGTAAGTCAAGCATTTGATCAATTTGACTCTCAGATGACCTCTACCTAATAGGATGATATACCATTGCATGTTCTCAAAAATAAAGAGATCAAGTGGGAACCCAATTGTACTTGTACAAAAGAAATATTAAACATGGAGACTCTGCTTTGGTTATCAGGAACTATACAAATTCATTATCACCAATATGTACCCAATCCCATAGATGAATGAAATTCCTAAGTAGCTCATGGGAGCCGAGTATTTTAGCAAGATTGATTTGAATTCTAGCTATCACGAGGCTCTTATAGAATCCACAAATGTATGGAAGACCACGTTCAAATACTAGGAGGGCCTTTTTGAATGGTTGTTGATGTCCTTCGCATTGACAAATGCCCCTACAACTTTTAGGAGGTTGATGGATGGCATCTTGTAACCCTTCACCAAATCATTCGTGGTTGTATATCTAGATGACATACTCATATTCGACAAGAGTTGGGAAGAGAACCTACAACACATTAGACATGTCCTTCAAACTTTGCAGTAGAACAAACTATATGCCATCTTGGACAAATGCACATTTGGGATGAGAGATGTCAAATATCTAGGCTACATCATTGACAAGAAGGGCATGCATGTGGATATGGCTAAGATATAAGTCATTCAGGACTGACCAACCCTGACCACTGTAACTAAGCTTCGTAGCCTTTTGGGCCTTGGAAACTTTTATCGAAGGTTTGTGTTGGGATTCTCTCATATCACTTGGCCTCTGATTTAGGTTAGCAATGGAGGAGCGAAAAGAAACATCTTCTCATCTAAATCCCAACAAAATGACTTCATTGAGTTGAAGCCCCAGCTCTACTCTTCACCCATACTCACATTACCAGACCTCCAACAACCATTTGAAATTGAGACAAATGCCTCTAACTATACTATTGGTGTAGTTCCCATCAAACAGGGGCATCTGGTGAGCTATGATGGTGAGACACTTTCTCATACAATTTCAAAATACCTAATTTATGACAAAGAGATGAATCCCATCATTTAGGCATGCTCACAAATAAAACATTACATTCTAGGGAAGGAGACAGTTATCCACACAAAGCGTTAATCATGTAAGTTTATCGAGACAAAAGGGAAGTTGCAGATTGATTGACATCAGATGTGGTCTACATATCTGCAACAATTCCACTTTGACCTTAAATACAATAAGGGCACCACCAGTCATGTTTGCTATTGCCTCAGTCAACCACGAATTGTAGGACTAACTATTGTTCTCAACTCTTGTGGCCACGAAACCTCCAAATGTCCACAATTGTACAAAAATGATCTAGATTTCACCACCACATACCAGATGTTAGTGGATGGGAAGCAAGTTCTAGATTTACACCTCTAGGATGCACTATTATGCTATTTGCGGCACCTTTGTGTTCTTTCAAGAGGGAATGCCAAACTAATTTGGGAGGCACAGTATAGTTAGGTTGCAGGACACTATTGTGTCAGGAAAATTGTGGTCATACTACATAAGTATTTTCATTTTATAAAAATATGATAGGATGTTGAAAAATATATTAGATCCTCCATTTTTTGTGTCTTCACATAGTCAACAATAAAGAAGAAAGGATTTTACACTCCTCTTCTTTCTCTAATCGATTTCCAAGAACCCATATCCATGGATTATTTGTCATCATTGATATATTTTCTAAGATGGATATATTGGTGGCTTGGAAGAAGAGTACCATAGTAAAGGAAACTACCAAATTCTTCTTTGATGAATATGGCTACATTTTTTGATCCCACAGACCATTATATCATATTGGGATCGAAAGTTCCTTAGCACATTCTAGTTGAGCCTTTGAACATTATTGGACACTAATCTCACAAAGTCTACTGCATTCCATTTCCAGACAGATGTCGAAACAAGGGTAGTGAAGAGGATGATAGTGCACATACTACAGATGTACAACTCCAAGAATCCAGAAACCTAGGATGATAGCCTTGCTTATGTGCAACAAAATTATAAAAGAGCTCTTCATAGCTCGACTGGTCGCGGTCGTTTTCTAGTGGTTTTGGGTTTTCAACCATTGCGTCTAACTAATGTTGTGATGCCTCATGAAATAACATTGACATAAACCACACATATAGATTCTGAGGATGATAAAGAAACCTGATCGATTGAACGCATCAAACATATTCGCCAACAACTACACAGAATCTTCAATAAGTCCAATGCCATGTACAGGCAGTGACATGATCAACATTAGGTGGCATACAATTTTCAGGTGTATGACAAAGTTTGGTTGAATCTGGTGAAAGAACGCCTTACCAAAGCCCATCAAAATATCACACCACTCAGATGTGGGTCTTACATTATCACCAAGGATGTGCGAGACAATTCTTTCAAGCTCAACATTCCCCCATTCCTTGCCCTACACCTAGTGTTCAATGTGGACCACCTTTGGCTATACATTTTATCATTTCTATACCATTTCATCGTTACGATATTTTTTCATGGATTTTCCACCAACCCAACCAAAATAAGAGTATAGTAATGAAGGAATATTACAACTAATATGCAACTCAAGTAACCATCCATCATTGATAACCTATGACATCAAGATAGCTATATGAACTCATCATTAGGAAAAAGATTGTGCAAAAAAGTTTTGTTAGTAACCCATCTCCTTGATCACATATTATCAAGATCAATAGGCTTTGCATACAATTAGCCACAATCCTCAAGTGACATACCATATTTAACATAATATATACATGTATCATCACCCTGTAATATATGTGTGAAAAATAACAACACTATAGTCATCACCAATAACTACACCGTATCAAACTAATGCATCATTGAAGATATAATGACAGAAGCTCATAAGTAGTGAGTGAAACTCATCATCATCAACCAATGCCAATAATGACCATTGCATGGATATCCTCTTCATGTACAATTAACTCCATTGACTGAAACTTTAGCCAGGATTTTATCATCACTAATGATAGAAAAACAATATCATATGTGTCTTCATGAACAACAACTACACATCATTAATTATAGATCTACTTATCATGAGCATCATCATGCAACAAGGAATTCTCAAGAATGCATAATGCCAACAATGCATAATTAGAATCATAGAAAATGCTCCCTCTGGACTTGTGCAAAATATTCACTATTAGGTTTGATCATATCCATATTCATTAATTAATAAATCCATGAAAATAAATAAAGTAACAATGCAACATTGCAACAACTCGTAAGCCATCATAAGACAATACTTCTTCTAAGCAGTATCTAAGCAGCAACAGAGCGTATCCAACCAACGGAAAAACTAGAAAGCCAAATAATAAAAAACTAAAGCATATCAGAACCTCTGCCTGAGTATTCTCCATTGTTTCTTAATCTCGGAGATACTTATATGACAGAATAGATCAAAACTTCCATATATACACGATTGTCCTTTATGAGATCCATGTACAGAAAGTAAAATACTAAATTTTCATAGCCACAACTCCCCTTGATCCTGTGATGAATGTTCTTGTTTCACTATTACTACATTAGATATATTGTCAGTAATATAAGCAACATGAATATTAAAATATCATAGGAATCATCATCAAGTTATACACATGTATCGCCCCCTCTAATATCATACATCAATGGTTATGAGGCCTAATAATCATCACCCACTCTTTCTCAGGTCATGTACCTCACATCCTTTCTGCAGTCACTATGAGAAGTGTTCCTTTAAGAACAATATATTATAGTAGAGATCATCTTCTTTTACTATGAGTTGGAATCCTCGTCATTTCTTCGAGAATTTATTTCTTTAAACACATATAACTTCTCTGGATTCATGTATCCCCTTTCTATGATCTTTCGAGTTTCTTCATCTATAACCTTACATTTGGTTGATGTAAACACAATTACATTTCATTTATCCACCATTTGACCTACACTTAGAATATTTTTCTTTAGCCCTTGAACTAATAAAGTATCAACTTCTCCTCTATGTTTATTAATTTTGGCCCTACCTTTTCTTAGACATTTTTCTAGAGAACTATTTCCAAGAATAACCTTATCAGCTTGGTTTTTCTTGAGAGACTCCATCTTACTCTAATCTCTAGTCATCTGATGAAAGAACCTGGTGTCTATGTACCATTAATATTCATCGTCAAATGAGAAAAGAGAAGGACCACTTCTTATATGTTCTTATTCTTTCCGCTTATTATCAGAAATGTTGGTGGATCCATCTTTCTCATGTATTTTGACATTATTTGATTGCTTGCCATGTTTTATTTGGTGATTCAATGATTTATTCCTGAATTATTTTACTACATGTCCAAACTCATTATAGGCATAACATCTTTTATGGCTAGAAAAGGGAGCAAAGGAATATTTTTGTTTTATTGAGTACTTTAGCTTTTGCATTATTACCCTTTAGATTCCTTGCACTAACTTGTGAACTAGATTCTCCTTTAATACTTTCAAAAAAAGCCTGACCAGATTTAATGGAAGGAGACCTATGACTACTAAGAATGTTATAAAACATATTATTACTATCTTGAAATCTCAAATGTTTATCCTTTTATTCCAATTTACCTTTTAGAATGTTTACCTCAAGCTCCATTTTTTGGTATTTATTTTCCTTTTTATGATATCTATTTCTCATTCCTTCTTCAACATTTCTTCCTTCTTCTATTTTTTCCTTTAGGTTTATAGTTTCTTCCTTCATCCCATTCTCTTGCTTGTCAAATGCTTGAGGTAGTTCTTCACTTCGCTTGTTGGAATTTTCAAGATCTGTTCTTAGAGATACAATCTTTTCTTCAAGGCCTTGAAAATGTTGCTTAGATTCTATTGTAACATTTATTGAATTAATATGATCCCTGTAAACATATGCCTACAATTTATCTTAAGATTAATAATCTTTTTCAAAGAAAGATCGAGTTTTCTTATAATATTAGGAACTCCCTCTATTATAGCTTCCTCTGAATTAGTAACATACTCATCTTTAGATGCATTATTATTGTCTTTAGAATAAGTTTACCTATTGGTTCCTTTGATGAACAATCTTCCTTTGTTCTTCCTTCATTAATTTATTGTATCTTATCCCATACTTCCTGCGTATTTGCATAATTCATAACCCTATCTAATGTTGAATCAGGTATGATATTAATGACGCCACTTAATTCCTCTATTATTTTTCACTTCTTTGTCTGATGGAGGAATTTTAGTGAAGCCATTTCATACTAAATACCAAACTTCATGATTCATTAGATTAGACTTCATATTTTCTTTCTATAATTGATAATTATCATTGCTTAGTTAATTCATTGTCATCTTCACTATCATCATTATCCCATAAACAACGAAATATACCACAATTAGAACAGAAACCCATACCTGGTAGTTCTTTGTTACAATCTTCTTCATTAGTAATCAATAGAAAGTGGGGTGCTCCCACAACTCAATATTTTGTGACATTTGTAGTTATTATTGCATCTGATATCTAACTATCACTACCACAACTTTCTGACTCCTTCCTTCAAGCTATCTTATTCTTTCCCATCATTCTTGATCCACTCCAAGTGGTTAAGCTTGAACTTAAGTGACTTTCTCTATTACAATTGTTGGGAAAAATACTAAGAGGGGGGAGGTGAATAAATGTTTTAGAAACTCACTTCAACCTTTCAATTTTTTATTCATATTTCTATACACTACTTCCATTAATTAAATCAATATATGCATGCGATTATGATGAAAGAAAACAACGTATATCAAGTTAACAATCTTTTAATGCATTTCATAATATGTCCTACTTTTAAAAAGTGTATAATTACTTCATTAGCCTTAAATTAGATAATTACCATGAGCAATAAGAACAAAATAAACAATCACACATAAGAAATCACAACAACACATGAGGAAACCAAGATGTTTAGGTGGAAACCTAATGTGGGAGAAAACCATCGTTGTCATCGTCTTTGTATTCATCTTTTATTATAAAGGAAAAAATAATACACTATTTTACTAGTGCATACTCAAACTAATACGTAGGTACCCAGATGTAGAAGGCTATGACCTTCTGTTGTTGTCCAACATCGATTGGAAGGGAGCTTGAAATGACTAACTTGTTTACCAACTCCTATTGAAAGGGAGAGCCAACCCCCTAATATGATTCACCAACTAACACTCGAAGGAAGCTTCAACATTCTCACTGAAGGCTCCAACCCTCATCACCTAGGTGGACCACCTTTCATAATATTTTATACTAGATCCACTTGACCCAAAACATCAAACCTATAGGCCAATTTTCATCATATTTTCACAATGGACCCACTACATGATTTAATCCCAATACCAAATAATAATTCTTAAACCAATTACTATATAAAATAACTCAATCACCAAACCAACTAAATCATACAAGAAATCACTTAGTCTTAATCAATCAATATAGCTACATCAAACTAAACTAGGATAGATCACATCAATTCATAGCTACTCATGAATCATCCAAACATTGTTACCCATCACAGAAACCAATTGTTGCTACCCTGGTCAAACATATGCCAAAATGTATATATGCTATTGTTCTGAGTCATACCACTGTATGTACTTGCTTCTCATTAAGAGGAATTGCACACATATCTCAAAATATTGAACATCAGAGTCTAAATCACTATCACACTAAATCAATCATTGAAAAACATACTAAACCCATGATAGATCATTAAACTAGATACATATCATCACATAGTGGTATCATCGCTATTCAAAATATGATTCCATAAACAATTCAACCCAACCCAAATTGTCAAACACATATTATCATAAGAGGAATCATTGATAGATAGCAGAAACCATAACATAATTGATCAAATATAAATAGGAACTCATACTACAAAACCTAGAAGATGTACATGACTCTTATAAAGAACTTTTGCGTATGTACGCTCTTCTCATTCAACACACTTTCATACAAACATATCCATTCTACAAAATATATGTGAATACCCAAAATAATATCCTTGTATGTACATGACTTCTCAGTGTTAAACCCGCAAACATATCTTTGATCAATGAGACATACCTTTGCAAAAACAGAACATATATCAAACCCAAATTTCAAAATGCATACTATTATAGATACATATCAAAATATCACTGTCACAGATGTATTAAACCATAAAAATATTATTCAATATGTGGTCATTTCGAATATATTAGATCTGATACATCTCCATGCTCCCTAGTGCACTCTCATTTTAGATCAACTTATTCATAAATAATCCATTACATCCACACCCTAACACTTGATCTTCATCTCCTTAAATAGTATAAGCCTTATCCAAATACTTAGGGAAATCCTTTAGTAATGTCGATGGTATTATTTGACGGGATCAAATGTACGTTGTCGTGCTAATTACTATGGACCAATACCATAGTGTGGAAGTTGTAAATGACTTCTCTTCGTCACACATAGGTATGTATGTAGCTACTCTTCAGAGGTCGTGCATATACTTTCCTAAACTTTACCTTTATCATCTTTTTATCTCTGAACTGATATTCCATTTTCCATTCTCTCTATCACATATGTACCATCCTGTATAATCATCCTTCTACCATCATGTTGACATCTTTATCAAGTAGTTTCTATCAAGGAAAACACATTGATCATAATCCCAACACAAGTACCTATGGCCATGAACCAAAAGAAGTATTATTAGAAAAGGAAGGTTAGCAAATGAGATAGGAAAAAATTATATCTATAAGAACCCCTATTTTTGTTGGTTAAGGATTTAAATGAAAATGGTGAAAATAGATCAATTTTGTTCTAATTATAAATGTAATGGTCATTTTACTTCTAGATTGCCATTTCTTCGTACATACAATGACGATGATGCTCTTGAGATTTATGGGGTAGAGTATGATAATTATTCATTTGAAACCAATCTTTCAAGTCTAAAGGGAGGTAATTTTTTCATGGAGAAATTAAGTTCAAAAAATTATAAAGATGAAGAGCAAAGAAGAACAATGGTAATTGAAGATAATATTAAAATGCTAACTCTTGAAAACAAAGATCAGCATAAATTAGTGTACTTTTTTATGAGAAGGAATGCACCTTCAAAGAAGAAATACTTAGGTTAAAATATCAGGTTTAAGAAGGAGGGTAACTTGAACAAGGAATGAGGAAGAAGTATAGAGAAGAGGAAGATGAGTATGAAATAAAGGAGACAGAAGTGGCCTTATTAATAAGCGATCTAGAGAAGAAAACCACTTAGTTGAAATTGGAAAAGAGGAGCCAAATATCTACTTCATTCAATCATATCTTAGATTTCACAAGGAAGCACCAAACAAGAACTAAAAAATCTTGTAGAAAAAATAGTAGCAAGAGGAGTAAGGAACAAAGGTAGCAGTCAAAAAAGGAGCGAAAGCTCGTGCCAAGAAAATTATTTTCATCAAGAAAATCATTTTCAACCTTTGGATATGTTAGATGCTTTAGGTATCAAAATGATCTAAATTGGATCCTAGAACACTCTCTAGGTTTTCATGAATTGTTTAAAAATTATGCCAAAGGCTACAAGTCTTATAAAGATCAAGCTATCAGAGGTATCCTCAAAACAGTTGCAATTGGTGGTTAGCGCAGAGTAATGAGGACCATCGATCAAGTGCGGAGACCATCGGTCAAGTGCGTAGACCATCAGCCCATGGTAACGCGTGCTATCATGAATTAGAAAAACCAGAGGCCATTTTGAGAAACGGGGGTAGTTTCTGATATGCGATTAGCAAGTCGCTAATCACATATTGTAGGGAAAACCCCTCAAAGAAGGAAAGGTCACAAGCATCCAGACCCAAAAAATCATAAAATGCAATGGATATCATTCTGATTCCATTAGAAGTGGGGCCCCAAAAAAACTAGCAGGATATTGGAAGGGCTTCGAGCGGTAAGCGATTTCAACCAGAGTGTCGCCTGATACCACACAATTGTTGCCATGCATCTAGCAAAAGAGAGAGAAAATGTCTCACGTCAGATGCATAAATGTCATGTGACTTAGCCGCCCAATATGAACGATGACTTTCGGATCTGGGCCCCCCAGATCAACAACAAAGATGCGTTATGATGGATGACCAGATCTGATGAGGTTAACAGGTATAGTTGTATAAGATTTGAAGTCTGACATGGACGATGCATTGGCAGAAGGTCGTGCTTCAAAAGCATTCTTGGAATTAACAGAATAAACATCCATTTCCAAGGAAACTAACACTCAGTTCGTTATGAAATAGGTGGCCACCTCCTTGTGAGGCATTATACAATGATTATTACACAGAATAGAGGGATTCCAATGGACAGTGGCAGGGGAACCGAAAAGCCAGGAAGGGGAAACGAACAATCAAGAAGCAGATTGGCTTTAAAGCCACAAACTGACAGAGAGAAATCAATGAAGAGAGCAGTAGGTAGTAAGCCGAAACCAAAGAAAAGAAGCTAAGTTGACCTGCAAAAGAAAAGGTAGCATCGAGCTAGAGTTAAGACAGAGCCAGAGAGAGTCAGAGAGTTTATGTACTCCAGAGAAGGCTTGAGAGGTTAAAGAAAACTCCTTTATATATATCTGTCATGTATAGAGTCTTAGATTTGACTCATGCAATTGAGACCAATAGAGGTCAAGACTCAGTAAGGAGAGTCTGTGTACTCCAAATACTTGGGGGATCCAAGTACAGTCTTGCTGATTTATATCTATTGAGTGAGACTCAAATTGAGCTCACTATTGTAAAAAAATTTCTTTCAAAACATAATAGAGAGGCGACCACTGAAGGCTCGACCAGGAGACGTAGCCTAGGAGTATTAGGTGAACTCCTTATTAAACTTGTTGTGTTTATATGTATTGCCCGTTGTGTTTTCTTTAACTGCTTCATTGCTTGTGTATTAAACAATCTTATCGATCTGTTGCACAAAATAAAATAGGCACATCCATGCACAAGGGTCTGTAATACCTTATTGTTTTTCTTGGATCAATTCCAGATCAAGTGGTATCAGAGCTCTAGGTTGCTAAGGTTAGACAAGCTTGTGCTGGATTTTGTCGTTGAATGCTAACTAGGACAAAGCTCAAATTAGGAGAAGGAGAATTGGTTGAGGCTAACCTAGAAATTGTAAGAGTCTATCCTACGAGGAAAATGTCAGAAGAAAGTCCCTTGGAATCAGACTCCCAGTTCATGGATAGTTTCATGACCATGAGAGCCATGGTAGAGGAAATGTATGGAGAATTTAAGAAAGGTAGAGATGAAGATTCATCAAACTCCAGACAAGATAAAGGAGCATAATAATCTCTCCTCCATGACCATTCTAAAGGAAAATGGGAAGAAGAAAAGCTTCCCACACCTCCTAAGAGCCTTGAAAATAAAAAGAAAACATAATTGATTAAATTAGATGTTAAATTTGATTTGTCGATATATGATGGAGAGTTGAACACAGAGAAAATGGATAATTGGATTAGACAAATTGATGTGTATTGCAGGGTGCAGAGCATTGAGTCAGACGGAACTAAGATTCAGCTACCTAGCCTACACCTTGAAGGAACTTCTTTGGTATGGTGGAGAGGCAGGACACAAGCTGACATGAAGAAGCATGGTAAAATCCTTTATGTCTGGAGTGACTTTGTTTCTGCAATTAAAAAATAATTCTATCCATTAGCTTATATGCAACAAGCTATGATGAGTTGGCAAGCTCTTCGGCAATTGAAAGGGAAAAGTGTACAAAGTTACACCCAAGAATTTAGAAAAAGAGCTTTGATTCTCGGAATTTCTTTTGACTCACCTAAAACTTTGGTGAAGTATATAGGTGGTCTACATAGTTATTTGAGACATACCATTTTCATGTTTAATCCTACGAGCATAGATGAGGTATTTATTCAGGCTACACATGTAGAGGCTAGGGGCAAGAATGTGAAGCTAGAATTTGGGGGATCATCAAAACCCACTACAAGTAAGAACAAGGAAAAGAGAAAGCAGAAATGGAAAGAGAGGAAGACAAATGTTGTACAAAAGACAAAACCTTCATGCACTCACTGCAAGAAGGATGGGAATGATGATGAACATTGTTGGATTCTGCATCCGAAGCTGAATCCCAAGAATTACGATGGCAAAAAGAAGAAGATTGTTGCAGCTATTCAGAAGGATTTGGGGTCAGACTCAGGGGATGAAACAACAATCATAGCCACAGGTATAAAAGGTAAAAACTTTGAAGGATCTACTAGTAATTCTACACAAACTATTGATAGTGAAGAAAATGAGAGAACACGACATGAGCTTTTTCATATTAGAGTTATTTCCGAGCATCAAAATATTGATACTTTATTTGATAGTGGTTCACAAGTAAACTTAATTTCTGAAGCAATTGTAAACAAACTAGGATTACTGACCATGCCTAACAAGAAGTCATATCCATAGGTTGGTTATGTGAAAAAGCAAAGCTACAAGTTACTAGACAATGTAAACTAAGGTTTTCTTTTGGGTTAGCATTTGTAGATGAGGTTGAGTTAGATATTGTTCCCTTGGATATATGTGGAATTGTTTTGGGAAGTCCTTACTTGTATGACAGAAAATAAATTTTCTATAGAGCTGAAAATAAGTATCAACTCATTAAAGATGGAATTGAATATATTGTAAGATCTCATAAACTCAAGAATAATTACACTCTCATCAGCTCAGGGCAGATGAAAAGAATTGTAAATTCATGCAAACATTTTTTACTAATGGTTGTAGAGGAAAAGAAACCTGATAAAATCAATGTATTTGAAGGCTGTAATGCTAAACAACAAGCTGATTTAGAAAAAATTGTTTCAGAATATGATATACTATTTCAAGAACCTAAATTCCTGCAACCCAAAAAGGAAATAGCACATGATATTAATTTGTAGTAGGATGCTCCATTTCCTAACATCAGAATGTACAGGTTGTCTGCTTTAGAGAATACGGAAATCAAGAGGAGGGTACAGGAGCTACTCAAGAAAGGGTTCATAAGACCTAGCACATCACCATGTGGGTCTCCAATTGTCTTGGTGAGAAAGAAAGATGGCTCATGGAGAATGTAAATTGATTACCAAGCACTGAATAAAATAACGATAAAAAATCGTTATCCCCTTCCTCGCGTAGATGATCTATTAGATCAGTTGAAAGAACTTGTTTACTTTTCCAAGCTGGACTTGCATAGTGGCTACCACCAGGCCAGAGTTGCAGAGCAATATGCATGGAAGACTTCTTTCAAGACAAAGAAGGGATTGTATGAGTGGTTAGTTATGCCTTTTCAGCTTAACTAATGCTCCTGCTACATTCATGAGAGTAATGAATGATGTACTCAGGCCTTTTATTGATGATTTTTTCATTGTATATCTAGATGACATTCTTGTATTTAGTAAAACATGGGAAGAACATTTGAAGCATGTAAAGCAGACTCTAAATGTTTTGAAAAGAGAAAATATTTATGTTAAGCTATCAAAATGTGAATTTGGAAAATCATCTTTGAATTATTTGGGTCATATTGTAGGGGGTGGTGAATTGAAGATAGATCCCTCTAAGGTTGCAGTTTTTATAAACTGGCCTAAACCCAAATCTTCTACAGAAGTTAGAAGCTTCCTACGAGCAGCACAGTATTGGAGAAAGTTTACTGCTAACTTTTCCTTGATTGCAGCTCCCTTACATGCTCTAACAGGATTGAACAGGGTGTTTCAGTGGGGAGGCGAAGAGCAGAAAGACTTCGACACCTTAAAGAAAAGATTAGTACGGCACCAGTACTAGCACTACCTAACCTTCAAAGACCATTTGAGATAGAAACCGATGCTAGTGACTATGCCATGGGAGCAGTGTTAATGCAGCACGGTAAACCCATATGTTATCATTCTGAGACATTTAATTTTGCAGTAGTTAATTATCCCACATATGATAAAGAATTGTATGCATTAGTACAAAGTGTGAAAAGTGGAAACATTATTTAATGGGCAAAGAGACAGTTATACATACTGATCGTCAACCACTTCAATGTTTACACTCACAAAGTAAGTTGCAGCAATCAAGACACTACAGGTGGATGGGTTTTCTACAACAATTTCATCTTCTCATCATATATAAAAAGGGCATACACAATAAAGTTGCAAATATGTTGTCCAGACTAATCATAAATGCATCTACTATACTTAATCATAACTCAGTAATCCATGAAACCTACGTTGAACAATATGCTCAAGATATATACTTTAAAGATGTATACGCAACTTTAAGTCATGGAAAACAAGTAGAATAATTGGATTATCATGTTAAGGATCAAATCTTGTATAATTTTGGAAAGTGATGATTCCTCAAACTGAAAGAGTAAATATAATTCGAGAAGCACACACTTCTCTAATATCAGGTCACTTTGGTGTAAGTAAAACAGTTGCACAGCTGCAAAGATATGTAAGAGGGTGTACCATGTGTGCTAAAAGCAAGACGAACAATAGAAAACTAGGCTTGTACACTCCACTACAAGTTCCTTCTCATCCTTGGGAAAGTGTTTCCATTGACTTTGTTGGTGGACTGCCTAAATCTAGAAAAGGCCATGACTATTTGTATGTTATTATTGATAGGTTCAGCGAAATGTGTATTCTAATACCTTGTAACAAACAAATTACAATTGAACAAACAACAAAGTTTCTCTTTTAGCATGTATGGATTCATTTTGGATTACCCACTTCCATTGTATCTAATCAAGATTCCCAATTTGTTGGGAAATTTTGGTCGAGTCTGTGGGAATTGATGGACACCAGACTAAAGAAGAGCACAACCTTTTACCCACAAATAGATGGCCAAACAGAGGTGGTGAAGAGGATAGTGATCCAGTTGGTTAGAGGATATTGCAGCAAGCATCCCAAGCTTTGGGATGAAAATTTGTGTTCTGTGCAACATGCTTACAACCGGGATAAACATTCTTTTGCAGAGAGATCTCCTTTTGAGAACTATTTTGGTTTCATACCAAGGTCTCCCTTGGATTTTGTCTTTGGTAAAGACATAGTGGTTGATGGACATAGTAATGTGGACAAAGAAACCAAGTTCGTTAAACAAATCCAAGAGATTCACCAGGCAGTACAGGAATAGCTAGAAAAGAGCCAAGCCAAGTACAAGGCAAGGCGTGATAAGCATCAGACTAAGCATAGTTTCCAATTTGGTGATCATGTTTGGCTGTATATCAACAAAGATAGAATGCAAGGTGAAGGTAAGAAGCTGAAGCCGATAAGGTATGGACCTTTCAGTATACTTGAGAAAATCAGTGAGAATGATTTTCATCTTGATTTGACAGCTTACATGCACATCTATTCAGTAGTTAATGCAGAAAGCTTGAGACTATTTGAACCTTCATTGATTGAAGATCCTAAAGAGTAGAGTCAATTGCCTTCTATTGATGATATGTTGCCTGAATATCTCAATGAATTGCAGGAAGGCACAGTTCTGGACAAGAAGGTCAGAACTACGTGCAGATGGGATGTTGAGTACCTCAAGATTGGACTCAAAGGTTCAAAACCAAGCAGTGCAAGATGGATAGAAATTGGACAAGTGAGGAATCTATATCCTCACTTGATTGATGCTTAAAAACCAATTTTAGTGCTCCAAATGATTTTTCACTGGGAAGACCGTGATCCAAATTGGATCCTAGAACACTCTCTAAGTTTTCATGAACTCTTTAAAAATTATGCCAAAGGCTACAAGTCTTATAAAGATCAAGCTATTAGAGGTATCCTCTAAATAATTGCAATTGGTGATTAGCGCGGAGCAACGAGGATTATTAGTTAATCGCATAGACTGTCAGTCCATGGTAAAGTGCGCTATCATGAATTAGAAAAACCAGAGGCCATTTGAGAAATGGGTGTAGTTTTTTATATTCGATTAGTGATAAGTCGCTAATCGCATATCACAGGGCAAACCACTCAATGAAGGAAAGACCGCAAGCACCCGAACACGAAAAATCATAAAATGCAACGGATATGATTCCAATTCCATCAGAAGTGGGGTCCCAAAAAAACTAGCACGATATTGAAAGGGTAGTGAGTGGTAAGTGATTTCAACCGAGCCCTGCCTGATGCCACATGTCCAATGGAAGAGAGAGAAAACCACTCACATCAGTCGGGTAAACGTCATGTGACTTAGCTGCCTGATATGAACGATGACCATAGGATCTGGGGCCCGAAAATCAATAGCAGAGAAGCATTCCGATGGATGACTGGATTTGATGAGGTTAACAGGTAGAGTTGTATAGGATTTTAAGTCCAACATGGACGATGCGTTGGCAGAAGGTCGTGTTTCGAGGGCATTCTTGGAATTAATGGAATAAACAACCATGTCTAAGAAAACTGACACTCAGTTCATTATGGAATAGGTGGCCACCTCCCTATGAGGCCTTATACAGTGATGATTACGCAGAATAGAGGGATTCCAATGGATAGCGACAGGGGAACAGGAATGTCGGGAAGCAGAAACGAACAATCAAGAAGTAGATTGGCTTTAAAGCCAGGAATTGGTAGAGAGAAAGCAAGCAAGAGAGTACTAGATAGTAAGCCGAAAGTAGAGAAAAGAAGCCAAGATGACCTATAGAAGCAAAGGTAAGATCGAGCCATAGTTAAGACAGAGCCAGAGAGAGTCAGAGAGTTTGTGTACTCCAGGGAAGGCTTGAGAGGTTCACGCGAACTCCTTTGTATATGCTTGTCATGTATTGAGTCTCAGATAGGACTCATGCCATTGTGACCAATAGAGGTCAAGACTCAGTAAGGAGAGTCTGTGTACTCCAAAGACTTAGGGGATCCAAGTACAGTCTTGATGATTTATATTTGTTGAGTGAGACTCAAATTGAGCTGAGTATTGTAAAAACTCAACTTTGAAAACATAATAGAGAGACCACCAATGAAGGCTGGACCAGGAGACGTAGCCTAGGAGTATTGGGTGATCTCCTTATTAACTTGTTTTGTTTATATGTGTTGTTTGTTTTGTTTTCTTTAACTGCTTCATTGCATGTGTATTTACCAATCTTATCGTTCAGTTGCACAAAATAACATAGGTGCATCCATGCACATGAGTCCATAATACCCTATTGTTTGTCTTAAATCAATTTCAGATCACAAAAACATGGACATATTGTAGGAGACTACAAAAGCATGCAACAAAACATGGATTTGAATATAAATTCCTATCAAACAATCATTTAAGGAGGACTATTCTAAGCATGAATATCACCAAAAATCAAGTATAATTGTCCTTTTTATGAATACTACTACTCATCCAATGATTTTGGCCATAAGTCTATTGAATACACATCTTATATAAATAATACAAGACGACAAAAAGGGAGGAGATATGAGTCTGTCCCCCGTTGCTCAGTCACATAAGGTGTTGTGTGTGTGATAATCTTGCCCATATGATGAAATAGAGTAAGCTACCCATATTTCAAAGGTAATCTAGTCAAAAAGCGAATTTCAACAAATTAAATCAGTTAAGACACCAAAAATAGTTGAAAATGTGAGATATTAGTCCATCAATGCTTGGAGAAAGAAAGAGAAGTAAGAGATTGCAACAATAAATTGAGGCTTGCATGGCTTGAAGTGAAATTAATATTTGATCATGACTTGTGACTTATATATTTGTATTGTTTCATTATTAAAGACATGTGACATGCTGGCAAGGGATTAATATTTGATCACGATGGATCTATCTTATTTTGTTGCTGCTATTATATAGATTATCGTTTTTGGTTGTTGCTCACTTGATACATTATTTTCTAAACCACTGCCTATTTTTGTTAATGATTGATATCTACAGAGGGTTTCTATGGTGATGTTGTTGTAGGAAATTTTTCATTTAGAGTATGCTAATGTATTGACTCATCTAGTACTAGAGATTTTCTTATTTCTTCCTAATTTGTTGTCTAGAACTAGAGATTCCTCTTCATCAGTATGTGTCCATAATGTTGAGCTCAATTGATATAGAGTGTGTTTATTAATCAAGAGGATCTTTGGAGTGATATGTAATGCTACTACTAGTTCACAATATCAGGCAAAGGTTTATGCTCATTACACTGGTTGTTTTACTGCCATGTTTTTCCTACAATGGACTAGTATCTAGTGTGATTCGTGTGTTATTTTGTTGATTATTGTTGGAGTTTCTATTAGGGTTTTCATGTTGAAAACATAATTCATTATATCACATTTATATGTTTCTATTATGCCACCAAGCATTCCGATGTATTTGTTGATGAATTTTTGTAAATTGATGTTGTTGAGATCTTAGACTATTGCTAAGTCTTTGAGATTTTGATGTGTTTTATCATGTGTTATGTATTATGATTATATCACTACTATATATAGCAAATATTGTTGCTAATATTTCCCATGTATTTGCAGTATATCATTATGTTAAGCATGCATTAAAGAGAGCATATTTGTGTGCAATTGAGTAGAACTTATGATAACCATGCATGGACTTATTAATGAGATTATCCTAGTCTTATATCAATCATGCATAGAGTTGAGCCACAATGTTTGGCATGTAATGTAGTCGATAAATTTTTTTCATCCATCTATGCACCCTCAAGTGCAAGATAAATCCATGTAATTTTGTTGTTTTTATCAGTTGGTCATGTTGGTGTGTAGTTATGAGTAAAGAATGCTCTGTAAGAGTGATGTTAGAATTGTTTCAACCATGTATGGGTTGATGGACATCATTGTTACATCCTTTTATTATTACTAAATCATGTATCTTATTGCATAATGTTTTCTCATGATGTTTACTAGAGTCTTTGATCTCATTGATGTACCCTCTATTATGAGGCACATAAGCATAAGAAATCACAAATGTTATGAACATCAATTGTGATGAGATATTTCCAAGTAAATGTCGGAATTTTTTATTGGACGAAGAATATTTTTTATTTATTATTGTCTGTTGGCTTTGCTATGAATTAACCTTTTCCATTGATGTCAATGGGGAAGATAATATGGAGATCAACATCAGAGGTTAGGTTTAGGAGGGAAGATCAAGTTTAGGTTGACATCAATGCCAAGAAATGTTGGCGTTCATGTCAACAAACACTTAGAATGGTTTTCCTTGTAAAAGTGTCTTCTATTGTTTGTATTAGGTTTAATGTATGATATTCTATGGTTATAATAACATCGTAGTCTACATGTTAATGTCATGAAGTTGAGTTATAATTTTGGATAAAGAAGGATGCAAACTCCATGGGAGACATTATCCATAAAGTGAATATAACAATACAATTTTTTGGATTCCCATACTATCCAAGCAATTATCTTCTCTAGGAGCCAGTCGTGTCCCATTAAAGATAACTGTACGTGGAATTTTCAAATTTTGGGCACTCTCAACTAATTCCATGGGTATTTTCTATTGTATTTTCACATGGTATTTTCTCAGAAATATCATCAAACATTACTCTTCATATAGAAAGAGGTTAAGGTCGAAAATATCCCTCATTCAATGAAGATCAAGGGGCATCAATTTAGGGAGGTAAAATGTTAAAAATACCAGACTAGTTCAAGAGTGTATGAACAAATTCTTTAAGCTTTATACTATTTTTTAGTTATTATTTTAGTCACTTGGAAAATTATAGATGTGAGGAAAATATCTATACGAGATGTTGGTTAGATGTATTGTCAGGTTGAGAAAGTGTGTGAGAAGAGAAGAGCATGCAATCTGTGAGGAAAATTATGCAGAAAATCTAAAGTAGTTTTCAGAAGTTACAAAAGGTTACAGAAGTGCATTTTTGCCAACATCTTATACAAAGAGAGAGGATATGGAGTAAGGAATGATTACACAACAATTAGTGTATTATTTTTTCTAGTGTATTCATTAGAATATTGTTTTGTTTGTAGAGCTTCTTCTTGGAAATATTTAGTATATTGCAGAGATGATTGAGATGTTTTTGCTGAGTTTTGAAGTTCTCCTTGGACCTTAGTCTAAAAATGAAAGAAAGTGTGGCTCTAATATTTTGAGGGTGTTTTGGCCTCCATTCAGTAGTGGCTAATAAAGAAAAGGATAGTTTCTTTTGTTGCATTTTGATGGCCTGATGTGCTACAAATGATCAATTTCTACGAAAATAATTATTTAAAATTTGTAAAAGAGCCATCACTATTGATTCACAGTCACTATCCGTAATTTACATTTCAAACGAGTGGTATCCGAGCCAATTCTCTCAAGTGGAGATTAAATTATTAAGGGTAGATCAAGGAAATGTGGCGAATAATAAATAGTCTCATAAAAGGAAAGGAACAAAACTGGATAATAAAACCTCAGATCTAGAATAAGTCATGTTTTTGTTGGTCGACGATGCATATGATAATCATGAAAATGGACAAAGAGTTGTATCTTTTTTTAATTGTGGATGTAATGGTAATGTTACCTCTAGTTTCACATCTATGGGTACGTAGAGTGATAAATATGCTCTTGTGATTGACATGCCTTGTTATTGATTACCTTGAATAATTAAAAAATATCGAAAACTGGATGTAAACATGCATATGGATGGTACTCGAATTTGTAATCCCTACATCAAATCCTCTACAACACCTTATAGGGGCCATAATAGCTCAATGCTAATTTACTGACATTCTTATCATTCTTAAGGGACATTTATTTATATGGTTGTACTCTTAGAAATAACAAATCCACCATATTAAATTGTCTTTAATTGCAATGTTTATCTTATTCATTTATTATCCATTTTCCTTCATAAACAGATATTCCTTCAATAATTTGAGAAGTTGTTATTCATTACATATGTGGTTATCTATTTATTGAGAATTTATAGTCCCTTTCAATGGGACTTAAATTTCCACAAATTCTCACATTTTATGTGAAGTATGGAAGTATATTTTGTTTCACCACTCTAGCAAGGGAAACACTTCGACCATAGTACCTATTTATCATATGCAAATTAACATACATATAATTCTAAAAAAATATTGATAGTCTTATTTTTCCCATCATATTATGCATCTTAAGATCAGGTATGAGAAAATTGAATACCCAAAAAGGAAAATAATTCAACTTAAAATCCTAGTAGAAATTGGATTTCTAACATTTAGAACAATATTTAGTATTCCATGTAGAATTTGAAGTATTTACACGAATTCTTCTTCATCTCTACCTACTTTAAAAGGATCATAAATACGACAATATTATTATATTGTTTAATTCAATACTTGCTACCATAATGACACTATTTCATACAAACTTGGGTAAATTTCTCAAAAATTCATTGACACTTCTTACCAACATTGATTTTGCATGGCTACTGGTTTTAGGAGCTTTGAAATCTTGATTTTATCTCCCTTATTTGATTGGCATAAACTACATTGAACCAAAAAATCTCTTTCATGTAAACCTAAATATCATCTTAGAAAGAATATTTATTGACCATATGGTAAGTCCTCAAGAACCATTAATGTCCTCCCATAGGAGAACTGTGCAATGACAAAAGAACTTTATGTATGAGTTGAGAATTCTTACATAATTACAGTCAATATTGAACCACAATAAATCATTCTTCCACATAAATGTTTCTACTAGATTTAGCTCTTCATATATTTCTTGAATGATATTTCATACCTTCTCATCCTACTTCCATTATATCGTTAATTTTTCCAACCAATTAAATTGTGGGATCCAAGTAACATATAGTAAACACTTTTAACTATTTGTTCCAATTTTTTTATATGTGTACCCTTTTTCTCCCATATATACTAAGTAGAGAATGTGTGAGGATCATAAAATCATGTCATGTATGTTCTATTCCTTGCAAAAAGAGGTTTCTCCATCAAAGTATACTATAAATATTTTCATTTATCCTTTTCAAGGCACAAAGTTCATAGCATTTGGATCAAATTTTATGAATCTAGTAGCTTAAAATGATAACAAAGCAATAATTATAATTGACTTCATGGGAAAATCCTACTTTTACAATAAATGAAACGTAGAAGACAACATTTGATGATCCTAACTTCGTGCCCTTATGATGCATGTAGAAGAAAGGAGGCAAAATTATAATGAAGTGTCACGAAAAAAGGGTTCTATTCCACATAAAAAGACAACAATAGAAATGTAATAAATCGATATCTAGGGATTAATAAGGGATTTTAGGGTTAACATGGGGTTTATATAACATCCATGTAAGATCCAAACTAATTCAAGAACATTGATAGTTACTCATGTTTCCCAAGAATATGTATTGGCTTCATCAAATATGTTGCTTAAGGATAAAACAGTCCAAGAGATGATTGGAGGGTTAAATCATCAGAAAGTTTACTTTCCTAGCCCTTTCCAATCCAATAATCATTCCTTTAAACATTAAATAATCATGATTTTTGAATTGTCATTGTTGTTAAACACTAAAACCAATCATGATTTACTCATTCTATTCCTTGCTTATTAATTATTTGTTTTACTAATTCCCCAATTAATAATTATTTCTTAACACATGTAATCCACTATTTATGCCATAAGGCATTTCCTTCTGAAATCAACCCTCCTCTAATCTTACCTGTCTTATTATGACCCGTCTGATCTAATGTTAGATGATTAAACATTTTCCACTGTCAATCACAAATATAGTTATAACTGAAATAATAACAATCTAGACTTCATCTTTTTCTTGCAGCAGCGAACCTTCATCTTTTTCTTCCAAACCTTGGACGGAGATGGCCATGACTTGTCCAGAGTGAAGGTAGACGACCATGGGTTGCAACTGGCTTGTGTTGTAGAATGAAGTTAGACGGCCATGGCTTGCAACAGGCTTGTGTTGTAGAATGAAGGGAGACAGAAGGTAGACAACAATGGCAAAACCCTCCTCTCATTTGCATTTCTGTCTAGCAAATTTCTTGATTTCTTATCGCTTCTAGATTACTAATTTCTTGTCACTTCCAGAGAGGGTTTCAGGTTGAGGAAATGTCTCATTCAACACCTCCACCATGTTATTCCATTCATTTAGCTGGGATTTCCCTATGCTCATCTCATCTCGGTTCCCCATTTTAGAATAGAAAATAGGACACCCATCTCCTTATTTGGTTCCGTTGTAATGAGTTTCTATTTTGTGGCAAGATCGTTGGAGCTCTAGCCTAGTTGTCTAGCCTGTGATAGGTGTGCAAAAGAAGTTTGGTGCTAAGTTAGAGCGCTGCTTCACTTGAATCAAAATTGTCTTTGTGGGAATGCCTTTTATCCTATATGGTTTTTAATCTAGGTAATTGATGTTACTGAGATCCTCACACATGAAAATAATTTTAAACAGTGAATGTGGCCTCTGGACATCAAATGCACTGAAGGAAAACACATTAAAACTCATCGCCTTACTTCAAAACTTGACCGAGAGATTTCCAGTTATAGGAACGAGTCGAGCAAACTTAGAGGATATATTTCCAGTTATAGGAATGAGTTGAGCAAACTTAGAGGAGGTTTTAGATCATGCTTGTAAACTTGGAATTTTTATTTCCCTTTATCATGCCCTTCGATTTTCCAACAATACATTATTGCATTGAGATTTGGGTGCTAAATCAAACCTCAATGTTATTATGTTACTAAACATGGAAAAATGTCAATGAGGTAGGTTTTGAAAGCTAACTTGTATCACCATTTGCACATCAACCCTGCTAACTGTAATAGTTTGGAAAGTAGCTTAAGTGTAGAGTTATGATCTTCTTTCAGTTAGACCCTGCTTCCTGAAATTACTACAAAAAATCTGAGATATAGTGCCCATAATCACTCATGGGTTTTTATGATTCAACCAAGGAAATGGATCCACTAGTCATCACTCTACCAAAATACCCTTTGCAAATTTATGAGACCGAAACCTTGTTTCTTGTCTGTGATGTTTAAGCCTCAAGGATCTCACTTCTTGGCCCATTCAGACTTATTGCAGCAAAAAATTGTCGCTAGTTTGACCCAGCAGAAGTCATGTTATATTGCTAGTGGGAAAGATTCCTGATACTCTCAACAAATGTGTCAATATTAGTTTGTGAGGAACCACCAGGCATAACTGCCTTGATTGTAGCTTCCCTGAGTTTGGAAACATTCTTCCTTAATTCCCTCCATTCATATCCTTGCATGAGTCTTCTCATGAATTTCTCTATCTCAATAGACTTTACCAAACCATTTTCATCAGCTTTACCCTCTAAATCCATGCCTACTTTCCATATATTCCTTGAAAAATTGTAGTTGAGAAATTGTTCTGATTAGTAGGGCCACCGAATCATGGGAACACCCATGTTGATGCTTTCAATGGTGGAGTTCTAACCATTATGGGTTAATAATTCCCCCACAGACGATTGAGACAACACTTCCAGCTGAGGTGCCCAAGTCCTACTCTAGCGTGTGATTGCTAGCAAGACAAGTTTAGCTGAAGAGGTTGCAAATTTTTAAAAGGGTTCTCCAAGAGAGATCTGAAGGCCATTATTCGTGGTTCCTTTCTGCAGCTTATAGAATAGATTTGTGACAATTAACTCTCACTCCTTACGTTATGTAATTTGAGCTTTGAAGATAATCAAAATTGTAGTCTCCTCTAAGAAGTAGCTTTGGTTGATAAGATATATAAGACCAAAACCAAAATCCAAGATACTTCAAGATAGTCCAAAATAATTTCGCTTGATACAAATCTGATCAAAGCAATATTTTACTCCTTGTAAAGCGCATTGATCTATGGTCATTGATTATTGGAACTTTTGAATGCATGATTTGATGAAGAATATTCAAATGTACAATTGATATTTTGTATTGAAATTTAAATACTATCACATCTTATCAATTCTAGTCCAAAATTTGAAGTATATAGCAAAAATGAATTAACAAGATTCAATTGTTTGAGACTAAAAAACTTAATTCACTGTTTGGAAGTCAGTTTGAACCTAGAAGCATCTTCAGGAACACATCAGTCTTTGAGGCAACACATCTTTGATACATATTCATTGTGCTTATAGAATATTCACATATCATACATCTTCCACAGAGTAGAAAAGGCATCTTCAAATCTGTCTACAATATGTTGAAAGCAAAAGGCACTTGATTTGTTTAAAGTTTTAAGGCTTGAGGTACAAATTTGTTCAATTTCACAGTCACTTCCTTTAGAGAAGCCTACCTATATAAGTCCTTGGGATAGTGTACATGTCCTCCAACACAAAACATAATGGTTTGTCTGAAGAAAGAAGAATGAAATCAGTCATTATGAATTTAGAGTTGGGAATTCCGGGTTATGTCTGCTTTCCAGTCTATCACAGGAATTCAACTTACTTTTTTCCTATTATGCACCTGTAGCGTGTGATTGCTAGCAAGGCAAGTTTAAGTAAAGAGGTTGCATTTACACAAATTCTACTATGTTATAGTCTTCAGCAAATCATTAAAGAAACTTGAACTTATTACTTTATTTTTTATCTTCTTCCATATTTTCTTTGCATTGAGCAAAGCAATTAGTGTTAACAACCTTAAAATCATAGAAATTTTCATTTAAAAGGAAATTAAATATTGTCAATCTTAGCAGAGAAGTCCTAGACAAATGATTTATCTATACATATTACAGGTTCAGTACACAATGTAAACAAATTGTTCCAAAGGCTACAACATATTTATTGTAGCATAAAATCGTGGCTAGTTTGACCCAGCAGAAGTCATACTTTTTTGCTGGTGGGAAAGATTCCTAACTCTGGATTTCACTTTCATAAACTTTTGTATGAAATATGAGATCAGAAGCGTATTCCTCTCGATAAAAAGAATGAAGATCTTTTGGCAAGAGTTGCAGGATACCTGGTAGACAAGTGATGAACATGGTGGGATTTTTTACATCCTCTGCTGCAAAAAGAAATAGGAGGTAATCAATGATGCTGAGATTGGAATTGGGGAAGATTTGGAGAGTTTCTAAGGCTTGATCAATGCACTAGGGTTAGCATGGAATAATTTCAGTAGATGATTTAATATAATATCAAATGTCTAGTTTGTTTGCCAACATTTAAATTAAGCAGTGTGGATATGGCAAAGACAATCAAAATTGTAGTCTCATCTGAGAAGTAGCTTTGGTTGATAAGATATATAAGACCAAAACCAAAATCCAAGATACTTCTAGATAGTCCAAAATAATTTCTCTTGATACAAATCTGATCAAAGCACTATTTTACTCCTTGTAAAGCACATTGATCTATGGTCATTGATTGTTAGAACTGTTGAATGTATGATTTGATGAAGAATATTCAAATGTACAATTGATATTCTGTATTGAAATTTAAATACTATCACATCTTATCAATTCTAGTCCAAAATTTGAAGTCTGTAGCAAAAAAAAAAGATTCAATTGTTTGAGACTAAAAAACTTAATTCACTGTTTGGAAGTCAGTTTGAACCTAGAAGCATCTTCAGGAACACATGAGTCTCTGAAGCAGCATGTCTTCGATGAATATTCATTGTGCTTATAGACGATTCATATATCATACATCTTCAACAGACTAGGAAAGACATCTTCAGATCTGTCTACAATAAGTTTAAAGCAAAAGGTAAACATTGGTAGAGCTTGTTTCACTTACAGCGCCTAAACAAAACAAACTATGATCTTTATAAAGCATATTGAGGAATTCACTCTCAACCAAATCATCATCATCTCTATTAGAAGCCTTTTCCAAATCACTGTGTCTTTCTTGTTTATGTTCATGAGACACTTGAGTGTCACCATTCTTCTCCAAACAGGAATCAACAGAAACTGATTACTGACCCTGTGAAACACTTGTGCCATTCTCCATCCTACTGTCCTCTTCTCTAGATGTCAAAATATTCACTTCATAACTCTTATTTCCATCCAGTAATTCTGACAGATTGCCATCGCTCATCTCCACCCGGTTCTCAATAACTGTGAACTCAATATCATCCTCTAGACTAACAAATTTATTATCATTCTTCGAAGCAACCTCTCTAAATATACAACTAGATCAATACCAATGACTGATTGGAGGGACTAAGCTGCTTTTTGCTTCAAGAGAAAATAAGGATGCCAAACTGGACCCCTTCACATGTTCTGACGGTTGAACTTGCATGCTAGTTGTAGAAGGGCTCTCATTAACAGGGTCTTCTAGGCACAAACCAATTATATGTTCATGATTTATCTCGGGTGCAAATATGGAGTCAGATACATGACCTCCTAATGCACATATTGATGGACTTATAGATTTCTTTGATAATCTGTCACGAAAATGTACATCACCAGCACTTTTTGGCGATTGCCACAACTCCTTGTTCAAGATCATAGAACAGAATTTCACAATTAAAGTTCTTCCTTTAACCTTACTGGCAAGCTTAAAGCTTGTAGTCTAGCTTCTGGGCTTTGCATTCTCTCTATCATCGGTTATAAATTCTGGAAGCCATTTGTTGAGATCAAGTCGATGCTTCGCAAAATCTAAGCCCTCGACATCCAATGCAGTCACAAAAAGAGTGAAATTTTTATAACTATAATGCATACCTTAATCGGGTTTTTTGTTGCCAAATATGGTGGAAGCATGGTGGAGAGTTCCTTCAAATTCTACAGTTCCTTGAGAAATAGTAGCAGGGTTTGTCTATACCTCTCTATTTCTTCTCCTCCAACAGATAGAAACACGAGAGCCATTCATGCTTTCTAGAAGTCCCTCTCTATTCGGTGTAATTAAAAATTTTTGGACCTTGGTAATTCTTACTTGCCTCATCTCTTTCTCAAATTATAATCTCTTTCCCCTTCTTTTGATGAAATTGGAAGAAAAGTGCCCAAATTTCTGACACTTGAAGCACTTGATGTGGCTCAAGTACTTCTTTCCCTAATTTCAAGAACCTGGCTTCTCTTGCTTCCCTTTTTAACCCTTCCTAGTTCCTCATTTTGCTCATCAACACCTGCAATAGTATCCAATATTGTCTCCTTCTAGTTGAAGTCATTCCATAGCTTGCTAAAAATGAGAAGCTTTTTTTGGCCAGATGTCATAGCCAAAATGTTTCCAAAAAGAACAAGACCTATTTAATGCAATGAGCATTGGGTACTAGCTCTTTACCTTTCACCTACTAATTTTCATCTTCAATGATTCTTTATAGGTCATAATGTTTCTCGAATTTATGTCTTACAACATTTCCTTTACAACATTTGGTGCAAATGCTAATGTATAGCAAACCAATTAAGCTAACCTACTAAATTGAATGACTCATTACACCAATTTATAATCAAAAACCATAACCTCACAATGTGGTAACCATTCCAATATTATACCTAATATTAAATATCATACACCATTAAAAAAAATTGACTATACCTTAAAAAACAACATACGATACGTTACAAAACAACATAGGATTACCATATGTAGATGCCATACCCGATGACGCATTAAACCTACATACTCCATGAGGCATTAAACCAACATGATAACATGTAGCTTTTGAACATTAAATATAAAGATTTATAATTTAAATAATAAATCAAGAAAGGCATAATACCATTAATCTCTATAAAATTGTAATAAATTTTAGAATGACTTTCAAGATAACACGAAGAAGATGATAACTGAAGTAAATACTGAACACTTTTTTATGTCATTGACTACACTTTTTTATGGCATTGACTGCAGAATTCTTAATTATTTGAAAAACATCCCTTCTATTCAGTATTATAATTCTTTTTTAAGTAATCATTTAAAATATTGTTATTCTTATTATAATGTGCTTTGAAAGATTCACTTATTCTCGTCCTGCGGGCCTTTAATCATTTTAAACATAAATCTACTACGTATAAAATGATTGAATGGTTATGATGAGTGACATTGTCTTATTTTTACCAACATGATACATTTAAAATGCAGAGATATATTAATAATATAAATTAAAAATGAAATAGATATGGAAAGTAAGAACTTATGTACATGGAAAGTAATAAAAGGAATTACAATCTTACATAAGTTATGTTTGGTCAAGCTAGTTGTTAATTTTAAAGACGGTTGAAGATAGGGATTCACCGGAGAAGATATATCTGATCCACAAGTACCATAGTGAACAATACCTTGGTTACTGGTACGATTTCCATAACGAACAATATCTCGGTTACTGGTACGATTTCCTCTTCGCAGTCTCCTCTCTAACTCAAGAGTACTAAAAATTCACATAAGCTCTATCTGAGAAGCGCTTTACAAAAGTTGAGAGAGAGACCTTCATGCAGAGCTACTGCTGAAACTCGTTTCTGCATAGTGGGCATTGAAGACGAGTATAAAACCATTGCAAAATGCAATGTTCGTGAAAAATATGACTACAACTCAGTTGTTTTGCAGGCTCACCAATGAAAAATGTATCATGACAAATTGAGCATAGCAATCCCTCACCCTCACCACGACCTTCGCCAACGAGCTCTTCGGAAATAACAACGATGAGGGAAGAGTCAACAGCTGAGATGGCAGCTGCCAGCGGAAAATTCTTATGGAGAGCAATATATTGACGTTTCAAGGAACGATGGAGTTCGAACCCTTCAACCCTAACTTGTATTGAAGGGGAGTCCATCGCCATTCGCAGCAACATCCTTCGAGAATCTGAGAACCTACCACTCCATACTATTTGCAGGCTCCACACATTTCCGTCTGGGCGGCTCCAATCCTTTATAGTTCGCAACAAAATAATATCAGTGTTTCCCGTCATTACCATTTTGACGTCGGATTCGGCTCCTATTGCATCTAACACTCGTATATTCACATAATCAGAAAAGGACTCCAACTCCCAGTCATCACCGTTCGCTTGTCTCATGCATCTGAAGACTATGGTTGAGATGAAGTGCTGCTGGACTCTATCACTATCCCGGCACACATCATGCGAAACAGCATCAACGTCGCTTTCACATTGCTTTGTTACTGGTGCCGTGGCAGGTTCTGATGATGCCCATTGTACACGACTATCCTTTTGGCCCGGTGCCTGCTTTCCTTCAACATATTTATTAACCTTTTCAAATATTTCCATAGCCAGATCCCTGTAGTTAACCTTTTCAAATATTTCCATAGCCAGATCCCTGTAATCAGTAGGTACGTTATTGCCGCTTCCATTTTGTGATTCTTCCATGTCCTATGGTACTTTTATTCCCAGAAGATCGTTGTACGAAACGAAAAACAGAGTCAACCAATAAAATCTTCCTCACTTTCTTTAGTTGTAATTTCCTTTTCGATTGATACTCTCTTTCCAGAAGATCGTTCTACGGAACTAAAAACAGACCCAACCAATGAAACGTTACTCGCTTCTTTAGTTACAAAACTATGGGGCAGGTTTAGTTGGTTTTGTACATATAACAAAAACTTTTGGAGAAATATTTTTCACAGAATGATTTTTACTAGCCGACATATAAAGAAATAATGGTGACGTCTCAATAATCCCTCACGCATACGTTTGCAAACGGAATGGAACGATGGCACATAAGACTCGATTGGCACTGCAATTTACAATGCATCCATGGATACTGAATTTCAGTCGAATTAGCTATTGGAATAAATAACTCATATTTATCAAAGAGTTTTGTAATATTTTTGCATAACTGTAAATATTAATTTCAAATATATTTGAAATTAGTAAATTCAAAAATATGAGATTTTACAATAAGCTTTAAATTACGACTTTGATATTTCTTTTAAATAAGTATATTTGCGCCTCATACAGTGAACACAAATATTTAAGGAAATTAACAATAATAATAATATATATACAATTTTTCCTCACATTAGAATTTACATTCTTTTCCTTATATCTATATATGTATATAGAATATTTATTTAAAGTTTTATGAGTGTGTCTAGTGTCTAACAATTGTGTACATATGTAAAATGTGTACTTTTGCTTACAAAATCTAATCTATCACGTTAAAGGTAAAGTAATAAGTCCATCTAACGTGTAGAGTAAAAATAAAATTATTAATTACCATTTTAAATGGTAAAAATGCATTTATTAATAAGGGATGTTCTTTGTTTTATATATTAAATGAAAACAAATATATAACATTTAATCTTGACATGCTTTATGAGAAAATATTTAGCTCTAGTACCCTTTTTATTGGCAACACAATTTTTTTATTAGACATAGTCAAACTCTTTAAACCTATTCTTTTTTCCACAAAACTCTTTCATGACACTTGAAATACTAATTAAGAGTAAAGACATATTTATGGAATGTGTCATCTTCTTGCCCCTTATACATAGTGTTTGGCTTACATTTTGCCTATGCTTTAGGACATAAGGCCTTTAAATACCTCCTAAAACCAACATAAATCAAGCATATTTGAGTTAGAGGCAAAAGATGACATATATAGGTCTTATGTGTTGTTTCAATGAACCTCTCCCAAAGCTTCAACATAAGAATATTTCATAAATGCAAAGGGTCCTTGTCATAAATCCATAACAACTATCAAGAGGTAAAGACATATCAGTGTCATTCAACACATCATAATGTTTGCTAGTAAACCACTCATAATCAAGCGATAACCATGAGAGAGAATGTGATACAAATTATAGGTGATTTTCACTGTAATTAAGGGCAGGAGGCATCTTTTAGGAAACTAGGCCTTTGTTATCCTCCTCTGAGATTTCTTAGACATCTAGAGACATTCTAGATATATATCATTACACATTAATGCGAATGTAGGATTGTTGAGGATAATTCATTGTGAATAGAGGTTAGATATGGTTGTTTGAAGACTTGTCCATTATGCTTTAGTTCAAGAGGCAAGTTATATGGTTGTATAACTATTTCTCTCCCATGACTATCTCAATGGATTTGAGACCCATCTGTGGTAGAAAACATTTCATAACGAAACATATATTCCACTGAGATGCTAAATACTTCAATAATAGGGCTCATGACATAGTTTCTAGGAGTTGTTCATGGAACTTGAGGTCAAGAAAGTTACAAAATGTTGAATTAGATGTCACATTGCCGCTTCGGACAATACTGCGAACTACCTACTATGCTCCACTAGACCCACAATGTGGACTTTTAGGTTCAGTTGATAGGCTTAGTTACTACATTCCAAATCAGCCCTTCCACATATCCCATCCATACATTACAACTCAGAGAAAAGAATCAATCATGGGCATTCAACATGAAAATAGTATACATTCCAATTTCATTAGCTTTCTTGACTCAACACAAGCATTAATCGAAAAATTGTCATAAACACACGATAGCTAGCATTGTCATATATCATCATCATAGTCCTACTGTCATAATCGAAAGTATTACTGACATATATCTTCTGCAATACAAATCATATTGAATACATAGCTAAACGAGCCTCAATGGATGCAATTCCCTGCATCATGCATCATGCATAGCATAGATAACATGAACCATAGGCTATACAATTTCAAACCTTAAAAACATAATTATTCATCATACATAATTGTCTCATGCACCAGTATTCATCATCTTAAAAACTGAGATAGCACATAAGTTTAAGGATGTGACACATAAAGAGTAAAGAGGAAACATACAGTACATCCCAAGGAGTTGAATAAGAGAAAGGTAAATAAAAGAAGGCCACTTGGAAAATAGAGCACCACCACCCAACTTGGAACTCATTACCTCAAGTTCACCCCCGAGCTCAGAGTTCGTGCCATGGATCAACTATCTCATGTTGATATCTTAAATGGGTATTTAATACCCTCTTTAATCATATGGTTTCCTTTAGCAACATCCCGCTTTTATATAGATATTTTTATCCATTTGCCTAGGCTTTTCATGGAAAAGCTCACCTTTCTCTTCTGCAAGGCTTTTTACATAAAAACATTCCTTTCTCTCCTTCAAGGCTTTTATGTTTTTTTTTAAATTAACATATTTCTCTATCTAAGTAACTTAATCGATACTTATCTCCAAATCCATTAAGATTATCTAGAATTGGACCTAGAAGTATTATCATGAAAGAAATATCCATTCCCATTCACCAATGGGATTTCATTTGGAATGAACCTCATCTCTCGATTTCTCATTTTCAAGGAAATTAATTTATCTTTCTTATTTAATGATGAAGTATTTACATTCATTATTACACATGAGACATAGGTTTTCTTAGAGTTTTACATACAATAGAGGAGTGTTACATACTCCCGCCCTTAAATTTACATCGTCCTCGGTGTATTACTACATCTCACAATTTATTTCCTCGTTCACAGGTAGTTGTTAATGAATTTCCAGGTTCCCATGGCCTTACCACCTAAAACAGATCTTTCGATATATAGGTTACAAAGGAGTTCTACCGCAATTCTCCTTCCATTTATACTTGTAACATTTGTTCAATCAATTCTGTGAGAGACTTTAGATGTGATAAATACAAAACTCAATTTTTTTTAGCACAGTTAATGTGAGGACTTGATATAACAATACTACTATTTCAGCAAATGCGATTTAATGTTTCCTTCCATTTAACTATGATTCCTTATTTTCATTGTATTATAATAGGAATAAATTGCATGCTCTTCCCATGCCTTTTTGTTCTCATCAAACACTTACTTCCTGCAGTCTCCTTGCACTAGTCACAACAAGTGAAACTAGCACCTTTGACCAATAAACATGTATAAAATATTACCTCAGGTTAACTCATAACCATCAAAATCATAAACCATATGTAGCCATCAATCATAGATCAGAACCATAAATCACATGTATATAAAATGGAAATAAAACACAGATACTTATCCTTGAATTACTCCTTCACTTCCACCTTTCTATTTTTTCGGCACACACTCTGGTTCAATTGCTATCACATAACTCCATGACCCAATATTAATAATCACCTACTATGTTCCCATCCCCCAATTTAACTTCGATTAAATTTAGATTCAATAGTCATCACATGCATAATTATTCCATCATCTCATGAACAAAGATTATACATGCAAGTACACTCATACACATAAACATTTGACAACATCAAGTGTTATGAACCATGAGATAGCACAATGCAATTATATTCATAAGTTTAAAGATGCGACAACATAAAAAGTAAGGAGCCACATATATAACATCCCAAGCAATGGAAACAACCTATATTAGTTGAAAGAACCATCACTTGGAAAATCGAGCACTGCCACCCAACATACAACTGGCTACCTCCAGTTCACCCCCGAGCTGAGAGTTCTTGTCATGGAACAAATCCTTTTGCTCATATCTTCCATGCATATTTAATACCCTCTTTCATGTCATTTAGCAACTTCCCACTTTTAGGTGGATATTTTTATCCATTTGCCTAGGCTTTTCATGGAAAAGCTCACCTTTCTCTCCCACGAGGATTTTCCCATAAAATCTTTCCTTTCTCTCCTGCAAGGATTTTCTGTAAAACTTAGCATCTTTTTCCAGCTAAGAAACCTAATGGATATTTATCTCCCAATCCATTAAGCTTATCTGGAATTTTATCTAGAAGTCTTATTGTGAAATAATTATCCATTCCCATTCACCAATGGAATTTCATTTGGAAAGAATCTCGTCTCTTGGTATCTCATTTCCCAAGTGGTTAATTTATCTCTATTTATTTAATAATAATGTATTTAATTTCATTGTTACACATGAGGATTACCTTAGTTCAACAGAGTGTTACATACAATATCGGGGTGTTACATACTCCCCCAATTAAATTTACATCATCCTCGGTGTATTACTACATCTTACAATTTATTTCCTCATTCACATGTAGTTGTTTCTAAATTTCCAGGTTTCCATGTCCTTTCTAGCTAAAATAGATCTTCTGATATAGAGGGTACAAAGGACTTCTACTGCAATTCTCTTTAATTGCTACCTATAACAGTTTCTTAATCAATTGTGTGAGAGACTTTAGATGCCATAAAAACCAAAACTCAATTTTTTTACCACAGTTAATCTCATAAGTTGATATAACCGTACTTCTATTTGAGTAAATACGAGTTAATTTTGCCTGCCATTTAACTATGATTCCTTATTTTCACTGTATTATAATAGGAATAATTTGCAACCACTTCCAATGCATTTGTGTTCTTGCCGAACACTTGCTTCCAATAGCTTCCCTCCATTAGTCACAAGAAGTCAAGCTAGCACTTTTGGCCAATCAACATGTATAAAATATTACCTAATGTTAACTCATAACCATCACAATGAAATAGCATATGTAAACATCAATCCTAGATCAGAACCATAGATCACATGTATATGAAACAGAGATAAAACACTACTACTTATCCTTGAATTACTCCTTAGCTTCCACCTTTGTCCTTTTCGTTACACACTCTGGATCAGTTGTCACACTAGGAAATCACCGAGTGCCTTCTCCCCAACCATGGGTACCTACACATAGTGTGCATAAAACACATATAGTTATACATGTCATATATCATCATGCAATACATGCATCCATACCAATAACATTTGTACCGTTTCTACACAGTACCACCTGTACAATGTGTACACAATATCAAATGTCCATAGCATCATCTACACGACCTATACTTCATAACTATGTTAGTATTATGACAAAAATTCCTTGAATTATTCATATTACCTTTAGGCAAGTCAAGCAAACCATACTCAGTTTTTTGATTGGAGCGTAAGGAATTAATGAACTTGTTGAACTCCTGCAACCATAGAATAAGTAAATGAATTTTATGTCAAAGTGTTCAAGTTCTTTTATTTAGCTAATCTATTTCATGGGTCCTATGGTTGGAGGAAAATTTCAGAAAATTAGTACCATAGAGGTAATTATGCATACTACAACTTTATCATAGCAATAACTTTGAGTTTTCGAATTCAATCGATCACGAGACCATGTCTTAATAATAGCAGACCATTGACTATCATAGTTAGTCTAGTATGGACTTCAATGTAATACCTAAAGTCTAATAACAACCTTAGCTTTTTCTTTAGCCAAGAAAATAATTGTTTGGCTCTCAAAGGTACTTCATACTTAAACTAATCATTTGATATGATTTGTTGTTTCTCTTTTTACACTTCTTCCAACACCTTGTTGGCCATGAATAATTCAACGTATGTCCAAAACCAATTAAAAAATCAGTATGGAAATGCATACATTTCAAATACATGAGTTATAAATGAGGTTACAATACTCTCAATTCCACACCCATTAATTTTTTAGTCACTATGTGACTCAGGGTGTGAACCTAGGTCATTATAATGTTGATAACCCACCTAACACTAAATCATGACCTCATAAAATACAATTCATAAATTGTTTATAAAATAATTTTTATGTTGTTATATTCAAAATATGACAACACTATCAATGCAATTTGAGAGGTAGAGTTCTCCCATATTGCTTGATAGGAAGTAGTGGTGCAAAACATGCATTTGATATTGTATGATTGTCCATTTATTTGAATAGATTGCTACATACCCAATATCTTTGTGCACCACAATCCTGATTACTAGTACCACTTAGCCATCATCTTCTTAATATAGTAACAAGTTGTTGCATGATACGCTATCCTCTTTATTCCTCATCTAGAACATTTTATATTTTCCATTTCACTTGATGTGTGCATTACTTTACTACCATCCTAAGATACTTTGATCAGCATGAGCTATATTAATGTGATTTATTTTTTTACCCAATATTTGTTTATTAATTCAGACCGGTCATGTTCTGAATCTAGTGTGTAATAAGGTTTCTCTCGATTGTTCTAATTTGTTTTTTCATCTGCATCGAGCTCTACCATATCTAATTTGTTTGTAATTTCATAAAGCATGTATCCTTTGTGTATATGTAGTAGAAGCACATACACCATTTTTATCTTATCGCTTCCCATAAGAAGTACATTTGTAAGATCTACCATTCTTCTACTGGAAGAATCTTCTTCTTACTACAAATTTGAAAGGTTCCTATTTGTTAGATATTAGCATAAGCCCATCTATATCTAGATGGATATTCCTGTTAATGTTCTGAAGGTTGATGGTGCATAGTTTGATTTGCAATAATTTACACATTGGAATTTGAGTTTGTATTTAATACTATCTTACTACTATTAATCGAGAAACAATAGGAGTTTCTTTTACAAAACCATTATGTCTTTACACTAGATGTACTTTTGGTGTCAGTCCCATTGACCTTCTTATTAGAGTCATAATTTTTATAGTGTCTTCTCCAACATGCAAACAATGAGTTATATTACATTTGTGCATTTACTTCTCAACTCTGACCCTAGTTGCATCTATATTGGAATATAAATTTTGTGATTTATTTACTCAAAATAAACTTGTAGGTTCCAAAGTAGGAATGTCTAATTAAATATGCATATTGAGTAATAACCTAGTAAGTTTTAGTTCCCTTCAATAATGCATATTTGAAGAATTTTCCTAATAAGGTGAATTAATGGCTCAACTAGTGGAAAAACCATATTCAAAATGCATTGCGTCATTACATGTAGATGCACTAATAAACACAACCATATTAAGTCGAAAGACAATTTTAAAAATACATAGTCTCATGTGCTTAACAAGATTTCATGGGAACCTTTATGAATAGATTAAACAAAACCTTCAGAATTTGTTCTAGAATGAAACCCACTTAACTAACCATCAACTATTGTTAATGTTGATTGTATGTCATGAACTTATTTCCTGGTGATATATACAGTTTCCATTTATATACTTTTATTTTTTAATTTGTCTCATGTTGGCCATGATCTATGGAAAGAAAAACACTTGACATTTTATCTATTTTTTTCGTGAGTTACCTGATATGAGTTCAATGCTTCCTCTTTCATATATCACGATTTATTATGATCTCTATAAGAATAAAATTTATTCCCTTAAGCTATGTCCTTGACTAGACTATCCTTGCTGGCATTAGTTGGAATTTTATTAAGTTATGGCCTTGTGTAGTAATCATACAACTCATAATTTAAAGTAGTGTGATGATAGTATGGAATAATTCACTTTCCTTATCCACCATTCTCTACACTTTCATTCAAATTTATAAAACATGATGACCATGCTACAAAAACGCATCATCCAAACTTTCACTACAATAATCATACTGTACAATTACTAAAAGCTTGTTCATTCCTCTTGCTCTACTATGAACACTTAAAACTAGGTATATCATGTGTAGGTACCTTAAATCAGTTTCAAATCATGGTATAGGGCATTTGTGCCCCCATGAGCGCATTGAACAATAACATAAGTGTTGGAGATATTTCGACAACACATATAATCAATTAAAAAATAAATCCTTAATATTTCATGAATGAATGAAAGTTTGCACCATCCACACTTGTAAGAATAACGATGCAACAAATTGTAACCACACAAATGAGCCATACATATATGTAAGCACACGCATGTAATCATGTCATGAGTTTGGAACAATATCTACTCATCATATGCAATGAGATCGATAACATCCATCCTTCAAGCATAATGCAAATTAACAACTGTGATGGAAAATAACAAAAGCTATGCCTTATTCCTATGGTTTGTATTATGCATTAAGACAACCAAGTCATAATTTAATTTCCTTTAACCTTATTAGTTTTGTGCGATCGAAGGTTACCATGGACCTTGACCATGTTCTAGTCTCCTTCTGGAGCGGTGAAAATGAATAGAGCATTGACTCTACCTCTACAAGCATACAATAGAGCCGTGAAAATTCAAGATTTGGAAGACTTGTCCCTTAATATAGTCGTTGTCATGGTGAAGGGTAAGAAGTCTCCTGCTTACAAATCATTTTCACATTCAATTACCCCAGCTTCTTTTGGTGCTTCCAATGCTTAGTGTTTAACCCTTACTTTTATGCCGCCAGACAAAAAAATTAGTTACTCATATACACTGTAGTTGCAGGATAACATTTAATGTTGATATACTATGACCATGCATACACATGTGTGTTTGAAGGATGTTGGTTAATTGAAAGATGAAAACGCTTACATGCTGCAAGTGCTATAATATATAAAGACGTGTGAAATAAAGCATACACATATAATAAATGTAATAATACAAGTGTGCATATAAACATCCAATGCATGCATAAACAAATGATGATTCATGAACAAACATGTTATGTAAAGAAACTGCCTGCGAAGACAATGAATTCCCCCACTTCTTTTATTATGTATCGATACAATTCTTCATTCTCCTTGGAAACCATTAAAGACCCACAAAAACATTGAAATGAAGAAATTTCTACAGCCAGACAGTGCGTGCATTAGAATTGACAACTCTTCTACACTCTACTTGAAGAACTTGAAACGAATACTTCACAGGGTTCCCTCAAAATCGAGGGTAAGCTCAAATATAATAACATATTAGATATAGGAAGGTTTTTATTTTGTAACCCGATCTTCGAATCCCAATCTATGTGAAGCCTTCATGTTCCAATCTACAACATATAGGAAATTTAGAGCAATGACTACGTTGGCAACATGGAGGTTGGGAAAAAACTTATCCCTATGAACTCTTCATCGAGGATGGAGGATTTGTGGATTCTGAATGACAGTGGCTTTGTGAAATGAAAGGGGAAAAACCATCAATATTACGGATTTGAAAAGGAAACAATAGTCCAATGGTTTTCTCCATCTATTCTGAATAGGAAGGTGCGGTTATGCTTTCAATCTACTAGTAATAGTAGTCACTTCCTAAAGCTACCATAGTCGATGGAGCTTTTAGGGGCATGCAAGTTTTGTTTTGTAGAAATCGTGAGTCGCATAATAAGAAAGAAGCACTTGAATTGTACCTTACTATGTCAGTTTAAATACGAGATTTGGTACCACCAATGCATGAAGTATCATGGCTTCTCAACTTTTAGAGCTGATGTTGGAAAACACAAGGGTGAATCAACTTGAAATTGATAGAATATCAATGCCTAAAATCTAGAATTTGTCACTCAAAAACACCCAAAGATGAAATTTAATGTGACTAGTACCAAAATACCGAGTATCTTGAAAGAGAAGTGAACAAAATAGACAATGTCTCAATCAAAACTGAAATGCTATAAGTTTGTCTTTTTAACTATACAGGTTTTCATCTGGCTAGTATCTAGTTGCAATCTTCCCAGATACAATGATTTCGCTTGTCGATAACATAATATGGCAGATTGTCAAACTTGAATTACCTACCTACATGAATAATCATTTATTCAAGAATCTTGATTCGTGTGCAATCAACACATCGCTCAGATGCAAAATTGGAAAGAATGTGTCTATTTATTCAGACATACGAGAATGAACATCGTCGTTTCAGGCCAAAATCATGGGAATAATATGGACGGATCATATTTAGTGTCTCCAATCCTTGTATATATCCCTCACGGGACAGTAGAGCTTTCTCACGCCTTTTCTTTTATTACTGTTCATTGTTTCGATATAACAAGAAATTGCGGTTAGGATTTATCTTGAGCACTTCTAAATACTTTTGTAACTTTAGAGAATCCACGTTTCATGTTAGGGAAATAAAACTAGCGGCTCCCGACTTCCCTGCTAACCACGCTCATAAACTAAAATTTGAAATCACAATACTTGCGTCATGTTCTTTCATGGATCTAGAATTGAACAAGATGTCGAAAGGGTTTATCCCTCTGAGAATTCCTAACATGGTGGCCAAGGTTCCAAGCATTTGAAATTTCATCATAGAAACATCGTATTTCTTGTGGCACAGATTTTGCATTACACTTCTGTAGGGCTTCTCAGCACTTGAGCCAAGCAGCCACGAATGCAACTTCCAATCATTAAGGTGCAAAGGATGAAAAGTATGACTACGTTGAAAGTTATCACAGACTTATCAAGGGACCTCATAATAACAATGTCTTTAAGACAATAAGCTTGTATTCATATTCATTCCCTAGAATGAAATAATCGATACAAACATCAGGTGATACAGTAAAATGTTTGTAATAATCAATAAGATTAGCATTCTTATCCACACCATACCATTTATCAATAAATGGAATGGCATCAGAACAATAATCTGTAGAAGCCCCATGAGCAGAGTAGGGCCACCACTTTCTCATAGAAGAGTATGATTTGGAATCATGAGGGCATCCTACAAATAAATCATGATCAAGTGATTCACAATTTAGGCTTGACAAAAGCCTTTTCTACGCACATAGTTCTCATAACCTTGACCATACATAATTTTACAATTAAGGTATAACTTTTATCACCTTTAATTATATTATGCTCGAGTTAAAATTGGTTTCTCTTTCGCACAATGGTAATGAAATTGGAATTTTATCCCCTGTTCAAATTTTGCTTTCCGATTTTCTTGAAAATATCAATTTACAAGGGAAATGAGACGCTAGGGTGGATTTTCGTCTAGCCTTTTTGGAATTTCATTAGTTAACAATGTTTTATCTCACAACTGAGGATCCAAGAGCTCAATTTAATCCAGTGCAAGTTGTGTTGATCTTACATAATTTTTCTTTATTTCACATATTTCAATTTTTTATTGAAAATTCTATTAACATACCACTCCTTTGTATTCATAGTTAGGATATGGGAAGGTTACAATTCTACTTCTCAAGTATATCCATTTTCTTCCTATTCTTTCTCATTATCTATCATACTTTGATATTCAATTAAATTATCACATACATTCTAATGTACTAGAGACTCTATTGACTTACAATCATGAATTCCTTGGTTATTATGCAACATAGTTTATAACTGATTCCACATCCTACAGAGTTGAGTGGCCCTTAGGCCTCAATATTTGAACTTAGAGCTATGATATCATTTGTCACATACCTTCGTAAACCAATATTTACAATTACCAACTAAGCTCCCATTCTCCAATTTAACTTCTATTAAATTTAGATTAATTAGTCGTCACATGCATAATTATTCCATCATCTCATGAACAAAGATTATATATGAAATTACACTCATACACTTAAAAATTTTGACAACATTAAGAGGTATGAACCATAATATAACATAATGAAATTACACCCATAATTTTAAATATGTGACAAAATAAAGAGAAAGGAGCCACATATAGAACATCCCAAGAAATGGAAGAAAACTAGATTAGCTGAAAGAACCATCACTTGGAAAATTGAGCACCACCACCCAACATAGAACCGGCTACTTCCAGTTCACCCCCAAGTTGAGAGTTCTTTCGATTGATCAATTTCTTCTATTGATCTCTTCAGTGGCTTCACGCTTTTAGGTGGATATTTTTATCCATTTTCTAAGGATTTTCATGGAAAAGCTCGCCTTTCTCTCCCGCAAGATTTTCACATAAAATATTCCTTTCTCTTGTGCAAGGATTTTATGTTAAAATTAGCATCTTTTTCCAGCTAAGAAACCTAATGGATATTTATCTCCCAATCCATTAATCTTATCTAGAATTTTATCTAGAAGTCTTATCATGGAAGAAATATCCATTCCCATTCACCAATGGGATTTAATTTGGAAAGAATCTCATCTCGTGTTGTTTCCTTTTCCAAGTCATTAATTTATCTTTATTTATTTAATAATAAAGTATTTACTTTCATTATTACACATTAGAGTTAACTTAGGCCAATAAAGTGTTACATACAATAGAGGGGTGTTACAGTTGCCAGACTGATGAGCCCTAGAAATGGGTAACTATATGGGCTCATTCTGCCTATTATTTTCATATAATATACCACTCTCCATAGTTTTGTGCATGTTTTTGAATATACTTATGTCAATAGAGTGAATGGGGACAGTCACTTTGCCACATAGTCTAATGAGTGTTTATTGTAGATTTTTGGACATTCTTGGACAAAGACCAGGCATTTATGAGAAGATTGGCAACCAAACTTGAGGAAACATGGCTGAGGACTTATAGGAGGGATGTATCCTTCATTAATGACCCCTTCCTCGAGTTATCCATCAACAACTCGAAGTACAAAGGCCCACAATGATGATTCCAAAGGGCAACCGAGCAAGTCTAGTGAAGTTGTTGTTATCTTTAGTTTTAGGCAGTCGAGCTCCTTAAGCTTAGGAGAACTGTTGGGAGTTCTCACTTGTATAAATAAGAAGGCTTCATGCCTCAGTAGGTTAGCCATTTTCTAGTCTATTTTCGCACTTTAGTGCAGCCTTATACTCAGCTCATTTTCAAGCTCTTTTTGAAGACAATTTTGTGATGTAACTGTTATTTTTTATATAAATGAAGATGAATCAAGTTTTGAACCAGCACTGATCTTTCCAAGAGTGCTGAAGCTCTTGGGTTTGGGCCTGACCCAAGTGTCCAGCATCTCCTTTGTGTATTTATATGCTTTTTCTTCCATTCATGAAATAATTTCTGTTGTTTAGGTTAAATCTTGCTTTGTTAATTAGGTTGCTTTTGATGGTTAGGATAATTGTTCTTGCTTCAAGTTGATTGGATAGTTTGCTACAATAACAAAAAAATGTCCAAAATGGCTACCAAGTAGGTCTTGATCTCCTTTCTCCCTCCTTGGGACCATGATTTGAGATCAAGCCACTATTGCTGCAACCAAAAACATTATTTTTGCTTTCCAATGCAATTGCCAGTGTGGAATTTTGAGTTGGAGAAATTGATATCAGTTGGATTCACATGCTTAGATCCTTTCTTGCTCATTTTCCATGGCTTTCGCGCATTGTTTTTTGTCCAGAAAGTTCTGTTTAGCATTTCTCTGGTTTTAAGTCAAATTTTAAGTCAAAATAGGCAAAACTCTATTTTTCGGTTCTTGCTTGTGTCAGTTTTGAAAAGTAAGTGTGCATCTCACTTGTAGAACATTCCAGCTTATCATTCCTCCACAGCATAGCCTGTACCAGTTCATTTCTCAATATTTCCTCCACTCGTCCACCATACTTCTCCAGTCTGCCCTAATTTCTCCGTTTTTGTGCAAAACTGCTTTCTTGACCTTTGAACAAATCGAACCATCTCCTTCCTTCCTGACCTTCATTGACAAAGTCCTAGACCCCTTAACACCTCCATACAACCTTCATTTCCATTATCCCATCATTTTTCCACCTTCAAACCTCCAAAAACCACTTTCGGCCTCCTCGTGTAGAACATCCTGTAGATCCCCTCCAGCCTCCTGTAGAAGTTCATGTGAGTGACTTTTGGAAGTCTGATCAAAATGGAAATCTCCATAAGGGTATTAGCGACTTCTAAGGACCACTCCACACCTTCCTCACCTCCTGCAAAAGCCAACTCCATCTCCCTTCGCCACCAAACCTCTACACAGTCACAGCTAATTAAAACACAAGCATAATAATTCTACATGAAATTGCTCAAAAGTACAAAAAGATGATTTATTCTCATTTTCCTTCAAAAGTAGCTTGAATACGTGCATTTTACCTTTTCAGTAGTCAATGACATCCATTTCAGTAGTTTCTATCTCTTTTCTTGCAAAAGTAGTGTTAGTGGGTAAAATTAGGGTTTGCTAGGCTTTGTGTTTCCTTTCAGTTTTCATTCTCTTTCCGCAAGTAGAATAGCCTCTTTTGAGATAGATTTTTTCCATCATAGTTAAAATCTTCTTCTGAAAACTCATAGAAGTTGGCTTAAGCTCCTAGCGAACTTGTGCCAGTTGATCAAGTGACAGCCTGCAGTAAGAGTTAGTACTTGTGCATATAGCATTGTCACTTCCAAGTTTGTTATGAACTATCGGTTTGATAAAAGTAAGGTAGGGAGCCCCAGGAATTGCAGCATCATTGCTGCAATACTGGAGCTCACCATCTTCTTGGCGCTATTGCCGGGGAAGCGTCAGAGTATTTTGTGATTACTACTTTTCTTCTATTTTTCCTACTACAAAATTCTGCTAAATAGTTTATTTCAGCAAGGGTAGAGTAGTTGATTCAATTTCAATTCTACAATTTCATTTTAGCAAGCGTAAATTAGGCATTTCGTCCTTTCATTTCAATTCTGCAATTTCATTTCAGCAAGTGTAAATTAGACATTTTTCACTTTCATTTCAATTCTGCAATTTCATTTGAGCAAGGATTATTTTAGTTAGTTGCAATTTGTTGTTCAGTCCATTTTAGCTTTTTGCACATACAGGCAAAAAAAGAAACACAAAAATCACCCAAAAAGAGATTTCCTTTCATGCCTCATAGGAACATAGAAAATTCAAGAAAATTTCTACCCTACACCCCCACCGCATCACTAAGTCACTCTTCTCTCTTCTTTGGTGGCAGTGATCCTGAAGAACCTATAGGTGAACCTCTAGAGATATACGAAGATCCTATAATAGAAGAAGAGCAAGAAACCATTCCCCCTGAGACCATGGCTGAAAACAGAAAGATTAGAGGAAATGGGGAGAGAATAGAAGGTTCCTTTCTTATCCGAGAAACTAATGAGGACACAAACATGAAAAACATAAGTCCCTCAGCCTTACCTCACTTCCATGGATTGACTACCAAAGACCTTGATACCTTCTTGTTTGAGTTTTCTATTCTCTATCAAACCTATGACTATGCAGAAGACGAGCAGAAGTTGAGACTCTTTCCCTCTACCCTCAAGGATGCAGCATTACACTAGTTCATGAGGTTACCTGGAAACAATGTCACAACTTGGGCTCAGATGCAACAAGCCTTTAACAACAAATATCGGGACTACTTTAGGTCAAAGGACACCGAGGAAGAAATCTTCTGAATGACCATGGGAAGTGATGAATCTTTAGAATACTATGAAGAGAGGTTTCAACTCAGTTATAAAAGTGCCAGGTGCACACTTGACCCTAAATTTCTGAAGTTGCTTCTGCTCAGAGGAGTCCCTGAAGACCTTCTAGATACCCTCCATTTGCTGGCTGGGGAAGACATCTACCAACTACCATATGATGACATAAAGACTGTGTTTAGAAACCATTCTAGGATAGCTAAAACGAGAGGTAGGGGAAGTCAACCTTTAGCCAGTACCCCGTTATCTAGTTCATCCATTAAAAACGAACTTGCAAATCAGATGGAAGATTTCAAAAGCAAGATGAGGTAGACTATTTCCATGCAAATGGATACCTTGTGGATCCGAAGCAAGCAAGAAGAAGTCGAGAGCGCGTTGGCCATATTTTGTCCCAGGTGCACTAGAAAGCATCCTAGGAATGAACGTCCATTGCACTCCATAGAAGTGTGTTCTGTCTGCAAAGGGGACCATCCTACAAATCAGTGCCCTTCCTTACTCGAATTTAAAGTTATGTACCAAGGGGCTGAAGGAGCCACTAAGCCACTCTACTTCATGAACCAAAGGAGGCCACATGGACCCTATTAGCACCTAAATCTTCCTCAGGCTGAAGGAAGGCAAACATTAAGGTAGCCACAAACCACGCTCAGTCTGGTAGCTAGCCCTACCAGAGCAGGAGAGCGCTCTCTCCGAGTCACGCTCAGCTAATATATAATCGAAAAGGTCTGAGATGACGTACAATGAAATATTTACCTTAGGCTAGTAAGTGAATAGGGATTCGGGAAACAATTTTATGAATGACAGAGCTTCTGGGATGTTATGGGACCGGCGATCAGCGAAGAACAAAGAACTTAATATGAAGGCACAGATTATTCCATGACGCAAGGCAGGTGGAAAGCGTAGCATTTTTAGTTTCAGGTAACACGAAATGAAAAGATTGCTGAAGAAAGTGAAAGGGCCATAGTTACATGAATCCTTTTCAACAGAAGAATAACACTGAACATGAAATTTTCCCACAGGCAGAGAAATAAAATTGAATTCTACCTAATATCACTCAGAAAATTTCATTGGAAATGAGCATGAATTGAATTATGAAACATAAAAAATACATATGAAAACATAATGGACACATTTTATACACTCACAACCACACAAATCTCATGAAACAGAGCCGCTGCCTCTCATTAATTCTCTGTCAAAATTACACAGTGAAGAAACGGAGTTTCTTTCCCACAGTCTCCTAGAAGTTACAAGCCAACCAACCCTTTGCAAATAACTTGCATACAATATATATAATGTGTGAGGAAGAGATAGATGCCCAGGGGTTGGGAAGTTACTCGAATTGTTACAAAATGGAGATGGAGAGCCAACCATCAGCAACAGGTGCAGTGCTGCAAACATGACATTTGGCATTGGGTGACTGTTTGCCTTCCTTTGCGACTTGGAAAGAAGCCAATCTGGACAAAAAAATATTTAAATTCCGCCTTTGGTGCAAAAAAACTGAAGTGTAGATGACCGAGCCCACTTGGAGAAGTCGCGAACCGAAATTTCGTGAAACGGAAGAAAATTCGCAATTTTTCCTTTGTGCACCGCGCCATTTTCTCTCTGCGTCCTGCTACTTTGTGGCCTGTTTTTGGGCACTTTCATGTGTCCAAAATGTTCCCAAGTAGGCTTTTTGGAAGGCATGTTCTGTCAACTTTCCAACTCCACTGGAATTTTAAAATTTGGTGCTCATTTGCCCCTCCAAATCTTCATTCTCCCAAGGTTGCTATCTGTGTGTCGGAGAAGTGGCAAAGAGGCCATTTTTGGGTGTTTTTTGACCTTTAGGAGACCCAGATCTTTCCCAAATCTCTTGCCTGGACACCAGCAGTTGTAATTTACAATGCTGAATCCAAATCTACAAGCCATTTCTCAATTCGAGCCCTAGAAATTTAGCGCACAGGGAGAAAACCCCTGTTTTCTGCCCAAAAAAATTCCCTGTGACCAAAATTTGCAAAATTTGTTTGAAATTTGGACTGGAAGTTCTCTATGGGGTGCCATGCTGAGCCAACGAAGCCTCAGCCAAGATCCTAAGCCTATCTTGCTCTTCTGCCCATTTTTCCCTTCTTGTTGCTTTCCTCAATTTTTCTTTCAAGTTCCTTATCCGGGCCTATGCACTCATGTTTCGCACCCTGTAACGGAAAGGAATATGTCTCAAAAGAGTAAGGTCCTGGTGAGCTTCATCTAGCAGCCTCTCCAAATCCATGTTGACCCTCTCAAGTTTGGCCTCCCGATCCTCATTAATTGCTTGCTCCAAATATGTCAGCGCAACCCTTCTTCTTTGAGAAGCCTAGCGATGCTCATGGATGTTCCGCAACTCCATGATCATATGTTGGTCCTTAAGCTGTTTTTTACTCCGCTCTAGGTAGTTCATGTTCCATTTGGCCCTATCCAAGTCAAGGGACAAGGAATCAATCACTGATTGTTGCTCCTAGATGATCTTTGTGAGCTCCTCATTTGTTGGTTCTGCATCTGTCTCATCATCCTGGAGGAGAACAAACTCGGTCTCTCGCTCACCTGATGGTCCTTCCACCTACACTAGCTCCTTACCCTTACCCTACTCCTATGGTGCTAATGTCGGAAGCGAGGCCCCTTCCACCTCGGGTGGAGATAACACTTGCTTTATTGCTAAAAATAAAGGTCTACTGCCTTTCTGATAGGTGATGTACACTGGCATAGTGGCAGTCTCATGTCGCTCATACTGATGAGATGGGACCCCTACCTCATGCTCTACCTCTGAAACCACCTGTGGAGTGCTGAAGAAGTCACGGGAGATGAAGTCCTCCCAAGCAATACCCTGCAATCCCAACTGATGGTCTACCAAAATCTGGATAAGGGCAAAGTGATTCACACTGTTGAGCTGTTGTCGAGGGGTGTTGTGTTGCATGAAATTTCTCATCCTCTCTATGTTCCCGCAGATGAAAAATGGGAGGTTCATCATCTGCACCCTGGTAAAGTGCATGAGCAACCTGATGTGATAGGCATAAAGGCGAGAAAACCTCCCCTCACAACTAAAGTACTTCATGATCAATTTCATGAGCGGGGCATACTCATCTTTCAGAAATCTGAATGGAAAAACTCTTGTGAGGTGGCTCAAACAGTTGTCTTTGATGTAAGGCTCATAATGATGCCTCTCTACCTTCCTTTTCTTGTGCCACTACTCTCCAATGTTTGGTATACCTGTTGCCACTGATATGGTCTCGGGTGTCAATGTGAAAGTGACCCTAGCCAAGATGGACTGTCCTCCATATAGGTGAAGTGCAAAAAGTCGGGCCAACTCATGATGAACTCTGACATTTTCCACCCTCTGACAAAATTCGAAACATCCTAAGTGCTGGAAGCAAGACATAGCAAGAGGGCATGCCTGCAACTCGGTGAGGGTGTTTGGCTCGTCCCTAAGATGTATGCTACTCCGATGATGTCTCCTTTGGGCCCTTTCTCCCAAAGCTGTGTCACTGTGGGTCTCCTCTTCATACTCTGATGAAACTTCTGATGCCATTACTGTTGTTTGTACCCTGAATTTTATGTTGCCCTTTAATTCCAATGAAGCTGGTAGTTGCTCTGAAAATCTGCCACCAAGGGGACAATAAAACGGGGAGTATTAGGAGGGGAGTGATGAAATAGGAATAGGGGTTTAAAGGGAGAGATTTATCAAGGATTTAGGGGTAGTTTGGGTATGGGGTTGATCGGGTAGGGTTTGAAACATATTGGCAGTCTTGTCACTGTAGCATAAACCCTAGGATCAATGATTTCTTTGTTCCCCTTTTGTTTGCTTTACAAAAAAAAAATTGCGTTTGATTTCTACCCCTACAATCATGCTATCCCTTCCAATTTTGGTGCAAGGATGGATGTAGGTGGCGTACCCTTCAAAATTGTTGAGCAACCACAAGTTTTTCGGCAGATTGGATAGCTTCTAGGCCTTGTATTTCTGTGCGCCGCATGCTCTACCCTGTGCACCACGCGCCGGGTATGCACCACGCGAGTGTTATGTTTACACAGTGGGTGGGCCCTGTGTGAGATGCCCCCAGTGAGTGCGCCGCACTCCTTGGTGTGTGCACCGCGCACTATGAAAACACCTTAATTTCTTCCTAATTGTTTTGACTCTTTAACCCTTTGACCATGCACCCTCTTCCACAGCTTGGCTTGCACAATGAGTTGATTTCGTGGTGACTTTGAGTTAACCAAATAGTGGGGGAATAGGAAGAGGGTTTGGTAGTGACTTAGGGTAGGGGTTTAGGAAAATTGACAAGGAAGGATGGGGAAAAATGATAGGTGAGGGGAATAAGTGAATGGAGTGAAACCTTGGCAATATCAACACAAATTTTCAAACCCATCCATCGTTTTTTGGTGATTTTCACATGGCTGACATTATGTATTTTGGGCGACATTCAAACCCCTTCACAAACACCATATCCTTCAAAAAAATTGATGAGTAGGCGATGTCATAAGGCTTACCTCTCAATTTGGTAGCCTTCCCCGAAATTTTAAGTGGTTTGGCACCGTTTCTTGGTTGCTGGACTGTGTGCACAGCGCGCAATTCCCAGTGCACACCACGCGCCTGTGCAATATTTCAGTGGCGGGCTAGCTGCATGTGCGTCGCGCCTAGTGAGTGCGCCGCACCCCTGGTTATATGCGTCGTGCTCTCCCAAAACCTACCTCCAATCACTCCAACTCTCCAATCTCAGCTTCACACCTTATAAATGCTTTCTCCAAGTCTTGCAAGAGCACAATGCTTTTGATTTGGGTCAAAACATGTATTTATAGTCTTGGAGGAGATGGGTTTGATTTTTGTCTCTTTGAAATCCCCTTTTCTAATGTTGAGTTTTGCACTTTTTCATTGACCTTTAGACACACTGATTTTCACTTTCCCTTTGACATTTTGGCTCAAATGATGAAATTTTTGGCACCTCTTTGCAGGGGCTGTACGACAGAGCATTGGGCCATGTAAGTCATAACTACATCTGAAAAGTCAACTGGTGATTTTTTGGAAAATTTTGTCATAATTGACCTTGTTTGACTTTTCTTCAAAACAGAGTTTTGAAGAAGAGTCGAAGTCTCTTCAGGTGATGATAAAGCTTTCTAAACCATAGCTGTGTAAGGCCTCCCTCTGGCCTGCATGGCTTGTTCTTGACATGTTTTCAAAGACCAAATTGATGAATTCCTAGACCCAAACATAAAAAATGACTTTGTCCTGTAAAGGGCCAGGCCTGGACTGTCATGGACTTCAGTGATTATGCACAAAGACCTGAGCCAGCAGGGGGTAGACATGAGGGAAAATGATTAGCATAACATTCTCCGTCAGATCATGGCATGTCCCGAGCGGAATGCAGCTGAGTGAATGGAGCGGGACACCTAAAATTGAAATGCACAAAGAGTTTTGATCTCTGACGGAGGGTTGGCCAGACCGACTCTAACATTGGCTCCAATGGGGGATGGTAGCTCCTTGGAGGTGCCAAAAAAAGCAGATCTCTGGAGGAGATAGACAGTGCGTTTTTCCCATTCGGCTATGGAGTCATCATTTCGACAAACAACACAGGACTCTGACTTATTTATGAAACTGAAATGACCAAGAAATTGGCTTTACTTGACATTGAAATAACTCAAAAACTAATTTTACAGACTGAAACCAAACTGAAATAAAAATGGTATTTACAATGACAGTGGAAGCAGCATTAATAGATCAACAGTGATACCTCTGGAGCAGCGAACCATTGATCAGCCCTCCAGGACAGTCTTCCCCATTCATTTCCTTCAGAAGAAAGGAATTCTTACCCCTATATGCTGCAATCTTGAAAGGACCTTTCCATAGATTTTCGAACATTCCGTGCTTGCCTTTCTCTTCATTCCTTGCATCGCACTTCAGCACCACATCATCCAACTGAAATTTATTTGCTTTTGCTTTTCTGTCATAGATTTTCTTTATCTTCTCCTGCAACTTGGATGTGTTTTTGAAAACTTCTTCTCTTGTTTGCTGCAAGTGGATCATTTGACTCAGCCTTCTCTGCGTGGGATCTTCTTCACTGCCGGCCTCCTGAAGAATTCTGACCAGCATGGCAGCAAGAGAGGTGGGGAATACTGTGTCAACTCCATAAACAAGCTCAAACGGTGGCGTACCAATAGACTTTTTCTGACTAATCCGATCTGCCCAAAGCGCATGGACCAACCTCTTGTTCCAGCTCTTCTTATTTATTTCCAGCAGCTCCTTGATGATGTTGACCAAAGATTTATTCGAAGATTCTGCCAATCCATTGCCTTGCAGATGATAGACAGTTGAATGACCCAAAATTATGTGATACTTATGACAAAATTATACCATCTTTTTTTATTTGAAAGCTGCTGCATTATCAGTGATTAATTTGTTTGGACAACCAAAGCGAGGCAAGATGTTATTTTCGAGAAATGAAATGATTACTGTGTCTGTGGCTTGTCTGGTAGGCGCTGCCTCAATCCATTTTGCGAAATAGTCTATTGTTGTAAGGATCCACCTATGATGTCCGAAAGAGGCGGGATGAATTTCCCCAATGAAATCCAACCCCCACTGCTGGAAGCGAGCACTCACTTCAGTAGGCTTAAGTGGCAAAGGCTGTAATTTCTATTTTCCTTCGAAAATCTAACATTTATGATAACGCTTGACCATTTTATGGACATCAGCAAACAAAGTAGGCCAGTAGTACCCTGCTCTCAAAATTTTGTTTGCTATTGATTTCCAATAAAGATGACCACCACACTCTCCTCCGTGAAAATCCTCCATGACTTTCTTTGCTTCCTCTTCCACCAAACAATTTAACAAAATGCCATTGTGATCTTTCCAATACAGTGCAGAATTCAAAATACAAAACTGGGCAACCTTCAATTTGAGTGTTCTCACTTTGTTTCTAGTCATGCCGGGTGGTGGTGATAGATTTTTTAGCACATATATTATATCTGAATACCATGGGGACGAAGCAAACATTTCGGATACCTAAATTTACGTTCCTTCCTCATTCTCATCGGACATGCTGGTGATCAGATTTATGTCCAATGCATGTAAGTTTGATTCGGCCATTAGCTCCGCCAACCCCTGTCCTTTGACCAGCTTTGTAGGCTTTATCTCCACATCATATTCTAGCAAGGATGCAATCCATTTGCCTCTTCTCCCTTCCAGATCAGTCTACACTAAAACATCCTTTACAGCAGTATTAGGGACATAGGCCAGAATGTGAGAATGTAGGATATATACCCGGAAATCCTTCAATGCCTTCACCAATGCCAGGGCTTGCTTCTCAATGATGTTTCACTTTAAAGCTACATCCCTTATAGCCCTGCTCAAGAATGCAATTGGGCTTTCATGATCCTCTCTCTTCTGTAAGAATACCGCTGCCATACTGTGCTCAGAAGCAAATGAAAACAATATGAAATCTTGAGTGTAGCCCGGGCTGACTAGAATTGGAGCTGAAGAAAGGGCCAATTCGACCAAGTTGAAAGATTTTACAGCCTCCTCTATCCATTTCACCTAGATATCCTTCTTAAGCATGTTGGTCATTTCTCTCAAGTGTTCTACAAGATTAGGCACAAAGCGACACAGAAAATTCATCTTACCATTGAATGATTGTATCTCCATTTTGTTCCTAGGCAGATCGATTTGCTGAATTTCTTGCACACGTGATGGGTCTATACGAATGCCATCCTTTGAAATGATGTGCCCAAGCAATTTGCCTTCCTCCATGGTGAACAAGCTCTTCTTAGGATTCAGTGGTAGACCTGATATTTCCTGCATTTTTGAAAGACAATTTTTAGGTGATGCATGTGCTCTTCATCAGATTTGGAAAATACCGTCAAATCATCCAAGTACACCACCAAAAACACATCCTTCTCATTTGCAAACGCCAAGTCCATTGCCCACTGAAATGTGGCACCTGCATTCCTTAAACCGAAGGGCATTTTGGCATAGTGAAAGGTTCCCCATGGAGTGGTGAATGCTATCTTGTCTCTATCATCTTCATGGATGGAAATTTTGTTTTTATTCGGAATAACCATCAAGCAGTGACATATGAGATGCCCCCACTACTCGCTGAAGTATATGGTCCATCTTGGGTAGTGGATAGTTGTCCTTCAATGAGACCTTATTTAGATTTCTAAAATCAATGCATAGGCGGATCTCACTGGTCTTCTTGTGTACAGGCACTATGTTAGATATCCAATCTGAAAATCTGATAGGCACAATGATACCTGATTTGTACAACCGATTTACCTCATTTTCAATAGATGGCAGCAACTTTGGATTCATCCTTCTCAGCTTTTGTCTAAATGGTTTTTGATTGGGCTTGATAGGTATTGTGTGTTGAATAATATTTGTATCATAGGTCTTTAAATCAGAATGGTTGGACGATGCTTGACATGAATTTCAAATTTATTGCTGGAGTTCATGGGGATCTTCAAGCTGCTCGCTGCCTTGGCAAGAGTATCAAGAATACTATTTTGCATACGAGGTACACATGTCAAGGTGTATTCTGAAAATAATTTCAAGATGTCTAAAACTGCATTACGGTAGGCCCGCATCCTAGGATGTTTTGCTTGATACTCACCTCTGACCTGTTTTATTACCAACTCGGAGTCGCCATACACTGAAATCATCTTTGCATTTAGCTTTCTAAGAATCTTCAGGCCAGCAATCATAGCTTCATACTCAGCTTCATTATTTGAACATTCAAAGGCCAGCTTGTAAGAGCAAACTCTCACACTGCTAGGCACTTTGTTTGGGGCGGAGAAAGGACTGCGTACCCAAATTCCAATTCCAGCACCATCATTCCATACTGCTCCATTGAAATCCATGGCCCACAAGCCATCTTCCTCCTCTTGTAAGTGCTGGAAATCTATTTTCCATGCCTTGTCTGCTTGTTGTCCAGTACTTTCAGCTGATTGCCCAACATTTTCCTGCTTTTCTTGTCTTTCTTTTTTCAAAATTTCTCTGAAATTTTTTGTTATTTCTGGTATGTCATATGCTTCTACTATCTGACTATCTATCTCATTTAAACTATCTAAAAACAAAACAAAAGACTCTAAATCTGTATGTACATAATTAATGGGATGATTTATAGGTTTCTCCTTTTTTGTGATCATATATTTCATTTTTTGTTCCCGGTATAACTTCCTCATTTGTCCAGACACCAAGATTGTTGCATAGGAGAAATCCAGCTATAGTGTCCCTTTCAATTTCGCTACCCAAGACCTGGAAAGAAGCATGCCACACCTTGGAGGAATATCTGCTACCACCACATCCATCAAAACATTTTTCATAGGAAGCTGATCCAAACTCACAACTAAGTCTTTTATGAGACCTATACACCTTACTCTGCTGGAATCGAATGAATAGAGATCATGATATTGCCGGGTGATGTCCAGAACAATCTTATCCATGATAACCTTGGGCATGAGATTGTGAGAAGCTCCGAAATCGAACATGGCATTGTGTAACACAAAATCATGCAATCGTAAACTGATATAGAAGGCTGGCACATCGCTATCAGGAGACTCACCATTCATTGCTGGTCCAAAAATCATTTCAGGATGATCATCTTCTACATTTACCATGTCGGACATTGGGTCCAAATTCAACATTTTAGAAATATGTCCTCTATAACTGTTGTTCTTCATTATTTCAGTCAAGGGGATGGATACCTTTAACTTAGAAATATCGTTCTCTAGGCTGAAAGCAGGATTTTTTTCCACCTCTTTAACTGGGATCTCTTTCCTTTCGTTTTCTTTTGATGTGGCTGGTTGCTATGATTGTTCTGCTGATTTTGATTTGCTGCTCTCCGGACCAACCACCTCCTTTCCTTTTCTTTGTGTAGCTGATCAATCATTTTTTGTTGTTACCCTCCTTCTTCTTCTGAATTGGTTTGGCTGGCACATCTCTATTTCTAAGAGAATATCGTTGTTGTTGTGTGGACAGAGCATTCATATGCCCCCTTTAATATTCTTCTGATTCTTCTTCCAACACGGTGTCGCTAGCTAGAATAAAATCAGTGTCTTGGTGTGTAGCTGAATTCATTGCACATTCTTCCTCTTCGGTAATGTAAGTAGGCAGCTCATCTGGAGTAAAGAGATGGTTTTCTTTGCCTATTACAATCCCGTCCTCATCTGACTCTGGTCCATGCACAAAATTATGTTGCAAAGGTGTTTGTACCAGCTATTGTGCTGTCTGCTCTTGAGTTCGCTGATCTCTCTGTCTTATTCTATATCGTGGCTGCTGCTAGCCATGAAAGTTAGGATTCCTAACTTGTGGCTCTACCTTGTCAAGTTTTACCCTTTCAAGCATCTGCCCTACCTTTTTCAGAAGCTGATCCATTGAAGAAGATTCTTCTTTCACGGTGGTTTTCTTCAATGCTTTCGCTCTAGCTCTTTTAGACAACAGATTTGCCTCAACGCTGACTGCAATTTTCTGCATGTCTTCCATTGTAGCCGGTTCTCTCTCTCTTAATTGGTATGCCATGTTAGCATCAAAACCATCTGGAAACTTCATCATCGCTAGTCCCATAGGTGGCTTTAGATGGTCTGGAATTTCGCTATATACTGCATTAAATCTAACACAATAATCTTGGACCGACTCACCGCATTCCGTTTGATTTGTTTATACTCGGCCAGAATTTGAACGGGATTGTTTTTCACTTCCCACCAGTTCAAAAATTGTCTTTGTAGTTCACCCAAGGTAGTGATACTTGCAGCAGTCAAACCTTTGAACCATTTCCTCACATCACCTGCAAATTTTTGTACAAAGAGCCTCATTGCCACGTTCTCTGCATCGATCTTATGAAGTTCATAGAAGTCTGCCATTTTGTCTACATGTTGTTGATCAGTAATGTTGTTAGGAGTGCCATCAAAAAGTGGGAATTTGCTTTGATAATTCGTTGGCATGTCATCTAGAACTTGGGGCATAACAAGGGGAGCAAAACGGGCAGCCATCATTCTTGGTGGATTTGGTCTTAGAGGTGTTGGAGGAGTGTGCACAGTTTGCAAGGGGCTTGCAATTGGAGTTTGGGGCTATGTTGCAATGTAATTATAAATTAATCTATTGGCTCTTTTTGTTTCAAGGTCTACAAGAAATTGCGGATTGGGGACAATATAATCAACAGCCCTTTCGGATTTAGACTCAAACAGTGATATCTCAAATCGTTCGTCAAACTCAAGCTCTTCAAGATACTCAAAAATGTAGGGACGTGAATGGGATTTGAACACGGGAGTTATGGTGCTTTCTTGACGAAGGAGTCTTGGGATCAAATTGGGGTTTTTGTAAACATGAGGAGGATCTGGGTCTGGATTGGCTCTGGTATATCGCCTCGAAGCCAGCGTGCTATTGAGAAAAATCACAGGACACGACCAATGTACTCAGACTTTCCAATCCGAAGCTCATCATCCGGAAGCCTAGAATTATTATGAAACAAGGGGTTTTGATTTTCAACTTGTTCCCCAATGGAGTCGCCACTATGTTAGCACCTAAATCTGCCTCAGGCTGAAGGAAGGAAAAAATTAGGGTAACCACAAACCACGCTTAGTCTGGTAGCTAGCCCTACCAGAGCAAGAGAGGGCTCTCTCCGAGTCAGGCTCAACTAATATATAATTGAAAAAGGTCTCAGATGACTTACAATGAAATATTTACCTTAGGCTAGTAAGTGAATAGGGATTCGGGAAACAATTTTATGAATGACCGAGCTTCGAGGATGTTATGGGACCGGCGATCAGCAAAGAACAGAGAACTTAATATGAAGGCACAGATTATTCCGTGAGGCAAGGCAGGCGGAAAGTGTAGCAATTTTAGTTTGAGGTAATGCGGAATGAAAAGATTGTTGAAGAAAGTGAAAAGGGCATAGTTACATGAATCCTTTTCAACAAAAGAAGAACACTGAACATGAAATTTTCCCACAGGCAGAGCAATAACATTGAATTCTACCTAATATCACTCAGAAAATTTCACTGGAGATAAGCATGAATTGAATTATGAAGCATAACAAATACATATGAAAACATAAGGGACACATTTTCTACACTCACAACCACAAGAATCTCACCAAACAGAGCCACTGTCATTCATTAATTCTCTGTCAAAATTACACAGTGAAGAAACAGAGTTTCTTTCCCACAGTTTCCCAGAAGTTACAAGCCAACCAACCCTTTGAAAATAACTTGCATACAATATATAGAATGTGTGAGGAAGAGATAGAACGCCTAGGGGTTGGGAAGTTACTCGAATCATTACAAAGTGGAGATGGAGATCCAACCATCAGCTACAGGTGCAGCGCTGCAAACATGACATTTCGCATTGGGTGACCGTTTGCCTTCCTTTGCCACTTGGATAGAAGCCAATCTGGAGAAAAAAACTCTTTAAATGCCACATTTTGTGCCAAAAAACCAAAGTGTAGATGACCGGGCCCACTTGGAGAAGTTGCGAACCAAAATTTCGCGAAACACAAGAAAATTGGCAATTTTTCCTCTGTGCGCCGTGCCATTTTCTCTCTGCGTCGCGCTACTTTGGGGCCTATTTTGGGGCACTTGTAGGTGTCCAAAATATGCCCACGTAGGCTTTTTGGAAATCCCGTCTTGTCTACTTTCTAACCCCACTGGAATTTTTGAATTTGGTGCTCATTTGCCCCTCCAAATCTTCATTCTCCCAAGACTGCTTTCTATGTGTCAAAGTGGCAGAGATGCCATTTTTGGGTGTTTTTTGACCTTTAGGAGACCCAGATCTTGCCCAAATCTCTTGTCCGGATGACAGTAGTCATAATTTTCAATGTTGAATCCAAATCTTCAAGCCATTTCTCAATTGAAGCCTATAATTTTAGCGTCGCGCCAATGGCGTTGCGCACAGGGAGAAAATCCCTATTTTTGCCCAAAAATTTCCCTGTGACCAAAATTTGCCCAAATTTTTTGAAATTTGGGCTGGAAGTTTTCAATGGGGTGCCATGCTAAGCCAAGGAAACCTCAGCCAAGATCCTAATCCTATCTTTCTCTTTTGCCCATTTTTCCCTTCTTGTTGCTTTCCTCAGTTTTGCTTTCAAGTTCCTTATCCGAGCCTGTGCACTCATGTTTTGCACCCTGTAATGGAAAGCCATATGTCTCAAAAGAGAAAGGTACTGGTTGGCTTTGTCCAGTAGCCTCTCCAAATGCATGTTGACCCTCTCAAGGTTGGCCTCCCGATAGTCATTGATTGCTTGCTCCAAAGATGTGAGTGCAACCCTTCTTCTTTGAGCAGCCTGGCAATGCTCATGGATGTTCTGCAGCTCCATGATCGTCTGTTGGTCCTCAAGTTGTTTCTTCCTCTACTCCAGGTAGTTCATGTTCCATTTTGCCCTCTCTAAGTCAAGGGACAAGGAGTCAATCACTGACTGCTACTCCTGGATGATCTTTGTGAGCTCCTCATTTGTTGGTTCTGCATCTGTCTCATCATCATGGAGGAGAACAAACTTGGTCTCTCACTCACCTGATGGTCCTTCCTCCTACACTGGCTACTTACCTTTACCCTGTTCCTATGGTTCTGGTGTCGGAAGAGAGGCCCCTTCCACCCCGGGTGGAGATAACAACTTGCTTGCTACTGCAAATAAAGGTATATTGCCTTTCTGATAGGTGATGTACACTGGCATAGTGGCAGTCTCATGTCGCTCAACTAATGAGATGGGCCCCCTACCTCATGATCTACCTCTAAAACCACCTGTGGAGCACTGAAGAAGTCACGGGAGATGAAGTCCTCCCAAGCAATACCCTGCAATCCAAATTGATGGTCTACCAAAATCCTGTTGGAAATAATACTGAGAGGGGGGGTGAATCAGTATTATCAGATTAATCAAACTTTTCAAATGCCCAAAAACATATACGCTACTTCAGTTAAGTGAACCAGCGTGTACACGCTACTGTGACGAAGTAAAAAAGCGTATAAGCAGAAAACTCACAATTTAGTTGGCTTATTCTTCAATTAAGTGCATCAGGACATTATTCATCATATTAACAGTAAACATGTGCAGTATAACAGAACAGATAAAAAGCCACACACATGAACACCAAGATATAAGGTGGAAACCCAATGTGGGTGAAAACCACCTGCTGCAAGTTGTCTCTATCTTTCTTAATATGAAACTTCAGTTTACAATCTTTTGTACTGGTGCAGCCTTATACCAGTACGCAGGCTACAACCTGCAGAAGGCTTCAACCTTCTCTCGTTCTCCAAACTTCCTTGGAAGGGAGCTCCAACCCCCTTTTTTCTTTTGTACTAGCCAAGATACTAGTACGTAGGTGCTGACCTACAATCTTCCTTCTTCCAGGTATCACTTTTCATACATTTTCAGACTTGGATATTCCTGAAGCACAACATTACAATCTGAAGACCACAATTCATTCAATTTTCACAACAGATCATCCAACTTTGAATCACTGAACCACTGAACCCTGTCAATCACCAGTTACCAGAACACAGAGCAGACTACAGAACTCTGTAATAACAGTCAGACCCCACTGTAAACTCAAATCAAGCTTCAAAAGATATACGCTACTTTAATGAGCAGAAACCGCGTATACACGCGCTTTTACCGAAGCCAACCTGCGTACAGATCTAAAAATAAACTTTCTCAATTTGCAGCTGTACCAGATATTAGTTAGACTCAGAACGTAACATTGCGACAATATGCAGATCTAGAAATACGCATAATCAACCATATCATGATAGTGCATTTCAAACCATTTGATCCCGATCTCTCCTTAGATCTAGTTCTCCATCAACCGATGAGATCTCTCCTTAGCTCAGATCAACCAACTCAGAACCTGCATATCAGATCTCTTTCTCTCTTAGATATTCATGCCTTGTCAAAAGATGATCTTTGCCTAATGATCTTCTTCTCCTTATATAGCCTTAGGCCTTTCTCAATACCAAGAGCCAAAACCATAGTAACACAATACCATCAACTTTAAAACTAGGGATCGACACGCCCGTCGAGACATAATGGTCCGAAATCATAGGCACAACTTCCAAGGTCTAACCACCATGAACCAAAGGAACCTTTCCACATACACGCGCTTTTTCTGAATCTAACTTGCGTGTACACGCGACTTGGGCTTAACGAAAGAGCGTGTATGAGCTTTCTTGCCATGCTGTACTGAGATCTGTCTTCTGATTGAGTTGCCATCACCTGTACTAACCTTTGAGCACCTGTACCATCCACTGAGTGAGTTGCCATCAAGGACAACACTTGAACCATAATGCCAACAATCTCCCCCTTTGGACTTGATGGCAACCACCACACCAAGTCACTCTCCCCCTTTGACATCAAGGGCAAAGGGAGGACCAAGATATTCTCTTCCTTGGTAATCCTTCTGCTGTCCATACTGTTGTCCATACTCCCCTGAGTACATGCTGAAATCTCCAAGTGTGCTCCCCCTTTGTGAATGCCAAAGAGTACCAATCTATCCATCCTGCTCACCAAGTGCTGTTCATGCTCCCCTTGACTGTAGGCAAGATCTGCAAAAGATGTTCTTCAAGAAGAACATGACTCTATACATCATAAAAGACCTTCCTATCACCAAAGACTCATACATACATCCATTTCTCAACTAAGTGAGGATATACAAAAAAATGACTCATCCACCCAACCAAGTGAGGATACATCAATATTGACTCATCCACCTAACCATGATAATACATGAACATTTCATCATTCATCCCAGGCATAGTGGGGAAACCAACAAAGGCCGTTACATGACCTTGACACCATAAAAGAGACAAGAGAGATACATGACATAGAGACAACAGATCTAGACCAAGACTTAGGAAAGACATCAGCAGCATCTGATAAACATCTTGTTAGATCAGCAACTAGAATTTCTTTCTGAGCTCCTTCTCCTGAAACCAACAACCAAAAACATCTGAATGCCAACAATGCTTTATGAGACTTTTGAGCTGCTCCCCCTGAACCTGTGCCTGTTGCACTCCCTGAAACTGTGCCTGAATAATTCTGACATTCCTATTGCTGTTCAGAACTTCAGAGTTTTCCCTTGCTGTTCAGAACTTCATATACGCGTTTTCTCCTGTATAAAACATCGTATGTACGCGGATATTCTTTCTGCAACAAGCGTCCAGCATACACGCGACTTTCCCACCCTGAATCCGCGTGTATACGCTCATACTACTTCCGTAACCTGCGTATACCAACTTTTCTGTAGAACAAACAAATTTCAACAACAGGATGAAGCATTAACTACTCCCAGCTTTTGTCTGAGATATTCAAAAGTTTCCCTGGGCAGTGGTTTTGTGAGAATATCAGCAACTTGCTCCTTAGAAGGAACATACTCCAACTTGACCTTCTGTTCAAGCACTTGTTCCCGAAGAAAATGGTACTTGATTGGTATGTGCTTGGTCTTTGAGTGCATGACTGGATTCTTTGAAATGCTGATTGCACTTGTATTATCACATAAGATAGAGACAGGTGGAGTGCAAGTGATTTGAAAGTCCTGCAAGGTCTGCATCATCCAAAGAAGTTGTGTGCAACAAGATGCTGCAGCCACATATTCTGCTTCAGCTGTAGATAAGGCAATCGAACTTTGTTTCTTGCTGAACCAAGATACTAATCTGGAACCCATGAAGAAAGCACCTCCACTTGTGCTTTTCCTATCATCCACACTTCCAGCCCAATCTGCATCTGTGTAAGCATGAAGAGTGAGATCAGTATTTCTAGGATACCATAAGCCATAGTTTTGGGTCCCTTGAAGATATTTGAAGATTCTTTTGACTGCCTGAAGATGAGTTTCCTTTGGGTTGGCTTGAAATCTTCCAACCATTCCTACTGCATGTGTAATATCTGGTCGAGTACCTGTCAAATAAAGCAAACTCCCAATCATGGATCTATAAGTGGGTTGGTGGACTGCTGCTGATTCATCATTTGCACTGAGGCTGCATCCTGTAACCATGGGTGTACATACTGGTTTTGACTCTTCCATGCCATACTTCTTCAAGATCTGCTTGAGGTATTTGGTTTGAGACAAGAAGATACCTCCTTCATTTTGTTGGATTTGCAATCCAAGAAAATATGTCAATTCTCCAAGAAGTGACATTTCGAATTCTTTCTGCATAACCAAGGCAAAGTTTTGACTCATAGTCTCTTCATTGCTGCCAAAAACAATATCATCTACATAAACAACAAGAATTAGCAATTTGTTATTTTCAACTTTTATATAGAGATTGCTATCTGCTGATCCTTTTGAAAAGCCTTGTTGGTGAAGATATTTGTCCAACCGATAGTACCAAGCCCTTGGAGCTTGTTTGAGCCCATAGAGAGCCTTTTTCAATCTGCATACAAGGTTTGGATCATTCCCAAGAATGAACCCATCTGGCTGCTCAATATATACTTCTTCTTCTAAGTCTCCATTCAGGAAGGCTGATTTCACGTCCATTTGAAATACCTTGAAGTTTTGAAAGCTTGAGAGAGCAAGGAACATTCGGATGGCCTCTAGTCTTGCCACAGGAGCAAAGGTCTCTTCAAAATCTATTCCTTCTTGCTGTGCATACCCTTTACAAACAAGTCTGGCCTTGTTTCTAATTACTTCTCCATTTTCATTTAACTTATTCTTGAAGACCCATTTTGTTCCTATTACATTCTTATCTTTTGGTCTAGGAACTAATTCCCAAGTGTTGTTCCTTTCGATTTGCTCAAGTTCTTCATCCATTGCTTTGACCCAACATTCATCTTTGCATGCTTCTTTCACATTTTGTGGTTCAATGGAGGAGAGTAGAGCCAAGTAGCTTGAAGCTTCTGCAAGTGTCCTTCTTGTTTGTACTCCTGCTTCTTTCTGCCCCACAATCTGAGTTTCTGGATGATTCTTTTGGACATATCTGGATGGAGTCTTCTCTTCTATTCTTGTCTGCTCCTCTGGTTCTTCTTGAGATTCTTCTTCTTCTTGAGGTTCTTCTTCTTCATCATTTCGCCTTTGAGAGTAACCTTCATCTTCTTCATGATGAACTTGCCTAGGAATATATCCCTTCTCATCAACCACTATATCAATACTGTCAACAATTCTGCCAAGTCTTTTATTGTAGCACTTGTATGCTTTGCTATGTGGAGAATAACCAAGAAGAATGCCCTCATCTGCTCTAGGTTCAAGTTTGCCAAGTTGCTCATCAGTATTCTTAATATAACATTTGCTCCCAAAGATTTTGAAATGCTTCACGGAAGGAGTTTTACCACTCCAAAGCTCATGAGGTGTTTGAGTGCTGTTTACTCGGACATTTGTTTTGTTAAGAATGATAACAGCAGCATGTGCGGCTTCTCCCCAGAAGGTTGCAGGAGTACCTGATTCATCGAGCATAGCACGAGCCATTTGTTGGATAGTTCTGTTCATTCTTTCCACAACCCCATTTTGCTGAGGAGTTCTAGCTGTAGAGAATTCTCTTCTTATCCCATGTTCATCGCAGAAATCAAAAAATTCATTTGATGTGAACTCCCCACCTCTGTCAGATCTGAGGCACTTGATTTTGTGTCCTGATTCATTTTCAGCCAATGCTTTGAAGGATTTGAATTTTTCGAATGCTTCATCTTTGTGCTTCATAAGCCCTAACCAAACAAACCTTGAGAAATCATCAATGAATAATATCAGATATTCTTCTCCTCGAGGTGTCCTTTTCCTAAATGGACCACATACATCTGTATGGACTAGCTCAAGAGGCAAGCTAGCTGATCCTTCCTTCTCTGGAAAGTTAGTTCTGGTCTGCTTTCCAAACTGACAAGATTTGCATATGGTGTTGTCTGGAATTTTGATATCTGGAAGATCGCGAACTGCCTGATATTTGCATGCTTTCCTTATTTGTGAGAAGCTTAGATGTCCCAACCTTCGATGCCATAACCAGTGCTCTTCATCCTTGCTAAGATAGCATTGTTGTTGTCCTTCTTCAAATATGTACAGATTATTTGGAGTTCTTTTGCCTTTGAGAACTGTTTTACCTGTATCAAGATCACGAACAAGACATCCATTCGATCTGAAAATAACCTCTGTTTTTTGATCACACATCTGGCTGACACTTAGAAGATTATGCTTCAATCCATCAACATACAAAACATTTCCAGCCTTGACCTTTTCTTTCAAAGGAGCAATACCTTTTCCTTTTATAGTTGCAGGAGTATCATTTCCAAAAGAAACTTTCTTTCCCTTTTCTAAAGTAGAATAAGATTCAAGTTTTTCTTTATCACCTGTCATATGTTTCGAACATCCACTGTCAATGTACCATAGATTTTCCTGTCCTTCTGCATAAAATGCTATCCCACATCTTTCTGTTTGAGGTTCCTTTATTCTCCATGTTTTGGTGCTTGTGGCTTGTTCCTTTTTCTCCTGAAACCTGCTCCTGCATTCAGAGTCTTTATGACCAAAATTATTGCAAATAGAACATTCAACTTCATTTTCAAGCACCGAAAAGTTGTTATAGGTCCTTTTTGTAATCCCTGTCATACTTCTTTGTTTTTGAGCTTCCCTAGTCATGATTGTTTTATATGCAACACATTGAGCTGCTCTGTGACCAAAGTTGTGGCAAGAAAAGCATTGTCCATTGAAGAAGCTTCTGCGGTTATTGAATCTACCAGCCAACTGATTGTAATTTCTATTTTCATCTATTCTTGAGCCAAACTGAGAAGATTTTACCTGTGGTTGGTTGTAGCTTTTGTTCATCCTTAAGGAGGATTGTCCCTGATAGTTTCTGTTTGTAACTCGTCCCTGCTTTACCTGATTATCTTCATTGTTCTTCCGCTCATTTCCTCTTGCTGCATCAAGATAACTTTTTGAGGTGGATGCTTGAGAGGTTTCTCCATTATAGCCCAAACCTGTCTTGTTTAGAGGAGACCGCTGCACACTGATAATCTCATCCAAAGTTTCAGATCCTTTGACAAATTTAAGATTAATAGCTTTTGTTTTCTCAATTTCTTTTCTGAGACCAACAATTTCACCTTCTAGTTTTTCAAGATGTTTTTCCTTTTCATCAATTTGAAATTGCAAAGTATCAATGATCACATTCTTTTCTTCTATGCCTCTCTTGAGTCTAGTGATTTCATTATAGAGATTATCCACATCTATAGCATCCTCATAATCATCATCTTCAAATGCCATTAACAGCTTATATTTATTACCTTGTTCATCTTCATCACTGTTTGATAAGCCATCACTATCTTCATGGGTGTAGTAGCTTTTCCTATTTGCACTTTGTTTCTTGTTCCATCTAGCAGGTTCTTTTCCTTTATCCTTATAAGGACATTTTGCAGCATAATGACCTACTTTCCCACAAGCAAAGCATTTGAAAGGTAGCTTACCTCTGAACCTTCCAGAACCCCTTTGAAGATTTCTGACAAAATTTGATTCCTCTTCCTCTTCTTCTGGAACATGGCTTGCTTCATAGTAATCTTCTTTTCCTGATGCCTTAAAAGCAGCTTCCCTTCTGTCAGATGGACCTCCCTTTCTCATTTCATAAGCGGTTAGAATTCCATGTAGCTGAGACATAGTGAGAACACGGAGATTTTCTTTTTCTTCTATTGCAGATACTTTAGATTCAAACTTGGGAGATAAAGATCTTAGAATCTTTTGAACTACTATAGTTTCTCTTATTTCTTCACCCAAATTTTTCATACAATTAACAATCTCATCTACCCGAAGAAAATAATTAGCCACACTTTCATCATTATACATCTTGAGAGTCTCATATTGAATCCTGAGTGTTTGAAGTTTAGCTTGCTTTACCTGTTCATCTCCTTCATAGCTAGTGATCATTTTGTCCCATATTTCTTTTGCTGATTTGAAGTGCATGACCTTCATGAATTCTGTTTGAGATATACTTCCTAATAGAGTACTGACTGCTTTTGCATTTGTTTCATATGCCTTTTTCTCAGCTGGATCTGTAGGAGTAGCTGAAGGAAAAGCATAGCCTGTTTCTACAATGTCCCAAACTTCTGTACCAAGAGATTGAAGATATGCAGTAACTCTTACCTTCCAATAATTGAAATTTGTTCCATCAAAAACCGGTGGCCTGATTGATGCTTCTTTCTCGTAGTTGCTCATGATGAATGATCTTCCTTCAAGCGATCAAGCTTCTCTGAAGGACCTGCTCTGATACCAATTGTTGGAAATAATACTGAGAGGGGGGGTGAATCAGTATTATCAGATTAATCAAACTTTTCAAATGCCCAAAAACATATACGCTACTTCAGTTAAGTGAACCAGCGTGTACACGCTACTGTGACGAAGTAAAAAAGCGTATAAGCAGAAAACTCACAATTTAGTTGGCTTATTCTTCAATTAAGTGCATCAGGACATTATTCATCATATTAACAGTAAACATGTGCAGTATAACAGAACAGATAAAAAGCCACACACATGAACACCAAGATACAAGGTGGAAACCCAATGTGGGTGAAAACCACCTGCTGCAAGTTGTCTCTATCTTTCTTAATATGAAACTTCAGTTTACAATCTTTTGTACTGGTGCAGCCTTATACCAGTACGCAGGCTACAACCTGCAGAAGGCTTCAACCTTCTCTCGTTCTCCAAACTTCCTTGGAAGGGAGCTCCAACCCCCTTTTTCTTTTGTACTAGCCAAGATACTAGTACGTAGGTGCTGACCTACAATCTTCCTTCTTCCAGGTATCACTTTTCATACATTTTCAGACTTGGATATTCCTGAAGCACAACATTACAATCTGAAGACCACAATTCATTCAATTTTCACAACAGATCATCCAACTTTGAATCACTGAACCACTGAACCCTGTCAATCACCAGTTACCAGAACACAGAGCAGACTACAGAACTCTGTAATAACAGTCAGACCCCACTGTAAACTCAAATCAAGCTTCAAAAGATATACGCTACTTTAATGAGCAGAAACCGCGTATACACGCGCTTTTACTGAAGCCAACCTGCGTACATATCTAAAAATAAACTTTCTCAATTTGCAGCTGTACCAGATATTAGTTAGACTCAGAACGTAACATTGCGACAATATGCAGATCTAGAAATACGCATAATCAACCATATCATGATAGTGCATTTCAAACCATTTGATCTCGATCTCTCCTTAGATCTAGTTCTCCATCAACCGATGAGATCTCTCCTTAGCTCAGATCAACCAACTCAGAACCTGCATATCAGATCTCTTTCTCTCTTAGATATTCATGCCTTGTCAAAAGATGATCTTTGCCTAATGATCTTCTTCTCCTTATATAGCCTTAGGCCTTTCTCAATACCAAGAGCCAAAACCATAGTAACACAATACCATCAACTTTAAAACTAGGGATCGACACGCCCGTCGAGACATAATGGTCCGAAATCATAGGCACAACTTCCAAGGTCTAACCACCATGAACCAAAGGAACCTTTCCACATACACGCGCTTTTTCTGAATCTAACTTGCGTGTACACGCGACTTGGGCTTAACGAAAGAGCGTGTATGAGCTTTCTTGCCATGTTGTACTGAGATCTGTCTTCTGATTGAGTTGCCATCACCTGTACTAACCTTTGAGCACCTGTACCATCCACTGAGTGAGTTGCCATCAAGGACAACACTTGAACCATAATGCCAACAAATCCGAGTAAGGCCAAAGTGATACACACTGTTGAGCTGCTGTCACGGGGTCTTGTGCTGCATGAAATTTCTCATCCTCTCTATGTTCTCGCAGATGAAAAATGGGAGGTTCATCATCCAAACCCTGGTAAAGTGCATGAGCAACCTGATGTGATAGGCATAAAGGTGATAAAACTTCCCCTCGCAACTAAAGTACTTCCTGATCAATTTCATGAGTGGGCATACTCATCTTTCAGAAATCTGAATGGAAAGACTCTCGTGAGGTGGCTCAAATAGTTGTCTTTGATGTAAGGCTCATAATGATGCCTCTCTACCTTCCTTTTCTTATGCCACTGCTCTCCGATGTTTGGTATACCTGTTGCCACTGATATGGTCTCGGGTGTCAATGTGAAAGTGAACCCAGGCAAGATGGACTATCCTCCATGTAGGTGAAGTGCTAAAAGTCAAGCCAACTCATGATGAATTCTGACATTTGCCACCCCTTGACAAAATTCGAAACATGCTAAGTGCTGGAAGCAAGACTGTTATAGACATTTTTGTGCCTTACAACATGAAGCATGAAATTTCCATAATCTAAGGGATCCAAAGTCCCAAAACATGTTGTTCCTACCCCTAGAGGAACAAGGTCAGCAAACCACAACACTGAATAAAAGTTCTCCACCTGAAAACACTCAAAAACAAGGCAATTCTGGATCATGTCAACTGCTCCACTGAGCATCTGCGCTGAATGTCAACTGCTCCACTGTCTACCTGCGTTGAATGTCAACTGCAAAGAAGGCTACCTGCGCTGGGTGAGTTTGGACATGTGGCACAGTCATTCCTGAAGGTGTCAATGCCCAGGAAGCTTCCAAAATGACACTTGGATCAGGGAATTCGACTGGTGATGAGTAAGAGGTTCTAGATCTCCAAGTGGAAGCAAGAAGCTCCAAGTGGACTCAAGAACTGAAGAATAACTGAAGTGAGAGAGGACACTAGTCAGCTTCATGCCAGCCTCAAGCTGACTCATCCTTTCTCCAAAACTCCTATATATAGATCTCTCTCATGAGGTCTAGAGAGGTTGGAATCTTGTGAATGTAAAGAATTGTTGTTGGTTTGAGTTTAGAACTATTGGGTGATTTGCTTTGAAGGAGGTGAAGAGGAGATTTCTTTCTGCTGGGAAGGTGATGCTGGATTGGGCCTCTTATGGTTGTATCACTTCCTGAACTTTACTTCTTCCATTAATAAAGCATTTGAGGTTCTTCTATATGCATGTGTCTCAATGATGTATTGTTATACTTGTGTATTTGATTTATTCTAATCCTTGAATCAATTATGAGTGTATGCTTCTTGTAGTTTCCCTCTCTTGCCATTTTGCAGGATCTTGGTGTAGCTGGGCCAGTGAAAGAGCAAGGAGCTGGGGGCGAGCAGCAAGGAGAGAAGATTGGATCAACCATTAGCGAAAGACATCGGTTAGTGGATCTCTTTCTCCCCTATTTTACTTTCATAAAGAAGAAATCTTAGATAGCTTTGCTTTGATTGTTGCTGAGGTACTATCACCCTTAGAGTGGGATAGGGTCATTCCGTATTGGATACTTTTCCCAACAACAAATTGGCGACTCCGCTGGGGACCGTATCTTGTTGGTTGTTTGTGTTTTTGCTATTCATTTCCTAAACACAGGGAGTACCGAATCGAACTGCATTTGGATCTTTCAAATGCAAAGTAGAGGGCAGCTACTCTAGCTCAGTTTCTGGGCATGTTTATGATTTGAAGAGCTGATCCACAAGGACTCTGAACAACTCTTAGTGATAGCTTTTCATCCTCCTTTTCATCCTTTAGTGTGTACTTGATTGGTAGCTTTGATTTGGCCAAAAACTGTTGATTTCTGAGCAATCTGTGACCCGGAAACCAAGAGAAACGAGAGTTTCTCTCTTCATTGCAGGCACTGTGAAGGCAGTCTGCATTTCATCGCAGGTCCCGAAGGGGCTACCTGCGCTGAATGTCAAACTGACAGTGTTCTACCTGCGCTGAACCAGTGTGGCCTTGTGCAACTGGGTTTCTCTGCTTTCTGTTGCCCTGTTTTCATCCCTGTTTTTGCAGCCTGTTATCAGTCAATGTACCTATCTGAAACCACCTTTCTTTGCCACTATTCCGCCTCGGTTGTATAAAGAAACTGTATTTGTTCTTTGTGTATTTCTTGTATATCATTTACAGTTTCCCATAACGAAAGTGAACTAGTCTTGCTATGGCCTCTTAGATCTAGACCTGTGATAAGTGTCGTTCTGATCTTAAGAGTTAGTTTGTTTGCTGTTCATAGCTGATTGAGCTTTTGCTTTCGTCATATGGTTTGAATTTATGTATTTCTAGTGTTGAAACAAGTAAATCTTAAGGTGTCTTTTGATTTTGGACAAAAGCTTGTTTGCTTTCACTTGAAATTGAATTCAAAGTTATACAACAACTTTCTTTTTGTAGTACACCAACATTAAGAAAGAGAAAAGAAATACCTGCATTGTGCATGCGCATTTTGACAGCTTGCATGTTGATTTAGGAAAAAGTGCATTACTGTGTGCTCTATGATCTGTGTGAAAAGATGATGTCTTTCTTTTCCCTCAGTAGTTAAGATTTTCATAAGTTGAAAAGATTGAAAAAGCTTGCTTCTCATCTTTAGACTGCATTTAGGAGTTGTACCATACATCACGTGGTGATCCATAAAGGCAAACTGCTAAACAAGATCAACCTAAAATAAATTGAATTTACATAACAACGCTTTGAAACATAACGCAAACACATAGAGGTCTAAGCTAGAGACGTGTTCCGGCGTCGTTAAACGTGATATCTTATCGGTGAGTGGTTGGGTGATTCCTCCACGGTGAAGCGATAAGTATCAATACAGACTTGTGCTCCCACGTACCGTCGCGTATATATTGGGAGACCCCTATAGGAATAAAGCCTTTATCCATAGGAAGCCGTGTCGGCCGCCCTACTGATCGCAATGCAGTGAACACAGCATTCATGAAGATCGACCACCCGTACCGTAAAACGTATTCTGTGGTTTTGCGAAAAGTTTGGCACACCCTCTGCCTAGAACTCCAGAGTAGTTTCTTTTGGCCTTTTTCAAACTCTATAACTGAAAAAGTCCATCCGAGCATTTGTCACTTCGGGCTCGTTAAAACATCGAACGAGACTAGAGTCATCTTTAGCTTTTTCTCGACTCTTAAAAAGTGAAAAAGCAAGTTGTGTCTAAAGCGTCGTTATAAAATTTATTTTAAACGGAACATAATCACCTCCTATTCCTGCGTTGATCTGTAGGTTGAGAACATGGAACGCACCAACCAAGGAATTCCCCATGATGGAAATCCTAGTCCTTTCTCCTCTTGGGGAGAAGTTGGTGCGCCACACATGGCCACATTGTCGCTTCCAAGACTGACAATTGGCCTGCCAATTTGGCTATTCTCAACCAATGTAGTTCAGAACACCATGGTTCCTGAATAGTCGAGTCAACAGTTAGATCAGTCTAGAGCTGCCCACCAGCCTTCCACTTCCTATAACTCTTCCTCCAATCCTTCATCTTCGCAAGGTAGAGTCGGCAAAAGCCAAGCTCCCATGGAGAAGAAGGAGAAGAAGAAGAGAGAGAAGAAGAAGAAGGAGCCTAAGGCGACTGGGGGCAAGCAAAAGACATCTGACAAAAATCCACACACAGCACAGACCGGGCCTAAATCGCCATGTGTCATATGTAGAGGAGACCACTTCCATAGAGATTGTCCCTATATTCCCCGGATACTAAGGGACTGGTCCCCTCGTTTGCATAGTTCGGGAGCATCAACCTCTGATAGCCATGTTGAATGCTTACCGTCAACCAGCGAAAGTGAAGGTTCAAGACAAAGAGGGGGAGAAAGATCCACCGTTGTCCCTTCTTAGACGAAGCGAAAAGAGTTTTGGAAGATCGTCCGGTTTCACCGTTGAGACTTCCTCCTGGATACAAAAAACTCGTGCCAAGTCCTTCGTTGGTTGAGAATACAGCTAGCCCGCTCAAGTGGTCAGCTGGAGCATCAGTCATTGAAAATGAACCTACTGAATCCAGACCGGACGAAAGTCCAAAGGTCGAAACGGCAGTTGACCCGGTTCTCCCTTCAAAAGTTTCGTCTTGAAATGACACCATCACTAAAGATTCATCTTCAAATGACACCCTCACTGAAGAGAGTAAGGACGACACCATCCAGATTCTTTTCATTAACACAGACTCTGACGAGGGTCAGGGCAATGCACCCATTCCTTTATCGCAGGAAGGAACATCGTCAGGGTCATATCCGGCTGTGTATTCGGTCCCACCACCAAGCAACCTAGTTGTGTCCTTTGATTGGAACCAACTAGGCAGACCTCGGTTGCCAGCCAGTATACCATTCAGAATCATAGTCCAAATATACAGAATGGTAATGGCTGGCACTATCATTGATGAAGGGGCATCTGTGAGTATCCTTTCCTCTGTTGCTTGGAAAGCACTGGGTTCCCCGGCGGTTTTGCCTGAGATAAGAAATCTCTCGGGTTTCGATAAAGGAACCAGTCGACCATTAGGGATCCTCCCCAATGTGCCCATTACATTGAAAGGGAAGGCCGTTCAAATGAACGTGATGGTCATTCAAGGACCCTTGGACGAAACTATATATATTGCATGGGAGCAATAGTCTCCTCACTCTTTAGAGTAATGTGTTTTCCACACGAAGGAAGAATGGTCAAGCTCATAGACCAACTTTCATTTCCGGGATCACGCATCGCAAATAGTCACATACCAACCCTGAATGGTCTATTCAATCAAGAAATGTCTCCACCTCCAGTCCTTCTTCCCGATGAGTGCGAGTGATTCGGAAAGATGGGACTGGAACCCAGGGGGCATGCATCCTGGTCTGCGTTGGGCAGAGAAAACTTTGGGTATAGGGGAGAATTTCTGCGAGAGAATATGACTAGTCTGTACCCCGTCCGTGGGTGGAAGAGGGGTTGTTCTAGAATAGGATTCTTTTGTCAAAGTTACGTGTTTGACAACAGTCATTCACCCTCGTCTATTTCGGTAGACATTGCTGAGGAAGTGTTTTGTTAGAAAAGTTAACGAGACAATCTTTGGGTAACCAGAAAGAGGTAAGCCTCCCTCAGTAACACAAATGTTTGGTCTTTGAGTAGTGTTCTTCTCTTGTCGCAAGTAGCTGCTCTCTTGTCGCAAGTAGCTGTTCTCTTGCGATCTTGCGAAAGATGTGTTAAAAGTTGGGCTGACGAGAAGACAAGTATCGTATAGACCCGTTAAAAATAACGAGAAGACAAGTATCGTTAACATTAGACTAGCAAGACGACAAGTAGCTGTGAACACCCAAAGAAAAGCAGAGGTGAGAAAGAGGAGGCACAACCTTGAAATTGTATTTTATACCCGGGGGCATGCAAACCTTTTGGAGTGCAAGCTAAGAGCGGTTATTTATCTATTTTTTGGGTTAGCCATTTCCGAACTTGCATAAAGAAAGGATATGGAGTAAAGCTTAGTGAAGATGAAACTCCTTAAAAAATAGAGATCTCACAGGGGACATTTCTTATCTTATGACTGTTAATTCGAGCAGTTTTAGCATAAAGTTCATGCTCGTTAAAAAATAAACGCAAGATCCGAGCAGTTTTAACACGGTCTTCATGCTCGTTAAAAAATAAATAAAAGCAGTGAGCAATGTTTCCTCCAGAGTTTAAGCTCATTTTTATCTAAAAAATGAACCTATCCCGGTAAATAACCACTGTGATCGTAAATGTATCAGCCATAAAAAGCCTTGGTCGTGTTTTGCACCTGCCACCTCCACTTTCATTTGGCCGATCGTTCACCTCCATATGATTGTTTACCCATTTTGAGGAACAGCTGCGAAGAGTGATCTCACCTAGCCATCCTTGTGACACTACCGTGATTGGAAAATTCCAACCTGTACCTGGAATCAGTTGCTATCCCTGTTTATCACTCGTTCCTCAAAAGACGAGTCTTCTTTAAGCTCTTTTCAACTGAATCGTAAAATATGAAAAGTTTGTCGAGTTTTGGCCTTCCATCTCGTTAAAATGACCGGAAGAGCTATCCCTCCTCTAGATTTTAATCTTTTTGGACCTGAGGGATTATTGCACAAAAAGATCGAGCGCTTGTTTTGTTCGGCTCGTTAAAGATATCGAAAACTCATCCCTTTTGTATTGTTTTATACTTTTTCGGACTTAAGGGATTAGATGACGAAAAAGGAATTTTGGAGTTGACTTTATGTATCTTTTCAGACTCTCTAAAAATGAAAAGGACTGAGTTTTCCTTGTCGTTAGACTCGTTAAAATGATGAAATAGCGACAAACTTGTCTTTAGACGAGAACGAGTTTCCCTATCGCTAGGCTCGTTAAAACATAGCAATGGGCTTGCCCGAAGGGTAGGTTATAGAATAAGCATATGTTATCCTCCTCAAGCTTGACAAAAATAAAGAGGTACTGGTCAGAAATGACTGGGGAAAAATTGGGAGAACCTCAAAGCTTTAATGGTAGCAAGTCGCTCTTGAACATGACACTTTTCCTCCGTACCACATCGGGTTGGGTTGTTTCATTCACCAGTCTCATCACCATGGTCTCGCCAAACCATCCACATTTGGGGTAATGCTACCGATCCATCGCATCAGTGTCGTTATATGTTCAAGGGATGTTGTTCAGAAAGAGTCAACCGTGTCCCATCCACTACCATACATCATCTTTCATCCTTTCATGACCGCCACCCTGAATCATATGTCACAGACTTTTTTCACCTCCATTAAAATCATTAGCTCCGTTCCGTGTCACTGATGTGGGATTCATTAAGGCCCTCCTTTGACGGATCGCTTCTTGTCGACTTCAGCTCATTATCCAAGAAGTTGATCTAGGAACATCCCCCTCAGTTCTTTGAAGCTCGCATACCTCAATGGCAAGTTTCTCACTTCCGGCGATAGGTATACAACAATGACCTTCGACCAGAAGATTTTGCGTGGTGTTCGACGCCAAGTCCTTTATTCACACCACGTGAATTGTACTGCAGTACCTTGAGGGTCATTATCATTATCGGTGATTCGTCTCGCGCTTGTTAACGGTTTACATCATTGACCGGTAATCAAGCGATGTCTTTCCATGTTCGACTTCAGCGCAATTCTCACATGGATCGACTTGTACTTAGAGTGAAGATCGAACGAGTTTGAAGACCCCAGATCTAGTTTCATCCATCCGGGCTGCGATATATATTCAAGAAATATAAAGACATTTGACATGTACATCATTACAGCAGATGATCATCCTACTCATAGGATGATAATTTCAACAGAGAATTATCAGTCTACCATCAGACGATCGTCTGTTCTATGTACCAGAATGAATTTATAAAGCTGAGCATGGGAATGCCCACCTCAGCTAGATCATGAAAGCAGTATGAAAAATAATGTATTGTATTGTATCTTATTACAGGTCACCTTTCAGCGATTAAATGAACTTCAGATCCTCCTGATAAAGCATTTCACCCGATAAACGACCTCATACTTTAGGGGGCAACTGTTATAGACATTTTTGTGCCTTACAACATGAAGCATGAAATGTCCATAATCTAAGGGATCCAAAGTCCCTAAACATGTTGTTCCTACCCCTAGAGGAACAAGGTCAGCAAACCACAACACTGAATAAAAGTTCTCCACCTGAAAACACTCAAAAACAAGGAAATTGTGGATCATGTCAACTGCTCCACTGAGCATCTGCGCTGAATGTCAACTGCTCCACTGTCTACCTGTGTTGAATGTCAACTGCAAAGAAGGCTACCTGCGCTGGGCGAGTTTGGACATGTGGCACAGTCATTCCTCAAGGTGTCAATGCCCAGGAAGCTTCCAAAATGACACTTGGATCAGGGAATTCGACTGGTGATGAGTAAGAGGTTCTAGATCTCCAAGTGGAAGCAAGAACCTCCAAGTGGACTCAAGAACTGAAGAATAACTGAAGTGAGAGAGGACACTAGTCAGCTTCATGCCAGCCTCAAGCTGACTAATCCTTTCTCCAAAACTCCTATATATAGATCTCTCTCATGAGGTCTAGAGAGGCTGGAATCTTGTGAATGTAAAGAATTGTTGTTGGTTTGAGTTTAGAACTATTGGGTGATTTTGTTTGAAGGAGGTGAAGAGGAGATTTCTTTCTGCTGGGAAGGTGGTGCTGGATTGGGCCTCTTATGGTTGTATCACTTCTTGAACTTTACTTCTTCCATTAATAAAACATTTGAGGTTCTTCTATATGCATGTGTCTCAATGATGTATTGTTATACTTGTGTATTTGATTTATTCTAATCATTGAATCAATTATGAATGTATGCTTCTTGTAGTTTCCCTCTCTTGCCATTTTGCAGGATCTTGGTGTAGCTGGGCCAGTGAAAGAGCAAGGAGCTGGGGGCGAGCAGCAAGGAGAGAAGATTGGATCAACCATTAGCGAAAGACATCGGTTAGTGGATCTCTTTCTCCCCTATTTTACTTTCATAAAGAAGAAATCTTAGATAGCTTTGCTTTGATTGTTTCTGAGGTACTATCACCCTTAGAGTGGGATAGGGTCATTCCGTATTGGATACTTTTCCCAACAACAAAGACATAGCAAGAGGGCATGCCTGCAACTCGGTGAGGGTGTTTGGATCCTCTCTAAGATGTCTTCTGTTAACACCGAGGTTGTTCCCTATGACTCCCAAGCGAATACGGCCGGGGTAACCACTAACCAATCTTTGGATTTCAGCTTCTAGCCAAGCTGTAATCAGAGAGGGCTCTCTCTTTATGATTTGTCTCTGTTATGATAGTATTTTAGGCTAGCTATTATGTTCAGGTTTTTTGTTTATGTTTTGGTTGAAGGATGTCTTTCAATACCTAAGATGTAATGTTTAGACAGTTGTATTTCATTGGGCAATGGAGTCTAGAGCTGTGAAATGTTTGAAATGCTTCATTGGGAATGTTCAGACTGCAGGGCCTATTGGGTATCTCAATAAACAAAATTTTAATTTAAGGCTTAAGTGATGATGTATGATGATGCATGTTTAGCCAATGAAAAGAAATTAAGAATTTTCCATTAACCTAATGCTATGAAAGTGAAATATATTGTTCAGGAGCAAACTTGAATTCCTGAAACAAGGGTCACTGTGAAAGATATATTCTAAGAGTGTAGCAATTAAGAATTACACTTATCAAGATTATAACTGAGGAAAAACATTCATTAAGAACATAGATTGAGCTCAGGGTATTCCATGAATAAATCATGAAGGCTATTCTTTTCCTTTGCTGCTAAATACTTAGAACTTAGAAACATTTATGGATTGTAAAAGATTGAAACACAAAACGCAGAGAGTTACAAAAAACTTATTGTATATGAGATGCACAGGGATCCTGCAAACTTCAACAAACACCATGAATGCATTCAAAACTCAGAACTTCAGAAATTCCATTTACTTCTGTTATTAAACTCTGCAAAGATTACAGCATAGGAACTTCTTCAAGAGAAATCAACAACAACCCCCTGCAAACTTATGCGAGGGGCAAATATATACAAACGGTAAAACAAAATATCTATGGCGTTGAGTCATCTGAGAAATAAATATTTCACCAACTTTGTACATAACAACAGATAAAAAGTTATTTCTGTCTTTAATACATCATAAATGTTCATTTATATCAGTCAGAAGATATTTTGGCCTTTGGAGGCCACTGAGTCGGTTGGAATGATCTGCTTTAAATGCTGGAAAATGCGCTGATGTGGCTGCTCTGCTGTAACTTTTCGGTCCTGTCACCTGTAGCTGTCCATCTTGACTTGCTGGCCGAAAGTCCTGCTGAGTTGGCTCAGCTTTTATCTTTTCATGCATGCTGATTTTACTAAGTTTTCCTGTGCATGCCAATTCGTATTTTTTGATGAACAACTTAAAGAATGGCTTCCTGGTCTATAGGATCATCTGTATTGCCTTTGTCCACCATTCCTGTGTGGGTAGTTGATGCCTGAGAATTGCCTCCATAGTCTCATCTGCCTCTGTGTATTTACAGAAGTTAGGAGGCACTTCAAACAGGTGATTAATTTCATTCATTATAAAGAATAAATTCTCTACTCTATTGTAGAGAATTTGTCCTGTAGCTGGCCCTGTTTCTTCTGAGGTGCTGGGCCTTTCAGTGATCTGACTTGTGGCAAATGTATTGACCCTCTTGGCATACTGCTCATGGGTAAGCAGTTTCCCTGCACTGTTCAGTAAGCCAGGGAGACCTCTGTTCTGTAATACCACAAATTTGTCCATAAATATGTTTACCTCAATCTGCATGTCTTGGGTCCTTCTCTCCAATGTCTGCACTAAGTTTCTTAGCGTAAGGACCCTTTTTACCAACATAATTGTCTCAGTCCTATTAGGAATTCCCATGGTTGCTAACTGAGAACTTGTTCTGTTATTGAGCACATTGACCATCCTGGTGGCAATTTCAGGCATATTGCCTAGAGCTGCCCTTGATCTCTGAATCTCCTTCTGTGCCTTTGCAATGAGCTCCAGCTGCTCATGGATTGTGTCAATATACTGCCATTGGTCAGTAATAGACTGGCCAATATTGGCCCATAGCACTGTCTTGATCTCGGCCACCACTTTATCCAGTTGGAGCTCCTTTTCTAACTCCTTTATCCTGTCTTTGAGGGCTTTTATTTCCCTGCCCTTTTCTGCCACAGTCTGCTTGGACTTGTCATATCTTTCATTGACTTTGGCTAGTTTCTCCCTGGCCTCATTCAATTCTGTCATTTGTGCTTCCAAGGCCTGAATCTCATTTCTCAGCTTTTGCATGTCCAGGCTTGGGGCCTGCTCTGTTGTTGCTGGTGGTGCTGAGGTGGATGGTGCTGTCTGTCCTGTTTGTTGAGGAGGAGGAACAGTAGTTGGAGCAGTTTCCTAAAGATTTATTATTTCAGGAGGAGGCTGGGAGGTCTGACCTTCTTCTTTTTGCTTCAAAGCTGCCTGCAATGCTGCCTGTGCAGCCTCTGATTCTCCCAGCTTTTCTTGAGTCTGGATTAGATGCTTATATAGAGACACCAGCAAGGCTGAGGCATCTTGATCATGCCTCTGCTGGACAATTTCATCTGTTTGAGGGTGAATTGGGGCTGGAATTTTGATCTTTCTCCTCAACGCTGCCATGTCTGCATCCCTCAACCTCAATATCTCTTGTATGCCCTTGATATCCTTGGGATCATGCCCAATTTCTATGATTATATCTTCTAAGGACCTAATTCTGTTGTCCTTAGCTTGAGAGGATGCCCTTTCCAACTCAAGTTGGGCAGCTGTATTATGAAGGCTATTCTCTAGCCTATAATTATCCAATGTTTTGTCTGCCAAGGAAGCATACACCATCTCACCCGTTTGTTTATGTAATTCAATTTTGTCCATAGGGTGGATGTCCTTGGCAAGGACCTCAAGATTGGTCCTTATATAATCTGCAGGAGACTGGGGCTGTGCTACAGCTGGCAAAAAAAGACTCATGATCATTTTTCCTTCACTAACATCATACACAGACATCAGTCTTTGCTGGTTAGTGGGAGCCATTTTCAACAAATGATTGTATAGTTGTATCTTTATTGGCTCATTCCTCCTCTTTATGTCTATGAACTGTTGTTTGATTCCTCCTTCACCTTCTCTCTGCTGGCTTGAGGAGCTGACTTCTCCTCCCACTGTCCTGTCCTGTTCCTGTTGGAAGGAACTTGCGGATGCTTCTCTACTAGGTGGGCCCATGCCCAGAGACTGCCCTATTGGCATTTCTTCCTCAGAGAAAGGATTCAATCTCTGTCTTTTCTCACCATGACTTATTGATGTGGTCAAGGGAGTCTCTCTGTCCCTTTTCCTGCTAGTATCCTCCTTTTGTGGAGTTTGGAGGATTGATGCTTCAGCTGATGTTTCTTGCCTTGGAGGCACAGTTTGTTGTGGCTGTTGCTCAGTGGATTTTGGGGCTTCCACTGTCTGCTCTTGCTGTACAGGCTGCTCATGTGTTTGTTCTTCTTGTTGTTGTTCTACCTGCTGCTGTTGATGTACTTCCTGCTGTTCCACCTCTTTTTCTGTTTGCTCTTCAGTCATGGGAGGTGGTTGCTCTTGTTCCACCTGCTTTTCTTTGCCTTTGCTGGATGTCTGTTGAGTGTCCATGGCAGCTTGCTGATGTGTTGTTGAAGAAGAGGCAGATGCTCCAAGTTGCCTTTGATATGATAAGGAAACCTGTCCACAAGTTTCCAAGTCAGCCTCTTTTTGAAAATTCCTAGCCTCTCTCTCTAGCATTTGCTCTCTAGTAGTTGGCTCTTCTAGAGTGCCCTCTTTCCAGCTCAAATAATTTGCATACTTTTCAACATGAGGCAGCCTAACATGTGCATAGTTACCCAATTTGTATTTTATCCTTCTGAGGGAGATAAAATGATTAGGGTCATAAGGTATCCATTTGAAAATGGTTTGCAATTTGAAGCCCTCTAAAATCATATCTGCCTCCTTCCATCCCTCCTCTCTTTTATTGTATAGAAAAGGGCCTAGCTGGTTCCTCACCTTCAGCTGCACCTTCTTATTCCTACTTTGGAAATGGAAGCAGTCTGCATTTCCAAACTGCCTGAAGTATTCTAGGGCAAAAAGTCTCATAGGGACATACCTTGGCAGCCTGTAAGGGTCCAATTCATAGCCATATATTCTGATTACTGTGTGGTGTTGGTAAAAATACCAATCACCAATGCTGTAGGATTTGGAGAGATGGAGAACTCTCTGCATGTCATCGGTCAACCTTGGAGGAGGGACACCATACAGCAATGTCATAGCTAGGTGAATGAACAGGTCTATAAATTCACAGTATGTGTATGGTGATTGAGAAACATTATGGAAAACTGAAGTCCAAAACACAACTGACCTTGGATTCCCTTGGGCATTAAGTTTCTTGAGGGGAATGGAGAAACCGTCTGGTTGATAAAACAAGAACAGGTGGTAGATGTATGAGGTGTATCTGAACACCCTTTCCCTTTGTAGATTCATTAGCTGTTCATGGATCTTTTCTGCAATATATGTGGCATAGTCATAGTGCACAGCTGGAGACTTTCCAGGAGAAAATATGGACAGCATTGCCATTATTGTGTCATCAACATCCTCAATTCCCTTGTACCCCAGAACGTAGCTGATCAAATCCATTAGCATTCTGCCCAAGTCATTCAGGTAGTGATATCCAATGGGAGGAGTCCTCATAGTTTCAGAGCTTTGTTGTATGAATAACTGATTAATTTTAATGATCTGGGCACTTGACAAATTACTTCCCTTCTTTACTAGGTCCAGCATGGAGAGAGGGGTCAATGGCCTTGCAGAGTGGAAATGCAGCATCACATTTATGGTTTCTCGGGTAATATGGAACAAGATTGAGCCTGTAGGACTGAGAACAGCTCTTTGGCATGGATCATAGCATTCTTGGCACTTGTGGATCAAGTCTGGAAGGGCATTGACTTGAGGGAGGTTGTAAATGGGCAAATTTGAGTCCCAAATCCCCAAAATATCAGCTCCACCAAGGTATTGGGCTTTCAATTCATTTAGCATGTGAATATTGAACTTGGAACCCATTGGGAACCAGTCTATCATCTGATAATCTACATCCCCCAGGGCTTTCCAGTCTAACTCCCTTTGAGGGGCATTCAGAGGCTGGATATTCAAGGCTATTGGTGTTTCCATGGCTAGTAAGGCTTCTGAATTGTATGTAAACTGTTTTGAGTGAGCGGAAGAACGCAGAGGAGTTTCTTGACGATGTAACTGTGAATTGTAGGGAACAGAGGGCGAATTGAGCAAACAACAATTGAAATACCGTTTATAGGATTGATTAAAACAGTAGCAGGACTGACTAGAGTATTTCTATGGTGAATTTATGTAATGGAGGTTTCTAGTTCACGACTGCGCGAACTACCTGTGAATTCAGGTGAATTTGGTCAAATGCAGGTTTGGCAGAAGGTCTGTTGCCTTGCTAGTTGGAAATGAGTGCCGGTCACTGGATGCTTAATGGTGATTTCGGTGCATTACACTCTCTTAAACAGCTTGCTTACAGAAACATGGATAAAACCAGGTGCAGGGAACAATTTTTAGAAATACCTTGCGAATTGTCGATAACAGTTGCAAATGCAGGTACGACGGAGGCACCCACGGTTTCAGAGTCGAGTTGTGCAGGTTGGCGCTAAATTGGTCGTAAAATGCATGCAGGAAAATCAATAGTTGTTTTGGCAAAAGTGAGAAAAAACACGCATTTTTGGCTAAAATATGGATTTTTGGCATATTGGCGCGTTTTTGAGATGACGTCAGCATGACGTCATCAGGTGGGGTTAAGGTCAGATGACGTCAGCATGACGTCATCGGGTGAGGTGGCAAGCTGTGATTGGTGCACGGGATAATGAGGTGGCAGACATATCAGCGCAGGGGCGGACAATATTGCTGACGCGACGGCGGGGTGGCACTGACGTGGGTCCGACGTGGCGATGACGCAGGCATAACAGAACCGACGGTAAATGATAAGCGGTAATGGTTTTTCTCGGACCGCCTTTGATACGGTCAGGGTTTTGTCAGAGGGCGACCCGAGAAATTGTGAGGGCGACGCGTGGCAAAGGCCTGACGTCACCCTCTAACAGTTTCTCGGGCGCTAATCTTCGGACGTCGGGCCCAACCCGATATGCATAATGGTCGTCCGATCAAAGGCGCCCGATCGGACGGTTGACGGGTCGCTGAACAGTGCGGACGATACGACAGCGGGGAAGTAATAAAATATTATTTTCCTTCGAAAGGTGCGCCCAGCGGGACTTTAGGTTTCGGCGGGATCATATGGTTTTTCAATGTAAAAATAAAAATACAAATAATACCGCGCCGATACTTTGGATAAACTCAAAAAAGTGGGTTTTTATGTGCTTTTTTCGGATAAAGCGGGTTAGGGGTAAAAAGGGGTTGTTCATAAGGTTTTCTTAGCCAACAAAGGATTTAATGGGTTAACTGGATTCAGAAGGGAGAAGGGGGGTAAGGCTTAGGTTTCTCAAGCTGACCAGATGTCAATTTCATCCCTGACAGAGGACTTATTGGCTATAATGCCAAGGGGAGGGATATTTATACAATGCTTGGGGGTTTATACACCATGGTGTTATAATAGTAGGGGAAGGGGTAACATAGGGGAATTATATAATAGAAGTTTAGAAATTAATGTGGGTGGAAGAGTGGATGAGGGGTGATATTACTAAGTTTATTTGAAAATAACTTAGCTTAGGAAGTAGATCAAAATGAAAAGAATTTAGACAAGAAATGTGGCTTCTAATAGGACTAAGAACCACCATAAAACCACTAATTCTTCCATGAATCTCAACTGATGAGGGGATGTTAGTAATGAATGGAAAAGGGGAAAATTGGGAAGTTAGACATGCTTCTTTGATTTGCTGCAACCTGATAGAGAAGAAGGAATTCTCAATCCATTGATTTTGCTTTGTGAAATAGGTTAGCACACCTTCAATTGTAAGGAATGGCACTTCTGCAACCCCATCTACCTACCCATCTATTTGCCTAGCATTTTTTGTTTCTTCTTGGAGGGTGCACTTAGACTTGCAGACCCTTATTTGCCTTTTCTTTTCTCTGGCTTTTTTCTTTTGATTTTCTATCTACTGCTACCCTTATTGCTTCCAAGGTCCCAGATTAAGCAGTTGGGAGCCTTACTTCTCTACCTAAGCTACTTGTCTGCCAAGATTAAACAGTTTGGACAGACTTCTTTCTCTATTCTACAACTGAAAATTTAAAACATGGCATGATCCAGATTAGGCAGTTGGACCATCCATCAAAATTGAGTCTATATCAAGCTATATGCACAGCTTGTCTCCTCTTGGAAATATGGGATCTTTGCATCATCAAAGCAGAGCATATTTGGACCTTTCCCTGCCAATCATGAAATATGAAACCTATTGGTATAGGTAGCTAACAGTGGCTCCACATGGGGATGGTTTTTCATTAGAAAGACCAAGAACAGCAGGTCAGAATGCCTTGGCCTTTGACTGCTTTCACCAATACTTGCAGTATGCTGCCTTAAAATGCCATAAATGTGCTCTTCCCATCTTGGTAGATCTCTGATCCTATTTGCCTTTTGCTGATAGTTAATAAACTTGCGAAACTGCATTTTTACATCCTACAGAGAGTCATATATACACTTGAATATGTACAATGGAAACTCAGGCTGCACTTATGGGTAGTAGTCAAAATAGTGCTTCAGCATCCTGCCATTCACAGGACCTTCATCCAAATCAGTTTCATTAAGGCTTTTAAGGAAATAAGTGTTGTTTCCTTGTACTGCTTGGACAGCAAATGGTCCTCTCCAAAGGGAATCAAATTTTCCATGTTTTCCTTTATCTTCCCTTCTTGAATCCCACTTGAGGACTTTGTCACCAATGTTGAAATCTTCTGCCTTAGTTCTTCTGTCAAAGGCCTTCTTTAATTTCTCTTGTAAAACTTGAACTCTGCTGTGGACTTGATCTCTAGTTTGCTGCAAGCATATTATTTGATTGATCCTTCTTTGCATATCATTTGGTTCAGCTTGGCTTTCTTGAAGAAGTTTCATGACAGGAACTCCTAGTGATGAAGGGAGTTTGGCTTCTAATCCATAAACTAACTCATATGGGCTGGTCCCAATCGATCTCTTGGTTGTTAGTCTATCTGCCCATAGGGCATTCACAAGTTTATTATGCCAATTCTTTTTGTTCTCTTCTAACACTTTCTTTATAATGTTTACCAGGCTTTTATTTGATGACTCAGCAAGGCCATTTCCTTGGGGATAGTATGCAGTAGAATGGCCCAAGGTAATGTGAAATTTGTGGCAGAAATTCACCATCTTCTTGGATCTGAAAGCAGCAGCATTGTCTGTTATTATTTTGTCAGGACAACCAAATCTAGCCAATATGTTATTCTCCAAAAACTGAATGATTGTCGAATCATTTGCTTGTCTGCATGGAACAGCTTCAATCCACTTAGTGAAGTAGTCTGTGGCTGTTAAGATCCATCTATGTTGGCCTGAAGACGAGGGATGAATTTCCCCAATGAAATCCAAGCCCCATTGTTGAAAAGGTCTCTCTGTTGCAATAGGCCTTAAAGGAAGTGGCAGTAACTGTCTCTTTCCCTCAAACACTTGACATTTATGACATGAGGTGGTGAATTTCTTGATATCAGAGAACATGGTGGGCCAATAGTAACCAGCCCTCAGTATTTTATCCACAGTGGACTTCCAATACAAGTGTCCACCACAGTCACCTGCATGAAATTATTTTATGATATTGTTAGTCTCATTCTCAATTAAGCAGCTTAACAATATCCCTTCATGGTTTTTCCAAAGTAAATTTCCATCCATAACAGAGAATTTAGAAGCTTTCATTTTTAAGAACCTACATTTAGTTTTGGACAATCCTGGGGGAGCACACAGGTTTTGCAATACATAACATATATCAGAGTACCAAGGGGATTGTTCAAAGGCTACATTGATCTTTGGAGTCGCCAGCTCCGGTTCACTGTCCAGCTGGTTGATGTCTAAGGCTTGGAAGTTTGCTTCTGTCATTAGTTTGGCCAAACCTTGCCCTTTTATTAGTTTTGTAGGTTTTATCTCAATATCAAACTCCAAAATGTTGGCAATCCACTTTCCTCTTCTGCCCTCTAAATTTTCTTGGGTGAGAATGTCTTTGACAATAGGACTTGGTACATAAGCTATAACATGTGAATAGAGGATGTAGATCCTAAAGTCTTTGATGGCCTTGACCAAAGCATAAGCTTGTTTCTCCATGATTTGGTATTTTAGGGGAGCATCTCTAAGAGCTCTACTAAAGAAAGCAATGGGTTTCTCATTTCCTTGGTCATCTTTCTGTAATAAAACAACAGCAATAGTATGTTGGGAGGCAAAGGAAAAAATGATGAAATCTTTATCAAATTGAGGATTTGTTAAGACTGGAGTTTGAGTAAGGGCCAATTTTATACCTTCAAAGGCTTGATTTGCTTCAACAGTCCATTTCACTTTTGAATCCTTCTTTAGCATGTTATTTAGCAATCTGATCAGTTCTGCTAAGTTTGGGATAAACCTTCTCAAGAAATTGATTTTTCCCAAGAATCCTTGCAATTCTTTGATATTTCTTGGGTGGGGCATTTGTAAGATAGCCTGTATCCTGTCTGGGTCAATTCTAATGCCATCCTTTGAAATAATATGTCCCAACAGCTTGCCTTCTTCCAAACCAAACAGAGACTTCTTTGGATTTAAGGAAATTCCATATTTCCTGCATGTTAAGAAGATCTGCCTCAAGTGTTTCAAATGTTCTTGGTCAGATTTTGAAAAAGGTGTGAGATCATCTAAATAAATGACAAGAAAGTCATGAATCTCCTTGGCAAAAGCAATATCCATTGCTCTTTGAAATGTTGCCCCTGCATTTTTCAATCCAAAAGGCATTTTTACATATTTGAAAGTTCCCCATGGGGTTGTAAATGCAGTTTTGTCTTGATCATCAGGGTGTACTAAGATTTGATTAAAACCTGAGAATCCATCAAGTAATGAGATTCTTGAGGCACCTACCACTCGTTGAAGAATGTGATCCATCTTGGGTAGGGGATAATTGTCTTTGAGGGATACTTGATTCAAGTTCCTAAGATCCACACAAAGCCTTATTTCACTAGTTTTCTTTCTTGTGGGCACCAAATTTGAAATCCAATCATAAAACCTGATTGGTGCTATGATACCAGCTTTAAACATTTTTTGCAATTCCTTTTCAATTGAAGGGAGGAGCATGGGATTAATCCTTATCAATTTTTGTTTGAATGGCTTCTGATTAGGCTTGAGAGGGATAGTATGCTGGATAACAGAGGTGTCATAGGATTTTAAATCCTCATAACCCCATGCAAAGACATCCTGGAATTCTTTGAAAAGGTCAATGTATTTGGGTTTTTGATCAGGAGGCAGAGATGCAGATAGCTTTATTATCTTGGGCTTATCAACCGTGCCAATGTTGCACTCTTCAATGGCTGCATTTAGGGGCTGCATTTTTGGTTTTCTAGGGATGTCATTTGAGTCAAAGATGTCTTCTAATGGAGTTACACCTGTTGGGAGAAAATTGTCTCTCAGCTCGATGATTTCACCCTCTACCACAGCTATTTCCTCATGATTGGTTTGCTGAATTTGTAGTATGTTCTCTTTGTTGAAAATAGTTGGATTTAGCATTTGTTTTGCTGTTTTGGGTGATATTGGGTGGTTGGTCTGTTCAAACTGTATTTGTGATTGACTTGCTCTTTCAAGTATTTGTGATTGACTTGCTCTTTCAATGTCAATATTTAGTCCTGCAAATTCTTGTTGCAAGGTCAAGAAATTGTTTATTTGTGCATCATCTTCAAATACCTGCCAGTCTTTGACATTGTTTGGGACAGAAGGTCTGTGTTTTACCTCAGCTGTAAAGCAATGATGGGGCTCAAAAGGCAGCTTGCAGGTACTTGCAAATGTGGCTAAACTATGGGCATGCAAGTTCTGGGTTCTGGGAATCTTAGTAATTTGAAATTCAGTGAAGAAGCTTAGTATTTCAGCCACAGCAGACCTATAAGACCTCAGTCTCTTGTCATTGGTGACAAAATTTCCCTTCACTTGTTGGATGACTAAATCTGAATCCCCCATAATTGAGACCTTTGTGGCTTGTAAGAACTTTACTGGCTTGAGGCCTAGTAAAAGAGCTTCATATTCTGCCATATTATTAGTACACTTGAAATTCAGTCTATAGGCTCGGCCTTCTGCCTGACTGTCTTGTTTATTATGTATCCAAACTCCAGCTCCTGCCCCTAATCTGTTGACTGACCCATCAAATTCAAGGAACCATAGTATCTCTGGTTCCAGGGAGGACTTAATGACCTCCTTGTGTGCTGGAATTGTAAGTTGAAGCTGTGGTTTGCCATCTGGTTGGTTTTCTAGGGCAGTGTGCTCACTTGATGGAACCTGTTCGCTTTCTTGAGCAGCAGCTGTGTTTAATATTTGCTTAATCCTTGTTTCTTGGGTAGCAATTTGCTCATTTGTGTCTTCCTCTTGTAAGAGTGTCTTGGGTTCAACCTCATTGTCTGAGAGAGTTGCATTATCATTGAAGCGAATGTATGAGTCTATGTCTGAATGGACAGCGTAGATGGGAAAGTTTTGGGGCTTTTCTTCACTTCTGACCATGTATTTCATTAATGTTTCTCTGTATAATCTCTTTGGTTGCCCCAAAACAGTGATGGTGGCATTTGACATATCTAACTGCAGGGAACCTTGAAGTTTAGCCCCCCATGACCTTGATAACAACATCCCATACTTGGGTGGGATGTCAGCAACTACAACATCCATTAGAATTGTTTTGTTTGGGTACTGAACAAGAGACACACATAGATCTTTTATTAGGCCTAAGCACTTGACTTGGCTAGAATCAAAGGAGAACAGGTCCTTGTATGGTCTGGTAATATCGAGGTTCAGTCTTTCCATGACTGATTTGGGCATCAGGTTGTGAGAGGCACCCGAGTCAAACATTGCATTGTGTAATATCTTGTCATGAACATGCAGGCTGACATAGAAAGGTAAAATGCCTACACCTGTTGTCTTTCCATCCACCTCTGGGCCAAAAAGTAGCTCTGGGGTATCATCCAACACATTAACATCGTCTTTGTTGCTAGTAAGTTGGAGAGATTTCCTGATTTGTTGTTTGTAAATGCTGTGTTTGGCCAATTCTGAGAGAGGAATTGCTATCTTCACTTTACTAATCTCAGTTTCTAGGTCAAAGGGTTTTTCAGATTGGGTCTTTTGGCTATGGATAACATTTCTTTCCTTGTTCACTAACTCTTCTTCTTGATTCTTATCCTGATTTTGAGGCTTGCCCTTCTTGGTCATCTCTTGAGGGGTGACACTTGGGTTAGGGTGCAAGGATGATGTGTCCATGGGCTGCTGTTTTGAAGAAGCTGGTTCAGTGACTTCTTCAATGACTACTTATTTTGCAAGTGAATCTGTTGGGTCTTTTGGCTCTGTAAGTGTGGCTCTTTTGGGCTACTGATTATCTTTTATCTTTTCAGGCTGTGTTAGATTTACAGTTCTGCTCCTTAGCTTGTATTGCTTATGGACTTCATAAACAGCTGTGTCATAGCCTTGTTTGAAGTCAAATGACTCACCTGATTTGATTGGGAACAGCTTGATTACCTCATCCTCATGGTCTTCTTGTGTCAAAAAGACTTGACTTTCACCATCTAGACCCATTAAATTAATATGAGAATCTTCATTGGGTTCACTTGATGTGGAAGTTTCAGCATAGTTTTCTTGGAAAGGGGATCTTATGTCTTGGTCAGAATTAGTCTTGCCAACGTTCGGATTTTGATTTCTCCTAAAATTTGGATTCCTAGGAGGGTTGTTTTGTGGTGCTTCCCATGAGGACTTTCTCTCAACCGATTCCACTCTATCCCCCAATCTCTTCATACCAGTGAGTATAGCATCCAGTTTTTGATCAAAGGCTGAGGGTTCCTGTTTGAAAGTGGTTCTCTTTTCCAACCTTGCTCTGTTTCTTTTGGCAATCAGGTTAGCTTCCACTGTGACAGCAACCTTTTGGGCATCTGCAAGGGTTTGAGGGTCTCTTTCCTTCAACTGATAGGCCATGTCAGGGTCAAAACCATCAGGGAATTTGTACAAAGCTAAATCAGGAGGGGGTCTTAGATTTTGTGGGATTGCGTTATATACATTGTTGAATCTTGCACAATACTCCAAAACAGTCTCTTGAGGACCCCTTTTGATAGTGTCATATTCACCAAGTATGTGCAGAGGATCCTTCTTCTTCTCCCATCTGCTAGTAAAGGCTTGATAAATATCATCAGGAGTTGTGATGGAATTTGCATTCAGGGATCTAAACCAAGTTCTTACATCCCCAGTCAGACTTTGAACAAACATCCTCATTCTCACACTGTCATCATCTATTTCATAAGTTTCAAAATGGTCTTGCATCCTTTTGGCATGCTGAATAGCTGTCAAAGGGCCAGTGGAGTCAAAATATGAGATTTTGGTTTGGTAGTCTTGGGGTAGAGCTGCAACGTTAGCTGGTATCTGCAATGGTGCATATCTGTTAGCCATATTCACAAGGTTTGGGGGATTAACAGGAGCAGCTGGGATAAAAGGAACGATGTGTGCCACAGGGGTAACAGGTGTAGCAGCACCTAGAGTGTTGTTCAAGGGGATATGTGCAGTGGGTGAAGATGTGCAAGGAGGGCTTTGAGATGTGGATGGTGAACTGGGGGAGACAGGGGTAGACCTAAATAGAACTTTGATTGGGATTGGAACTGGTTCAGGGTGAGCTGTCTTAGGACTCAAATCTCTAGGATTTTCCTGCCTCTGCTGCTTCCTAATTATTCTAGGGATTATATTAGGATTCTCAAACACAGCTGGTGGATTTGGGTTAGGGTTTGACCTAGTGTACCTACTTTCCCTTTTAGGAGCCAGCTTCTGAACTTCTTTTTGAGTATTTTCTAAGATATTTTAGGATTGTTTAAGGGCCTGATTAAGCCTTTTTAGAACCACTGTCTATGGACAGACAACAGTTTGAAAAGTATGCTTGGTCCCCAGTGGAGTCGCCAATTATGTTAACACCCATGTTGTTCCCTATGACTCCCAAGGGAATACGGCTGGGGTAACCACTAACCAATCTTTGGATTTCAGCTTCTAGCCAAGCTGTAATCAGAGAGGGCTCTCTCTTTATGATTTGTCTCTGTTATGATAGTATTTTAGGCTAGCTATTATGTTCAAGTTTTTTGTTTATGTTTTGGTTGAAGGATGTCTTTCAATACCTAAGATGTAATGTTTAGACAGTTGTATTTCATTGGGCAATGGAGTCTAGAGCTGTGAAATGTTTGAAATGCTTCAGTGGGAATGTTCAGACTGCAGGGCCTATTGGGTATCTCAATAAACAAAATTTTAATTTAAGGCTTAAGTGATGATGTATGATGATGCATGTTTAGCCAATGAAAAGCAATTAAGAATTTTCCATTAAGCTAATGCTGTGAAAGTGAAATATATTGTTCAGGAGCAAACTTGAATTCCTAAAACAAGGGTCACTGTGAAAGATATATTCTGAGAGTGTAGCAATTAAGAATTACACTTATCAAGATTATAACTGAGGAAAAACATTCATTAACAACATAGATTGAGCTCAGGGTATTCCATGAATAAATCCTGAAGGCTATTCTTTTTCTTTGCTGCTAAATACTTAGAACTTAGAAACATTTATGGATTGTAAAAGATTGAAACACAAAACGCAGAGAGTTACAGAAAACTTATTGTATATGAGATGCACAGGGATCCTGCAAACTTCAACAAACACCATGAATGCATTCAAAACTCAAAACTTCAAAAATTCCATTTACTTTTGTTATTAAACTCTGCAAAGATTACAGCATATGAACTTCTTCAAGAGAAATCAACAACAACCCCCTGCAAACTTATGCGAGGGGAAAATATATACAAACAGTAATACAAAATATCTATGGCGTTGAGTCATCTGAGAAATAAACATTTCACCAACTTTGTACATAACAACAGATAAAAAGTTATTGCTGTCTTTAATACATCATAAATGTTCATTTATATCAGTCAGAATATATTTTGGCCTTTGGAGGCCACTGAGTCGGTTGGAATGATCTGCTTTAAATGCTGGAAAATGCGCTGATGTGGCTGCTCTGCTGTAACTTTTCGGTCCTGTCACCTGTAGCTGTCCATCTTGACTTGCTGGCCGAAAGTCCTGCTGAGTTGGCTCAGCTTTTATCTTTTCATGCATGCTGATTTTACTAAGTTTTCCTGTGCATGCCTGTTCGTATTTTTTGATGAACAACTTGAAGAATGGCTTCCTGGTCTATAGGATCATCTGTATTGCCTTTGTCCACCATTCCTGTGTGGGTAGTTGATGCCTAAGAATTGCCTCCATAGTCTCATCTACCTCTGTGTATTTATAGAAGTTAGGAGGCACTTCAAACAGGTGATTAATTTCATTCATTATAAAGAATAAATTCTCTACTCTGTTGTAGAGACTTTGTCCTGTAGCTAGCCCTGTTTCTTCTGAGGTGCTGGGCCTTTCAGTGATCTGACTTGTGGCAAATGTATTGACCCTCTTGGCATACTGCTCATGGGTAAGCAGTTTCCCTGCACTGTTCAGTAAGCCAGGGAGACCTCTGTTCTGTAATACCACAAATTTGTCCATAAATCTGTTTACCTCAGTCTGCATGTCTTGGGTCCTTCTCTCCAATGTCTGCACTAAGTTTCTTTGCGTAAGGACCCTTTTTACCAACATAATAGTCTCAGTCCTGTTAGGAATTCCCATGGTTGCTAACTGAGAACTTGTTCTGTTATTGAGCACATTGACCATCCTGGTGGCAATTTCAGGCATATTGCCTAGAGCTGCCCTTGATCTCTGAATCTCCTTCTGTGCCTTTGCAATGAGCTCCAGCTGCTCATGGATTGTGTCAATATACTGCCATTGGTCAGTAATAGACTGGCCAATATTGGCCCATAGCACTGTCTTGATCTCGGCCACCACTTTATCCAGTTGGAGCTCCTTTTCTAGCTCCTTTATCCTGTCTTTGGGGGCTTTTATTTCCCTGCCCTTTTCTGCCACAGTCTTCTTGGACTTGTCATATCTTTCATTGACTTTGGCTAGTTTCTCCCTGGCCTCATTCAATTCTGTCATTTGTGCTTCCAAGGCCTGAATCTCATTTCTCAGCTTTTGCATGTCCAGGCTTGGGGCCTGCTCTGTTGTTGCTGGTGGTGCTGAGGTGGATGGTGCTGTCTGTCCTGTTTGTTGAGGAGGAGGAACAGTAGTTGGAGCAGTTTCCTCAAGATTTATTATTTCAGGAGGAGGCTGGGAGGTCTGACCTTCTTCTTTTTGCTTCAAAGCTGCCTGCAATGCTGCCTGTGCAGCCTCTGATTCTCCCAGCTTTTCTTGAGTCTGGATTAGCTGCTTATATAGAGGCACCAGCAAGGCTGAGGCATCTTGATCATGCCTCTGCTGGGCATTTTCATCTTTTTGAGGGTGAATTGTGGCTGGAATTTTGATCTTTCTCCTCAACGCTGCCATGTCTGCATCCCTCAACTTCAATATCTCTTGTATGCACTTGATATCCTTGGGATCATGCCCAATTTCTATGATTATATCTTCTAAGGACCTAATTCTGTTGTCCTTAGCTTGAGAGGATGCCCTTTCCAACTCAAGTTGGGCAGCTATATTATGAAGGCTATTCTCTAGCCTATAATTATCCAATGTTTTGTCTGCCAAGGAAGCATACACCATCTCACCCGTTTGTTTATGTAATTCAATTTTGTCCATAGGGTGGATGTCCTTGGCAAGGACCTCAAGATTGGTCCTTATATAATCTGCAGGAGACTGGGGCTGTGCTACAGCTGGAAAAAAATGACTCATGATCATTTTGCCTTCACTAACATCATACGCAGACATCAGTCTTTGCTGGTTAGTGGGAGCCATTTTCAACAAATGATTGTATAGTTGTATCTTTATTGGCTCATTCCTCCTCTTTATGTCTATGAACTGTTGTTTGATTCCTCCTTCACCTTCTCTCTGCTGGCTTGAGGAGCTGACTTCTCCTCCCACTGTCCTGTCCTGTTCCTATTGGAAGAAACTTGCGGATGCTTCTCTTCTAGGTGGGCCCATGCCCAGAGACTGCCCTATTGGCATTTCTTCCTCAGAGAAAGGATTCAATCTCTATCTTTTCTCACCATGACTTATTGATGTGGTCAAGGGAGTCTCTCTGTCCCTTTTCCTGCTAGTATCCTCCTTTTGTGGAGTTTGGAGGATTGATGCTTCAACTGATGTTTCTTGCCTTGGAGGCACAGTTTGCTGTGGCTGTTGCTCAGTGGATTTTGGGGCTTCCACTGTCTGCTCTTTCTGTACAGGCTGCTCTTGTGTTTGTTCTTCTTGTTGTTGTTCTACATGCTGCTGTTGATGTACTTCCTGCTGTTCCACCTCTTTTCCTATTTGCTCTTCAGTCATGGGAGGTGGTTGCTCTTGTTCCACCTGCTTTTCTTTGCCTTTGCTGGATGTCTGTTGAGTGTCCATGGCAGCTTGCTGATGTGTTGTTGAAGAAGAGGCAGATGCTCCAAGTTGCCTTTGATATGATAAGGAAACCTGTCCACAAGTTTCCAAGTCAGCCTCTTTTTGCAAATTCCTAGCCTCTCTCTCTAGCATCTGCTCTCTAGTAATTGGCTCTTCTAGAGTGCCCTCTTTCCAGCTCAAAGAATTTGCATACTTTTCAACATGAGGCAGCCTAACATGTGCATAGTTACCCAATTTGTATTGTATCCTTCTGAGGGAGATAAAATGATTAGGGTCATAAGGTATCCATTTGAAACTGGTTTGCAATTTGAAGCCCTCTAAAATCATATCTACCTCCTTCCATCCCTCCTCTCTTTTATTGTATAGAAAAGGGCCTAGCTGGTTCCTCACCTTCAGCTGCACCTTCTTATTCCTACTTTGGAAATGGAAGCAGTCTGCATTTCCAAACTGCCTGAAGTATTCTAGGGCAAAAAGTCTCATAGGGACATACCTTGGCAGCCTGTAAGGGTCCAATTCACAGCCATATATTCTGATTACTGTGTGGTGTTGGTAAAAATACCAATCACCAATGCTGTAGGATTTGGAGAGATGGAGAACTCTCTACATGTCATCGGTCAACCTTGGAGGAGGGACACCATACAACAATGTCATAGCTGGGTGAAAGAAGAGGTCTATAAATTCACAGTATGTGTATGGTGATTGAGAAACATTATAGAAAACTGAAGTCCAAAACACAACTGACCTTGGATTCCCTTGGGCATTAAGTTTCTTGAGGGGAATGGAGAAACCATCTGGTTGATAAAACAAGAACAGGTGGTAGATGTATGAGGTGTATTTGAACACCCTTTCCCTTTGTAGATTCATTAGTTGTTCATGGATCTTTTCTGCAATATATGTGGCATAGTCATAGTGCACAGCTGGAGACTTTCCAGGAGAAAATATGGACAGCATTGCCATTATTGTGTCATCAACATCCTCAATTCCCTTGTACCCCAGAACGTAGCTGATCAAATCCATTAGCATTCTGCCCAAGTCATTCAGGTAGTGATATCCAATGGGAGGAATCCTCATAGTTTCAGAGCTTGGTTGTATGAATAACTGATTAATTTTAATGATCTGGGCACTTGACAAATTACTTCCCTTCTTTACTAGGTCCAGCATGGAGAGAGGGGTCAATGGCCTTGCAGAGTGGAAATGCAGCATCTCATTTATGGTTTCTGGGGTAATATGGAACAAGATTGAGCCTGTAGGACTGAGAACAGCTCTTTGGCATGGATCATAGCATTCCTGGCACTTGTGGATCAAGTCTGGAAGGGCATTGACTTGAGGGAGGTTGTAAATGGGCAAATTTGAGTCCCAAATCCCCAAAATATCAGCTCCACCAAGGTATTGGGCTTTCAATTCATTTAGCATGTGAATATTGAACTTGGAACCCATTCGGAACCAGTCTATCATCTGATAATCTACATCCCCCAGGGCTTTCCAGTCTAACTCCCTTTGAGGGGCATTCAGAGGCTGGATATTCAAGGGTATTGGTGATCCATGGCTAGTAAGGCTTCTGAATTGTATGTAAACTATTTTGAGTGAGCAGAAGAACGCAGAGGAGTTTCTTGACGATGTAACTGTGAATTGTAGGGAACACAGGGCGAATTGAGCAAACAGCAATTGAAATACCGTTTATAGGATTGATTAAAACAGTAGCAAGAATGACTAGAGTATTTCTATGGTGAATTTATGTAATGGAGGTTTCTAGTTCACGACTGCGCGAACTACCTGTGAATTCAGGTGAATTTGGTCAAATGCAGGTTTGGCAGAAGGTCTGTTGCCTTGCTAGTTGGAAATGAGTGCCGGTCACTGGATGCTTAATGGTGATTTCGGTGCATTACACTCTCTTAAACAGCTTGCTTACAGAAACATGGATAAAACCAGGTGCAGGGAACAATTTTGAGAAATACCTTGCGAATTGTCGATAACAGTTGAAAATGCAGGTACGACGGAGGCACCCACGGTTTCAGAGTCGAGTTGTGCAGGTTGGCGCTAAATTGGTCGTAAAATGCATGCAGGAAAATCAATAGTTGTTTTGGCAAAAGTGAGAAAAAACACGCATTTTTGGCTAAAATATTGATTTTTTGCATATTGGCGCGTTTTTGAGATGACGTCAGCATGACGTCATCAGGTGGGGTCAAGGTTGGATGACGTCAGCATGACGTCATCGGGTGAGGTGGAAAGCTGTGATTGGTGCACGGGATAATGAGGTGGCAGACATATCAGTGCAGGGGCGGACAAGATTGCTGACGCGACGGCGGGGTGGCACTGACGTGGTTCCGACGTGGCGATGATGCAGGCATAACAGAACCGGCGGTAAATGATAAGCAGTAATGGTTTTTCTCGGACCGCCTTTGATACGGTCAGTGTTTTGTCAGAGGGCGACCCGAGAAATTGTGAGGGCGACGCGTGGCAAAGGCCTGACGTCACCCTCTAACAGTTTCTCAGGTGCTAATCTTCGGACGTCGGGCCCAACCCGATATGCATAATGGCCGTCCGATCAAAGGCGCCCGATCGGACGGTTGACGGGTCGCTGAACAGTGCGGACGATACGGCAGCGGGGAAGTAATAAAATATTATTTTCCTTCGAAAGGTGCGCCCAGCGGGACTTTAGGTTTCGGCGGGATCATATGGTTTTTCAATGTAAAAATAAAAATACAAATAATACCGCGCCGATACTTTGGATAAACTCAAAAAAGTGGGTTTTTATGTGCTTTTTTCGGATAAAGCAGGTTAGGGGTAAAAAGGGGTTGTTCATAAGGTTTTCTTAGCCAACAAAGGATTTAATGGGTTAACTGGATTCAGAAGGGAGAAGGGGGGTAAGGCTTAGGTTTCTCAAGCTGACCAGATGTCAATTTCATCCCTGACAGAGGACTTATTGGCTATAATGCCAAGGGGAGGGATATTTATACAATGCTTGGGGGTTTATACACCATGGTGTTATAATAGTAGGGGAAGGGGTAACATAGGGGAATTATATAATAGAAGTTAGAAATTAATGTGGGTGGAAGAGTGGATGAGGGGTGATATTACTAAGTTTATTTGAAAATAACTTAGCTTAGGAAGTAGATCAAAATGAAAAGAATTTAGACAAGAAATGTGGCTTCTAATAGGACTAAGAACCACCATAAAACCACCAATTCTTCCATGAATCTCAACTGATGAGGGGATGTTAGTAATGAATGGAAAAGGGGAAAATTGGGAAGTTAGACATGCTTCTTTGCTTTGCTGCAACCTGATAGAGAAGAAGGAATTCTCAATCCATTGATTTTGCTTTGTGAAATAGGTTAGCACACCTTCAATTGTAAGGAATGGCACTTCTGCAACCCCATCTGCCTACCCATCTATTTGCCTAGAATTTTTTGTTTCTTCTTGGAGGGTGCACTTAGACTTGCAGACCCTTATTTGCCTTTTCTTTTCTCTGGCTTTTTCCTTTTGATTTTCTATCTACTGCTACCCTTATTGCTTCCAAGGTCCCAGATTAAGCAGTTGGGAGCCTTACTTCTCTACCTAAGCTACTTGTCTGCCAAGATTAAACAGTTTGGACAGACTTCTTTCTCTATTCTACAACTGAAAATTTAAAACATGGCATGATCCAGATTAGGCAGTTGGACCATCCATCAAAATTGAGTCTATATCAAGCTATATGCACAGCGTTTCTTCTCTTGGAAATATGGGATCTTTGCATCATCAAAGCAGAGCATATTTGGACCTTTCCCTGCCAATCATGAAATATGAAACCTATTGGTATAGGTAGCTAACATCTTCCACTCAGTTGATGTCTTCTTTGGGCCCTTTCTCCCGAAGTTGTGTCACTGTGGGTCTCCTCCTCATACTCTAATGAAACTTCTGATGCCATTACTATTTTTTGTACCTTGAATTTTATGTTGCCCTTGAATTCCAATGAAGCTGATAGTTGCTCTGAAAATTTTCCACCAAGGGGACAATAAAACGGGGAGTATTAGGAGGGGAGTGATGAAATAGGAATAAGGGTTTAAAGGGAGAGATTTATCAGGGATTTAGGGGTAGTTTGGGTATGGGGTTGATGGGGTAGGGTTTGAAACATATTGGCAGCCTTTTCACTATAGCATGAACCCTAGGATCAATGATTTCTTTGTTCCCCTTTTGTTTGCTTTACAAAAGAAATTTTGCATTTGATTTCTACCCATACAATCATGCTATCCCTTCCAATTTTGGTGCAAGGATGGATGTAGGTGGCCTACCCTTCAAAATTGGTGAGCATCCACAAGTTTTTAGGCAGATTGGATAGTTTCTGGGCCTTGTATTTCTATGCGCCGCGCGCTCTGCCCAGTGCGCCGCATGCTCTGCCCAGTGCACCGCGCACCGGGTATGCACCGTGCCAGAGTTATGTTTACACGGTGGGTGGGCCTTGTGTGCGCCACACCCAGTGAGTGTGCCACCCTCCTTGGTGTGTGCGCCGTGCACTATGAAAACACCTTAATTTCTTCCTAATTGTTTTGACTCTTTAAACCTTTGACCATGCACCATCTTCCACAGCTTGGCTTGCACAATGAGCTGATTTTGTGGTGACTTTGAGTTAACTAAATAGTTGGGGAATAGGGAGAGGGTTTGGTAGTGACTTAGAGTAGCGGTTTAGGAAAAATGACAAGGAAGGATGGGGAAAAATGATAGGTGAGGGGAATAAGTGAATGGAGTGAAACCTTGGCAATATCAACACAAATTTGCAAACCCATCCATCCTTTTCTTGGTGATTTTAACATGGTTGACATTATGTATTTTGGGTGACATTCAAACCTCTTCAAAAACACCATATCCTTCACAAAACTTGATGAGTAGGCGATGTCATAAGGCTTACCTCTCAATTTGGTAGCATTCCCAGAAATTTGAAGTGGTTTGGCACCATTTCTTGGCCGCTGGACTGTGTGCGCCACGCGGAATTCCCAGTGCGCTGCGCGCCTTGTATGCACAGCGCCTATGCAATATTTCAACGGTGGGCTGGCTGTGTGTGCACCGCGCCCGGTGAGTGCGCCGCACCCCTGGTTATATGTGCCACGCGCTCCCAAAACCTGCCTCCAATCACTCCAACTCTCCAATCTCATCTTCACACCTTAGAAATTCTTTCTCCAAGTCTTGCAAGAGCACAATGCTTTTGATTTGGGTAAAAACATGTATTTATAGCCTTGGAGGAGATGGGTTTGATTTTTGTCTCTTTGAAAACCCCTTTTCTAATGTTGAGTTTTGCACTTTTTCATTGACCTTTAGACACACTGATTTTCACTTTCCCTTTGACATTTTGGATCAAATGATGAAATTTTCAGCACCTCTTTGCAGGGACTGTATGATAGAGCATTGGGCCATGTAAATCATAACTACATCTGAAAATTCAACTGGTGATTTTTTGGAAAATTTTGTCATAATTGACCTTGTTTGACTTTTCTTCAAAACCAAGTTTTGAAGAAGAGTTGAAGTCTCTTCAGGTGATGATAAATCTTTCTGAACCATAGCTGTGTAAGGCCTCCCTCTAGCCTGCATGGCTTGTTTTGGACATGTTTTCAAAGACCAAATTGATGAATTCCTAGACCCAAACATAAAAAATGACTTTGTCCTGTAAAGGACTAGGCCTGGACTGTCACGGACTTCAGTGATTATGGACAAAGACCTGAGCCAGCAGGGGCCAGGCATGAGGGAAAATGATTAGCATAACTTTCTCTGTCAGATCATGGCATGTCCCTAGCGGAATGTAGCTGAGTGAATGGAGCGGGACACCTAAAATTGAAATGCAAAAAGAGTTTTGATCTCTGAAGGAGGGCTGGCTAGACCGACTCTAACAGACCCAGACCTTACCAGCAGGGAATGCAAGGGACATCCCAGACTTATTAAAATCCCAATCAGGCTACTTCCATGCCGTCTTGGGGTCCCCCTGCTCATCCTTCCTAGTCCACACCCACTCCTTGGTCGTATACATATCAATATCATACTCAACCAGCTGCTCATTCATTTCATTCTCATGCTTAGCCACAACCTTAGTGGAATGCACCTCATCAAGGTTGGAGGCCCCAATACAAATCCCCTCCTGCTCTTTTTTCTCCACCACCTACTCAACCACAACCATTACCTCCTGCTCCTCAAAGACAACCCCAAATACCTGCTCAACTGAACCCGAACCCCAATAACAGATGGGCCCAACAGGTATATATTGGAGAAACAACATGTCATACCTATGCTGTGGAGATTCAGGAGATCAACCTATGATTTGGGAAGGTTCTCTTAAATAGCCAACCTCCTCCTAAGGAGGATGAGGAAGAGAAATAGGAAAGTGAACTATAAACCATTCCACCCTTTCCTGAGAGACTAACTGGAACCACACAACCGACCCCAGAAGAAAATGAACTTTTGGGAGAGCTAAAACAGTTATGTGTAAAAATACCACTTCTCCAAGCCATAAAATATGTACCAATCTAAAACAAGTTGATCAAAGAGAAGTGCTTCAGGCACCCAGGCAGGCGCAAGAGAGATGCCACAACTATCAATGTCATAGGAAAACTGTCCGACCTAATGTTGGGGCAAGTAATCTGTCCAAAATATCTGGACCCTAGGAGTCCTGTAGTCGATGTCCACATCAATGGCACCGTAATCCCCCACACATTGATTGATCTAGGGGCTGCCATTAACGTGATGACCAAGGAAACTATGCTCAAACTCAACCTTTAGGGTTCCCTAAGAAATACCTCAACCGTACTGCAGTTGGCAGACCGCTCCACCATGACCCCTGAGGGGATTGTGGAAGATGTAATGGTCTCTATTGACTCCTGGGAGTACCCTATTGACTTACTGGTTCTTCAGCCAAAGGAAAAGCTCACTGGGTATCCTTTCATCCTGGGGAGACCTTGGTTAGCTACTGCAGATGCTTACATCAGTTGTCGAGCTTGGAGCATGACCATCAAGAATGGGCATATGTCTAAACTGCTAGTCATATATCCTCCTACCCAACCTCTGCTAGAAAGTGACTTACCTCTCTGGTTGGAGGAGGAAGATGAGGATGAAGTCTACTCTGCGCCACTGTGCACAATGGAAGCTACCAAGGGGGGTCCACAAACCGAGGACTTGATTCAAAATCCACCCCTATTGTGTTGCCATTAGAAGAGTTGTGTTAACTAAATAGTTGGGGAATAGGGAGAGGGTTTGGTAGTGACTTAGAGTAGCGGTTTAGGAAAAATGACAAGGAAGGATGGGGAAAAATGATAGGTGAGGGGAATAAGTGAATGGAGTGAAACCTTGGCAATATCAACACAAATTTGCAAACCCATCCATCCTTTTCTTGGTGATTTTAACATGGTTGACATTATGTATTTTGGGTGACATTCAAACCTCTTCAAAAACACCATATCCTTCACAAAACTTGATGAGTAGGCGATGTCATAAGGCTTACCTCTCAATTTGGTAGCATTCCCAGAAATTTGAAGTGGTTTGGCACCATTTCTTGGCCGCTGGACTGTGTGCGCCACGCGGAATTCCCAGTGCGCCGCGCGCCTTGTATGCACAGCGCCTATGCAATATTTCAACGGTGGGCTGGCTGTGTGTGCACCGCGCCCGGTGAGTGCGCCGCACCCCTGGTTATATGTGCCACGCGCTCCCAAAACCTGCCTCCAATCACTCCAACTCTCCAATCTCATCTTCACACCTTAGAAATTCTTTCTCCAAGTCTTGCAAGAGCACAATGCTTTTGATTTGGGTAAAAACATGTATTTATAGCCTTGGAGGAGATGGGTTTGATTTTTGTCTCTTTGAAAACCCCTTTTCTAATGTTGAGTTTTGCACTTTTTCATTGACCTTTAGACACACTGATTTTCACTTTCCCTTTGACATTTTGGCTCAAATGATGAAATTTTCAGCACCTCTTTGCAGGGACTGTATGATAGAGCATTGGGCCATGTAAATCATAACTACATCTGAAAATTCAACTGGTGATTTTTTGGAAAATTTTGTCATAATTGACCTTGTTTGACTTTTCTTCAAAACCAAGTTTTGAAGAAGAGTTGAAGTCTCTTCAGGTGATGATGAAGCTTTCTGAACCATAGCTGTGTAAGGCCTCCCTCTAGCCTGCATGGCTTGTTTTGGACATGTTTTCAAAGACCAAATTGATGAATTCCTAGACCCAAACATAAAAAATGACTTTGTCCTGTAAAGGACTAGGCCTGGACTGTCACGGACTTCAGTGATTATGGACAAAGACCTGAGCCAGCAGGGGCCAGGCATGAGGGAAAATGATTAGCATAACTTTCTCTGTCAGATCATGGCATGTCCCTAGCGGAATGTAGCTGAGTGAATGGAGCGGGACACCTAAAATTGAAATGCAAAAAGAGTTTTGATCTCTGAAGGAGGGCTGGCTAGACCGACTCTAACAGACCCAGACCTTACCAGCAGGGAATGCAAGGGACATCCCAGACTTATTAAAATCCCAATCAGGCTACTTCCATGCCGTCTTGGGGTCCCCCTGCTCATCCTTCCTAGTCCACACCCACTCCTTGGTCGTATACATATCAATATCATACTCAACCAGCTGCTCATTCATTTCATTCTCATGCTTAGCCACAACCTTAGTGGAATGCACCTCATCAAGGTTGGAGGCCCCAATACAAATCCCCTCCTGCTCTTTTTTCTCCACCACCTACTCAACCACAACCATTACCTCCTGCTCCTCAAAGACAACCCCAAATACCTGCTCAACTGAACCCGAACCCCAATAACAGATGGGCCCAACAGGTATATATTGGAGAAACAACATGTCATACCTATGCTGTGGAGATTCAGGAGATCAACCTATGATTTGGGAAGGTTCTCTTAAATAGCCAACCTCCTCCTAAGGAGGATGAGGAAGAGAAATAGGAAAGTGAACTATAAACCATTCCACCCTTTCCTGAGAGACTAACTGGAACCACACAACCGACCCCAGAAGAAAATGAACTTTTGGGAGAGCTAAAACAGTTATGTGTAAAAATACCACTTCTCCAAGCCATAAAATATGTACCAATCTAAAACAAGTTGATCAAAGAGAAGTGCTTCAGGCACCCAGGCAGGCGCAAGAGAGATGCCACAACTATCAATGTCATAGGAAAACTGTCCGACCTAATGTTGGGGCAAGTAATCTGTCCAAAATATTTGGACCCTAGGAGTCCTGTAGTCGATGTCCACATCAATGGCACCGTAATCCCCCACACATTGATTGATCTAGGGGCTGCCATTAACGTGATGACCAAGGAAACTATGCTCAAACTCAACCTTTAGGGTTCCCTAAGAAATACCTCAACCGTACTGCAGTTGGCAGACCGCTCCACCATGACCCCTGAGGGGATTGTGGAAGATGTAATGGTCTCTATTGACTCCTGGGAGTACCCTATTGACTTACTGGTTCTTCAGCCAAAGGAAAAGCTCACTGGGTATCCTTTCATCCTGGGGAGACCTTGGTTAGCTACTGCAGATGCTTACATCAGTTGTCGAGCTTGGAGCATGACCATCAAGAATGGGCATATGTCTAAACTGCTAGTCATATATCCTCCTACCCAACCTCTGCTAGAAAGTGACTTACCTCTCTGGTTGGAGGAGGAAGATGAGGATGAAGTCTACTCTGCGCCACTGTGCACAATGGAAGCTACCAAGGGGGGTCCACAAACCGAGGATGATCTTATTGAGGACTTGATTCAAAATCCACCCCTATTGTGTTGCCATTAGAAGAGTTGGTGGAAGAAACCAAAGCCAATGCTTTAGTTGATCTCTGTGTGGCTAATCTGACCTCTCTCCAAGTTAATAATGTGGGAATTGGTCCAGAGAAAACCTTCAAGATCAACTCATCCCTATCCACCTCTCAGTAGGAGGAGTTGTGTAGCTTATTGAACAACCATTTGGATGCTTTTGCTTGGAGCTATAAGGAGAGGAAGGGAGTCCACCCTTTAGTCTGTACTCATCACATTTACATTAAAGAAGATTGTAAACCAGCCAAGTAGCCTCAAAGGAGGATGAATCCATCTCTTAAGGACATTGTCAGAGAAGAACTACAAAATTTGCTAGATGCAAGATTCATCTACCCAATCTCTGACAGCGAATGGGTTTCTCCTGTGTTGCTAGTGCCAAAGAAAAATAGGAAGTGGAGAATCTGTGTAGATTATCGCGAACTAAGCAAGACCACCAAGAAGGACCATTTCCATTTGCCTTTCATAGATTAAGTGTTAGATGGCTTGGCAGGGAAGAAGTTATTTTCCTTCCTAGATGGGTTTAGCGGGTACAACTAGATCCAAATCAGCTATAAGACCACTTTCACTTGTCCATGGGGTACCTTTGCCTACCGGGTCCTTCCTTTTGGGTTGTGCAATGCTCCTGCCACTTTCCAGAGAGCAGTACTAAGCATATTTGCTGAACTAGTTAATGATTTAGTGGAAATCTATGTGGATGACTTTAGCCTTTATGGTTCTAACTTCTAGGAAGCTTTGACTAACCTAAGGAAAGCTTTATCCAATTCTATTGAAATGAACCTATCCCTCAGTCCTAAAAAATGTGAATTCCTGATGACTGAAGGGACCATGCTAGGTCATACAATTTCTCAACAAGGATTGCAGGTGGATCCCAACAAGATTGCTATCATCCAAAGGGTTCCACCTCCTCAAAATGTAAGAGATGTTCAGAGTTTTGTAGGCTTAGCAAGGTATTATACAAGATTCATTAAGGATTTTAGTAAGCTAGCCTCTCCATTGTTTGGTCTTTTGGGGAAAGATACTGAGTTCATATGGACTGACAACTGTCAAGAGGCTGTAGACACCTTGAAAGGTAAGCTGATAACTGCCCCAATCTTGAGAGGTCCAAACTGAGCCCTGCCTTTCCACATTCACACAGATGCCTCGAACAAAGCTATAGGAGCAACCTTTGCGCAAGCTTAAGAGAAGATGCCGTATACCATATATTTTGTCAGTAAAAACCTGTCCAAGGCAGAAGTAAACTACACTATAACCGAAAAAGAGCTCCTAGCTATAGTCCATTCCCTAAACAAGTTTAGACACTACATCACTGGCTATCAAAAATTCATACACACTGATCATGTTGCAATTAGGTATTTGATGAATAAACCTGATGTAAATTCTCGTATCATTAGATGGTTACTTTTATTGCAACAATTTGATTTGACCATTGTTGATAAGCTAGGTAAGGAAAATGTTGTTGTCGATTTTCTGTCTAGATTAGATCTACCCGCAGGTGAAGAAGGAATGGTGGATGATCAAATGCCAGATGAAAACCTATTTGCTATTTTAGTACTCTCACCATGGTTTTCTGATATAGCAAATTATTTGGTTTTAGCATAGTTTTCGCCACACCTATCCTCAAAATAGAAGAGTAAGATCATGATTAAAGGTGCCCCATTCACTTGGATTGGGGGCAATCTTTTTAAACTTAGCCCAGATTAGATTTTGAGGAGATGTGTCAGGCAGAAGGAAGTTTTTGACATCCTCCTAACCTGTCATGATGGGCCCTATGGGGGCCACTTTGCATCAAAGAGAACTGCCTTCAAAATTCTATAGGTTGGTTACTATTTGCCCACTTTTCATCAAGATGTGAGGAGATACATCAACCAGTGTCACCGATGTCAAAGGATGGGGAAACCTACTCCAAGGGATGAGATGCCCCTGTAGCCTCAAGTGACTTTCGAGCCATTTGAGAAGTAGGGCATGGACTTTCAAGGTCCTATCAACCCTCCTTCAAAAAAGAAGTCTTACATCATTGTGTGCACAAATTACCTGAAAAACGGGGCAGAAACAAAGGCAATCAAAGCAGCAACAGAAGAAATAGTAGCTGAGTTTTTGAGGGAAAATATATTCTACAAGTTTGACTATCCAAGAGAATTAGTCACAAAGCAAGGAAGTCAGTTTACCTCCAATCTGATTGAGGACCTGCTCACACATCACAAGATTAAGCACAAAAATTCCACCCCTTATCGTCTGCAAGCAAAAAGACAGATAGATGTCACTAACAGAGCATTGGAAGGGATTTTGACTAAGGTAGTGAGCAGGAGCAGAAAAGATTGGGCAGAAAGATTTGTTAAGGCCACCTGGGCCCATAACACTACTTGGAAAGCCACCACAGGTTTCACCCCCTATGAACTGGTCTACGAGAAGAAGGCTTTGTTGTCCATAGAATTTGAATATAACACATTAAGAATGACAGCTCAACTGGACCTAGACCTCAGCCATGCACAAAAGGAAAGATTGCTTCAACTAAATGGATTGGATGAACAGAGAATGCAAGCCCTTCTCCACTCAGAGGTAGTACAACTTCAAATAAAAATATGGCATAACAGACACATCAAAGAAAAACAATTCCAGGAAGGAGATTGGGTGATGTTGTATGATTCGAGATACAAAGATTTCAAGGGCAAACTGAGGACAAGATGGTTGGGACCATATGCTGTAGAAAAATGCAATGACAATGGTTCAGTCCTTATCCAGACCATTGATGAAGAAGCCATCCCCATGCTCGTCAATGGGCATAGATTTAAGATCTGCAGGAAGCTCCTTTCCAAGTAGGAGTTCATTGAGAATCTGGGTAAATCAGTGTTAGTAGTGGAGCAGGTCCCTGTCTCCACTCCACCCACACCCTGAGTAAACAACAAAAAAAAAAACAGAGAAAAAGGAAAAATAGAAAACAAAAAATAGAATAAAAGATCCCTGGGTGAGAACCTCTTGGAGACACCCAGGGTAGGCAATGAGGTTGAAAACCTCTTGAAGGCACCCCAGCTGTCTCAAAAAAAAAAAAAAAAAAAAGGAAAAAAGAAAAAAAATAAGAAAAAAAACCTAACTTCTTTTGCATAAATTGCAAGTTGCGGGGGGGTCACACAAGAAGAAAAAGACATGGCCAGGCTACATACATCCTTCATAGTCCATCCCTCCATCGTCGTTATCCTTTTCCAAGTCTTGGTCTCAGTTGTTCTGAAAATTTCACATCCTACAAGAAACTTTGTGTATTCTACAGGAGGATCTTATAGAAACTACTGAAAGGACAAAATCAATTCCAGAGGACAACCTGAGGGTTGGAAATTTGTCTAGAATGCCTGTGAGCCTCCCTACTACCCTCCATCTGCATAAATCTCCATTTCATCCCTGCACACCCACATTCCCACTCATTTTTTCCCTGCATAAACAAATACAGAAATTTTGTTTCTCTCATTCTGTAAACCCAAAAATTGATGACAAATAAAGCAACAACGTTCTTACTTAATCCTACCTGATACCTTTTAGCTGGTAATTATTTTCATTTGAGACCTTCTTCAACATATTTTTTCCCTACTCAAGCATCAACTTGAATTTCCAAAGGAGAAGCAGCTATAGGAAATCCTACAGGATTCCTGTAGCAATTGATTTCTTTGAAAAACAAACTCCAGAGAGAGGATCAACGCAGTAGAATGTATGAAGCATGCGAGGAGCAGAGCTTGAATGAGAAATCATCATCATAAACCAAGGGTTGAGCATGCAAAGCACCAACAACAAAAACAAAGAGGAAATAAATGTGCCAAAGTCTGAAGAAAATAGAACACAACAGCGATTAGTAGGTAAGCGGCTAAACCTATTCCTCAATTGCATGAATATTATTTACAAACTGCATGAACTATGGGAATGGTCACGACTAAATGGAATCAGTGGCCAGCTAACTGGGCACCCTAGTTCAGTTCATTCACCCTCGTGGAGTTCAAATGAGCATCGTTCAAATTCAAACCACAGCTCAGATATGCAGTTAGCACGTGTGGCCCGTCAACTTGGGAAGAAAGAGCTCATTACCAGCAGTGGTGCCAGCGTATAACAGGACTGAGGGAGGTGATGACAGTCAAGAAGCATGTAGAACCATAATGGAACTGGCGTATGACCAATGGTTCGGATTGGGATAACGTACCCATCCAGCCACCTCACCTCCTCACTACAGATTACGCCATCAGTTAAGTACAGTGCGGTCTAAGCCTACACCACCCTTTGTTTAATTTTCATTTACGATGTTCTCTACTGCAGTACTAACCTACCACCTTCAGAACAGTGAACCAGTCATTTTCTGCCAGTTTTCTACCAGTTTTTCAAAACCCTCCTCCCTATCAGGCTCTATAGGAGCACTACTGCATTCTACAAGAGCAGGAACACCGTCTATAGGAAGCTTTCTACAGGAAGGGCAGAGAGCAACTCTGCAGAAGGAAAATCTAAGATTTTTGTCAAAAGTCGAGCTTGAAAAGAGGTAGGCTCGGGAAACTGCTTTGCATATGATATATTTATATGAGGTGGTGGATTAAAAACATAGTATTGGATTGAAAGAAAGGAAAGTGAAGCTTAAAAGCCTACCTGTATTTTTTTTCTGAGTTCTACATAGTTTCTCTGTTTTCTTCTCTGCATTCAAAGCATGTCTTCTTCTTCCTCACATTCTACTGTAAAGAAGAAAAGATGCAACCATAGAAACTAGCCTGTGAAAAAAACCGAATTTGCAAGCCTGTCCACTCTCTGAAAAAACCTTGTTTTATGTATTCTTTGTTCTATAAAAAAAACGATTTTTTCCAAAAACCAAGAATCAAATTCAGGATAAAGCATCTTGAAATAGGGGAAATATTGCAAATTTATGTTCTAAAGAGAAAACACATAGAAAATTCCCTCTTTGGTCAGAAAAAGACAAAACTCAGTTGTCCCTCTGTTTCTGGTTTTGGAAATAATTGCCTCCTTCCTCAACTGAGCATTTTCAGAAACCACTAAAAACACCATGCTAGGAGGTTTTATGAGAAAGAAGCTTTTGAAATCCAACAGATTGCATGAGCATGCAAAGTTGGTGGCCCTCTTCACCAGGGAAAACTGGATGTTATTCTTTGAGATAGTTCATGGATATGATGATGAGGTGACTGAAGAATTTTTTATGTCCTTAAAACCCCATTCGAAAACACACACTACAGTCAATTTCAGGGGTCTAACCCTAGAGCTTACACCTGAGTTTATCAGCAGAATCATAGGTCTTCCACTTGGGCTCCCTTGGAGCAACGAGGAAAAAAACATTGGGACAGGTTGCTAAGAAGACATTTTTCCAGCCTGAGGAGCATCTTGTAGAGGATAAAAATGGGGTCAGTTGGACAAGCTTACCTCCTCAATGGAGTGAATTCACCTACCATATAATGAAATATATCACTTTTGAAGGGAGTTCTAGTATAATTTATGGTTATCACTTCAGGTTATTGCATGAATTGAGATATGGGATGGACCTACCTCCAGCTAGATAACTCAGTCTCTCATATTTCCTCCTCCAGTCTTTGATATAATCTGGCACCAAGATAAATGTAGTGGTCCGAGACCAACTGGCCCACCATGGGCTCATCAAACTATTAATAGAAGATTCCCTACACACATATACCAACCCCATATCTTGGGAAATTTTCAGGAATATGTCCAGAGAAGATGACATCAAAACTTTGACTGAGGACATTAGCCCATCTAGCAGTGAAGAGGAGGAGCAGATAGAGGAACTTGAGAAGAACAGTAATGAGGAAGCACAAGACATTCAAATAGAATGAAAAATAGAGGATAACAGAAAGAAGAGGAGAAATTTGACAAAACCAATGTTGAACCTAAGTCAGAAAAGAAGACAACCTCAAAAATAGAGAAGAAGAAAATGACAAAGGCTGAGAAGAAAAAGCCCAAGAAAGCCCAAAAACGACTGCCACAGGAAAGGTAGGGACTCAAAAATAAAAGGAGAGGACACCACCAGAGATAGCAGAGAAACAAGAAAAAATAGCAGACACAGGAAAGACTACAGGAGATGAAGGAAAAGAATAGCAAGAAGAAACATCGCTTGAAACATTGGCAAGGGAAGCAGAAGTTGTGCTTGCTGCATTAAGCACTACAAAAAAACAAAAGGGAAAAAGAAAAAGGCAAACCTCTATGTATTTTAAATCCAGAAGGACCACCAGGATTAAGGTGGGCAAGCCCCCGCCACCATCAAAAGAACCAATTATCGTTGAGGATGCACCTACTGAGAAGAAGGAGGAATCCCCCTCCAAGATCTCTATCACCTATGAAAGAGCGAGTCCCAAAACATCCACCTGGAATGAAAGAATCAAGTTGATGGACTCCAAATAAGTCTTATAGGAATCTGAAACATCTCTATAGGAGACACTAGCCAAACTGAAAGAAATTGAGAAATTGGAGAAACAAGAAGAAGAACAGCCACAAGAGAAAGGGAAGGAAAAAGAAATACCTGAGCCAAGCGCTCAGCCTAATTTAGGCGTCTATTACAATCTACTAGAAGGTGGGAAGATCATCCCACAAAAATTCGTTCTGCATCTTTTCTTTGAATTAGAAAAATAAAGGGTCAAAACCCACACCTGGATGCAAATTGCTAAATCTAAAGGAGTTGAAGATATATGGCACATGGAAGACAAGTTGAAAGAGTTGAGAGGGGAGTTGGGCAGGGTAAGGCACATGGAGAGCAGTAGAAGAGCTCAACTATAGGAAGAAAATGAACCACTGAAAAAGTAATTACAGGAATGGGAAATTCAAAAGGGAGACAGGTGGCCAATCTTGGAAGGGCAGTAATAGCAAGAAGGTCCCCTAGCAGATAATGAAGCAGTAGAGAAACAACAGCAAGAGGAAGAGCCACAGACTGATGTTGAAATGCTAATGAAACAACTGCAAGAAAAAGAGTCTCAAGCAACAACTAAAGTGTAGATTTTGAAAGAGCAGTTGCAGGAAAAGGAAGGCCAAATGGCCTGAATGGCCAACTGGGAAATGGAGGCCTTGCAATGTAGAAAGTGAGCTATATCTTATGCACTGTATCTCAAAGACCAATGGCTCCAATTCCAGATTAAAACATTGGCCCAAAGGGGCACAATCCCATTCCAAAATTACAACCAATTTATGCATTTATGTGATAGTAGTTTAACAGAGGATAAAGCCAAATTAGCAGAATTTTACCTACACAATATGGCACTCCCTGATATGAATTTATGGGATCCAAATGTTGCATTGGGAGATCTATAGCTCATGGCTATCGCTTCTTGGATGAGCCATGGGGAAAGGAGAGCAGTGGAAATTGAAAAGATAATGGAAAAAGAGCTAAGCAAACCCCTGATGATAAGGGTCGAACCAGAAGATCCCTCAGCCTTCATCTATGCTCATCAACACCTTGCAAGAAATCCTTAAGTCCTCCCTGACTATGTTGAAAGGCAAGCACAGGCTATTGCCCACTTTGAAGATATGGAGAGATTATTTGGTGATAACTACCTTCATGCTTGCACAAGAAGATGGAATACATTGTCCCATAGTCTAAAGAGCAAGGAGTATCACTCCCTAACCAAAATGAGGGAAGTTATGAGGAGAGTGCTCCTATACAAACAATCAATGCAAAACTTGAGAGCCAATTGGATTGGTCTTAAGTTCAGTCCTCCACTAATGCTAGGACTGTTGGAAGGGGTTAAGGAGGAGGAAGAACATAAAAAATGGGAGGAGGTGGACAAAAAAGTAGGCTTCCATGACATGGAAGAGGACATCATAGCAAAATCTTGGGATGTGAGGGAAGCTATTAAAGCCATTAAAGATGAAGAACTAGATTAGTTTCTCAGAGGATGAGCAACCCATTCAGCAGGGGACTGATGATAAGCCCTAGAAATGGGTAACTATATCGGCTCATTCTTCTTATTATTTTCATTTAATCTACCATTCTCCATAGTTTATGCATGTTTTTGAATATATTTATGTCAATAGAGGGAATGGGGAGAGTCACTTTGCCACATAGTCTAATAAGCGTTTATTACATATTTTTGGACATTTTTGGACAAAGACTAGGCATTTATGAGTAGATTGGCAGCCAAACTTGAGGAAACATGGTTGAGGACTTATGGCAGTGTCTCCTTCATTAATTACCCCTTTCTCAAGTTCTCCATCAATAGCTCAGAGTACAAAGGCCCACAATGATGATTGCAAGGGGCAGCCGAGCAAGTCTAGTGAAGTTGTTGTTATCTTCAGTTTTAGGCAGCCGAGTTCCTATACTTTAGGAGGACTGTTGGGAGTCCTCACTTGTATAAATAAGAAGGCTTCAAGCCTAAGTAGGTAGCCATTTGATAGTCTATTTTCGCACTTTAGTGCAGCCTTGTACTCAACTCATTTTCAAGCTCTTTTTGAAGTCATTTTTGTGATGTAACTGCCATTGTTTTTTTTATAAATGAAGATGAATCAAGTTTTGAACCAATAGTGATCTTTCCTAGAGGGCTGAAGATCTTGTGTTTGGACCCAGCCAAAGTGCCCAACACCTCCTTTGTGTATTTATATGATTTTTCTTGCATTCATGACATAATTTCTGTTGTTTAGGTTAAATTTTGCTTTATTAAGTAGGTTGCTTTTGATGGTTAGGATAATTGTTCTTGCTTCAGGTTGATTAGATAGTTTGCTACAGTAACAGAAAAATATCTAAAAAGGATACCAGGCAGGCCTTGATCTCCTTTCTCCCTCCTTGGAACCATGATTTCAGATCAAGGCACTATTGCTACCACCAAAAACACTGTTTTTGCTTTCCAATGCAATTGCTAGTGTGAAATTTCGAGTTGGAGAATTTGATATCAGTTGGATTCACATGCTTAGATCCTTTCTTATTCATTTTCCATGGATTTCTTACATAGTTTTTTGTCCATAAAGTTTTGTTGCACATTTCTCCGGTTTTAGGTCAGATTTTAGGTCAAAATAGGAAAAACTCTATTTTTCGGTTCTTTCTTGGGTCAATTTTAAAAAGTAAATGTGCAGCTCACTTGTATAAAATTATAGCTTATCATTCCTCCACTGCACAACCTATACCAGCTCATCTCTCAAGATTTCCTCCACTCATTTGCCATACTTCTCCAATCTGCCCTAATTTTTGTGTTTTTGTGCAAAACTGCTTTCTTCACCTTTCAACAAATCCAAACATCTCCTTCATTCCTGACGTTCATTGAAAAATTCCTAGACCCCTTAACAACTCCATCCATCCTTCATTTCCCTTCCCATCGTTTTTCCACCTTCAAACCTCCAAAAACCACTTTCGGCCTCGTCTTGTAGATACCCTCCAACTTCCTATAGAAGTTCATGCAAGTGACTTTTCGAAGTCTGATTGCAACTGAAGTCTCCAAAAGGGTAGTAAGGACTTCTTAGAACCTCTCCACACCTTTTTTACCTCCTTCAAAAGCCAAATCCATCTCCCTTTGCCACCAAACCTCTGCATAGTCACAACTAGTTAAAACACAAGCATAATAATTCTACATGAAATTGCTCAAAAGTACAAAAAGATGATTTCTTCTCATTTTCTTTCAGAAGTAGCTTGAATACATGCATTTTTCATTTTCATAAGTCAATGACATCCATTTTAGTAGTTTCTATCTCTTTTCTTGCAAAAGTAGGGTTAGTGGGTAAAACTACGACTTTCTAGGGTTTGCGTTTCCTTTCAGTTTTCATTCTCTTTTTGCAAGTAGAATAGCCTCTTTTGAGATAGCTTTCTTCCATCACAGTTAAAAGCTTCTTCTCAAACTCATAGAAGTTGGCTTAAGCTCCTAGTGAACTTGTGCTAGCTAATCAAGTGACAGCCTACATTAAGAGCTAGTACTTTTGCATATAACACCATTGCTTCCAAGTTTGTTATGAACTATCGGGTTGATAAAATTAAAGGAGGGAGCCACAGGAGTTGCAGCATCATTGCTACAATACTGGAGCTCACCACAGACTAGACAATCACTTAGTGCCTTCTCCTTAACAATGTGTACCTATACATAGTGTGCATCACACACATACAATTATACATGTCATATATCATCCTGCAATACATGCATCCATACCAGTACCGTTTGTATCATTTTTTCACAGTACCACTTGTACAATGTGTACACAATACCAAATGTCCATAGCATCACCTACACAACATATACTTCATCCACATGTTTTCAACCATGTTAGTATTATGCCAAAAATTTCTTCAATTATTCAAATTACCTTTAAGAAAGTATAATCAAACCGTTCTCATTTTGTCAATTGGACAATAAGGAATTTCATGGACATGTTCAATTTCTGGAGCTAGAGCATAGGTAAATATTTTTTGTGTCAAAGTATTCAAGTGATTCTATTTAGCTAATCCTTTCATGTGTCTTGTGGCTGTAGGAAAATTTCAGCAAAATAGTACAATAGAGGTAATCATGCATACTACAATTTTATCATACCAATAACTTTGACTCTTGGAATTTAATCAGTCACTAGAAAATGTCTTAAGTAACATCGAAATATGACCTTCGACCCATTGTAAAAGAGACTTATTGAATATGATAGTTAGTCTATTATGGACTTCAGTATTATACTTGAACTTCAATATCAACTCTTAACGTTTTCCTTATGAAAATAATTACTATTTTGTTATATTAAAAGAAAGACAATGTTATCAATGCAATCTAACAGTGGTACAAAATATGCATCTCAGATTGAACAACTGTCAATTGATTTTGATTAGATTGTTAGATATCATTTTATTGATCCCAATCATTTTTATATACCACAATCTCAATTTCCAGTACCATTTTTCCATCAATATGGTTGAAGCATCCTATTGATTTAATAATAAGTTGTTTCATGATTTGTTATCCTCTATTTTCATCACCTAGAGGTTTTTATATGTCACCTTACTTGGTGCATGTATTATTTTACTATTAGCAATGATCCTTAGATCATCATACCAAAAGTTTGCTTATTAGTTCAGACAAGTGATGTTCCAAATCTAGTGTACAATTCCTACTAGTCATTGGGTTTCTCTTAATTTCTCTAATGCATTAAGCATCCCCATATTTATTATTCAATTATATTTTGTTTATATAAAGTACACCGATCATTTTAATCTTATGACTTCCCACAAGAAGTACATTTGTAAGATCTTCAATCATTTTGCAGATTGGAAAGTATCTTATTTGTGAGATATTACCAATGGAACCCCATTTATATCTGGATGGATATATAAATTAAGGTTGTGGAGTTTGATGTTGCACACATTACGTTGAAAGCTTTATTATAATTTGAGTGAACCGTTGGGAATGTTCTCTTAATATTAATAGTGTCTTTCTACTATTAACCAAGAAGCACTAGGAGCTACTTTTACACTTCCATTATGTATTTTTACTTTTGGGTTCCAGTCCCATTGACCTACTTATGAAGGTCATAAAATTATTAATGTATTATGTATTCATGCATACAGTAGGTCTAATTTCCTGTGTGCAAACTCTTCACAACTTTGACCCTAGTTCAGTCTAGATTGAGCATATAATTTATGCTTCTTATCTATATTAGTTACAATTATTTAGATATTTCTTTACTCAAAAAGAGAAACCTATAGGTTCCAACTTATTAAATATGCATATTTCTATTGAATATTAGAATAATGACTTGATACAATTTAGTTCCCTTGAATCATTTTCCCCATAAGGGTGGATTAACAGTTCAACCCATGGCAAAACCACATCCAAAAATGGACTATATCATTACATGTAGATGCACCAATTAGCACAAAAGATTAAATTGAAAGATATTTAAAAAAAATTACATAGTCTCATACCACATACAAAGACCTATCTTTCATGAGCTTAATGATATTTCATGGGAATTTCAAGTACATAAATCCATCAGAATCCATTCTAGTTTGGAAACCAATTAATTAATCATCAATTTCGGATACTTTTGATAGAATGTCAAGAACTTATTTTCTTATGACTTATATGGATTCCATCTATATACTTTTATTTTAATCTTTCCTAAGATATCTATAAGTATAAACCTCCTTCCATTAATCTATGTACTTGGACGAACTATATTTACTGGCATTAGTTTGTATTTTCTTCAACTTTGTCCTTGCATCACAATCATACAACTCATATTTAATTTTAATATGAGAAAAGTAATTTGATGACAATATGGAAAGAGAGATCTATTATCACACAGTTAAACATAGGATTCAACTTTCCTTATCCATCATTTCCTATAATTCCATTCATATTTATAAAAGAGGAGGACTACACCACAAAAACCAATCATCCAAACTTTCACTGCAATAACCATACTTTACAATTACTAAGAATTTGTTCATTCCTATGTGATTTTCGTGTGCGCAACAACAAAACCCAAGCCTATGCTAACCTAGCCACCACTACCCTTGCAGATCCATCTCTCGGTAGCCTCCTACTACTGAGGCCAACCAGACCATGCAACCCTCTGAGGAGGGAGATCCTCACTCTTCCACACAGACAGGGAAGGAAGAAAATGTAGAAGCTTTTGCATCTTTGATCATAGAGAATGGAGCTCCAAGGAATAGGCCATCAGTCAATAAATTTGTATATAAACTTGAAAGTATCCCAAAGATTTCCCTCCATCCAACACTTCCAAGAAGAGCAGACATATCTTTAGCAGAATGCAGACTTGATGGGTAGTTCACAAGGCTATGGCCTTCACCCAAATCAATGAAAAAATGGGTGGAAAGAAACTGGAATGCAACTACACAAGGGAAGATAACAATAGGATTCTGTGGAAGGCGTTACTATACCTTTCTCTTTGAAACAAAGGAGGACAAAGATCTGATATTTAGGAATGGACCTTAATTCATGGACTCCAGAGGTTTATACCTAAATAGGTGGATGCCAAATTTTGATCCATAGATGAATGTCGTAAATGTAGTACCTTTTTGGGTCAAGCTCTTGCATCTTGCTATTCACTGCTCGGGAGACGAATTTGTAAAGGCTATAGGAATGAAGTGGGAAAATATATTGACAGATGTTAGCCAAAATACAACATGCACATGTGTGCAAGAATATGTGTGGAAGTAGATCTTGGAAAAGGCCTCCCAGAGGCAATAACGATCAAGGTCAACCAGTGGACATGCATTCAGCAGCTGGACTACGAGAAAGTACCATTTAAATGCAAGGTATGTCACGAGTATGGTCATTTTGCAAATAGGTGCCTTAAAAAAATAGAGAATGAAAATGTAGAAGAGAAAGAACCTACATGGGAACAACTGAGAAGGAAAAAACTACCAATAAGCAGATTGCACCAAATATTTACCAGTCCCATGAAGCAAATGAAACAACCTCCTAGCCTCCAGAAAAATTTAATCATCCTGATCACACAACTCCCAATCCTTTTGAGCCATTAGAACACTCCTTGGATCCACCCTCTACTAGGTCCCCACCCTCTCCCAGATCCCCACCCTCAAACCCTATAGCTCCCATATCCACCCCCAACCCAATATCCTCCCCCTTCCTCCCTCAGCGGACCACATTCTAACTAGAAACAAAGCCCAAGAAATCCCCCAAGCTTGGGATCAACAAAAAAAATGGGAAGGAAATCCAATAAAGAAATTAGAGATGAGGTAGTAGCTAAATAAATGGCCCTAGGAACACAACAACCAATGGATGCATTCCTTGAGAAACAAACAAGAAGTCATGAAAAAACTCAGCAAAGAGGAAAGGGAGGACCACACCAACACAACAATAAATAATGATAGTGGTCTCTTGGAATTGTCGCAACCTTGGCACCTCCTTTAAAGTCAATGCAACTAGAAACATTTTAGCCGAGGAAAAACCAGATATATATCTATATATGATCTAAGAGACCAAACTAAACAAGCAATAAAATAAAAAAAATGATTCAAAAACTAAAAACTTATGAAGAAGTAGCATTAGAAGCCACAGGAGCATCAGGAGGAATCAACACCATTTAGGATAAAACAAAATGGGAATTAATGCTCCACAAAACCAGTAGACACTAGATTCGAATAGAGTTGAGGAATCTCAATACAAAAGAACAATATAGCATTATAAATGTGTATTCTCCAAATCACTATAGAGAGAAAGAACAATGTTAGAAATCAGTTAAAGAAGAAATAACAGAGAGACAAAGTGGGCACTTAATCCTGGGAGGGGATTTAAATCTTATAAGGAACACAAAATAAACATTTGGCAGAACATTCCACAATGATCCGTCAAGATAAGCTCTTGAGGAATAATAAAGGAATACAAATTAATAGACATTCTGCCAAGCAATGGAAAATACACTTGGAACAACAAAAGAATTGGAAAAAACAACATAAAAGAAAGGTTGGACAAAATTATTATTCATGAAAGCATAGCAGTTGCTTAGACTCTTGTGAAAAGTAAAATTTTTCACAACTCAGCGTCATATCACAAGCCAGTGGTTCTAACATTGGGAAAGCTGGAAAATCAAGGACCCCTTCCCTTAGAATATAATCCAATTTGGGACAGTAAGGAAGATTTTGGCAAACAAATAAAGGATAGCTGGAAAAAAAGTGTCACATGATCTTCCTAGTATGTTTGGGAAACTGAGATAATGAACCTAAGGATTCACTTAAAAAACTGGGCAAGATAAAATGATCTTCGAGACAAAGCTAGGAAGATCGAATTGTAAAAAAAAATGGATAACCTTTGCAAGGAAAAAGAGAACAAGGAAGAAAGTAAGCAAGATCAAATACAAGAAAAGGAAATATATATGGAAATATATAAACAAAATAGGCAACAAGAAGAGGAAAGCAGACTAAAATCAAGATGTCTCTGGCTAAAATACGGACACAAAAATACAACCTTCTTCCACAATACAATGAAAATAAGGAGGTCAAAAAATCAGATAGAATAGATTAAAGTAAATGGTCAAGAAATAAAAGGAGTAGAAGCAGTAAAAAATGCAACACATAAACACTTTAAAGGACTCCTCTCAACAAGTGACCAACAGGCAGCTAATGAAGAAATTTTGCAGCATATAAAAGAATAAAAATAAGCGACCTGCAAAAGAGGGCATTAGACAAAGAAATTACTGAGGAAGAAGCCAGAGAAGCTATGTGGAACCTCCACCTTGATAAGGCACCAGGTCCAGATGGGTTTACAATAGCATTTTACAGACAACATTGGGAAATTACCAAAAAAGACCTAATGAGAATGCTCAAAAATTCTTTCCAAAAAAAAAAGATTGGAGGAAATAAAAAAATCCTCCTTCCTAGCTCTCATTCCCAAAGAACCCAATCCTACAAATTTTAACAGATATAGGCCAATCTCCCTTTGCAACTCATCTTATAAGATACTTACTAGAATTCTGGCAAACGGAATGAAGAAATTACTTCCAGAAATAATTTAAAAAAAACAAGGAGGATTTGTCCCCAAGAGGCAAATCATAGACAATGTGATAATTCTACAGGAGGCTATTCACATCAGTATCCAAAGAAAAGATAGAGGAATGATTGTTAAGCTAGATATGGCTGATGCTTTCGATAGAGTTAACCATAACTTTCTTGCAACAACTCTCAAAAGGTTTGGCTTCTCAACAAATTTCATAGATATTATCCAGGCACGTATATCAAATCCTTGGATAGCTCCTTTAATCAGTGGTTAGCCCAGTAAATTTTTCCAATGCACTCGAGGGCTGAGGTAAGGTTGTCCGCTTTCTGCATTCTTGTACATAATCATGGCTAAATCGCTAAGTGTTATGCTGGAAAATCAGAGAAAAGAGAAAAAAATAATAGGGATCCAAATAACAAGAGGATTCAAAGATATAAACCATTCTCTCTTTGCAGATGATACCCTTCTCATAGGTGGGGCATCCTGCATTATAGCAAAACGATTCAAAAAAGCCTTGGATTAATTTCGTCTAGCTTCAGGAGGAATCTTAAACAACTCCAAATGAAGAATATATTGTTGGAATACCCCAAAAAAAATAGTGCAGCGTATCTCACAAATTCTGGAAATACCTTTATAAATAAATTGGAGCCACTTCACTTATCTTGGGCTGCCCTTAGCAAAGGAAGTGGTAAAATCAGAAGTATAGAAAAAGAAAGTAGAGAAAATGAAGGGAAAAATTCAGAATTGGGGATTGATGTGGCTCGACCTGGCAGGAAGAGTGACACTAATTAAAGCACTTCTATCAGCATTCCCTATATATTAGTATGCAATCATTATGGCTCTAGCAAAGCACTGACAAGAAAATGGAACTAGTAATTAGAAGCTTTCTCTGGCAATGAGGAAAGCAAGATAATAAAAAATTTAGCTTTTTTAAATGGGAGCAAGTTACTCTTCCCTATGAAAAAGGAGGTACAAAAATACGACTGCCAGGAGTAATGAACATTTCTCTAGGGACGAAAATTATTTAGAGATTGATAAATGGGAATGGCCACTAGTGGTCAAAAGTAGTAACAATGAAATACTTAAATTGTCATAGAACAAAGATGCTCACTGAAACTATTCCAGATAGGCCATGCATCCAAATATGGGAATTGGTTAAAAGGATAATTCCTCTCATTAGAGATCAAATGTCCAAAAATCCAGGTAATGACAAAACAATTTCTATCTGGGAGGATAGAATAATGGTGAAAAATCCCTTAATTCATCATCAAAACATAAGGGGACTTTAGATATGAATGGAAGAAAAAAAATTTAACACTCTTTATTCTATTTCAGATTAGAATCAAAATAACTGGGTAAGATGGAAAAAGTTGACAACACCACCAAGACTAAAAAGTAAGTGGGAAATTTTAAAATCCCATCTGGTAGGGGCCGCCCCCATCAACATAGAAGAGTAGGATGACTTTGTGTGGGATCCAAATGGAGGGGATTACAAAGTGAAATCTAGGTACAACCTCCTCCAAAAACTCCACAATCAAAATGAATGGAGCCTTTGGAAGGCAGTTTGGAATTCAGAGATTCTGCCCAAAATTAAATTCTTCACATGGACACTCCTCAAAGGTAAAATTCTTACCTCTGAAAATAGAAAAAAATGAATACAAAGGTCATCAAAATGTGTCATGTGCCAAATGGAGGAAGAATCAATCCAATACCTCTTCATTAACTGTATGGTGGCGAGAGAGTGCTAGAAACAGGCAACAAGTCCTTTGGAAATAATCATAAATCCAACAATTTAGTTGACAAGTATTCATAAAAAAATGGAATAAAAGCTACCCATATACAAAGAAAAAAACGCAACAATAAATAGGATATGGAAATGCCTTGCTTCAATCCCGTGTTGAAAAATTTGGTTAGCCCAAAACAAATGCATTTTCAAAGAATAAAAGCCAAATCTAGAGCAAAAACTTGGAGCCAAGTTGCAGAGATAATAATTACAAATGGAATGTCAAAAATGGACTAGAATGACTTACAACAAGAAGAGAAAGTCCACTATAGCAAAGCAGTGTTAGAAAACAAATAAAAAGCAACAGCTATAGCAAAAAATAAAGAATTTCACACAAACAAGAATTGGAAATTAAGATTGGATGATAAAGAATTTGCAGAATCGATAAAAGAACAAAAGAGATACATTCTCTTTTTTGATGGAGATGCAAAAAATAACCCAAGTAAAGTAGGGGCAAGAGGAGTTATTCTAGATCGAAATGGGAAAAAAATAATAACATATGAATGGAGCCTTAGAGAAATGACAAAAAACAGGGCTGAAGCATACAGCCTTCTCCTAGGTACAAGGATTTTAAACAAAATTTCAATAAAGGACCCTATAATAATAGGGGACTCGGCTATCATAATGGCAACTTTAGGTGCCAAAAGGGACTTCAAAAGCATAGCCATCAAAAAAATCTATCAAAGGATCAGAAAAAGATTTGAAAACATAGGAAAAATAACCATAAAGCATGTCCTCAGAAATCAAAATAAGGATGTTGATAGCCATGCCAACTGTTATCACTCAGGTTGTTCCCTAAAGTTGTAGGAAAGGGAATACGGCCGAGGTAACCACAAAACAATCTTTTAGATACAGCTTCTAGCCAATCTACATCTAGAGAGGGCTCCCTCTTTATAATCTAGCTATGTTTGAGGTATATTAGGCTAGTTATGAAGCGCAAGGGTTTTGTTTAGAGTTTGGTTGGAGGAATGGAGTTTCAATAGAATAGTGAGGTGAAATTGAAGAGCTTCAGTCCATTGGGCATGATGGAGTTAAAGGAATATAGCTTTCTAGATTTCATTTTTCCACCAAGGATGGTATCACAGAGCAAGGTAATCAAGCATGGACCAATTCATAGGCTGGAGTAAGGTGGAATGGAGTCAATGGGTGAAGGGCAATTAAGAATCCTTCATCATGTTGACAGAGGGAGAATGGTTGATTACTATTAAGGAGCAGTTAAGAATTCCTTAGCAAATATTCAAGATGGAAGAATCAGGGGAAACAGGAGTAATTAAGAATTCACTGTTTATTCTAATTCTGAAGAAAACATTAATAATAACAAAGACAGAACACAGAGTGCAATTGAGCAAATTCTGAGTTATTTTTTTCTCTATTATTTATATCATGAAACATAGATGATATAGTAAACATAGAAACTGTAAAACACAAGTTAGAAGGGACTTATTGATCCATAAGATGATTCAAGAATTCTGTAGCATGGTCCTTAGCAGCCATTCCTCATTCAGTAAGCCAGACAAAAATGGTTCCAACAACCTTTTATTCCAAAAACTTCAGAATTACAGCAAAGTCTGAGAATGCATCCCAATCAACCAACCCCAAATACTTCATCTCTGCGGGTATTTATACAAAAATGTCAAGATATCATACAAAATATCTGATAGAAATAGTATCTATTGACAATTAATGCTTCTTTTACACAAATAGAGACAGACAGTCTTGAAAACAGGGAGACAATAAATAGATGCAATAAATTCATGCTGCGCTGGTTGATCTGTCTTTATGAGATGTACTGGAGGTAGGTGTTGCAAGTCGGTTCCCAGCTGTCTTCTACTAATCCATTGTATTGGTGATTCGGCCTTGGCCAGACTTTCTTTAACTCTGGTGTGATGTGCTTTGACCCGCATGACTGTGATTGATTCTTGTTCTGTGCATTATAGTAGATGGTCCAAAATTTTGCATTGACTAAAGATAAATTTACAATATTTCTAACATGCTTTGCCACCATTCTGGTCCTGGTAATTTATGTCTCTGCAACTTCCTGACAGTTTTTTTAGTCTCTGTGTACATGAAGAAATTAGGTGGGATGGTGAACAAATGCTTCACCTCATGCTCTATGTAGAATAGATTTTCCAAGCTGTCATAAAGGGATTGGCTAGATGGAAGTGCCTTCTCTCCAGAAGTGCTTGAAGATGCATTAGCTTGATTAGCAACATATGTATTTAATTTTCGTACGTAGTCCTTGTGCTTCATCAGATGATCATTACTTCCCAAAGGACTTGGCAAACCTTTTTGATGCAGGACTGTAAATTTTTCTGTAAAAGAATCAATCTCTACCTGCATCTCCTGGCATCTTCTGTCTAAGTTTTGCATTAGAGTTCTCATGGTTAGAACTCTCTGGTTGTCTAGAATGGTTCCTGTTTTGTCTCTAATATCCAGTGCTTCTAGTTATTCACTGGTCTTGGTATTCAAAAAATGTATTCGCCTGTTAGCTTGCTCAGGCATCTGTCCCAATAAGGCTTGTGTTTCCTGAATTTCCACTTGGGCCACTCTTATCAAATCAATCTGTTCATAAATGGTTTGAATATATCTCCACACATCACTAAGGGATTGAGTGATGTTGAACCACAAAATTCCTCTGACTTCTGCTAGAGGCTTATCCACAGAGAGATCCTTCTCTAAGACTCTTACCTTGTTCTCTAATGCTTTGACTTCCCTTGTTTTCTCTACCACATTCATCCTGGATTTATCATAGCTCTGTTCAACCTTTGCCAATTTTTCTTTGACTTGCTTAAGTTCTAAAGCTTGGAGTTTCAACTCCTCCATGGCTTTTATTAATTGCTCTGTAGTCATAGTTGTAATGCTGCCTAGTGCTGTTGCTGTTGCTGAGGTACCTATGATGATTTCTGTTGTTGATGCTGGTATAGTGGGAGGAACTGCTGTATAACTGTGGGAGGGGTAGTTGTGACTGTTGGAGTTACTTCAGGTGGCTTGGAGGTCGACTCTCATTGCTTTTCTTGTAGTGCTTTCTCCAATGCCTGCTCTGTCTCACTAAATCTTTCATTCAATCTCATGAGCAGGTCCATCATGTCCTCTTCGTATTTCTGCTGCACAACATCTGCAGTCTGTGGGTACATAGAAGGAGGCATTTTGATCTGTTTTTCTGAGGGCCACAATGTCCTCTTCCTTTTCCTTCATTAGTGCTTTTATCCCTTTGGCATCTTTGGGATCATGTCCCAGTTCAATGATGATGTCCTCCAAGGATTTGATCTTGTTGCCCTTTGCTAGAGAAGAACCTTTCTCTAAATCCAACTGAGTGAAGGTATTATTTAAGGAATTTTGCAATTTATGAGCCAACATTGCTTTATCAGCTAGTGTCAAATACACCATCTCTCCAGTCTGTTTGTGCAGCTCAATCTAGTCTATTGGATGAATGTCCTTGGCCAAGACTTCTAGATTTGTCCTGATATAATCAGCTGCCGATTGTGGTTGCTGCACCTTGGGCTTGAAATAACTCATGATCATTTTCCCTTCTTTAATGTCATATGCTGACATTAATCTTTGTTGTTTTTTGGGGGCCATCTTAAGATATTGGTTATACATTTTCAGCCTCAATGGATCATTTCTATCCTTTATCTCTGTAAATGTTCTTTTGATATCAGTGGTTTTCTTACTTGGTGGCCTACTGGATGAAAATTCCACACTATGCTGCCTTTCTAGCTCCTACCTGTGTGAGCTGGTTGATGTGTCTATTACTAGGGAGGTCTGTCGGCTGGATTCTCTCTCACCTCTTAGACTTTCTATTGTTTCTTCAATGATTTCCTCTGCAGATAGAGGATTCAGTCTTTGACTTTTTGCACCTGGTTGTTCTGCAGGCCCACTGATGGGTGTGGCCTCTTCTCTGTCTCTTTTCTTACCTTTTTCCTCATTTAGAGGAGTCTCTAATGCTGGTGTCTCTGGCACTTTAGTTTGTAGAGAAGGAATTTGTCCCTACTGATCAGTCATTTCTTGCTGCTCTGTGCCTACTATTTCCTTTCCCTTTGAAGACCCTGTACCTGGTGCATTGGTTTCCTATACAGGTTGCTGTGAAGATCCAGCAGAGGATGTTCCCACTCCGGTTTGCTGAGGCAGCTGGAAATATACCTGTCCAAAAGAGTCCAGGTCAAGGATCTTTTCAAGATCTTTCATAGCTTGTTCCATCACTTCTTGTGGAGTAAGTTCTTCTATTAATGTAGCCTCTACCCAGTCATCCTAATTAGAAAATTGCTCTATTTTAGGGATCCTAAAATGTTTATAGGCCGATAGCCTGTTTTTTACTTTTTCAGAAAATCTGTTGTTCACTATTGAGCCCCATTAAGTTAATTTGAGTGTCTTCTGTTGGTTCACTATAAGTTGAAGCTTTAGCATAGTTTTCATGGAATGGAGGTCTAATGTTTTGGTCAGGGCCAACCTTCCCAGTATTGGGATTCTGATTTTTTCTGAAATTTGGGTTTCTTGTAGTGTTGCTCGGTTAACCATCCCAAGGGGACTTCCTATCAATTGTTTCTATTCTATCACCAAGTCTATCTATTCCTTTAATGATAGCATCTAATTTTTGTTCAAAGGCAGAAGGCTCTTCTTTGATGGGTATCCTCCTTTCAGCTCTAGCCTGAGATCATTTAGAAATCAAGTTGGCCTCAACACTGATAGCTATACTCTGCAGTCTTCTAGGCTTCGAGGAGCTCTTTCCCTAAGCTGGTATGCCATGTCAGAGTCAAATGCACCAGGAAATTTGATCAAGACCAAGTCTGGTGGAGGTCTAAGATTCTGAGGAATACCATTGTATACATTGTTAAATCTGGTGCAGTAATCTTGAACAGTTTCTTGCAGGCCTCGTTTCAAGTTTTCATATTCTGATAAAATATGGAGAGGATCTTTCTTCTTTTCGCATCTGTTTAAGAAGGTCAGATAAAGAGCCTGTGGATCATTGATAGTGTTTGCAGGGAGTGCTCTAAACCAGGTTCTAACATCTCCAGTTAAGCTTTGGACAAAGACTTTCATTCCTACATCATCATCATCAATCTCAGAGTTTTCAAAATAATCCATCATTTTCTTGGTGTGTTGTTAAGCTGTGTAAGTTCCAGTACCATCAAAATAGGTTATTTTGCTTTGATAATCTTGAGGCACAACCCCTAGATTTTTAGGTAATTGCAAGGGAGCATATCGGTTTGCCATATTTGCAGAGATAAGTGTAACAACTGGAAGAATAGGGATACCCGTTGAAATATGTGCTGAGGATGGGGGAGTGGAAAATATGGTTTGAGGTGTTGAGCGTGAACTAGGAGATGCAACAGTAATGGCAGAAATGATTGGTGCTTTTCGAGGAGTAAGATTAGACTGGATAAGGTTTTGCTGGCTTCTAAGGTTCTTAGGAACCAGATTAGGATTTTGAAACACAGGTGGGGGATTTGGATGTGGATTTGATCTAGTCTAACGAATCTTTTCCTTTGGAGCCATCTTCTGAATATTTTTTGTTTTTTCTTGAAATATCTTAACAATACAACTTTAAGAGTGTCTTGTAGGAAGTTTTTAAAATATGGGAGTTTTGAATTTTCCTAAAGATCTACTGAAACAAGGAACTGATCAAGTATTTGAGAAAAATGTTCAAAGTATAAACTATACTGGAGATAGACTGAAGCAACTTTTATTTACTCTTGTAATTGCATAGAAAAAGTAGTTTCAAAGGCTACCTGGCCAACTTCAGGCTCTATCTGTAGTTTATAAAATAAACAGCAGTAACAAACAATTTGCTTGTTCCCCAGCGGAGTCGCCAATGATGTTATCACTCAGGTTGTTCCCTAAAGTTGTAGGAAAGGGAATACAGTCGAGGTAACCACAGACAAATCTTTTAGATACATATTTTAGCCAATCTGCATCCATAGAGGGCTCTCTCTTTATAATTTAACTATGTTTGAGATATATTAGGCTAGTTATGAAGTGCAGGGGTTTTATTTAGATTTTGGTTGGAGGAATGGAGTTTCAATAGAACAGTGAGGTGAAACTGAAGAGTTTCAGTCCATTGGGCATGATGGAGTCAAAGGAAGATAGCTTTCTGGATTTAGTTTTTCCACCAAGGATGGTATCACAGAGCAAGGTAATCAAACATGGACCAATTCATAGGCTGGAGTAAGGCGGAATGGAGTCAATGGGTGAATGGAAATTAAGAATCCTTCATCATGTTGACAGAGGGAAAATGGATGATTACTGTCAAGGAGCAGCTAAGAATTCCTTAGAAAATATTCAAGATGGAAGAATCAGGGGAAACATGAGTAATTAATAATTCACTGTTTATTCTAATTCTGAAGAGAACATTAATAATAACAAAGACTGAACACAGAGTGCAATTGAGCAAATTCGGAGTTATTCTTTTTCTCTATTATTTAGATCATGAAACATAGATGATATAGTAAACATAGAAAATATAAAACACAAGTTAGAAGGGACTTATTGATCCCTAATATGATTCAAGAATTTTGTAGCATGGCCCTTAGCAGCCATTCCTTATTCAGTAAGCCAAAAAAAAATGGTTCCAATAGCCTTTTATTTCAAAAACTTCAGAATTATAGCAAAGTCTGAGAATGCATCCCAATCAACCAACCCCAAATACTTTGTCTGGGGGGGTATTAATACAAAAATTTCAAGATAACATACAAAATATCTGATAGAAATAATATCTACTAATAATTAATGCTTCTTTTACATAGATAGAGACAGACAGTCTCGAAAACAGGGAGACAATAAATAGATGCAATAAATTCATGCTGCGCTGGTTGATCCGTCTTTATGAGATATACTGGAGGTAGGTGCTACAAGTCGGTTCCCAGATGTCTTCTACTGATCCTTTGTGTTGGTGATTCTACCTTGGCCACACTTTCTTTAACTCTGATGTGATGTGCTTTGACCCGCATGACTGTGATTGATTTATGTTTTGTGCATTATAGTAGATGGTCCAAAATTTTGCATTGACCAAAGATAAATTTACAAGATTTCTAACATGCTTTGCCACCATTCTGGTCCCCATAATTTATTTCTCTGCAGCTTCCTCAGAGTTTTGTCAGTCTCTGCGTACCTAAAGAAATTAGGTGGGATGGTGAACAGATGCTTCACCTCATGCTCTATATAGAATAGATTTTCCAGGCTGTAATAAAGGGATTGGCCAGATGGAAGTGCCTTCTCTCCTCAAGCGCTTGAAGATGAATTAGCTTGATTAGTAGCATATATATTTAAAGGGCGTACATAGTCCTTGTGCTTCATCAGATGATCATTACTTCCCAAAGGACTTGGCAAACCTTTTTGACGCAAGACTGTAAATTTTTCTATGAAAGAATCAATCTCTACCTACATCTCCTGGCATATTCTTCCCAGTTTTGCATTAGAGTTCTCATGGTTAGAACTCTCTTGCTGTCCACAATGGTTCTTGTTCTATCTCTAATATCCAGTGCTTCTAGTTCTTCACTGGTCTTTGTATTCAAAAATTGTATTAGCCTATTAGCTTGCTCAGGCATCTGTCCCAATAAGGCTCTTGTTTTCTGAATTTCTACTTGGGCCACTATTATCAAATCGATTTGTTCATATATGGTTTGAATAGATCTCCACACATCACTAAGGGATTGAGTGATGTTGGACCACAAAATTCCCCTGATTTCTACTAGAGGCTTATCCAGAGAGAGATCCGTCTCTAAGGCTCTTACCTTGTTCTCCAATGCTTTGACTTACCTTGTTTTCTCTGCCACATTCATCTTGGATTTATCATAGCTCTGTTCAAAATTTGCCAATTTTTCTTTGACTTTCTTTAGCTCTGATACTTCGAGTTTCAACTCCTCCATGGCTTTTATTAATTGCTCTGTAGTCATAGTTGTATTGCTGCCTGGTGTTGTTGTTGTTGCTGAGGTACCTATGGTGACTTCTGTTGTTGATGCCGAGACAGTGGGAGGCACTGCAGTTATAACTGTGGGAGGGGCAGTTGTGACTATTGAAGTTACTTCACGTGGCTGGGAGGTCGACTCTCTTTGCTTTTCATGTATTGCTTTCTCCAATGCCTACTCTGTCTCACTCAATCTTTCATTCAGTCTCATGAGTAGGTCCTTCATGTCCTCTTCGGATTTCTGTTGCACAACATCTGCAGTCTGTGGGTGCATAGAAGGAGGTATTTTGAGCTGTTTTCTAAAGGCCGCAATGTCCTCTTCCTTTTTCTTCATTAGTGATTTTATACCTTTGGTATCTTTGGGATCATGTCCTAGTTCAATGATGATGTACTCCATGGATTTGATCCTATTGTCCTTTGCTAGAGAAGAAGCTTTCTCTAAATCCAACTGAGCTGAGGTATTATTTAGGGAATTTTAAAATTTATGAGCCAACATTGCTTTATCAGCTAGTCTGGAATACACCATCTCTCCAGTCTGTTTGTGCAGCTCAATCTGGTCTATTTAATGAATGTCCTTGGCCAAGACTTCCAGATTTGTCCTCATATAATCAGCTACCGATTGTGGTTGCTGCACCTTGGGATTGAAATAACTCATGATCATTTTCCCTTCTTTAATGTCATATGCTGACATTAATCTTTGGTGTTTTGTGGGGGCCATCTTAAGATACTGGTTATAAATTTGCAGCCTCAATGGATCATTCCTAACCTTTATCTCTGTGAATGTTCTTTTCATATCAGAGGTTTTCTTACTTGGTGGCCTAGTAGATGAAACTTCCACACTATGTTGCCTTTCTAGCTCCAGCCTATGTGAGCTGGTTGATGTGTCTATTACTGGGGAGGTCTGTGGGCTGGTTTCCCTCTCACCTATTAGACTTTCTATTGTTTCTTCAATGATTTCCTCTTCAAATAGAGGATTCAATCTTTACCTTTTTGCACTTGGCTGTTCTGCAAGCCCACTGATGGGTGTGGCCACTTCTCTGTCTCTTTTCTTACCTTTTTCCTCATTTAGAGGAGTCTGTAACATTGGTATCTCTGGTGCTTTAGTTTGTAGCGGAGGAATTTGTCTTTGTTGATCAGTCATTGCTTGCTGCTCTGTGCCTGCTACTTCCTTGCCCTTTGAATACCCTATACCTAGTGCACTAGTTTCTTGTACACGTTGCTATGAAGTTCTAGCAGAGGATGTACCCACTCGGGTTTGCTGAGGTAGCTTGAAAGATACCTGTCCAAAAGAGTCCAGGTCAAGGGTCTTTTCAAGATCTTTCATAGCTTGTTCCATTACTTCTTGCTGAGTAAGTTCTTTTATTAATGTACCCTCTACCCACTCATCCTGATTAGCAAATTGCTCTATTTCAGGGATACTAAAATGTTTATAGGCCGATAGCCTGTTTTTTACTTTTCTGTCACTTATAAATCTATTTGGGTCATACGGTACCCGCCAGAAGCTTTTCTTCAATTTAAGTTCTTCCCCCAATATCCTATCAGCATCTTCCCATGCCTCCCACTTGTTAATGATAAATGGGCCTAATTGGTTTCTTATTCTTAGTTGAGCCTTTTTCTTTACATTGCAAAAGTGAGTTAAATCTGCATTGATAAGTTGCCTAAAATACTCTAGTGCAAACAGTCTCATAGGTACATATTTGGGCAGCTTATAAAGGCACACAGCCATATATTCTGATTTCGGTGTGATTGTCGTAGAGGTACTAGTCACCTATTCTAAAGTTTTTGGAGAGCTGTAGAATCTTCTTTATATCCCCAGAGAGCCTAGGAGGAGGAGCTCCTATCAACAATGTGGAGGCTGGATGTATAAATCAGTCAATGAATTCACAGTATGTATAAGGGGATTCAGAAACATTGTGGAAGATCGAGGTCCAAAAGATCACAGACCTCCTCTCTCCTTTGGAATCCAATTTTCTGATAGGAAATGAAAGGTTTTCTATCTGATAATATAGCAGAAGGTGATATATGAATAAAGTGTACTTGAAGACTCCTTCTCTTTCCAGATTGATGAATTGATCATTGATTTTATTGGCAATGAAAGAGGCATAATCATATTTGACAGTAGGGGGTTGTCCTGGAGTAGACATTGACAACATAACAAAGATGGTCTCATCAAAATATTCACTGGTTTTGAATCCCAATATAAAGGATATCATTTCAAGAATAAGCCTGCCAGTTTCAGTAAACCAGGCATGTACATAGGGAGGTGGGCCTTGAGGCTGGAAATGTGGCTTCATAAATAACTTAGCAATCCGAGTTATTTCTTCACTGGAAAATTGAGAGCTTTGCTCAAGCAAAAATCCCATGGAAAGAGGAGCAAGGGGCCGAGCTGGATGGAAGTGCACCATCTCATTGATAGACTCAACAGTTATGTAGAAAAGAACAGTTTGTGATGGAGTCATAATTGCTTTACTGACAGGGTCATAGTTTGCACAGCAATGGTGGATGAGATCTGGGAACGCATTAACTAAGGGAAGGTGATATCTGGGGAGATTGGACTCCCATATTCCAAGGATATTAGAGTTAATGAGATGGATATTTATAATTCTTCAAAATGCCTGGAGATGGTTCATATCACCAGATAACTCTTTAATTTGAAAATCTTTGTCAGCCAAGGGCAACCAGTCTTGGTCTTTGTGAGGTGCATTCAGAGGCACAACATTGAGGGCCACAGGGGCTTCCATGTTTAGTTCTCTGTGTTTTTAACTCGAGGTCAAGTTACTGTGGGAAAAATAGGAAAAAGAGCAGTTCTGGATGTCTTGGTATGGAAATTATGGACTTTTTCAGTTCGAATGTGGCTCTTATTAATATAATTTACAGAGGAAAACCGAAAATATGGGCTTGGGAGGTGAAAACGGGGTAAATACCTACATTTTGGAAGCGAACCAGTGTAATTTTCTGGTTGATCGACGAGTTGCAGAGAAGGATGCTGGACTTTGCTTGGTCGAGTGGCAGACTGGACGCTTCTACAGTTGCTTGGATGTAGTTTGCGTGCGACAGTTTTGCGGAAAAAATGAATGAAAATGGGTGAAAATGTCAATTTCACGAGTTTTTAACAAAAATTGGCTTCGCGAGGTTTTTGGCCCTTTTTAGTCGAATGACGTCATCGAGATGTGACGTTTTGCCATGACATGGGTGTATGGATGCTGATGTGGCGGTGACGTGGAAATGATGTCAGCGAGTGGGATCAGAGGGAGGGCGGTAAGCGATATCAGCCCGCACCGCTTATGAGCTAAGGTGGTTTCGGGCGGAGGGGTCGCGAGCATGGCAGGAGGGCGCCGCGCGTCCTTGGTACGGTGGTAATACCGCCAACTCCCCAGGAGGTAAACATCGGCGGCAGAGGGCCTCGCGATATGATCGTGGGCCGTTGGATGCACGGGCCCAATGTGAGCTGGCAGAGGGTTACGGCGTGGGGCCCATGTGATATAAATAATGGTTTAACACTTCTAGGGGTGATTATTATTGGTTGTTAGGGTGTTTGTTAATTATCCCAGATGGTTAATTAACCACGTCTTGCGCAGCGAAGGTTTTTAATAAATTCCAGATGAACCATTAAACCCTCATTTATATAGTGCTATGGTTATAGATTAACCAGGGGTGGGATATTAATTTTTTGGGGATTTTTTCATATATTTACATAATACGGGGGGGAACAAATTATATGGGAACTATATAATAAAGTTAAATCTAGTACGAAATTTGACATAAAAATAAGCACTAAGTTATAATGTTTAACAACTTAGGCTTAACAAGAAAACAAGGATCTTTACACAAGAAATGTGGTTTAGTGCCTAAGTAAAAATGTGGTTTTAGGTCTTTTATGCAATGAGATAAAGTGATTTAAGAGGGACATTATGCAGATCTCAACACCCTGTGGGAAATTAGTAAATGTTTTAGGAAGAAGTGTGAAGGGAAGTTAGTCATGCCTCACTTGATTTGTAACCAAACAGTTTCCATGGTACTTATGATATCAATAAGATGAGCATCTTTGAGAGACAAAATTAATCATAACCATGCCCCTGTAACACCAAAACTACCTACCCAGCCTACACTACCTAACTTTTTTCTTCTTCTTCCATGGGTGCACTTGGACTGGCAAACCCTCTTTTTCTTCTTTTCTTTTGACTGCAACCCTATCTAGGTCTACCCTTATCACATCCAAGGGCTCAGGTTTAACAATTGAGCTCCTTTACTTCTCTATCTAATTGCTTATCTACCAAGATTGAATAGTTTGAACAAATTTTATTTTCCATCTCTAAAATAGGAAATTCAAACATGAACTGGCCAAGTTTAAGCTGTTTGGCAACAACATAAAGTTCAACAAACTATAGATGAAACTTCTATTTATAGAACATGAAATAGTAGTGGCATTTGGACTTGCACACTTTCCTGGTATTTTTAATTTGGGGTTCATTTCTTTCATTTTTCTTTCGACCGTTTCATTCTTTTTACCCTTTTCTCTTTCTTTTAGGGTATACCCTCTTTTCATTTTTTCATTTTTTGGTCTTTTCAAAATATGGAAAACATTTGAAGCATGGAAAGGATGAACATATTAGGGATTTTAACCAGTCAATCATGAAATATGACACCTATTGGTATAGGAGCATAACACTGGCTCCACTTGGGGATGGCTTTTCCTGGTGAAAAGTCAAGAACAACGGGTCAGATGGCCTTATGTACAATTCTTGCTACATTCTGAAATTTTCTTTTGCTGTAAGTAAACAAACTGTACAGAGGACCATGTAAAATATGCATATCTCTCATGAGCTGATTCAAATAACTACACCTTTGTTTTGGATAGTTTGTCTGAATGTTTTTTCTCATACTTTCAGCTCCCAACTCGTTTTCTTCAACTTCTGTTAAACTAAAAATGAGGCCAAACAAAAAACGTGGTAAAGTTCCCTGACTACTCCTCAAAATTTTCTACACATTCCCTCCCATTTTTATTGCTGTAATAAATTGCAGAAACTAAACATCCTTATTTATAGGTTAGAGTTTTGACATATCAAAAAACTGCATCAAAATAATGTTTCAGCATCCGACCATTAACTATTCCATCTTCTCCTTCTGTACGATCCAGGATTTTCAAAAAGTAGGTATTGTTTCCCTGTGAGGCATGAAAAATAAAAGGTCCCTTCCATAGGAAGTGAAACTTCCCATGTTTTCCTTTATCTTCTCTTCTGAAGTTCCATTTCAGAACTTTGTCTCTTATGAAAAAATCCTCTGCCTTAGTCCTCTTATCAAATATCTTCTTGAGTTTTTCTTGTAGTACTTGAGATCTTTGATATACCTCTTCTCTAGTCTGCTGCAAATGTATAGTCTGATTTATCCTTCTTTCAATGTCATTGGGCTGTATTTGAACTTCTTGCAATAATTTCATTATAGGTATTCCCGAGGAGGAGTGAAATATAGCCTCCATACCATAGACAAGCTCATATGGACTAGTTCCAATGGATATCTTGGTAGTTAACCTGTCTGCCCATGGTGCATTTATAAGATTTTTATGCCAATTTTTCTTGTTTTCTTCCAATACTTTCTTAATGATATTGATCAGGCTTTTATTGGATGACTCAGCTAGACCATTACCTTGAGGGAAATAGGTCATGGAGTGGCCTAGAGTGATATGGTATTTGTGACAGAAACTAATCATTCTCTTGGATTTGAAAGCAACAACATTGTCTGTTATAATCTTTTGAGGACAGCCAAATCTAGACAGGATGTTGGTTTCTAAGAATTGCATGATGACTGAATCATTGGCTTGTCTACAAGGGATGTCCTCTATCCACTTGGTGAAATAATCTGTGGCAGTCAAAATCTGTTTGTGTTGGCCAGAAGAGGGAGGGTGAATTTCCCCAATGAAATCTAAACCCCATTGTTGAAATGGTCTGTCAGTGGAAATTGGTTTAAGGGGTAGAGGCAGAAGTTTCCTCTTGCCTTCAAATATTTGACATTTATTGCAAGTAGTAACAAACTTTTTGACATCAACAAACAAGGTGGGCCAGTAAAATCTAGCCCTTAGGATTTTCTCGGCCGTTGATTTCCAGTACAAATGTCCACCACAGTCCCCTGCATGAAATTCTTTCAGTACCTTGTCAGCTTCATCTCTTATTAGACAATTTAATAGAACACCTTCATGATTTTTCCAAAAGAGAGCACCATATAAAATACAAAACTTTAAAGCTTTCATTTTTATAAACCTTTTCATTGTTCTAGATAACCCTAGAGGAGCCTGCAGGTTTAATAATACATAACCTATATCAACACACTAAGGTGATTCTAGGAATGTCTGGCTAATTTGTGGAGTCGCCATCTCCTGTTCATTATCTAGTTCATTAATATCTAGGGCTTGGCAATTAGTTTCAGTCATGAGTTTAGCCAATCCGTGGCCTTTTATAAGCTTTGTAGGTTTTATTTCAATATCATACTCTAATATAGTAGCAATCCATTTACCTCTTTTGCTTTCAATCTCCTCTTGGGTCAGGATATCTTTGACAACAGTGCTTGGCACATAAGCTATTATATGAAAGTATAGTATGTAGACTCTGAAATCTTTGATGGATTTCACAAGTGCATAAGATTGTTTTTCCATGATCGAATATTTTAGAGGTGCATCCCTCAGTGCTTTGCTAAAGAAGGCTATGGGTTTTTGACATCCTTGATCATCTTTCTGTAGCAAAACAGCAGCAATAGTGTGTTCTGATGCAAATGAAAATATTATGAAGTCTCTGTCAAATTTTCGGGTTGTAAGGATTGGTGTTTTGGTTCAAGCTATATTGATTTCTTCAAATGCTTGTTTGGCTTGTAATGTACATTTGACCTTGGAATATTGTTTTAGCATATTATTCAACAATCTAATTAATTCTGCCAAGTTAGGTATGAATCTTCTTAAAAAATTATTTTTCCCTAGGAAAGCTTGGAGTTCTTTGACATTTCTGGAATGTGGTATTTGTAAAATGGCTTGTATTCGGTCAAGATCAATTTTGATGCCATCTCTTGAGATTATGTGACCTAATATTTTGCCTTCTTCTAGGCCAAATAATGACTTCTTTGGATGTAGTGATATACCATATTTTCTACAGGTTAAAACACTTGTTTCAGATGATCTAGGTGTTGCTGATCTGATTTGGAAAACACAGTGAGATCATCTAGGTATATGACTAGGAAACCATGAATTTCTTTAGCGAAAGCTATATCCATTGCATGTTGGAAGGTTTCCCCTGCATTCTTGAGTCCAAATGGCATTTTCACGTATTTGGAAGTTCCCCATGGAGTAGTAAAAGCAGTTTTTTCCTGATCATCAGGGTGAACTAGAATCCTGTTGAAGGCTGAAAACGCATCCAAATGTGAAATTCTAGAGGCACCTACTACCCTTTGTAAAATGTGGTCCATCTTAGGTAAGGGGTAGTGGTCTTTTAAAGAGACTTTATTTAGATTCCTTAAATCCACACACAGTTTGATTTCTCATGTTTTCTTCCTAGTGGGCACTAAATTACAGACCCATTATGAAAATCTAATAGGTGTGATTATCCCAGCTTCATACATTCTTTTGACGTCTTTTTCAATTAGAGGGGGAGTATAGGGTTGAACCTTTTGAGTTTTTGCTTGAAAGGTTTCTTATTTTCTTTGAGGGGTATTGTATGCTGAATCACAAAAGTGGCATAGGATTTGAGATCTTCATCGCTCCATGCAAAAACGTCCTGCAATTTTTTGAACAGTTCAACATGCTTAAGCTTTTGGTCTAGAGCCAAAATTTTGGACAATTTTATCATTTTAGGATTCTGTTCAGTCCCTATGTTATAGTCCTCAATCTCTGCATTTAGAAGCTGCATTTTGGGCTTTCTTGGGATATCATTAGAATCAAAATTGTCTTCGAGAGGAGTTAACCCTATGGGTAAATAATTGTCCTTTAAATCAATAACATCAGATTCTCCTCCAATAATTTCATCGACGTCTATTTCTTTAAGCTCTTGCAACTCTTTGCTAGTAAATTTTGTTGGATGTAGTATTTGAGTTGTTGTTTTAGCTGAATTGTGTGTTTCAAATTTGTCTATTTGATCAACTTCACAAACAGGGCCCATGTCTATATTAGTGCTGGAAAATTCTTCTTTTAAGGTCACGAAATTATTAATCTGAGTGTCATTGTCAAACACTTGGCAGTTTTTTACATTGTCAGGTACAGTTGGTCTATGTTTAATCTCAGCTATGAAGTGATGATTAGGCTCAAATGGCAGTTTACAAGTGCTGGCAAATGTTTCCAAACTGTGAGCATGAAAATTGTGTTTCCTTGGAATTTTGGCAAGCTGTGTTTCTAGAAAGGTATTGAATATTTCATTTGCTGCCCCTCTATAAGATCTTAATCTAAGATCATTGGTGAGGAAGCTTAGTTTCATTTGTTGAATAACTAAATCAGAGTCTCCCAAAATTGATACCCTAACTGACCCTAAGCTTTTGATCAATTTGAGTCCTAGCAAGAGGGCTTCATATTCAGCCACGTTATTAGTACATCTAAAATTTAACCTGTATGCATGTCCTTCAGCATGATCATTTTCCATATTATGTATCCAAATCCCTGCTCCTGCTCCTAGTTTATTGATTGATCCATCAAGCTCCAAGTACCAAAGGATTTCTTGATTATAGCTAGTATCAAGAGTCTTAGAAATTTGCTTACTAGGGAGATTTAGATTTTCAGTTTCATGTGGTTTCCCTTGTGTGTCTTATATACCATTGTTCATAGAAATTTCTTGAATTTGAACACTAGATTTTATATTTATGAATTTTTTCTTCTGTAAAGCTAAAGCCTTGACAACAGTTCGAGGGTAAATTTCAGCATTATATAGGATGAAGGAGTCCATATCAAAATGCATGGAATAGATGGGAAAATTCTCAGGTTTCTCCTAGCTGCTCACCACGTATTTCATCAAAGTTTCTCGCTACAATATCTTTGGCTGGCTAAATACTGAAATGGTAGCATAGGACATGTCCAATTGTAAAGATCCCTAGAGCTTTGCACCCCAAGATCTAGACAGCAACATGCCATATTTTGGTGGAATATCAGCTACCACTACATCCATTAAAATTGTCTTGGCAGGGTATTGAACTAATGATACACATAAATCTTTGATCAATCCTAGACATCTGACCTGGCTTGAATCAAAAGAGAACAAGTCTTTGTATGGCCTGGTGATATCTAGGTCCAACTTCTCCATTACAGATTTGGGCATCAAATTATGGGAAGCTCCAGAATAAAACATTGCATTGTGCAGTATTTTGTCATGAATATTCAGACTTACATAGAAAGGAGGAACCCCTCCATCTACTGTTTTTCCGTTTACTTCAGGGCCAAAAATTAATTCTGGTTGGTCATCAAGGACATTTACTACATCTCTATTTTCTGAAATTTGAAGTGATCTGCTTATTTTTTCTCTATAGACATCATGCATAGCCAATTCTGAAAATGGAATTGCTATCTTTAATTTACCTATTTCGGTCTCAAGGTTGAAAGGTTTTTCTGTTTGAATTTTTTCATTTTGGGCAGTGAAATTTTCTTTTTCTGTTTTTTTCAATGCTTTTTCCTTTATCAGGAGTAGTGTTATGGGCTGAAGTTGCTTGTGTGTCAATTTCTAGAGGTTCTCCCACAATTTCTTTGGAATGAATGGAAGTTGAAGATTGTTTATTAGGTTGTTGATTATCTGAAACATCTTCAATTGTTGGATTGTCTGGGTTAGGAATTGCTTCAGGAGGAGTATTGTTATAGACATTTTTGTGCCTTACAGCTTTGAGCATGAAAAGTCCGTAATCCAAGGGATCCAAAGTCCCTAAAAGTGTTGTTCCTACCCCTAAAGGAACAAGGTCAACCAATGACAGCTTCTCCCAGAAGTTCTCCACCAAAAACTACTCAGAAACAGTCAAATCAGGATCAATTAAAGTGCTCCACTAGCTGCCTGCGTTGCAAAGCACCCCAGTACACTAGCTAGGTGCGTTGCAATGCACTTGAATGCACTACCCAGGTGCGTTGAGTGGGAAATGACAAGTGGCAGAATCATTCAACGAGGTGGAGAGACAATGGAGGCTTCCAGAATCTTCTCCAATGACACTTGCCTCACTGAATTCGACTAGTGATGATTAAGAGGTTCTCAGTCTCCAAGTGGAAGCAAGAACTGACAGAGAGAAGCCACAAGTCAAAACATAAGCTGACTCATCCTCTCTACTTACATCTATATATGGATCCCTCATCCGAGAGATCTAGAGGCTGGAATTTTGTACTTTGCAGAGAATTGCTGTTGGTTTGAGATTGAGATTAGTACATTGGGTGATTTATGCTTTATTGGAGGTGAGGAAGGGATCCCTTTGCTGGGAGGTAGATGCTGGATCGGGACTCACTTGGTTGTATCTCCTCTTGGACTTTCTTATCATATCAAAAAAATTATTTGAGTTTCTCCTACATGTTGTGTATCAATGATGTTTTGTTATATTTGCATGTTTAGCTTAATCTGATCCTAAGCTTTTTATGAATGTAAATCTATATCTTTGTGTAGTTTCTCTCTTCTGTGATCTTGCAGGAATTCGGTGAAGTTGGGCCCGTAAGGGAGCAGGGAGCTGGGAGCTATTGAAGAGAGGAGCGATTGGATCAACAAACTAGCGAAAGACACAGGTTAGTTAAATCCTTCCTCTTCATTTACATTTCATAAAGAAGAATACTCAAGTAGTTTTCCTTGTTTGTTGCCAAGGCACTGTCACACCTTAGAGTGGGATAGGGGCATTCTGAATAGATACTTTTCCCAACAACAAGTATGCATAGGAGGGTTCTTGATTTTAGCTTTGGTAGGTTGATTGGTTTCTTTCTGTTTATTGTTTTCAAGGAAATCTATCCTTATGCTTCTGAGATTGTATTTCTTGTGGACGTCATAGATGGCACTGTCATATCTCCTCCTTCCTCTTCACTTGATGGGGCTGGCAAAGCCAAAAGTCAAGTTCCTAAGGAGAATCAGGAAAAGAAGAAGAAATAGAAGAAGAAGAAGGAGCCAAAAGCAACTGGGGGCAAACGAGTGTCGTCTAACGAAAATCCACACACTGCACTGACCAGGCCTAAATCGCCATGTGTCATTTGCAAGGGAGACCACTTTCACAGAGATTGTCCCTGCATCCCTCCGATACTAAGGGACTGGTCTCCCCGTTTGCATAATATGGTGGCGTCAACCTCTGATAGCCATGTTGAAAGCACACTGTCAACTAGCGAAAGTGAAGTCCCAGGACAAAAAGGGAGAACTAGAACTCCCTGTAAACTGTGCGAAGGCAATCACGCCATCCACCATTGTCCCTTCTTAGACGAAGCTAAAATAGTTTTGGATGATCGTCCGGTTTCACCGTTACGACTTCCTCCTGGATATAAAAACTCTTTCCGAGTCCTTCGTTAGTTGAGAATCCAGCTAGCCTGCTCAAGTGGTCAGCTGAAGCACCGGTCATTGAAGATGAACCAGCTGAATCCATACCCGACGAAAGTCAAAAGGTCGAGGTGGCAGTTGACCTGGTCTTGCCTTCAGAGGATTTATCTTCGAATGACACAGTCACTGAAGAGAACAAGGATGACACCATCCAAATTCTCTTCATCAACACAGACTCCGACGAACACGGGGGAAACCTACCCATTCCTTTATCGCAGGAAGGAAGTTTGTCAGAGCCGTACCTGGTTGTCTACTCGGTCCCACCTCCAAGCAACCTAGTTGTCCCCTTCGACTGGAATCAACTAGGCAGACCCCGTTTACCAGCAAGCATACCATTCAGAATTATCGTCCAAATATATAGAATGGTCATGGTTGGTACCATCATAGATGAGGGGGCTTCTGTGAGTATCCTTTCCTCTACTGCTTGGAAAGCGCTTGGTTCGCCATCGCTTTTGCCTGAGATGAGAAATCTGACAGGTTTTGATAAAGGAACCAGTCGACCTTTAGGGATCCTCCCCAATGTGCCCATAACATTGAAAGGGAAGACCGTTCAAATGAACGTGATGGTCGTTCAAGGACCCTTGGATTATAACCTACTCCTTGGACGAGACTATATTTACTACATGGGAGCCATCATCTCCTCACTCTTTAGAGTAATGTGTTTTCCGCACGAAGGAAGAGTGGTCAAGCTCGTGGACCAGCTTTCATTTCTCGGATCACGCATCGCAAATAGTCATATACCATCCCTAAATGGTCTCTTCATGCAAGAAATGTCTCAACCCACGGTCCGTCCTCCCGATGAGCGCGAGTAATTCAGAGGGATATGACTGGAACCCAGGGGGCATGCGTCCTGGTCCGCTTCGGCAGGAAAATTTTGGGTATAGGGTAGGTTTCCGCTGGAGAATATGACTAGTCCGTACCCCGTCCATAATTGGAAGAGGGGTTGTTCTAGAATAAGATTCTTTTGTCAAAGTTATGTGAATCGGCGGGCGTCATCATTCACCTTTGTTTATCTCGGTAGACATCGCTGAAGAAGTGTTTTGTTTGCTGCGCAAATGAGACAATCTTTGGTAACCTGAAAGAGGTAGGCCTTTCCTGGTAGAACAAATGTTTTATCTGCAAATTAAGGGGTAACCTTGAAATCGTACTTTATACCTGGGGGCATGCAAACCTTTTGGAGTGCAAGCAAGGGGCGGCTACTTATTTTTTAAATTTTTAGGACCTCTAACCCTTTAAACTCGTGGGATTAGTCGTTTCCGAACTTGCATAACGAAAGGATGTGGGGCATAGCTTTGTAAGGCGCAAGCTCCATAAAAAATGGCATCTTACATGAGACATTCTTATCATATGACTGGATTAATCGAGCAGTTTTAGCACATAGTTCATGCTCGTTAAACAATAAACATAAGATCGAGCAAGTGTTTCAAACCACGTTTAAGCTCGTTAAAAAATGAACTATCCTCCGGTAAATAACCACCGTGAATGTAACATTATCAGCCATTAAAGCCTTGGTTGTGTTTGCACCGTCACCTCCACTTTTCCATTGGCCGATCATTCACCTCCATTTGATTGTTTACCCATTTTGAGGAACAACTGCGAAGAGTGATTTCACTAGCCATCCTTGTGACACTGCCGTGATTGGAAAATTCCAACCCTTACCTCGAATCAGCTGCTACCCATTTTATCACTTGTTCCTCAAAAGACGAGTCTTCTTTAAGCTCTTTTCATCTAACTCGTAAAATATGAAAAGATTGCCGAGTTTTGGCCTTCCAGCTCGTTAAAGCGACAGGAAGAGATATCCCTCCTCTAGATTTTAATCTTTTTGGACCTGAGGGATTGTTGCACAAAAAGATCGAGCGCTTGTTTTGTTCGGCTCGTTAAAACTATCGAAAATTCATCCCTTCTGTATTATTTTATACTTTTTTGGACTTAAGGGATTAGATGACGAAAAAGGAATTCCGGAGTTAACTTTACGTACCTTTTCAGACTCTCTAAAAATGAAAAGGACCAAGTTATCTTTGTGGTTAGACTCGTTAAAAAGATTAATAGCGACAAACTTGTCTTTAGACGAGAACGAGTTTCACTATCGCTAGGCTCGTTAAAACATAGCGATGGGTTTGCCCGAAGGGAAAATTATAGAACAAGCATATGTTATCCTCCTCAAGCTTGACAAAAATAAAGAGGTACTGGTCAGCAATGACTGGGGAAAAATTGGGAAGAAACTCAAAGAACCTTTATTGGTAGCAAGTCGCTCTTGAACATGATACTTCCACTCCGTGCCTGAGTCGGGTTGGGTTGTTTCATTCACCGGTCACATCACCATGGTCTCGCCATACCATCCACCTTTGGGGTAAATGCTACCAATCCATCATATAAGTGTCGCCGATATGTTCAAGAGAAGTCATCCAGAGAATTCACCCGTGTCCCATCCACTACCATACATTATACTTCATTCTTTCATGACCGCCACCCTGAACCATATATCATCAGATCGTTTTCACCTCCATCAAAATCATTTGCTCCATTTTGTGTCATTGATGTGGGATACATCAAGGCCCTCCTTTGACGGATCGCTTCTTGTCGACATCAGCTCATTATCCAAGAAGTTGATCTAGGAACACCCCATTCAGTACTTTGAAGCTTGCATGCCTCAATGGCAAGTTTCTCACTTCCGGCGACAGGTATACATCAATGACCTTCGACCGAAAGATTTTGCATGGTGTTCGACGCCAAGTCCTTTATTCACACCATGTGAATTGTACTGCAGTACCTTGAGGGTCATCATCCTTATCAGTGATTCCTCTCGTGCTTGTTAACAGTTTACATCATTGACTGGTAATCAAGCGATGTATTTCCATGTTCGACTTCAAAACATTTTTCACATGGATCGACTTGTACTTAGAGTGAAGATCAGACGAGGTTGAAGACCCCGGATCTAGTTTCATCCATCCAGGCTGCGATATATATTCAGGAAAAATAAAGACATTGACATGTACAACATTGCATAACAGATAATCATCCTACCAAAAGGATGATGATTTCATCAGAATCATCAGTCTACCATCAAACGATTGTCTGTCCTATGTACATAAAAATGAATTTATAAAGCTGAGCATGGGAATGCCTGCCTCAGCTAGATCATGAAAACAGTATGAAAAATAATGTATTGTATTGTATCTTATTACAGGTCTCCTCCCAGCATTGAAAGAACTTCGGATCCTCCTAGTAAAGCATTTCACCCGATAAACGACCTCATACTTTAGGGGGCAACTGTTATAGACATTTTTGTGCCTTACACTTTTGAGCATGAAAAGTCCATAATCCAAGGGATCCAAAGTCCCTAAAAGTGTTGTTCCTGCCCCTAAAGGAACAAGGTCAACCAATGATAGCTTCTCTCAGAAGTTCTCCACCAAAAACTACTCAGAAACAGTCAAATCGGGATCAATTCAAGTGCTCCACTAGCTGCCTGCGTTGCAAAGCACCCCAGTACACTAGCTAGGTGCATTGCAACGCACTTGAATGCACTACCCAGGTGCGTTGAGCAGGAAATGACAAGTGGCAGAGTCATTCAACGAGGTGGAGAGACAATGGAAGCTTCCAGAATCTTCTCCAATGACACTTGCCTCACTGAATTCGACCAGTGATGAGTAAGAGGCTCTTAGTCTCCAAGTGGAAGCAAGAACTGACAGAGAGAAGCCACAAGTCAAAACATAAGCTGACTCATCCTCTCTGCTTACATCTATATATGGATCCCTCATCCCAGAGATCCAAAGGCTGGAATTTTGTACTTTACAGAGAATTGCTGTTGGTTTGAGATTGAGATTAGTGCATTGGGTGATTTATGCTTTGTTGGAGGTGAGGAAGGGATTCCTTTGCTGGGACGTAGATGTTGGATCGAGACTCACTTGGTTGTATCTCCTCTTGGAATTTCTTATCATATCAATAAAATTATTTGAGTTTCTCCTACATGTTGTGTATCAATGATGTTTTGTTATATTTGCATGTTTAGCTTAATCTGATCCTAAGCTTTTTATGAATGTAAATCTATATCTTTGTGTAGTTTCTCTCTTTTGTGATCTTGCAGGAATTCGGTGAAGTTGGGCCGGTAAGGGAACAGGGAGCTGGGAGCTATTGAAGAGAGGAGTGATTGGATCAACAAACTAGCGAAAGACACAGGTTAGTTACATCCTTCCTCTTCATTTACATTTCATAAAGAAGAATACTCAAGTAGTTTCCCTTGTTTGTTGCTAAGGCACTGTCACACCTTAGAGTGGGATAGGGGCGTTCTGAATAGATACTTTTCCCAACAACAAGTATGCATAGGAGGGTTCTTGATTTTAGCTTTGGTAGGTTGATTGGTTTCTTTTTGTTTATTGTTTTCAAGGAAATCTATCCTTATGCTTCTGAGATTGTATTTCTTGTGGACGTCATAGATGGAACTGTCATATCCCTCCCTAAAATCAAACAATTCACCTGATTGGATCTGGAATTGATTAAGAGTATGAGCTTCCTGGTCTTCTTGGGTCAAGTAAATCTGTTGTTCACTATTGAGCCCCATTAAGTTAATTTGAGTGTCTTCTGTTGGTTCACTATAAGTTGAAGCTTTAGCATAGTTTTCATGGAATGGAGGTCTAATGTTTTGGTCAGGGCCAACCTTCCCAGTATTGGGATTCTGATTTTTTCTGAAATTTGGGTTTCTTGTAGTGTTGCTCGGTTAACCATCCCAAGGGGACTTCCTATCAATTGTTTCTATTCTATCACCAAGTCTATCTATTCCTTTAATGATAGCATCTAATTTTTGTTCAAAGGTAGAAGGCTCTTCTTTGATTGGTATCCTCCTTTCAGCTCTAGCCTGAGATCGTTTAGAAATCAGGTTGGCCTCAACACTGATAGCTATACTCTGCAGTCTTCTAGGCTTCGAGGAGCTCTTTCCCTAAGCTGGTATGCCATGTCAGAGTCAAATGCACCAGGAAATTTGATCAAGACCAAGTCTGGTGGAGGTCTGAGATTCTGAAGAATACCATTGTATACATTGTTAAATCTGGTGCAGTAATCTTGAACAGTTTCTTGCAGGCCTCGTTTCAAGTTTTCATATTCTGATAAAATATGGAGAGGATCTTTCTTCTTTTCGCATCTGTTTAAGAAGGTCAGATAAAGAGCCTGTGGATCATTGATAGTGTTTGCAGGGAGTGCTCTAAACCAGGTTCTAACATCTCCAGTTAAGCTTTGGACAAAGACTTTCATTCCTACATCATCATCATCAATGTTAGAGTTTTCAAAATAATCCATCATTTTCTTGGTGTGTTGTTAAGCTGTGTAAGTGCCAGTACCATCAAAATAGGTTATTTTGCTTTGATAATCTTGAGGCACAACCCCTAGTAATTGCAAGGGAGCATATCGGTTTGCCATATTTGCAGAGATAAGTGTAACAACTGGAAGAATAGGGATACCAGTTGAAATATGTGCTGAGGATGGGGGAGTGGAAAATATGGTTTGAGGTGCTGAAGGTGAACTAGGAGATGCAACAGTAATGGAAGAAATGATTGGTGCTTTTCGAGGAGTAAGATTAGACTGGATAAGGTTTTGCTGGCTTCTAAGGTTCTTAGGAACCAGATTAGGATTTTGAAACACAGGTGGGGGATTTGGATGTGGATTTGATCTAGTCTAACGAATCTTTTTCTTTGGAGCCATCTTTTGAATATTTTTTGTTTTTTCTTGAAATATCTTAACAATACAACTTTAAGAGTGTCTTGTAGGAAGTTTTTAAAATATGGGAGTTTTGAATTTTCCTAAAGATCTACTGAAACAAGGAACTGATCAAGTATTTCAGAAAAATGTTCAAAGTATAAACTATACTGGAGATAGACTGAAGCAACTTTTATTTACTCCTTTAATTGCATAGAAAAAGTAGTTTCAAAGGCTACCTGGCCAACTTCAGGCTCTATCTGTAGTTTATAAAATAAACAGCAGTAACAAACAATTTGCTTGTTCCCCAGCGGAGTCGCCAATGATGTTATCACTCAGGTTGTTCCCTAAAGTTGTAGGAAAGGGAATACAGTCGAGGTAACCACAGACCAATCTTTTAGATACATATTTTAGCCAATCTGCATCCATAGAGGGCTCTCTCTTTATAATTTAACTATGTTTGAGATATATTAGGCTAGTTATGAAGTGCAGGGGTTTTGTTTAGATTTTGGTTGGAGGAATGGAGTTTCAATAGAACAGTGAGGTGAAACTGAAGAGTTTCAGTCCATTGGGCATGATGGAGTCAAAGGAAGATAGCTTTTTGGATTTAGTTTTTCCACCAAGGATGGTATCACAGAGCAAGGTAATCAAACATGGACCAATTCATAGGCTGGAGTAAGGCGGAATGGAGTCAATGGGTGAATGGAAATTAAGAATCCTTCATCATGTTGACAGAGGGAAAATGGATGATTACTGTTAAGGAGCAGCTAAGAATTCCTTAGAAAATATTCAAGATGGAAGAATCAGGGGAAACAGGAGTAATTAATAATTCACTGTTTATTCTAATTCTGAAGAGAACATTAATAATAACAAAGACTGAACATAGAGTGCAATTGAGCAAATTCGGAGTTATTCTTTTTCTCTATTATTTAGATCATGAAACATAGATGATATAGTAAACATAGAAAATATAAAACACAAGTTAGAAGGGACTTATTGATCCCTAAGATGATTCAAGAATTTTGTAGCATGGCCCTTAGGAGCCATTCCTCATTCAGTAAGCCAAAAAAAAATGGTTCCAATAGCCTTTTATTTCAAAAACCTCAGAATTATAGCGAAGTCTGAGAATGCATCCCAATCAACCAACCCCAAATACTTTGTCTGGGGGGGTATTTATACAAAAATTTCAAGATATCATACAAAATATCTGATAGAAATAATATCTACTAATAATTAATGCTTCTTTTACATAGATAGAGACAGACAGTCTCGAAAACAGGGAGACAATAAATAGATGCAATAAATTCATGCTGCGCTGGTTGATCCGTCTTTATGAGATATACTGGAGGTAGGTGCTACAAGTCGGTTCCCAGATGTCTTCTACTGATCCTTTGTGTTGGTGATTCTACCTTGGCCACACTTTCTTTAACTCTGATGTGATGTGCTTTGACCCGCATGACTGTGATTGATTTATGTTCTGTGCATTATAGTAGATGGTCCAAAATTCTCCATTGACCAAAGATAAATTTACAAGATTTCTAACATGCTTTGCCACCATTCTGGTCCCCATAATTTATTTCTCTGCAGCTTCCTCATAGTTTTGTCAGTCTCTGTGTACCTGAAGAAATCAGGTGGGATGGTGAACAAATGCTTCACCTCATGCTCTATATAGAATAGATTTTCCAGGCTGTAATAAAGGGATTGGCCAGATGGAAGTGCCTTCTCTCCTCAAGCACTTGAAGATGAATTAGCTTGATTAGCAGCATATATATTTAAAGGGCGTACATAGTCCTTGTGCTTCATCAGATGATCATTACTTCCCAAAGGACTTGGCAAACCTTTTTGATGCAACACTGTAAATTTTTCTATGAAAAAATCAATCTCTACCTACATCTCCTGGCATATTCTTCCCAGTTTTGCATTAGAGTTCTCATGGTTAGAACTCTCTTGCTGTCCACAATGGTTCCTGTTCTATCTCTAATATCCAGTGCTTCTAGTTCTTCACTGGTCTTTGTATTCAAAAATTGTATTAGCCTATTAGCTTGCTCAGGCATCTGTCCCAATAAGGCTCTTGTTTTCTGAATTTCTACTTGGGCCACTATTATCAAATCAATTTGTTCATATATGGTTTGAATAGATCTCCACACATCACTAAGGGATTGAGTGATGTTGGACCACAAAATTCCCCTGATTTCTACTAGAGGCTTATCCAGAGAGAGATCCTTCTCTAAGGCTCTTACCTTGTTCTCCAATGCTTTGACTTACCTTGTTTTCTCTGCCACATTCATCTTGGATTTATCATAGCTCTGTTCAAAATTTGCCAATTTTTCTTTGACTTTCTTTAGCTATGATACTTCGAGTTTCAACTCCTCCATGGCTTTTATTAATTGCTCTGTAGTCATAGTTGTATTGCTGCCTGGTGTTGTTGTTGTTGCTGAGGTACCTGTGGTGACTTCTGTTGTTGATGCCGAGACAGTGGGAGGCACTGCAGTTATAACTGTGGGAGGGGCAGTTGTGACTATTGGAGTTACTTCATGTGGCTGGGAGGTCGACTCTCTTTGCTTTTCTTGTATTGCTTTCTCCAATGGATACACTGTCTCACTCAATCTTTCATTCAGTCTCATGAGTAGGTCCTTCATGTCCTCTTTGGATTTCTGTTGCACAACATCTGCAGTCTGTGGGTGCATAGAAGGAGGCATTTTGAGCTGTTTTCTAAAGGCCACAATGTCCTGTTCCTTTTTCTTCATTAGTGATTTTATGCCTTTGGTATCTTTGGGATCATGTCCTAGTTCAATGATGATGTAGTCCATGGATTTGATCCTATTGTCCTTTGCTAGAGAAGAAGCTTTCTCTAAATCCAACTGAGCTGAGGTATTATTTAGGGAATTTTACAATTTATGAGCCAACATTGATTTATCAGCTAGTCTGGAATACACCATCTCTCCAGTCTGTTTGTGCAGCTCAATCTGGTCTATTTAATGAATGTCCTTGGCCAAGACTTCCAGATTTGTCCTCATATAATCAGCTACCGATTGTGGTTGCTGCACCTTGGGATTGAAATAACTCATGATCATTTTCCCTTCTTTAATGTCATATGCTGACATTAATCTTTGGTGTTTTGTGGGGGCCATCTTAAGATACTGGTTATAAATTTGCAGCCTCAATGGATCATTCCTAACCTTTATCTCTGTGAATGTTCTTTTCATATCAGAGGTTTTCTTACTTGGTGGCCTAGTAGATGAAACTTCCACACTATGTTGCCTTTCTAGCTCCAGCCTATGTGAGCTGGTTGATGTGTCTATTACTGGGGAGGTCTGTGGGCTGGTTTCCCTCTCACCTATTAGACTTTCTATTGTTTCTTCAATGATTTCCTCTTCAAATAGAGGATTCAATCTTTACCTTTTGCACTTGGCTGTTCTACAAGCCCACTGATGGGTGTGGCCACTTCTCTGTCTCTTTTCTTACCTTTTTCCTCATTTAGAGGAGTCTGTAACATTGGTATCTCTGGTGCTTTAGTTTGTAGCGGAGGAATTTGTCTTTGCGGATCAGTCATTGCTTGCTGCTCTGTGCCTACTACTTCCTTGCCCTTTGAATACCCTATACCTAGTGCACTAGTTTCTTGTACATGTTGCTATGAAGTTCTAGCAGAGGATGTACCCACTCCGGTTTGCTGAGGTAGCTTGAAAGATACCTGTCCAAAAGAGTCCAGGTCAAGGGTCTTTTCAAGATCTTTCATAGCTTGTTCCATTACTTCTTGCTGAGTAAGTTCTTTTATTAATGTACCCTCTACCCATTCATCCTGATTAGCAAATTGCTCTATTTCAGGGATACTAAAATGTTTATAGGCCGATAGCCTAGTTTTTACTTTTCTGTCACTTATAAAGCTATTTGGGTCATATGGTACCCACAAGAAGCTTTTCTTCAATTTAAGTTCTTCCCCCAATATCCTATCAGCATCTTCCCATGCCTCCCTCTTGTTAATGATAAATGGCCCTAATAGGTTTCTTATTCTCAGCTAAGATTTTTTCTTTACATTGCAAAAGTGAGTTAAATTTACATTGATAAGTTGCCTGAAATACTCTAGTGCAAATAGTCTCATAGGTAAATATTTGGGAAACTTATAAGGGCACAACTCACAACCATATATTCTGATTTCGGTGCAATTCTAGTAGAGGTACCAGTCACCTATTCTGTAGTTTTTGGAGAGCTGTAGAATTTTCTTTATATCCCGAGAGAGCCTAGGAGGAGGAGCTCCTATCAACAAAGTGGAGGCTAGAGGTATAAACCAGTCAATGAATTCATAGTAGTTATAAGGGGATTTAGAAACATTGTGGAAGACCGAGGTCCAAAAGATCACAGACCTCCTCTCTCCTTTGGAATCCAATTTTCTGATAGGAAATGAAAAGTTGTCTATCTGATAATATAGCAGAAGGTGATATATGAATGAAGTGTACTTGAAGACTCGTATTTCCAGATTTATGAATTGCTCATTGATTTTATTGGCAATGAAAGAGGCATAATCATATTTGATAGCAGGGGGCTATCCTAGAGTAAACATTGACAACATAACAAAGATGGTCTCATCAACATATTCACTGGTTTTGAATCCCAATATAAAGGATATCATGTCAAGAATAAGCTTGCCAGTTTCAGTAAACCATTCATGTACATAGGGAGGTGGGCCTTGAGGCTAGCAATCCGGCTTCATAAATAACTTAGCAATCTGGGTTATTTCTTCACTGGACAATTGAGAGCTTTTCTCAAGCAAAAATCCCACGGAAAGAGGAGCAAGGGGCTGAGCTGGATTGAAGTGCACCATCTCATTGATAGAATCAAAAATTATGTAGAAAAGAACAGTTTGTGATGGAGTCGTAACTGCTTTACTGACAGGGTCATAGTTTTCACAGCAATGGTGGATGAGATCTGGGAACACATTAACTGAGGGAAGGTAATATCTGGGGAGATTGGACTCCCATATTCCAAGGATATCAGAGTTACTGAGATGGTTATTTCTAATTCTACAAAATGCCTGGAGATGGTTCATATCACCAGATAACTCTTTAATTTGAAAATCTCTGTCGGCCAAGGTCAACTAGTCTTGGTCTTTGTGAGGTGCATTGATAGGCGGGACATTGAGGGCCACAGGGGCTTCCATATTTAGTTCTCTGTGTTTTAACTGGAGGTCAAGTTCTTGTGGGAAAAATGGGCAAAATAGCGGTTCTGGATGTCTTGGTATGACAATTATGGAATGCTTCAGTTTGAATTTGGCTCTTATAGGTATAATTTACAGAGGAAAACTGAAAATACAGGTTTGGGAGGTGAAAACAGGGTAAATACCTATATTTTGGAAGCGAACCAGTGTAATTTGTAGGTTGATCGATGAGTTTCGAAGCAGGATGTTGTACTTTTCTTGGTCGGGTGGTGGACTGGACGCTTCTTCAGTTGCTTGGATGTAGTTTTCATGTGACAGTTTTGCGGAAAAATTAATGAAAATGAGTGAAAATGTCAATTTCATGAGTTTTTAACGAAAATTGGCTTCGCGGGGATTTTTGGCGCTTTTCGGTCAGATGACGTCATCGGGATGTGACGTTTTGTCATGACGCGGGGATATGGATGCCGATGTGGCAGTGATGTGGCAATGACATCAGCGGGCGGAGTCAGCAGGAGGGCGGTAAGCGGTATCGGCCCGCACCGCTTATGAGCTAAGGCGGTTTCAGGCAGAGGGGCCACGAGCATGCTGGGAGGGCACCGTGTGTCCTTGGTATGGTGGTAATACCACCGGCTCCCTGAGTGGTAAACATTGGCGGCAAAGGGCCTCGCAATATGACCGTGGGCCATTAGATGCGCAGGCCCAGATCCAACGGCTGGCGCTCAATGGAGCTAGCGGACGGTTACAGCGTGGGGCCCATGTAATATAAATAATGGTTTAACTCTTCTCGGGGCGATTATTATTGGTTGTGGGGGTGTTTGTTAATTAACCCAAATGGTTAATTAACCACGTCTTGCGCGACAGAGGTTTTTAATAAATTCCAAATGAACCATTAAACCCTCCTTTATATAGTGGTATGGTTATAGATTAACTAGGGGAAGGATATTATTTTTTTGGGCATTTTTTCATATATTTACATAATACGGGGGGGAACAAATTATATGGGAATTATATAATAAAGTTAAAGTTAGTATGAAAATTGATATAAAAATAAGTGCTAAGTTATAATTTTTAAGAACTTAGGCTTAACAGGAAAACATGGATCTTTGCACAAGAAATGTGGTTTAGTGCCTAAGTAAAAATGTGGTTTTAGGTCTTTTATGCAATGAGATAAAGTGATTTAAGAGGGATATTAAGTAGATCTCAACACCTTGGGGGAAATTAGTAAATTCTTAGAAAGAAGTGTGAAGGGAAGTTAGTCATGCCTCACTTGATTTGTAACCAAACAGTTGCCATGGTACTTATGATATCAATAAGATGAACATCTTTGAGAGACAAAATTAATCATAAGCCTGCCTCTGCAACACCAAAACTACCTACCTAGCCTACACTACCTAACATTTTTCTTCTTCTTCCATGGGTGCACTTGGACTGGCAAACCCTCTTTTTCTTCTTTTCTTTTGACTGCAACCCTCTCTAGATCTACTCTTATCACATCCAAGGGCTCAGGTTTAACAATTGAGCTCCTTTACTTCTCTACCTAACTACTTATCTGCCAAGATTGAACAGTTTGAACAGATTTTATTTTCTATCTCTAAAACAAGAAATTCAAGCATGAACTAGCCAAGATTAAGCCGTTTCGCCACAATATAAAGTTCAACAAACTGCAGATAAAATTTTTATTTACAGAACATGAAATAGTAGTGGCATTTGGACTTGCACAATTTACTAGTGTTTTTAATTTGGGGTTCATTTCTTTCATTTTTCTTTTGACCATTTCATTTATTTTACCCTTTGATCTTTCTTTTAGGGTATACCCTCTTTTAATTTTTTAATTTTTTGATCTTTTCAAAATATGGAAAACCTTTACAGCAGGGAAAGGATGAACATATTAGGGATTTTAACCAGTCAATCATGAAATATGATAGCTATTGGTATAGGAGAATAACACCAACAAAGCAATTGAAAAACCAATTGGGATTGTCAAAGAGAATAATGAAGTTCATGAAGAAATTATACCATTTCCCCACACCTAGTATTAGGATTGACCAAGAAGATATAGATCTGAAGAATATCACAAGAAATTTTACAGGGAGAAAATAAAAGAGAAGAATCAAAACATCAATTCAAGATGGAGATTGCATGAGGAAAGCAGAGAATATATGTCAGTAGAGGTTCTCAACTATAATCAACCTTTCTTAGAGCACTCTACTCTCATAATCCCAACAAACTACACTAACTGTAACAATATTGCAAGCAACAGTTAGGTCTCCAAGTTCGCCTACGTAAGTTCCCAAGTGACTTGAGACAATAAGGCATTCAATAGCAGCAAGTCTCCCCTCAACAGAGACCAATACGTTACAACCAGAAACCACAAAATTTTGAAGATTTGCCCCAAAGAAAGCGTGAGGAGACAGATGAAGAACACTTGCACAGGAACTGTTGGATCCAGAGATAAATGGATAAGGAATGACATCAGAAGTATTGCGAGAGGAACTTGATGGAGGCAGATCAAGGGTCATTGAGCACTAACTTGGATGAGACTTAGTCAAAGAGAAAAGGCGGGAATACGTAGGAGTGGTTTATGGGGAGGTGATTACGTGGTAATTGGTTTCAGGAGGGAACCCCCTGATTCCACTCACCATTGGACACATAGCAAGTAGGTGGGGTGAGAATATTGCTTTATTGGGTAGGTATTACCCACGTGGTTTGCCCACTTGAAATCCTTGCTCGTCATTGGATCTATTGCGTGGGGATGCACAACAGTGGAGAGACGTGCAGGTCGAATGATCAATGTTAGGTGATTTCCATAAGATTTGACGGAGGAAATATACAGTGGAGATTGAGCCTAATAAAGGTCAGTTAAGATATTTGCACCAAGGTTGTGGAAAAGTGGAACTTTAGTCCCGTGTGTTTGTATTATTGTCTGCCTTTTCCAAAGTTAAGTGCAGGTTTTTGGTTAAGTCCGATGTTTCAATGTTAAGTGCGGGTTTGGCTTCTTCACGAGGCTTTTCGTGTTAATGTCACATTTTGTATTTCTTGGAGTTTTTAAGAAACAGGGTTGTTAAAGTAGCAGTGCGGACTGCGCTCCCTGTTGTGCTCTTCTTTGTTCCAGCCCTCCTCAGATTGTATAAGGAACTAGCTTCCTTTCCCCTTTTTTGCAATATATAAAAAGTAATTGATTGTGTTAAAAAAAGGAGGAATTTATTCATTCCTTCCACTCTACTATGAACATATAAAACTATGTAAATATCTTAAACTAATTTTAAATCTTGATATAGAGTATTTGTGCCTTAACAACTTAAGCTTTTTGGAGAACTTCAACACTTATAATAAAAATTTAGTATTCACATAATTCTTAACATTGAATAGGTAGGAACAATAAAAACTAACCAATTAACGACTGACCATTTCTACTTATTAAAAATAATCAACATGTAAGTTGTTTTCTATTTATTTGCATTACTCTTTACTCCACCACAATTCAATATTGCAGATCTATTTGTTCCATTGTAACCTTTCAGGGTTTCTGATCCCTACAATGCTACTATAGTTATCCAAAGACTTGTGAAATTTAATATAAGTACAAGGATTAAATCCAACTTTTTTTATTCCTCAAGCTTGATTATAAATATCTAGCATCTTAGATGAGTTTTTAAATGATATTAATTTGTGAGAATATTGATCCATCCATGCATGTAAATGTACCAATCCAACTCATTGTAACCACACAAATGAGCCCTACATGCAAGCCATACATATATGTAAGAACAAGCATGTAATCACATCATGAGTATCCCCTTCAACCATATTGTGAATTAGCAACTCTGAAGGTAAATTATTCATATCCTTTTTTTCTAAGCATAAAAGAAAATAACTCATATAAACTATACACACTCTTATGTGTAGTTCATTTAGACAGAAAGTGCCAACATGTCATTTAATATTGTAATGACTGCTTGAAATAATTATGCATACTAATCTAAGAAAATATCCTTATCATCAAGGAAATTACAATTAAGAAAACCGTGGCACATACATCAATGAGTATATATATGTTTTTATGTTTTTCACAAATTAACAAGATAAAACATGTGAAACTCAATCCTCGTCCATATAAAATAGCTCACATAATTATGCACACACACATACAAAATTTATTTAGTTGTGCTACAATTAAAACTAACCTTTTCCAACAACTTGCTAATGTATGCCCATCATGTAGAAATGTATATTCTAATTCATATACTAATCTAGAAATAATTTACCTTTCTCGATCGAAATGGGAGATTTGCATCGACCACTAGTTTCATTCATCACAAATCAAACCTCTCACTTTCTAGAAAACAAATCTCTAACTAAACTGAGAAAACCATCATGATAATTGAACTCGATCTGGGTATATGGAATCTAAAGAGCTCCTTTCAATTGTGACTGACTTTTTCATGAATATAAAGCTCTTCATGTGGATCCCATAATTGTTGCTAACCCACCTTTTCTTTTTGCATCTTTGGTAGCGTGGTCTAAAGAGCAAAAGCAACACTTTTAATAGCATCCAATAAAAAGAACGTGAGAATTGGTGACAAGTCTAGTCTCCCACAAAGAGAAGGAGTTATCCCTTGGAAGATATTACAATATGGATGGCAAAGTTTGTTGCACTAAACCCCCTCCACGTTAAATTAGATTTATATTAAATTAAGTCACACATGTAAATAAGTAACCAAAAATATTGTGGTCATTTGTTTTCAATTTGACAACTAAGAAATGGGGAATTGTTTCCATACTCAGAGACTTTGGTACTCAAGGTAAATATTAGACCGAGGTTTAGATGGGTTGAAGCTTGCGTGTGTGCACCAGTGCTATCTTATATATATATATATATATATATATATATATATATATATATATATATATATATATATATCACCAAAATGAAATATCTCACCACAAAGGAAGAAATAACTTACCTTAAAGGATTCAAAATGACCGATGGTGAATTAGGAAACTAGGTTAAGACCAACCTCACCATCAAGAGAGTGTTTTAGTGACTTAAAAAAATTCAAAATTCTATTTGTCACCACAAATCTTGCAATTTATGCCCATGAATTTGTATTAGAGTTTAACTATTTTCAACCAATCCAAATAACATGCATACCCAGAATTCCACTAATCTGAAAGCATCACCTTCCCTTACACTCTGGCATTGAAATAGAGCACACCACTTTCTTATTATTTGTTATGGAGTGCCATTGAAACTAACCAGATGTTGTTTTAGGGAACTAGATAACCATTCCCAAAATGAGCGTGTTTGTGGGATGACAACAACGATAGAAATTGAATACTTTTAAAGTGCGTTGAGTAGGATAACCATTATCCTTGGAAATTTTTTGTGGAAAATGAATCCACAACCGGATGCCTCAAACTCAGTAGATAAAGAAAGCATTAGTCGCCACTCAAATTGCTAAGGGCGGTTTGTGTTTTAAAACATATCACTGAAATTGAGCGTTCTTTTCTCATTGTGACCTGTCCATGTGGAGTAAGGATAAAAAATATCCAACTTAAATGCTTTTATGAGTATGACCACAAGGATAACCATCATCCCCTGAATGCTTTTATTAGCCTATTCATAAGGATAACCATTATCCAACATGTATGCTCCTTATGGAGACATCTCCCACTCAATGGATAAGGAAAGAAGAGAGAAAGAGATATTATAGATCAAAAACAGAAACATGGGTCCCTTACTACGATTTTTCCGTATATCCAGTTGGGAAGGTGCCTATTGAGATTTAAAACTATTAGTGATAGAAACACTTCCTAAAGTTGTCATAGTCGATCGTGCTTTAGAGGCGCATGGGTTTTTGTTTGCAAAGCTCATGGGCTACATAACAAGCAAGAAGTCAACAGTTAAAAAACATTATTGTGTCAGTTTTTAGCATGAGCATTGGTACCTCCATCGCATAAGTGTAACGACTTCTTGAATCTTAGAGATTATGTTGGATAGCACAATTGTGAGTCATTCTGAAATTGATAGAATATGAATCCCGGTAGAGGGAAACGACTTCCAACAATTCTTCACTATATTTCAATTAACATTGTAGGGATACGAATCATGTCACTCAAAACCCTTGAATTTCTCTCTCCCCTATGGGACTATAGAGCATTCGCATGGCCTTTCATTTTTATAAATACCAAGGTCAGTTCAACTAGGATTTTTGTTAACTATCATTAGAGTTATATTAAGGCATGGGAGTCTGCACAATATGTCTTTGTATTTGGTTTGAAAGTAGACCATGATTAATATCCCACATAACACCTTTGAGTATTTCACGATCGTACATAAATGGGTGACCGGATTCAGTGATTGCATCATAATGTGACCAAGAGAATTGGTATTCCCAAATAAACTAGTAGAATGGATAACCATACACCATTCTAATATTATCCTATTCTTCAGTAGCAACTAACTGAGACCTAGCATTGCATAAGATGTCAAAATTTTAAGCCTTTGAACATTCTTAACTTGATGCCTCCTAGAATTCATAGCTTTTCTTATGACTCATGTTTTTCATTACGCTTCTATAGGGAACCTCAATGCTTGAGCCAAGTGCCACAAATGCAACTTGCAATCATTAAGGTACGTGGCATAGGTTTGTGGGATAGATAGTATGGGTACATCAAAAACCCTCACGGGCTTATTAATGGCTCTCATAATATCAAGGTCCTTAAAGCCAATGAGCTTATATTCATATCCATGAAATCATTACTACAATCTTCGAGTGAGACTATAAAACATCTGTAATGAGTAAGAAGCTCAACACCCTTATCGACACCACACCATTGATCAATAAATGGAATGGCATGAACAAATAATCTCTAGAAACACCACAAGAAGAATAGGGTCAATACTCTCTCAGATAAAAGTATGATTGGACATTGTGAAAGCATCTTGAAACAAATCACACTCATGTGATTCACAATTTAGGCTTGTAGAGAGCCTTTTCTACACATATAGTTCGTATACCTTTCACCATACCTAATTTTACAATTTAGCTTCAGATTTTATCGTCATTCACTAAATTATGCTCGAGTTCAAATTTGTTTCTCTTTTGCATAATTTTGATGAAATTGGAATTTTATCCCCTATTTAAATTTCCCTTTGCAATTTTCTTGAAAATATCTATCTAGAAGGGAAATGAGTTGCTAGGGTGGATTTTTCTCTAGCCTTTTTCGAATTTCTTTACTTAACACTATTTTATCTCATAATTGAGTATCTAAGAGCTCAATTTAATCCACTACAAGCTATGTTGAGCTTACATAAATTTACTTTATCTCACCTACTCCAAGTGCTTACTAAAAATTCTACTAACATGCCACTCCTTTGTATTCATAATTGGGATAGGGGAATGTTACAACTCTACTTCTCAAGTATATCCTTTTTCGTCCTATTCTTTCCAATTATGTATCACACTTCGATATTGGTTGAGGGTATCCCATGAGTTATAATGTACTAGAGACTACATTGACTTATAAGAATTCCTCAATTGTTATGAAACAAAATTTATAACCCATTCCACATCCTATAGAGGTGAGTGGCCCTTAGGCTACAATATTTGGACTTAGAGATTTGATATCATTTGTCACATACCCCCTTGGCACAATACTACCAACTACCTATTATGCTCCACTTGATCCACGATGTGGAATTTTAGGTTCAATTAATAGGCTTAGTTACTACATTCCAAATCAACCCTTCAACATTTCCCATGCATACATTACAACTCGGAGAAAAGAATCAATCATGGGCATTCAACATGATAATATTATGCATTCGGATTTCATTGCCTTTGATGACTCAACACAAGAATTAATGGAAACGTTGTCATAAACACACTGTAGCTAGCATTGCCATATATCATGATCATAGTCCTACTATCATAATCGAAAGTATTACTGACATATATCTTCTCCAATACGAATCATAGTGAATGATCCAAAATGGATCCATTTACCCTCTAAGTCTTCAAAAATCCTCTAAAATATCAAAGGTATCGCATAATATAAGCTTCACAAAATAGCGGAAAATGCTATCGGGAGCCAAAAACACAAAGAAAACGTTGAAAATAGAGTAGTGGAGGCTTGAACAGTGAATGCACAGTAGCTATCAGATCTAGCCAATCAACGGTCCAGATCTGATCAGCGAATCACAATCGGCAGTGGCAATTGGCAGATATCAGCGGAGACTATACAAATGTTGCGATAGCAATCGGTGTGTTCAATGGGGATCGTCGATCAAGCACACATATTGATGGCCCACGTTGCATTGCAGGATCGCTATCGGAAAATACAAAGAGCACTTAGAAGGGCCTGAGGCATGAGTGATATGCGATTGCGATTAATCGCATCACAATATTGCAGTTGGAGAAACACCATGGAGCGGGGCTTATACACATGTATATGTGTGATGCAATTAGCCATACCCAATGGCTATATAAACATTATTACATAAGACTTCAGATCTGCAGAAAGGCATTTTGTAATGTATTTTTGTATATCTCGAAACAACACCAATGCGATAAATCCTAGACCCGAAGGGGTTTGGGAATGAAATGTATATTGTTTCAAGTCTGGAGGAATCCATTTTTACGTGATTTTTAGTGATTTTACGTATTTCAAAAATACAAAGGGAAACCTTGGAACAAGGCCGAAGCAACTTGCGATGGCGATTGAGGATATACCTGATGGGAGAATAAACCAAATTTAAGGACTTTTGAAGTCTAAGAGACTGTGTTGTGGTAAATTTTCACAGTTTCGAATACATTTCTCTCTATTAACAGAAAGCGGCTGTTTCAGGGATTTTGAAAGCTCGATGGACTCACCCATTGTAGATTAGGTAGCCACCTACCCTTAATGCGTTATGCAATGATTGTTTAACGCTAGAAGAGGGATTCAAGCGGATAGAGGCCGGGAGAAAGAAAATCGAGAAGCGGAAATGAACAGGCAAAGTAAATTCGCTTTAAAGTCACAGAAGACAGAAACAAAGACAAGTAGTATTGGAGGCAATGCCAAAACAGAGAGCAAAGATAGAGACCGAGAGTGATTGAGAGAGTCTGTGTACTCAGCGAGGCTTGAGAGGTTCAAGCAAACTCTTGATGTTGTATCTATTGTGTGTTGAGTCTCAAATTGAACTCATACTATTGTAAAACTCTGTTTGAAGACATAATAGAGAGGACACCACTGAAGGCTAGACCAAGAGATGTAGCCCAGGAGTATTGGGTGAACTCCATATTAAATTTGTTGTGTTTATGTGTTTTGTCTATTATGCTCCTTTACTGCTTCATTGTCTGTGTATTTCACAATCTTATCAATCCATTGCATAAAACAACGTAGGCAAATCCATGCACATGAGTCTGTAATACCTTAATAATTGTCTTAGATATCATTATCAAATCAAGTGGTATCAGAGCTTTAGGTTGCTAAGGTTAGATAAGCTTGTGATGGATTGGTGAATGATAACTAGGTCAAAGCTCAAATTAGGAGAGGGGGAACTGGTTGAAGCTAACCCAGAAATAGGAAGAGTCTATCCTAGGAGGGAAATGGCAGAAGAAAATCCCTTGGAATCAAACTCTCAGTTCATGGACAGTTTCATGACCATGAGAGCTATGGTAGAAGATATGTATCGAGAATTTAATAAAGGTCGAAGTGAAGATTCTTCAACCTCAAAACAAGACAAAGGAACAAAGGAATCTCTTCTAGATGGCCATTCTGAAGGCAAAGGGAAAGGAAAAATGGCTCCTCTATCCACACCTCCTGATAGACATAAAAATAAAAAGAAGACAACAACTCTAATTAACTTAGATGTCAAATTTGATTTGCCAATATATGATGGAGAATTAAATGCAGAAAAGCTAGATAACTGGATTAGACAGATTGATGTGCATTGCAGGGTGCAGAACATTGATTCAAACAGGAGTAAAATTCAGCTGGCCAACCTACACCTTGAAGGAACTGCCTTAGTCTGGTGGGAAGGCAGGACGCAAGCTGATTTGAAGAAGCAATGTAAAATTCCTTTTGCCTGGAGTGAATTTGTTTTTTCTATTAAAAAACAGTTCTATCCACTAGCTTATATGTAGCAAGCCATGATGAGTTGGCAAATTCTTTGCCAATTAAAGAGGTAAAGTGTACAAAGCTATACCTAGGAATTTAGAAAAAGAGATTTAATTCTAGGCGTTTCTATAGACTCTCTTGAAACTTTGCTAAAGTATATATGTGGTCTGTATAGTTATTTGAGGCACACCATTCTCATGTTTAACCCTACTAGCATAGATGAGGTATCTATCCAGGCTACACATCTAGAGGCTAGAGGCAGGAATGTGAACCTAGAGATTAGGGGATCATTAAAACCCACTGCAAGCAAAAACAAGGAAAAAAGGAAGCAACAATGGAAATAGAGGAAGGAAAATGTTGTAGAGAAGGCCAAACCTTCATGCACTCACTACAAGAAGGATGGGCATGTTGATGAACATTACTGGTCTTTGCATCCGGAGCTGAAACCCAAGAAATTTGATGGCAAGAAGAAGAATACTGCCACTGTTGTTCAGAAATATTTGGGGTCAAACTCAGGTAATGAAACAACAATCACAGCCACAAGTATAAAAGGTAAAAATTCTGAAGCATCTACTAGTAATTTTTCACAAACTATTGATAACGAAGAAAATGAGAGGAAAAGACATGAGCTTTTTCATACTAGAGTTATTTCCGAGCATCAAAATATCGATACTTTATTTGATAGTGGCTCACAAGTAAACTTAATTTCTGAAGCAATTGTGAAGAAGCTAGGATTACTAACCACACCTCACAGGAAGCCATATCCATTAGGTTGGGTATGTGATAAAGCAAAGCTACAAGTGACTAGACAATGTAAACTTAGGCTTTCTTTTGGGTCAACATTTGTAGATGAGGTTGAGTTAGATAACGTTCCCTTGGATATATGTGGAATTGTTTTGGGAAGTCCTTACTTGTATGATAGAAAAGCCATTTTCTATACAGCGGAAAATAAATATCAACTCGTTAAAGATGGAATAGAATATATTGTAAGAGCTCATAAACTAAAGAATAATTATACTCTCATAAACTCAGGGCAGATGAAAATAATTGTAAATTCATGCAAGAAATTTTTATTGATGGTTGTAAAGGAAAAGAAACCTGATAAAACCAATGTATTTGAGGGCTGTGATACTAAACAGAAAGTTGATTTAGAAAAAGTTGTTTCAGAATATGATATCTTATTTTATTTTAAGAACCTAAAGGTCTGCCACCCAAAAGGGAAATTGTACATGATATTCATTTGTAGCAAGATGCTCCATTGCCTAACATCGAAATGTACAGGTTATCCGCTTTAGAGAATGCAGAGATCAAGAAGAAGGTATAGGAGCTACTTGAAAAAGGGTTCATAAGGCCAAGCACATCACCATGTGGATCTCCAATTGTGTTGGTGAGAAGGAAAGATGGTTTATGGAGGATGTGCATTGACTATAGAGCACTAAATAAAATAACGATCAAGAATCATTATCCCCTTCCTCGCATTGATGATCTATTGGATCAGCTGAGAGAAGCTATTTACTTTTCCAAGTTGGAATTGCATAGTGGTTACCATCAGGTTAGAGTAGTAGAGCAAGATGAATGGAAGACTTCTTTCAAAACAAAGCAAGGGTTGTATGAGTGGCTAGTTATGCCTTTTGGCTTAACTAATGCTCCTGCCACTTTCATGAGAGTTATGAATGATGTACTCAGGCCTTTAATTGATGATTTGGTAATTGTATATTTAGATCACATTCTTGTTTTCAATAAAACATGGGAAGAACATTTGAAGCATGTAAAGCAGACTCTAGATGTCTTGAAAAAAGAAAATCTCTATGTTAAGTTATCAAAATGTGAATTGTGCAAAACATCTTTGAATTATTTGTGTCATCTTGTAGGGGGTGGTGAATTGAAGATAGATCCCTCTAAAGTTGAAGTCATTGTGAACTAGCCTAAACCCAAATCTACTACATAAGTTAGGAGCTTCCTAGGGGCAGCACAATATTGGAGAAAGTTTATTGCTAACTTTTCCTTAATTGCAGCTGCCTTACATGCTTTAATAGTATTGAACAAGGTGTTTCAATGGGGAGGCAAACAACAGAAAGCCTTCGACACCTTGAAAGAAAAAATTAGTACAGCACCAGTACTAGCATTACCAAATCTTCAAAGACCATTTGAGATCAAAATAGATGCCAGTAACTATGACATGGGAGCAGTGTTGATGCAACATTGTAAACCCATATGCTACCATTCCGAGACATTTAATTCTGTAGTAGTTAATTATCCCACATATGAAAAAGAATTGTATGCATTAGTACAGAGTGTAAAAGAGTGGAAACGTTACTTAATGGGCAAAGAAATAGTTGTACATACTGATCATCATCCACTTTACTATTTGCACTCAAAAAATAAATTGCAGCAATCAAGACACTATAGGTGGATGGGTTTCCTACAACAGTTTCAACTGGTCATTAGATATAAAAAGGGCATACACAATAAAGTTGGAGTTATTTTGTCTAGACCAATCATAAATGCATCTACTATACTTAAGCATAATGCAGTATTGCATGAAAGCTACATTGAACAATATGCTCAAGATGTAGATTTTAAAGATGCATATGCAACTTTAAGTCATGGCAAACAAGTAGAAGAATTAGATTATCATATTAAGGTCCAAATCTTGTATCATTCAGGAAAGCTATGCATTCCACAAACTAAAAGAGTTAATATAATCTGAGAAGCACACACTTCTCTAATATCAGGTCATTTTGGCGTAAGTAAGACAGTTGGATAGCTTAAAAGATTCTGCTATTGGGAAAAAATGCATGAAATGGTTTCTAGATATATTAAGGGGTGAACCATGTGTGTTAAAAGGAAGCCCAACAATAGAAAGCTAGGCTTCTACACTCCACTTCCAGTTCCTTCTCGTCCTTGGGAAAGTGTTTCCATGGATTTTGTTGGGGGATTGCCAAAATCTAGGCAAGGTCATGACTAGTTATATGTTATTGTCGACAAGTTCAACGATATGTGTATTTTAATACCTTGTAAAAAGTATATTACAGTTGAATAAATAGCGAAATTGTTCTTTCATCATGTCTGGGTGCATTTTGGGTTACCCACTTCCATAGTATTTGATCGATATTACTGATTTTTTGGGAAGTTTTGGTTAAGTCTATGGAAATTGATGGACACCAGACTAAAGACGAGCACAACCTTTCATCCTCTAATAGATGGCCAAACAAAGGTGGTCAATAGGATAGTGATCCAGTTGCTCAGGGGTTATTGCAGCAAGCATCCCAAGCTTCTGGATGAGACTTTATGTTAAGTGCAACATGCTTACAACCATGCTAAATATTCTTCTACACAAAGATCTCCTTTTGAGACTTGTTTTGGTTTTATACCAAGGTAACCCTTGGATTTTGTCTTTGAAAAAGACATACCAGTTGATGGACATAGTGATGTGGACAAAGCAACTAGGCTCATTGAACAGATCCAAGAAATTCACCAGGTAGTGCAGGAACAGCTAGAAAAGAGCCAAGCCAAGTACAAGGCAAGGAATGATAATCATCGGATGGGTCATAGCTTCCAAGTTGGTGATCAATTCTAACTGTATATCAACAAAGATAGAATGCAAGGTGAAGGAAAGAAGTTGAAGCTAATAAGGGATGGGCCTTTCGAGATACTTAAGAAAATTGGTGAAAATGATTTCTTCCTTGACTTGCCAGCATACATGCACATCTATTCAGTGGTAAATGCAGAAAGTTTAAGATTGTTTGAACCTTCATTGATTGAAGATCCCAAAGAGCAAATTCAGTTGCCTTCCATTAATCATTTGTTGCTTGAGTATCTCAATGAGTTCTGGGCAGGAAGGTGAGAACTACGCGCAGAGGGGATATTGAGTACCTCAGAATTGGACTCAAAGGTTCAAAACCCAGAAGTGTGAAATGGATAGAGATTGGGCAAGTGAGGAAGTTGTATCCTCACTTGAGCGATGCTTGAAAACCAACTTTTGGTGGTCCAAAAGCCCTTTTAAATGGGAAGGTGTCATCCAAAATCGATCCATTTACCCTCTAAGTCTTCAAAAATCCTCTAAAAGATCAAAAGTATCGCATAATCAAACCTTCACAAAACAACAGAAAATGCTATCGAGAGCCAAAAACACAAAGAAAACGTTGGAAAATAGAGTAGTGGAGGCTTAAACAATGAATGCATAGTAGCCGTCAGATATGGCTAATCAACGATCCAGATTTGATCGGCGAATCACAATCGGCAATGACAATCGTTGGATATCGGCGAAGACTATACAAATGTTACGATAGTGATAAACAAGGTCAATGGGGACTGTCGATCAAGCGCGCAGATCGACGGCCCATGTTGCCTCATAGGATCACTATCAGAAAATACAAAGAGTGCTTACAACGGCCTGAGGCATGAGAAATATGTGATTGTGATTAATCGCATCATGATATCGCAATCAAAGAAACACCATGGAGCAGGGCTTATACAAATGTATATGTGTAATACGATTGGCTGGACCTGATGGCTATATAAACATTGTTGCATAAGACTTGATATCCGCAGAAAGGCATTTTATAATTATTCGTATATCTCGAAACAACGCCGATGCGATAAAGCCCAGACCCAAAGGGGTTTGCGAAAGAAATGTATATTGTTTCAAGTCTGGAGGAAGCCATTTTTACATTATTTTTAGTGTTTTTACGTATTTCCAAAATACAAAGGGAAACCTTGGAACAAGGCCGAAGCGACTTGCGATGGCGATTGAGGATGGACCCGATAGGAGAATAGACCAGATTTAAGGACTTTTGAAGTCCGAAAGATTGTGTTGTGGTAGATTTTCACAGTTTCGAATACATTTCTCTGTGTTAACAGAAAGTGGCCGTTTCAGGGATTTCAAAAGCCCGATGCACTCATCCGTTGCAGATTAGGTGGCCACCTCCCCTTAATTCATTATGCAATGATTTTTTAATGCTAGAAGAGGGATTCGAGTGAATAGAAGCCATAGACAGAAATTCAATAAGCGGAAATGAACAACCAGAGAAAATTGGCTTTAAAGCCATAGAGGACAGAAACAATGACAAGCAATATTGGAGGCAGTGCCAAGACAGAGACTGAGAGTGATTGAGAGAGTCTGTGTACTCAGATATGCTTGAGAGGTTCAAGCAAACTCTTGTTGTTGTATCTATTGTGTGTTGAGTCTCAAATTGAGCTCATACTGTTGTAAAACTCTGTTTGAAGACATAACAAAGAGAACACCACTGAAGGTTGGACCAGGAGATGTACCCCAGGAGTATTGGGCGAACTCCTTATTAAATTTGTTGGGTTTACATGTGTTGTCTATTATCCTTCTTTACTACTTCATTGTCTTTGTATCTCGCAACCTTATCCATCCATTGCATAAAACAACATAGGCAAATCCATGCACATGAATCTGTAGTACCTTAATAATTTTGATAGATCTCATTATCAGATCAATGAATAAATATCTAAACGAGCCTTAGTGGATGCAATTCACCCCAAGATACATAATTCATAGCATAGATAACCTAAACCATAGGCTATACAATTTTAAACCTTAAAAACATAAATATTCATCGTACATAACTGTCTCATTGATAAGTATTCATAAGCCTAAAAATTGAGATAGAACATAAGTTTAAAGATGTAACACATAAAGGGTAAGGAGAAAACATACAGTACATCACAAGAAATTGAATCACACCAAGGTAACTAAAAGAAGGCCTCTTGAAAAATTGAGCATTACAACCCAGCTTAGAACTGGCTACCTCCAGTTCATCCCCGAATCGAGAGTTGTTGCCATGGATCCACTACCTCATGTTGATCTCTTCCATGGGTATTTAATACCTTCTTTCATGATATTGTTTCCTTTAGCGGCATCCCTCTTTTAGGTGGATATTTTTATCCATTTGTGTAGGCTTTTCATCGAAAAGCTTGTCTTTCTCTCGCACTAGGATTTTCACATAAAATCTTGTCTTTCTCTCCTGTAAGGCTTTTATGTTTTTCTTAAACTTAGAATGTTTCTCTAGCTAATTAGCTTAATGGATATTTATCTCCAAATCCATTGAGCTTATCTAGAATAGGATCTAGAATTCCTATCATGAAATAATTATCTATTCTCGTTCGCCAATGGGATTTCATTTGGAAAGAACCTCATTTCTTGGTGTCTCATTTTCCAAGAGATTAGTTTATCTTTACTTATTTAATAATAAAGTATTTACATTTCTTGTTAGACATCATCCCTAGATTTTCTTAGAGTGTTACATTCAATAGATGGGTGTTACATTATCACACATAGAGAAATAAAGTAACTCCATACCTTGAGAATTAGAGAGAAGAATGAATCAGAGCTATCTGACGAGAAAAAATCCTTCATAATATAATAAAAGTACAAGATCATATACCCCAACCATTAGGTGTTCATGGTGTATAGTGGAACAATATTGACAACAATATAGTGACAATATAAATGTAATAAATCAATTGTAGGTATAAAATTACCACTCCTTTCCAGATAAATTTTCTTCTCAATGCTTGATTAGTTGTTTGTATTTCAACATGAAGAGCTAATATTTTTATTCCACCTCTCTTACTAGTATGTTCTTCCACTTGATTTGTGTTGGGTCGTGAAAAAGGTATGTTTTTCCTCCTTAATTGCGTAATTAATCATATATTTTTCCATGAATTTACACTCATGTTGAGCACATTCTCAAAGAAAGAACGTGAAAAGAAAATAGGAAGAAGTGTTGGAAAAATAACATGTTTTTGGTATCAAAAGCCTAAGCTTGTGCTCCTTTATGCACAAGTTACCTAGATTGGACAACTATTGCTCCTTTTTCATAAGATGACAGTGCCAAGAAAAGGAGAAGTTGTTGGTTACAACTATGCGAACCATGCTAAAGGTGGAGGCTAAATGAAGGATTGGTGTGGAAATCCAATTTTTCAGCCGAGCAATACTCAAGATCTTCTGATCCTTAGCAAAAGCTCTACTTTTGCTAGTTGTTCATAGAATATATAACGCTAGTGAATCAGAACGAAAAAAAACATGTAACTTTGTAAACTGCAAATTTCCAACGAGACTGCGAACACAGATTGAAATTTAAGAAGTCGCAATGATTATGTAATTATTTTGGTAGTTAATGAAAGTCTCGGAAGTTTCCATTAAATCTGTGTATTGAGTTTCGATAGCAGTTTTCTTCTCGAGTGCTTGGGCCCGGTCACTAGAAGATCCACTCCTCCTTGTATTATGTTATTTTCCATTTTATTGTCAAGATTTGCATTGTTATTCCTTCTCTATGTTGAATTAGAGTACATCATATCTCTCAATAAATGTCGTGTTTATTTACAAAAAGTAAGTTGTATATGCTTTTTGTTCCTTCTTAAGTATATGCTTTCTATAGTTATTTATTGCTTTTAAATATTCTTCCTAATTAAGTGTGATTTGAATAGTCTCTTTTAATGCAAGTGGATTTTATTATTAAGGTTGCTTTCCTCTCTTGTATTAGGACATTGGATTGAGATCTTGGTTTGAACTAGTTGCAAGTGATTCACCTCTCCAATTCTAAATCATAGAGTAATTCATGTTTTGCATTTCTAAGAATTGATGATTTGTTAAGTGATTGTTTATTTTTGCAATGATTAGTTAGGATTAATTGCCTTCATTTCACTCTCTAATTGTTATCACACAAAAAATTCTCACAACCTTGAAATAGACAGAGGAATCCTAGGTTGACATATTAATGTAGGATTAAGGTTGATTTAAAAGTCATCTTAGTGCACCAACATTTCTGCGTCGTTGTCGGGGAGGTTGTCAAGATAATAGTTAATTTGTATCTTTGAAGAGAAGTGGGTGCTGAAAACAGGACATAAGTACCTATGTACATAACAAGCAAAAAGCTTTCTCCTAGTGCCTGCTCTCAGAATATACGCAAAGGTTGTGTAGGAATAAATGACTAGGAGAAATAATATACGAATAGACCATAAATCACTACCAAAAACCACCAAATCCCAGGGATCGACGACCATTGGGAGACCAACCTTTATAGATGAAATCATTTGGAGAGTTGTATCTCAATCATCAGTAGGACCCGAGAAAACATCTGGAAAGGGCTCTACTTTGATCCCTCAAGCAACAAAATCACCAACTGCAACTTACGTGTAGATCCATATCAAGACTGAAGGATCTGGGCAAAGTTTCCAAAGTACAAATCACCAATACGCTGGTCCTTCACTAGAGAGAAAATCATGTAATTTGAGAGAAGGAGAGGGAGAAACCAATGGAGATACTAAGGCATATCCACAACCATTTGAATTAGGATCTCCTATGATCTTGGCTGACAACAAACTACATAATATCCCAGATCTGAGCAGTGCATCGAAGCCCCTTTGAATTGTGAGTACACATTTCACTCATATAACACCCCTTAACTTGGAGATCCCTAAAGAATATTTTAACATCATCGACCAAATGGCGAATCAACCACCTCAAGGTTAGACCTTGACATTTGAATATCCCATCTTCGACCCAATAACCAATGCCCTGATGAAAGCTATTCCTTTACACAATATCTGAACCTTTCACAGGATGACCTCAAAGGATCCAAATGATTTTCTATTTGAGTTTGATGTCCTCTGCAGAGGTTATAATTACACCACTGTTCCTCAGAAATTAAAGTTGTTTTCCTCCATCTTAAAGGGAGCATCTTTGCAATGGTTTATGGGTTTGGGTGGAAGTACCGTTAGCTCCTAGGATGACATGAAAATTGCTTTTCTCACTAAATATCAAGACTACTATAGGACTAGGGAGCTAAAAGATGAAATCTTCAAAATCTCATCTAAGGATAATGAAACTTTAGAGGAATACGTCAAACGGTTTTAGTAAAATTTGCAGAGATCCCACCATAGAACATTACCAAAAGTAGTCTTGAAAACCATTTTGATAAAGGGGATGAGAGAAGAATGGGTAGAAACCATAAATCTGATGGGGAAAGGTAACATTTCTCAAGAATACTATGACAAAATTGTTTGATTTTGTATGAAGTGTTCGCCAGGTAGTACATGCATCGAGCTAGGAAATCGATACTCCATGACTAGAGGAAGCAAACCTCCTTGCAAAGGCATGTCAAGAATAGAGATTGACAACCTCTTGGAAGATTTCAAGACAAATATCTTAGGCACGCTGACTACATAGTTAGACATATTACATGCTAGATAGGAACAAGCTGAGGCAGAACAAATTCTCGCCATATTCATCCCATGATGTCGAAAGAAGCACAATCAAATGAATGTCCTTTGGACATGATTCAGACGTGCTCTATATGCACCAAGGACCATGCCACAGATTAGTGTTCATCACTTCACAGGTTAAAAGCAATATTCAAAGGAGCTAAAGAACAAACAAATCCAACATACTTAATGGCACAATGTCAACAATGGCAAGCACGACGCTTAGGTATGCCACAAGACCCATCTTTATTGTTTCCTACACAATATCATCAATAACAAAATCTTGGAACAACATGACAAGGTCAAACACCTTTCTCTACCTGTAAATCTCAATAGTATTCCATCTCACCCTGGCCAATCCAACCCTTCCTAGGAGCTGGCTAACAATACCTACAATGCTCTGCCCCCTTCTGGCAAAATTCGGCTAGTAGTTCTTACGCTTCACAGTGGGTTGCTTCCACATCATTGAAGATGAACTCACCTAAAAAATGGCAGCGGTTTCTCAACATTAGCCTACATTTCTTGGTGCATTTTAGAACCATCATCCTTCAGTATGCCCCCAAATGCCACCTCAACCAAATCCAAATCCTAATAATAATAGACCATCGAATATGTACAAATCCTTGAGAATTCGGATAATGAAAAAGAACCAGTAGAATGTAATGAGCTATGACTAAGATCAGGGTGCATTATTTCCATAGAATAAAATAACGAAATAGAAAATGAAAAAAAACCCACAATAAATCCTTGGACAGTGACTGCTATGGTTATAAAATAGGGAGAAGACACAGTCGAGTAGCAAAATTCATATAGAATTATAATTTATTCTCCCCCATTCCTCGAGAGACTAGCAATAGCTAAACCTATTATCTATCCTAATTTTGATATCTTAGGGGAAATGAAAACTTTTTCTATAAATATTTTGCTCCTCTAAACCATACAAGACATCTCGATCAATGAAAAATAGTTAAGGAGTTGGGTGGGGAGAAGCCTACAAAGAAATTGAAAAACCCACCAATAATGCATGTGGCGGGAAGTTTATCTAACCTACTTCTGGGTAAACAAGCACTGATTAAATATGAAGACCCAGGGAATCCTATAGTAATTGTTCAAATACAAGGCATCACCTGTGCAAACACATTAGTGGATCTTGGAGCAACCATTAATATTCTGACTATTGAAACCTGTAGGGTTTTCGACAGTACAACTTTTGAACACACCTCAACCTTATTAGAACTTGCTGACTGATCAGTATTCAGACTTGAAGGAACCTTACAAGATGCGACTATTTCTGTTGATTCTTGGGAATATCCTGTGGAAGTTCTAGTCATCAACCTGAGAATTAGGTTAAATGGACATCCTTTAATATGGTTCGACCTTCGTTAACAATGACAGATACTTATATAGGCTGTCGTGTAGGAAGCATGACTATTATGCAAGGAAATGTTGTGAAGAATCTTGTTTTGTATCCTCCAACTAAACCAAGTCTACCTATTGTAAATAGTCAATTACACCCACCTAGATACCTGGAATGAAACATTCACTCTCCTCTCAGATTGGAAGAAACTCATGAATTTAAGAACCACATGGAGGATGATGTGATTAACAATTACATTAATAGCCCAGTTTTCATGAATAATCTGCCAGGCTAAGTATTAAAATCCATTCTTGATAATGAAGCATAGGGAGATCCCTCCAGGGACGCAAAGGATCAACATATACACCGACTACTGTTTATAATAGTAGGCCAATTGAGATTGAACTAGGTAAAACACTTAACATTAACGATAATCTCGACAATGATATAGAGAATGCTAAAAAATCTATCCAAAAAAAAATATTAGAGGAAATAAAAAATCCTCCTTCCTAGCCCTCATTCCAAAAGAACCCAATCCTACAACTTTTAACAGATATAGGCCAATCTCCCTTTGCAACTCCTCTTATAAGATACTTACCAAAATTATAGCAAATAGAATGAAGAAATTACTTCCAGAAATAATTTCAGAAAAATGAGGAGGATTTGTCCCTAAGAGGCAAATCATAGATAATGTGATAATTGTACAGGAGGCTATTCACATCAATATCCAAAGAAAAGAGAGAGGAATGATTGTTAAGCTAGATATGGCTAATGCTTTTGATAGAGTTAACCATAACTTTCTTGCGACAGCTCTTAAAAGGTTTGGCTTCTCAAAAAATTTCATAGAGATTATCCAGGCATGCATATCAAATCCTTGGATAGCTCCTTTAATCAGTGGTCGGCCCAGTAAATTTTTCCAATGCACTCAAGGGATTAGGTAAGGTTGTCCACTTTCTGCATTCTTGTACATCATGATGGCTGAGTCACTAAGTGCTATGCTAGAAAATCAGAGAAAAGAGAAAAAAATAATAGGGATCCAAATATCGAGAGGAGTCAAAGATATAAACCATTCTCTCTTTGCAGATGATACCCTTCTCATAGGCGGGGCATCCTGCATTATAGAAAAATGATTCAAAAAGGTCTTGGGTTAATTTCTTCTAGCTTCAGGAGGAATATTAAACAACTCTAAATGAAGAATATATCGTTGGAATGCCCCAACAAAAACAATGCAGCATATCTCACAAATTCTGGAAATACCATTATAAATAAATTGGAGCCACTTCACTTATCTTGGGTTGCCCTTAGCAAAGGAAGTGGTAAAATCAGAAATCTAGAACAAGAAAGTAGAGAAAACGAAGGGAGAAATTCAGAATTGGGGAGTGATGTGGCTCGACCTGGCAGGAAGAGTGACACTGATTAAAGCACTTCTTTTGGCATTGGCTATATATCAGTATGCAATCATTATGGCTCTAGCAAGCACTGACAAGCAAATGGAACTGATAATTAGAAGCTTTCTTTGGCAAGGAGGAAAGAAAGATAATAAAAAATTCAGCCTTTTTAAATGGGAGCAAGTTACTCTTCCCTATGAAAAAGGAGGTATAACAATACGACTGCCAGGAGTAATGAACATTGCTCTAGGGACGAAAATTATCTAGAGAATGATAAATGGGAATGGCTACTAGTGGTCAAAAGTACTAACAATGAAATACTTAAATTGTCATAGAACAAATATGCTCAGTGAAACTATTCCAGATAGGCCATGCATCCAAATCTCGGAATTGGTTAAAAGGATAATTCCTCTCATTAGAGATCAAATATCCATAAATATAGGGAATGGCAAAACAATTTCTATCTAGGAGGATAGAATAATGTGGAAAAATCCCTTAAGTCATCAACAAAACTTATGGGGACTTCAGAGATGGATGGAAGAACAAAGTTTTAACAGTCTTTATTCTATTTCGGATTAGGATCAAAATAACTAGGTAAGATGGAAAAAGCTGGCAACACCACCAAGACTAAAAAGTAAGTGGGAAATTTTAAAAGCCCATCTGGTAGGGGCCGCCCCCATCAACATAGAAGAGCAGGATGACTTTGTGTGGGATCCAAATGGAGGGGATTACACAGTGAAATCCAGGTACAACCTCCTCCAAAAACTCCACAATCAAAATGACTAGAGCCTTTGGAAGGCAACTTGGATTTCAGAGAGTCTGCCCAAAATCAAAGTCTTCACATGGACACTTATCAAAGGCAAAATTATTACCTCTGAAAAATAAAAATAAAAACGAATACAAAGGTCGTCAAAATGTGTCATGTGTCAAATGGAGGAAGAATCAATCCAATACCTCTTCATTAACTGTATGGTGGCGAGAGAGTGCTGGAAATAGGCAACAAGTCCTTTGGAAATAAACATAAATCCAACAATTCAGTTGACAACTATTCATAAAAATTGGGATAAAAGCTACCCATATAAGAAGAAAAAAATGCAACAATAAATAGGATATGGAAATGCCTCGCTTCAATCCTGTGTTGAAAAATTTGGTTAGCCCAAAACAAATGCATTTTCAAAGAACAAAAGCCAAATCTAGGCAAGATCCTAGCATAAACTTGGAGCCAAGTTGCAGAGATAATAAGTACAAATGGAATCTCAAAAATGGACCAGAATGACCTACAACTAGAAGAGAAAGTCTACTATATCAAAGAAATGTTAGAAAACAAAGCAAAAGCAGCAGCTATAGCAAAAAATAAAGAATTTCACACAAACAAGAATTGGAAATTAACATAGGATGATAAAGAATTTGCAAAATCGATAAAAGAATAGAAGAGACACATTCTCTTTTCTGATGGAGATGCAAAATATAACCCAAGTAAAGCAGAGGCAAGAGGATTTATTCTAGATCTAAATGGGAAAAAAATAATAACCTACGAATGGATCCTTAGAGAAATGACAAAAAACAGGGCTGAAGCATACAACCTTCTCCTAGGTACAAGGCTTTTAAACAAAAATTCAATAAAGGACCTATAATAATAGGGGACTCGGCTATCATAATAGGAACATTCGGTGCCAAAAGGGACTTCAAGAGCATTGCCATCAAAAAAATCTATCAAAGGATCAGAAAAATATTTGAAAACCTAGGAAAAATAACCATAAAGCATGTCCTAAGAAATCAAAATAAGGACGTTGATAGCCATGCTAACTGTTATCACTCAGGTTGTTCCCTAAAGTTGTAGGAAAGGGAATACAGCTGAGGTAACCACAAACCAATCTTTTAGATACAGATTCTATCCAATCTGCATCCAGAGAGGGCTCTCTTTTTATAATTTAGCTATGTTTGAGGTATATTAGGCTAGTTATGAAGTGCAAGGGTTTTGTTTAGAGCTTGGTTGGAGGAATGGAGTTTCAATAGAATAGTGAGGTGAAACTGAAGAGTTTCACTCCATTGGGAATGACAGAGTCAAAGGAAGATAGCTTTCTGGATTTGGTTTTTCCACCAAGGATGGTATCATAGAGCAAGGTAATCAAACATGGACCAATTCATAGGCTGGAGTAAGGTGGAATGGAGTCAATGGGTGAAGGGAAATTAAGAATCCTTCATCATGTTGACAGAGGGAAAATGGCTGATTACTATTAAGGAGCAGTTAAGAATTCATTAGAAAATATTCAAGATGGAAGAATCAGGGGAAACCAGAGTAATTAAGAATTCACTGTTTATTCTAATTTTGAAGAAAACATTAATAATAACAAAGACTAAACACAGAGTGCAATTGAGCAAATTCGGAGTTATTCTTTTTCTCTATTACTTAGATCATGAAACATAGATGATATAGTAAACATAGAAATTGTAAAACACAAGTTAGAAGGGACTTATTGATCCATAAGATGATTCAAGAATTTTGTAGCATGGCCCTTAGTAGCCATCCCTCATTCAGTAAGCCAGACAAAAATGGTTCCAACAGCCTTTTATTCCAAAAAATTTAGAATTACCGCAAAGTTTGAGAATGCATCCCAATCAACCAACCCCAAATACTTCGTCTAGGGGGGTATTTATACAAAAAATTCAAGATATCATACAAAACATCTAATAGAAATAATATCTACTAACAAATAGTGCTTCTTTTACATAGATAGAGACAGGCAGCCTCAAAAATAGGGAGACAATAAATAGATGCAATAAATTCATGCTACGCCAGTTGATCCGTCTGTATGAGATGTACTGGAGGTAGGTGCTGCAAGTCGGTTCCTAGCTATCTTCTATTGATCCTTTGTGCTGGTGATTCTGCCTTGGCTGGAATTTCTTTAACTCTGATGTGATGCGCTTTGACCTGCATGACTGTGATTGATTTCTGTTCTACGCATTATAGTGGATGGTCCAAAATTCTGCATTGACCAAAGATAAATTTACAGGATTTCTAACATGCTTTGCCAACATTGTGGTCTTGGTAATTTATGTCTCTGTAGCTTCTTCATAGTTTCGTCAGTCTCTGTGTACCTGAAGAAATTAGGTGGGATGGTGAACAGATGCTTCACCTCATGCTCTTTGTAGAATAGATTTTCCAAGCTGTCATAAAGGGACTAGCCAGATGGAAGTACCTTCTCTCCTGAAGTGCTTGAAGATGCATTAGCTTAATTAGCAGCATGTGTATTTAATTTGCGTACATACTCCTTGTGCTTCATCAGACGATCATTACTTCCCAAAGGACTTGGAAAACCTTTTTGATGCAGGACTGTAAATTTTTCTGTGAAAGAATCAATCTCTACCTGCATCTCCTAGCATCTTTTGTCCAAGTTTTTCATTAAAGTTCTCATTGTTAGAACTCTCTTGTTGTCTAGAAAGGTTCTTGTTCTTTCTCTAATATCCAGTTCTTCCAGTTCTTCACTGGTCTTGGTATTCAAAAAATGTATTAGCCTGTTAGCTTGCTCAGGCATATGTCCCAATAAGGCTCTTGTTTTCTGAATTTCTACTTGGGCCACTCTTATCAAATCAATCTATTCATAAATGGTTTGAATAGATCTCCACACATCACTAAGGGATTGGGTGATGTTGGACCATAAAATTCCTCTGATTTCTGCCAGAGGCTTATCCAGAGACAGATCCTTCTCTAAGGCTCTTACCTTGTTCTCCAATGCTTTGACTTCCCTTCTTTTCTCTGCCACATTCATCATGGATTTATCATAGCTCTGTTCAACCTTTGCCAATTTTTCTTTGAACTGCTTCAGCTCTGATACTTGGAGTTTCAACTCCTCCATGGCTTTTATTAATTGCTCTGTAGTCATAGTTGTACTGTTGCCTAGTGTTGTTGTTGTTGCTGAGGTACCTGTGGTGATTTCTGTTGTTGATGTCAGGTTAGTCGGAGGCACTACTATTATAACTATGGGAGGGGTAGTTGTGACTGTTGGAGTTACTTCAACTGGCTGGGAGGTCGACTCTCCTTGGTTTTCTTGTAGTGATTTCTCCAATTCCTGCTTTGTCCCACTAAATCTTTCATTTAGTCTCATGAGCAGGTCCATCATGTCCTCTTCGGATTTCTGCTGCAAAACATCTACAGTCTGTGGGTGCATAGAACAAGGCATTTTGAGTTGTTTTCTGAGGGCCGCAATGTCCTCTTCCTTTTTCTTCATTAGTGCTTTTGTGCCTTTGGAATCTTTGGGATCATGTCCCGGTTCAATGATGATGTCCTCCAAGGATTTGATCCTTCTGTCCTTTACTAGAGAAGAAGCTTTCTCTAAATCCAACTGAGCTGAGGTATTATTTAAGGAATTTTGCAATCTATGAGCCAACATTGCTTTATCAGCTAGTGTGGAATACACCATCTCTCAAGTCTTTTTGTGCAACTCAATCTGGTCTATTGGATGAATGTCCTTGGCCAAGTCTTTTTAGATTTGTCTTGATATAATCAGCTGCCGATTGTGGTTGCTGCACCTTGGGCTTGAAATAACTCTTGATCATTTTCTATTCTTTAATTTCATATGCTAACATTAATCTTTGATGTTTTGTAGGGGACATCTTAAGATATTTGTTATACATTTGCAGCATCAATGGATCATTTCTAGCCTTTATCTCTGTGAATTTTCTTTTGATATCATAGCTTTGCCTACTTGGTGGCCTAGTGGATGAAACCTCCACACTATGCTGCCTTTCTAGCTCCTGCCTGTGTGAGCTGGTTGATGTGTCTATTACTGGGGAGGTATGTGGGCTAGTTGCCTTCTCACCTCTTAGACTTTCTATTGTTTCTTCAATGATTTCTTCTTCAAATAGAGGATTCAGTCTTTGAATTTTTGCACCTCGTTGTTCTACAGGCCCACTGATGGGTGTGGCCTCTTCTCTGTCTCTTTTCTGCCTTTTTCCTCATTTAGAGGAGTCTATAACACTGGTATCTCTGGCACTTTAGTTTGTAGCAAAAGAATTTGTCCCTGTTGATCAGTCATTGCTTGCTACTCTGTGCCTGCTACTTCTTTGCCCTTTGAAGACCCTGTACCAGGTGCACTGGTTTCCTGTACAGGTTGCTGTGAAGTTCCAGCAGAGGATGTACCCACTCTTGTTTGCTGAGGTAGCTTGAAAGATACATGTCCAAAAGAGTCCAGGTTAAGGGTCTTTTCAAGATCTTTCATAGCTTGTTCCATAACTTCTTGTTGAGTAAGTTCTTTTATTAATGTACCCTTTACCCACTCATCCTGATTAGCAAATTTCTCTATTTCAGGGATCCTAAAATGTTTATAGGCTGATAACCTATTTTTTACTTTTCTGTCACTTATAAAGCTATTTGGGTCATATGGTACCCACGAGAAGCTTTTCTACAATTTAAGTTCTTCCCCCAATATCCTATTAGCATCTTCCCATGCCTCCTTCTTGTTAATGATAAATGGGCCTAACTGGTTTCTTATTCTTAGCTGAGCCTTTCTCTTTACATTGCAAAAGTGATTTAAATTTGCATTGATAAGTTTCTTGAAATACTCTAGTGCAAACAGTCTCATAGTTACATATTTTGGTAGCTTATAACAGCACAACTCACAGCCATATATTCTGATTTCAGTGTGATTCTGGTAGAGGTACCAGTCACCTATTCTATAGTTTTTGGAGAGCTGTAGAATCTTCTTTATATCCCCAGAGAGCCTAGGAGGAGGAGCTCCTATCAACAAAGTGGAGGCTGGATGTATAAACTAGTCAATGAATTCACAGTAGGTATAAGGCGATTCCGAAACATTATGGAAGACTGAGGTCCAAAAGATCATAGACCTCCTCTCTCCTTTGGAATCCAATTTTCTGATAGGAAATGAAAAGTTGTCTGTCTGATAATATAGCAGAAGGTGATATATGAATGAAGTGTACTTGAAGACTCCTTCTCTTTCAAGATTTATGAATTGCTCATTGACTTTATTGGCAATGAAAGAGGCATAATCATACTTGACAGCAGGGGGTTGTCCTGGAGTAAACGTTGACAACATAAAAAAGATGGTCTCATCAACATATTCACCGATTTTGAATCCCAATATAAAGGATATCATGTCAGGAACAAGCCAGCTAGTTTCAGTAAACCAGGCATGTACATAGGGAGGTGTTATAGACATTTTTGGGCACCGAAAACATGTCCATAAGCCAAGGGCTCGTATGTCCCTAAAAGTGTTTCTTCACACCCTAAAAGAACAAGGTCAGCTGATTACATCATCTCCCATAAGTTCTCCACAGAAAACTGCTCAGAACTAGTCAAAGCTCGACCATACAGACTGCGAGTGAAGAGGGTGAGATGCATCTCACCTTCCCAGTGAAGAGGGTGAGATGCATCTCACCTGCCCAGTGAAAAGGGTGTGATGCATACTGAAAAGCCCTTCTGTAGGGTGCGATGGGAGAGAGTGGAAAAATGGCAGAGACAATTTGCAAGGTGGATCGTCATGGAATCTTCCAGAAACTTCTCCTATGACACTTGCCTCTCTGAATTCGCCTAGGGATGAGTAAGAGATCATCAATCTCCAAGTGGAATCAAGAACTATCAGAGAGAGGATACTAATCAAAATCCTAGAAGTTGTCTCACCCCCTGCAATCATCTATATATGGATCCCTCATCCCAGAGATCCAGAGGCTGGAATTTTGTATCTGGTAAGGAAGTGTTGTTGGTTTCTTGGTGGAATATCATAGTGTTTGGTGATCTAAGCTTTTCCTGAGGTAAAAGAAGGGCTTTCATGTTGGAGGATGACGTTGGGCCAGAACAATTGGTTGTTATCCTCTTTTCTATTCTTGATATTAATAAAGCTATTCAAGTTTTCCTCCACATTCTTGTATGTTTGATGATATATGCATTTGTGTGGTCAATATATATATAGTCCTATATTGTTTATGATTGTAGATCTCTGTTCTTCGATAGTATTATGCTACTTTGATTCCACACGTGCTCTTTGAAGCTAGGTAGACGAAGGAGAAGCAGCAAGGATCTATCAGAAGGGAGAGGAACTGAGCAAGGAACCAAGCGCAAGAATGAGGTTGGTGTCCTTCATTCCCCTCTTATCTACTTCTCATAAAGGAAAACGAAAGTGGCTTTAGTTTTTTTGTTTCTAAGATAGCTACCATTCTTAGTGGGACTAGTAGCTGTGAGTGGACACTAGGTTTCCCGATAACAAAATGGCGACCATAGTGGGAGCGAATAGATTGTTTACTTGTCTATATTTTTTTGTTTTATAAACTTACAGATGGAGCCTGAAGTTAAGCTAGCTAGCCTTCGAACTGCATTTGCTATGCAAATGCAATGTAGATCAATGTTGCTTTAGTCGATCTCTAGGTTTTGTTTATAAACTGAACCATCGATTTTCAAACCTTCTAATTTCTCTAGTGGTGGCTCTAGTAACCTCATTAGATGAGCCCCTGTGATTTCTATTTACTGTACATCACTTGCTCGGCCTAAATCCCTGAATGGAGCTGCAAACTATGACCAAGAGCCAAGTGAAGTCTCGTCCTGGTACCATCGCACCCTCTCTTCAAGGAAGTCTGTATGCATCGCACCTCCCATTTGCAGTAGGTGGGATGCATACTGGATTCCCTATGTTACAAGTGCGATGATCAGAAAAGGATAATTTTTCCTCCAGGTTTTGGTTTTTCTTCACTCTTTTTAGCTCTATTCAGGAGTTTCTTTGTCTATGATCAGTGTACCACTCTGGAAACCACCTTCCTTTCCATCATTCTACCTCCATTGTGCAAAGAACTGTGAATGTTTTTATGTATTGTGTGCCATTTTCAGTTCTCTTTTACAAAGAAGTATCATAATCAAACTGTCGTCTTCTGATTTCAAAGTGTCGCAAGTGTCATTTTTAGTAAAAGGAAAGAATTCTATTGTTCTTGACAATCGATTATATGGTTGCTCTTGTATTTGATTTGAATTAGTAGTTTTTCAAGTGTCAAAAGTTGTTTTCAGTTCAAAATAGCAAAATGTCGTCATTATCTTCCTTTCATTTTTGAAGAGAAATTTGTTAGTACTGTCGCTTTGAAAAGATAATTCAGATTTGTACTTAGCATTGTTCTTGTCATTCACACATTAAGAAAGCTGAAAACAAATACATGCATGTGCATTCGCATTTAGACTACTTGTTGGTTTGATTTAAGACAGTGCATCTAGTGTGTGCTCTCTGCTCTATGTTGAAAGAATATCATCTCTCTTTCTTAAGTAGCTAGGATTTTCATTTCAAAAAGAAGATTAAACGATTGTTTATCATCTTAGATTGCATTTTAGGAATTGTATATCTACATCACGCAGTGAACCTGAAAGGAAAATTTCTTAAGAAAGATCAACTGTAAAAAAAATTCAATGAACATAAAAACGCTTTGGAACCTAACGCACAACATCTAGAAGTCTAGGCTAAAGATGTATTCCGGCGTCGTAAATCCTGGTAACTATCTTTTTCATTTTTGGTTGGGTGATTCCTCCTCTTTGAGAGGACAAGTTCCAGTACGGACTTGTGATCCCACATACCGTCGAGTATATATGAGAGACCACAATAGGCTATATCCTTTATCCATAGGAAGCCGTGTCTGCCGCCCTATTGATCGCAATGCACTGATCACAACATTCGTGAAGATTGACTGCCGTACCGTAAAAAGTATTCTGTAGTTTTGTGATTGGTTTGGTAATCCCTCTATCTAGATTTCCAGAGTAGTCTCTTTCGTTCCTTTTCAGACTCCTTAAAGGAGAAGGTCCATCTGAGCACTTGTCACTTTAGGCTCATTAAAAATCGAAGGCAACTAGTCATCTTTTGTTTTTTCTCGACTCTTAAAAATTGAGAAAGCAAGTTGTGTCAAAGCATCTAAAATTCATATTCGCAAACATTTTCCCCTTTATTTTTAGTTGATCGAGTAATCCACAATCATGGAAGAAATTCAATTGAAACCCCGTCATTCGCGGAGACTTACGAGTCAACAATCTTTGTCCCAAGAATCAAAACTATTCCGGACAAACTGAACATATTTAACTAACTCAAAATCCCCTGTTCTGGTTGGGACAAGTGTTTCGACACCCTTGGAGGCTCTAGTTACTCCAAACATTTCTGGTACCCCTGCCTTCACAGAAGAAGTTCCGCAGCCACTAGAGGATAGTAGAACTAATCCTAGTATACCTGAACCGGCTCAATCTATAACTGATTCGGAAGGTGTTGTTCCCCAAACATCAGTCGCCACAGAATCTATATGTTCTTCGGCACCGGAAATATTTTACGGACCTGATGGTCTACCTCTTCCACCTGGTTTGATTGCTATAGAAGAGATTGCGGAGGATCCACCATCTAGTACTCCATCACAATTTGGAGTTAGGATCACTCTATATCCTTCTTCATCAAAAATTAGTCTACCGTTATCGGAAGTTCCTACAGAATCGCTAGGAAACATTTTGGATAGACTAGATATGTCTGATAAATCGTCGACATCTAGGGCTGTGTCATCTGACGCAGCAGCGGCAGAACATCTTGCTGCCACTCCGAAAATGTTTGCTGGCGTACCATCTATCGCAACTAGCTCCCAATCGCTGGATGGAATCTGTCTAGAGGCTGTTTTGACAGTATTTTCTATTCCCATTTGTTTGTCCGGAACAATATCTAGAATCTCTTATGTTGAGTCTCAACAAATTGATCCTTCGCAGTGTTAATTTGGGTAGTTTGGTCTTCAAAGGCAAATAATTCCATTAAGCACCAGACTACAGTCGTATGGGGGGAAATATGCCCTTTCATTGTCTCCTCCAGGAGGTCAAACATACGAGGATTCACAACAGAATTCAAGTTATGCTGGAATTACATCTAGTGGTTGGATACCAATACTGCATCAACAACCAAGAGTTGTATACTTAATGCAACAAAGCATGCCTATGTCAAATATCCCCACTACACCAGCTATTGTGACGGTGTCGCAAGTACAAGCATTACCTATTGTATGCCAACCTCAAGTCTCACAGGTCACAATCCGACAGCCCCTTGTCCCTGCGACGCCACCGCAATCATCGATTAGTGTCTCCTTAACTAGAGTGACCCAGGCTCAAACGGGTACCATTACCCCTCATATCAGTCAAACAACCAGTATTGGACAACAACACATGGTCTCACAACCTTTGCTGGCGCAATATCAATAACCACAATTCCAACAAGTTTAGCAAGGATCTGAGCACCAAGTCTTTTCAAGTAATGGGCAGTCGTATATTCAAAACGGACAACATCAGCCATTTCATAATGGTTATGTCCATCAACCCTATCAAAGTTATCAGCATAAAATTCATTATGCTGGTATGAAAAGACCCACTTCTCAGGAAATCCCATCTTATCCTGGGTATGCTTTGCCAAACGTGAATCAACAGTTGCCCTTTGTGGCAACTTTAGAGTTACTAGATCTAAACCGGCTAACAAATGATCCAACCGCTTACGCCCCTTGGTGGCCAACAATTCCTCATAAACTTCCATCAGATATTCCTAAATTTAATGGAAATCTGGGTGAAGATTCGTCGAATCATGTGATGACCTTTCATCTATGGTGTTCATCTAACACTCTAAACGATGATTCAATCAGGTTTTGCCTTTTTCAGCGAACGTTAACTGGTCTGGCAGAAAAATGGTACATCGAATTTCCTAGAGCTTCGTTTGATAACTTCAGTACCCTAGCCACAGCCTTTCTAACCTATTTTTAGTTACCCATAAGGTACAAAACGGGAATAGAGCTTCTTACCAATTTCAAGCAAATGATGACCACTCACATATCCAATCATATTCATGAGTGGCGACGTCGTCGTAGAATGGTAAAAACATATGTTCTTGATCAGTTATTGGTTGAATGGTTTATTAAGTCGTTGTTACCTTCTATTACGAAAGATGTGGCAAAGGGAGGAGTCGTCATTGAAGAGCAAGTAATTGCTCGTGTGCAATATTTAGACTTGATCTATACTTAGTCTAAAACACTCTACGATAAAATCCCTGATGCTCCTAGACCGGAATTTTCTGTTCCTCCCTCTCCTAAATAAAACAAAGACTCTCATGCTAGGGATGGCATGATAGGAATGACTAGCATGAAAACTGTAAGGGCTAAGTCGAAGAAGGCCCGTACGGTTTCCGGTCAAAATGCAAATGAAGAACTTCTTGCCTCGGAAGTAAATGTCGTATCAACTAAAAAAGGTAAAGAAATAAAGCAACCAGGAGGAAAGAAGAAAAAGAAAGGGAAGAAGAAAAAACAAGAAGATCCATCCCCTGAAAAATCTTTTGCAAACCCTTCTAGAGATAGGAAACCAAATATTCCATGTCTTATATGTGATGAGGATCATTTGACAAGAGAGTGTCCGTATAAAGCTGAGCTTAGAAAATTCTTCAAGAATTTGAAAACCTCGGCAGTATTGACTGATCTGTTTCCAAATCCAAGAACAAATCAGGTTGCTAGTGACAATGCTTCCCTGTCCCAAGTGCTAATGTTGTCGGTTTCGAAGCAGCAAAAAAATGCTTTGATATCGACAAGGAATAAATATTACAGGAATCCATAGCTATCAGACAACGAGGCTAATGATCAACCCAGTAGTTCAACAACAACTTCAACCGAAGTTGTGCCACCCATCATTCCTGAACTAACGATAAAGCCGCCAAAGGGAGTAGTACATAAATTGACATTTAATCCTTGTGCCAGAGCAGCACAACATTATAATATAGTGGAAGATCTGGCCCAATCACCATCTGCTATGTCGACACTTGAGGTACTGCAAAATTTCCCCTCTCAAAAGCAGGATTTATTATCAGCAATAGGTGGGATTGACCGAACGGATTCCAATCTTGTGTCCTTTAATCACAAAGGATATGACCCTCAGTTACTAGCTCAACTAGCTTTCCTTATTCAAGTGAAAGCCCTCAACAAAACTGTTCATCGAACAATTATTAATGAGGGGGCGTCTACATGTATCATGCCAATGAGTTGCTAGAAAACTTTAGGATCTCCACCGTTTTCACAATCTTTGACAACATTAAAAGCATTTGATAGATGAACATACACCCCATATGGGATTTTAAGTAACTTGCAAGTCGAACTGGGGGGCAAAACAGTAGAAAGAGATGTTGAAGTAATTGACGGAAACCTCGATTACAACATCCTATTGGGAAGGCCCTGGATATATGCTATGGAAGCCGTTGTGTCGACCTACTTCAAGAAGATTGCATTTCCCTTTCAAGGAGGAATCACAATCGTTGACCAATAGACATTTCTCCCCAACAATTCACAAGTTACAGGAAGCATTCTGATGATCCACGGAAGCCCTCATTCGCCTCAAAATATCGGAGTAGGCCTACTAAAAGACCCTATATTAATGGGGACTTTTGCCCTACCACCTCCAATCAATCTGGTGGAAGTGGCAATGGTAGGAACCTGCAATATGATATATTATATTTAAAAGATCTCTGAAAACGATATTAACATGGATCATCTGCAGGTATTTCCTCCAAGCCAAATGGAAATCTTGTAGCAATCAATGTTTTTGGCATGGGAGGCAAACCCAAATCAACGCTCATGAAGCGTTTGTATAGATAGGTCTAAAGAATATTGTACACCTTTAGATCCTTGGTTGCAAGTACATTATACAGACGAAGGAATTGTTCAGTCAATGATGATTGACGGGGCACCATGGGAAGATTACCACCATCATTCCTCCGCAAACAAATTTCTTGCACTTGCAAGAGGAGGAAGAAGGTTTGTGGACCATGGATTTTGATGGAGTAGTAGAAAATGATGGCGCTAGAATTGGAATTTGGGTACGCAGTCCTTTCTCCGCCACAAACAAAGTGCCTAGTAGTGTGAGGGTTTGCTCTTACAAGTTGGCTTTTGAGTGTTCAAACAATGAAGTTGAATATGAAGCTCTGATTGCTGGCCTGAAGATTCTAAGAAAGCTGAATGCTAAGAAGATTTCGGTATATGGCGACTCCAAATTGGTAATAAAGTAGGACAGAAGCGAGTATCAAGCGAAGCATCCTAGGATGCGGGCCTACCGTAATGTAGTTCTAGACATTCTAAAATTATTTTTAGAATACACCTTGACATGTGTGCCTCATATACAAAATAGTATTGCTGACGCTCTTGCCAAGGCAACAAGTAGTTTGAAGATCCCCATGAATTCCAACAATAAATTTGAAATCCGTGTCAAGAATCGTCCAACCATTCCAGACAATCAGAGATATTGGCAGGTGTTTCAGGATGATGAGGAGATTAATGATTTTCTGCAAAACAAAGGCAAGTTCAAAGAAACCTCAATTGATGTAGAAAATGACGATGGTAAAGGGAATGGAACATATGAAGCACAGATCAATGAAATGGACGTGTTACAGCTGAAGAATAACGTTATTCCTAAAGGCTTGATACCTTTAGAAGAACTTTTTGATCAAGATGATGTAGCTCGCAAGCCAACATTGCAGCCAGCAGAGAAGGGTGTAGAAGAGGTCAACATCGGAACAGTTGCCAATCCTAAGTTGGTAAAATTGTCCAAAGCATTGCCGCCAAATATCAAGGACAAATACATCAGTTTGCTGGCTTCATTTGCAGATGTGTTTACTTGGGACAATTCTAGTTTAAATACCTATGATACCAACATAATTCAACACATGATACCCATCAAGCCCAATCAAAAACCATTCAGACAAAATTTGAGAAGGATAAATCCAAAGTTGTTGCCATCTATTAAAAAGGAGATAAACAGGTTGTACAAATTAGGGATCATTGTGCCCATCATATTTTCAGATTGGATATCTAACTTGGTGCCCGTACGAAAGAAGATAGGTAAGATCCGCTTATGCATTGATTTAAGAAATCTCAATAAAGTTTCATTGAAGGACAACTATCCACTGCCCAAAATGGACCACATACTTCAGCGAGTAGTGGGGGCATCTCGTATGTCACTACTTGATGGCTATTCCGGATATAACCAAATCTCTACCCATAAAGATGACTGGGACAAAACAGCATTCACAACTCCGTGGGGAACCTTTCATTACGCCAAAATGCCTTACAGTTTAAAGAATGTAGGTGCCACAGTTCAGCGTGCAATGGACTTGGCTTTTGCGAATGAGAAGGATGTGTTTTTGGTCGTGTACCTGGATGATTTGATGGTTTTTTCCAAATCTGATCAAGAGCACATGCATCATCTAAAAACTGTCTTTCAAAAGTGCAGAAAATATGGTTTATCGCTGAATCCGAAGAAAAGCTTATTTGCCATGGAGGAAAGCAAATTACTCAGGCATATTATTTCAAAGGATGGCATTCGTATTGACCCAGCACGTGTGCAAGCAATTTAGCAAATTGATCTGCCCCGGAATAAAAAGGAGATACAATCTTTCAATGGTAAGATGAATTTTCTACGTCGCTTTGTACCTAATCTTGCTGAGAACCTAAGAGAAATTACCTACATGCTTAAGAAGGACAGCCAAGTGAAATGGACGAAGGAGGCTATAAAATATTTCAATTTGGTCAAATTGGCTCTTTCTTCAGCTCCTGTTCTAGTCAGCCCGGACTACACTCAGGATTTCATATTGTTTTCGTTTGCTTCGGAGCACACTATGGCAGCAGTATTATTGCAGAAAAGAGATGATCATGAAAGACCCATTGCATTCTTCAGCACAGCTATAAGGGATGCAGCCTTAAAGTACAACATAATTGAGAAACAAGCCTTGGCACTTGTGAAGGCATTGAAAGATTTCCGGGTATATATTCTACATTCTCATATTTTGGCCTATGTACCTAACACTGCTGTAAGAGATGTTTTAGTGCAGATCGATCCTGAAGGAAGAAGAGGCAAATGGATTGGAGCCTTACTGGAATATGATGTGGAAATAAAGCCCACAAAGCTAGTCAAAGGATAGGGATTGGCGAAGCTAATGGCCGAATCAAACTTGCATGCCTTGGACATAAACCTAATCACTACTATGTCCGATGAGAAAGAAGAATCGTCATCAATTCAGGTATCTGAAATGTTTTCTCTTTCTCCATGGTATTCAGATATCTTATATGTGCATAAAAAATTTTCACCACCACCCGGCATGCCTAGAAACAAAGCGAGAACACTCAAGTTGAAAGCTGCCAAGTTTTGCATTCTAAATTCTGCGCTGTATTGGAAAGATCCCGGTGGTGTTTTGTTATATTGTTTGGTGGAAGAGGAGGCAAAGAAAGTTATGGAGGATTTCCACGGAGGAGAGTGTGGTGGTCACCGTTTTTGGAAGTCAACAGCAAATAAAATTCTGAGAGAAGGGTACTATTGGCCAACATTATTTTCTGATGTGCATAAGATGGGCAAGCGCTGTCATAAATGTCATATTTTCGAAGGAAAACAGAAGTTACGGCCTTTGCCACTTAAGCCTATTGAGGTGAGAACTCCTTTCCAGCAGTGGGGGTTGGATTTCATTGGTGAAATTCATCCCGCTTCTTCTGGTCAGCATAGATGGATCCTCACAGCGACAAATTATTTCACAAAATGGATTGAGGCAACTCCCACCAAACAAGCTATAGATACAGTAATCATTTCGTTTCTTGAAAATAACATCTTGTCTCGTTTTGCTTGTCCGAATAAGTTAATCACCGATAATGCAACAGCTTTCAAATCAAAAAGTATGGTAGAATTTTGTCATAAATATCACATCATTTTGGGTCACTCAACTGCCTACCATCCACAAGGAAATCGATTGGTGGAGTCTTCGAACAAATCATTGGTCAACATCATCAAGAAGCTGCTGGAAATAAATAAAAAGAGCTGGAATAAGAGGTTGGTCCATGCTCTTTGGGCAGATCGGATCAGTCACAAAAAATCCATTGGTATGTCACCATTTGAGCTTGTTTATTGAGTTGACACAGTATTTCCCACCTCTCTCGCTGCCCCAGTAGTCAAACTTCTTCAGGAGGCCAACAGTGAAGAAGATCCCATGCAGAGAAGGTTGAATCAAATGATCCACTTGCAGCAAACAAGAGAAGAAGTTTTCAAGAACACATCCAAATTGCAGGAGAAAATAAAGAAAATTTATGATAGAAAAGCAAAGGCAGATCAATTTCAGTTGGAAGATGTGGTTGCTGAAATGGGATGCAAGGAATGAAGAGAAAGGTAAGCACGAAAAGTTCGAGAATATTTGGAAAGGTCCTTTCAAGATTGCAGCATATAGGGGTCAGAATGCCTTTCTTTTGAAGATATGAACGGGGAAGATTGTCCAGGAGGGCCGATCAATGGTCGGCTGCTCAAGCGGTACCACTACTGAGTTATTAACGTTGCCTCCATTATCATTGTAAATACCATTTTTATTTCAGTTTGGTTTCAGTCTGTCAAGCTAGTCTTTGAGTCATTTCAATGTCAAGTTTGAGTCAATTTTTTGGTCATTTTAGTTTCATAAATGAGTCAGAGTCCTGTGTTGTTGTCGAATCCTGTGTGGTTGTCGAAATGATGAGTCCTTACCCAATGGACAAAGGCACTGTCTAGATCCTCAAAAGATCTACTATTCTTGGCACCTCCAAGGAGCTACCATCCCCGATTGGAGCCAATGTTAGAGTCGGTCTGGTCAGTCCTCCGTCAGAGATCAAAACTCTTTATACATTTCATTTTTAGGTCTCCCGCTCCATTCACTCACCTGCATTTTGCTAGGGGAATACCATGATCTTGTTAGCCTCCTGTTGCAACAGGTGTTCATGTTTCATGATTGACATTTTTACATGCCAAATATGTCATCTTTCATGCTGCAAGGTTCCATATTTCCTTGAAGAGGCCAAAGAAGAAGTCATAAAAGTGTGCTAAGTCCAAATGCCACTGCTGTATTCCAATTTTGATGAGTTGTTCCAGTTTTAAAGAGTTTTCATTCAAGGGAGGTCCAAACAGTCTAATCTTGGTCTCCCTAGGTTTCAATTTCCTGTTTTAGAATATAGAGAATGATATCTGTCCAAACAGTTTAATCTTGGCAGATTTGTAGATAGGTAGAGAATCAAAGGAGCCCAACTGCTTAATCTGGGCCCTTGGCAGAAATAAGTGTAGATTTAGATAGGAAAACAGAAAAAAGAAAAAATTGTAAAGCTGGGTCTGCAAGTCTAAGTGCACCCACCCAAAAAGAAGAAAAAATGTTAGGTATATTAGGCTGGGTAGGTAGCTGTGAGGTTGCAGAATGATGATTCATGATCAATTTTGTGTTACAAAGTGTTTTATCTTTTCAGATCACAGTTATGATGCAGTTTTTCACCTGGAGGAGCTCAGGCTGGATGTCACTAACTCCCCCTTCTTCTAATTTCCCAAGTCACTTACTAATTGCCCCAAAGAGGTCAAGATCTTCTTGAGCCTCTTAGTTTCATCATTCTCCATATCACTTGCCTTGGCGAAAATCTGCTTTACTCAAGGATTGTTCGTTTCTCTTATATGAATCATTTTCCCCAAATAGCCTAAGGTCTCTTACCTTAGCGCTTTCTAGTCACCTCCATATTAATTACTAACTATATTATCTAACTCCCTAATCCGTTTCCCCTTCCCCTACTAAAACTATGTATAAATTCCCAAAAATATTAAATATCTCCTCCCTGGCACTATAGCCATATTTTTCCTAAGTCTGGGAAAAATAGACTATCTTGGGCTATTTTTAGCCCTTTTGAGTCTTAACAAGAGTTAGTTTGACACCTGGTCATACTAACAACCTTTTTCCCCTAGTCCTAACCCTCAAAAACCCATTGTTTCGCCCTTATGCCTAAGTCCCAAGTGTAAATATATTAACCCGCTCGTTTGTACATAACCCAAAACCCTTTTTTTTAAGTTTTTAAACCCCCCCCGGGCCGCGCCGTATGAAGATTCGCATATTCCCGTGCCCTGTCCCTTAACCCTCCGCCGTATCGTCCTTGTCGCCAGCCATCAGATCTGGCCCGCCCGAGATCTACGGTGGGTGGGCCTTCCCATATGCCAAGAGCCCGAGGGTTAGCGTCTGGGAGATGGGCGGTATTGCCATCGTACTCCCGCCATGCGTCACCTTCCCAGGCGTGGCGGAGGCCCCCTCCCTGAAACAACCTTTGCTCCATGGCGGTGCGCCCAGAAAACCACAAATCGCTCTCCTCTGGGTGACGTAAGCCCCACATCATACTGCTGCGTCATCTGTCTGTGTGGCCTCCTGCCACCGTATTGCCCAGTCACCCTGCCACATCACTACCACCGTGTCCCTTTACCGTACTACCACGTCACCTCCGTACGTGCTGATGTCATCATGCTGACGTCATCCCGCCACATCATCCACTGTACATGGTCCCACCTGCTAACGTCATGCTGACCTCATCATCAATTTTGAGGCGAAACGTGAAAATTGTGCTTAGGAAGCCCAGATTCAAATTCTGAGGCAGTTTTTCATGCACTACGAGAAAAGGGCCGAAATGGAAAACCCCTCGTTGCGCAGCCCCCAGCAAGCCTGAAAGGCTCCGAATGACCTGTTTTTCTTCACGAAGCATGCAAGAAGGGGCAAAAGACAATTCTAAAGGAAACAGAGGGTCTAACAGCAGCCATTAAGTTTTGATTTGACCCACAACAAAGGAGAGAACCAGCCCGATTCATTTGGCAAAGAGTATCAGTTAAATTTTTAATGGAATTTTTCAGTTCCCAAAGCAGGTCAGCATTGAATCGCCTCCAGCAGAGTCAAATCAGGAGGTGTAAGCCCATCCCAGCTCTCAAATCACAGTTAAAGCATTTAAAGCCACCGAACCACAATGGAGCAGAAGTCCATGTGCAGTTATTGCAGAAGCACTGCACCAAGCCACCGAGGACAATGCATTAATTCAGTTTTGATACGGCTACCCTCAACGCAGCCCATAGATATTTTCTTGCATTTATTGCTGATAGGGTTAGGTTAAAAGTAATCATTTACTTTCAGACCTGTTTAGGTCACAACTGTAATAAACAATTTTGGAGAATTTTCCCTATATATACCACCCTCTGTATTGTTTCAAGGGTTGGTCGATTGATAATTTTCACTAGAGACTCGCACGGTATACCTGATATGTTTTACTTAATCAAAGATTGCTGAAGAGATTGGAGGAACGACTGTCTGCTCTGTGTCTAATGATCTGAGGAAGTGAATGTGGAATCCTTGTGCTGCAACATGGCTCAATAAGTGCTTCTTACCTTTGTTTTCATCGTTTCACCATCTAAATAGCAGAAAGAAAGATTAGCTTAGAACTTGTTTAAATGCACTCTAAGCTCAATTTCTATTGTTTCTCTATGTTTTTTCATCTCAACTGAACTGGACATGAATATGAATTCCCTGTGGCTCATATTTACTCTAATTCACATGTGTTTGACAATTATCTAGGGATTCTTTACTGCCCCTAAATAGAGCTCATTCACCCTTCTTTGTTAAGCTGATTGAGAGATTCTTGATTGCCTCTCCTTCCTTAGCATTCTTTCCATCCTTTAAACTTGAAAAATTGTTCCATGTGTAGCTACCTTGCTCCTTATTCCTCCTGTGATAAAGAAAATGCACCAGCAGTCCTACTCCTTGACTCCATGCCCAATGGTTTGAAACTTCCACACTATACCTGCCTCTTTACCTGAAAACATCAATCTTCCCACCAAAACACAAAAAAAACCCCTGAACTCAATAGCTAGCCTAAAATCCCCCTCAACAAAGCTAAACCATAAAGAGAGAGCCCTCTCTGACTGCAGGTGGGCTAGAATCTACAGTCCAAAGTTGGTCTGTGGTTACCTTGGTCGTATCCCTTTACTCCAACCCGAGGGACAACCTGAGTTATAACATAATGGCGACTCCACTGGGGAATCCTCAGTTAAATTCACAAAACAGGTTGGAAGAATCCACTAAGAAATCAATTTTCTAATTGTTGTATATTCCTTAAAACTACAGATGAAGCCTGAATGTCAGCCAGGTAGCCTTTGAAACTATCTTTTCTTTACATTGACAAAAGTAAATAAAAGCTGCTTCAGTCAATCCTCATGCTAGTTTTAAGCTATAGATAGCTGTTCCAAAATTTGGTTAGTTCCTTGCTAATTCTAAAAACCTTCCCAGGAAAATACCAAAATAGTTCGAAAGCTGGCTCCCAAGAAGAATCTACGATACACAAGGTCAAATCCAGACCCAAATCCCCCAGCTGCTTTTGAAAATCCAAACCTAATCCCAAAGATCCTTAGGAAGCAAGGGCAAAGAGAATATTTTGCTGATTTGAGTCCTGAAACAGATTACCCAAGCTGTGTTCCAACTCCAATCAAAGTTTTATTCTGTTCAACTCCTACTTCCCCTTGTTCATCATCCACATCTCAGAGCGCTCCATCCAAACCTCCATTCACTGCACGTACTACAAATACCACTACTGCTGTTCCAGTTACTTATGTTATCCCTGTTATCCCTGTTCTTCCATTTATCCCCATTGTCCCACTTATCCCGGCCAATATGGCTAATAGATATGCACCCCTGCAATTTCCTGCTAATCCTAGGGCTTTACCTCAGGAGTACCAATATAAAACTACCTATTTTGACAGTACCGATCCTTTCACAACCCTTCAACATACCAAAAAGATGCAAGAATATTTTGAAAACTACGACATAGACGATGATAGCGTGAGAATGAGATTTTTTGTTCAAATTTTAACCGGTGATGTAAGAACTTGGTTCAGATCACTCGTTGCAAATTCCATAACTACTCCGGATGCACTTTACCAGTCCTTTACCAACAGATGGGAGAAAAAGAAAGGCCCCTTGCACATACTAGCTGAATATGATACAATTAAAAGAGGTCCTCAGGAGACTGTTTTGGAGTACTATGCAAGATTCAATAATGTCTATAATGCAATACCACAGAACTTAAGACCGCCCCCTGACCTTGCCTTGTACAAATTCCCTGACGGATTCGACCCGTACATGGCATACCAGTTAAAAGAAAGAGCTCCTCAGACCCTTGCAGACATGAAAAATGTTGTTGTTAGCGTAGAGGCCAACCTAATTTCCAAAAGAAATAGAGCTAGAATGGAAAGAAGAACCACCTTTAAGGAAGAACCCTCAGCCTTTGATCAAAAGCTTGATGCTATTATTAGTGGCCTACAAAGGCTGGGAGAAAGAGTAGAAAGTGTTGAAAGGAGTCATCATGGGAAGGACAGCAGTCCAATACCATAAGGAACCCAAATTTCAGAAAAACACAGAACACAAATGCTGGTAGGTCTAACCAAGACCATGACATAAGACCCCCTTTTCAAGATAACTATGTTGAAGGATCTACTTCTAGCGAACCCTTAGAAGACACTCATATGAACCTGATGGATCTAAAGGGTGAACAACAAACTTTTTTGAGCCAAGAAGACCAAGAAGAGCATAACTTTAGTCAATTTCAGACTAAGTCTGGTGAGTCTTTTGATTTTAAACAAGGTTATGATACTGCTGTGTATGAGGTCCACAAACAATATAAGCTGAGAACTAGGACCATTGATATTTCTGAACCTAGCAAAACAAAGGATGGAAAACAACCCAACAAGATTAAGAGCAAGGTTGTCATGACAAAACCAGCTGATACAACTGTCCCAAACCCGCATCAAGTGACTGTAGAAGACATTACAGAAGTGCAGCCTTCTATAGATCAGCTTTTGCCACCTTCTTCCTCTGAGAAAAACTCGAACAATGTTCCAAAAAGCCCTCCTGAAATTGAAAAACCGCAAGCAATCAATTCCCATAACGTTGGTAAACGAGAGCAAATAACAGATAATTCAAATGAAACAGAAAAAACTGCCATTATCAACACCAAGACTCCATTGGAAAAGCCATTTAATTTAGAGACAAAATAGCTAAGTTGAAGATATCCATTCCCCTCTTATAACTTGCGAAACACGATGTATATAGGCAACAAATTCAAAGGTCACTTCAAATTCCAGAAAACAAAGATGATGTAAATGTCTTGGATGATTCCCCTGAACTGCTGTTTGGCCCAGAAGTTAATGGAAAATCAACACATGGACCTATCCCACCCTTTTATGTCAGTCTGCATATACATGACAAAGTTTTTCACAACGCCATGTTTGATTTAGGAGCGTCACACAATCTAATGCCCAAGGCAGTTATGGAAAAACTGAACCTCGATATTACAAGACCCTGCAAAGATTTATACTCATTTGACTCCAGTCAAGTTAAATGTTTACGCCTCATCAAAGACTTGTGTGTCTCCTTAGTCCAATATCCCAATAAGACCATCCTCATGGATGTGGTGGTGGCTGACATCCCACCAAAGTATGGTATGCTCCTATCAAGATCATGGGGAGCAAAGCTCCAAGGATCCCTTCAACTAGACCTCTCCTATGCTACTATTTCAGTCTTTGGGCAACCAAAGAGACTGTACAGAGAAACCCTCATGAAATATGTGGTAAGTAGTGAGAGCAAGCCTGAAAATTTTCCCATTTACTCAATCCATTCTGATATGGATTCTTTTATTTTGTTTAATGATAATACAAATTCTCTAACTGATGATGAGCCTTTGGCTCTAGAACAACGAGCACAAATCAATGAAGAATCGGTTGCACATACCCATGAGACTGTCACAACAATTAATGCAACCAGCATGATAGAAGAAACTCCCCAAACAGAAATTTCAAATCTGCCCAATCCTAACATAGCTGAAACTCTTAGCACAAACCACAAGCAAGAAATCACATGGTATTTAGAGTTTGATGGCTCTGTCAACAAGTTAGGAGCAGGGGCAGGTGTTTGGATTCACAATACACATGATAACCATGCGGAAGGTCATGCCTACAGACTGAACTTTAAATGCACAAACAACATGGCAGAGTATGAGGCTCTGTTGTTAGGCCTTAAACTGCTCAAAGCTCTGGGAGCTGCAAAGGTGTCTATTTTAGGAGACTCTGACTTAATCATACAACAGATGAAAGGTAACTTTGTAACCAATGACAATAGAATGAGGGCCTATAGGACTGCTGCCACTAATATACTCAATGCATTCACTGAATTCAAGCTTGATAAGATTTCAAGAAATCACAACATTCATGCTCACAGCCTAGCCACCTTTGCTAGTACATGCAAGCTTCCCTTTGAGCCAAACCATCACTTTACTGCTGAAATAAAACATAGGACCGCTGTCCCAAATAGCGTTAAAGATTGGTAGGTGTTTGAAAATAATGCCCAGATTAATAATTTCCTTACCCTTGAGAATGAGTTTTCAAATATTAACATTGACATGGACGCTATGACAGATGACCAACAGCAAACAACTGAAAATCAGCAGGAAAATCAACAAGCTGTAATAGCTGCAACAGCCAAACAAATTCTAAACCCAACTGTTTTTGACAAAACAAATATAGAACAGCTGAAACAAATGCACTTGGAAGAAACAGACAAGACAGAGGCTGAGATCATTGACTTAAAAGATAATTTTCTGCCTGCTGGCCTAACCCCATTAGAAGACATGTTTGACGCCAACGATGTTCCCAGAAAGCCAAAATTACAACCATTGAACGCTGCTATAGAAGAACACAACATTGGGACAGCAGAGAATCCCAAAATGATCAAATTGTCAAGAAATTTACCACCTGATCAAAAGCCCAAGTATATTGATTTGTTCAAAGAATTCCAAGATGTATTTGCTTGGAGTTATGAGGATTTGAAATCCTATGACACCTCGGTGATCCAACACACAATTCCCTTAAAACCAAATCAGAAACCCTTCAAGCAGAAACTTAGAAGAATTAACCCTATGCTTCTTCCCCCGATCGAGAAGGAAGTAAAGAGGATGTTTGAAGCAGGCATAATAGCACCCATCAGATTTTCTGAATGGGTATCCAATCTTGTTCCCACAAGAATGAAGACAGGTGAGATTAGACTTTGTGTAGATCATAGAAATTTAAACCAAGTCTCCCTAAAAGACCACTATCCTTTTCCCAAAATGGACCACATCCTACAAAGGGTAGTGGGGTCATCTAGAATCTCTTTGCTAGATGGTTTTTCAGGTTTCAACCAAATACTTGTTCACCCAGACGACCAAGACAAAACAGCCTTGACCACATCGTGGGGAACATTTAAGTATGTTAAGATGCCATTCAGACTTAAAAACGTTGGTGCTACCTTTCAAAGAGCAATGTATATTGCTTTTGCCAAAGATATACATGACTTCCTAGTTGTCTACCTTAATGATCTGACCCCATTTTCCGAATCTGATCAGGAACACCTCAAGCATATTAGGCAAATATTCATGACATGTAGGAAATACGGCATTTCCTTGAACCCCAAGAAGTCTCTCTTTGGCCTTGAAGAAGGAAAATTACTTGGCCACATCATATGAAAACATGGGATTAGAATAGATCCTGAAAGAATCCAAGACATACTCCAAATCCCATATCCAAGAAACATAAAAGAGCTACAAGTATTCCTTGGGAAAATCAACTTCCTAAGAAGATTTATTCCAAATCTAGCTGAACTGATACGATTGTTAAGAAATATGTTAAAAAAGGATGCCAAGGTAAAATGGTCTCTTGAAACCAAGCAAGCATTTGAGAGTATCAAAATGGCCTTAACCCAAGCCCCTGTCCTCACCAGCCCACAATTTCACAAAGATTTTATCATCTTTTCATTTGCATCTGATCATACTATAGCTGCTGTCCCTTTGCAAAAGGATGAACAGGGAGCTGAAAAGCCAATCGCTTTTTTCAACCGAGCCTTAAGGGATGCCCCCTTGAAGTACCCAATCATGGAAAAGCAGGCCTACACACTGGTTAAGGCCATCAAGGATTTCAGAATCTATATTTTATATTCACATGTGACTGCCTATGTCCGACACGCTGCTGTAAAAGACATACTGACCCAAGAGGGATTAGAAGGAAAAAGAGGCAAGTGGATCGCAAACATCCTTGAGTATGACATAGAAATAAAACCAACCAAGCTGATAAAGGGACAAGGTTTAGCCAAACTGATGTCCGAAACAAACTTTCAAGCCTTAGACATTAACCAGCTAGACAATGAACAGGAGCTGGCGACTCCATAGATCAGTAAGACCTTTTTGCAGTCTCCATGGTATGCTGATATATCTTATGTATTGTTAAACCTGTTCGCTCCCCCAGGATTTTCCAGAACCAAGAAAAGATTTTTGAAAATGAAGGCTTTAAGGTTTTGTGTCATAGATGGTGCATTATTTTGGAGAAATCATGAAGGTATATTGCTTAATTGTTTAACCATGAATGAAACTAACAATGTTATGAAAGAGTTCCATGCAGGTGACTATGGAGGACATCTATATTGGAAGTCCACCACTGATAAAATCTTAAGGGTCGGATTCTATTGGCCCTCTCTTTTTGTAGATATAAAGAGGTTTTCCATGTCATGTCACAAATGCCAAATTTTTGAGGGCAGAAGAAAGCTGTTACCCTTGCCCTTGAAACCCATCTCAACCGAAAAGCCTTTTCAACAATGGGGTCTTGACTTCATTGGAGAAATCCATCCCTCTTCCTCAGGCCAGCAAAAATGGAGTTTAACAGCCACCGACTATTTCACTAAGTGCGTTGAAGCCATTCCATGTAGGCAAGCAAATGACACCATCATTATGCAATTCCTTGAGTGCAATATCCTTTCTAGATTTGGCTGCCCCGAGAAAATCATCACTGACAACGCCGCTGCCTTTAAGTCCAAAAAGATGATCAGTTTCTGCCATAAGTTCCATATCACCCTAGACCACTCTACAGCTTATTACCCTCAAGGTAATGGCTTAGCCGAATCATCTAACAAAATTCTCATCAAATCATAAAGAAAGTGTTGGAAGAGAACAAGAAGAACTGGCACAAAAAGCTGGTAAATGCCCTATGGGCAGACAGACTTTCAAGCAAGAGATCCATTGGAATGAGCCCTTATGAGCTAGTATATCGCATGGAGGCCAGATTTCCTTCATCCCTGGGCATTCCTACTATCAAACTGTTACAGGAAATTCATGCTGAACCAAATAACATTCAAAGAAGAGTTAATCAAACCATTCATCTTCAGCAAACCAGAGAACAAGTTTATGCCAAAGCTCAAATTTTGCAAGAAAAGCTTAAAAAGATGTTTAATAAGAGAGCTAAGGTTGAGGATTTCAGCATTGATGACAAAGTTCTAAGGTGGGACTCAAGAAGAGAAGACAAGGGCAAACATGCCAAGTTTGATTTTTTATGGAAAGGGTCGTTCGTTATTTCTGTTGTTCAGGGAAATAACACATATTTTCTCAAATCGGTAGAGGGAAATACTGCTGAAGAAGGCCCTGTGAACGACCGTATGTTGAAGCATTACCATAACCCCTTTTAAGGGACACAATGCAAGCTTTGTATATATCTTTGTACAGTCTTATTTGTATATATCTGAACTTTATTTTCGTTTCTCTATAGACAAGCCGATTGTTTAAGGAGCAACAGTAAATTTTGTGAAGACACAACCAATGCAAGTATTCCAGTTCTAAAAGCTCTATCTCTGCACCAATTTCAGCAAAACAACAAGAGAAGCACTGTCAAATCACAAGAAATTCATGGTAAAAGCAAACTGTTCGCAGTTTTTAGCCAGAGGGATCAAAGTAGAGCAGTATTTTCAGTTCATATCAGCACCATTACTCAAAGCAAAAACAAGGCAAACAACTCAGTTTTGATCCATGTTCTGAGACTGTTTCAAAAGGCATGTCCCAACAGTATAATACATAATATCAAGCATGCAAAAGAAAGCAGGTGATGCTATACAGTCCACAGTAGCCCAGTTGAGGAGAGAGCTGTTCATATTTCAAAGTTTCACACTTGAGGCAACCAGTACAAAGAAGTTTTTTTAGTCTACAACAACCATAGAAGATCAAGGCAGTCTGACCTAGTTTTCTTGGCTTTTCACATGGAAAAGCCATCCCCAAGTGGAGCCACTGTTAGCCTCCTGTTGCAATAGGTGTTCATGTTTCATGATTGACATTTTTACATGCCAAATATGTCATCTTTCATGCTGCAAGGTTCCATACTTCCTTGAAGAGGCCAAAGAAGAAGTCATAAAAGTGTGCTAAGTCCAAATTCCACTGCTGTATTTCAATTTTGATGAGTTGTTCCAGTTTTAAAGAGTTTTCATTCAAGGGAGGTCCAAACAGTCTAATCTTGGTCTCCCTAGGTTTCAATTTCCTGTTTTAGAATATAGAGAATGATATCTGTCCAAACAGTTTAATCTTGGCAGATTTGTAGATAGGTAGAGAATCAAAAGAGCCCAATTGCTTAATATGGGCCCTTGGTAGAAATAAGTGTAGATTTAGATAGGAAAACAGAAAAAAGAAAAAATTGTAAAGCTTGGTCTGCAAGTCTAAGTGCACCCACCTAAAAAGAAGAAAAAATGTTAGGTATATTAGGCTGGGTAGGTAGCTGTGAGGTTGCAGAATGATGATTCATGATCAATTTTGTGTTACAAAGTGTTTTATCTTTCCATATCACAATTATGATGTAGTTTTTCACCTGGAGGAGCTCAGGCTGGATGTCACTAACTCCCCCTTCTTCTAATTTCCCAAGTCACTTACTAATTGCCCCAAAGAGGTCAAGATCTACTTAAGCCTCTTAGTTTCATCATTCTCCATATCACTTGCCTTGGTGAAGATCTGCTTTACTCAAGGATTGTTCATTTCTCTTATATGAATCATTTTCCCCAAATAGCCTAAGGTCTCTTACCTTAGTGCTTTCTGGTCACCTCCATATTAATTACTAACTATATTATTTAACTCCCTAATCCGTTTCCCCTTCCCCTACTAAAACTATGTATAAATTCCCAAAAATATTAAATATCCCTTCCCTGGCACTATAGCCATATTTTTCCTAAGTTTGGGAAAGAACAGACTATCTGGGGCTGTTTTTAGCCCATCTGAGTCTTAATAGAAGTTAGTTTGACACCTGGTCATACTAACAACCTTTTTCCCCTAGTCCTAACGCTCAAAAACCCATTGTTTCACCCTTATGCCTAAGTCCCAAGCGTAAATATATTAACCTGCTCGTTTGTACATAACCCAAAACCCTTTTTTTTTTATGTTTTTAACCCCCCCCCCTGTCGCGCCGTATGAAGATTCACATATTCCCATGCCCTCTCCCTTAACCCTCCGCCGTATCGTCCTTGCCGCCAGCCGTTAGATCCGGCCCGCCCGAGATCTACAGTGGGCGGGCCTTCCCATACGCCAAGAGCCCGAGGGTTAGCGTCCGGGAGATGGGCGGTATTGCCGCCATACTCTCGGCACACGTCACCTTCCCAGGCGTGGCCGATCCCCCCTCCGCGAAACCACCTTTGCTCCAAGGCGGTGCACCCAGAAAACCACAAACCGCTCCCCTCCGGGTGACGTAAGCCACACGTCATACTGCTGCGTCATCCGCCTGCGTGGCCTCCTACCACATCACTGCCACTCTCTCCCTTTATCGTACTGCCACGTCACCTCTGTACGTGCTGACATCATCACCCTGATGTCATCCCGCCAAGTCATCTGCCGTACATGGTCCCACCTGCTGATGTCATGCTGATGTCATCATCAATTTTGAGGCGAAAGGCGAAAATAGTGCTTAGGAAGCCCGGATTCAGATTCTGAAGCAGTTTTTCATGTGCGATTAGGGCTACGGGAAAAGGGCCGAAATGGAAAACCCCTCGTTGCGCAACCCCCAGCAAGCCCGAAAGGCGACGAATGACCTGTTTTTCTTCGCGAAGCATGCAGGAAGGAGCAAAAGACAATTCTAAAGGAAATAGAGGGCCGAACAGCAGCCATTAAGTTTTGATTTGACCCATAGCAAAGGAGAGAACCAGCCCGATTCATTTGGCAAAGAGTATGAGTTAAATTTTTAATGGAATTTTTCAGTTCCCAAAGCAGGTCAGCATTGAATGGCCTCCAGCAAAGTCAAATCAGGAGGTGTAAGCCCATCCCAGCTCTCAAATCACAGTTAAAGCATTTAAAGCCACCGAACCACAACGGAGTAGAAGTCCATGCACAGTTATTGCAGAAGCACTGCACCAAGCCACTGAGGACAATGCATTAATTCAGTTTTGATACGGCTGCCCTCAGCGCAGCCCATAGATATTTTCTTGCATTTATTGCTGATAGGGTTAGGTTAAAAGTAATCATTTACTTTCAGACCTGTTTAGGTCACAACTATAATAAACAATTTTGGAGAATTTTCCCTATATATACCACCCTCTGTATTGTTTCAAGGGTTGGTCGATTGATAATTTTCACTAGAGACTCGCACGGTATACCTGATATGTTTTACTTAGAGATTAGAGGAACGACTGTCTGCTCTGTGTCTAATGATCTGAGGAAGTGAATGTGGAATCCTTGTGGTGCAAAATGGCTCAATAAGTGCTTCTTACCTCTGTTTTCATCGTTTCACCATCTAAATAGCAGAAAGAAAGATTAGCTTAGAACTTGTTTAAATGCACTCTAAGCTCAATTTCTATTGTTTCTTTATGTTTTTTCATCTGAACTGAACTGGACATGAATATGAATTCCCTATGGCTCATATTTACTCTAATTCACATGTGTTTGACAGTTATCTAGGGATTCTTTACTGCCCCTAAATAGAGCTCATTCACCCTTCTCTGTTAAGCTGATTGAGAGATTCTTGATTGCCTCTCCTTCCTTAGCATTCTTTCCATCCTTTAAACTTGAAAAATTGTTCCATGTGCAGCTACCTTGCTCCTTATTCCTCCTGTGACAAAGAAAACACACCAGCAGTCTTACTCCTTGACTCCATGCCCAATGGTTTGAAACTTCCACACTATACCTGCCTCTTTACTTGAAAACATCAATCTTCCCACCAAAACACAAACAAAACCCCTAAACTCAATAGCTAGCCTAAAATCCCCCTCAACAAAGCTAAACCATAAAGAGAGAGCCCTTTCTAACTGCAGGTGGGCTAGAATCTGCAGTCCAAAGTTGGTCTGTGGTTACCTCGGCCGTATCCTTTTACTCCAACCTGAGGGACAACCTGAGTGATAACAGATCTGACGGAGAAGGTCATGCTAGTCATTTCCCCTCATGTTTTGCCCCTGCTAGCTTAGGTCCTTTGTCAATGATCACCAAAGTCCATGATAGTAAAGGTCTGGTCCTCTAATGGACAAAGGTCACTTTCGGTCATTAGGTCTAGGGATTAAATCAATTTGGTCTTTAAATATGTCTAGTAAAGCCATGCAGGCCAGAGTGATGCCCTTGCAAAGTAATGATTCATAGAGTTTCATCATCATATTGATAAACTTCGACTGTTCTTCAAAACTCTGTTTTGAAGAAAAGTCAAACAGTGTTATTGGTGAAAAAAATTTCAAAAAGGTCTTCAGTTTATTTCTTCAAGTGTAGTCATGGTTTCTGTGGCCAAATTTCCTATCAAGCAATCTCTACAAAGAGTACCGAAAATTTCGTCACTTGAGCCAAAATTCAGAGGAAAAGTGAAAATCAGGGTTGTTTTAAAGTCAGTGAAAAAGTGTCAAACATAAACATTAGAAAATGGGTTTTTTGAAAAAGCGAAAATGTAACCCATCACTTCCAAATATTTATATACAAACTCCCACCTAAATCCAACTCATTGTGCAATCAAAGGCAGAAGGAAAGCATATCAAAGTTGTGGGTGTGCAAGCGCATAATTTGGAGTAGTTTGGAGGAAGTTTCAGGGGCGCAGCGCACACAGGCAGGGGCGCGGTGCACACACAGGGCGCGGCGCACACAGGTAGTGGTGCGGTGCACACACAGGGCATGACGCACACAGAGCCCGCCCGCAGTGCAAATTCTTAACTAGCGCGGCGCACACCCAGAGCGCAATGCACTGCGTTTTGCACGTGACACATAGAGACAAAGTGCCTAGAATTTTCCAAACTCCCTCAAATTTTTTTGTGAAGCACATAAATTGCAAGATATCACAAACAACACCCAGCTTCACCATCATCAAAGGGGCAGCCTAAATACAGTTTATAAACAGCAGTCATGGCATCTGAGGGTTCATCAGAGTATGAGGTGGAAACTCACAGTGAAACAGCTTGAGGATAACAGGCCCCCAGGAGACATCACAGGAGTGGAAAACATGTTAGGGATGAGCCAAACACCCTCACTGAATTTCAGGCATGCCCTCTTGCTATGTCATGTTTCTAGCACCTAGCATGTTTTGAATTTTGTCAAAGGGTGGCAAATGTCAGAGTTCATCATTAGTTGGCCCGTCTGTTTGTGCTTCACCTACATGGAGGTCAGTCTGTCTTGGCCGGGGTCACCTTCACATTGACACCCGAAACTATCTCAGTGGCAACAGGCATACCAAATGTTGGAGAATAGTGGCATAAGAAAAGGAAGGTGGATAGGCATCATTATGAGCCTTACATTAAGGCCAGTTGTTTGAGGCATCTCACAAGAGTCTTCCCACTCATATTTTTGAAAGATGAGTATACTCTGCTCATGAAATTGATCATGAAGTACTTCAATTGTGAGGGGAGGTTTTCTCGCCTATGTGCCTATCACATCAGGTTGCTCATGCACTCTACCAGGGTGCGGATGATGAACCTCCCATTTTTCATTTGCGGGAACATAGAGAGGATGAAAAATTTCATGCAGTATAAGACCCCTCAGTAGCAGCTCAAGGGTGTTTATCACTTTGCTCTTATCCGGATTTTGGTGGATCATCAGTTGGGATTGCAGGCATTTCTTGGGAGGATTTCATCTCCCATGACTTCTTCAGCACTCCACAGGTAGTATCAGAAACAGAGTATGAGATAGGTGGTCCTTCACATCAGTATGAGCACCATGAGACTGTTATTATGCAGTATTCATCACCTATCAAAGAGGCAACAGACATTTATTTGCAGCGGCAAAGCGAGTGTTATCTCCACCCCGGGTGGATGGGGCCTCGCTTCCTACATTGATGACATAGGAACAGGACAGAGGTAAGGAGACAATGCATGATGAGGGGCCTTCAGGTGAGCCATCAGGTGAGCAGAGACATAATTTTTTCTCCTTCATGATGATGAGACAGATACAGAACCGATAAATGTAGAGCTTAGAGAGCTCATCCAGGAGCAGCAATCAGTGATTGGGGCCTTATCCCTTGACTTGGAGAGGGCTAAGTGGAACATGAAGTACTTGGAGCAGAGAAACAAATAGCTAGAGGATCAGCGGGCGATCATGGTGCTACAAAATATTCGAGAGCATCACCAAGCTCCACAAAGAAGAAGAGTTGAGTTCACATCATTGTAGCAAGAGATCAATGAGGATCAGGAGTCCCATCTCAAGAGCATTAACATGCACTTGGATATGCTGCTAGACAAAGCCGACAAGGACCATGCTTTGCTGAGACACATGACTTATCATTACAAGACACGAAATATGAGTGCAAAGTCCCGGATAAGGAGCATGAAGGCAAAATTGAGCAAAGCAACAAAAGAGGAAAAAGAGCAAGATCGGCTTCGAATCTTGGCTGAGGCTTCTTTGGCATAGCATAGAACCCCATAGAGAACCTCCAGCCCAAATTTCAAGGAATTTGGGGGAATTTTGGTCACATGACAAATTTTTGGGCAAAACACAAGTTTTTTCTCCCGCTAAAAATTGGAAACTCCAAATGAAGACTGGTTTGCATTTTTGGAATTAGCATGGAAAATTACGACTACTGGTACTTGGAAAAGAAATTTCGGCAAGATATGAGTCTCCATGAGGTCAAAAACACCCAAAAAATGGCTTCTCTGCCCCTTTTTTGACACACAGGAAGCAGTCTTGGGAGAATGATGATTTGGAGGGGCAAATGAGCACAAAATTTAGAAATTCCAGTTGGGTTAGAAAGTAGACAGGACAGGCTTTCCAATAAGGACACTTGGGCACATTTTGGACACGTGCAAGTGCCACAAATCAGGCTCCAAACTAGCATGACGCACAGAGAAAATGGTGCGGCGCACACAGGAAAAATTGCCAAATTTACTTCCGTTTCGCAAAATTTCGATTCGCGACTTCTCCAAGTGGGCCCCCTCATCTACATTTTAGTTTTCTGGCACCTAAGGTGGCATTTAAAGTATTTTCTATCCAGATTGGCTTCTATCCAAGTGGTGAAGGAAGGAAAATGGTCACCCAAGCCATTTGTCATGTTTGTAACGCTACACCTGTAGCCGATGGTTGGCTCTTCATCTCCATTTTGTAATGATTCGAGTAACTCGCCAACCCTTAGGCGTTCTATCTCTTCATGGCACATTCTATATATTGTATGCAAACCATTTTCAAAGGGTTGGTTGGCTTGTAACTTCTCGAAGACTGTGGGAAAGACACTCTGCTTCTTCACTATATATTTTTGACAGAGAATTAATGAAAGGCAGTGGCTCTGTTTCATGAGATTCATGTGGTTGTGAGTGTAGCAAATGTGTCTCTTATGTTTTCAATGTATTTCGTTATGTTTCATAATTCAATTCATGTTCATTTTGAGTGAAATTTTCTGAGTTAGATAAGGTAGAATTCAATTTTATTGCTCTGCCTGTGGGAAAATTTCATGTTTAGTGTTCTTCTTCTGTTGAAAAGGATTCATGTTCCTATGCCCTTTTCACTCTCCTAAACAATCTCTCCATTCCAAGTTATTTCAAACTAAATTGCTACACTTTCCGCCTGCCTTGCCTCACGAAGTAATCTGTGCCTTTGTATTAAATTATCTATTCTTTGCTGACCGTTGGTCCCATACCATCCTAGAAGCCCAGTCATTCATAAAAAATTGTTTCTTGTATCCCTGTTCACTTACTCGTCTAAGATCAATAATTCACTATAAGTCATCTTAGACCATTTTTTTCTTATCTATTAACTGAGCGTGACTCAGAGAGAGCCCTCTCTTGTTTTGGTAGGGCTAGCTACCAGACTGAGTGTGGTTTGTGGTTACCCTGAATTTTGCCTTCCTTTAGCCTAGGGTAGATTTAGGTGCTAACATATTGGTCGGTCAATGAACAATATTGCTGAATACAGCACGTTGTTAGAGCTCCTCTCTGATGCCATTACGCGTGGCATACATCGTATCACCGTCAGTCTAGACACACAACTCGTCATCCTACAACTCACTGGTATCTACTCCATACGGAATCCAGCTATCTATCGCATGTTCCTAAGGGTCAAGATTTTGGAAAGGCAGTTTGATTCTATTCAATATCAGCATATTTCCAGAAACTTAAACACATTAACAGACTCATTGGCAAATTATGTGTTAGATATACATTTGCAACATTTATAAAAGAATCATTTCATCAAATATTTGCATCAAGATCACATAACTCAACCAAAATAAAGCTCTGAAAATCAAAAATATATATATAATTGTTTATGGTTCATACATAATGTTCTGTAACCAGGAAAAAATCGGTCAAATGACCCAAAAATCAAAATGCTGGGGGGCACCCTAGTCTAATGATTCTGGTGATAACAAGTCACTGCCTGTGCAGTCATGCATAAAAGCCTAGTCCATCGACTCGACACTGAAGTGGTATGTCGTTGCAACCTCAGAGGTAGCTCGTCGGTCCTCACGTCCGAAATATCAAGAGAGAGGCCTTCGATCTAATCCTGCAATGCTGAAAGAGTCTCAGCCACATCAAGGTTGCGAAGGATAGCCCTCCCCATAGCCTCTCCCACTAGAGCAGCAGTTGGTACTCTCAAACGTACCACTGGCCGAACTGGTCAAATATCTACATGAGCACATGAGTTTTGATTAGTCCTGATAGAAGAAAGCACAAGAACATTATAAAACGAAACGATAAATAGAGATATGGTCAAAGAATTTACCTATAGCACCCCACTACTCACCAGCCGGCAACACCAAATCCGGGTCACCCCGGAAATCCATACCAGCATATGGATACTCAGAAAAAACCATCTCCTGGAGGTTGAACCACTCAAAGAAGGTATCAGAAAAGGAAACTTGGGACTAACCAGCATGTCGAGCCATAAGGTTGACCCATATTTGCATCCGTGGCTCAGTCGGTGGAGGTAAGCCAAGTGAAATGTACTGTGGCTGCATCAGTGGGATCTTTTCTAAGGCGAAATTGGTCAAAATAGAACCATAGCCGAAGTTCTTGGATTTTACACCTTTTACCTTGGTCAGTTGTTCTTTCATCATAGGGAGTACTGCGTCACACCAGTTGAAACCTTTGGTTCAAGGCATTCCAAGGTGTATTTCATATAAGACCTGTTAGCCATGTGAAGAGCTGCAATACCAGCTAGTCTAGCAAAAGTGAACAGAATGGTCCTAAGCGACCGATCATTGACATCTCGGATGTTGATCTTGCCATCCCTACTCAGCTGAGATCCCTCTCTACAATACCGGCGAATATAATCTCTCATGGATTCGCCCCCACAAGCGGAGCCTGATAATGAAAGAGGGGCACCACAACTCCATAAACCGGTCAAAAAATAGATGTTCATGATAGCCAATGGGATATATTTTCCTCTAATCTGAAGCACCTGGTTGGTAGGATCCCATGCATCAAGAAGATATTGCAACAAGTTGATTTGTTGCCTCATGCTAGAGATGCAGAAAAACTTGAACAGGCCACAGTTCCACATTGCAGTTACCCTAACCGGATCATGTAAAACAAGCATGTCCTCCTCTTCATGCTCGCATTCTTGCCATGTAACAACCATTTTGCTCCGATAAATATCTGCAAAACAAGCAAGAGAAGAGTGAGGGTCCTGATTTGGTAGAAAAAGGCAAAAATTCCATAAGAAAATAGTGCAAAAATTTCCCTTCTCGTGCCCATCGTACCCCCAGCAGTGTACTGGGTGAGATGCATACTGACTGTCCAAAAGCCAAGCCAGTATGCATTACACCTTTCTATACAGGAAGGGTGCGATGGAGCCAAGGAAAATTTTTCAAACCCTAGAGGCCTAGAAAAACAAGGAAACATGCACAGAATTTAAAAGGAAGGAATGCAACTGAAGAGCTCAGGTTTAGCTCCTACCTGGTCCAGACGACGCCGAGAATCGTCCACAGAATCTCCCAGAATTAGCTAGTGAAAATCAAGGGGGAAAAGCATCTCCAGAGCTCCAACAAACCAAAGTTCAAATGAAATGGTAAAATGAGGGGTAAAAACCACTTTTAAATTACTTTTCACGTAATTCGAGTAAAATATTAGTGTTTTAGCTCAATTTTTAAAACATATATTGTTCATTTCTAATCGGTTTGATGAAGCAATTAAACAGGCAATATAACTTTTGAAGGAACAAAGTGGTTAGCGGTGAAATTAAAATCAATAACTGTTATCACGAGTAGTTTTTATATGAAGTTCAAGATCATTAAAAATTAAACCTTAGCAATCAACAAACGTTCCCCCAGAGTTTAAGCTCATTAAAAAATGAACCAATTTCCAGTAAATAACCATTGTGAATGCATTATCATCAGCTTTTGAGCCCTGGTCGTGTTCTTACCATCACCTCCACACTGTTTTAGCTGATCATTCACCCCCATTGGATTGTCTACTGCTTTTGAGGAACAAATGCGAAGAGTGATCCTGTTAGCCATCCTTGTGACATTGCCGTGATTGGAAAATTCCAAACCGTACCTGGAATTAGCTGCTACCTGAAATTATCACTCGTTCCTCAAAAAACGAGTCTCCTTTAAGATCTTTTCATCTGACTCGTAAAATATGAAAAGATTGCTGAGCAATTGGCCTCTCCAGCTAGTTAAAGCTACTGGAAGTGCTATCCCTCCTCTAGATTTTAATCTTTTTGGACCTGAGGGATTATTACACAAAAAGATCGAGCGCTTGATTTTTTCGGCTCGTTAAAATTACTGAAAATTCATCCCTTTCGTATTATTTTATACTTTTTCGGACTTAAGGGATTGTATGAAGAAAAATGATTATTGGAGTTTCCTTTACGTCCCTTTCAGACTTTTTAAAATTGAAAAGGACTGAGTTATCTTTGTCGTTAAACTCGTTAAAATCGAATAGCGACAAACTTGTCCATACAGACAAGAACGAGTTTCACTGTCGCTAGGCTCGTTAAAACATACTGACGGGTTTGCCCAAAGGGAAAATTATAGGACAAGCATATGTTATCCTCCTCAAGCTTGATAAAAATAAAGAGGTACTGGTAAGAAATGACTGGGGAAAAATTGGGAAGAAAACTTGAAGAAACTTTATTGGTAGCAAGTCGCTCTTGAACATGACACTTTCACTTCACATCAGAGTCGGGTTGGGTTGTTCCGTTCATCGGTTATATCACCATTGGTCCACCGCACCATCCATATTTAGGGTTAATGCTACCAATCCATGTCAGTGTCACCGGTATGTTCAAGAGAAGTCGCTAAGAGAATTCACTTGTGTCTCATCCGTTGCAATACATTCACGCTCCATTCTTTCATGACTGCCACCCTGAAGCTTGTATCATCAAATCGTTTTCACCTCCAAAATCGCCTACTCCATTCAGTGTCGTAGATGTGGGATTCATTAAGGCCCTCCTATGATGGGTCGCTTCTTGTCGACATCAGCTCATTATCCAAGAAGTCGACTTAGGAACAACCCTTTCAGTACTTTGAAGCTTGCGTGCCTCAATGGCATGTTTCTCACTTACGGTGACAGGTTTGCATCAATGGCCTTCGATCGAAAGATTTTGTGTGGTGTTCGATGCCAAGTCCCTTTTCACATCATGCAAATTGTACTGTAGTACCTTGAGGGTCATCATCATTATCGGTGATTCCTCTTGCGCCTATTAACGGTTTACATCATTAGCTAGTAATCATGCAATGTCCTTCCATGTTCGACTCCAGAACATCTTTCACATGGATTGACTTCTACTCAGAGTCAAGATTGAACGAGTTTGAAGACCCCGGATCTAGTTTCATCCATCTGGGCTGTGATATATTCAGGAAAATAAAAACATCAAATGTACATTGTTGCTACACAGATGATCATCTGAACCAAAGGATGATGACTCTATCAGAATCATCAGTCTGCCATAGAGACAGTTGCCTATCTTATTTACATGAAAATGAATTTATAAAGCTGAGCATGGGAATGCCTGCCTCAGCTAGATCATGAAAAATATTATGAAGATAATGTATTGTATTGTATCTTATTGTAGGTCACGTTCTAGCTCGAAAAAACTTCGAATCCTCATGATAAAGCATTTCACCCAACATGAAAAGATTAACGACCTCATGCTTTAGGGGGCAACTTTTATAGACATTTTTGAGCACTGCAAACATGTCCATAAGCTAAGGGTTCCTAAGTCCCTAAAAGTGTTGCTTCACACCCTAAAAGAACAAGGTCAGTTGATTACATCATCTCCCAGAAGTTCTCCACAGAAAATTGCTCAGAACTGGTCAAAGCTGGACCATACAGACTGCCCAATGCAGAGGATGTGATGCATCTCACCTTCCCATTGAAAAGGGTGCGATGCATACTGAAAAGCCCTTCTGTAGGGTGTGACGGGCGAGAGTGGAAAAATGGCAGAGACAGTTTTCAAGGTTGATTGTCATGGAATCTTCCAGAAGCTTCTCCTCTGACACTTGCCTTTCTGAATTCGCCCAGGGATGAGTAAGAGATCATCAATCTCCAAGTGGAATCAAGAACTATCAGAGAGAGGACACTAATCAAAATCCTAGAAGCTGACTCACCCCCCTGCAATCATCTATATATGGATCCCTCATCCCAGAGATCCAGAGGCTGGAATTTTGTATCTGGTAAGGAAGTGTTGTTGGTTTCTTGGTGAAATATCATAGTGTTTGGTGATCTAAGCTTTTCATGAGGTGAAAGAAGGGCTTTCATGCTGGAGGATGATGCTGGGTCAGAACAATTGGTTGTAATCCTCTTTGCTATTCTTGATATTAATAAATATATTCAAGTTTTCCTCCACATTCTTGTATGTTTGATGATATATGCATTTGTGTGGTCAATATATATCTAGTCCTATATTGTTTATGATTGTAGATCTCTGTTCTTCGATAGTATTATGCTACTTTGATTCCATAGATGCTCTTTGAATCTGGGTAGACGAAGGAGAAGTGACAAGGATCTATCACAAGGGAGAGGAACCGAGTAAGGAACCAAGTGCAAGACTGAGGTTGGTGTCCTTCATTACCGTCTTAGCTACTTCTCATAAAGGAAAACAAAAGTGGTTTTAGTTTATTTGTTTCTAAGATAGCTACCAGTCTTAGTGGGACTAGCAGCTCCAACTGGACACTAGATTTCCTGATAATAGGAGGTGGGCCTTGAGGCTGGCAATCTGGCTTCATAAATAACTTAGCAATCTGGGTTATTTCTGCACTGGACAATTGAGAGCTTTGCTCAAGAAAAAATCCCATGGAAAGAGGAGCAAGGGGATGAGTTGGATGGAAGTGCACCATGCCATTGATAGACTCAGCAGTTATGTAGAAAAGAATAGTTTCTGATGGAGTCATAACTACTTTACTGACAGGGTCATAGTTTGCACAACAATGGTGGATGAGATCTGCGAACACATTAACTGAGGGAAGGTAATATCTGGGGAGATTGGACTCCCATATTCCAAGGATATTAGAGTTACTGAGATGGCTATTTCTAATTTTGTAAAATCCTTGGAGATGGTTCGTATCACCAGATAACTCTTTAATTTGAAAATATCTGTCAGCCAAGGGTAACCAGTCCTGGTCTTTGTGAGGTGCATTGATAGGCGTGACATTGAGGGCCACAGGGGCCTCCATGTTTATTACTCTGTGTTTTTAATTGGAGGTCAAGTTCCTGTGGGAAAAATGGGAAAAAGAGTGGTTCTGGATGTCTTGGTATGGCAATTATGGACTGCTTCAGTTTAAATTTGGCTCTTATAGGTATAATTTACAGAGGAAAACTGAAAATACAGCTTTGGGAGGTGAAAACGGGGTAAATACCTGTATTTTGGAAGTGAAACAATGTAATTTGTAGGTTGATCGATGAGTTGTGGAGCAGGATGCTGGACTTTGCTTGATCAGGTGGTGGACTAGACGCTTTTGCGGTTGCTTGGATGTAGTTTGCATGCGATAGTTTTGTGGAAAGAATGAATGAAAATGGGCGAAAATGGTAATTTCACGAGTTTTTAACAGAAATTGGCTTCGCAGGGCTCTTTGGCGCTTTTCTGTCACTTGACGTCATCGGGATGTGATGTTTTGTCATGACGTAGGGGTATGGATGCTGATGTGGCAGTGACGTGGTGATGACATCAACGGGCGGGGTCAGCGGGAGGGCGGTAAGTGGTATCGGCCCGCACCACTTATGTGCTAAGGCGGTTTTGGGTGGAGGGGCTGCGAGCATGGTGCAAGGGCGCCACGTGTCCTTGTTATGGTGGTAATACTGCCAGCTCCCCGGGCGATAAAAATTAGCGACGGAGGGTCTTGCAATATGATCGTGGGCCATTAGATGCACGAGCCCAGATCCAATGGTTGGTGTTCAATGGAGCTGGCAGAGGATTATGGCGCGGGGCCCATGTAATATAAACAATGGTTTAACACTTCTTCGGGCGATTATTATTGGTTGTCAGTGTGTTTGTTAATTAATGCATATGGTTAATTAACCACATCTTGCGCAGCGAAGGTTTTTAATAAATTCCAGATGAACCATTAAACCCTCATTTATATAGTGCTATGGTTATAGATTAACAAGGGGTGGGATATTCATTTTTTGGGGATTTTTTCATAAATTTACACAATACGGGGGGGAACAAATTATATGGGAATTATATAATAGAGTTAAAGTTAATATGAAAATTGATATAAAAATAAGTGCTAAGTTATAATGTTTAACAACTTAGGCTTAACAAGAAAACATGGATCTTTACACAAGAAATGCGGTTTAGTGCTTAAGTAAAAATGTGGTTTTAGGTCCAGAGATAAAGTGATTTAAGAGGGATATCAAGCAGATCTCAACACCCTGGGTGAAATTAGTAAATGTTTTAGGAAGAAGTGTGAAGGGAATTTAGTCATGCCTCAGATCTCAACACCCTGGGGGAAGTTACTAAATGTTTTAGGAAGAAGTGTGAAGGGAATTTAGTCATGCCTCACTTGATTTGTAACCAAACAGTTGCCATGGTACTTATGATATCAATAAGTTGAACATCTTTGAGAGACAAAATTAATCATAAGCCTGCTTTTGCAACACCAAAACTACCTACCTAGCCTACAGTACCTAACATTTTTCTTCTTCTTCCATGGGTGCACTTGGACTGGAAAACCCTCTTTTTCTTCTTTTCTTTTGACTACAACCTTATCTAGATCTACCCTTATCACATCCAAGTGATCAGGTTTAAAAATTGAGCTCCTTTACTTCTCTACCTAACTACTTATCTGCCAAGATTGAACAGTTTGAACATATTTTATTTTCTATCTCTAAAATAGGAAATTCGAACATGAACTGGCCAAGATTAAGCTGTTTGGCCACAACATAAATTTCAACAAACTGCAGATGAAACTTTTATTTACAGAACATGAAATAGTAGTGGCATTTGGACTTGCACACTTTCCTGGTCTTTTTAATTTGGGGTTTATTTCTTTCATTTTTCTTTTGACCATTTCATTATTTTTACCATTTGATCTTTCTTTTAGGGTATACCCTCTTTTCATTTTTTATTTTTTGATCTTTTCAAAATATGGAAAACCTTTGCAGCAGGCAAAGGATGAACATATTAGGGATTTTAACCAGTCAATCATGAAATATGAAATGTATTGGTATAGGAGCATAACACTGGCTCCACTTGGGGATGGCTTTTCCTGCTGAAAAGTCAAGAACAATAGGTGAGATGGCCTTATGTACAATTCTTGTTGCATTCTGAAATTTTCTTTTGCTGTAAGTAAACAAATTGTCAAGAGGAAAATGTAAAATATACATATCTCTCATGAGTTGATTCAAATAATTGCACCTCTGTTTTGGATAGTTTGTCTAAATTTTTGTTCTCATACTTTCAGCTCCCAAGTCTTCTTCTTCAACTTCTGTTAAACTAAAAATGAGGCAAAACAAGAAAAGGCAGTAAAGTTCCCTCACTGCTCTTCAAAATTTTCTACAGATTCCCTCCCATTTTTATTGCTGTAGTAAACTATAGAAACTAAACATCCTTATGTACAGGTTAGAGTCATGACATATCAACAAACTGGATCAAAATAATGTTTCAGCATCCGACCATTAACGGGTCCATCTTTTGCTTCGGTGCCATCCACGCCTTTCAAAAACTAGATATTGTTTCCCTGTGAGGCCTGCATAATAAAAGGTCCCTTCCATAGGAATTCAAACTTCCCATGTTTTCCTTTATCTTCTCTTTTGGAGTCCCATTTCAGAACTTTGTCTCCTATGAAAAAATCCTCTGCCTTAGTCCTCTAATCAAATATCTTTTTGAGTTTTTCTTGTACTACTTGAGATATTTGATATACCTCTTCTCTAGTCTGCTACAAATGTATAGTTTGATTTATCCTTCTTTGAATGTCATTGGGTTGTATTTGAACTTCTTGTAATAATTTCATTACAGGTATTCCTAAGGAGGAGGGAAATACAACCTCCATACCATAGACAAGCTCATATCGACTAGTTCAAATGGATCTCTTGGTAATTAACCTGTCTGCCCATAGTGCACTTATAAGATTTTTATGCCATTTTTTCTTGTTTTCTTCCAATACTTTCTTAATGATATTGATCAGGTTTTTATTGGATGACTCAGCCAGACCATTACCTTGAGGGTAATAGGCTGTGTAGTGGCCTAGAGTGATATGGTATTTGTGACAGAAACTGATCATTCTCTTGGATTTGAAAGTAGTAGCATTGTCTGTTATAATCTTTTGAGGACAGCCAAATGTAGACAGGATGTTGATTTCTAAGAATTGAATGATGACTGAATCATTGGCTTGTCTACAAGGGATGGCCTCTATCCACTTGGTGAAATAATCTGTGGCAGTCAAAATCCATTTGTGCTGGCCAAAGGAGGAAGGGTGAATTTCCCCAATGAAATCTAAACCCCATTGTTGAAATGGTATTTCAGTGGAAATTGGTTTGAGGGGTAGAGGTAGAAGTTTCCTCTTGCCTTCAAAGATTTGACATTTATTGCAAGTAGTAACAAACTTTTTGACATCAGCGAACAAGGTGGGCTAGTAAAATCCAGCCCTTAGGATTTTATCAGCCGTTGATTTCCCGTACAAATGTCCACCATAGTCCCCTGCATGAAATTCATTGAATACCTTCTCAGCTTCATCTTTTATTAGACAATTTAATAGAACACCTTCATGATTTTTCCAAAAGAGAGCACCATCTAAAATACAAAACTTTAAAGCTTTCATTTTTATAAACCTTTTCTTTGTTCTGGATAACCCTGAAGGAGCCTGCATGTTTAATAATACATAACATATATCAGCATACCAAGGTGATTCTAGGAAGGCCTGGCTGATTTGTGGAGTCGCAATCTCCTGTTCATTATCCAGTTCATTAATATCTAGGGTTTGGCAATTGGTTTCAGTCATGATTTTAGGCAATCCTTGGCCCTTTATAAGCTTTGTAGGTTTTGTTTCAATATCATACTCTAATATAGTAGCAATCCATTTACCTCTTTTGCCTTCAATCCCCTCTTGGGTTAGGATATCTTTGACAACAGTGCTTGGCACATAAGCTATAATATGAGACTATAGTATGTAGACTCTGAAATCTTTGATGGCTTTCAAAAGTGCATAAGCTTGTTTTTCCATGATCGGGTATTTTATAGGTGCATCCCTCAGTGCTTTGCTAAAGAAGGCTATGGGTTTTTCACATCCTTGATCATCTTTCTGTAGAAAAACAGTAGCAATAGTGTGTTCTGATGCAAATGAAAATATTATGAAGTCTCTGTCAAATTTTGGGCTTGTAAGGACTGGTGTTTTGGTTAAAGCTATCTCAATTTCTTCAAATGCTTTTTGGCTTGTAATGTCCATTTGACCTTGGAATCTTTTTTCAGCATATTATTCAACAATCTAATTCATTCCGCCAAGTTGGGTATGAATCTTCTTAAAAAATTAACTTTCCCTAGGAAAGCTTGGAGTTCTTTGACATTTCTGGGATGTGGTATTTGTAAAATGGCTTGTATTCGGTCAGGATCAATTTTGATGCCATCTCTTGACATTATGTGACCTAACAGTTTGCCTTCTTTTAGGCCAAATAATGACTTCTTTGGATTTAGTGATATATCATATTTTGTGCAGGTTAAAAACACTTGTTTCAGATGATCTAGGTGTTGTTGATCTGATTTGGAAAACACAGTGAGATCATCTAGGTATATGACCAGGAAATCATGAATTTCTTTAGCAAAAGCTATGTCCATTGCACGTTGGAAGGTTTCCCCTGCATTCTTGAGTCCAAATGGCATTTTCACATATTTGAAAGTTCCCCATGGAGTAGTAAAAGTAGTTTTTTCCTAATCATCAGGGTGAACTAGAATCTCGTTGAAGCCTCAAAACCCATCCAAAAGTGAAATTCAGAAGGCACCTACTACCCTTTGTGAAATGTGGTCCATCTTAGGTAAGGGGTAGTGGTATTTTAAAGAGACTTTATTTAGATTCCTTAAATCCACACACAGTTTGATTTATCCTGTTTTCTTCCTAGTGGGCACTAAATTAGAGATCCATTCTGAAAATCTAATAGGTGCGATTATCCCATCTTCATACATTCTTTTGACTTCTTTTCCAATTAGAGGGAGGAGTATAGGGTTGACCCTTCTGAGTTTTTTCTTGAAAGGTTTCCGATTTTCTTTGAGGGGTATTGTATGCTAAATCACAAATGTGTAATAGGATTTGAGGTCTTCATAGCTCCATGCAAAAACGTCTTGGAATTCTTTGAACCGTTCAACATACATAAGCTTTTGGTCTGGAGGCAAAGTTTTGGACAATTTTATCATTTTAGGAATTTGTTCAGTCCCTATGTTACAGTCCTCAATCTCTGCATTTAGAGGCTTCATTTTAGGCTTCCTTGGGATATCATTAGAATCAAAAATGTCTTCTAGAGGAGTTAATCCTGTGGGTAAATAATTGTCCTTTAAATCAATAAATTCAGATTCTCCTCCAATAATTTCATCGACGTCTATTTCTTTAAGCTCTTGCAACTCTTTGCTGGTAAATTTTGTTGGATGTAGTATTTGAGTTGCCGTTTCAGCTGAAACGTGTGTTTCAACTTTGTCTATTTGATCAACTTCACAAATGGTGCCCATGTCTATGTTAGTGCTGGAAAATTCTTCTTTTAAGGTTAGGAAATTATTAATATGAGTGTCATTGTCAAACACTTGCCAGTTCTTTACATTGTCAGGTACAGTTGGTCTACGTTTAATCTCAGCTGTGAAGTGATGATTAGGCTCAAATCGCAATTTACAAGTGCTAGCAAATGTTGCCAAACTGTGAGCATGCAAATTGTGTTTCCTTGGAGTTTTGGCAAGCTATGTTTCTAGAAAGGTATTGAGTATTTCGTTTGCTGCCCCTCTATAAGATCTTAATTTGAGATCATTTGGGAGGAAGCTTCCTTTCATTTGTTGAATAACTAAATCAGAGTCTCCCAAAATTGATACCCTAACTGTTCCTAAGCTTTTGATCAATTTGAGTCCTAGCAAGAGGGCTTCATATTCAGCCATGTTATTAGTATATCTAAAATTCAACCTGTAAGCATGTCCTTTAGCATGATCACTTTCAATATTATGTATCCAAATCCCTACTCCTACTCCTAGTTTATTGACTGATCCATCAAACTCCAAGTACCAAAGGATTTCTTGATTATAGCCAGTATCAGAAGTCTTAGAAATTTTCTTACGATGGAGATTTGGATTTTCAGTTTCATGTGGGTTCCCTTGTGTGCCTGATATACCATTGTTCACAGGAATTTCTTGAATTTGAACACTAGATTTTACATTTGTGCATTTTTTCTGCTCTAAAGCTAAAGCCTTGACATCAATTGGGGGGTAAATTTCAGCATTGTATAGGATGAAGGAGTCCATATGAGAATGCATGGAATAGATGGGAAAATTATGGGGTTTCTCCTAGCTGCTCACCACGTATTTCATCAAAGTTTCTCAGTACAATCTCTTTGGCTGGCCAAATAGTGAAATGGTAGCATAAGACATGTCCAACTGCAAAGATACCTAGAGCTTCGCACCCCAAGATCTAGACAGCAACATGCCATATTTTGGTGGAATATCAGCTACCACTGCATCCATTAAAATTGCCTTGGAATGGTATTGAACTAATGATACACATAAATCTTTGATCAATCCTAGACATCTGACCTAGATTGAATCAAAAGAGAACAAGTCTTTGTATGGCCTGGTGATATCTAGGTCCAACTTCTCCATTATAGATTTCGGCATCAAATTATGGGAAGCTCCATAATCAAACATTGAATTGTGCAGTATTTTACAAAAGATTTTTTGGCAAAAATCACATGAAATATCATTTGCCGACGTGTTTCGAACCAACCAATGTGGTTCATCGTCAGGACAAGTTGAAGAAACAGATCCAGCTTAGCATGTTAAATAGACCGAGAAGAGCCTCCAACGGCTAGTTTGACCAACCGCTAATATTAGCCGTTGGAGGCTTTGCTCAGTCTATTTAACATGCTAAGCTGGATCTGTTTCTTCAACTTGTCCTGATGATGAACCACACTGGTTGGTTCGAAACGCGTCGGCAAATGATATTTCATGTGATTTTCGTCGAAAAATATTTTGTAAACTTGATATGGATCACAGAAGCCTCAACTCTATAATTGTGCAGTATTTTGTCATGAATATTCAGACTTATATAGAAAGGAGGAACCCCTCCATCTACCGATTTTCTATTTACTTCAGGGCGAAAAATTAATTCTGGTTGGTCATCAAGGACATTTACTGCATCTATGTTTTCTGAAATTTGAAGTGAGCTGCTGATTTGTTCTCTATAGAAATCATGCTTAGCCAATTCTAACAATGGAATTGCAATCTTTAATTTGCCTATTTCAGTCTCAAGGTTGAAAAGTTTTTCTATTTGAATTTTTTCATTTCGGGCAGTGAGATTTTCCTTTTCTGTTGTTTTTTCAATGCTTTTTCCTTTATCAGGAGTAGTGTTATGGGCTAAAATTGCTTGTATGTCAATATCTAGAGGTTCTCCCAGAATTTCTTTGGAATGAAAGGAAGTTGAAGATTGTTTATTAGGTTGTTGATTATCTGAAACATCTTCAACTGTTGGATTTTCTGGGTTAGGAATTGCTTCAGGAGGAGTTTTTATAGGAGGCTTCTTGATTTTGGCTTTGGTAGGTTGCTTGGTTTCTTTCTGTTTATTGTTTTCAAGGACATATTTCCTTCTGCTTCTTAGATTGTATTTCTTGTGGACTTCATAGATAGAAGTGTCATATCCCTCCCTAAAATCAAATGATTCACCCGATTGGATCTGGAATTGATTAAGAGTATGAGCTTCTTGGTCTTCTTGGGTCAAGAAAATCTGTTGTTCACTATTGAGCCCCATTAAGTTAATTTGAGTGTCTTATATTGATTCACTAGAAGTTGAAGCTTCAACATAGTTTTCTTGGAATGGATGTCTAATGTTTTGGTCAAGGCCAGCCTTCCCAGTATTGGGATTTTGATTTTCTCTGAAATTTGGGTTTCTTGCAGTGTTGTTCGGTTGACCATCCCAAGGGGACTTCCTCTCAATTGTTTCTACTCTATCACCAAGTCTATCCATTCCTTTAATGATAGCATCTAATTTTTGTTCAAAGGCAGAAGGTTCTTATTTGATGGGTATCCTCCTTTCAGCTCTAGCTCGAGCTTGTTTATAAATCAGTTTGGCCTCAACACTGACAGCTATACTTTGCATGTATTCTAGGCTTCGAGGAGCTCTTTCCCTAAGCTGGTATGCCATGTCAGAGTCAAATGCATTAGGAAATTTTACCAAGGCCAAGTCCGGTGGAGCTCTGAGATTATGAGGAATAGCATTGTATACATTGTTAAATCTGGTGTAGTAATCTTGAACAGTTTCTTGCGGGCCTCGTTTCAAGTTTTCATATTCTGATAAAATGTGGAGAGGATCTTTTTTCTTTTCCCATCTATTTAAGAAGGTCTGATAAAGAGCCTATGGATCATTGATAGTGTTTGCAGGGAGTGCTCTAAACTAGGTTCTAACATTTATTGAATTGAGACTTCTGTGATCCATATCAAATTTTTGAAGAATTCTTCGGCGAAAATCACATGGAGAAATTTTTGTCGACGCGTTTCGAACCAACCAGTGTGGTTCATCGTCAGGACAAGTTGAATGAGCAGATCTGGCCTATGCACTTTAAATAGACCGGGCAGAATATCCAATGACTCAGATTACTAGAAAGACCACAGCTCGATTTGGCCTGATAACGGCTAGTTTGACCATTATATTAATTAATATTATTTTATTTATATAACAGAAATTTTAGTTATAGAATAAATTAATCATAAAATGAATTAATTATAAAAAATTAATTTTAAATATATTAATAAACTTACATTAATTCAAATCTGTTAGAATTGTATACTATAATAGGTAAAATTATAATAAGTAAATTACTAAAAATAAATAAATAATTTCAAATATATTAATATTGAACTGTTAAATAAAAATATTAGTTAGTTATAACGGCTAGTTTGACCTTGGTTTGATAAGGTGTATTTATTTATTTATTTATATATTCTATTTAAAAATGGAATAAATAAATAAATTATAATAGGTAAATCATAAAATATATTAATTCCAAATATATTAATAATTTAAAATTGTTTGAAATATATAATAGAATAAGTAATAATAATAATAATAACATAAATAAATAATTTCAAATATATTAACTAATGAGAATAAAAATAATTTTAGATAAAAATATTAGTTAGTAAAAATAATTCAAGGTCTATGTAACATCTCCAGTTAAGCTTTGGACAAAGACTTTCATTCTTACATCATTATCATCAATCTCATAGTTTTCAAAATAATCCATCATTTTCTTGGTGTGTTGTTGAGCTATGTAAGTGCCAGCCATCAAAATAGGTGATTTTGCTTTGATAATCTTGAGGCATAGCCCTTGGATTTGCAGGTAATTGCAAGGGAGCATATCGGTTTTCCATATTTGCAGAGATAAGTGTAACAACTGGAAGAATAAGGATACCAGTTGAAATATGTGCTGAGGATGGGGGAGTGGAAAAGATGGTTTGAAGTGCTAAGGGTGAACTAGGAGATGCAAAAATAATGGCAGAAAGGATTGGTGCTTTTCAAGGAATAAGCTCAGATTGGATAAGGTTCTGCTGGCTTCTAAGGTTCTTAGGAACTAGATTAGGATTTTGAAACACAGGTGGGGGATTTGGATCTGGATTTGATTTAGTGTACCGGATCTTCCTCCTTGGAGCTAGCTTCTGAGTATGTTTTTGCTTTTTCTTGAAATATCTTAACAATCAACTTTAACAGTGTCTTGTAGGAAGTTTTTAAAATATGGGAGTTTTGAATTTTCCTAAAGATCTACTGAAACAAGGAACTGATCAAGTATTTGAGAAAATTGTTCAAAGTATAAACTAGACTAGAGATAGACTGGAGCAACTTTTATTTACTCCTGTAATTGCATAGCAAAAGCAGTTTCAAAGGCTACCTAGCCAACTTCAGACTCCATCTGTAGTTTATAAAATAAACAGCAGTAACAAACAATTTGTTCGTTCCCCAACAGAGTCGCCAATGATGTTATCATTCAGGTTGTTCCCTAAAGTTGTAGGAAAGGGAATACGGCTGAAGTAACCACAAACCAATCTTTTAGATATAGATTCTAGCAAATCTGCATCCAGAGAGGGCTCTCTCTTTATAATTTAGCTATATTTGAGGTATATTAGGCTAGTTATGAAGTGCACGGGTTTTGTTTAGAGTTTGGTTGGAGGAATGGAGTTTCAATAGAATAGTGAGGTGAAACTGAAAAGTTTCAGTCCATTGGGCATGATGGAGTCAAAGGAAGATAGCTTTCTAGATTTGGTTTTTCCACCAAGGATGGTATCACAGAGCAAGGTAATCAAACATGGACCAATTCATAGGCTAGAGTAAGGCAGAATGGAGTCAATGGGTGAAGGGAAATTAAGAATCCATCATCATGTTGAAAGAGGGAAAATGGCTGATTACTGTTAAGGAGCAGTTAAGGATTCCTTAGAAAATATTCAAGATGGAAGAATCAGGGGAAACAGGAGCGATTAAGAATTTACTGTTTATTCTAATTCTGAAGAAAACATTAATAATAACAAAGACTGAACACAGAGTGCAATTGAGCAAATTCTGAGTTATTCTTTTTCTCTATTATTTAGATCATGAAACATAGATGATATAGTAAACATAGAAACTGTAAAACACAAGTTAGAAGGGACTTATTGATCCATAAGATGATTCAAGAATTCTGTAGCATGGCCCTTAGCAGCCATTCCTCATTTAGTAAGCCAAACAAAAATGGTTGCAACAGCCTTTTATTCCAAAAACTTCAGAATTACAGCAAAGTCTAAGAATGCATCCCAATCAACCAACCCTAAATACTTTGTCTGGGGGGGTATTTATAAAAAAATGACAAGATATCATACAAAATGTCTGATAGAAATAATATCTACTAATAATTAATGCTTCTTTTACATAGATAGAGACAGATAGTCTCGAAAACAGGGAGACAATAAATAGATGCAATAAATTCATGCTGCGCTGGTTGATCCGTCTTTATGAGATGTACTGGAGGCAGGTGATGCAAGTTGGTTCCTAGCTATCTTCTACTGATCCTTTGTGCTGGTGACTCTGCCTTGGTCGAACTTTCTTTAACTCTGATGTGATGCGCTTTGACCCGCATGACTATGATTGATTTCTGTTCTGTGCATTATAGTAGATGCTCCAAAATTATGCATTCACCAAAGATAAATTTACAGGATTTCTAACATGCTTTGCCACCATTTTGGTCCTGGTAATCTATGTCTCTGCAGCTTCCTCAGAGTTTCGTCAGTCTTTGTGTACCTGAAGAAATTAGGTGGGATGGTGAATAGATGCTTCACCTCATGCTCTATGTAGAATAGATTTTCCAGGCTGTCATAAAGGGACTAGACAGATGGAAGTGCCTCTCTCCTGAAGTGCTTGAAGATACATTAGCTTGATTAGTAGCATATGTATTAAATTTGCATACATAGTCCTTGTGCTTCATCAGACGTTCATTACTTCCCAAAGGACTTGGCAAACTTTTTTGATGCAGGACTGTAAATTTTTCTATGAAAGAATCAATCTCTACCTGCATCTCCTGGCATCTTCTGTCCAAGTTTTGCATTAGAGTTCTCATGGTTAGAACTCTCTTCATGTCCAGAATGGTTCTTGTTCTATCTCTAATATCCAGTGCTTTGAGTTCTTCACTGGTCTTGTTATTCAAAAAATGTATTAACCTGTTAGCTTGCTCAGGCATCTATCCCAATAAGGCTCTTGTTTTCTGAATTTCCACTTGGGCCACTCTTATCAAATCAATCTATTCATAAATGGTTTGAATAGATCTCCACACATCACTAAGGGATTGAGTGATGTTGGACCACAAAATTCCTCTGATTTCCGCTAGAGGCTTATCCAGGGAGAGATCCTTCTCTAAGGCTCTTACCTTGTTCTCCAATGCTTTGACTTCCCTTGTTTTCTCTGCCACATTCATCTTGGATTTATCATAGCTTTGTTCAACCTTTGCCAGTTTTTCTTTGACATGCTTCAGCTCTGATACTTGGAGTTTCAACTCCTCCATGGATTTTATTAATTGCTTTGTAGTCATAGTTGTACTGCTACATGGTGTTGGTGCTGTTGCTAAGGTACTTGTGGTGATTTCTGTTGTTGATGCCGGGACAGTGGGAGGCACTATTGTTATAACTATGGGAGGGGCAGTTGTGACTATTGGAGTTACTTCAGGTGGCTGGGAGGTCGACTCTCCTTGCTTTTCTTGTAGTGCTTTCTCCAATGCCTGCTCTGTCTCACTCAATCTTTCATTCAGTCTCATGAGCAGGTCCATCATGTCCTCTTCGGATTTCTGCTACACAACATTTGCAGTCTGTGGGTGCATAGAAGGAGCCATTTTGAGCTGTTTTCTAAGGGCTGCAATGTCCTTCTCCTTTTTCTTCATTAGTGCTTTTATACCTTTTGCATCTTTGGGATCATTTCCCAGTTCAATGATGATGTCATCAAAATATTTGATCCTAGAGAAGAAGCAAAAGATTCCTTTACTAGAGAAGAAGCTTTCTCTAAATCCAACTGAGCTGAGGTATTATTTAAGGAATTTTTCAATTTATGAGCCAACATTGCTTTATCAGCTAGTGTGGAATACACCTGTCACACAGAATAAGTCGATCTTGCAGACAAGATAGACCTTCCTAGAATCTAAAGAAGACCTAATGACAAGCAAACCAACTAGACTCTATCTTTCTCTAAATATGCTTTGATAAACAATAGCAAACAAGTGTTTTTTAGGGCCTACCTTAGGTCCAACACAAGCTTGTGGATTCCCTCACTTCTTCGATCCAAATGAGCTCCTTTTCGCGAATCTGCAAAGACAAACAAGGCAAACAAATTAAATAGCACCTGAAAAGGCAATTGCATAAAACATATTTAACATGAAAGTCAAGGAGTCCATGAAACAAATAACATAAGATACTTGTTGAGAAAAATGAGTTTGATTGTATTAATTCAAAAGAAGAAGAACTTTACAACCTTTGCCTTGACGCTGTACAAGCTCCTCCCAGGGTCCAGCAAGAAGTCTCCTCTACTTTGACAAGTTTCACTCACTCCCAAATAAAGCCAATAAGATGTGTGATCTCTCCTCTTAAGCTCAACTAGGAAGTCTTGATTTCACCAGCATTTACCCTAAAAAATGTTCAGCTTCTAACCTCCCCAGCAACCAGCCCAATGCCTGTATATATAGTGCAATGGAGGGAGGTTACTAGGTCCTCCTTCAAAGGGATAAAGCCCTCCTTCAAAGGGATAGCTCCTCTCATCAAGGTATTTGCTCCCTCTCTTTTGGGATGCATGAACCACCTCAGAGCGAACAATCCACGTCAAAATTCCTTCTAGAAACCTCTAGAATTAACCCAAAGTGAGTTTTCTAAGATAAAACTTACGCCTTTTAACTTTCATAGGGGTCCGCACCTACACCGTTAGGGACAGAGCGGGCAGGTCCACAGCTTTTGTACACAGAAGGTGCGGGACCGCAGGTGACCATGAGAGAAAGTGCGAAACCAGAGTTACATTGATTTTTAATGTCTTTCTCTCATTTCCAAAGCTTGATTTGAAGAGCTGAGGTCTGAGACTTGCTTAGGAGGACAGTACGAGTGATGATAGACCCATACTGACTGCAAATAATTATGGTCACGATATTTTTGTGTAACAGATTTCCCCCTAAAGTGCGAAGTCTGTAGTAGATGAGGATTTTTTATCATTTAGGAAGAGTGAAGTACGTTATCATTTCGAGGATCATCTTGTGGAGAGCCTGGTTGGAACCTGTAAAAACATTCAATGCAAGATATATATATGAGATCATATCATCGCTGAGGTAGGAATTCCCATGCTCAGATCAAAACTGACTAGAAAACTAACTACTACTCTGATACAGGAATGATCTTGTAAAACATCACAAGTATAGACTCATGTGGACATAGTATGGACGCAGCCATCTGTTTATGAATAGTCCATCATATAATGAATACAAAATTCCTCGCGGCCTGGATTGTGGAAACTAGATCCAGGGTCTTCATTTCTACTTCCCGAAACAATACGATTCTATCCATGCGAATGAATGTGTTGATGTCGAACATGGTAGAAACCACTTGATTACCAGTCAATGATGTAAACTATTAATAAGTGTGAGAGAAACCACTAGTGATATCAATGGCTCTCAAAGTACCCAGTACAATCCATGAGATGCGAATAAATGTGTTGATGTCGAACATGTCACGGAATCCTTTGATAGAAATTCAATGATGTAAATTGTCGTCAAAGGTGAGAAACTTGCCATTAAGGCATGCAGACTTCAAGGTACTGACGATTCCTGGATCATCTTTCTAGATAATGAGCTGATGTCGATAGAAAGCGATCCGTCATAGGCAAGCCCACAACACGAAATCAGAGATCAAGTTGAAGAAATTTAGTTGCAAGGACTGACTCAGGGATGGTCAAGATGGATGACAGATATTTTGCAGACGAATGGCTTATTGGCAGTGACCTCTTGAACACATAACGACAAAGCAGATGGTTTGGTGACAATTGACCCAAAGTTAATACCCAGAAACCAGCTGAAGACTTTCAATGTGGTTTGATCAACTATTAGGCAAAATATTTCCCAACCCAGATGAATGAAAGTGTCGTGTTCAGGAGTGGTTACAAAGTATGACAAACAGGCTCATTTTTCTCTCTTTTCCCCCACCATTTCCTCTTTATTTTTGACAAGCTTGAGGAGGATGACATTTGCTTGATTATAAGCTCATCCTTCGGATGAGTCCAACTTAGTTTAAATTCGAACCCTAAGAAGGAGTGGTTCGTTCCTGTTTGTAATTGAACAGTTCCTTTACTGTGAAATTTTAATGAGTCCAATATAGGAGAAACTCAACGTTTTTCAATTTTAGAGAGTCTGAAAAAGCTTAAGAAGACTCCAGGGTTGACCTTTTTCGTAAATTTGTGTCTCCCAAGCCCGAAAAAGTATAAAATAATACTTGAGAGAACTGCTTGATCTCTTACGACCAAGGAGTACTTTTCGTTATTAGTGCCCTTGACCCAAAAAAGTAAAAAAGCGATCAATGACACGTCGTTTTATAACCAATATCGAATTTGAGACGACAAAAATCTGGCAATATTTTCATGTTTTTACGGTTGGAAAAGAGCTATAAGTGGACCGTCTTCTAATTCCATTTTAACGAGTTTAAAATAAACACTCGGCAATCTTTTCATGTTTTAGGAGTCATAAAAGAGCTTAAAGATGACTCTACATGTTTTTTCGTCGAAAATGATAGATTTCACCTGAATAATCCTTTATTCTGCACAAAAACACAAACATTACTCATACCTGTTTGAAATGGATAAAAATGTCGCAAAATACCTATTCAAAGTGAAACGTAAACGAATTTGCAATTTATTTACTCAAAAATTTTATAAAAAGGGCCTTTGTCAATCCATTTTTACCGTTTGAGTTTGGGTGAGAAAATAGCGCTTTTGCTCAAAAAACTTCCCGTGAAGATTGCGAAAAATCCAACTGTCAGAATCGAACATCGTCTTCTCCAGGTAATCCACATCATCCCACTCTTCATTTTTAACCATTTAATTTTTTGTTTTAGTCCTTTATTTCATTTTTGGGAGGGTTTTTAGGCGCAAAACCCGCGCGCGGGGGCCCGCAGGTTTACCATTGCAGGCCTATGGACCCCGACTTTTTCTCCATTGGGAAAAAGCTCGGCATCCGCACCTTCCGTGTAGACAAAGTGCAGTCCCACACACTGTGTCTAACTCGGAGGGTGCGTACCCCGCCGCAAGGATTTTGAATCCAAAAATTCTCAAAAATGGACCACACAAAATATTTTCTAGCATTTTAATTTGTCTTTAAACTTGATGCAGAGAGTACATCATGCTATATTGGCATGAACGAGAGCATGAGGACGTGGAAGCCGCCGCATGGAATCATCAGCCTTCACTTGATGCTTTGAGGGCGTGCAGATTGTACAAATTTTGTGCTATTCCTGGCATGAGGGCTCAGGTGGATTTCTTACAGTGGCTAGTTGACAGATGGAGCATACAAGACCAGTGCTTCTTCATTGGTGGCCACCAGCTCGAAATCGAGCCGGCGGACATATATTTCTTGACTGGTTTGCCTAAGAGAGGTGAAGACTTGACTCTGCACGGGACTAGGCTAGGTGGCCAGTCTGTCGATAGCCTGCGGCTAGAGTACTGCAACAGCTAGGCTAGAGACAAAGGGATAGACATAAAGACGATATCCCATCCTGAGCTCATGGTGATTGCATTCACTGTCACCAGACTTTGCGGAGCTGCCGCATTACATATTGCCACCGGATCCCAGATGCGTATGGCAGTTGATTGCTTTCGAGGCACCACCTTCAACTGGTGCGATGCCGTGTTGGCCAATGTGAAAGGCCAACTGACCAGGGCCAAGAACGGATGACTAAAGACCTTTGGTTATGGGGCTTTAGTCGTGATTTTTGGCCTGGAGAGGGTTCCTATGCTGATCCCACAGCACCTTACTATTGGAGTTGGGCTTCCTCGAGAGCCCAAACTGATGCGATGGGTCGCAGTCATGGCCCATCACCCGGACGAGAGGACAGAGGTTGCTCGATTCAAACCTAAGTATTTCCAATGGCTGGAAAACCAGGTCTTTTCTATTCAGGACTTCCCTTACGCTGGGATAGATTTTTGTGGTGACCCAGACATGGCTCTTCCACCAGGAGAGCAGTGGGACGAGTCAAGTAAAATACTTTTCAACATTTTTCCAATTTTAATTTTTTTTTTGTTATTTTTCCATCGTCTCAAAACTGATAGTAAAAATTTCAAATGCAGATGTGGGTCCACAGCAACCAGCTGCTCTCCGGCCTTTTGAGAGGAGACAACTAGTTGCACTCGCACCAACCCCACAGGACGAATTAGCAGAGGTTTTTGCCGAGTTGGAGGGTCATCTCGAGTGCTTGATAGGAGATATTCCTGAGACCACTATAGACGACATTCCTCGTTGACTTCAGCGCTATGTGATTGGAGTCCCGAGACCTTTTAGGAGGTTCCTTTGCAAGGTGGCCCATGCAGTGGTTTCTTATAGAGATCATCACCAGTGATAGGATGATCGCCTATTGTGGGCACATGTGACATTTTTGTTTTTTGTACTTATCATTTTTTCCGATCATAAGGTGTTTTTCAACCTATGATCAAGGACGATGTATTTTTTGACACACTCCTATATATATATATATATCACTATTACCGGCTTATCTTGTAAATCATGTTATGGAATGGTTTTAAATTTACATGTATGATTATTGCAAATGTCTATTTAACATTCGAGAAGCAATTGTATCTGCTAATGTATTTAAAGATCTCGGAATATGCTGATATTCAATGTAATCAAATTCACATTCCAAGAGATGCACTCTCAAAAATAATCTTAATAACACTAGATTTCTAATGGCATACACTCTATTAAGCTGTAATACAACGAGTTCAGAATCTAACCTCACTATCAAACTCCGAATCCCAAATGAAATAGATTCAGACAATAACTCAATCACTGCACTGTACTCGGAAATGTTGTTCGTTGTTTGACCGAGGCCTATCCCATGCATAGATACTAACTCGTCAGAGGACGAATAGATAACCCAAGCTACGGAAGAGATGTTCCGTGTATTACGACAAGCACCATCAGCGAAACCAATGTATGTTTGGAGAGGCATCGACATCTGCAATATCAAGAGTAAAACCAAGATAAGCAGGAATAATGACGAAAAGACACTCTCTAAGCTAAGCACACTGTTTAAACTAAAACACACCAGCTAGAAAGAAAAACTATCCTAACTAAAAATCTCCATACCCATTCTTTTAAGCATAATACCTCTTCAAGTAAAGACCATTTCTGGGTTTACCCAAAGAGTCCCCATCAAAGTCTACCAATTCATAAGCCCTTTTGGCTAGCATTTTCTTGACAACATAGCGACCATGCCACATAGGAACGAGTTTTCCAGTGCCTAATTTATCATTAGCTTCATCATAAACTAAGACTAGATCTCCTTCAAAAAAATTTCGAGGGGTCACATTTCGATCATACTGAGCTTTCATGCATTTTGCGTGAGTCTCAATCGCCAATGCAGCATCACGTCGATTCTCATCTAATTGAGCCAAGTATAACAAATGCTTTTCCTCTTCGGAAGTGGCTGGAAGTAACTCGATGGCCATTTGCAGTGACGGGATTTCGCATTCAATGGGTAACACAGCTTCCAAACCTTAGACTAGTTGGAAAGGAGTGAACCCTATTGATGTTTTTACTGAAGTTTGGTATGCCCAAAGTGCTGAAAATAGCATGTTGTGCCAATTCGACCGATGAATCCCAATGATTCGTCAGATCATGATAACTAAAACTTTGTTGATGGATTCAACCAGACCATTCGCTTATGGATAATAAGGGGTTGAACTATCGTGACGTAAACCAAGCTGGCCTGTAAGTTCGGTCATCATAACGTTTTGAAAATGACGCCCATGATCAGTGATTATCGCTTGCAGGACACCAAACCTAGCAATTATATGATTGAACACGAAAATTGCAGCTGTCTTGCCGTCTGCCTCGAATGTAGGCATCGCCTCGGCCCACTTAGTAAAATAATCTACCGCAAGGATGATATACGCATGCCCCCCGACCGAGTGAGGGTTACATGTAATAAAATTGATACCCCATTTGGCAAAAGGACCAACGACAATTATAGGGTGGAGAGGAGCAGGTGGAGCATGCATCTTACGATCAAAAATCTGGCAGTTGTGGCATTTTCGGGCCGTTGTAATACAATCTTTAAATAAAGACGGCCAGAAGTAGCCAGCGTGCAATATCTTTTGGGTTGTGGCAAACCCAGACATACGACTGCCACACGCTCCAGAGTGACAGTCATTTAGAACCCCTTCAACTTCCTCGTGAGTTAAGCAACGTCGAAAAACAGAGTCCCACGGCGATAAAGAGTATCTCCAATAATTTTGAATTGTTGGGACTGGAATCGAATTTTCCAACGTTCTGACCTTGAAATTTCTGGCCGAAAGGATTGGGTTTGGAGATAAATGATGATATCCCCATACCATGGATCTAAAGTGCTGATTAGAAACAAGGATTTGTCCGCAATGGGCTCCTCTGCCACAGTTTCCGTGTCAGCACGCGGGAAGTCACACATTAACTCCGCAAAAACTAAAGATTTCTTAGACTTAGATTTCTCAAATTCCAAGTCGAACTCCTGCAGGATAACGATCCATTTAGAGTACTTGCCCCCTAGCAATTGCTTGGTCAAAATGTAGATCATAAGGTTGCAATCTGAAATTACCGTAGTTTTACGTAGTAAAATGTAGTGACAAAAACGTTGGACAGCTCGCACAGCTGCCAATGCCAATTTCTCCACATGTGAGTATTTTAGCTCAGTTGGATTTAACGTTCGACTAAGGTAATATATCACATGTTCCGTTCCGAATTCACCTTACTGAACTAAGACCATTCCAATGGTGGAATGAGAGGCGGCGAGATACAAGAAGTAATCCTGGTTGTAGTTGGGAGGATGCAACAACGGTGCATGGGTCAATGCGTGTTTGAGTGCATCAAAAGATTTATGAGCTATCTCATCCCAATAGAATTGAGTGTTTTGTTTCAACAACTGGGTAAAACCCTTTGTAACCTCAGCGTAGCTAGGAATGAATCGTCGTAAAAAGTTTGCTTTCCCCTGCAAACTTTGGAGTTGGCGAAGACTCGAAGGAGGAAGCAATTTGATGATAGCTTCGACCTTTGAGGGATCAACGTGAATGCCAACTTTCGAAACTACAAACCCCAGCAATCGACCCATTTCTATACAGAAGACACATTTGTGTGGGTTCAACTAAATACGATAATGCCTAAACCTCATAAAGATTACTCGTAAATGGACGAGGTGATCAGCTCGATGTAATGAATGAGCAGGCAAGTCATCGAGATAGGTTTCACAATGTGCTAGATGTCATGAAACGCATAAGACATTGCCCTTTGAAAAGTTGCTCTGGCATTCTTAAGCCCAAAAGGTAATTTGCAATAAGCAAATGTCCCCCATGGACAAATGAAAGCCGTTTTTGGTTGATCGGCAGATAGAATGTTGATTTTATTGTATCCGGAAAAACCATCCATAATGGAGAATATTTCGCTGCCGGCACAATCATCAATGATTTGATCGATATAGGGGTTTGGGTAATTGTCCTTTGGACAGTCTCGATTAATGTCCCTATAATCGATGCATATTCTTATTTCTCCCTGCTTTTTGTTAATCGGAACAATGTTCGATACCCAATCCGTTAACGGGATCGGATAAATGAAGCCTGCTTTCAACAATTTTTCAACTTGTGCTTTAATTGCAGCAGCCTTTCGTGGGTGAATCTGACACAATCATTGCCGGACGGGTTTAGCATCCGGGTAAGTCTTGATCTCATGAACAACTATCGCGGGATCAATTCCTGGCATTTCCTCATAGGACCAAGCAAACACGTCGCGGAATTCTTGAAATAGGGCCTTATATAATTGAATTTCATCATCTGTACACGAGGCACCTATATGAATGTTCTCAACAATTCCGGGCTTAACCGAAATGTCAATAGGAATAGTTCGAGAGATGTTTCCCAAATTTAACTCTGAATCGGGATGTTTCATTGGATTCTGAGGTTCCTTGACATATTTAGTTGTAAAAAATGATGAGAAATCATTTTCAAAACGATCATCCTCAGGTAAAAATGAAGATCTGTGATGGAGATCTTCCCATGGTAAATCATCTACACATAGGATTTCACGAATTTGCTCATCAGAGTGAACAAGTTCAGAAAACATAGTTAAATCCAAGGTTGATGTGAAAATTGATTCCTCACGGACCACATTCATTAAGTCATTTTCGGTTGAACACGGGTCGGCAAACGACTGCACGGCTTCATAGGCAATTTCATATGGGCTCAAAGGCATGGAATTGCCAAATGAGTCTATCTCAGATTCAGAAGGGACGACCGAAGGATCATCATAAATAATGGTGTCTGATGTAATCATATGAATGGTTGCAAACGAATATGATGTGTTGATTGGAGGAAAAGAAAAGTTCCCAGTAAACCGGCATCTTTAACTAGTCCTACTCCAACATCCTTATATGGGATAGTCGTTTTACCAACATGCTGAATACTCTCAGAAGAGGCTGGGTCGGATGAAAAGTAAGCCAGCTGGTCTATTGTTATGATCTTTCCATTGTGTGGAAACTTTATTACTCAAAAAACCGATGAAACGACCGCTGTCATAGCGTAAGACCAACTTCGACCCAAGAGAAGGTTGTAATCTAGAGGGGCATCAACCAGCTCCACATCTAGACTAACGGTTTTTCCTTCAACCCCTATAGGCAAATCCTGTGGAATGCCAAAAGGATGAAACCCACAGCCATCAAAGGCCTTTAGAATTGTCGGGAATTGATTTAGTGAAGGAGAACCAAGCGATCTCCAACATTGTATCGACATAATACACGTTGAGGCTCCCTCATCAATTACAGTATGATGAATAGGCCTGTTTTTGACTATCACTGGAATCTGGAAAGCCATCTGATGAGGCAAACGTGGTGTACTATTTTCTAGATCGAAAATTATTAGGTTCGGGTCCTGAACATCAACAGCTCCTATAGCCGACAAAAGTAATTTACATTGTGCTGGGCATTATTGCAGCACTTCCAAAGCCGACATTGCTGAGGGTGAAACAGCTAAATCCTCAACAATGTTATAATTCTGACCCGCTCTCGCATGTGGATTGGAAGCTGAGTTTCGAAGTATACCCTTGGCGGGCGGTTTGATTACCAAGTCTGGATTAGGTTTTTCGATCTGTAGTGGATCGGAACCAGGAGCTGAGGTTGATGGATTAGAATGAGAAGATTCTGCTTCTTTACCATCAACAGGACTCTTACTACCATAATCTTGTGATCGAGTCGCAATCCTAACATGGGACATCATCAGTATGGGTTCTTCATTGGCACTCGAGGATGAACCTATCATCTTACTGTCTTGAGCCGGAAGAGGATCCTTCAAAACAGCAGGAGTTTGGGAACCCTTGACAATCTTCGCAACCTCTGCACGATGAGGGCAGTCTCTTGTAAAATGTTCATCGTCACAAATGAGACAAGGATAACGAGGTTTGCGCTTTTCATCATTGGATTCTGCCTTTTCAGGTTTCTCCTTTGAACTTTTGTCCGCTTTATTCTTCTTCTTTCCTTTCTTCTTCCCACCGGATTTTGATTTGGCTGTAGATGACTCTACAACATGAATATCGGCGGAAATCTCTGCAGAAGAATCTCTTGTTGGGGAATCAGGCAAGGTTATAATGGGAGAAGAATTCCTGGAAGACTTCTTCTTACTTTTAGTGTTAACCGTGCCAATCATACCATCGGCGGCATGAGATCCCGAAGGAGCTGCAACGATTTGATTTTTCTTGGGAAGATCGGGGATTTTTTCATGTAACGTACCTGACTGAGTATAGACCATGTCAAGGTACTATGCTTGAGGAATGACTTGCTCCTCAGTAACAACTCCGGCTTTAGCAACATCTTCAGTGATCTTTGGCAACAAAGATTTTACAAACCACTCAGCCAAGATCTGATCCGGAATAAATACCTTCACTAAACGACGTCGATGTCTCCACTCATGAATATGATCTGAAATGTACATGGATGTCGATTGTTTTAGCGAAGTTAACAATTCCGTGCCATTGTCATATCAGACTGGCAACTAAAAATGAGTTAAAAACGAGGTAGCTAACTGACTAAAATTATAAAAAGTGCCTCGCGGTAACTCAATGTACCACTTGGCTGCGAGACCAATTAGAGTGCGCTGGAAAATTCTAAGACAGATTGAATCATCTGTGATGGAGTTAGACGCACACCAGAGGTGGTAGGTCATCACATGGTTTGACGGGTCCTCTCCTGATTTACCTTCGAACTTGGGAATGTCACTGGGCAACTTATTCGGCATTGGCGGCCAAAACGGAAGATAATTAATGGGATCGTTCGTTAGGCACGACAAGTCAGGTAAGTCCAAAGTTGCGATAAACGGTAATTGCCGATTAGGATCCCTAAAACTCTGGGTCATGAGACCAGCCCCAGGAGGAGGATATCCAGGATAACTAGGAATAGGAATCGCGTTCAGGATATTGTATCCTCCCGGAAAACTAGGATTAACCGGACCATACTGGGGTTGTTGAGGTTGTTGATAAGTGTACCCAGGATACCGTTGATACTGATAAATTGGCTGCTGGACAGCAGGACCGAATTGGTACTGTCCCTGGTATGGTTGATAGGTGAATTGTGGTTGACTTGTGACAACCGTACTTAAACCAGGTTGTCCTATAGGCATCTGAACCGAAGTTTGAATCGTAGATCCAGACTGTGGTAAAGATGTCTGAGGAGTAGATACAGGAACAGTAGAAACCGGAGCTGTCGATACTCCAAAAGTAGGTGGGGTAGATTGAACAGATGTAGCGGTAGTTGTAGCAGTCGTTTGAGGCGGAGTACGAGGTGTACTAGGCCCAGGCTGAGAAACTACCAAAGGTACAGAAGTTTGAATGTTAGACTGGACTGGTTGCTGGGGTGTACCAGAAACTAAGGGTTGTCCAGTTTGAGATGACAACTGTACACTTGGCTGTAACACCTGTTGGGTTTGCGATGGATCCCACACTATATTCATTCCGGGGTACTGACCCATAACAGGTTGAGAATACTGAGGACCATAATCGGGTTGAGGGTAGGATTGATAATTGAAAGGTACATTTCCCGTTCCTTGAACAAACGTTTGACCTTGGGGTGGTTGGAAACCTTGGTTCGAGTATTGACCTTGGGGTTGATACCCTTGAGGCACATACTGATACTGGGGTTGACCTTGAGGTATAAATTGATACTGGGGTTAACCTTGGGGTGCATATTGAGTCTCGGGTTGACCTTGAGGAACGTACTGTCCCGTAGGTATGTACTGTCCTTGAGGTTGCCCCCCAGATGCAAATTGTGTACCTTGAGGTTGCCCCCCAGGCGTTAATTGAGGCTGCCCCCCAGGCGGTAACTGGCCACCTTGAGGTTGAGGATTGGGAATAGAACCTAACATCATAAGAATGTCTTCTATGCTCAACGGCTTTGTACCATTGCTTCCAGTTAATAACCCTTGCTCAATGGGTTGAGGAGATGCTCCCAAAAATGTACCCGAAAGAGACTGATACCCAGAGGGAACAGATGGACCGCCTTACAAAAAGGATTCGGGCGATTGAGTAAACATGGACAACTGTCCTGACATATTTACGGGAGTAAAAAAACCTCTAGGTGTTGAGTGATAAGGAGCACGAGGTGGTGAAAAAATTAACCCTGAGTTTTCTAAATAATTAGTCAAAGAAAGATACCAAGAACTGCTCCTAGGTGGACTGTAAAAAATTGATTCACGCTCCCTTAGTTGAATAACAGGTTGATTTTCAGGGATAGGGATGCCTACTTCTTCTTCTTTCGAAGCAAGTTCTTCAATAGAAATAAGTCCAGAAGGAAGATCTTGGATGATTACTCTTTCTACCCTAGGTGAACCAGGACCACTAAAAGTTGGAGAAACAAACCCCGATGTCAGAGTAGCAGCAAATTCACTTTCAGGCTCGGATATTTCAGGTTCTTCACCTATATCACTAGTAGATGAAAAGCTACCAGCGATTTCGGAGACAAACACTGACTGTGGATTATAATATGCTACTAACGGTTGAAAATCAGGATGTACTATCAAAGAAGATTCTCCTTCTTCCAGTGACCCAACTCTACTGTCTCTAGGAGTTACGAGGACTTTTAAGCCTTCAAGTTGGCTCGGTACTTCCTCAGGAGGTTGGCCCCGAAGTCTACAGGACTTCCTCAGTAACTCAGCCACATTTATAATCGCAGGAGACTGGCCCCGAAGTCTACGGGTCTGTCTTGGTAATTCAGCCACAGTTAAAGACTTTTAACTACTTCACACGCAAACAAAGTAAAATCTCAATGAAAAGCACCTAAGGTCTCTAATGAACTAAAAAAATTTGAATCACACGCCTAAAGAATCTAGGAGATCAAACACACAAACAGTAACTTTTCGGACTTAAAACACTAGTTGGTGATGAAATCCAACATCGCAGAGTTCAATACAGAAATGGCGGTTGGAACAGTTACCCCGACAACCTGCTTAATGAATAGACTAGCACAAGTTCCTCCACTTAACCATCTCGAGTGAAGTGAACCCCCCAAAAAATCCAAGTGAGTCTAGCCGACATCTGCTCCAGGTACAGTGGGATCTTCCCACCACTGTCACCTCAGGAAGAGTCCTAAAGAATATGGCCACTAAGGTTACCAACTGAGACAAATACACCTAGGGGAACAGTCTACGATCCGATACGCACGCAAGGGCAGAGCAGCAAGCTCAATCCCCTTGAATGCTCCTTGACATAATCCAAGGTTTATGAACAAGTGACCCCAGGCTCCTCGACAATGGTTAATCCGAGGCTTACCATTTTTAATACGTGAATATCTGGCGTCGTTCCCAATGAGGAAGGATTGATTCCCATACTGGTTTAGACACGATCTCGTGCTTCTCCTTTAAAAGGAGCTTTCCCAGAGCATAAATGCAACAATTGGATTTCTTCCTTATCACAAGATACAGCTACTTGTTTGTTTTTACTGTCTTGGAGAATTAATTACTCTCCTACTCCAAGACACTAGCCTAAGCTAAGTTGGTGCATCAGATCCCTAGAAATAAAAATGTTACTAGGTGAATTTTACTTTAAGCGTTAATTTTAGTGGTTTTTGTTTAAGTCCAAAGGTGCGGAGATGAAACTCGTGGTATGATGACTCGACTCAAAATCACTAAAAATGCACCTAAGATGATCTAAATAATCTTTTTCTCTTCGATGAACTTCTAAACTAAGAAAGAGTTTGAGAATGCAAATACTTTGTAAACACAAATCTTTCTCAATTAAACAAATTAAAAGAAGAGCTTTTCCTTTCCGAAGCACTCAAAACGAGACAACTAGTTATTTCACAAAAATTTCCATTTTTCGTTTCAAAGCACTCAATCACTACAAGAAACAAACTTTTTTACAAAAGAGATTTTTTATATTTTTTAATAAAAGACTCAAAACTAATGAAAATGACTAACTTTGAGATCTACAAACTATAAAAATCTATTTGAAGTCAAAGCCTACTAAAAGTCTTTTTTAAGGATGTTTTACTTAGCTAGATGCAAGCTAAGGACTAATTTATGCAGAATCATAAATCAGTCAAGAACAACCAATTTTGTTTTCTTTTTGAAAATGAAAATCCAAACTTTCAAACACAAGCTTTTCGAAGTTTTGTAAAGAGAAAACTCAAAGTGGATTCCTCAAACAAGGGGAGATTTCATCAATGGTCAGACTCATAAGAAGGTTGGTAGACACTAAGGTGATCTGAAGTCCCTACAGCTTCTAAGCTCAGAGCCACTACACAACCACAATGAAAAACAAACCGAACAAGTAAAACTCCTAGGAATTTCACCTAAAACCCTAACACTAACGAAATCAATCCAAGGAAATATTCTGATAAGTTATATGCAGGTCTGGATAGTGGATAACAATTTCTAAACACAAACTAAGCTGACTGACAGAGGAAATTTTAGGGTTTTCAAAATTTTGACAGGGTCCGCAGGCACACAGTTGGCACAGGTGCGGTCCCTCTCTGTGCTAAAAGCCAAGCTGCGGGTAAGTACGCACTGTGTCAAATGGCTAGGGTGCGGTCCTCTCCCAAAGCTATGAAAAACGAAAAAAAACCCTGGATCTACAAACTCTACCCAATTTTACACACAACAAGCCAAAAACAGAAACAAAAATAGAGTTTCTCAGGTCAAAGTAAAAACAAGGAAAACAATCAAGTCCCCAGTGGAGTCACCATTTTGTCACATGGAATATGTCAATCTTGCGGACAAGGTAGACCTTCCTAGAATCTAAAGAAGACCTAATGACAAGCAAACCAACCAGACATTATCTTTCTCTAAATATGCTTTGATAAACAATAGCAAACAAGTGTTTTTTAGGGCCTACCTTAGGTCCAACGCAAGCTTGTGGATGCCCTCACTTCTTCGATCCAAATGAGCTCCTTTTCGCAAATCTCCAAACAAAAACAAAGCAAACAAATTAAATAGCACCTGAAAATCCAATTGCATAAAACATATTTAACATGAAAGTCAAGGAGTCCATGAAACAAATAACATAAGACACTCATTGAGAAAAATGAGTTTGATTGTATTAATTCAAAAGAAGAAGAACTTTACAACCTTTGCCTTGACGCTGTACAAGCTCCTCCCAGGGTCTAGCAAGAAGTCTCCTCTACTTTGACAAGTTTCACTCACTCCCCAATGAAGCCAAAAAGATGTGTGATCTCTCCTATTAAACTCAACTAGGAAGTCTTGATTTCACTAGCATTTACCCTCAAAAATGTTCAGCTTCTAACCTCCCCAGCAACCAGCCCAATGACTATATTTATAGTGCAATGGATGGAGGTTACTAGGTCCTCCTTCAAAGGGATAAAGCCCTCCTTCAAAGGGATAGCTCCTCTGATCAAGTGATTAGCTCCCTCTCCTTTTGGATGCATGAACCACCTCAGAGCGAACAATCCACGTCAAAATTCCTTCTAGAAACCTCTAGAATTAACCCAAAGTGAGTTTTTTAAGATAAAACTTGCGCCTTTTGACTTTCACAAGGGTTCGCATCTACACCGTTAGGGACAGAGTGGGCAAGTCCTCAGCTTTTGTACACAGAAGGTGCGGGACCGCAGGTGACCATGAGAGAAAGTGCGGAACCAGAGTTATATTGATTTTTAATGTCTTTCTCTCATTTCCAAAGCTTGATTTGAAGAGCTGAGGTCTGAGACTTGCTTAAGAGGACAGTACAAGTGATGATAGACCCATACTGACTGCAAATAATCATGGTGATGATATTTTTGTGTAACAACACCATCTCTCCAGTCTGTTTGTGCATCTCAATCTGATCTATTCGATGAATGTCCTTGGCCAAGACTTCCAGATTTGTCCTGATATAATCAGCTGCCGATTGTGGTTGCTGCACCTTGGGCTTGAAATAACTCATGATCATTTTCCCTTCTTTAATGTCATATGCTAACATTAATCTTTTCTATTTTGTGGGGGCCATCTTAAGATATTGGCTATAAATTTGCAGCCTCAATGGATCATTTCTAGCTTTTATCTCTGTGAATGTTCTTTTGATATCAAAGGTTTGCTTACTTCGCAGCCCAGTGGATGAAACTTCCACAATATACTGCCTTTCTAGCTCCTACCTGTGTGAGCTGGTTGATGTGTCTATTACTCGGGAGGTTTGTGGGCTAGTTGCCCTCTCATCTCTTAGACTTTCTATCATTTCTTCAATGATTTCCTCTTTAGATAGAGGATTCAGTCTTTGCCTTTTTACACCTAGTTGTTCTGCAGGTCCACTGATGGGTGTGGCCTCTTCTCTGTCTCTTTTCTTACATTTTTCCTCATTTAGAGGAGTCTGTAACGCTGGTATCTCTGGCGCTTTAGTTTGTAGCGGAGGAATTTTTCCCTACTGATCAGTCATTGCTTGCTGCTCTGTGCCTGCTACTTCCTTGCCCTTTGAAGACCCTGTACCTAGTGCACTGGTTTCCTGTATAGGTTGTTGTGAAGTTCCAGCAGAGGATGTACCCACTCTGGTTTGTTGAGGCGGCTTGAAAGATACTTGTCCAAAAGAGTCTAGGTCAAGGGTCTTTTCAAGATTTTTCATAAATTGTTCCACCACTTCTTTCTGAGTAAGTTCTTCTATTAATGTACCCTCTACCCACTCATCCTGATTAGAAAATTGCTCTATTTCAGGGATCCTAAAATGTTTATAGGCTGATAGCCTGTTTTTTACTTTTCTGTCACTTATAAAGCTATTTGGGTCATATGGTACCCACCAAAAGCTTTTCTTCAATTTAAGTTCTTCCACCAATATCCTATCAGCATCTTCCCATGCCTCCCTCTTATTAATGATAAATGGGCCTAACTAGTTTCTTATTCTTAGCTGAACCTTTTTCTTTACATTGCAAAAGTTAGTTAAATCTACATTGGTAAGTTGCCTGAAATACTCTAGTGCAAATAGTCTCATAGGTACATATTTGGGTAGCTTATAAGGGCACAACTCACAGCCATATATTTTGATTTCTATGTGATTCTAGTAGAGGTAATAGTCACCTATTCTGTAGTTTTTGGAGAGCTGTAGAATCTTATTTATATCCCCAAAGAGCCTAGGAGGAGGAGCTCCTATCAACAAAGTGGAGGCTGGATGTATAAACTAGTCAATGAATTCATAGTAGGTATAAGGGGATTTAGAAACATTGTGGAAGACTGAGGTCCAAAAGATCACAGACCTCCTCTCTCCTTTGGAATCCAATTTTCTGATAGGAAATGAAAAGCTGTCCGTCTGATAATATAGCAGAAGGTGATATGTGAATGAAGTGTACTTGAAGACTCCTTCTCTTTCCATATTTATGAATTTCTCATTGATTTTATTGGCAATGAAAGAGGCATAATCATATTTGATAGCAAGGGGCTGTCCTAGAGTACACATTGACAACATAACAAAGATGGTCTCATCAACATATTCACTCGTTTTGAATCCCAATATAATGGATATCATGTCAAGAATAAGCTTGCCAGTTTCAGTAAACCAGACATGTACATAGGGAGGTGGGCCTTGAGGCTGGCAATCTGGCTTCATAAATAACTTAGCAATCCGAGTTATTTCTGCATTGGACAATTGAGAGCTTTGCTCAAGCAAAAGTCCCATGGAAAGAGGAGCAAGGGGCTGAGCTGGATGGAAGTGCACCATCTCATTGATAGACTCAGCAGTTATGAAGAAAAGAATAGTTTGTGATGGAGTCATAACTGCTTTACTGACAGGGTCATAGTTTGCACAACAATGGTGGATGAGATCTGGGAACACATAAACTGAGGGAAGGCAATATCTGGGGAGATTGGACTCCCATATTCCAAGGATATCAAGGTTACTGAGATGGCTATTTCGAATTCTACAAAATGCCTGGAGATGGTTCATATCACTAGATAACTCTTTAATTTGAAAATCTCTGTCAGCCAAGGGCAACTAGTCCTGGTCTTTGTGATGTGCATTGAGAGGTGCGACATTGAGGGCCATAGGGGCTTCCATGTTTAGTTGTCTGTGTTTTTAACTGGAGGTCAAGTTCCTGTGGGAAAAACGGGCAAAAGAGAGGTTCTGGATGTCTTGGTATGACAATTATGGACTGCTTCAGTTTGAATTCAGCTCTTATAGGTATAATTTACAGAGGAAAATCGAAAATATAGGTTTGGGAGGTGAAAACGGGGTAAATACCTGTATTTTGGAAGCGAACCAATGTAATTTGTAGGTTGATCGATGAGTTGCAGAGCAGGATGCTGGACTTTGCTTGGTCAGGTGGCGGACTAGATGCTTCTGCAGTTGCTTGGACATAGTTTGCATGCGACAGTTTTGCGGAAAAATGAATGAAAAAGGACGAAAATGTCAATTTCACAAGTTTTTAACGAAAATGGGCTTCGCGGGGCTTTTTGGCGCTTTTCTTTCGGATGACATCATCGAGATGTGACGTTTTTTCGTGACATAGGGGTACGGATGCTGATGTGGTGGTGACGTGGCGATCACATCAGTGGGCGGGGTCAGCGGGAGGGCAGTAAGCGGTATCGGCCCACACCGATTCTGAGCTAAGGCGGTTTCAAGTGGAGGGGCCGTGAGCATGGCAGGAGGGCACCGCGTGTCCTTGGCATTGTTTTAATACTGCCGGCTCCTCGGGCAGTAAACATCGATGGCGAAGGGCCTTGCGATATGATCGTGGGTCGTTGGATGCGCAGGCGTAGATCCAACAGTTGGCGCTCAATGGAGCTGGCGGAGGGTTACAACGCGGGGCCCATGTAATATAAACAATGGTTTAATACTTCTCGGGGTGATTATTATTGGTTGTCGGGGTGTTTTTTAATTAACCCAAATGGTTAATTAACCACGTCTTGAGTGGCAGAGATTTTTAATAAATTCAGATGAACCATTAAACCCTCGTTTTTATAGTGCTATGGTGTTGGGTCCCTATAATACTAGTGATTACCCCATTACTATTGTAGTTATACCCCTTATTTATATTGTTGTGCCCCTATTATCCCCATATTGTTATTTTTGTGCCCCATAGAATCCCTCTATTGTTATTTTTGTGGCTTTATATTATTATTGTTAGGTCGGCTGGATTATATTGTGACTCCTTAGACTCCTATATATAGAAAGGAGGTTTTGTCATTTGTATCATCCAAGAATTGTTCATTTATGTAATGTAAAGGAGGTTTCCCCCTCGAAGAGGCTGAATTCTAAGGCGTTTATCTATCTTTTCTATCTTTTCTGGAGATGGTTTCATAACATTTGGTATCAGAGCTTTGGATTCTAGGGTTTCGCTGCTCCAAACAGGTCATCGTGGAATTTTCGCTATAAATTTTTTCCTGTGACGTTTCAGAAGTCGCAAAAAAAACCCATTTGAGAAGAAATCGCGCTGAACCTTGGGTCTGAATTTCAAAGATTTTCGCGTGATATTTTTGGAGATATGATTTGAGGAAGGTGGTCTTTTGCAGACTCCTGAATTACATTCAAAACAGGTGACCTGGGGAAAATCGTCATAACTTTCTCTCTGGGGATCGGATTGAAATTTAGTAAGAAGGTACAGAAAGAGGACGGAAGTAGTTTCTTGTGTGTGTGTTTCAGATTCAAAGGTTGAAACAGTGACTCGTGGCACGTCGTACAAGTTTTCTCTACTGAACCAGTCTAAAAGCAAGTCACTGTGGGAGATTTCACATAACTCTTCCTTGGAAAATCCAATTTGGCTCAGACTTGTGGCATTGGAAAGAGGACACATAAGGCTACTACAAGTAGAAATTTCAGAACTGGATGATTCGAAATTACAGAGATACATCAGATTCAATATCAGGCTTCTATAAAGTGAAAAAACGTGTGTAGTTTTTTTTTTTAATTTTTGTGTAAGCTTGGTTTAACGGAATTCAAGGGCATAGTAAAGCATTATTATCGGTAACTGATGCTCCGAGGAAATAAAATGCAAACACCTAGTAAGGAACCTGAAAGCTCTAGCATGACTCATGAAGAAGAGAAAGAAATGCTACATGATATATCAAAATTACAAGAACAAGTGCAACAAATGTCACGCTCACAAAAGCTAACAGAAGCTAAGATAAGTGGCGTGGAGTCTAAGATAAATGGCGTGGAACCTAAGATAAAGGGCATGGAAGCTAAGATGGAGGATTCGATGGCAGATTTGAAGACAGATTTGAAGACAGACATGGAAGAATTGAAGAAGTTTCTACAAGAAAGGGTCACTAATGGTGAAAAGGTAGTAAAGGAAACTCATGATGAGAACAAAAGAAATGTTAATCATGATTCCATAGACGCTAATGTTGGATCAAAGAATCACCATATTCCAAAAATCGATATGAGGAAGTTTGATGGCAAGGATCCCGCCACATGGATATTACAGATGGAGCAATTCTTCGATCTCAATAATTTGCAAAACGCACAAAAGGTACGTATGACAACTGTATATTTGGAACAAAATCAGTTTGTATGGTATCAATGGCTTTGCTCTTGTAAACAATTTATCACTTGGGAAATTTTCACGGAAGAATTGATAGCACATTATGAAGATACGAAAAGCAACACTTTTTTTAGCCAATTGATAAGTCTCAAACAAAAGGGTTCAGTAATGGAGCACATTGAGGAGTTCCAAAAATTGAACATAAGGGTAAAAGATATTCCAGAGTAGCATAGGATTGATGTGTTCATAGGGTCTTTAAAGGATAATATCCAACATGATGTTCACCTTTGGGAACCTGATTCATTAGAGAAGGCATTCAGGTTAGCAAGAAAAATGGAAAGCAAAATTATGGCAACCAGGAAGCATACCACTCACAACTATAAAGACGGAAGTGTTGTTGCCCCTAGTCTTCCACAACCTATAAGGTTGACACTACAACAATTGGAAGAAAAAAGAGCAAAAGAGCTTTGTTACAGTTGTGATAGAAAATACACTAAAGGTCATAAGTGTGTTGAGAAGAAATTATTCTACATAGATTGTGAAGAGGAAGAAGAAAAGGAGCAAGAAAGGTCAAAAGAAGAAGATATACTCCAGGAACAAAGCCTAGATGAAGAACAAATAAATCCAACCATATCTTGTAATGCATTGGCGGGAATTACCACTCCTCAAACCATCAAGATAGAAGGACAAATCAAGAAGAAAAAGGTAATAGTGTTGATTGATTTAGGAAGCACCCACAATTTTATTCATTGTAGGGTAGCAAAAGAAATGAATTGCTTCCTATATCCAACACCAGAGTGTCAAGTGATGATTGCAAATGGAGGAACAATAAATTGCTCTAGAAAGTGCCATAATATCAAGCTATCCATGGGAGAATATGTATTGACTAGCCCAATGCTTTCCATTCCAATGGGAGGTGTTGATGTTGTACTAGGAGTCCAATGGCTACAATCCTTGGCTACAATAGCTTTTAATTTTCAAGAACTTTTCATCAAATTTTCTACGGAAGGAAAGGAAGTTGAATTAAGGGGTATTGCAGGGAAACTAGGAAAGGTAATCAGCTCTAATGGCATGACTAAGCTTCTTAAAAAGGAGCAAAGAGGTGTAATTGCACAATTATGTTCGCTAGATGTTTCCACATTGGAATCATCTATTTCTCCAGATCTACAAAATGTCCTGGACAATCATTCCAAGGTATTTGAGACTCCCAAAGGTCTCCCACATATGCGTGATCATGATCATGCTATTCATCTGATTCCAGGAAGTGTTCCTCCAAACATCAGGCCGTACAGATATCCCTATGCCCAAAAAAGTGAAATTGAACGTATGGTTGCAGAAATGCTAGAGGCTGGTATAATTCAACCAAGTCAAAGTTCTTTCTCAGCTCCAGTAGTATTGGTGCACAAGAAGGATGGATCATAGCGCATGTGTCCAGATTATAGGGAGCTCAACAAGCTCACTATTAAAGATAAGTTCCCCATTCCTGTTATTGATGAATTATTGGATGAATTGCATGGATCAATTTACTTCACCAAGTTGGATCTTCGTTCGGGATATCATCAAATCAGAATGAAGATTGAAGACATTCCGAAAACGACATTTATAACTCATGAGGGTCATTATGAATTTTTGGTCATGCCTTTTGGCCTTACCAATGCACCTTCAACATTTCAAGGTTTGATGAATTCAATTTTCAAACCATTCCTTAGAAAATTTGTGTTAGTATTTTTTGATGATATACTAATCTACAGCATGCCTTGGAAGGATCATGTTGAACATGTTGACAAGGTGCTACAACTATTGGAGGAGAAACAATTATATGCAAAAAGATCCAAATGTTTCTTTGGAGTCCAGGAGGTGGAATATTTGGGTCATATTGTATCTCATGAAGGAGTTAAGGTAGACCCTAGCAAAATTAAAGCCATTAAGGAATAGAAAATCCCCACATCCATAAAGCATCTGCGAGGATTTCTTGGGTTGACAGGATATTATCGCAAGTTTGTTAAGGATTATGGGAGAATAACAGCACCTCTAACAACATTATTGAATAAAGATTCATTTTCATGGACTCTGGAAGCAACAAAGGCCTTTGAACATCTTAAAGAGGCAATGTGCCAAGCACCGGTCTTAGCTACGTTGGACTTCACAAAAACCTTTATTGTGGAATGTGATGCTTCAGGAAATGGAATTGGTGCTGTTCTAATGCAAGATGAAAGACCCATTGCTTTTGAAAGTCATCCAATCAAGGGAAAGTTTTTAAGCAAAGCTATTTATGAGAAGGAAATGTTGGCAATACTCCATGCACTTAAGAAATGGCGACCCTACCTAATGGGAAGACACTTCAAGGTAAAAACGGATCATGATAGCCTTAAATACTTTTTAGAACAAAGATTATCCTCTGAAGAGCAACAAAAGTGGGTCACAAAGATGTTGGGTTATGACTTTGAAATCATCTACAAAAAAGGGAAGCAAAATGTGGTGGCAGATGCACTCTCAAGAAAGGATGAGGATGTGGAAGCATTGTTGTGTGCCATTTCTATTATCCAACCAGATTAGATAAACGAAGCAAGGGAGGAATGGAAGAATGACGAAGAAGTGTGGGCACTTATTCGAAAGCTACAACAAGATTCCACTACTTCTGATACATTTAGCTGGAAAAATGATTCGTTATGGTACAAAGATCGCTTATACCTCTGTAAGAATTCCCAGCTAAAATAAAAGATTCTTATGGAATTGCACACTTCTCCCTTAGGAGGGCACTCAGAATTTTTAAAAACTTACCACAGGGTTAAGAAGGAATTTTTTTGGGATGGCCTTAAATCAGATATTCAAAAGTTTGTGGCGGAATGTTTGGTTTGCCAGCAAAATAAAGTTGAAACAATTAAGACACCGGGTCTATTACAACCTTTATCCATTCCAAGCCAACGTTGGGAGGAGGTTTCAATGGATTTTATCACAGGTTTACCCAAGTCTGAGGGAAAGAGTGTCATCATGGTGGTAGTTGACAGACTTACCAAGTATGCACACTTTTGTGCATTATCACATCCATTTAAAGCCAGTACAGTTTCTACTGCATTTATGGAAACAATTCAAAAGCTACATGGAAACCCAAAGATTATTGTAAGTGACAGAGATCCCATTTTCACTGGAAATTTTTAGACAGAATTATTTTCTTGTCTTGGTACTCAGTTAGCTCATAGCTCATCTTATCATCCTCAATCTAATGGGAAAACTGAGATAGTAAACAAATGTTTGGAAGGATATCGTCGTTGTTTTGTATCTGATAAACAGACACAGTGGGTCAAATGGTTGCCTCTGGCTAAATGGTGGTATAACACTTCCTTCCATACAGCAACAAAAATGACCCCATTTATGGCACTTTATGGGTATCGACCACCATCCATCACATCATATTTAGGGGAAAATTCTAAGGTACAGGCAGTGGAACATCACATCGAACATCAACAAGAAGTCCTCCAACTCTTAAAGGATAACCTCGTGTTGGCACAAAATAGAATGAAACAACAGGAAGATCAACATCGCAGTGAAAGAAGTTTTGATGTAGGTGATTGGGTATTCCTACGGCTACAACCATATAAGCAAATGTCCCTAAAGCAAGATAAGAAGGATAATAAATTATCACCAAAGTATTATGGTCCGTACAAGGTGTTGCAAAAGGTTGGTACTATGGCATACAAATTGGAGCTTCGTGCAGCTTCTCGATTGCACCCAGTTTTCCATGTTTCATGTTTAAAGAAGGTTATAGGTGACAAGCTCCCAATTCAAACAATATTGCCAGAACTTGATGAGGAAGGAAAAATTATATTGGAACTGGAAGCATTCACAGAAACAAGAACTCGACAGCTACGAAATCGATCAATTTCAGAGTATCTTATCAAGTGGAAGAACTTATCCGCTGAAGATTCCACATGGGAGGATGAGAATTTTATGCAGAAGTATCCAGAACTACTCAAGCGTTGAGGACAACACTCTTTTGAAGGAGAGGGGCATGTTGGGTCCCTATAATACTAGTGATTACCCCATTACTATTGTAGTTATACCCCTTATTTATATTGTTGTGCCCCTATTATCCCCATATTGTTATTTCTGTGCCCCATAGAATCCCTCTATTGTTATTTTTGTGGCTTTATATTATTATTGTTAGGTCGGCTGGATTATATTGTGACTCCTTAGACTCGTATATATAGAAAGGAGGTTTTGTCATTTGTATCATCCAAGAATTGTTCATTTATGTAATGTAAAGGAGGTTGCCCCCTCGAAGAGGCTGAATTCTAAGGCATTGATATATCTTTTCTATCTTTTCTGGAGCTGGTTTCATAACATATGGTTATAGATTAACTAGGGGTGGGATATTAATTTTTTGGGGATTTTTTCATATATTTACATAATACGGGGGGGAACAAATTATATGGGAATTATATAATAAAGTTAAAGTTAGTATGGCAATTGATATAAAAATAAGCGCTAAGTTATAATGTTTAACAACTTAGGCTTAACAGGAAAACAAGGATCTTTACACAAGAAATGTGGTTTAGTGCCTAAGTAAAAATGTGGTTTTAGGTCTTTTATGCAATGAGATAAAGTTATTTAAGACAGATATTAAGCATATATCAACACCCTGGGGGAAATTAGAAATGTTTTAGGAAGAAGTGTGAAGGCAAGTTAGTCATGCCTCACTTGATTTGTAACCAAACAGTTGCCATGGTACTTATGATATCAATAAGATGAACATCTTTGAGAGACAAAATCAATCATAAGCCTGCCTCTGCAACACCAAAACTGCCTACCCAGCCTACACTACCTAACATTTTTCTTCTTCTTCCATGGGTGCACTTGGACTGGCAAACCCTCTTTTTCTTATTTTCTTTTGACTCCAACCCTATCTAGATCTACCCTTATCACATCCAAGGGCTCAGGTTTAACAATTGAGCTCCTTTACTTCTCTACCTAGCTACTTATCTGCCAAGATTGAACAATTTGAACAGATTTTATTTTCTATCTCTAAAACTGGAAATTCAAACATGAACTGGCCAAGATTAGGCTATTTGGCCACAACATAAAGTTCAACAAACTGCAGATGAAACTTTTATTTACAGAACATGAAATAGTAGTGGCATTTTGACTTGCACACTTTCCTGGTCTTTTTAATTTGGGGTTCATTTCTTTCATTTTTCTTTGGACCATTTCATTCTTTTTACGCTTTGATCTTTCTTTTAGGGTATACCCTATTTTAATTTTTTAATTTTTTGATCTTTTCAAAATATGAAAAACCTTTGCAGCAGGGAAAGGATGAACTTATTATAGATTTTAACCAGTCAATCATGAAATATGACACCTATTGGTATAGGAGCATAACACCAACAAAGAAATTGACAGACCAATTGGGATTGTCAAAGAGAGTAATGAAGTTCATGAAGAAATTATACCATCACCCCACACCCAGTATGAGGATCGACAAAGAAGATATAGATTTGAGGAATATCACAAGAAATTTTACAGGGGGGAAATAAAAAAGAAGAATCAAAACATCAATTCAAGATGGATATTGCATGAGGAAAGCAGAGAATATATGTCAGTATAAGTTCTCAACTGTAATCACCCTTTCTTAGAGAACTCAACTCTCATAATCCCAACAAACTATACTATATGAAGAAACGAGATTTCAATTGTCCTCCTCTCCTAGGCAAGGTTCGCTTTAGTCGTGTCAACCATGAAAGCCTAGACCATAACAGTATTGCAAGCAACAGTTAGGTCTCCAAGTTTGCACGCACAAGCTCCCAAGTGACTTCAAACAATAAGGCATTCAACAGCAGCAAGTCTGCGCTCAACAAAGACCAATACATTAGGACCAGAAACCAAAAAACTTTGATGATTTTCCCCAAAGAAAGCGTGAGGAGACAGATGAAGAACCCTCGCACAGGAACTGTTGGATCTGGAGATAAATGGATAAGGAATGACATTAGAAGTATTGGGAGAGGAACTTGATGGAGGTATATCAAGAGTCATCGGGCACTAACTTGCATGAGACTTAGTCAAAGAGAAAAGGCGGGAATACGTAGGAGTGGTTTATCAGGAGGTGATTAAGTGGTAATTGGTTTCAGGAGGGAACCCCCTAATTCCACTCACCGTTGGACACATAGGAAGTAGGTGGGGTGAGAATATTGCTTTATTGGGTAGGTATTCCTCACATGGTTTTCCCACCCGAAATCCTTGCTTGTCATTGGATCTATTGCATTGGGATGGACAACAGTGGAGAGACGTGCAGGTCGAATGATCAGTGTTAGGTGGTGTCCATCAGATTTGACGGAGAAAATCTATGGTGGAGATTGAGCCTAATAAAGGTCAGTTTAGATATTTGCACCAAGGTTGTGGAAAAGTGGAACTTTAGTCCTGTAGTGTGTTTGTATTATTATTTGCCTTTTCCAAAGTTAAGTGCAGGTTTTTGGTTAAGTCTGATGTTTCAATTTTAAGTGCGGGTTTGGTCTCTTCACGAGGGTTTTTATGTTCAAGTAACATTTTGTATTTCTTGAAGTTTTTAAGAAACATGGTTGTTAAAGTAGATGTGCAGACTGCGCTCCCTGTTGTGCTCTTCTTTGTTCCAACCCTCCTCAGATTGTACAAGGAACTAGCTTCCCATCCCCTTTTTTGCAATATATAAAAAGTAACTGATTGTGTTAAAAAAAAGGAATTTATTCATTCCTTCCACTGTACTATGAACATATAAAATTATGTAAATATCTTAAACTAATTTTAAATATTGGTATAGAGTATTTGTGCCTGAACAACTTAAGTTTTTGGGAGAACTTCAACACTTATAATAAAAATTTAATCTTCACATAATTCTTAGCATTGAATAGGTAGGCACAATAAAAAGTAACCAATTAACGACTCACCATTTCTACTTATTAAAAATAATCAACATGTTAGTTGTTTGTTATTTATTTGCATTACTCTTTAGTCCACCACAATTCAATATTGCAGAATTATTTGTTCCATTGTAACCTTTCAGGGTTTCTGCTCCCTACAATGCTACTATAGTTATCCAAAGACTTGTCAAATTTAAAATAAGTACAAGGATTAAATCCAACTTTTTTTATTCCTCAAGCTTGATTATAAATATCTAGCTTCTTAAATGAGTTTTTAAATGATATTAATTTGTGAGAATATTGATCCATCCATGCATGTAAATGTACCAATCCAGCTCATTGTAACCACACAAATGAGACCTACATGCAAGCCATACATATATGTAAGAACAAGCATGTAATCACATCATGAGTATCCCCTTCAACCATATTGTGAATTAGCAACTTTGAAGGTAAAGTATTCATATTCTTTTTTTGTATGCATAAAAGAAAATAACTCATATAAACTACACACACTCTTATGTGTAGTTCATTTAGACACAGAGTGCCAACATGTCATTTAATATTGTAATCACTGCTTGAAATAATTATTCATACTAATCTAAGAAAATATCCTTATCATGAAGGAAATTAAAATTAAGAAAACCATGGCATATACATCGATGAGTGTATACATTTTTTGATGTTTTTCACAGATTAAGAAGGTAAAACATGTGAAACTCAATCCTCGTCCATATAAAATAGCTCACATAATTATGCTCACACACATACAAAATTTATTTAGTTGTGCTACAATTAAAAATAACCTTTTCCAACAACTTGCTAATGTATACCCATCACCTAGAAATGAATATTATAATTCATATACTAATCTAGAAATAATTTACCTTTCCCGATCGAAATGGGTAATTTGCATCGACCACTAGTTTCATTCGTCACAAATCAAACCTCTCACTTTCTAGAAAACAAATCTTTAGCTAAACAGAGAAACCCATCATGATAATCGAACTTGATCTGGGTGTATGGAATCTAAAGAGCTCCTTTCAATTGTGACTAACTTTTTCTTGAATATAAAACTCTTCATGTGGATCCCATAATTGTTGCTAACTCACCTTTTCTTTTTGCATCTTTGGTAGTGCGGTCTGAAGAGCAGAAGAAACACTTTTAATAGCATCCAATAAAAAGAACGTGAGAATTGGTGACAAGTCTAGTCTCCCACAAAGAGGAGGAGTTATCCCTCTGAAGATATTACGATATGAATGGCAGAGTTTGTTGCACTAAACCCCCTTAGCGTTAAATTAGACTTATATTAAATTAAGTCACAAATGTTAATAAGTAACCAGGAATATTGTGGTCGTTTGTTTTCAAATTGACAACTAAGAAATGGGGAATTGGTTCCATGCTCAGAGACTTTGGTACTCAAGGTAAATATCAAACCAAGGTTTGGATGGGTTGAAGCTTGCGTGTGTGCACCAGTGCTATCTTATATATACATTTGTATCACCCAAAATGAAATATCTCACCACAAAGGAAGAAATATCTTGCCTTAAAGGATTCAAAATGACCGATGCTGAATTAGGAAACTAGGTTAAGACCAACCTCACCATTAAGAGAGTGTTGTAGTGACTTAAACAAATTCAAAATTCTATTTGTCACCACCAATCTTGCAATCTATGCCCATGAATTTGTAATAGAGTTGAAATATTTTCAACCAATCCAAATAACATGCGTACCCAGAATTCCACTAATCTGAAAGCATCACTTTCCCTTACAATCTGGCATTGAAATAGAAAAAACCACTTTCTTATTATTTGTTATGGAGTGCCATTGAAACTAACCACACGTTGTTTTAGGGAACTGGATAACCATTCCCAAAACGAATGCATTTGTGGGATGACAACAATGATAGCAATTGAATACTTTTAAAGCGCGTTGAGTAGGATAACCATTATCCTTGGAAAGTTTTTGTGGAAAATGAATCCACAACCGGATGCCTCAAACTCAGTAGATAAAGAAAGCATTAGTCACCACTCAAATTGCTAAGGGTGGTTTGTGTTTTAAAACCTATTACTGAAATCGAGCATTCTTTTCTCACTGTGACCTGTCCATGTGGAGTAAGGATAAAAAATATCCAACTTAAATGCTTTAATGAGTACGAACACAAGGATAACCATCATCCCTTGAATGCTTTTATTAGCCTATTCATAAGGATAACCATTATCCAACATGTATGCTCCTTATGGAGACATCTCCCACTCAATGGATAAGGAAAGCAGAGAGAGAGAGATATTATAGATCAAAAAGAGAAACATGGGTCCCTTACTACGATTTTTCCATATATCTAGTTGGGAAGGTGCCTATTGAGATTTAAAACTATTAGTGACAGAAACACTTCCTAAACTTGTCATAGTCGATCGTGCTTTAGGGGCGCATGGGTTTTTTTTTTGCAAAGCTCATGGGCTACATAACAAGCAAGAATTCAACAATTAAAAAAACATTATTGTCTCAGTTTTAGCATGAGCATTGGTACCTCCATCGCATAAGTGTAATGACTTCTTGAATCCTAGAGATTATGTTGGGTAACACAATTGTGAGTCATCCTGAAATTGATAGAATATCAATCCCGACAGAGGGAATCGACTTCCAACAATTCTTCGTTATATTTCAATTCACATTGTAGGGATCCAGATCATGTCACTCAAAACCCTTAACAATGTCTCTCTCCTATGGGACCGTAGAGCATTCTCACGGCCTTTCATTTTTATAAATACTAAGGTCAATTCAACTAGGATTTTTATTAACTAGCATTCGAGTTATATTAAGGCAGGGGAGTCTGCACAATATGTCTTTGTATTTGGTTTGAAATAAGACCATGATTAATATCCCACATAACACCTTTGAGTATTTCACGACCGCACTTAAATGGGTGACTAGATTTAGTGATTGCATCATAAAATGACCAAGAGAATTGGTATTCCCAAATAAACTAGTAAAATGGATAACCATACACCATTCTAATATTATCCTCCTCTTAAGTAGCAACTAACTGAGACCTAGCATTGCATAAGATGTCAAAATTTTAAGCGTTTGAACATTCTTAACTTGATGCCTCCTTGAATTCATCGCTTTTCTTATGACTCGTGTTTTTCATTACACTTCTGTAGGGAACCTCAATGCTTGAGCCAAGTGCCACAAATGCAACTTGCAATCATTAAGGTACGTGGCATAGGTGTGTGGGATAGATAGTATGGGTACATCAAAAGCCCTCACGGGCTTATTAATGGCCCTCATAATATCAAGGTCCTTAAAGCCAATGAACTTATATTCATATCCATGAAATCATTACTACAATCTTCGAGTGAGACTATAGAACATTTGTAATGAGTAAGAAGCTCAACACTCTTATCCACACCACACCATTTATCAATAAATGGAATGGCATAAAAAGATAATCTCTAGAAACCCCATGAGAAGAATAGGGGCACTACTCTCTCAGAGAAAAGTATGATTCAACATTGTGAAAGCATCTTGAAACAAATCACAATCAAGTGATTCACAATTTGGGCTTGTCAAGAGCCTTTTCTACACATATAGTTCGTATACCTTTCACCATACCTAATTTTACAATTTAGCTTCAGATTTTATCGGCATTCACTACATTATGCTCAAGTTAAAATTTGTTTCTCTTTTGCATAATTTTGATGAAATTGGAATTTTATCCCCTATTTAAATTTCCCTTTGTAATTTTCTTTAAAATATCTATCTAAAAGGGAAATGAGTCGCTAGGGTGCATTTTTCTCTTGCCTTTTTCAAATTTCTTTACTTAACACTGTTTTATCTCATAATTGAGGATCTAAGAGCTCAATTTAATCCACTACAAGCTATGTTGAGCTTACATAAATTTGCTTTATTTCACCTATTCCAAGTTCTTACTAAAAATTCTACTAACATACCACTCCTTTGTATTTCATTGTTGGGATAGGGGAAGGTTACAACTCTACTTCTCAAGTATATCCTTTTTCTTCCTATTCTTTCCCATTATGTATCACACTTCGATATTGGTTGAAGGTATCCCATGCGTTCTAATGCACTAGAGACTACATTGACTTATAATCCCGAATTCCTCAGTTGTTATGAAACACAGTTTATAACCCATTCCACATCCTATAGAGGTGAGTGGCCCTTAGGCCACAATATTTGAACTTAGAGCTCTGATACCATTTGTCACATACCCCCTTGGCACAATACTACCAACTACCTATTATGCTCCACTTGATCCACGATGTGGACTTTTAGGTTCAATTAATAGGCTTAGTTACTACATTCGAAATCAACCCTTCATGCATACATTACAACTCAGAGAAAAAAATCAATCATGGGCATTCAACATGATAAGATTATGCATTCAGATTTCATTTCCTTTGATGACTCAACACAAGCATTAATGGAAACATTGTGATCAACACACTTTAGCTAGCATTTTGATATATCATGATCATAGTCCTACTATCATAATCGAAAGTATTACTATCATATATATTCTCCAATACAAATCATAGTGAATGATCCAAATGGATCCATTTACCCTGTAAGTCTTCAAAAATCCTCTAAAATATCAAAAGTATCGCATAATCTAACCTTCACAAAATAACTGAAAATGCTATCGGGAGCGAAAAACACAAAGAAAACGATGAAAATAGAGTAGTGGAGGCTTGAACAGTGAATGCACAGCAGCTGTCAGATCTAGCCGATCAATGGTCCAGATCTGATCAGCGAATCATAATCAGCAGTTGTAATTGGCAGATATTGGCGAAGACTATACAAATGTTGCGATAGCAATCAGTGGTGTCAATGGGGACCATCGATCAAGCGCGCAGATTAATGGCCCATGTTGCATCGCAGGATCGCTATCAGAAAATACAAAGAGCACTTACAAGGGCCCGAGGCATGAGTGATATGCAATTGCGATTAATCTCATCACGATATTGCAATTGGAGAAACACCATGGAGCGGGGCTTATAGACATGTATATGTGCGATGCGATTAGTCGGAACCAATGGCTATATAAACATTGTTGCATAAGACTTGAGATCCACAGAAATGCATTTTGTAATGTATTTTTGTATATCTCAAAACAACACCAATGTGATAAACCCTAGACCCGAAGGGGTTTGGGAATGAAATGTATATTGTTTCAAGTCTAGAGGAAGCCATTTTTACGTGATTTTAAGTGATTTTAAGTATTTCCAAAATACAAAGGTAAACCTTGGAACAAGGTTGATGCGACTTGCGATGGCAATTGAGGATAGACCCGATAGGAGAATAGACCAGATTTAAGGACTTTTGAAGTCTGAGAGACTGTGTTGTGGTGGATTTTCATATTTTCCAATACATTTCTCTCTATTAACAGAAAGTGGCCGTTTCAGGGATTTCAAAAGCCCGATGCACTCATCCGTTGTAGATTAGGTAGCCACCTCCCCTTAATGTGTTATGCAATGATTGTTTAACGCTAGAAAAGGGATTCAAGTGGATAGAGGCCAGGAGACAGAAAGTTGAGAAGCAAAAATGAACAGGCAGAGCAGATTGGCTTTAAAGTCATAGAAGACAGAAACAAAGACAAGTAGTATTGGAGGCAGTGCCAAAACAGAGAGCAAAGATAGAGACTGAGAGCGATTGAGAGAGTCTGTATACTCAGCGTGGCTTGAGAGGTTCAAGCAAACTCTTGATGTTGTATCTGTTGTGTGTTGAGTCTCAAATTGAACTCATACTGTTGTAAAACTTTGTTTGAAGACATAATAGAGAGGACACCACTGAAGGCTAGACTAAGAGATGTAGCCCAGGAGTATTGGGCGAGCTCCTTATTAAATTTGTTGTGTTTATGTGCGTTGTCTATTATGCTTCTTTGCTGCTTCATTTTCTGTGTATTTCACAATCTTATCAATCCATTGCATAAAATAACGTAGGCAAATCCATGGACATGAGTCTGTAATACCTTAATAATTGTCTTAGATATCATTATCAGATCAAGTGGTATTAGAGCTTTAGGTTGCTAAGGTTAGATAAGCTTGTGATAGATTGGTGAATGATAACTAGGTCAAAGCTCAAATTAGGAGAGGGAGAATTGGTTGAAGCTAACCTAGAAACAGGAAGAGTCTATCCTGGGAGGGAAATGGCAGAAGAAAATCTCTTGGATAGTTTCATGACCATGAGAGCCATGGTAGAATAGATGTATCAAGAATTTAATAAAGGTCGAAGTGAAGATTCTTCAACCTCAAAAGAAGACAGAGGAACAAATGAATCTCTTCTAGATGGCCATTCTGAAGGAAAAGGGAAAGGAAAATGGGCTCCTATATCCACACCTCCTGATAGCCCTACAAATAAAAAGAAGAAAACAACTCTAATTAAGTTAAATGCCAAATTTGATTTGCCAATATATGATGGAGAATTAAATGCAGAAAAGCTAGATAACTGGATTAGACACATTGATGTGTATTGCAGGGTGCAGAAGATTGATTCAAATAGGAGTAAAATTCAGCTGGCCAGGCTACGCCTTGGAGGAACTGCCTTAGTCTGGTGGGAAGGCAGGACACAAGCTAATTTGAAGAAGCATGGTAAAATTCTTTTTTCGTAGAGTGAATTTGTTTCTGTTATTAAAAAACAGTTCTATCCACTAGCTTATATGCAGCAAGCCATGATGAGTTGGCAAACTCTTTGCCAATTAAAGGGGCAAAGTGTACAAAGCTATACCCAGGAATTTAGAAAAAGAGCTTTAATTCTAGGCATTTCTCTAGACTCTCCTGAAACATTGCTAAAGTATATAGGTGGTTTGTATAGTTATTTGAGGCACACCATCTCATGTTTAACCCTACTAGCATAGATGAGGTATTTGTCTAGGTTACACATCTAGTGGCTAGAAGCAAGAATGTGAACCCAGAGATTGGGGGATCATTAAAACCCACTGCAAGCAAAGACAAGGAAAAAAGGAAGTAGAAATGGAAATAGAGGAAGGCATATGCTGTAGAGAAGGCCAAACCATCATGCACTAACTACAAGAAGGATGGGCATGATGATGAACATTGCTGGTCTTTGCATCTGGAGCTGAAACCCTAGAACTTCGATGGCAAGAAGAAGGAGACTGTCGCTATTGTTCAGAAAGATTTGGGGTCAAACTCAGGTAATGAAACAACAATCGCAGCCACATGTATAAAAGGTAAAAATTCCGAAGCATCTACTAGTAATTCTGCACAAACTATTTATAATGAAGAAAACGAGAGGAAAAGGCATGAGCTTTTTCATACTAGAGTTATTTCCGAGCATCAAAATATCGATACTTTATTTGATAGTGGCTCACAAGTAAACTTAATTTCTGAAGCAATTGTGAAGAAGCTGGGATTACTAACCACACCTCAAAGGAAGCCATATCCATTAGGTTGGGTATGTGATAAAGCAAAGCTACAAGTGACTAGAAAATGTAAACTTAGGTTTTCTTTTGGGTCAACATTTGTATATGAGGTTGAGTTAGATATCGTTCCCTTGGATATATGTGGAATTGTTTTAGGAAGTCCTTACTTGTATGATAGAAAAGCCATTTTCTATAGAGCTGAAAATAAGTATCAACTTGTTAAAGAAGGAACAGAATATATTGTAAGAGCTCATAAACTCAAGAATAATTATACTCTCATAAACTTAAGGCAGATGAAAAGAATTGTAAATTCATGCAAGAAATTTTTATTGATGGTTGTAAAGGAAAAGAAACCTGATAAAACCAATGTATTTGAAGGCTGTGATACTAAACAAAAATCCGATTTAGAAAAATTTGTTTCAGAATATGATATCTTATTTTAAGAACCTAAAGGTCTGCCACCCAAAAGGGAAATTGTACATGATATTCATTTGTAGCAAGATGCTCCATTGCCTAACATCAAAATGTACAGGTTATCCGCTTTAGAGAATGTAGAGATCAAAAAGAAGGTACAGGAGCTACTCAAAAAAGGGTTCATAAGGCCAAGCACATCACAATGTGGATCTCCAATCGTGTTGGTGAGAAGGAAAGATGGTTCGTGGAGGATGTGCATTGACTATAGAGCACTAAATAAAATAACGATCAAGAATCATTATCCCCTTCCTCGAATTCATGATCTATTGGATCAACTGAGAGAAGTTGTTTACTTTTCCAAATTGGACTTGCATAGTGGTTACGATTAGGTTAGAGTAGTAGAGCAAGATGCAAGGAAGACTGCTTTCAAAACAAAGCAAGGGTTGTATGAATGGCTAGTTATGCCTTTTGGCTTAACTAATGTTCCTGCCACTTTCATGAGAGTTATGAATGGTGTACTCATGCCATTTATTGATGATTTGGTAATTGTATATTTATATGACATTCTTGTTTTCAATAAAAAATGGGAAGAACATTTGAAGCATGTAAAGGAGACTCTAGATGTTTTGAAAAAACAAAATCTCTATGTTAAGTTATCAAAATGTGAATTTGGCAAAACATCTTTGAATGCGATTAGCCGGACCTAATGGTTATATAAACATTGTTGCATAAGACTTGAGATTAGCAGAAAGGCATTTTGTAATGTATATTTGTATATCTTGAAACAACATCGATGCGATAAAGCCCAAACCCAAAGGGGTTTGTCAATGAAATGTATATTGTTTCAAGTCCGGAGGAAGCCATTTTTACGTTATTTTTAGTGTTTTTAAATATTTCCAAAATACAAAGGGAAACCTTGGAACAAGGCCGAAGCGACTTGCGATGGAAATTGAGGATGGACCCAATAGGAGAATAGACAAGATTTAAGGACTTTTGAAGTCTGAAAGATTGTGTTGTGGTGGATTTTCACAGTTTCGAATACATTTCTCTGTGTTAACAGAAAGTGGCCATTTCAGGGATTTCAAAAGCCCGATGCACTCATCCGTTGTAGATTAGGTGGCCACCTCCCCTTAATGTATTATGCAATGATTTTTTAATGTTAGAAGAGGGATTCGAGCAGATAGAGGCCAAAGATAGAAGGTCAAGAAGCAGAAATGAACTGCCATTGCAAATTGGCTTTAAAGCCATCGAAGACAGAAATAATGACAAGCAGTATTGGAGGCAGTGCCAAGACAGAGACTAAGAGTGATTGAGAGAGTCTGTGTAGTCAGAGATGCTTGAGAGGTTCAAGCAAACTCTTGTTGTTGTATCTATTGTGTGTTGAGTCTCAAATTGAGCTCATACTGTTGTAAAACTCTGTTTGAAGACATAACAAAGAGGACACCACTGAAGGCGGGACTAGGACATGTAGCCCAAGAGTATTGGCAAACTCCTTATTAAATTTGTTGTGTTTATGTGTGTTGCCTATTATGCTTCTTTACTGCTTCATTGTCTTTGTATTTCACAACCTTATCAATCCATTGCATAAAACAACATAGGCAAATCCATGCACATGAGTCTGTAGTACCTTAATAACTGTCATAGATCTCATTATCATATCAATGAATAAATATCTAAACGAGCCTTAGTGGATGCAATTCACCCCAAGATGCATAATGCATAGCTTAGATAACCTAAACCATAGGCTATACAATTTTAAACCTTAAAAACATAAGTATTCATCGTACATAACTGTCTCATTGATAAGTATTCATAAGCCTAAAAATTGAGATAGAACATAAGTTTAAAGATGTAACACATAAAGGGTAAGGAGAAAACATACAGTACATCACAAGCAATTGAATCACACCAAGGTAACTGAAAGAAGGCTGCATGAAAAATTGAGCACTGCAACCCAGCTTAGAACTCGCTACCTCCAGTTCATCCCCAAACCGAGAGTTGTTGCCATCGATCAACTACCTCATGTTGATCTCTTCGATGGGTATTTAATACCTTCTTTCGTGATATGGTTCCCTTCAGCAGCATCCCTCTTTTAAGTGGATATTTTTATCCATTTGTGTAGGCTTTTTGTCGAAACGCTCGTCTTTCTCTCGCACTAGGATTTTCCCATAAAATCTTGTCTTTCTCTCTTGTAAGGCTTTTATGTTTTTCTTAAAATTAGAATGTTTCTCTAGCTAATTAACTTAATGGATATTTATCTCCAAATACATTAAGCTTATCTAGAATAGGATCTAGAAGTCCTATCATAAAATAATTATCTATTATCATTCACCAATGGGATTTCATTTGGAAATAACCTCATTTCTTGGTGTCTCATTTTCCAAGAGATTAGTTTATCTTTACTTATTTAATAATAAAGTATTTACGTTTCTTGTTAGACATCATCCCTAGATTTTCTTAGAGTGTTACATTCAACAGACGGGTGTTACATTATCACACATAGAGAAATAAAGTAACTCCATTCATTGAAAATTAGAGAGAAGAATGAATCAGAGCTATCTGAGGAGAAAAAATCCTTCATAATATAATAAAAGTACTTGATCATATACCCCAAACATTAGGTGTTCATGGTGTATAGTGGAACAATATTGACAACAATATAGTGACAATATAAATGTAATAAATCAATTGAAGGTATAAAATTACCACTCCTTTCTAGATAAATTTTCTTCACAATGCTTGATTAGTTGTTTGTATTTCAACATGAAGAGCTAATATTTTTATTCCACCTCTCTTACTAGTATGTTCTTCCACTTGATTTATGTTGGGTCATGAAAAACGTATGTTTTTCCTCCTCAATTGCATAATTAATCATATATTTTTCCATGAATTTACACTCATGTTGAGCACATTCTCAAAGATAGAACGTGAAAAGAAAATAGGAAGAAGTGTTGGAAAAATAACATGTTTTTGGTATCAAAAGCCTAAGTTTATGCTCGTTTATGCACAAGTTACCTAGATTGGACAACTATTGCTCCTTTCGCATAAGATGACAGTGCCAAGAAAAGGAGAAGTTGTTGGTTACAACTATGCGAACCACGCTAAAGGTGGAGGCTAAATGAAGGATTGGTGTGGAAATCCAATTGTTCAGCAGAGCAATCCTAAGGATCTTCTGATCCTTAGCATAAGCTCTAATTTTGCTATTTGCTCATAGAATATATAACGCTAGTGAATCAGAACGAAAAAAACATGTAACTTTGTAAACTTTAAATTTCCAACGAGACTGCGAACATAGATTCAACTTTAAGAAGTCGAAGTTATTATGTAATTATTTTGGTAGTTAATGAAAGTCTCGGAAGTTTCCATTAAATCCATGTATTGAGTTTCGATAGCAGTTTTCTTCTCGAGCGCTTGGGCCGGATCACTAGAAGATCCACTCCTCCTTGTATTATGTTATTTTCCATTTTATTGTCAAGATTTGCATTGTTATTTCTTCTCTATGTTGAATTAGAGTACATCATATATCTGAATAAATGTCATGTTTATTTACATAAATCAAGTTGTATATGATTTTTGTTCCTTCTTAAGTATATGCTTTCTATAGTTATTTATTGCTTTTAAATATTCTTCCTAATTAAGTGTGATTTGAATAGTCTCTTTTAATGCATGTGGATTTTATTATTAAGGTTGTTTTCCTCTCTTGTATTAGGACGTTGGATTGAGCTCTTGGTTTGAACTAGTTGCAAGTGATTTGCCTTTCCAATTCTAAATCATAGAATAATTCATGTTTTGCATTTCTAAGAATTGATGATTTTTTAAGTGATTGTTTATTTTTGCAATGATTAGTTAGGATTAATTGCGTTCATTTCACTCTCTTATTGTTATCGCACAAAAAATTCTCACAACCTTGAAATAGACAGACGAATCCTAGGTTGACATATTAATGTAGGATTAAGTTCGATTTAAAAGTCATCTTAGTGCACCAACATTTTTGCGTCGTTGTCGGGGAGGTTGTCAAGATAATAGTTAATTTGTATCTCTGAAGAGAAGTGGGTGCTGAAAACAGGACATAAGTACCTGTTTACATAACAAGAAAAAAGCCTTCTCCTAGTGCCCGCTCTTAGAATATAAGAAAAGGTTGTGTAGGAATGAATGAATAGGAGAAATAATATACCAATAGACCAGAAATCACTACCAAAAACCACCAAATCCTAGAGATCGACGACCATTGGGAGACCAACCTTTATAGACGAAATCATTCAGAGAGTTGTATCTCAATCATCAATAGGACCTAAGACAACGTCTGGAAAGGGCTCTACCTTGATCCCTCAAGCAACAAAATCACCAACTACAACTTACGTGGAGATCCATATCAAGACTAAAGGATCTGGGCAAAGTTTCCAAAGTACAAATCACCAATACATTGGTCCTTCACTAGAGGGAAAATCATGTAATTTAAGAGAAGGAGGGGGAGAAACCAATGGAGATGCTAAGGCATATCCACAACCATCTGAATTAGGATCTCCTGTGATGTTGGCTAAAAATAAACTACATAATATCCCAGATCTGAGCAGTGCAGCGAAGCCCTTTTGAAGTGTAAGTATGCATTCCACTCATATAACACCCCCTAACTAGGAAGTCCCTAAAGAATATTTTAACATCATCGACCAAATGGCGAATCCACCACCTCAATGTTAGACCTTGACGTTGGAATATCCCATCTTCGACCCAATAACCAATGCCCTGACGAAAGCTATTCCTTTACACAATATTTGAACCTTTCACAGGATGACCTCAAAGGATCCAAATGATTTTCTATTTGAGTTTGATGTCCTCTACAAAGGTTATAATTACACCACTGTTCCTCAAAAATTAAAGTTGTTTCCCTCCACCTTAAAGGGATCATCTTTGCGATGGTTTATGGGTTTGGGTGGAAGTACCATTAACTCCTAGGATGACATGAAAATTGATTTTCTCACTAAATATCAGGACTACTGCAGGACTAGGGAGCTGAAAGATGAAATCTTCAAAATGTCTTTGAAGGATAATGAAACTTTAGAGGAATACGTCAAACGGTTTTAGTACAATTTTCAGAGATCCCCCCATTGCACATTACCAAAAGTAGTCTTGAAAACCATTTAGATAAAGGGGATGAGAAAAGAATCGGTAGAAACCATAAATCTGATGGGGAAAGGTAACATTTCTCAAGAATACTATGACAAAATTGTTTGATTTTGTATCAAGTGTTCACCAGGTAGTACATGCATCGGGCTAGGAAATCGATACTCCATGACTATAAGAAGCAAACCTCCTTGCAAAGGCATGTCGAGAATAGAGATTGACAACCTCTTGGAAGATTTCAAGACAAATATCTTAGGCACATTGACTACATAGTTAGACATCTTACATGCCAGATAGAGACAAGCTGAGGCAGAACAAATTCTCGCCATATTGATCCCATGATGCCAAAAGAAGCGCAATAAAATGAATGTCCTTTGGACATGATTCAGATGTGCTCTATATGCACCAAGGCCCATGCCACAGATTAGTGTTCATCGCTTCATAGGTTAAAAGCAGTATTCGAAGGAGATAAAGAAAAAACAAATCCAACATACTTAATGGCACAATGTCAACAATGGCAAGCACGACCCTTAGGTATGACACAAGAGCCATCTTTGTTCTTTCCTACACAATATCATCAATAACCAAATCTTGGAACAACATGACAAGGTCAAACACCATTATATACCTGGAAATCTCAATAGTATTCCATCTCACCCTGGCTAATCCAACCCTTCGTAGGAGCTGGCTAAGCAAACCTACAATGCTCTGCCCCCTTCTGGCAAAATTCGGCTAGTAGTCCTTACCCTTCACAGTGGGTTGCTTCCACATCAATGAAGATGAATTGGCCTCAAAACTGGCAGCACCATATGGGAATGAACAATTTACCAATGGGAGTGGTTCTCAATGTTAGCCTACATTTCTTGGTGCATTTTAGAACCCTCATCCTTCAGTACGCCCCCAAATGCTACCTCAACCAAATCCAAATCCTAATAATAATAGACCATCGAATATGTACAAATCCTTGAGAATTCGGATAATGAAAAAGAACCAGTAGAATGTAATGAGCTACGATTAAGATCAGGGTGCATTATTTCCATAGAATAAAATAAAGAAATAGAAAACGAAAAAAAACCCGCAATAAATCCTTGGACTATGACTGATACGTTTATAAAATAGGGAGAAGACACAGTCGAGTAGAAAAATTCATATAGAATTATAATTTATTCTCCCCCATTCCTCGAGAGACTAGCAATAGCTAAACCTGTTATCTATCCTATTTTTGATATCTTAGGGGAAATGAAAATTTTTTCTATAAATATTTTTCTCCTCTAAACCATACAATACATCTCGATCTATGAAAAACAATTAAGGAGTTGTGTGGGAAGAAGCCTACAAGGAAATTGAAAAACCCACCAACAGTGCATGTTGTGGGAAGTTTATCTAACCTACTTTTGGGTAAACAAGCACTGATTAAATATGAAGACCCAGGGAATCCTATAGTAACTATTCAAATATAAGGCATCACCATTCCAAACATATTAGTTGATCTTGGAGAAACCATTAATATTCTGACTATTGAAACCTGCAGGGTTTTCGACATTACAACTTTTGAACACACCTCAACCTTATTAGAACTTGCTTACTGATCAGTAGTCAGAATTGAAGGAACCTTACAGGATGTGACTATTTCTGTTGATTCTTTGGAATATCCTGTGGAAGTTCTAGTCATCAACCTGAGAAGTAGGTTAGATGGACATCCTTTAATATGGTTCGACCTTGGTTAACAACGACAGATACTTATATAGGATGTCGTGTAGGAAGAATGACTATTATGCAAGGAAATGTTGTGAAGAATCTTGTCTTGTATCCTCCAACTAAACCAAGTCTAGCTATTGTAAATAGTCAATTACACCCACCTAGATACCTGGAATGAAACATTCACTGTCCTCTCAAACTGGAAGAAAATCTTGAATTTAAGAATCACATGGAGGATGATGTGATTAACAATTACATTAATAGGTCAGTTTTCATGAATAATCCACCAGGCTAAGTATTAAAATCTGTTCTTGATAATGAATCATAGGGAGATCCCTCCAGGGACGCAAAGGATCAACATATACCCCGACTACTGTTTATAACAGTAGGCCAATTGAGATTGAACCAGGTAAAACACTTAACATTAATGATAACCTCGACAGTCATCAACAACAAAGCCTTATTCAAGTACTTTGGAAATATAAAAAAGACTTTTCCTGGGAATACTCAGACATGAATGGTATAGATCCCTAGCTATGTACCCATCATATCTACATCGATAAGGATGCTCGCACCATTCGGCAGCCCCAAATAAGGTTGAATCCTCACCTCAGGGACATTGTGAAAGAGGAATTGTAAAAGTTGCTAAATGTAAATTTTATTTATCCTGTCTATAATAGCCAATGGGTCTCCCTGTTGGTAGTCATTACCAAGAAAAATTGGAAATGGAAAATCTGCATGGACTATAGGGAACTGAATAAAACCACCTAGAAGGACCATTTCCTTGTTCCATTCATTGATCAAGTTCTCAAAAACTTAATAGGGAAAAAATTTCTCCTTCCTCGATGGCTTCAACCGCTATAATCAGTGCCAGATCAACCTTGAAGACTAGGAAAAAACCACATATACTTGTCCTTCAGGTACATTTGCATACAGAGTTTTACCGTTTCGTTTAATCAATTACCCAACCACATTTCAGAGGGAAATATTGAGAATTTTTCCGATCTGATAAACGAAGGAAGTGAAATTTATATGGATGATTTTACCCCCTGTGGAAGTGATTTTGAGTAGGGCTTATGAAATCTAGAAAATGTACTTGAACGATGCATTACAACCAAGTTATGCTTGAGCAATGTAAAGTGTCATATGATGATGTCCAAAGGTATGGTTTTGGGAGGTAATTCTTGCACTACCCACACCCAGCACCCAGACCGAGGTACATAGTTTCATTGGATATATAGGGTACTCCTGTAGATTTATTGAAAAGTTTTCAAAAATTTATACACCTTTGTATGTGTTAACTAGTAACATTGAATTTAATTACTCTGACAAATGTGATGTTGCCTTTGCAAATCTAAAGAAGCTAATTTCAACTACACCAGTATTACGAGGACCTAATTGGGAGTTAACTTTCAATATCTCTATAGATGAATTAGCACAACTACAGGCATTTTACTTGGACAGGAAGAGGACAGGAAGCCCTAGGTTCTCTATTATTTTAGAAAAAACCTTATCCCTTGTAAATTAAATTACACAGTAATAGTAAATAAATTTCTACTCATTATACATGTTAGCAATAAGTTTAGACAATATGTAATAGGCTATCCAGTCTTTCTGTATACTAACGACTCTGCCATCCAGTACTTGGCCAACAAAACAATCACTGATGGGTGAGTAATGCAATGGTTGTTGCCACTACAATAGTTCGATATCACAATAGAGGACCAGATAGGGAAAGACAATTTTGTTGCAGAATTATTGACTCAGGTACCTAAAATGAATGATCTGTTATCAGTAGATGATCAGTTTCTAGACGAGCACATGGTCCCCATAACAACTAAAGAACCTTGGTATGTGGGTGTAGAAAATTATCTAAAATTTGGGAAATTACCAGACCAACTTTCGCCCAAGGAAAGGAAGCTGATTGTCCAATGTAGTGCATGATTTTCATAGATTGGTGGGTATCTTTTCAACACTAGATCTGATTTACATATTCGAAGATGCATTCAATAAGATGAGGTGTATAAAATCCTAAAAGCCTGTCACGATGAGTCTTATGGGATACCTTTCATAGAACACTGAATTGGACATAAGATCCTTCAGATGAGCTATTACTGGCCCACCATATTCAAAGATGCTAAGAAAAATGTTCAAACCTATGACAGTTTCATAATCGTGGGACATCCTGGCTAGGCTGATGAAATGCCACCATAGCTGCAGTTGGTGGTGGAACCCTTGTAAATATGGGTGCTTGACTTTGTTGGGCTCTTTAATCCACCATAAAATAAAAAGGTCTATATACTGGTTGCCATGGACTATGCAACTAAATGGGTAGAAAAAATAGCCTTGCCATGAGCCATAGAAGAAACAATGATTAATTTCCTTTCTAAATGGTTCGTGCGATATGGTTTACCAAGGGAGGTGATAACCAATGGAGGAGTATAGTTTACAGGGTATAAAATTGCAGGCACCCTATGAAATAATCATGTCAAACATCGAGTTACCTCTCTATATCATGCACGGGAAAATGGATAGGTAGAGAGAACCAACAAAGTCATAGAAGATATCTTGACTAAGACAGTCTCGTTAAATCAACAAAATTGGGCCACTAAACTTCCAAAAGTCTTGTGGGCATATCGTACAAGATGGCACAATACTTCTGGATATTCCCCCTACCAGCTTGTTTTTGGTAAATAACCAATCTTCCCAATAGATTTTGAGATAATGTCTCTTAGGACAACCCAGGAGGTTGGACTGGATTTTATAGAATGCCAAACACAACGACATCAACAATTAAATTAGCTAGATGAATCATGCTTACTTGCACTGCAACGTGCAACAATTATTCAACAGCAAAGGGCCAATTGGCATCATAGGCTTATTAAGAATAAATCATTTCAGAAAGTTGATTGGGTGGTCCTTTATGACTCTACATTTCAGGAATTCCAAGGGATACTGCAGACAAGGTGGCTCGAACCTTATGAGATTCAAGAAGTGCATAACAATGAAACCATAACTTTAATCACTATTGATGGGTCTGGAGCTCTTCTCTAGTGAATAGACAGCGGTTGCAACTTTATCACTAACCACTCACAAAGGAATATTTATAACAACAGGTAAGTAATGATCCTACTCTCCAAATCATAGCTATAGGGGATGGTAACCCTACAGCTTCATGTGAATGAAAATTGTTTTCTTCTCATATTGTGAATAATGTACATATTTTATTTTGGAATGGTCTTATTCTTTTTTCTTATTTAGTACACTACAATTTGGATAAAAGCATTATTTATAATCAACTTTTTTTTCTTAAAAGCATAGTTTTTGTCCTCTTTCCAAAGAAACACTTGTTGTTCCCTTTCCATCAAAACAATTGTTAGTGCCTTTTCAATGAAACAATTGTCGCTGACATTTCAAAGAAATAATTTATGTTCCCTTTCCAAAGAAATAGTTGTTGTACCCTTTTCGAAGAAACAATTGTTGTTCACTTTCCAAAGGAACAGTTGTTGTTGCCTTCTCGAAGAAACAATTGTTGTTACCTTTTTTCAAAGAGAAGTTGATGTTCCCTCTGTGAATGAAACACTTGTTATCCCCTTTAAGTAAAAAGAACAAATTTTCGATCCATCACCATGAATGATTGTTGTTATCATACTATCATTCCATGTCAGTTATTCATTTTGGTTATGAGTTCTATATAAATCTTTAAAAGTGGTAATCTCTAAATCATCATGATTTTTAGCCTTTCTCATAAATACTTTTTAAGAAATATAACATGCTCTATCTATGAATGCCCTTGCTTATGTCTATTTTTCTGATACATTATAAATTGTTCATGATCTATCACCACCATACTAGTTTTTCTTTTATTTCACGTTCAAATGTTTATTTCCTAAATAATATGATGGAGAATCTAAAGGAATATTTATCCTTGGAATTTCTTTTACTTCTTACACCATCCCGGACTCTTAAGGAGTTGATGCTTCTCCCCTAACTTCTAAAAAAAAATAGAGAGAAGAAACACAACAATAACAAATTAAGCTAAAAAAAAAAGGATAGGGGGTCTCATCATGAGCTAGCCTACCACAATCATAGGAAAGTAACATAAGTGACATTCCCATCATGGCTACTACACTAGGGTAATGGACTTATGAAACTAAAATGTCCAAGGATAGGAGGTCTCATCACGAGCTAACGTTTTCACTTTGTTATGATCCAGTGAGTGGCATTGTTACTATTTGGTTATCATGCCATAATAATGCCATTTTTAAAAGGGAAATAATTTTTATGTTTAGGATACTAACTCATGTGTGGGTTGAAAGGAAACCCTCATGAGGCTATAGATGCCTACTAGCAATAGTGGCTCTGCCTGTGGCATTGGAGTATACTTTCAAGTTGCCAAATTTTTATTATGTCCTTAGTTCTTCTTTACTAAATAAAAAATGGAAGAAACACTTCTGATATGTGATTACATATTTAATAACTAGTATGGGTGGCATATGTATATTACATTAACCACATTAGCATTATTTGATCATCTGACATCATCAGTCATAAATTTAAAACAATGCCTCATCAGATTTCATCGCACATACTCAAAAAAGTAAATATTTTCCATGATGTACACTTCATATGATTTATTTCTGACGATCATCTCTAAGTAATTGAAGGACTATGCATTTATTGCATTCAATTCTGACTTCTTGACTATTTTGACCACTTTTTGCTCTAATAATGAGGCATCATGCTCTCTTTCCTACCCACATGATTTATAGGTCGTGGTTTCCCTTTCTTTCATTAAAGGGGAATGGTCATACATTATTACGGGGTGAAGGCACATGATCAATGAACAACCACCATACTTGTCGATATAGTAGCATATTATTAGCAAGAATCTGTACCTATTTTCCATTCTTCATACTCTTGTATGAAGTTCATGTTATTTCATTATGAAATTTGTGGAATTCAATAGTGCATGCAGGTTTGTAGATTGTCCTCATGGAAGAGCATATATGGGTGGCACCTTTCTTTGCAGTGAGCCTATGCTTTTACAGATCACCATGCAAGCCCAGGATATCCTAGAACATGAAGGATGGGAACAACACCTTACTCGGCTGCAAGGGTCAAATGATGACATTACTTTGGAATTCCTGCAGAATTTATAGAATGAAAGGACAATTGTCAAAGGTAGGACCATAAATGTAACTGAATGCATTCTGGAAGAGGTCATATGACTCCCCACAGAAGGGATGAACTGGGTTAAAAAGAACATGGTATTTCATGAAGTTGTATAATTTTGTTATGAAACCAGCTCACAAAAAGATAGAAAAGATGGATAAATGACTTCAAAATCAGCTTCTTCGAGGGGGCAACCTCCTTTACATTACACAAATGAAGAATTACTGGATGATACAAATGACAAGTCCTCCTTTCTATATGTAGGAGTCTAAGGGGTCCCAATACAATCAAAGCCTACATACCAATAATATTTTAGGGGCACAACAATAACAATAGTGGGCTTCTATGGGGCATAATAATAACAACATGGGGACTATATGGGCACAATAATACAATATCGGGGTTGCACTAATAATAATAAAGGGCTACACTAGTGGTATAGGGACCTAACATGCCCCTCTCCTTCCAAAAGCGTTGGCCTCAACACTTGAGTAGTTATGGATCCTTCTATATAAAATTATATTCCTCCCACTTGATGAGATTATATGAAATTGATCAATTTGGTAGCTATCGATTTCTTTTTTTTGTGACTGCTTCAGGGACCAATATGAATTTTCCTTCCTTGTCAAGTTCTAGAAATATTGTTTGAACTGGCATCTTATCACCTATAACCTTATTTAAGCATGAAAAATGGAAAACTAGGTGCACTCGAGAAGATGCAGGAAGCTCCAATTTGTATGCCATAGTGCCAATCCTTTGTAACACCTTCTATGGACGACAATACTTTGGCGATAATTTATTATCCTTCTTAGCTTGGTTGAGAGACATTTGTTTCTATAGTTGTAGTCATAGGAATACCCAGTCACCTACATCAAAACTTCATTCACTGCGATTTTGATCTTCCAGTTGATTCATTCTATTATGGGCAAAGTGAGGTTATCCTTTAAGAGTTTCAGAAACTACTGTTGATGCTCGATGTGATATTCCAGTGCGTGACTCTTAGAATTTTATTTTAAAGATGATGTGATGGACGGTGGATGATAAGATGAGCTATGAGCTAACTAAGTACCCCAATATTCCACCTCTTGTACTACAAAGAAACATTTTTATATTTTTGCATATACTTGTTTCTCGTCAAATAGTTTGAGCACCTTGTCAACATGTTGAACATGATCCTTCCAAGACTTGATGTAGATTATTATATCATCAAAAATTACAAATGCAAATTTCAATGAAGGGTTTGAAAATGGAATTCATCAAAACTTGAAATGTAGAAGGTGCATTGTTAAGGCCAAAAGGCATGACCAAAAAATTATAATAATGCTTATGAGCTCAAAAAGTTGCTTTTTGCATGTCATCAGCCTTCATTCTGAATTGATGATATCCTGAATGAAGATCCAACTAGGTGACGTAAATTACTCCATCTAATTCATCCAATAATTCATCAATGAAAGGAATGGTAATTAATATTTAATAATAAGCTTGTTGAGCTCCCTATAATATGGATACGTGCACCATGGTCCATCGTTCATGTGTACCAATACCATTGGAGAAGAGAGATAACTTTGACTAGGTTGAATTATACCAACCTCTAGCATTTCTGCAACCATACACTCAATTTTTATCTTTTGGGCATATGGATATCTATAAGGCCTGATGTTTGGGGGAACACTTCCTGGAATCAAATGAATAGCATGATCATAATCATGAATAGGTGAGAGGCCTTTGGGAGTCTCAAATACCTTGGAATGACTGTCCAAAACGTTTTGGAGATTTGTTGAAATAGATGATTTCGATGTGGGAACCTCTAGTGAACTGAAATGTGCAATTACACCGCATTTTTCTTTCTCTATATGATTTTTTATTCTGTTAGAGATGATTATATTTCTCAGTTTCCCTTCAATACCCCTTAATTCAACTTCCTTTCCCTCCGAAAAAATAAAAGTTCTTCAAAATTAAAATCTATTGTACCCAAAGATTGTAGCCACTAGACTCCTAGTACAACATCTGCACCAACCATTGTAATGGAAGGCATTGGACTATTCAAGAGATATTCTCCCATGTATGGCTTGATATTATGGCACTTTCCAGAGAAATTTATGGTCAACCATTACTTGAAACTTTGGTGCTAGATATAGGAAGAAATTCCTTTAGTAGGCTATTTTGCAATGAATAAAATTATGGGTACTACCTGAATCAATCAACACTATTACCTTTTTCTTCTTGATATGCCCTTCTACCTTGAGAGTTTGAGGAGTAATAATTCTTGTGAATGAATTATAAGAGATGGTCATATTCATTTATTCTTTCTACCGAATTGGTTCTTGGTGTATATCCTCTTCTTTTGACATTTCTTGTTCCTTTTCTTGCTCCTCTTCCCCATCTATCTAAATTAATTTCTTCTCAGCACACTTATGACCTTTAGTGTATTTTCTATCACAACTGTAACAAAGCTATATTTCTATTTTTTCTTCCACTTTTTGTGTTATCAACCCTGTAGTTGGTGAAAGGCTATAAGAAACCACACTTCCATGTTTATAGTTGTTAGTGGTAGGCTTCCTTGTTTCCCTAATTTTGCTTTCCATTTTTCTTGCCAACTTGAAAGCCTTCTCCAATGAATCACGTTCCCAAAGGCGAATCTCATGTTGGATTTTATCCTTTAAAGTCCCTATGAACACATCAATCCTATGCTCCTCTCGAATTCTTTTATCCTTATATTTTATTTTTGGAAGTCCTCAATATGGTCCACCATTGAAACGTTTTGTTTGAGATTTATTAGTTGGCTAAAAAAATTGTTTCTCTTTGTATCCTCATATTTTGCTATCATTTCCTCCATGAGAATTGACCCGGTAACAAGTGGTTTATGAGAAAAGAGGCCTTTATACCATAAAAATTTATTCGGTTCTAAATATAAAGATGCAATACATACCTTTTGTAACATTTTCACATCACGTAGATCAAAATATTTCTTCATCTATAGTATCCATGTTAAGGGATCCTTGCCATCAAAATTCCTCATATCAATATTTGGAATATGGTGGGTATTCAATCTAATGTTAGATTCTATGAAATCATGATTAACATTTTTTTTTTCTCATCATGAGTTTCCTCTACTACCTTTTCGTCATTAGGACATTCTTGTAGTAGTTTTGTCCCACCTTCCTTCAATACTTCCATGGAACATATAAAACTATTTATCCTAGCTTCTATCGTATTCTTCAAATCATCCATCAAATTTTTCTTACTATGTGTTTCTATTTTCCTGATTCGAGTCTTCGTTTTTATTGCTTTTAGCAGCTCGATGTTGAATTTATTGTATCTCTGAAATTTTGGATCTCCAAGGTTTAAACATGCAACTTGAAGTATCCCTCTATGTCCTCTCGCCAATACCACCAGTCTTATTGAAATTGGATTCTCTCATAAGGAGTTATGCCCAATCTCCCATGGTGACCTAATTATATACCTTTTTAGTAGAGAGAACTTTTACAAAGTGCCACATGTCAGTGTTTCGACCTTTGGACCTATAAATAATACGAAAAATAATAATCATCCATTCTATTTCTGTAACTTCTGATGAAATTTCAATCTGATGCTCAGAGAGAGTTATGACGCTTTTCCTAAGGTCACCTGTTTGGGATGTAATTCAGAAGCTTGGAAAAACCCTAATTTTCTTTGACTGTATATCCAAACATATAGTGAAACAAGATCGAAAATTCTAGCTCGAGCTTCGTCATGATTTTGGCTAAAGTTGGTTTTAATTTAAGAGTTGGAACCTTCATAGAAAACAAATTATAGCGAAGCCCCCACGATGTCCTAATTTAGATGGAATTTTGGAGCTTGCAAAAACCCTAACTTCCTCAGATCATATATCTGAAAATGTTGGGAGAAAATATTTGGAATTTGAACCCGAGGTTCATAATGGTTTTGAATCAAATAGGTTTTTTTTTTAGCTTCTGAAACTATGTAATGAACAAGCTATTATGAAAATTGCACGATGACCTGTTTGGAGCAGTGAAATCTTAGAATCCAAAGCTCTAATACCAAATGTTATGAAACCAGCTCACAAAAAGATAGAAAAGATAGATAAATGACTTCCAAATCATCCTCTTCAAGGAGGAAACCTCCTTTACATTACACAAATGAATAATTCTTGCATGATACAAATGACAAGACCTTCTTTCTATATAGGAGTCTACGACATTCCAAAAAAATTAGAGCCTACATAACAATAATAATTTAGGGGCACAAAAATAACAATAGTGGGCTTCTATGGGGCATAATGATAACAACATGAGGACTATATGGACACAATAATACAATAAGGGGGTTGCACTAATAATAATAAGGGGTTACACTAGTAGTATAGGGACTTAACGGATTGTTCAAAGATCCTAGCAAGGAGTTAGTGTTGAAAGTCAAAGGTATCTGTCCTACATCCCTGAGTGAACCATGGTGTGAAATGAAAAAAGTCATTCATAAATACATCACATGCGATGGCCACCATGATGTGGTAAGACCTCATCACCTTAAATTGTTAGCCACATGAAAATAGAAAATAGTAATTAATTTTCCATTTTTCCTAAATATGTTATTACATGAAGTTGCTAGTAGAGTAAGGAAGGCCAAGAACCTAGAGGCCACTATCAATCATCATGGTCTAACTAAATTAGTAGTCATCATGGAATTAAATCAGTTACAGCTAAACTGGGACAATTTTATAAGATCTGATGCACTATCCCAAGAAGGAATTCCTAAAAACACCCAGCCTGTGGAAGAATGTCATACCATGGAGATACAAGCCCCAAAAAGGGATGAAAAAGGAAAGCCCATGTTTTGACACCTATTCCTGTTAAAAAAGGACGGTATGAGAGAATTTCCCAATGGAGAAGCATTAGTTTAGCCGTAGATGAGGTGGTACTATCCCATGGATCCCCTGATAATAAACAAATTTCTTTTCCCCAAGATCATGAAGAAGAGGCAGCTCGAGTCTTAGAAAATTTGGGAACTCTGTTTGAGGATTTGGGCCAATTTGATAATTTACATACTCCTATCCCTTCTCCTTCTCCTCATATTTCTCATCATATAGAGACATTACCCTCCTCTGAAAACGACAGAGAAATGTAGGAATTAGAAGGGAAAGATTTTTCTACAGCAGAAACATAGGAGCCTTAGGCTAATTCAAGGGATGTAGCCTCCCTTGAGAAAAACCCTAATAATGTTGAGGATCTTGGATTTCATTCAGGGGATACAACCCTGCTCGAGCAAAACCTAGATAATGTCAAGGAGCGGGAAACTAATTCCAGAGATACAACATTACTTGAATCAGACCCTGGCAATGCTGATGAGTCAAAAGCCAATTCATGAGACACAGTCTTACTCGAACATGATCCTGACGATTTTGAAACTACCCATACTTTGGAGAATTTTATTGTTGGCCCTTCTTCCCCATTAAAGAAACATATTGTAAGAGTAAAGAGGTGAGATGATCATAGGTTGAAATTTATGGATAAAGAAAACAAGAAGCTGAAAGGAAAAGTTAAGCAACATAGAAAATGGCTAAGGGAATTTAAGAAAATTCATAGGAAAAAATGGAGTCGAAATTCATCGGAAATCAGGGGAGGAATTCTCTTAACTCCACTGGGATTGAAACATAAAACATTAGCACCTGTCTAACAGGGACAGACACTAAGGATACCTGTACTAGTTCTATAAAAAATCAATCAGATTTCATCTCTGTTGTTGAATTGATAGAAACAACCACTCAAAGAGATTTTTGCTCTAATGTTGAACTGATAGAAAGAGCCAATCAAACAAATTCTTATTCCTCTGTTGAATTGGTAGCAATGACCACTCAGAAAGATCTGCAGACAAACCTTTTTTTCCCTATGTCAACAGTAGAGGCAGTTCTTTAAACAAACCTTTGTGTTCTTGCTGTAGTAGCAGAAGTAGCCATTCAAATAGAGTCAATAGAAACTAGTAGTAGGACTACTTAGACTCAAGATGTACCTCCTTATACCCCATTGGTAGTAGAGGCTATTATTCGAAATCAATCGATGGAATTGGCAGAATTACAACAAGTACTACTACAACATCAATAGGAAGTTGTTTGAAGAAATATCAGGAGTTATGGAAAAAATTTAATGACTTTAACACAAAAGAGGATGAAACCTATGCCAGCCTTAGAGAAAAATGGAAGAAAGTGGAGGAACTAAAAGGACAATATCAGAAAGTTGTGGAACAAATTAAAACTATTTCTTTTGTTTATTTAGATGCACTAGCCTGTAGCTCACCTGCTACAAACTATGAACTTTTTCTACTCGAATGATATTTACTATTAAAAGTTAATGCCATTACAGTAGGTTAGCCCTTTGAGTTTAAATCTACTCGTGATTTTGTTAAATGTTATCAAACACAAACTAAGGATGTAAAACATTTGTTATGTGAATTATATTTGCACAATTTTCTCTTGAAAGAGGACATGAATGCCAATCGGAGCCCCTTCCTCGAGGATATCCAGTTCCAATATTTCCTCTCCTTCGCTAAAAAATAGCTCAATTGGGCTAAGGCTTATGATACTTTCCATAGGACAGAAAGTGAACTAGATCTTTGGATAAGAGGTCAACCTACACTACCCTTGCAGCTCTCGGTACAACATAAGAGATTTATGGAAAAAGAAGTAGTTGTGTCCACCTTGAGCCCCATCCACACAGACACCATCAAGTTAGGTTTGGAATATTTTCAAGAAATTAGAGAAGCAACTATCTTTGTTGCAAAGCAAAGATGGGCAGTCACTTTGAACAGTGTCAGAAGTCAAGAACCTTTTGGTCACAGGAACTTCAATGGAGTTGCAGCTAGACTCACTTGTTGTGGTAATCTTGTCCTAAGTGAGGGCCCTACATGAATTGAATTTTGCTACAGAATCCCTATCATCTGGTATCCTCCTTATGGTTATCGGTGTAATTATGAATTATCAAAACATAAGGAAAGTTGAACCTTCGGAGTGCTTAAAAGAAAAAATGGTTTCCTGATCTATAAGGAAGAATCATATCCTAACTATTCTTTGACTCAATGGCAACTTAATTATCTTATTGCATGAGGAAATGCAAAAAGGTAAGCTAGGGTGTATTTTGGGTCATGAAAAAGGTGTTTTTCCTCCTCAATTGGGTAATTAGTCATATAGTTTTCCATAAATTTTACTCTCATTTTAAGCACATGCTCGAAGAAAGACCGTTAAAAGAAAATAGGAAGAAGTGTTGGAAAAATCGCATGTTTTTGGTATCGATAGCCTATGTTTCTTCTCGTTTATGCACAAGTTACCTGGATTGGACAACAGTTGTTCCTTTCGGATAAGATGACAATGCCAAGAAAAGAAGAAGTTGTTGGTTACAACTGTGCAAACCATGCTAAAGGTTGAGGCAAAATGAAGTATTGATGGGAAACTCCGATTGTTCAACCGAGAAATCCTGAGGATCTTATGATCCTCAGGATAAGCTATGATTTTTCTAGCTATTCATGAAATATATAATGCTACTGAATCAAAATGAAAAAATCATGTAAATTTGTAAACTATAAAATTCCAGTTAGACTACGAACACATATTGAACATTAAGAAGTGGAAGTGATTACGTAATTCTTTTGGAAGTTAATGAAACACCCAAAAATTTCCATTAAATACATGGATTGAGTTTCGGTAGCAGTTTTCTTTTGGAGCCTTTGGGCCCAGTGGGTGGAAGATCCACTTCTCCTTGTATTACATTATTTTCCATTTTACTGTCAAGATTTACATTGTTATTTCTTCTCTTGGTTGAATTAGAGTACATCATATAGCTCAATGAATGTTGTGTTTATTTACAAAAAATAAGTTGTATATGATTGTTGTTCCTTCATAAGTATATTCTTTCTGTAGTAATTTTTGGCTTTTGAATATTATTCGTAATTAAGTATGATTTGAGTAGTATCTTTTAATTCCCATGGATTTGATTACTAAGGTTGATTTTGTCTCTTGTATTAGGACATTGGATTGAGATCTTGGTTTGAACTATTCCCATGTGATTTATCTTTCTGATTCCAAATCATAGAATAATTCTTGTTCTACATTTCTAATAATTGATGAGCTATTAAGTGATTGTTTATTTTTGCAACGATTACTTAGGATTAATTACCTTCATTTCACTCTCTCATTGTTATCACACAAACAATGCTTACAACCTTGAAATAGATAGACAAATCCAAGATTGACATATTAATGTAGTATCAAGGTCAATTTATAAGTCATCTTAGTGAACCAACAGTTTCGTAGTCAGTGATCGATTTATTTCCTAATTCCTTAATCCTTGCTTCAGAGAGCCTTTTTGGTTCTAGTGTAATATTATTTTCTTCACTAACCTTTGTTAAAAGTGTATGATATAAGATATTATCACCAATTAATTTTATTAAGAAAAACACATTCTTTATTAGACGTACACATGAAGTTGCTGGCAATTACAAATTATAATCCATACTTCTATTCCATTGCAACAATTTATCGTGACTAGATTACATGTTTGCTAATTTATCAATATATTTCGCTACTTGAGGGTCATCTATTCGAATGGTTGTAGGGTTAGAGATACTTGTTTTCTCATTACAAACTCCCATTCATTGTTATGTTGATCTACATATTCTCTCTGTCACATATCTCTTCCATTTTTTTTAATTTTTTAATTTTATCCATCTGTATTAACAACAAGGAATAATATCTTCTGCGTGTTACTTATTGTTCTATTATCCATACGATACTTGATTTTTTTTTTATGAAAGGAATTAAAAAGTAATAATAACCTTTACAACATATTAAACTTGAGCTTATTTATGATGTACCTACCTTCCCTGCATACCCTGCTTGGAACTTTACAAATGCTCTATGCCTTAGCCTAGTATAAATATCCACGACGACTTCAAGGAGGCTTGCTATGTAAATTTATTTTTATTTGTGGTATATTCCTGTCCTATTCAATAATCTTAGGGTTAAATGGAAACATTGTGAATTATAATAACTTATCATACCACTTAGTATTATAGTCCTTAGACAATGATTTTTGTTGAAGACGTGGTCAATGAAAGTTCTCATTGATCATTATACATATTAATAATGTATAATGGTACATAAATATTTTTTAGATCAAATTCCAAAGTTTTTGATCCCACATTGCATAGTTTAAAATTTCCATGCATGAAAGCATATGGTGTAGAAGGCTTGTGGCCTTGGGAGTCAATCGAGAAATCCTTTTGTGCCAACACATCAAGCACCATATGCACATCTAATGGGGTGCAAACCTAGATTTTCTTGGATGACTAGGATGATTCAAGGAAATCCAATGGTTAAGCACTCATCCCTGAAACCCTAAACCCACTTATGCACCTTTTACTTTGTCATTTTCTACAAAACTTGTCCTCTGAGCAAGGCCAAGTGAGCACCAACGAAACTGAACAACTATCGTGGTTTACCATGTACTTGTGTCACATTACTTTCTTCTGCATGTTCATAACGGGTTAATTATGGTTTTTATGCCTCACAAGATTCCTTGTCTATGCCTCTCCATTATTATTACACCGCAAAAGATGGTAGTGGTCTGCAGTAGAACTTGCAGCTTATCTAATTCCAACGACCAACATCGGAATGCTCAATAAATGATTCTAAAATAGAAGGTCAACTCGCACTCCAGAGGTGGGTTTCTTTAACCTTTTCTTTTTTATTTTCTCTAGTTTTCATAAATTCCTTTTCCCGTTAATACTCTCTTCCCACAACTGAGGCTATGGTTTTCCTTTATGTAGGGTAAGAATGCATCAGAAGTCAATGTTCCCTCTTATTCTAGGTTTACTACTTCACATAAACGCAAGTGATTTTATCAGTTCTTTCATTGCCCAAACATTCAATTCCTCTATTAGGTATTAATAGTTTATGCCCATCTTAAATTTGTATTCTTCTTCTACATTCAAAATAGGAATTTTCTGGATTATATTCAGCAATGAGATGCTCAATTTGGGTAATTTTTTTGACCCATACTTAGATGGAAATCGAAAACACCTCAGCGAGTAGGTCTTTATATTCGTTTAATTTGGGCTTGTAGTTGAAGTTGAAATGCTTTTGTATCGTATGCAAACTATCTCCCTTATGTTTAATAGATTTATTTCTTGTTTGTTGTCCATTTCATAGGTATGGAGACCATATTCATGACAATTTTTTTTATCTCATTCCACCTTAGACGGAGGTTCACCAACTAATAGGGCTCACATTGTTACATGTTTGTTCAACATATACTCTAGTGATGGGTTTTATTAGACTTCCCAAATGGGTTTTTCCTCTAGCTTATAATTGTTGTTGCATTGCTTTAAGTCATGCCTACTTATTCCACGGTATTTTTTCACGCCTCCTGCACTTCTCTATGGCATACCCTGAAGTGCTCGAAACATGATAATTATACAATATACTCATCCATGTATACGTTATGAAAGTAGCTCACAAAAAGATAGAAAATAAAGATCATCACCTTTGAAATTAACCTCTTAGAGGGGGAAACCTCCTTTACATTACAATTATGAATAATTCTTGGATGATACAAATGACAAGACCTCCTTTCTATATATAGGAGTCTAAGGGGTCCCATTACAACCAGAGTAGACATAACAATAATATGGTAGGGGCACAAAAATAATAGTAGTGTGCTTCAATGGGGCATATTAATAACAACAAGAGGACTATATGGGCACAATAATACAATAAGGGGGTTTCACTAATAACAATAAGGGGTTACACTAGTAGTATAGGGACCTAACATGCCCCTCTCCTTGAAAAGGTGTTTTCTTCAACTCTTGAGTAGTTCTGGATGCTTCTGTATAAAATTCTCCTACCCCCATGTGGAATCTTTAGCGGCTAAGTTCTTCCACTTGATGAGATACTCTAAAATTGATCGATTTCGTATCTCTCGATTTCTTGTTTTTTTACTGCTTCGAATTCCAATATGATTTTTCCTTCCTTGTCATGTTCTACAAATATTGTTTGAACTAGGATCATCTCACCTAAAACATCCTTTAAGCATGAAACATGGAAAGCTAGGTACACTTGGGGCGATGCAGGAAGCTCCAATATGTATGTCATAATACAAACATTTCGCAGCACTTTATAAGGACAACACTTCCATCTTTATAATTGTGAGTGGTAGGATTTCTTTTTGCGATAATTTTGCTTTCAATTTTTCTTTCCAACCTGAATGCCTTCTCCAATGAATCAGGTTCCCAAATATCAACCTCATTTTGAATGTTATCCTTTAAAGTCCCTATGAAGAAATTAATCCTCTGCTTCTCTCGAATAACATTTACCCTTATATTCAATTTTTGGAAGTCAATGTGCTCTGCCATTGAACCCTATGATTTGAGATTTATCAATTGGCTATAGAAGGTGTTGCTCTTTGTATCCTCACAATGTGATATCATTTACTCTGTGAAAATTGTCTAGGTGACAAATGTTTTACGATAAAAAATCCCTTTATACCATAAAACTTGATTCGGTTATGAATATAAACATGCAATATGTACCTTTTGTAACAGTTGCACATCATGTAGATCAAAATATTTCTTCATCTCTAGTATCCATGCTATGGGATCCTTGCCATCAAACCTCCTCATATCGATCTTTATAATATGGTGGGTCCTCAATCCAATGTTAGATTCTATGAAATCCTGATTAACATTTATTTTTTTCTCATCGCGAGTTTCCTATACTACCTTTTCGTCATTAGGAGGCCTTTCTTGTAGCATATTTGTCACACCTTCCTTCACACCTTCCATGTATTTATTCAAACCTTCCACGTATTTCTTCATATATTCTTCCTTATCATCGATATTAGCTTCTATGGAACATACAAAACTATTTATCTTATCTTTAGTCACATTCTTCAAATCATCCATCCATTTTTTCTTACTACGTGTTTCTATTTTCTTGATTCAAGACATTCTTTTTCTTACTTTCATAAGATCGATGTGAATCTATTATATATCTAAAATTTTGGATCTCCAAGGTCTAAAATCGTGACCTACAGTAGCCCTATGTATCCTCTTTCCAATGCCACCAGTTTGATCGAAATTGGATTCTCCACGAAAGAGTTATGCCCGATCTCCCAAGATGACTTGATTATATACTTTTTTAGTAGAGAGAAATCGTACGAAGTGCCACGTGTCACTGTTTCAACCTTAGGACCTAAAACCAATACAAAAAAAACTGAAGTCTGTCCTCCGTTTTTAAATTCTTATTGAACTTTCAATATGATTCTCAGAGAGAAATTTATGATGATTTTCCGAAGATCACCTATTTGGGATGTAATTTAGGAGCCTGCAGAAACCCTAAATGTCTTGTACTGTATCTTCAAAATTATAGCGAAATAAGATCTGAAATTTGGGCCCATGCTTCACCATGATTTCTTCTCCAATAGGTTTTAATTTTAGAGTTTGATCCTTTGTAGAAAAAAATTATAGCGAAAATTCCACGATGGCTTCTTTGAGATGGAATTCTAGAGCTTGTAAAAACCAAACTTCCGCAGATCATATATCTACAAATATAGCGAGACAAGATCTAAATTCAGACCCGAGGTCCAAAAAATTTTCAGTTCAAATGGATTTTTTGTTCAGCTTCAGAAACATCACATAGAAAAATTTATTGCGAACATTCCACGATGACCTATTTGGAGCATCGAAACCCTAAAATCCAAAGCTCTCATACCAAATGTTATGAAATCGGCTTACAAAAGGAAAAAAAAGAAAGATCAATTCCTTATAAATTAGCCTCTTCAAGGGGGAAACCTCCTTTACATTACAATAATGAACAACTTTTGAATGATACAAATGACAAGACCTCCTTTCAATATATAGGAGTCTAAGGGGTGCCAATATAATCAAAGCCTACATAAGAATAATATTATAGGGGCACAACAATAATAATAGTGGGATTCTATGGAGAATAATAATAACAACATGGGGACGATATGGGCACACTAAGACAATAAAGGGTTTGCACTAATAAAAATAAAGTGTTACACTAATAGTATAGGGACCTAACAATATACAAGTCAATTCACTGCTTTAACTTTGCTTGGAAATCTTTGGAGCTTTCCCTGAAGAAATAGCTCTTAAAACCCTAAAATGAGGGTCATCAGCCTTACGAAAAAAATGCAATGATTGCCCATTCCACCTTGTTAGGGCAGTGATGGCATCACTTTGTTCCCTTGCATACCCACGATGGTCTCAAAAAGAAAGTTTTCCCAAAGAAGATGAGTGTTAGGTCCCTATACTACTAGTGTAACCCCTTATTGTTATTAGTACAACCCCCTTATTATATTTTTTTGCCCATGTAGTCCACATATTGTTATTATGGTGCCCCATAGAAGCCCGTTATTGTTATTATTGTGCCCTTTCATTATTATTGTTATGTTGGTTTTGATTGTATTATGACCCCTTAGGCTCCTATATATAGAAAGGAAGTCTTATCATTTGTATCATCTAAGAATTGAACATTTGTGTAATGTAAAGGAGCTTTCCCCCTTGAAGAGGCTTATTTCGAAGGTGTTGATCTACCTTTTCTATATTTTTCTGAGTTGGTTTCATAACATTTGGTATTGGAGCTTTAGATTCTAGGGTTTCGCTACTCCAAACAAGTCATCGTAGCATTTTTTCTATAACTTTCTTTCTGCAATGTTTCATAAGCTAAAAAAAACCCATTTTAGCTGAAATCACACTGAAGCTTGCGTACGAGTTTCAGATCTTGGCTCGCTATATTTTCGGCGATATGATCTGAGGAATTTAGGGTTTTTACAAACTCCAGAATTTCATCTAAAACAGGTCATCGTGGAATTTTCGCTATAACTATTTTTTTACGTCGTTTCAGATGCTAAAAACAAAACCCATTTGAGAAGAAATTGCGTTCAACCATAGTTCTGAATTTCATATCTTGTATCACTATATTTGTGGAGATATGATCTCAGGAAGTTAGGGCTTTGGAAAGCTCCAAAATTTCATCTAAAATAGGTCATCATTGATTGTTCGCTATAACTCTTTCGCTACGAATTTTCAGAAGCTAAAAAAACGCATTTGAGAAGAAATCGGTGTAAACCTTGGTTACAAATTTCATGTCCTGCGTCACTATAGTTTTGGAGATATAATCTGAGGAAATTATGGTTTTTGTATACCCTCAAATTACATTCCAAACAGGTCACCTTTGGAAAATCATCATAACTTTCGCTCTGAGCATCAGATTGAATTTTCATAAGAAGTTACAGAAAAAGGACGGACTATAGTTGTTTTCGTATCATTTTTGAAATCGAAGGTTGAAACGGTGACCCCGACACGTACAAGTTCACTCTACTGAACCATTCTATACTCTCAAGTCATCGTGGGAGATTTAGCATAACCCCTCATTTGAGAATAGAATCTTGATCACACTTTTCACGGGTTTGAAAGATTACTCAGAGGGTTATACTGCAGGAAGAAATTTCAAAGATTGGAGATCTAAAATTACAGATATTCGTCATTAAGAATAGATCACACTTTTCAATGATTCTCCTTCTTGCTCCACCCACAATACAGAGTAATCAATAACATGATCAACATCCTTTATATCGTTAAGGATTCGCATAGATGAGGTCGAATCCTCCAAATTTTACCTCTTGGTCTCATCCCTATGAGCTACCTACTTGAGATGTGGGATTAATGCTATCTTAGGATAAGTCCTAACTCCCTTTCCCAGTCTATAAATTCATCCTCCCTCATTCACAAATGGTTGGTCAGGTTAGAAGCTGGGTTGGTCTGTGTCCATTTGCACCCCTATGGTGACCTTGTGCTTAGAGGCTATTCATTAGACTTGGATAATGAGTGTTTGGAGAGTTTCTTGGCTTGGACATGGATTACCGCTCACGGAGAGCCTTTCAACATCAAGGTTATGGTTGTAAGTTATCCTTTATTGTTTAAATAAAAATACAACGGTTGGTTCATCTTCTGAAAATATATGTGTTCATGTATGTACTATCTTGGCATTCCTTGGTCAGCTAAGTAAGTTATTATTGGATTTGCTATTTGTTTTGGCATGTTGTGTTGTTCCTTAATCTTTTGTGTAGGTACATAGGCATTGAAAGAAGTAAAAACAAGTTCTTGACACAAGTGGTTCCAGGATCTCAACAAGGAAATGAGAATAGCATCAGAGCGAGGTACATCATCTCTCTCTTTCTACTTTTCAATTATAATCTAGGAATATTTCTAGTTGATTTTCACTTCAGTTGTTAGACCCACTCAATGGGCTAGAGGGATCGTCTCTGTCTGTAGAAAGGATTAACCTTGTCAATAAAAATGCAAGTCCGTTGGGAAGCCTATGACCCTTTCCACCCAATCTTTCACCCTGATCTTTTGTCTAGTTTGACCACTCGTCAATTTTTCGGCTTGTCTGCATCAGTCATGGTTTATACCATCACTGATTGTTGCCTTAGAATGCTAAGTCTAGATTGTTTCTTGGGACATTTTTGGTTTTTTCCCATATTTCTCACCCATCATGCATTTACCCTTAACACTTGCGATGGCATTGCAGTTTTTACCTTTATAGTTGTGACGATCATGATTTTTACCTTTACAGTCATGATGAAACAAATTTTTCTTCATGTTTTGGCTATGCTAAAATCATCACTACATTTTCTATACAAAGTAGTGATGCCATCGCGGGTTTGCCTATTAAAAGTAGCGATAATCACCGGTTTGGGTATGTTAAGTAGCGACGATCCTTGAATATGAGAATTTTTAAGATTTATTGCTAAGAATCCAATGTATCTTGGCCCGTAAGGTATTTTCCTATCATGCATGCTTGGATTTGTTAATGTTTTGATTGATTTCCTTAATTGATTTGAAAAATTTGTCTCGTTGGCTTCTAAGTGAAATTTGACAGAATTCTAAGATTTCTAGTCATTGGTAATCATTTTCTCTTGTTAGTGTCATTGAGATGTGATTGAATGTTGTTTTCTATAGAAATCATTGAAAACATCATTTTTCATTTGTTTTAGCTTGTATTTCGAAATTTACATTTCGTGAAAATGCATTAGATTAGTTTATTGAGAAGTTATTTTTTGAGATTCATCATTGAGAATAGATCACACTTTTCGATGATTTAAACTAAAAAACTGTATTAGGTGCATCAAATCATTCAAAATAGGAAAAATACATAATTCCTATAAGTGCATATTTTTAAAGTAAAACCATTTTTCTTTCACAAAAGTTGCATTTAGGATAATGAAAAGTGGAAATCATTTTTTACTTTTGGCACTTCATTTACTAAAATGAAAGACTAGATTTTGCTTTCACATTTTTCATTTGGCAGACAAAAGTTAAAGTTAGTGGAAGGAATTTTTCTTGATGCATTTTGTTTGATGCATTATTGATTGAAATTTCTTCCCTTGATTAGTCTAGCTTTCATTGAAAAGAAAAGTTTTTTTTTCTCATATAGTTACATCATGGGCGATCATGTCACATCATTTTGAGACCAAAACTAAAACGTAATTCATGATAAATGTTTAAAATATATCAATTAATATAAGGAGAATTTGAAACACTGATGTTCATACTTAGTGGTCTAGGCTAGAGATGCATTCTAGAGTTTATAAAACTTAGCAGCTATCGTTCACTCTTGCATTAGACAATGCTAGCACAGACTTTTTCTCCCCATACCATCACATTTATAAAGGGAGACCCATATAGGTTGCAAACATTTATCCATAGGAAGCTGAGTCTGTCACCCTATAAACATGATACACCGAACATAGCATTCGGGGAGATTTCATGCACGTATGTCAAGTCCTTGCTGAATTTATTTGTTGAGGTGTATATTGCAATTCACGGTTACTTGGTACTCCTTTTACCTAGATTCACATGAGCAGTCATTTTGATCTTTTATGAATCTCTAAATTTTAAAATATTATCAAGCATTTGTCCTTTCCAGCTCGCTAAACCAACGAAAGTGACTAGAGTCAACTTTTCATCCTTTTCTCGACTCCTAAAACATGGAAAGGCCAAATTTTTTGTTCCAAATTCTAAAATAAATTAATTGACCCTAGAAAAACATCCTTGCTGTAGAAATAATCATTAGTATATGGTTGATACCAATGAGGAGATTTCCTCAATCTACCACTTAAGGAAACCCCTCTAATGGGAATCCTAGTCCTTTTCATTCTTTTGGAAATACTAGTGCTCCCTATATGGCGACGTTGTCCCTTCTTGGATTAATCATTAGTTTACTAGTTTGGTTGTTTGCAGACTTGATGGTTCCGAGTGTCCAAAGTACATTTCAAACAAGTTCTCCTCCACCTGAACAACATCAACCTCATGTTGATTCTAAAGTTAACCCCTCACCTTCTTTGCGTATTTCTTCACTCCATTCTTCTTATTTGCCTAGGGAAATTCTGGATACTAGTAACAAGGGAGCTAAGAAGAAGAAGAAGATGAAGAAGAACAAGAAGTAAAAAAAGCAAGGGGGCAACCAAACAACTATTGTTACTGGTGCAACTAATGATGAAAAATCTTCCAACCAACTTGAGAGAGTAATATTTCCTTTCGTGTTATGTAAGGTGACCACCTTCTTTGGAATTGTCCTAGTATTCCCAAGGTCTTAAAAGTGAGGTCCACAGGTTCACATCAACCTTTGTCATCCACCTATGGAAATCATGTTGGTGATAAACCTTCAACTAGTAACTATAAAGCTCATGGTAAAAAGGGAAAAGTCAAATTTCCTTGTAGATGATGTGAAAGTGATCATCCCATTCAACTTTTTCGTCTTATGGATGAAGGTTCCAAAGAGTTCAAAAACCTTACAACTTCTCAACCTCATCTTTTGAATAGGTATCAAAAACTTTTCCCTGATCATTCACTAGTTGATCCAGTGATTTATCAAAAGTCATATTTGTTCAACACCAATCTCTCTGAAGGTGAGTCTCATGAGTCCATTATTGACCAACAGTTGGTCAAGAAAATGGTAGACCTGACTCCACCTTTAGTTAACCGTACCTTTTAGGTAGAGAGTGAACCTCATACTACTTAGGTTCTTTTGGTCTCTTCAGTATCAAATGAATGGGAGGTAAATCCTCCTATTCCAGAGGTGCATGAGAGCATTTCTCCTGTTCCCATCTAGCAACAATTCAAATCTCATGGTCCTACAACACCCCCTCTAAGGAGTTTAGTCACTTCTTTTGATTGGAGTGGACTAGTAGGATATCGCCTTCTGTCTTATGTGCCTTTCTAGCTTATAGTACATGCTTACCATATGGTTGTACCTAGTATAGTCATAGATAAGGGCGCATATGTTAGTATCCTATCCTCAACTACTTGGAAAGCCTTGGGTTCTCATAAACTTGTCCCCGTCACACAAAATCGGTTATATTTTAACAGAGGAAATAGTCAACCATTATGGATCCTTCATAAGTTACCTATTACTTTGGAAGTAAAGACTCTCTATATAGACGTGATGGTTGTCTAAGTTCCTTTAGATTTTAATCTAGTCCTTGGCTGTGACTATGTTTATGTCATGGGAGCTCTTGTTTCTTCCCTCTTTTGGGTGATGTGTTTTTCGCATGAAGGAAACATTTTTATCATTGATAAGCTTACATTCATTGGTTTGGAATCAGCTCCCAATCAACCATCATCCCTAAATTGTTCGTATAGGCAAGAGATATAACCCCCACCACAGGTTAATTACTTGGCCACTTGCTTATTCTCATGTTTCAAGATCGTGAAAAAATGAAATCATCCTCAAAGTAAACTCAAGAATAGTTTCCCATGTTTCAACCTTGTCTAAAAATGAAACCACTCCCACTTTACATCTCATGATTGCTATTTTATCTGTTGATTTTCACCAGATGAGCCTTAGTTTTTTCATTCTATCGTCACCATCTCTTTGGTCAATCATATGCTTTCACTTTGTTGTTTTACCCTTTCCTGAGAAACATCTGCAATGAGTGCTCTTATTATCCATCCTCTTCACCTTTATGTGTTTTGACCAGTTCTATCATTATTGGAACCAGTTGTTATTCTTTTTCTACCACTCATTCCTCCAGGTGGAGTATCCTTTAAGCTCTTTCTAGACTCCAAAAATATGAAAAGATTGTCAAGTACTTGTCATTTAAAACTCATTAAAGTAAATTAATTGGCGTCTACTTAGTATAGGTTTAACACTTTTCTAAAGTGAGATAAACTATTTTACGAAAAAGGAACACCTTAGTCGAACATGGCTAGGATGTTCCCTCAGATATTGTTTTCCACCTTTTCAGGTTCGAGGGACAAATTACGAAAAGGGACATATTGGAATTTTCTTTTCCGTTTCCTTTTAAAAATCTCTAAATGTGAAAAATATACTGATCTATTATTATGTTGAGCTCATTAAAACTTTATAACGAAAGATTCATCACCACGATGAGACCAAGTTTCTCCTTCCTATTACTCATAAAACTTACTAGGATGGATTCATCCGAAGGATGAATTTATATGACAAGCATATGGTATCCTCTTCAATATTGTGTAAAAATAAAGAGGTACTCACTAGAATTAGCGAGGAAAAATGAATATGAAACATCCTTTGTACAGGTAGCATGTTCCTCTTGAACATGACACTCTTCTGCTCTCATGTCGGGTTCGGGATATCCTGACTTAGTCACTTGGCCTCCCGGGTTTGGTTGATCCATGTTGCCTCTCATTTTACTATGCCACCTCATCATTATGACCCTTAGTCCTATGTTGAGTCTAACGCTACCACACTCCAGAGTCGCATCGCCAATATGTTCAAGAGAAGTCAAATCTGCAGTTATTTACCTATACATCGTTTGAGTCATTGTTACAGTCTTGAAAATGATTCCACTTTATTCCTTGTTTCATGTCGATAATGAGGGAATCGTTATGACCCTCCTTTGATGAGCCATCTCATGTCGACTTCAGCTCATTATCCAGGAATATGACTTAGAAACTCCCTTTCAATACCTTAAAGCTCGCATGTCCTAATGGTCAGTTCTTCACATCTGATGACAAGTCTTCATTATTGGATTTCAATCAAGTCATTCCACGAGTGTTCAACTGCAGCTTCATTATCACATTCATGGATTGTACTTTTGTAACTTAAGAGCCATTGTCACTATTGGTGGTTTCTCTCGTACCTGTTAACGTTCCACATCATTAGCCGATAATCATGTTGTTTTCTAGCATGTTCGAATTCAACATGTTTATTTGCATGTTAGGCTTCATACATTGATCGGGTTGGGATGGAGCGCAAGAGACTGAGTTTTGTCTGATATAACTCAAGCTGCATGGAGGTATATGTCACTGATGATTGTACACATGTTTCTACTATACGGATGCCTGTGACCATACCGTCAGACTTTATATTTATGATGATCCTTCTATATCATATGGTTGCATCCATACCTTGGATATTAGATTTACAGATGATACTTCTTATTTCGATGGCTACCCCCATCCCATGGATCATGTCATGTAGTCCTTATTATCTGGATGGATGTGCCCATGATGTTGATTCATGTCTTTCTCTCAGATATGTATATGTATATGCGTCCTTGATTTTGGGCCTCATAATGGTGTGTGTCCTCATCCTTTCCAAAATATTATAAGGCATCTTAGCCATAACTACTCATTCTGTCTTCATGCTTTAAGGGCAATCTGTTACACAGTATTCTGTCATGCCTCCTGCACTTCCCTATGACATACCATAAAGTGCCTGAAACATGATCATTATACAATATACTGATCCATGTATACAACTGAGATCCCTCCTTTAGATTTTCTTGGAAAATCTTTGGAGCCGTCCCTGAAGAAATAACTCTTAAAACCCTAAAATGAGGGTCATCGCCCTTATGAAACTAAAAACTGCAATGATCGCTTATTGCACCATGTTAGGCCAACAATGGAATTTCTCTGTTGCCTTTCATACCCACAATGTTCTCAAAAAGGAATTTTTTCCAAAGAGGATGACAAGATTCTAGAGCAACACGATGGGGGTCGTTTCACATAGATGAGGTTGAATCCTCCAAATTTGACCTCTTGCTCTCATCCCTATCAGCTACCTCCTTGAGACGTGGGCCTAATCTTATCTTTATAGAAGTCCTAACTCCCTTTCCCAGTCTATAAATTCATCCTCTCCCATTCCCAAATGGTTGGTCAGGGTAGAAGTTGGGTTGGTATATGTCCATTTGCACCCCTAGTTGAGCTTATTCTTAGAGGCTATACATTAGACTTGGAGAAGGAGTGTTTGTAGAGTTTCCTGGCTTGGAATTTGATTGCCACTCAAGGAGAGCCTCTCAACATCAAGGCTATGGTTGTAATCTTCCCTTTATTCTTTAAATAATAATACAATTGTTGGTTGATTTTCCCAGAATATATATGTTCATGTATGTATTGTCTTGGCATTCCTTGATCAGCTAAGTAGGTTCTTATTGGATTTTCTATTGGTTTTGGCATGCTTTGTTGTCTCTTGATCACTTCTGTAGGTACATAGGTGATGAAAGAAGTAGTAACAAGTCTATGACACAAGCAGTTTGAGGATCTCGACAAAGGAAATCAGAATAGCATAAGAGAAAGGTAGGTCATCTCTCTCGTTCTACTTTTCAATTATAATCTAGGATTATGTCTAGTTGATTGTCACTTCAGTTCATAGACCCACTCATTCGGATAGAGGGATCATCTCTATCTATAGAGAGGATTAACCTTGGAAATGCTACTTTTCATTACAAAAATACTTCCTAGTGCTCCTAGTGAAGTGACAATTGTATAATTTTACTTTCAGAATCTATACCCTTGACAGAATTTGTTTTACTTTTGTGTAATTTACTTGATCATGATACTTCTATCTGAGATATGTTGTTTTATTTTGTTTCACATTTTGTTGTGGTTGTTCTAGCACTATTTATTTTATTTTTATTGGAAATGTAGTGGAATTGACAAATTAAGATGCTAATCTGACATGAACCCTGTAAAGCATAGTTAGATTTATTACAAATCAAGTATCTTCTATTTTAATATGCATTGAGTTCTGATAATTGTTTTTGTATGTCTTTCATTTATGGAGTTTACTTAATTCATGTGCTACCAAACACATATTAAGCTTACTATTAAATTTAAAAGTAAAAATTCATCATTTTTTTGAGGTTGAGAAATACTTTCTAGTACACTTAAAATAACCCAGTTGAAAATTTATTTATCTATGTTTTTGTTATACATTTAGGATCGACAAAATTATTTAACAACCAAGTATATATCTATCCCTAGCTAGCATGCACATTTTTTTTTAACTTATTTACTTACAGTAAATTTACTTCTTCATATAGTAGAACAAATGTTGTATTTCTATTTCTCTAAGCATACATTCGACATAAGCATCTCTATATACCTTGGTGACCATAGAATACACATGGTGTTAAGTTATTTAATTGACTAAATGAATCACATCTAATCTCTAGTTGAAACATATCTGTCACTTAATTGTAATTCATTTCCTAGTATGGTTAATTATCTTCTGATATAGTGACTTTTAACCCTCTCTCATTCCCTTATATTGGGATTAAGGGTAAGTTACTATCGGGCATGTCTTCTAGTCTGTGTATATTTTTTTGTTTATAGTTTCAATAACAATTACTTTACTGGACTCTATAGTTCTATACAACCACCTAAAATATATATGTATATATTCAAGACTGGGTATTGCCACTTCCTAAGGGAATGAAATGACTCAATTACTGATTTTTTGAAAGTCATATACTGAAGGTAAAAGTGCCTATCTTTACGACGGAAATTTATATGTGTTAATCAAACTCATAAGCTCAAAGTAAAAATCTTGGGCCTCTTTTTGAGATAAGAAACTATAACAAGTTTCTTCCATGGTTATCGAGACTTTCACATTGCCCTTAGGAACCCAACTTCCAGACAAGGTTCATGTCTGAGATTTCTAATTTAAAGACTCGTTGGGTTAAATTTCTTTCCCTCACCTGCAAAGTATTCATACAACATTTGTTCATAGGTAAAACTAAATTCTTTAAACCATTTCCTACAATACCTATATTTGTACGGAGAATAACCAATTTATAGAATATCTCAATACGTTTATATGTATAATTACACCAAAGGTAAATTTAATGTAAATTGTTACCATGGTATTGTAGCAGCTACAACCATCCTCTAAAATTCTACCTATGCTTTGATTTTTCAGCCTCCCTTCTTATCTACAACAACTCAACTTACACTAATCCAAGTATTCATGCTTTGACTCAGAATTATCATTTCATTTTCGATTGTGTTTGACCACTTAGATGATTCTTCTAATTCATAACTTGATCTCCCAACTTGGTCTCACAACAATTACGGACTTGCCTCTAGAAACTACGCAATCCCTGAGGGATATCAACCTTTACGATAGGAATTGCAGTCTTAAATGGAAGACAACCTTGAGCTTAGGAACTGTGTAGCCATTGAAGGCAGCCCAAGACTAAGCCCACAAACTGCACAACCCTCACTAGTATTAGAAACTACACAATGCACACTAACCTAGAAAGTTTCTGAGTTCCCCAGAACTACGCATTCTTTCCCAATAGTGTGCATGGAAAGTCCCCCCCCCCCAGAAAATAAGAAAAACTAAATGGAAAAAAACATTCCTAGGAAGTAGTGATGTATTATTAGTTTCTTGAAGACAGTACATTGCTATTTTTAGAAGTTTCATCCAAGTGTCGCCTTTGTCCTTGATCTCAAGCATGCATGTCATAGACCCTCAATTGCTCAAATATAGTTAATTGATGCCTCTGTAGATCATTTACACATTCGATCTTGGAGATCTAGCATTCCCGGGGAGATCAAGGAAACTTAGATAGGTTCATTATCGCTTTTCCAGGTGATTTTTTCTTTTATCTCCTTTTGTTTCCTTTTTTGTCACTTTTGTCGTTTCACTTATGTGAGTGTTTTTTTTCTTGTTTCTCTTCATGGTTATTGTTGCTTCAAAAAAAATTTAATTACAAAAATGTTTTTTCAAGGTATCGTTTGCATTTCACAAGTGTCATATTTGTTTCTTTGTTTTTGCACTCAAGCTCATATCACCATTCACTTCTGCTAATTTTTCACACTTCCACCAGGTAGATTTATACTTCCCTTTGCCGAATTGGGAACTATAAAATCCTAATGCTCAAGTCACAGGCTTGGCCTCTGGAACTACATATTGCATAGTACCAACTGGCTCCAATTGTGCATTGTGCGGTTACAAGGTTTGGCCTGTCACCTTGGACGTTGAGATTGCACAATGCACAGTCTCTCCCAGTCTTTGCCCATGTTGGGGCCACAAGATTCATCCCTGACCACTAGGACTGCACAATTCATAGTTCCCATAGGAAGCCAATTCCTCTTGCCAATGAAAATTGTGCAATCCTTCCCATAAAATTCCTTGAAATTCAATTTTCATAAACCAATGTTTTCTTGCCATGAGTGTCCTTTTCGCCCCACATATACCACTCCTATGAAGCATTTATCTCTAGCAGTCATTGTTACCATTGCACCAAAGAGAGCTACTTCAAGAGAGACCAATGAAAGCAGTACTGGTGAAGTAGTTGAGTAAGTGCTAATTAACTTGCCAATATATGTAGACACATAATTGTTTATATAAAAGGAGTCAAACACTAACATGGAAGAAATTTGAGCAGTAGTAACAAAAGGGAGAAACCGAGTACAAGCTAATGGAAAGAGAAAGGTTGTTGAGAGAATATAGTGAGAACAAAGTTACAGAGTGAAATTGGATTGAGTCCCTATGCAAACATCTTTTGTAGAGGAAGCAAAGGAAACAAAGATCAGAGGAGAGGAAGTGAGGAAAATCAAAGCTTACAGGAAGTATAACTAAGGGCGTAGAAAGAAAAACAAGTACTAAGTGAAGAACATGAACAAAGGAGGAAAGAATAGGAGGAGAAGAAAAAGCATCAAAAGGAAGAAAGGAAAGGTGCAATGTTAGGAGAAACAATGCTAATTAAAGTGGAAGAACAAGGGCATAACCAACCAATAGAAGAGGAGGAGAGTGAACAGATGCAGTATTGGGAGCTTTCTACACAGATTGAATACTTGATTAAATTTTTTGACATGGAGTTGGAATCGGAACCACAGGATGAATATGTTGACCTGATGCCCAGTGCACCATAGGTCACTGTTCAGTCTCCACCACCTCCAGCCGCAGAGTTAGCCCCGAGTGAGGATGGGGACATAGTTCCTTTTGATGATGAACAAGTAATGGATGTGTACAATCTGTCATATAATGAACTTCAAAAGAGTATTGTACAAGCATAGAGAGAGCATTTTTGGGATGGTCATGCATCACCTGCATTCATTAGAGAAAGGGTGATAGTGGGGGACACTAAGAGAAATCCAAATGCAATTTTTGAAGCCAACTTTGCCTCCACAGCTATGACAAGATCAACCAATCAGTATTTGATGCCTCAGAGTGAGAAATTGAATCAAAATCTACAGGTTAGTTTGAAAGATATAGAATATCTCTGCATAGCAACACAGATTTCAGTCTCCACACATGTCTACTTGGAGGGAAATGAGAGCAACGATACATGGTGAAGTATCAACACTTGGAGTGGCCATGTGGGATCTCTATGAGGAGTTGATGACGATACATAAGGAATTTGTTCGATTGCATAGCTTGCAACAATAGAGAAAGGAATTTTTCAACACTCTTAAGAATGTGAAAATTGCCATCACTGCCATGCAAGAATGGAAAATGTGATACAAAGGGGCACAACTTAATTTGGTAAATAAGATGAAGTCATAGGCAGATTTGGATAAAGAAATAGTTTGGATGTTGATTCAGAACAACAAGTAGCTCGCCTCATTCATTGGAAACCTTGAAACCTCATATGTATGAACATACAATAGTGTTAGAAAATTATATATTATTGAACAATGGAACACATAAAATATGCAGAAATATAAACACATAAAACAAGAGAAACATAGATATGTGTGGTTCACCCAATTTCAGCTACGTCCATGGAGAAAGATCCGTTCTTTCCTTTTATATTATCGAGCAAACTGAAGAGATACAACCTACCTATAGAAGATTAATTGTAATTCCCTCTTCTCTCTCATGCAATCTCCTCTCTCTTTCTCCCTTAGAATACACATCTAGATAGTCATAATAAAATTCCCTCATATATAGTGAGGGGTGTCCTTCTAGGGAAAAAACTGTAAATTAAACATAACTTCTACAGTGAGATTTCACTTAATGAATGACCCAGATTAGCTACGAAATTACAAAATTTTACAAGGCAATTTTACATCTACTTTTATCCCCCCCAAGACCCCCTAGTGGTGTGCAAAAATGGGCATTGTTGTCACCCCATTACAAAATGGGGTCCAATGCGGCGATACCTTTGAATAAATAAGATAATCGAGCTCCAGACCCAACAATATCCCACTTGGAGTCTGATTATAGAAACTCCATCACTGCTTGATTTGTTGGATAATGACTCCACTTTCGACTTGGCTATTTCTCGTCTTCATCATCATACTTGAAGACCAATTGAAACTGAGCCGAATCTTATTTTCTCCCTAGTTACAACTTTTGTTAACATATCTACAGGATTTTTGCTAGTGTGTATCTTTTCCAACTTCAACTGTCCATCTTCCAACATTGATCGTATGAAATGGTACTTGAGCTATATATGTTTAGTCTTGGAATGAAATGTTTATTTGTTTGCAATATGTATGGCACTCTGGCTATCAATGTAATACCTGCTCAACTCCTGCTTCTTACCCAGTTTATCCAACAACCTTTGTTACCAAATCATTTGTTTACTAGCCTCTATAGAAGCAACATACTTTTCTTCCATCGTTGAGAGTGCAACAAATATTTTTAGTTTTGAAACCTAACTAACAATTGTTCCACCTACATTAAACACATACCATGTTGTGCTGCTACTGTTATCTCTATCACCTGCCATATCTGCATCAACATATCCCTGTAGAGAAATTTTTGAACCACCAAAGCATAATTCTTAATTTGTGGTACCTCTCAAATACATGAGAACCCACCTCACCACCATCCAATGTTCTTTTCCTGGATTGTTCATGTGCGTACTTACAACTCCCACTGCATGTTCAATATCAGGCCTTGTGCAGATCATTGCATACATTAAGCTTCAAAATGTTGATGCTTAAGGTGCTTTAGACATATAAGCCATTTCTTCCTGTGTCTTGGGACACACCTCCTTACTTAGTTTTAAATGGCTAGACAAAGGTAACTAAGTGGTTTTTCATTCTACATATTAAATCTTTTCAACACCTTTTCTATATACTCACTTTGAGACAATGTTAATTTTTTATGTTGGCATTATGACATAGGTTTGGTTCTATGACACAGGTGTTGTCCTTGATGGTAACTCACTCAAATGACATATCATAGTCCAGGCTCTCAGAATGAAGGAAAAAGAGATATACACATGTTCCTCTTAACCAAGTCATGTATACACGCGGGTTCGATGATCAAAAGACGCGTATACATATGCACACACTTTCATGCAAGGAAAAGCACATACATGTGGGAAAACTTATTTTTGGTCCATGATATTTAGTTCTTGGTATTTGGAAATATGGTTTTTGGACCATGGTGTGTCGTCTGAAGTGTTGAACCCACGTATTGGGTCCATGGTATTGATTCTCTATGGTTTTGGACCATGGTATTGAGAATGGCCTAAGACTATAAAATAGGAAGGAGATCATTAGGAAAAGGCATTCCCTTAAGAATTGAATATCTTAAGAATAGTAGGATCTAGAGTTGGGTTATGGTGCATAGCCGGATCTGAACCAAGGAGGAACCTGAGTGCTGGAAGAAGGATAAGTTCTATTGATGGGTGAAGATCTTAAGGCTTGAATAGTAGTATCTTTGTGTGATTTTGATCTGTTATATTTGACACATGACTTGATCTATAAATCTGATAATCTGGGTATAACGGACGTTTGAATAAGAGAAAAAGGGTAAATTATGTTTATATATATGTACGCAATTTTGGCACAGCAGAGGTGCATATACACGCTGGTTCAGTAAGTCAAAAGAGCGTATACATTGGTTGGCGTTAATACAGAAGCATATGCATGCAGGTTCTACATATTGAAGTAGCGTACATCTCATGAAATATGTTTTAGCCACTTCTGTTTATTGCTGTAGTGTTCTAGGTTCAAGATTGGTTTTTGGTTACTATTACTGTATTCTGGTTACATCTTTCGGAGAAGTAATTGTTTGATTCAATTTTGATTGGAGCAAATGAGATTGATAGATTCAGATGTATTTGATGTTTGATTATTGTTATTGATGGATCCACTCTAAAAATTTATGAAACGTGGTCCCTCGAATAAAAGAGAAGGTTGTAGCCTTCCATAGGTTAGCACCTATGTACTAGTACATCAGCTAGTACAAGAGATAAGGGGGTTATAGCTCCCTTCTAGGAGAATCTAGAAAACGAGAGAATGTTGTAGCCTTCTACAGGTAGAAGGTTGCGTACTGGTATAAGACTGCACCAATACAGAAACATTGTAAAAAGAAGTTTCTAATTGAAAGAAGATGAGACGAATTGCAGCAGGTGGTTTTCACCCACATTGGGTTTCCACCTTATATCTTGTGTTCTTGTGTGTGAGTGTCTATTCTATTTACTATTCCTGGTTACTGTTTATATGGTTCTGACACACAGATTAATGATCAACATCTGAAGAATAAATTAAATTATAAGTCTACAAGTTATACGCGAGTGTCCTTAATTGCAGTTGCGTATATATGCCATTTTCACTAACTAAAGTAGCGTATGCAAATCTGATTATGAAATGAAAAATAATTGACTTGATCTTACTGATTCATCCCCCCTCTCAGTATTATTTCCAACAATTGGTATCAGAGCAGGTCCTTCAGAATAAGCTTGATCGCTTGAAGGAAGATCTATCATCATGAGCAACTACGAAAAAGAGGCATCTATCAGGCCACCAATCTTTGATGGGAGGAACTTCGTCCATTGGAAGGTAAGAATCACAGCCTATCTTCAATCTCTTGGTACAAAAGTTTGGGATATCATAGAAGTAGAATACACATTTCCATCAACAACTCCTACAGATACGGCTGGTAAGAAGCAGCATGAAACAAATGCAAAGGCTTTCAATACTCTATTAGGGAGTTTATCTCAATCATAATTCGTCAAGGTTATGCAGCTCGAAAAACCAAAAAAAATATGGGACAAGATTGTTCTAAGCTATGAACGAGACGATCAGGTAAAACGTGAAAAAACAGAATTCAATATGAAAATCTCAGAATGCACAATGATGAAAGTGTGGCTAATTATTTCTTACATATAGATGAGATTGTTAATCATATGAAAAGCTTGGGTGAAGAAATAAAAGAAGTTACTTTGGTTGAAAAGGTGTTAAGATCTTTGTCTCCTCAGTTTGAATCAAAAGTTTCTGCCATAGAAGAAAAGCAGGATCTACAGAGCATTACCATGTCATAGCTGCACGAAATCCTAACTGCTTTTGAAATGAGAAAAGGGGGACCATCAGAAAGGAGAGAAGTTGCATTCAATGCCTTGGGAAGAGGAGATTACAATGAGTCAAGACATATGTTAGAAGGAGAGGAAGAATCAAACTTTGTCAAGAATCTTCAACAGGGTTCTGGAAGATTCAAAGGTAAGCTACCTTTCAAATGCTCTGCTTGTGGAAGAGTCGGTCACTATGCTGCCAAGTGTCCTCATAAAGATAAGCTTAACAAAGGTAAGGAACCAATTAGATGGAACAAAAAAATTAATGTAATTAAGAAGAGCTATTATACTCATGAAGACAGTGATGGATTTTCAATTAGTGATGAAGATGAGCAATGTAATGATTATAGACTTTTGATGGCTTTTGAAGATGATGATTTCTTGGATGCTATAGATGAAGATGATCTCTATGAAGAAATTTCTAAACTTAAAATCTATTTAGAAGAAAAGAGTATGATCATAGATACTCTAACATTCCAATTTGCTGAAAGGGAAAAACACAATGAAAAGTTAGAATGTGAAATTGTGGGACTTAGAAAATATATTGAGAAAACAAAAGCTCTAAATATTAGATTTGCTAAAGGATCTAAAACTTTAGATGAGATTATCAAAGTGCAACATTCTCCTCTAATCAAGACAGGTCTTGGATATTCTCAACAAGCATCTCAAGCATAGAAGCCATCCACCTCCAAAAGTTATCCTGATACAGCAAGGAGAAGTGAACACGTTGACAATCGACAGCAAAGGCATAAAGTAGATCACCATGTAAATTAGGGTCAATATACTCCAAGGATGAACAGAGATCACCAAGTAAATTAGGGGCAATCTACTTCAAGGATGAACAGAGATCACCAAGTAAATCAGGGGCAATATACTTCAAGGATGAACAAAAGCTACAACCAACCGCAGGTAAATCATTCTCAATTTGCCTCAAGAATAAATATCTATGGAAACTAAAATCACTTGAACAGTAAGTTTGATAATCGCAGGAATTTCTTCAATGGCCAATGTTTCTCTTGTCATAACTCTGAACACAAAGCAACTCAATGTGTTGCCTACAAGACCATCATGACCATAGAAGCATGAAATCAAAGGAGTGTGACTAGAATCATGAAAAGAACCTACAATAACTTTTCTGCTCTTGAAAATGAAATAGAATGTTCTATTTGTAACAACTTCGGTCATGAAGATTCTGAATGTAGGAGTAAGTTTTAGCAAACAACTCAGAAGGAGCAAGCTTCGTTGACTCCCAAAACATGGAGAAAGAAAGAACCGCAACCAGAAAGATGTGGTATAGCCTTATATGCAGAAGGACAGGAAAATCAGTGGTACATCAACAGTGGATGCTCGAAACATATGACAGGTGATAAAGAGAAACTTCAGCCATATAGTGCCTTAGAAAAGGAAAGGAAGGTCTCATTTGGAAATGACACCCCTGCACTCATAAAAGGTAAAGGTTCTATTCGTTTGAAAGGAAAGGTCAAAGCTAGAAATGTTATGTATGTTGATGGCCAAAAGCATAATCTATTGAGTGTCATTCAAATGTGTGATCAAGGAAATGAGGTAATATTTCGATCAAATGGATGTTTTGTTCGTGAGCTTGATACAAGAGAAATAGTGATCAAAGGCATAAGGAATCAAAATAATCTATACATACTCAAGGGAGGACAAAAACAATGCTATCTAAGCAAGAATGATGAACACTGGCTATGGCATAGAAGATTGGGGCATCTAAGTTTCTCTCGGATAAGGAAAGCATGCAAATATTAGGCGGTTTGTGATCTCCCTAACATCAGAATTCCAGACAATACAATATGCAAATCATGTCAGTTTGGTAAGCAAACCAGAACTAATTTCCCTGAGAAGGAAGGATCAGCTAGTAAGCCACTTGAACTTGTCCATACTGATGTATGTGGTCCATCTAGGAAAATGTCACCTCGAGGAGAAGAATACTTCATGTTGTTCATTGACGACTTTTCTAGGATGTGTTGGATAGGAATTTTGAAGCATAAAGATGAATCTTTCGAAAAGTTCAAAGCATTCAAAGCCCTGGTTGAAAATGAATCAGATCATAGAATCAAATGCCTCAGGTCTGATCGACGAGGGGAATTTACCTCGGATGAATTTTCCAATTTCTGTGAAGAAAATGGAATAAGAAGGGAATTCTCTACTGCAAGGACTCCTTAGCAAAATGGAGTAGTAGAAAGGATGAACAGAATGGTTCAATAAATGGCTCATGCTATGCTTGATGAGTGTGGAACTCCTGCAACCTTTTGGGGTGAAGCTACATTTGCTGTCGTTACTATTCTCAACAAGAAAAACATCCGGGTGAACAACACTAAAACACCTGATGAACTTGGGTATGGTAAGACTCCTACGGTAAAATACTTCAATTTTTTTGGAAGCAAATGTTACATCAAAAGGAATAATGAAAACCTTGGCAAGTTTGAACCTAGAGCAGATGAAGGCATTCTCCTTGGTTACTCTCCCCAGAGCAAAGGATATAAGTGTTACAATAAAAGACTTGGAAAAATTGTTGAAAGTATTGATGTAGTCGTTGATGAAGAAGGAAACAATCCAAGGTAGGTAAAATCTGAAGATTTCAAAGATGATGAGGACTATCCTTCAACATCAAGTCAGACTTATGATGAAGAAGAAACCTATGAGGCACCAGAAGGACAGATAAGGTTATAGGAAAATATTCCATCCAGGTATGTCCAGAAGAATCATCCAGAGACTCAAATTTTGGGGCAGAAAGAGGCACGTGTACAAACAAGAAGAACTATTTCAGAAGCTTCAAGCTATCTAGCATTGCTCTCCTCCACTAAACCATGAAATGTAAGTGAAGCATGCAAAGATGAATGTTGGGTCAAGGCCATGAATGAAGAACTTGAGCAGATTGAAAAGAATAACACTTGGGAGTTGATTCCTAGACCAAATGATAAGAATGTCATAGGGACAAAACGAATATTCAAAAACAATCTGAATGAGAATGGAGATGTTATTAGAAACAAGGCCAGACTTGTTTTTAAAGGGTATGCTCAACAAGAAGGCATAGACTTCGAAGAAACTTTTTCACCAGTTGCTAGACTTGATGCCATAAGAATGTTCCTTGTTATTTCTAGCTTTTAGGAGTTCAAAGTATATCAAATGGATGTGAAATCTGCTTTTCTAATTGGAGACTTAGAAGAAGAAGTGTACATTGAGTAACCAAATGTTTTCATCCTTGGAAATGATTTAAAACTTATATGCATACTCAAAAAGGCTATCTATGGCCTTAAACAGGCTCCAAGGGCTTGATATTTTCAGTTGGACAAATATCTCCATCAACAAGGTTTTTCAAAGGGATCAACAAATAGCAATCTATATATAAAAATTGACAATGATAAATTGCAAATACTTGTTGTGTATGTTGATGATATCATCTTTGGTAGCAATGAAGAAACCATGAGTCAAAACTTTTCTTTGGTGATGCAAAAAGAATTTGAAATGCCCTTACTTGGTGAGCTCACATATTTTCTTGGTTTACAAATCCAACAAAACAAAGACGGTATTTTTCTATCATAAACCAAGTATCTCAAGCAAATCTTAAAGAAATATGGGATGGAGGATTCGAAACTACCATGTACCCCTATGGTTACAGGATGCAGCCTCAGCGCAAATGATGAATCAACAGCAGTACATCAACCAACTTATAGATCCATGATTGGTAGTCTGCTTTATTTAATGGGTACTTGACCAGACATCTTGCGTGTAGTGGGAATAGTTGGAATATTCCAAGAAAATGCAAAGCAAGCACACCTTTAGGTAGTTAAGAGGATTTTAAATATTTTCAAGGAACACGAAATTATGGCTTATGGTATCCTAGAGATATAGATCTCACACTTCATGCATATATCGATGCAGATTTGGTAGGAAGCGTGGATGACAGAAAAAGAACTAGTGGTGGTGCATTATTTATGTGTTCTAGATTAGTATCTTGGTTCAGCAAGAAACAAAGGTCAATTGCATTATCTACAGATGAAGCAGAATATGTGGCTACTGCATCTTGCTGCACACAACTCCTTTGGATGATGAAAACATTACAAGATATTCAAATCACTTGTACTCCACCTATCTCCATTTTTTGTGATAATACAAGTGCAATCATTATTTCAAAGAATCCAGTCATGCATTCGAAGACCAAGCACATACACATCAAATATCATTTTCTCCGGGAACAAGTGCTTGAACAAAAGGTCAACATGGAGTATGTTCCCTCCAAGGAATAGGTTACTAATATATTCACCAAACCACTGCCCAGGGAGACATCTGAATACCTCAAATAGAAGCTAGGAGTAGTTCATGCATCATCTTACTATTGAAATTATCTGTTTCAGAGAACAACAGTCGTACACGAGTTTGATGAAGCGTATCCGTATACATACACTAATTTCTGTGGATACAATCACGTATATATTAGTTTGAAGACAAACAGTGGGGCCAGACTCAGGATGAAAAAGAGTCTGATATGGGTCTGATAGAGACCATTTGGCATAGGTTCAGGGGGAGCATATACTTCTAATAATGCATTGTTGGCATTATCTTAGAAGATCTTGGTTCATTTTCTTTCAAGTGGAACAGGTGCAGAGGGAGATCATGGTTGCTGGTCTTGTTGATGATTGACAGATGCTACTGATGATTAGTTTTTGATGACTATCATAGTCTTGTCTTAGATATTTAGTCTCTATGTCATATATTTCTTGTATTATCAAGGTCATGTAATGGCCTATGCTGGTTTCCCCACTATGCCTAGGATGGATGATGTAATGTTCTTGTTTTATCATGTGTAAATGTTCGGTGTATGAGTCTTTGGTGATAGGAAGGTCATTTATGATGCATAAAGTCATGTTTCTTCTTGTAGAACGTCTTCCTTCAGACCTTGCCTACTGTCAGGGGGAGCATGGATAGCACAACACATCAGAGATTTCAGCATGGACTCAGGGGGAGCATAACCCTTTGCCCTTGATGACAAAGGGGGAGAATGACTATGAGTGAATTGGGGTTTCCATCAAGTCCAAAGGGGGAGATTGTTGGCATTATGACATAGGTTTGACACTATGACACAGGTGTTGTCCTTGATTGCAACTCGCTCAAATGACAAATCATAGTTTAGGCTATCAGAATGAAGGAAAAAGAGATATATGCATGTTCCTCTTAACCAAGTCACGTATAGACGCGAGTTCGATGATCAAAAGACGTGTATACGTATGCACACACTTTCATGCAAGAAAAAGCACGTACATGTGGGAAAACTTATTTTTGGTCCATGATATTTAGTCCTTGGTATTTGGACCTATGGTTTTTGGACCGTGGTATCTTGTTTGAAGTGTTGAACCCAGGTATTGGGTCCATGGTATTGATTCTCTATGGTTTTGGACCATGGTATTGAGAAAGGCCTAAGACTATAAAAGGGGAAAGGGATCATTAGGCAAAGGCATTCACTTAAACATTGAATATCTTAAGAAGAGCAAGATCTAGAATTGGGTTATGGTGCATAGCTGGATTTGAACCAAGGAGGAACCTGAGTGCTAGAAGAAAGATAAGCTCTATTGATGGGTTAAGATCTTAAGGCTTGAATAGTAGTATCTTTGTGTGATTTTTATCTGTTATATTTGGCACATGACTTGATCTATAAATCTAATAATCTAGGTATAACTGATGTCTGAATAAGTGAAAAAGCATAAATTCTCTTTATAGATCTATACGCAGTTTCGACATAGAAAAGGTGCATATACACGCTATTTCAGTAAGTCAAAACAGCGTATACGCTGGTTGGCCTTAATACAGAAGTGTATGCACACAGGTTCTACATATTGAAGTAGCGTACATCTCATGAAATATGTTTTAGCCACTTTTGTTTATTGCTGTAGTGTTCTGGGTTTAGGATTGGTTTCTAGTTACTGTTATTGTATTCTGGTTACAACTTTCAGAGAAGTAATTATTTGATTCATTTTTTATTGGAGAAAAGGTGATTGATAGATGCATATGTATTTGATGTTTGATTATTGTTATTGACGGATCCAGCCTGAAAATTTTTGAAACATGGTCCCTAGAAGAAAATAGAAGGTTGTAGCCTTCTGTAGGTTAGCACCTATGTACTAGTACATCAGCTAGTACAAGAGCTAAGGGCGCTGTAGCTCCCTTCCAAGAGAAGCTGGGAAATGAGAGAAGGTTGTAGCCTTCTACAGGTAGAAGCCTGCGTACTAGTATAAGACTGCACCAGTACAAAAACATTGTAACAAGAAGTTTCTAATTGAAAGAAGATAGAGATGAATTGCAACAGGTGGTTTTCACCCACATTGGGTTTCCACCTTATATTTTGTGTTCTTGTGTGTGACTATCCACTCTGTTTACTATTCCTGGTTATTGTTTATATGGTTCGGACACATATATTAATGATCAACATCTGAAGAATAAATTAAATTATAAGTCTGCAAGTTATACGTGAGTTTCCTTAACTGTAGTTGCGTATATACGTCGTTTTCACTAACTGAAGTAGCATATGCAAATTTGATTATGAAATGAAAAATAATTGACTTGATAATACTGATTCACCCCCCCTCTTAGTATTATTTCCAACATTTTATTCTTCCTATCTCTAGTTATTCTCATACCAAGAAATTGTTTTGCAGCACCCAAATCATTCATTACAAATGGGTTTTCTAATTTCCTTTTGAGCATATTTATTTCCTGCATGATAGAAAATGCAACAAGCATGTCATCTACATACAATAACAATATAAGATAGCTCCCATAATTTTTCCTTTTGAGACAAACACAATGATCAGAGTGACATCTAGTATAACCTTGTTCAGACATAAACAGGTCAAATTTTAGATACCATTTCCTTGGAGCCTATTTTAAGCCATACAAGATCTTCTTCAACCTGCACACTAGTTTCTCCTTCCCTTTGAACTCATATCTTTGTGGATACTGCATATATATCTCTTCCTCCAAATCCCCATGGAGAAAGCTTGTCTTTACATCTAAATGCTGAAGATGAAAATCCTCAACTGCTACTAGACTTAAAGTAGTTCTAATTGAAGTTATTTTAACAATGGGAGAAAATATCTCATCAAAGTCTCTAACCTTTTTCTGTGCAAACCCCTTCACCACAAGTCTAGCTTTATACCTTTTTCTACCTCCATCTTCTTCCTTCAACCTGTAAACCCATTTATTATGCAATGCTATTTTACCTTTAGGCAACCTAACTAAGTCCCAAGTCTGGTTATGTATTGAAGGAGTCCATGTCTTTTTTCATGGCTTGCTCCCACTTCTTCCTAGTTTCTACCTTCACTTCTTCTTCATAACATTTTGGTTCGCCAAAATCAGTCAACAATACATAATATAATGAAGGAGAGTATCATTCAGGGGGTTTACTTGTTCTGGTATATCTTTTAACACCACTTTCAGGTGTTTGAGGTGCTTATTTTTGTTGTAGTTGTTGTTGTTCTAGCTGTTGATCGTTATGATTTTCAGGAACCTTCACTTTTTCTGTGATGTCATCAAGCACTCCATATCCTCTATTTTCTTTTGCCTGTTTATTTTCTCGCATCTGATCCTTATACAAAAAAATTTCATTAAATATGACATCTCTGCTCCTAATGATTTTGTGTTTTTCATAATCATAAAATCGATAACCAAAATCATTAACACCATATCCTATAAAGGTATATTTCTTTGATTTTGCCTCAAGCTTTCTTCTATTTTCTTTATTAATGTGGACAAAGGCTTCACAACCAAATGTCTCTAAAAATGAGTAGTATACCTTTTTACCTATCCATTCTTCCTCTAGAATACCACCATCCAAGGAACTTGAAGGTCCTCTATCTATTAGATAAATATAGTATCTATAGCATCTGACCAAAATTGTAAAGGCAATCTTGCATGCAATCTCATGCACCATACAAACTCCATGATTGTCTTGTCCATCCTTTCTGACACACCATTTTCTTGTGGTGTTCCTAGAATTGTCTTTTCTCTACGAATTCAATTATTTGAATAATACCTATCAAAGTCTTTGCTGCAATATTCACCTACATTGTCTTATCTGAGAAACTTCAACCTTTTTCTCGTCTCATTTTCATCCAAATATTTCTATTTCTTGAAAGTATCAAATAGATCGATTTATTTAGAATATAATAAATCCAGGTTTTTCTAGTTGCATCATCAATAAATGCAACATAATAATGAGAGCCACAGAGAGATGGTACTTGATAAGGTCCCCATACATCTATATGCACAAGATCTAATTTTTCTCTCTTCTTTTATTTCCTACCTCTCAGGAATATGACCCTCTTCTGTTTTCCGTAAACACAATTCTCACAGAATTTCAAATCAACATGCTTCAAACCTAGCAACAAATTTCTTGAGTGAAGAATTTGCATCCCCTTCTCACTCATGTGCCCGAGCCTATGATGCAACAATGTCGTATCTTCTTCTGTAGAGGTTAAAGCATTAACAAAATTAGAAATATCATTTCATAAATACAATGTACCAACATTTTCTCATTTTGATATTACCAAGGATCCTTTAGTGAGCTTGTAGGTTTCATTTGTAAAACTAGTTACATAGCCTTCACCTCCCAACTTCCCTGTTGAAATTAGATTTTTCTTCAGATCTGGAACATGCCTTACCTCCTTCAACAACCATTGATTTCCATTCTGTTGTTTTATGAAAATTGTACCCATTCCAACAATTTTACAGGGTTTATCATCACCCAATCAAACATGTCCAAAATCTTCTTGAACATAATCAACAAAATGCTTCCTATCAGGTGTAGCAAGGAATGAGGCCCCTAAATCTACTACCCAAGAATCAATAGTATTTTCTAATGAAAGAACCAATGAATCTTGCAACACATCACCTGTCGCATTTGCTTCATGATTGTTTTCTTGCTACGCATCTGCTTCTTTTCCCTTTCAAGACTTGCAGTCTTTCTTCATGTGTCATTTCTTCTTGCATTTCTAGCACACTATCCCCAATCTATACTTGGATCTTCCTTTCCTTGACCTACTGCAATATTCTGGGCTCTTTCCTTTTTCATTTTTTTTTCCCTTAGTCTCTAGAGTCAAAGCATTACTTGATGTCTCACCAGAACTTTTCCATCGCATTTCATCACTAAGGATTACATTGACAACATCATCAAACTTTAAAGTACTAGATCCAAAGATAGAGTTACTAAAGGCCATAAGTAAACCATTCCAAATTTTTGGCAATGAGCATAAAAATAATAGAGCCCTAACTATATCATCAAAAGTTACCCCTACAGAACTTAACTGACTAGTAACTATATTAAATTCATTTAAATGATCAACAACAAATCCACCTTCTGACATATTCATATTAAATAAATGCTTCATAATAAATACCTTATTTGAAGCTGAGGGCTTTTCATATAGTTTGGCTAATGTCGTCATTAAACCCTCTGTTGTCATTCACTTTCAAATATTAAAGGCTACTGACGTTGCTTGGCACATCCATATTGTTCCAAGTGCCTTTTTTTCGAGAATACCCCATTATGTATTTGTCATACTTGTCAGCTTCTTTTTCTTTCTGCTCAATGGTAGGTACAAAACTTTCTGATACAAGTAATCTTCCACCTACATCTTCTATAGCTGGTAGTTTTGGTCATAAAATTTTTCGACCCTAAACCTATGATCTTTCACCATTTCTCCCACTCGAAGAAGGAAATGTTCTCTCCTACGAGTTTATCAACCAAATAGACCTTTGGCTCTAATACCAGTTGTTAGAAAATTATATATTACATAGGAATGGAACACATAAAATATTGCCGAAATATAAACATAAAAAAAGCATAAAGTAAGAGAGACATAGATATACATGGTTCACACATTTGCGCTATGTCCACGGAGAAACAACCATTGCTTCCTTTTGTATTATCCAACCAAATAAAGAGATACAGCATACAACATATCTGTTGTAATTCCCTCTTCTCTCTCACACAATATACTCTCTATTTCTCGCTCAAAATAGACATCTACATAGTTGTAGAACAATTCCCTCACATATAGTGAGGGGTCGCCTTCTAGGGAAAAAAACCTTAAATTAAACATAAATTGTACCATTAGATTTTGGCCTAATGAACAACCAAGATTAGCTACAAAATTACAAAATTTGACAAGGAAATTCTACATCTATTTTTAGCCCCCCTGGACTCCCTAGTGGCACGCAAAAGTGGGTGGCATTGCTGCCATATTACGAACTAGGGTCCCATGTGGTGATAAATTTGAATAAAGAAGATAATGAGGCTCCACACCGAACAAATAGTTGGACTTCATGGTGAGAACTCACAAAATCCCATCAGTAAGGTCAGTCACCGAAGATAAATGTAAACACCATGTCAAGAAGGAGATTGAAGACTACTTGGAGCAGCTGAGATAGGTTACCACCAAACATGATTTAGAGCTAAACCATTAAAACATGTAGAACTACATTGGTGATCTCGTCCATATTAGAACCCTGTCGCTCTTGTTTGAGAAAGAAGTCAATATTGGTTCCAAATAATTTTACCTGGATGTTATGGAGGCTAGAGTTTGCTTCCATCCTAACACTATCATGCAATTTGGGGATGTCATTACACAATACCAAGCTTGGCATCGATACGTGATCGAGAAACATTAAGTGGAAGTTGTCAAGCTAGAGTGTTCCCAAACTCAAGCATCATAGCGTTTTGTCTTGTTAAGTTGTCAAGTTGTCTCTACCCTATTTTGTCCTAGATGGGTATGAGTGTGAATTGTAATATTATTTTTAATTATGTTGTAAGTGAAATTCCAAGTTTCACTATTTGAATATGAAGAGTCATGATGTAATTTAATGAGTCGTTTTGTAAAGAAGTTGACGAGCCATGAGGGTAGTCTAAGGGTCAGAAAGGGGAGTTGAGAAATCACCCCCTGTTGTTATAAATATAACCTCATAACACATGTAAGGGGCTTTTGGGAACCAATATTTTGTCTAGGCTTAAGCTTAGGACAAGCTTGGGAGTATTGTCAAGAGCCTTGGCTTCTCCATAGCATAGAGTGAGTATACTTCTTTGGAGGAGCATGTGTTCTTGAATGTAATGTTCCACTATTGAGGCTAGTGGTAGTGTATGTATGAATGGAAATTTCACTTATAATAATAAAGTCAAAGCCAACATGCTTTCATGCATATGTTGTGAATATAGTAGTACTATTCTTGTTTTATTTGAAATATATGTTATTTAACATACAAAAATTCTTATGAACTATTGCATTTGAATTTGTATGAATCTTGTTTAATGCTTGTTGTTGTATTAATTCTTCACTTTGACTTGTGGACTATTCCACATCTTAGATCGTGATGTCATTTTTCTTGTGTGTTCCTTTCAAGTTGTGTACTTTTATAGGATTTCAATGGGTGCACTTCATTTTCCCTTTGTGTGTTGTAACCTTCATGCATTACACTTGACTCTCCATAGGGTAACACACTCTCGCACTAAAAGTTATCATACTTCCCTCTGTGCATTTCCATAGTTAATGCATAACATTACCACCCACTTACGGGACTCCTACACTAAATAGGGTGAGGTCTAGTTGGGACTTAATATCGAGGAGATCCCCTGAATGTTGGTAGGTCTAGCACCATCAACACATGGAATCATTTCTAGTTCCCATGAGCCCTTTCGCAACATGATATAAAACTTGTGCATAAAATATGCATGTATAACCCATTTAAATATAATTTAGGCTCCTACCAATCATATATGTAACTATTTCCACAACTCACCGAGCAACATAATTTTAAATTATAAAAAAAATGGATTTCATATAAAATAATAGGTAAAATAAAAAAAATACTTCAGATAAACAAGAACCATAAATTCTAACCATAACTAATTGGATCTACTTTGGATGAATAACTTTCCTCCCAACCATGAACCTTTACCACAGGTTCCCCCTGAGCTGAGATCTCATTACCCTTGAATCAACAACTCTTGTGATTCTAGAAAAGGTATTTTTAAGCCTTTTGTTATGAAACCAACTCAAAAAAAGATAGAAAAGAGAGATCAACGCCTTAAAAATAAGCCTCTTGGAGGGCAAAAATTCTTTAGATTACACAAATGAATAATTCTTGCATCATACAAATGAGAAGACTTCCTTTCTATATATACGAGTCTAAGGGGTAATAATATAGTTAGAGCTGACATAGCAATAATAATGTAAGGGCATAATAATAACAATATGGGGACTACATGGGCACAACAATATAATAAGGGGGATGTACTAATAACAATAAGGGGTTACACTAGTAGTATAAGGACCTAACATTCCCCTGTCCTTCAAAAACTGTTGTCCGCAATGCTTGAGTAGTTCTTGATGATTCTGTATAAAATTCTTGTCCTCCGATGTGGAATCTTCAACAGGTAAGTTCTTCCACTTAATGAGATACTCTGAAATTGATCGATTTCGTAGCTTTCGGGTTCTTGTTTCCTTGACTACTCCATGTTCTAATATAATTTTTCCTTCCTTCTCAAGTTCTCGCAATATTGTTTGAACTGGGACCTTCTACAACTTTTGAATGAGTGGCCACACTTCTTCATCCTTCTTCCATTCATCCCTTTCTACACTTATACAATCTGGTTGGCTAATAGAAATAGCACAGAACAATGTTTCCACATCCTCATCCTTTCTTGAGAGTGCATCTGCAACAACATTTTGCTTCCCTTTTCTGTAGATGATTTCAAAGTCATAACCCAACATATTTGTGCCCCATTTTTTCTGTTCCTCCCAAGATAATCTTTGTTCCAAAAAATATCTCAGACTATCATGACCCATTTTTAACTTGAAGTGTCTTTCCATTAGGTAAGGTCGCCATTTACTAAGTTCATGTAGTATTGCTAACATTTCCTTCTCATAAATATCATTCTTGAGATGTAGCCGTAAAAATACACAATCACCTACATCAAAACTTATTTCACTATGATGTTGACTTGCCTCTTGTTTGATTCAATTCTACACCAAAGTGGCATTATCCTTTAAAAGTTGGAGAACTCGCTTTTGATACTCGATTTGATATTTCACTGCTTGGACCTTTTTCTTCTTGATATGTCCTTGTATCTTGAGATTTTGAGAGTGGTAATTTCTTCCAATGCATTACAAGATATGGTCAGACTCATTTCATGATTATCGATGTGATCTTTCACTTCTTGAACATATTTCTTCTTGATATGTCCTTCTATCTTGATAGATTTAGGAGTGGTAATTCCGGCCAATGCATTACAATAGATGGTCGGATTCATTTCTTCTTTTTCAATGTGTTATTTCACTTCTTAAACCTTTTTCTTCTTGATATGTCCTTCTATATTGAGAGTTTGAGGAGTGGTAATTCTTGCCAATGCTTTACAAGATATGGTTGGATTCATTTCTTCTTTTTCTGTGGTTGGTTCCTAGTGTATATCCTCTTCTTTTAATGTTTCTTGATCTTTTTCTTCCTCCTCTACATAATCTATGTAAATTAATTTCTTCTCAGCACACTTATGACCTTTAGTGTATTTGTTATCACAATTGTAACAAAGCCCTTTTGCTCTTTTTTATTCAAATTGGTGTGGTGTCAACCTTGTAGGTTGTGTAAGGCTAGGAGAAACAACACTTCCATTTTTCTAGTTGTGAGGGGTAGACTTCCTTGTTGCCATAATTTTTCTTTCCACTTTTCTTGCCAACCTGAATTCCCTCTCCAATGAATTAGCTTCCTAAAGAAGAACATCATGTTGAATGTTATCCTTTAAAGTCCCTATGGAGACATCAATCCTCTGCTTCTCTGGAATATCATTTTCCCTTACATTAAATTTTTGAAAGTCCTCAATGTGCTTTGCCATTGAACACTTTTGTTTGAGATTTATCAATTGGCTAAACAAGGTGTTTCTCTTTGTATCCTCATAATGTGCTATCATTTCCTCCGTCAAAATTGACCACGTAACAAGTGGTTTACGAGAACAAATCCCTTTATACCATAAAAGTTGACCATGTTCTGATATGAAGATGCAATATGTACCTTTTGTAACAGTTGCACCTCATTTAGTTCAAAATATTGCTCCTTCTATAGTATCCAATTTACCATATCCTTGCCATCGAACTTCCTCATATTGCTTTTTCTTGATTTTAGGAGCTCGATCTTGAAAGGAATGTAACTTTGTAATTTTAGATAACCAAGTTCTGAAGTTGCATCATGAAGTAACCCTCTGAGTCCTTTTTCTAACCTTGCAAGTCTGAACATAATTAGATTCTCGAAGAAAGAGTTATGTCCAATCTCCTGTGATGACATAATTATAGACTAGTTCAGTAGAGCGTAATTATATGACGTGCCACGTGTCACTGTTGCGACCTTAGGTTCTGAAATTGATACCCAACAAAATACATTGTGTCTTCTTTCTGTCACTTTTTACGAACTTTGAATCAGATGCTCTGAGCGAGAGTTTGACATCCCCAAGTCACCTGTTTGGGATGTAATTCAGGAACCTGCAGAAATACTAAATGTATTGAATTGTATCTCCTAAAAAATAGTGAAACAAGCTCTGAAAGTTGTGTTCGACCTGCACCACAATTGTGGCTCAAATGGGTTTTAATTTTAGATTCGGAACCTTTTTAGAAAACAAATTATAGCGACAATTCCATGATGACCTATTTGAGATTGAATTTTGGAGCTTGTAAAAACCCTAACTCCCTGAGATCATATCTCCGAAAATATAGCGAGACAAGGTCTGCAATTTGGACCCGAGGTTCAGAACGATTTTGGCTCAAACAGTTTTTGCTTTAGCTTCTGAAACTTCATAGAGAAAAATTTATAGCAAAAATTCCATGATGACATGCATGGAGTGACGAAACGCAAGAATCCAAGCTCTGATGCCAAATGTTATGAAACCAACTCAGAAAAAGATAGAAAAGAGAGATCAACACCTTCAAAATAAGCCTCTTTGAGGGGGAAACCTCCTTTACATTACACAAATAAATAATTCTTGGATCATACAAATGACAAGGCCTTGTTTCTATATATAGGAGTCTAAGGGATCATTATATAATCAAATTCGACACAAAAATAATAATTTAAGGGCACAATGATTACAATAGTGGGCTTCTATGGGGCACAATAATAACAATATGGGGACTACATGAGCACGAAAATATAATAAGGGGGTTGTACTAATGATCCAGGTGGCTCCAGAGACACACACAGGACAAAGAGTGCTTATGAAAGCTTAAAAGTCAAAGTGATTGGAATGTTTTCGAACCAAGACCAGAGAGTAGATGTCGTCGTCTTGATCGTGGCAGTTTGAACTATTCATCAATCCGAGCTCGTATGAAGGAAAATGAGCCAGTCAAAGTTTTGGTCGAAGTTGGGTTGTGGGCCAGGCTTAAGTCTCCTACAATTTGACCGACCTCGGAACATGAAACTCAGCTCCCGAAAAGCAGTCAAAATTGTGGCCTCGTTAAAATGCCCAATATCCCTTATTTTTGAACAAATTTAAAAATGACTATTTTATTTAATATATATATATATATATATATATATATATATATATATATATATATATATATATATATATATATATATATATGAGGTGGCAGGCCATGACCCTCGCCACCTCCCTTCCCAACCACACAATACAAAAAATAAAAAGTTAAATAAAGAAAAATGGTTGACGGGCCATTAACGTTGTCGGCCCCAACTCCTCCGCAACCACATTAAACTTAATGGGGTGGGTGCGGGCCACCACCGGTGGACTCGACCCACACCCCCAAAACATTACCATATGTATGCCAAGAGTGGCGGGGCTCAAACCCGCCTGGTCAATGTGGCCTGCCCGCCTCCCGAGCACCCTCATACACACCCCCATATTCCATATCATATCACACACCACAAAAAAGACAGTGTCCCATTTAATGCACCAAACAATGCGCCTCCAAAAATATCAATACACCAACAACATTGCTAGACTTATGGGGTGGGCCGCCCAATGTGGGCTTGATCCCCTCCCAAAACCATAATGTTGTGGGTTTCAAAAAAACTGCAATATATTAAAATGGGAGGGGCGGGCTTTGACCACCCGACCCCTCCTCATCTAACTCCACCATTACACCAAACCAACCCACATCGTAAAGTCTGCCCAAAAAATTATATAAACGCAATGCTTGTTAGTGCACCCAAGCATGGAGGAACCATTAGTGGGCATAGAATTCGAGGCAAATTTTTTGAATTAATTTTTAATGCAGGTGGAATAATGATTGAGCGAAATTTCCACAATGGTGATATTTTTACAATGTCCAAATTGGACAAATTTTATGTCGATCTTACACGTATCAACGACACAAACCCGATGGCGTAGTCAGTTTCCTAATCTAAGTAGCCAATTTTCAGAGGACCTGGAGGAGGGAATCTTTGAGGAATTTAGGGGGAATCTAAAATATTCCTCAGGCCTTATATTTTCACTTTCTCAAAATTCAGAAATTTGACAGTGGATTTTGCACTATTCGACGCCACAAATCTGATGGTGTGTTCAAATTTTCCATTTCTCATTTCATTTTTCGGCCACTTTTCTAAGCGGAGTGTAGGTGCCAGCATTCATGTGGGAGCAACCATTTCCATGGGATTCGACACCGTGAGATCGATGGTACAAACAACTTCAGCAGCCTGGCACCCTTTTCTTTAGATGGCCATAGGATGTGAGGTATATGTAGTGCGTTCATGTACTTCTTTTGCTATGGATTGTGCTACACAAATCCCTGTTTGATGATTGATGCGGGATCTTGTCTCTTACCTTTTTTCATGATTCTTGCTTGATGTGATGCGGAATCGTTTGTGGGATATAATTGTTGTCATTATTCGTCATATTTTGTTTGAGATCCCTTTGTCGTTATGTTGATGGGATACTCATGTTGTCGTCATGTATGTTTGCATTGAGATCCATTTTATGCCATGTTGGTGGGATGCTCATCATGCATGAGTTTGTGTCATACTGATAGGAATCCTTTTTTGACTAAGATTTCCTTTAGTAGAACATCTCTTGGAGACACTCCTACGTGACAACATTTTCCTTGTATGATAGTAACATAACCTCTTATGTACATCATCACTATTGACATCACTTAATGCAACAACCTAAACCATCTTGACACGGGGGCCTAGAGACATAGTCCCTCCTGGATGAACTCCATTATCAATGTCTTGTTATTTCATGTGCTAATGATTGTCATGTTCCTCCTCTTTATAACTTTAGATGTATTCATTTATGTTGTTCTAAAAATAAAATTTAACACATCACGAAAGTAAAAGGGCTTGGAAGGGTTCTTTGTCACACCCGGACATGGATCAAGTGCTATCAGAGCAGTCATTGCGTGGATGTGAAAGTCAAGCATGTAATTTGCAAGAACAATGTACTACAGGTTGAAAAGGTTATAGATGTCAGCTCATCACTTAAGGCTCCGAAGGACAAAGGTGAAGGAGATGGAAGCGAGACCTTTCAGGACGCTTATGGTGTAGACAAGGTACAAAGATGTTGTAGATTATTTTTCATGATTTTGGAGGACCAAAAGCTCCTCAGTAGGAAGGATTGATCCAGGTAGCTCCAGAGACATGCAGGACAAAGAGGGTTTATGAAATCTCAAAAATAAAAGCAATCAGAATACTTTTGTACGAAGACCAGAACGTAGATCTCGTCGTCTTGATTGTGGTGGTGTGAACAGTTTTTCAACCCGAGCTTGTATGAAGGAGAACGTCCCTGTCAAACTTTTGGTCAAAGTTGGGTTGTGGGGGAGATTTAAGTTTCCTACAATTTGAGTGACCCCGGGACATGAAAATTAGCTCCTGAAAAGCAGTCAAAATTGTGGCCTCGTTAAAATGCCCAATATCGCTTATTTTTGAAAAAAATTAAAAATGACTATTTTATTTTTAAAAATAAATAAAAATATAATGTGAGGTGGTGGGCCATGACCCCTGCCACCTCCCTTCGCAACCACACAATACAAAAAAAAAATGAAATAAAAAAAAATGGGCGACGGACCATGAACCTTGCCAGCCCCAACTCCTCAACCACGACATCAAACTTAATGGGGTGGGCGCAAGCCACCCCCGGTGTACCCGGCCCACACCCCCAAATATTACCATTTATATGCTAAGGGTGGTAGGGCACAAACCATTATACACTCCCCCATTTTCCATATCATATCACACCCCACCAAGATGACAGTGCCCCATTTAATGTGCCAAACAATGCACCTCCAAAAATATAAATACACCAATAGCATTGCGGCAATTGTGGGGTGGGCTGCCCTATATGAGCCTACCCCCCCCCCCTCCCCCCAACCGCTCCCAAATCCATAATGTTTCAGGTTTTTAAAAACCTATAATATATTAAAATGGGAGGGGTGGGGTTTTACAACCCAACCCCTCCTCAACTAACTTCTATTTCTTACCATTACACCAAACCAACCCACAAGGTAAAGTCTGCTCGAAAAATTATATAAACCTAATGTTTTTTAGTGCACCCAAGCATGGAGGAACTAGGAGAAGGCATGTAATTCGATGTGAATTCTTTTAATTAATTTTTAATGCAGGTGGAACCATGATTGAGCGAAAATTCTAGGAGGGTGAAATTTTTGCAGTGTCCAAATTGGAAAAATTTTATGTTGATCTTATACTTCTCAGTGACATGAATCTGATGGCGCAACCAATTTCCTAATCTGCACAGAGGATTTGCAAAAGACCCAGAGGAAGGAATCTTTGAGGAATCTATGGGGAATCTAAAAGATTCCTTAAGCCCTAGATTTTCACTTTCTCAGAATTAAGAAATTCGACAGTCGATTTTGCATTATTCGACGTCACATATCTGATGGTGTGTTGAGATTTTTGATTTGCTCATTTCATTTTTCAACCACTTTTCTAAGTGGAGTGCAATTGTGAGCATTCATGTACGAGAAACCACTTCCATGCAATTCGACGCCATGAGATCGATGGTATGAACAACTTCAGTAGCTTGGCACCCTTTTCTTCAGATGGCCGTAAGATATGAGGTATATGCAGTTTGTTCATGAACTTATTTTGCTATGCATTGAGCTGCATAGATCCATGTTTGATGTTTGATGTGGGATCTTGTCTCTTACATGTCTTCATGATTCCTGCATGATGTGATGCATAATCTTTTGTGGGATGTGCCTGTTGTCATGATTCTTCATGTTTTTTTTTAGATTGCTTTGTCTATATGTTGATGGGATACTCATGTTGTGGTCATGTATGTTTGCACTGAGATCCCTTTTATGCCATGTTGGCAGGATGCTCATCATGCATGAGTTTCTGTCATACTGATAGGAGCCCATTTTTGACTGAGAGTTCCTGTAGCAAAACATCTCTTAGAGCCACTCCCGTGTGAGAAGATTTTCCTTGTATGATAGTGACATCACCTCTTATGTACATCATCACTATTGACAGCACTTAATGCAGCGGCCTACACCATCTTGACACTGGGTATGGGAAATGTAGTCCCTCTTGGATGAACTATGTTGTCAATGTCCTGTTATTTCATGTGTTGATGATTCTCATGTTCCCGTTCTTTACAACTTCATATGTATTCATTTATGTTCTTCTAAAAATGCAATTTAACACATCACGAAAGTAAAAGGTCTTAGAAGGGTCCTTTGTCAAACCTAGACCTGGATCAGCTAATAACAATAAGGGGTTACACTATTAGTATAGGGACCTATCTGATTTCTTCTCTAGTAGACATTTCCTTATCGATGTCCCACTTTCTATGGTCTACCAACCCTAAAACCTAGTCATTTTTTTTATATATTTCAATAAAGTATCTTCGTTTTTTTTATAAAGCCTACCTTTTTCCGTCGGGGCACTTTATTCACCCTTACACAGTGTTCTTTCCAAACCGAGCGATTTAATATATTTTTTTCTCCAATCATATTAAATATCATCAAGCAACACTTAGGATTTTTTAGGAATAATTTGAGGGAAGTTTGTCTTCATCTTTTTGATCCACATTAGATTCCAGATCTGTGTAATTATGATCTGTTTAACTCAAGTGTTTCTTTCGCAAGTAAATATCTAGTTTTTTTCCCTTTCTTTTATTAAATTTGTTTATTATATCATCATGATACTTTATTTCAAATGATTTCACTATGGATTTCTAGACATCACACCAAAAATAGTTCAATCTAAACAATGTATATTTACATTGAAACATGGGGGTATTTTAGTTTCATCTCATTTTTCATTTTTCATTGTAACCACGTTCTCCTACAATACTAAGAGTATGCCCTCTTAGTTTGTTGCATGGTCTTTGACCACTTGAACCTTTAGGTTATCTCTAAAGCGTGATGCAATGGATCAAAAATCCATCAAATGGGGATATTCTTAATTAAGCATTGGATGATGTGGTGGACCATGACTTTTTTAACAATAACAACTTGATTTATTATGCCTATTTATTATTACCAAAGAAATAAAGATGAAATTATAAGAATTTACCTGCAATATAAATTTTCCCTTCAAATTAATGATGTATCGTAGAGTTATGAGAGAATTGAGTACTGAAATAAAAATAACTCTATTGAAATATTACGTGTAATTATTAGCTCTCCATTACTAATAATAACCTTGAATATTCTATTATGTTCCTTCTAAGCTATTTTTATTTATATTGTAGCTACTACACTTTTTTTAGAAGGATAGGAAAGATAGAAGAATGGGAAAACATTATCTACTACTCTACTAGTGGTATGTGTTTTTTGTAATTCCTTCTGTTATTGATCAATGCTCATGTTATGTTGGATAATAAAATACATTTCACCGATAAAAAATGGTAGGATTTCATGCTCAATTCCTTGACTAATACTTTTATAGTTCGTAAAGTCCACAAGTCAATTATGAAGGATAACTTTAACTTGAATAATACATGGCTATTATTTTCCATAAATGGGCCTTTTACAACAATTAACGACTTGTTATCGATGAATTACATAAGACTTGTTTACATAAAAAATTATTCAAAATTTGTGTTTTCAATCACAACCTGAAATAGCATTATGATTTTCTTAACACACTCATACCTTTAAATTTCTAATTCAATAGACCCTTCATAATTTCAAAATTTAAGGTTCAATTCTAGTTTCTAAGTTATTAGAATGTAGTTCTTGTGGGTATCTTCGATATAGAACTAGAAGTGTAGTCTTATGAACACCCATATTTCAAAAAAAAAATGTATGTTCAATCTTCAATAACTAGTTATGATGTTTATTCAAATTTGGCATCATCTTTGCCCATGATTAGCAACTCAATCAAGTTGACCAATCACATTGACCAGGTTGATCAACTTCGAGTAGTTGACGTGGTCAATTCTTTCACACAATGAAAAAAAGTATTCTTACATTTTTCCTTTTAGCTATTTACAAAAGTAGATCTTTCTCCTAAATTACATTAAATTATTTCCATTAAAAAATCTTTCACTAATTGATCTCTTTCAAATAATCATGCTCCAAGTCAATAGCAACATGACTAGACAAAATGAAGACCACATTATATTATTGCAATAAACATATTACACATAAAATTCCTTTTCACCATCAACATCTTCATTATCTCCATCATTCTAGTCCCCTTCACAAGCCTTCCACTACATACACTTCGCTACAACTTCGATTTTCTTTCTTTTCCTTTTTATATTGTGGATGATGGCATGTGTTTTCATTAAATACACACCAAAAATTATGAAAATAAGAGAGGCAAAATTGTATATTAAGTTGGCCATTTTTGGGCAGACATAAAATGGACCTTTGAATTGTTCTTATGTCGTCTTTCACAACAAACAACGGTCTAAGTAGTGCTTGTGGGAAGTACTCTCTAGACTCACTCCACTCCAGGAATCTTACGGACTTGCAAATAGCATAGTGCATCAAGTATCACTGATCAGCTAGGTTATTTATTAACTTCACTTGTGATAGTTAATTATAAGCTTGCTACCCCTCGATCACTAACAACATATAAACAGTTTGTTCCATCAACTTGGTCGATGTCTTCGAGTTCGCTAGACCAAAGCCTAGTCTACTAGATCCCACCAGCTCTCTCTGTGGTTCAATATAACTCATTTATATACATTTAATGGGGATTAGAAACTCCTTTTGGTAGCACTTGGTCAACAACAAGTCGATATATTAAAATATCAAAGATTGATTGGTCAATAATCAATGCAAACGACTAACGATTACACTATTCCCTTCCAATAGATATTTATTCATACCCGTGATCCATATTTGACACATAAGAGTAGCCATCCATAGTTGACACATAATAGTACTCATCATTTGAATATAATGTTGTAGAAGTAACATGTACGTCAATATTCCTATATGTAGTTTACCAATAATGCTTCTAGTCAACCAACACGATCCTTTTGCCATGCTTGGTCAAACTGAAATCAAAATTCCAAAGACATTTGTTTCATCTTGCAAATTTCATAGTAGTTAAATTTGACCGGTATTTCCCCGTATTTTATTTTTCTAACAGTTATTTACCGAGAATTTTAAAATTTGCACATCATTAATGAAATTAATTAATTTTTAAAACATCAATTTGACATATATATAAATAAAGTTTTTATTTTTCTAAGTAATTTTAATAATAATTTTTTCATAATTAAAAAAAGATTTTTTTTTTTACATAGTTAATTATTTTATCAACACATTCTAGAAGAGATATTGTAATGTCTTATTGTGTTATTTAATGTAAATATTTTGATTTCATAAAATTAAAGTAAAATAAAATAAAAAAATCAAATTAATAATTTAATATTGAAGATTTTTTAGTTCCAAGTTTCGACAACTCATGGTTTTTCCCATTGTATTTGTTATGATGAAGCCAATTTAAGGCCTAGGGAAGATGAAGCTTAATTTAAGGCCTGAGGAAACCGACTACGAAGTGCGTAACTCATTTCTGTACATCAATCTAGCCAAGAACAACAAACCCACTTACGCAAAAGTTAAGATTTTTTGTAAGACAATTTTGTTTTCTCAAAGATTAATCTATTTTTATTTTAATTGATATTAATGAAATTTATTTTCTTTATGACAATTTGTTTTCTCAAACATTCATTTATTTTGATTTGAATTAATATTAATGGATTTTATTTTCTGTGAGACCACTTAATTTTCTCAAGCATTATTTTATTTTAGTTTGAATTCATATTAATGAATTTGATTTAATATATGCAGGTTGTTAATGACTATGAAGCTACTAAGTTGTTCCCATTTTCAAGGATTCATTTACTTAGTTTTGAAATGATAATAATAAATTATATTTAATGTATGCAAGTTGTTTGTGACTATGAAGATAGAAAGTTGTTCAATGGGAATGTTGTAGCCAAAGGAGAGGCGATGTAAGGCCTCCAGGCACGAACGCGGTTGGGCACCGGGCGAGTCGGCGTGCACGATGGGCGCGCGAGCGGATGACGGGCTCGCGGGTGCACGGGCAGGTGCGGGCGCACAGGCGCGCTACGACAATGCGACGGAAGTGTGACAATACAAAGTGCGACATAATGCGACAATAGAAGAGCGAACGATAAAATGACTAAGGCATAAGTGCGACGGTGGATTTATAACCCATTGTCCGTGGAGAAGCATGTGGGCAGGCCGACATGTAAAAGGGCTCACGCAGGGGTTTGTTGAGGCTATTTTGGGGGTCGGCTAGAGAGCCACCACCCACGCAGGAAAGCATATATATTGCAAGGCATTAAGCCTCATTTGGAAAAAAACCAACGAACTTGGACAACTTTGCATAGCGTTCAAGGAGAGTCAAGTGCGCAGATTTGGATTGGAGAGCGTATAACTCATGCGCATTACTCTTGGGTGTAGTCTTGGTGTTATCTTGAGCCGGTCGAGGGTTGGGCAAGGTGTGCCCAAGGTTGTCTTGAGTGTAGAATTGTGTCGGGATTGACAAGGATGTCTTGGTGACTCAGGTGAACACCCATCCTTCGTGCAAGGCGTTCACATGGTTATTGTAAAAGGTTGATTTGCCTATGTTGTAAAAGAAGCTAAGTATTGGCTTGGAGCTTGCCAAGCATTACTTGTGATGATTGTATTACGAAGAAAGATTGATTAATATATATTGTCGGGCAGACTCATTGTTCACGGAGTTGTCCCTCCCTTTATACTGTGCAATTGTTGTTGTCTTTTATAATTGTTGTTGATAATGAATGAGTATGGGTGTTCATTGGTATAAAAGATAAACTTAATTTTACTTGGTTGTGAAACACAAACTAAGTAAGGACAAGTGAATTAGGCGTAGTCCATGAATGTTAGTATTGGTGAAAAGAAAGCGTTCGGTGGTGCCGCACCCCGCTATAAGCAGTTGGAAGACTACCGCAGGTGTAGGGGCGTGACAGGCGAGGTCTGAGAAAGACCACTATAAACTATACTTGTGAGTTATTTTTAGTTTAGTTATAGTAAAGTTGGGTTTATTCATAAAATTTTAATGCTTATGTGAGGCTCAAAGTATATTTTAAAATCATAATAAATAATATAATAAGATAAATATGATTAGATAAATCATAATTTTAATTGATTATTATTATTTATTTGATGAACATAATTACTATCTCTAGTCTCATACCAGATGTTGGGATTATACCATGAATCTTTCATGCGTGTTTCATAACTTATCCCAGAAATATTTAGTTGATAGTATTTAGTTGATAGTATTTCCCAAAAATATTTGGTTGATAATATTTCCAATACCCAGTTCTTAGATACTTGAGACAATAGTTACAGTGAGGGAAATTAAGTTTTCACTTAATGCAATGGGCAAGGTTCGAAATGTGGGGGTGTAGGTCGAGGTGCAGATCCCAAGTTGATGCACAGCGCATTGGCTCCAACAAGTTGTCATGCATGGAGGCAGTAGCGAGGGCTACTGTTGATAATTACCATGCGATAATGTTGCAGAAAGGAATGATGATAGTTAATGTCTAGGAGAATGAGGTTCAAAGGCAGTGAAGGGTTGTCCCATATAGTAGAATCGAGGAGGAAGTGGACTTGATTATCATCGATATTGGAAATCCAGAATGAAAATGATTATGTATCATAAAACATTAGAGATTGTGTGGCACTTCATGACTCGGGTGGGGAAGTTGCAAGTTAAGGAAGTAGAGGAGAGGGCCAGAAGGCAGCTAGAGACAAAGGTTTACAACCTATAAACCAACTCTTGAGTGCAATTCAAGAAGTTATGACATATTTGATGAATATATAAAAACTGCATGTTGGTAGAATTGGGGATATCAATACTATGTTTTCCATCTATTTTAAGCATATTCATAATGTGGATATCGTGTAAAACAAAGAAAAAGGGGATCCAACCCATCTAAGGAAATATAGATTTCATGAGGCTAGTAGTGAAGAATTCCATCCACTATCTATTCCAGAGGCTCCAACAATGGCTCTTGCGGTGGATCGCGATGCGGGTCTAGCTGCAGCCTCTACCGAGTCAAATGAGGTCTGAGCATGGGAATACCTTCTTTCAGTTGGTTAATATTGTTCTTTTATTTTATAGGGAGGATAGTTTTTCTTTTTTTAAGTCTAGGTCTACCAGAACAAAGTTGTAAAGATACTCAGATATGTAGACTTGCCAGTAGTAGTAGAAAAATCAATGTTTTAAACTATATAACGGATATTAGAGACATAAAATTTTGATGGTATTCTACAGCTGGTATGGTTTCCAATCTGGTATACTAGTAGTGATATTAGTAATATAATGAATATATGTTAACTTAAAAAAAATTATTGTTCTCAAAAAATCAAACTACACTTTAAAACCATAGTAAATAATTTAATAAGATAAAGGCAATTATTGAGATAAATCATAATTTTAATTTTTTATTATTATTTAATTAATCAAAATAATTATCCTCTCTAGTCTCATATGATGGGATTATACAACTAATCTTTCATGTGTATTTCATAACCTATCCTAGAAATTAATAACTTATCTGAAAAAGATTCAACTGATAATTTGGATTCATTTATTTCTAAAGTCACATTTATTCATAAAATTTTAATGGTTGCTTAAGACTAAAAGTATGCTTTAAAACCATAGTAAATGAGTTTAAAACCCATTGAAGATGAGTTTTAATTTGAATTTTTTATTTCTAAGTCACATTTATTCATTAAAAATTATTGTTTCCTTGAGTGTGAAAGTATACATAGTAAATAATCTAACAAGATAAAGATGATTATTCAAAAATAATGAGAGTCAAGCAAAACAAAAAGAGAAGTGAGCTCTTCACAATTCAAGAAATTGAATACATAAAAAAGAAATAACTTCCTCTAATAAAAAATAGCGTATTTGATATTTTTATAGTAATATAAAGCATAGGCACTTATGTTATGGTCGAGCTATGATTAAAAAAATTACAAAGACAAAACATGAAACTTATACAAAAAAAATGTTCTTATACTCACAAAAAAAAATATAACAGAAAACATGTAATACATGATATTTAAATAATCGGTAAAAATAAAAATGAGAAATTTTTAAACAAAATTCATGAAAAGGGAGAATTCTTGATGGGTAGGTGTTCCAAGCCAAATTTATACCTTGGATTGCATAGACAATTTCCACAACCTGAGTAGGACAATGGAGAAAATTATTTATCAAGATATGGAGAATGAAACAAAACAAGTTACAATTTTTATATTTACCATTATTAACTTAGCATTCAACAATGCAAGTTATAATATTTAACATTGAAAAAAAAATATTTATTTTCCAATATTAATGAAAAATAATTTTTCAAATATTCAATTGGGGCATAAATAGAAGGATTTATTGCAGTCTTTTCACATTACAAAGCCATGTGGAGAGCTGACTTATACGTTTTTGCCATAATTTATGGATATAGTTGCAATATCATGACATGATTTTTAGATATTTGTTTAATACTTTTTTATTGTTAAGCTTCATATGAAAGCCACCAAATATTAAAATACTTGAAAATAAGCCATATTAACATAAAAAAAACATATTTACCATTAGTTTCTTCCCGCCAGAATCTAAACAACTAATCACATAAAAAGTTCATAGGATTCACTAAAATTTATCATAATCTTTTCTTTTTAGTAAGTAATTAATAATACTAATTAATATTCACTAAAATTTATCATTACCTAAGCAATTAATTTTTCCGCTTTATTTATCAAATAACATTTTTCCTAAAATCATGATTCATATATTTATATGTGCAATAATAAGACTAAACCACTCTAAACACCTGACGTCAACATTTTCTTTAGTACTAAATATCATACACAATAAAACGACATATGAGTTGTATTATGATGACATATCCTATGATAGTGCACAAAGATCTCACATTTTAAAACACTTCCCAAAAAACCATCTGTCATATGTAGATGCCATACCTGGTGAGAGTATGAGGCATTAAAGAAAGATTTTAGCTCGTAGCTCTTAAACATAAAAGTTATTCATATTATGATAACATTTATAATTTAAATAATAGTATCATTGATATATATATACATAAATAAATAAATAAAGTACAGTAAATTGAATTGAATTGAATTTTGAATTTTAATTTAATTTTATTCATAAAATCATATATAGTTGTTTGAAAATAACGTATTTTTAAAAGATATAATTTTTATTTGATTAATAATGTTTTTTGAAAAGTTTATTTTTTTCTATTTTTTATTATTAAATATTTAAATTTATGATATATAAAATAAGTGAAATATTTTTAAATATATTTATAAATTAGAAAAATTATATAACTGAAACTTTTAGTAAAGGTATATATGTATTAATTTATAATAAGCATAAAATATTCACATAATGATATATTTTACACTGTTAAAATAAAAAACAAAAATAATAAAAAAAAATTAAATAAAATTTAATTTAATTTTAAATTGTTGTTTTTGTTGTTATTGTCGTTAAATAAATCTCATAACCATGTAGATTTATTTCCATTTTACTTTTAATTTTTAAATGAGATTTATTACAATACCATAAGCTATTACAATGATATACAAATATCTATATCAATTTTTTTTTTTGTTTTAGTTAATCCATCTCAACTATTTCAAACTTTTAATTACTTTAAAATAATATAAATAATGTAAATAATTTCATGGAATTTAAATTGGTACTATTAATTTAATAATTAATAATTAGTCATAATTAAATTAAATTAAAATTATAAATGCTCTATTAGAATCTTATATAACTTAGAATCCTACATAGCTTATTAGTTATTATGATATTTCCCCCCAAAAAAGTTAAAGATCATTGAAGGATATACCCGAGATGAGATATATCTATTCCAGAATAACAATAATGAGCAATATCGTTCTTACTCGTATGATTTTCTCTATGTTAGTCTCTTCTCTAACTGAACAGTACTAGAAATTCACTTAAACTATATCTGAAAAGAATTGTGTAGAAATTCGAAGAGGAGGATATTCATGAAGAGCCATGATGAAACTCGTTTTTGCATAGTAGGCATTGAAAAATATGAAAAATATCATTAAGCACAATTTCTTTGCAGGCTTGCCCATGGAGAACATATTATGGAAAATTGCACATAGAAATCCCTCACACTCACAATGACATTCACCAATGAGCTCTTCAAAAATAACAATGATCAAGGAAGAGTCAATAACTGCGATTACAACAACCAGCCATCAAGTCTCATGGAGAGAAATATATTGTTCAAACCCTTCAACCTTCACATGTGCAGAAGGGGAATGCATCTCCATGCACAACAATATTCGTTGAGACTCTGAGACCATGCAACTCCAAACTATTTAGAAGCTCAACACATTTTTGTTTGGGTGGTCCTCATCCTTTATAGTATGCAACAAAATAATGTCATGTTTCCCGCAATGTTTAGCTCAACATATTTTCATCTTGGAGACTCTTGTCCTTTATAGTTCACAACAAAATAATATCAATGTTTCTTTCCATTTCCATCTTAGAGTCATATTTGGTTCTTATTTCATGTAAGTGTCGTATATTCACATAATCAAAAAATGACTCCAACTCCTAGTCATGTTCATTCACCTGCTTCATACATATGAAGAATATTCTTGAGATGAAGTGTTATTGAAGTAACTCTCTCACTATCCTGGCACACATCATGTGAGGCCAACAAGTAACTCAAATTAATTGTATTTCTTTATTAACATTTGTCATGGATATATATAAGGAGGGAGAGAGTCTTGGGCTTCACCTTCCAGTGTCTCCTCATATACCTATTCTCCATTATATACTATTTAAAAATATTCACCCAATCCCAATGACTAGGTGTCAACATTGCCTCCCTTAATATGAAGGGATTGTGGTGAGTCCAAGCATCATTATCAACTTTTCAAACATTTCTCTTCCAAGCACTTTGGTGAAGATGTCTGCAATCTACTCATTAATGGAACAATGGCTTAGATGGATTATCATGGCCTCAACATGATGTCGAATCAGATGGTATTTTCTATTGATGTGTTTTGTTTGATCATGGAACTTTAGGTTCTTGGCAAACTTTATTATACAGGTGTTGTAAATGATGAGTGGATTTTGAATGCACTTGTCTCACCTACATATCTTCCAAAATTTTCCTGAGCCACACAATTTATTTTGATGCTTCAATTGCTGCCACATATTCTGCCTCTATTGTGGAATCTGTTGGAACTGATTGTTTGTGTGACCTCTAGGAGATAGCTCCTAATAAAAAACTGATATCATAACCTGAAGTAGATACCTCAGTTTCTTTATATCCATCGAAATCTAAATCAGGGTATCAAATTATGTTGAAGTCACCCATCTATGTATACTTGAGTCAAATGTCTTGGGTTCCCTTCAAGTACTTTAGAACTCTTTCTGTAGCATACCAATTTCCCTCACAATGCTTTTTCATAAACCTGGAGAGGATTTCAACAACAAATGAAATGTATAGTCTAGTAGTAGTGAGGTACTGGAGATTTCCTACAATTTGTCTATACTTTGTTGTATCCTCCAATTCTTTTCCTTTAATGGATGTGAGCTTTAAGTTATGTTCCATTGAAGTACTGAAAGGATTGCACTCAACCATTCCAAACCTGTTCAATAGATCCCCAATGTACTTATTTTGAGAGAGAAATATAGACTTTAGATATTAAGTTACTTTAATACCAATATAGTAGTGGACATAGCCCAAGTAAGTCATTTTAAAACCTTTCCTCATTTACTTCTTTATGGTTCCAATGTAGCTCATTGTTCCTTGTCATCAAAAGATCATCTACATATACCACAAGATATAAAACTATTTTTCCAACTTTCTTGACAAACAAAGCCGCATCATCAAGATCATAATGTTTGAAGTTGAGTTTCATAAGATTCTCAGTTAACTTTTCATACTAGGCTCACGGTGCTTGCTTGAGGCCATACAAGAATTTCAAATTTTTTTATACTTTATGTTCATGTCCTTTGACAACAAATCCTTGTGGCTGGGACATAAAAATATTTTCTTTCATATCTCCATTCAAGCAAGCATTTTCTTCATCCATTTGATGGAATTTCCAATCGTTATGAGCTACCAAGGAAAAGAGTATCCAGATGGTAGCCCATTTTCATATGGGGGCAAAAGTATCCTCATAATTCACACTTTCCTTCTATGAAAAACCTTTTTCCACGAGCCTGCCTTTGTGTTTGTCAAGTGAGACATCAACTTTATACTTGTTCTTGTAGCCTCACTTGCAACCAATTGGTTTGGTTCCCAATGGAGGATCAACCAGCTTCCAAGTGTCACTATTTATCAAGGAATCATAGTCCTTTCACATCGCTTATTTTCATTCATCATGAGAAGCAACTTATTTAAATGAATTTGGTTCAAAATCTCTAGACAAATTCAATTCACAATCATAACAAACATCCATATCAACAGGTGAATCAAAATCAACTACATGCCTCGATTTTGCCTGGTTGAATTTCGTGTTCCCGTCTTTCCAACCTCATCAGGATGAACACTTTCAAGTGTATTTGTTAGCCATTTTAGGGGACCTTTCTGAGATGGTTTAGGCTAGTCAGTTGACTGAGTTGGGACTAAATCAAGATTGACTCTCCCAATTATGTCAATCACATCATTCAAAGAATCATTAGTGGTTGGAGCTTCATGTGGGGGAGAGAGTGCTTCAGAAGAAGATTCCACATATTGATCTAGTATAGGAATCCTCCTTCAAGATGTGGAATATGATTATAAAATTCTTGAAATCATTTTGCATATCTGAATCTATCCAAGCGATCAAGATGCCCCTCAACAACATTGTCATCTTTGGAATATTCAAGAAGGATTACATCTCTAGATACAACAAATTCCTTATTAACTTAATCATAAAGATGGTATGCTTTGGAGGTATTTGAATACCCCAAGAAGATATAGTTATGACTCCTTGCACCAAGCTTGTTTCTTTGTTTCTTGGGTATCAAGGTGTAAAAGGTGGAACCAAAGACCCTAAGATGCTTTACCGAAGGAATGTGGCCATACCACCAGGGAAAATTTTAAGAACCCCCCCAAATTTATAAATATAATAAATGGGTGAATCTCCATGGTATATAGGAAAAATGGAAGGCGATTTCATCAATAATATAATATGTATATATAATTTTTTGGTGAATCTCTCACCAGGCATGGCGAATATTTTACTCAATTATAAAATCTTGTAAGATCTTGGCGAGTCTTTCATTAAATAATAAAACTTTGTAAAGTCCTAGTGAATCTTAGCATAGGCTACATGCTGGTTTAATTCCCCCATTTAAAGAGTCTTTCACTAAATAATAAAACTTTCTAAAGTCCTAGTGAATCTTAGCATAGGCTACATGCTGGTTTAATTCCCCCATTTAAATAGGCTACATTCCAGGTGAATACCATGGGTCAATACCATGTGCCATTTTTATTTTTATTAATTCTAATATTAGGGTTAATAATGGTTTTTTGCATGGTATTAATAACAATCTAGTCCATGGTATTTGTCCCATAGTATTTTGGCCATAGGTTTCACCTAAATATAACCCATTTTTTGAGTGTTCCTAAATATAAGGTGACTTATGGAGTAAATATAAAAAAATGTTTTATTTTTTTACCATACGTCTCGTTTATTTATAATTTTATTAATTTACCATACCTCTTTTACAAATATGGTATTTGGCCCATAGGATTCACTTAAATAAAACCTCTTTCTTGAGCCTTCATAAATAGAACGAGGGTTATGGACTAATATAAAAAGAGGTTTTATTTATTTACGATATGTCTAGTTTATTTATATTTTTATTTATTTACCATAAGACGTTTTATTTATTTACCATACCTCCACTTTACTTATATTTTTATTTGTTTACACCCTTAAATGTATATAAGGTGACTTATGGAGTAAATATAAAAAATGTTTTATTTATTTACCATACCTCTCATTTATTTATATTTTTATTAATTTACCATACCTATTTTATAAATATGGTATTTGGCCCATAGGATTCACTTAAATAAAACCTTTTCTTGAAAATGGGCGAATGGATTCACTTAAATAAAACTTATTCTTGAAAATGGGCGAATGGAAGGTTGTAAGTCCTAATTTCAAGGGCTAAATTTACCTTTTTTACCCTCTCCCTTAAAATAAGGTGGGCTATTTGAGGTGATTTGTAAAAAAGTACTATGATACAAAATATTCGCCCACTAAAAATTTAAAAACCCCTTAATTTCGCCAAAGGGAGAACATTCGCCCCTAAAATTATCCTTGCATACCACATTTCATAAAGGAGTTTTGTTTCTAATATAATTAGGTGGAATTCTATTCTTTACATATACAACTCATTGAACTACATCAACCCAAAACATCATGGAATGTACCATATTTAAGATTGTCCTATTCATTTTTTCAGTTACTCCATTATTTTGTGGATAATAAGACACTGTTGTTTGATGCTTGATCCCACATTGGCAAAGGTAGTTTTCAAATATATTTGAAGTGTATTATTTTCCATTATCAGCGCGAATAGAGCCAATATGAGATTGTGCATCATTTTCAATCCATGTATGAAAGTTCTTGAATGTTTGAAACACATCAGATTTGTACTTCAATGAATAAACAAAACACATTCTGGTGTAGTCATCAATAAATGTTATCACATATTTATTTCCATTTGCAGAAGGAATGGGCATTGGACTGCATAAATCTAAATGAATGAGTTTAAGTTTTCTATGTGCTCTAGAATCTGAATTATGAAAAGATTGTTTACTATGATTTCCTAGAATACAAGCATCACATTGCTTAAGCTTCCTAGGAATTGTAAGCAAACTAGTAACACCATTTTTCTTCAACAAGCGAAAGTTGTCATAGTTCAAGTGTCAAAATATAGAATTTCGTAAATGACTTATTAGAAATGTACCTTCATCATAATGAGAACTGTATGAGAAATTTTATGCACGAGAAGAGTTACCTTGCAGCTTCAGAAGTCTTTCCTCTTCTATCCCCATCATGACAAGTGAGTCATTGGATGCTTTTTTGACCTCAATCTTGCCATCAAACATATGAATGGAGTGTCCTTGTTAGCGGATTTGGACAAAGGACAACAAGTTTCTCCTCAGATGTGGGAGATATAAAACATCATGCAGAAGAAAGTCTAGAAGACCAGACAATTTGAGCTTGATTGTACGAAGCCCTGATGGCTTGAGTTTTGATTTTTCTATAAAGCATACACTTCCATCAACACTTCTAGTAAATTATTCAAACAAATATCTTCTAAAATTCATGTGCGAAGTTGCTCCTAAATCAAGAAGACAATCATTTTTACATGAAGCAAGTGAAGCATTAAGTAAGTCTTTAGTTACTCCAACATTACAATGTGCAAAAACATAGTGAGTGGATTCAGGTGATTTAACTTTCTCTTTGTCATTGGTTTTACCTTTGGCTTGATTTATTTCATGCTCAATTATGTCCCAAGGAAAATTGCATGTAGATGCATCATGTCCATCTCTATTCCAACAGATGTAATTAAGATCAGACTTTTCTCCTTGAAAGTGTCTACCCCCCATGCCTTGAAATTTATTCTTGCCCTTTGACCACCTCTTCTTATAGAAGAATATTGAGCATTATTATTCTCTCTATGCGCAGGAACACAACTTATTTAGAAGATTGAGGAGTTTCCTTCCTCCCAAAATCTTTCTCTCTCTTAGAAAAATGGAGTCAAAAGTAATCTCTTTGAGGATTCCATTTGCTTGCAATGGCTCAATATAATTTGAATAATTGGGATAAAGTTCCTTGAAAAAGGTTATAAGAGGAATGTCCAATTGAACATCAATGGCTTTAATATCATCCGTCATATATCATACTTCTGATGCTAAGGCAAGAGGATCATCATTTTTTAATTCAAGACAGAACAATTTAATCTTCAATTGGACAACTTCAAGTTCAAAGAGTAAGTCATAGAGTTCCTTCAGCTTCTGTAAGGCTTAAAAAGCATTTGAAAATGCTCAAACATGGCGACGCACCTCTTCATTTACAGATGCTGCAATCAAGGCATAGGACTTGTTGTTCTTGTTTTCCCAAATGAGGATTTCCTTATCCAAGGTGTGCTTTCCAGGTTCATTATATCCTTCTCCCACACAAAATCCTTTCAATAAATAATTGAAAATGAGAGAGTGTTTTATCTTCTAAAAACAATCCGAATAGTTCTCTTTCCCATAAAGAACTACTCCAACTATAGAGATTAACAAATTCATTTAAAAAGTGTACTGTGTAAACAATTTCTCTTCTGCTGGCAAAAAAATGCACTTCTCATAGTAATATATCAAAACAAAGGTATTATATCTTGGAGGTGGTTTATGGGGAAGGGTTTATATGGTGGAGGGTTTATATTGAAGGGCTTATATGATAGCGTGGAGGTGGACAACGTGGATGGTATCGTAGCGAGCGTGGATAGTCATTGTGGATGACAATGTTGTATTGTGCAATTGCACAGGTATATAACTAATTTGAAATGGTGTAGATGTTAGAGCGTTATGTATGACTATATGACTATGGGATGCTGCAGGATAACTGTGGAATGGGAGCACGGTATGGAAACCAATGGAAGTGTGGTATTGTCGTTGGCGTGGAAGATATGCAACATGGAGGGGAGAGCAACATTGTATGTCAATTACAATGTATCACTTAAACAGTGGGGAACTAGTGTGAGGCGACTAGAGCTGAGGTATGTAGGTGAGGCATTGATTGTGGGGTCGAGAAGCATGTGGAGGTAGAGACCAAGGTGTATGGAGGTTGTGGTACAACCAACTGGGGAGTCAGGTGGTTTATGGAGTGAGGAGGTATTAACTAGAGCAGAATCCAACGTATTTGAAAACCTTCAATGAATTTAAAAAAAAACATACTATCACTGAACTCAATGCATATGTTGCATACCGGACGATGAAGTTTCAATTTTCGACACTGGTAAGAACAACACCAACACAACGTATAGCAAGAATGGGATTTAGCACACAGTAAGAACAAATGATTCAAAGACACCAAGCACAATCCTTCATTTCTTATATGCACACCACCATTAAAAATCTGTTAATGCTCAAAAATTGAGTGTCGATTCAATTCAATGTGCATATTGGTTTCTAAGCAGCAATAATAGATTATAGAAACAAAGAATCTGGCAGGTCGGGCCAATGTAAAGAGTCATTTTACAAATATATCGGGAAAACTATATAAAAAAGAGAATAGAAAAGTGATATATTAATGGTAGGAAACTAACAGAAGTTACAAGAGCAGGAGAGGGAGGCCAAAAATGGCGCTAGCTCAGATGCCATGTCAGGCCACAGGGTAACTCCTCAAATGAATTGTATTTCTTCATTAAGATTTCTCATGGATATATACAAGGAGGGAGAGACTCTTGGACTTAACCTCCTAATGTCTCTTAATATTTCTACTCTCCACTATTTACTATTTACATTATTTACAAATATTTACCCAATCAAAATGATTACGTGTCAACACGTCATATGAAACAACATCAAGTTCATTGTCACTTTGCTATGTCACTGATACTATGGAAAGTTTTGATGATGCCCATTATACATGAATGTCCTTCTGGCACATGGGTACATCTCTTCTACATATTTGTTACCCTTTTCAAATATTTCCATCGCTAGATCCCTATAATCACTGGCGAACCCATTTTTTCCTGCACTTGGTGATTCTTCCATTCCCTTTGACACTTTATGTCTACTAGATCACTCTACGAAACAAAAAATAGAGTAACCAATAAAATCTTCCTCGCTTTTCAGTTGAAATTTCCTCTTTATTTAGACAAGATTGTTCTCAAAAACAAAAAACAAAGTTAATTCCTCGCTTGTTTAGTTGCAAATCCGTAGGGAATGTTACTTTGACTTTGTATATAAAATAAAAACTTATGGACAAATATGGTTACGAGTGTGATTTTCACTAGCCAACATATATGGAAATGATGGCGACGTCTAAAGAATGACTAGAAGATTAAAAAACTAATGGTGACATGAGAGAAAATGGAACTAAACGATGGCACAAAACGAATATTCCCCAATAAAATTGACTACAATTTACAATGCTTTATGGAGATTGAATTATAATAGAATTACAATCAAATTCTCTATCGAGATAAATAACTTCTTATTATTGTAATAAATAACTTGTATTTATGAAAACATTTCTATATATTAATTTGAAATATATTATAAACTAATAAAGTCAATAAATTTTGAATTGGTATAACACTAATTTTAAAATAGGATTTCAATATTTGAATTTTATTTTCAAGTATACTTGTGGATTATGTGAAAAAAAAAAGCGTGTATCTTAAAAATTAAATTACAAGTTTTTTGACATCCATTAAGGAAAAAGAAAAATTGATCTTATGGTATGTGCTCGCTAATGTCCTTTTATAGGAGAAGTGTGCAATTACACTAAGACATTATGACTGAGTTGAGAATTGTTACTATAGTCAATGTTGAAACCACAATAAATCATCTTTCTACATATTTTTTTACTATTTCTTCGTCCTCTATTTATTGAATGATCTTGCATAAATTTACATCCTAGTTCCATTATATCTATGTTTCTTCGACCCAATTAGATTGTGGGATGGAAAGAACACATAGTACGCTATTTTTGTCTTCCTCTTTCCTTTAGAGTGCATCTATGATATTATTTCATATTTTGAAACGTTCCACTAAAAAAATACAATAAAAATGTTGATAGGCCTCAACTGAAATAGATTTCAAGATCAATCACAAACTACCACTTCTTTTACAATGTGTATATATAAAAGTATAATGAAAAAAATATGAAATTTTAACTAGATATTGACATTTTATTATAGTTTTTCTCTTTGTATCCTATATATGGTAAGGAGACCAAGTGTGAGGATCATAAAATTTCATCTTGTACATTGTATTGATTGTATAAGGTGGTTTTCCTATCGAATTGGGCTATAATTATTGGTTTCCTATCATTTTTAAAGAAAAAGTTACATAACATTTGGATCAAATGTTGCGAACCTTGTGGCTTGAAATGATTAAAAACTAATCATTTTTCATATCGACATTTTGAACCTTTAACTTACGTTCATCATCAGGATGAAAGTACGTAGGAAACTGATCAACCATAGTATTTATAAATAACGAAATGGTGATAGGATTTGAGAAAAATGGTAGACAATGAAGTATGTAATTAATTAGAGATTAAATGAATAAAGTGTTTTATTACTAAGATTTATAAGTGTATAGGAGTTTTATTAAATAATTAATATATTTAGATATTTTTTAGAAATTATTGTAATGTATTCAAATTAATACTATTAATTTAAATTATTTTTAATGGAAGGGTTAGGGATATCTTATATTAATTTGTGGGTTGATGTTATGGAATACTATTTAACTAACTAATATATTCAGATTTTTAAAACTGAATGTATTAAAATAATATTATTAATAAGAATATATTAAATGAGGGTTGGGTATATAATTATGTATTACGGTGGTATTTAATAAATCTAAAAATTAATGATATTTAAAATTATATATTAATCTTGTATTAATGATATTGAAAAATTAATGAAATTTAAAATTATATATCAATTTTATATTAATTTTAAATTAATGTATAGGTCAATATAATGGACTTTTATTCATCTAATGTATTAATATTATTATTTAAATATATTTGAATGAGGGGTATTTGATGATGTAATATTGTATTGGTTAATATATTTATAAATTAATGATATTTAAAATGAGGGATTAGGGTTAAATAATCATTTAAAAATATTTGAATATTTGAATGTGGGATTAGGGTTATGGGTTGGATAATGAAGGGAAATTATTCAAAATTATGTAAACAAGAGGGAGAGTTAGATATGAATGAATTTTAAGGGGTTTACAAATTTTTGGAATTGGATTTTAAAGTGGGGCTCCAATTTTTGCTCATGATCCATCTTTCATCCTCGTTTAGCTTTTTAGGATGTTTATCAATTTTAATGGCTTCTCTAAATTTTCTATGGAAATAGTGGTCAGCTTTGGCGAGAATGCAAGTTTTTTCAGTACACATTTGGTGTTTTGTATTATTAGAATGTTCTTCTAGTGCAGAGTTTTTTATTCGATTATGTTTTATGTCAACTAAATGTTCAATGATGTGAGTGTTAAAGGATCTTCCAGTCTCACCAACATATGGGATTCCGCAAGAGCAAGGGATCATATATACACCTTCGTGGCATTTAGGGTCAATGGGGTCTTTAGTATATTTGAGGTAACTATGGATGGTGCTTATAGGTTTGAAGGTAGTCATGAGTTTTTTTTTCTTAGGATATGAGATATATTGTCTCCGGTGCCCTGAATATATGGGAGGTTAACTTTGCTAATGACATTGTTCACATTTTTATTGTTATTTGTAAGATCTATTTTTTTTCTTGCTTTGTTCAGTGCTTTAATGGCTTGATATTTTTTATATCCAGTTTTTTGAAATACATTTATCAAATGGAATTTCTCTTTCTCTAGGTGTTCTTTATCAGATATTGTAACAAATTTTGTGGCAAGGGTGTTTAACAACTCCTGTGGCACGAGTGTTTAACCCTAATCCCTCATTTTGAATAATTTTAAATATAATGAAATTGTAAATATATTAATAATACTATATTACATCATCATATACCACTCATTCAAATATATTTAAATAAATAATATTAATACATTACATTGATTCTTAAAAATTTGAAGATATTAATTATTCAATTAATAATCAATTATATCAACCTATATAATAATTGTCTATCCATAGGACCTCAATACACATTCCCAGTTTAAAAAAGCCTTACTTTCACTAGATATTATAGGTATTCATTTTTCCATTAACTTTTCTTTTATACCCCTTCATATTTTTCATTAGCTCCATTTTTTATACTTTCCAATATAAAAACCATTTACCCTCTATATATCCCATAATAAATTATGTCTTTTTTTCTCATTATGTATCCCCAATATGAACACCACTTGTATGATATTGCGCTCCTAGTAAAGTCCCCGTAATATTATGAACTCAATACTTCAATACTTTAGAAAAAAAAAAAAAATTATCGCCCTAAATAAGTTTCAAACCTATTCGAAAACATAAAAATGTATTAAAAAAATTAATAATTACTCATGTTTCAAATGTGTCTTTAAAATAAAACAGTTCAATAAATAGTTAGAAGGTTGAATCATCATAAAATTTTGACATTTATAACTATTTCTATTTCAATATTATTTAATTTTGAAACCAATTATCATTTCATCATTTCATTCCCCGACTAATCATTTGTTCTATCTCTAATTCAACAATTCATCCACACTTCTTAACCTAGATAGTCCATTAATTAATAACAAACCATTGAAGTTAATATAATAAATCAAATAAATCAATAAACATGAACATATGACGTATGAAAGGACTGAAATGTTATGAGGAGAGGCATTTTGTTTTTTTTTAATTAAGAAGATACATTTAAAAAGCTGATTATCTTAATAATATAGATTAAAGCTAACGTAGATATGGGAAATAATAACTTATATAGGTAAAAAGTAAGAAGATGAATTAAGATCTTTAGTCTTATGCAGGGTGGAGCTACTTGTCAATTCTAAAGGTCATTGACGACAACGATTCACCAAATAAGATTATTAAGAGTACTAAAACATCACATAAACTATATCTCAGAAGCGCTTTTGAAAAGTTCACAGAGGGAGACATTCAGGCAGAGCTACAGCTGAATCTCGTTTCTGCATAAGGGGTATTGAACACGGGTATAAAACCATTCCACGATTCAATGTTCATGAAAAAAATGACTACAACGCAATTGCTTTGCAGGCTCGTTCAGGGAAAGCATATTATGACAAATTGCACATAGCAGTGCCTCACCCTCACCTTGACCTTCGCCAATGAGCTCTTCGGAAATAAAAACGAAAAGGGAAGAGTCAACAACTGAGATGGCAGCAGCCAGCGAACAAGTTTGAAGGAACCATGGAGTTCAATTTCCTCAACCGTCACTTGTATGGAAGGGGAATTTATCTCCATGATCAACAACATCCGTGGAGAATCTAAAAAACTGCCACCCCATACTATTTATAGGCTCCACAAATTTCCGTCTTGGCGGCTCCAATCCTTTATATTTCAGATCAAAACAAGATCAGGTTTATTTCCATTGCCATGAATGGCTAGCACCAGCACTAGTATGGGTATGTTTAACACCCAGCTCCCACAGTTTAATGGGAACAACTATGACTACTAGTCAATAACCATGAGAGCTTTATTTATCTCTCAAGATTTATGGGAATTAGTTGAATCTGGGTTTGCAGAACTAGCAGATGAAAATCAATTTAACAACTTAACTCAGGCAGAGAGAGATTTGCTGAAGATCAATAGGAAGAAGGATGCAAAAGCCATTGTATTGTTGTATCAAGCAGTGGACCAGAGTGTATTTCCAAGGATAGCAGCAACTAAGACATCCAATGAAGCATGGCAAACTCTCAAGATAGCTTATCAAGGCATGGAGAGAGTGAAGACAACAAAACTACAATTGCTGAGGAAAGATTTTGAGAATCTAAACATGAAGGAGTCAGACAACATTGACTCATTCTTCACACATGTGATTGGTCTGATCACACAGATGAGGAATCATGGAGAAACCATTGAAGAAAGGAGGATTGTGGAGAAAATATTGAGGGTCTTACCCTCAAAGTTTGATGCGATTGTCACCACCATTGAAGAGACAAAGGATCTCTCAAACTTTTCAGTTGATGAGCTACATGCATCACTGATAACACATGAGCAGAGGTTGAGTAGGAATGAAAACTCATCTCTAGAGCAAGCCTTCAAGACCCAGATGTCTTTTGGAAAAGGAAGAGGTCAAGGTAGAGGAAACAAGAGAGGAAGAGGCAGAAGCCAGAACAGAGGTGGAAGGAACAACCCAGCAAATGCTCAAGGAAGAGGCAGCAATCCAAATCAGAACCAAGGCCAAGGCAGCAACCAACAAAGAGGACAACATCATGCTCAAGGACAAAGGTATGAAAAATCCAATGTCCAATGCTATTATTGTAAAAAATATGGGCATTATGCCAGTGAATGTAGGAAGAAGCAGCATGATATGAGTAATAGACAAAATGAAAATGTCACTAGAGAAAACAACAGTCAAGATAATGTGTTGATAGCTTGTAACATGGCTGAAACAAATAGTGAGGACATATGGTTTTTAGACTCAGGTTGCAGCAACCATATGACAAGAAATATAGCTCTCTTTTCTGCCCTTGATAAAAATATGAAATCAGAAGTCACACTAGGAACTGATAGCAAAATTTCTGTTATGGGAAAAGGAGAGGTAAAAATATTTACAAAGCAAGGAGAAAGGAAAACCAGTCTACTATGTCCCTGGAATGAGGTGTAACCTCTTGAGTATTGGACAGCTTGTCCATAAGGGGTACAATGTTTTCTTTGTGAATGATGTGTGCACTATCATGGATAGAGCACCCAGTAATCGATGCATTGCTGAAGTGAAGATGACGAGGAACAGGATGTTCCCTCTTAGAATAAGGGAAAAATTAAAAAACAAAGGAGAAATTGCAGCAGTCACCCAAGAGGCTTTCTGAAGCGTGCCAAAGGATGAAAATTGGTTGTGGCACTTGAGATTTGGACATCTCAATTTTGGTGGTCTAAACTTGTTGAGCAGGAAAGGAATGGTAAGAGGATTAACATTGATAGAGAAACGGGACAGCCTTTGTGAAGGTTGCATATTGGGGAAACAACATAGAGAAAGTTTTCCATCAGGGAAGAGCATAAGGGCAAAGGCACCCTTAGAGATTTTCCACTCAGACTTATGTGGACCAATGCAAAATCCATCATTAGCAGGCAGCCAATATTTCCTAACATTTATTGATGACTTTACAAGAAAAACTTGGGTATATTTTCTTAAAAACAAAAGTGAAGTGTTTGAAAAATTCCGAAATTTCAAAGCACTTGTGGAGAACCAAAGCGGGCTGCATATAAAAGTTTTGAGAACTGACAGAGGAGGTGAGTATATCTCCAAGGAGTTCCTAGGGTTTTGTAGAGAAGATGGAATTCACAAACAGTTTACAACTAGGTACACCCCACAGCAAAATGGAGTTGCTGAAAGGAAGAACAGGACCATCATGGATATGGCGAGGAGCATGCTGAAGGCAAAGCATTTTCCAAATGATTATTGGGCTGAAGCTGTACATTGTGCAATTTATATTTTGAACAGGTGTCCTACAAAAGCAGTGATGAACAAAGTGCTAGAAGAAGCATGGAGTGGGAGAAAGCAAGGTGTCACCCACTTGAAATTTTTTGGATGTGTGGCCTATGCACACATTCCAGATCAACTAAGGAGGAAGTTGGACAGCAAAGGGGAGAAATGTATTTTCATTGGATACAGTGAGGAATCCAAAGCTTACAGGTTGTATATCCCATCCACCAAGAAGTTTTTTGTGAGCAGAGATGTTCAGTTCATTGAGGAGGAAGCTTGGGATGGAAGCATAGAGAAAACAGTGAATGTAAAAAATTGTTTGTCTCATGATGAAGATGATGAGGAGGTGGCTGAAATGCATCCCCAAACAGCAGCGCCAACACAAGGACAGCAAGGGACACCATTGAGGATAAATGAAAGTGCTTCTCCAAGCACACCACAAGGAGGAAATTCAAGTGCATCTTCAAGCACTTGCACACCAAATGAAAGATGTAAGAAATTCAGAAACTTAAGTGATATTTATGATGAAGGAATGAATTCCTTATTTGCCTTGTATTGTTATGTTGATGAACCTATTCATTTCGAAGATGCAATTAAAGATAAGAAATGGATAGAAGCTATGGACGAGGAGATCAACGCCATAGAGAGAAACAAAACATGAGATTTGGTTGAGCTACCAAAAGGCAAAGAAGTCATTGGAGTTAAATGGGTCTACAAGACCAAAATCAATGTTGAAGGCAAGATAGAAAGGCACAAGGCAAGGCTGGTTGTCAAACGGTACAAGCAGCAATATGGGAGAGACTATGAGGAGACCTTCGCACCGGTTGCAAGAATGGAAACCGTGAGAGCAGTGCTGTCCATAGCAGCACAAAACAAATGGAAAATCTACCAAATGGACGTGAAGTCAGCATTCCTAAATGGAGTGTTAAAGGAAGAGGTTTATGTTGAACAACCTCTAGGCTATGAGAAGAAAGGTGAAGAGCACAAAGTGTGCAGATTGAAGAAAGATCTTTATGGGCTGAAACAAGCGCCAAGAGCATGGTACAGTAGGATAGATTCCTATCTATTGGATAATGAATTTGACAAGTGTGAAGGAGAATCCACCGTCTACATCAAAGAAAAAGATGGTAAAATTTTAATTGTTGTCTTATATGTTGATGATATTATTTTCAAAGGTAATGATGATCAACTCATTGAGAATTTTAAATTAGTCATGAAAGAGGAATTTGAAATGACTGACATGGGTTTCTTGAGATACTTCTTAGTCATAGAAGTAGATCAAAATGAAAAAGGAATTTTTATCTCACAGGCAAAATATGTAAATGAAGTGTTGGAAAGATTCCATATGCAAGAGTGCAAGGCAGCAATCACTCCCACAATAATGGGATTAAAACTCAGCAGAGAGGACAACAGCAAGGATTTCGATCCTAGTTTGTACAAGAGTATTGTTGGCAGCCTTATGTATTTAACAACAACTAGGCCTGACATTATGTTTGCTGTTAGTTTAATTTCCAGATTCATGGAGAGGCCAAAGGAAGCACATTGGCAGGCAGAAAAAAGAATTTTGAGGTATGTTAAAGGTACTAAAAGTTTTGGCATCTTATATAATGTCTCAGAACATTCAGATTTAGTTGGATACACTGATAGTGATTGGGCTAGAAGTGTAGATGATCGGAAAAGCACTTCCGGTTATGTTTTTCATATGGGTTCAGGAGCCATTTCATGGGCTTCTAAGAAGCAATCCATTGTAGCATTGTCTACAGCAGAGGCTGAATATGTGGCAGCTACAGCAGCAACATGTCAAGCAGTTTGGATGAGAAGGATGTTGAGGAGCTTAGGCCAAGAGCAGGCAAAAGCAACAGTGATTTTTTGTGAAAATAGCTCAGCTATTGCATTGTCAAAGAATTCAGTGTTTCATAAGAGAACGAAACACATTGATACAAGGTTTCACTACATCAGAGAATTGGTGAACAATGGAGAAATTATCTTAGAACATTGCAGGACTCAAGAACAGGAAGCAGACATTTTGACAAAGCCATTGGATAAGAAAAGCTTTGAATTTTTGAGGAAGTGTTTGGGTATGACTGAATGCCCAGCAGCTGAAATTAAAGGGGAGTGTTGAAGTTGTAATTTCATCTGCGCGTCATCAAAATCACCGGTATCTTCCCCGCACCACCATTCGCAAAAGGTTGTTTCCGTAAGGAGGGCTCCGACACAATCAGCACGAGACACGCGTCCAGTGTACAACCATGAAACCGCCCATTCCCCAGCCATTAAAATTTGTTTGAGTTGTGTGAGGTTGGTGTACGAATTGCGTCCGATCAGGTCAACGCATATGGATTCACTCCAATCTGTCAGAACATTAATCTTTCTTTTACCGTTGGCTTTTAATTAATGCATTTAATGCTTAGTCATAGTTTTAGGAAGAAACTTTTAATTTTATTGTTTTTTTAAACTTACGGAGGTATGGGTAAGAAAAGCACGAAAGTTTTTTTATTTGGTTGCATATGTATCGTATATGAAATATGTTTTTGTTTTGTGTTGACCAATTGTAGTATGTGAGCCCGGGGCAGCAAAAGAGAACAGAGAGGAGTGCACAACAGTGCATAAGTTATGAATTGAACAGCGTGTGAAGCAAGGAGGAGATGAATGCATAGCAGTGCGAAATATAAAAACCTGAGTTTTGTTAGTTGGTGAAAAAAAAGGGAAGAACGAATGAAGATTTGTATGGTGTGAACAAAGAATTTTTTTTGTGAATGTAATGAAAAATTTTACTGCATATGTAAAATTATTTTTACAGCAGTATATGTGAAATGCTTTTTACAGCAGTAAAATGTGAATGAAGATTTTACACAGCAGTGTAAAAATCATTTTGTAAAAGAGAGACAAAGTATTTTGTTTTGGTGAATGTTTTTTTTTGGTAAATCCCTCTGATTGAAAGAGGAAGAAAATTGTATCAGGCCTTTTATGAATTAATACAAGTTTATTATGGGTGTGAAAAATATCTGTTCTCAGAAATTTTATTAGCTTCCTTGTGTTAAAGATCATGTGGAGAGAGAAACAAAGCATTTCCTCTGTGTTGAGTTTTATTTGTGTGTTTTTGGGATTTTACCAGAAAAATCCCCAACACAACATCCGTCGAGAATCTAAAAAACTGCCACCCCATACTATTTATAGGCTCCACAAATTTCCGTCTTGGCGGCTCGAATCCTTTATATTTCAGATCAAAACAAGATCAGGTTTATTTCCATTGCCATCTTAACGTCAGACTCGGCTCCTATTTCATCTAACAGTCGTATATTCACATAATCAGAAAAAGACTCAAATTTCCAGTAATCTCCATTCTCTTGTCTACAACATCTGAAGACAACGGTGGAGACAAAGATATGGAATGACAAAAAACCCATGGACAAGTCAGTTCCAGAGGATATGTCCCCGCACAGATGAAAGGAACGGGATGCAACATATCAAAGAGGATTGACTGAGGGGGAGCTTCTTTAGTAACAACAACAGGAAACAACTTTTAGCCTCAGGAAGAAATATTGCATAAGAATGAAAGTCCCCTTTTTGAGAGGTATGATCTCAAGGGGAGCAACCAAAGTTGGTCAATCGAGATGATCAAGTGAAGTGAGCATAGGCAAACAAAGTGGTAGTAGGAGTGAAGAGTAAAGCCCGAATGCGCCACTGTGATGGTATTTGCATGCAACAGAATTAAAGTGAACAGTTTTAATTGGTATCAGTTTCCTTCTAACTGATACAAAATATGGATTGGCAAGAAGAGTGCTTCAGATAGCCCCATAAGGTGTCGAGAACAAGATGTTTATTCAAAGTAGAGGCAGTATATGTTCAAGAGTAGCATATGACATACGAGCAGTTAATAGAGAAACCATAGCTACAAGAGAAATGGGCTTAGGTGGCATACTTCAAATCTCCTATCAAGAAGACAACAACCATTGAAGAGATGTATGCAGAGTAGAATGCACATTAGGAGCACCCTAGGTCATTGATAGTCAGTTCGTACATGGGGAAGGTAAAGGATCATGTAGCTCTTTTCCATTGATGTCAAAAGCATATCGAAGCTTATTAGAGAAGATATGATGGCCCATGCAGAGGAGAGAAAGCCATTGGGGACTAATGCAAGGTGAAGTATGGAAGAAACATGAGGATTGGCCATCAAAGTGGAGATGCGATGAGGTGTTTCCATGAATGCCAAAGGGGGGGATTGTTGAAGAGCTACCATTGCTTGAATGACTTGTGGAAGCAAGTGTGTTGGCATTGATGTTAATAGTCATTTTGGGAGATGTTTTGGGAAGTTGGCATTTTCTAACAGTTGGTGGCACTTGGTTATTTCCATTGATGGCAACTAGACTAGCATCATCAGATTATGGCATTGATGTGGATGGTGTGTAAAGCTAAGGAGTCTCATGGTTCCTATAGTCCCTTGTAGAGAATGATCACAATGGCAGACTTATTTGGAAAACCATAAAAGTGATGACTATGATGGTTGGGAGACTCATGTTTTTTACGAATTTATACACTAGGTGACTCAAATGCTCTAGGAAGAGGCATAGATGGATAGTTCTCGAAAAGGGCTTTCCAATGGTACATGGAAGTCTATAAATGGACACCTAGATCAGGAGTTATTATAATTCAAAATTTGGTGATCTTAAGTCCATGACAGTGGTGTTAAATGCTTATTGGAGGAGTCTTAATGCATAGTCAAATTTGGAAACAATGTCAAACTCGATGGCAAATATTAGCAAAGAGACCAAAAGGAAAGAGGTAAGAAGTGTACATTCTTAGCTACCAATGTAGGAAAGGTATTCATCAAAGATGTCAACAGATTGTGTGGTGTTCCAAAGAAGGATGTTTTTACAAGTTTGGGCAAATAGTTGGCCTTTAGTACATCTGATCATCTGCGGACAGATGGACAGACAAAGAGGGTCGACAAAATATTTGAGGACATGTTGAGGATGTATGTGATGCATCAACAATGGAAGTGGGAGGAGTATCTTCGCCTTGTTGAGTTTGAATACAACAATGGTTATTAGGTGTCATTGATTATGAGTCCTTTCAAGGAATTGTATGGATAGAGTTGTAATACTCATATCAGTTGTAGTGATCCAGTGAACATAATACTTATTGGACAAGATATGTTAGCAGAAATGGAAAAACAAATGTAGGTAGTCCACAAAAATATAAAGGAAACACATGATAGGCAAAAGAGCTATGCAGATTGGAACAGGTTGTTCATGGAGTTATAGGTTCAGGAACAGGTGTACTTGCACATCAAACCAAAGAAGAGCTCGTTAAATATTGGATGATGTGCCAAGCTAGAACCATGGTTTTGTGGACCCTTCAACATTATTGATAGGATTGGGCGAGTATTATATTGACATGCACTGCCTCCGACAGTGAAATTGCATGATGTTTTCCATGTCTCATTGCTTCAGAATTATGTTAAAGATGTTGATCATGTGATTGACTAGTCTATATTGCAGGTGGAACGAGATGGAGAATTCCAACTGGAACCTCAGTGTATATTGCACAAAATGGTGCTCATGCTCTGGAACTAAGCAACTAAACAACTTAAAGTGCAGTCGGAGTACGTTGGGCCCAATGAATCTACATGGGAGATGGAAGATTAGATGCAGACAATGTATCCTTCCTTGTTTCCTGGTTGAGGCAAAGCCATTTGATATGGTGTTTTAGTATATGTTTTAATATGGTGTTTTCTCATATGGTGTCTTCGTATCTGTTTTGGTGATATTACTATATGTACACATGTATATGGATGTAAATGCTGCCATGAGCTATGTTATAAATCTCAAATAAGCAGTATGGGTATCATGTCATTATTATTTTCATGTTGTTATGTTGCTCTATTACTATGTTATCATTTTGTTATGTTATCATGTTGTTATGATGTCATTTGTGTTGGCATTCAGTAGGGTGATCATTGTAAATGCTGCCTCGATCTATATTATAATCTCCATGAGAAGTATGTTTTCTTTCCAGCAGGTTGCTAAGGTATATGTGTGATTGAACACCGAGGATGGTTTCCCCAAAGGGGGATGGTTCTGTAATAGGTGTAATAAAAATTCCATGTAATGAAAGATAAAAAATAATAACCACAGTTGATGGGAAACTTATTCGAAACTGAATGTTGGGAAAGACATCCTAAGGGGTGTTCATTTGATTTTTTATGGCTAAAAAAATTGGCAGAGGCAATGGTTAAGGCTTTGGAAAGAAAAAATGGCATTTTTGGCACATTCTGGAAGTAATGGAAATGAGGAGAAAATGGAGGTGGAAGGTCACAGGTTGCGTTTGATGAGGAAAATGAAGGAAAATAATGGAAAATGAAAAAAATAGAGGCCTCATTCATAAGCAGGCTTCTGAGGATCAGTTAGGACCCTTTTTTCAGTTCATTTTTGGAGCTCTCTCGTTATTTTCTCTCTTTATTACTCTTAGACACTTAGATTTTTCTTGGAGGACTTTTGCATTGGGGAAAGAAATGAAAATAAGGAAAGAGGAAGAAAATATCAAGCAGGGAAAGGCAGGATAAAGAAGCTACATGAGGATTCTTTGCAGGTATAGATTTTCATGCGTATTTTCTTTGCCAGATTTGGAATGCATGGTGTTGATGTGATTATTTTATGTCATGGCATGGGTTTTTCCAAGTGTGACAATATTTTTAGAATAACCTTGTCATTTCCTAATAGCGGTGATGAGATGGATTCTCATACATCAGTTGAGCTGAATTGCTAGATGGATTTGAAGATGAGTGGCGTGGATCTACAAAATGAAAAATACATGGTCTAGTCCTCCCTGAACTAGACTATGGATCACAGTAAAGCCACTGGGCTAGTATCCTCTGAGCTAGATAGTGGGTTGCAAGAAAGCCAATATTGTGTGCCTCGGTGGGCCTAGGACTCATTTCCATTGAATGGGAGGATATACTATAAATACAAGAGGTGTATTTCTCTCCATTAGGCCTAGTAGTCCTAGGATGGGATCTACTGTAAATCCTAGAGTGTAAGGCCTAGTGATCCCTGTATCAGACTATAGATTTTCGTAAACCCTGAGAGACTGGGTGGCACTCAAATTACTCAAGGTGTAGGTGGATAATTGTAGTAGAATCCATGTTTGTTTGGATCTTTTTGGTTGGTTATGATTCCCACATTCATGCCTGGGATATGGCACAAGGGTGATTGGCTGAAGAGGCATCTGTCTTAGCAAATCTCTAGTCGGGTGGAATGTGGTAGTCCCATCTTTGCTTGGTTTTGGGATTCATTAATGAGAAATTCATTCCTTTGGTTTCCATATTTAAATGTATTGGTATATATGTGGATTTTATGGTTGATATATTCATCGTATTTATTTTGTTACTATATTTGTTATATGTATGTTTTATAATAACAACTATGTATGGGTCTCTGTATTTTTTTACTTGTAAATGAATGGACAATGTATCTATGACCCAATAGATGATAATGCAGCAAAAGAGTTGAGGGGTCAACGTTTTTTAGCGATTCTCAGATAAGTATGAGTTCCCTATGCTTAATTTTGTTTTTTAAACCTGTATATTACATGCATGTATGTTTAGCGAAACACATGTCATTGCTAGTAGGGGCCTGTTTAAAGGCTTGTTTAACTAATTGCTTCTACTTCATTGTTCCTAGTTATTATACTGCTCTTATGAAATCATTCTATTCTAGGTAGTGACCTGGGCTACCAGCTGGAAAAAGTGGCTCAAATCCTTGGGATGTTAGAATAGAAATGCACAAATTGGTCTCTAGACACTAGCATGCAGGCCTGTGAGAGTGTCCAGAGGTCCCTCGATGATAGCATGCCCATAACATGATAGCATCGAGAGGGAAAGTGATTAAAAGTTTTAGTGGAACCCAGGGACAAGCTTCCTGAAGTGTTGACATGGTTCATAGGGATATTGTAGCTGACATGGAAGGTCTATTTGTTGTGTTTTGGTCAATTCCATTTCCTTAAGGTCACGTAGGAGGTCGAAATAAACGAAAGTAGCCTCTCATCGCATATTTACCCCAATTTTCCAGTCAGTTGGGTAGATGTGGGAGGAGGGTGTTACAACTATTGCCAAATATTGAAGGCAAATTTACAGAGGTTCACATCTAGTGCTCAATTTTGATCAATTAAATCTGAAAATGTTGGAGCAACCATTGGTAGTGAGAAAATGGAAAATTAGCAACAAAATCACCAACCATTCATGAAGATGAAGAATAAGAGAAGGATGCCCAAGAATAAGAATCGAATTGGGAGTGTTATAAATGTGGAGTTCGTGGTCATATAGCAGAAATTTGTAGTAATGGAGAGATTGATCTCTCTCATAAAAAGTAGCAGCTTAAGGAGAAGGAACATCAATCATGCATGTATAGGAAATCTCCATCTGCCAAGTATAATACTCCTTTTTAGGGCTATTGTTTCTCATGCAATGAATTTTTCCATAGGGCTATCGATTTCAAGGCAAATGCAAGGAATACAAATCATATTAATAGAATACATCATGTTATTTCTCATTTCCTTGGTAACATAGGATGTTATATGTGTGACAATATTAGCCATATGCCAAGGATTGAAATTTTCCCATGTTTTAGAATATCGAACCAGAAAATCCAAGGACAACCACAAAAGAAGAAGAAGCATCAACAAATAAAATTTTGGAGGAGAAAAGAGTAGCAAAGAACTTCCCACAAAAATGGAGGTCTCCTTGGTCTTAGGGGGAGCACATGGTTGCACAATGAGTTGCATGAAAATATTTAGTTATGTAGCCAAACAAGAAATTATTAATGAGGAGATACATGTGTTTAGGGGGAGTTCGTCATGTTGGAATTGTTCTTTTCATTTCAGATCTATTTCTTTTAAGTTTGTTTAGCCATGTACAGCTCTTACTAATGGTTTTTGGAGCAGTTGTGTGTTAAGTGTTTGTGATGTTATTGGATATTTGATAGCCACATGGTCAAATTAGGCATATGGTGAAGGTGTGATGGAGGATCACACATTCAGGGGGAGCATATGTGCTTCCTAATGAATTTGTAGAATGTTGGCATTATTTTATGCAGGATACATTTTATTATTGTTGTCAAATTTTCCTAGTTGAATCATCTAGAATTTATGTACCTCAATTCTTATGTTTCTACTTCTAGATGGATCATGCATGTTTTTGATATATTTTAGATGGTTGAATTATATGTTGCAATTGCATGGAGAGAGAGAGCATGATGTTTCTTATGATGTGTTGGATATTCATATGGTTGAATCATGTTTAATTCATATGGTTGCTTATATATGGAGACTTTTTTGTTGCTCATGATCGGGATATGTATTTGATAATGCTATGTTGTTGGTACACATTGAGAGATTAAGTTATTTCTCATGGAGGTTTTATCTTTTGATGCACATGCCATGTATTATGTTTTTATTGTTTCTACTATATGGAGCATATGTTGATGCTCATCGATTCTATGTACTCATGTTATTTCATGTTTTTGGCATGTATAGGGAGAACACCATTGTGTGCATATGTAAAATCCATGTATTATCACTATTTTATCTTTTGGGAACATTGCTAACTGAGAGGCCCATGGTATATAGAATGTCTTGTAATTAGATATGTATGGGTCAATGAATGTCAAAGTCACGTTCTATTTCGTATATCATTGATGTGGCCCCACTATATTGGGTGCATGATGTAAACTTGGATCAATAAAAATCGTGTTTGGTTTTTGGTATAGAAGAGTCATATGTTAGTCTTGTGTGCTTGTCACAACTATGTAGTTTCTCCATGAAGCATTTCATGTATTCTACTTCATAGGATATGATTGTCGAAAGTCAGTTTTAAGTCATGGCCATGTGGAGTAGTCCTATGTACTTGTCACAACTATGTAATTTCTCCATGAAGCATTTAATGTATTCTACTTCATAGGATATCATTGTCCAAAGTCAATTGGAGTCAAGTTCATGTGGAGTAGTCCCTTTCACTTGGAAAGGAACATTATTACAACAAACATAATGTATGATTTTAGCTCCATTACATGCTTAGTGGGAGCATGTTTCATTTCAGAGTAGCATTAGTTAAAGACATCTTGGCAGCTGGATTTCCTGATCAACATTAGCCTTGTATCAACATGGTGTTCAACATGACAGTGTGAGTCCCTCTCTCATTCGACACATTATTGGAATGTTTCTTCAGTGTTGGTATGGCCCTTTTTCCATTAATGTCAAAGTGGGAGAGAGTTTTGATGGATAGTTGCAGTGTCAGTAAATGAAGGTCAACCTCACTTGTTGGATGGAGGTTCATATCAATGCCAAAGGGGGAGTTTATTGTCATTGTAGTGTTGGCATTGATGTCAACAAGTTGGAAATGCTTCTTGTCATGTGCATGTGTGTTTGGCTTGATGGTCCTAGTGGTTAGAATTGATGTCAACCTAGTTGTGGCATGCCTCAGTGGAGAACATTTGGAAGTTGAGTAGACATGGACATGTAGCCTTGGATATGTTGTTGTTGCAGGAGATTGGAGTGTTTCTTTAGCTGCTACATATCTCTCTAGATGTCTTGGATACATTGGACATGCTGCTACATGATTTGAGTTGTGTCTGATTGTGTTGGAGGTGCTTCTACCAGTGTTGGATGAAGTTATATTACATGAGGTTGTCGCTACAAGAGTTGGATATGTAGCTATAGGGGTTAGAGATGTTTTTATAGGCACTGGAGGTGTTTCAATAGGTTATGGTTGTTTCTTGAGGAGTTGGAGATGTTGGTATTGGTAATAAGGTTGGAAGAATAGGTCTTACATGTCATTGACTTCTTAAGCCTATTTGATCAATTGTAGACTTGATATAGTGGCTTCGAGGAGTGTTGAGGAGCTGAGGAAGATTTTCCATAAGGTGGTAGAGGTTAAGGGTTGAAGGATTGATGTTTTAACTTAGCTTTAGCCTCAGACGCATGGAACAAATCCCGTGGGAGCGCCCACAAGGCTCCAACCACTGGTAGAGCATCATATGGTATTGGTTATATGCTCACTCACATGGATACAGTGCTATGGGAGAGATTGAAGTATTTTCATGAGTTTTTCTTCATATTTCTCGCACTGCTCAACGAATTCTTGTGTTGAGGCAACATCCTTAATTGGGAATTTTTGGTTTATGGTCGGAAAAGCTCGTGGGACCTCCATAAGTTGATTAATGTTGAAAATATAAAAAACTCTAGTGGAGTTAGTTATTGATTGATTCAATTAGATAATCGAGATAAAATCAAGCATATTAACATAGTTGTTAAGATCAATCGTTATGTGTAATTATTGAGTTGATCTATATTAAAGAAAGCTCATTACTAGTATTGTTGATTATCTATTTGTTATGTGGAGTGAGTATGAGCTTGGAGAAGAGCCTGCAAGCTATGTGAGTTGTCTATGAAGATTTTCTTAATCATTTTGTAGTTGTAGCAATAGATCGCTGAAGTCTATTTCATCCTTTATATCATGTAATGAATTTTGTGTTGTTTTTTTTAGTGCAACTTATGATGCAAATTTGTTATTCGATTATTATTTGATGTTATGTTGTAGTGCTCATGTTGAACAAGTTTGTAAGTCCTGTGTGAAAATATATGAAGCAAAGCTCACATGCATGAAGTGAAGACATGTTGGCATCATAGTATATAGTGTCTTGGTGGATTCAATAGAAGGAAGATATTTCTCCATCAAATACAAGTTGGATAGTCCAATGGAAGTTGGGCGAGGATCATTTATCATGGCGGACTCAAGTGGATGGTAGTCCGTAGGGATGCGACGGAGAAACAATTTCTCGTCTACAAGGGTCAACATACTGTGAAATAAGTTGACTCATTTATCTATGGGTGTAGCTAGTCCATGTACAATTTGTTCAACTATTTAATAAAATATTTGAGTAGCGTAGCAGTAGCAGGGTGGTTTTTTTCCTCTGGAAGGGTTTTCCACCAGGCATACTTGTGTCCATTTTGTTGATTAATTTTATGGTTTCATTTTTATATTTGATGCGATAATACCTAATTATGTCTTTTATTTTATGCATGTTTAACGATTAAATAGTTGGAGAAAATTTATAAGTGCCCTCACTAATGATTCACCCCCTCCCCCACTCAACAATGATCTAGTTTTAAAAATCACAATAAATTTTTCATCTACAATAGCCCAAATCCATAACACTCTTTCCCAACAACTTGTAATCCATGTAATGCAACTGATTTCACCAATCAACAAGTCATTATATTAATCCACTTTCATTTAGGGCTCCAACATACGATGACCAACAATTTTCACTATTGGAATTGCAAAGATTTTGACTTGTAGATAATTCTAACGATGATAGCAATTATTATTAGAGATAGCCTTCATTATATTCATAAATATTACACTACAAGTCAAGTTAATTTCTACATCAATATTATTGTTTCTTACATAATGACTGTGTTTTTAAGTGAATATACTCTATATACTATCTATAATGACCTTAGGCTATAAAATATTATATAAATCATATTTATAATTTAAATAGTCAATTAAATCTCATAACATATCACATATTTCTTCCATGCTACTCTTTCCTATGTTGCAGCTTTTAGCAACCTGTGGTGTAGTTGCTAGTATATACCTTTACGTATATACATTTAAAAAGGCATGCAAGAAGATTCATAACCTTGTAGATATGCCTCTATTTTATCGTGGAGATTCTTAATGCTTAATAGAAATTTCTTACAAAACCATGGGATAATATGGTGGCATATAAATACAAATGCCAAAGCATTTCCTTTAATTAATCAATTTAATTAAAAGGAAAATGGAACATAATTATTTCAAAAATAAATTTCAACTTCTAATTTGTGTATATTAATATGAATAATTTAGAATGATACATAAAATTAAAATACTTACGGTAAGTTTAATAATAATTTGATTAATTCCACTTGGGGTAGTTCAATTGGCAATGGATGTGGAAATGAAGTCTCACGGAACCAGAAGTCTTGGGTTCAAATCTTGTGCTATCACCTCGATTAGGGTCAGAAGTTGTTGGACATGATGAAGATGTAGTCCTACCAAGCTTACAAAAATAATAATAACGATAATAATTTATTAATGAAAGATATACTAGAAATGAGCTATATCTAATTGAGAACAACAATAATGAACAATATCATGCTTACTCCTACAATTTCCTCTAGTAGTCCTTTGTCTAACTCAAGAGTCCTAAAAATTCACCAAAACTATATCTGTGAAGCAATTTATAGAGGTTTAGAGAGGGAGATATTAACGCAAAGCTACTACTGAAACCCGTTTCTGCATAACAGGAATTGAAGATGAGTATTAAACCATTCCAACATGGAACGTTCATGAAAAATATGACTAGAACGCAATTTTTTTACACGCTGGCCCATGGCAAACATATCATGGAAAATTTCACATAACAATCCGTCAACCTCACCATGACCTTCGCCAATGAACTCTTCAAAAATAACAACGATCAGCGAAGTGTCAACAGCTGAAATTGTAACAGCCAGCCGTCAAGTCTCGTAGAGAGCAATATATTGTTTGAAGCCTTCAACCCTCACTTGTACGGAAGGGGAATCCATCTCCATGAATAGAAACATTCGTCGATACTTCGAGAGCCTCCCAAGCCAAACAATTTGGAATATCCACACATTTTCGTCTAGGCTGCTCCCATCCTTTATAGTTATCCACAAAATAATATCAATGTTTCCTTCGATTTCCATATTAACATCAGATTCGATTCTTATTTCATCTAACGGCTGTATATTGACATATTCAGAAAATGACTTCAACTATGTTTTCCTATTTCATACATCCGAAAGTTATCGTCCAGATGAAGTTTTGTTGAAGTATCCTTCTCACTATCGGGGCACACATCATGTCAAACGACATCAACTTCACTTTCACTTTGCTCTATTACTGGTACTGTGGAAAGATTTGATGATGGCCATTTTACACGACTATCCTTTTGACACCATGGGTTCTTCTCTTCTACATATTTATTAATCGTTTCAAGTATTTCCATCGCCAGATGCCTGTAATCACTAGCCATGCCATTGTTTCCTGCACATGGTGATTCGTCCATTACATTTGACACCTTATGTCCGGTAGATCGTTCTACGCAATGAAAAACAGAGTAACCAATAAAATCTTGCTCTATTTTTAGTTGCAATTTCGTTTGATACTTTATTTCGAGAAGATCGTTCTCCAAAAAGAAAAACCTGAGTCAATTTCTAGCTTGTTTAGTTTCAAATGTGAGGTAGGTTCCTCTGAATTTGTATATAAAATAAAAATTATGGAGAGATATTGTTAACCGTGTGATTTTCACTAGCCGACGTGTATGGAAATGATGGCGGCGACTCAAGAATGACTAACAAATTAACAAGCTTATGGTAACATGAGAGAAAATGGAACTGAACGATGGCACAAATCAAAGATTCCCTAATAAAATTGAATACAATTTACAAGGGTTTACAGAGACTAAATTATAATTGAACGAGAATCGAAATTTCTATGGAAAGAAATGCAATTAACATCATTTGATGATTTGTACAGTAATTTTATAATTATATTAGATAAATATGAAAATATAAACCTGAATTTAGAAATGCAAAATTATTAATATTTGAACCTACATTAATTAACACAAAATATATAACTAAAATATCTTAACCACATTTCTCATTATAATCATAAAATTAAAATATGAACGTTTCAAATTAGTTAGCCGATTGAAGGGGTCTAGTTTCCCGAATGGAGGGTAATTTTTTCTGGCACCTTCCGAGTGATTATTTTTCCTCGGAATAAAATACCGGAATAAAAACAGATGGGTTTTCTGGTAAAATTATTTATAAAACAAAATGACAAATATATCACTTTGAGACCAAGGAAGACTGAGAAAAAACGAGACGTTATCTCTAAACAAACATCAATGCGAGACGTTATCTCTAAACAAACATCAATGTGACCATTTTATGTTTTAATGATTTATACAATGGAAAGTGATTTTAGTAGCTAAATATAACACAGAAGTAAATATTTTGTGTTCGCTCAACACTATTAATTTAAAATATACGTCCATAAGATAGGCGATGAATGGATTTTAACCTATCAGGAAGTGATATAACCTCGAATAGTATATTTTTTAAAACCAAAATATGATGACCTGATATTATATATTATCTAATAAAAGACAAGGTGGTGATACTGGGCCAAATTTGGGATTGGAGCGTGTAGCGTACAGGATCGCGGGTGCTATCAAATTCGAGAAAGAGGGAAGATTTTACACTTGATGAAAGAAGTTCAAAGCTCGCTCACCACTGAACAGTGTTAGAAATAAGGACTAGTGGATATGTTAGATATGAAATCTACAATTAGAAAGCCTAAATGTTTCTGATCTAGGCAATTTATACTAATTAATTATTAAAATAAACAAACTAATTAATTATTAAAATAAACAAGTCGTGATGTGAAATTTGTATTTCTGGTTTTTTAATCAACGAACAGAAAAATAACATGTTCAATTTGATAACCAATTTGATTGAACATAAATAAATAAAAATATTGAAGAAAATTAAAAAAAATTGAATGTCAAAAGTTAAACTATAAACATTTTTGTATTCTTTTTTGTTCAAACCCAAATTAATATGGGTTTGACCAAAAAGCCAATACAATATCCACCGTATCCACCGCCTAGTGACATAAATAATAAATAACTTCTAATTATTCAAACAAATAACTTGTATTGCTAAAAATATTTATACATATTAATTTGAAATATATTAGAAATAAATAAAGTCAATTTTTTTAATGATTATAAGGCTAATTTGCAAAATAGGATTTGAATATTTGAAATTTATTTTTCAAGTAAACTTGTGGATTATGTTAAAAAAACAAAGCATGTACCTTAAAAATTAAATTACAATCTATTTTTTTTTCGATCTCAAGAAAAGTGAATGCCTTCTTATACCATAAGTGTGCAATTAGAATAGGAATTTATGTTTGAGCTAAGAATTGTTACTATATTCAATATTGATACCACGATAAATCGTTATTTCACATATTTTTCTGCTACATCTCGGTCCTCTATTTATTTATTGATCTTGTATATCTTTTCATCTTACTTCCATTATATCTTTGTTTCTTCCACCTAATTAGATTGTGGAATGAAAATATCACACAATAAACCTTTTTTGCCTTCCTCCTATGATAATATCTCATATTTGGAAGCATTCCACAAAGCAAATATAATAGTTCAACCACTGTACTTATTCTCTTAATTTAGAAAATGTTGGCCAATAAAAGTTCTTGGTTAGAATTTTCTATGTTCCGGGTCAGGAAGGAGTTGCTGGCAAGTAAAAGCTTTGGGTTAGAATTTTCTAAGTTTTAGTTCAACAGGGAGTTGATAAAAAAAATAGTAATTTGATTAACTCCAAAAAGACTCTATTTGATTAAAAAACGTACAAAAATTATATGCAATGGAACTTGACTTAATGAAGCTATGAAATATCATGTGCATTCATGGCATATTAAACAATACCCTTAATTTGACTACATGTTTGAAAGTGCCCCTAAAATTACATTATTTAACCCCCTACTAATACAAACCCAATACACATTCCCAATTTAAAACCCCCCTACTTTCACTAGATATGGTAGCTATCCATTTTTTTATTCACATTTTTACACCCCTTTATATTTTTTCATTAAATTAGAGCTTGATTTTGTATACCTGCCAATATAAAAACTATTTATCCCCTATATATCTCCAAATATATCATGTCTTTTTTTCTCAATATATATCCTCCAATATGGACACACATGGTATGATATTTCTCCACCAATGAAAACCCGATGATTTGTGATAAATGTTAAGAAATAGGCCAATCATTATCTATATGGGCATGTTAATTACTTGAATATAGAGATAGTCATGCATATAGTAGTACTAATGAATATAGACCCACTTTAGCAGCAATGGAATATAAGGGATCCTCTGAATAAAAAGAGAGTATATCCTGTGAAGAGAACAAGGATATCATTGTAAGTGATGAAGATAGAATACTCCTCAGACCTGTGGAATATTCCATCGACACAAAGGCGAGTTTATATCTTTGTGGTGGCTCAACTAGCACCTCTCATAGTGAATAATACTATCTAAATGAAAGGATATATTTTAGGAATAAATTCATCTCTTCCCTAAAAGAGATCAAGGAGTTATCAAAAGGAAATCTGAAACAAAAGGAGCAGTTGCATGAGTATGATATTAAGAATGAGATGTTGATAAAAGCAATAGTTGATCTAAATTCTGAACAAGAAGAGACTAGAAGAATTAATGGGAGACTAACCATTCAGCTAGATGAAAGTGAAGCTCACTATGGGAGACGACAACTTGATGTAGTCTCATTGAGACATGACCTAGAAAAGTCAAAATATGAGTTTTCTCAATAACAGATGCCTGAGGAGAGCATAAAGGCTTTGAATGAGATTTTTTTAAGTGTAGATCCCCGCTCATCAAGTTTGTCTTGTTTTTTAAAGAAGAATCAAGCTCCAAAAAGGAAAATAATCAAGGTTAAACTATCCAATGGTAGTTGTAAGTTCCAATAACAACAAGGAATAAGAGGCGGTTTCTACAATAATAGTAGTGAGGAAAGCATAAATAATAAGAGAAGAAAATATAGCAACAAAATGGTAAGAAGCAACAACATGTAGAGTCGCAAAAGAGAACCAAGTAGAAACAATGAAGAATGCAAACTTCCATGGAAGGTACATGAAAAACTAGCAAAGGCCTTTTTCTCCCTCAAGGATAAATCTCTCAAAGAAAATGTATCTTCTGTTATCAAAATTTGTTTCATCGTTATTATTTTTCTTGAAGTAATTTTTTTCATAGAGCCACAGACTGTAGATGACATGCAAGAAAACAAAATGTGTTTGGTAGAAGAAAAATAAGATTGTGAAAAGTAGCAGGGAGAAGGCATGATTTTAGTAGTAGAGGCCATGACCATAATGCTAGCAGATATGATAGGTCATTTTCTCCATTCTTAAGCCATATTGAATTATACAACTATGGAAACACTAAGCATAAGGCAGTGGCATGAAAGTATGAGAGGACAAGGAATCTCCCTCAAAATTTGCATCAAAACCAACCAAGTTGGCTAGTGAGATTGAGAAGAGATGGAAGAGAAAAGAAATCCAAGTGTGTCTTCAGCGCTTTGTGTCAAAAAGACTTGTTGAATAAAGGTGGGAGAAAGTCTTCTATAGTGTCCAACTACAATTAGTGCAAACCTCAAGTGAAGAATGAAAGTGAAAACCCAATTACCATTCTATTGCAAACAAAGAAAAACGAAGCAAGAGAAAATGGGTGGAGAAAGAGGAGTTGGAGTAGAAGTGTCCTCTAGTCATGCGTATCCAAAAAAAAGGCCCAAATATGGGCAATGGAGAAGCTCGAAGGATATGACGTTGCTAGGAATCGACTAATGAAGGTTTGGATGAAGGTGGAGGATAATCTCCTCAGAGGGAGTTGATCATTTGTTTCTATTCATTGAAAGAAAAGAATGTTCTCAAGGGAGGTAGAATAATTTTATGCAGGAAACCAGGAAAATATACTAAAGGTAATGCATTTGAACTTTGGAGGTATGGTCAAGTGCCCTAGCTGATTACAGTAATAAACTGGTTTATCTCAAATGCATCATCACAACAATAGAAAGGTTAGACCACACAACGTGGTCTCAGGGGAGTACACAACAACATTTTATGTTGTGGGAGAAGAGGTGATGTAGCAGAAGTGTAGAATGACAAAAATCCTAGAGAGAAGTCAGTTCCATAGGATATGTCCCCACATAGATGAAAGGAGTTGGATGTAGGATATCAAAGAGAATTGACTAATGGGGATATTTTTTAGTAACAACAGCACAAAACAACTTTCAACCTTAGGAAGAAATATTTCATAAGAATGAAAGTCCCTTTTTGGAGAGGTATGATCTCAAGGGGAGCACAGTTGGTGAATGGAGATGATCAAGTGAAGTGAGCATACTCACAATAAGTAGCAGTAGCAGTGAAGAGTAAAGACCGAATGCATGACTATGGGTGGTATTTGCAGCAACATAATTAATATGAGGAGTTTTAATTGGTATCAGTTTCCTTCTAACTAATACAAAATATTCATTGGCAAGAAGATTGCTTTAGATAGCCCCATAAGGTGTCGAGAAAAAGAGGTTTATTCAAAGTAGAGGTAGTATATGTTCAGGAGTAGCATATCATATACGACCTGTTCATATAGAAACAATAGCTACAAATGAAATGAGCTTAGTTGGAAGACTTCAAATGCCCTATCGAGAAGACAACAACCATTGAAGCGATGTATGTAGAGCATAATGCACACTAGTAGTCAGACCCTTGTGTTAGATGATCCAAAAATAATTTATTGTCATAGGTTATAAAATTGAAATAAAATAATTATTAATTTAAGAAATTAAATTAATAATTATTATTCTAGAATGATTAATTATTTAATGGAGATAATTAGAAATTAGTATATTGTTGTAACAAGATATGACTCTCCAAATGTGTCGTATCTTAGGCTCTATTTTAGGAGATTAGTTAGCTAGTTGGTTTGAATATCATTTAATGTAAATGGACACTTGTTATATAATAAGTGATCCATAATTAGAGGTAGTTAGGACATGGAGCTTATAAATAGCTCATTGCAAGAGTGTTTGGTTGTTCGGGTGTAAACTCTTGCAAAATCAATTATATAATTGTTTTTTTCTGATTAATAAAATTACGTGTCTGAGGACACTTCTGCCATTATTGTGGTATCAGAGCTCCAATAATGTTGCAGTGGATGTGAGGAGGATCTTCCAACTCAACAAAGTCCTGGAAAACTCCATTCAGTTGGCCAGCAAATCATTGGTATGGAAATTGTACAGTTTTGTTTAAAAGGAAAAGAAATTTTATTATTTTATTGATTTTATATTTTTTAAATCTGAAAATCAATTTTTTGTATTATTATCAAATTGTTGTATCTTAACATTCTATTATTTTCTCCTCTTCAAACCATTTTAGTGCCATATTTGATGGCTTGTTCTGTGTGAAAAGCTCAGCACAGTTTTCAGAGGCCCTTTCTGCGACCACGAGAGTAGTGTGGAATGTCGCATGGATCAGAAAGATCTTATTGAGGAGGCTTCCTGTAGGATATGCCAAGAGAGTTTCAACACCTCAATAAATGCATTGAGCAAGCCCATTAACGTGTATTCCGAATATATTGATGAATGTGAGCGTGTAAATAATTCTGGAAAAAAGGGACGCATTTGTAGGCTTAGATAGCATATTGCTTATCTCGTAATTTGATATATGGTTCCTTTTCCCGAGATTCTATTTGAAATCTATGAGAGAAATTGTAGTTTTGGCCTATCATGTCCTTGGATCGTGTTTGAAAACTAACTGTGATGTTCAATATATATCTGTACATGGATTAACTATTATGTAACAGCGACATAGTTTGTCATTTGAAACTAAATTTGAAATATAGATTTGTTGTATATCTGCGGACCAAATCTCCCCAGTTTGGCACAACCTCTAGGTTACGAAGAAGGTAACAGATCGCACGCTCCTGGGAGCAATTGAATACCATCAAAAACGCATTTCGTTTGGGAGACAGATCTTATTCTGTCCCCAGGACTTTGCAGTGCCAGATCACACTTCTTGCATTTTTTTTTAACCGAAAATTCATGTGTCGGCATTTAATTCAGCAAGTCTAGTTTTGCAGCAAATCCGCCACCGAAAGGTTGAGATGGATTTTTGCTGACGTTTTTAGTACATCAGCGCACCTCATTTCTTGTAAACAATCAGCATGCAATTTGGTACCAATTGTCATCAAATCGGGAATTGAACACGCAGCCAGTCCTTCCTCATATGGTTCCTGAACAGAACGGATCCGCCTTCCAAGAAAATGACTCTCCTTACGTACCTCCTTTTTCTTGAAGTAGCTGCATGGTCGATGGTGGAGCAGCGTTGCTAGTTTGTCAATCAATGAAGCCTGCCAGCGTAAAGCTAAAGTGAAGCCTGCCACCTGCCAGCTTGATCATAAAGTTTTTTTTCGTGTGGGGTAATTTGATGTATATTGTATTTTAAAGAGGTCTGATCACTTTGTAATTTTGGGAATTTATTGTAATGGAGTAATAAGGGTGATGTTTTGAAATTTTTGTGGACTAATAAGGAGGTTTATTTGTAATTTGTAAATTGGGGAGATAAGGTGTGTTGGGTAATTTGTTTTTAAGAAGTTTTTTGAGATCATCACATTGTAACTCAAAGTAATTTTACTTTGAGGGGGGGTAATTTTTTTTACCAGATTGTGCAAAATCACCATTGTAAAAAGTCAAATTTTGAAAGTTGCCTTGTAAAAATTTGAGAAATTGACTAGAGCCATGTGCAAAGCTCAGTCAATTGTCTCCTGTTTTGACGACTATTCGAGGGTCAAGGCCAAGCCCTGATAGATCGTGTTTTTTGCATGTTGCGTTGACTATCTTGTCATTTCTGTTCTGATTCTTGGTGCGATGTTATAACGCTAAAATGTCTAAGTTGAATAATTTTTTTTCTGATTCCGACAAACTAGAAGGCACCAAATCTTATAAAACATGGCATCGACTCATCGAAAGCACACTTATTTACAATGAATTATGGCAGGGAATATGTGATGGAGATGTTAAGCCGAATAAACCCACAGATGCAGATGCACTGGTAAAATGGGAAATCAAGAATGCTAAAGCCCTAGCTCTTATTAAATCGTCTCTGAATGATGAAATGTATGTCCACATAGAAAATGCTTTAGATGCATGGACTGCCTTGAAAACTTTTAAAGACCTCTTTGATACTCAGCCTGAATCAAAGAAGGTTGATCTACAGTTAAAATTGTTGCAACAAAAATTAACAGAAGATGGTGATATTCTTGAATATATCTCCAGACTTAAGAATATTAGGCAGGAAATTATTAATGTTGGTTTTCCCGCAATTGATGATAGCTTTATGGTCACAATTGTAATTGCTGGGCTTCCTTCTTCCTATAAGCATTTTTTAGAGACTTTACAAGTAACTGGGAATTTAGAAAAACTAAAGTTTGATGAACTTTGTGAAATGTTAAGTCAACATGATAAAACTTTTGGGAAGAAGAAGAAAGTTGGTGAAGATGTTTTTCTCACAGAGGCCAGCACTAGTAAGTTATCAACAGATAGTTCTCGAGGAAGAGGCAGAGGGAATCAGAATCAAGAAGCACATAATCGAGGTCGAAGCCAAAGCAGAGGCAACAATTTTAACAAAGGAGGAAGAAATAATTTTCAAGGTAGAGGAAACAACCAAGGAAGAGGCAATTTTCAAGGACAAGGATACAATAGTCAAGGTAGAGGACGATCTCAAAATAGAGGTCAAAGCAGAGGCAGAGGACAATCTTCAGGAAGAGGAAGAGACTTAAGTCAAATTCTGTGTCGAAGATGTAACAAAGTTGGCCATTATGCTGAAGATTGTCAAACTTCACTTAATAAAATTCCCAAGTTTCAGCAGCATTCAGCACAATTTGCAAATGATCAAGATGAAGATAACTCAGAATATGTTTTTACTTCCTCACCAGCATCACAAATTTCATCTCATCTTAGAAGTGACTATGAAGATGCCTGGATCTTGGATTCTGGGGCAACTCAGCACATGACTTGTCGATGTGATTTTTTCCGGAATTTTCAAGAATGCCAACTTAATTCAATTTTTCTTGCTGATGATAGAAAACATACTCCTTATGGAAAAGGAGTAGTAAAAGTTTTTCTCCCTGACATTGGAGAAAAAATGATTTCCAATGTATGGTATGTACCCAGTTTCAAGAAAAATTTGCTCTCTTTAGTCACGATTTGACAAGCAGGACATCAGGTGATTATGGAAGATGGTTTAGTGAAGATTAATTCATTGAAACAGAACTTGAAAACAGTTATGACAGGTTATGAAGATGGAAAACTGTTACGGATGAAAGGGACAGTTATTCCAAGGCATTCTGATTTTGCAGGGGCAGTGACTACAGGTATTTCACCTATAAGACTATGGCATGTAAGATATGGACATTTGAATTTTGAGAGTCTTTCTCAATTGCAGAAACAAGGAATGGTTAAAGGACTTCCCACATTCAAAAAGGAAAATGCAAAATGTGAATCTTGCATTTATGGCAAACAAAATCGAGAAAGTTTTCCAACAAGTTCATGGCGTGCAAACAGGCAGCTACAACTAGTTCACAATGATGTTTGTGGTCCACTACAAACTTCATTTGGTGGTTGCAAATATTTCTTACTATTCATCGATGATTTCAGCAGAATGACTTGGGTTTACTTCTTGAAGAACAAGTCAGAAGAATTTGATAAGTTTAAACTTTTTCGCCAACTTGTTGAAAATGAAGTCAAAGAAAAGATAGGTACTCTCAGGACGGATAATGGAGGAGAATTCACTTCAAATGAATTCAAAACTTATTGCAGTGAAAATGGCATAAGACGACATCTCACTAATGTTTACACTCCATAGAAAAATGGGGTAGTCGAAAGAATGAATCGCACTTTGTTAGGAATGGCGAGATCCATGTTAACATTCAAGAGGTTAAGTCCAACATATTGGGCGGAAGCAATACATACAGCTGTCTACTTAAGAAACAGATATCCAACTGCTTCTTTAGACGGAATCACACCTTATGGAGCTTGGTTTAGTTTCAAACCTCGACTTAAACATCTTAGAGTTTTTGGGTCAGTGTGTTATGCCTTAGTTCTGAAAGAAAAATGAACTAAGCTTGACTCAAGAAGTTTAAAATTCACAATGATTGGCTATTCTGATGAGAAGAAAGGGTATCGTCTTTTGACCAATGGAAAATTCATTGTGAGAAGGGATGTCATTTTTGATGAAACAGAGAGTAAGAGTGCTGAAGAAATTGAAAATCTTCTTCACAAATTAGAAACTAAGGGAAGTAGAAGAAACGGAAAAATGTAAAGTCAACCAACTTCACCAAATTGGTATGAACTTGATTTTCCTTCCTCTGAAGATGAGTCATCCAGTCCATCTACATCAACAACATCATCTGGGTCTTCTAGCAGTTCATCCGCATCTCTAAGCAGCAGCAGTTCTTCTGACAGTGATTCTCCACATTCTTCACCTGAACGACAAACATCAGTTTATATTAATCCTCTTTACAATGATGGGGACTTTACAGAAGCGCAAACAAGTGAGCACCAACTTTTGAAATGGGCAGATCAACTTTTGAAAGATGTCAAGCCTGATGAACAGAATAAAACTGGCACCAGAAGGACACATAGAAGTGAAGGCAATTTTTCCTTGATAGCAAATGATTTTAATGAACCTTCCACATACAAAGAGGCAGTAAAACATAAAGAATTGCAACAGGCTAGGGTTCTATTACGTGTCTGAGGACACTTCTGCCATTACCTTGGTCATTGATAGTCAATTCCTACATGGGGGAGGTAAAGATTCATGTATCCATTTTAGATTGATGTCAAAGTGGTAAATAAGCCTATTAGAGAAGATATGATGGCCTATGCAGAGGAGAGAAAGCCATTATAGGCTGGTGAAAGGCGAAGTATGGAAGAAACATGAGGATTGGCCATCAAAGTGGAGATATGATGAGGTGTTTCCATCAATGCCAAAGGGGGTGAATGTTGAAAAGCTAGCATTGCCTATATGGATTGTGGAAGAAAGTTTGTTGGCGTTGATGTTAATAGTAATTTTGGAGATTTGTTGGGAAGTTGTCATTGTCTAACAATTGGTGGCACTTGGTTATTTCCATTGATGTCAACTAGGCTAGCGTCATCAAATTATTGCGTTGATATGGATGGTGTGTAAAGTTGTGGAGTCCCATGCTTCCTAGAGTACCTTATAGAGAATGATCACAGTGGAAAGATTATTGGAAAAACCATAAAAATGATGATTATTATGATTGGGGGATTCATGTGTTTTAGGAATTTATACACTTGGAGACTTTCTCAAATTCTCTAGGAAGAGGCATACATGGATAGCTCTTGGAAATGGCTTTCCAATGGTACATGGAAGTCTGCAAATGGCCTACTAGATCAGGATTTATTATCATTCAAAGTTTGGTGATCTTAAGTCCATGACAATAGTGTTAAATGATTATTGGAGGAGTCTTGATGCATAGACAAATTTGGAAACAATGCCAACTCGGTGGCAAATCTTAGCAGAGCGAACAAAAGGATTTTTGGGAAGACGTGGAATGGACAGTGCAACAATGAGAATATTTTCTATTGGTTCAAGCGAAGCCCACCCGATAGAGTTACCCCAGTGGTATGGTGATGGCGCACAAGACAAAGCATCGAGATGAATGGAGGAGGATGATGAGGAATGCCAAGATAGTAGCAGGAAACAATTTTATTGGCTAGCAGAGGTGCCACGTGATAGGCTAGCATGGCGATATAGCCCTGACAAAGGCTTATGGATTACAAAGTGAAATCGGTGTCAGATAATGTGTTAGGACATGGTGGCAACAAGATTGACAACGAAAATCAATGATAAAGGTGTGAGGAGGTCCCCATAATGATAGTAAATTCTACAAAGGTTATTTTGGAAGTGCAGGAGATAGGCACTGGGCGACGTCGCAACATTCTAGCATCACGATAGAGGAAATTATTGTCAGGCCTCGAGGTGTCGGAAGTGTTTTTCCCACACATTGGATCACACATATCAACACCGTTGAGATACTCTAGGGGCACAACTCCCTAAAATGAAAACCACTCAAGAGTGGTCCTAGAGCCAAATTTTGAAATATTGTGGTTTTTTATTAATAAACAAAATTACTTGGGAAAACAAAGTCTCGGAGACCCTTTCTCTCTCCTCTAGCAAGAAACATGGGATAATTTGATTGACTCTCAAGAGATGATGGTGGCATGATCCAGGTGGATATTGTTGGCCACTCGCCAATTCCATTTGGACCCCCACCATTGTTTCTTTCAGTTTTATGGTTTCCTAAATTGTAGCACAGTTTACTATTTTTAGTAGTTTTTCAGGTCCTAAAATTCTGGAGTCGTTTTGAGGCCCTAAATGACGTTTTTCTCAAAATCTACCACAAAAGACTGCTTAACAAAATCGTGTTTTCTGTCGTAGTACCTGGAACGATCTTTCCAGCAGGGTATCATGCACGTCAAATGGAGATAATATGAGCAAGTCACAACCCCAGGAAGTTGGTTGTCCAACTAACCCTAATGGGGCACATAAACTCTTGGTGTTACATATCCTCATGTTAGGGTTCAGGTTGTTTAGGGTTTTCTCTTATTGTTCAATAACAAAAAGGCCCTAGAGCTTCATTGTAAGGTAGTTCAGAGGCATTTAGCTGCCACCTGTCTTCTCAAGGATAAAATACCATCGCTCAAGCTAGTTTGTTTCCATATTTGTTATTAGGCATATTTCAGTATTTTACATTAATGAAATGAATTATTATTTCTATTACATCTCCATATGTATGGTTATATCTGTAATTTTGTGTGTTCCTATTTAAATCTAGATCATTGGTATCATAGGGGTCTTCTCTTTCTCTATTTTTCTTTACATGTCCCCAACAAGGTTGGGATATAAGGAGTTATGGCTTGAACTGATCAAACCTTTGGAAGACTAGCCTCATAAATCTTGACAACCTCCCATGGCGGATAAAAATAAAGAGAAGGGGGCAGGAGATCCTATCAAATTCTTGCTCAAGGAGGTCCTCAAGCGACAAAGGAACGCGATGATGGAAAAATTTTCCTTGATCCTTCAACGACTATCCAGGGGTGACACATCTACTTCCAACATCTAATCTGGAAGTGCCACACCCTTTAAGGTACAAGTTAGCTTTGACATTCCCACATTTGAGGGTCAGATAGATCAAGACATTGCAAATAAATGGTTAAATCTGCTAGAAGGGTATTTTGTTGTTTATGATTTTTCCAGACAGGAAAAGATTACTTTCACTCTTCTCAAAGCTTACCCCATGTCAAGGACTGGTGGAAAACCTACAGTGAACACAAGGATGAAAGTACAGCCTCATTGTTTTCATCCACACCCACTTGGAATTTATTCCAAGATGCCATCAAGGAGTACTACTACCCTGTCGAAAGCTATAAGCATAAATACATAATGTGGACCACGCGGTGGTAGGGAAGGAACAAAGACGTGCTGGAGTTTACCAATATTTTTCATACCCTTCACACAACATTAGTTATCAAGGATACTAAGCATCATTTGGTACTCAAATATCTACCTACACAAGTACATCAAGGAGGAGATGGAGTTTGGGAAAATCTCCTTTCTTAAGATGGCGTATCGATACAATGTCAAGATTGAGCAGAAGTTTAAACAGAAGAAGCTAGACATTGGATCTGTGAATCCAAAGCAAGTGAAAGGTGCCTCCAAACCATAGAACAAAGGACAAAGCCAAGTTAGGGTGGCCTAGGAAAACACTCCAAAGCCACAAGCAAAGAACAACATCGAAAAGTTGATGAACGACATGGGAAAGTGATGTGAATTCCATAAGAACTCCACACACAATACAAGTCAGTGTTGGGCTAGGAAATCACTGGTGATGGAGCTAAAGGCTTCATAATTAGATGCATGTTCTGACTCTGAGTCAAAACTCAACACTAGGAATGACAAAGGGAAGCATATTATTAATGCGTAGCCCAATGCCACCATTGCCACCATGGAGATCTAGAAGGACGAACCCGAAGATCTAGAGGAGGATGAGTGCTTCTTCTAATCCTAGATGTGGGTAAAGGGTTCCTCTCTACAGTTCATTTTTGACAGCGAGAGACAAAAGAACCTCATTTTGGTGGAGGTCGTGAAGCAACTAGGCTTCCTACCACAACACATCCCCAACCATACACCATCGGGTGGCTTCACCAAGGATGAGATCTTCATGTGAGCTGGTAGTGTCACCTTCCATACAACATCAAGCCCTTCACAGATGAGGTATTATGTGACGTTGCTCCCCTTGATGTTTGTGATGTATTATTAGGCAAACCATACTTGTGGAAGTGACATGTTGTGTATGAATCAAGGCCTCGTGCTGTTATTGTTACTTTTCGAAATAAGTTGTACAAGATACTAAAGGCAGCACGCCTACCACCATCTCTTTGGTTACTAAAACAAATGGAGTAAGCTCATTTCCGAAATAGGGAAAAAAATTTTCACGATGATACGCCCTGAGGTAAAGAAGAAGGCGGTGGACACAATGTCCAGACAGGGTCCCTCCACATGAGAACTACAGATGGACAAAGTCATGGAGGATTATGAGGACATCTTCACCTCCCCTATAGGGGTTCCTCTTAATTACTAGGTCAAGCACTCCATCGATCTAACCCCAGGTGTGCCACTGCCCAATGGACCAATCTATCAACGCTCCATTATCATCACCCTGTGGGATCCTGGTCGTATTGGTACAGAAGAAGGATGGGACATGGAGACTCTCTATTGACTATTGGGTGCTAAACAAGATCACTGTCTGGAATAGGTACCTGATCCCACAGATTATTGACCTTCTAGACCTACTGATAGACCTTCAGGATATCACTAGGTACCAATCACACCCTCCAATGTGTGGAAGACTGCCTTCAAAGCCAAGGAGGGCCTTTTTGAATGGTTGGTTATGCCTTTCGGGTTGATAAATTCTCTTGCAACCTTCATGAGGCTAATGGATGACATCTTGCAGACATTCATCAACTCATTTGTAGTGGTGTACTTGGATGACATCCTAATCTTCAACCAGAGTTGGGAAGAGCACCTCCATCACATCCGACCGGTTCTCCAAACAATGCGACAACATAAGCTATGTGCCAGTTTGGAGAAATACACTTTTGACATGACCCAAGTTTAGTATCTGAGACACATTATTGATGAAATGGGGGTGCATGTGGATCAATCCAAGATCCAAGTCATTCAGGATTGGCCATCTCCAACCATTCTCATATAGCTCTGCAACTTTCTGGTTCTTGCCAAAATCTATTAGAGGTTCGTGTTGGGATTTTCTCATATCACTTGGCCTTGAATCAACTCACCAAGGGAGGAGTAAAGGAAAACTTCTTCTAGCTTGAATCCCAACAAAAAGAATTCACATTGTCAAAACATCGCCTCTGCTCGACACAAGTGCTCACATTAACAAACTTGCAACAACCATTTGAGATCAAGATAAATGCCTCTGACTATGCTATTGTGATAGTCCTTACTCAACATGGGCATCTAGTGGCGTTTGATAGTGAGACACTTTCATACACAGTTCGAAGTATCTCACTTATGACAAAGAGATGTATTCCATTGTGGAGGCCCGTCAACAATGGAAGCGTTACATTTTGGGGAAGGAAACAGTCATGCACATAGACCACCAGCCCCTGCAGTTCATACAGACACAAGGGAAGTTGTTGAATGATCTCCATCAGAAGTGGTCCAAATACATGCAAGAGTTAAATTTGTTTAGCAAGTATAAGCAGGGAAATGTCAATAATGTTGCAGATTGCCTCAGGTGACCACCGATAATGGTGTTAACCACCATGCTCAACTCTTGTGCACATGGGACTTCTGATTGGCCACTTCTCTACAAAAGCAATCCAGAATTCGGCCACACATACCAGACACTCTTTGAGGGTCACCATGTTCCAGATTTTCACCTCCAAGATGCCATGTTATGCCACCTGGGTTACCTTTGTGTTCCTTTAAGCAAGCATGCCAAGATGATTTGGGAAGCGCACTATAGTTGGGTTGCTGGGCATTTCGGGGTTGAGAAAATGCTAACAGTACTAGAAAAGAATTTTTATTGGACGAAACTTCGATAGGATGTTGGGAAGTACATCAGATCTTGCACTGTCTCTACCATTGCCAAACTGACCATCAGGAATTAAGGCCTCTATACTTCGCTACCTACCCCTAGCCAACCTTGGGAATCCATCTCCATGGATTACATGTCAATCGTTCCTTCTACTAAGCATGGAAATGATTGTGTTTTTCTGGTTCTCGACGGGTTCTCGAACATGGTTGTTATTGCAGTCTGCAAGAAGAATATCACAACAAAAGCCATTGCTAAACTCTTCTTTGAACCAGTGTGGGTACACTTTGGGGTCCCATAGTTTATCATCTCAGATTGGGACAACAGGTTCCTTAGTACATCTTGGTCCAGTCTTTGGTCGATGCTAGACACCAAACTCACGAAGTCCACAACATTCCATCCCACAAATGATGGACAAACAGAGGTTGTCAACAGGATGATCGTACACATTTTATGCATGTACAACTCAAATCATCCACGCACATGGGATGAGTTCCTGCCCTCTATTCAGAACATCTATAATTGGGCTCTCCGCAACTGGGCTGGCCATAACCCTTTTTAGGTGGGCTTGGGATTCCATCCACTATGTCACATTGATGTGCCCATGCCATTTGCAGCCACTCAAGAAGATTCAGCTCATGACCAGTCCAAAAATGATAAGGAAAAAAACTTCATTGAGCACATTCAACATATCCACCAATAGATCCATGACATTCTCGAGAAATCAAATGCCAAGTTTCAGGTGGGTGACAAATTATAGTTGAATTTGAAAAAGGAACGCCTTATCAGAGCCTATCGAAAACTTAGACCACTCTGATATGGTACTTACACCATTACAAGGGCTGTGGGGGATAATGCATTTGAGCTCAACATTTCTCCATTCCTTGGCCTGCACCCAATCTCCAATGTGGACCGCCTTTGGCCATACTTTCCACCATTACTAGACACATCTAACATTGAGAACAGATCACACCAATAGATTTAAATCCATATTTCATGAAACAAGCTACAACTAGTCATATCATCGACACACGGATCAAGCACACTTTCCAGTAGAAGGTCCAACTGTATCGAGTGATCAATGTAGGCCAACTCCTTCACCGGGTCAAGTGGCTCACTAGGGACCAAGTTCAATAAAAATTTCCTCATCTCATGGAGGAACTCAACCCAATGGGCACCATTGCATCCTAAGGCAGGAGGAGTGATCTAGGTCGATATTGGTGGCCACCCACCAATTCCACTTGGACCACCACCATTGCTTCTTTCAGCTTTTTAGTTTCCTTAATTGTGGCCCAATTTGCTATTTTTAGTAGTTTTTCAGGTCCTAAACTTCTAGAGCCATTTTGAGGCTCTAAACAATGTTTTTTAGCAATCTACTGCCAATGATTTTTAATAAAATTGAATTTTGTCATAGTCCTCATAGAGATCTTTCCAATGGGGTATCATGTGTGTCATACGGAGATAATATGACCATGTCATGACCCCGAGAAGTTGGTTGTCCAACTAACCTCAATGGGGCCCATAAACTCTTGGTGTTACATCTCCTCGGGTTAGTTTTTTGGTTTTTTATGGTTTTATCTTATTGTTCAATACTAAAAAGGCCCTAGAGCCTCATTGTAAGGCAGTTCAAAGGTATGTAGCCACCACATCTCTTCTGAGGGATAAGCTGCCATCACCCAAGCTAGTTTATTTCCATTTATGTCATTATACATATTTCAATGTTTTACATTAATGAAATGAAGTATTATTTCTGCTACATCTCTGTATTTATGGTTATATCTGTAATTTTTTGTGTTCATTTTTAAATCTGGATCATGGTAGATGATGTCAGCATGATAAGGATGTTTCGGGGACATGTGGTGAGAAGATTCGATAGTTTTGGGTGGCATAATGGGCCAAATTTGAGTGACAAGTGTCACCACTTAGGAGGCTCCATGTGGGGTTGACAAGGTTAGCATGATGTCATCCCATTGGATGGAGCCTGATGATTTTTTTAGGTGTAGAAGGTGGAAGCACCAGGAGATGCGAGTGGGATAGATCGACATTTATAGCCGGGCAGTTAACAACCAATGAGAAGTGAGTGGGTAGATCCCTCCGGATATCTCAACTCCAAAATGGAATTCCATAAGTTTAGTAAGGAAGTTCAAAGGAATGTGTTGTGCAATAAGCATAGGGACATCTCAGTCAAAGAGGTCGTCCATACAAGGCATTTGATTGGCTAGTGAAAGCATGGGTTGACCACATGGGACAACTAAACCTGCCAAGAGGAGCTCAAAGGTTTTTAAGCAAAAGTCATGGGAAGGTGTCAGGTCCTAGTAGCTCTATCCTTAGCACCAAGACTTGATCATTTTATGTAGAAATGGGACCAATGGTGCAAATTTGTTAGTAAGGGAATTCATCCCATGAAGGGCGTAGATTGACTTAGCATCTAAGGGCCTAGCCAATGGTCGTGGAGGCCTGGTTTTATGGCAAAAAATGGTTAAAGGGCCTAACCAGAAGGAGCTATAATAAAAATGGGCATAGATTTATCTTTGGCAACGCTTTGGTGCCTTGAAAAAAACTTGGCGGTTGTGCCATATTTGGAGGATATCTAAAGGTTCATTAACAGGCTTGAGTGGGCCAATTGTTCTGAATTTAGAATTGAAGTCAATGGCTTATTTAAGGCAGCAAGGACCGAGATGTGAATGATTGCTTAATGGCCCTAGTTCTAAGAAAATTTTCCATACCTAAGTCCCCATCATGCAAGGAGGAATTAAATGGAAATCAAATGCACAATAGAAATCCATGTTTTATCTACTTGCATAGTCTAATGGAGGAGCTCCTTCAGTCTGTAGTTTTACTGAGATTTAATTCTCAGTATGGGAGATCATTTAGAAGTTGATTCCTTGAATTCATTAAGTTGCATTGGTCAATAAATTAGATGTAATAACACTATGGAGAGCCATGATGAGTATTATTTTCGGCAAGAGTGTGAGTGACTGTAGTATGGGAAGCCATGTAAGTGTCCACACGTGGGTTGTGTGGATGACAGGAAAGACATCATCTACCAATTTGCGGTAGAAGAAAAAAATTTAGGATTGCAGTTGAGCAAGTGGGAGGAAATCAACATTTTTTTGAGTGATTTGTGTGCAAGAGATTTGGATATGAGCACTACTGAGAAGAGGCCAAATGTGCCTATGCTATAGAGAGAGTTCTGTGTGCTTATGTTGAATAGTAAATATGCTGAGTGGGTTGGTATTACTATGTGAGGCCAAGAGAGCCTATGGAATAGAAGGGGTTGAGTGTTGAGTTTATGGAATTAAGCATAATGATCGGTTATTTCCGAGTGAGTAGAGAATAAAGTGTTTCGTGGGATAAGTATGAATAAATTCTATTATGAAAAAAAAGGGCCAAGCACAAAGAAGAATAGAGAGCTGTAAACATGAACACTGACTGCTAATTATAGTAAATAGTATTAGCATCTTATGGACTGTGGGTTTGAGCATGCATACATGAAGTTGGTGCTTCCATCTTAGTGGGTATATGAAGAAATATTCGGGGTTGGTTCCTCCAATAACTTGATGCTTTCATAAATCCAAGGAGTTGCAATTTGGTTATTGCAAAAAATATGTCAAGTTGGTGTTTGACATGGTTCTTCTAGTAAGTTGATCAGATGTCTACAAAAACAGGGAGTTAGTGCTTCCTTCTAGTGGGTGTGTTAGGTCCCTATAATAATATTGTATTCCCCTTATTCTTATTTTTTGTGTTTACGCTATTGTTGTTGTTGTGCCCATGTATACCCATGTTGTTACTATTGTGCTTAATAGAAGCCTACTATTATTATTGTTGTGTCATTAAATTATTATTGCTATGTAGGCTCTGATTATATTGTGACCCCTTAGAATCATATATATACCAAGGATGTCTTATCATTTGTATCATCCAATAATTTTTCATTTATCTGATGTAAAGGAGGTTCCCCATGTTTGCTAATAAAATCTTCCTTTTAAAACTCCTAATTATCCCACATTAATCGTCAACTTAGGCAAGTCCTCTTATTTCAAGAGTGTACATAGTATGTGGCTACTATTAATTTAGAGAGTAATGTTTCCTAAATTGTAGTATAGATCTTCAATACAAGAGTAAATGGATGCATCTAATAAACTCAATTTGCAATGATTTAAAGGGAATATGACATCTAGCTTCAAAACTCAATCCTCTACTAAAACCAAATCTTACAGTAATTCAAGTAACAGCATCATCAGCTGAGATCACAATAACAATACCTCACCTCTTCTTAGATGATTCAATCTAAACTATAATCAATCTTTATAAAGCAATCAAAAATAGGAATGATATCAATTTTGAGAGTCCAATAGCGATAATCAAACTCTTACAGATGATCAATTCAACGCGATTCACTATATAGATAATTTACTCTGTAATAGAAGTCACTCAAATCAAATGACAATGCTATAAATTATAAATAGAGCATACACTACTTTAATATAAGGAATGATAAACAACGAATAAAGTAAACTCACAGAAACAAGAAATTATCAAACCACCCAAACTTTAGAAGAATCATAAATATAACAAAAGAAAGTAGTTAAACCCACCAGAGGTTGGGCCCTTAGCCGCTAGCGGACACTGCTAAGATACTTAAGATAATGCGAGGGAACAACAACTTCAATTATATATTAATCATCAAACATAAGTAGCATTACAATATAATCACGTTCTCCAACAGCGTAAGTCTGTAATTAAATTTACAACTTGAACAATAATAGAGCTTCCTCCTCTTTTCCTCCTACAATCACTTACATTTATAATCAGAAATGAGTAAAGGGTAAATGGTAAATGTGATCCCTCAGGATCTCCCAATCCTGACGGATTCGCAACCGATTGCTAACTTCAGACATCTTTCTTATTTCATGCTGATCCCTCTGATTTGCTCTTAGCCTTGTGTGCAACTGATGTGTTCGTTCCTTTGTTTGTTAGATTGTTCTGTTCCAATGTTAGGGAACAACAATCGTTCCTTTTGTCGCTTTCCTGCATAAAGAAGGGTAAAAGTTAGCTAAATCATAACTACAAATAATTCCTTCATTTCTTACCATACTTCCTCAATATATTAGTGCATTAAGATATGAAAAAGATAAGAATCAAGGAAAATGATGATGAAATTAATAGTAAATACATACCCATTTCGTAACTCAACACCCCCATCGAAGGCGATAATTTCAATGTCATTGATATATCTTTTCCGTGAGTCGATTTCATAATAGGATGCTAGGAAAAAATCAAAGGGACTTTTGGCTTCATATGAGTGGTGGTTCATATATGTATTGATGAAATATGGTAGGTTATCTTATTTTTACATTAACAACCAAAAAAATATTTTGTGGTTTTTATCCTAGAATGGTTTCCACGTTAAACCTCCATGTCTCATGTGTTCACTGCTAATGATGTGTATGTTTGTATTGGTTGATGTGGTTGTTGTTATGGTTAGTTAATGGTTTCTCTCATATAATTCATGCTAGTTTTGAATGAGTAAATATAAATTCGAAGAACATTTTAAATTTTCCTTAACATTGATTCAACCCCCCCTCTAAGTATTAACATTGTTTCCAACACTTGAACCGAAAAAGGAGCAAGTTGATGCGAAACTTTTCCCAGATACTTCATCAATGTCCACCGGTGACACATCTTCATCTAATACTCACTTTGAAGTCACCGCCCCCTTCAAGGCACAACTAAATTTCAATACCCCTATATTCGAAGGAAAAATCTATGCAAATGTTATAGATAAATGGTTGAATATGTTGGAAGGATATTTTTCGGTCTATAGTTTCTTTATAGGGAGAATATTGCTTTATCACTACTTAAGGCCACAACCCAAGTTAAGAACTAGTTTCAAAGTTACTATGAGAAAAGGGATGAGGAACCCTCTCAGTTGATATCCACCCCCTCATCGAACTCTTTATGAAACATTGTCAATCGACAATATTACCGCCTCGAGAGCTATGAGGACAAGTACATATAGTGGACCAAACTACAACAATAAAGGGACCAATATATGCATGCATTCACAAATATTTTCTGTATTCTACTCACACATTTCGATATCAAAGACTCTAAGTGAAATCTAGTGCTCAAGTAACATGATTGTTTGCAAAAATACATTCAGGAAGAAATTTATTTCTTGGACATCTCCTCACTTGGTGTAGAATACAAATATGCTACAAAATTTGAACAAAAATTTAAATAAAAGAAGCGCGACTTTGGATATGTGAATCAGAAGTATGGCAAGAGAACCCCCAAACTACAAACGAAAGGAAAGAGCCAAGGTGGAGTGACTCATAATAGCCCATCGAAGCCGTAAGAAAATAATGGCAACACAATGGCAAAGAACGACACAAGGAAGTGGGGTGAGTTCCACCAGAGCCCCACTCACAACTCAAATGAGTGTCACACCAGATAGTCATTGGTAGTTGAGCTCAAATCTTTAGAGTCTAATGCATGCTTTGATTCTAAGCTAGAACCCAACAAGGGGAACGATAAGGGGAAGAATATTATTCACGTAGAACCGAGTGCCATCCTTGCCACCACTACAGTCCAAAAGTTTGATCCCAAAGATTTAGAGGAGGGTGAGTGTCTCTTCCACTTACAAATGTGGATGAAGGGTTCTACACTGCAGTTTGTTTTTGATAGTGGGAGCCAAAAGAGTATCATTTTAGTAAAGGTTGTGAGGCAGTTGGACTTATTGACCACACCACACCTACAACCATACACCATCGAGTGGCTTCACCAAGAACGAAATCTTTATGTCAGCTAGAAGTGTCACCTTCCCTACAACATTAAGCCATTCAGAAATGAGGTATTATTTGATTTTGTTCCTCTTGATCTTTGTGATGTGTTATTAGGCCAACCATACTTGTGGAAGTGTCATGTTATGTATGAATCCATGCATCTCTTTGATACTTTCTATGAAATGCATTAAGATCATACCCTAGACTGGGAAATTTGTTTTCCTTCTAATTCACTCTAAAACCAAGGGGAATATAATGGCCAGATCCATGGCCCCTACAAAGTATTCCCCCATTCAATAGAAATAGGTGGATAAGGTCATGGAAGTATACAGGGACATATTCTAATTACCCAAAAGGGTACTTTTTCTCTGTAAAGTCGAGCATTCAATTGATCTAACTCCCGGAGGACCTATACCTAATAGGATGATATATTGCTTCCCCGTTATGGAAAATAAAGAGATCAGGTGATATATCTAGGAGCTGAGGAAGAAAGGGAACATCTAAACAAGTTCCTCACCTTGTGGGTACCCGATTGTCCTTGTACGAAAGAATGATTGAACCATAGAAAATTTTAGGGGCGAATGTTCGCCCTTTGGCGAAATTAAGGGGTTTTAAATTTTTAGTGGGCGAATATTTTGTATCATAGTACATTTTTACAAATCACCTCAAATAGCCCACCTTATTTTAAGGGAGAGGGTAAAAAAGGTAAATTTAGCCCTTGAAATTAGGAGTTACAACCTTCCATTCACCCATTTTCAAGAATAGTTTTTATTTAAGTGAATCCATTCGCCCATTTTCAAGAATAGGTTTTATTTAAGTGAATCTTATGGGCCAAATACCATATTTATAAAAGAGGTATGGTAAATTAATAAAAATATAAATAAATGAGAGGTATGGTAAATAAATAAAACATTTTTTATATTTACTCCATAAGTCATCTTATTTACATGCAAGGGTGTAAACAAATAAAAATATAAGTAAAGTGGAGGTATGGTAAATAAATAAAACGCCTTTTTATACTTACTCAAAAGGTATGGTAAATAAATAAAAATATAAATAAACTAGACGTATGGTAAATAAATAAAACCTCTTTTTATATTTATTCCATAACCCTCATTCTATTTATGAAGGCTCAAGAATGAGGTTTTATTTAAGTGAATCCTATGGGCCAAATATCATATTTGTAAAAGAGGTATGGTAAATTAATAAAAATATAAATAAACGAGAGGTATGGTAAACAAATAAAATAATTTTTTATATTTACTCCATAAGTCACCTTATATTTACGAACACTCAAAAAATGCGTTATATTTAGGTGAAACCTATGGGCAAAATAATATGGGACAAATACCATGGACTAGATGTTATTAATACCATGCAAAAAAACATTAACCCTAATATTAGTATTAATAAAAATAAAAATGGCACATGGTATTGACCCATGGTATTCACCAAAATGGCACCTGGTATTGAACCATGGTATTCACCAAAATGGCACATGGTATTGACCCATGGTATTCACATGGAATGTAGCCTATTTAAATGGGGGAATTAAACCAGCATATATCCATCTTTACTCTGGATCTACTAACCCCCGAGAGGTATCAAATATCGTGATATGCAAACTAGCATAGAGTGAAAAAATATGCATAGATCCATCTTTACTCTGGATCTACTAACCCCCGAGAGGTATCAAATATCGTGATATGAAAACTAGCATAAGGTGAAAAAATATTTGATCCCTCTCGGGGATGGATCAACAGTAAAAATGGATGTTGTAATTTAATGTATGTTAAACATTTTATCTTGGTTAAAATAAAAAATAAAATAAAAATCAACTATTAATTTTATTAATTTTTATAAATTACTAATAGTAACTTTTAAGCTCCAGGTTTATAATAACCCATGGTATTGACCCATGGTAATACCAAGATCTTACAAGATTTTATAATTGAGTAAAATATTCGCCATGCCTGGTGAGAGATTCGCCAAAAAATTATATATACATATTATATTATTGATAAAATCGCCTTCCATTTTTCCTATATACCATGGACATTCGCCCATTTATTATATATATAAATTTAGGGGGGGTTCTTAAAATTTTCCCTAAATTGAACATGGAGGCTCTACATTTATTATCAGGAACTAAACAAAATCATTATCACCAATAGGTACACAATCCCATGAATTGATGAACTTCTTGACGAGCTCAAACGGGACAAGTATTTTAGTAAGATTGATTTGAAGTCTGGCTATCAGCAGGTGCAAATAAAATCCACAGATGTATGGAAGACTGTGTTCAAATCCAAGGAGGGCCTTTTCGAGTGGTTTCTCATGTCTTTCGCATCGACAAATGCCCCTACAACTTGTAGGAGGATGATGGATGACATCTTGCAGCCATTCACCAACTTGTTCATGGTTGTATATCTTGATGACATCCTCATATTTTACAAGAGTTGGGAACATAACCTACAACAAATTAGGCATGTCCTTCAAACCCTGTGGTAGCACAAACTATTTGCCATATTGGACAAATGCACATTTGGGAAAATCCAGGCCTAATATCTAGGCTACATCATTGATGAGAAAGGCATGCATGTTGATCTCGCTAAGATCCATGTCATTCAGGATTAGCCAACCACGACCACTCTAATTAAGCTTCACAACTTTCTAGGCCATGGCAATTTTTATCGGAGGTTTGTGTTGGGATTCTCTCATATCACTTGGCCTATAAGTTAGGATACCAAGGGAGGAGCGAAAGAAAAGTTATTTTAGCACAAGTCTCAACAAAAGTTATCTGATGAGCTAAAGCACAGCCTTTGCTATACACCTGTACTCACAATACCAAACCTGTAACAACCATTTGAAATTGAGACAGATGCCTCTCACTATGATATTGGTGCAATTCTCGCCAACTAGGGGTATCTGGTGGGCTATGATGGTGAGACACTTCTTGATACAATTTGGAAATACCCGTCTATGATAAAGAGGTGTACTCCCACATGTATGCATGCTCACAATGGAAACATTACAGTCTAGGGAACATGACAATCATCCACACAAAGCATTGATCTCTTTAGTTTATCAAGACACAAGGGAAGTTGTAGAATGATCAACATCAAAAGTGGTCTCTGCAAAAAATCCACTCTAACCTTAAATACAAGAAGGGCAGCACCAATCATGCGGCAAATTGCCTCAGTCGACCCCCAGTTGTAGGAATGACTACTGTTCTCAACAATTATGGCCACAAAACCTCCAAATGGGGACAATTGTACCATATCGATATAGAGTACCACATATCAGCTTCTATTGGATGGGAAGCAAGATCCATATTTACACCTCAAGGATGCATTATTATGCTACCTAGCCCACCCTTTTCTTCCTTCAAGCGAGCATGCCAAGCTAATTTGGGAGACACACTATAATTGACTTGCAAGACACTTACGTGTCGAGAAAACTATGGTTGTACTACATAAGTATTTTTATTTTCTAAGTCGACAATAAGACGTTGGAAAATATGTCAGATACTTCATTTTTTCTGCCATCGGCATGCCAATACTGCATTATTTTCTAAAACTCCATTATGATATTGAAAAATATCATTTTTTTTATGCCATCATCAAAGCAACGATCATTTCATCTTAAACCAATAATTCATAACAAAACACTTAAACTAGAATCCGGAATTGAATGAGTCAATACAAATTACTTACCACTAAAATTATTGTTATGTGAATTTACAATTAATACCCATAACATTCTGCTAAACTTATTTAAACAATATCCTTAATATTAAATATCATACAACATAAAAGAATAATTTGTGGTTACCCAAAGTTCTCATATTTCAAAATACGTTAAAGGAAAAACATATGATTATCATATATAGATGCCATAGTCAATGGGACAATAAACCAACGTGATAGCATGCAAATTTTGAACATTAAAAAAAATCATTTATTCTTAAATAATAAATGAAAAAAAGGCATTGTATCATTAATCTCTATAAAATTGTAATAAATGTCGCTTTTTTTAAATGTGACTCACTACAAAATTCCTAATTGTTTGAAACTAAGCCCTTCTATAAAGTATTATAAATCTTTTTAAAGTATTGATTCAAAAATATTTTTATTCTTATTATAATGTGCCTGGAAAGATTTACTTATTCTCGTCCTACTGGCCTTTAAACATTTTAAACATAGATCTATGATCTATAAAATGAGTGAAATGTTCTGATAAGAGGCATTGTCTTGATTTTACTAACATGATACATTTAAAAAGAGACATCTTAATAATATATTCAAAATAACACAGATATTGAAAGTAATAACCTATATACGTAGAAGCAATAAAAGGAATTAAAATCTTACATAAGTTTATGCTTGGTCAAGCTAGTTGTTAATTTTAAAGATGGTTGAAGATAGGGATTCACTTGACAAGATATGTTTGATATTGAATCACTATGATGAACAACACCTTGGTTACCGGTATGATTTCCTCTCATATTTTCTCTTCTATGATTTCAGAATTGCTTTATAACAGTTGAGAGAGAGACATTCATGCAAAGCTACCACTGAAACTCGTCTCTGTATAGCCGACATTGAAGACAAGTATAAAGCCATTGCAAGATGCAACGTTCCTGAAAAATATGACTACAACTCAGTTATTTTGTAGGCTCACCAGTGAAATACGTATCATCACAAATTGAGCATAGCAATTCCTCAGCATGACCTTCGCCGACTAGCTCTTCGGAAATAACAACGATGAGGGAAGAGTGAACAACTGAGATCGCAGCTGTCAGCGGAAAAGTATTATGGAGAGCTATATAAAGTCTTATGTAGAGAAATATATTGAAGTTTCAAGGAGCGATGGAGTTCAAACCATTCAACCGTAACTTGAATGGAAGGGGTGTCTATCTGGATGTGCAACAACATCCGTCGAGAATCCGAGAACCTGCCACTCCATACTATTTGCATGCTCAGATTTCTGTCTGGGCGGCTCTAATCCGTCATAGTGTGCAACAAAATATATCAGTGTTTCGTGTCATAGCCATCTTAACATTGGACTCGGCTCCTATTTGATCTAACACTCATATATTCACATAATAGGGAAACGACTCCAACTCCTAGTGTTCTCCGTTCACTTGTCTCATACATCTGAAGACTATGGTTGAGATCAGGGTTGGAATTTCAAACCAGATTCACACGTCAAATTTGTGGTTATTCACACTTTTCTATCCGTTTTTACAATTTTAACAAGGAATGTTAATGGTTTTACAATTTTTTAAGTGTATTTGGCAGGCAAATCACCCCATGGCAGGCAATCTTCTTGTCAAATTCCATCCTTGGTTGAGATGATGTGCGTTATCCTAACACACATCATGTGAAATGGCATCAATGTCGCTATCACTTTGCTCTGTTACTGGTGTTGTGGCAGGTTCTAATGATGCCAATTGTATGCGACTATCCTTTTGGCCCCATTGTTGTTTTCCTTCAACATACTTATTAACCTTTTCACATATTTCCATAGCCAGATCCCTATATTCGGTAGGTATGTTATTGCTGCTTGCTACAATGAGTTGGGAATAGAACCTACAACACATTCGGCATGTCCTTCAAACCCCCTTAGCACAAACTATGTGCCATATTCGATAAACACACATTTGGGAAAATCTAGGTTTAATATCTGGGCTACATCATTTATGAGAAAGGAATGCATGTTGATCTGGCTAAGATCCATGCCATTTAGGATTGGCCAACCACGACCACTTTAATTAAGCTTCGTAACTATTTGAGCCTCGGCAATTTTTATCAGAGGTTTTTGTGGGGGTTCTCTCATATCGCTTGGCCTCTAAGTTAGGATACCAAGGTAGGAGTGAATGAAAAGTTCTTTTGGCCCAAGTCTCAACAGAAGGTATTTGATGATCTGAAGCACTGCCTCTGCTATACACCTGTACTCACATTGCAAAACCTGTAAAAACCACTTGAAATTGAGACAGATGCCTCTCACTATGCTATTGGTGCAATTCTCACCAAACAGGGGCATTTGGTGAGACACTTTCTGATACAATTTGGAAATACCCCATTTATGATGTATTCCTACATGTAGACATACTCACAATGGAAACATTACAGTCTAGGGAGCGTGACAATCATCCACACAGAGCATTAATCTCTTTAGTTTATCAAGACACAAGGGAAGTTGTAGAATGATCAACATCAAAAGCGGTCTACATATCTGCAACAATTCCACTCTAACCGTAAATACAAGAAGGGCAGCACCAATCATTTTGCAAATTGCCTCAATCGACCCCAGTTGCAAGAATGACTACTGTTCTCAACTCTTAACGCCATGAAACCTTCAAATGGCAACAATTGTACCACATCGATCTAAAGTACCACATACCAGCTGCTATTGGATGAGAAGAAAGTTCCATATTTATACCTCAAGGATGCATTAGTATGATACCTCAAGCACCTTTTTCTTCCTTCAAGCAACTATGCCAAGTTGATTTGGGAGGCACACTATAGTTGAGTTGCAAGAAACCCTTTATGTTGAGAAAATTATAGCCATACTACATAGGATGTTGGAAAATATATTAGATACTACATTTTTTTGTGTCATCACCATACCAATACTGCATTATTTTCTAAAACTCCACTAAGACATTGGAAAATATCATTTTTTGTGCCATCATTAAACCAATGATCATTGCATCTTAGTCCAGTAATTCATAACAAAACACTTAAACTAAGCTCGAGAATTGAATGAGTCAATACAAATTACTTTTAACTTAAAAATATTGATACACGAATTTACAACTAATACCCATAACATTACAGTCTGCTAAACTTATTTCAACAATATTCCTAATATTAAATATCATACACCATAAACAAGAATTTTATGTGGTTACCCAAAGTTCTCATATTTCAAAATACGTTAAAGAAAAAACATTTGATTACGATACGTAGAAGCCATACTCCATGGGGCATTAAAACATGATAGCATGTAACTTTTGAACATTAAAAAAAATCAGTTATTATTAAATAATAAATGAAAAAGCATTATATCATTAATCTCTATAAAATTGTAATAAATTTCGAAAGCTTTTTCATCCGACTGACTATAAAATTCTTAATTGTTTGAAATTAGCCCTTCTATAAAGTGTTATAATTCTTTTTAAAGTATTCATTTAAAAATATTATTATTCTTATTAGTCCCTCCCTCCGGCATAGCAGGGACTATAGCGTTCGATACGACGTTGACCAACTATTAAATCACTTTGACCGATTAATATGTTTGGTACATTTCAGGTTTAAACCAATGTTTCAAATAAAATGTTCGGCGCAACAAATTTTTATCCAATGTTTTTGTTTGGACGTCTTATTGCCGGCCTCACATGCCCCGATGTTATTTCAGTGAGGGCAAGTTGTTTTATCATAAGTTTTTCAAAAAAAATGTGTGAGCGAGCAAGGGTATGGTTGTATATGGTAAGAGACATGCATAGATTGCATGCAGTCCAGGTGTCTAGGTGTTTGTGCTCTCAGTCAGCTTCTTCTCGCCATTTATCACTTCACAACAACGTGTTCAGTCACCCTGCCTCGTGTTTAGTCAGCAGCCTTCACTTTTCCTGTTCTTCAGTCTTATTCAGGTGGATAAGCTTTAGGCGGCGGCTTCTTCAGATGCCCAGGCTTCAGGGAATTGAATTAGGAACTATGGTCTAATGTTATAGTTCCAGGACTTCACTTTTCATGTTCTTCACTCTTCCTGTTCTTCATTCAGGTGGATAGGCTTCAGGCGGCGGCTTCTTCAGGTGCCCTGGCTAGCTTCAATTGAATCAGGAACTATGGTAATGGGAAGCTCGAGCTTGAATTGGCTCTCGTAACCTGGTGCAACCATCTGCTTGGCTAACCGGTTGCATAGAGTGCTTAGCTAACCTGTTGCATAGCTTCATCCAAGAAGGATAGAAGCCTACCCAAACTGGTTGCATAGCTTCATCAATCGACCTGCACAGCGTCATCTTCACAGCTTCATGAGGTACAATTCTGAAAAAATTCTGAAATAAATTTAAACTACGATAAATAATAAGTAGCAATAACTTCAACCAACGCCTATCTTATCCGGTTAATCTGCACCTAGAGGTACAATTTCGAAATTCAATTATATTGTTTTGTCAACCTAAAAAAGTCATAACTTTTCATTACAAAAATGATTACAGTAGCTTGTTTTTGTTATGCTTGTTCAAAATTGTTTTCATTATAAAAATGATTACAAGTAGCTTGTTTTTGTTATGCTTTTTCAAAAAACAATTTTGAATTTCCGCACAGTTCCTAAAATTCTTCTTACAGTGCTCTGTAAATTACCTGATTTTAGCGTCATTTTCCGTAGAAAACCGTTCAGAAAGAAGTGCAAGCATAAGAGATACGAGAGAATGTCAATTTCCGTAGCTCAAAATCAAACATTAACAATGATACTTTCTGAGCTCAGATTTCTAGCACTTGATCACAAGTAGATATTAGTACTAATTCAGATCTCTGGTAATACATCAAACACCCAAGAAATGAACAACTAGAAGAAGTATTGCGGATCTCCTTACAGGTGGATCAAAAACTTAATCGCTTAACTTACTTTTTATGACAGCAATTATCCACAAAAGGCAACAGTTAAACGAAGCAGCATAACCTCATCTGACAGCAATTACCCAAAAAAGGCAGCAGAGAAACGAACCAGCATAATCTCAGAAAGACACATACGTAGATGCCGAAACCCCAAAGCGGTAAGCAATGAACACATACAGATCAACCAAACACGGGAACATTAAAACTCAAAGTACCCCATACATAGATTTCAAATCCCAAGCGGACGAAAGGAAGCTTAAAGCTCAATTTAGTAAAAATAAGACAATGTAAAGAAAGATGAATATAGAGACCAAGAAATTCTACAGGAGAAAGTCAGACGCTAGGTTTCGAAAGCAAACCGCCAGGAGAAACTTGCGAAGACTCTATAGAACCCACGATTGATTCATGTACGCCTCCCAAAAGCGCTGTATTGGAAGAACTAAACCAAGTCGAAACAGTCCCATTCGGAGTAGGCCCTTCATTCCTCTTTGCCGGAGTGAATGACTGTGCCATGTTTTGCTGCCTGGGACAAGGAGCGAGCGGTGGCTCGGTGGCGACGAAAGTGGAGGAAGGAGTTCGAGTGAGGTTGTCACCACATAGAAAAAAAGACAAATCTCCTGTTGCTCTCGCCAGGTGGTTGTCTTCGTCTGAGGCATGAAGACAAGTTTCATTTAGTCTCTCACCATGTTTACTTGCAAGAACAGTTACCGACATTAGGCACTTAAACTTTCATCCTAAAACATTAATTCCCAGAACAGTTGTCAGCATTTCACATAAACTTGATTTTTTTGCTTAAAATTTGGTCTTGAAACTTTAATGCCCAGCCCAAAACAGGCATTCACATAAACTTGATTTTTTTTCTTAAACTTTGTTCCTGAAACTTTAAGGCCAAGAATCGCTGTGGGAATTCGAATAAACTTGATTTTTTTGCTAATTATTTTATGAATGAATTATTTAGTATATGCAATTGTATTTCCATATATATGACATAGAGTCTATCAGGCGAGTGATATGTAGAGTCATTTCATCAATAATAATAGTCTTATGCATCATTAAATAACTCTTATGTGCTCAACGTCATAAAGACCAAGTCTAGGAACCTTGAGTTAAATATTCAAATTGTTTGATTGTTGACACGCTCACTTTATACCTATTTTCTCGATAATGTCAAACAATATTTTTAGAAAACACTATAACCAAAATGGAATACCAACTATGGTAGTTATTAAGACACTATTGGTTGCACATTGAAGGATTTTGAGCTCCTGATTGTTTAACGCTGAAATAACAATTGCGTTGAAAGCTTTTGCTTATGAAGATTAAAATCGCCATCAGAGCTTGTAGACGTGTAGATGAGTTGGGAATAGCCGATAATGTGCAGAGATTTGTTGAGGAGATCTTAGCGAATTGAGATGTGCATAGTACTTATTCATGCACGCGCTAAAGAACTTTAATGGAGAAGTTAAAGACGCAGGCAAAAAAGATTTTATGTTATTATTTATATGCGATACCATTTTTATAAATGTGTGAAGATTAAACATCATTTTCTATATCTGTTCCCAAATTGGACGGAAACATCGTTTTTAGTCCCTGCCATCTGGCAATGGCCAGGGACTATAGTAATCGGTTATGCCAATGTTAGCATTAGTTCACCTGTTTGTGGAATTCATTGATTACGATATAACCAAAGTTTCTACACAAAGACCGATTGGCGATCCAAATTTTTTCAATACAGATATCTTTTCCTTATTATTTTGCCTCTTCCCGAGGATAAAGAGCAAAAGCATATGTTATAAGTAGTATTTGGTTTCGTATTTTCAAAATATAAATACTAGCTAACTTAATGCTAGCTATTAGTTGAGCACATTAAATGCCAGTTTTGTTTCACCGGCATACATGGGAAGTTTAATATGATTCCTTTGATAGCTTCCCTTTTTGACGTCTGGATCTTTTCGACGTGTGGATATTTCTAACACTGCCATTTGGATCTTTGTAACAATTATGTGGCGCTGCGATCTCCAGAGTTGGGTTTAATACCTTATTGTTGAGAATCCCAGGTCTCTGTCTTCATATCATTGTTAATGCTACTTGCGATTTTTCGATTTTTGTAGACTATGCCAGGCCAAACTGGTTGCCTCCCGCCGGAACTGGGTCCCTGTCAATGCCTGTGAAGGTCGTCTGCGGGAACCGAGCAGCTTATGCCCAAAGTAAACTGCCTCACTCTTCCCTTTTCTTAATCTGTAAGTACCCCTTTTTCTTAATCTGTAAGTTGTAAGTACCCCTTCTTAATCTGTAGGTAAGAAGCAATCACACTTCAGAGCAGTTGCATAATTCTGGCCTGTCTAATGATTTTTTTGCCGCATAGGCTGCTAAATCAATTTTCCCCGAATTGTTTAAAAAATCTCCAGAATAATTATACCTCTGAACTATGAATGGAATTTAAATAGATTAATACTCCATTCACCCTTGTTAGCAAGACAGAATCACATCCAATTTTCAGCATACCTAGGTTTGTAATAAACGGTAAATATAGTCCGAGTTGAAACAACAAGAAAGAAGATACATTTCTATTTTACGTTTTTATTTCAGATTAATCACAATATGCGGTATTTTATCCCCACCAAATGGCAGATTAGAGAAGTATTACTCACCCGTTCGCCGCTAAGAGCTGCTACTACTCTCACCAGTTCTTGAGCTCTGGCAATCGGCGGTCCGAGACGGGCTACTATGAGTGAAACTCTTTAAGTGAAACTTGACTTCTATGAGTGAACCCTAGCTCAGGATGAATGCTGGCGGCATGCTTAACACATGCAAGTCAGACGGGAAGTGGTGTTTCCAGTGGCAGACAGGTGAGAAATGCGTAAGAACCTGCCCTTGGGAGGGGAACAACAGCTGGAAATGGCTGCTAATACCCCATAGGCTGAGGAGCAAAAGGAGGAATCTGCCCAAGGAGGGGCTCGCGTCTATAAACACACTTTACATTATCAGATCTATAACTTCTTGAATACAATTTACAGTATATGCATTATGCATCTAAATACTTTTATCTTAGACAATTCCGTCTTCACCACAACTGATACCCATTTTTGGTTGTATATATCTTGATGCGCTGTGTAGGATACCTCTCCTTGCTGCAATAACACTGTTTTCTGGCAAAGAACGGGATTTAATAGACTGTAGTGTGCTGCAATAACACTGTATTTTCAAAGTCTTTCACCTTCTCATCCAAAATTGTTGGACGTTTCTTTCACTTTCTTCAACACGCGTTGAACGGGTTTATACAGTAGCGTTCCCTCGTCGCTATTCATTCAAAGAAAAGCATATCAAAATAATGAAAACCATATATATTTAATAACACAGCAATTTCAGAAATGAGACTTATTAGCCATCACATAAACAACTTTAGTGTACACTTTCTTGATGATTCATTTTCAAAACAAGAGATTCTTTTCTTTTTTTTTGAAAATGAAAATGAACACAAAAGCCAGAGAAAGAAAAAATGAGAAACTATGTCTATATATATACAGTATTGACATGGAGGTTGTGTTCTCACCCTTTACAAGTCTCTTGCTCGATACCGCTTATCTCTGCAACACCAGAAAGAACATATCTTCTGCTTATCGCAGCTTCTCTTCATGAATTTCAGAGTCCGCAGTCGTCTTCTTCTCAACTGTGTGTAGGGCTTCAGCATACACTCATCTTTTCTGCCCCATCGAAGCTATGCCCCATCGAAGCTCAGCAGACTTCACATTGTAGAAGACTGGAAAAATGGTTGACCCCGACTCCATCATGAGCTTGAGCTCATCCAAGCACCAACTCGATTCGGCATGAAAGAAAACAGCGTCAACTTTAAACAGACAACATTCACTAATCTCAACAAGTGAAACTGTGTTGTCAGAGCAAGATTCCAGTTAAACAGACTCACTTGGATGTATATCGAGAACATTACCGTCACCTGATTTTTCTTGACTGTTCAGATCATGCACAAAGGATGAACTGGAAGGACTCAATTCAGCAATTGTAAGCGATTCTCTCTGAACTGAGCTATTCGAATGCAATAACATGTAATTGCTACTGACACGTGAAATGCATGCAAAAGGCAATATTTGTGTGTTCGAGTGACTGCTATTCTGCGCCGTTGGATTGGCCTGCGGTGCCGTTGTGGACCGACGATGTTCCATGTCAGAGTACGGCCAGCTGATCTTCCTAGGGAGGGAGGTGAAAGGTTTTTAAATTAAAAGAAAATTACACTCAATTAATGATATCATTGTTTTCTGTAGGCATTTTAAGCCAATGCGCACTGACGGACATAATTATAAGGCATTATAATTAATTTCTAAAAGAGTTGGAAACTATTCAACCCTTATGGAAGTGTTGCATGATATCAATCCTAATGTCCTCATTCATACAATCGATGACATCTACTCACTGCTATTCTCAGGACCAAAAAGTTTAGGGATAAGACGTTCATCCTTAGATTCATGAAATATTGGACAAATATGAGACATTTTTCAGGCGCAATTTATGTACGAGAGAGGGAGAGAAATGATACAACAGCTCCAGAACACTCTTTGCTAGATTGATTGTACGATAATGAGTACGAAAATCATCGTTGAATCTCATTAGATGAAACAAAGATGACATTTTGGTTTCACATAAGAGGTCATCCGACTTCAATATGCAACGCTGCCACCGTAATATGCACTTAGGAATATATTTGATATACAAAGGCTAAATTGCATTTCATTTCTGTTATTCATGGTAATAATTTATTACTATGTCTCTACTATAATTTTATTTAACTAAGAATATCAAAATCTCTATTTAACTAATTCGTAATATTGAGAATATCAAAATCTCTAGTCCACGATTTCGCTTAAATCTATGTCATGGTATCAGAGCTTAGGTTGTGTAGGATTCCTTGAGAGCAAAAAAGAGAAAAATCGTGGTCAAGTTGCATAATACTCTAGAAAGAAAACAAAGTGAATTTCAGTACCATAAAAAAAGAAAAGTGGGTCAGTTTCACACCCCGAATAGAAAAAGCTACCCAAAAAATAATAAAGTTAGGAAATCGTGAAATTTTTAAGGTAGTTGCTTTCGCACTTTCTCGTGGGTCCACTCTGATGACAGTTGCTAAAAAACCATTGAGATGTTGCTCTCTAACCTAACAGTTCTTCTCTAGTTTCGCACCCCCGCAAAAAGAAAAATACGCAAAAGAATTGTAACGTTATGAAATCGTGAAATAAAAAGATTCACGCATCCCGTCAATGGAAGGAGTGCGCAACATTGCTCACAAAAACACATCGGAGCTGCACAATCGACCAGCCAATTTTTTTTTTAAAAAAGGATGGACCCCGTGACAAAAATAAAACTGCGTTAACGTAAAGTCAATGCTCGTGTAAAGTCTTCAATGTGTTCTTTGTTCATTCGAGGCAGGTTCTTTTAAATGTCTTTTTTCAAATTGGGTGATTTTCTTTTTTAAAACAAAGGTATTTACCTATTCTTTATTTTCAGAAATGTAATTCAAGGGATTCCTCTTATATGGATATTGGTCCCATGTAAAAGCAGCTCCGTCGTGACCGCTCTCATCCCACAATTAATTACAGGTCACGCGGCACTTTGCGTAGGGCTTGCTCCACTTTAAACAATGCACCTGACTTCTACGTTGTTTGGAAACAAAGAAATCTGCATGCAAAAGGCTCAGTTACTCTGCGGCCCTACTCAGGTATAGCAAAGGCCAGTATTTGCCTCATTATCCAGATTTCTGAGATTGGATGGCTGGCGGTGTTATGCCCTATCTGATAAATCCTGAATTCACTGATATAGAGAGGTGCCGAGGTAGCTTGTACCTTGCAGACGACACATATCCACAACGCGGGACACGACCCACAACAGCAGCTCGAATGTTATGATCTCTGCATCGTCTTCTGCTCATCCTAGTCATAGAACTGCAGGGGAAGCATCGCCTGCCTGCTCGAGTTTTTCTTAATCAGCGGACAGTTCAGGTAACCAATGTAACACAGCTCTCCACAATCAACAATGGCAACTGTTGGGTATTTTTCAATGGGGAAAATACCAAAAACCAAGAAAATAAAACACAGAGGCAATGCTCTGTTTCACTTTACTCCAGGATCTTTTTGTGCAGAGGAAGACAAAAAAAATTTCACTGAGGAATAGAGTATTTCACCATAAAATATTTCTATTCATTAAAACAAACAAAAAAAATTCACTCTGTCTTCATATGAGAATTTACACTGCTGGAAAAAATTCCCATTAACATTTACTGCTGTAAAACCTCCATTCACATTTACTGGTGTAAAACAATTTTACATACTGCTGTAAAAGCAAAACTTACACAGGCTTACAAAATTCGCTCCACCATTTTCTCTATGCACTGCTATGCAAAAACCACACATGGTTTTTCTTACACCTGTGTTTTACAAAAAATGCCCCTCAAAACATTACCACTCTGTTCTTCCTATATTTTCTCGCACTGCTGTGCACACATCTCTGGTTCTCTCGCTGCTGCGAATACCAGTTACATTTTTCTCCCGTGTGCCATACACATAAAAAAAAAGTCAACACACACTCAAAAAAATATATGACCTCCCTCTTTTAAATATTACATTACATAAAAACGACCATACCTATCATTAAATGTACCATTCCTTTTTACATACAAAACTTACGTGCCCATAACATTATTAAAAGCATCTACGTAAAAACTACGAACAACACATAAATTCATTAAATTCTTTCATTCGGCGGTCAAACCATAAGTCTTTTACTCCACGCAATGCATTGATTTGACGTTTGTTGGTATGCAGCTTCAATCGATCAACGGCGGAGAACATGGGAGCAAATCCAACGGTGGAGAAAAATATCGGAGGGCCAACATATGCTGAACATTAACTCCCGAGATTCTTACGTTGCGTTACGTCAGGGCTGAACCACGTGTCGGCTCCAAAATTTCTCGGGTTCTATCATCGGAAAATCCCTTCTGCCTGCAATCAACCCGAGAGCTTTCCGGCGAGGTTTATTGACCGGTTTCTGGCAGCTGCGTTGAAATTAGATTTCAACACTCCCCTTTAATTTCAACAGCTGGGCATTCGGTCATACCCAGACACTTTCTCAAAAATTCAAAGCTCTTCTGATCCAGTGGCTTTGTCAAGATGTCTGCTACCTATTCTTGAGTCCTGCAATGTTCTAGGACAATTTCTCCATTGTTCACCAATTCTCTGATGTAGTGAAACCTGGTATCAATGTGTTTCGTTCTCTTATGAAACACTGAATTCTTTGACAATGCAATAGCTGAGCTATTGTCACAAAAAATCACTGTCGCTTTTGCCTGCTCTTGGCCTAAGCTTCCCAACATTCTTCTCATCCACACTGCTTGACATGCTGCTGCTGTAGCTGCCACATATTCAGCCTCTGCTATAGATAATGCTACAATGGACTGCTTCTTAGAAGCCCATGAAATGGCTCCTGAACCCATATGAAATACATAACCGGAAGTGCTCTTCCGATCATCTACACTTCCAGCCCAATCACTGTCAGTGTATCCAATCAAATCTGAATTTTCTGAGGCATGATACACAATTCCAAACATTTTGGTACCTTTGACATACCTCAAAATTCTCTTTGTTGCCTGCCAATGTGCCTCCTTTGGCCTCTCCATGAACCTGGAAATTAAACTAACAGCATACATTAAATCAGGCCTAGTTGCTGTTAAATACATAAGGCTGCCGACAATGCTTTTATAGAAACTGGGATCAAAATCCTTGCTGTTGTCCTCTCTGCTGAGCTTTATTCCCATCACTGTGGGAGTGATTGCTGCCTTGCATTCTTCCATCTTAAATCTGCTCAAAATTTGATTTACATATCTTGCTTGAGATATAAAAATTCCTTTTTCATTTTGATCTACTTCTATGCCTAAGAAGTATCTCAACAAACCCATGTCAGTCATTTCAAATTCATCCTTCGTGACTGATTTAAAATTCTCAATAAGATAAATATCATTTCCAGTGAAAATAACATCATCTACATACAAGACAACAATTAAAATTTTACCATCATTTTCCTTGATGTAGACTGTGGGTTCTCCTTCACATTTGTCGAATTCATTATCCAATAGATAAGAATCTATCCTGCTGTACCATGCTCTTGGCGCTTTCTTCAGCCCATAAAGAGCTTTCTTCAACTTGCACACTTTGTGCTCTTCACCTTTCTTCTCATATCCGACAGGCTGTTCCACATAAACCTCTTCCATTAACACTCCATTTAGGAATGCTGACTTCACATCCATTTGGTAGACTTTCCATTTGTTTTGTGCTGCTATGGACAGCACTGCTCTCACGGTTTCCATTCTTGCAACCGGTGCGAAAGTCTCCTCATAATCTCTCCCATACTGTTGCTTGTACCCTTTGACAACCAGCCTTGCTCTATGCCTTTCAATCTTGCCTTCAGCATTGCTCTTGGTCTTATAGACCCATTTCACACCAATGACTTCTTTGCCTTTTGGTAACTCAACCAAATCCCATGTTTTGTTTATCTCTATGGCATTCATCTCCTCATCCATAGCTTCTATCCATTTCCTATCTTTAATTGCATCCTCGAAATGAATAGAATCATCAACATGACAATACAAGGCAAATAAGGAATTCATTCCTTCATCATAAATGTCACTTACATTTCTAAATTTCTTACCTCTTTCACTTGGTGTGCAAGTGCTTGAAGATGCACTTGAATTTCCTCCTTGTGGTGTGCTTGGAGAAGCACTCTCATTGATCCTCAATGGTGTCCCTTGCTGTCCTTGTGTTGGCGCTGCTGTTTGGGGATGCATTTCATCCACCTCCTCTTCATCTTCATCATGAGACAAACAGTTCTTGACATTCACTGTTTTCTCTATGCTTCCATCCCAAGCTTCTTCCTCAATGAATTGAACATCCCTGCTTACATAGAACTTCTTGGTAGATGGGATGTACAACCTGTAGGCTTTGGATTCATCACTGTATCCAATGAAGATGCATTTCTCCCCTTTGCTGTCCAACTTCCTCCTTAGCTGATCTGGTATGTGTGCATAGGCCACACACCCAAAAACTCTCATGTGGGTGACTCCTTGCTTTCTCCCACTCCATGCCTCTTCTGGCACTTTGTTCAAGACTGCTTTTGTAGGACACCTGTTCAATATATAAACTGCACAATGTACAGCTTCAGCCCAATACTCATTTGGCAAATGCTTTGCCTTCAACATGCTCCTTGCCATCTCCATGATGGTCATGTTCTTCCTTTCAGCAACTCCATTTTGCTGTGGGGTGTACCGTGTTGTAAACTGTTTACGAATTCCATTTTCTCTACAAAACTTTAGGAATTCATTTGAGATATACTCACCTCCTCTATCAGTTCTCAATACTTTTATGTGCAGCCCACTTTGGTTCTCCACAAGTGCTTTGAAATTTTGGAATTTCTCAAAGACTTCACTTTTGTTCTTGAGGAAATATATGCAAGTCTTTCTTGTAAAATCATCAATGAATGTCAAGAAATATAGGCTGCCAGCTAATGATGGAGCTTGCATTGGTCCACACAAATCTGAGTGGATAATCTCTAAGGGTGTCTTTGCCCTTATGCTTTTCCCTGATGGAAAACTTTCTCTATGTTGTTTTCCCAAAATGCAGCCTTCACATAGGCTGTCCGGTTTCTCTGTCAATGGTAATCCTCTTACCATTCCTTTCCTACTCAACAAATTTAGACCTCCAAAATTTAGATGCCCGAATCTCAAGTGCCATAACCAGTTCTCATCCTTTGGCACGCTTTGGAAAGCCTCTTGGGTGACTGCTGCCATTTCCTTCTTGTTCTTCAAGTCTGCCCGGATCCTGAGAGGGAACATCCTGTTCCTTGTCATCTTCACTTCAGCAATGCATCTTTTGCTGGGTGGTATATCCATGATGGTGCACACATCATTTACAAAGTAAACATTGTAGCCCTTTTGGATAAGCTGTCCAACACTCAATAGATTACATCTCATTCCGGGGACATAGTAGACATCTGCTATGGTTTTCCTTTCTCCTTGCTTTGTAAATATCTTTATCTCCCCTTTTCCCATAACAGACACTTTACAATCAGTTCCTAGTGTGACCTCTGATTTCAAATTCTGATTTAAGGCTGAAAAGAGGGCTATATTCCCTGTCATATGGTTGCTGCAACCTGAGTCTAAAAACCAAATGTCCTCACTGTTTGTTTCAGCCATGTTACAGGCTAACAACACATTATTTTGACTACTGTTTTCTCTTGTAACATTTGCATTTTGTCTACTGTTCATATCATGTTGTTTCTTTCTACAATCACTTGCATAATGTCCATACTTTTTGCAATAATAACATTGAACATTAGATTTATCATACCTTTGTCCTTGAGCACGATACTGTTCTCTTTGTTGGTTGCTGCCTTGGCCTTGGTTCTGATTTGGATTGCTGCCTCTTCCTTGTGCATTTGATGGGCTGTTCCTTCCACCTCTGTTCTGGCTTCTGCCTCTTCCTCTTCGATTTCCTCTTCCTTGACCCCTTCCTCTTCCAAAGGACATCTGGGTCTTGAAGGCTTGCTCTAGAGATGAGTTTTCATTCCTACTCAACCTTTGCTCATGTGTTACCAGTGATGTATGTAGCTCATCAACTGAATAACTTGAGAGATCCTTTGTCTCTTCAATGGTGGTGACTATGGCATCAAACCTTGAGGGCAAGACTCTCAATATTTTCTCCACAATCCTTCTATCTTCAATGGTTTCTCCATGAGTTCTCATTTGTGTGATTACATCAATCACATGAGTAAAGAATGAGTCAATGTTATCTGACTCCTTCATGCACAGATTCTCAAAATCCTTTCTCAGCAATTGTAGTTTTGCTGTCTTCACTCTCTCCATGCCTTGATAGGCTGTCTTAAGGGTTTCCCATGCTTCATTGGCTGTCTTAGCTGCTGCTAACCTTGGAAACATACTCTGGTCTACTGCTAGATACAACAACACACGGGCTTTTGAATCCTTCTTCCTATTGCTCTTCAGCAGATCCTTCTCTCCCTGAGTTAATGCATTGAACTCAGTTTCATCTGCTGGTTCTTCAAAACCATCTTCAACTATTTCCCATAAGTCTTGGGAAGCAAGCAAGGCTTTCATAGTTATTGACCAGTAGTCATAGTTCTTCCCATTAAACTGTGGGAGCTGGGTATTAAACATACCCATACCAGTGCTTGTGCTGGCCATTCCTTGACTGTGTATTTAAAACAACTGACTGCTTCTTCAGCAACACAAAAAAAACTTTTGAAATACCTGAATCCTTTGATGTCTGAGTCTTCTGTCTGCCTGAGAAGTTTTGCTGCAGCAACAACCTTCTCCCTTCAGCTTCTTTAACTTCTTTAAAGAGCCTGGTCCAGCTCTGATACCACTGTTGGGTATTTTTCAATGGGGAAAATACCAAAAACCAAGAAAATAAAACACAGAGGCAATGCTCTGTTTCACTTTACTCCAGGATCTTTTTGTGCAGAGGAAGACAAAAAAAATTTCACTGAGGAACAGAGTATTTCACCATAAAATATTTCTATTCATTAAAACAAACAAAAAAAATTCACTCTGTCTTCATATGAGAATTTACACTGCTGGAAAAAATTCCCATTAACATTTACTGATGTAAAACCTCCATTCACATTTACTGGTGTAAAACAATTTTACATACTGCTGTAAAAGCAAAACTTACACAGGCTTACAAAATTCGCTCCACCATTTTCTCTATGCACTGGTGTGCAAAAACCACACATGGTTTTTCTTACACCTATGTTTTACAAAAAATGCCCCTCAAAACATTACCACTCTGTTCTTCCTATATTTTCTCGCACTGCTGTGCACACATCTCTGGTTCTCTCGCTGCTGCGAATACCAGTTACAGTTTTCTCCCGTGTGCCATACACATAAAAAAAAAGTTAACACACACTCAAAAAAATATATGACCTCCCTCTTTTAAATATTACATTACATAAAAACGACCATACCTATCATTAAATGTACCATTCCTTTTTACATACAAAACTTACGTGCCCATAACATTATTAAAAGCATCTACCTAAAAACTACGAACAGCACATAAATTCATTAAATTCTTTCATTCGGCGGTCAAACCATAAGTCTTTTACTCCACGCAATGCATTGATTTGACGTTTGTTGGTATGCAGCTTCAATCGATCAACGGCGGAGAACACGGGAGCAAATCCAACGGTGGAGAACAATATCGGAGGGCCAACATATGCTGAACATTAACTCCCGAGATTCTTACGTTGCGTTACGTCAGGGCTGAACCACGTGTCGGCTACAAAATTTCTCGGGTTCGATCATCAGAAAATCCCTTCTGCCTGAAATCAACCCGAGAGCTTTCCGGCGAGGTTTATTGACCGGTTTCTGGCAGCTGCGTTGAAATTAGATTTCAACAGCAACGATATCAACGGCTTAGCACCGCGTCTCTCTCGTCCTTGCTGGAAAATTTACAGAACAAAAGGTTGGCGAATTTCGCAGCAATTTCTTCATCACTAAAATAAATCTAGACAACATTATTCCACAACTTCATGCGATAATCAATGAGATGTTCCATGATTACAAGCAACTACAAACAACTTGCTTTTGTTTTTATTTGTACCTTGGATAGAACTAGATAGACACTCGCAAACCGTAGATGAATTTTCTCTGCTTTTCTCCACTGTCCTCCATAGGCTTCTTCATGCAGGGACTTGCTGCCTCGCAGCTTCCCTTGTTTATATTTGTTCTCGTTAACAACATATATTTTATGCGGATATAATAGGTCAACATCATTTTCTATATCCGTTCTCGTTAACAGTATGTTAAAAATTACTGCGGCCTCGAGTTTCTCAACCCGGCAGGGACTACCCTACAGCAGTGGCTCCCTTGTTATAATGCGCTTTGAAAGACTTACTTATTCTCGTCCGGCTGTCCTTTAACCATTTTAAACATAATCTATGACATAAAATGAGTGAAATGTTGTGATAATGGGCATTGTCTTGTTTTTACTAACATGATACATTTAAAAAGAGATATCTCAATAATATAAATTCAAAATAACATAGATATGGAAACTAATAACTTACATACATACAAAGTAATAAAAGGAATTAAAATCTTCCACAAGTTTATGGTTGGTCAAGCTAGTTGCTAATTTTAAAGATGGTTGAAGATAGGGATTCACCCGAGAAGATACATCCGATAGACAACCACTATGATGAACAAGGTTACCGGTACGATTTCCTCTCATGTTTTCTCCTCTCTTATCTGAGAAGCGCTTTACAACAACTGAGACAGAGACATTCATGCAGAGCTACTGCTGAAACTCTTTCCTGCATAGCGGGCATTGAAGACAAGTACAAAACCATTGCAAGATGCAACGTTCGTGAAAAATATGCCTACAACTCAGTTGTTTTGCAGGCTCACCAACGAAAAACGTATCATGACAAATTGAGCATAGCAATCCCTCACCCTCACCGTGACCTTCGCCAACGAGGTCTTCCGACATAACAACGATGAGGGAAAAGTCAACAGCTGAGATCGCAGCCGCCAGCGGAAAAGTCTTGTGGAGAGCAATATATTGACGTTTCAAGAAACGATGGAGTTCGAACCCTTCAACCCTAACTTGTATGGAAGGGGAATCCATCTCCATGCGCAGCAACATCCGTCGAGAATCCGAGAATCTGCCGCTCCATACTATTTGCAGACTCCATACTATTTGCAGGCTCCACACATTTCCGTTTGGGCGGCTCCAATCCGTTATAGTTCGCAACAAAATAATATCAGTGTTTCCTGTCATAGCCATCTTAACATTGGACTCGGCTCCTATTTCATCTAACACTCGTATATTCATATAATCAGAAAACGACTCCAACTCCCAGGCTTCTCTGTTCACTTGTCTCATACATCTGAAGACTACGGCTGAGATGAAGTGTTGTTGGACTCTCTCACTCTCCCGACACACATCATGTGTAACGGCATCAATGTCTCTATCACTTTGCTCTGTTCCTGGCGCCGTGGCAGGTTCTGATGATGCACATTGTACACGACTATCCTTTTGGCCGCGTGCCTGCTTTTCTTCAACATATTTATTAACCTTTTCAAATATTTCCATAGCCAGATCCCTGTAATCACTAGGTACGATATTGCTGCGCACATTTTGTGATTCTTCCATTTCCTATGGTGCTTTATTTCCAGAAGATCCTTCTGTGAAACGAAAATTAGTGTCAACGAATAAAATCTTCCTCACTTCTTTAGTTACAAAAATGTGGGGCCGGTTTAGTTGGTTTTCTACATATAGCAAAAACTTTTGGAGAAATATTGTACGTAGCACAATTTTTACTAGCCGACATATAAAGAAATAATGGTGACGTCTCAATAATTCCTCACGCACATGTCTGAAAACGGAATGTAACCGTGGCACATTTCGAAGACTCCTTTATGAAATTGACACTGCAATTTTCAATGCATCCATGGATGAATTATAGTCGAATTAGGTATTGAAATAAATAACTTTCATTTATCAAAAAGTGTTGTAATATTTTTCATATTTTTAAATTAATTTTAAATATATTTGAAATTCAAAAATATTAGATATTAAATTAAGTTTTAAATTATTTGAAATCAATAAATTCAAAAATATCAGATATTACATGACCTTTTAAATTACGATTTTAATAAATACAAATTTTAAGTAAATATATTTGTAAAATTGAAAACAAAGATTTAAGAAAATTTCTAATATATTTATGATTTTTTTTATTTTTTTTTTCACGTTGGAATTTATATCTTTTTCCTTATATGTATATAGAATTTTTGTTTAAGGTTTTATGAGAGTGTATAGTGTCAACAACTCTTTGTAAGTGTAAAATGTGTATTTTTATTTATAACATTTAATCTATCATGTTAAAACTAAAGCAATAAGTTCCTATAACATGTAGACTAAAAGCTAAAATATGAATTACTTTTTTAATTTGTAAAAATGCATGTATTAGTAAAAGATATTATTTGTTTTACATATTAAATGAAAATAAATATATAGCATATCACTTTCTCATGTTTTAAAAGAAAATATTTAGCACTAAAACTTTTTTTTAATTGCAACAATTCCTTCTTCTTTATTGGACATAATCAAGTTCTTTAGACCCATTCTCTTTTGCCCAAAGCTCTTTCATGTCACTTCATATACCATTTCAGAGTAAAAGATCCAAATTTAGGGAACGTGTCATCTTGTACATAGTGTTTGGTGCATTGAAGCTTGATTTTCATGATTAAGGCTCTTGCTTACCTTTTTGCTATTGTTTAGGACATAACGCTCATAAATACCTCCTAAAACCAACATATATCAACCGTATTTGAGTAAGAGTTAAAACATCCCATATAAAGGTCGTATGAGGTGTATTAATGTACCTCTCACAACTATTGAGCTCAAGAAACTTTCTTAAATCTAAATGTCCTTCTTATACATCAATAACAATTTTCAAGGGGTAAAGACCCATTAGTGTCATTCAGCACATCCTAATGATAGCTAGTAAACCATGTATAATAAAACAATAACCATGAAAGAGAATATGTTGCAAATTGTAGTTGTTTTTCATGGAAATTGAGGGTAAGAGACATGTTTTAGGAAACTAGGTAATTGTTATCCTCCTATGAGCTTGCTTTAACCTCTAGCCATGTTCTTGATATATATCATTACACAGTGATGTGCAGGTAGCATTGTTGAAGGTAATTCATTGTGAATAGAGGTTAGATGTGGTTATTTGAAAACTTGTCCATTATGTTTTAGTTTAAGAGGAAATTTATATGGCCGTATACCTATTTCTCTTCCATGACTATATCAATGGATTTGAGACCCATCTGTGACAAAAAACATTTCATAATGAGACATATATTTCATTGACATGCTAAATACTTCAATAATAGGGCTCATGTCATAGTTTCTAGGAGTTGTTCATGCAACTTGAGGTCAAGAAAGTTACAAAATGTTGAATTAGCATACATAGATAAATAAAGTAACTCCATTCCTTGAGAGTTTGAGAGAAGAATGAACAATAGCTATTTGAGGGGAAAACATCCTTCATAATATAATAAAAGTACAAGACCATGTCCTCCTTGATTTAGGTGTTCATGGTGTATAGTGGAACAATAGTAACAGTATACTCGCAATATAAATGTAATAATTCAATTGTTGATATTACCATACCACATGAATAACTAATATTACTTCTATTCCACATCTCTTACTAATATGTTCTTTCACTTGGTTAGCTTGTTAGTAATCAATTTATTTCCTAGATCCTTAATCCTTGTTTCAAAGAGTATTTTTGGTTCTAGTGCGATATTATGTTCTTAATGAACCTTTTGCAAAAGTATATGAACTAAGATATTATCAACAATTCACTTACTTAACAAAAACACATTATTTACTAGATGTACACATGAAGTTGGTGGCAATTCCAAATTATAAGCCATACTTCTAATTCATTGCAACAAATTATAGTGACCATATTATATGGGTGTTAATTTGTCAACGTATTTCGCTACTTGATGGTCATCTATTTGAATCACTGTAGGCTTAGAGATACCTATTTTTTCATTGCAAACTCCCATTCATTGTGATATTGATCTACATATTGTTCCATCTTATTTTTCTTTATAACCAAGTTGTCTTCCAATAGCAGGAGACTACTTGAACCTTCACTTTATCTATAAAGTGTGATGGAATGGATGAAAGTTCCATAAATGGGCATATTCTTAATTAAGTATTAGATGATGTGGTGTACCATGACTTTTTTAATAGTAATAAATTTATCTATTATGTTTGTTTATGAGTAGCAAGGAAATGAAGGTGAACTTAACAACAATATAGAGCTTCCCTTCAAATTAATGATGGGAGATAGAGTTATGAGCCAATTTAGCACCCAAAAAAAGGATAACTCTATTCAAATATTATTTGTAATGATTAGCTCTCCATCACTAGTAATATCCTTAACTATTCTGCATTCCTTCTGAGCTACTTTTATTAATATTGTGGCTACTACACATTTCTTAAAAGGATAGGAAAGCTAGGAAAATGCGAATATGTTGTTTTGTTCTTTCTTTCATTCTTTCACTCATTACCTACAACATGTGTTTCTATTGGGGAATTTTTAAAACTCATCTTAAATGCTTTGCCAACTTGATGTACTACTCTACTAGTGTTAGGTGTTTTTTTTTCATTCTTTCAACTATTGATCACTACTCATGTTCTGATGGATAATAAAATATATTTTACCAAGGAGAGATGGTAGGATACCAGGCTCCATTCCTTAACTAATTATTTGATATTCCCTGGAGTCTACAATTCAATTATGATGGATAGCTTTTTTTTTCTTGTAAGCGACGACATTTCCATTTCTATTATATACATCGAAAATAACATTTACATGCAGAGGCGACCTCAACCTGCCCCGAAGGGAAACCAGGTCTGTTGGTACCTCAAAAATATTGTCTAGAGCAGTTTACTTGTCCAACATACAACCATCGTCTATCAAAAAACCTTACACTTTTCTGTCTGCAATTTGTTCCTAATTGTTTATAATTAGAGACATGCCAAGCTACCATAAACTTAGGAGCTCTACAGTTTATAAAAGCATGCAAAAAAAAAAGAGTGACTGGGCAGACATGTCAATCTACCGTAATTTCTTGCTTGGGCTCGTCTTCTCGCTTTGGTTTTATCAGGTCCTTCAGCATACCTCTGATATCCTCAATTTTGATGTCCTGTTTCCGGGTCATAAACTGCAGGCTAGCCAGTTCTTTCTTCATATCCGACACCCCATGTGCAATCTCTGTCATCTCGAATGCTACTTGCTCCATGGCCCTAGCAAGTAGATGCTTCATCACCCAGTACATATGTAATGCTTTCTTGTACAGCGTTAATGTCCCTCTCGTGTTCCTAGGATCCGGCAACAAGGTATCCCACTCTTCCATTTCAGGGTCTGAAGGTTCTTCCAACACTCTGTTCTCCAACACATCGATTATCCTTCTTACATCTGCATTTGTTTCATTGTTGTAGGCTGCCTCCGCTACCTAAGCTGCCTGCCCGATGGAGCGCCTTCCTCTCTTCGGCTGAGCAGAAACTGGAGTCTCCCTTCCATCATAATCCCCCTGCCTTGTTCTCCCTCGTCCTCTGTGTCTCCTTCCTTTCCCTCTTTTACCCGGCCTACCTCTGTTGCTACTTCTACTGCTCTGTCCGGCTTCAAAGGTCACTTTCACCACACCGTCCTCCTTTTCTATCTCCATATCCTTTTCGTCAGAGCTATTAGTCGCCACCGTCATATGATCCTGCTCTCTCCCGGTGGTCTTCCCTTCGCCTTCCTTCTCCTGTCTTCCCCTCCTTCCTCCCTCCATCCTGACACTTAGGCAGCGTCTGAGTCTTTGATTTATGTCTCTCTGCCAAACTAATTCTTCCCTCTCCACCTTCCCTGCCTTCCGGTTATCTGTCATTCTGCCTGCGTTTCTTCTTAAATGAGTTTTGCCACCTAGCATCTGGAGCTGCCGATACTCGCCGCCGGACCTTTCTCCTGCCCTTGCCATTATTTGTTTCTCTCCTTTCCTTGGTTTGTGTACTGCTCCACCACCTTTCACCTCAGCTCTATTAATGATCGACGATCTTAATGATGCCTGCCGACCACCTCCCCATCCCATCACTGCCCTGTATTGGTCGTGGTTCTCCACCCCGATCGGGGCTTGAGTGCTATCCTTTTCATGGTTATATTGTTGCATTATAGTCATGTTCAATGATTCGATCTAAGTGCTCCCATCTTGTCGTGGCCAGCTGGTTGTCCATCTGCTGTCCACTTTTCCACCTGTTTCGTTGCATCCCCAGTTTGCCAAATAATTTGCTGGCTTGTTGCCTTCTCTCCTTACATGGTGTATGAATTTGTAATCAATACTTTTCATTGTTTCTTCCAGGTCCTGTACTAGGCCCGCCGTTCTCCAGCTCCTGGCCACCTGTTCCCATGACTTGCCATGATTAATTTTTTTGAGTGTCTCTATAACCAAATTGGAGTCCCCTTCGATTTCTAATTTCCTGTATCCATTCCTTATGGTGATCTTGATTCCTTGGTAAGCCGCCATGAATTCGGCTTCGTTGTTACTCATTATGCCTCCTCTGTCTGCATAGATCCATCTGGTTTGACCTTGGCTATCTCTGAAGATTCCACCATATCCCGCCGGGCCTGGATTCCCTTTTGATGCTCCGTCGAAGTTTAGTTTAGTGAAGCCTTCTTGTGGTCGGATGAATACAGTTGGGCTTTGGTTTTTCGAGACCTGTTTCTTTTGGTGGTGCGGAAAAACCATTCCTGATTCCAGATTTAATTTTCTTAAAATATAAGTCTCTTCCTCTGGAGTATTCCAGTCTTCCTCAGCCCATGTTTCCGATAGAATCGTTTCCCTGATTTGGTTCTGAGTTCTTTTCCAAACCTCCTCTGGTGTAGATATCTTACCTTGAAAAATCCTTCTGTTTCTCTCTTTCCAAATGTTCCATATGTTGAACCCCACTACCAGGTTCCAAGCTCTTCTGATCACTGGACTTTGGAATTGCTCCTTTCCCCATTGGAATATAGTTTTAGTTATATCCTGGGGGTCTCTTTTTGTCTGTCCGAAGAGGCCTCTAGTTTCTTCCCATTGGTATTGAGCTACTATGCATCCATTCAAGATGTGTTCCTGATTTTCACCACTTTGATTACATAAGCTACATCTTGGCGGTCTAGAGAACCCTCTTTTTTGAATTTGGTGCCATGTGAGTATGTGTTTTCTTCCTACCAGCCAAGCAAACATTCTGACCTTAGGCCACCATCTGTTCTTCCATAGTTGTTTCCAGTCTTAACTGTGGTCATCCTGATTTCCTTTGTTTTTTATGGTGTATGCCTTTTTGTTTGTGAAAGTACCTTTTGTGTTTCCTCCCCATCTGAGGATATCTTGGCCATCTCTGCTTTTGATCCTTCTTGAGTCCAATTCCTTGTTTATCCGGGTTTTTAGATCTTCCTCTATGTTATTATTCCACTCTTCCGGTCCTTTGCACTCTCTCCATACCTCATTTTCACCTCCTTCCTTCCAGTAATCCTTAACTAGGGTTAATCCTTTTGCCTTGGCTATCCTGTACGTGTTTTGCATCTCCTGGTCTTCCAACATTTTTCCCCTCTGTTGCCATGCTTCCTCCCAAAATTTTGTTGTATGACCATTCCTTATTTCCAAGAATGCATGCTCCCTTATGATATCCCTGTTCTGGCATGCCAGTTCCCATATTGCTGAGCCTTTTGGCATTTCTTCCTTTCTTAGTATTTCTTCGGTTGCAGTGGGCATACTATATTTTGATGTCCATATTTCCTTCCAGAGATCTTTGCCTCCTTTCAACCACCTCCACCAGAGCTTCACCGCAAGGACTTGATTTAGGGTGAGTGGATCTCTTAACCCTAGCCCCCCTTCCTCCTTAGGTTTTGTTAAGTTGTTCCATGAGCAAAGAGCCCATTTCTTCTGTTGTTTAGGTCCTCCCCATAAGAATTTCCTGTAGATTTCATTCATTTTGGTGCAGACTCCTTTCGGTACCGCCATAACCGATAGGGGGTAAATAGGGATAGCTTGTAGTGTCGATTTGAGAAGAACCATTCTAGCTGCAATATTCAAGGACCGAAAAGACCAGTTTTCGAGTCTATTTTTGAGTTTCTCTATAATTGGATGCCAGTTGGCTATCCTTTGAGAGCTAAGATCGAGCATAGTTCCTAGGTATTCGGTAGGAAGTTCTCCTTTTCTGAACCCCAAGATTCTTGTTAAGTGGGTTTTAACAGTCTCCAGTGAATTGAATATGAAATTTCTCGATTTCTCCTTATGTATTTCAGTCCCTGATGCCTCCAAAAATACCTCCAAGATCTCCTTTACCTTTTTCACTTCTCTCAAAGATACTTTACAGAAGATCATGATATCATTGACAAGTTGTTGTTGTGTCACTGAGATGTTGTTTCCCCACAGGCGCAACCCTTTGATTTTCCTTTCTCTTAGTTCTTTCTTGAAGTACCTGCCTAGTCCTTCAGCTGCTATTATAAACAAAAAAGGGGACAGCGGATCGCCTTGGCGCAGGCCCCTTGTAGCATTAAAGGTTGTTGTTGGTGTTCTGTTTAGGAGTATGGAGAAGTTCGGTGTGGCTATCATGCTGAGTATCCAATTCACCCATCTGTTACAGAACCCATAGGCTCGAAGAGTGGCTTCCAGATACTTCCAGTTCAACCTGTCATAAGCTTTTGATAGGTCCAGCTTGATCATCATGCCTGGCTCTTTTTTTTGTTTTAAGGTATGTATAACTTCTTGAGAGACTACCAATCCATCCAATATTTGTCTGCCCTCCACGAACCCTGTCTGTTCAGGGGATATTATATTAGGCAGGATCGGTTTGAGCCTATTGACCATTAAAGTGGCTATAATCTTGTAAATAACATTACAAAGGGTGATCAGTCTGAAGCCTTCTGTTGTTTCTGAGTGTGCCGATTTAGGGATTAGAGTTAATAGAGTGGAATTTAGCCCTGGCCAAACTTTTTGGTGAATGCGCGCCTCCTCCACCACTTCTAGGATTTCTTCTCCTATGAAATGCCAACAAGCTTGGTAGAACTCCGCAGTGTATCCATCAGGACCAGGGGCTTTATTTCTTTTTAGGCCCTTCACTACTTCCTCTACTTCTTCTAAAGTAGCACTCCTCATCAGGGCTAGATTTTGATCTCTGGTTACCAACTTGGGTATTTCTTTTACTACCTTGGCAATGGCTCCTGATCTATTTCTCTGGGGTTCATTGAGGAGGTCTTTGAAATGCTTCACCAAGTTTTGTTCCATTTCCTCGTGCTGTGTTATGCGCTGACCTTCCTTGTTTTTGATTGAGAAGATCCTATTTCTCTGTTTGTGCTGAATCATAGCCTTATGGAAAAACTTTGTGTTTCTCTCTCCTTCTCTGAGCCATTATATTCTAGACTTTTGTTTCCATAAAATTTGTTCATGTTTCCTACGTTATTCCAATTGGCTTATTATTATGCCTTCTTCTCTTGTTCTCTCCTCATTTCTAGCTTCCAATATGTCCTTCTACTGCATCTCACTCATCTTTTGTTCTAGGCGTTGTTGCTACTTGAAAATGTCCCAAAATTCCTCCTTATTCCATTTTTTATTCTTCCTTTAGATTTTTCAGTTTAAGTTGGAAGGTTTGCATTTTGTTTCTGCCTCTTTGTTCGCTTTTAGTCCACCACTCTTCTATTTTTGGCAGAAGCTTCTGGTCTCTGAGCCAGAAAGCTTCAAACCTGAAATGTCTACTTTTGGGACTTTGCTTAAGGTCAATCTCTAGCTTTATTGGCCAATGGTCTGACCCTGCTACTGGGAGGATCATGGCTTCTATAAACACATCTTTCATCATGATTTGTTCGGAGATCAGGAATCTATCTAGCCTAGAGGCTATTTGGTTCGACCCTCCTCTACGGTTATTCCATGTATGGGATCCATTTATTGTTTGGATATCCACTAATCTTTGCTCTGTTATCATATCTCCAAACGCTTCCATATCTGGATCTATCCTTCTCAGCCCCCCTCTCTTCTCTTCTAGGGTCTTGATCATATTGAAATCGCCCCTATAATCCATGGCCTCTATGGGATGAGATTTCTCATTACCTTTAGATTTTGCAAGAATCCTTTTCGTTTTGTCGGGGTATGTGGCCCATACACTCCCGTTAGGACCGCATATTCCGATGATCCTATAACCTTGAATGTTCCTGATAAAATTCGTGGGAGACTTATCCAGTTTTCAAATTGTATTTCCTCCATGTTCCATATGATTGCCAATCCTCCTGCGCTGCCTATTGCATCCTGCCCCATTATTTCATATCTGGTATTGCCCTTGCTCATTATTTCTCTCATTCTTTCTGTGCTAATCTTTGTTTCTTGGATTATCATTATGCTCGATCTGTCTCTATTTAGCCTCTCCTTTAGGTATCTTTGTTTGCCTCTACTGTTGAGGCTTCTGATGTTCGAACTTGTAATGATCATTTTAATGATTTTGGTGGTATTTGGAATACCTATGATAGAGGTATGACCCTTTCGGAGTTTACCAGTGTTTCTCCTACCTCCTAGATTGTCTCGTTCAATGTCCTCCTTCCCCTCTTTCTCCCTCCTTTGCCAACATTGCTCATTCCCATGTTCTGGTTGCCCTGTGGATCTATCGGCTCCAAACTTGTTTCTATTGCTCCCCCTACTTTTTTTCTGTATTTTTGAAATGCTTCTTTATACAATTGCTTCTACTCCTCTGGATGAACCTTTCATCTAACACTCTCCACTCCTGTAGCAGCTTCTTCATTATGTATTCCTCTTCTCCTCCTCTCCCTTTTTGAGGGTCTATCACCATTTGTATTTGTTCATTTGGCTGTTCATTATTTTCTCCTGCCTCCCCAGGGTCTATTCCTTTTTGTTCTGATATTTGTTTTCCTGTTTCCTTTGGGTTTTCTGTTTTCTCTTCGTCGTTGTCTTCCTTTTCCCCCATTTCAGTCTCTTCTTCCTGTAGGGCTTTGAATTTGTTCTGTGTCTCCAGGGTAATGTTTTCCTTTGTAACTTGTCGTTGTGTTTTGCTGGATCCTGGTTTCTTTCTCTGTTGAACTTCTTTAAAACCCTCTTCTCCCTGTTCCTTTTCCTCTGTTGTTGTTTTCTCTTCTTCCCTCCTCTCCCTTCCCTCCTCTGTTCTGTTTAGAGGGCATTGCCTGAATAAATGCCCATATTCGTGACATCGTCTGCAACGAAAGGGTATGTGCTCATAGTCTACTGGTTGTTGCCAGATTTCATCATGGTATTCCAGCTCAATGAAGTCTGGGAGGGGTTCTGTTATGTTCATATATGCGCATATTCTGGCATAAGATGTATATCTTCCTCTCTTTGTGGACTCTGCAACCTTCACAAAGGATCCTATTGTATTCCCTATACCTTTTAAGATTTCTGGGTCCCAGAACTCCATTGGGAGCCCAAAGAGTCTGATCCAAACCGGGGCCGCCAGCATTTTCTCTTTGTCTGGGTTATAGCAATCCACCCAATGTCTCGTAAATAGGCCTGCATTGTTCATGAAATAGGGTCCTCCCTCAAAGATCCTTTCCTTGTATTCTAAGTTGGAGAATATCACTTTTAAAAAACCCTTTGAGCCTGTTTTTAGTTCTACGTGACCCTTCGGTTTCCATCTCTGTTGTATCCATTTGGACAGGTCTTTCTCTGACGGACAAAACCCTATAAATTTGCATATTAAAGCATAGTATTTCATGTAACTCCTATATTCTTCCAGTTTATTGTTTGGTATTATGAACCTGGGTTTCTTCGTAAGCCTGGGTAGACATTTACCTTTCAGTCTCGTCTGCCAGTTTGCTCCGCTTGCTGAAGTTTCACCGCCGTTTATCTTCATCCGTATCTTCGTGCAATCCCTGCTTACCTCTCCCGTTGCCATGTTCTTGTAGGAGGGGATCTCTCCCCTCCCCTGATTTGTTTCCATTTGAAACCCTCAGTGCTAGTTCTCCTTTCGTTCCCTCGTGATGCCCTTTAGTGATCCCTGCTTCACCCGAGTACAATGAAAGTTGCGCTCCCTACTCGCTTTGTTGCAGGATTGCATGCAGTAAGCTTAGTCCTTCTCCTCTATGCTGTTGTTGCCCTCATTTGCAGAAACCCTCCAATATCTTCAATCTTACATAAAATCAATTATGATGGATAACTTTAACTTGACTAAGACATGACTATTTTTTTTCCATCAATGGGCCTTTTACAGCTATTGTCGACATGCTATCGATGAATTACGTATGACTTGCCTACATACAAATTTATTCAGAATTTTTCTTTTCACTCACAACTAGAAATAGTATTATCATTCTTATAACGCACTCATAATTTCTATATTTAAGGTTCAATTCTAGCTTCTAAGTTATTGGAATGTAGTGCTTGTGGCTAACTTTGATGTAGAACTAGAAGCATAGTGTTAAGAACACCCATATTTGATAAATAAGTATTTTCAATCTTCAATAAATATTTATGATATTTATTCAAAGTTCACATTAACTTTTCCCATTTTCAAAATAGACTTAACTAATTAAGTGGGTTTGATGAGAAACTCAATCAAGTTGACTAATCTCATTGACCAGGTCAATGAAATTTTGGTAGTAGACAAGGTCATTTCTTTCACACAATGAGAAACAATATTATTAGAAATTTTCTCTTAGTTGTTTACTAAAATAAATGCTGCTCCTAAATTATATCAAGTTATTAAAAAAAAAATCACTTGTTGATCTCCTTCATATGATCATGCTCCAAGTCGATAGAAATATGAGTAGACATAATGAAGACCACTTTATATTCTTGCTCCAAACATATTACACATAAATTTATTTCTCACCATCAATATCTTCATTGCCTCCATACTTCTAGTCCCTTCACAAGGCTTCCACTACATGCACTTGGCTACAACTTCGATTTCCTTTCTTTTCCTTTCTATAATGTGCATGATGGCATGTCTTTGCATTAAATACACTACAAACATTGTGAAAAGAAGAGATGCAAACTTGTATAATAAATTGGTCAATGATTTTTGGGGAGACATAAAATGGACATTTTAATTGTCCTTATATCATACTTCACAACTAATAATAGTCATACTAGTGCTTGGGGGAAGTACTTTCTAGAATCACTTCACTCCTAGAATATTAGGGACTTGCAAATAGCCTTATGCATTAAGTCCTTATGCATTAAGTATAAGTGATCAACTAGGCTATTTAGTAACTCCACTTGCAATAGTTAATTATAAGCCTACTACCCCTTGATCGCCAACAACATATACACAATCTATTCCACCAACTTTGTTGATGTCTTTTAGTTGGCTAGACTCAAGCCTAGTCTAGTCGATCCTACTAGTTGTGACTGTGGTTTACTATAACTCCTTTATATGCATTGTATGGGGATTGTAACTATTTTGGTAGGACTTCGTCAACCAAGAAGCTGATAAATTAAAATATCAAATATTGATTAGTCAATAATTAATGGAAAGGACCAACGATTCCACCATGCTCTTAACATAGATATTTATTCATGTCATTGATCCATATTTGACACATAAGAGTACTCATCATTTGAATATAATGTAGTAGAAGGATTTTGGTAACATGTATGCCAATATTCATATATGCAATTTACACACAATGCTTTTAGTCAACCAACACATCAACCCAGCTAAGCATGACTTCGTCGTTTCCTTTCCCATGGTTGGTCAAATTCAAATCAGAATTCCAAAAACATTTCCCCCCCCCTATTTAGGATCATCTTGAAAATTTGATCAGTGGTTAAATTTGACACGTGTTACACATACTTTACTTTTTAAGAGTCAGTTACTGATAGTTTTAAAATGTGCACATCATTAATGAAATTTTATTAATTTTTAAAACATCAAGTTGATTGGTATATTGAAAATTTACATATATATATATATATATATATATATATATATACCTTAAGAATCTCTTTTGGTTTTTTAATAAAATAACTAGTTTTAATAATTTTTTTTCCATAATTAATAAACAAGAATTTGATTTTTTTACATAGATAATTATTTCACCCAACACACAAGAAGAGATATTGTAATTTCTTTTTATATTTTGTCTTTTATCACGAAAAAGTGATCGTCTAGAAATTTCTAACTAGGTGGATCAAAATACAACATGTAGATTTAATTTTACCATAGTAAAATCACTTTCACTATAGAAAATAATTTACTAAACCACTTTTATTAAATTATTTTATGATTTAAATCTGAAAACTCCATGACAATAATTAGACAAATCATTATTTATTTAATGTTCTCCAGGAATAATTATTAAATAATAATTTAATAATTATTCCTTGTCACGTTTGACTAAATCCCTTAGGAATATTTAAATAAATCATTATTTATTTAAATTTCCTTATTTATGTTATTAGAATAATGATTAGATAAATATTTAATAATTATTTTGATTTCACACCTTTCTTGTTTCTCACGAAATAATTAATAAACCATTTTATTTGTTAATTATTTCTAAATAAAGGTATTTAACCATTTTAAATATTTTTTCCCTCTGCAATAAATATAATAAAGTATTCCAAGTAGTTAGATCTGAATTTGGTTAATAATATTTTGTTATTGTCCATTTTCAAGATTAACTCCATAATTTTATATATAAAGGAGGATTTTTCATTCATTTTTTACCATGATCATAATCATCGTCATCATTATCGTCATTTTTCTTGAGCTCCCATTTTGAATTCTTCGTTGTTGTTTGGGTTTTTCACACATTGAGAGAGGGAGTCAATTTCTGAAGCATCAAGGATATCAAAGGACCCACCCCACGCAGGGGAGCTTACAAGCCAATCTGTAGATCTCCTTCACCAGGTGTTATGAATAAAGGAGTTATTCATTTAAAATAATCTTTTGAATTAGGTTATTATACCAGACACTTTATATTTCTTCTTTCTGTTTTAGATCATATCTTATTTTACTGTAGGTTTTCTATTTGTGTTTGAGATTTAAGAAGATAGAAACCATCAACTTGTTGTTAGGTCACTTGTCACCTTGTGACTTAAGTGAAGTATTTTTATTAACGTTCCAAAAATTTTCAAACTAGCAATGTTATGTAAACGTTTTTACTTCTTAAAGTGAAAGTAAAATAAACTAACATAATAAAAGTAATAATTCAACATTGTTGGTTTTTTACTCCAAACTTTTGACAAGCTATGTTTTTTCCCATGATATATGTTATCATGAAGCCTATTTAAAGGCTAGAGGAAACACATTATAGAGTGTAAGGGAAGTGTAATCCATTTATATATTTCAATATAGTCAAGCACAACACACCCACTTGATGCGAAATATGTAAATTTTAATCTTTCCAACTATTTTAGATTTTTTGTAAAATAACTTTGTTTTCTCAATGTTTCATTTATTCTGATTTTAATTTATATTAATGAATTTTATTTTCTATAAGACAGTTTTGTTTTCTCAAGGATTCATTTATTCTGATTTGAATTGACATGAATGAATTTAATTTAATGTATGCAAGTTATTTGTGACTATGAAGCTACCAAGTTGGTCTCATTCTCAACGATTCATTTATTTTGATTTCAATTGATATTACTGAATTTTATTTTCTGTAAGACAATTTTATTTTCTCAAGGATTCATTTATTTTGATTTGAATTGATATTAATGAGTTTTATTTAATTTTCTCTAGTCTCATATTAGAGGCTGAGCTTATACAATGAATATTTATTGTGTTTTTCATAACTTATCGCAAAAATATTCATGTGATAATAATTTCAATACTTGGTTCTTGAGATAGTAGTTCTAATGAGGGAAATAAACTTTTCACGGAGTGCAATGGGCAAGGTTCAAAGTGTAGGGGGTAGGGTGACGAGAAGACCCCGAGATCATGCACAAGGCAGTGATTCCATTAAGAAGTCATGCATGGAGGCCGTGACAAGAACTATTACTAATAATTACTATGTGGAAGTGCCACAAAAAGGAACGATGATAGTTGAAGACTAGGAGAATGAGGTTCAAAAACAGTGAAGGATTGTCCCAGATAGTAGAATCGAGGAGGAAGTTGATTGGATTATCAATACCCGGAAATCTGTAACACGAATGACTATGTATCATAAAAGTGTACAGGTTGTGTGGCATGACAAGACTTTGGTGAGGAAGCTGCAAGTGGAAGAAATAGAGGAGAGTGACATAAAGAAACTAGAGATAGAGATTTATTTAAAGGTTATATACCAGTGCCTAAGTGGAATTGAAGAAGTTCTAGAGGTTTTGATGAATATTAAAAAACTACAAGTTGGTAGAATTTGGGATATGAATATTATTCTTTCCATCTATTTTAAGTATGTTCACAATGTGGATATCAAACTACGCAAATAAAAATGGCTCCGACCCATCTGAGGAATATAGATTTTGTGAGGCCAATGATGCAGGAGTCCATCCACCTACTACTCTAGAGAAAGGGGAAACCTTCTTTCTCTTAATCATGGCGCCAACTAGTTTTATGGTTATTATTGTGTTTTCTTCTTTTATAGGCAGTAGAGTAGCTCTTTTGTTAATACTAGGTTTGTAGAACAAAGTTGGCAAGATACTCAGATAGGTAAACCTGGCAATAGTAGTAGTATGAAAAGTCAATATTTTGAACTGTGTAAAATATATGAGAGACAACAAAATTTGATGGTATGCCTGGATAAGAGTGTGATCAAGACAATCATTTTCTGCAGTGAGTCTGGTTTCCAATCTTGCAAGCTAGCTGCCATTTTTGTACTCTAAGTTTATTTAGTAATATAATGAATCTCTACTGACTTTAAAAAAGAAAAAATTAATGGTTGTGTAAGAGTCAAAGTATACTTTAAATCATAATAAATAATCTAATAATGTAAACATAATTTTTGGCATAAATAATAGTTTTAAGTTTTTATTTTTTTTAAATTAATCAAAATAATTAATCTTTCTAGTCTCATATTAGAGGCTTGGATTATGCAAAAAATATTTCCTGTGTTTCATTACTTATCCCAAAAAGATTCAGCTGATAATTTGAATTTATTTATTTCTAAAGTCACATTTATTCATAAAATTTTAATGGTTTCTTAATACAAAAGTATTTTTAAAAATAATAGTAAATGAGTTTTAATTTAAATTTATTTATTTCTAGGTCACATATATTCATTAAAAATTAATGGTTCCTTAAGTCTGAAAGGGTACTCTAAAATCATAGCAACAAGATACACATCATTATTCAATAATCAAAGTTAATACAAAGAAAAACAGAAGTGAGCTCCTAAAAATTCAAGAAATTAAATACATAGTTAAAAAATTACTTTCTATGATAAAAATTTAACATATTTGATATTTTTATAGTAATATAAAGCATAGACATATATTTTATGGTGAAATTGTACTTAAAAAAATTACGAAGACAAAACAAAAAACTTATACTACAAAAAAACGTATTTATACTTAGAACAAAAAAATAACAAAAAACATTTAATACATTATATTTAAATGATGGGAAAAAATTAAAATCAGAAGACAATTTTTAAAGGAATCCTATCACAAAAGAAATTATGGATAGGTAAGAGTTCTAACCAAATGTATACCCTGGATTGCATAGATAATTTCCACAACCCAAGTAGGAGATCAGAGAAAATTAGTAATCAATATGTGGGCAATGAAATAATACAAGTTACAATTTTCATATTGACCACCATTAGTTTAGGGTTGACCAATGCAAGTTATAATATTTCACTTAAAAAAAAAAATGAATATTATTGAAAAAATATTTTCAAACATTTGATTGCAACATCAATAGAAGTTGTTATTACATCCTTTTCATAGTACAAAGGAATGTGGAGAAATTCTTCATATGAAATCCACTAAAAATTAAAATACTTGAAAATAGCCCATATTCTCATAAATAACATATTTACGATTAGTTCTTTTGTAAGTTAATATTTTATTCATGGTTCCAAAAATAGGTATATCAGAAGAATAACGAAGGTAGTCTCACCCTGACCAGGTTTGTTGACTATCGGTGAAAGAAGATTACAATGAAACAAAAAAACATAAAAAAGACACATTCCACAACTTAAGAGCCCATACGCACCAGTAAATGGACATAACATATAAAACACCTATACCGATGCTAGTCGTCAGAAGTGATGGAGGTTGGGTTGCCTAGGGCTCTTCCAGGAGGCAGCGGAGGATGAAAGGAGCATTGGACATCCTCCTCGAAATGGGCCATCTAGGCCTCCAGCTTCTCAACCTTCTCCAATAACAAATTTTGGCCTTACCAAGCCACCACTACATGCTCCCGGATATGGCACTGCAAATAATGCATTTTGTTCAAACTCGTTATCAATTCATTATGCTCCTCTTGTCGAACCCACTCTGAAGTCTCTAAACAATCTGGAATTGACTGAGTCAAGTCTTTACATAACCACAAAAAACTTATAATTGAACACGACCACCATGACGTGCCAACACATGATGTCGAGAAACACCATGATGAGCCAAGATATCTCCCTGCTCGATAGGAAAAGTGTGGCCACCATGACCCAACGCTGAGCCCCCATGCCTACCACCCCAAGTAGTAGGCCTTACACACCCAGAGCACGATAAACACCCACATCTTATGCTCCCTGATGCCGCATGACTCAAACCACCATCGCTCTGACATCCCTAAATTGGGATAATACTACCACTCAACCATATTGAGTTTAGACCCAAACGTCTGCACCAGAAATGTCGAATTGGGCTACACCTATGCAGAAGAATGCTTCAAATGAGGAATATGGCATATGGTTGGCTTCTTAACACCACTAGAATGAACAAAGGACCACCCACCTAATGCCACCCAAACTTGCTGCACATAAGGATACAACGTGGGCCTTGGATGAACCTCCACACCCCATGACACCGAGAACATGCAGTACACAAAACAACCACCCATCACGAGCAATAAATATGAACCTCCCATGACGGGGTCACCTGCAATCCCCACTATTGAGAGCTCAACATTGTCACTCTCATGGATGCAACAAGAAATAAAAAATCCTATAAATGGACATAAGACAACCACTACTACTCATCTGTTCCAAAAAAAACTAGTTCCCACCCGACCCAAACTGAAACCGTGTAAGATGAAATAGAAACAACAGAATACCACCCGAAACAGACAACCATACCCTGCTTTCCTTGCATACTCAGACTGATGAAGCCAAACTCGGAAACTAACAACTACACACACCCAAAATAAGGGTAGGAAATGTTGATGGCGATGTTGGCCCCTCATTCAGATAGGGGAACCTCTACAACTCTCACTTCTTCCCACAATTCCCACAGCAAAAACACCAATACTCGTGCATTTGTACAATGCCCAATCAACACCTCTACCACCCTCCATAACTTCCATACGCTTGCCACCACTCTTGAGACCCAAGGCGACATGAAACATCACACGTCAGAATTTAATCTCTCTTATACTCATAGTGTTATGGGAGAGTAGGGAGGTTAGCCAAACCACCTTAGGCCACATTCCTACCATGAATGTCCACGTGTTCCCTCGTGAATGTCATCCTCTCCTCTCCTTACCCCTATTAAGGAGGTCTCTTCCAATGGAACAATATTATTGAGATCCTCAAGAGATTCATTTTTCAAGTGTAGGGGATAGTCCCTAATGAGTTCTTGGTCCTCATGATCACTGCCCCAATTTTCTAACTTATTTTTCACTTTTTTTCGGATCGAGTAAAAATGCTCACTGATTACATATTCCAAAGAAGATAGACTCGAGAGAATATGTTCACCAATAAGTTCTAGCCTCCAAATCATAATCACCTAGTCTGGGAGGGACCTAACTATCAATTTCTATAGTGTGGCGATTATTATTGGAGACTATCCCGTGACCTGAAACTCAGTTACCCCTAGTTCTACAACAACTTTTAATCCTTTTTCCAACATGCAAAACTCAGCCACGTTGTTGGTTGTACTCCCGCATGAGGCTTCATAAAATTTCACCACTTGCCATTTTTCATTCCAGAGTAATCCCTTGAGGCCAGCCAGACTAGGTTTTACCTTGGAGGCTCTATCCATGTTCAACTTGTGGAAGCCCCATGGCAGAAAAATAAAATAATTGGGAGAGTGAACTTTCATTGAACATGGACTTGGATGCCCACAGGTGGAAGACTTCGGATTAAGGTATAGCACAGGCAATATTTCCCTTTCCCTATATATTACCTTCCTATCCTCATTCGACCAATGAAGGATTAAAATAGTTTCCTTGATGTTTCTCATCATTGTTTTCAAAACCTTGTTAGTCTCGATGCTCTCTGAGGGGAATATTGCCTTGTTTCTAGTTTTAAAAATGTTCAAGAAGACAAATCCCTCTGAGATGCACCATGCTCTATTAGCAATGGGGTTCCTGAAGAGCATCCAAAACCATTGTTCTAATGATTCCTTCAAACTATTGCCTGACTAGTCACTCACCCCGAATTGCACAACATGTCAGTCCCAAATCTCACAATATTTGGAACAAAGGTTCAGTAAGTGGTCAGCTGATTCCTCCTCTCTTGTGCACAAGGGGCAGTGAGAGTGGCTGCAAAAGCCTTTTTTCCTGATTTTATCCTACGTAAGGAGCTTGTCATGCCCAATGAGCCAAAAAAAAAATGAAATCTTAAGCCACAACTTTGAGTACCAAAACCATTTTCATAAGGGGTCAGGAACCTGGTTAGTTAAGGTAGAAAGAATTAAATAAGCTTATTTAAGAGAGAACATACCTTTTGGAGGGTGCCCCCAACTAAGATTTTCCGGTTCATCATTGTTCAAAATAGGACACTGACGCAAGATCACATTGAGGGCTTTCCAATCAAGGGGAGGGTGCTACACTGGCTAATGATCCTAATACTTCCAAACTCTCCACCTCGTCAATGAATTGGACTCTTGCAAAAAGTATATAACTTTATTCATGATGAGATGGGCGGTAAAGGTCTGAATATTTCACACACTATCCTCCATATTAAGTCTAGGGTGCTGCGTCGAGGCCTATGCCCAAAATATGGCTTTACTGCCATTTTTGATCTCCCAAAAACCATGGTCCTGATGTGAAAATTCTATTAGTGCAACATCTGATTCACTTTTCCTACTTATTTTTTATAAGTTAATTATGGAATTCCTTCAATAAGCATTAAAATAAATTCTTCTACAGATATCACACCATAATTTAGATACAAACAAATGCACAAGAATCAACACATCGACACAGACATTTTGGACAAAAGTCCCTGGAAAAACCAATGTGGGAAAGTTGGTGCAGCAAGGGAGGATTTTAATATTCAGCAATTCTTCATTACATCCGGGTTCGAAACTAGCTTACCCAATAGAGAGAAAAATTCTCCAACAGTTCTCCTAGTCCTAATGTCAGCCTAGTTACCCTCTACATAGCTCCGAGACACTTTGCATCAGCCCCTTCCTATCTATGTTACCCTTGGGCCTATTTGAATCACCTGTGTAGGCCCTCTAGTGATTGTGCCATCTCCTACTACTTCACTGTATACTTGAATGACCCTACATTTGCCTCTCTTGCCTCTACGCTACTCTTCTGTTGCTGATCTTGACTCTCTGCTCTGTACTTGCTGCCTCCTCCTACTCTCCAGACCACCAGTTAAAATTTCTCAGCTAAACCCACTCCAAAAATCGAACTGACTATTCTTCCACAACGTGTTCTCCAACTGACCCTCAAGTCCCTTCTTATACTTTTCTCATTAGTCCATCAACGACCGAGATTAAGTCCCTAATCAACAACCAAGATTAGATTTGGCTTGGTCCATGATTTTTGGACCATTCTAACTCATTTTATATTAGTTGACATCAATATTTTATTTTCCCTAAGTCTACCATTAAAAGTATTAATTATTTTAATATCTTCCAAACTAGTTGGATTCTGCGCAAATATTTTTTGGGTCTAGGATATCTGATGTGCTTTAGCCTCTCCTCTAATTTTCATGGCTAAAGAACATCTGATGCTACAAAAAATCAACAATCCCTCTTAGTGAGGATTGTTCTCTAGTAATACTCCTCACTGAGTATCACCCTGATCATCCAACATTGGTCCCTATGCTGATGCTAAGCCTCCCTACCCAACATCCTTTGCATTGTTTCATCCTGTATTATTTGCCATCACTCTCCTACTGCCACTGCTACATCTGTACCACAAATGCCTTTGCATCCATGCTGCTGGTGGTCCTTTTCAACCAACATTGCATCCGCACTGCAAGTCACCCTGCATCCGTGCTGCTATTGCCCCCATTTCTGCTACTGAAATGGGTTCTTTATCATGCCCATATTTTCCCTGAAGTAATCAAAATTTTTCCTTCCAAGCACCTTAGTGAGGATGTCCACCACCTTTTCTCCTGTAGGAGTGTAACTCAACTATACAGATCCTCATTGGACACAGACTTTGACAAAGTGACACTGGATATCAATATGTTTTGACTGATCATGAAACACCAGATTCTTATAGAGCTTGATGCAACTCTGATTATCGCACATGATCCTGGTCACCTCCATTTTCCTTCTGAATAGGTTCACAATCGGTTTTCTAAGCCATATGGCCTCATAGGAAGTTGTGCTCGCCACCATATATTCTACCTCAATTGAGCTCAAAGCCACGAACTTTTGTTTCCTACTGCACTAGGAAGAATTCCTGATCCAATGTTGAAACGGTACCCATAGGTACTTTTCCGATCCACTGAACTTCCTACCTAGTTAGCATCAGTAAATCCACTCAATCTAACACCCTTACCCCTGGTGTAAAAGAGTCCATAATCAATTCTTCCCTATAAATAACTAAGAATGTGTTCGGCTTCTTCCCAGTGCGCACTCTTCCGTTCCACCATGAACTGACTGAGGGTTTTGACAATGTAGAAAATGTCTGGCCTCATATTGACCAGATACATCAGGGACCCTATGAGCTACCTGTATATGGTGGGATCAACATCCTCATTTTCTAATGCATCAATCTTCTTCCAGTTGGTGATCATTGGAGTGGCCATGGGTCTACAGTCCTCCATCGTCAATATTTTTAGGATTTTTGTAGCATACCTCCCTTGCCCAAGGAAGATATCTCCCTTCTGCTGCCAAACTTCCAACCCTAGGAAGTAATGCATTAGTCCCAAATCCTTCATATCAAATTTTGTGGCTAGATTCTTTTTGCAGTCCCTAATGAGCCTCGATGATCCTATCAGAAAGAGATCATCCACATGCAATACTAATATTAGCGACTCATTCTCTATAACTAGATAGTAGAGATTTGGATCCATGTCACTCTTGACCAATCCCATCTTCTAGAAGTAGCCATCAATATGATCATACCATGCTCTAGGTGTTTTTTTTACCCCATACAAGTCTTTCTTCAATCTGCATACATCAGACTTCTTCTCATGTGTCTCAAAGCCCTCTGGTTGTTCAATGTATACCTCTTCTTGTATTATCCCGTTCAAAAAATCCATTTTGACATCCATCTGATGAATCTCCCACCACATCTGAGCTGTAAGAGATATCATGGTCCTAATAGATGTATACTTGGATATCAGGGCAAAGGTATCCTTGTAGTCCATTCCTTCCTCTTGAGCATACTGCTTAGCCACAAACTTGGCACTATATTTCTCAACACTGTCATCTGTAGTGTATTTGGTCTTATAGATCCATCTCAAACCTACTATTGATCTCTCTTGAGGCCTTGTGTTATAAACATTTTTGGGCACTGCAACCCCAATCATAAACGTCCATAAACCAAGGGCTCTTCAGTCCCCAAATGTGTTGTTCCAACCTCTAAAAGAACAAGGTCAACTGATTACATCTTCTCCCAGAAGTTCTCCTTGAAAAACTACTCAGAACTGGTCAAAACTGGACCATCTCACCTGCTCCATGGTCAAAGTGCACTGCATCCCACCTAAATACACATGGGAGGTGCGATGCATACTGAAAAGCCCTTCTATGGGGTGCGATGGGCGAGAGTGGACAAATGGCAGGGTCAATCTGTGAGGTGGAAGATCATGGAATCTTCCATAAACTTCTCCTATGACACTTGCCTCTTTGCATTCGCCCAGGAATGAGTAAGAGATCATCAATCTCCAAGTGGAATCAAGAACTATCAGAGAGAGGACACTAATCAAATCTCAAAAGCTAACTCACCCCCTTTGCAAACATCTATATATGGATCCCTCATCCCAGAGATCTAGAGGTTGGAATTTTGTATGTTGTAAGGAAGTGCTGCTGGTTTCTTGGTGTAACATCATAGTGTTGGGTGATCTAAGCTTTTCATGAGGTGAAGAAGGGATTTCTTGCTGAGAGGATGATGTTGGGTCAGAACAATTGGTTGTAATCCTCTTTGCTATTCTTGATTATTAATAAAGCTATTGAAGTTTTCCTCCACATTCTTGTATGATTGATGATATATGCATTTGTGTGGTCAATATATATCTGGTCCTATATTGTTTATGATAGTAGATCTATGTTCTTGGATAGTGTTATGCTGCTTTGATCCTACAGGTGCTCTTTGAAGCTGGGTAGACGAGGAAGCGAGTGGCAAAGATCTATCAAAAGGGAGAGGAATCAAGCAAGGAACCAAGCGCAAGAGAGAGGTGGTCTCCTTATTTTTCCTCTTATCTACTTCTCATAAAGGAAAACGAAAGTGGTTTTAGTTTGTTTGTTTCTAAGGTAGCTACTAGCCTTAGTGGGACTAGCAGCTTTGCATAGACACTAGATTTCCCGATTTCCCGATAACAAAATGGCGACTCCACTGGGGAACGAATAGGCTGTTTGTTTGTCTATATTTATTTGCTTTATAAACTTAGAGATGGAGCCTGAACTCAAGCCAGCTAGCCTTCGTACTGCATTTTCTATGCAAGTGCAAAGTAGATCAATGTTGCTTCAGTCTATCTCCGGGTTTTGTTTATAAACTGAACAATCGATTTACAAGCTCTATAATTGCCCTTGTGGTGGATTTAGTAACCTCTTTAGATCTACCCTTATGATTTATTTACTGATTACCACTTGCTCGGCCTAAATCCCTGAACTGAGCTACAAACTGTGACCCGGAACCTAGTTGAAGTCTCGTCCCTGGATCATTTCATTGTCTCTTCTTTGGAATCTGGATGCATCACACTTCCGGAGTGTAGTAGGTGAGCTACATCTCACTTTGCCTGTGTTACAGGTGCGCTGATCAGACAAGACCTCTTCTGCTCTTAGATTTTGGTTTCTGTGTTCACTCTTTTCAGCTTTATTCAGGAATTTTTTTGTCTGTAGTCAGTATACCTTTGTTGGGTCCCTATAATACTAGTGATTACCCCATTACTATTGTAGTTATACCCCTTATTTATATTGATGTACCCATGTAGTTCCCATATTGTTACTATTGTGCCACATAGAAGCCCACTATTGTTATTGTTGTGCCCTACAATATTATTGTTATGTAGACTTTGATTGTATTGGGACCACTTAGACTCCTATATATAGAAAGGAGGTATTTTCATTTGTATCATCCAAGAATTGTTCATTTATGTAATTTAAAGGAGGTTGCCCCCTCGAAGAGGCTGAATTCTAAGGCGTGAATCTCTCTTTTCTATCTTTTTGTGAGCTGGTTTCATAACATTTGGTATCAGAGCTTTGGATTCTAGGGTTTCGCTGCTCCAAACAGGTCATCGTGGCATTTTCGCTATAACTTTTTTTCTGTGACGTTTCAGAAGTTGCAAAAAAAAACCCATTTGATAAAAATTGGCGCTGAACCTTGGGTCCGAATTTCAGAGCTTTTTGCGTGATATTTTCGGAGATATGATCTGAGGAAGTTGGCCTTTCTGCAAACCCTTGAATTACATTCAAAACAGGTGACCTGGGGAAAATCTTCATAACTCTCTCTCTGAGGATAGGATTGAAATTTCGTAAAAAGGTACAGAAAGAGGATGGACTGTAGTTTCTTTTCTGAGTGTTTCAGATTCAAAGGTTGAAACAGTGACTCATGGAACGCCATACAAGTTCGCTCTACTGAACCAGTCTAAAAGCAAGTCACTGTGGGATATTTCACATAACTCTTCCTTGGAGAATCCAATTGGGCCTTGTTCTCGTAAACAATTTATCAGTTGGGCAATTTTTACGGAAGAATTGATAGCACATTATGAGGATACAAAAAGCAACACTTTTTTTAGCGAATTGATGAATCTCAAACAAAAGGGTTCAATAATGGAGCACATTGAGGAGTTCCAAAAATTGAACATAAGGATAAAAGATATTCCAGAGGAGCATAGGATTGATGTGTTCATAGGGTCTTTAAAGGATAATATCCAACATGATGTGCGCCTTTGGGAACCTGATTCATTAGAGAAGGCATTCAGGTTAGCAAGAAAAATGGAAAGCAAAATTATGGCAACTAGGAAGCATACCATTCACAACTATAAAGATGGAAGTGTTGTTGCCCATAGTCTTCCACAACCTACAAGGTTGACACCGCGAAAATTGGAAGAAAAAAGAGCAAAAGGGCTTTGTTACAATTGTGATAGCAAATGCACAAAAGGTCATAAGTATGCTGAGAAGAAATTATTCTACATAGATTGTGAAGAGGAAGAAGAAAAGGAGCAAGAAAGGTCAAAAGAAGAGGATATATTCCAGGAACAAAGCCTATATGAAGAACAAATAAATCCGACCATATCTTGTAATGCATTGGCGGGAATTACCACTCCTCAAACCATCAAGATAGAAGGACAAATCAAGAAGAAAAAGGTGATAGTGTTGATTGATTCAGGAAGCACCCACAATTTTATTCATTGTAGGGTAGCAAAAGAATTGAATTGCTTCCTATATCCAGCACCAGAGTGTCAAGTGATGATTGCAAATGGAGGAACAATAAATTGCTCTGGAAAGTGCCATAATATCAAGCTATCCATGGGAGAATATGTATTGACTAGCCCAATGCTTTCCATTCCAATGGGAGGTGCTGATGTTGTACTAGGAGTCCAATGGCTACAATCCTTGGGTACAATAGCTTTTAATTTTCAAGAACTTTTCATGAAATTTTCTGTGGAAGGAAAGGAAGTTGAATTAAGGGGTATTGCAGGGAAACCAGGAAAGATAATCAGCTCTAATGGTATGACAAAGCTTCTAAAAAAGGAGCAAAGGGGTGTAATTGCACAATTATGTTCGCTAGATGTTTCCACATTAGAATCATCTATTTCTCAGATCTCCAAAAATTCCTGGACAATCATTCCAAGGTATTTGAGACTCCCAAAGGTCTCCCACCTATGCGTGATCATGATCATGCTATTCATCTGATTCCAGGAAGTGTTCCTCCAAACATCAGGCCGTACAGATATCCCTATGTCCAAAAAAGTGAAATTGAACGTATGGTTGCAGAAATGCTAGAGGCTGGTATAATTCAACCGAGTCAAAGTTCTTTCTCTACTCCAGTAGTATTGGTGCACAAGAAGGATGGATCATGGCGCATGTGTCCGGATTATAGGGAGCTCAACAAGCTCACTATTAAAGATAAGTTCCCCATTCCTGTCATTGATGAATTACTGGATGAATTGCATGGATCAATTTACTTCACCAAGTTGGATCTTCGTTCAGGATATCATCAAATCAGAATGAAGATTGAAGACATTCCGAAAACGGCATTTAGAACTCATGAGGGTCATTATGAATTTTTGGTCATGCCTTTTGGCCTTACCAATGCACCTTCAACAGTTCAAGGTTTGATGAATTCAATTTTCAAACCATTCCTTAGAAAATTTGTGTTAGTATTTTTTGATGATATACTTATCTACAGCAAGTCTTGGAAGGATCATGTTGAACATGTCGACAGGGTGCTACAACTATTGGAAGAGAAACAATTATATGCCAAAAGATCCAAATGTTTCTTTGGAGTCCAGGAGGTGGAATATTTGGGTCATATTGTATCTCATGAAGGAGTTAAGGTAGACCCTACCAAAATTAAAGCCATTAAGGAATGGAAAATCCCCACATCCATAAAGCATTTGCGCGGATTTCTTGGGTTGACAGGGTATTATCGCAAGTTTGTTAAGAATTATGGGAGAATAGCAGCACGTCGAATGACATTATTGAAGAAAGATGCATTTTCATGGACTCCAGAAGCAACAAAGGCCTTTGAACATCTTAAAGAGGCCATGTGCCAAGCACCGGTCTTAGCTACACCGGACTTCACAAAAACCTTTACTGTGGAATGTGATGCTTCACGAAATGGAATTGGTGCTATTCTAATGCAAGATGAAAGACCCATTGCCTTTGAAAGTCGTCCAATCAAGGGAAATTTTCTAAGAAAAGCTATTTATGAGAAGGAAATGTTGGCAATACTCCATGCACTTAAGAAATGGCGACCGTACCTAATGGGGAGACACTTCAAGGTAAAAACAGATCATGATAGCCTTAAATACTTTTTAGAACAAAGATTATCCTCTAAAGAGCAACAAAAGTGGGTCACAAAGATGTTGGGTTATGACTTTGAAATCATCTACAAAAAGGGGAAGCAAAATGTGGTGGCAGATGCACTCTCAAGGAAGGATGAGGATGTGGAAGCATTGTTGTGCGCTATTTCTATCATCCAACCAGATTGGATAAATGAAGCAAGGGAGGAATGGAAGAATGACGAAGAAGTATGGGCACTTATTCGAAAGCTACAACAAGATTCCAGTACGTCTGATACATTTAGCTGGAAAAATGATTCGTTATGGTACAAAGATCGCTTATACCTCTGTAAGAATTCCCAGCTAAAACAAAAGATTCTTATGGAATTGCACACTTCTCCCTTAGGAGGGCACTCAGGATTTTTAAAAACTTACCACAGGGTGAAGAAGGAATTTTTTTGGGATGGCCTTAAATCAGATATTCATAAGTTTGTGGCAGAATGTTTGGTTTGCCAGCAAAATAAAGTTGAAACAATTAAGACACCGGGTCTATTACAATGTTTACCCATTCCAAGCCAACGTTGGGAGGAGATATCAATGGATTTTATCACAGGTTTACCCAAGTCTGAGGGAAAGAGTGTCATCATGGTGGTAGTTGACAGACTTACCAAGTATGCACACTTTTGTGCATTATCACATCCATTTAAAGCCAGTACAGTTTCTACTGCATTTATGGAAACAATTCAAAAGCTACATGGAAACCCAAAGATTATTGTAAGTGACAGAGATCCCATTTTCACTGGAAATTCTTGGACAGAATTATTTTCTCGTCTTGGTACTCAGTTGGCTCATAGCTCATCTTATCATCCTCAATCTGATGGGCAAACTGAGATAGTAAACAAATGTTTGGAAGGATACCTTCGTTGCTTTGTATCTGATAAACAGACACAATGGGTCAAATGGTTGCCTCTGGCTGAATGGTGGTATAACACTTCCTTTCATACAGCAACAAAGATGACCCCATTTATGGCACTTTATGGGTATCAACCACCATCCATCACATCATATTTAAGAGAAAATTCTAAGGTTCAGGCAGTGGAACATCACATCGAACATCAACAACAAGTCCTCCAACTCTTAAAGGATAACCTTTTGTTGGCACAGAATAGAATGAAACAACAGGCAGATCAGCATCGCAGTGAAAGAAGTTTTAATGTAGGTGATTGGGTATTCCTACGGCTACAACCATATAACCAAATGTCCCTCAAGCAAGCTAAGAAAGATAATAAATTATCACCAAAGTATTATGGTCCGTACAAGGTGTTGCAAAAGATTGGTACTATGGCATACAAATTGGAGCTTCCTGCAGCTTCTCGATTGCACCCAGTTTTCCATGTTTCATGCTTAAAGAAGGTTATAGGTGACAAGCTCCCAGTTCAAACAATATTGCCAGAACTTGACGAAGAAGGAAAAATTATATTGGAACCGGAAGCAGTTATAGAAACAAGAACTCAACAGCTACGAAATCGATCAATTTCAGAGTACCTTATCAAGTGGAAGAACTTATCCACTGAAGATTCCACATGGGAGGACGAGAATTTTATGAAGAAATATCCTGAACTACTCAAGCGTTGAGGACAACACTTTTTTGAAGGAGAGGGGCATGTTGGGTCCCTATAATACTAGTGATTACCCCATTACTATTGTAGTTATACCCCTTATTTATATTGATGTACCCATGTAGTGCCCATATTGTTACTATTGTGCCACATAGAAGCCCACTATTGTTATTGTTGTGCCCTACAATATTATTGTTATGTAGGCTTTGATTGTATTGGGACCACTTAGACTCCTATATATAGAAAGGAGGTATTTTCATTTGTATCATCCAAGAATTGTTCATTTATGTAATGTAAAGGAGGTTGCCCCCTCGAAGAGGCTGAATTCTAAGGCGTGAATCTCTCTTTTCTATCTTTTTGTGAGCTGGTTTCATAACAACCTTTGTTGAAACCCCCTTCCTTACCATTATTCCACCTCCATTATGCAAAGAACTGTAAAGTTTTATATGTATTGTGATCCATTTTCAGTTCTCTTTTACAAAGAAGTAGCATAAATGAATTGTCGTTTCTTGATTTGAAAGTGTCACAAGTGTTGTTTTTAGTCATAGAAGAGAATCTAATTGTTCTTGATAGTCGATTACACTGTTACTCCTGTATTTGATTTGAATTAGTAATTTCTCAAGTGTCGAAAGCAAGTTTTCAATTCCAAATCGCAAAGTGTCTTCATTGTCTTCCTTTTGTCTTGAAAAGAAACTTGTTAGTAATGTCGCATTGAAAAATAATTCAGATTTGCGCTTAGCTTTCTTTTTATCATTCACACATTAAGAAGGCTGAAAACAAATACATGCATGTGCATTTGCATTTAGACTGTTTTTTGGTTTGATTTAGGACAATGCATATAGTGTGTGCTCTCTGCTCTATGTTGAAAGAATTTCGTCTCTCTTTCCTTAGTAGCTAGGATTTTCATTAAAAAAATAAGATTAAATGATTGTTTATCATCTTAGAATGCATTTTAGGAATTGTACATCTACATCACGCAGTGAACCTGAAAGGAAAATTTCTTAAGCAAGATCAATTGTAAAATACATTTAATGAATCTAAAAGCGCTTTGGAACCGAACGCACAACATTTAGAAGTCTAGGCTAGAGACATACTCCGGCATCGTAAAGCCTGGTAACTGTTGTTTCCATTGCTGGTTGGGTGATTCCTCCACTTTGAGACGAAAAGTGCCAGTACGGACTTGTGCTCCCACGTACTGTCAAGTATATATTGGGAGACCACAATAGGCTTTATCCTTTATCCATAGGAAGCCGTGTCTGCCACCCTATCGATCGCAATGCACTGAACACAGCATTCGAGAAGATTGATTGCCGTACCGTAAAAAGTATTTTGCAGTTTTGTGATTGGTTTGGTAATCCCTCTATCTAGATTTCCAGAGTAGTCTCTTTCGTTCCTTTTCAGACTCCTTAAAGGAAAAGGTCCATCTGAGCACTTGTCACTTCAAGCTCATTAAAAATCGAAGGCGACTAGAGTCATCTTTTGTTTTTTCTCGACTCTGAAAAATTGAAAAAACAAGTTGTGTCAAAGCATCTAAAATTCATTTAATTACGAAACATATTTCCCCTTGATTTTTAGTTGATCGAGTAATCCGCAATCGTGGAAGAAAGTCAATCAAAATCGCTAGAAAATCTTTTGGATAGACTAGATATGTCTGAACAACCGTCGACATCCAGGACTATGTCATCTGACGTAGCAGTGGCAGAGCCTCTTACTGCTACTCCAACAATGTTCGTCGGTATACCATCTGTCCCAGAAAGTTATCAACAATAAGCTGGAGTCCAATCAGGGATTGTTTCGATGACATGGTTAGTTCCTATTTCTTCATCCGGATTATCATCTGGTATTTCTTATGTTGAAACTCAACAAATTGATCCAATGTGTCTTCAAAGGCTAATCTACCCTTTAAGTACAGGGTTGCCACCATATGGAGGGCAATATGCCTTTTCATTGTTCCCTCCCGGAGAACAACCATATGGGAGTTTACAACAAAGTTCAGTTCAAACTGGAATTACATCCAGCAGTTGGGTACCAATACTGCCTCATCAACCAAGGGTTGTATATTCAATGCAACCAGTCCACCCTGTGTCGAATATTCCCACTATACCTGCCATGGTGACTGCGTCGCAAGTATAAGCGCTACCTGTTGTATGTCAACCCCAAGTTTCTCAGGTTGCAATAGAACAGCCTCTTGTCTCAACGACTCAATCACAACCTCAAGTTAGTGCCTCCTTATCTGGAGTGACTCAGGCTCAAACAAGTACTATGACTCCTCATCTTGGTTAATCATCCAATATTGGGCAACAGAAAATGGTCCAACAACTATGGCTGGTTCAATCTCAACAACCGCCATTCCAGCAATCATATGAAGGACCTGAGCAACAAGTCTTTGTAAGTAATGGGCAACCGCATTTCCAAAGAGGTTATCAACAACCATACTATAATGGTTATGCCCATCAACCTTATCAAAGTTACCAGCATCAAATACATTATGCTAGTATGCAAAGACCCACTACTCAGGCGATTCCATCTTATCTTCGGTATGCTTTGCCTAACCTGAATCAACAGTTGCCCTTTGTAGCAACTCTAGAATTGCCAGATTTAAACTGGCTGACGAATGATCCAATTGCTTACGCCCCTTGGTGGTCAGTGATTCCCCATAATCTTCCATTAGATATTCCTAAATTTAATGGAAATCTGGGTGAAGACCCGTCGAATCATGTGATCACCTTTCATCTGTGGTGTTCATCTAAAACTCTAAACGATGATTCGATTAGGCTTCGCCTTTTTCAGAGAACGTTAACTGGTCCAGCAACAAAATGGTATATCGAATTACCTAGAGCTTCGTTTGATAACTTCAGTACCCTAGCCACAACCCTTTTAACCCATTTTCAGTTACCCATAAGGTACGAAACGGGAACAAAACTTCTTACCAATTTCAAACAAACGACGGCCACTCACATATCTGATCATATTCATGAGTGGGGATGTCATCGTAGAATGGTAAAAACATACGTTCCTGATTAGATTTTAGCTGAATGGTTTATTAAGTCATTATTACCTTCCATTACAGAAGATGTGGCAAAGGGAGGAGTCGTCACTGAACAGGAAGTTATTGCTCGTGCGCAATATTTAGACTTTATTTACACTCAGTCTGGCATGCTCTAAGATAAAATCCCTCACGCTCCTAGACCAAAATTTTCCATTCCTCCTCCTCCTAAATCAAACATTGACTCTCATGCTGGCGATGGCGTGATAGGTAACACAAGCACAAAATCGACAAAGGCTACATCTAAGAAAGCTAGTAAGATTTCTGATCAAAATGCAAATGAAGAACTTCTCGCCTTGGAGGTAAATGTCGTGTCGACTGACAAGGGCAAACAACTGAAGCAACCAGGGGGCAAGAAGAAAAAGAAAGGGAAGAAGAAGAAACAGGAGGAGTCGTCACCTGAAAAATCTTCTGTAAACCCTTCTAGAAATAGGAAACCAAATCATCCATGCTTTATATGCGATGAGGATCATCGGACGAGAGATTTTCCACATAAAGCTAAAGTTAAGAAACTCTTTAAGAGTTCAAAAACCTCATCGATATTGACTGATTCGTTTCCAAACCCGGGAACCAAACTGGTTGCTAATCAAAATGCTTACCCATCCCAAGTGCTGATGTTGTCAATTTCGGAACAGCAAAATGATGCTTTGATAACGACAAGGAATAAAGATTACGGGAATCCACAGCTGTCGAAAAACAAGGATAAAGATCAACCTAGTAGTTCGACAACAACTTTGATAGAAGTTGTGCCGCCCATCATTCCAGAGCTAACAATAAAACCGCCAAAGGGAGTAGTACATAAGTCGACATTTAATCCTCGTGCCAGAGCAGCACAACATTATAATATAGTGGAAGATCTGGCCCAATCGCCATCCGCTATGTCGAAACTTGAGGTACTACAAAATTTCCCCTCCCAAAAGCAGGATTTATTATCAGAAATAGGTGGGATTGACCCAATGGATTCCAATCTTGTGTCCTTTAATCACAAAGGATATGACCCTCAATTACTAGCTCAACTAGCTTTCCTCATTCAAGTGAAAGCCCTCAATAAAACTGTTCATCGAAAAATTATTGATGAGGGGGCATCTACATGTATTATGTCGATGAGTTGCTGGAAAAATTTAGGCTCACCACCCTTGTCGAGATCGTCAATGATGTTAAAAGCATTTGATGGATGATCATACACTGCATACGAGATTTTAACTAACTTGCGAGTTGAATTGGAGGGCAAAACAGTAGAAATTGATGTTGAGGTTATCGATGGAAACCTCAATTACAACATCCTACTGAGAAGGCCCTGGATTTATGCTATGGATGTAGTTGTGTCGACATACTTCAGAAAGATTGCATTTCCCTTTCAAGGAGGAATTACAATTGTCGACCAAAAAACATTTATCCCCAACAGTTCACAAGTTACGGGAAGCATTCCAATGATCCATGGAAGCAATCATCCGCTTCAAAATATCAGAGTAGGCCTCCTAAAAGACCCTGCCTTAATGGGTACTTTTGCCCTATCGCCTCCGAGTAATCCAGCGGAAGTGGCCACAGTGGAAACCTGCACTATGAAATCTTCTATATCTAATGGATTCAGAAGATTCCTAAACATTTTGTCAGCATGGATAATCGCCATTTTAGAAATATTGTAGCAATCAATTTTCTTGGCTTGGGGGGCAAAACCCAAATCAACGCTCATCGAGTGTTTGGATAGATAGGTCTAAGGAATATGGCACCTCTTCAAATCCTTGGTCGCATGTACATTCTATAGACGAAGGAATCATTCAATCAATGATGACAGGAGAGGCACCATGGGAAGATTACCACCATCACTCCCATCTTCCAGATTACCCCGAAGATTACTCCAACAAACTTAATCATCCTTCAGTTTTTGATTTTCTATCAAATACTGTAAATACAGTGGATTCCGAGGACGGTTCTTATCTCGTGTCGACCTCGTTAAAAAATGAAACAAGGATTCATGAGGATAGTTCTTTTACTGTGCCAACCTCATTAAAAAATGAAACGAATCCCTTTCCAAATCAAGTCTTTGATTACGATCTCGTAAAATCAAAGTCGAGTCTTTCAAAGATCTCGAAGGTAAACCTTCATTCCAACCATCGAGATGAATCCAATGAAGCTTGGGGGGCATGCACCTCGATTTGCATTATTATGCTAGGGGCATGAAAACTTATCGTGAGTAGTGTTAACGCAGGGTTGAAGCTCGTTAAAAAATAAAACCGCCTCGAGCAGTTTTAACGTGGAATTCAAGCTCTTTAAAAAATCAAAATAAGCAATGAGCAAATGTTCCCCCAGAGTTTAAGCTCATTAAAAAATGAACCAATTTCCGGTAAATAACCATCGTGAATGTATTATCATCAGCCTTTGAAGCCTTTTTCATGTTCTCATCATCAACTCCACTCTGTATTGGCCAATCATTCACCTCCATTTGATTGTTTACCCTTTTCAAGGAACAAATGCAAAGAGTGATCTTGTTAGCCATCCTTGTGACACTGCCGTGATTGGAAAATTCCAAACCTTACCTGGAATTAGCAGCTACCCGAATTTATCACTCGTTCCTCGAAAAACGAGTCTCCTTTAAGCTATTTTCATCTGACTCATAAAATATGAAAAGATTGTTGAGCAATTGGCCTCTCCAGCTCATTAAAGTGACCGAAAGTGCTATCCCTCCTTTAGATTTTAATCTTTTTCGACCTAAGGGATTATTACACAAAAAGATCGAGCGCTTGTTTTGTTTGGCTTGTTAAAATTACCAAAAATTCATCCCTTTTGTATTGTTTTATACTTTTTTGGACTCAAGGGATTATATGATGAAAAAGGATTATTGGAGTTTTCTTTATGTCCCTCTTCAGACCCTCTAAAATTGAAAAGGATCGAGTTATCTTTGTCGTTAAACTCGTTAAAGCTGAATAGTGACAAACTTGTCCATACAGACAAGAACCAACATAGAAAATTTTAGGGGTGAATGTTCGCCCTTTGGCGAAATTAAGGGGTTTTAAATTTTTAGTGGGCGAATATTTTGTATCATAGTACATTTTTACAAATCACCTCAAATAGCCCACCTTATTTTAAGGGAGAGGGTAAAAAATGTAAATTTAGCCCTTGAAATTAGGAGTTACAACCTTCCATTCGCCCATTTTCAAGAATAGGTTTTGTTTAAGTGAATCCATTCGCCCATTTTCAAGAATAGATTTTATTTAAGTGAATCCTATGGGCCAAAGGCCCAAATACCATATTTATAAAAGAGGTATGGTAAATTAATAAAAATATAAATAAATGAGAGGTATGGTAAATAAATAAAACATTTTTTATATTTACTCCATAAGTCACCTTATATACATGCATATACATGCAAGGGTGTAAACAAATAAAAATATAAGTAAAGTGGAGGTATGGTAAATAAATAAAACGTCTTTTTATACTTACTCAAAAGGTATGGTAAATAAATAAAAATACAAATAAACTAGACGCATGGTAAATAAATAAAACCTCTTCTTATATTTAGTCCATAACCCTCATTCTATTTATGAAGGCTCAAGAAAGAGGTTTTATTTAAGTGAATCCTATGGGCCAAATACCATATTTGTAAAAGAGGTATGGTAAATTAATAAAAATATAAATAAATGAGAGGTATGGTAAACAAATAAAACATTTTTTTATATTTACTCCATAAGTCACCTTATATTTACGAACACTCAAAAAATGCGTTATATTTAGGTGAAACCTATGGGCAAAATACTATGGGACAAATACCATGGACTAGACTGTTATTAATACCATGCAAAAAAACATTATTAACCCTAATATTAGTATTAATAAAAATAAAAATGGCACATAGTATTGACCCATGGTATTCACCTAGAATGTAGCCTATTTAAATGGGGGAATTAAACCAGCATAGATCCATCTTTACTCTGGATCTACTAACCCCCGAGAGGTATCAAATATCGTGATATGCAAACTAGCATAGAGTGAAAAAATATTTGATCTGATCAAGAGTAAAAATGGATGTTGTAATTTAATGTATGTTAAACATTTTAGCTTGGTTAAAACAAAAAATAAAATAAAAATCAACTATTAATTTTATTAATTTTTATAAATTACTAATAGTAAATTTTAAGCTCCAGGTTTATGATAACCCATGGTATTGACTCATGGTAATACCATGGTATTCATGTGAGCATAAACTATTTAAAGGGGAAATTCTATCATCTTAGATCCATCTTAATTCTGAATCTACCAAGTGCTCAGAGGGATAAATAGATTTCATCCCCCTAAGAGTGGTAGATGTGGAGTTAAGATGGATATAGGTTGGTTTTTACGATAATGAAGATATTAAATAGACTTAGGAAATTGTATTGTAAAAACATCTTAAGGTGAAAGGTTAAAGCACAGACATTGGACAAGTATATTTGTATACTTCTATTTTAAACTGAAACAAATCCAAGGCTAAAAGGAATGGATTGATTGCACTAGTCATCCTTCTATAACTTTCCAACATATGCTGGAGTAAACAGATTGTAATTTGGGTAATTTTTCTAATTGCAAACAGGAACATACTTGTGTATTGGCAGGGTGGTTACGAGGTCCCTAGAAGTGATGAATTTGAATTTTTCTTGGTTTTATATATAGTATTAGGTTTTTTCTCATGCTTTCTGTGAATGGCACGGGTGAATTTTATCCTACACCCACTAGGTTATCGATATGTAATTTCGGTAATTTTGATTTCAAAAGATATTTTAAATAAATGCAATGATTTCATTTGTGTATTCAATAAACACAAGATTTTATAATTGAGTAAAATATTCGCCATTCCTGGTGAAAGATTCGCCAAAAAATTATATATAGATATCATATTATTGACAAAATCACCTTCCATTTTTCCTAGATACCATGGAGATTCGCCCATTTATTATACATGTAAATTTAGGGGGGGTTCTTAAAATTTTCTTTCACTATCGCTATGCTCGTTAAAACATAGCGATGGGTTTTCCCGAAGGGAAAATTATAAAACAAGCATATGTTATCCTCCTCAAGCTTGGCAAAAATAAATAGGTACTGGTTAGCAATGACTGGGGAAAAATTGGGAAGAAAACTTGAAGAAACTTTATTGGTAGCAAGTCGCTCTTGAACATGACACTTTCACTCCACATCTGAGTCGGGTTGGGTTGTTCCGTTCACTAGTCATATCACCATTGGTCCATCACACCATCCACATTTGGGGTTAACGCTACCAATCCATCATGTCAGTGTCGTCGATATATTCAAGAGAAGTTTCTCAGAGAATTCGCCTATGTCTCATCCACTGCAATACATTTACGTTCCATTCTTTCATGACCGCCACCCTGAACCTTATATCATCAGATCATTTTCACCTCCATTAAAATCATTTGCTTCATTCCGTGTTGTAGATGTGGGATTCATTAAGGCCCTCCTATGACAGATCACTTCTTGTCGACATCAGCTCATTATCCAGGAAGTTGATCTAGGAACAACCCTTTCAGTACATTGAATCTTGCATGCCTCAATGGCAAGTTTCTCACTTCCAGCGATGGGTTTACATCAATAGCGTTCGATCGAAATATTTTGCATGGTTTTCAACGCCAAGTTCCTTTATTCACACCACGTGAATTGTACTGTAGTACCTTGAGGGTCATCATCATTATCGATGATTCCTCTCGCGCCTGTTAATGGCTTACATCATTGGCTGGTAATCAGGCGATGTCTTTCCATGTTCGACTCCAGAACATCTCTCACATGGATTGACTTGTACTTTGAGTGAAGATCAAACGAGATTGAAGACCCCGGATCTATTTTCATCCATCCGGGCTGTGATATATATTCAGGAAAATAAAGACATCAAATGTACATCATTACTGCATAGATAATCATCCAACCTAAGGGATGATGGCTCTACCAGAATCATCCGTCTACACTCAGACGATTGTCTGTCTTATGTACATGAAAATGAATTTATAAAGCTCAGCATGGGAATGCCCGCCTCAGCTAGATCATGAAAATATTATGAAGATAATGTATTGTATTGTATCTTATTACAAGTCGCCTTCCAGCTCGTAAAAACTTCAGATCCTCATGATAAAGAATTTCACCTAACATTAACAGATTAACGACCTCATGCTTTAGGGGGAAAATTTTATAGACATTTTTGGGCACTGCAACCCCAATCATAAATGTCCATAAACAAAGGGCTCTTAAGTCCCTAAAAGTGTTGCTCCAACCTCTAAAAGAACAAGGTCAACTGATTACATCTTCTCCCAGAAGTTCTCCATGAAAAACTACTCAGAACTGGTCAAAATTGGACCATCTCACCTGCTCCATGGTCAAAGTGCATTGCATCCCACCTAAATACACATGGGAGGTGCGATGCATACTGAAAAGCGCTTCTATGGGGTGCGATGGGCGAGAGTGGACAAATGGCAGGGTCAATCTGTGAGGTGGAAGACCATGGAATCTTCCAGAAACTTCTCTTGTGACACTTGCCTCTTTGCATTCGCCAAGGGATGAGTAAGAGATCATCAATCTCCAAGTCGAATCAAGAACTATCAGAGAGAGGACAGTAATCAAATCTGAAAATCTGACTCACCCCCCTTGCAAACATCTATATATGGATCCCTCATCCCAGAGATCCATAGGCTAGAATTTTGTATCTTGTAAGGAAGTGCTGCTGGTTTCTTGGTGTAACATCATAGTGTTGGGTTATCTAAGCTTTTCATGAGGTGAAGAAGGGTTTTCTTCCTGAGAGGATGATGCTGGGTTAGAACAATTGGTTGTAATCCTCTTTTCTATTCTTGATTAGTAATAAAGCTATTCAAGTTTTCCTCTGCATTCTTGTTTGATTGATGATATATGCATTTGTGTGGTCAATATATTTCTGGTCCTATATTGTTTATGATAGTAGATCTATGTTCTTGGATAGTGTTATGCTACTTTGATCCTACAGGTGCTCTTTGAAGCTGGGTAGATGAGGAACTGAGTGGCAAAGATCTATCAGAAGGGAGAGGAATCAAGCAAGGAACCAAGCGCAAGACAGAGGTTGGTCTCCTTCTTTCCCCTCTTATCTACTTCTCATAAAGGAAAAAAAAAGTGGTTTTAGTTTGTTTGTTTCTAAGGTAGCTACCAGCCTTAGTGGGACTAGCGGCTCTGCATAGACACTAGATTTCCCGATAACACCTTGGAACTGCCTCCTAGACATCATTCACCATTATTTTTTTGTACTCCTCTACCATTGCATCTAGCCAAACTTGATGCTGAGTTGCCTCTTGGAAACTAGTAGGCTCCCCATCCTGAGCTACTAATTCCTGATATCTATCTGGCTATTTTCGCTCCCTCTTGTTGTTTCTTGGTGCAACAATGAAGTCCTCCGCATCTCGGAGAATCCGACAAAGTTCCCTGCTAGTTCTTCCTCTACTAGCAGGTACCTCTGTTAGCTCCTAGTCATCCTATGAATCTTACTGATTAGAGGAAGAATTATTTACTTATGTTGGTTGAATAGGTTTAACCAACCGCTCTTCTTTTGACTGCTCCTAGGAAGGCATCTCACGATATTTTCTGAAAGCCCTGTCCTCCATGAAATTTACATCTCATCAAGACACTAACTTCCTGCTCCCTAGAAGATATATTCTATATGCCTTAGTATTCTCAATATATTCCACTAGATATCCCTTTTCCAGTGTTTGATCCACCTTTTCCCTCTTTTCCTCGAGTATGCGACAATATTTAAGCTCCCAAATATCCTGAAATGACTAACTTCAGGCGTATTCCCTGTGAAAACATTCTCTGGAGTAATCTTGCCCAATTCCCGATGAGGGGTCCTATTCTGAACATATACTTTTGTGTTGCATGCTTCTGCCCACATGAATTTTTACATATCCTAATCATACATCATGGCCCTAGCTGCTTCTACAATAGTCCTGTTCTTCTTTTCTACTACTCCATTCTGCTCTGGATTGTATGAAGCTATCCTCTCTCTCCTAATTCCCTCCTTAGGGAAAAAATCAATGAAGTTTTGATCGACATACTCTCCTCCATTACCCGAGCGAGAACTTTTATTTTCTTCCTAGTAAGATTCTCCACCAGAGCTTTGAATTCTTTGAATTGACAAAAAACCTCATCCCTGATTTTCAGAAAATAAATCCAAGTTTTCCTTGAGTGGTCATCAATGAAGGTAAGGAAATACTAGGCACCACTAAGAGCTTTGGTGGAGATAGGTCCACAGATATATGAGCGTATCAATCGTAGTACAATGTTTGTCCTATGTTTACTCCTAGGAAATGCCGCTTTCACATACCTTCCTAGAGCACATCCTCTGTATACATCATCTTGTTACGTAATAAGATCTGCAACTCCCGTTACAATGCTCCTAATAATTCTCGAAGCCCCATGGTGCAAATGCCCTATTCTTCTATGTCATAGTTCCTTCAAGTCCTTGTCTATATGACTACCTATTAGCACCATTGGTGACTCTAGTTGTAATATGTACAACCTGTTACTTTTGATCTCAATCTGCACTTTCGTTTTCCAGTTTGGGTGTTTGATGTATACCTTCTCCTTGATAAAGTGAACATAATAGCCCTTGCGATGAAGTTGCAACATAGAAAGTAAGTTAATCCCCAATCCCGGTACATGCACATTTGTAGCGTGGAATCGTTCTCCCAATTTTCTTTGAAAAACTATGGTACCCTTCCCTACTGGAGCACACTTTGCCTTGTTTCGCATGGTGATATGAAAGTTCATCTTATGTTCTCAATACTCTAAGAAACATTCCCTAATTCCCATCATATGCCAAGAAGCTCCATTGTCTATATACCATACTTCTGATGATGTAGAACTAGTCATACAAGCTACTTATTCTTCCATCTTGGAAGCCAATGTGGAGAAATCGAAATCTCTTGTGCAATTTTCTACTATGCGAGTCCCTGACGTGGATGCATTTGCATCATGGCATCAACCCATAACTGATTTTCCCTTCCTGTTTCTGATTACTCGCTCTGATACCATGTGAAAATTATAACACTACAACATCTGATTTACTTTGCCTACTTATTTTCAATAAGTTATTTATGAAATTCCTTCAATAAACCTTAAAATATTTTTTTTTGCAGATATGACACCATAATACACAAACAAACACATTCACAAGAATCAACAAATCGACACTGATATTTTGGAAAAAAATACCCGGAAAGTCCAATATGGAAAAATCAGTGCAGCAAGGGAGGATTTTATTATTCAACAATTCTTCAGTACAACCGGGTGCCAAACTTGCTTACACAATAGACACAAAAATTCTCCAGCACTTCTCCCAGTCCTAGCATTAGCCTGGCTGACCTGTGTGTAGCTCCTAGACCCTCTGCGTCAGCCCCTGTTTGTTTGAATGAGCCCTTGGCCTCTCTGCATCACCCACACAGGCCCTCTAGTGACTGCACAGTATCTTGTTTCCTCAACGTCAGCCTGAACGGCCCTACGTCTGCCTCTCCTTCCTTTGCACTGGTCTTCTATTGTTGATCCTGACTCTCTGCTCTATACCTTCTACCTCTTTCTACTCTCTGGACCACTAATTCGAATTTCTCAACTAACCCTAGTCTAGAAATTGAACTGGTTGGTCTCCCTCAATGTGTTCTCCAACTGACCCTCAAGTCCCTTCTTATACTTTTCTCTTTGGTCCATCAACGACCGAGATTAAGTCCCTAATCAATGACTAAGATTAGATCTGGCTTGATCCATGACTTTTTGACCATTCTAACTTAGTTTTATATTAATTCACATTAATATTTTATTTTATCTAAGTTTAGACTTAGGGACTCCATTAAAAATATTAATTATTTTAATATCCTCAAAACTAGTTGGATTCTGCCCAAAAAATTTCTGAGTCTTGTAGATCTCATATTCTTTAGCCCCTCCACCAATTTTCGTGTCTAGATCACATCCGATGCTATCCCAAAGGAACACCTGAATCAATTCCCAATTGTCTTTAGCAATATTCCATATGGACGATCAACTCGGCAAGTCGATATGAGCTTTTAAGGGGCCTTGCCAAGGATTTATGCCATATTTAAAGGACCACGCCACCTTTTGAATGTCCTAACCACCTTGCAACCACCACCACCAAAATTTAGTGCTTAGAGTTAGGGACTAAATTTATGGATCCATTAGTCTAAGGCCACCATATACCTTCAATATGCATAATTTGTCTCATGGTACGAGGGCCCATTGTTTACCAATCTGTGGACCAGACTGCAAGAAATTCTTAAATTTTATTGTCAGATATTTTTCTATACTACAGAGATTCACAAGGGTTGAGAGCTAATAAATTGGGATAACCTGGAGAACATCTTTTAGAAGAGATAACTGCCCTGAAGAATTTAAGACTCAAAAGGTCTAGCTGGAGAGCTTTCGTTCGATACTACTTAATAGGTCTTTCCAATGTGAGACTTTCAAGAAGTTAGCCAACAAAGGGACTTTGGGATAAGTGCTTGGAAAAGGTCCAATTATAAAACCAAGAGATCAACCCAGGTAACTCTGTGCATGAGGGTGAGTGTTGAAAAATATAATATCAGATTTGTCGCCATTGATCAATGTACCTGATGCTTGTTGGAATTCATCCAAAATAAATCAAAATTTTCTAGATTCCCTTATGGTTGGCTTGCCAAACAGCATGTTGTCATTAAAAACTTGTTGGCAAGTGATTGGAGGTGTTTCCCAGAATAGTTTTATACCTTGAAGGGATCGAGACTCCATTGCTTCCTTTATAAGCCTACTCAAGGATTCTACTTTGATGATGAAAAGGAAGGGGGGCATAGGGTACCCCTTTCTCAGAATCTGGGATCCTCTAAAGGGGCATGAAGGAGCCCCGTTCACGATAATGGAGTAGAAAGGGGTTTCAATCATGGACTTATCCTAGTTAATCCATGAGGAGGAGAATCCAAAAGCTTCAAGGATTAACAAAAGATAGCTCCAATTTAGGCGGTCATAAGCTTTTGATAGATCTAATTTAATCAACATACCTAGGGATTTTGAAGTGGATATGTAATGGATGACTTCATGTGGGACCAGGATTCCATCCATTATTTGAAGGTCTTTTATAAAACCTAACAACTCTAGCCTGATGATCTCTGTCGGGAGAGGCTTTAGCTACCAGACTAGAATACATAAGATAATTTTTTGTATCACGTTGCAGAGGCTGATATGTCAAAACCTTCTAGCATCCACGGTCATGCCTTTCTTTGGGATCAGTGTGAGAATTGTAGCATTGAGCCCTAACTAGAGTTTATGAGAGGTGCGATTATTCTACCAATGAATGTATTTACACACTAAGGAAGTGCCAACCTGATTTTAAGAACTCGCAAGTGAACCCATCTGGGCTTGGAGACTTATTCAAGGGAAGAGTCTAGACTACTTCCTCCCTACAACATAGGAAACCTCTCATATGAGGGCCTCATTCTGATCCTCCAGGATTAATTTTGGGATGCACTACTTGATGCGACCAATGGAATCACTTATGTCTACGACCAACTCCCTAAACATGTTTTGAAAATACTTGATTAGCTCACCTATTATCTCCTCATGCCGCAAAAGACTCCTTCCATCTGATTTGTTGAGAGAAAATATCTCGTTTAACTTTCTATGTTTTAGCATAGTTCTATGAAAAAATTTTGTATTGCGCTTCCCCGCCTTGAGCCTTTGAAACCTATATTTTTGCCTCCATAGGATTTTGTCATGTTTTCATCATTGTTCAAGGTCATTTAGAACATCCCCTCTCAGGAAACTAGGTCCTTTGAGTGCCCTTCTAGAATGGTTCATTGTTGGATTGACCACATGGTATTTTCCAACCTTCTTTCTAAGTGATGTATATTACCAAAATCTAGGTGATTCCATTCCTTGATTTTTCCTTTTATTTACTTCAGTTTATGTTGGAGAGTTTCCATTAAATTCCTGCTCCTAACTCTAATTTCTTTCCACCAATATTCTATTTTAGCCTTGAAATTTGACGTATCCAACAAAAAGGACTCGCATAACAAAGGAAAATTACAAGGGGCCATTCATAAATCGATCTCCCAAAAAATAGGCCAGTAATACAATCCAAGGTAGGGGAGGATCGAGGCTTGGAAAAAGAGATCCGACTGAACAATATCATCAAAAATGACAAAATGATCCAGTTGTGAAGAAATCTAGTACCTACCTCCCTGTTGATTGTTCCATGTGTAGGTTCCATTCACAAATTCAACATCATCTATCCCTAGATCTTGTATTATCTTTGGGAAATATAGGGATATTTGGTCCAACCTTATAAATCCTTTATTCTTTTCTCCCATGTCTCTGATCAAATTGAAATCCCCTGCTAGAATCCAACTAGCACTACCCAATAGATCCTTCAGGTAACTCAAGTTTCTTAAGAAACCCATCTTTTTCTCTAGCAATGCTGGGCCATAAACATCAGGAAGCCATATTTTTTCCAAAGAGATGATGCCTTCAAACTCACCCCAAAGGGTGTTGTGGGAGGTCATCAAGTTATGGAAGGAAATAAATCTAGAATCCCAAAGGATTCCAAGCCCACAGCATGGCTCCTTGCATCAAATGCCATACATTCTGCCATGGGCCAACTTTTTCTCAGGCTTTGGCTAAGCATTTCCTTTGTTACTTTCATTTCCTAAAGTATGATGATATCTTGTTTCAACTTACCCTTTGAGTTTAGGCTTGTTATGTTCGAGGAGACTAACTTCATTGAGGAATGGATGGGATAGGGCATTGGTAATACTCTTTTAGGATGTTGGTCTATACTATGTTGACTAAGATCACCCCTTCTTCCCAAAACACCATGCAAGTCAGTTGCCTTCCTTTCTTCCCAGAATTCGATCTGGATTCCACCCTTCTGCTAAACACCTCACCTTCTTGGATGGCAAGGGTTGTCTAAGCGGGAGGGATCCAGTTGAGATTGGTGTTGCTCCCAATCCTTTTATATTCGGTGGAATTGATCCAGCTATTCCTGGGGTATTTCTACCAATCCATCCTTGGCCGAGCTATGAAGATAGTAAACCATTACCCATTCATGAGAATTGAGTTGGTCCAATTTTACATCATGCTCTAGGGCATGGTGAACGTGGGCGAGGACTTGTTGTATTTATGTACTTGTGGGTTGTGTGTTAGAGGACTTATGTTTACTTTGATGCTTCTTCTTAGGTTTTTGTGGACCGACCTCAACATACATGACTGCTTGAGGTGGAGGTGACTCTACAAATACTATTGGTTTCTCTTTCATGCTCAGATCAGCTAATATGGAAAGTGGCTAGTAGGGGGACAAGGGGTCGATGCAAAAGGGCCTAGTGTGTTATTAGTTGGTCTTGATGGTGCTTGGGGTAAAGGGGTTTTGGCGGGTGGAGGAGGCCACCTAGGGACTTCCAATAAGCCATCAGGGGAGGGAGTCAATGGTGGGGTAGCGACCAAGTAGGGGAAATCCCAAAACAAGTGTCCATTCTCATGACAAAATCTGCATTTAAAGGAAACATACACATAGTCTAGAGATTGAGACTAGATTTCATCTTGGTACTCTATCTTTACATATTTCTACGGGGGTTGCGATATATTCATATACACATAGATGAAAGAGTAAGATGGAATGATCGACACTGAGTGATCTCTGAGACTTCAACGAAATCTCTAATTGATTTTCTGATCAATTCCAGAATTATAATTTCCAAGAATTCCTTTGGTAGAGTGCATTTTCACCCAAATGGGAGCTACAAGGAATTGTTCCTTTTCTAAGTTATAAAAATGTCCCAAATGGTGCATAAAGAGGCCAACACTATTCATAAAATAGGGCCCATTTTCCAAAATGTGCTTGCAGTCCTCCATGTCTTCAAAGATGACTATGAAGAATCCCTTGCCTAGGAGGAGAAGGTCAAAAGGGGATTTCAACGGCCATTTGAGTTGGATCCAATGGAGGATGTCTACTTCTCGGGGCTAAATTCCCATGAATTTGCAAATGATGGCATGATCTTGCATGAACTGCCTAGATTGCTCCACGCAATGATTCAGGATCACTACTCGGGGTTTTTTTGTGGCTTTAGGGAGGAATCAACCTTTAAAGTGTGTTATCTATTGAGCTTCCAACACTGAGGATTCATGTTGTTTGCCTTTAGTGTTTCCTTTTCTTGCCGAGGAACTTGCATTTAAGCATTGGACGTTGGTTAAAATTGATTTGAAGGAGGGGCTCAATCCTCCTCCCTCGGGAGGGCTTGGAATGTCACCAACTAGTCAGAAGGTAGCTTCAGGGACAACAGCAGTGATGTGTGTGAGCAAGAAACTAGGCACTACAAAACTCATGAAACTGATCTAAACCCTTGCACAACGTAACCTTAGCACAACGAAACCCTAACAGAGGTCGCTTGGTACCTATTTTTATAGAGTCGATTAACATATTTACTATTAGTTACTTCCCACCATAGTTTAAATAGCTGATTGAATAAAACTTTGATTGGAACAAGTAAATAAATATATTGACAAGAGTTATTGTCCATCATTATTCTTCAACCTTTTAATAAGCATAAAAATGAAAATGTGTATGATTGGTATTGGTTACAACACATGTCTCAACATTTTATTTAGTACTAGATGTTGTACACCATAAAATGACGCATGATTTGTATCATATCGACATATCCTATCATACTGCACAAAGATCTCATATTTTAAAACACTTTATAAAAACCCACTTATTGCAGAAGGCTTCCTATTTCAACATAAGGTGGATGAGAATCTGTTGACTTTTTTTATTTTTTTAATCTACAACCTTGATTGATTCTGAAGGGAATATCCTCAAAATATTCTTAGTCTGAATGCTTATAAGGTTTGTAGTGTGTAATATAGTTTGTTAGGTTGCATTGAATTTTAATAAATTCAATAAATTATATTATTGTGAAGTGGCTCCCCCGCTAATTTCCTAGGGACTTGAGATTATTCCAATTCTAATAAGTGTCTCATTTATATATAAGCAAACTTTATTTAGCAAAATTGTCCATTACATTAAATAAATTTAAGAAAATACATTCGTGTCAACTCACTCCGGCGCACAAATTTCCTAGGGATTTTAGATTAGTCCAATTCTAATAAGTTCATCCATCATAAGTTCCTCACTATTATTTATAACATTCATTTATATAAAAGAAAAATTTATTTAGAAAAATGGTTCATTTTACAATTAGATGTGTAACTCCTTTTTTTCTCAAGTTAAAGTTGACCCATAATTTTCTTATACATGGTTAATGAGGTAAATGAGTGCATTAGTTGCAATAGTTTTGTTTTTGTTATATTTATGAAGCCTTCATCTATATCTATATTGACCAAATTAATATTTTTAATGTAGTTGTAGAAGCCAAAAAAGGTATTCATATTATGATAAAATTTATAATTTAAATAATACTGTCATTGGAAGATTAATAACATTTATAAAATTGTAGTAATGATATTGATTATATATATATATATATATATATATATATATATATATATATATTTTTTTTTTTTTTTTTTTTTTTTTTTTTTTTCCCTTGGAAGAAGTTGAAATTTTATTCATAAGACAAAATTACCTTTTGTGGATGCTAAAAATCATATGCATATCGGCTGTACCTGTTTTCATAGGATACAAGATAAACAAAATGTAAAAAAATAAAAAAAATTACTACTGTTCTTTCCTCCCTTTCTTTTTTTCCACCTTTCGCCAGCCTCTAGTGTTGGGAGTGGACATTATAATGGAAAGATGATTTTCAGTGGGAGTGTCTTTGTCAGAATCAGATCCTTCTGATCCATGAGTTCAGTTGATGCGTGTTATTTCCATTCCTGTTAGTTGAGGTGCTTTGTGCTGCATTTGGTTGTTGGGGTCTTCCTCCTTTAGTGTGTTGTTCTGGCCTTTTTGATTCTCAGTTTTTGCTTTGTATGTTGTTGTTTCTTCTTTTCCTACTTCTTCCTCCAAGGGGGCTATATTTTTCCATCCTTTTGGCTCTTTATGTTGCTTCTTATTCCATTTGGGAGTTTGTTTTGCTTTAGGACAGGCACTGTGGAGGTGTCCTGTTTGTAGACATCCACAGAATCAGAAGGTTGTGTTTTCATAGTGGAGTGGTTGTGTCCATTGTGTATTATTGAAATTCAAGTTTATTTTTTCTGGTAGTCCCTCACTGAGGTCTACCTCAATGAAGATCCTCGAAAATGTTAATATCCCCCTTGTGATTTTGTCCTCATCAGTCTTTAGGAATTTTCCCAATACATTCCCTATGGCAATTAAAACATTGTGATGCAAAAAATGTAATGGGAGGTTGTGAAACCTAACCCACACTGGCATATTTGATACCGCCATTGTGTTGGCATCAAACTCCGAAAACCACGGGGTCATAAATAGTCCCACGTTGCCCCAGAACCATGGCCCCTTGTTGAGGATATGATCCCTTTCTTGTGTTGTTTTCAAACTGGCTATAAAGAAACCTTTGGGGCATAAGTATATTTGACAGGCTGGGGACCAGTTCTCGTAAGTCCATTGGTGCAAAACATCATATTTAGGCCAAAACCCATTGAATTTTCATATAACTGAATTTCAAAAGAGATCTGTGTACAAGTCTTTTACCTTAGGAAATGCGATGATAAGTTTAGGGTTCTGAGATTTGCGTTCTACAATGTAGGGTCCTGGAAGCTCGAGTGGTGTTGCGATTTTGGCTTGCATTTTTCCCTTGCCTTTGACTTCTTCCTTGAATGTTCCTCTGCTTTTTGAGATGGTTCCAATACTTCCACCCTTCAGACGTAGGTTAATTATTATGGGTGAGTCTTTGATGATGCCATAATCCTGGAGTGTGAGATTTTCTTGTAAACTGTGGCTTCAGCAGATCATATTTTATCAATATGCTGGTATACCGAGTTGGTTCTGGATTTTGTTTTTTATTTCTTGTATCTTCCTCCCTTCCCAGATCCCCCAATAGATAGACTTTCCTTCCAGTGTTTTAATGAAGATTTGTGTCAGATCCTCCTCCATTGGGTGTGTATCCTCCTGCAGTGTTGCTGAATCTATTAACCCTGTGCCCGGATATGTCAGATCTAGTCGTCTTGTTTCTTCCACGCAGTGCTTCATCATGATCCATCATGCAACGTCACCGTCGTTTGGCTTGTCTAAGAGACCCTTTTGATATATGGGTTCAATTTTTGTCAATTCTGGGGTATAATCCCATATTTGCATGATCATATGCTGATCCAAACTCACAATGTCCAGTAAGACCTAGAATGAGGTTGTTTGTGTTTCATCTGCTAGGGTTGGCATTAGGGATTTCTAAGCTCCTTTTAGCGCTACCCATATATTACCCTTTTATGTGATTTGGGACATTGATCTGGAGTATTACGGTGTTATGGCATGAACTAACCTCTGGACTTGGTCATGCTGTGGGTTGCTCGATCTTCTGGATGTCTGATCTGTTACATCTATGACAGGTCTGAAAATAATGTTGTCTTTCATGAAGGGAAGGATCAACCCAAATCCAAACAGTGACCATGGAGGTGTAGTCTTGTCATTTTCTTGTTCATGGAAAATATGTGGAAAAACCCTCTCCGCTGTCATCGTTTGCGCTCTTCCGTGGTTATCTATATGTGTTATCCTGAAATTTTTGTATCCCTTTGGCCAGATATGGCTCAGGGTTTCTTCCATCATATCTTCATTCTGATTTACCCAAAATGTCTCGTGCACTCTCATCGTTTCCATTGCATCGCTGACAATAACTTCAAATCCAGAATTGATGTCATCAGATTGAAAAATGATATGTTTCTTACCCAAAGGAATTTCAGACATTTGATCGCATTCTTTCTCTACTCTCGCATTGATTTTCGTCGAGATTCCATGATTTAACGCTTGAAAGCAACCAAATATAATCACAGTTTGAACTGATCTGTCGACTGTCGCACTGCTCTTGGGATCACCAGAACATAGAGAAAGGAGATCGAAAGCAGGTAGATCCTGATGTGAAATATCCTTGCACAACAAGGGCTCTAGAAAAATCGGGTCTGGATTGCGAAGAGACTGGTCAAGAAACTCCACCAGAATCTCATTGTTTAGGCCCACGACTTTGATCCCCCAACCTGTTGCTACCAAAGAAGGTGGAGGCACAGGGAGAGCTTTGTTTTTTTGTTGATTAGTAGACATGGCGAGTCACCCGGGATCAATTCTCTGTAGTCTCAAAAACCCTAGATCCGACTATTGAAAAAATGACAATTTAAAATCTTTTTTTTTAACATGATATATATATATATATATATATATATATATATATATATATATATATATATATATATATATATACACACACACTAAATAATGAATTTTATTTTTATGGAATTGATAAAATCATACTTAATTGTATCAAAATAATGTAGTTATAAAATATTATAATTTCTATTTGATTAATTGTTAACCACACCATGGAAAATTTTAGGGGCTAATGTTCGCCCAGTGGGCTAATTTTCCATGATTTTTCCACAAAAAAGATTCGCCAATTTCCAATTTTATAAAAGACGATTCGCCCAAATTTTAGAATATAAAATTATTTTACCTTAAAAATCGCCAACATTATAGAGAGACTATATATAAAATAATTATAAATTTGATTAATTTTACAAATATATCAATAAACATTTATAATTTGCATATTAGGGATTAGTGAGATTCGCCAATGTTTTAAACTTCAAGAAAATTTTCCATCCTTAAAATTTTCCTTGAACCACACACATGGCAGAGACAAAATGGGAAAGATAAACATGAGATTATATCTATTATTTGACAGCGATATACATGTATGGTACATTCCTGTGAGTGTTTGGTTCCACATCCCATGGTCTCTTGGACTGTCATGGTTGTTCGCATTCCACACCAACCCTTAGAGGATCAGGTGTCCAACATTCCCCCCATTAATCCGAAGGGTTATTTATGAGACCAAGAAGAGAGTTGTAATACAATACGTGCAAAAATGCATGGCAGCACTAGGCTGAATGTGCTATCTGAAATGTTGGTATAAAGGGAGGTGGTCTACGGATGAACACCAACAGTAGAACGCTTAGTGCAGTTCCCAGAACGCTTCCAATTATGGCATGGAGTTGACGTCTTCTGCTAGAGGAAGTGCTCCTAATGTTTTGAAGAGGGAAACCTTCAACCGATAGAGGGAGGCCTCACCCCGGTTAAAAGGGAGAACCTCAACCTGAAAATGGAGGTGTCAACCTGTGATGGTTTAAGGATGACCAACAACTCTAGAATGCTTAATGCAATTCCTGGAACTCTTCCAAAACTGGCAAGAATCTGAAGTCTTCTGCTGGAGGAAGTGTCCCCAATTCTTTGAACATTTATCACCAACTGAAGGCATGTTCAAGGGCATATTTGTCTCTGGCTACAACTCTAGATCTGCTATGGTAGGTTGTGGCTCAGGCTCACTTGATGTGGCTTTGAAGCTTGTATATGACCATCATTTCCCCCCTATCAGATACAACGTGAGATGATAGAGAAAAATCAACTGCATGACCATTCAATACTCTAGAACAAGTTCAGACATATGACTGAAATATCTTTTTGGTTGTTGATGGCCATTGCCAAGAAGAGATCCATCCAAGATGAATCTTTGTTCTTGCAATACGCTTGTTTCTGAAGCATCTGTGTGAAGAGTGGGTGGTTTTATGAGTGTGCTCACATGGATGAAAATAAAAAAATGATCTTTCATATGGCCAACTGGGTCACAGTGTTGGAATTTCACAATCTTTTGTTGTTGTTATGGAAGAGGAGTAGAATTTGGAACAACTGAAGGTGAACTATCATGAAGAAATTCAAAACTCTTAAAATGAATGGTATTTGAGTAATCTAGAATATCAAAGGAAACCTACTTATCATATCCAAGACCTGTTATGTGCTTGTTATGGACAAGCTCTTCCCAAGGTTTGATCATGGGCTTGAGAAGTGCAGATTGAGTTTCTGCATCTGCATGTAATTTTGATGCTTCATTAGGTATTGGATCTGAATCAATTTGTTTCTTATGGGAGTCTGTTTCAATGTTGTGAACAGAAACAGGTTCAGAATGTTGACTCCACTGTTGTAATTCTTCTTGCTGAAGCTGAGATTCAAGTTCCAAAAATTCTACCTTTTCCTGTGTATGTTGCAGACAAGTTTGAATATCAACAAGAGTGGTTTTGTTGATATCGATTGTGCTATCATTGGTGGACATGATTAGAGTTCCTAATAACTCCAATAATCCATGAATTTTTTTCATTATTCAAATAATTCAAGTCAATAGATGACCACAAATGTAATTGTAAAGGAAGATAGCTAGAAATGCAATATTTTTCAAAATTAAATGTGCCTAATTATAATAGGGAAATCCTTGAAGCTATACTGCTTTCTGGTTGCTGGTAATATTCAAGAAATTTTAAAAGTACATCCAAGTTTTCATGTCAATAAACTACACCATCCACATCACTGTCATCTACCCGGGTTCTGTGTTCTCTTCAATTTCTTCAAATTTCAACAAGCATTTATGTCTAAAAATCACGATCTCACTGTTAATGCTAAATATCCAACAACTTCAATGTTGCAAAAATGTCATGGGGCCCGAGCAGATAGCTGGGTGTTGTTCGAATAAGCAAATAACAACCTATTTCAGCTCATCAGCCTTTAGTGTATGCTTCAATATTCATTTTCTTTATGATCGACGGAGGTAGCAGGTCAACCTTTCTTGTATGCTTAAACCCAAACGATAATTCTGCAATGGGTGTGTATTACATGGTATCTCTACCACTTGATTTGCATACCAATGTACCAATTTTGTATCCTTTCATGTCTAGTTATGATGAAATTCTAACTTATGTGCTTGATTTGTTTGGTCGACACCCACAAATAGATCATCCAATAGGCATATGTTGACAGAGTGAGTTGTTGAAATGCTTCACGTATTTGAAGTTGGGATGAGGAATCCTCATGGGTACTACCACTCAGCGGTGGCATCAACTCCTCCTCCTAATTATGGTCAACTGTGCAAGGCCTTATTCGTCCTGTAAGACACCGCATATAAAATTTTCAAAACTATTTCACACAAGGTTATAGCTGAGTACGAGTGCCTCAAGGGTTTTTTTCCAGCAGAATCGATACTGCCAACGTCCAATTTGATGCTATTTTAGGCACAAAGCATGTGAATCCAATTCAGGATATCCTTCAATGTCCTCTAATGTAGAAGATTTTCATGCAGTTTTTGGTGATAAATTTGGAGGAGTTCACACTGACTTTCCTTTGTTAACCTTGTTGTTGAATGGAGGACTTAGTTGGGAATCTAGTGAAGATGGAACTCTGGAACTTTTTCATTTTTTTCTTCAGAAACAAGCCATGAGTATCTCTCTAATGATAAATTTAGAAAGGCTGGTCTTGGAAATATGCCATCAAATATAGATTCAGTGACAAAGATGCTCCTTTTCAATTCAAATGAACTACCATATCACACATCTATGACAGTGGATAACCTTGATGTAGGAGATCCCTTCATTGAAGAGTGCAAAGAGCTAAAGCAAATCCCTTTGCCTCCACCACCTGAAAGTGTGCTTCAAGGAAGCACATTGTCATCCTCAAAGCCAAAATATTTTACCTTTAGACCTATACATCAGAAAGTTCCATATTTCATTTTACCAAGCAATTCAATATGACACACTTGGAGTAGCTAACATGCATTGGGAAATACAGATAAGCGCTTGTGAATATAGGGAAACTCTCATCTAAAATTAACATACAAATACAAATTTCTCTGTCTTTTTTTCTGTCCCAAGCAGTTATTCCTTTGCCTGAATTTTGCCTTGTTCAAAATCGAGCAAAGGAGCAAATGGCGCCAACTCCACAGTGGAATATGTAATGCTACAATGGTGTGGAAGTGTATTGGATAGTGGTTTACTGACTGGTGGTATCAGCAACGTATGGAGTTACGACTAGCATTATGATACCGTAACTACAACGATACCGTTGTTAATAGACTGTAAAACTGGAGTGAGGAGGAGGTGGTGTAATAATCACTAGAGGAGGTATTACAGTATAGTGGTATAGTGGAGAGCGGAGTTGCATCTGAAATTTCTTCATTGGAATCTTTCATTGACTATTATTATTTGTTGAAGCAAGAAAAATTCTAAACAAGGACTTGTGGATGGAATCTTCCATCTGTGACCAAGAATCAAAGGATGAAACAAGATGCAATAAATGCTAAATGTATTTTATTCAAATTTATGAATTCCATCGCTGTTTGATCAAATCCTACGCAACTCCGAAGAGGATTTTAGAAATCATGAACATTCCAGGACTTCCATAAGAGAAAGCTGCAAGCCATTTGCAGAAATACCTATTGTGGTTGAAACACTTGAGTGGAAATATCCCATAGCCGTGGGCAGTTCACGCTGCTAGAGATGGAAAATTTAGCGGCACCAAGCAATTCCGAAAGCGTGGTAAACCTACTCCTTCATACATCATCATCAAACTCATCCTCTGCTCTGAAAACATTTCCTTTTCATCACCCAACTCAGCCAATGATGATATCTAACAATAGCCAACGTATATACCAAGATTTAGCAGCGCAATGACCCAAATTTGGGTCCTGCATTCTGATAAGTGTAGATTTCTGAGAGTCTTGATAACGCCAAGGTCTGGAAATAAGCACACAAGAATGGTTATGAAAAATAGTGGCTCAATTGTGAGCAGGGCAGGAGATCGCTCGCTCTGATACCATGTTAAACACACACATGGCAGAGAGAAAATAGAAAAGATAAACATGAGATTATATCCATTATTTGACAATGATATACATTTGTGTGACAGTTGGATTCCACATCCCAAGGTCTCTTGGATTCTCATGGATGTTCGCATTCCACACCAACCCTTAGAGGATTAGGTACCCAACATTAATAATGCTTGTTTTTTCATTCATTTGTGTCATTAAACTTTTTCAACATAAATTTCTGATATATAAAATGGGTGAAATGTTTTTAAACATATTTATAGACTAGCATAATTATATGAATTAAATGGTTGGTAACTGTCCATAAGTATTAAGTCATAATAAACATCAAAACACTCACTTCATAATATGTCTCACATTGTTAAAATTAAAAGGAAAAATATAAAAACCAACTAAATTTATTGTTATTACTAATTTAAAAATAAATTATAAGTTCAGGTATATACATTTAAAAAATCATAGAAGAAGATTCATAACCATGTGAATTTACCTCCATTTTATCATTGAAATTCTTAATATTTAAATGAATTTTGTTCCAATACAATCTACTAATATTGTAATTTATAAATACAAATGCCAAATTAATCAATTTAATTAAAAATAAAATAAAACATAATTATTTAAAAAACAAATTTCAATTTTTTATTTCACTATATCAATATAAATAATTTAAAATATTTCATAAAATTTCAATACTCTTTCATAATTATTAATAATTAAATTAAAATGTATAGCTTTAAAACCCTAAGTAGCTTATTATATAATTTGATATTCATTTAAAAAAAGAAAAAGAGGAGATTGTTGAAGGATGTACCCGAGATACCTCATCGAGAACAACAATATTGAACAATACCAAAAACTAGAAATTCACCAAAACCATATCTCAGAAGCGCTTTACAGAAGTTCAGAGAGGGAGATATTCACGCAGAGCTACCGCTGAAACTCGTTTCTGCATAGTGGCCATTGAAGATGAGTATAAAACCATTCCAAGATGGGATGTTCATGAATAATATGACTATAACGCAATAGCTTTGCAGGCTTGTACGGAAGGGGAATCCATCTCCATGCGCAGCACTCAGTCGAGACACCGAGACCCTTATGAACAAATAGTGTCAGCAGTGTGATTTTCACTAGCCGACATATATGGAAATGATGGCGACGTCTCAAGAATGACTACCAGGTTAGGAAACTGATGGTGACATGAGAGAAAATGGAACTGAGTGATGGCACAAATCAAAGATTTCCTAACAAAATTGACTACAGTTTACAATGCTTTATGGAGACATAATTATAAATGAATTAGAATTGAATTTTCTATTGAAATAAATAACTTCTCATTACTGAAATAAATATCTTGTATTTATCAAAGCATTTGTAAATATTGATTTGAAATATAATGCCAATTAATAAAGTCAATAAATTTTGAATGATTATAAGGTTAATTTGCAAAATAGGATTTGAATATGTGAAATCTATTTTTCAAACAGAATTGTGGATTATGTGCAAAAAAGAAAAGCATGTATTTAAAAAATTAAATTACAAAGCTGTTTCACATCAATTTCTTTAATATTTTTTTTAGAGGAAAAAATTGATTTTATAGTATGTATTGAACCATTGTGAAATTGATGTTATGATATGTACTAAAAAATTGTGAATGTCGTACTAGAAGAGAAGTTTGATGTTATGATATGTACTCAAAAATTGTGAATGTCGTACTAGAAGAGAAGTCTGCAATTATAATAAGATTTTATGTTTGAGTTGAGAAAAGATTTTATGTTTGAGTTGAGAATTGTTACCATAGTCAATGTTGATATCTATTTATTGAATGATATTGCATATTTTTTATTCTATTTTCATTATATTTTTGTTGCTTTCATCTAATTAAATTGAAGGATGGAAATAATAGATAGTAAAAAAATTTTTGTCTTCTATAATATTTCATAATTGGGAATATTTCACAAAACAAGTATAATAAAAATGTTGATATGCCTCATTTGAAATAAATTTCAAGATCAATTACCAGCCCCCACTTCTACAATATATATCTTTAAAAGTCTAATGAAAAAAATAAAAGAAATTAAGTAGATGTTCCCATTTTATTATATTTTTCTCCGTTTGTCTCCTATATATGGTAAGGGGACTAAGTGTGGGGATCCTACAATGTCATCTTATACATTATATTCATTGTATAAGCTAGTTTTCCCATCCAAGTTGGCTACAATTATCGGTTTCCTATCATTTTTAAACCACAAATTTCATAACATTTGGATCAAATATTATGAATCTTATGGCTTGAAATGATTAAAAAATAAATAACTATAATATGATTCAAGCGTAAATCCTTCTTATACAATAAATGCAATGTACAAGACAATACTTGATCTAACTAGATGGCCTTACTTTAAAGATAGAAATCAAGTCATACAATTATAATAAAATGCCATGATAAAATGTTTTATCCTAGATAATGATATCACAATAAAAACGTAATCACTCAATATATAGTGATTAATAAGAGATTTTAGAATTAAGATATGGCTTATATAAAACTCATTCTTATATATTTAATATCCATGTTATTTTCCCATAAACAATTCATTCAAACAAATTGCACATGTTTAAAGGTAAAAAACCAATTTTCATTATTCTTACTAAAATATTTTGTTTCACAATTAATATAACAGCTACTCCTCGTATTATTGAGAAATTGATTAGTTATTTTAATTTTGAAGAAGATGAAATACTAAAATATAAAATGAAATAAAAATATAAACCTAATAGAATAATATCTACTTTGAGAACATCTATGAAGTCTAACCACTATACTTACTCTGTTAATGTAAGGTAGAAAAATAGAACTGGGCAACTAAAAGTTCTCTGTTAGAATTTTCTAAGTTTTAGGCAACAAAGAGTTATTAGCACATAAAAGTTTTGGTTGGAATTGTCTAATTTTTAGGTTAACAAGGAAGTAAATAAAACAAAAGTAAAATTGATTAATCTTAAAAAGACTATATTTGTTCAAAAAAATTTAGAAAAGATGTTATGCATGGATTTCACTTAATGAGCTTATGAAATATTGAGTGCGCATGTAAAACAATAATCTTAATTTAATTATATATTAGAAAATATCTCTAAAATCATATTGTTTAACTTATAATAATATGAACTCAGAACACCTTCCTAATTTAAAAACCCTTATTTTAAGTTATATCATGATTACATGCCTTATTTTCCAAAATTATGATATTTCAAAATTCTTTTAAAAAAACCTTTATTCTATGTAGATGCCATACTTGATTAGGCATTGAAGCAAAATGGTAAGATGCAGCTTTTTAATGTTTTTTTATGTTATTGACTGCTGAATTCAGATTTGTTTTAAAGTAGCCCGTTTTAAAAATATTTTAATTCTTATTTAAGTATTCACTTAAAAATATTATTATACATATTATAATGTCGTTTGAATGATTTACGTATTGTCGTCATGTCAGCCGTTATACATTTTATACATCAACATATGACGTATGAAATGAGTGAAATGTTATGAGGAGACGCATTGTCTTAATTTTCATTAAGAAGATCCATTTAAAAAACTGAGTTTCTTAATAATATAGATTAAGACTAACGTAGATATGGGAAATAATAATTTATATAAGTAGAAAGTAAGAAAAGGAATCAAAATCTTTCATTAGTTTTATGCTGCGTGGAGCTACTTGTTAATTCTAAAGATCGTTGACGACAAGGATTCACCAAAGAAGACTACTTAAGAGTACTAAAAAACTCACATAAACTATAGCTGAACTTCTTTTCTGCATAAGGGGCATTGAAGACGGGTATAAAACCATTCCACGATGCAAAGTTCATGAACAGTATGACTACAACGCAATTGCTTTGCGGGTTCGCCCATGTCAAGCATATCATGACAAATTGCACATAGCAATCCCTCACACTCACCATGAACTTCGCCAACGAGCTCTTCGGAAACAACAACGAACAGGGAAGAGTCAATAGCTAAGATGGCTGCAGCCAGCGGACAAGTGTAATGGAGAGCAATCTATTGATCTTTGAAGGAACGATGGAGTTCAAACCGTTTAACCCTCACTTGCATGGAAGGGTTGTCCATCTCCATGAGCAGCAACATCCGTTGAGAATCTAAAAAACTGCCACTCCATACTATTTGTAGTCTCCACACATTTCTGTCTGGGCGACTCCACTCCTTTATGTTTCGCAGCAAAACAAGATCAGGGTTTCCTGCCATTGCCATTTAACGTCAGACTCGGCTCCTATTTCATCTAACAGTCATATTCACATAATCAGAATAAGATTCCATTTCCCAGTCATCTCCATTGTTTTGCGCCATACATCTGAAGACAACGGTGGACATAAAATGCTGCAGAATTCTCTAACCATCCTGGCACATATCATGCGAAGCGGCATCAATTTTACGTTCACTTTGCACTGCTACTGGTACCGTGGTAACTTCTACTGATGCCCGTTGCACACGGCCATCTGTTTTGGACCGCGGCAGCTTCTCTTGTACAAATTTATTAACCTTCTCAAATATTTCTATCGCCAGATTTCTATAATCACCAGGCACGTCGTTGTTGCTTCCATTTGATGATTCTTCCATTTCCTTTGATATTTTATTTCCAGATGTTCAGAGAAATGAAAAAGAAAGTCCACCAACAAAATCTTCCTCGCTTATTCAGTTGCAAATCTGTCGGGCTGGTTTACTTGGTTTTCTATATATAATAAAAATTAATGACAGCTATGATTCGTAGAATGATTTTCACTGCCCGACATGTAAGGAAACCATGAAATCATGTCGACGTGTGAAGAATCCATTGTGGACACGATAGTTAGCACACGATAGTGACATGTCAGCAAATGGAATGAAGCGCTGGCACATGTCGAGGATTCCTTTATGAAATCAACTCTGCAATTTACCATGCACCAAATTGAATTGTAGTCGAAATAGTTATGGAAAAAATAAACAACCTCTATTATTATTATTTTTCGAAAGAGTACTTTAAAATATATTTGAAAGTAATGAAGTGAATAAATCTGAGATATTACAGGGGTAAGTTTAAAAATAGCATTTTAGTATTTTAAATTTATTTTTCCTTCGTAGACTTGTGCACCATATGATCTATCTTAAGCCTCTTATATATATATATATATATATATATATAAATAATTTAAAATGAACAATAATTTTATAAGCCAAGAAAAGTGGGTATATTTTTGTTTATTATTTAAAATTATTAATAATTTTTTAATGTGGTGTCTAATTATTCAGATAGGTGGTTACACATTTGGAGTATCGAGTCACATAGGCCTCCACCCCCAACATCAATGTCGTAATGGTGGTTGGGAGCTGGGCTTTTCTGGCTAGTGTTATTTGATGTGCAACAAAGGTAGGAGGGTGACTGTTTGAAGTTGTTGGGTGATGAGGAGGGAGCGTTGGGTACGAGAGAGTACTCATGTATTGGTGTCTTAGCTCAAGGGAAGGCTGGGGTGATTGTGCAAGATGAGTTCGGTGCAGGCTAGTATGGAAGCTACAACCACTCTAGCCATGGGCGCTGACAAAGAAATGGAATAGCTATCACCATGAGAATTACAGTCCTGGGGTTGGACAGTGTGGGTGGTGGGGTTTTGCTTCCCCTAACTCACTTTGGGTCTACTTTAGGAATGGGATTGCTCCTTTGAAGAGGGAGTGTGGCGGAGAATTTGGGTCGTGGCTCTTCACTTGGAGTGACTTGTCCACTTTAGAGTCTGGTAGCACGCCACCCAGCTCATCGGTAAACAATGGGGAGGGGTACGGGAATTGCATCTAGTATACAGTGAACCCTAATGCTAGGGAGGTAAGAAGTACACTTTTTTGTTTGGTCCACATTAGGCTTTGTGTGGTGGGTTGCATAGGGCAGCCAGCATCATCCCCCTGGTGGTGCAATGGGCAGATGAGGAGTCGACTGTATGCTGGGACAGAAAGGTCGTGCTCGTAGAGGGGGAGCCAGTCACAACATGGAAAATCGTCTGCCGCATGTGCCTAGTTCGAGCTCAAAGTGGATTGACAACCACCACTCTGATCTTGAGGCAACAATGTCCCCAGGTCACTCCCTAGGCCAGGTAAAGGCCCCGACCACCCTAGACTCCATTGCGACACAATTAAACAATCTTCATCTAAGCATGGAAACTGTGAGGGAACAACATTATGGTGAGTTGAATGAATTACTGGCCTACATCAATGACCTACCACAAACATAGAATGAATTTTTGGACTCCATAGAAGGTGTTCGACAATAACTTCGGTGCACAAATGACCACCTTCGTGCATTGGAGACACCAGTTGTGGATATTGATTACCACACGCATGAGCAGGCATCGTTCTTTGTAGCCCCACCACCCTTTCCCTCTAACCTACCCTCTGTAATTCTGGAAAATTATCTTCTTGTGCTACTTTTGGTTATGAAATATCCAATAACACGAGTTGTCTTCGCTTCTTTAGAGGCTCAATTTTGTTAGAGAAAAACTCTTATTAACTTGCAAGCATGCTATTGTATATAATGTGACAGCAATGATGTATTGAGATCTCTATTCATGTATTTTGTTTTTGAAATTATGTTAATATAATACAATTTTTTAAACCAAAAAAAATAAAAATAATATATATATATATATGAAAAATACAGATATTTTTGTTAATGTAATAAAATTTATTAGATTAAAATTTAATAAAATTATTAACTATTTCTTTAATATATATAAATGTAGACATTAATGTAGGTTATTCTTTGTTTTATACATAAATGAAAATTATGTAAAACACATCACCTGTTTTAAAACCGTTTTTTTTTTTTTATAACGGAAACATAGTATTATTATTATTTTTTTAAAGATTAATTTAAAATATATTTGAAAGTAATGAAGTGAGTAAATCTGAGATATTACACTAGTAAGTTTTACAATAGCATTTTAATATTTTAAATTTATCTTTTCTTCGTAGACTTGTGCATCATATGACAGAAACAAACAAACAACGTATCTTAAGAATTAATTAGATAGTATAAATATTTTTTTCATAGGTATATAATTTGAAATTAACAACTATTTATATATGTATTTTATATGTAAGAAAAATATGTATATTTTTGTTTATGAAATAAAATTATCAGGTTAAAATTTAATGAAAATGTTAATTATTTCTTTAATATATTTAAATGTACGCATTAATGAAGGATATGATTTATTTTATACATAAATGGCAAACCAAATTTTTAGTACGGAAACATTTTTTAAATACAATGGAATTTTTTTGCTTTATTGTATATAGTCAAACTTTGTAGTCTCTAATAGCACTTAAAATGCTATAGCGAGAGACTCCCAGATGTGCCATGATGTGGACATCTACATAGTGTTTGAGGAATTGAAGGGTTATTTTTTCGTTAAGGCCTTTGAGTTACATTTTGACTATGGTCTATAATATACTAGCCATGCCTACTTCCTAAAACCAATATATGGTAACCATATTTAAGTTAGAGTCATAGATTGTATAGAAAGCTTTTATGTGGTGTTTTAATGTATTTTTAACTCTTGAGCTCAATATTTTTTCTTAAATAAAAAGTATGCTTATTATACATGGATGAAAATTGTGAAGAAGCAAAGACCCATTAGTGCCCTGCAACACATTCTAATGTTCCCTAGTAAACCACTTATAGTAAAAAAATACCAAATAGAGAGTCTTTTTTGCAAATTATAGGTGTTCTCCACGGAAATTGAGGCTAAGAGGCATCATTTAGGAAACTAAGCCCTTGTTATTGACCTAACATACTAATGTATCCATAGCATTAATTGAAGTAATTCAAAGTGAATAGATTTTAGATGTGGTTGTTTGAAGACGTTTACATTGTGCTATAGATTAATGGGAAAGATTTATGTTTGTATACCTATTTACGTACCCTAAGTATCTTTGTGGACTTAAGGCTCATATAATGCCGCATATATTCCACTTAGATTCTAAATAATTGATCAACATGGCTTATGTCTGGTTTCTAGGAGTTGTTCACATACTTGAGCTCAACAAGGATATAAAGGGTTCAATTAGAATAAATAGGGAAATAAATGTAACTCCATTCCTTGAGAATTGAATAGAAAAATGAATCAAAATTATTTGAGAAAAAACCTTTATTTCTGAATATAATAAAAGTACAAGATTGTATGCTCCTTGAATTAGGAATCCTTGGTATATCAAGGAGATAAACAATATAACTAAAATAAAAAATTATAGCGAACCAACAATAAAAACATTATTATAGCAAAATTATAGGGGTTCAAATACCACTCCTCTTCAAGCAGTGATTGTCCTCAATACTTGATTAGTTTTTTTTGTTTCCACATGAATATCTCATCTTTGTGTCCCACCTCTTTTATTAGTAGATTCTTCCAATTGATTAGGTATTCAATAATAACTTTATTTCCTAATTTCTTATCTTTTATATTAAGGGTTCCCTTCGGTTCTAGTGTGATGTTGTTGTTCATTAACCTTTGTTAAAAGTGTATGAACTAGATTATTCTCACTCGTTATGTTCTTTATACAAAAAACCTGGTTAACTAGATGTGCACATGAAGATGCACAAAATTCCAAATTGTTATCGATACTAACCATATTACATCGGTGCTAATTGATCAACATATTTTCCTACCTAAGCATCATCTATTTGGATGGTTGTGGGATTATAAATACTTAATTTTCCATTTCAAATTCCCTTTCAATTTGACGTTGATTTACATATTGTTTCATATTATTTTTTGCTAGAGTCAATGTTTCCTCTAGTAGTAAGAGAGAACCTCTTCTTAGTTCACTACATAGTCGTTGACCTCTTGAATCTTCAATTTTGCTCTAAAGTGTGATGTAATGGATGATATTTTATAAATAGGGATATTATTGATAGATTATGGGATGATTTGGTTTACCCCAATTCTACTAAGAGTCACAAATCGGTACACTATGGATATTTATCATATAAAAAACAATGAGGACGAACATCTTGGGATTTAACTACAAACTAAATTTCCACTTCATATCAATGATGGTAGGAAGAGTTATGAGATAATTGAGTACCCAAATAAAAAAGTAATGCTATCCAAACAGTACTTGTAAAAATTGGTTCTCCATCACTAACAATAATTCTAGGCATCCCATGTTCCTTCTAAACTAATTTTCTTAATTTTGTAGCTACTAGGGAGAATTTTAAGGACTAATATTTGAATATGGACTAATTTTCCATACTTTTTACAAAACAATATTGTCTAATTTCCTTTTTTTGCAAAATTTGATTCTACTAATTTTGTGGGATAAATTTATTTTACCTTAAGAATCACCAAAATTTTGTAGATACTATATAAGATCATTAGAAACTTTAATATTTTTGTAAACTATCTCCAAATATTTTAAAGTTTGCATACTAGGAACTAGTAATATTAGCCAAGGTTTCTAAAAGTTAAAATAATTTTCCATCCTTAAAAATTTCCCCAGTAGCTACTATATCGTGTGGATAAGAAACAGAGGAAAATCGACATAATTTGTGGGTTGATATACCACTACTATGACAACATTGAAAACAAACATTGAAGCATAATATTATGGATATCCTTTTAAGAACCGCCCAAAAATAACCATCTTAACCTTGTGGTAACATTTAATGAACCTTAAATATCCTCTTATAACATAAATATACAATCCTCAAAACAAATTTTATTTTCATTGAAAATTTTTAAATGAATATAGTTGATCATGATAGCATAGTAAATCATTTTTACACACAAGTTTACCAAATTCACTTTGGACTTGTGTTTTTGTTCAATGATGTTACATACATTTTTATCTTCCATTGTGTTCCTTTTTTCCACCCAATCAAATTTTGAAATGGAAATAGCACAAGGTAAGATATCTATGAATTTTTCCTTCCTTGAAATTACATCTACCACCATAATTTTTTTCCTCTAGTGAGTTTCGTAGTAACAAATTCCATAAATAATATATACTACCTCCATTTGCAATCCTTACTTGAAACTTCGGTGTTGTTTATATAAAACAATTGAGAAGTGTGATTATTTTTTAATTAATGGAGTTATGAGTATTAAAATAATCAATCAACACTCTTACCCTTTTATTTTTTTATATCCTTCTATATAGTGAGTTTGGTGAGTGTTGGTGCAATCAATGCATGGCAATATATTGTCGGAGAATGTTGTTTCTCAAATCTAGATTTGACATCTATTTTAGTTCTTTATCATCCTCATCTTCACAATATATGTAGAATAATTTCATATCACTACATTTATGATATCCTCTTCTGCTTCATTTTCTCTTCGCCTTGGAGACTCATTATTCTATATTGCATTGTGAACTTGTCAGATGGATTAGTTTACAAGTGTATCGGTTTTAAACATATACCTATTAATCCTCTACATATAGTATTGGGAGATACTATACATTATGGGTTCCTATTTTTCTTATGATCTTTCTACGAAGATTATGTATGTCCAAGAGTAAAACTTGCAAATACTTGATAGATGAGACCTTAGATAAAGAGGAACCTAAAAAACACATATGGTCATGAGTTCTAAGGTACTTCATGAACCATTATCAAATTCACCATGATATATATGTGGTTAGAAGGTTGTAGGTTATTTGAGAGAGAAAATAGACCCAAGCATGACCAAAATAAAATTTCATAATGCTACTAAAATACGTTGACTTCCTAAAGTGGCTCCTCATCGACATGTTCTTCATTGTGTAGAAGCAGTTCAATGGTTATTCAAAACATGTTCATGCAAAAGAAGTTATGATCTTGGAAAACAAATACCATTTCTTAAATAAATACCTCAAACATTAAGACATATTTCAAGATACCCAAAGTGGAACTATGTTTATATGAAGAGTAGCTAACATGTTTTAAGGTTTTTTGTAGAGATTTGTTGAATACATTATGGATTAGCAGAAGAAAGTTTGAGACACTTGAAAATAAGGAATATCCTATAAATATTTTTGAAACACCATTCTAGGTAATAGCTTCCACGTTCTATTAGTTATATGGTGAATTTAATGTCGCTACATTCCTTATACGATAGGTCGCACTAATGTACACTATAACAGTTGACAAAAGAATATGTAACTAGGAAGACATTGTTGAAATTTTTGGAAATTATGAGATGAATTTCCCATGATAAATCCATCTACCCCAAAAGAATCATATATTGATCTAAATATGAATTTGAATTGTATAAAGTAAATAATATTATCGATGTTTTTGACACTCCTATTATTATATCACATGAAAAATTTGATTTGGGAAGAAATCATTAAAACATATGGTTCCTTATAAATTCATGTTCGGAGCATAAGGTTCAAGTCAACCTGCCACAAAGCACATGAAATTTCTCATATGGAAAAAACTATATATTGGAAATGATCCTCCATCATTTTGGCAATGATTTGATGATCTTCTGAGGTATATCATTTTGGATATGTAGAATGAGTTCATGAGGAAGCTAAGAAGGACACAACGAGGCCAAATTAAGGATAGAAGTAACTCTCTTTCTCTACCACATAGAATTTTGTGGTATTTCCAAGAAGGATGGTCACGTCTTCTTGCTTCTGATTTGGGAAACCTAGTGAAGTTCTAGTCGTGAAATTTCTGAGAATGTGATTCGGGAGCAATCTCTATAATTAGGGTGAAGTATCTGAACTACTTTTGTAGTATTTTTGAGGCCCTATGACATCCATTTTAAGAATTTGCTAGGGGTTGTATTGGAGGACTGAATATCCTATATTATTTTTGGGATCAACCTTCATCTTCTTGAGGGACTAACATAACATTTTGAGGACGATTAAATGATTAGAATATGGTTGTATAGGTTCCCTAACTAGATATGAGTTAACATAGGTAGTAGTCTGTTCTCTAAAACCTAATTAAGTTTATAGCTAGGGATGTATAGGTGCTGAGATACTGTATGATTGTGCTGGTATGAGAGTTCAAGGAAAAATCATTAGAAAATTATTTGGAAAAGATTGTTGTTGCATTAAGAGCATATATGTATGCACTAATTATAGGGAAATGAACTCAGATAAATGTCTCAGGTTTGTAACCTAGAAGGGCTAAAATTGACTGTTTATTAAGGTATGTTGTGTTATTTTTTCAAGTTTCTATATGACCAAGTGAATGAATATATCTATCGAAAATTGTATACATTGTTCGAAGGATTGTTGGGGAATTACTAGTATTGATAGTGAGGTGGAGTTTTGGACCCTAGTTCATTGTAAGGTTGATGGGAAGAGAGAAGCCTCCCAAATCCTATCTTTTCTCTTTGGAAAAAGAATGATGAATATGGCAATGACCCTGATGCATGACCTTGATGCATATGAGAGTGACCTTGATGCATACGATAATGACCTTGATGTATGACAATGACCTTGACGTATGAAACTAATAGTGACCCTTATATATGGTAGTGACACTTTGATGTATGGAAGTATGCTCTATGATAGTGAAATGTATGACGATATATGGAAGTGACCTGATGATAACAATACATATGTCATGATAGTGACATTGTATGGAAGAACCTTATGACAATGATTTTGGATGTATGGTAGTGTCCTTACATGCCATATCCTATATCTTAGTGATAGAAGTATGAATTTTTCTATGACAGTGAGAGTGATGTATATTGTGCTCTTATGGTAGTGTGATACAAAGTCCTGTGCATGCATCTCTAATATACTTCTCTGCTGCTAAGTTAGACGTATGAGGCGTAATGTGATTTATTATGAAATTAATATCTTTCATTCTCATTGTAATTTGTATCTCATCTAAACGTTAATGAATATATAATAAAATAAGAAGAATTTATTGGTTGGTTTTCCCCCTTCTAGGAATTTTTCGTGGTCTTCGACCAAATCTCAATGTGTCTATTGTGTCTTTTTTCTATTAATCCATACTGTTACACTACATTTTTAATGGTATTGTTATCTCTATAATTTCTAATGATGATATGATGTTTTGGGGTGAATGTAATATCAAAATGTTAAAAAAAATTAAAATTTGTAATTATCTATAACATAGAGCAATCTAGCACAAAAAGTAACATGGTATCAGAGTTGGGTTGAAGAAATGTCATTGGGATAACCCCCTTGAGGAACCCTTTGATGGAATTCATGAACTAGAAAAGTAAAAGAGATGTGTTGGGTGTGGAGTTGATTATCTCCTTGATTTTTCATAGGTGTTTTGTTTTAGACACGTTTGGATCCCAATCCCAAGCGGAGAGGTGTGTGGGGACTCCCCCCCACTATTGCTGCCTAGGGGTATAGTAGAGGGAGGTTGTATGCTTGGAGAGCCCCCATAGCATGGATTTGGGGGAAGTTCCCCCGAAGATAAAAATAGATGAAAAAATGCCTTGTACAATATTGAAATTTCGTAGTCATTTTAGTTCATTCAGTAGGTGGATGATTTGACGGTAGAAGTTATGTTAATTTAGGGTTTTTTCCTTCGAATTCAACCCTCATTTTATATGAGAGAATTGTATTGCAATTACGTATTTTTATTTTGAGTGAGAAAGAGAGAGGAGAATGTGTGAGAGCGAAGAAGAAATTAAAGTGGATTTGTTGTAGGTTGCATCTCTTCATTTTGCTAGATAATGTTAAAGAAGGATTGGCTCTCTGTGGACATATCGCAAACTGTGTGCACCACATATATCTATGTCTCTCTTGTTCTATGCAATTTTTTATTTGTGTTTCAACAATATTTTCTGTATTGCATTGCTCTGTTAATTATTTTCTAAGAACTGGTATCAGTTATTGGGCATGGAATCCCCCTGAGGAATGTTTTGGGGCTCAAATACGATGTTTTGACCGAATAATGTAGTAAAGCACTATGAATTGCAGGCGTATAAGTATGTTAGAGTCATAGGGTTGTTCGCCCTAGTTTTGAATGTAATGTTGGCCTACCCATGGTCTACGGACCATGGGAGTGTATAAATAGAGAAAGGCTCTAGATGTTAAAGATAACCAACAAATGGAAAATAGGATGGCATAGAAGAATAGCGAAGCAAAGTATGATTTTGAGTAGCTAAGGGTGTCTTGGGTCGTAGAGTAGGAGAAGGTTCTGCAGCTGAATGCACAGAGGCCTAGTAGTTTACAACTGGGTGTGTGAACCTCAAATAAGATGTTAATAAAGAGAATTTTGGCATCAATCTACGTATTTGTTCCAAATTTAATGCATGTTTGATCCAAATTACGATTATACTATTTATTTACTATGTGCACTAGTATGAACGGTTTATATTGTTACAGTATAACTTAAAGCTTGGAATTGGGCGAAAATAATCAAGTAACAGTGGAACACTCATAAGACTTGGGTAATAACAACATTTGACCCCTAAGTAGGGCTGTGCGAAGGCAACGTCTCATGCTGCGAAGTACGGGTAAGTGTTCATGCGCGTAGGATTGAACCACGAACCACATGAACTCATTAGACATCCCTAGGGTGTCGAATCCTAGTTCTAGCACCCTCCCATACTACTTCGGTTGAGACCTCCGTCTGCGCTTCGTGGACTGTCGCCGAAAGGGCTAGTAGTATCAGGATTTGTTTGGCTAAATCACCTCTAAACCTAGGTTGGGCCCCAACAAGCTAACAAATGTTTCTATTGCTGGGACTGAGAACTGCATAAGGGATGTCTGATGTCGTGTCATTGGAATCTGATAAAAAAAGAAATTGAAGGGTGGATGGTCAGAAAAATTGGACGAGTTCAAGGAGGAGGAAAATAGGAATCTGCAAGTGTGAAAGGAACAGTGATTAGAGCGCTACTTATATATGGAAATCCATAAAATTTTCTTTGCATCATTCCTCTCTGAGTTATATGAGTGGATCGCGAAGCTAGAATATAGTCGGGGAAGGTGTAGGCTCAACAAACATATTAGGTTGACTCCAGAGTTAGTGCGCAGACTAGATGCATCAGAGGATAAGGTCTTGTGCATTGTGAACCATTGGCTTGCTCGAATTATAGGAGGTTTATCACCGTGTTCACGGTAGATATGACAGTCAGCTACAGAGAGGCGGAATGATGCTTCTCAAAGGACTGCAAGGTAAGTACAATAAATCTTTGAACACTTGGATTAAAATGATACTATGTGAAAAGTGGGTTATGCGAATATATTGATGTTTGGGGCTACGCGAAGTGGGAGGATCTAGAGAAATAGAAATAATGAAGAATTAGAGATTAGTCCCTTGATTTCAGCTCGGCAAGAAATCGAGGAAGAGCTCGTGAAGGTTTCACCAAGGAGTGCGATCAGTCTGATAAGGCAGAAAATTCCGCGCATACCACCTCCACGTACATCACCACCAGCTTTACCATGTTCACCCCCATCTTCTCTGACACCACCTCCGCCACCACCATAGTTCAATATGGCGAGCACGATGAAATTGCCAGTGTTGAAAGGAGTAGGGAATGAAGATCTAGACCAGTTTTGATTCGTGGTAAAGGCTGTATGGGAAGCGCAAGGAGTCACCAATGACAACATAAAGAAGGAAATGCTGATAAGCACGTTGCAGGATCACGCACTAACGTGGTACATTAACCATTATAATGACCATCCAAACATAGGGATTGTAGATATCCAGGTTGCACTAAACAGGGAATTTAGCAGGAAAAAATCAGAGACACAGTCAATTATCAGGTTTAAGGAAATCGTGATGCTTCTAAGCAAGACCCCCTAGGAGCTGGATCAGAGACTGAAGGGTGTGATTCACGAAGCCAACATGACCTTGACGGATGGGCAGCACCGCGCATGGCTTGTAGCATCACTAATGCCGCATCTGAGGACTGCGTTGTCACAACAAAAGTTATGTACTCAGGCCGAAGCCTTGGAGATTGCAATGAGACTACGTGAGACCCAAATACAAGCTCCTAGCCTACGAGTGCAACAGATCTACGTGTGTTTCAAAAAATTGTGTCTCAAGATGCGGAGCTTGAAACAAGATAAGACAGCTCTCTCAGAAGCGCACGAGGAGGTATGGTGCATAAAATGAAAAGGCCAAGGACATGATAAGGACCATTGTCTAGTCTTCATGAACTACCTAGTCGTAGGAGGACCAATGCCCCTGAGACTAGAGGCACAAGCAAGACTAAGCATGGCCCCTGCATTATGGTGCACGATTTGTCAGATAGGAGGGAAGCATGCTACAAATAATTTCCACCTATTATAGAAGTATACGTAGACATCCCAACAATTGCTCTCTAATTTCTGCAAGTTAGAAGGCCAAGATGAGCGTACCTATAGAAATTATGAACTGATGATGAATCAGACTCCTACCTATAGGGTCTAGACTGAAACATGAGCCCTTTATCAAAATGTAAGATGGCACGCACTGGATTTCAAGGGCGCAGATGAGGTGTGGAATTGGACCAGGAAGGGGTCATGGATAACTGATCTGTTACAATTGTAGAGGCCAATGGAGTTATGCCCATGATTGTACAAATATGATGAGAACATCATGTTTATATTTTACCTAGGTTGATCATCAGACAGAGTACTACCCCACACTGATAGCAAGGTTGCGCGATAAAGGAATTTTCTAGCCTCCCCCAACTCAAAACCTATAAATGATGAGGTCTGAGCGATGCGAGGAGTACCTGAATGTAAACATCATGCTCCAAAGTGGTATTATGATAGGAGATGGCACAGGTAAATAGCTAGAAGAAATTTCCTGGGTTCACAAGGCTCCAACAAAGGAACCAAAGTTCGATTTGGAGTGTGCGAAGGAGACGTTCATGGAAGCTAAGAAGAGCTTCAGGAGGCCTCCACTTCAGGAAGTAAAGAAAAACTAGAACCGAAGATGGACCCATCAATGATTGCTACCTTTCTAGAGACATACATGAAGCTGCTACAGATAGCAAAGCTGTGAAGGGACTACAACAACACATCACTAGATGTGTTCGATCAAGGGAACCGCGCGTAGTCCGGAAGCTCGGGAAGCACGCAACGTGAATAGGAAGGGAGATGAGATTGGTTGCGCAAATTGAGGAATATGAAATGAATCAAGTAATTCTAGATCTAGGATCGGACGCGGACATACTAACAAAGCAGACATGTGAACACATGGCTAGGCCTGCATTGCAATGATCTCCTATTCAATTGAGAATGGCAAACCAGCAAAAGATCCTATCAATGGGGAGATTGTAGGGAATAATGGTAGACATTGAAGGTGTGAGCACGCTTGCAAATTTCAAAGTGATAGAGATTTTTGATGACAGCAATCCATATCCCATGCTACTGGGAATATATTGGATCACTGATATGAACGAATTGATAAATCTAAAGAAGTGCAAGATGATTTTTGAGAAAAATTCATACGCATCTAGCTTCCCTCTTTCCTATAATTATCGTCATTCCTTTCATGAAGTGGTGTATTGATTTTACTACTTGCAATCCGCATTTGGTGGGAAATCATAACTATATCATCGTAGTTGTCAACTACCTTACAAAGTGGGCTGAGGCTATGCCTACTTTCAAGAATGATTGTGAAACAACAATCCTCTTTCTCTTCAACCAAGTCATTTCCTAGTATGGTATTCTTAAAGAGATTGTCATTGACCATGGTAGTCATTTCTAGAACCACATTATCTATGAACTAGCTCCTAAGTTGAATTTCCAGTAGGACCATTCGTCTCCTTATTATCCTTAGGCCTATGGGCTAGTTGAAGTTGTGAATAAATCCCTAAAAATCATCCTACAAAGGATGATTAATAAATATAGATCTGGTTGGCACATTATGTTATATCTGGTGCTTTGGGCATACCAAATTTTAGTCAAGATTGCTATAGGTTTTACTCCTTTTCAACTAGTTTATGTGCTCAAATCATTTTTTCCAGTGGAATGTAAAATTCCTTCCCTTAATTAGTTGTTGCACGTCTTCCAGATAATTCTAGTATTGATTAACGCTTTATTCATTTGGAACATCTCGATGAACAACATTGATATGTTGCCATAATCAATGAAGCTCAAAAAAAGAGAGTAAAAGCTCAATATGATAAGGGTGTCCATCCTAGTGTTTTCTCTGAAGGCGACCTTGTCTTGGTTTATGACGAAGATAAATACACCTTGGGGGTAGGCAAGTTCAAATCTATGTGGTACGGTTCCTTCAATGTTAAAATGTTCTTTAAAAAGGGAGCTTATGAGTTGGTGGAGCCCAGAAATGGGCTCTATTTGAAAAAGTATTTTTTTTATGTTTTGGCGGAGCATTTGCTTGGTTGTAAATATTGTATATTTGTCCATATCTATCTATTGATTTTGTAGTGATGTCAATATTTTCTATCTTCTTTGGTAGGTATTTATGGATGATTTGATATATCTAGGGTTTTCCAATGGTGCTAGTAGACACACGTGGAATCTTGCTTCCGTGATTTGGGTGATTTATTATCCATCGAACCAGCTGTTGGTTTCAAGGGATGTATGTATCAACCTTGCTTCAAACAATGTTTCTGAATATGCTATTGTCATTAACTTACTATTTGAGGTGATATCTCTTTATATTTATTCATTAGTAATATACTTGAATTCATAGCTCGTGGTATCTCAATTAAATAACATCTATCATGTGAGAGAACCTTATTTATATCACCAATTTCTGAGAGTGTTTTATTACAATTCTATCGCTAAATAAAGAATTCGATTGCAACATGAATTATTCATCACATTAAAAATAAAAAATAACCGATGAGTCATCTGTATATATATGATCATCACGGTGAAACCGCCGATACATAGATAGAAGTTTTATGCTCAAAATAATATAAAAACTTGGGAGAAAATCATCCTAGAAAATTAGGGCTTATGCACATAATCACATATAATAAAAATATATGATCATCCATCAGTCAATATATATGGGTCTTGATCAGGGTGAGTATCACTAAAGGAGACGATGACATTTTCAACCCATCATAATAGTCACACCCAATCACGTGGCACTCCTACCATGTGCCTCAGCATCTCTTCTGAAAGGTCTTCTATGGATTCCATAAGTACCTTCTCAGTCAGTCTCACCAAGTTTCTCTGTAAGGGATGAAGGGTCCTTTAGGTCTCAACTCGGGCTCCTTCAGCGTCTCTTTTGTGACACATTTGCATAAATAGACCCACAGGTCTTATTTGTCCAACATCTGTGTCATGATCAAAATAATTTTTTAAGTATTTGTCTCATAAAAAATATATTCAGTTTATTTATACTTAAAATATAAAAAATCTTAAGAAAATTAAAAATTAAAAACATTTTTACCTATGGCACCCCACGCTGCATCTAGTGGCAACACTATATCTAGGTCTCCTCTTAAATCCATGCCATCATAGGGGTAGTCCTCAATAGTTATGACTTGTTTTCCCACCAGGACAAGAACTCGTCATCAAAAGTGTTTCTAGGGATGTCACCACTGCCTAGTCCCTTCATCAGATCAACCCATCTTCCCATTTGAGGATTGCTCAAGCTGTTAATGGTGGAAAATACCTTGGGTTGAAGCCTTGATACTCTCTCAAAGAATAATGAGAACAAAATGGTTCCATATCCAAAGTTTTTTGTTTGACCTTTAAAGATGGATGTAAGCTTCTTTTTCATGTTGTTCAAGAGGGGTATATATGAATCAAAAATTGTCGTAGGACACTCTACTTCTAGACTCATCGAAACTTGAGAAGCCTGACGCAAGGAGGCTGACCCATTCACTCTAGAAATGGTAAAGAGAAGGTTTTTCAAGGAGAGGCTCTCTACATATTTAATTGGAATTTGAGTTCCAATCTTCTCTGTGTTTCCTGGGTAATATATTTCTACGTAGTCCTCTACAATGAGGCTCCCTATCATTCTTCCCATTAAATTAACCCTCTTTACTGTTCGAGAAAGACCGGCGATAAAATAGATATCCTCTATTTCTATCCTTAGAGGCATTTGGTCAATGATAAAAAATATTCTTCTAGATCCCAATAATTGATCATCACCTCAAGCAATCTGGTTTTTCCCTTCATGTTTGGGATTTTGAAAAATTTCAATAATTTGCATCATTTTAAGGCATCTGACACCAATTGATCATCCATCACTTCATTATCAATTGCACTATGTTCCCTTTATGTCCATGTGATCGACATTCTGAAAAAGAAATTTTTTTGATATTTAAGACCGTGATTTAAATTTTGGAACTATGTACATGCGAGTTCATTACACATAGTTGCATGTAGCATCGTTTTATACGTGAGTCTGCCATGTCCAACTAGCGTGCATGCAGGGAGAAAAATTTTAAACTTTTTTTCTATGGTTAAATTTTCGAAAAAAATGTTTGAAAAGCAATGAAATTTATCTAAGAATCATTTAGAAGGTTACCTCAATAGTTGAATGCCAAATTGACGGATGAATTGGATGGATTGAGGTTGCTTGAGTTTTTTCCTCTAGAGCTCCTTCAGTCACTTGTTCACAACACAAATGAAATTGTAAGTCAAAAGGTCTTTATATAGGTTGACATTAAAAATTACTTTTTCAATTTTTTTTTTTTACTTTCAAAACTTTATGATCTTTGTGACCTTTTTGGCTTTTAGTGTTGGGATTTATCATTTTTTCACGACACTCTGGATATTTTGAGAGACTGCTTCAATTCCATGACTGCAGATCCGTCATGTTAGGAATTGTTTTTTCATTGGCATATAGGTTAGGGGATATCATTTGCCATTGCATTTTGCATACTAGCCTCCATACTGTGATATCTTGGCCATAGGATTGACCCCATCATGTCTTTGTTCTTAAACCATTTTTACTCATCGACTTATAAAATCATGACGTGATGGTAGAGCAAACCTTTACATCGGCATATTAATTAGATTCTCGCTAGCATATTTTTCCCATGCTACAATACTGCATAGGCTCGGGATTCTTCTTTAGTCCCGCCATGACTTGTGTGATGAAGCTTCATTCACTTACTTCTTCGCTATTTTTCTGGCTTTATACCCTAGAGGAAACTTTGTGTTGAGTTGTAGCACTACATTTCATGTTGACTTTTTCCCTCTTTTTGGACTCTAGATGGCTTCCTCTGGACTCGTTTTTAAGCCTCTTCTTTAGCCAGACCTTTATTCCAAATCAACCTTTGAATCAGTTAGCCTCTGCAACTTGAAACCTTTTTCCCATGGAGATAAAATTCCTTCGAGTGTCATTAGCTAGTTTCATCACCTTGCACTGAGCATAGGAATGTTCCCCTCCTAGGAACTAGCGCATATGTATCTGGAAACTCATTCTTTCCATTATACCATAGACATCCTTCTGTTCTTTTTTAGGCTTTCTAAATATGAAAAGACAAAAATAAAAATAAAAAAATCCAGAAAGAGTGGGAACGGGACACTACTTCCATGATTGATGGCAGCTAGACTGAGTTGTGTTGCCCTTGAACAAAGCACTCAAAATTAAGTCTTTATTCCAATGGGGTGTGATTTAGTTTGAATTAAGAGAGCCTTAACCTTGTTATTGAGTCAATACTCCTCCAATTGTTTATCTCTTCCAATCATATGCAGTGTTTGTTTGTGCATCTTGCATGACAAACTTATACAAAGTTATAGTATGATGCCATATTGTCACATTTGAGTCATGACTTTGTTCAAGGGAAGTAAACCTGAGTCGGCCTTTCTATAGTGTCTCTTGAATTATTTTCAATTGGCCATCCCTGCTTTTCAGATTCATGTTGACTATCACATCAGCTATTTTTTCCTTTGCTCATGCTAGTTTGAGAAGGTCTCCATTGACTTATTGTTGGCATGTCTTGCTCTTATCGACTATGACAAATTTCTCTAAGAGTAGACTTAGAGCTACACCTTGGCCCTATTTTCATGATTCATGGGTGACCTTGTGCTCAACATCAATCAGTATCATGGGTCATTGACTGAGTGGCTTCCCTCTGGTTCGACGTCAACATTCATTATCACACATTGGGATTCATGTAGTACCTTGGTTTCCATTTGACCCTATTGGTGGATTCCTTGTCTCAGTGTTAGATTTCATTATTGGTTGGTTCATAGAGTTTTTGTCATGTGCTAGCCACATATTGCATATGCCGGAAATGTTACTACCTCTTTCTTCATTTGATTCCTTCCACATTATTGAATTGTGGGTTACACTCACACTGGATTGATGAAGGGTGCCTTAATGCCTTCCTTCTAGTAGATCTTTTCCCATTGACTTCAACTCATTGCTCTTGGACCAAGGTCTTGAGTCCATTTGGTAGTACCTTAGGGTTTGCAGTCATCAGTAGCAGATTCCTTCGCAATCAACAATGGGAATACATCATTGTCTCCTGATTTATAGATTCTTCCAAGTGTTCGACTTCACATCATTTATTCATAGTTGTTAGATTATACTGGGTACCTTGGATCTCATCATCATTATCGATTAGTAGTCTTGTGTTTGTAATGATATACATCAATGACCAGTAATCAAAAAAATTTCTCACATGGTCAACTTTAGATAATTTATTCCCATTTTGTAGAAATGTACCACAGTGGTCAGTGAAAGCCACGGGTTTACATCAACATTTTTTGGTTTACTTAAAAGTTTCTCTCGTCTCTGCTAGTGACACTGTCTACCTGATATGTCACAGTTCATCACAACAACATCCTATATGTTTGCACCTGAGTTGCGTGTAGTACCATGTGTTCCACTATTTGACTTGGTACTTTTTGGATCAGCTTTATGACTTCAGTGATTAGCTTTCTACTTCAACATCATTGATCAATTCTTTATATGTGATATTGTCACATGTACCTCTATGGATATGATCATATGATGCACTATGTATTTTCAATCCTTTTATACTTGTATACATATTGGATCTACTTTTGTATTTGATATATGGACATGCTTTATTATATATGAGCATGGGTATGCCTTCCTTAGACAACAACTTTCTTTCTAATCTCTTCCACTGGCTTTGTAGGTAGAAATCTATTGAATCCCTTTAAGGTGTTGGCATGATTATTCCTATACACTTAATACATTTCTATGATCATGTACCCCTTGTGACCTCACATTTTAGGGGCCATCTATGACAACACCATTTACCACCCTTGGTAGATTTGATGGTCTATGATATGGCCTAGGGAAACCCTTCCCTACTAGACTTGGTCCATTTTGTAAAAAATATTGGTTTAAATTCCATACACAATCTTGCCCTATCTAAAGTGCATGTACACGTAGGTCAGTCTATACCCAACCTATGTATATGTGTTAAAACATTAAAAAAAATATATCATCTCCCTTAATTTGGGTAGGTTTTATATGTTTTATCTGATACCCACTTACTATAGCCCGTGTCCCAACTATTTCCCAACTGAAAAAACTAATTTGGAGAAGTATAAATACATCTCCATGGGAAGGCATAAAGGAGGAGAAAATATTATATATTAATATTATAGTTGATTGCATCCCTAATCATGTATGAAGGCATCCCTGTGCCTTTTGCATAACCAAGTCATAGAAAACCCATGTTTCCTTCTTCAGATGTCCATCATCCCTTCATGACTTCCTTGTGTATACTTATGGAGGAGGATTATTAAGGCCTCGGTAGGACGAATCTGGAGGATGGTGTCGCTTGGAGTTGGTGGACGACTCAGGTTGTAGTTTCATGACTTCCTTGTGTATACTTATGGAGGAGGATTATTAAGGCCTCGATAGGACAGATCCGGAGGATGGTGTCGCTTGGAGTTGGTGGATGACTCAGGTTGTAGTTCTTCTGTATTTTCTTTAGCTTACATTAATATATAGGCATTGTCTTATTCGTCATGACTATGGTATTTATGCATTAATTAATGTCATTATTTGCTTATCAAGTCTCACATTAGTGCTTATTTTCTTACGTGATTATATGACCTAACATTATATCATGAACATGCTTTCTATTACCGTTGTTTTATACTCTTTTCTTGAGTGAGTTATGGGTTTTAAGGCATTAGAAGAAGCATAGTGTTTGGACCCTGTGGGAACAACCTCAAATGTAGGACCTCTGGGTAATACGTCTTTTTCCTACTTCAATAGCTTAATTATTAGGACTGCTTGTTTGGATGTGTCTTTATGCTGTATGGCGTCCTCTTTGTTGGGGTTCTCAACCAAAGACCCTAGGGTGATTATACCCATAAAAATTTTGAGGTTCGAGAGAATGATAACCCAAGGGATCCAACAGTCCAAATGATGAAAAATCGTACCACTACCAACCATCAAAACACTCTAAGCCCTAGCCACAAATAACATAAATCTCAAATTTCCTTGTATTTTATTCTCATTTCAAAATCCATTGAGGTAGGTCTATGCTTCGGAAGCTAGCAAGAGAATCGAACCTTACTCTGTTAGTCCTATAGGAAACAATTAGAGGACGTTTAGAGGCTACAAGAAATAACTACATGAAGTGCAGAAGGCTACATGAATCTATAGGAAGCACATAAATTTCTATAGGGAGACTCCAAGGGTGCAAAAAAACTGCCTAGGGTCGATTTGGTTTTCAATTATGATTACACCGTTCATGACAATGAAACGTAAGGGCCCCTCGCATTATTTTGTCCATGATTTCCATTTTGGAGAACCTTGTACTCTCTTAGTAATTATAGTCATCTTGTGCATTATAAGAAGTTTTTTTTTTCTATAAAATACAAGGAATACACATAATTATCATCAATTAAAGGTTCTACCCCTCTGTTCCCTCTGAGGTCATATTGGACCTAACATAGAAAAACCCTCCCACACCTAATTAAAAATAAAGAAGAAGATGGGAAGGGGGTTCAATAGAAGAGAACCTACAAATACTAAGATAATTCACCTTCATCTCCCTGTAGTACACATTTTCAAGAGGCATCAATGGTTAGGTTTCTTTGAGCTTCTAAAAGGATATGATGATGATAACACTTATGAGTTTTCCATGGCCCTAAACCCTGAACGGAGAACAATTGCTACCACTGTGGTGAGAGGATTATCCATTACCATTACTCATGAGTTGATTATAATAGTGACAACACTTCCCCTAGGGGCCCAGTGAATGAAAGAGGACAAATCCAGGAATAACCTTGCTAATAAGAATTTCTTCACTGATGATGAACAACCAGTTGAATATAAAAATGGAGTCAAAATGGATAGGCTCCCCCATGCCTATGATGAGGCGGCCTACCACATCCTTAAGTTCATATCTTTTGAAAGAAGACTGAGTGTAGTCTATGGCTTCTAGTTCAAACTACTCCATGAAATGGGATTTCGAACAAGATTGGACATGGCCCAAAGACTCAGTGTGTCTTATTTCCTCTGAAAATCCATCATGGACATGCACTAGAAGGAGAAAGTGGGAAAACCACAACATTTAGGACACCATGGCCTCATCAAATTAATATTCCTCTAGCTCACATAAGAGATATGGATAGAGAAAAATTCCTTGACACTTAGGTCTTTGCACTTGGAGGAGAAGAGGAATAGAAGTAGAAGAAGAAGAGGAGTAAGAGACATAAGCATAAGAGGAAGAAGATACATAGGCATAGAAAACAGAGGAAGAAACACAAAAGAAGAAAGAGGTGGAGGTGGAAGAATAACAATGGGAAGAAGAAGAGAAGGAGCAACAAGAAGAACCAAGTCTAGAGAAAAGCATTGCACGTGGAGAAGTGGAGATAACCCTGGAAAAGAGAAGGTTGTCTCTTGAGCACCCGGAAAATGAGGTAACTGATATTGTAAATGCCCGAGGAAACCTATCAAACCTAAAAATAAAAGTCTTAGGAATTTCCCCTCTACTTTAAAACAAGGAAAAGCATTAGAATTAAACAAGGGAAGCCCCAAACTCCCACAAAGACCCCTAATATAATTGAGGAATCAACAATTAAAAGAAAGGAGCTAGAGGCCACTGAGATGAAAGTTGAGAAATATACATCCCATGGAGCCATCTCAAAGACTCCCATAACCTATGTAAGGAGGCCTATCACTAGCTCAACTTCCCCTAAGAAGCACAAGGCACCTATCACAGTCCAAAAGAAGGGAAAACCATGCTACAAGAAAGATAGAACCTACTACAAGAAACACATAAAGTGCTACAAGAGGAGAAAAAGCAGTAGAAAGAGGGCAAAGAGGCAACACAATAGCTATAGGAGGGGAAAATTCTCCAAGGACCTTTGAGAGATACTTTCAAGAGCTACGAGAGCCTAGTCCATAGCCCAATTTGAGATCCTATTACAACTTCATCAAAGGAGGAAGAGTGATACAGCATGAATTTGCAGTCCCTCGCTTATTTAAACTTGAGGCAGAAAGAGGAAAGATACATAGATGGATGAAAATTTACCAATCCAAGAAAGTGGAAGATGTGGGCCTTATGGTGGAAAATGTCTTTGAAATGGGAAAGGAGTTGAGTGAGTTAAGGAATAGAGAGTACACAATGAGAAAAAAACTGTAGGCAAAAAACACATGGTTGAGGATGAAACTGAAAGAAAAGGAGACCCAATTTGCCACAATGGGAAGCCTTTGCATGGAGGTACTTCAATGCAAATTGACACCCAATTCCTATGCACCTTGCCTCAAAGACCAATGGATTTAGTTCCAAATTAAGACATTACCACAACATGGGACCATGCCATTACAAGACTATAATCAATTCATCGAGTTATGTGATGAGAGTAGCCCTGAAGACAATGTGAAATTAGTTGAATTATACCTACACAACCTCACCTTAACTGACAAGAATGTTTGGGATCCCAATGCCAAGTTGGGAGACTTGCAGTTGATGGACCTTACATCTTGGATGAGTCATGAGGAGGCTAGAGCCGAGGAGGAGAAGAGAGTATTGATAAAATAAGAAGGAGAACCCCTCTCCATCAGGGTAGACCAGATAAATTCCACGGTTGTGATTCGTAATCAGAGCATCATTTCCAATGATGCTAAGGTGGCACCTAGACAACTTGCCACCCAAGAGAAGGACATATCACATTTTGAGGACACTCTAATATTGTTTGGGGAGGAGAGCTGACAAGAATGTCAGAGAAGATGGAATACCCTACCACATAGTCTTCAGATCAAGGGGTATCACTCTCTCGAGAGATTGAGTAACGCATTAGATAGAACATCCCTGTGCAAGAAGGAAATGAAAATACTAAAGATCAAATGGATTGGACTTAAACTTAGTCCACTTTTGTTGTTTGGTATACAGGAGGGAAGAGAGGAAGAGGATGAAAGGAAGCAATGGGAATAAATAAAGAAGAATGCAGGCTCCTATTCTTATGAAGAGACACCATCTACAAAATTTTGGGATGTTAGAGAGGCCACCGGGGCCATGAAGGACATGGACATAGATTACTAGGTTTCTCAGAGGATGAGAAATAGTTTCAATAGGGGGTGATGACGGGAATCATCAATAATTATATTATATGGGTCACAATTCCATCCTCCATCTTATTAAATTATATTTTTCTCACATTTATCTACAAATATTATTATATTATGATTACTGTGAGCATAAATATGTGTTACTATGTCATATGGCCCAATGTGTGTTAAATGTAGGAATTTGAGTATTTTTGAGATGATTTGAGCGCACGAACTCAGAGTAGACAAGAAAGAGATATTCCAGAGGATGGCCCACCTCATTAATTCCTCAAATTAGTTGAATATCCCCCACTCTACCTCATCAATTCGATGTTAATGGTAGCCAAGTAGACCGAGTTCATTGGCAGTTGAGCGAGTGTAAGTCAAGGAAGAGTTGGATTCACCTATTCTCGCGTTAGGAAGGAAAATTTCCTTATTTTATAGGGAGTTGTTCATAGCCCGATTTTTGTATAAATAAACCAGCTAAGAGACTAATAGGATTCAAAGTTTTATTGTAGCCAAGAGGTGATTAAGTTGAAGCACATTTGACTGTTCTTGTTATGATGTATTTTCCACTTTTTGAATTGATAAGGAGAAGTTTTATTTTGATCCAACATTGAGTTGAATTAGAGGACTTAATCTCTTGGGTTAGGGCCCAACCCTAGTAGAAAAAGTTCCTCTCTTGTATCTATATTCTTAGGTTGGAATGTTAATTAGTTGCTGAAGTTTATTCATGTATTTCAGATTAAAAGACTGATTAAGTTGTTGTTCTATTCATGATTGCATTAGCTTAAAGGATAAATTATTTGTTGCAATTCAATAGAGTAGAATACATAAAAAAATCTTGTGACAGTGACCCCTATCCCATCTCCCTCATGGGATCATGATTAGAGGACCCCACTCTCACATCCCAAAAAAAGAGTTTGATTTCTTACCCATTGAATCAATTAAGTTGTAACATTAGCTAAATAGTTGTTTATGATTTCTTAGAAAGAGTTACACTTGTTATTTTTCTTTCTCCTGATTGTTGTAGCTTAGAATATATCTCAGTTCATCAATCAAGATCTTAGCAACAGTTAGATTATTTTTTCCAAATTAAATTAATCTTTTCCATATTGACAGAAAAGAATTTAAAAATGAAAAGTAATAAGTGTAGATGTTATGCTAGGACTATTTATTGTAGGCAATAATACTTTCCACAAGCTCCATTTAGGTCCTCTCCTCCTTCTATTGATGCATGCCAACCCATGTTCCAAGCCTCTATTTCCAGGTCACCGTGAGCAAGCCATCTTAGCGAAACACATCCTTCATGAAGTACGTGGCTTGGGAAAGGGTTAATATCACCTTCCCCACACTGCCCCTATTGTCATACACCCTACCAACACTTCATATCACCATTATTACTCTCCAAAGCTTCTAATCCAACTTCCTATAGCATTTTTGGATATCCTATAACAGTACATGACATCTTGTAGCAACATTCTATAGCTCACACGTACCAGCCTGGTTTGACCTTATTTTGACCTGTAATGATAGCTTATCCTAGTTGAGGAGTACTTCAACCCCTTAACTTGGATTCCATGACCAGAAGTGCCACCTAGACCAGTCCTTTCACTCCTTAACCTTCCTGTAAGATAAAATAGAATTTGTTCTTTGATTTCTGAATTTAGAAATTTGAACTTTATGTACTCTCTAAGTGTGAAATAGATGGTCAATGCATGCATTCTTGAATAATGAAATGGTAGAATAATATTATGTTTTCAAGAAACCCTAACAGCTAGATGATTGAGTTCAATTTAGCATAGTTTCTTTTTTTTTTAAGTAGCATAAGATTGGTGTCATTCCATAACATTTACAAGTTGACAACTTTAATCTTCTAACTGCAAAATTATTTACTTTCTCTTGACTAGGAGTAGACTTCACATTCTGCTTTCAGTACTTAGACTCCTTGCAGTTCAGTAGAGGAATGGTTTGGATCCCTAATGATCAAGTGACCAAGCTTAGGGTAGCAGGAGTAGAATAATGCAAATATTATGTATACAACACTGTCACCTCAAAGTTTGTACGAAACCCCTGGTTGATAAAGTAAAGTTGGTAGCTTTGGGAGTTGCAACATTCTTGTTGCAATATTGGGGCTCATAAATTTTTTTTTGTAACAAATGATGATCTTGACCAATTATTCTTCATATAGAATTGTCAGAAGTCAAATCACTTTAGTCATCACTTAATGCTTCTAAATTTTAGGGGGAAATCTTGTTATAGGCCATTATGTTGCATTTCGTTAATAGGTCTGCAAACCAAATCAATCAATATCTGTAAACATGTTTTCATCATCCCTTCATAAATTCCTAAGCACGACCTTTCCAAAAAGTTTGAGTTTCTATGATTAAGTGCTCAATAATAATGTTTTTAGCCTCAATGCAATCTATAGCTTTAGTCACCTGAGTTTACTGCTAGTTGTTCCCTTCTGCACCAACACTGATAAGCACAAGTTGCTCCCTTCTGTAGTTGTGCTGATTTTAAAAATTCAGGAAAATTAAAATGAATTTTGAGGCTTCCTCTTATACAATCTTCCAATGTTTCTTTACACATTTACCATGGATAAGAAGTTTGAACTCTATCTATCCCACCTTTCATACTTCACCTCTTATCCCTTGATCTCATCCTCCCATCATATGTGGATCTCAATCCCATAATGGTAAATCCTAAATAACTACCCTTCTCCTATAAATTTACTGCCATCTGTAGCATCATGGTTGGCTTTCGGAGATTTATAGTGCCCTTATTATGTTGCCTTTAACCTAAAGGAGTCATCATATTCATGCATTAGGGTTAATATTGACATGTTCTTTGTGACAAGAAAGGATAAGTTAACTTAGGAAGACATCTACAAGATTTGTTATTATTTATGGTTGTAAATTCTCTCCTATTTCCATTAATACAAAGAGTATCTTCTTTTCCTATATGTGGTGTTATATTTACATTCATGTATTTCAACGGATTGTTGATTCATTGAATAGAGTAAATGAATTATGGTATATGTAGTGGATCCTTTTCTTATTTTAGTTGTGTGTGTAGATTCTAATTATAGCACTCAGAGCTACCATTGGAGATTACAAGGGAGGATGAGGGGGAAGCTTGCTATAGATTTGAGGCAGGCTTCATTCCCATACACTAATTTATCTAAGGAAAAATTTATATTATTTTTATTTTGTTACTATAGAATAGGCCACTAGGTTTAGGGAATAAATCCTTATCTGTAATTTTGTAAATTCTGCATAACGTGCATGCTACAAAATTTCCTTTTTTTTTCTTGACAAGTGAAATAGAGCTCAATATCAAAGGTAGAAAACTTCTATGTGTGAGGTACCACAAAGCTAGCCATTATAAAACCAATATTTTATTTTCTCCAGAATCTATCTCACAATATGTTTTCCGTTTACTAACATAGGTCATTATAGAAAACAGTAAGAAACATTTTTCTCATGTGTATTGTACAAAGTGCCTTACAAATCTCACAAAACTTGAGTTGAAAACAAAAGTGATCATTTTACTTTAATAAATCCTCTTAAAATCAAAATTATATAAATGCACCATAACTAAGCATGCTTGGTATTTTAGTAATTACCAACAATAGATGAAGATGTGGAGTGGACAATATTTTTTGTGTGTGTTTGACTATCATGTTCAAATAATGATCAAACCTAAACTACCTTAATTGACCACTTAATTCATTTTTGTTGATGTGATGATAATTTTTTTGATTGACAAGTGGCCTCCTATGATCACAAGCTCTTCTTTGATCTGGTTGACATTTATGGAATTCGATTTTGACTAAGAAATTTATTCTTTATAATCTCAGTGACCCTAGAGATCCCGTTTTTCGCTTTATCATGTTACTTAATTTTTTCAATTCTTCTCAATTTCCTTTTCTCCCTCCTTCCTTCATCTCTTTTCCTTTTTTCTCTCTCTTGTCATTCTTTCCAACTCTTGTTCCTTCATTTTATGTTCTTAGAAAATCATAGCAACCTCTTGGGCTATCTGGGGAGATTATTGGATTTGATTTAGCTTTTCCTCTAGTCATATTAAAGCTTCTTCTTACTGGAATACTTGATCTTGAGATAATTATTCTCTTGTTCCCTTACCATTTTCCTTTTATTGTTGGATATCTTATGGTATATAGATGAAGAAACCTGTGAGAACTTTTGGGAGTTCTTATTTTTCTCCACTTCTGCCAAAGGCTGTAACTAGTAATTACACTTGTAATAACATTAATTGTAATGGTATTTAAGTACATATTGTTGAATTTCAACGATCTTGGGTTTAGATTAGAATATTTAAATCTCTCGCGCCTAGCAATCACTCTAAGTAATCAAAGTGTTGCACTTCGGCACCAATCTTCACCCAACCTTCAACTCCTCTTTGTCACTACAATATAGCTTATCTAGGGATACTTTGGGTTATCAACATGTTGCCCTACACTAGACAAATGATGCCCAATAATTCACTATATATTCTACTCCTAGGATGGAATTTACACCTCGACGAAAAGACCTCCAAATGGCACCCATAGGCTGCTAAACACCCCTATCCAAATCTTGTCAACATACTTTTACCCAACACACATTTAACATGCTCCAAATCAATTTGTAACTTGTATTCCTTGATTATTCTGGTTAGGGTACTTTGGCGTACTTCCACAATCATCAAATCTCCATTCCACAATCCATAAACAACCCTTTACGACTGCGGAACACCTTTATTAGTCATCTCCCCTAGCATGTAGTTGTTTTGAGATTTTAATCTCATCTATGCAAGCCTTAATTGTGGTGCTATGGCCCGCGGCCTAGAAGATAGTTCTCTTGTAGCTTTTAGACAACATTACACTCTCTTCCTACCCTTAAAATAGTGCCCAAACAAATTTATAGTAAGGGTCTTCAACTCAGCCTACCTAACAAGCATTACAACTCCCTTCCAACAATTTTGGACCACTGCTCAACACTTGAACAGTCCTTGAAATCCACACTATACTTTCCTCCCTTACTGTGGTCCAAATTAGAAATATTCCTTTCCTCCACAGGTTGTTCTCCAACATATGCATTGCGCTTTTTGGATGAGGGTAAGTCCTTAGAATCACCCCTTATACCTACCATAAATAAGGGCTCCAAAAAATCCTCTTGAGGGGCTTCTACAACTCCCCCAAGACTAATTTGACCTTAGGCTGACCTTGACACACATGTGAAAACCCATCAAATTACTTTAAAAATTCATATCTCCTCTTCTACAACTTGGAATTCGATGTTTCTTGAAGCGTTATATTCTCCTTTATGCCATCTATAGTCTCGTGCCATCACATGTATAAATGTGCTCAAGGAAATTCCCAAAGCACAATTTGGTGCATAACCCCACACTTGGGTTCCAAGCCCACAAGTGACTCTTGTGGCACTTTTCCCTCCCTAACCCGAACCCTAGGGCTCAGAGTACCTCCCAAACTACTCAAAAATCAACACAGATCTTAGATCATAGCTTTCAAAAGTCAAGTCCCCAAAACAAAAAAGAATATGTGCATAAGAATTGCCTTTGGATTTATTAACATCCTTTATCTAATATGCGCCAAGTGTAAACAAACATGTCCATAGGGATTCTCTATGATTATATTCCATTTACTCTTATGTAAACCTAATAAGCTATATATGTCAATACCATTGTATCAGCCACAAATTTATGTAGTATGTGGAAAGGTTAAGTTTCTCTAAATGTTCTAACATAAGTTCCATCTCTGCGCACAAAACGAATGGCCAACTAGGGGTACTAAACTCTTGGCTCTTATAGATAAATGTAAGCAAATATCATTGAATAATACATCACACAATTGCAGGAGAAATTTCATGCATATTTTTAGATGTACCTCTATGTAATTGTCTTCCAAAAGGACAAAATAGATATGGATTGAGGCCTTGTGAATTTTCCACTTCTCACTATCTATTACAAATTTCATCACCGTAAAAATCATGCCTAGGATATAAGAAACCATGAAAAACTATGGTTAGCATTTTTGTTTTGGATTATGAACCCATTCAACTTTTTCCCTTAGAGAACATGATAAGAATTATACCCAAATGAATATTCTTAACTTAACTGTTGTAGTGTACATGAGTAGTACACATCCTTTAGTGAAGGGTCTCTTCATTTGGAAAACTATATAATAGGCATAACATGGAAACTATTAGTTGGATTGGGATTTCAACATATCCACCATATATTCCCTTCATTTCCAAGTCTTTAAACTTTTTTCTGCTATTCCAACATGCCTTCAACAACTTTCATGGAGAAATGTTAAAACTTTTTAGCCCATCTTCATCTAGAAATACTTTGTCTTTCTATAGCTTGTAGTACATTTCAGTCTCTAATGAATTACATGAAGAAATTCTTCCCATGGTTATCTATGATCATGACCTGTTTAATAGTAATATGTTTCCCTAACCTCTCAACGACCTATAGACACAAAAGTATAGGTGGATGAATAGACACATAAGGCAACCAATATGTTTTAGTACCATTGTAAACCTCTAAGTCTAGGTCACATAGAGGTATATTTTCACTCTAAAGAAATTTATATACCTTTCACCATGTATATGTGGTCTATTTTTCAATTAAGCATTGAGTATACTAATTCTAAAGATGAAACAAGTTGTTATGCTCCCCATCATTTGAAGTCACAACAGGTTGGGGCTTTGCAATGTTATTTCTTAGGCATGTACATGATCCTCCTATTATCTAGTGAGAAAATAAAGCACCCATTATGAAGATTATCTCACAATGCTAGATGAAGAATATTTAGAGAACTATGATTAAAAATTCTTTACATCTCTACTAATCCATCTTACAAATTTTAAAACCAGCATAAGGTATTGGGCTTCTATTGTGGCAACAAAATGAAGTTGACACAATCGACCTCGGAAAAAATTCTAGATATCATTACAACTAAAAATGCATGATCTTGACAAAGAGGGATTTATATGGCTTCATTGAGAACTTTTTCCACATTATAAGGACTAACGCTTTGTTTCCTTACTAACAGAAACACATGTTGATATATAAATCAGTAGATATGGAAATGGAGAGAACACACCCTTGAATTCCTAAATCAACTCTTCCAAATTTTGCATCTATTCCATAGTACACCCCTCCATGTATGACTTAGCTGTCACACATTCTTCTAAAAAATGATTTTCTATTAAGAAGTGCAAAACATACCTTCTTCTAGAAATGATCATCTTTTTTGCTTGGCTAGCACTAACCAATGATATACTCAACTTTCCCTTGTGTGCATTTATGATAAAGGATTTCTCATGGTTGATGAGAGGTTAATGGTTGGCTCTTTGCGTGAATATTCTATCTTCCATATATATATATGGATTCTCAAACACAACTCCATGTAAATTAATTGGAAATACATCCAATCCTACCTTATCAATAAAGCTAACAATTACAACAAATTTGTTTTTTCACTATACCCATTAACATTGAATCCTCATGTACCCAACCTAATGGATATGTGCTAGGATCATGATGAATCTCCAGTCCTAGTTTCTTTATACATGCTATAAGATTCACTTATGATCTTAATTTCAATAAAGCATGAATTTTCATCTTCGTTACCTACATGTTTACATATGAAAGGTTGGCCATTTCCCTGTCTTCCTACAACTAAAGGCTGCTCATATTCAACCCCGTATATATTGATGTATAGGAAATATTATCATCCACATATGACGTATAGTGCACCTAGTTACTTGATGCCATGGATGTGTTTTTTTTATTCTTACCATCCTACTCTTTTTCTTCTTTTGTTTTAGCTTTGGATGCAACTTCCAAAAATTCTCCACTATAGGACCATAAATATTACAATGGTTCGATTGGTTCGATTGGTTGTTGGGATCTTTGCACTAGTGTGTTATGGCTTCTATATTTTTTTCTTTTCCCCCTTTCCATATTTTCCCCCCACATTGGAAGCTTCTTAGAGCTCCACTACATTAACCCACTTCATTTCCCTTTCAATTCACCTATATTCACTAGTTATTATGCCTATGAACAAGTACTATCCACTATTCTAGGTTTAAATAACATCTATTACTTTAGATATCATTTTGGGATTCAACTGCGTTAAGTAAGATCATTCATGTATGACCATTTCCATGAGAGGTAGTCGTAACTGACTAATTTCTCATGATTTTTGAATAGTTCACTTAGCACTCATTGCATCGGGTGATGCTCACAGGGGTGAATAAAGATGCCAGGGTATACCTCCCACATACATTACGAATACATATGGGTTCTTTGGCGATATACCAAGCATTATTTCCATCTCCCTAAGTTTCATGGGGTACTCATGTATACTCTACATCTTTAAGTGGCTAAGGTAATTCTATTAGATCCATTGATCATACACATTTTTCATAAGGTATAACTATGACTTTATGAGACTTTTGAAATCCTCCCACTTAGTCGCTAGAGCATCTTTTTTCGGTTAGGATGTTTGTGTGTCCTTCTAACCAAGTCAAGGAATATCCTTCTAGTTTCACATGAGAAAATGAAATTTTATGTTCTTCCTTTACATGTTGAGGTTTAAAATAAAATTATAAACATGACAACTAATTATTAAAGTTCAAAGCATCAATATTACCTTGAAATGACTTGATGTCAACCATTGATTTTGTCTTAAATATGGAATATGAATGGTTCATGGAAATAAAATTAGGCTACTACATATTAGGTTCTTTCTTATAATTCCTCGCTAGTTCTTCATTATAATTTGATCTCCCCTTTAATCTCACAGTTTTGATATAACCTTCATATTCTCCAAATATCCCAAACTTGTTAGTCAGGGCCACTGTGAGGAAGCTCACGTTATAGTTTATATCTATGAGTCATGCTTTCAGCTATCCAAGCCTCTTCTCTATAGGATCTTGAGGGTTATTAATAAATTCAACAATCATTTCCTTGCTATCATGAATTTTAGCTTAAGCAATCTAGAGTCCTTGCAAATCCCAACAATACACTCAAGGAATATTTTTATGATACCAATATGATTCATAAAATTCCATTAATATTCCATCACATAGTTTATTACAACATATCTCCTAAGATATAATGGAAATATGAAATCTATATTATGAGGGCTAATTTTTCCTTATATTTCAAGATTTGTTGGTTATTTTATTATGCTTATGCATGCAATATATGAAATACTAGAAACAGTAAAAAAATAAAAAATATAATCAATCAAAACTATAATAACATAATATATGACCTAGGAAGAACTTAGGACATATAAATTAGTTGGAAATTTAGGCTTATCTACTCTCTATTTCTTTGAATGAAAGTGGATGTAAGAAAAAAGAAGTGGGGTTGTGGCCTGTGTGCTACTAAATGACATAAGCCCTTTTTATTTTTGTTCCTGTCCAATCTCAAAATCCCAATTATCTATGGAATACAATGTGCTGAAAAATAATGGAATCCCTTATCCCCTTAGTGCATTGGCTATAGCACAATTTGATAGCCTACTAGTTGCTAAGTTTGACTACTTCAATTGTTAGCTATAGTTAAAATTTTGAATTTTGTAGATTCTTCTTCACCAATAAAATTACTAGCCCATTTTCCATCAATATTTGGGTTGAGATTGAATCCTCTCAAATGATGATGGTAAAAATAGGAAGGCCAAGTTCGGTGTTACATAAATTTTTTATACATACTCTCATTAAGGGAATTATTGCACCATTAGAAATGTATATGTATGTATAATATCACTACAAGATTCAACACTTGAAAAAAACAAAATTCCCAAAAAAATACAATATTTGATTCCTCAAACTATTTTGAGAAGGTTTTAGAAAGAAATTCACCAAATTGGGACTCGCTAGTAAAAAGGTTCCTATGAATTTATTCCTCAAAATTTTCCATTATAGAAGCATAAATATTAATGAAAAATAATATAATCATGCAATATGGATAAATAATTTTTCTTTTTTTCTAATCCATTTCCTTTCTATCTTGGACATGATTATAGCATACTCTTGAAATAGCCTCTAATAAGGAATTGTTCTATTGGGCCACTCTTTCCCAAGTCTCTAACCAGTACCCTTAGTTGTACTTGCATGAACTGCAATATTATTTCATTGCAGGCCTTGGATCATACCTATGGAATGTTAGGTCCCTAGAATGAAAAAGCATCTTTGTATTAGAGTATTATTTGGATTCCCAATATCTCTTGATGGATATGTTGCTAGGTGTATAGGCATGTGTGGACGTACCACCTTCTTGATCTCTGAGAATGCTCCACCTACCCTTCTGTAAACCTAATACAATACTTCTTAAATTACCACCCTATTAATTAATAACATAGGTAGTTTGTTGGGATGTTTAGTTAAATATTCTAAGATGACTACATTCTGGTCTGCAAACTAGTCACCGGTTGAGGATACTACCTACCTCGCTCTCTTATACATACATGGGATAGGTACATTGAATAATTGTTCATACAATGGCATGCTAAATTCCTCGAAAATATTTTTAGATTCTTGTATGTAGTGGTATTCTCAACTAACTTTGCAATAGATATGGAATAACACCTCGTGGATTGTTTTCCTCTAGGTAATAGCTTCGAATGGAATCTTCACACAAACAATATATAGGAGATATGAAGCAATGAAAAATTATTTTTTTCATCTGATTTTGGATTTTGAGTTTGGTAAATGTTGTCCCTAAGAGAGCATGATAGGATGTCTTTGTAGTTTCATATTCTTCACTCAATTTTTATAGTGCACATGAGTGAGACCCATCATTTAAGGAATTTATCAACACTATATTCACCATATAATTGGCACAAAATGAAAGATACTACCTATACTAGTGTTTCTAAAATATTCATGAGGTATTCCTTATTTTCTAGTGTCTTAAACATAATTCTACTTTTGGTATCTTGTAGTACATTTCAATATTTTAGTCATTGATTGAAGGAATAGGATTTTTGTACCCGATCATAACTTCTTTGGGATCAACATGTTTTGATCAACAACTTAATTTCTTATGCAAAGTAAAGAATAAGTGGATGAGAATCCACTTTAGGTAATCGACATGTTTTAGTAGCACGGTAAAAGTTTGATTATGGGTCATGTGTAGGTGTAATTTTTATGTCAAATAACCAATATACTTATAAAAATGTATATATGGTGTATGTTTTGATGACGCGTGAGGTATCCTAGAACTCAGGACCATATGCATTTTCAGGTTCCTCTTCATCTATGCTCTCAACTGCCAAGTGTTTACAAGTTTGGTTCTTGGGAATACATAGTCCTTCTACAAATCTAATAAGAAAAATGGGAACCCATTTTGTAGATTATATCAAAATACTATACATATAGGATTAATAGGTAGAGCCTTAAAACTTCTTTATTTGTTTACTAGTCCATATCATAGGTTTAGAAATCAACATAGCGTAAAAGTTTACATAGTGAGAGGATATTATTCTACATACACTATGAAGAGGAGGATGATTAAGAACTATAATAGATGTGAGATCTAGATTTGAGAGACAACATTCTCCGACAATATATTGTGATGCAGGAGCATCCGGCGCTATCAAGAAAATGAGGAATCCAAAGCGGAGCAAGGAAGAGGACATGGACCATCGCAGTAAACAGGGGACATTTCTGTTAAAACAGAGCTTAAATGATGGAATAGATAAAGTCTCTTGAAGACTTAATTAAATGTAATCTACCATATGTATGCATGTACAGATAAGTAGGGACAATTGAGTGATTCATGGAGAGGATTTGATTAGATCCTTTCAGTGATCTGATCCAATGTGTGTTATAAGTGATGAACCTGCGTGTTCAAGAGCAGGAGAGAGAGTGTGACAATTAGAATTTGTGTAAGCTGAGTGAAAAAAATGTAATTGATAGTGAACTTTTTCATAAGTTTGAAATGCCTTAGATCTGTAACTATGTTGTGTATAATATAAAGTGTGTTTAAGTGTTGAATTGTACATTTGTGTGTTGTTCATAGATAGTCTAAATATTCCATGTTACAGGTTTGATTGACCATCGATCCCTGTAAGGATCGATGGCGATCCAATGATTGTATGGTGTGTCATGTGTAGACAGAGTTTGGTCATATATCTATGTTAAAACATAGAAATCCATCAAATCGTGAATGAGATCAAGTCTAACAGGAGGTTGGAGAAACAATGCACAGGATCCGTTGCATCTCATAGATCAACAGACAAGATCAAATCATGTGGAGAAGCACTAGTAATATCGCATCAGCGAAGTTCATACACAAGAGGTGGACCTTAGGTCTTGGACAATTGCGATGAGTGATTGTCTCTTTATCACATCAGCAGAAACCTTTCAAAGTTATCAGAACTGGCCCTTGAAACAGTGCGATTGTGATCTTGTGATTAATCGTCAACCGTTGAATCAAAGGTCAAGATCGAAGGTCGTGATCTAATTGCTGATCGGAATTTGGAGAGGGAAGGGCAATGGATAGTGCGATACACCAGTTACTGATGGGTTGATCCATTGATGATTGATAACGATGAAGCCGAGCGCTGATCGGAGATTGGACATAATGAACATCAGAGGAGTGTTGCAGAGTAGCTTAATGAGATGGACCTGATGAAGTTATACATGCGGGTGGATACTTTTGAGATCTGGCTTTTGTGTTGAGGCAGTTTTTCCCATGTAATCCATGTATTCTGATTAAATGAATGATCCCGGCTTCTAAGGCTTAAGAACATATTTAACGCTTCCAATAATTAGTGGGTCATAACCCACAGGCTTCATGATCGAAATTTATAAAGAAAGGGGAAATTGGCTAGACCCCCAAAATCTCCTTTCATCATTTCATATTAGAGCAGGGAAAGGGAAGAAAATTTCCTATGAGAAGGAAGAAGGAGTGCAAGAAGAAGGAGAAGAGGTACAATTGTTGAAGTATGGTGAGTTTATGGTCTTACTGTCGTACAAATAGCGGTAGCGGAAGGTGAGAAGACTTGCAGCAACCTAGAGCAAGGAGTGCTCAATTGGTTCCAAAGAAGAGAGAACCAGAAGGATGCCAAAAGACTAAGCTCAGGAGAAATCTTAGTAAGGTATTGTGTAGTAGAGGAAGACTCTTACTGCAGAGATTGGTTGCAGCTCACAGAAGATCTTGAAGGCAGCTCCACTGAGAAGTGGGTAGAATTGCTAAGAGACAAGGAGAGGCATATGACCAGGAGGTAATAAATTTTTGTGCCTTGGGAGTCTGATGCAGGAGCATCTGGCACTCTCAATCAAACAAGGAATCCAAAGCAGAGCAAGGAAGAGGACATGGACCATCAGAGTAAACAGGGGACATTTATGTTAAAATAGAGCTTAAATGATGGAATAGATAAAGTCTCTCGAATTAAATGTAATCTACCATATGTATGCATGTAGAGAGAATTAGGGATAGTTGAGTGCTTCATGGAGAGGATTTTATCAAATCCTTTCAGTGATCTGATACAATGTGTTTTATAAATGATGAACCTACGTGTTCAAGAGCAGGAGACAGTGTGTGACAATTAGAATTGTGTAAGCTGAGTGATCAAAATGTAATCAATAGTGAACTTGTTCCTAAGGCTGAAATGCCCTAAAGATGAAACTCATTAGATTTGTAACTATGTCATGTATAATATAAAGTGTGTTTAAGTGTTGAACTGTGTGTTTGTGTGTTGTTCATAGATAGTCTGAATATTCCGTGTTGCAGGTTTGATCGACCATCGATCACTGTAATGATCGATGTTGATACAATGATTGTATGGTGTGTTGTGTGTAGACAGAGTTTGGTGGCAGATCCGTGTTAAAACACATAAATCCATCAAATTGCAAATGAGATCAAGTCCAAGAGGAGGTTGGAGAAACAATGCACAGGTTCCGTTGGATCTTATAGATCAATGGACATGATCAATTTCTGTCAAGCAGCGCAAGTGATATCGCACCGATGAAGTTCATACGCAAGGGGCGGACCGCAGGTCTTGGACAGTTGCGATGAGCGATCACCACTTTATCACATCAGCGGAAACCTTCTGGAGCTATCGAAACCGGCCCTTGAAACAGTGTGATTACGATGTTGCAATTAATCGTCAACTGTTGGATCGAAAGTCAAGATCAATGGTCGTGATCTAATCGTTGATCGTAAATCGAAGAGGGAAGCGCAACGGATAGTGCGATACGCAGATTGTCGATGGGTCGATCCACCAATGACCGATAGCGATGAAGCCAAGCGCCGATCAGAGATCGGAGATAATGAAGATCGGAGAGGAATTATAGAGGTAGCTTGATGAGCCAGACCTAATGAAGTTATAGATGCGAGGGGACAATTTTGAGATCTTGCTTATGTGTTTGGGTTGTTTTTCCCATGTAATCCATGTATTCCGATTAAATTAATGGTCGCGGGTTCTGAGGCTTAAGCACATATTTAATGCTTCTGATAATTAGTGGGTCATAACCCACATGCCTCAGGATTGAAATTTATAAAGAAAGGTGAAATTTGCTATACCCCAAAGTCTCCTTTCATCATATTGACATGCATTGCCTTGTAACAACACTCCACAAACTCTCAATACAGAAGGATATAAAAAAAATAAAGGGTAATAATGTTGATAAATTATTTTAGTACTCATAAACTCATTAATTAAAAAATAGTCACACTAATCTCAATTCTTTTATACAAACAACATCAAATTTTCAAGGAAATATTGGAAATGGAGGCACTACAAACTATGCATGAAATTCGTTATTATTAAACTCACTATAGGAAAATAATTATGGTGGTAGATGTAATTTATAGGAATGGAAAATGAATAGATAGATTAATTTGTATTTCCATTTCAATATTTGATTGGGTGGAATGAGAGGGAACATAATGGAAGTAAGATAAAAATGTGTCTAACATCATTAAACAAAAACACAAGGGCCGAGGTGATTTAGATAAAATTGTGTGTAAAAATCATTCACTATGGTATCATGATCACCCATATTCATCTAATAATTTTATCATGATCATGAATATTCATCTAAAAATTTATAATGCAAATATAATTTGTTTTCGGAGTTGTATATTTATTTTATAGGAGGACATTTACGGTTCATTAAAACTTCCCACAACATAAATATGTTTATTTTTGGATAGTTTGGAAAAGGATATCCATAATATTATGGTTCAATTATTGTTTTCAATGCTTTCATATTAGTTGTGCATCAACCCACAATGCATGCCATTTTCCTCTCACTCTTATCCACAAAGTATAGCAACTAATAGGGAAAATTCTAAGGATGGAAATTTATCTTAAAGATTAGAAACCTTGGAAAATCTTCCTAGTTCCTAATATGTAAACTATAAAATGTTTGGCAATAGTTTTCAAAAATATTAAAAATTCTAATGGTTTTTTATAGTATCTAAAAAATTCTAGTCATTTTTAAAGAAAAACAATTTTAGCCCATAAAATTTGGGTGAATCAAATTTTGAAAAACAAGGAAATTGATGTTTTTTTTCTTGTAAAAAGTATGGAAAATTAGTCCATGTCCTAATATTAGCCCTTAAAATTTTCCCTAGTAGATAGAACATTAAAAAACTTAGTTTAGAAGGAAAATGGAGTTCCTAAGATTATTGTTACTCACGGTAAACTTATTCTCTCAAGTGATGCTTGAATAGAATTACTTTTTTTGTTTAGGTACTGAATTAGCTCATAACTCTTCCTACCATAATTAATATGAAGGGAAACTATAGTTTGTGGTTAAATCTCTAGAATTTCATCTTCATTGCATTGTTTATTGTAAATATACACAGTGTGTCAATTTTTGACTCTTAGTAGAATGATGGTACACCAAAGCATCCCATAATCTATCAAGAATATCCCCATTTATAGAAATCTCATCCATTACATCACACATTAGAGTGAAATCAAAGGTTGAAGTTATCAAGGACAATGTAGTGAACTAACAAAGGCTTTACTTGCTACTAGAAGAGAACTTGGTTATAGAAAAAATAAGATGAAACAATATGTACATCAACGTCAAATTGAAAGGGAATTTGAAGTTGCAAACGAGCAACTTATAATCCCACAACCACCCAAATAGATGACCCTTAGGTAGGAAAATATGTCGATAAATTACCACCCATGTGATATGGTCACTATGGGTAACACTTTGGAATTTTCTCTATCTTCCTCCATCTTCATGTGCACATCTAGTCGGCAATGCCTTTGGTTTAAAGAATCTAAATAGTTAGAATATTGTAGATCATATACTTTTAACAAAGGTTAATGAAAAATAACATCACAATATAATTGAAGGGAATACTTGATACAAAAATTAAGAAACTAGGAAATAAAGAGATTATTTATTACCTAATCAATTGGAAGAACTTACTAATAGAAGAGGTGGGACACAAAGATGACATATTCATGTGGAAACGCCAACAACTAGTCAAGCATTGAGGACAATAATTGTTTAAATAGGAGTTGTATGCTAATCCTTACAATTTTATTATAATAATGATTCCAATGTTGGTTGGTAATAATTTTTTCATGTAATTATACCATTTGTCTCCTTGATACATAAAGGATGCCTAATTCTAGGATCATACAATCTTGTATTTTAGTTAAATTAGGAAATCAAGGATTCCTCTCAAATAATTCTGATTTTTCTTCTCTTCAATTCTCAAGGCATTGAGTTACCTTTATTTCTCTATTTATTTTAATTCAATATTTCATAACTTGACCTCAAGGTACATGAAAAACTCCTAGAAACTATGACAAAACCCATGTGGATGAATCTTTTAGAATCCAGGTGGAATTTATGTTACATTATGTGAGTCTTAGGACCACAAAGATACTTAGGGGAGGGAAATAGGTATATGGCCCTAAAGCTTTCCTCTTAAGCTATAACATAATGGCAAAGTCTTCAAATAACCACATCTAACCTTATTCATTGTGCATTACCTCCAATGATGTTATGGGCACATTGTTATGTTAGACATATACCAAGAATGTGTCTAGAAATCTAACCAAGCTCATAGGAAAATAAAAAGGGTCTAATTTCCTAAATGATGCCTATTAGCCTCAATTTCCATGAGGAACACCTATAATTTGCAAAAAATTGTCCCTCTTTTGTATTTTTTGACTTCTAGTGGTTTACTAGGGAACATTAGCATGTCTTCAATGACAATAATGGGCCTTTGCATCTTGATCATTGTTTTAGATGTATAACAAATATATTTTTCATTTGAGAAAAAATCTCGAGCTCAAGAGTTGTGAAAGATACATTAAAAACCCACATACAACCTTTCTATGGGATTTTACAACTCTAACTTAGATATCATCACCATATATTAATTTGAAAATCTAGTTACGACTTCCACATTCTAAAAGATACTTAAAATAAAAATTACTTAAAGTAGAAAACAAAAACCTTAAAGATAAAATAACTCTTCCATGCCTCAAACAATATGTACAAGGACAACATCATGACACATTGCCTCCATTTGTGGTCTCTAACTATGATATTTTAAGTGCCATTAAAAAAAAATGTTTCAAAGGCAGTGGGTCTATAGATCTCGGATATATTTATTAAAGCAAAAGAAATCCATAATGTTTCAATGCTAAAAAATTTCGTTTTTAAACCCATGAAATTGTTTTACATAATTTTCATTTTATATATAAAACAAAAAAAGATCTTGCATTTATAAATATTAAAAAAATAATTAGAAATTTCTCTTTTATTTGTATTATACATATTACATAGGATGCGCTTACTACTTTAGTTTTAGCCTAATAAACTACATTACATAAATGAAAAAGCATACATATTTTTCTTGCTTATAAAACACATATAAATTGCTGCTGGTTTTAAATTTTATATATATATATATATATATATATATATATATATATATATATATCTGGGCTATGTTGCACAAGTCTACCAAAAAGAAAAAATAAATTTAAAATATTAAAATCTTATTCTAAAACTTACATCTACGATATTTTAAATTTGTTCTCAACGTTACTTTCAAATATATTTTAAAATAATAATACAAATTTTTGATAAAGTGAAGTTATATATTATTTCAATAGGTAATTCAATTATAATTCAATCTCCATGGATAGATAGTAAATTGCAGAGTTGATTTTATAAGGGAATCTTCGACATGTGCCACCGTTCCAATCCATTTCCTCAAATCTCACCATCAGTTTCTACTGAAAAAAGGATAAAAAAATCCAGAAGTGATTCTTGAGACATTGCCATCATGTCCTTACATGTCGGCCAGTGAAAGTAATTCTACGAATAAGGTTTTCTTCTATATACACAACCAACAAAGCTCAGATTTGCAAATAAAGAAGCGAGGAAGATTTGATTCGTGGACATTGTTGTTCTTTTAGAGGAACGATATTCTGTAAATAAAATATCAAAGGAAATGGAAGAATCACCAAATGGAAGCAACAACGACATGCCTACTGAATACCTAAATCTGGCGCAGGAAATATTTGAGAAGCTTAATAAATTTGTAAAAGAGAGGCTGCCAGGGAACCAAACAGATAGCCGTGTGCAATTTGTATCAGTAGAAGCTGCCACGGTACAAGTAACAAAGCAAAGTGAAGGTAAAACTGATGCCGGTTCACATGATGTGTGCCAGGATGGTGAGACAAGCGAACGGAGATGACTGGGAATTGGAGTCCTTTTCTGATTATGTGGATATACGAATGTTAGATGAAATAGGATCCGAGTCTGACGTTAAGATTGCAATGGCAAGAAACCCTGATATTGTTTTGCTGCGAAATATAAAGGATTGGAGCCGCCCGGACGGAAATGTCTGGAGCCTACAAATAGTATGGAGTGGCAGTTTTTTAGATTCTCGACGGATGTTGCTGCTCATGGAGATGGACTCCCCTTCCATACACGTGAGGGTTGAAGGAATTGAACTCCATCGTTCCTTCAAACATCAATATATTGCTCTCCATGAGACTTTTCCGCTGGCTGCTGCCATCTCAGCTGTTGACTCTTCCCTGTTCGTTGTTATTTCCGAAGAGCTCGTTGGCGAAGTTCATAGCGAGGGTGAGGGTCAGGGAGTGCTATGTACAATTTGTCAAGATATGCTTTACCTAGGCGAGCCTGCAAAGCAGTTGCGTTGTAGTCATATTTTTCATGAGCATTGCATCGTGGAATGGTTTTATACCCGCCTTCAATGCCCATTATGCAGAAACGAGATTCGGCTGTAACTATGCCTGAATGTCACCCTCTCTCTGAACGTTTGTGAAGCGCTTCTCAGATATAGTTTATGTGAGTTTCAGTAATCTTCTTGGGCGAATACTTATTGCCAACGATCTTTAAAATTAACGCTCCAACTAGCATTAAGCTTATGTAAGATTTTAATTCCTTTTATTAGTTACTATGTATATAAGTTATTACATCCCATATCTATGTTAGTTTTAATTTCAATTACTAATATACACAGCTTTTTAAATGTATCCTCTTCAATGTATACTCAGCGTTGATTTATTTGAGTTAGTTTCTTAGATTAAGTGGTTTTCTATGAACTAGTGGACTACCTATTTTAAGAAGTAATGATCAATTAGGGAATTAGAGAAAGAAGAAATGATTAACTGGGAAGTTGAATGAAGAAATGATAATTGGCTCCCGAATAGAACTACCCTGACTACTCAACATCTAAAGGAATGATGGCTGGATTGGAAATGGCTGTGAAAGTCAATTTTTTTAAAAAGAAAAATGGTGGGATTGGAAATGGTTGTGAAAGACAAAATTCTTTCATATATACATCCTTTTTGGAAACGTGAGTAAATCAAGGTTTTTACATACATTCTCTTCGAAAACGTGAGTAATTATCACTGCTTTTAATTACATTCTCTTGGTAAACGTGAGTAATTATTAGTATTTTTAATGAGTTTGGATCTTACATAGGGTCATGATTTTTTCTTTTTATAAGGCATTGAAGTATCCACATGAAGAGCAGCTTCGGTAGGTTTTCTAAGGTCTTTCTCGAGTTAATCAATTTTACTTATGTTTTGTTGCTGACCTAGAACTTATAAAATTCTAACTAGGAAATTTGATTCGCCGGTTTGTGTGTTTCTACGTTAAGAGAGTAAGTAGTGGTTGAAATTTTTAGATGTTTTCAAAGTAGATATTTTTTTCTGTATGAGGTATATATTTCCATATTTCGTCCTTTTCAAAATTAAAATACATGATCGATTTCTCAATAATAAAAGTAGTTATTAATATAATTGTGAAACAAAATATTTTATTAAACATAATTAAAATTGATTTTCTATCCTTGAAAACATATGCAACTAATTTGAATAAATTTTCGTTGCGAAAAAAACAAGGGTATCAGGGTATCAGATATATAAGAATAATCCTTATATAATCTTATTGCTAATCCTAAAATATATTATTAATCATTAGATGGTGAGTGATTGCATTTTTATTGTGACACTATTATGTAAGATAAAACCTTTTATGGTGGCACTTTATTATAATTGTATCAGTTATTTTTTCTCTATATAATAAGGACACTTAGTTATGTTTATCAAATAGTTTTTTTTACATTCTATTTATTATAAAAGAAGTATTAACCTTTGAAGTGTGCTATTATTATTGGTCTTTTATTATTGGTTCATAACATTGGATCCAAGAGTTATGAAACTTGCACCTTAAAAATGATATGAAACCAATAATTATAGCTCACTTCGATGGTGAAGATAGTGAAAATCTTCTCTGCCAATCCAAGGGTCAAGAACTATCCTGTAAACTAGGTTAATCTTCTATTTTGCTTTCGTTTTCGTTAATCTTCCATTTTCCTGTTGTCATTGCAACTTCTTAGGATTACCTTCATTTTTTTTCTTTTCCATAGGTAACTTTAGTCCCCTTCTTTAATGTGCACCTTATTGTCTCATAATAGCATTCTGTTGATACCTCAATCACTAAAATATCTATTTCAAATGCTACTAACAACATTTTTATTATATTTGTTATGTGGAATGTTTCAAATTATGAAATATTATCATAGATGCACTTAGAAGAAAAGAGGAAGACAAAAAGGGTGTCACATACCTAGGTTTCAATAGACAATTTTTTTTCCCTACTTTTGAGTTTCACAATTAAAACAATATTGACTCAAAGCTTATTTCATTTACCTCAAATTCATTAAGACTTCCTTAAATTAAAGTGCGTGATGCAAGCATAATGATCTTTGTCTTCTCCAATGCCTAGAGAAAGGATATAATTCATGTTTATGTTTGTTCCCCTAATGCACCCAAAGAAGGATCATAGTTTAATCTATGTGTTTTGTAGCCATGATTTACTAATGTATTATGCATGATAATTTCGGTGCCTCTAACCAATTCCCACCTCATTTAATTAGTATTTTACCCAGTCTAGCTAGGCTTGGACTAAAAACATTAACCTCAACTCATATCATTTCTTTCTCTTTGTGTTACTATGCACGCCTAAGTATTGCAATGATATATAGCAATATACTTCCCATATCTTATGGTTGAAACAATGAAGGTTCATATGGTGAGTTCACTTGAGCTTAGTATAGACTTTGGGTTGTTAAATTTAGATGATATTGTTTCACCATTTGATGAATTTTATGTGGGATTAAAGTATTTAGTGAACCAGCAAACATAGGGAGTTGTAGGGAGCTATGGGACTTATGGATGATGGACACATCCTCTTGGTCCATGTGACCTTCATGTGATAGTGGGTATTTGGCTCATGTAGGACCTTGGTGAGTTGAAAGTGGGCACCAGCCTATAAATTGTGATGCAGAAAGCGCTTTGATGCAGGAAGTTACATTGCTACACTTTGATGTACGTTAGATTTCATAGGATCTGCAATGTAAGAAGGGATGTTTGCTACAATATGGATGTGCATCAAAGTGTAGCAAAGTAACTTCCTGCATCAAAGCGCTTTCTGTATCACAATTTATAGGATGGTGCAGATCCTATGAAATCTAACATACATCAAAGTGTAGCAAAGTAACTTCCTACATCAAAGCGCTTTCTGCATCACAATTTATAGGTTGGTGCCCCCTGAATCAATTCTCCATTTTTTTGGTGATATTTTTATTGATGGAAAATGAACAGCAAGCAAAGCAGCAACAAAGTAGCAACAATGTGATGAGAAGCAAGGCAAAGGTGCAATATAGGACTAGCAAAGATATAGGAGTAGCACAAGACTAGCAAAGACAGAGAAGCAGCAGCAAGTCATAGAATGAAAAAGAGTAGCAAAGGCCAAGGAACAACAAAGGAAAAAGATAAGTAGAAAGGAATTGTAAAGGAGTAGCAAGAAGCAGTAAGAAGGATTTTTCATCACAATATGTGAGAAGGAACAACTGAGAAGCATGGTTGCTACAACTATTATTCTTATGTTTTTTAAAGCTATTATTATTGTGTTATGTTTCATATGTTGATGCTTATAATGTTATGAGTATGCTTGTGATGCTTGAATATGTTGATGAGATCATGATGTTGGCTTGCTCATGTGTATATATGCATATGATGGCTGAGATGAGATGTGGTGATGCAAGGCCAAGGAAAAGGCAAAGAATTAATGCAAGAGAAGGAAAAAGGAAAATGCATGAAGATGTAGTTGTTCTTGTAATTTTTTGATGTGTTATAGTTACTAATATACTACAAATATACATTGAAAAGGCCTTAGATTCTATGGTTGTTAATCCAATCATTACAGGTGGTTAAAAATAATATTTGGTTAAGAATTTATTTATTTTGATATTCAAAATCTCAAAAGGTGGGAAACAAATTAATGGAATGCTAAGCTACAAGTACTTTCACTTCACTTTAATGTTTGGAATACAAACAACCATCAATGCATTCTTACAAAAAATGTGTGAGGTTACAAGGCCATAGAGATAGAGAATTAGAGAATGTGAAAGAGCTGATAGACCTATTATGCGTTGTTACCTAGCACATACAAAGCTGATGTGATGCAAATGTGAAGGGAAGAACGGGTGGAAAGGAGGAGGGAGACATGCTTAATTTATGACTTGTTAAACTAGCAAATTTTCGTTTCTTGTTTGCAGGAGGGGATGGTAGTATACTTTGAAGTTGTGGCTTGATAAATATCCAGTTGGAGTTGGTTGAGATAGGATCCTTCTATGGGTTGTGGCCTACAAAAAACATATGGGATTTGGAGCTTCCTTGCATGTTGCAACTTGCAAAAAATCGATGTAGAAGCCTCTTGTAGGTTGGAGCCTACAAAAATCAAATTCAATAAGGAGTAGGAGCTAGCCTTTGCATCACAAAAATAATAAAATATTGGTTTTATCGCTTTATGGTTTTCCACTTATATCTGGTGTCAACATGTGTCATTATTATGTGCTGATATGATGCTTTGGTTTGCTTATTAATTATTGTTCACATATTCAATCTGTTGGTCATCACCTGTTAATATTCTCATATAATGTTTCAATTAATGAGATTAATGAAGATAATTTTTAAGGTCCATGAATATAATAAACTGATTCACCCCCCTGTATTAGTTTAGTCAAATTTTCTTCAATTGGTATCAAAGCAGTTCCATCTGTATAAGCCCAAGAGCTTGAAGTTAGATCTGGGTGAGTCATGGACTATCAAAATGTACCTATGTTGAGTGTAAAAAAATTTCATGAATGGAGAGATAAGGTAAAATAAGAATTTATATTTTACGGACCTCATGTATGGAAACTAGTATGTGATTGCTACTGCAAAGATTCTCCCTCTTTGCAACAAGAACGGTGCAATGCTAAAGAAAAATTTATATGTATAACAATCTTCATAATAAGGATCTTAATACAGTAATAGAGTTCAAATATGCAAAAGAAATATGGGATAGATTGCATCCCATGCATGAAGGCAACACTAGTGCTTGCACTTTCAAGAAGGAGAACATGAAGAGTAAAAGAAAAAATTCTTGTCAAAAGGAAAGAATTTAGTAGAATGAGCTCTTTGGTAGTGTGAATGGATCTGATTGCCATGATAAAAGGACAATTGAAGAACAAGCCAAGGTTTATGTAGCCTTCACTTTAATATAAAGATTGAAAAATGAAAACAAAGATATAAAGAAACTAGTGGAGATATTTGATGAGAAAGAGCATGAGTACAAGCAGAAAATTTTCAACCTGAAGACACAACTTGAAGAAGCAAGGAGACTAGATGAGGTGATAAGCAGTAAAATTAAGGAGAGATACATACAATGTAAAAGCTTAAAATATGAAGTTGATTTAACTAGAAGGAAGTTAGAAGAAAAGAATAAGCTGTGTAAGAAGCTAGAAGAGGACCTGTCCTCCATGAACAACTCAGCAAAGGAAACAACTAAAAATGATAACAAAGAAGCTCTAAAAGGACCTACAAAAGAAGAGTCTAACAACAACCCAATGTAAAGAAAACAACAATAAGAAGCAATATCAAAAGACAATGAATGAGATGAAGAAAGGGTTCACTACAAGAAGATCATTCTCTCTTGAGAGTTGGACAAGTTTGGAAAATCTCAAACAATACTCTTTGCTCCTAGGAAAACCATCATATGTTTTCTTTCCATGAACATGGACATGTGGTAGAAGATCATAAGAACAAGAATATCAATACTATTAAACAAAAAATGCAACAAATAAGAACATACTATCCAGCAAGAAAACAAAGGAGAACATCAACAACTAGGTACGCAAATCATTTCCATGGTTAATTTTATTTGTCCAATGAATTTTGACATAAGCTTGTTCAATGTAAACTATATTAAAAAGGGGCACAAAAATCCACACACCAACTCAACCACACCTTCATCAAATAAGGTTTTATTTGTGTCAAAACCTTGGACATAAAGCCAATGAGTGTAGGCTGCCATATACCCTAAAGAATACTAAATAGAGGATGCGGGCGAATCAAACCAAACCAAAGTCTGAATCAAAAAGAAATGAAGATAGTATAAAACAACGTGGCGAAGCATGGAAGAGGAAGAAAAATGAAAAACCTATGATTTCAATAACATAAACAATCTGTCATGATCTCAGGGTGAGTTTCTCATGAAACAATGAATAGTATTGTCAGCATCCATGTAAGAGTAGCGGTACCTCATGGGAAGACAATGTTCCTTAAATACATTATTAGCCAATAGATGTGATTCATAGGCTCTATGGGTTGTGTGCAGGATGTCATGAGATTGTTATGCAAAGAAGTAGGAAAATACAAAAGGAAGGAAAATCATATAAACATTAGATATTTTGAGGGTATAAAAGTGGAAGGATCAACTGAACCTCGAATATTTTATTTGAAATATGACTCAAGGTTTTAACTCGACATCACAGTTGCCAGATTATTCACATTTAAAATACACTAGAATGACTATAATGTGAAGCATTCCATGCTAACCCACATTGTACTGAGTAGAAAAAGATGTACTTTTTTCATGATACATTTTAACAAGTTTCCATTAAACAAAATCTGATTGCTTACCATACCAAAGATGGTAGATTGAGCATAGAGAAGATGCTTGTCAATGGAATGGATTAGAGTGAGAAACAAGCCCCCTGGGACTTGGCATTGGACAAATTTGTTGACAAAATTTAAATGTGTAACACACCAAAAACACTTTTGAAATATTCTTACACTATTAAACAATCAATCCATATGTAGTACATACATTTTTCTTCAGAGAGAACGGACGGAATCCGGCCAACCCCGACCGAATTCTGGGCGAAATTGTCACCTCGTTAAATCATATCCTGGGGTCCAAATTTAGAATTTCTAAAAAGGGCCCTATTTCAATAAAAGTAAAATATAAATATAAATGAGGTGGCAGGCCACCACCCCTGCCACACCAAACTATATTACAAAAATAAGATTTTTTATGGGTCGATGGGCCATGACCCCACCAGCCCTCCCTCAACCACCATATGAAAAAATCAAAACAGTTGGGCTAATGGCGGGCCACCTCTGGGGGACCTGGCCCACAACCCACCACAACACATGCCATATATTAATGGGCCAACAGGAATCAAACCTCCTAGTTGTTGACCTAGGTTGTCATTGATGTCAATATGGCAATATTCTAGATACTAGATGATGATATGAAACCAAGGGGAAGCATAACAAATCCATGAAGAGATAGGAGCAAGGCCATCAGGATAGCCAAGCCATAAGAAAGAGTATGTTAATGGAGGAGTTAGAAAGAGAGGCATATTGCAGAATATTCGAGAAAACAGAGGAGGTATCTTTGAAAGACATTACCAAGCTAGAGGAACCACATTTGGAGCAAGAGGAGCCATATATATATATATATATATATATATATATATATATATATATATATATATATATATATATATATATATATATATATATATATATAGATATGTATATATATATATATATATATATATATATATATATAGATATGTATATACATATATATATATATATATATATATATATATATATATGTGTGTGTGTGTGTGTGTGTGCCAAAATAGAGCTATTGAAGCTACAGGAGGAGCCATATATATATGCCATATATATGCCAAAGAAAAACAGAGAGAACAGAGGAGCAAACAAAGCAAACAGAGCCAAAACAGAGCTATTGGGAGCTATCGGGAGCAATATAGTATATATGCGCATTTACAGTATCGAAGGTGTAGACTTATATATATGAATTTGCACTATCAGTAGCATAAACACATATATATAGGCAATATACACTATCAGCGGCAAAAACCATACATATATGCAATACACTATCGGAGCGAAAAGGCAGAGTTTATATATGTGTGCGTGGAATACAGTATCGGATTGGGCATATACATAAATATCGGTGACAGTGGAAATTAATGGTTCGGTATGTGCCATCACCCAAACCCCTGATTGCGATACATATATGCAGACCTGATGACATATATGTCCGAGTATATAAATAGGCAAAGTTCGGGTAGTATTTCATATATATTGTTATGTATACGAGCCTTAAGCCTCGCCACGTTAAACACTTACAAATTGAAACATATATATATATATATATATATATATATATATATATATATATATATATATATATATATATATATACACGGACTTGCTACAAAATTGTGTTTTGGTTTAATGACACATAACATCCGCCATATGCAAGTGCTTAAAGCCTTACTGTTTTGAAAGTGCAGATTGTGATATTTTCCGCAGACTCGATGGTCCGATTGTAACATAGTTAATATATATATCACATCCATCAGCCATCGACCATTGGTGATTACTGATTGCGACTACAAGGCGGACCTGTTACAGTATGGATGCAGGTATAATATTTTTTTTAAGTCCACTCTTAGCATTTCGCTCGTGGTTTTTCTCATATTTCTTGTGTATTTGAATATTGGCCTTACATGCACTATGAAGGAAGAAATCCATATGATAATGATTCTGATAGTTCAAGAGACTGAACTAAATCCGATGGTGATTGCGATTGGGACGTGGCATGTTCATTAAACGAAATAGTTTCTATGTATGCCTATTATCATAAAGAAAAAAAACAAGGCTCTGTTACAGTTTTAACAGGCAACAGTTTTGCTTTGCATATTTGGCCCTTTCTTATGAATTAATGTGTCCTGTGAGCATGGAGAGGCAGAGGAAGCTATAGCGACCGAAAATCCAAAGCAATGTAGCAATGAGGAAGTTGAGGAAAATGAGGAGGAAGCAAAAGAGCCAATGAAAAAGAGGAAACTGATAGTCAAAGGATCGGGAATGTATAAAAACAAAAATACCGAGAAGAGGTGCGGTTGAATGTTGTTGAAAGAAGTTAGAGGGTCCAGCAAAACAAAGTGAGGGTCTAGGAAAATAGAAAGAGGATCCAGCATAACAGAAAGAGGGCCCAAGGACCAACATGATAGTAGATAGTCGAAGGGGGGAAGTAGCCAGCAGAGAAACAGTCATGCTGAGGCATTCACTATGACATTAGAATAGATGCTTGAACAAAAAATTGTTCTTTACGTAGCGCTTAGTGCAGCTAATAGTAGACTGACTAAAGTTCTGTGAAAACATTATCAGAGGTCATGAAGGCTATTGGAGACTCTGTGTGGGGAAGTACGAGGAGTTGTAAAGAGTCCTTCATAAGAAGACTAGATGTAATTGATGTTGTAGCATGGAGACTACAGTGAAGCCATAAGCAGACAAAAATTAGTAATGAAGAGTCTTGAGAGTAGGAAATTACTATCAAATCTGCCTGGACAAGATTCGGTCGGAACCCTTAGGGATGGTACCTCAAAATTAAGTAGGATTGGAGTCCTTGGGGTTGGTGCCTCAGAAGTAAGAAGGATAGGATTCCTTGGGGTTGATACCTCAGAAGTGAGAGGGATTGGAGTCCTTGGATTGTTGCCTTCGAAGTAAGAAGGATAGGTGTCCTTGGGACTAGTATCTCAAGAACTAGAAGGATTGAAGTCCTTGGGAGTTGATGCTCCTAAGTCCAAGATTGGTACCTTGGCGAAATAGAGTTGGAGCTCTAGAGGTTGGAGCCTCAGAAAAGTCCAAGTTGGTGCTTGGAAACTGATTGCAACCATCTATATATTGTATCTATTTTACTACAAAGATTATATTAATAAAGGCATTTATTCTGGTTGTTCATCTTCTGTTTTGAATATATATGTTTTAACTAGTAAAACAATAGTTGGAAAAAGAAATATTGATTCACCCCCCATCTCAGTATTTCCAACAACTTGTATCAGAGTCATTACCTTCATTCAAAGCTTAACAACATGAAGGTTGACCTTTAGAACACAAATTGCAAAGTCAAGGAAGAAAGTCTTCAATCGTCCTAAGGATGTGTCTCCCTCTACTATGAAAATAGAAGACAATCAATTTTAGGAGGCTCCAAGGCTTAATGGGAACTTTAGTATATGGGAAGCAAGAATGAGGAATTTCCTACATACTCAAGTCATTGAAATCTGGAAATCAATGGTTGACGATAGCAGGTTGGATAAAGAATCCAAGGAGTACAATACAAAAGCAATGCAGGCAATCTTGAATGGGCTACCTGATACTATAAAGAACAATCTAGGAAAATAGTCATCAACAAAGGGTATATGCGACAAACTTCCTGACCTTCACTCAAAAGGAGATTTGACCATGACCATTAGTCAAGAAGATGAAGGAAATCAAGAAGGAAATCCAAGACCCATCATAGAAGATGAATATTAGAATGATGACATCGAGGCTAAAGCAGACCTAGAAGATGAAGAGATTAAAAAAGATTTTGTATAAGATCTCCTCACTCAACTTATGGTTGCCATGGAAGATATTAACAGTTTGAAAAAGGAAAATGATGAACTTATGAAGATAGCACTAGCTGGTGACCAAGATCAAACAAGAAAGAAAATTGACCTCATCAAGCTTCAAGTACAAGAAAGGGATGAAGAGCTTCCATGCTTAAGGAGGAATTTCATCAAAGCAAAAGAAAGCATCATGAAGAAGTCATATCTAAAAATTAATTGGATAAAGCAAAGAAACGGGAAGATACCTTTTCAAGTCAACTTGAACAAAGGCACAAGAGCTTGAACATACTTGAAGAAGAGATTGGTCAGTATAGGGTATAGGTCTCCCCTCTCAAATATAAACTACAAGAAGCCAGGAAACAAGCACAAGTAGCTAAGAAGAAAAAGGAAGAATTGGAAGTGATAGAAGGATTGGCTGATGAAACAGGAAAGGAAAGAAACACCATGAAGCAACTAAAAGCAAAGAATGAAGAAATATTCAAAATGAATTTAGATATCATCTCCCTTAAAATAGAAGCAGATGAAGCTACTCGTATCAAGGAAGAAACTCAGAAACAACTTTCTAAGAAGAATAATGAGTGTCAAAGGTTGGAAAAAGAGATTTTCTTCCTCAGAACAAAGGTTGAAGGGATGAACAAAATTTTGAAGAGATATCAATCCTTAGATGGCATGCTCAGCTATCACATATGTCCATTTGATAAATCAGGTGTTGGGTATGCAGGTGAATCCTCAAGTAAGAATGATAATTCTTCAAACAAAAGGGATGTGAAGAATCCAGAAAGAAATGGTGATGCTCCCAATTCCAACAAATGAAAGGAGAAACATCAAGGCTACAATAGAATAAATCCTTCTCCAAGAAGAAATGTAGATGATATCAAAGATGCGAGAGGCAATGGTTATCATCAAAGGATCTCAGGGTAGAAAGGCTTCAAAAGTACATCAAGGAAATATCCATCTCCTAACTACCAAAGTTCATTTTTTGGTTACTTTTATTCTTGTTCAAACTTTGGTCACATGGAAAAAGACTATAAAGCATATCATAAATATAGATTTTATGGTCCCCAACAATCTCCAAGAAACAATTTTGCAGGAAGAAATCATGAATTCTTATTCATGAACAATGTAGAATGCTTCAAGTGTCATAACATTGGTCATATGGCACATGATTGTAACTTAACTTGGGCTCTTACACAAGCTAGAACCATGCTAAAGAAGAAAGTTACACAAGTATGGAGAAGGATGCAAATACAGTCTGAAAGTCCCTTGAGCTTTCCAGCCAACATCATATGTCATTGTCCTGAATTTTGACAATTTAAGACTTTGATGGAAAGACTCTGCCAAAAGAGATGATGCATACAGTTATGGGGATCCTGTGATTCTTGATCAGTATTAGAGAAGCTATTAGTGAAAGGGTCCCTATGAAATCCTTGTTGAGCTATATTAACATTCATTCTTTGATAAAGATCATTTCTTAGGAGTACTCCATTGAAGAACATGATCCTATAACCATTCTTTGGGCTGTTGTTAAATATTCTTTCCACTTAATCCCTAAGTAGTATTTGGAGCAACAGAGAAATTCATCTAATGCTAAAGAAATAGGGAAAATAACTATGGTGCTGATATTACAGATGCTAAATGTCTTGACTCAAGGATTTAATGTGAGAGCAGGTAAAATATAGACACTAATAGAGGTAATCTTCAAACAAACAGATACATCTGGAATGGAGTTTGAAGTAAGAGCATCTGGCAACATATAACAAACTGAAGCATTGCAAAAAGATGCCAATCAACAAAATGATTTTAAAATAAAGTCACAGATTGGATATCTAAATCTGCAAGGTAAATAACTTGCTGAGATATGTACAAGAACAGAAGGGAAAAATGGCTCATGGAAAGGAGAATGTTGTGCAGTCAAATATAGCTTATGCTAAGACTGGTCACTGAGAAAATATAGCAACAGTGAGGCACAACCTCTCACCACTTCATCCAAATGCAGTAATGTTGAATACTGGATGGCAATGACTTAAGGAGAAGCACAGAGACACAAAGGAACTCAGATATGAAGAAATATAACAAGAAATAAAAGTTCAGTGGCATTTTTCTCTTGATTCGGACTATGAAGGCCTCTCGATTCTGACTATGGAGATAACAATCTGGATTGAAGGATAAAATCCTGAATATTTAAGCATTGTTGAAGCCAAGATAAAGTAGCTCTGAGACATGAAGAGGGAATAATGTGCTAATTGATGATAAAGCATCAATCCTTCTATCTTGAGTAAAAATAAGAAGAGCACTATGGTAGGGGGAGTCACAAACCCATGAAGATCTGCCATTCATGAAGAATAGAAGCAATTTGAGGGGGGGAGTCCCAGAGCACTCCTTTGCTATTGATGGCAAAGGGGGAGAGAAGAAGAATATTGCCATCAATAATAAAGGGGGAGATTGTTGACGTAGGTTGTCATTGCTGTCAATATGGTAATATTCTAGATACTAGATGACAATTTGAAGCCAAGGGAAGCAGAGCATATCCATGAAGAGAGAGGAGCAAGGCCATCAGGGTAGCTAAGCCATAAGAAAGAGTTTGTTAATAGGGGAGTTAGCAAGAGAGGCATATTGTAGAATATTAGGGAAAATAGAGGAGGTCTCTTTGAAAGACATGGCCAAGCCAGAGGAGCCATATTTGGAGCAAGAGGAGCCATATCGGAGGAGCGTTGCATGTAATACATGCCCAAGAAGAACCAAGAGGAGCTACAGGAGGAGCGATATCTATATATATATATATATATATATATATATGCCGAAGAAAAACAGTGCAAACAGAGGAGCAAAACAAGCAAACAAAGCTAGAACAAAGCTATCAAGAGCTATATAGTATATATGTGCATTTACAATATTGGAGATGGACACTTATATATATATATATATATATATATATATATATATATATATATATATATATATATATATATATATATATATATATATATGTGTGTGTGCATTTGCACTATCGGCGGCATAAACATATATATATAGCCAGATAGACTATCAGCAACAAAAACCATACATATATGCAATACACTATTAGAGCGGAAAGGAAGAGTTTATATATGTGTCTGTGAAATACACTATCAGAGCGTGCATATACATAAATATCGGCGACAGTGGAAATCGATGGTTTGGCTATGTGCCATCACCCCAAACCCTCGATTGCGATACATATATGCGGACCCAACGAAATATATGTCTGACTATATAAATAGGTGAAGACCAGGTAGTATTTCATATATATTGTTATGTATACGGGCCTTAAGTATCGCCATGTTAAACACATGCAAATTGAAACATATATATATATATATATGTGTGTGTGTGTGTGTGTATATATATATATATATATATATATATATATATATATATATATATACGTGAACCCGCTGCAACATTGTTTTCTGGTTTAATGACACATTGCATCCGCCATATCGTAAGAGCTTAAAGCCTTGCCATTTCGAAAGTGTCAATTGCAATAATTGTCGTGAACCCGATGGTTCGATTGTAACATAATTAATATAAATATTGTGTCCATTGGCCATCGGACATCAGCATCGGCCATTGGCAATTGCTGACTGTGATTACAAGATGGACCTGATATAGTATAGATGCGGGTACAATATTGTTTTGATGTCCGCCCCTAGTGTTTCGCTCGTGGTTTTTCTCATATTTCCTATGTATTTAAATATTGGCCTTGTGCACGGTGTGAAGGAAAAAGTAGATATGATAATGGTTCTAATAGTTCAGGAGGTTGAACTAAAGCCAATGGTGATTGTGATTGGGACGTGGCATGTCCGTTAAAAAAAATAGTCTCTGTGTATGCCTATTATCAAAAAAAAGAATGGGGATATTTTACAGTTTTAACAGGCAATAGTTTTGCTCTGTGTATTTGGCCCTCTCTTATGAATTGGCATGTCCTGTGAGCATGAAGAGACAGAGGAAGCTACAATGACTAAAAGGCCAAAGAAATGAAGTGGTGAGGAAGCTAAAGCAAATGTGTAGGAAGCCAAAGAGCGAGCAAAAAAGAGGAAACCGATAGTCAGAGGATCAGGAATGTATAAAAACAAAAGGAATAGAGAATAGGTGCGGTTGAACATTGTTGAAAGAAGTTAGAGGGTCCAACAGAACAGAGTGAGGGTCCAACAAAACAGAAAGAGGGTACAATGGAACAGAAAGAGGGTCGAAGGACCAACAGGATAGTAGACAGTCAAAGGGGAGAAGTAGCCAATAGAGAAATAGTCATGCTGAAGCATTCACTATGACATTAGAACATATGCTTGAACAGAAAGTTTTTCTTTATGCAGAGCTTAGTGCAGTTAACAGTAGACTCACTAAACCTATGTGAAGAAATTATTAGAGGTCATGAAGGCTATTGAAGACTTTGTGTGGGGCAGTATGAGGAGTTGCAAAGACTCCTTCATAAGAAGACTGGTTTTCATTGATGTTGTAGCATGGAGACTATAATGAAGCCATAAACAAACAAAACTTAGTAATGAAGAGTCCAAAGAGTAGAACATTACGATCAAATGTGCCTTGACAAGATTGGGTTGGTACCCTTAGGGCTGGTGCCTCAGAAGTAGTAGGAATGGAGTCCTTAGGGTTGGTGCCTCAGAAGTAAGAAGGATAGGAGTCCTTGGGGTTGATGCCTCAGAAGTAAGAGGGATTGGAGTCGTTGGATTGGTGCCTTAGAAGTAAGAAGGATAGGTGTCCTTGGGACTAGTATCTCAGGAATTGGATGGATTGAAGTCCTTGGGAGTTGGTGTTGCTAAGTCCAAGATTGGTGTCTTGGCGAAATAGATTTGGAGCTCTAGAGGTTGAAGCCTCACAAAATTTCAAGTTGGTGCTTAGTAACTGATTGCAACCATCTATATATTTTATCTATTTTACTACAAAGATTATATTAATACAGAAATTTATTCTCGTTGTTCATCTTCTCTTCTGAATACATATGTTTTAACTGGTAAAACAATAGTCAGAAAAATAAATACCGATTCACCCCCCTCTCAGTATTTCTAGCATCGGCCACGTCACCGGCCCACAACATGAGCGGCCCAACCAATAAACCATGAACAAATTAATATATCGCACCAAAACAACGCACCCCTAATTAATACATGTGTTGCGAAGGTTATGGGGGCGGGCCACCCAATGCGGACCTGACCCCCTGAAACAGAATATGTGCGATTCTTTTTAAATGAGAAATGTTTTAACATGGAGGGGTCAGGGTTTGACCACTTGACATCCTCTTTATAACTTGGGATTTTTTACCATAATGGCAAATGGTCTCTTTCGAAACCACAAATTTTTATATAAACTCATTTGTTAATACGCCCAGTAGGATGGAGGAGACAAGAGGGCACACAGAAATCGAGAAAACTTTTTTAATTAATTTATTGCAAGTGCAACCATGAGCCCGGAGAATTGGCACGCAGAACCATGATTGGGCAAAATTCTCAGGAGGGTGAAAATTTTGCAGTGTCCAAATCGGACAAATTTTATGTCGATCCTACACCTCTCGGCGAGTCAAACCCGATGCCATAGTCAGTTTCCTGATCCAAGAAGAAAATTTTCAGAAGACCCAGAGGAGGGAATCTTTGAAGAATGTAAGTGGAATCTAAAATATTCCTTAAGCCCTAGATTTTCACTTTCTCAGAATTCAGATATTTGATAGTCGATTTTGCACTATTCGACGCTATGAATCTGATGGTGCAATTAGATTTTCCATTTGATCATTGTATTTTTTGTCTACTTTTCAAAGTGGAGTGCAAATGTCAGCATTCAACGTGCCAGCGGTCCTTCCATGAGATTCGCCAGCGCGAGACTAATTGTACGGCCAGCTTCAATTGTTTGACATCCTCTTCTTCAGATGGCCCTAGGATGTGAGGTATATGCAATGTTTTCATGTACTTATTTTTGCTATGAGATGCATTGTGCTCCATAGATCCTTGTTTGATGTTTGATGTGGGATCTTGTTTTCTTACTTGTTCACGATTCCTGCTTGATGTGATGCAGAATCATCTGTGGGATGTACTTGTTGTCATGATTCCACATGTTTTGTTTGAGATCCATTTGTCGTCATGTTGACAGGATACTCATGTGTCGCCATATATTCTTTCATTGAGATCCCTTTAATGCCATGTTGGCGAATTCTCATTATCTTCATGCATGAGTGTATGTCATACTGATAGGAGTCCTTTTCTACTAAGAGTCCCCGTAGTGGAACACCTCCTGGAGCCACTCCTGCGTGAGGGAATTTTCCTTGTATGATAGACACATCACCACCTATGTATATCATCACTATTCATAGCACTTAATGCAGCGACCTACACCATCTTGACACTAGGGCTTGGAGAAGTAGTCCCTCCTAGACAAACTCTGTTATCAACGTCTTGTTATTTTATGTTGCTAATGATTGTCATGTTCCTTCTTCTTTACAATATGCATATATGTTCAATTATGCTATTTTAAATGCAATTCTAATCACATCATGAAAGGAAAATATCTTGGTTAAATACGGTCATTGAGTCAACTCGGATTAGAAGTAGTCCAATGCACTTGTCACAACTATGTATTTTCTCCATTAATCGTTGTATGTATTCTACTTCATAGGATATCATTATCCAAATTTAGTTGCATTCATGGTCATGTGGAGTAGTCCCTTTCACTTGGAAAGGAAGATTATTACAACAAATATAATTTATGATTACAACTCCATTACAAGCTTAGGGGGAGCATGTTCAGTTTCAGAATAACATTGTTTAAAGACATGTTGGCAGTTGAATTTCCTGGTTTTCATCAACTTTGTATCAACATGGTGTTCAACATGATAAGGGGACTCCCTTTGTCATTCGACACATTATTGGAATTGTCATTTAGTGTTGGTATGACCCTTTTTCCATTGATGTAAAAGGGGGAGAGAATTTGGATGGAAAGTTGTAGTGTCAGTATATGAAGGTCAACCTCACTTGTTGGATAGAGGTTGACGTCAATGTTAAAGGGGGAGTTTGTTGGCATTGATGTCAACAATTTGGAAATACTTTTTGTTGTGTATATGTGTGTTTGGTTTGATAGTCCTAGTGGTTGGCATTGGTGTCAACATACTTGTGGCATCCCTTAGTGGATAAGATTTGGAGGCTGAGTAGACATGGACATGTAGCTTTGGAGATGTTGTTTCTTCAGTGTATTGAAGTTTTTCTCTAGGTGCTCCATATGTCTCTAGATATCTCAGAGACATTGGACATGCTACTCCATGAGTTGAGTTGTGGTTGCTTGTTTTGGAGGTGCTTCTACCAGTGTTGGAGGAAGTTGTATGACATGAGGTTGTGGCTATAGGAGTTGGATATGCTACTATAGGAGTGAGAGATGTTCCTACAGGTAACGTAGGTGTTTTTCCAGGTTATGGTTGTTGCTTGAGGAGTTGGATATGTTGGCCTTGGTAATAAGACTTTAATAATAGGTCTTGCATGTCATTGAGTTCTTCATCTTATTTCATCAATTGTAGACTTGACACAGTGGCTTGGAGGAGTATTTAGGAGCTAAATAATATTTTCCATAATGTGGCAGAGGTTCACAGTTGAAGGATTAATCTTTTAACTTACCTTTAGCCTCAAACAGATGAGAAAAATCTTGTGAGAGCGTTTGGAAGGCTCCAACCACTGGTAGAGCAACCTATGGGAGTGGTTATATGCTCAGGCACATGGATACAATGCTATGGGAGTGATTGAAAAATTTTCATGAGTTTTTCTTCGGGTTTCTCATGTTGGTTAGCTAATTTTTGTGTTAAGACGACATCCTTGATCATAAATTTTCAGTTTATGGTCGGAAAAGTTTGTGGGACCTCCATAAGATGCTTAATGTTGAAAATATCAAAAACGCCAGTGGAGTTAGTTGTTGATTGAGTCAATTAGCTGAATTTGGATCAAATCAAATATATGAACATAGTTGTGCAAATCAATCGTTTTGTCTAACTATTCAGTTGAGAACTTGAGTTCATATAGATATTGGAGAAAGATCATTGCTTGTATGCTTGACTGTTCAGTTGTTATGTGGAGTGAGTATGAGCTTGGAGAAGAGCCTGCAAGTTGTGTGGGTTGTCTATGCATATTTTCTAAATCTGTTTGTAGTTGTAGATAGAGATAGATGAAGTCTATTTCAGCCATTATATTATGTAGGGATTGAGGTGTTTATGTGTGGATTGGAATAGAGTTTGAGGAGTTTGTTTTGGAGCTTATGTGGGAATTTTGTGTGGTTTTTGTTATTGTAACTTATGCTGCAAATTTGTTATTCGATTGTTCTTTGATGTTGTGTTGTTGTAGTGCTCATGTTGAACATGTTTATAAGCCCAATTTGAAAATATATGATGTGAAGCTCACACGAAGGAAGTGAAGGCGTAAAGGCATCAAAGTATATGGTGTGCTGGTAGCTTCAATAGAAGGAAGTTACTTCTCCATCAAGTATGACTTGGATAGTCCAATGGTAGTTGGGCGAGGATTGTTGATCCTAGTGGCCTTCAGTGGATGGTATTCCATAGGCATGAGAGAGAGAGACAATTTATTGTATGAAAGGGTCAACATACTGTATAATAAGATGACTCTTCTCTCTATGGGTGTAGTAAATCATGTACAGTTTTTTTAGCTATTTAATAAAATAATTGAGTAGCGTAGTAGTAGGGTGGTATTTTTCCTAGGGAAGGGTTTTTCACTAGACATACTTGTGTTCATTTTGTTGATTATTTTATGGTTTCATGTTTATATTTGATGCACTAATATCTAATTATGTTAGTCATTTTACGGATGTTTAAAATTAAATAATTGGAGAAAATTTATAAGTTTCCTCACTAATGATCCAACCCCAAACCCCCCTCCCCCCACCTCCCCCACCCCTAGTCAACAATAATCTAGCTTCAAATATCACAATCAATTATTCATCTACAACAACCCCAATCCATAGAACTCTTTCCAATCAACTTGTAATCCACGTAATGGGACCGAATTCACTAATCAACAATCCATTATATTAATCCACTTTCATTTAAGGCGCCAACATATAATGGCCAACAATTTTCACTATTGGAATTCCAAAGATTTTGAGTTGTAGATAATTGTAACAATGATAGCAATTATCACTATAGATAGTCTTCATTATATTCATAAATATTGCACTATATGTCAACATAATTTCTACATCAATTTTATTGTTGCTTATATAGTCAATGTATCTTTAAGTGTATATTCCTTATATACAATCTATAGTGACCTTAGGCTATAAAATAGTATATAATTCATATTAATAATTTAAATATTCAATTAAATCACGTAACATATCACATAGTTTTCTATGCTACTCTTTCCTATGCTGCAACCTTTTGCAACATGTGGTGCAATTGCCAGTATATAAGTTCAGGTATATACATTTAAAAAAGCATGCAAGAAGATTCATAACCATGTATATTTAGCTCCATTTTATCATCCACATTCTTAATTTTTAAATGATATTTATTACAACACCATGGGCTAATATTGTGGCATATAAATACAAATGCCAAAAAAATTCCTTTAATTAGTCAATTTAATTAAAAGGAAAATAGAACATAACTATTTCGAAAATAAATTTCAACTTTTCATTTGTGTATATTAATATGAATAATTTAGAATGTTTCATAAGATTAAAAAATTTACCATATTTTTAATAATAATGAAATTAATTCCACTTTGGGTAGCTCAATTGGCAATGGCAGTGGAAATGAAGTGTCATCGAAGTAGAAGTCTTGGGTTCATATCTTGTGCTACCACCCCGATTAAGGTGAGAAGTTGGACATAATGAGCATGTGGTCCTACCAATCTTACAAAAAAAAATTAAATTAAATTAAAATTATCAATAAGCTTTTAAAATTCTATATAACTTATAATAATTATTTATTAATAAAGGATATACCTGAAATGAGATATATCTGATCCAGAACAATAATAATTTACAATACAATGCTTACTCATATGATTTACTCTATAGTAGTTTCTTGTCTAACTCAAGAATCCTAGAAATTCACCAAAACTATATCTGTGAAGCGCTTTATAGAAGTTCAGAGAGGGAGATATTCACGCAAAGCTACTACTGAAACTCGTTTCTTCATAATGGGAATTGAAGAAGATTTTAAAACCATTCCAAGATGGAATGTTCAGGAAAAATATAACTAGAACGCAATTGTTTTACAGGCTGGCCCATGGAAAATATATCATGGAAAATTGCACATATTAATCCCTGACCCTCGCCATGACCTTCGCCAACGAGCTCTTCAAAAATAACAATGATCAGGGAAGAGTCAACAGCTGAAATTGCAACAACCAGCCGACAAGTCTCATGAAGAGAAATATATTGTTTTAAACCTTCAACCCTCACTTGAACGGAAGGGGAATCCATCTCCATGCACAGCAATATCCTTCGAGACTGCGAGACCCTGCTAGTCCATGTTAGAAACTGCTATTAGAAACAGCAAAAGGCTCATTGCTTTTTAACGTTAAAGCAGTTTCTAATCTTAATGTGACCCGATCTAATCTTAAAGAATTTAGATTTTATCCTAAAGCAGTTTCTAATCTAAAGCATTAGATCTTAAGCGTTGAATTGGTATATGATGGGCGTATCAGATTAGAGTTAAATAATATATAAAGGATTGGGTCCTCTCTCTCCCACACACAAGAGTTGCATTCTTCTCCATCAAGAAGCACATAAAGAAAGTGAGTGCAAGAGGAGAGAAACCGAATTCTGAAGAAGAGGAACAGTCAGGAGTCAGATCAAAGTAGATGGCAGCCGTTACATCTTCCGCTGTTGATCAAGGTATGTCATCTCATATAAAGTTCTTTTTGTGAAATATTCGGTATTGATGATCTTTGGGCTGTAAGTTAAGACTTTTACATTTGGTATCAGAGCCACAATCAATAACTGAATATTTCCTATGATGTTAGTCAAGTCCTGCGTATGCTTCACAATAATAGATTTTGTGCTTTACTCATGATATTAATCAAGATTCGTGATCCGATTTATCATATCCCCTTGTTTGATTCTTGAGTGCCCCTCACTCCCAAAGCGTGTGAGTGATAATTTTGCTCAGTGAATCGCTGCATGCAAAACGAAGTTGAATCTTCTTTGTTGTGAACTCCAGCGTGCCACGGGCTTTCTCTCTCCATGACAAACCCGTCCATTGATCGTTCTGTGACATTCATTTCATGTCAATTATTTTAAAATTTTAATAGATTGGTGATAATGCCCCAATGTTGTGTAAAGAAGAGGAGGAAGTTGAAAACTGTGTGTTTGATTGAGAGACTTACAAACAGTTTGACAAATTCGCTTTCGCCTCCACCACATGATCATTCATTCTCCAGTCTTAATCATCTAGAAATCCCCCTTGAAATTAGTATGAAAAATTTGTCTTATTTATTTAAGACTCGAAAAAGAGAAGTCAAAATACCCGACACAGCCTGGTCGCTGGAAGAGGGCAAATGAGTGAAATCAGGTGTCGAAGCTTTTCGACTTTCAAGGAAAATAATGGAACGAAATAAGAAGGATATGATTCTCCTGGAACGAGAAGCTGTTATTCAGACTATGAAGTCAAAGATCATCGCGAGATTGGCTTCCCTTGTAGGTAAGTCTATCGCTTTCCTTAAACAGAAAATAAATTATGTATTCAACGAGGAAAACGTATGCAACTCGCTTATCAATTAAAGAGGTTTTATCTTATTTTCTCTAAATTTTGACGGGTCTTGTGTGAAACTAGCTCACTGTACAGGCAGGTGTCTTGTTTTCTCTGAAGTTAAAGAAAGTAATGTATGATTTACCTTTTGAGGGCCTTAAATTTTTCTATAAATTTACAAGAAACACACGAGACTTTAATATTGTGCTACTGCTTTAAAAATCTACAGAACTCCTGTAGGAAAGCTACAGTTTCGATTGACGTTTGAAATTTGGGCATAAAAGTAATTGTTCTGTGACTGATTGTTTTGCATAAAGTATGTGTTATAAATCATTTATGCACATGAGATTTATGATTTTGTTAATCAACAAAGTGGTCAAAATCAGAATAATCATTTAGTGCATAAGTGACATAATGATTATTGATAGAAATTGCCAGATATAATAATACCAATTAGAACTGGCGTCACTAATGATAGAACCTGAGAACTTACCCAAAGGAAAGTCTTGTTCTATAACTAGTTGACATGATGAGGTTTAATAGATATTTTGATTAAATAAATATTGATCATCCAAAGATGTCAGTTCTATTTGATTGAATATATTTATTACCTGCTTATGTTTTGGTATTTAATTATGTTAAGTATAAGATAGTATCTACCTAAAGGAGTGTTATATTATACTATTATGTCTACATCTGAATTGCGTTAGTTATGAGCTTATAGTGATTTCATTTTTAATTTGCAGGAGTTACCATGAATACACATGCTTCATCTGTTACATTGTTCACTGGTGTTAATTTTTCTGAATGGAAAGAACAAGTCAATTTCCATTTAGGTATTCAGGATCTTGACTTGGCACTCCTTGTGGATAAGCCTGGTGCTCTTACAAGAGATAGTACTGAGGCAGAAAAATCACACCATAAAGCATGGGAACGCAGTAACAGATTGAGCCTTATGTTTATTAAGATGACTGTTGCTAACAACATCAAGTCAACAATTCCACAAACAGAAAGTGCTAAGGAATATATGCAGTTTGTGGAAGAGCGTTTTCGTTCAGCTGATAAGTCACTCGCTGGTACTCTTATGGCAGAACTCACGACCATGAAGTTTGATGGGTCACGAACTATGCAAGAGCACATTATAGAGATGACTAATATTGCAGCAAGGTTAAACTCCCTGAGACTTACAGTAGAGGATTCTGTTCTTGTCCAGTTCATCCTGAACTCGCTACCTTCTGAATATGGACCTTTTCAGATTAACTATAACACTATAAAGGATAAGTGTAATGTTAATGAATTGGCCAGTAGACTTGTTCAGGAAGAAGAACGGTTGAAAAATCAATTGAATCACTCAGTAAGTTTTGCGAGTAATAAAGCTGGTAAAGAAAAGAAAGGAAAATCAAGTCATTTCAAGAAGAAAAAGGCACCTGCTAAGAATGGGCAGGATCAGGAAAAGAAGGAACTAAAGAGTGTTCAATGTCGTATCTGTAAAAAGAGACTTATCGTCTAATTCTAGAAAGTGGATATGTATTAAACTTATACAGTACCCTTTATGTACCTTCATTATCTAGAAACCTTATTTCCACAAGTAAATTGGATATTTCTGGTTTTAGATGTATGATTGGATCTGGTTGTTTTAATTTATATAAGAATACTGATAATGTTGGTTCTGGTATTCTAATTGATGGTTTATATAAATTGAAACTGAATGACACTTATGCGAATTCCTTGTTGAATGTAGTAAATAATGTTGGATGTAAACGTAGCAGGTTGAATGAAAATTCTGCTTTCTTGTGGCATAAACGACTAGGTCATATATCCAAAGAAAGAATGATGAGATTAGTAAGTAATGAAATTTTGTCAAACTTGGACTTTAGTGATCTAGAATTATGTGTGGATTGTATTAAAGGCAAACAAACCAAACATAATAAGAAAGGAGCCACTAGAAGCAGCCAGCTTCTTAAAATAATACACACTGATATTTGCGGACCTATGGACACTCCAGCCTTTAATGGAGAAAAGTATTTCATCACTTTCATTGACGATTTTTCCCGTTATGGTTATGTCTATTTGCTTCATGAAAAATCTCAATCTGTGAATGTCCTTGAGACATTTGTAAAGGAAGTTGAGAGGAAATTAGATAAAAAGGTGAAAATCATAAGGTCTGATAGAGGTGGTGAGTATTATGGTAAATATGATGAGTCAGGCCAGTGTCCAGGTCCATTTGCAAAATTCCTCGAAAGTCATGGCATATGTGCACAATACAGAATGCCAGGTACACCACAGCAAAATGGTGTAGCAGAAAGGCGCAATAGGACGTTAATAGATATGATTAGGAGTATGATGTCAGATTCTACACTACCTAAGAATTTGTGGTTGTATGCTCTCAAAACCGCTAATTATTTGTTGAATAGGGTTCCTAGTAAAGCTGTTCAAAAGACTCCTTTTGAGTTATGGACTAACAGGAAACCTAGCTTAAGACACCTGCATGTTTGGGGTTGTCCAGCGGAAGAGAGAATTTATAATCCACATGAAAAGAAATTAGATTCTCGAACGATCAGTGGGTATTTTTTAGGTTACCCTGAGAAATCTAAAGGGTATGTGTTTTACTGTCCTAATCATAGTCCAAGAATTGTAGAAACTGGTAATGAAAGATTCATTGAGAATGGTGAAGTCAGTGGGAGTACTAGAAGAGAAATAGTAGAAATAAAGGAAACAAGGGTAAATGTTACATTGCCTAGAATAGTTCCTCCATCTACTATTACTCCAAATGTTGTTCCAGCTGTTGTAGAACAGCATGATGATAATGAACAACATATAAATGAAGAAGTACTTCCTGAAGGAAATGACTTACATAATACTGATATGCATGAACCACAACAAGTAGCATTAAGAAGACCTCAAAGAAATCGTAGGTCAGCTATTTCTGATGATTATGTGTTTTATATGCAAGAATCAGATTATGATATTGGAATCAATAAGGATCGAGTTTCGTTTTCATATGCTGTAGAATGTAAAGAGTCAAAGGAATGGATTAATGCCATGAAAGAAGAAATGAAATCCATGCAACAGAATGAAGTTTGGGATCTCGTTGAGTTACCACATGGCTGTAAAAGAGTCGGATGTAAATGGGTTTTTAAAACCAAACACGACTCTAGTGGTAATATCGAACGGTATAAAGCTAGACTTGTTGCTAAGGGTTACACTCAGAAAGATGGTGTTGATTACAAGGAGACATTTTCTCCTGTTTCGAAAAAGGACTCACTAAGAATAATAATGGCATTAGTAGCTCATTATGATTTGGAGTTACATCAAATGGATGTGAAAACAGCCTTTCTGAATGGAGATCTTGATGAGGATGTTTATATGGATCAACCTGAGGGTTTTTCTATAGAAAGTAAAGAACAATTGGTGTGTAAACTTAAGAAGTCAATATATGGGCTTAAACAAGCATCCCGGCAGTGGTATATTAAGTTCAATACCATTATTACATCTTTTGGTTTTAAGGAAAATACGGTTAATCACTGTATATACCGAAAGATCAGTGGGAGCAAGTTTATTTATCTGGTCCTTTATGTTGATGACGTCTTGCTTGCTGCAAATAATTTAAGTATATTGCATGAGACTAAGGAATTTCTCTCAACGAAAGATTACATGCTCATCCAATGAATCGGAAGTGATTGGATATAGCGATTCAGATTTTGCTGGATGCATCGATACTAGAAAATCGACTTTTGGTTACCTGTTTATGTTTGCTCAAGGTGCCATATCATGGAAAAGTGCGAAACAGACTATCGTTGCTTCATCCACTATGGAGGCAGAATTTGTGGCATATTTTGAAGCCACAATTCATGCATTATGGTTGCGGAACTTTATTTCAGGACTTGCGGTTGTCGACACCATTAGCAAGCCGCTGAAAATTTATTGTGATAACTCTGCAACAGTATTTTTCTCAAAGAACGACAAGTACTCTAAAGGTGCCAAACATATGGAACTGAAGTATCTTGTTGTGAAAGATGAGGTTCAGAAACAAAGAATGTCAATCATGCACATCAGGACAGAACTTATGATTACAGACCCTTTGACGAAAGGGTTACAACCAAGACAATTTAAGGAACATGTTCAAAGAATGGGTCTTGGTTGTATTAATGATAATTGATGTGTGACATTCTGAGCTCTTTTATGTGTTTCTGATATACAATCATGTGTTTCTTGTTTTAATGTAGTAATACGTATTTTATGTAATTTTAAACAAGAAAGAGTCTTATAAAGATATTATGTTTAATCATTATGATATAAGACATTATGTGGACCATTATGCTGTTTTATATAAATTATGAGTATGAATTGATGGATTGCTGGTATTGTAGTATATGGAAGGGAATGCATTGAATTAATAGTGCACAACCGCCATAACTCTCAGCAATTTATCATAGTATGATGTTCAACGCTTAATATTATGAATAGTCGGGTCAAGTGGGAGAATGTTAGAAACTGCTATTAGAAATAGCAAAAGGCTCATTGCTTTTTAACGTTAAAGCAGTTTCTAATCTTAATGTGACCCGATCTAATCTTAAAGCATTTAGATTTTATCCTAAAGCAGTTTCTAATCTAAAGCATTAGATCTTAAGCATTGAATTGGTATATGATGGACGTACCAGATTAGAGTTAAATAATATATAAAGGATTGGGTCCTCTCTCTCCCACACACAAGAGTTGAATTCTTCTCCATCAAGAAGCACATAAAGAAAGTGAGGGCAAGAGGAGAGAAACCGAATTCTGAAGAAGAGGAACAGTCAGGAGTCAGATCAAAGTAGATGGCAGCCATTACATCTTCCGCTGTTGATCAAGGTATGTCATCTCATATAAAGTTCTGTTTGTGAAATATTCGGTATTGATGATCTTTGGGCTGTAAGTTAAGACTTTTACAGTCCAAACTATTTCGAAGCTCCACCCGTTTTTGTGTAGGCTGATCGCATCCTTTATAGTTCACCACAAAATAATATCAGTGTTTCCTTCCATTTCCATCTTAACATCAAATTTGGTTCTTATTTCATCTAACAGTCGTATATTCAAATAATCAAAAAATGACTTCAACTCCGTTCCCCTGTTTCATACATTGGAAGACTATAGTCGAGATGGAGTATTGTTGAGGTAACTTTGTCACTATCCTGGCACACATCATGTGAAACAACATCAACTTCACTTTCACTTTTCTCTCTTACTGGTAGTGTGGCAAGTTATGATGATGACCATTGTACATGCCTATCCTTTTGACACTCTGGGTGATTCTCTAGCGACGCCATTACTGCCTGCACTTGGTGATTCTTCCATTCCCTTGAACGCTTTATGTCTGGTAGAAAATTCTACAAAACGAAAAAGAGAGTAACCAATAAAATATTGCTTAATTTTTAGTTGCAAATTTGTTTCATACTTTATTTTGATAAGATAGTTCTCCACAACAAAAAATAGAGTCAATTTCTCGATGGTTTAGTTGTAAATCTGTGGGGTAGGTTCCTTTGAATTTGTATAAAAAATAAAAACAGTATCGAAGTGATGATAATGTCTCAAGAACGACTAACAGATTAGAAAACTGATGGTGACATGAGAGAAAGTGTAATTTAACGTCCCTAATAAAATTGACTACAATTTACAAGGATTTACAGAGACTAAATTATAATTGAGTTAGAATCAAATTCGATATTGAAACAAGTGTTATATAGTAGGCTGTAAAAAATAGTGAAACATCAATATATTAAAATAATTAGTTAATTAGTTATTATGCTTTCTAAATGTAGTTATAAAATCTGTTTTTGAGGTTTAGTCTTGACAATGGAGATGTACACATATATTACATTCGTTGAAAACCAAATCATGTTAGTTCACAACAATCAAATTGTTTTGAAATATGTTCTCCTGAGATAATCAACTAACCTCAATTGTTATTTGATTATTTGTATGATAATTTTTATAATTATGTTATATAGATATGAAAATATAAAAATAAATTTAGAAATGAAAATTTATTAATGTTTGAAATTACATTAATTACTTAAAAGAGATAACTAAGATATATGAAAAGAGATAACTAAAATATCTTAACAGCATCTCTCATTATAACCATAAAATTAAAATCTCAAAGTTTGAAATTAAATATGAGATTCAACTGGTCGGGTTTCCTGAATGGAGGCTAACTTCTTATGGCAGCTTCCCAACGATCATTTTTCGTCGTATTTAAAAGGGCTGGTTTTTCTAGTAAATTTATTTATAAAACAAATTAAAAAAATATATCACTTGGAGACCAAAGAAGGCTGTGAACAAGAAAGATAGATGTTAGCTCTAACCAAACATCAATGTGACCATTTTATGTTTTAATGATCTATATGCTCGAAAGTGATTTTAAGTGATTTTAGTACCTAAATATAACAAAGAATTAAATCTTTTGTGTTAGCTCAACATTATTAATTTAAAATATAAGTCCATAACATAGGCGATGAATGGATCTTAACATATCAAGAGTTATAACCTCGAATATCATATTTATTAAAACCAAAATATGATGACCTAATATTATATATTATCTAATAAAAGGCAAGGCGATGATACTGGGCCAAATTTGGGATTGGAGCGTGTACCATAGAGGATAGAGGATCCTTGGTGCTGTCAAATTCCAGAAAGAAGGAAGATTTTACAATTGGGCGCAAGAACATTAAAGCTCGCTCACATCCATACAATACTGTGATAAGTGGGACGGTTGTGTTCCCATCGCGTAGTATGAAAACAACGACGATTTGATCTGTTAGAGACGCAATCCACAATTGCAAGCCCAAATGTCTTTGATGTCAACGCTTTATACTGATTAATTATTAAAATAAACATGTCATCATGGGACATTTGTACTTTTGTCTCTTTACTCAATGAAATGAAAAATACATATTCAAGCTGATAACCAGCATGCTTGAACATAAATAAATTAAAATATTGAAAAAAAAAATAAAAAAAATATTGAAAGTGTAAAGTTAAATTATAAACCTTTTGTAAATTTTTTTAATCAAACCCGTATTAAGAACCAAATCCAATATCCACTTCCTAGCAGGAGGGATAACATATAAATTGTAATTATCGACTTCTACTTATTGAAATAAATCACTTGTATTTCTGAAAACATTTGTAGATATTAATTTGAAATATTTTAGAAATAAATAAAGTCAATAAGTTTTGAATGATTATAAGGCTAATTTTAAAAATAGGATTTGAATATTTGAAAATTTAATTCTGAGGTAGACTTGAGGTCTGAGAAAAAAAGCATGTATCTTAACATTTAAATTACAATCTCTTTCACATTGACTTTAATATTTTTTTAGCGAAAAAAAATGATGATATGGTATATGAAGAAAAGTTAATGTCTTCTTATAGGAGAAGTGTGCAATTACAATAGGACTTTATGTTTGATTTCAGAATTGCTACTATAGTTAATGTTGATACCACAATAAATCAATTTTTTACATATATTTTTCTACTACATCTTGGTCCTCTATTTATTGAATGAACTTGCATATCTTTTCGTCCTATTTCCATTACATCTTTGTTTCTTCCAGCAAATTAGATTGTGGAATGAAAATAATGTATAATAAAAAAAAATTCCTATTTCCTTCAGAGTGAATCTATGATAATATTTTATAATTTGAAGCATTCCAAAGAACAAATATAATTGTTCAGCCACTATACCTACTCTCTTAATTTACGAAATGTTGGCAAACAAAAGTTCTTGGTAAAATATTCTAAGTTCTAAGTCAACAAGGAGTTTAGAAAATAAAATTTAAATTGATTAACTCCAAAAATACCATACATGATAAAAAACATAAAAAAGTTCTATGCACGGTGGCTTCAGTTTATGAACCTATGAAATATTACGTGCATTCATGGCATATTAAAAAATACCCTTAATTTGACTACATATTTGAAAGTTCCCCTAACATCACATTATTTACCCCCCTACTAATAAAAACCCAATACACCTTCGCAATTTAAAAACCCCCCGCTTTCACTAGATATTGTAAGTACATCTATTTTTTCATTCACATTTTTTTATACCCTTTTATATTCTCTCATTAACCTTGAAACCCATTTTTTATACTCGCCAATGTAAACTTTACCCCCTATATATCGATCAATATAGTATGTCATTTTTTCTCAATATATATCTCCCAATACGAACATAGATGGTATGATATTTCTCCCCCACTGAAACCCCCATATTTGTGATAAATGTTAAGAAATACACCATTCATTATCAAGATGTTCATGTTAATCACTTGAGGATAGAGATAATCATGCATCTAGGAGCAGTAATGAAGATAGGCCCACCTTAGTAGCAATGGAAAATAAGGGATCCTATCAGGAAAAAGAGAGTATATCCTATGAAGAGAATAGGGGTATCGCTGGAAGTGATGAAGACGGAATACTCCTCAGTCTTCTAGAATATTCCACTAACAAAAATATGGGTTTAGATCTTTGTTGTGGCTCATCTAGCACCTATGATAGTGAATAATAATGTCTAAATGAAAGGATTTATTTTAGGTATAAGTTCATCTCTTCCCTAAAAGAGATCAAGGAGTTATCATAAGCAAATCTCAAGCAAAAGGAATAGTTGTACGAGTATGAGCTTGAGAATGAGAAGTTGAGAAAAACAATAGTCAATGTAAATTATCAACAAGAAGAGGCTAGGATATTGAATGGGAGGATAACCATTCAGGTAGATGAAAGAGAAGCTCAATGTGAAAGAATACAACCTGAAGTAGTCTCATTGAGACATGACTTAGAAAATTCAAACAAAGTGTTTTATCAATACTAGATGCTTGATGAGAGCACAAAGGCTTTGAATGGATTATTTTTAAGTAGAGATCCCCACTCATCAAGGCTAGCTTGGGTTTCAAAGAAGAATTAAGCTCCAAGAAGGAAAATACTGAAGGTTCAACTATCCCAGTAAGGGTATTTGTAGGTTCCAACAACAAAAAGGAATAAGAGATTGTTCGGTAGGACAATAGTAAGGAAAGAATCAACAGTAAGAGAAGAAAAGGTAGAAACAAAATCGTAAGGATCAGTAACAAGCAGAGTTGCAAAAGAGAACCGAGAAGCAAGGAAGAGTGCAAGGTAGTAATGCAAAATTCGATGGAAGGGACATGAAAAGCCAACAAAGGCCCTTTCTCCCTCAAGGATAAAGCTCTCAAATAAGAGATATATTCTATTATCAAAATTTGTTTCATGGTTATTGTTTTTCTTGAAATAATTTTGGTCATAAATACATAGACTGTAGATGACATGCAAGAAAACAAGATGTGTAGTGTAGCAGCAAAATAAGATTATTTAAAGTAGCCAGGAGAAGGCATGTTTGCAGTAGTAAAGGCTACAATAATAATGCTAGGAGATATGGTAGGTAATTTTCTCTATTCTTAAGCCATATTGAATGCAGCAAAACTAGGGAAGTCGAATAGTGAGGTTGAGAAGAGATGGAAGAGAAAAGGAATCCAAGTGTTTCGTGAGCACTCTGTGTCAAGAAGACTTGTTGGATAAAGAAGGGAGAATAGTCTCCAACTGCAATCAGCACAAGCCTCAAATGAAGAATGGAAGCGGCAATCCAATTACCATTCTCTTGCAAACAAAGAAAAAATGCAGCAATATCATTTGTGTGAATAAATAGGTGTTGGAGTAGAAGTGTCCACTATCCATCCGTAGCCAAGAAAAGGCCCAAACATGCACAAAGGAGAGGCCGGGAAGAAATGACGTAGCTAGGACTCAACTAAAGAAGGTTTGGATGAAGGAGGAGGATAATCTTCTCAGAGGGAGTAGATCATTTGTTACTCTTCATTGAATTAAGAGATGAGCTCAAGAGAGGTCGAATAATTTAGATGTTGGAAACCTAGAAAATATAGTAAAAGTAATGCATCTAAACTTTGGAGGCATTTTCAAGTGCCCTAGCTGATTACAATATTAAATTGGTTTATTTAAATTGCATCATCATAGGAAGAGAAAGGTTATAGAAACCACCATGGTCTTAGAAGAGGTGGTGGGAGAAGAGGTGTCGTAGTAGAAGTGTGGAATGATAAAAAACACATAGACACGTTAGTTCCAAAGGATATGTCCCCACACACATGAAAGGAATTGGATGAACGATATCGGAGAGCATTGGCTAAGGGGGAGCTTCTTTAGTATCGGTAGCAAGAAACAAATTTGAGCCTCAGGAGCAAAGATTTCATAAGAATGAAAGTCCCTTTTTGGAGAGGTATGATATCAATGGGAGTAGATTTGGTCAATGGATATGATCAAGTTAAGTGAGCATTGTCACGACAAGTAGCAGTAGCAATAAAGAGTAAAGCCCAAATGCATCAATATGGACAGTATTTACATGTAACAAAATTAATATGAGAAATTTTAATTGGTATCATCATCCTTCTAACTAATAAAAAATATGCATTGGTAAGAAGTTTTCTTTAGATAACCCCATAAGGTGTCGATAAAAAGAGGACTATTCAAATTAGAGGCAATATATGTTCAGGAGGACCATATCACATACAACCAGTTCATAGAGCAACAATAGCCACAAGATAACTAAGCTTAGGTGCTAGACTTCAAATACCCTATCAAGAACATAATAACCCTTGAAGAGATGTATGCACAGCATAATTCACATTAGCAGCAAGACCCTTGGTCATTGATAGTTACTTTCTGCATGGGGGAGGAAAAGTAGTGTGTAGCCCTTCATCATTGATTTCAAAGGGGTGTATAATATTGTTAGAGAAGATGTGATGGCCCATGCAGAGGGCAGAAAGCCATTGGGGGCTATTGCAAGGAGAAGTATGGAAGAAACATGAGGATTGGTCATGAAACTCGAGGTGTGGTGAGGTGTTTCCATCAATGCCAAAGGGGCCTATTGTTGAAGGGATGGCATTTCCTAGATGGCTAGTGGAAGCAAGTGTGTTAGTGTTGATGTTAACAACCATTTTGGGAGATGGGTTGGGAATTTGGAATCGTCTGACAGTTGGTGGTACTTGGTTAGCTCCATTGATGTCAACTAGACTAGCATCTAGATATTTTGGAATTTATGTGCATGGTGTGTAATGGTGAGGAATCCCATGGTTCCTACAATCCCTTATAGAGAATGATCATAGTAGCAAGGTTATTGGCAAAACCATGAAAATGATTACTATGATGGTTGTGAGACTCATGTTTTTTAGGAATTTATACACTACGAGACTTTCTTAGATGCTACAAGAAGAGGCATAGTTGGATAGTGCTTGGAAAGGGCTTTCTAATGGTACATGGAAGTCTACAAATGATCTCTTGGATAAGGATTTATTATCATTCAACGTTTGGTGATCTTATGTCCATGAAAGTAGGGTTGAATGGGTATTGGAGGAGTTTTGATGCATAGCCAAAGTTGGAAAAAGTACCAAACTCGATGGAAAATCATAGCAGAGTGACCAAAAGGATTTTCAAGAAGATGTGGAATGGAAAACACAACAATGAGAATAGTTTTTATTGGCTCAAGCGGAGCCCACCTGATAGAGTTATCTCGACTGTATGGTAATGTTGAACAAGTTCAAGCACTGGGATGAATGGAGTAGGATGACGAGGAATTTCATTAGAGTAGCAGAAAACAATTTTATTGGCCAGTAGAGACCCCACTTGATAGCCCAGCCCAGTGGAGGTGGCCTGGCGATATAGCCCTAGAAAAGCCCTAAGGATTACAATGTGAAAGCGTTGGGTGATATGGTGTTGGGACATGGTGGGGACAAGGTTAAAGATAGGAGTCAATGATAAAGGTGTGAGGAGGTCCCCAAAGTGACAGTAAATCCCACAAAGGTTGTTTTGGAAGCACGGGAGATAAGCATTGGGCCACGCCGAGGCATTCTGACATCTCGATAGATGAAAGTATTGTTAGGCCTCAAGGTGTCATAAGAGTATTCCCACACAGTGAATCATGTAGATCAACAACGGTGAGATACTTCAGGGGCACCCCTCCCTAAATGAAAAATAGTCAAGAGTAGTGCTAGAGCCGAATTTTGGAATCTGGTGGTTTTTTATTAACAAAGGAAATTTCTCACAAAACCAATCTCTCGCAAACCCTTTCTCTCTCCTCCAATAAGAAACATGGGAGCATTTGACTGAATCTTAATAGGTGGTGATGGAAGATGATGTCAACATGAGAAGGATATTTGTGGGACATGTGATGAGCATATTCGAGAGTTTTTGGTGGCTTAATGGGCCAAATATGAGTGACACAAGTCACCACTAAAGAGGCTCTATGTGGGGTTGATGACATTATCATGATGTCATCCCACTGGTTGGACCCACAAGATGTTTTTAGGTTCAGAAGGTGGAAGCATCAGGCAACGTGAGTGGTGACACATCGACATTGACAGCCAAGCAGTTAACCACCAAAGAGAGATGAATGGGCAGACCCTTCTGGATAGCTCAACTCCTAAATGTAATCCTATAAGTTTAATAAGGAAGCACAAAGGGAATGTGTTTTCTGATAAGCATCATGACACGTAAATCAGATAGGTCATCCGAATGGGGCTTTTGATTAGCTAGTGAAAGCAAGGGAAGGACACACAAGAAAACTAAGCCTCCCAAGAGGAGCCGAAAGGTTTTTAAGATTTTTTTTTTAAGGAAACGAGACCAATGGCGCAAATTTATTAGAAAAGGAAATTCATCCTATGAAGGGCATGGAGCCACTTATCATCTAAGGGCCTAGACAATGGCCGTGGAGACCTGGTAATATGGTAAAAAATGGTTAAAGGGCATCATAAAAAGGGGCCATAATGAAAAAGGGCCATAGAGTTATATTTGGCAACATTTTGGTGCCTTGCGCAAAACTTGGCACTTGTGCCATATTTGGAGGACATCTACAGGTTTGTTGACAGGATTGAACAGTTCATCTATTGTGAATTTAGAATTGAAGTCAATGGCTGATTCAAGGTAGCAAGGACCATGATGTGAAGGATTGCTTAATGGCCCTGGTTCCAAGAAAATTTTCCATACTTGAGTTTCCCTCATGCAAGTAGTAATTAAATTTATATTAAATTTGGAATAAAAATCCATGTTCGATGTGCATTCATAGTTTAATGGAAGAGCACCTTGAGGTTGTAGATTGACTGAGATTTAATTCTTAGTATGGGAGATCATTCAGAAGCCCATTCCTTGAATTAATTGAGCTGCAGTGACCAAGAAATTAGATGTAATAACACTATGGAGAGCCATGATGAGTACACTTTTTGATATGAGTGTGAGTGACTGTAGTATGGGAAGCCATGTAGGTGTACATACTTGGGAAATGTGGATGACAACAAAGACAACATCAACCTATTTGTAGCAGAAGAACAAAACTCAGGATTTCAATTGAGCAAGTGGGAGGAAAGCAACATTTATTTGAGTGAGTTGTGTCGAAGAGATTTGTGTGTGAGCAATAATCAGAAGAGGCCAAGTGTGCATCTACTACAGAGAGAGTTTGTATGTGCTTATGTTACATAAGAAATAGGTTGAGTGGGTTTGTCTTGCTATGTGAGGCGAAGAGAGCCTGTGGAATAGAAGGGGTCAAGTGTGGAGTGTATGTGGTTGAGCAGAAAAATGTGTCGTGTCAGTGTGAGTAGAGGACAAAGTGTTGTGTGAGCTAAGTATGAATAAATTTTATTAAGATGAATAAAGAGCCAATCGTGAAGGAGAATAGACAGGTAGAAACAAGTAGAGTGGATGCTAATTATAGTCAATAGTATTAGCTCCTTATTGACTATGGGTTTGAGCATGCATATAGGAATTGGGTGCTTCCATCTCAATGGGTATATGAAGAAATATTGGGGGTTGGTTCCTCCTGCAAGTTGATGCTTGCATAAATCCAAGGAGTTGCAAGTTGGTGCTTGCAAAAAAACTGTGAACTTGGTGCTTCACATGGTGCTTCTGGTAAGTTGATCAAGTCTATACAAAAGGAGAGATTTGGTGCTTTCTTCTAGTGGGCGTGTTAGGTTCCTATAATACTAGTGTATTCCCCTTATTCTTATTTTTAATGTTTCCACCTATTGTTATTGTTGTGCCCAATAGAAGCCCACTATTATAATTGTTGTACCCTTACATTATTATTGTTATGTAGGCTCTGATTATATTGTGACACCTTAGAATACTATATACCAAGGATGTTTTATCATTTGTATCATCTAAGAATTGTTCATTTATGTTATGTAAAAGAGGTTGTCTCCGTGAAGAGGATAATTTTGAGGTTGTTGATCTATCCTTTTTGTGAGTTGATTTCATTGTAAGGTTCTAGGAAACATTCAAAGGGAGTTGGTGGTTCCTATGAGTGGTGTCTCATAAATTTATTGATGAGATAGAGTAGGTTATCTTATTTTTACAATAATAACAAAAACAATCTTTGGTGGTTTTTCTCCTAGAATGGTTTCCACGTTAAACGTCTGTGTCTCATGCGTTCACTGTTAATGATGTGTATGTTTGTATTGGTTGATATGGTTGATGATATGGTTAGTTAATGGTTTCTCTCATATAATGGATGCCATCTTTGAATGAGTAAAGATAAATTGGCAAAACATTTTAAATTAGCTTTAACATTGATTCACCCTCCCATAAGCATTAACATTGTTTCCAACACCTCAAGTGGTGAAGAAACGAGTTGATGGACAACTTTTCCCAAATAATTCAATGACACGCATTGGCAATGCATTTTTATCCTACAATCACTTTGGAGTCATCGCCCCCTTCAAGGTACAAGTGAATTTCAATATCCCTATATTCGAAGGAAAAACATATGCAAATTTTATAGATAAATGGTTAACTATGTTGGAAGGTTTCTCTATAGGGAGAATATTACTTTTTCATTTCTTAAGGCTTCACCCCGAGTAAAGGACTGGTTTGAAACTTATTGTGAGAAAATGGTTGAGGAACACTATCAATTTATCTCCACCCCCTCATGGAACTCTTTACGAGACATTGTCAATGAACATGTATTAGCCCCTAGAGAGTTATGAGGAGAAGTACATATTGTGGACCACACTACGATAATAAAGGGACCAATATATGCATGAGTTCACAAATATTTTTCATAATCTACACACAAAGTTGGGTATCAAAGACTCTAAGCAACATCTAGTACTCCAATACCACAATTGTTTGTGCAAATATATTCAGGAAGAAATAGATTTCCTAGACATATCCTCATTTGGTGTAGTATACCAATATGCTAGCAAGTTTGAACAAATATTTAGACAAAAGAATCATGAATTTGGTTCTGTGAATTAGAAGTAGTGAAATAGCACCCCCAAATTGTAGAGAAAAGAACAAAGACAAGGTGGAGCAACCCATGACAACCCATTGACGCCAAAAGAAAACAATGGAAAATCAAAGGCGAAGAACGATAAAAGAAACTAGTGTGACTTTTAGAAGAGCCCCACTAACAAATCAAATGAGTATCACACCAAGCAGTCTTGGTAGTTGGCCTGAAAGCTTCAGAGTCTAATGCATGTTTTAATTATGAGCTAGAACCCAACAAGGGGAAGGGAAAGCGGAGGCAAATTACTCACATAGAATTGAATTCCACTATTGCCACCACCAAGGTCTAGAAGCTCGAGCCCAAATATTTAGAGGAGGGGGAGTGTCTCTTCCACTTAGGGGTGTGGCTGAAGGGTTCTACACTACAGTTCATTGTCAACAGTGAGAGCCATAAGAATCTCATTTCAGAAAAGTTTTTGAGGTGGTTAGGCTTACTGACCAGGCCACACCCACAACCATACACCATCGAGTAGCTTCACCAAGGACGAGATCTCTGTGTCAGCCAGTAGTGTCACCTTCCCTACAACATCAAGCCCTTAATAAATGAGGTATTGTTTGATGTTGTTCCTCTTGATCTTTTTGATGTTTTATTAGGCCAACCATACTTGTGGAAGTGTCATGTTGTGTATGTGTCCATGGATCTCTTTGATCTTTGATAAGAAATACAGTAAGATCATCTCTTAGACTAGGAAATTTTTTTCTTTATAATTCACTCTAAAAGAATATAGTGGCCACCTCCATGGCCCTTAGGAAGGATTCCCCCACATAGTAGAAACAGGTGGATAAGGTCAGGGAAGTATACATGAATATATTCTACTTACCGACAAGGGTACCTTTCAACTCTTAAGTTAATCATTTGATTGTCTAACTCCTAGAGTACCTCTACCCAATAGGATGTTATATTACTTCTTTGTTCTAGAAACTAAAGAGATCAAGAGGTATATATAAGAACTACTGCAAAAAGGGCACATCTGATCAAGTTCCTACCCTTATGGGAACCCAATTGCACTTGTACAAAAGAAATATTGAACATGGAGACACTACATTGGTAATCGAGAACTAAAAAAAGTCATAGTCATCAATAGGTACACAATCCCACAGATTGATGAACTTCTTCACTAGCTCAAAGGGGACAAGTATTTTAACAAGATTAATTTGAAGTTTGGATATTAGTAGGTGCTAATAGAATCCACAGATGTATGTAAGACTATGTCCAAATCCAAGGAGGGCTTTTTCGAGTGGTTGGTCATGTCTTTCGAATTTAAAAATGCCCCTACAACTTTTATGAGGTTGACAGATGACATTTTGTGGCCCTTCACCGAATCATTCATGGTTGTATATCTCGATGACATCCTCATATTTAATAAGAGTTGGGAAGAGCATCTACAACACATTAGGTATGTCCTTCAAAACCTATGGTAGCACAAACTATGTACGATATTGGACAAATTCACTTTTGGGAAGAGTCGGGTCCTATATCTAGGATAAATCATTAATACAAAAGGCGTGCATGTTGATTTGGCTAATATGCAAGCCATTCAAAATTAGCCGACCCCGACCACTCTAACTAAGCTTCGCAAATTTTTGGTCCATGGAAATTTTTATCGAAAATTCATGTTGGGATTATCCCATATCACTTGGCCTCTAAGTTAGGTTATTAAAGGATGAGCGAAATAAAAGTTTTTCTCAGTTGAGTCTCAACAAAAAGTGTTCGTTGCGCTGAAGCACTGCCTCTACTCTACACTTGTACTCACATTACCAAACCTACAACAACCATTTGAAAATGAGACAGATGCCTCTCACTATGCTATCGGTGTAGTTCTCACCAAACAGGGGCATCTAGTGGGCTATGATGGTGAGACACTTTCTGATACAATTTGGAAATACCCCATCTATCATAAAGGTATGTATTTCATCATGTAGGCATGCTCACAATGGGAACATTATAGTCTAGGGAATGAGATAGTCATCCACAAAGATCAATGATATCTTCAGTTTATCGACACACAATGGAAGTTGCAAAATGATCGACAACAAAAGTGTTCTACATATTTGCAATAATTCCACTTTCACCTTAAATACAAGAAGAGTATCAATAATCATGTTGCAAATTGCCTCAAGTGACCCCTAGTTACAACAGTGACTACTGTTCTCAACTCTTGTGGCCACGAAAGCTCAAAGTGACCACAATTGTACAAAAATGATCTAGAGTTCACCACAACATACAAGATGTTAGTGGATGGGAAGCAAGTTCCATAATTACACTTTGAGGATGCATTATAATGTTACTTGGACCACCTCTTTGTTCCTTCAAGTGAGTGTGCCATCACCAAGTCAATATTGCATTATTTTCAAGGACTCCAATAAAACGTTGGAAAAAATATCAGATACCACATTTTTTTTTTGCCATACCCAAGCCACTAATCATTACATCTTAATCCACAGATTCATAACAAACTAGTTAATTTAAGCTAAGCTCTCGACATAGAATGAATCAATGTAAATTACTTCTAACTAAAAATATTATTACACAAATTTAAAATTAATACCCATAAGATTTCATTCCGCTAAACTCATTTCAACAATATCCTTAATATTAAATATCATAAACCATAAAAAAGAATTTTATGTGGTTAACCGAAGTTCTCATATTTCAAAATACGTTAAAGAAAAAAACATCTGATTATCATACGTAGATGCCATACTCGATGGCGCATGTTTATGATTATCATATTTAGATGCCATACTCGATGGGGCATGAAACCAACATGATAGCATGTAGCGTTTGAACATTAAAAAAAACATTTAGGCATTATATCATTAATCTCTATAAAATTGTAATAAATGTCGAACGCTTTTTTATGTGACTGACTACAGCGTTCTTAATTGTTTGAAAATAAGCCCTTCTATAAAGTATTATAACTATTTTTAAAGTATTCATTTAAAAATATTATTATTCTTATTATAATGTGCTTTGGAAGATTTACTTATTCTCGTCGTACCAGCATTTAAGCATTTTAAAGATAAATCTATGACGGTATAAAACGAGTGAAATGTTATGATAAGAGCCATTCTCTTGTTTTTACTAATAAAATCAAAATAAATGCAAAGATATCTTAATAATATAAATTCAAAAGAACATAGATATGGAAAGTAACAACTTATATAGATATAAAGTAATAAATGGAATTAAAATCTTAGAAGTTTATGATTAGTCAAGTTAGTTTTTAATTTTAAAGATGGTTAAAGATAGGGATTCACCCTAGAAGATACATCCGATCAACAGCCACCATAATGAACAATACCTTGGTTACCGGCGATTTCCTTCCAAGTTGTCTCCTCTCTCACTCAATAAGCTCGATCGTAGAAGCTCTTTACAAAAGTTGAGAGAGAGAGGGGTTCATCGAGAGCTACCGCTGAAACTCGTTTACATTGAAGGCGACTATAAAACCATTGCAATATGCAATGTTCGTGAAAAATATGACTAAAACTCAGTTGTTTTGTAGGCTCATCAATGAAAAACGTATCATGACAAATTGAGCATAGCATTCCCTCATCCTCACAATGATCTTTGTTGGAAATTTTTGGTAATTTGAAACACAAAAGAACAGAGAACAATGTTCTGTTTTCTACACAGGATCACACAGGGAAGCTAAATTTTTTTGAGCAAACAGAGTTTTCAACACACATGGAAACACTATGTATTCATTAATAAAACAACTTGTTACAAGAAATCTTCCTTTTAACAGAGGGATTCACCAAGAACCAAAAAAAATTACTCTGTCTCTTTTAGAAATTTTACACTACTGTGTAAAAATTTCTTTTACATTTACTGCTGCAAATAAAAAAAAAAATTACATTTACTGCTGTAAAAGAAATCCCTTACATATGCGCTGCTGCGTGTTTCATTTTGTTTTTTCAAAAAACAACCACGTTGGTGCATTACAAACTTTCGGCATACATCATTTTTTTACGCTCCTCTGTAATTTTCATTACATGTTCACCAACAAAAGAAAAACTTACATTACCCTTTTCACTGCTGTGTGAAAGATTTTATCATTCGCACTAATGCATGCTTCCCTTCTCCTCATTACATGCACGAATGAACTATCAAAAAAACTAAAACATAACAATTGCATTTTTACTATGCCCATACTTCCGTAAAGGAAAAAAACCATTAAAATTTAAAATTTCTACCTACATTATACGAATAGGAGTAAATATCTTTAATTATTTTACTGCAGCAAACGACTGTCAAACTCAAAACTTCACGCAATGTTCATGTGCATGCCTGAACATCAACTTTGGCTTAATCGGACGGTGGACAGTTTTCACTTTAATCAAACGATTATCGCTCGCCCAAACCAAACGACTGTTACATCCCGATAAAAAGTGGTTTTGGAAAAAGTACTGAGGACATGCATCTGCTCAGGGTTTTATTGCGTCTGTTCGGAGGAAAACCACTTGCACATGAAAAGTCGCGCGATAAGCCTGGCGATTTACCTAAAATGGTTTTACGGTTGTCGTTTAATGGAGTTGCAGTTGAAATTATATTTCAATACTCCCCTTTAATTTCAACTGCTAGGTTATCAGTCATACCCAAACATTTCCTCAAAAAATCAAAGCTTTTCTTGTCCAATGGCTTTGTCAGAATGTCTGCAACCTGTTCCTGAGTCCTACAATGTTTTAAAACAATTTCTCCATTGCTTACCAATTCCCTGATGTAATGAAACCTTGTGTCAATGTGTTTCGTTCTGTTATGAAACACAGAATTCTTGGATAATGCAATAGCTGAGCTATTGTCACAAAAAATCACCGTTCGTTTTCCATGCTCTTGGCCTAAGCTCCTTAACATTCTTCTCATCCAAATTGCTTGACATGCTACTACTGTAGCTGCCACATATTCAGCCTCTGCTGTAGACAATGCTACAATAGGCTGTTTTTTAGAAGCCCATGAAATGGCTCATGAACCCATGTGAAAAACATAACCGGATGTGCTTTTGTGATCATCTACACTTCTAGCCCAATCACTATAGTGTATCCAATTAAATCTGAACATTCTGAAGTTCTATATGAAATGCCAAACCTTTTTTTACCTTTAACATACCTCAGAATCCTTTTTGCTACCTCCCAATGTGCTTCTTTTGGCCTCTCCATGAATCTGAAAATTAAACTAACAGCAAACATTATATTCAGCGTAGTTGCAGTCAAATACATGAGGCTGCCAACTATGCTCTTATACAAACTAGGATCAAAATCCTTGCTGTTGTCATCTTTGCTGAGTTTTAACCCCATCACTGTAGGAGTGATTGTTGCCTTGCTCTCCTGCATATGAAATCTTTCCAACACTTCCTTAACATATTTTTCTTGTGAGATAAAAATGTCATTTCCATTTTGATCTACTTCTATTCCTAAGAAGTATCTCAGCAAACCCATGTCAGTCATTTCAAATTCTTCTTTCATGACTGTTTTGAAGTTTTCAATAAGGTAATCATCATTACCTGTGAAAATAACATCATCAACATATAACACAACAATTAGTATTTTACCATTCTTTTCTTTGTTGTAGAGGGTGGGTTCTCCCTTACATTTGTCAAATTCATTTTCCAGTAGATAGGAATATATCCTACTGTACCATGCTCTTGGTGCTTGCTTCAGCCCATAAAGAGTTTTCTTGAATCTGCACACTTTGTGCTCTTGGCCTTTCTTTTCATAGCTAGAGGTTGTTCAAGGTAAACCTCTTCCATTAACACTCCATTTAGGAATGTTGACTTCATGTCCATTTGGTAAACTTTCCACTTGTTTTTTGCTGTTATGGACAGCACTGCTCTCACTATTTCCATTCTTGCAACCGGTGCAAAAGTTTCCTCATAGTCTCTCCCATATTGCTGCTTATATCCTTTGACAACAAGTCTTTCCTTATGTCTTTCTATCTTGCCTTCAGCGTTACTCTTGGTCTTGTAAACCCATTCAACTCCAATGAATTTTTTTCCTTTTGGTAGTTCAACCAAATCCCATGTCTTGTTTATTTCTATGGCATTAACCTCCTCATCCATAGCTTCTATCCATTTTCTATCATTAATAGCATCTTCGAAATGAATAGGGTCATCAACATGACAATATAAAGCAAACAAAGAATTCATACCTTCATCATAAATGTCACTTAAATTTATGAACTTCTTACCTCTTTCATTTGGTGTGCAAGTGCTTGAAGAAGCAATTGAATTTCCTCCTTGTGGTGTGCTTGGAGAAGCACTTTCATTTCTCCTCAAGGGTGTCCCTTGTTGTCTTTGTCTTGGTGCTGCTGTTTGGGGATGTATTTCAGCCATCTCTTCATCATATTCATCACGAGACAAACAATTTTTAACATTCACTGTTTTCTCTATGCTTCCATCCCAAGCTTCCTCGTCAATGAACTGAACATCTCTGCTCACAAAAAACTTCTTGGTAAATGGGATATACAACCTGTAATTTTTGGATTCCTCACTGTATCCAATGAAAATACATTTTTCCCCTTCGTTGTCCAACTTCTTCCTTAGCTGATCTGGAATGTGTGCATAAACCACACATCCAAAACGTTCATGTGGGTGACTCCTTGATTTCTCCCACTCCATGCTTCTTCCGGCACTCTGTTCATGACTGCTTTTGTTGGGCATCTATTCAAAATATATACTGCATAGTGTACAGCTTTAGCCCAATAATCAGTTGGCAAATGCTTTTCCTTTAGCATACTCCTCGCCATGTCCATGATTGTCCTGTTCTTCCTTTCAGCAACTCCATTTTGCTGCAGGGTGTACCTAGCTGTAAATTGCTTATGGATTCCATTTTCTTTACAAAACCGTAGAAATTCTTTGGAGATATACTCACCTCCTCTCTCAGTCCTTAGATCATTGATATGCAACCCGCTTTGGTTTTCCACAAGTGCCTTGAAATTTCGAATTTTTTCAAACACTTCATTTTTGTTTTTCAAGAAATAAACCCAAGTTTTTCTGTTGAAATCATCAATGAATGTTAGAAAATATTGGCTACCTGTAAGTAATGGACTTTGCATCGGTCCACATAAGTCTGAGTTGACAATCTCTAAGGGTGCCTTTGCCCTTAGGCTTTCCCTGATGGAAAACTTTCTCTATGTTGTTTCCCCAAGATACAAACTTCACAAAGGCTGTCTGGTTTCTCTAGCAATGGTAATCCTCTTACCATACCTTTTTTACTCAACAAGTTAATACCTCCAAAGTTGAGATGTCCAAAGCTCAAGCGCCACAACCATTTTTCATCCTTTGGTACGCTTTGGAAAACCTCTTGTGTCACTACTGCTATTACTTCTTTATTTTTTAAATCTGCCTTTATTCTGACAGGGAACATCCTGTTCCTCGTCATCTTCACTTCAACAATGCATCCTTTGCTGGGTGCTCTATCCATGATGGTGCATACATCATTCTTAAAGAAAACATTGTAACTTTTTTGAACAAGTTATCCAATATATGAGAGATTCTTCAACGTAAATCACATAGAATATCATTTGTTGACGTGTTTCGAACCAACTAGTGTGGTTCATCGTCAGGACAAGTTGAAGAAATAGATCTAGCCTAGCATGTTAAATAGTCTGAGCAGAGTCTCCAACGACTACTTCGACCAACGGCTAATTTTGACCTTGGGACGAGGGTCAAATTAATATTATTATTACTATTATTTATTTGTTTATTTATTATTAATAATATTATTATTATTCAATTTTTAATAAATAAAATAATTCTAATTGGTGTTAATTGTTAGTTAGAAAACTAATTCATTCATTTATTTAATAATTAATAATTATAAAGATTATAATATTAGGTTGTTAATAAAAGTTAGTTAGAATTAATAAAAATATAGGAATGAGGTAAGTTTAAAAAATAAAAATAATTGGAACGACGTAAAAAAAAAAAAAAAAAAAAAAAAAAAAAATAGTAAATAAGAAAAAATTAATTAATTAATTAAAAAATATAAAAAAATAAAAATAAAAATAAATAAATAAATAAATAATAATAATAATAAATAAATATATAAATTAAAATAATAATAATAAATAAATAAATTATTATTCATTTTATTTACTTATTATTTATCATTATTATTATTTATTTATTTAATGGTTAGTTTTCTAACTAACCATTAATTGGTGTTAACGGTTAGTTAGAAAACTAATTCATTTATTTATTTAATTAAAGATAATAATAGGTTGTTAATAAAAGTTAGTTAGAACTAATAGCAATGAGGTAACTTAAAAAATAAAAATAATTGGAACGAGGTAAATAATAATAATAATAATAATAATAATTAATAATAATAATAATAATAATAATTAAATAATAATAATTATAATAATAAATAAATAAATAAAAATAAAAACAAATAAATAAATAAATCAATAACAATGATAATAATAATAATAATACTTAACAAGAAAGGATTATCAAGTTAAATAAGTTAACTAATAAAAATCATAATCCTTCAGTTAGGAAGAGAGGGCGGGGATCCAACAGCTGCTTATCTTCCATCTGTCCTCTCTATTGAGATTGTTCGGTCTTTTCTCAATTTCAAGGGCTTCCCTAAATTTTCGGTGATGGTATTGCGAAACCCTAGCGATAACACTTGCCTCCTCAATGCAGACATGATGATTGGTACTCTGTGCATGCTCAGCTAAAGCGGAAGACTTGGTTCTCCTATGCCTGAAGTCAGCTGCATGCTCACTAATCCTTTGACTAATGGAGCGACCAGTCTCACCAATATAGGGTGCTCCACAGGAACAAGGAATAATATAAACCCCTTTTATGTCCTTAGGGTTGATAGGATCCTTCACAGATCTGAGAGATTTACGGATGGTGTTGAGGGGTCTAAAGGTCGAGGGGACATTATGCCTCTTAAGAACCCTAGCAATATTATCCGTGGTCCCCTGTACATAAGGAAGATGGACACCTGGGACCCGCTCTTTCGGTTCTTTTTTAGCCAATCAATTTTTGGCAGCTTTGAGGAAAGCTTCTGACCCAGGTACTTGTTGTAACCATTCTCAACGAAAACATTAAGGAGGTGGGATTTCTCTTTCTCAAAGCTTTTTTTATCAGAGATCCTAAGGGCTCGAGTAGCTAGGGTGTTAAGAACACCCAACTTCTGAGCCGGGAAATGGTGGGAATTGGCATGAAGATACTGCTCCGTATGTGTTTTCTTTCGAAACACTTGGTGGGAGAGGGAACCATCACTATTCTTAGAAATAAGAATATCAAGGAATGGGAGGGAACCATTGACCTCCTGCTCTTTGGTGAGCTTAATGGCCGACGATTGACAGTTGAGATGATCAAAGAAGAGATCCAATTCCTCTTGGCCATGAGACCAGATGACATTAGTGTCATCTACAAATCTCTTCCAAAGCTTTGGCAGGAAGCGTGCCGAGCTAAGGGCCTTGGATTCAAAATCTTCCATAAAAAGATTAGCAACCACAGGGGAAAGGGGGGAGCCCATGGCAACACCACAGGTTTGCTCAAAGAACTCTCCTTCAAAACTAAAGAAGGTGGAGGTTAGGCAGATCTCCACTAACCGAGCAGTATCAGGATCAGTTAGGTGGTTGACCACCTCCATAGCCTCATTTATAGGGATGCAGGTGTACAGGGAAACAACATCAAAACTAACAAGGATGTCCTCGGGGTCAAGCTTAATGTCCTTGAGCTCCTTAATAAAGGAAGCAGAGTCTTTGACGAAGGACTCTGTACGGCCAACTAGGGGCTTAAGCTTGACGGCAAGGAACTTAGCAAGAAGATAGGTAGGCCCACCAATGGTGTTGACAATGGGCCTAAGGGGAGCTCCTTCCTTGTGGATCTTAGGAAGTCCATAAATCCTAGGAGTTATGGGACTGCTCTCAATGAGTTTATGGTGCAAGTCACACAAAGATTTACAGGATTTAATGGCAAGCGCCACATTCTTAGAAATCTTCTTTAAAGGGTTTTTGGGAAGCTTTTTATAGCTTCCACTGTTATAAAGATGATCCAACATCTTACTGTGGTAATCGACTTTGTTGAGAATGACAGCAGCCCCACCTTTGTCGGCTTTCAGAACAACGATATCATTGTTCTGGTTTAAGGATCTAAGAGCTACCAATTCCTCCTTGCTAAGGTTGCTCTTAGGGGGCTTTGCCTTCCTCAAGATTACTGCACAATCCTGCCTGATAGTGTTTTTAATATTATCAGGTAAACCCTTAATCCCGAACTCTATGTCACAAATAATATCCTCCACGGGAATCTTCTTAGGGGCTAAGGCAAAATTTAACCCCTTACTTAAAACATTAAACACAGCAGGGGAAAAGAAAAACTGGACAAATTAATAACCTTATTATTTATATTACAATTTATTCTACCCTTAAAGTTACCATCAGTAGAACCATCCAACTCATTATTAATATAATTATTACTATTATTATTATTGTTTTTAATATTATTATAGTAATTATTAATATTATTATTATTATTAATATTGTTATTATTATAATTATTATTATTATAATTATTATAATTATAGTTATAATAATTATTATTATTAATATAAATATCATTATTACTAATATTATAATTGATAAAATCGTTATTATAATTATTATCATGCTTAAAGTCATTATCAAACCGGTTGATGTTTTTATTAAAATTCCTATAGTCATTCCCATTATCATATTTATAATCGTTAATATCATGATCATCAAACTTAAAGTCATTTTTATAACCGTTGATGTTTTTATTACCATTCGTATCTTTATAATTAAAATCACTCCCCTTATTATATTTATAATTATAATCAAAATTACAATGAGACTCAAAACGAAACGAGTTGAAATGAGAGAGGGGGAGGACTGCGTTATCACCTGGGCGGGCTTTATTAATGAGCGGAGCCAAGTCACCAATCTGCTGATCAGATAACTGAGAGGCAGATCGAACGACGGGAGCCAAGTCATCACTCAGCTGATCAGATGGCTCATGAACAGATTTATCAGCCGCGACCAGAGCCAAACCATCAATCACCTGCTCGGATGACTCAAAACTAGTTTTGATAGCCGTATTAAGAAGTTACACTTCATTCTAGGAACACAATAGACATCTGTTATGGTTTTCTTTTCACCTTTCTTTGTAAATATTTTTACTTCTCCTTTTCCCATAACAGAATTTTACTATCAGTCTCAAGTGTGAATTGTGACTTCACACTCTGATCTAAAGCAAAAAACAGGGCTATATTTCCTGTCATATGGTTACTACAACCGGAATCTAGAAACCATATATCATCACTCTTTGTTTCAGCCATATTACAAGCTAACAGCACATTATCTTGGCTGATATTTTCTCTAGTGAAATTTGCACTAGATCTACTAATATCATGCTACTTCTTCCTACATTCATTTGCATAATGCCCATATTTTTTACAATAATAACATTAGACATTGGATTTTTCATAACTTTGTCCTTGAGCATGATGTTGTCCACTTTGTTGGTTGTTGCTTTGGCCTTGGCTCTGATTTGGATTGCTGCCTTTTCCTTGAGCATTTGCTGGACTGTTCCTTCCACCTCTATTTTGGCTTCTGCCTCTTCCTCTCTTGCTTGCTCTGCCTTGACCTCTTCTTCTTCTAAAGGACATCTGGGTCTTAAAGGCTTGTTTTAGAGATGAGTTTTCATTTCTACTCAACTTCTGCTCATGTGTTATCAATGATGCATGAAGTTCATCAACTAAAAAGTTTGTGAGATGCTTTATCTCTTCTATGGTGGTGACAATCACATCGAACTTTGAGGGTAAGACCCTCGATAGTTTCTCCACAATCCTCCTTTATTCAAGAACTTCTCCATGAGTCCTTATCTGTGTGACCAGACCAATCACATGTGTGAAGAATGAGTCAATATTATCTCACTCCTTCATGCACAGGTTCTCAAAATCTCTCCTCAAAAACTGTAGTTTTGCTGTCTTCACTTTCTCCATGCCTTGATAGGCTGTCTTGAGAGTTTTCCATGCTTCTTAGGATGTCTTGGCTGTTGTTATCCTTGGAAACACACTGTCATGCACTGCTTGATACAAAATTATGATGGATTTTGAATCCTTCTTCTTATTGCTCTTCAACAGATCTTTCTCTGCCTGAGTTAATCTATTAAACTCATCTTCAACTCCTGGTTCTTCAAATCCATATTCAACAAGTTCCCATAAATCTTGTGAGGCAAACAGGGCTATCATGGTTATTGCTCAATACTCATAGTTTTTCCCATTAAATTGTGGGAGCTGAGTATTAAAAATACCCATGCTAGTGCTGGTGCTGGAGCTAGTCGTTCCTTGCACTCTAAACTATGCTTCAAAATACTTGACTGTATTTAAAAATCACTGACTGTTTCTTCAGCAGCAACACAAAAAAAACTTTAAGAAATACCTGGATGCTTTCTTGACTGAGAAGTTGCTCCAGCAAGAAGTCCTTCCTTCAGCTTCTTTGGCACCTTCAAAGAGCCTGGACAAGCTCTGATACCATGTTGGAAATTTCTGGTAATTTCAAGCACAAAAGAACAGAGAACAATGCTCTGTTTTCTCCACAGGATCTTAACACAGGGAAGCTAAATTTTTTTGAGCAGACAAAGTTTTCGACACACATGGAAACACTATGTATTCATTAATAAAATAACCTATTACAAAAACTCTTCTTCTTAACAAAGGGATTCACGAAGAACAAAAAAAATTACTGTCTTTTTTAGAAATTTTACACTACTGTGTGTAAAAATTTCTTTTACATTTACTGCTATAAATAAAAAAAAAAATAGATAGATTTACCGCTGTAAAAAAATCCCTTGCATATGCTCGGCTGCTAGTTTCATTTTGTTCTTTTAAAAAAAGCCACGTTGTTGCATTACAAACTTTTTGCATACATCATTTCTTTACACTGCGATGTAATTTTCATTACATATTCACCAACAAAAAAAAACTTACATTACCCTTTTCACTGCTGTGTGAAAGATTTCATCATTCGCACTAATGCATGCTTCCCTTCTCCTCGTTACATGCACGAATGAACTATAAAAAAACTAAAACATAACAATTGCATTTTCACTATGCCCATACTTCCGTAAAGAAAAAAACATTAAAATTTAAAAAAACAGGAGTAAATATATTAATTATTTTAATGCAGCAAACGACGATCAAACTCAAAACTTCACGCAAAGAACAAGAATAAATATCATTAATTATTTTATTGCAGCAAACACAAAACTTCACGCAATGTTCATGCTCAACAGGCCTGAACATCAGTTTTGGCTTAATCGGACGGTGGATTAGTCTTCAGTTTAATCAAACGGTTATGGCTCGCCCAAACCAAACTAACGTCCGGATAAAATGTTGTTTTGGAAAAAGTACTAAGGGCAGGCATCAGCTCAGAGTTTTATCGTGTCCGTTTGGAGGAAAACCACTTGCACATGAAAAGCGGTGCGATAAACCAGGGGTTTTTTCTGAAATGGTTTTACTGTTGCCGTTTAATGGAGCTGCAGTTGAAATTATATTTCAACAACCCTAGCCAACGAGCTCTTCACAATGTTGATGGAAGAGTCAACAGCTGACATGGCGGCCTCCAGCGGAAAAGTGTTATTGGAGAGCAATATATTGACGTTTCAAGGAACGATGGAGTTCGAACCGTTCAACCCTAACTTGTACGTAAGGGGACTCCATCTCCATGCGCATCAACATCCGTCGAGAATCCGAGAACCTGCCACTCCATACTATTTGGAGGCTCCACACATTTCCGTCTGAGCGGCTCCAATCCTTTATAGTTCGCAACAAAATAATATCAGCGTTTCCTGTCATTACCATCTTAGCTTCGGATTCGGCTCCTAGTTCTATTTCATCTAATACTCGTACGTTAACATAATCAGAAAAGGACTCCAACTCCCAGTCATCTCCGTTCTCTTGTCTCATGCATCTGAAGACTATGGTTGAGATGAAGTGCTGCTGGACTCCCTCACTATCCGGCCACACATCATGGGAAACCGCAAAAACGTCGCTTTCGCCTTGCTTTGTTACTGGTGCCGTGGCAGGTTCTGATGATACCCATTGTACACGACTATCCTTTTGGCTCCGTGGCAGCTTTTCTTGAACATATTTATTAACCTTTCCAAATATTTCCATAGCCAGATCCCTGTAATCACTAGGTACGTTATTTTTCTGCTTCCGTTTTGTGATTCTTCCATGTACTTTGGTACTTAATTTCCAGAAGATCGTTCTACGAAACCAGAACCAATAAAATCTTCCTCACTTCTTTAATTATAATTTCCTTTTCCGTTGATACTCTATTTCCAGGAGATCGTCGTACGGAACTAAAAGCAGAGCCAACCAATCAAACCTTCCTCCCTTCCTTAGTTACAAATCTGTAGGGCAGGTTTAGTTGGTTTTGTACGTATAGCAAAATTTTTTGGAGAAATATTGTTGCTAGAACGATTTTTACTAGCCTACAAATAAAGAAATAATGGTGACGTCTCAATAATCCCTCACGAACACGCTTGCAAATGGATCGTGACATGCGAGAAAATGGAATTGAACGGTGGCACATTGCGAAGACTCCTTCATGAAATTGACACTGCAATTTACATTGCATCCATGGATACCCAATTGTAGTCGAATTAGCTATTGAAATAAATAACTTCTATTTATCAAAAGGTTTTGTAATATTTTTGCATATTTGTAAATTAATTTAAAATATATTTGAAATTGATAAATTCAAAAATATGAGATATTAGACTAAGTTTTAAATATTTGTAAATATTAATGTTAAATATATTGGAAATTAATAAATTTAAAAATACGATATATTACATTAAGTTTTAACTTACGTTTTCAATAAAAAAAAATTAATAACTATATTTGTAATACGCAAAAAATATTTAAGGAAATTAATAATATATCTATAAATATTGTTTACTTACATTAAAATTTATATACTTTTCGTGATATGTATATAGAATTTTTTGTTTAAAGTTTTACGAGTGTGTCTATCGTCAACAACTTTGTATAGGTGTAAAATATGTACTTTAGTTTATGAAATATAATCTATTATGTTAAAACTGAAGCAATAAGTTCATCTAACATGGAGAGTAAAAGTCGTTAATTTGTAAAAATACATGTATTATTAAAGAATGTTGTTTGTTTTACATATTAAATGAAAACAAATGTATAACATCTTACTTTCACATGTTTTAAAAGAAAATATTTAGCATTAAAACCTTTTTTTAATAGTAATATTTTTTCCCTTTTAGGGGACATAGTGAAGATCTTTAGCCTTATTCCCTTTTGCACAAAATTCTTTGATGGCACTTGAAATAACATTGGAGAGGAAAAGCCCCTATATTTAGGGAACATATTATATCTTTACCCCTTGTACATAGTGTTTTATGTATTAAGGGTTCATTTTCATGCTTAAGGCACTAGCTTACATTTTGTCTATGGCTTAGGACATAACGCCCATAAATTCCTCCTAAAACCAACATATATCAACCATATTTGAGTTAGAGGAAAAAATCCAATATAAAGGTCCTATGTGGTGTTCAACGTACCTTTTACAATTCTTGAGCTCAAGAAGCTTTCTTAGATGCAAAGGGTCCTTCTACACATTGAAAACAATTTTCAAGGGGTAAAGACCCATTAGTGTCATTCAATACATCCTAATATTTGCTAATAAACCACTCACAATCAACCAATAACATTCAGAGAAAATCTCTTACAAATTATAGTTGTTATAATGGAAATTGACGGTAGGAGGCATCTTTTGGGAAAGTAGGCCATTGTTATCATCCTATGAGATCGTTTAGATCTCTAGACACATTCTTGATATATATATCATTACACAGTAATCTGCGTGTAGCATTGTTGAAGGTAATTGATTGTGAATAGAGGTTAGATGTGGTTGTCTAAACACTTGTCCATTGTGCTTTAGTTTCAGAGGAAAGTTATATGACCATATACCTATTTCTTTCCCATGACTATCTCGATGGATTTCAGACTCATCCGTGATAACAACATTTCATAACGAAACATATATTCTACTAAGATGCTAAATACTTCAGTAATAGGGCTCATGTCATAGTTTCTATGAGTTGTTCATGTAGCTTCAGCTAAAGAAACTTAGAAAATGTTAAATTAGCATACATAGAGAAATAAAGTAATTTCATGCCAATTGGAGAGAAGAATTAATAAGCGATATTTGAGGAGAAAACATCCTTCATAATATCGTAAACATAAATATCATATCATCCAACAATTAAGTGTTTGTGCTATATAGTGGAATAGTATTGACAACAATATAATGAAAATATAAATGTAATAAAATCAACTATAGATATTAACGGATCACTTCTTTCCATAATTTTCTGTCATCAATGCTTGATTAATTGTTCGGATTCCCATGTGAAGAACTAATATTTATATTCTACCTCTCTCTCTAGTATTTTCTTCCTCTTAGTTAGGTATTTAGTAATCAATTTATTTCGTAGCTCCTTAATCCTCGTTTCAAAGAGTCTTTCTGGTTCTAGTGTGATCTTATGCTGTTCAGTAACCTTTGGTAAAAGTGTATGAACTAAGATATTATCACCAACTCAATTACTTCAGAAAAACACATGCTTTACTAGATGTACACATGAATTTGGTGGAAATTCAAAATTATAAGCCATACTTCTAATCCATTGCAACAAATTATAGTGATCATACTACATGGGTGGTCATTTAAAAACATATTTCGTACTTGAGGGTCATCTATTGGAATGGTTCTAGGCTAAGAGATACCTATTTTTTCATTGGAAACTCATACTCAGAATGATTTTGATCTACATATTGTTTCATATTATTTTTTGTTATAACCAAGCTCTCCTTCAATAGCAAGAGAATGTCTTATTAGTTCACTACGTAGTCGTCGACCACTCAAACCTTCACTTTCTCTCTAAAGTGTGATGTAATGAATGAAAGTTCCATAAATTAGTATATTGTTATGTAAGTATTAGATAATGTGGTGTACCTTGAGTTTTCTTAGAGTAACAATTTTATCTATTATGTCTATTTATCAGTTGCAAAAAAATGAAGATGAACTTATAGGAATTTAACCACAATATAATGTTTCCCTTTAAATTAATGATGATAGGAAGAGTTGTGAACTAGTTGAGTACCCAAACAAAAATATAACTCTACGCAAATATTACTTGTAATGATTAGCTCTCCATCGCTAATAGTAACCTTGACTATTTTGTGTTCCTTCTAAGCAATTTTTATTAATATTGTAGCTACTACACTTTTTTCAAAAGGATAGGAAAGATATAAAGATGGGAATATATTGTTTCATTCTTGATTGTATTCTTTTTCTTAACACCCACAACAAGTGTTTATATCATGGATTTTTTACAAATCATCTTAGATGCTCTCCCAGATTTATCTACTACTCTACTAGTTTCATGTGTTTTCTTTCATTTCTTGTACTATCGATAAATGCTCATGTTCTGTTCCATAATAAAATATATTTCACCAATGAGAGATGGTAGGATTTCTTGTTCAGTTCCTTGACTAATTCTTTGATATTTCCTAGAGTACACGATTCAATTATAAAGGATAACTTTAACTTGACTCAGAAATTTCTACTATTTTTCAATTAATGGGTCTTTTACAACAATTTTCGACTCGCTATCGATGAATTAAATATCACAAATCGACACACATTTTATCCGTTATTCTTCTTTTCACTCACAACCTTGAATAGTATTATGATTCTTATAACACACTCATACATTTAAATTTCACATGGAACACTGAATTGGTATTCAATCAACCCTTACTTCATAATTTCTAAATTTTAAGTTCAATTCTACTTTCTAAGCTATTGGAATGCAATGCTTGTGGGTATCCTCTATATAGAACTAGAAATGTAGCCTTATGAACACCCACATTTGAGAAATAAGTATGTTCACTCTTCAATAACTAGATATGCTATTTATTCAAAGTTGACATTACCTTTGCCCATGGTTAAAATTGACATAACCAATTAACTTGACTTCATCAACAACTCAATCAAGTTGATCAATCTCATTGTCCAAGCCAACCAACTTGTCGAAATCGACGTGGTCGATTCTTTCACACAATGGGGAATACAACTATTCTGTTAGTTGTTTACTAAAATAGATCTTGCTCTGAAATTAGATTAAATTATCTAAATTAATAAAACTTTCACTTATTGATCTCCTTGAAATGACCATGCTCCAAGTAGATGTTGATATGACTACACAGAATGAAGACCACATTATATTCTTGCTCCAAACATATTACACATAAATTTATTTTTCACCATGATCATCTTGATTACCTACATCATTCTAGTCACCTTCAAAATCCTTCCACTACATGCACTTTGTGACAACTTCCATTTCCCTTCTTTTTCTTTCTACAATGTGGATGATGGCATGCATTTTAATCAAATACTCACCAAAATTATGAAATAAGAGATGAAGTCTTCTATAAAAAGCTTCTCAATACTTTTTGGTGAGACATAAAATCGACCATTGAATTATACTTATATAATATTTAACGACTAATAGTAGTCAGAATAGTTCTTGTGGGATCTACTCTCTAGAATGATTTCTCTCCAATAATTTTAAGCACTTGCAAATAGCCTAGGGAATCACCTACAAGTAATCAAGTAGATTATTCAGTAACTTTAGTTGCAATAGTGAATTATAAGCCCGTTACTCCTTGATGGTCAACAACATATACATAGTGTGTTCCATCAACTTGGTTGATGTCTTCTAGGTAGCTAAACCTAAGCCTAGTCTAGTCGATCCCACTAGAAGTGACTTTGGTTGACTATAACTCCTTTATATGCATTGTATGAGGATTGGAAACTCCTTTTGGTTTAAATTAATTGAGAAAAAAGTGGATATATTCAAATATGAAAGATTCATTGGTGAATAACTAATGAAAAAGGCCTATGATTCCACTTTTCTCTTCACATAGATATTTATTCATGCGACTGATCCATATTTGACACATAAGAGTACTAATCATTTGAATAGAATGTAGTAGAAGGATTTTTGTAGCATGTGTGCCAATGTTCCTATATACACTTTACCAACAATGCTTCCATTCAACCAACACATCGACCAAGTTGAGCATGATGATCGGTTCTTTTGCCATGATATGTCAAAGAGAAATCAAAATTTAGAAGACATATTTTTTTCTCAATTTAAGATCATATTGAAATTTTTATCAATGGTTAAATTTGACAAGTATTTATCCATATTTAAATGTCCTTTATTCACATTTTTTAAATTTTCACATCAATAATGACATTTAATTCATTTTCAAAACGTGAATTTGACAAGCATATATATAATTTACATATATATGTATTATTGATTTTTCCCACAAAGTAACAAACAAATCTGATGTTTATATAAAATATCAAGTAGTTTTAATAACAATTTTTCATTAATTAATAAATGAGAATTTTATTTTTTACATAGATAATTATTGCACCCAACCAAGTTTGGAAGAGATTTTGTAATTCATTTTTATGTTATGTAAACATTTTATGTTGATAAAACAAAAATAAAATAAAATAACAAAATAGTATTAATAATTTAACATTGATGGTTGTGGTTTTTGCAATGATATTTGTTATGATGAAGCCTATTTAAAGACTTGAGGAAACTCATTATGGAATGTAAAATAAGTGTAATCCATTTATATATGTCAATCTAGTCAAACACAAAACACCCACTTGATGCAAAGTATTTAAATTTAAATTTTGTTTTCTTGACAATTCATTTATTTTGGTTTGAATTGATATTAATGCATTTTATTGAATGTATATAAGTTGTTCTTGACTATGAAGCTGTCAAGTTGTTCAAAGGGAGAGCTTTAGCTAATTGTGAGTTAATTTGAATTTCTTTACTTTTAAAGTCACTTTTATTCATAAAATTTTAATGGTTGCATAAGCCTCAAAGGATGATTTAAAATCATAGTAATTTAGTTTTAATTGAAATTTATTCATTTCTAAAGTCACTTTTATTCACAGAAAAATAATTGTTGTGTAAAACTCAAAGTATACTTTAAAATCATAGTAAATAATCTAAGAAGACAAATATTATTGAGATAAATCATAATTTTGATTTTTTTTGTTATTATTTAAGGAATCAAAATAATTAGCCTCTCTAGTCTCATATTAGAGGCTCAAATATTTCTTGTGTGTTTCATAACTTACCCCTAAAAACAATTTTCTCATAATCTGAATTTATTTATTTCTAAAGTCACTTTCATTCATACAATTTTAACAGTTTCTTAATACTTAAAGTATACTTTAAAACCATTGTAAATGAGTTTAAATTTGAATTTGTTTATTAATGGTTGTAGTATCATTTAAAATCATAGTAAATAATCTAATAAGATAAAGATGATTATTCAATAACGAAAGTTAAAGAAAAGAAAAAGAAAATTAAGCTTTTAAAATAACCTTTTTATGATAAAATATAACATATTTGATATTTTTAAAGTCATATAAAGCATAGCCCGTGGGGCTTTGGATTGTCGGTGAATTAGTGCAATGTTAAGGCACTCCTTGTAATAGGTCACTGCTGTCAAATTTATAAAACATATACTACCAAAACGTTATCGGACATTTTTATCTGGAGTGTGTCAAATTTATACTCTCGCTTGCATAGTAATTTCGACAACCCAATTGGAGAATGGAGCAAATTAGCCATATTGGGAGTCTTCACATTCATACCCTCGATGATAGATAATTTCCACAACTCAATTGGAGAATGAAGCAAATTATTCATCAATATGTGGGGAATGTAACAAAGCAAGTTACAATTTTCATGGCATAAATTAAAGTTTTATTGGAGCATTTCTATAATGTAATGACATGTGAAGAATTGTTTTAAATTTTTTTGCCATAATTTATGGATGTAGTTGCAATATTTATAAAAGGATTTTTAGATATTTATGTAGTCATTTTTCATTCTTAAGCTTCATTAAAAACCACCCAAAATTAAAATGCTTGAAAATATTTCATACTAAAGTAAATACCCATTTACTATTAGTTACCTTTCACCATAATTTAAACAACTATTTGCATACAAAGTAAATAAATATACTTAATAGAAATATGGTTATATACTTATTCTTTAGCATTTTAATAAAAATCATAAAATCTAGTAAATCAACATACGTAATAGAATTATTGTCAATCATTATACACTTATTCTTTACCACATTAATAAATAAACATAAAATGAAAATCTGTAAGATTAATATTGATTACTACCCACCAAAATTTATTCATATCTTTACTTTTTAATAAAAAATTTAGTTTTTTTTTTTCTATCTAATAACCATTTTTCTAAAATCATAATTTATATCTGAAACTAAAGTGCCCTATAACACCGTGTCAACGACATCTGAGTTGTATCATGATGACATATCCTATCATACTGCAAAAGGTTTCGTCTTTTAAAATACTTGGAAAAAACCATTTATCTTATGTAGATGCCATACTTGATGAGGCGTACGAGGCAGTAAATGAAGATGGTATCTCGTAGCTGTTCAACATAAAAGATATCCATATTACTATAAAATTTATAATTTAGAGAATACTATCATTACAAGATTACTAACATTTAAAAAATGTCCTAATGATATTAAAAAGAAATGATAATTAAAGTAAATGTTGAATTTTATTTTCATTGAATTGATAAAATCATGCATAATGGTTTGAAAATAAGGCGTTTTAAAAATATTATAATTTGTATTGGATTAATAATTTCTTTTGAAAATTTTATTTATTTTTGTTATAAGTTTTATTATATATTTTAAACCTAATATATAAAATAAGTGAAATATTTTTAAATATATTTATAAATTAAGTTAATTATATAAATTAAATGGTTAGTAAATTTTATCAAGTATTTGTTTATAATATGTATATAAAAAATTAATTTCGTGATATGTTTTATATTATTAAAATTAAAAAAAAATCATAAAACAAATAAAATTGTCATTTTATTTTAAATTATTATTATTACTATTGATTTAATAGAAACAGAATAATATATAAAATCACATATTTATATTTAGAAAACAATAGAACAAGATTCATAACTATATAGATTTATGAAATATTTATTTATAATATGTATATAAAAAAATTAATTTAGTGATATATTTTATATTATTAAAATTAAAAAAATATATCATAAAACAAATAAATTATAATTTTATTTTAAATTATTATTACTATTGATTTAATAAAAACAAAATAATATATAAAATCACATATCTACATTTAGAAAACAATGGAACAAGATTCATAACTATTTATTTTAAATATAAAGAAATATAGTTTTGAGTCATTATATACTAAAACAAAAATATACAAGGTGAAAAGTACGTTTCACTTACAATGTAGACTTATAAAAAATATTTAATTTTATTGAAAAATATAGTGCTTTGAGATGTGAAATTGTCACCCATCCCTAAATCTATGTTCAATCCCCTCAAAATTTCATCATAGCCTTTAGTATAAGGTTTATAGTTTATTAATTGTGGAAAAGATAACCAGTTAGAAATATCAAGTAAGCAATCAAATCTGATAAAGAAAAACCATGAACTAAAGATAAAGCGGTGGTCAGATACAGTATGACGATTAGTCTCCACACCAGAACTTCTGACGTTGAACAAATTTGACCCTTGGACAAGTAATGTTAAATATAGAAACTGACATTTTTACAAGTCCAATAGTTCAATTCAACAGAAAAAAAAAATAATAATAAAGTGCATGACAACATCGTTAAAGAATATCATTGATTTGGACATGCCTAAAGTAGTCGGTCGTCGGTAATGCCTGCCAAATTTGTCTTCTTTTCAGGGGATAGTCGGTTACTTTCTCAACTACATTTCATGGATGATCTTAGTGATAAATCAGTAAAACCATTTAAATTTTATATATATAATTTTGATCTTTTAACCTCTTCACTATGATTTTTGTATTTTAATAAAGCAGATGCATAGACTTTGTTATTTACTTTTTAACATATTATATTTCACAAGGAAAAGTACATTCTGATCACAGATTTGTCCATTCAGAATACCATATAGAGGTACTTTTCTACAGCAATCTATGGTTTCCTTATATTTTTATATCACATGGAGTTCTAGAAGTATGTGTCTAGATTATGTTGGTTATATTATATAATATGGAGTTCTAGAGTATGTGTCTAGATTAGGTTGGTTATATATCGGTGGTTTCATTTTCTAAATTTTTTGAAAAATATTTATTTATATCTTTAACAATTATTATATAAATTACTTATTACTAAATTTTGAAATAAAATTTTAATTATAAAATTAAATAAATTTGTACAATTATAATTTTTTAAAAATAATTAAAATAAATGTGAAGTTATTTTTAATGATACTTTCGTGTTCAGTTTTAGTAATCTAATAAGCTAAAAGTTTCAAAGTGACCAACTTCATTTTCCAAACATTTAAGTCAATTTGTAATATGGTAAAAATCTATTAAACAAAGTTATAGCATAAAACATTTGGAAGTCATGCTACTTCAATAATTACAAAACATTCGAACTTTGTGGCTCACTTAAATTAAAGTAAATTTATTACAGCATTATTTTTTCTTTCTTATCTACAAATATTACATGTTTTCTTAAATTAAATTTCGAACTTTGAAGCTCACTTAAATTAAAGTAAATTTATTACAACATTATTTTTTCTTTCTTATCTACAAATATTACATGTTTTTTAAAATTAAATTGAAAAGTAATATACATTTTAAATAAAGCCTTGAAAAAAAATATATATTTTTTAAACAAAGTTTTTTAGTAAAAATCACATTTGATCAAACTTAATACAGAAATATACAAAATAAAACACCAAAAAAATACAAAGGTTGAAAAGTATCAAATAAGTTTTTGTTTAGTTTTGAAATGAAAACGCCCCGGAGAAAAATAACCGCGAAGTTACTGAATAGGAATTTTCTTTATTAATTTACGGACACTGAGAGTTCAATAATCCAGTTTCTGTCAGAAGCAAAAATCTATTGATATTCACCCCTCCTCTTATACCGACCGTTAAATAAGGTTCTGGCAGTAATTTGGCACATCCAGATTTTGATGCTACTGCAAAATGTCATTTAGGTCGGTCGATTGAAGTTTTCTAAACATATCCATAAATTCGCTCTATGCTACGCGATTAAAATTTGATATTTGAATACAAATCAAGTATCACAGAATAGTTGAATGAAACGATATATCCTCATCATTTTCTAGTTCCCCAGCTATAGTTTGGTGCCGGTTACAGTAGTTTGCAGGCTATTGCAGCCCATCTCGCCGAACCAGTCCACAGGGTCGTGTGAGACGCCGCTCTCCCTCATCGTAGCCGCCCCCTCATGAAGTTAGAAAAGAATAGATTGAACCTAAGAGACAAAACTTTTATAATATGAAATCAAACACTTTATTGATTACCAAAAATGATGTACAACCCATAAACCTCGACAACTTTATCAGCTTCACAACTCAACCTTATCTACTTGCTAGACTCCTCTTGCCTTTTTTTAGGGCTTTCTATTCTACATGATTCTCGCATCCCTTTAATGTAGAAATGGATTTTCTACAAGGCCAAGCTGCTTTTTACACATTTCAAAGTTCATCTTACAAAGTGGTTTCGTAAAAAGTCAAAAAAATTTCCGTTTGTATTACAATAGACTAGATCAATTTCTTTTGACTGTATCTTTTCTCTTACAAACTAGTATTGAACGTGGATATGTTTTGTTCTTGCATGATACAATGGGTTGTGTGCCAATTTAATAGAGCTTTGATTATCACACATAAGAATGGTCGGCTTCATTTGTTCTTCACCTACATCTTCAAGAATGTGTCTCAGCCAAACAATTTCACAAGTTTCTCTTGTCAACGCTTTGTATGTTGCTTTTTTCGATGACAAGGAAATAGTTGGTTGTTTCTTACTACCTCATGACATGATCTCTGATCCAATATTAAATGCATAACCAAAGGTAGACTTTATGTCATCGGGATTTCATGCCCAATTCGAATCGGAATAGCCTCCCAACTCAACAAAAAATTCTTCAACATATAAAATTCCAAATTTAATAGTACCATTCAAATAGCAAAGGTCATTCTACGTTGCTCCCCAATGGCTTTCCTTAGGCTTAGCGATGAATTGACTAAGGTTACTCACATTATATCCTATATTTGGTCTAATAGCGACGGGGTAGTTTAAACTTCCCACCATGATAAAAAGTACCATTTAAATCTTTAGTGCCATCATCACTATACAATTTAGCATTTTGTTGTAAAGGTGTTGACACTACATTATATTCCCTGATGTTAAATCTTTTTGAGAATTTCTCTTGTATACTTGTTTTTGAGTGATGAGAGTCTTTCCAAATTCTCTCCAAATTTCAGTATATGGACAATTATGTAAATCACCGAGGTCCTTCATTTCAAACTACTGTAACAACTGTTGTTTAATTTCTTTAATTGATTGAGATGCACCACCTATTATGATAAGATAATAAACATGAAAAGGTATCAAAGCAATATTCCCATTTTCATCCTTCTTGATGTACAAATTAGCATCATTCTTAATGTTCTCAAGACCCTTCTTATTGAATAAATAATCAATATTTTGAGACCATGATCTTGGTGCTTGTTTTAAACCATATAAATCTTTTCTCAATTAACAAACAAGATGCTCCTACCTCTTTTTAATAAACCCTTAAGCCTATTCTAAATAAATTTCTTCTTTTATTTCATGATTTAGAAAAGAATATTTCACACCTAATTGATGCATTTTCTAATGATGCTTTATAGGTAATGCAATCATGATTCTGATTGTCTTTAACTTAGCTACAAGTACAAAGGTATCTTCATAATCTATTTGTTGTTTTTGTGAGTACCATTCAGAGGCAAATCTTATGTATCATATTTTATTATAGAGTTGTATTCCTCATGCATTGCATCCCTTCACTCTTTAAATTCTTTAGCTTCATAATTTAAAAGTTCAGCTACATTCATTACATGAGTCATTAGTGCATAGTATTTATACATTATAGGGACTTAATTTTTTCATGATGACCTCCTTGGAGTTCTCTTGCATTCATCTTCTCGTCCACTTCTCAGACTTCTCCTACTTTCATATTCTTTTCTTCTTCTTAGAGTGCTTTGATGGCTTGATGCTTCTGGGTTTTGAGCTTGTACATGTTCCTTTTCTTGTTCCTATTCACGTTCAATATTTGGATCTATCTTGAAATAATATTTATTATCAAAATATGTATTCAATGCACCATTATTACTATTATCACCTTCATTTGAATTTTCATGAAACACCACATCCCTACTTGCAATTAATTTATGTGATTTGGGATCAAACAAGTTACCTGCTTTCTAATCATCACAATAACCAATAAATATGCAACTATTGATTGGAATCAAACTTCATTTCATCTTTTAGAATATGAGCAAATCATTTGCAAACAAAGTCTCTTAAATGAATCACATTTGGTTTATATCCCTGAAATACTTCAAACGATGTTTTACAATCTTAACTTTTGGCAGGATCCCTATTTTTCAAGTAAATAGTTGTTTTGACAACTTCTTCCCAAAAACCATTAGGAAAGTTTTTAGCTTTGAACATACTAGGAGCACATTCTACTAATGTTGTATTGTTTCTCTCAGAAACTCCATTTTGGTGAGGTATTTTAGGAATTGTAAGTTTTTGTTAGATTTCATGACTTTTACCGTAGTTAATGAAATCTCATGATTTGTATTCTCCCCCTTGATATGATATTAGGATTTTGATGTACTTTCCTGTTCTTTTTTCAACCATAGTCTTAAATTATTTGAAATATTCAGATACATCATTCGTTATTCTAATGAAATAAAGAACAAGTGTACCTGGATCTATCGTTAACAAAAATAAGAAAGTACCATGCACCGCCAAGTGATCATTTTTTAATTGTGCCACAAAAATAAGTATGAACTAGCTCAAGTATATTTGTTTTTCTTTTTCATTATATATATGGAATTCATCTCTATGTTATTTTCCTAAAGCACATCCTTCACATTCCATATGTTCATTTTTCAAAATAGATAGTCCATCAACGATTGATTTCATTTGAAGTAGTACCATCTCTTTTTTGTTAAGAAGTCCATAACTATGATGCCATAATACTTATGTTTACATTAGTATAGATCCTAATGATTGATTTCATACTTTGGTGACATTCAACATATATAATCCTTCAATCCTTCTACGTGCGACAAAAACCTTGTAGTGATTTTTGATATCTTTGACAACACATCCAAACTTCACAAAATCAACTTTTAAATCTTAGTCAGTGACATTAGAGACATATTTTAAGTTTCCTTTTAATTCCATGAATATGCTTCACATAACGAATCTCTTTCATTTCTCCATCAAGTAAGTTTACACTGATTAGTCCATACCCTTGTACTTTAAGTCAGTTGTTGTCTCCTAAATAAACATATAATCCATCAACGTTTTCATAATACTTATCAAACCAATCCGTGTTATAGGACATATGACCTGAGGCACATGAATCAACATACCATGCATTGACATCATCAATTTTTGTAGACAAAGAAGCTTGTGAAATGAAAAACTTAAGATCTTTAAATCCTTCATTGATTGAGGTATCATTATTCACAAAATTGCTACTATGTTTTCTATTTCTTTGTTTAGACTCATTGTATTTTCTTTTATAACAATCTTTTCCATCACGCTCAAGTTTACTGTAATAAAATCATATATCATTCTTCTTAACATGAGACTCAAATTTAAATGGAGCTATGCCTTTTTTCTTTTTTAAAATTTGTCACATTTTCTTTTGTCCAATGCCTTACTTATATATGGTTTTTTTTGTTTCACCACCAACATCAATCTGAATTGGTAGAGCCCAAACCAAATTTATTCATCCTCTCTTCCTCTTGAAGAAGGATCCATGTCAATTCATCAAACATAGGGGCTTCTCTCTACTATGAGAGTCTTGAAATAGAGATTCAATAATATGGTACTAAATATTTGAAACTAATTGTTACCAAATATGTACTAGAGACATTTTCACCAATATCACCTAACTTGTCACTTAACTCTTTAACGAAAGAAACAAATTTTCTTATACTTTCATGTGGCTCCATCTTGATAGACAACAACTTACTCATTAAAAATAAAATATGATTTGAATTTGTTCTTTCATACAAGGCTTTTAGCACATCCCATGTCTTCTTGGACGTTTTTCAATCTATGATATGAGGAATGATGTTGTCTTTGACAAACATGCGCAACAACACCTTGACTTTTAGCTTTCGTTTCTCCCAATTTGAGACAATAATAGTAGTTGTGGGTTTGGCTTCATCCCCACTCACTATGGTGCACAAATCATATACTACTAGTGTTTTTTGCAACTTCAATTTCCAATTAGAATAATTTGTACCATCAACATTAATGGACTCATTCACATATGTGTGAGACAATGGATTTGACATTATTACAATAAAATAATTAATAGTAATACCTCCTTTAAAATAAACTAAAATGTAAAAAGCAACAATCCTCTTGCAACAACAATCCTAATATCCAACTAATTTTCATTTGAAGCTTCTGGCTTAATATCAGCAGTGGATGAACACTAGAATAAAACCAGCAACTAAAATTCCCCACTACAAAAATTTATTCAAAATGATTACATATTATTATTAAACTTCACTTCTTATTTCTCTTAGATTAAAACTTCTATATAAAACTCACATGCCACTTTTTAATCATAAAAAACATCACTTTATAAAACCTTCATAAAATTAACTCCAATATACTTTTGACCTCCACTTAGATTCACTCAAATTTTAAAATCCCTTTTTTCCACTAAGATATGTATATTTACCGCACACAAAAAAATCATGTAAAACATGAAAAAAATGCATCAAACCAAATATTAAAACATTTGGATATGCAACCTAATTACTTCATATTTATAATTACTTCATTAGTCCAAAATAAATTATATAGTGATACCACACAACCATTCAATTCTCAAATCCACTGATTATTCGATACATATATTTCCATAGGTGGATGCTGGACGTCATTATCAATGAAAAAAATACTCATGCAGATTGCGTTGTGAGCTTTAACAAATGGAGTAAGCTAACAAGTTGACGATGCACCGTTTGGGTTCCACGCCCCCTCCTCGTCGGCGAGGCCCTTCTAGAGACCCTCCATGAAGTGGATCCCGTTCATCCCAATGTAAACCAAATAGGTATTACTGTTCATAGAGTTCCATCTGCAGCCTCGTCGTTCGAGCTACTATCGTCGTCACCGTGTCATTCACTTCCCTTTTCCAGCTCATTTACAAACCCATTCGAAGTGACATCTCCGATCAATGGCCACCTGTCACAAGGATAGAGAGTAAGGGAAAATGGTGGCATCCATTTCAAATTTGAATACAAAATTTATCAGAAAATATGCCCCGCGTACAATGAATTTCCAAAAATATCTGCCCCACATGGGAGGACAACGCTTCTCCTTCCGCTTTTTCAATTAACTCCTTTATCCACCACATTTTCATTTCATTTTGTTGAAAACCATTCATGAAATGTTCTTCTCATTTTGTTAAGCGCCATTCGGGAACTCGAGGCCACTGCATAAGAAATACCAATGTTGTTAAAAGCGCGATCGGGATTTAATCGGCGCCGGAAAAAAGCGGAAAAAATCGTTAAAATCGGGAAAAAATCGGAAAAAATCGGAAAAAATCGTTTGGCACAAAAATATTCATTTTTTTCATTTTTTTTCAATTTTTTTAATATCTAAACCATCTACAACATAAAATAAATACATTGACACATAAATATGATAAAAAAAACTAATATATAAGATGTTTAATATCATTTCTAGCGCTAAAATCACACATAACATTGAATCATGTCCTGAATAGTAAGTCCTGAGTCCCAACTCAGCCTCAAAATATCAACAAAAAATATGATAATGTATCTCATCATGTCATAATGTCATATACAATAAAATGAAAGTCTAATCCTATTGATTTCCTCTGCCCCTCTTGCGAGAAAATGCCACAGCTTTCCCTTTCCCTCTAGATGTAAGATGTTGGTGCCCGTGCAGGTCAGTGGAGTCTGATGTGATCTAGACGTTGAAGAACTAGAAGTAGGAGCTATAGGAGGTAGACCACGTCCTCTACTGGTGGCAGGGGTTGGTGTCACCTGGAAACATTACAATCTCCCAATCCTGAAATCCTGAAAAACTGATAAGTCTGCTGGATTTTAAATGAAATCTAAAATTCTACTTTCTCCATATGAAATCCAATGACGCTGGAACCACTCTCAAACATCCCGAGTCATTTCATGGTAATGTTAAAAATTTAAGTAAAAGGATGAAAATGAAGATTAAGGAGAATGTCACTTTTACTTTAAGAATTTAACATTACCATGAATAGCATATCCATACTAGGGCCTAGACTTGATCATTAAGCTACCCCACTCAAAAATTATTTGTTTCTTTCAAAAAACATTGCATGAAAAAACCCAAAAAAAGTTATAAAACTATGCTGTCTTGAGCCCCCACGATTTTTTGGTTAAAAATCGCGATTTTTTCGAAAAAATCGCGATTTTTTGAAAAACTCTCGATTTTTTCGAAAAAATCGTGTATAAAAAAAAATGCCGATTTTTATGGGTAAAAATCGCGATAAAATCGGCACTGCGAAAAAATCGCGATTTTCCGATAAAATCGCGATTTTATCGCGATTTTAACAACACTGAGAAATACAACACTATGTCACCTACATCTTCAAGAACATCTTCAAGAATGTGTCTCAGCCAAACAATTTCACAAGTTTCTCTTGTCAACGCTTTTTATGTTGCTTCTGTCGATGACAAGGAAATAGTTGGTTGTTTCTTACTGCCTCATGACATGATCTCTCATCCAATATTAAATGCATAACCAAAAGTAGACTTTATGTCGTCAGGATTTCATGCCCAATTCGAATCGGAATAGCCTCCCAACTCAACAAAAAATTCTTCAACATATAAAATTCCAAAATTAATAGTGCCCTTCAAATAGCGAAGGACATTCTGCGTTGCTCCCTAATGGCTTTCCTTACGCTTAGCGATGAATTGACTAAGGTTACCCACATTATATCCTATATTTGGTCTAATAGCGACGGGGTAGTTTAAACTTCCCACCATGATAAAAAGTACCATTTAAATCTTTAGTGCCATCATCACTATATAATTTAGCATTTTGTTGTAAAGGTGTTGAAACTACATTATATTCCCTGATGTTAAATCTTTTTGAGAATTTTTCTTGTATACTTGTTTTTGAGTGATGAGAGTTTTTCCAAATTCTCTCCAAATTTCAATATATGGACAATTATGTAAATCACCAAGGTCCTTCATTTCAAACTACTGTAACAACTGTTGTTTAATTTCTTTAATTGATTGAGATGCACCACCTATTATGATAAGATAATAAACATGAAAAGATATCAAAGCAATATTCCCATTTTCATCCTTCTTGATGTACAAATTAGCATCATTCTTAATGTTCTCAAGACCCTTCTTATTGAATAAATAATCAATATTTTGAGACCATGATCTTGGTGCTTGTTTTAAACCATATAAATATTTTCTCAATTAACAAACAAGATGCTCCTACCTCTTTTTAATAAACCCTTAAGCCTATTCTAAATAGATTTCTCCTTTTATTTCATGATTTAGAAAATAATATTTCACACCTAATTGATGCATTTTCTAATGATGCTTTGTAGCTAATGCAATCGTGATTCTGATTGTCTTTAACTTAGCTACAAGTGCAAAGGTATCTTCATAATCTATTTGTTTTTTTTGTGAGTACCCATTGGAAACAAATCTTATGTATCATATTTTATTATAGAGTTGTATTCCTCATGCATTGCATCCCTTCACTCTTTAAATTCTTTAGCTTCATAATTTAAAAGTTCAGCTACATTCATTACATGAGTCATTAGTGCATAGTATTTATACATTATAGGGATGTGATTTTTTCATGATGACCTCCTTGGAGTTCTCTTGCATTCATCTTCTCCTCCACTTCTCAGACTTCTCCTACTTTCATATTCTTTTCTTCTTCCTAGTGTGCTTTGATGGCTTGATGCTTCTAGTTTTTGAGCTTGTACCTATTCCTTTTCTTGTTCATATTCACGTTCAATATCTGGATCTATCTTGACATAATATTTATTATCAAAATATGTATTCAATGCACCATTATTACTATTATCACCTTCATTTGAATTTTCATGAAACACCACATCCCTACTTGCAATTAATTTATGTGATTGGGGATCAAACAAGTTACTTGCTTTCTAATCATCACAATAACCAATAAATATGCAACTATTGATTTGGAATCAAACTTCCTTTCATCTTTTAGAATATGAGAAAATTATTTGCAACCAAAGTCTCTTAAATGAATCACATTTGGTTTATATCCTTGAAATACTTCAAACAATGTTTTACAATCTTAACTTTTGGCAGGATTCCTATTTTTCAAGTAAATAGTTGTTTTGACAACTTCTTCCCAAAAACCATTAGGAAATTTTTTAGCTTTGAACATACTGGGAGCACATTCTACTAATGTTGTATTGTTTCTCTCAGAAACTCCATTTTAGTGAGGTATTTTAGGAATTGTAAGTTGTTGTTAGATTTCATGAGTTTTACCGTAGTTAATGAAATCTCATGATTTCTATTCTCCCTCTTGATATGATATGAGGATTTTGATGTATTTACCTGTTCTCTTTTCAACCATAGTCTTGAATTATTTGGAATATTCAAATACATAATTCTTTATTCTAATGAAATAAAGACCAAGTGTGCCTGGATCTATCGTTAACAAAAATAAGAAAGTACCATGCACCGCCAAGTGATATTTTTTGAATTGTGCCACAAAAATAAGTATGAACTAGCTCAAGTATATTTGTTTTTCCTTTCCATTATATATATGGAATTCATCTCTATGTTATTTTCCTAAAGCACATCCTTCACATTCCATATGTTCATTTTTCAAAATAGATAGTCCTTCAACCATTGATTTCTTTTGAAGTAGTACCATCTCTTTTTTGTTAAGAAGTCCATACCTATGATGCCATAATACTTATGTTTACATTAGTATAGATCCTAATGCTTGATGTCATACTTTGGTGACATTCAACATATATAATCCTTCAGTCCTTCTACGTGCGACAAAAACCTTGTAGTGATTTTTGATATCTTTGACAACACATCCAAACTTCACAAAATCAACTTTTAAATCTTAGTTAGTGACATTAGAGACATATTTTAAGTTTCTTTTTAATTCCATGAATATGCTTCACATAACAAATCTCTTTCATTTCTCCATCAAGTAAGTTTACACTTATTAGTCCATACCCTTGTACTTTAAGTCAGTTGTTGTCTCCTAAACAAACATATAATCCATCAAGGTTTTCATAATACTTATCAAACCAATCCCTGTTATAGGACATATGACTTGAGGCACATGAATCAACATACCATGCATTGACATCATCAATTTTTGTAGACAAAGCAGCTTGTGAAATGAAAAACCTAAGATCCTTAAATCCTTGATTGATTGAGGTATCATTATTCACAAAATTTTTATTATGTTTCCTATTTCTTTGTTTATACTCATTGCATTTTCTTCTATAACAATCTTTTCCATCACGCTCAAGTTTACTGTAATAAAATAATATATCATTCTTCTTAACATGAGACTCAAATTTAAATGGAGCTATGCCTTTTTTTTTTTTTTAATTTCTTACATTTTCTTTTGTCCAATGGCTTACTTATATATGGTTGTTTTTGTTTCACCACCAACATCAATCTGAATTCGTAGAGCCCAAACCAAATTTATTCATCCTCTCTTCCTCTTGAAGAAGGATCCATGTCAATTCATCAAACATAGGGGCTTCTCTCTACTATGAGAGTCTTGAAATAGAGATTTAATAATATGGTACTAAATATTTCAAACTAATTTTTACCAAATATGTACTAAAGACATTTTCACCAATATCACCTAACTTGTCACTTAACTCTTTAACGAAAGAAACAAATTTTCTTATACTTTCATGTGGCTCCATCTTGATAGACAACAACTTACTCATTAGAAATAAAATATGATTTGAATTTGTTCTTTCATACAAGGTTTTTAGCACATCCCATGTCTTCTTGGATGTTTTTCAATCTATGATATGAGGAATGATGTTACAACACCTTCACTTTTAGCTTTCATTTCTCCCAATTTGAGACAATAACAGTAGTTGTGGGTTTGGCTTCATCCCCACTCACTATGGTGCACAAATTATATACTACCAGTGTTTTTTGCAGCTTCAATTTCCAATTAGAATAATTTGTACCATCAATATTAATGGACTCATTCACATATGTGTGACACAATGGATTCAACATTATTGCAGTAAAATAATTAATAGTAATACCTCCTTTAAAATAAACTAAAATTTAAAAAGCAACAATCCTCTTGCAACGACAGTCCTAATATCCAACTAATTTTCATTTGAAGCTTATGGCTTAATATTAGCAGTCGATGAACACTGGAATAAAACCAGGACCTAAAAATTCTCCACTACAAAAATTTATTCAAAATTATTACATATTATTATTAAACTTCACTTCTTATTTCTCTTAAATTAAAAATTCTATATAAAACTCACATGCCACTTTTTGATCATAAAAAAATCTCACTTTATAAAACCTTCATAAAATTAACTCCAATATACTTTTGACCTCCACTTAGATTCACTCAAATTTTAAAATCCCTTTTTTCGACTAAGATATGTATATTTACCGCACACAAAAAATCATGTGAAACATGAAAAAAATGCATCAAACCAAATATTAAAACATTTGGATATGCAACCTGATTACTTCATATTTATAATTACTTCATTAGTCCAAAATAAATTATATAGTGATACCACACAGCCATTCAATTCTCAAATCCACTGATTATTCGATACATATATTTCCATAGGTGGATGCTTGACATGATTATCAATGAAAAAAATACTCATGCAGATTGCGTTGTGAGCTTTAACAAATGGAGTAAGCTAACAAGTCGGCGAAGCACCGTTTGTGTTCCACGCCCCCTCCTCGTCGGCGAGGCCCTTCTAGCGACCCTCCATGAAGTGGATCCCGTTCATCCCAATGTAAACCAAATAGGCATTACTGTTCACAGAGTTCCATTTGCAGCCTCGTCGTTTGAGCTACTATCGTCGTCACTGTGTCATTCACTTCCCTTTTCCAGCTCATTTACTAGCCCATTCGAAGTGACATCTCCGATCAATGGCCACCTGTCACAAGGATAGAGAGTAAGGGAAAATGGTGGCATCCATTTCAAATTTCGATACAAAATTTATCATAAAATATGCCCCGCGTACAATGAATTTCCAAAAATATCTGCCCCACATGGGAGGACAACGCTTCTCCTTCCGCTTTTTCCATTAACTCCTTTATCCACCAAATTTTCATTTTCATTTTATTGAAAACCATTCATGAAATGTTCTTCTCATTTTGTTAAGCGCCATTCGGGAACTCCTTATTTCGTCGAGCACCATTTCCTCAATCCCTCATCCATTTTCCATTTTCAAGAACTCCCGACTACAACTTTGCCCTACTGCCATTGCCATTTTCAGGATACAAAATTCCTTGAGGTAATATCTTCAAGAACTCATCCCAGCTACCATTTGTAGAGAGAGATGAAACGATGCGTTGATTTGTTGCCGGTTTCATAGAGGAAACAAGTGTAGAATTTCATAGAGTAAATGGGTGTAGAATTTCAGAGCTAATAACCACTGATCATTTGCCCAGAAAGCCCCCGAGGCAGCCAAGTGCATTTTGTTGGAAATAATACTGAGAGGGGGGGTGAATCAGTATTATCACATTAATAAAACTTTTTCATTTCCATAATCAGATTCATATATGCTACTTCCACAACTTCTTATGATTAAGTTAATTGATCTTCAATGAGTGCATTAGAACATTATCAACCATATTATCAGATAATAGATGCCGTAATAGAGAATAGATCATCACACATAAGGCACACACATGAACACCATGATATAAGATGGAAACCCAATGCGGGAGAAAAACCACCTGCTGCAAGTCATCTCAATCTTCTTCTAAATAAGAAAATCCTTTTACAATATTTGTACTGGTGCAATCTTATACCAGTACGGGAACTACAACCCCCTTTGCTCTTGTACTAGCCGATCCATTTACTAGTACGCAGGCTGCTACCTGCTACAATGCTCCAAAGATCTCCCTTAGCTTTTGTACTAGCTTAGATACTAGTACATAGGCACTGGCCTACAATCTTCTCTCCTCCAGGTACCACGTTTCATCAATTTTCAGACTCGATACAGTGAAGCACAACACATAATCTGAAAGGCCACTTTTCATCCAATTTTCATACTGGACCCAACAACAACATTGAAGCTCATAATCAAACAACCTTTTGAATCACCCAATCACCAGATCCATACATATACAATGATATTATGAGAGTTATCAACCAGATCTAGTACATAAAGATAAGTCATTAATCATGTTGTTATCTGAACTCAATACCAGTAACCAAACATCAGTTATGCACCCAAAACCCTGCAGAATAGTCAAAGGCAGTTAAAACAAATTTTAAGCAGGGATCACAAGTTCACTGGTATAAATCTGCGGATATCTGTACTACCTCGGCACCTACGCCTTCTGTGGCGTCGCGACCACCGCACCTGCGCCTTTTGTGGCGCCTCCGCACTGCGCCTTCTGTGGCGCCTCTGTGGCATCTCCGCACTGCGCCTTCTGTGGCACCTCTGCACTGTGCCTTCTGTGGCGCCTCCACACTGTGCCTTCTGTGGCGCCTCTGTGGCGTCTCTGCACTGCGCCTTCTGTGGCGCCTCCGCACTGCGCCTTCTGTGGCGCCTCCGCACTTCCGCAGTTGCAGCGCTCGAGAGATCACCCTTCACAGATTCGCTTTCAACTTCACTTTCATAGACCAAACTTTCAAAACCATAACCCAATATTCAGATCTTAAGATATTCAATTGCAAGGATGAATTAGCCAAGTGATCTCCTTTGCTTTATATTGGCTTAGGCCTTTCACAATACCATGGGCCAAAACCATAGGATCAAAAAACTGTTGGACTAATACCATGAAAGTACATGAGATCAACACTTTTGACGAAGTACCATGGTCCAAAACCATAGGTTCAAATACCAAGGACTAACTACCATGGACCAAAGGTAAGTTCTCCAACATATACGCGCTTTTCCTCATAGGTTCAAATACCAAGGACTAACTACCATGGACCAAAGGTAAGTTCTCCAACATATACGCGCTTTTCCTCATAGGTTCAAATACCAAGGACTAACTACCATGGACCAAAGGTAAGTTCTCCAACATATACGCGCTTTTCCTTGCATGAAAGTGCGTAAACTTTTTCTCTACATGAAATAAACTTTTCTCTGCATAAAAGTGCGTGAACTTTTTCTCTACATGAAATAAACTTTTCTCTGCATAAAAGTGCGTGAACTTTTCTCTACATGAAATAAAATTTTCTCTGCATATAAGTGCGTGAACTTTTCTCTACACTATAATTTATTATCTGAGATGAGTGAGTTGCCATCAAGTACAACATATGTATCATAATGCCAACAATCTCCCCCTTTGGACTTGATGGCAACAACAACCAATCACTCTCCCCCTTTGACATCAAGGGAAAAGGGTTATGCTCCCCCTAAGAACATGCTCCCCCTGACTATAAACCAGATCTGCAAAGAGGAACCATAATCCATGACCATGAAAGAGATAGAGTGCAACAATAATCAGACCAGCATCCAAGATCTCCTTCTGTACGTCCTCCATAATGCCAACAATGCATTATAAGCTCCCCCTGAGTACCTGTTGGAATCTCTGAATGAGCTCCCCCTTTGTATATGTCATGGTGCACCAATCTGATCATGCTCTTTCTGAGAACAAGCTGAAATGTTTGCTCTGCTATATAGTGTTGTTCATGCTCAGGCTCCCCCTGACTGTAAGCAAGGTCTGCAAAAGGATGTTCTACATCACAAATGACCTTCCTAAAAGATTCAATACATACATCCATCACCTAACCAAGTGGGGATATGAAAACCAAATACATTACATCTTCATCCCAGGCATAGTGGGGAAACCAACATAAGTCGTTACATGACTTGAAGAGATGACACTATTACATCATGAGTCTTGATATGACATCACCTAAATAAGATGAACATCAGCAACAACACTTTATGATCTGCTCCATAGTATCTGTCAACAACAACTAGACCAGCAACTTGTATTAGTGCATGAATCATCAAGGTATGTCCGCATTAACAGAATTTCACATTCTATGTGAGAAACATCATAGCCATCCAGATCTACATGAATCAAGTATCATCAATTCGGAATATCTGCATTAATCAACATATGTATGAAACAATCCTATCATCATATAGATAAGAGCTCATTATCATCATGTCTCCAACAATGCAACTTTGAATAATCATCCCTGTATCAAGCCAACAATCCTCATCCATTTGTGCCAAGAATGAAAGGAATCATAACTGTAATATATGATCTTTATGCATATGACGACATCAGCATATGAGTGACTCAACATCAAGAAGATGTGAATTCAAGGTAAGTGCTTCCCATGCAAGCATCATTAGAGAATCAACCATAAATCTGATCCAAGAACCATGTGAACAACTCATAACCATAGCAAGATGAATCATTTATCCATATAAGTATCGTCACCAAGGACTATTAACCATAATTCCAATAATGCATTAAGTCCATATGCTCCCTCTAAACCTGTGCCATCTGTCTGATCATGCATATCAATAAGAAGTATCAAGACATCATCAATATCAAGTTAGAACCAAAACACTTCTAACCATCATATCCACACATCATTATTATTAACTAGAGCAAAACTGATCCTTCTCTTGAATCTGTCCCTACTGCCTTTCTTCAAGCAATCATATATGCGACTATGCAGTAACTAACTCGCGTATATATGCAACTTTCCTTTATGGAGTTTGCATATGAGATTCAGGACACTGAAGTTTTGTACTTTCAGCTCCCTCTGATTCTGGTATGTCTGTACGTTGTGCAGTGCCGCCTTTTTCTGACTGTACTTCCTTTTTCCTCCATATCTTCAAGCGTGATGATGACATTTTATCCTTTTGATATCGTGCCCACACTTTGTTCCTGCATTCCTTAGCTATATGTCCAAGCTTGTTACATGCATAACATCTTACATGTTTCATATTCCTCCTGTAACAATCAACAGCTTTGTGACCAAACATATTGCAAGCAAAGCAATATCCATAAAAGTACCTTGAATGTGATGATCTTTCTGCATAATGGTCTTGAACCCTTCTTCTTCTACATCTAGCTGCAACATGTCCAAGATTATGACATACATAACATTCAACATTATTCATAGGAGGAGTAAAGGATTTTCTTTGAGGAATCTTTTTTCTTGGTTGATGATGAGATTGATCTTTCATTTCTTCGTTGATCACTTTAGATTTCTCTTTAGAGTTCCTTGCCTCACCTTGTGAACTAGATTCACCTTCAACAGATTCATGGAAACCAAGACCAGTCTTTATAGCAGGAGACCTTTGACTACTAAGAATATCATCCAAGACTTTAGAACTATCTTGAAATCGTAAAAGCTTATCCTTTTCTTCTAGTTTACCTTTCAAGATATTTACCTCAACCTGAAGCTGTTCTTCCTTTTCAAGAGATTGCTTTTTCAAATCTTCTTTAGCTTTCCTTCCTTCTTCCATTTGTTCCCTTAGTTTGAGAATCTCCTTTTCTTGTTCTTCATTCAGATCCTGCTGCATTTGACGAACTCGGAAGGCACATTCTAGTTGAGATTTTAAGTTGGTGACTTTGTTTTGTTGTTTTGCAATAGCTTGGAGTAGATCTGTATTCTACTTCTTTGATTCTTCAAGATCTCCTTTTAGTGAGAGGATTGTAGCTTCAAGATTTTCATAGTAGCTGGATCTATCTTTGAGTTTCTTGATGGTTGTGATTCTTTCGTTGACTTCTTTTCTTAATGATGTCACTTCATGTTGCAATTTTTGACATTGGTCTTCCTTGTCCTTGAGTAGCTTTCTTACCTTGTTTCCTTCTTCTAGTTGGGCCTTTAGTTTGGTAGCTTCTTCTTTGAAATCACATTCCCTTTTGTTCAATAGATCTTGTTGATCTCTAATTTTTTCTGTCAGCCTTTTAAATTCTGCCTCTATTTGATATCTTTCTTGTCCACCCATAAGAGCAAATTTAGTAGTTTCGCTATCACTTTCATCTCTTCCAAAAGGAAAGATAGCTGGAACATCAGAGGATAATATATTCATACCTGATAATGATTCTGAATCTGATTCTGAATCTGAAGAGCTTCTTATACCTAATCCCCAATCGATTCTCCCACTGTCATAGTTCTTCTGAGATGACTTCTTTTTCTTAGGTTCTTTCTTCTTAAGCTTCTTTCCCATTGTTCCACGGATCTCCTTCAAGCGATCAAGCTTCTATCAAAGGACCTGCTCTGATACCAATTGTTGGAAATAATACTGAGAGGGGGGGGGTGAATCAGTATTATCACATTAATAAAACTTTTTCATTTCCATAATCAGATTCATATATGCTACTTCCACAACTTCTTATGATTAAGATAATTGATCTTCAATGAGTGCATTAGAACATTATCAACCATATTATCAGATAACAGATGTCGTAATAGAGAATAGATCATCACACATAAGGCACACACATGAACACCATGATATAAGGTGGAAACCCAATGCGGGAGAAAAACCACCTGCTGCAAGTCATCTCAATCTTCTTCTTAATAAGAAAATCCTTTTACAATATTTGTACTGGTGCAGTCTTATACCAGTATGGGAGCTACAACCCCCTTTGCTCTTGTACTAGCCGATCCATTTACTAGTACGCAGGCTGCTACCTGCTACAATGCTCCAAAGATCTCCCTTAGCTTTTGTACTAGCTTAGATACTAGTACATAGGCGCTGGCCTACAATCTTCTCTCCTCCAGGTACCATGTTTCATTAATTTTCAGACTGGATACACTGAAGCACAACACATAATCTGAAAGGCCACTTTTCATTCAATTTTCATACTGGACCCAACAACAACATTGAAGCTCATAATCAAACAACCTTTGGAATCACCCAATCACCAGATCCATACATATACAATGATATTATGAGAGTTATCAACCAGATCTAGTACATAAAGATAAGTCATTAATCATGCTGTTATCTGAACTCAATACCAGTAACCAAACATCAATTATGCACCCAAAACCCTGCAGAATAGTCAAAGGCAGTTAAAACAAATTTTAAGCAGGGATCGCAACTTCACTGGTATAGATCTGCGGATATCTATACTACCTCCGCACCTGCGCCTTCTGTGGCGCCTCCGCACTATGCCTTCTATGGCGCCTCCGCACTGCGCCTTCTGCGGCGCCTCCGCACTGCGCCTTCTGTGGCGCCTCCACACTGCGCCTTCTGTGGCGCCTCTGTGGCGTCTCCACACTGCGTCTTCTGTGGCGCCTCTGTGGCGTCTCCGCACTGCGCCTCCGCACTGCGCCTTCTGTGGCGCCTCCGCACTTCCGCAGCTGCAGCACTCGAGAGATCACCCTTCACAGATTCTCTTTCAACTTCACTTTCATAGATCAAACTTTCAAAACAATAACCCAATATTTCAGATCTTAAGATATTCAATTGCAAGGACGAATTAGCCAAGTGATCTCCTTTGCTTTATATAGGCTTAGGCCTTTCACAATACCACGGGCCAAAACCATAGGATCAAAAAATTGTTGGACTAATACCATGAACCAACCATGAAAGTATGTGAGATCAACACTTTTGACGAAGTACCATGGTCCAAAACCATAGGTTCAAATACCAAGGACTAACTACCATGGACCAAAGGTAAGTTCTCCAACATATACGTGCTTTTCCTCATAGGTTCAAATACCAAGGACTAACTACCATGGACCAAAGGTAAGTTCTCCAACATATACGCGCTTTTCCTCATAGGTTCAAATACCAAGGACTAACTACCATGGACCAAAGGTAAGTTCTCCAACATATACGCGCTTTTCCTTGCATGAAATTGCGTGAACTTTTTCTCTACATGAAATGAACTTTTCTCTGCATAAAAGTGTGTGAACTTTTTCTCTACATGAAATAAAATTTTCTCTGCATAAAAGTGCGTGAAATTTTCTCTACATGAAATAAACTTTTCTCTGCATATAAGTGCGTGAACTTTTCTCTACACTATAATTTATTATCTGAGATGAGTGGGTTGCCATCAAGTACAACACATGTATCATAATGCCAACACATTTATCCTCTCCAAACGTGACAGGGTTAACATTTTTCAGTTACAATTACCATTTACAAAGGTAAATTTACTTCTTTTTTACAAATTATCACCAATTATCTACATAATTTTTCTCCGGGATGTTGTTCAAGCAAGTTTCCATGGAGGAGACAAGCGATTCACTGCAACAATGACCAACGAGTTTCTGCAACAGTGACAAGTGAGTTGCTACAATGATATTTATCTTGGTCGCCATTGCGATAACTCACTGGTCACCATTGTGGAAACTCCCTTGTCACCATTGTTTTTAATTTGTTGGACACCATTCATTTGTCCCTCATTTTATGTATGTTAATTAGGCTATGTAAATGTTTTCAAACACACATCTATACCATTACAAGATTGGCCCCATACTTGGAAGCACACCTTGACTAAATTATTATTAGCTTTTAAATTAAATTTTATAATTACTGTAACGTAGTAGTCATAACTTTATCAAATGAGGCCTCAAAAACTGCAACAATGACCAACGAGTTTCTGTAACAGTGACAAGTGAGTTGCTACAATGATATTTATCTTGGTCACCATTGCGATAACTCACTGGTCACCATTGTGGAAACTCCCTTGTCACCATTGTTTTTAATTTGTTGGACACCATTCATTTGTCCCTCATTTTATGTATGTTAATTAGGCTATGTAAATGTTTTCAAACACACACCTATACCATTACAACATTGGCCCCATACTTGGAAGCACACCTTGACTAAATTATTATTAGCTTTTAAATTAAATTTTATAATTACTGTAACGTAGTAGTCATAACTTTATCAAATGAGGCCTCAAAAACGCCAAACTAAACAAGACGACATGTTCATGTGAACTGCATCATGAAATAAACTAGGTTTTGCATGGTGTTTAGAATGAGATATTTTGTTGCATATGTCCTCCATTTGATTCATAGATGGTATAATTGTACCATTAATCCCATCACATGAACCATCATGCCTCAAAAGGTGGCATATTTTTAAATGCTTCATTCATCAAGCAAAATATTATGCATAGAGGAAAAAATAAAGGTGTGATTCATGAATTTTTTGGTATTTCTTCCAAGTTTGTTTGATTTAGTTTACTTTAACTTTATTGGTGGTTTATTCCTTTTTATTGTCTAGTCATCTACTTTGGCTCAACATCAAACTTGGGTAGAAAAATCAGAATTACAATTAGTGAAATTCATATGTCAATCTAAGAGGCCTCTTTCAATTTTTTTTCTCTGACTAGCTAGCTATCTGTTATAGACATTTTTGGGCACTGTATCCCCAAACATAAAATGTCCATAAGCCAAGGGCTCCTAAGTCCCTAAAAGTTTTGTTTCAACCCCTAAAGGAACAAGGTCAATTGATTACAGCTTCTCCCAGAAGTTCTCCATGAAAAACTACTCAGAACTGGTCAAAATAGGATCATTTCACCTGCTCCATAGGCAAAGTGCGTTGCATCTCACCTAAGTACACTCAGTGGGTGCGTTTCATTTCAAAAATACCTTCTATGGGGTGCGATGGGTGAGAAGAGACAAATGGCAGTGTCAATCCGCGAGGTGGAGAAGCATGGAATCTTCCAGAAACTTCTCCTCTGACACTTGCCTCTCTGAATTCGACCAAGGATGAGTAAGAGATCATCAATCTCCAAGTGGAAGCAATAACTATCAAATGGAAGACACTAATCAAATCACAAGCTGACTCATCTCCCTTACAGATATCTATATATGGATCCCTCATCCCAGGGATCCAGAGGCTGGAATTTTGCATCTTGTAAGGAATTCCTGTTGGTTTCTTGAGGAAACATCATAGTGTTGGGTGATCTAAGCTTTGCATGAGGTGAAGAAGGGCTTACTTGTTGAGAGGATGATGCTGGGTCAGAACAACTGGTTGTAACTCTCTTGGCTCTTTCTTGATTATCAATAAATCTATTCAAGTTTTCCCCCATACCCTTGTGTAATCTATGTTTTGTACATTTGTATGGTCAATTTACATCTGATCCTAAATTGTTTATGATAATAGATCCACGTTCTCGTATATTGTCATGCTGCTTTGATTCTACAGGTACTCTGTAAAGCTGGGTATACAAGGAAGCGAGTAGCAAAGGACTATCAGAAGAGAGAGGAATCGAGCAAGGAACCAAGTGCAAGACAGAGGTTGGTATCCTTTATTCTTCTCTCATCTATCTTCCATAAGGGAAAACAAAAGTAGTTTTACTTTGTTTGTTTCTAAGGTAGCTACCACACCTTAGTTGGATTAGCAGTTCTGCATAGACACTTTTTCCTGTAACAAAATGGTGACCCCACTGGGGAGCGACTAGGTTTTTTGTTTATCTACATTTGTTTACCTTATAAACTTACAGACGGAGCTTGAAGTTGAGCCAGGTAGCTTTCGAACTGCATTTGCTATGAAAATTCAAAGTAGATAAATGTCGCTTCAGTCAATCTCCGGGTTTTGTTTATGAATTAAACAACTGATTTACAAACTGTCTAATTGCCCCTTGTGGTGGCTCTAGTAACCTCCTTAGATCTACCCCTGTTGTTGATTTACTGATTACCACTTGCTCGGCCAAAAGCCCTGAACTGAACTGCAAACTGTGACCCGGAACCCAAGCAAAGTCTCGTCCCTGGCCCAGCGCACTCTCTGTTCTGTGAATCTGAAATTCAGCGCACTTCCCGAGTATAGTAGGTGCCCTGCATTTCAAATTCGCTCTGTTACAGGTGCGCTAATCAGACTAGGCATTGTTCCTGAATTTTGGTTTCTGTGTTCACTCTTCTCAGATCTATTCAAGAATTTTGCTACCTATAGTCAGTACACCTCTGTTTGAAACCCCTTTCCTTGCTGATATTCCGCCTCCATTGTGCAAAGAACTGTAAATGTTTTTGTGTACTTGTTGAGTCATTTTCAGTTCTCCTTTGCAAAAAATTAACGTAATTGTACTGTCGTTTCTTGATTTGAAAGTGTCGCAAGTGTTGTTTTCAGTCATAGAAGAGAGTCTGATTGCTCTTGATAGTCGATTACCCTGTTACTGTTGTATTTGATCTGAATTAGTAGTTTTTCTAGTGTCGAAAGCAAGTCTTCATTTCAAAATCGTAAAGTGTTGTCATTGTCTTCATTTTGATTTTGAAAAGAAACTTGTTAGTAATTGTTGCTTGAAAAGCAATTCAGATTTGCACATTAGCTTTCTTTTTATCATTCACATATTAAGAAGGCTGAAAACAAATACTTGCATGTGGATTTTCATTTAGACTGTTTGATTTGTTGGATTTAGGATAGTGCATATAGTGTGTGCTCTTTGCTCTTTGTTGAAAGAATTTTGTCTTTCTTTCCTTAGTAGCTAGGATTTTCATTGCACAAGAAGAGAAAAGACAGTTTATCATCTTAGATTGCATTTTAGGAATTGTACATCTACATCACGTGGTGAACCTGAAAGGAAAATTTCTTAAGAAATATCAACTATAAAATAAATTTAATGAATCTAACAATGCTTTGGAACCTAACGCACAACATCCAGAAGTCTAGGCTAGAGACGTATTCCGGCGTCGTAAAGCTTAGTAACTGTTGTTCTCATTGTTGGTTGGGTGATTCCTCCACTTTGAGATGATAAGTGCCAATACAGACTTGTGCTCCCACGTACCATCGAGTATATTTTGGGAGACCACAATAGGCTTAATCCTTTATCGATAGGAAGCCGTGTCTGCCGCCCTATCGATCGCAATGCACTGAACACAGCATTCGGGAAGATTGACTGTCGTACCGTAAAAAGTATTCTGCAGTTTCGCGATTGGTTTGGTAATCCCTCTGCCTAGATTTCCAGAGCACTCCCTTTCCTTCCTTTTCAGACTCCTTAACAGAAAAGGTCCATCTGAGCACTTGTCACTTCAGGCTCATTAAAAATCGAAGGCGACTAGAGTCATCTTTTGTTTTCTCTCAACTCTTTAAAATTGAAAAAATAAGTTGTGTCAAAGCATCTAAAATTCATCTAATTCGGAAACATACTTCCCCTTGATTTTTAGTTGATCGAGTAATCCGCAATCGTAGAAGAAAGTCAATTGAAACCCCATCGTTCGCGGACGCTTACGAGTCAACCGTCTTTGTCTCCGGAATCGAAACTATTACGGACAAAGTGAACTCGTTTAACCGGTTCCAAATCTCCTGGTAAAGTTATAACAAGTGTTCCAACAACATAAGAGACTCTGGTTACTCCAAACATTTATGGTATCCCTGCCTTTACAGAAGAAGTTCAGCAGCCACCGAAGGACAGTAATACTGATCCTAGTCTGAGGGTAAACACTTGTGTTACTGAACCAGTTTCATCTACAACCGGTTCGGAGAGTGTTGTTCCTCAAACATCTGTTGCTGCAGATTCCATACCTTCTTCGGCACCAGAAATATTTTACGGACCTGACGGTCTTCCTCTTCCACCTGGTCTGATTGCTATAGAAGAGATTGTAGAGGATCCTCCATCTAGTACTCCATCGCAATTTGGAGTCGGGATCACTCTCTATCCTTCTTCATTAGAAATTAGTCTACTGCCAGCGGAAGCTCTTGTAGAATCGCTAGGTAATCTTTTGGATAGACTAGAAATGTCTGAACAACCCTCAACATCTAGGACTGTGTCATCCGACATAGCGACGGTAGAAGTTCCTGCTATCACTCCAACAATGTTTGTCGGTATACCATCTGTCCCAACTAGCTCTCAATCGCTAGAAGGAACCCACTCAGGGGCTATTTCGACAGTATGGTCTGTTCTTATTTGTTCATCCGGAATAGTATTCAGAAACTCTTATGTTGAGTCTCAACAGACTGATCCTTTGGGATATCAATTTGGGCAGTCCGGTCCTTAACGGCAAACCATTCCTTTAAGTACCGGATTACCGTCGTATGGGGGGCAGTAAACCCTTTCACTGTCCCCTCCGGGAGGACAGCCATATGGGAGTTCACAACAAAATTCAGGTTATGCTGGAATTACATCTAGTGGTTGGGTATCGATACGACCTCAACAACCAAGGGTTGTATATTCGATGCAACAATGTTTACCTATGTCAAATATACCAACTACACCTGCTATTGTGATGGTGTCGCAAGTACAAGCGCTTCCTATTGTATGCCAACCTCAGGTTTCTCAGGTTGTAATGCCACAACCTCTTGACCCTGCGACTCAACCACAATCACCGAATGGTGGAATGACACAGGTCCAAATGGGTAGAATTACCCCTCATCTTGGTCAAACAGTTAGTATCGGGCAACATCACATGGCTTCACAACCATGGTTGGTGCAATACCAACAACCGCAATTCCAACAAGTATGCCAAAGATCTGAGCAACAAATCTTTGCAAATAGTGGACAACAGTATATTCAAAACGGTCAAAATCAACCATTCTACAATGGTTATGCCCACCAACCTTACCAAAGTTACCAGCATCAAATGCATTATGCTGGTATGCAAAGACCAACTCCTCAGGAAATTCCATCTTATCCTGGGTATGCTTCACCTAACCTGAATCAATAGTTACCCTTCGTGGCAACTTTAGAGTTACCTGATTTAAATCGGTTAACAAATGATCCAATCGCTTACAGCCCTTGGCGGCCAACAATTCCGCATAAACTTCCATCAGATATTCCTAAATTTAATGGAAATCCGGGTGAAGATCCATCAAATCATGTGATGACCTTTCATCAGTGGTGTTGATCAAACACCCGAAACGATGATTCGATTAGACTTCGCCTTTTTCAGAGGACGTTAACTGGTCCGGCAACAAAATGGTATATCAAATTTCCTAGAGCTTCGTTTGACAACTTCAGTACCCTACCCATGACCTTTTTAACCCATTTTCAGTTATCGATAAGGTATGAAACGGGAACGGAACTTCTTACCAATTTCAAGAAAACAACGGCCACTCACATATCCGATCATATACATGAGTGGCGACGTCGTCGTAAAATAGTAAAAACGTATGTTCCTGATCAGCTTTTAGCTGAATGGTTTATTATGTCATTATTGCCTTCCATCACAGAAGATGTGGTAAAAGGGGGAGTTGTCACCGAAGAGCAAGTTATCGCTCGTGCACAATATTTAGACTTGATTTACACTCAGTTTGGCATGCTCTACGATAAAATACTTGACGCCCCTAAACCGAAATTCTCAGTCCCTCCTCCTCCTAAATCAAACAATGACTCTCATGCCGGCGATGGCGTGATTGGTGCAACAGACATGAAATCGACAAAGGCTACATCTAAAAAGGCCCGTAAGATTTCTAGTCAAAATGCAAAAGAAGAACTTCTTGCCTCGGAAGTAAATGCTGTCTCGACAGATAAAGGCAAAGAAACCAAGCAACCAGGAGGCAAGAAGAAAACCACAGGGAAGAAGAAGAAATAGGAGGAATCATCACCTGAAAAATCTTATACAAACCCTTCTGGAAATAGGAAACCAAATCGTCCATGCTTTATATGCGATGTGGATCATTGGACAACAGATTGTCCAAACAGAGCTGAGCTTAAAAAATTCTTCAAGAATTCGAAAACCTCGGCAGTATTAACTGATCCGTTTCCAAATCCAGGAACAAATCTGGTTGACAGTGGAGATGCTTCCCCATCTCAAGTGTTGATGTTGTCAGTTTCCAAACAGTAAAATGATGCTTTGATATCGACAAGGAACAAAGATTATTGGAATCCACAGCTGTCGAACAACAAGGATAAAGATCAACCTAGTAGTTCGATAACAACTTCGACGGAAGTTGCGCTACCCATCATTCCCGAACTGACAATAAAACCACCAAAGGGAGTAGTACACAAGTTGACATTTAATCCTCCTGCTAGAGCGGCACAACATTATAATATAGTGGAAGATCTGGCCCAATCGCCATCCGCTATGCCGACACGTGAAGTACTGCAAAATTGCCCATCCCAAAAGCAGGCTTTATTATCAGCCATCGGTGGGATAGACCCAAAGGATTAAAATCTTGTGTCCTTTAATCATAAAGGATATGATCCTCAGTTACCAACTCAACTAGCTTTCCTCATTCAAGTGAAAGCCCTCAACAAAACTGTTCATCGAACAATTATTGATGAGGGGGCATCTACATGTATTATGTCGATGAGTTGCTGGAAAACTTTAGGATCTCCAACCTTGTCGTGATCTTCGACGACATTAAAATCATTTGATGGAAGAACGTATACCCCATATGGTATACTAAGTAACTTGCAGGTTGAACTAGGAGGGAAAATGGTATAAATAGATGTCGAAGTAATCGACGGAAACCTCGATTACAACATCCTACTGGGAAGACCATGGATATATGCTATGGCTGCTGTTGTGTCGACCTATTTTAGGAAGCCTGGTTGCATTTCCCTTTCAACGAGGGATTACAATCGTCGATCAACAAACCTTCCTCCCCAATGGTTCTCAAGTTACGGGAAGCATTCCAATGATCCATGGAAGCCCCCACTCGCTTCAAAATATCGGAGTAGGCCTACTAAAAGACCCTATATTAATGGGAACCTTTGCCCTTCCATCTCCAATAAATTTGGTGGAAGTAGCATCGGTAGGAACCTGCAATATGATATCTTCAATTGAAAAGATCTCAGAAAACGATATAAACATGGATCATACGCAGGTATTGCCTCCAAGCCCAATGGAAATATTGTAGCAATCAATGTTCCTAGCATGGGAGGCAAGCCCAAATCAACACTCATCAAGTGTTTGGATAGATAGGTCTAAGGAATATGGCACCCATTCAGATCCTTGGTCGCGAGTGCATTACACTGACGAAGGAATTATTTAATCAATGGTAATTGAAGGGGCACCATGGGAAGATTACCACAGTCGTTCCCTTCTTCCGGATTGTGAAGAAGATACTCCTGATGACCTTCATCATCCCTCAATTTTTGATTTCCTATCAATAACTGTAAACACGGTGGATTATGAGCGAAACTTGTCCAACATTGAAGAGACTATCGCCATAAATATCTCGACCAAAACAGATGTTGTAGAGAATATTTATGTTGGCAAATGTTGTTCTCCTTTAGAACTGGAAATATATAACGCTCTTTTTCACGAATTCAGAAATGTCTTTGCGTGGTCATATAATGAAATGCCAGGCATTGACTCGAGTATCGTTGAACACGAAATTAAGATGTATCTAGATGTCAAACCAATACGACAACGGCTACGGTAGGTGCACCCCAAGAAAGCCACTGCCATCAAGGCAGAATTTGAAAAACTTCTCCATGCTGGTTTCATTTACCCGTTTCCTCTAACTGATTGGGTATCAAACATTGTTCATGTTATGAAAAAACAAGGAATGATTAGAGTGTGTGTCGATTATAGGGATGTAAATCAAGCTTGTCCAACAGACAACTACCCTACACCCTTCATTGACCAGATAATTGATGAATGCGCCGGATGTGAAATCTTTTCATTTATGGATGGATTCTCTGGGTATAATCAAATAAATATCCGCCCACAGGACCAGTCAAAGACTGCACTTATTTGTCCATGGGGCACATTCACATATCGAAAATTACCCTTTGGTTTAAAGAACGCAGGGGCAACATTTCAGAGGGTAATGAATTATGCCTTCCATGACATCAAAAACATCGTTCAACCATATCTCGACGACCTTCTAGCTCATTCGTGAAAGCGGACTGATCATCCCCAGCATTTAAGAGCGATATTTCTACATTGCCGACACTACAAGATACGAATCAATCCACACAAATGTGTGTTTTGTGTCAGTTCTAGTCGTTTACTTGGCTTTGTAGTCTCCAAGGACGGGATTCGTCTCGACCCATGTAAGGTTCAGGCAATCATAAATTTGCCTCCACCTTCGAATTTGCTTCAGATTCAGAAACTCTAAGGGAAAGCAAACTTTCTGAGGAGGTTCATTCCAAATTACGCCAAACTTTCTAAAGGTTATACTCGTCTATTGAAAAAGGAAGTACCCTTCGTCTGGGATCAGGTTGCACAAGCTTCCTTTGATGCTTTAAAAGAATCCCTAATGAAAGCATCATTAATGTATGCTCCTGATTATCAAAAAGATTTTAACCTCTATCTGGCTGCAGCGGATACAACGATCGCAATGGTTTTAGTTCAAGAAGACAACGGAACTGAACATCCTATATATTATTTGAGTAAGAACTTAAATGATACAGAAAGAAAATATTCTTATGTTGAAAAGCTAGCGCTCGCAGCTGTTCAAGCGATACAGAGATTTCGACACTATGTCCTCTTTCGAAAAACTACCATTCTGTCAGATTGCAACCCCATGACTTATATATTGTCGCGACAGTTGCTGGGGGGGAAATATTCAAAATGGATAGCGATTCTACAAGAGTTTGATCTGGAATTTGTAAAATCCAAGTCAAAGAAAGCCCTGGTTTTCGTAGAACTATTATGCGATCTCCCATCATCGTCCAACGATGACACATCCGAAGAAACAACCGTGGATGAAACTTTGTTTCTGATATCTTCAAGCAATCTGTGGTATGGGGATATAATCATTTATCTCCAAACCCAAAAATATAGGCCTAATACCTCCTGCTCCGAACAAAAACGTATTCAATACCAAACAAAATACTACATGATCGTCGGTGATACACTTTACCGTCGTGGTGTCGATACAGTTCTACGGAGGTGCCTCACCCATGAGGAGGCCGAAAACGTCCTGAATGATTGCCATTAAGTTACATGTGGGGGGCATCAATCCTGTTACACTACGACACAAAAAAAATTATGAGCAGGGTACTTCTGGCCAACAATGTTCAAAGATTGCATAACCACAGTCAGAAGTTGCCATGCCTGTCAAATTTTCGATAGCAAAACTAGAAGGCCACCTGCACCTCTGCAGTCGATAGTTGCTGTTAGGCCATTCTCCAAATGGGGCATTGATTTCATGACATGTAACCCCACCTCGACCGGGGGGCATGGGTATATCATAGTCACAGTTGACTATTTTACCAAATGGGCTGAGGCGATGCCTACATTAGATAACACTAGTGAAATAGCTGCCCTCTTCTTTTTCAATCATGTAGTCACTAGATTCGGTGTCCCGCAGGCTATAGTCACAGATCATAGATCGCATTTTCGCAATCACATGATGGACGAATTAGCTGCCAAATTAGGATTGTCGCAGGACAGCTCTACTCCATATTACCCGCAAGCCAACGGACAAGTTGAAGCAATCATCAAGTTCCCGAAGCGCATGTTGCAAATGATGAGTGGAGTTCACAAAAGGAGTTGGCACCTGATCCTGTACTCAACCTTGTGGGCTTACCAAACATCGGTAAGGAATGTAACCGGGTTTACACCTTTCCAACTGGTGTATGGCCTAGAAGCAATCTTACCAGTCCAGTGTGAAATCTCATCCCTCAAACTCGCAATCGACCTTCTCCCTGGAACTTCAGAAGAGGAGGCTCGTTTCTTGGAACTAATCCAATTGGATGAAACCCATCGTGATGCCGCTTTGGCTAATGAAGCCCATAAGAAAGGAGTCAAGGCATAGTTCGACAAGAATGTCAAACCCCGTGTCTTCTCAGAAGGTGACTTAGTCTTGCTTTATGACCAAGAATCCGATAAATTGGGTGCAGGTAAATTCAAGTATTTATGGATGGGCCCTTATATTGTTAAGCGAGTGTTAGCAAAAGGAGCCTACGAGTTAATGGATTATGACGGGATTCCACTGGCAAAACCTCGTAATGGGTTGTACCTTAAGCATTACTATGCGTGATTCAGTGCAGTAACCTATATGATTTTGTTACATTTTTGTTTTCGCTAAAGCATTTGTTTTGGTCAAGTAAATCTGCTTTTTACATTTGTCGCAGATGTCGAACCTATTGGAATCTTTTGTTGGATATGCCGATGGAGCAAGTCGTAGTTTGCGGAACCTATCTTCTGCGGCCTGGGCCATTTTTGACCCATGCGGCGAGTTAGTAAGTTTCAGAGGGGTATGTATTGGTCGATCAATGAATAACATCGCTGAATATAGCACGTTGATAGAACTTCTCTCTGATGCCATCACACATGGCATATGCCGACTGGTCGTTAGGCTAGACTCACAGCTCATCATACTACAACTCACTCGTATCTACTCCGTCCGAAATCCAGCTATCTATCGCATGTTCCTAAGGGTCAAGATTTTGGAAAGGCAATTTGATTTTATTCAATATCAACATATTTCCAGAACCTTAAACACATTAACTAACTCATTGGCAAATTATGCGTTAGATAGACATTTGCAACATTTATAAAAAGAAGCATCTCATCAACATTTGCATCAGGATCATGTAACATAACAAAAATAAAACTCCGAAAATCAAAAATATATATATAACTGTTTATGGTTTACACATAATGTTCTGTAACCAAGACAAAATTGGTCAAATGACCCAAAACTCAAAACACTAGGGGGCACCCTAGTCTAATGATGTTGGTGATAACAAGTCACCGCCTGTGCAATCATGCGTAAAAGCCTAGTCCATTGACTTTGCACGCCAGTAGTATGTCGCTGCAACCTCAGAGGCAGCTCGTCAGTCCTCACATCTGGAATACCGAGAGTGAGGCCCTCAACCTGATCCTGTAATGTTGAAAGAGTCTCGACCACATCAAGGTCGCAAAGGATAGCCCTTCCCACAGCCTCTCCTGCAAGAACGGTAGCTGGCATTCTTAAGCATACTACTGGCCGGATGGGACCGACATCTGCATGAACACGAGTTTTGATTAGTCTTCACAGAGTAAAGCACAAGGGCATTATAAAAGAAAAACAATAAATAGGAACATGGTCAAAGAATTTACCAATGGCACCCCACTGTTCACCAGCCGACAATACCAAATCTGGGTCACCCTGGAAGTCCATACCAGCATATGGATACTCGGAATAAACCATCTCCTGACGATCAAACCACCCGAAGAAGGTATCAAAAAATAAATCTGAGACTATCCAGCATGTCTAGACATATGGTTGACCCATCTCTGCATACGTGGTTCAGTCGGTGGACGTAAACCAAGTGCAAATAACTGCGGCTGCATCAGTGGTATCTTTTACAAGGCGAAGGCGGTCAATATAGAACCGTATCCAAAGTTCTTCAATCTCCAACTTTTCACCTTGGTCAACTATTCTTTCATCACAAGGAGTACTGTGTCACACCAGTTGAACACCTTTGGTTCGAGACATTCCAAGGCGTACTGCATATAAGATCGGTTGGCCACATGAAGAGTTGCACCACCAGCCATCCTACCAAAAGTGTACAGAATGGTCCTCAAAGAACTGTCAGTGACATCGAAGATGATGATCTTGCCGTCTTTACTTGGTTGAGATCCCTCTCTATAATACCTGCGAACATAATCTCTCACAGATACACCTCCACGGGCCGAACCTGATAAAGAGATGGGGGCACCCCGCCTCAATAAGCCGGTCAAAAAATAGATGTCCACTACAGTCAAGGGGATGGATTTGTCCCTAATCTGGAACACCTGGCTGGTAGGATCCCAAGCATCGAGAAAATACTGTAGCAAGTTGATTTATTGTCTCATGCTAGAGATGCGGAAAAACTTCAACAGGCCATAGTTCCGCAGTGCATATATTGTAACCGGATCATGTAAAGAAAGCATGTCCTCTTCTTCATGCTCACGTTCTCGCCATGTAATAGTCATCTTGCTCCAAAAAATCTCTGAAAACAAACAAGAGAAGAGTTAGATCCTGATTTGGTGAGAAACAGACAAAATTTCCATCAAAAAACTGTGCATAAATTTCCTTCCTTGCACTCATTGCACCTACAGTAGTGTTCTGGGTGCGTTGCATGTCAATTGTCCAGTATACAAGCTAACATCCAATGCACCTTTCGATACATAAAGGGTGCGATGGAGCTAGGGCGAGTTTTTCAAACCCCAGAGGCTAAAAAAAACCAGAAATCAAGCTCAAAATGCAAAATGGAAAGGATGAAATGAAAGAGCTCAGGTTTAGCTCCTACCTGGTCTAGACGGCGCTGAAAATCGTCCACAAAATCTCCCGAAATTAACTGATGAAAATCAAGGGGGGAAAGCACCTCCAAAGCTACAACAAGCCAAAGTTCAAATGAAATGGTAAAATGAGAGGTAAAAGCACTTTTAAGTTACTTTTATGCAATTCGAGTAAAATATTAGTGTCCTAACTCATTTTTCAAACGTATATCGTTCATTTCTAACTAGTTTGATGAAGTAATGGAGCATGTTGTACAATCTTTGAAGGAACAAAGCTATTTATGGTAAAGTCAAGAAAAGACCGTTACATAGAGCAGTTTTAACGCAGACTTCATGCTCGTTAAAAAATAAACATAAGCAATGAGCAAATGTTTCCCCCAGCGTTTAAGCTCAATAAAAAATGAACCAATTCCTGGTAAATAATCATCGTGAATGTAGTACTTCAGCCTTTAAAGCCTTGGTCGTGTTCCCATCATCACCTCCACTTTGTATTGGCCGATCATTCACCTCCATTTGATTCTTTACCCCTTTTGAGGAATAGCTGCGAAGAGTGATCCTATTAGCCCTACTTGTAACACTACCGTGATTGGAAAATTCCAAACCTTACCTGGAATCAGCTGCTACCGAATTTTATCACTCGTTCCTCAAAGACGAGTCTCCTTTAAGCTCTTTTCAACTGACTCGTAAAATATGAAAAGATTGCCGAGCCATTGGCCTCTCCAGCTCGTTAAAGGGACCGGAAGTGCTATCCCTCCTTTAGATTTTAATCTTTTTGGACCTGAGGGATTATTACACAAAAAGATCGAGCGCTTGTTTTGTTCGGCTTGTTAAAAGTATCGAAAATTCATCCCTTCTGTATTGTTTTATACTTTTTCGGACTTAAGGGATTAGATGAAGAAAAAGGATTTTTGGAGTTTCCTTTACATCCCTTTTCAGAATCTCTAAAATTGAAAAGGACCGAGTTATCTTTGTCGTTAAACTCGTTAAAACCTAATAGCGAAAAACTTGTCCATAGCAGACAAGAACGAGTTTCACTGTCGCTAGGCTCGTTAAAATATAGCGATGGGTTTGACCGAAGCGAAAATTAGAGAACAAGCATATGTTATCCTCCTCAATCTTGACAAAAATAAAGAGGTACTGGTCAGCAATGACTGGGGAAAAATTGGGAATAAAACTTGAAGAAACTTTGTTGGTAGCAAGTCGCTCTTGAACATGACACTTTCACTCCGCATCCAAGTCGGGTGGGTTGTTTCATTCACCGGTCACATCACCATGGTCCCATCACACCATCCACATTTAGGGTTAATGCTACCAATCCATCATGTTAGTTTCGTTGATATGTTCAAGAGAAGTCACTCAGAGAATTCACCTATGTCTCACCCGCTGCAATACATTTACGCTCCATTCATTCATGACCGCCACCCTGAACCTTATATCACCAGACCATTTTCACCTCCATTAAAATCATTTTCTCTGTTCCATGTCCTTGATGTGGGACTCATTAAGGCCCTCCTTTGACGGATCACTTCTTGTTGACATCAACTCATTATCCAAGAAGTCGATCTAGGGACACCCCTTTTAGTACTTTGAAGCTTGCATGCCTCAATGGCAAGTTTCTCACTTCGGCGACAAGTTTACATCAATGGCCTTCGACCGAAAGATTTTGCGTGGTGTTCGACGCTAAGTCCTTTATTCACACCACGTGAATTATACTGCAGTACCTTGAGGGTCATTATCATTATCGGTGATTCCTCTCGTGCCTGTTAACAACTTACATCATTGGTTGGTAATCAGGTGATGTCTTTCCATGTTCGACTGCAGAACATCTCTCACATGGATCGACTTGTATTTTGAGTGAAGATCGAACGAGGTTGAAGACCCTGGATCTAGTTTCATCCATCCAGGTTGCGATATATATTTAGGAAAATAAATACATCAAATGTACATCATTACTGCACAGATAATCATCCAATCAAAGGGATGATGGCTCTACCAGAATCATCAGTCTACACTCAAACGATTGTCTGTCCTATGTACATGAAAATGAATTTATAAAGCTGAGCATGGGAATGCCCGCCTCAGCTAGATCATGAAAATATTATGAAGATAATGTATTGTATTGTATCTTATTACAGGTCTCCTTCCAGCTTGAAAGAACTTCGGATCCTCATGATAAAGCATTTCACCCGACATCAAAAGATTAATGACCTCATGCTTTAGGGGGCAACTGTTATAGACATTTTTGGGCACTGCAACCCCAAGCATAAAATTTCCATAAACCAAGGGCTCCTAAGTCCCTAAAAGTGTTATTCCAACCCCTAAAGGAACAAGGTCAACTGATTACAGATTCTCCCAGAAGTTCTCCATGAAAAACTACTCAGAACTAGTCAAAACAGGATCATTTCACCTGCTCCATAGGCAAAGTGCGTTGCATCTCACCTAAGTACATTCATTGGGTGCGTTGCATTTCAAAACGCCCTTCTATGGGGTGCGATGGGTGAGAAGAGACAAATGGTAGTGTCAATCCGCGAGGTGGAGAAGCATGGAATCTTCCAGGAACTTCTCCTGTGACACTTGCCTCTCCGAATTTGACCAAGGATGAGTAAGAGATCATCAATATCCAAGTGGAAGCAAGAACTATCAGAGGGAAGACACTAATCAAATCACAAGCTGACTCATCTCCCTTACAGATATCTATATATGGATCCCTCATCCTAGAGATCCAGAGGCTGGAATTTTGCATCTTGTAAGGAATTCCTGTTGGTTTCTTGAGGCAACATCATAGTGTTGGGTGATCTAAGCTTTGCATGAGGTGAAGAAGGGATTACTTGCTGAGAGGATGATGATGGGTCAGAACAACTGGTTGTAACTCTCTTGGCTCTTTCTTGATTATCAATAAATCTATTCAAGCTTTCCTCCATACTCTTGTGTAATCTATGTTTTGTGCATTTGTATGGTCAATTTACATCTTATCCTAGATTGTTTATGATAATAGATCCATGTTTTCGTATAGTGTTATGCTGCTTTGATTCTACAGGTACTCTGTAAAGCTGGGTATACAAGGAAGCAAGTAGCAAAGGACTATCAGAAGAGAGAGGAATCGAGCAAGGAGCCAAGCACAAGATAGAGGTTGGTCTCCTTTATTATTCTCTCATCTATCTTTCATAAAGGAAAACGAAAGTAGTTTTACTTTGTTTGTTTCTAAGGTAGCTACCACACCTTAGTGGGATTAGCAGTTCTGCATAGACACTTTTCCCTGTAACACTATCATATTTTCTCCACACCATCCCCTGACAATTATGTTTATCCATCATTATCACCTCGCCTTTGTAGCTCTTATCTAATGTCCTCAAATTGAAATGTTGAACTCTAACAATGAATTGTGATCCTAACAAATGAAAGCTCACACAAGTGACCAAAAAAAGCTCCCAATGATCCCCTACACTAGAATATCCCTCATTGCATCATGTATAATTATTATGACATGAATGGGACATCTAATTAACACTATTATTTCTATACTGCTATCAAGGAAGACATTTCCCATACTGAAAACTCAGTTTGGTATAAAATGAGTAATTTCTCTAGTCAACATGTTGAAGTAGTATTGGGGGAATCCATTTTGAAAATCGGGTTCCCTCAATCCAAGGTTACTATTATTTCTGTACCACTATCAACAAAGACATTTCCCATACTCAAAACTTAGTCAGCTATAAAATGAGTAATTTATCCAGTCAGCATGTTGAAGTAGAATTGGGGGATACTATTTTGAACATTGGGTTCCATCAATCCAAGGTTACCAAAATTTTCAATCTCAAAAAACTTTTTGGTTGAGAAAATTGTTCATAACACATACTATGGAGGAAATAGATCATCAATAATGAGAAATTATTCATAAATTGTTTGTAATGGATAAAACGTTTGAAATAGTTTGTATAGCAGTTTATACATCAATTATATTTTATGTTTATTTTAAAAATATATATACACAATATTACTAATAAGGTTATAGATGTAAAGGGAACTATATGGTAAACATACAAGACAAAAATTACTCTTTTACTCTTTGTGGTCTTTGTTTGCCTCAAGTATGGTCACATTTCATCTTCATTATATTCTACTTTAGCAATATAAATATGATCAAGCTTAGAATGACAAAAAATGAGGTGGTTATTTTTTTTCTTCGGTTTACTCATAAAATGATAGTGGTGTTGTTATACTACAGACTGTTACAATGGCTATTATCCTAATATGTGTGGGTAACAGGGAGACTCACTATTACAATGGATGAAACTAACTATTACAGTGGTCACAACTCGTTGTTTTAGTGGCGAAAACTCCCTGTTACAGTGAGGTGTTGCCATTGTAATAGAGAGTTGTCGCCACTATAATAAGGAGTTGCAACCACTATTATAGTGAGTTTCCTCCAAATTTACATTGAGTTACTTCCATCGTAATAGTGAGTTTCCGCCACTGTAACAGAGAGTTGTTGGCACTGCAACATTGAGTTGCTGCAACCTTTTTTTAACAATCTAACAATATTTCATTAAATTGTTTTTTTAGTTAATTATTTTCTTCTTTTGCAGATGGTCCAAAAGCATACATTAATCATCTAGGTTTGGTGCCATACACACCCAGGCCAGGCACAGATTAGATTTTTTCTTCATAATGAAGCACTAAGCCAAGTGTATCAAAATAGTAGAGAAATTCCCGAGACAACCATAAATAATGAAGCCTATTATCTTGCCTTGGTTGATGGGATAAGAGCAACAGGGAATTATGGTTCAAGTGGCATTGTCATTTACACCAATTTAGAATCGATAACCAATCAAATGATTGGAATATACGAAGTCAAAAACAAAATTTGAAACCCCTACACAAGCAAGCAAAACACATTGTCGCACAATTTCAAATGTTTAACATAGCTTACCAATTAGATGTCCAAAAGCTTGTTGATCATATATTCATTGAAGCAACATCCAATGGACGTGGATGTGCAAGATGTGTGGGGGAGAAAGCATGTGCTCCACCAATTTTCACTGATAGGCATCGATATAAATGGCCTTTTAGTGAATGGATTGTTCTTGTATTTTCTATTGTGGTTATTATGGTGGGAGTTCTATTATGGTGTTCTTATTTCTTGTGATAGATTTTAGCAGCATAAACAACAATTAATTCCATAATTTTTTATGTATTTATATGAGATCTGTTTTTTATAGATGGGCTCACTTTAGTTTTTGGTACTTTTTTTTATATTTGAACACAATGTGTATGTAAAGAATGTATTTTTCAGTCAATGCTATATGTTGGAAATAATGACAGTTCATTTCATTTCAGTTCAGTTGTGTCTAACAATTCATTTCATTTCATTTCAGTAAAGTCGTGTCTAAATTTTCATTTTCGTTCAGTTGTGTCATTTTCATTATAGTTGAGTTTTGTCTATCTATCAAAAATACTGAGAAGGTTGGGGGGAGAATCAATATTTCCTTTTACAAATGTTATTTTATCAGTTAAGATCACTTTAAAAATAACCCAGAAATGAATAGAAAAGTAAATATTTTTATTATCAAATAATGAGGACTCCAAAAGGTGTTACAAAACAAGATCTTAGAATTCCTTCAGTACCTTTTAGCATTTCCAACTTCTAAGAACATTCATTCATTCATCATCGATGAGTAGCACATGCAAAATTTATACATGTCTCTAATAAAAGTCTAATGAGCTCAAATTCTTAAAGAATCCCCTGATATAACAAATTATGTGAGATAGCCTTGGTTACAAGCAACCATGATAGCTTATAGATGAATCATTGTTTTCCCTTTATACATGGTTAAATGCAAAATGCAATTGTGATATCTTTCATTTTTTCAGTTCAGAGATCGAACATCATTTAAGGGACATAATTGTATAAATGTCCAAACAAACCATTCAATTGTTGTGAATTCCTCCATTATCAACATCTTTAGCCACAATATTAGGTGTTTTGAATTGAAGTACGTTTCGACATACATGACAAAAAAAGACAACTAAGCCTACAAAATAGTGAAAATAATATGAACTTCCTACAAATCAATGAAGTATAACTAATAAACTATAACCAATACTTTTTAAGGCAAGTAATTAAAGGAGTGAGTGCAATGGTGCATGGGACCACAAATTTGCACATAATCAAACTTTATATTATTATGATAGAAAATCACGGCTGCCCCAAATCAATTTCATCAGTTGCAACACCATTGTCGCAACTACTGATTGTGAACAAGGGGAAACTCCCCTGTTATCACTCAGGTTGTCCCCCAGGTCGGAATAAAGGGATACGGCCGAGGTAACCACAAACCAACTTTGGACTGCAGGTTCTAGCCCACTTGCAGTCAGAGAGGGCTCTCTCTTTATGATTTAGCTTTGTTGATGATGATTTTAGGCTAGTTGTTGAATTCAGGGATTTTTGTTTGTGTTTTGTTTGTGGGTGGGAAAATTGATGTTTTCAAGTAAAGAGGCAAGTGTAGTGTGAAAGTTTCGAACCATTGGGCATGGAGTCAAGCAAGTAAGACTGCTGGTGCATTTTCTTGGTCACATGAGGAATAAGGAGCAAGGTGGCTACACATGGGACAATTTTCCAAATTTTAAAGGATGGAAAGAATGCTAAGGAAGGAGAGGCAATTAAGAATCTCTTAGTCAGCTTAACAGAGAAAAGTGGATGATTTCTATCTAAGGACAGTAAAGAATCCCTAGATAACTGTCAAACACATGTGAATAAGAGTAAATATGAGCCATAAGGAATTCATATTCATGTGCAGTTCATTTCAGATGAAAAAACATAAAGAAATAGCAGAAATTCAACCTAGAGTGCAGTTAAACAAGTTCTAAGCTAATCTCTCTTTTTGCTATTTAGGCGGTGAAAAATGAAAACAGAGATAAGAGGCACTTATTGATTCATGTTGCAGCACAAAAATTCCATCATTCAGTCTCCAGAGACCATTAACAACACATTAGGCAGTCTTTCTTCCAATCTCTTCAGCAATCCTTGATTAAACGAAGGTATCAGACATACAGTGCGAGTCTCTAATGAAAAGTTATCAATCAACCAACCCTTGAAACAATACAGAGGGTGGTATATATAGGGAAGATTCTCCAAAATTGTTTATTACAGCTGTGACCTAAACAGGTCTGAAAGTAAACGATTACTTTAACCTAAACTTATAAATGCAAAAAAATATCTATGAGCTGCACTGAGGGCAGCCATATCAAAACTGAATCAATGCATTGTCCTCAGTGGCTTGGTGCAGTACTTCTCTAATAACTACGTATCGAATTCTGCTCCATTGTAGTTCGGTGGCCTTACACCTCCTGACTTGACTCTGCTGGAGGCCAATTAATGCTGACCTGCCTTGGGAACTTAAAATTTCCATCAAAAAATTAACTAATACTCTTTGCCGCTTAATCTCTCCTCTGATACTCTTTGACAAATGAATTGGGCTGGTTTCTCTCTCACTTTGGGTCAAATCAAAACTTAATGGCCGTTGTTCGGCCCTCTATTTTCTTTAGAATTGTCTTTTGTTCATCTCTGCATGCCTCACGAAGCAAATGGGTCATTCGGTGCCTTTTGGGCTTGCTGGGGGCTGCGCAATGAGGGATTTTCCATTTCGGCCCTTTTCCCGTAGCCATGTGCGCATGAAAAACTGCCTCAGAATTTGAATCTGGGCCTCCTAAGCACGATTTTCACCTTTCGCCTCAAAAATTGATGATGGCGTCAGCAGGTGGGACCATGGTACGGCAGATGACATGGAAGGATGATGTCAGTAGGGTGACGTCAGCATGTACGGTGGATGACGTGGCAGGGATGACTCGGCAGGAGGTCATTGTTGTGCAGGTGATGTGGCACGGTGACTCAGCAGGTACGTAGGACAGGATAGGTGACATGGGACATGCATACAGAAGGCAGAAAGTGGTTTCATCGGACCGCTTTCTGTATGGGGGCGGTATCCGTCAGAGCCCCTCCGATGCAATAGGAAGTGGACAAGTGTCTTTGGGTGCAGCGGAAAAATCGCCTCGCCATCGGAAGCTAACGGCCGAGCAGTGGGGCGCCTTCGAAATCGCCGAGAGCCGTCGGATGGGGAGGGCCCAATCCGACGGTGGACGGAGGGCGGAGCTGGCGGGGGAATAATGGACGGGCGCACGAATATTCAGTTTTTAATATAGCGCGGCGAGGAGGGTGAAAACTTTAGGAAAATGTGGGTGTTAAATGAGCGGGGGTTGAATATATATGAACAAAACTTTAGGATAAGGGCGAAGAAGTCGGTTTTGTAGGTTTAGGGTTAGGGGAAAACGTTGTTAACATGACGAGGTGTCACACCAACTCTTGTTAGGACGCGGATGGGTTCATGATAGTCCCAGGTCGACTATTATGTCCCAGAACTGATAAATACATAGTTATAGTGCTAGAGGGTGGGGTATGTATATAGGGGATTTATTTAGCATAGATTTAGTAGGGGAAGGGGAGACAGACAGGGGGCTATATAATATAGTTAGGAGTTAATATGGAGATGATGAGAAAGCGCTAAGGTAAGGAACCTTAGGCCATTTTGGGGCAATAGTACTTTATAATAGAGGAATAGAAATCCTTGAGTGAGGCAGATCTTCACCAAGGCCAATGATGTGGAAAATGATGAGTAAGAGGCATCAAGCAAATCTTGACCTCTTTGGGAAAATTAGTGAGTGATTTGGGGAATAAGAATGAAAAGGGGAGTTAGTTATGTCTAGCTTGACTTCCTCCAGATGAAAAATTGCATCATGACTCTGATCTGAAAGGATATAACACTTAGAAACACAAAATTGATCATGAATCATCATTCTGCAACCTCAAAAACTACCTACCCAGCCTACCATCCTAATATTTTTTCTTCTCTTTGGTTTGGGTGCACTTAGACTTGCAGACCCAACTTTACAAATTTTTCTTTTTTCTGTGATCCTATCTAGGTCTACACTTATTTCTGCCAAGGGCCCAGATTAAGAAGTTGGGCTCCTTTGATTCTCTACCTATCTACAAATCTGCCAAGATTAAACTGCTTGGACAGATATCATTCTCTATATTCTAAAACAGGAAATTGAAACCTAGGGAGACCAAGGTTAAGCTGTTTGGCCCTCCCTTTTATAGAACAAAAATGGTTGAGTCATCAAAATTGGAATTCAGCAGTGGCATTTGGATTGGCACACTTTCATAGTATCTTCTTTAACCTCTTTTTAGAAATATGGAACACTGCAGCATGCAAAGTATGACATATTTGGCATGTAAAAATGTCAATCATGAAAAATGAACACCTGTCGCAATAGGAGGCTAACAGTGGCTCCACTTGGGGATGGCTTTTCCTTGTGAAAAGTCAAGAACAGCAGGTCAGAATGCCTTGATCTTCTATGGTTGCTGCAGATTGAAGGAACTTCTTTATGCTGGCTATTAGATAATTAAAACTATGTAATATAAACAACCTCCTCCTCAACTAAAATATTGTGAAATGCATAGCACTGCCTGCTTTCTTCTGCGTGCTTGTTATTATGTAGAATGTTGCTTGAGCATTGCCTTTGAAACATTTTCAAAACATGGATAAAAACTGATATGTTTGCTTGACTTTGCTTTGACCAAGGGTGTTGATATGTACTGAAATACTAGTCTGTTTTGCTACCTTTGACTGAAGATTACCAACAAATTCCCTTTACCATGAGTTGTTGTGATGTGATTGTGCCATTCTTGTTGTTTTGTTTGAGGTTAGTGCAGAGACAGAGCTTTTAAACTGGAACACTTGTATTGGCTTTGTCTTCTCAAAATTTACTGCTGCTCCCTTGACAACGGGTTTGCTTATAAAAAAAAAAAATGAAAACAAAGTGCTGATATATACAAATATCACTGTACAAAAGATATATACAAAGCTGCACTGTGTCCCTTAAAAGGGATCATGGTAATGTTTCAGCATACGGCCATTGACAGGGCCTTCTTCAACAGAACAATCCCCTACAGACTTGAGAAAATAAGTGTTATTTCCCTAAATAGCAGAAATAATGAATGGTCCCTTCCATAAAAAATCAAACTTGGCATGTTTCCCCTTGTCTTCTCTTCATGAGTCCCACCTTAGAAATTTGTCACCAATGTAGAAATCCTCAGCTTTAACTCTCTTATCAAACATCTTTTTGAGTTTTTCTTGCAAAATTTCAGCTCTGTCATAAACTTTTTCTCTGGTTTGTTGAAGATGAATGGTCTGATTTATCCTTCTTTGAATGTCATTTGGTTCAGCCTGAATTTCCTGTAACAGTCTGATAGTAGGAATGCCCAGGGATGATGGAAATCTGGCCTCCATGCCATATACCAGCTCATAAGGACTCATTCCAATGGATTTCTTGCTTGAAAGTCTGTCTGCCCATAGGGCATTTACCAGCTTTTTGTGCCAGTTCTTCTTGTTCTCTTCCAGCACTTTCTTTATGATGTTGATGAGGCTCTTGTTGGATGATTCGGCCAAGCCATTGCCTTGAGGGTAATAGGCTGTAGAGTGGCCCAAGGGAATATGAAATTTGCGGAAAAAAGTAACCATCTTTTTGGATTTAAAGGCAGCAGCATTGTCAGTGATGATTTTCTCAGGGCAGCCAAATCTAGAAAGGATATTGCATTCAAGGAATTGGATAATGACGGTGTCATTGGCTTGCCTGCAGGGAATGGCTTCGACCCACTTGGTGAAATAGTCGGTGGCTGTTAGGATCCATTTGTGCTGGCCTAAGGAAGAGGGATGGATTTCTCCAATGAAGTCAAGACCCCATTGTTGAAAAGGCTTCTCGGTAGAGATGGGTTTCAGGGGCAAAGGTAATAACTTTCTCTTGCCCTCAAAGGCTTGGCATTTGTGGCATGACATGGTAAACTTCTTTACATATGCAAAAAGAGAGGGCCAATAAAAACTAGCCCTTAAAATTTTATCAGCAGTGGACTTCCAATATAGATGTCCTCCACAGTCACCTGCATGGAATTCTTTCATGACATTGTTAGTTTCGTTCTTGGTTAAACAGTTAAGCAATATACCTTCATGATTTCTCCAGAATAATGCACCATCTATGACACAAAACTTTGAAGCTTTCATTTTCAAAAATCTTTTCTTAGTTATGGACAATCCTGGGGGAGAAAACAGGTTTAACAGTACAAAACATATATCAGCATACCAGGGAGATTGCAAAAAGGTCTCACTGATCTGTGGAGTCGCCAGCTCCTGTTCATTGTCTAGTTGGTTAATGTCTAAGGCTTGAAAGTTTGTTTCAGACATCATTTTGGCTAAACCTTGTCCCTTTATCAGCTTGGCTGGTTTTATTTCTATGTCATACTCAAGGATGTTTGCTATCCACTTACCTCTTTTGCCTTCTAATCCCTCTTGGGTCAATATGTCTTTTATAGCAGCATGTGGGACATAGGCAATCACATGGGAATATAAAATGTACACTCTGAAATCCTTGATGGCCTTAACAAGTGCATAGGCATGCTTTTCCATGATTGGGTACTTTAAAGGGGCATCTCTTAAAGCTCGGCTGAAAAATGCAATCGGCTTTTCAGCTCCCCACTCATCCTTTTGCAAAAGGACAGCAGCCATAGTATGATCAGATGCAAAAGAAAAAATGATAAAGTCTTTGTCAAAATGTGGGCTGGTGAGGATAGGGGTTTGTGTTAAGGTGAATTTGATACTCTCAAATGCCTGTTTTGTTTCAAGAGACCATTTTACCTTGGCATCTTTTTTTAACATATTGCTTAACAGTCGTATCAGTTCAGCTAGATTTGGAATAAATCTTCTTAGGAAGTTGATTTTCCCAAGGAATGCTTGTAGCTCTTTTATGTTTCGTGGATATGGGATTTGGAGGATGGCTTGGATTCTTTCAGGATCAATTCTAATCCTCTCTTTTGATATAATGTGGCAAAGTAATTTGCCTTCTTCAAGGCCAAATAGAGATTTCATGGGGTTCAAGGAAATGCCATATTTCCTGCATGTGATGAATATTTGCCTAAGATGCTTGAGGTGCTCTTCATCAGATTTGGAAAACGGGGTTAGGTCATCATGATAGACAACTAGGAAGTCATGTATTTCTTTGGCAAAAGCAATATCCATTGCTCTTTGAAAGGTTGCACCAGCGTTTTTAAGTCTGAATGGCATCTTAACATACTTAAATGTTCCCCATGGTGTGGTAAAGGCTGTCTTGTCTTGGTCATCCGGGTGAACAAGTTTTTTATTGAAACCTGAAAAGCCATCTAGCGAAGAGATTCTAGATGACCCTACTACTCTTTGTAAGATGTGGTCCATTTTGGGTAAAGGATAGTGGTATTTTAGGGAGACTTTGTTTAAATTTCTCAGATATACACAAAGTCTAATTTCACCTGTCTTTTTCCTTGTACGAACGAGGTTGGATACCCATTCAGAAAATCTGATGGGTGCTATTATGCCTGCTTCAAACATCCTCTTTACTTCCTTCTCAATCATGGGAAGAAGCATAGGGTTAATTCTCCTAAGTTTTTGTTTGAAAGGTTTCTGATATGGTTTTAAGGGAATTGTGTGTTGGATCACCGATGTGTTATAGGATTTCAAATCCTCATAACTCCAAGCAAATACATCTTGGAATTCTTTCAACAAATCAATGTACTTGGGTTTTTGATCAGGTGGTAAATTTCTGGACAATTTGATCATTTTGGGATTCTCTGCTGTCCCAATGTTGTGTTCTTCTATAGCAGTGTTCAATGGTTGTAATTTTGGCTTTCTGGGAACATCATTGGCGTCAAACATGTCTTCTAATGGGGTTAGGCCCGCAGGCAGAAAATTATCCTTCAGGTCAATGATCTCTGCCTCTGTTTTGGCCATTTCCTCCAAATGCATTTGTTTCAGCTGCTCTATGTTTGTTTTGTCAAAACAGTGGGGTTTAGGATTTGTTTGGCCATTGTAGTTGTTACAGCCTGCTGGTTTTCATTTGTTTGTTGTTGGACATCGTTGATAGCATCCGTGTCAATGTTGATATTAGAGAACTCATGCTCAAGGGTGAGGAAATTGTTGATCTGGGCGTCATTTTCAAATACTTGCCAATCTTTCACGTTGTTTGGGACAGTGGGCCTATGTTTTATTTCGGCTGTGAAGTGGTGGCCTGGCTCAAATGGAAGCTTACATGTACTAGCAAAAGTGGCTAGGCTGTGTGCATGAATGTTATGCTCTCTTGAAATTTTGGCCAGTTTGAATTCAGTAAATGCATTGAGTATATTAGTGGCAGCAGTTCTATAGGCCCTCATTCTATTGTCATTGGTAACAAAATTACCTTTCATCTGTTGTATGATTAAGTCAGTGTCTCCTAAAATAGACACCTTTGCAGCTCCTAGAGCTTTGAGCAGTTTAAGGCCTAAAAGCAGAGCCTCATACTCTGTCATGTTATTCGTGCATTTGAAATTCAGTATGTAGGTATGACCTTCCGCATGATTGTTATGTGTATTGTGAATCCACACACCTGCCCCTGCTCCTAACTTGTTGACAGAACCATCAAACTCTAAATACCATGTGATTTCTTGCTTGTGGTTTGTGCCAAGAGTTTCAGCTATGTTAGGATTAGGGGGAGCTGAAATTTCTGTTTGGGGAGTTTCTTCTATCATGCTGGTTGCATTAATCGTTGTGACAGTCTCATGGGTATATGCAGCCGATTTTTCATTGATTTGTGCTCATTGTTCTAAAGCCAACGGCTCATCATTAGTTAGAGAATTTGTATTATCATTAAACGAAATAAAAGAATCCATATCAGAATGGATTGAGTAAATGGGAAAATTTTCAAGCTTACTCTCACTACTCACCACATATTTCATGAGGATTTCTTTGTACAGTCTCTTTGGTTGCCCAAAGACCGAAATAGTAGCATAGGAGAGGTCTAGTTGAAGGGATTCTTGGAGCTTTGCTCCCCATGATCTTGATAGGAGCATACCATATTTTGGTGGGATGTCAGCCACCACCACGTCCATGAGGATGGTCTTATTGGGATATTGGACTAAGGAGACACACAAGTCTTTGATGAGGCCTAAACACTTGACTTGACTTGAGTCAAATGAGTACAAATCTTTGTAGGGTCTTGCAATATCAAGGTTCAGCTTTTCCATAACTGCTTTGGGCATCAGATCGTGTGATGCTCCTGAGTCAAACATAGCGTTGTTCAGAACCCTGTCATGTATATGCAAACTGACATAAAAGGGTGGAATAGGTCCATATGTTGATTTTCCATTAACTTCTGGGCCAAACAACAGTTCAGGGGTATCATCCAGGACATTTACATCGTCCTTATTCTCTGGGATTTGAAGTGATCTTTGAATTTTTTGCCTATATACATCATGTTTGGCAAGTTCTGAGAGGGGTATGGATATCTTCAACTTGGCTATTTTTGCCTCTAAATTAAATGGTTTTTCCAATGGAGTCTTGGTATTGATGCTGGTAGTTTTTTCTGTTTCATTTGAATTATCAGCATTTTGCTCTTTTTTATCAGTGTTATGGGAATTTCTTCTACAGTTACTCGATGCGGATTTGGGAAAGCTGTATCGGTTGGTTCTGTTATGACAACCTTGCTCTTAATCTTGTTGGGTTGTTTTCCATCCTTTATTTTGTTAGGTTCAGAAATGTCAATGGTTCTAGTTCTCAGCTTGTATTTTTTGTGTACTTCATACACAGCAGTATCATATCCTTGTTTAGAATCAAAAGACTCACCAGACTTAGTCTGAAATTGACTAAAGTTATGTTCATCTTGGTCTTCTTGGCTCAGAAAAGTCTGATGCTCACCCTTTAGATCCATCAGATTCATATGAGTTTCTTCTATTTTCTCATTGGATGTAGATCCTTGAACATAATTATCTTGAAAAGGGGGTCTTATGTCATGGTCTGGGCTTGACCTACCAACATTTGTGTTCTGCGTTTTCCTAAAATTTGGGTTCCTTATGGTATTGGACTGTTGCCCTTCCCATGATGATCTTCTCTCAACATTTTCTACTCTTTCTCCCAGCCTTTGTAGGCCACTGATAATCGCATCAAGCTTGTGATCAAAGGCTGAGGGTTCTTCCTTAAAGGTGGTTCTTCTTTCCATTATGGCTCTGTTTCTTTTGGCAATTAGGTTATCCTCTACGCTGACAGCAACATTTTGCATGTCTGCAAGGGTCTGAGGAGCTCTTTCTTTCAACTGGTATGCCATATCTGGGTCGAATCCATCAGGGAATTTATACAAGGCAAGGTTTGGTGGGGGTCTCAAGTTCTGTGGTATTGCGTTATAGACATTGTTGAACCTTGCACAGTACTCCAAGACAGTCTCTGAGGACCTCTTTTAATTGTATCATATTCAGCTAGTATGTGCAAGGGGTCTTTCTTTTTCTCCCATATGTTGGTAAAGGATTGGTAAAGCTCATCTGGAGTAGTTATGGAATTTGCAGCAAGTGATCTAAACCAAGTTCTTACATCATCGGTTAAACTTTGAACAAAAACTCTCATTCTCACGCTATCATCATCTATCTTGTAGTTTTCCAAATAGTCTTGCATCTTTTTGGTATGTTGAAGGGCTGTGAAAGGACGGTACTGTCAAAATAGGTAATTTTAGATTGGTACTCCTGAGGTAAAGCCTTGGGATTAGCAGGCAATTGCAGGGGTGCATATCTATTAGCCATATTGGTAGGGATAAGTTGGACGACGAGGATAACAGGCACAACAGGGATAACTGGGATAACAGAAGTAACTGGAACAACAGTTGTGGTTTTTCTAGTATGTGCAGTGAATGGAGGTGGGGATGATGAATAAGGGGGAGTAGGGGTTGAACGAAATAAAACCTTAACAGGAGTTGGAACACAACTCGGAGGAGCTGCTTCAGGACTCAAATCAGCAAAATATTGTCTTTGCTCTTGCTTCCTAAGGATCTTTGGGATTAGGTTTGGATTTTCAAAAACAGCTGGAGGGTCTGGATCTGGATTTGACCTTATATATCGTGGATTCTTCTTGGGAGCCAGTTTCCGAATGTTGTTTCTTGGTATTTTTATGGGAATATTTTTGAAATTGGCAAGGAACTGTCAGATTTTGAAATGGTTGTGTATAGCTTAAAACTAGCATGAATATTGACTGAAGCAGCTTGTATTTGCTTCTGTTAATGTAAAACAGGAACAGTTTCAAAGGCTTCCTGGCTGACATTCAGGCTTCATCTATAGTTTTAAGGGATATACAACAATTAGAAATCAATTTGCTCAGTGGATTTTTCCAACCTTCTTAGTGAAATTAACTGAGGATGTTCCCCAGTGGAGTCGCCATTATGTTATCACTCAGGTTGTCCCCTAGGTCTGAGTAAAGGGATATGGCCGAGGTAACCACAAACCAACTTTGGACTGCAGGTTCTAGCCCACTTGCAGTCAGAGAGGGCTCTCTCTTTATGATTTAGCTTTGTTGATGATGATTTTAGGCTAGCTATTTAATTCAGGGATTTTTGTTTGTGTTTTGTTTGTGCTTTGGTGGGAAAATTGATGTTTTCAAGTAAAGAGGCAAGTGTAGTGTGAAAGTTTTGAACCATTGGGCATGGAGTCAAGGAAGTATGACTGCTGGTGCATTTTCTTGGTCACATGAGGAATAAGGAGCAAGGTGGCTGCACATGGGACAATTTTCCAAATTTTAAAGGATGGAAAGAATGCTAAGGAAGGAGAGGCAATTAAGAATCTCTCAGTTAGCTTAACAGAGAAAAGTGGATGATTTCTATCTAAGGGCAGTAAAGAATCCCTAGATAACTGTCAAACACATGTGAATAAGAGTAAATATGAGCCATAAGGAATTCATATTCATGTGCAGTTCATTTCAGATGAAAAAACATAAAGAAATAGCAGAAATTGTGCCTAGAGTGCAGTTAAACAAGTTCTAAGCTAATCTTTCTTTTTGCTATTTAGACGGTCAAAAATGCAAACAGAGATAAGAGGCACTTATTGATTCATGTTGCAGCACAAGAATTCCATCATTCAGTCTCCAGAGACCATTAACAACACATCAGGCTATCTTTCTTCCAATCTCTTCAGTAATCTTTGATTAAAGAAAGGTATCAGACATATAGTGCGAGTCTCTAATGAAACGTTATCAATCAACCAACCCTTGAAACAATACAGAGGGTGGTATATATAGGGAAGATTCTCCAAAATTGTTTATTACAGCTGTAACCGAAACAGGTCTGAAAGTAAACGATTACTTTAACCTAAACTTATAAATGCAAAAAAATATCTATGAGCTGCACTAAGGGCAGCCGTATCAAAACTGAATCAATGTGTTATCCTCAGTGGCTTGGTGTAGTGCTTCTGTAATAACTGCGCATGGACTTCTACTCCATTGTAGTTCAGTGGCTTTAAGTGCTTTAACTGTGATTTGAGAGCTGGGATGGGCTTACACCTCCTGACTTGACTCTGCTGGAGGCCAATTAATGCTGACCTGCCTTGGGAACTGAAAATTTCCATTAAAAAATTAGTTGATACTCTTTGCCACTTCATCTCTCCTCTGATACTCTTTGACAAATGAATTGAGCTGGTTTCTCTCTCGCTGCGGGTCAAATAAAAACTTAATGGTCACTGTTCGACCCTCTGTTTTCGTCTTTGCATCCCTCGCAAAGAAAACGGGTCATTCGGTGCCTTTTGGGCTTGCTGGGGGTTGCGCAATGAGGGATTTTCCATTTCGGCCTCCTAAGCATGATTTTCGCCTTTCACCTCAAAAATTGATGACGACGTCAGCATGAGTCAGTGGGTGGGACCATGGTACGGTGGATGATGTGGCAGGATGACATGAGTAGGTTGACGTTAGCATGTACGGTGGATGACGTGGCAGGGATGACTCAGCAGGAGGCTGATGTTGTGCAGGTGATGTGGCACGATGACTCAACAGGTACGTAGGACAGGATAGGTGACATGGGGCGCGCGTACAGAAGGCAGAAAGTGGTTTCATCAGACCACTTTCTGTACGGGGGCAGTATCCATCATAGCGACTCCGATGCAATAGGAAGTGGACAAGTGTCTTTAGGTGTGGCAGAAAAACCGCCTCACCATCAGAAGCTAACGGCCGAGCAGCGGGGCGCCTCCGAAATCACCGAGAGCCGTTGGATGGGGAGGGCTTGATCCGATGGTGGATGGAGGGCGGAGCTCGTGGGGGAATAATGGACGAGCGCGAATATTTGGTTTTTGATATAGCGCGGTGGGGAGGGTGAAAACTTTAGGAAAATGCAAGTTTTCGTGGGTGTTAAACGAGCGGGGGTTGAATATATATGAACAAAACTTTAGGATAAGGGTGAAGAAGTGGGTTTTGTAGGTTTAGGGTTAGGGGAAAAGGTTGTTAACATGACCAGGTGTCACACCAACTCCTGTTAGGACGCGGATGGGTTCATGATAGTCCCAGGTGGACTATTATGTCCCATAACTGATAAATACATAGCTATAGTGCTAGAGGGTGGGGTATGTATATAGGGGAATTATTTAACATAGATTTTGTAGGGGAAGGGGAAATAGACAGGGGGTTATATAATATAGTCAGGAGTTAATATGGAGATGATGAGAAAGCGCTAAGGTAAGGAACCTTAGGCCATTTTGGGTGAATAGGAATTTATAACAGAAGAATAGAAATCCTTGAGTGAGGCAGATCTTCACCAAGGCCAATGATGTGGGAAATGATGACTAAGAGGCATCAAGCAAATCTTGACCTCTTTGGGAAAATTAGTGAGTGATTTGGGGAATAAGAATGAAAAGGGGAGTTAGTTATGTCCAACTTGACTTCCTCCAGATGAAAAACTGCATCATGACTGTGATCTGAAAGGATATAACACTTAGAAACACAAAATTTATCATGAATCATCATTTTGCAACCTCAAAAACTACCTACCCAGCCTACCATCCTAACATTTTTTCTTTTCTTTGGTTTGGGTGCACTTAGGCTTGCAGACCCATCTTTACAAATTTTTCTTTTTTCTGTTATCCTATCTAGGTCTACACTTATTTCTGCCAAGGGCCCAGATTAAGTAGTTGGGCTCCTTTGATTCTCTACCTATCTACAAATCTGCCAAGATTAAACTGCTAGGACAGATATCATTCTCTATATTCTAAAACAGGAAATTGAAACCTAGGGAGACCAAGGTTAAGTTGTTTGGCCCTCCCTTTTATAGAACAAAAATGGTTGAGTCATAAAAATTGGAATTCAGCAGTGGCATTTGGATTGGCACACTTTCTTAGTATCTTCTTTAACCTCTTTTTGGAAATATGGAACACTGTAGCATGCAAAGTATGACATATTTGGCATGTAAAAATGTCAATCATGAAAAATGAACACCTGTCGCAACAGGAGGCTAACATCCCCTACTTGCGAAAGAAAGAAATGTTGGATGCCAAATGTTCAACAACACGTGCTCAAACTCCAATGATCACCATAGTAGAAACCTCTAACTGCAAACACCAAATTTTTTTCGTGATCACGAAAACAACCAACAGTTGATGCCAAACGGTCAGCAACTCGCCCTGCCATTCCAATTTTCACCATTGTGGAAAAACTTGACTGCATACAAGGGGAATCTACCTTCTTCACGATAGAAATGAGCTATTTATTCCAAATAGACACTGCAATAGATGATGCCATGTGATTACATCATTAATAGATAGATTATTACATGATTCCCCTAAACTCTTCCATTGTTTGTCATTCTCCAACATTCAAACTGTTGCACTTTCCAAAAAATCCATACCCACTCTAAGCTTTGACTAAATATGGTAGGCCCAAGAGTTTTTAGAGAATCAATCGTGGCATTTCTAAATAAATTTCCACGTCTTAGACCATTTTTTGAACATGTTGGTTGGGTGGAGTGTATTCGCAGGTTATAGGGGTATGACGACGACATAGCTCTAGAATTTTCCATGAATTACAAGGAGGTTAAGTATGAGGTAGAAGGGCCAGTGGTGCATTTGAGAGAAGAAGAAATTGCGGAAGAGACATGGTTACCCAGACTGGACAATAGTGGTTTGCGCCCCCCCACCCGCCAACTTGATGGTCTACTATAATTCCTTAAGGAAGGTGAACAACTGCAGAAGATGTGTATAGGGTTTGACTGGACAAAATTAACACAACCATGGATAGATGTTACATTCCTTGTCTAGAGATATGTCATTATTTATTACCAGCACCTCCGGTTGTTAGACCACTTGCATCATGGTAGGTTCATTAACATGCCTCTATTTCTTACAAAAACCCTAGAGTATATGATCTGATCCGTGCAGAAATGAAATTGACCATTTGAAATCTTGTCCCACCATTTCCTCATTAATATTTTGGTAGTTAGTGTGTTATAGAGGGAAGGGAGAACATGGGATGAACTAGTTGAAAGGCGACTGCATGTTGAAGTTTCCACCCCACCAAACAATGTCAACAGTTGCTACCCTGCCAAAGGATTCCCTGGAAGTTGCAACTCTGCCCCATGACATCCCAGATGAAAAAATTCCCACGGAACCTTTCCATATGGTAGCCGAGTTGTCCAGTGTTGAAACTACGATGGTTTCTAAGGATTTTACTGCTAAATCCCCACAAACTGAAGATGAACAAGATAATGACAATGAACTAGAAATATTAGGGATAAAACCTACAACGAGAAGATTGAGAGGATACAGGAAGTGCCTAACAGTGGTGCCAAATTCCAAGAAAAATAGGAAAAATTGATGTCATGCTGCTCCAGTTCTTGAAACCCTCCCCATGGTTACATAAGAAACAACAGAAGAGAAAGACCAAGAGAAAGAGAAAAATAATCCACAAGATGCATTGATGGAAGAAGGAGTCAAGGAGCAAGTATGCATGTAACAAAGGCTTACAGGACAAGGATTAAGCAACCGTTCTGACACAAAAGAATAAGTTGAGAATGTTCCCTCCCCTGATTCTGACTATGAGTACATACAAGAAGTAGATGAGTGGTACAGAAAAAATGGCCTTGACTCAATTTCAATGATGTATGGGGATGCTGAGGATGGCCAAGCAATGTCTTCCCAAGAAATTGCACCACCGGAATTGTTAATTGAACCACCAAAATTTACAACTGCACCATTATAATTGACAGGTGCACCACTAGAATTGACAACTTCACCACCAGAATTAACGACTACACCACTAGAATTGACAAAGAAGTAGGTTGAAATCGTAAGTACCCTTTCAAATATTCCTTTTTATATTTCGTTGTTAAGGAGGAATAAAATGCTATGAAGAACAAACAACTACAAAACAAAGTTGAAACCTTAACAGATAAGCTCAGAAAATAATAATGTTTTGAAAGATTTAATTGCTTGGCCAAATTTTAGAGTCCCTACCCATTGGTGTCATAGATATACCTTCTCCAAGGGTCCAACAAAATATACTCCTTGGCAAAAAATAGATTGATGAAATTGTTGTGCAAACGAAGGACCAAAAAATAGAGATGAAATTGGTTGAAGGAACAACTGTGAAAATAGAGGAACAAGAATAGGAGATGAAACTAAAAAGGGGAACTACAATAAAGATAAAGGAACAAAACCAAAGATGAAACTAAAAAAGGAAACAAGTTTCCAAATAGAGGATCAAGAACCAAAGATGAAACTGACCATAGACACTATAGTTCAAATAGAGAATCAGGAACCATATATCAAAGTAGCCAAAGACACTGCTATCCAAATAGAGGAAGGGGAATCAAAGGATAAATTAGCCATTTGTATACCGTCTTACAAGATAAAACTAATTCCCTTCCATCTGCACAAAAAATTAATTCGTGACCTTTGCAAGCCTTGGGAAAATATATATAAAGAAAGTGGAAGGAGAACATAAAAACATAGTCGTCGAGTTGCAAATCAAGGTGTCCAAGATGTAAAATGATAAGAAACAACTCAGAAATATAATTGGTGGTGTGCTTACTTGTAGGGCTCCTTCAACCAATTACAATGTGTACTTGGCAGAAAGATTGTTGATGTTTATAAAGAGTGCTATCATAAACAATAATCGTTCCTAGGTTGAATACATAAATGGTTTTGTAGAAGCATACAAGGCTTGTACGAATTTGAAAAAAGACTTTCTCTCTGAACTGTACCAACATAAATTTTTGTTATCTTATGACAAAAAGTGGAATCCCAACCCTTATGTAGGGGATGCCAAATTGAGAGCCTTTATATCATATTTGAGAAATCAGATCAGTTGGGTGGAAGCTATTAACATTTTTAAACATAACTCTAAGAGAATTTTATGGGTTAGAGTAGAAAATGAAATACCAGAAGAAGTGATTAAATAACATCAACAGTTGGCCAATTTGTTAGAGGAGGGAAGGGATATTTCTAGTAACAGGAAGCATACCATTGCATATTGCGCAACCCAAATTCAAGAATTGGAGAGTGCCGTAGCAAAAGGGATGTAAAGAAAAGTGGGATGCCTTGGGAAAACAAACCCAAAATAAATATCCATTTCACTACCTAAACTTAAATATAGCCTTAACAAGGGTTTCTCAATATATTATTTCCGTGGGACAATGTGGGAATAACTAGATCGGTCTTAGATTTCACTATCCAATGATCTGGATGCCAACAAGGATATATAAAAAGTCTTATAGCCTGAGAAAAATAGAAGAGTTTGAATGTTGGAATGTTATTATGGAAATAGGACAGTATCTTCATCTTGGTGAAGCATAACACAATGATTATTGGATCAACAATATTCATGAAAATTTCCCTTGATCCTTAGATTCATAGTGACCTTTGCCTTCTTGTTTATATTTACTCGCTCACTATTGCTGACACTCTCCCACTCACCATTGCTGACACACTGGATCACCGTTACTCACACACTAGCTCACCATTGCTAACACTCATTTTCACTAGTGCGGAAACTCATAGTAAGTAAACTCATAATATTTGTTGTTGTAACATATATAATTTTCTAATACTATATCACCATTAGTAGACGACATATATAAAAAAATGGTAAAATTGAGTTTACATGTTTTCTTATAATTTTGTTACATTTCTGCTACAAGTTTTCTTACATTTCCATTTTTTTATTCTAATTTATATATCAGATTCATTATTAGACACCAATGTATGAAATCATAGTGCAAGTATGGAACAAACCCATGAAATATATCTTCCATAACATAAAAAATAATCGATGTATTGAAAGAGTGAGTGTAAATGCATGAATTTATTTACTGACCTTCAATAATGATTTAGACAACTTTCCCAAATTAGAAAACATATCCTCACCACCTATCAAACATTTATGAACATATTCAATAAAACAATAATACATTAAATACATGTAAGACACTAATAAATATTAAAATCAAATTGAAAACAAATGTATGAAACCAAACTTCAGAAACAATGCATTGCTGGAGTGATCACGACCTCACTTGTTAAGTTTTTCAAACTCAAATGGTTCATCTTCATCTGCAGTGATATTCAAATCAATTTCTAATCTTGCATTTAGTTTTCTTGTTTTTCTTCTCTTTTTGGGGCTCAAGAAATTGATCGTCCTCTTCAAAGATAACTCAAAATCACCCAACCCACACGTGAATTCATAATCCATACTATGAATATTGTTGGCACCATCCTACATTTTTTTAACCAAAGAAATCAACTTTTCAATCCCGGTCAAAGTTGCAGGAAGATTGTTTCGAACTAGGTATATGTAGCCAAATAACTCTCTTTGCCCAACTGAATTCCTTCAACATTTACATCAAAATTGTAGCTATCCATGGCAAGTGTTTTTTCATCTTCACCAAGATATGATATTCCCTCTAGATTTATCTTAGTAGGGTCATTGTATGAATAAGTTTTTCTTTGATGATTTAGTAATTTCTTTGAAGACATTGAATGGGAAGACAATCAACCCAACTTTATGGGATTCTTGCAAATATTTCCACGAATAGACCATGAGAAACCACAAGATAAGAAATTTGTGTGGTGGAAAGTGACAAGAAATTGGTTATTAGGTTTAGATTCACTCCTCACACAAAAAGCATAAGACATTTTATCATGAGGGTTGCAATCACTATCTGGAATTCTTTTTTCTTTTTCCATTGATGATTCCAACTGTTTCGCTTTCCTATAATTATTGAATAATCCTTCCTTTTTTATAATTTCCTTAAACCGATAATAGGGTTCACAAATTTTTAGAATAACATAGATCAACCAATCCATCCTACAAGAAAATTTCTTTGTTCTATCAGATAAAGAATGTGTCTTTAGGTAACAATGATATGACTCCACAACATTTTTTGTCTCTTCATTTGCATGGGGAAAATATCGACAATCATTTGTGCACATCCCTAATTGCAGAAAAGTTGGGTTAATGAAGATATTAAATCCATATGAAAACCAAAAAGAGAAATGTAAGAAAGGGTCTGTCAACATACAAATCCTATCACAGGTAACCCAATTATTTTGCAAATAGTCTAGGAACTTCTCCTCATTAGCAAATTTATTGAATAAAGCATTAATTGCATTGCTCATTTTAGAACTGCAACAATAGTTCATAATTAAACACAAATCACTAAGCATTTCTTTTTGTACTTCTGGACTTCTAGCCAATCGATTCATATTTTTTAGCCATGCTCAATGTACGTGCCAAACACACAAGATAACATTGCACCTTGTGATTCTCCTGCCACATTCAATTCACTTCAAGCATGTTATTTTTGTAATAAATACAAGTTTTAATATGAAATAAGAATATTGAAGTTACCTTAAAGCAACGATTTCAGCCAATGGATCATCAACCATGAAGGCTTTAACTTTCCAACTATGATCAACTTGGTAACACCTATTCATGAGGTGCTCCAGCCATAGTGAAATGTGTTGTGATGTATTACGTGATGCCATCGCCCATGCAACTAGAACCCAACTTTGTTGCTCATCAAACACCATGGGTGTGTACAAATGATACTATCACATTCAAAAAGCATATGAAGTCAAATTCAACTCATTAATCATTATCAATAATTATTAATCAAATTATTGTACTAGATCAATAATTCTTAATGCACTAACCCCATATTTATTTTTGCTTGATGTTGAATCCATGGCTATTAGGTTATTATTTGATAGCTTCACCATGGTATCCAACATACACTTCCTCTGAATTCTAACTATAAAAGGGATCTCTCCACCATTGGGCTTTTGATAAAATAAAAAATATTCTTGTTGTTTTCTATACCAAAGCTTAACACTCATTTTGTCCTTCTTATGCAATTGATAATTTCCTTTCATTAGATTAGTATAGATGTTAACAAAATCATTCATACACCAAAATAAATCCCTATCTCGAGCTGTGACATCCATGTCAAAAAAAATTGAACATGCATTTTGCAAACGATCAACACTTCCAAGAAGAAACAACACTCTACATAGGAAATGATTTCCTTTGATAACTTTGGTTGATGCAAGGACCTAGAATTACCCAAAGTGTCATGTTGGCCATGACAAGGTCATTCTTGTGTATCTACATGCTCATACATGTTATATGTTATTATCACTATCTTAGGGATTTGAGTCATAATTTTTACAATGAAATGGAATTGCCAACCCCTCATTTTCACAAATGAGGATCTCAGCTTCAATTCATTTTGTCCTCTTTTGTCCTTGGTGCCATAATAACAAGAATATATACATAAAAATGTTTGATAAGTCAATACATATGAATCCATGATAAATTATCAATCACTATTAATATGAACATCTAAACCATACATCTCTAAAAAACTTATACTTCATATCACGAGGAAGTAGCAGGCCCTCATCCTGGGCATTTATTTTGTACTCGGGTGAAAGAACATGGTGAATATTAGTTCATTTCCTCTCCTCTAATAAAATCTCTAATTCTATTCGAAGATATTTTTTTAATGTGATCAATCTCCATGTGCTTTCCGTGTACTTTAGACCAATCTAAAAGCTTCCCATTTGAGTTGCTTTATTGTTTTTTGACCCAAGGAGTTGCTCCAACGGTAACCTAGAATGTGTTGCAACAATGACCCAACGAGTTTCCACAACTGTAAACCACTTACTTGCTGTCAAATTGAACCAACATGTTTCCACAATGGTAAACTAGTGATATGCCTCAACGGTCAAATGACGAGTTTCCACAATAGTTAACGAGTGATTTTCCACAAGTTTTAACAAGCGAGTTGATGCAACAATTGACAAGTGAGTTTCCAAAATAGTTAGCCATTGAGTTGGCACAATGGTTAAACCAACGGTTTGTTGCAATGTTTAAGCAATGACTTACCACAATGGTTAACCAATGAGTTACCACAAAGGTTAGCTAGCATGTTAACACATTGGTGATACAATTTGTTTCTTCAATAGTGCAATAATCGATTTTTTGCAATCAAGTTTCGTGCTCACATGACCCTTGACAAACAACAACCAGTTGTGTGCTCTCCTATTTCTACTATGAAACTAGTCAAACATTACAATATTGTCTGCATAAATAAAGAAAGCAACCCATAACAACAATTGCTTCATATAATAGTCTGCATAAATTATATAACCATATGTTAATAATATATAGTCTAGTAATAAATTATATAATAGTATAATGATACACGCCCACACACACACACACACACACACACATATACTAAGGTTTATTTCCAGAATCTAAATTAGTAATGTGGAGGATGAAGGTTTTTACAAATTGGGCTTCAGTAATGTGGAGGATGAAGGGTTTTATAAATTGGGTTTTAGTAATGTGGAGGATGATGGCTTTTACAAATTGGGTTTTAGTAATATGGAGGATGAAGTGTTTTATAAATTTGGTTTTAGTATTGTGAACGATGAAGGCTTTTATAATTAGGGTTTTAGTAATTTGGAGGATGAAGGGTTTTACAAATTGGCTTTTGATCAGCACCATAAAAAAATAAGAAAAAAAACATTATTATTTACCTGTTTTTGCACTATGTTTGATCATTTTGTGACGAACAAATTGTAATATTATTGCTCTTACTCTTCTCAGAAATTTAAGATAATTGTCAATGAAGTATAGGAAATTGATTTTATTCATCCCTATATGGAAAATGAGTGGAATCTACATCCCCCATTTTACTATACCTTCTTATTATCTATTTAATCTAAAAGCATTTTTTTGTTTTGGAAAATGAAATTGAACTAGAATATACATAGGAAAGAATCTACATGGGATTTTATATTTCCTATTTTCAACTTATGATATGAGTGACATCAAACTTCACTTCTCGTGTCCCAGATACAAAATAAACAATTCCCTGTAGTTTTTACATGTTCTGATCAATGAAAACATTGTTCCTTGTCTCAATTCTATTCATCTGAGGTTGCAAGGTTTTGGAAATGATGTGGTCGCAAATGCAATTTACTATAAATAATGCAGGAAATGGAGGCTCACCATTAAGTCGTTTCAACATGAGTTAGGTGATCCATCGTATCATAACCTCAGCCTACATATGAAACTCCTTGGACGATAATGTCAATGGTGTAGGAGGCAGAGGGAGACCAATGGTAATGCCAATAGTGGAGGATGGAGATGGAGACAGATGGTAACAAATATATAGTTTACGTTGGGGATGGATTGGACCCACATAATTGAGGGTCATCGAGAGGGCCTCACTAGTGGTAGAGGGCATGAAACCCAATGGGTGTTTCGACGATCCGTTAGCTTACTCCTTAACATAGAGTATGATGTGATTAGTACATGGGGGCATCAAATACATATGATAATGATTCAGGGGATTTAGCGTGACTTCTTCAACACTCTGATTCCTTTCCAAAATTCGATTTTATCTGCTTCTCCACCTAATGGAGGTTCAATGTAGATAGCTAACACAAGGATTGATACAGATTTTAATGTAGGCCTCCAAGACAATCTCAATGCAGATATTGTCTCCAATGCGGACACCAATGTAGATGTACACACCATGGCATACCCAACTCAAAAGGTCTACGACTTTTTCTGTTATGAAGTTAGAAAACCAAAGATTAAACACAATAGACACAATTCTTACAATATGAAATCACATAGTTTACTGATACCAAAATTTTGTAAAACCATTCAATTTATAGGCACTTATTATCCTTCTAGATCCTTCTAGATCCATAAACTTATAATTACAACTCAACAACCTTATCAACTTGACAACTCAGCCTTATCTAATTTATAGACACTTTTTGAAACTCTTCTTATGCTTTTTTTTATCCATTCATCCTTTTTTTCCTTTCCATTTCTATAATATTCTGACACATGAGTAGCCCCACAAGCGGGGTGGTGGGGGAGGAACCTTCTCCTATAGAAATGTAGTTCACATATCTAATAAAGGACCAGTAGAAGGTTCTATCTCAGCCACTAATGGAAAGGAAAATGAGGAGCCACCAGTGATGGGGCTCAATGGAAACTAAGAAAATGATAGGATTTATTTCCAGAAGCCTATGAAAACCCAAAAATTGTGATTCCAAACAACCATTTGGAAAAAACCCAACAATTCATGAAAGATCACACCCTCATTTGTAATTTCATGGGAATCTAACTGAAAGAGGAAGAAATTATCCAATGGATAAAAAAAATGGAACCCCAAGGGGCCAATTAAGCTCAAACTAAGATTTGAAATACATTTTAGAGTAAGTTTTCTAGATCTAATAGATCTGAAAAGGGTTTTTGAAAATGGGTCATATTTCATGAAAAATGTGGGGCTACTCATTCATTTGTAGGAATAATGTTATAATTTAGAGAAAGAGTAGTTCATGGTGGCCCCAATATGGGTTCGTCTCTTCTCATTTCTAGAATACTTTAGTGAATCCAATATTTTAGAGGGGATTGGAAATTCTATAAGATAATTTTTGAAGACATTGGAGATCACTAAGAGAATGCAACATGCAACCTACACTCAGATCTGTGTACAAATGAACATTTCACAACCATTGCAATATTAAATTGACTTGGAATATCATGACACAATTTCGACCCAACCTCTCAATTATGAACATGTGTCATTAAAATTCCATCAAAGCCATGAATATGGCCATTTGTTCAGATATTTTCCAATCCTAATAGATGAAGAGAAAAATGATAAGGAGATGAAAGATGTTGAATGATTTCAATATGTCGGTCTTAGAAGGGGTAGATCAACTAGAAATAAACAAAGCCAAAAGGGTAATAGATCAACTCAAACTACTACGACTACACCAAGGTTGAGTACGGCTCAACGCAAACCCCTAAAGACCCCATATTCTAATCCCTTTTATGTTTTCAGACACCTACAAAAGAGACAATGTAGAAATCCTAACAGAACAATTGGTAATTGAAGTTATGGAGGTTGATCAACTAAAAAGCAAGGAAGGGGAGAAAATAACTCCCAAAAGGAAAAAACTGATGAGTCCCATCATCTTTTTAAGATTAAAATGGCATCCTCTAGCCTTAAAACTACCCTTATCTTGCATTAATTCACATTTTTTTTAATATTATGATTAGTAAGAGGAGTAGAATGTGTTTTTCATAAAATGTGGCCTATTATGGTTTAATTGTAGGAAAATGTTATGAAACCAGCTCAAGAGAAGATAGAAAAGATACATCAACACCTTAGAATTCAGCCTCTTCGAGGGGGCAACCTCCTTTACATTACATAAATGAAAAATTCTTGGATGATACAAATGAAAAGACCTCCTTTCTATATATAGGAGTCTAAGGGGTTATAACATAATCAGAGCCGACATAACAATAATAATGTAAGGGCACAATAATAACAATAGTGGGCTTCTATGTGGCACAATAGTAACAATATGGGCACTACATGGGTACATCAATATAATAAGTGGGTTATACTAACAACAATAGGGGGTTACACTAGTAGTATAGGGGCCTAACATGCCCCTCTCCTTCAAAAAGCGTTGTCCTCAATGCTTGAGTAGTTCTTAATGCTTCTGTATAAAATTCTTGTCCTCCCATGTGGAATATTCAGCGGGTAAGTTCTTCCACTTGATGAAATACTCTGAAATTGATTGATTTCGTAGCTGTCGGGTTCTTGTTTATGTGACTGCTCCAGGTTCCAATATGATTTTTCCTTCCTCTTCAATTTCTGACAATATTGCTTGAATTGGGATCTTTTGCAACTTTTGAATAAGTGGCCATACTTCTTCGTCCTTCTTCCATTCATCCCTTGCTTTGTTTATCCAATTTGGTTGGATAATATAAATAGCAAAAAACAATGCTTCCACATCCTCATCCTTGAAGAGTATTCTCATTCGGTAAGGTCGCCATTTTTTAAGTGCATGTAGTATTGCCAACATTTCCTTCTCATAAATAGCTTGCTTGAGATGTAGCAGTAAAAATACCCAATCACCTACATCAAAACATTTTTCACTACGATGTTGATCTACCTGTTGTTTCGTTTGGTTTTGCACCGAAGTGGCGTTATCCTTTAAAAGTTGGAGAACTTGCTGTTGATGCTCGATGTGATCTTTCTCTGCTTGAACCTTTTTCTTCTTGATATGTCCTTCTATCTTTTGAGGAGTGGTAATTTCTTCCCGTCCTTTACAAGATATGGTCGGATTCATTTCTTGATGCTCAATGTGATCTTTCACTTCTTGAACACTTTTCTTCTTGATGTGTCCTTCTATCTTGATAGTTTGAGGAGTGGTAATTTCATTCATTGAATTACAAGATATGGTTGGATTCATTTCTTCTTTCTCGATGTGATCTTTCACTACTTGCACCTTTTTCTTCTTGATATGTCCTTCTATCTTGAGAGTTTGAGGAGTGGTAATTCTTTCCAATGCTTTACAAGATATGGTCTGATTCATTTCTTCTTTCCCTGGGGTGGTGTCCTGGCGTATATCCTCTTCTTTTGATGTTTCTTGATATTTTTCTTCCTCCTCTTCATATTCTATGTAAAATAATTTCCTCTCAACACACCTATGACCTTTAGTGCATTTGCTATCACAATTCCAACAAAGCCCTTTTTCTCTTTTTTCTTCCAATTGTTGTGGTGTAACCCTTGTAGGTTGTGGAAGGCTAGGAGAAACAAGACTTCCATCTTTATAGTTGTGAGGGGTATGCTTCCTGGTTTCCATAATTTTTCTTTCCATTATGTCACAAAGCCCTTTTACTCTTTCCAATTGTTGTGGTGTTGCTCTAAAGAAGGTGTTGCTCGTTGTATCCTCATAATGTGCTATCATTTCCTCCGTGAAAATTGATAATGTAACAAGTTTTTTACGTGAACAAAGCCCTTCATACCATAAAAATTGATCTGGTTCTAAATATGAAGATGAAATACATACCTTTTGTAATAGTTGTACACCATGTAGATCAAAATATTGCTCCATTTGAAGTATCCAATTTACCAGATCCTTGCCATCAAACTTCCTCATTTTGCTTTTTCTTGATTTTAGGAGCTCGACCTTGAAACGACTGTAACTCTGTACTTTTCAATCACCTAGTTCTGAATTTGTGACCTGCAGTAGCCCTCTATGTCCTCTTTCCAATGCCAGAAGTCTGATCCAAATTGGATTCTCCACGGAAGAGTTATGCGAAATCTCCCACACTGACTTGATTATAGACTAGTTCAGTAGAGCGAACTTGTACGACGTGCCACGAGTCACTGTTTTGACCTTTGGATCCAAAAAACGCTCACAAGAAACTACGGTCCGTCCTCTTTCTATACCTTCTGACGAAACTTCAATCTAATCCTCAGAAAGTAAGTTATGACGATTTTCCCTAGGTCACCTGTTTTGAGGGTAATTCAGGAATCTGCAAAACGACCAACTTCCTCAGATCATATCTCTGAAAATATCGAGCGAAAAGCTCTGAAATTTGGAACCAAGGTTCAGTACGATTTCTTCTCAAATGGGTTTTTTTTGCGACTTCTGAAACGTCACAGAAAAAAAAAGTTATAGCGAAAATTCCACGATGACCTGTTTGGAGCAGCGAAACCCTAGAATCCAAAGTTCTGATACCAAATGTTATGAAACCAGCTCAAGAAAAGATAGAAAAGATACATCAACGCCTTAGAATTTAGCCTCTTCGAGGGGGCAACGTCCTTTACATTACATAAATGAACAATTCTTGGATGATACAAATGAAAAAACCTCCTTTCTATATATAGGAGTCTAAGGGGTTATAACATAATCAGAGCCGACATAACAATAATAATGTAAGGGCACAATAATAACAATAGTGGGCTTCTATGTGGCACAATAGTAAAAATATGGGCACTACATGGGTACATCAATATAATAAGTGGGTTATGCTAACAACAATAGGGGGTTACACTAGTAGTATAGGGGCCTAACAGAAAATGAGGCATTTTTTAGCCTATTATTATGCAGGGGATCATTGGAGACAACTAGGAGAGAATATACAATTTTTTCCACCCCATTAACTCCCTAGAATTGGTTTGGCATCACCATATCCTCTCTCACCTGTTCAAGTTCATTGGTAGTCGAGTGACTCTTAGTCTAAGTGAATATCAGGGAGTACGAGATCAGCTATTTTTGAGATCACGGAGGAAACCATTCCTACTTTCAAGGGATCTGCTTCAATGAACCTTTTGTATAAATAAAGTAGAGGAAGAGCTCATTAGGATTCAAAGTTTTTGTTCAACTACTGTGCTTATTGTGCCCCAAGCATTAAGATTATTATTTTCAACTTTTATGTGATGTATTAGACCTGCACTTTTGGTTAATGGAAAGTTGGATTTTAAGTTGCATCTAAGTTAGTTTTAGAGGGATGAAAACCTTGGGTTTGGGACCAACCCAGAGGCTTTGGTCCCTCTTCTTATACTTATGTTTCTTCTTGATACTAATATGTTCATAGTTTCTTGAATTTCAGTAGAAGTTAACCTATAAAATCTCGTGGTTGCATCCTCTACATCACCTCTCCTATGGGAGAATGAGTGGAAGGATTCACAACCACAGCCAAAAAAGATTGTGGTTAGGATTTCTTGGAGATATATTAGTATTGGTTGTCTAATTTGACATTTTATTCTTGTAGTTTAGAAGTTATCTCAGTGAGTATATGAGTGGGTTTCCTGCATTAAATGTCATTTAAATTCAACTCATATTTTTCACCATTAGTTATTTCATTTTGCAGATAATAAATGGATGCATGCATGTGATTGATTGCATGGCTGATTGATCTACAGGGAAGGGCACCTTCATCACTTCCATCCTAATAATTTTTTCCTTCTCCTTTCACCTCCAATCTCTATCCCAAAAACCCTATTTTTATAAGCTATTTTGTCTAGGTCACCTAGAGCACTCATACTAGTGCAATGTTGGGTGTGTGTTATATTCTTTCTATGACTAACCCTAAGCGCAAGGGAGAGGGGTGGGGGGAGAGGGTGGAAGCCCGCCCTATTCGTTGTGCTAGGCATAGCAGGGGCGACAGAAGATTCCCCTGTCAGGGTGTTTGAGGGGGGCGATAGCCCCCCTCAATGCGTCCAGGGAAGCTTCCCGATAATTTTTTTTGGACCCTATATCAGGTGGGACGACCTACCTATGATTTTTTGTGTGGTTTTCGCACTTGGTTATGGGCATGATGGTTTTTTACGCATGGTATTTTGTAGATCTGATCAAGGGAGCTACGATTATTTCTAATCAAGGGTTAATGGATTGGGTTTTGTGGATGCTTTGACATGTATATATATGTATTGTAACATTGAAAGGAATATAATGAAAAATCAATCTAGTGGTCTCGGTTTTGGGATCCAAGGGAAAATATTTGTGTATATATGTTTTATGTTTTATGCTCTTACCACTGATTATTTTTTGTTTTTAAAATTCATATGCAAGTAATTTACGTATGGGGTGAAAGCCTACATTTGGTATCAAAGTTGTTTTGCCTTCAAGGGGACACCTTTGCTACTAAGATGTTTTTCTTAGGCCTGTGGTAGACCCTTTTTAGTGGGAGATCCGCAGGATCAATTCTTGTGGTGAAAGAAGATGGCTAGCAGTCGAAAGATAGATATTTGAAACTTAATGGTCAAAATTTTGAGTTGTGGAAACTGAAGAAGGAGGATCTCCTAGTGGATAAAGATCAATGCATCATGGTAGATTTGGGTACTAAACCAATGAAAATGTCTGATGAACACTGGAAGAAGTTGGGTCGGAAGGAAAATAGCACAATATGATTGTGTATCTCAAATTTAGTATTGTTGAATGTATCAGAGGAAGCTTTGGCGAAGGCTTAGTGGGTCAAGTTAGGGACTTTGTACGAGTCTAAGTCTTTTGTGTATAAATTGTTCCTATAGAAAAAGCTTTATAACCTGAGGATGAAGAATGGATACTCAGTGATAGTGCATCTGAACGGCTTTAATACTATGATAAGCCAATTATTATCCACTAATACAAAAATTTGATATGAGGATAAATGCATTAGTTTGTTGTGTTCTCTACCAAATTGGTGGGATAGCCTAGTTTTTGCAATAGGTAGCACTGTGATTGCCTTGCAGTTTGATGAAATAGTCTCATCCTTGTTGTCATAGGAGATGAGATGGAAAAATACAGAGGGCCAGAATGGTGATGCCTTATCTATACGAGGATGGTCCCAGACAAGAGACAAGAGTAAATCCTTGAGTGGGATATCTAAATCTCCAGGAAAACTCGTAAAGGTGTGCTTGAAATGTGGAAAGAAATGGCACTTCAAAAAGGACTGTAGATCTAAAGTTCCTAAGAAAAGAAAGGGATCCGATGATGCTCCTTCTGTAGAGGCGAAAACAAACTCAGATGAAGGTGTGGATGTGTACTTAGCTTCTTCTTCAAGTAGACATGTAGATCATGAGGCATGGCTTATTGACTTAGGTTCATCCTTTCACTTCACGCCGCATAGGGAGTGGCTCTACAAGTATGATAAATATGATGGTGGTGATGTCTTCTTAGGTGATGACAAGAAGGCTATAATATTCAGTCACAGAAAAGTCAAGTTGATGTATCAAGGTGAAAGGATTATAACATTTTTGGGTGTTATGCATATTCGTGCATTGGCCAGAAATTTAATTTCTATAAGCAAGTTGGATGATGCAGGTGTAAAAATAGTGTTAGATAAAGATATATGCAAGATGGTTTAGGTTGCATTAGTATTGATGCAAGGATTTTGGATTGGAACTCTATACAAGCTTTAGTGTAGCATTGCTATTAATGGGTCTCTGGAGAAAGGACCATGCTATGGAATCAAAGGCTTGGACATATTTGAGAGACAGGCCTTCGAATACTTCAAGGTAATGGTATGGAAGAAGGTATGTCCAATTCCTCTCTGGATTTTGATTTCTGTGGAAATTGTGTATGGTGGAAGCATAATCGGGTGAGTTTTCACTCTGGTGCTAAGAGGGCAAAAGGGATATTAGAGCTTATGCACATTGATGTGTTTGGACATATGTCGGTTCCATCAATCAGTAATTCTATGTACTATGTGTGATTTATAGATGATTTCTTGAGGAATACATGGATATATTTCCCCAGGAAGAAATCTAAAGTATTTGACAAGTTTAAATAATTTAAGGCTCTTATGGAAATCCATAGAGTGAAGAAGATAAAGGTGCTGAGGGTAGATAACGGTCGAGAGTTTTTCAAGAAGGAGTTTGAAGAATTCTGTAAGAAGTGTGGTATAGCATGGAAGAAGAATACTCCATACATACCTCAGTAAAATGGAGTTGTAGAAAGAATGAACAGGACATTTATGGAAAAGGCAAGAAGCATGCTCTGTGGTGTCAGGTTAAAATAGGAATTTTGAGTAGAGGCAGTCGAGACTGCATGTTACCTGGTCAACAAATCACCTTTGTCAATGTTGGAGGATAAGACTCCACAACAAGTATGTACTAGTAAGAAACCCTCTAGTTAACATCTAAGGGTATTTGGATGTGATTCATATGTACATGTTCCAAAGGAGAAAATATCCAATTTGGATAGTAAATCTGAAATGTGCATCTTTATTGGGTATAAAGATGGTTTAAAAGGTTATAATATTTGGAACCTAGAAACAAGGAAGGTTGTGTACAATTGCAATATGGTGTTTAGAGAGATGAAATATGCTATTAAACATGAATTCATATCAAACGAACCTGAGAAGATAGAGATTGAGCTAAAGGAGGAGGAATCCGAGTCCACAATAGAAGAGGAATCAAAAGATCAAGATCCACAAACTCCAGTTGTGAGAAGATCAGTTCAAGAAAGAAGGCATATAGAAAGGTGTAGTCTAGCTTCTTCATGTTCAAATTTTTCGTTATATATTACTAATGATGATCCTAGAACTATCAGGGAAGTAGTAGATTCAAGGGATGGAAAACTCCGAAAATAGGCCATGGTTGATGAAATGGAACCTTTGCGCAAAAATGAGTCTTGGGATCTCATGGATTTGTTGGATGGAAGGAAACCTATTGGCAACAAATGGGTGTTTGAGAAGAACATGAATGTAGAAGGAAAGGTGCAGAGATACAAAGCTCAGTTGGTAGTGAAAGGTTATTCCCAGGTTGAGGGAATTTATTTTGGTGATATTTTTTCTCCTATTTCGAATTTAGCTTCTATTAGATTAGTTTTATCTATTGTTGCATCTATTCTATTAGCTTAGAACAAATGGATGTGAGGACAACATGGGGATCTAGAGGAAGAGATCTACATAAAGCAACCTGAGAGCTTTGTGGTGAACTATAAGAAATAACTAGTATGTAGGTTAAAAAATTATTGTTATGGGTTAAAACAATCGCCAAGGATGTGGTATCAGAAATTTGATACATATATACGGGGACTTGGCCTCACCAAAAGCGAAGCATATCATTATGTGTATCTTAAATTAATTGTTTACCTTGTTATTTATTTGGTCTTGTATGTGGATGATATGTTGGTGATTAGAAATAACAAAGAAATTAGCCAGGAAGTGAAGACATAATTATCCTCCAAATTCAACATGAAAGATCTTGGTGATGCAAACTATCTTTTGGGCATGGAAATTAAACGAGATCAGGCAAAAACGAAGCACTGGTTAAACCGAAGGAAGTATCTCAAGACAATATTGTAGAGGTTTAATATGAAAGATAGTAAATTGATGAAGGTTCATATTCCTATTGGTGTAAAGTTATGTGTTTAAGAGTGTCCCAAGACACAAGAAGAGGAAGAGGACATGTCCCGTGTTCCATACACAAGTGCAGTTGCTAGCCTGATGTATGCAATGGTTTGTATCAGACCAGACATTGCAAATGTAGTGGGAGAATTGAGAAGGTTTATGTCAAAACCAATGAAGGAGCATTGGATGACAATGAAGTGAGTTTTCAGGTATTTATGTGGCACTATTGATTATGGTATGTGCTACCAAGAAAGACTAGGATTGCATAGAGTTTTTGACATCCATGGATTTTTTTATGTAGACTGGGCTGGACATCACGGTCAAACAAGATGTATGAGTGGGTGTGTGTTTAACTTATTTGGTGGTACAGTCAGTTGGATGAGCAAGAGCTAGTCTATAGTGGCACTTTCAACTACAAAGGAAGAATACATGGAAGACACTTACGTAAGGAAGGAAGTTGTTTGGTTGCAGAGATTGTGTTCAAGTAGGGGGTTCGTACAATGAGATATAAGGATAGACTGTGACAACCAAAGTGAAATTTTCTTGGCAAAGAACCCTTCTTACCATTCAGAGACAAAGCAGATTGACGTTCAATATCACTTTGTAAGGTATATAGTTGAGGAAAGAAAGGTGTTGCTAGAAAGGTAGGATACTTTGAAGAATACTGTAGATGCATTGAGAAATTTTGTGAGCAATGAGAAGTTATTTTGGTGTAGAGAAACAATGGGCATTGTAGGGCTAGAACAATGAATAAGCTCTGTTGTGGCCCCCTGCGGAAAGAAAACAATAAGTGGGAGAATGTTGGGTGTGTTATATTCTTTCCACAACTATCCCTACATATGTAGGGGTCACAGGGGAGGTGACAACATCCCTTATTTGTTGCACTAGGTGTAGTAGGGGCTCATAGGGGGATGGAATCCCCCCCTATTGGGGGGTTTGAGGGGGACGGTAGCCCTCGTCTACAGCGTCCGGGGACGTACCCCGAGAATTTTTTTTTGGGACCCTATATTAGGTGGGTGGACCTACCTATGTTTTTTTGCATGGTTTTCTCACATGGGTTTAGGCATGATGGTTTTCTGCCCATGGTATTTTGTAAATCCAGTCAAGGGAACTAGGTTTATTTTCTAATCTAGGGTTAATGGATTGGGGTTTATCGATGCTTTGACATGTATATATATGCATTGCAACATTGAAAGGAATATAATGAAAAATTAATCTAGTAGTCCCAATTTTGGGATCTAGGGGAAAATCTTTGTGTATAGATGTTTTATGTTTTATGATCTCACCATTGTTTATTTCCTATTTTTAGAATTCAAATGTAGGTAATTTATATACAAGGTTAAAACCTACATGCAAGAAAAGCCTATGATAGGTCCTGAGCTTGGCTAGGGGATCGAACCAACCTTATTTCACTTGCTTCGACTGCTATTCACCTCTCCATACCATTAAGTCAAAGATTTCACCTTCAAAAACAACTTGGATGCCCTCCTATAGCATTACAGGCCTCCTTCTATCATTACAAGCCTCTCGTAGAAATCACCTGTAGCGAACCTATAACAGCCTTTTTCTTCATCAGTTTCGACCCACACTACAACTTTCACCTAGCATAGATGCATCATGACCTCTAGTTGTGATAATATGATTAGGAAAAGCTCCTAGGCCACTCCAAACCTTCCTCGTATTAACTGCTTAAACATAGTAGAGTTAGTTTCTTTATCATGCAAATATGTTATTGATTTATGACTAAGTATGAACTAGGTAGATGGTACTTGTGATTCTAATTAGCAGTTTGATGAATTGTGAAAGATAGATTAGTTTCTTTTATGAAATTATATGAGGTAGTGTCATGAATTCTGCAAGATAGCATAACTTCATTTCTGTAAGTAGGTTAGCCTTTATATTTTGTTATGCAACCACCTCACAAAATAGAAGAAAATATAGATCAATGACTTCAAAATCAACCTCTTCAAGGGTCAAACCTCCTTTACATTACATAAATGAAAAATTCTTGGATGGTCCAAATGAGAAAACCTCCTTTCTATATATACGAGTCTAAGGGGTCTCATATAATCTGATCCAACATAACAATAACAATGTAAGGGCACAACAATAACAATAGTGGTATTCTATGGGGCACAACAATAACAATGAGGGAATACAGTAGTATTATAGGGGCCTAACATACCCATCTCATTCAAAAAAAGTGTTGTCCTCAATGCTTGAGTAATTCTGGATGCTTTTGTATAAAATTACCATCCTCCCATGTGGAATCTTCCGCGGATAAGTTTTTCCAGTTAATCACATACTTTGAAATTGATCAATTTCGTAGCTATCGATTTCTTGTTTTTGTGCCTGCTTTAGCTTCCAATATGATTTTTCCTTCCTCATCAAGTTCTAGTAATATTGTTTGAACTGGGAGCTTTTCACCTATAACCTTCTTTAAGCATGAAACATGGAAAACTTGGTGGACTCAGGAAGATGTAGGAAGCTCCAATTTGTATGCCATAGTACTAATATTATGCAGCACCTTGTAAGGACCATAACACATTCATGATAATTTATTATCCTTCTTAGATTTCTTGAGGGACATTTTTTTGTATGGTTGTAGCCGTAAAAATACCTAGTCATCTACATCAAAAACTATTTCGCTGCACTGTTGATAAGCCTATTGTTTCATTCTATTCTGCACCAAAGTGAGGTTATCCTTTAAGAGTTCGAGAACTTCTTGTTGATGCTCGATGTGATCTTCCACTGCTTGAACCTTAGAATTTTCTTTTAAAGATGATGTGATGGACAGTGGATTATATCCATAAAGTGTCATATATGGGGTCATTTTTGCTGTTGTATGGATGGAAGTGTTACACCACCATTCAGCCAAAGGTAACCACTTTACCCATTATGTGTGTTTATCAGATACAAGGGAATGAAGATATCCTTCCAAACATTTGTTCACTATCTCAGTTTTCCCATCTGATTGAGGATGATAAGATGAGATGTGAGCTAATTGAGTACTTAGTCAAGATAATAATCCCACCCAAAAATTTCCAATGAAAATATGATATTTTTCACTTACAATAATCTTTGGGTCTCCATGTAGCTTTTAAATTGTTTCCCTAAATGCAGTAGCAACTGCACTACATTTAAATGGATGAAATAATGAACAAAAGTGTGCATACCTGGTAGCCCTATCAATTACCACCGTGATGACACTCTTTCCTTTGGACTTGGATAAACCTGTGATAAAATCCATTAAAACCTCTTCCCAACATTGCCTTGGAATGGATAAAGGTTGTTACAAAACCGGGGTCTTAATTGTCTCAACTTTATTTTGTTGGAAAACCAAACATTCCACCACAAACTTTTGAATTTCATATTTAATGCCATCCCAAACAAAATCCTTCTTAACCATGTGGTAAGTTTTTAAAAATCCTGAGTGCCTTCCTAAGGGAGAGGTGTGCAATTCCCGAAGAATCTTTTGTTTGAGTTGGCAATTCTTACAATGGTAGATGTGATATTTATACCATAATGAATCATTATTCGAGCTAAATGTACCATATCTACTACGATATTGTTGCAACTTTCGAATGAGTGCCTAGACTTCTTTTTCATTCTTCAATTGATCCCTTGCTTTGGTTATCAATTGTAGTTGGATAATAGAAATGTAACAAAGAAAAGCTTCCACGTTCTCATCCTTTCTTGAGAGTCCATCTTCAACTACATTTTGCTTCCCTTTTTTTAGATAATTTCAAAAGCATAACCCAACATCTTTGTGGCACATTTTTCCTACTATTCTGTAGATAATCTTTGGTCTAAAAAGTATTTAAGACTATCATGATGTATTGTTTCCTTGAAGTTCCTTCCCATTAGGTAAGCTTTCCATTTCTTAAGTGCATGTAGTATTGCCAACATTTCCTTCTTATAAATAGCTTTGTGTAAATACATTCCTTTGATTAGACCACTTTCAAAAGAAATGGGTCTTCCTTCTTGCAATAAAATAGTACCAATTCCATTTCTTGAGGCATCAACTTCGAAAATAAACATTTTTGTGAAGTCTGGCATAGCTAATATTGGTGCTTGGCACATTACCCATTTAAGATGCTCAAAGGAATTAGTTGCTTATGGAGTCCAAGAAAATGCATCTTTATTCAATAATGTTGTTGAGGTGCTGCTATTCTCCCATAATTCTTAACAAAAATATGATAATATCCCGTCAACTCGAGAAATCCTCATAGATTCTTTATGGATGTGGGTATTTTCCATTACTTAATGGCTTTAAATTTGTTAGGGTCTACCTTCACCCTCATGAGATACAATATGACACATATATTCCACCTCTTTTACTCCAAATAAACATTTGGAGGTTTTTTCATATAATTTTTTCTTCTCTAATATCTTGAGCACCTTATCAACATGTTGAACATGATCCTTCCAAGACCTGTTGTAGATTAGTATATCATCAAAAAATACTAACAAAAAATTTCTAAGGGTTTGAAAATGGAATTCATCAAACCTTGAAATGTAGTAGGTGGATTGGTAAGGCCAAAAGGCATGACCAAAAATTCATAATGACCCTCATGAGTTCTAAATGTTGTTTTTGGAACACCTTCAGTCTTCATTCTTATTTGATGATATCCTGAATGAAGATCCAACTAGGTGAAGTAAATTTCTCCATGTAATTCATTCAATAATTCATCAATGACAGGAATGGGAAATTCATTTTTAAGAGTGAGCTTGCTGAGCTCCCTATAACCTAGACACATGTGCCATGATCCATCCTTCATGTGCACCAATATCACTGAACCAGAGAAAGAGCTTTGACTAGGTTGAATTATACTAGCCTCTAGCATTTCTACAAGCATATGTTCAATTTGAATCTTTTAGGCATAGGGATGTCTATAAGTCCTAATTTTTGGAGGAATACTTCCTGTAATCAAAGGAATATCATGATCATGATCACGAATAGGTGGGAGGCCTTTGGGAGTCTCAGATACCTTGGAATGATTATCCAAGGCTTTTTGGAGGTCTGGAGAAATAGATGATTTCAATGTTTAAACCTCAAGTGAACATAATTGTCCAATTATGCTCGTTTTCCGTTATTTAGAAGCTTTGCCATGCTATTAGAAATGATTATCTTTCCTCACTTCCCTACGGTACCCCTTAATTCATTTCCTTCCCAAAAAAAATTCAAGAAAAATTCTTGAAAATTAAAAGCTATCATACGCAAAGATTGTAAGAATTGGACACCTAGTACAACATCAATACCGCCCATTGGAATGGAGAGCACATGAATATTCAATACATATTCTGCCATGGATAACTTGATATTATGGCACTTTCCCAAGAAATTTATGGTTCCTCCATTTGCAACAATCACTTGACACTCCGGTGCTGGATATAGGAAGCAATTCAATTCCTTGGCTATCTTAAAATGAATTAAATTATGGGTACTACCCATATCAATCAACACTATTACCTTTTTCTTCTTGATATGTCCATCTATGTTGAGATTTTGAGGAGTGGTAATTCCTATCAATGGATTAGAAGATATGGTGGGATTCATTTCTTCTTTCTCTGGGGTTGGTTCTTGGTGTATATCTTATTCTTTTGTCGTTTCTTGTTCCTTTTCTTACTCCTCTTCACAATCGATGTAAAATAATTTCTTCTTAGCACACTTATGACCTTTAGTGTACCTACTATCACACATGCAATGAAGCCCTTTTTCTCTTTTTTCTTCCAATTGTTGTGCTGTCAAACTTGTAGGTCATGGAAGGTTAGGAGAAACCACACTTCCATCTTTATAGTTGTGAGTGTAGGCTTCGTTGTTGCCATAATTTTTCTTTATATTTTTCTTGCCAACATGAATGCCTTCTCCAATAAATCAGGTTTCCAAAGGCAAACCTCATGTTGAATGTTATCATTTAGAGTCCCTGTGAATACATCAATCCTATGCTCCTATGGAATATCATTTAACCTTATATTCAACGTTTGGAAGTCCTCAATTTTCTCCATTATTGAACCCTTTTTTTTTATATTTATCAATTGGCTAAAGGTGCTTCTCTTGGTATCCTAATCATTTATTATCATTTCCTCTATAAAAATTGACCAAGTGAACATTCATTTATGAGAGAAAAACAATCGATAGCATACAAAATGATTGGGTTCTATATATAAAGTTGCAATGAGTGTTAGGTGTGGAGCCTGATTATCTTCTGTAATCAAAGGTTTTAACCGGATGTATACCCTAGGAAGAATGTACACCCCTCCACGCAGGGGGGTGCAGGGGGACTTGTCCCCGCCACGGGGGTCCGGGGGGGTTAATCCCCACTGGCTAGGGGGTTCGAGGGCCAGTGGTCCCCCGACGAGGGATCAGAGGCACCACCCCCGAAGCTAAAAACAGATGTAAAATTGCCTCGTAAAATGTTGTAATTTCATAGTCAATATGGGCCATTCATTAAGCGGAGATCTGACGGTAGAAGTTATGTTTAATTTATGGTTTTCTTCCCTAGAAGGCAACCGCTCAGTATATATGAGGGAATTTTATAGCATCTATGTATATCTGAATATCTATATTCTGAGTGAGGAAGAGAGAGGAGATTGACAATGAAGAGGGTGTTACAATAGATATACTGTAGGTTGTATCTCTTCATTTGGCTGGATAATTTAAAAGGAAGGACTGGTTGTTTATCTGCGGACAAAGCCCGAACTAGGTGAACCACATATGTTTGTGTCTCTCTTGTTTTATGCGATTTCCGTGTTTATATTTCTGCAATATTTTATATGTTCCATTGCTCTGTAATATATAATTTTCTAACAATTGGTATCGGAGCCGAATGTATATTTGGTTGATAAACTCGTAGGAGAGAAGGGTTCCTGGTTTGAGTGGGAGCAATGGTGGAAGATGGTAGGTTTAGGGTGGAAAAATTCAATGGCCAAAACTACCAATTGTGGATGATGTAGATGGAAGATTATCTGTATTAGAGAGATCTGTACCTACCATTGAGCGGAAAGACAAAGAAGTTGATGAGTATGATAGACATAGAATGGGATATTCTCGATAGAAAGGCACTTGGAACAATACGGCTATGCCTAGTAGCATCTGTAGCTTTTAATATTTCAAAGGAAACGACAACAGAGGGTTTAATGTCAGCATTGGCCAAACTATATGAAAAACCCTCGGCCCCAAATAAGGTATTCCTTATGAAGCGTTTATTTAATATGAAGATGTCAGAAGGTGGATCTATTGTAGACCATTTAAATTATTTTAATACAGTTACAAGTCAGCTAAGTTTTGTAGGGGTAAATTTTGATGATGATGTTAGGGCTCTATTATTTATGTGCTCATTTCCAGAAATTTGGAATGGCTTAGTTATGGCCATTAGTAACTTTGTCTCTGGATCTAGTACTTTAAAGTTTGATGATGTTGTCAGTGCAATCCTTAGCGAGGAAATGCGACAGAAAAGCTCCAGTGAGACGTCAAGCAATGCTTTGACTGTAGAGACTAGGGGAAGAAAAATGAAAAGAGGAAAGAGCCCAGTATATCACAGTAAGTCAAGAAAAGGTAGATCCAAGTCTAGATCAGGGATAGTGTGCTGGAAATGCGAGAAGAAAGGACACATGAAGAAATATTGCAAGTCTCGGAAGGGAAAAGAAGGAGACGGGCAACAAGAAACTAATCATGAAGCGAATGTAACAGGTGATGTGTTGCAAGATGCTTTGATTCTTTCATTAGAAAATATTATTGATGCCTAGGTGGTAGATTCAGGGGCCACATTCCATGCCACACCTAATAAGAAACATTTTCATGATTATGTTTAAGGAGATTTTGGACAGGTTCGATTGGGTGATGATAAACCCTGTTAAATCATTAGAATGGGTACAGTTTTCATAAAATATCAAAATGGAAATCAGTGGCTATTGAAGGAGATAAGGCATGTTCCAGATTTGAAAAAAAATCTGATTTCAACAGGCCAGTTGGGAGGTGAAGGTTGCGTAACTACTTTCACAGATAAAACCTGGGAGGTCACTAAATGATCCCTGGTAATAGCGAAAAGAGGAAAGGTTGGTACATTGTATTTATGCAATGGTATTTCTAATTATATTAATGATTTAACCTCTACAGGAGAAGATACGACATTCTGGCATCATAGGCTCGGCCACATGAGTGAGAAGGGGATGCAAATTCTTCACTCAAGAATTTTTCTGCTATGTTTGAAGCATGTTGATTTAAAATTATGTGAGAATTGTGTTTATGGAAAACAGAAGAGAGTCAGATTCCTTAGAGCTGGGAAAGAAAATAATAGCAGAAAATTAGAGCATGTGCATACAGATGTATGGGGACCTGCTCAGGTATCATATCTTGGTGGCTCTTGTTATTATGTTATTTTTATTGATGATGCAACCAGAAAAACCTAGATTTATTGTATTTGAAATAAATCTGATGTATTTGATACTTTCAAGAAATGGAAAGCTTTGGTTGAAAATGAGACAACGAAAAGGTTGAAGTGTCTCAGATCAGATAATGGAGGTGAATATTGCAGCAAAGAGTTGTTGGCATTATGATACATATGTTGTACTTGATGGAAACCCACTCATCTCAGATGATAAATTATAGTGCAGCAAAGTTCACGCACTTTCATGAAGATAAAAGTTTCTTTCATGAAGATAAAAGTTTCCTTCATGTAGAGAAAAGTTCACGCACTTATATGCAGAGAAACGTTTATTTCATGTAGAGAAAAGTTCACGCACTTTTATGCAGAGAAAAGTTTATTTCATGTAGAGAAAACATCACGCACTTTTATGCAGAGAAAAGTTTATTTCATGTAGAGAAAAGTTCACGCACTTTTATGCAGAGAAAAGTTTATTTCATGTAGAGAAAAGTTCACGCACTTTTATGTAGAGAAAAGTTTATTTCATGTTGAGAAAAAGTTCACGCACTTTCATGCAGAGAAAAGTTCCTTTCATGAAGAGAAAATTTCACGCACTTTCATGGTTGGCTCATGGTATTACTCTGAAAGTTTTTGATCCTATGGTTTTGGTCCATGGTATTGCATCCAAAAGTGTTGATCTCACGCACTTTCATGGTTGGTTCATGGTATTAGTCCTATAGTTTTTGATCCTATGGTTTTGGTTCGTGGTATTGCATCCAAAAGTGTTGATCTCACGCACTTTCATGGTTGGTTCATGGTATTAGTCCAACAGTTTTTTGATCCTATGGTTTTGGACCGTGGTATTGTGGAAGGCCTAAGACTATAAAAGAGGAAGGAGATCATTTGGCAAAGCATCATCGAATGAATTGAATATCTAATAAGTGCTAGATCTGAAATATTTGTGATTGGGTTATGGTGCAGATCTGGATCTGAATGAAGGAGGAACCTTAGCGCATAAAGAACGATAAGTTCTTTTGATGGGTCATGAATAATAGTATCTTTGCATGATTTTGATCTGTTATATGAGGCGCATGCTTGATCTATAAATCTGACAATCTGGGTTAATTAGTGTCTGAATATTTGAAAGAAGGAATTATCCTTTATAGATCTGCACACAGGTTTCAGGTTGTTGAAATAGCGTATATCTTTAAATTATGATCTAGCTTCCTCTGTCTATTGCTGCAGTATTCTGGGTTCAGAATTTTGTGTGTGGTTGTTGTTACTGTGTTCTGGGTACAGCTGTCAGAGAAGTGTTTACTTGATTCAGTGCTAATTGGGAAAAGGAGATTGTTTGATGCAGATATACTTGATGATTGATTGATGTTCATGGATCCAGTCTGAAAATTTATGAAACGTGGTCCCTGGAAGAAAGAGAAGGTTGTAGCCTTCAGTAGGCCAGCACCTACGTACTAGTATCTTGGCTAGTATAAGAGCTAAGGGGGTTGTAGCTCCCTTCCAGGAGAAGCTGGAGAACGAGAGATGGTTGTAGCTCTCTGCAGGTTGTAGCCTACGTACTAGTAAAAGGAGTTTCTAATTGAAAGAAGATAGAGACATATTGCAGCAGGTGGTTTTCACCCACATTGGGTTTCCACCTTATATCTGGTGTTCTTTTGTGTGACTATTTACTTTTCTTGTTTCTGCTCATTATTTTATGATACTGACGTACAAAGTAATTATCAATATTTGAAGAATTATTCAAGGTATAAATAAGGAAGATAGATTCATAAGAATTTGATAATACTGATTCACCCCCCCCTCTCAGTATTATTTCCAACAATTGGTATCAGAGCAGGTCCTTCTGAAGAAGCTTGATCGCTTGAAGGAAGATCTAAACATCATGAGCAACTACGAGAGGGAAGCATCAATCAGGCCACCGATTTTTGATGGAACAAACTTCGTATATCGGAAGGTAAGAGTTACTGCCTATCTTCAATCTTTGGGTACAGAAGTATGGGACATTATAGAAATAGGGTGTACCTTTCCATCAGCTACTCCTACAGATTCAGCAGAGAAGAAGAAATATGAAACAAATGCAAAGGCGGTTAATACTCTTCTAGGATGTCTATCTCAATCTGAATTCGTGAAGGTTATGCAATATAAATCCGCAAAAGAAATATGGGACAAGATTGTTTTGAGCTACGAAGGAGATGAGCAGGTAAAACGTGCAAAACTTCAAACCCTCAGGATTCAGTATGAGAATCTCAGAATGTATAATGATGAAAGTGTGGCTAACTATTTCCTTCGGGTAGATGAGATTGTTAATTGTATGAAAAACATGGGTGAAGAAATAAATGAGGCTGTTGTGGTTGAAAAAGTGCTAAGATAATTGTCCCCGAAGTTTGAATCTAAAGTGTCTACAATAGAAGAAAAGGAAAATCTACGAACTTTTACTATGTCTCAGCTACACGGAATTCTAACTGCTTATGAAATGAGAAAAGGAGGTCCATCAGACAGGAGAGAAGCTGCTTTTAAGGCTTTAGGCAAAGGATACTACTATGAATCAAGTCACGTGCCAGAAGAAGAAGAAGAATCAAATTTTGTCAGAAATCTTCAACGGGGTACTGGAAGGTTCAGAGGTAAGCTACCTTTTAAATGTTTTTCTTGTGGAAGAGTAGGTCATTATGCTGCCAAATGTCCTCATAAGGATAAGATTGACAAAGGAAAGGAACCTGCCAGATGGAACAAGAAACAGAATGCAAATAAGAAAAGCTACTACACTCATGAAGACAGTGATGGTCTATCAAATAGTGATGAAGATGAACGAGGTAATGGCTATAAAATTTTAATGGCATTTGAAGATGACGATTACATGGATGCTATAGATGTGGATAGTTTTTATGAAGATATTTCTAGACTTAAGACATGTATAGAAGAAAAGAATATGATCATTGATACTCTACAATTTCAAATTGATGAAAAAGAAAAATATCTTGAAAAGTTAGAAGGTGAAATTGTTGGCCTTAGAAAAGAAATTGAGAAAACAAAGGCTATTAATATTAAGTTTGTCAAAGGATCTGAAACTCTAGATGAGATCATCAATGTACAACGTTCTCCGCTAAACAAGACAGGTCTGGGGTATAATGAAGAAACATCTCAAGCATCCACCTCAAAGAGTTATCTTGATGCAGCAAGAAGGAATGAGAAAAAGCACAATGGAGATCACTAGGTAAAGCAGGGACGAATTACATCAAGAACGAACAAAGACTATCAGGTAAACCAGGGGCAATCTGTCTTAAGGATGAACAAAAGCTACAACCAGCCACAGGTAAAATCTTCTCAATTTGCTTCAAGAATGGATGACAATAGAAATTACAATCATTTGGCCGGTAGATTTGATAATCGCAGAAGTTTCTTCAATGGGCAATGTTTCTCTTGCCATAACTTTGGTCACAAAGTAGCTCAATGTGTTGCATATAAAACAATCATGACTAGAGAAGCTCAAAAACAAAGAAGTATGACCGGGATTACAAAAAGGACCTATAACAACTTTTCGGCTCTTGAAAATGAAGTTGAATGTTCTATTTGCAATAACTTTGGTCATGAAGATTCTGAATGCAGGAGCAGGTTTCAACAGACAAAGGAACAAGCCTCAAGCACCAGAACATGGAGAATAAAGGAACCACAAACAGAAAGATTTGGGATAGCATTTTATGCAGAAGGACAAGAAAGTCTATGGTACATTGACAGTGGATGTTCGAAACATATGATAGGTGATAAAGAAAAGCTTGAATCATATTCTGCTTTAGAAAAAGGAAAGAAAGTCTCTTTTGGAAATGATACTCCTGCAGCTATAAAAGGAAAAAGGAAAAGGCACTGCTCAGTTAAAAGAAAAGGTCAAAGCTGGAAATGTTTTGTATGTTGATGGATTGAAGCATAATCTTCTAAGTGTCAGCTAGATGTGTGATCAAGGAACCGAGGTGATATTTAGATCAAACAGATGCCGTGTTCGTGATCTTGATACAGGTGAAACAGTGATCAAACGTAGAAGAACTCCAAATAATCTATACATATTTGAAGAAGGACAACAACAATGCTATTTGAGCAAGGATGATGAACACTGGTTATGGCACCGGAGGTTGGGGCATCTAAGTTTTTCACAAATAAGGAAAGCATGCAAATATCAGGCAGTTCATGGTCTTCCAGATATCAAAATTCCAGACAACACCATATGCAAATCATGTCAGTTTGGAAAGCAAACCAGAACTAACTTTCCAGAGAAGGAAGGATCAGATAGCATGCCTCTTGAGTTAGTCCATACAGATGTATGTGGTCCATTTAGGAAAAGGACACCTCGAGGAGAAGAATACTTGATATTATTCATTGACGATTTCTCCAAGTTTGTTTGGTTAGGACTTATGAAGCACAAAGACGAAGCATTCAAGAAATTCAAATCCTTCAAAGCCTTGGTTGAAAATGAATCAGGTTACAAAATTAAGTGCCTCGGGTCTGACAGAGGTGGGGAGTTTACCTCAAATGAATTTTTTGATTTCTGTGAAGAACATGGGATAAGAAGAGAATTCTCTACAGCTAGAACTCCTCAGCAAAATGGAGTGGTGGAAAGGATGAACAGAACAGTCCAACAAATGGCTCGTGCTATGCTGGATGAGTCTGGAACTCCCGCAACTTTCTGGGGTGAAGCCGCATATGCTACGGTTGTTATTCTGAACAAAACAAATGCCAGAGTGAACAACACTTAAACTCCTCATGAGCTCTAGTATGGTGAGACTCCTTCGGTAAAGCACTTCAAAATCTTTGGGAGCAAATGCTATATTAAGAATACTGATGAGCAACTTGGCAAACTTGAACCTAGAGTAGATGAAGGCATTCTTCTTGGTTATTCTCCACACATCAAAGCATATAAGTGCTACAATAAAAGACTTGGAACAATTGTTGACCGCATTGATGTAGTGGTTGATGAAAAGGGATACATTCCTAGGCAAGTAAATCATGAAAATATCGAAGAAGATGAAGACTACCCTCAAAGACAGAATGATGAAGAAGAAGAACCTCAAGGAGCACCAGAGGAACAAATAAGAATAGAAGAGAAGACTCCATCCCGGTACATTCAGAAGAATCATCCAGAATCTCAAATTTTGGGGCAGAAAGAAGCAGGTGTACAAACAAGAAGAAAAATTGCAGAAGCTTCAAGCTATTTGGCATTACTCTCCTCCACTGAACCACAAAATGTAAAAGAGGCATGCAAAGATGAATGTTGGGTCAAAGCAATGGATGAAGAACTTGAGCAGATCGAAAAGAAAAACACTTGGGAGTTGGTTCCTAGACCAAAGGATAAGAATTTTATAGGGACAAAATGGGTCTTCAAAAATAAGTTGAATGAAAATGGGGAAGTAATTAGAAACAAGGCAAGACTTGTTTGTGAAGGGTATGCGCAGCAAGAAGGAATAGATTTTGACGAAACTTTTTCTCCTGTTGCAAGACTTGAGGCCATCCGAATGTTCCTTGCTCTCTCAAGCTTTCAAAAGTTCAAAGTATTTCAAATGGACGTGAAATCAACCTTTCTGAATGGAGACTTAGAAGAAGAAGTATACATTGAGCAGCCAGATGGGTTCATTCTTGGAAATGATCCAAATCTTGTATGCAGACTGAAAAAGGCACTCTATGGTCTTAAACAAGCTCCAAGGGCTTTGTACTATCGTTTGGACAAATATCTTCATCAACAAGGTTTTTCAAAAGGATCAGCAGACAACAATCTTTATATAAAAATTGAAAATGACAAATTGCTAATACTTGTTGTGTATGTAGATTACATTGTCTTTGGCAGAAATGAAGAATCTATGAGTCAAAGCTTTGCCTTGGTGATGCAGAAAGAATTCGAAATGTCCTTGCTTGGAGAATTGACATATTTTCTTGGCCTGCAAATCCAACAAAAGGAAGGAGGGATCTTCTTGTCTCAAACCAAGTATCTCAAGCAGATTTTGAAGAAATATGGCATGGAAGATGCAAAACCAGTATGTACACCCATGGTCACAGGATGTAGCCTCAGTGCAAATGATGAATCAGCAGCAGTAAATCAACCAACCTACAGATCTATGATTGGAAGTCTACTTTATTTGACAGCTACCCGGCCAGACATCATGCATGCAGTGGGAATAGTTGGAAGATTTCAGGCAAATCCAAAGGAAACTCATCTTTAGGCAGTAAAGAGAATCTTCAAATATCTTCAAGGGACTCAAAATTATGGCTTATGGTATCCTAGAGATACAGATCTCACACTTCATGCTTATACTGATGCAGATTGGGCCGGAAGCGTGGATGACAGGAAGAGCACAAGTGGTGGTGCATTCTTTATGGGTTCCAGATTAGTATCTTGGTTCAGCAAGAAATAGAGTTCGATTGCCTTGTCTACAGCTGAAGCAGAATATGTTGTTGCTGCATCTTGCTGCACTCAACTCCTTTGGATGATGTAGACCTTCCAGGATTTTCAAATCACTTGTACACCACCCATCTCCATCTTATGTGATAATACAAGTGCAATCAGCATTTCAAAGAACCCAGTCATGCATTCAAAAACCAAGCACATACCAATCAAGTATCACTTTCTCTGGGAACAAGTGCTTGAACAAAAGGTCAAGTTGGAGTATGTTCCTTCTAAGGAACAAGTTGCTGATATACTCACCAAACCATTGCCTAGGGAGACCTTTGAATACCTCAGGCAAATGCTGGGGGTTGTTGATGCATCATCTTGTTATTGAATCTCTTCTGATTGTTGGTTGTACGCAAGGTTTATCTGAAGTATATGCGTACATGTGCTGGGTTGCGGATTGGTCAAAGATCGAATGGCACAGGTTCAGGGGGAGCATATCATGCATTGTTGGCATTATGGAGGAAGTACAGAAGGAGATCATGGATGTTGGTCTGAATATTGCTGCAATACGTCTCTATCTCTTTCATGGTCATGTATGGTGTTTGATGGATTATGGTTCTTCTTTGCAGATCTGGTTTATAGTCAGGGGGAGCATGTTCTTAGGGGGAGCATAACCCTTTGCCCTTGATGTCAAAGGGGGAGAGTGATTGGTTGTTGTTGCCATCAAGTCCAAAGGGGGAGATTGTTGGCATTATGATACATATGTTGTACTTGATGGCAACCCACTCATCTCAGATGATAAATTATAGTGCAGCAAAGTTCACGCACTTTCATGAAGATAAAGGTTTCTTTCTTGAAGATAAAAGTTTCCTTCATGTAGAGAAAAGTTCACTGCACTTATATGCAAAGAAAATTTTATTTCATGTAGAGAAAAGTTCACGCACTTTTATGCAGAGAAAATTTTATTTCATGTAGAGAAAAGTTCATGCACTTTTATGCAGAGAAAAGTTTATTTCATGTAGAGAAACGTTCACACACTTTTACGCAGAGAAAATTTTATTTCATGCAGAGAAAAGTTCACGCACTTTTATGCAGAGAAAAGTTTATTTCATGTAGAGAAAAAGTTCACGCACTTTCATGCAGAGAAAAGTTCCTTTCATGAAGAGAACATTTCACGCACTTTCATGGTTGGCTCATGGTATTAGTCCGACAGTTTTTGATCCTATGGTTTTGGTCCGTGGTATTGCATCCAAAAGTGTTGATCTCACGCACTTTCATGGTTGGTTCATGGTATTAGTCCTATAGTTTTTGATCCTATGGCTTTGGTTTGTGGTATTGCATCCAAAAGTGTTGATCTCACGCACTTTCATGGTTGGTTCATGGTATTAGTCCAATAGTTTTTTGATCCTATGGTTTTGGACCGTGGTATTGTGGAAGGCCTAAGACTATAAAAGAGGAAGGAGATCATTTGGCAAAGCATCATCGAATGAATTGAATATATAATAAGTGCTAGATCTAGAATATTTATGATTGGGTTATGGTGCAGATCTGGATCTGAATGAAGGAGGAACCTTGGTGTTAATGATTTTGGTTGTCGCTCATATGATTATGAGAATCACAAAATCATTAGGAGCAGAGATGTAATATTCAATGAAAAGGTCTTGTATAAGACTCAGTTATAGGAAAATAAATAAGAAAAAGAAAATAGAGAATACACGGTGCTTGACAATATCACAAGAAAAGTGATGGCTCCTGAAAATCATAATGATCAACATCCAAAACAACAACCACAACAACAAAAACCACTTCAAACACCTGAAAGTGGTGTTAGAAGATCTCCCAGGATAAGTAGACCCCCTGGACAATACTCTCCTTCATTTTATTATGTATTGTTGACTGATTCTGGTGAACTAGAATGTTATGAAGAAGCAGTGTAGGTAGAAACCAGGAAGAAGTGGGAGTGAGAAATGAAAGGAGAGATGGACTCCTTAGCACATAACCAAACTTGGGACTTAGTCAGGTTGCCTACAGGTAAAACCTCATTACAGAATAAATGGGTTTACAAGTTGATGGAACAAGATGGAGGTGGAAAAAGATAAAAAGCTAGACTTGTGGTGAAGGGGTATGCACAGAAGAAAGGTATTGATTTTGATGAAATATTTTCTCCTGTTGTGAAAATGACTTCAATCAGAACTATTCTAAGTCTACTAGTAGCTGAATATTTGCAACTTGAGTAGTTAGATGTAAAGACAGCTTTTCTCCATGGGGATGTGGAGGGAGAGATATATATGCAGTAGCCACAAGGATATGAGGTAAAAGGGAAGGAGAAACTAGTGTGCAGGTTGAAGAAGAGCTTTTATGGCTTAAAACAGGCTCCAAGGCAGTGGTATCTAAAATTTGATAGGTTTATGTCTGAACAAGGTTATACTAGGTGTCACTCTGGTCATTGTGTTTATCTCAAAAGGCAAAATGATGGCAGCTATATTATATTGTTATTGTATGTAGATGACATGCTTGTTGCAGGTTCTAACATGCAGGAAATAAACGTTCTCAAAAGGAAATTGGCAAACTCATTTGGAATGAAGGATTTGGGTGCTACAAAACAAATCCTTGGTATGAGAATAACTAGAGATAAAAAGAAACACAAATTAACATTGTCTCAAAGTGAGTACATAGAAAAGGTGTTGAAAAGGTTTAATATGCAGAATGCAAAACCAGTTACTATACCTTTGGCTAGCCATTTAAAATTAAGGAGGAGTGCCCCAAGACTCAGGAAGAAATGGCTCATATGTCTAGAGTTCCATATGCATTAGCAGTTGGAAGCTTAATGTATACAATGGTCTGCACAAGGCCTGATATTGCACATGCAGTGGGAGTTGTAAGCAGGTACATGAACAATCCAGGAAAATAATATTGCATGGTGGTGAAGTGGATTCTCAGGTATTTGAGAGGTACCGCAAACCAAGAATTATGCCTTGGTGGTTGAAACATTGCTCTACAGGGATATATTGATGCAAATATGGCGGTTGATAGAGATAACAGAAGGAGCACAACAGAGTATGTGTTTACTGTAGGTGGAACAGCTGTTAGCTGGGTCTCAAAACTGCAAGTTGTTGCACTCTCAACAACAGAAGCAGAGTATGTTGCTGCTACAAAGGTTAATAAAGAAATGATTTGCTCACAAAGGTTTCTGGATGAATTGGGTAAGAAACAGGAGTTGGGCAGGTTATACAGTGGCAGTCAGAGTGCCATACATCTGAAAAAGAACTCTCCATTTCATTCCAAGACTAAGCATATATAGCTCATGTACGATTTCATACGATCGGCATTGGAAGATGGACAGTTGAAGCTGGAAAAGATACACACTAGCCAGAATCCTGCAGATATGTTAACAAAAGTTGCAACGAGGGAGAAACTAAGAATCTGCTCAGTTTCAATTGGTCTTCAAGTATGATGAAGAAGATAAGAAATAGCTAGGTCCAAAGTGGAGTCATTGTCTAGCAAATCAAGCAGTGGTGGAGTTGCTATAGTCGGTCTCCAAGAGAGAGATTGTTGGGTGTGGAGCCTGATTATCTTCTGTATTCAAAGGTTTTAGTCAGATGTATACCCAAGGAAGAATGTACATGCATCCACACAGGGGGATGCGAGGGGACTTGTACCCCCCACGGGCATCTGTGGGGGCTAATCCCCCCTGGCTGGAGGTTCTAGGGGCTAGCATTCCCCTGATGGGGGATCGAGGGCAGTGCCCCAAAAGCTAAAAACAGATGTAAGATTGCCTTGTAAAATGTTGTAATTTCATAGTCAATCTGGGTCATTCATTAGGCGGATATCTGACCATAGAAGTTATGTTTAATCTAGGGTTTTTTTCCCTAGAAGGCAAACCCTTGCTTTATTTGAGGGAATTGCATTGCAGCTACGTATATTTGAATATTTGTATTCTGAGAGAGGAAGAGAGAGGAGATTGAGAGTGAAGAGGGTGTTACAATGGATCTGTTGTGGTTGTATCTCTTCAGCTTGTTGGATAATATAAAAGGAAGGATTGGGTGTTTCTCCGTGGACGAAGCCCAAACTGGGGGAACCACGTATATCTGTGTCTCTCTTGTTTTATGCACTTTTTGTGTTTATATTTCTACAATATTTTTTGTTTCCCATTGCTCCGTAATATATAATTTTCTAACAATGAGTACCTTTTGCATTTTTTGCACATTATGGAGATAAAAATATTGGTCCATCTGTAGTATCCATGTTACGGGATCCTTCCCATCAAACTTCCTCATATCAATATTTGGAATAGCCGGGTCTTCAATCCAATATTAGAGTCTATGAAATCATGATTAACATTCCTTTTGTTCTCATTATGAGTTTCCTCTACTATCTTTTCTCCATTCGGAAGCATTTCATGTAGAAACTTTTCCAAACCTCCCTTCAAACCTTCCATTTATTTCTTAAAATCTTCAATGTTGCATTTTGATTCATTGATATCATTCTTCAAACCATAAATATTAGCTTCCATGCCATTCTATAAATGATCCATCTTAGCTTCTGTTACGTTTTGTGAGAGTGAAATTTGTTGCACTTGGTCTCGTAATTTTGATATATAATGTTGCATTTCTTCATCTTCTTCATGAGTTAAAGAAGAGATTTTAGGTTTCTTACTAGGTGTTTTAGTTTTCTTTCTTTGGGGCATCAATTAATGATAATTATGCTTCACTATTCCCTTTGAATCACTTCAAACTAGCTTTTCAAACAAAACTTATGCAGATTTTATAAAAGACTACACATATTCTATTTTTTTTTGTTTTTGTTTGTAGGACCTCGATTTGGAATCTAATATATCTCTGAAATTTCAGACCTCCAAGGCCTGAAATTTCATCCTGTCATAGATGTTTGAGTCGTCTCTCTAACCGCAAAATTCTGATCAAGGTTAGAGCTTCGAAGAAAGAATTATGCTCAATCTCCCACGATGACTTGATTATACACTATTTTAGTAGAGTGAACTTATATGAAGTTCCATGTGTCCCTGTTTTGACCTTCGGCCTTGAAAATGATAACAAGCAAAATAAATTAAATCCTATTTTTGTATCATCTTACAAAATTGGAATCTGATGCTCAAAGAGAAAGTTATGATGATTTTCCCAAGGTCACCTGTTTGAGATGGAATTCATGAGCCTGCACAAACCCTAAATTCCTCGGTTCATATCTCGGACAATATTTTGAGAAATAGTCTTAAATTTGGACATGTCGTTATTGAAGATGTCTTCTCAAATGGGTTTTCTTTCTAAATTTTGAAGATTTTGTAAAAAAAAATTATAGAAAAAATTCCACGATGGCCTATTTGAAGCTGTGAAACCTTAGAATCCAAAGCTCTCATACCAAATGTTATGAAACTAGCTCACAAAATAGAAGAAAAGATAGATTAGCAACTTCAAAATTCAGCCTCTTCAAGCGGAAACCACCTTTACATTACACAAATGAACAATTCTTGGATGATTTAAATGATTAAACCTCATTTTCATATATAGGAGTCTAAGGGGTCACAATATAATCAAAGCCGACATAACAATAATAATGTAAGGGCACAAAAAAATATTAATGGGCTTCTTTGGGGCACAAAAATAATAGTAAAGGGGTTACACTAATAAAAATGAGTGAATGCACTAGTATTATAGGGACCTAACATATTTTAATGAATTGAGTAATTAGGGTTTTACAAGTTGAGTCAATAGCATTTCTATTTTCATACATAGAAGCAATTTCCAATTTCCCCTTTTATCAAGATTTCATTCTAATTCAGTAGAAGGAAGGGTCTTTGAGCACTTTTAGATCTAATGTCATAACTAAGGGTGGAATGAGTGGAATCCTATATGTTGTGAATATGGCATATCACCTCGAACTTTTTACGAACCTTGGGTTGATAATTTCAGTTGGATTCACAACCACAAGCCAAAAAGATTGTGTTTTTGATTCCTTAAACATAGATTAATATTGGTTTTCCTGGTTTACATTTTCTTTCTATAGTTTATAAAATAGCTCAGTGATTAGATTAGTGATTTACATGAATTATATGTCATTTAATTTCAATTCATCTTTTCCATTATAAGTTATTTCATTTTGTAAATGATAAATGGATGCATGCATGTGATTAATTGGAGGGTTGATTGTTCTACAGGGAAGGGCACCTTCATCACTTCCATCCTAAGTTCTTTCACCTTCTATTTCCACCTCCAAACTCTATGAAAAAAACCCTTTTTTATAAGCTGTTATGTCTAGGTCATCGAGAGCACTCATCCTGTAGCATTATTAGCTTGTGTGTAAAATTACAAGCCTACTATAAAAATTTCCTGTAGCAAACGTATAGTAGCCTTTTTCTTCATCACTTTCAACACACACTACAACTTTTACCTTTCATCGATGCATAATGACCTCCAACTGTGATAATATGACCACGAAAACCTCCTAGGCCACTCCAAAGCTTCCTTGTCTTCCCTGTAAAGACATAGTAGAGTTAGTTTCCTTATCATGAAAATAGGTTATTGATTTATGAGCAAGTTGATGAGCCTTAGTATTGCAACAAGAATGCTACAACTAATAAAGGCTACCGACTTTAATTATCAACTTGGGGTTCCTACAAACTTAAGAGGTATTGGCACTATATGTGTGGCATACAATGTGTCCTTCCTTTGTTGTCATGATGTAATGGAGTGCATGTACTAAAGTCAAATCCTAAACTAATCACAGAAAATGAAATGTTCAAAATGGAACCTTAACCTATTGGAGGAAAGAAAGTACAAGGAAATGGACTAAAATCAAATTGTAAAACACACCACTTTCTAACTAATAGCTAAGAAGCTTTTCTTCAAAAGAGTGCTAAGTTAACATGTTTGCAATCCGACTATCCTAACCATGTAGATTCAAACCATCAAAAGTTCTACTGTTGTGCATGAAAATGAATACAATAAATATGTTTTTGTTTTTGTCTTTTTTCATGTGAGCATGTGAAAGCTAATCTCTTTTGGTGATGTGGCAGGTGGCTTGGAGATAATGGTGAATTGTTAGAAGGTTTGGGGGACAATTAGGGACCCTTCGCTAGCTTCCTAGAGGATTTTTCCTCAATTCGGCCTCAAAATAGGCCACTACAAGAAAACCTACAAGATCCCCTGAAAACCTATAGGATCCATTGAAAACCTACAAGATATAGCCGAGAGCAAAATGATGGATGTTGAAGGTGATGGAAAGCTTAGGGAAGGTGGTTGTTGGATGGAATGAGGCAAGGGAGTGCCGAGTACCACTTCAAAACTCAAAACCAAAGTTAGGAGATCGTTGTATTTTCCCAAAAAACTTAGAGAAGTTTCCTTGTGAAATGATGAAATTGGCAATGGTTTAGTGAAAGAAAGTGAGGACCACAGATAGATGAAGTTAGGATGAGGTTGTTGATCATGAAATATCTATGTACTACTGAAACACCTGCTTTCCTTGTGAAATGATGAAATTGGCAATGGTTTAGTGAAAGAAAGTGAGGACCACAGATAGATGAAGTTAGGATGAGGTTGTTGATCATGCAATATCTATGTACTACTGAAACACCTGCACTGCATCAATCATTGACATTTACTTAAAACTGATGCAAACAAGAAGAATTTCAATTCTCTAAATGAAATAGAATTTAATGAGCTAGCTGTCTACTTCACACATGAGGAAAACTTTGTAGAATGATATAAAACATTGATGAGATCTAATGTAAGACTGAAGATTGAAGAAATGGAAATCAAATCCTACCCTTGAAACCTAGAAAAATGTTGACCTAAGTGTAGAGCAAGAGGGGTAAAATTGCCTTGGTGGCATGGAGGTCAAGTAGAGGCTTAGTCCTAGCTTCAATGATGATTTGTTCTAAATTCGGGCTCAAAACAGGCTTTCCTACAGGATGCTACAGTGATTTACTATAGGATGTACAAATTTACTATAATTCATAAAATGACCAAGAAAATCAAATCGAAACTGGATGGGACAATTTTTGTTATTAACTAGGGTGTCTTAGGTTCCCATTCCAAGTGGAATCACTCAAGAAGACCTATGTTAACCCATGCTAAAAAATTTAGAAAATCATTACTAGTCGAAAATCTAGAAATTAAGGAACTAGTGAGCTAGTAAATCTAAAAAATGCCTAGCCTAATCAAGTGAAAATGAAATGGGGTAGTTTTTGTTATGAACTAGAGTGTTTTTTTGATCTAATGCAAGTGGAACCAACTCAATTGAATCTTGTTAGCATGCTCTAAAAAATAGCAGAAATTTATTGTTCTTTGCTAAAAAGGAGGTCCAGCAATATAGATTTGGGAATAAGAAGACTAATCCAAGTAGCTCAATGATTACTATGAAATTCCAAAGCTTTTCCAAGAATTAAATAATTCTTATGATACTGCAAAATAAATTTCATTGACCGTTTAACTCAATCCTACAACAAGAAATCATTAATACTAAGTGCAGAAGCAGAAAGAAATAAAAACTAGAGATGCATGTGAATAAGCAGTGAAAAGAAGCAAAGAAAATGATACAAAAGGGCTTTGAGGTTCCTGGGATTGCTAAGACGAAGGAAAATAAGAGAACTATCTTGGAGAACAAGATTTAGAAGCTGAACATGACACCAATCTTCATTATTTTCATTAATAGAATTACATCCCTACAAGAAAATACAATGGTTCTGAAAAAATACGAGTTCTCTCCACAAGAACACTAATGAAAATCTATCCCTAGAGGAAAATTAGACTTGGTACTTATAAAAAATAATTAGGAAGCATTCCCCATGAGAGGAGGGAGCTTTCCCCACCAAAATCCCTTGATTAGTGGATCTGGTCCCTTGTTTAATGGAACACATTCCTAGATTTTATCAATCATTGGAGTTCCACAATCTGTGCCATAATTCCATAATATATTGTTGATTTATTATTTATTATTAATCCTCTTGTAGTAGGGAACAAGTCCCTAAATTATCTCCTCCTCCAAATCTTCACAATATGCCCAATATTCTCATAATATTCCACAAAATAAAATAATATTAGGCACAAATATCCAATTATTCATAAAACCTTCCTAATATATATATATATATATATATATATATATATATATATTAAACTTAAAAATAAATTATCTAATGTAGAAAGAGAGGTTTAATGTGTTGAAGGATGGTCACCGGCCTTAAACTATTATTTAATTTAGAGGTATGAGCCATAATTTATGTCTAATTAGAGGCCCGTCATACCCCATTGATGAAAGTGTTGCTCATCCTCTGAGCAAGTTAGTGACCTCATTGTGCCTCATCCATGGCCCTGGTGGCCTCTCTCTTGTGAATTAAGAATATTGGCTACAATTTCTGCAAGGACAAGCCCAAAACATATGTGTGCAAAGAAAAATCAATTTCTCTTGAGACCATTAGCTTTCCTTCTTCCTCTTATTCAAGATGGGTTCTTGAATCTTTCTCAGTTTGGAAAGGTCTTCCACACCCTTATCAACCTTTTTTTACCTTGTTTAGCCATTTGGATGCCTCTAACACCTTCAAAATGCATTTAGATGAGAACTAGGACATCTTGTAGTAATTCCTATCAAAACTACAGTAGACCTACAAGAAACCCTGTTAAAACTATAGGATACCCTTTTTGAGCATAAATGATAATTGGAGCCTAGGAAAGGTCCTCAACTTGACTCCCATGCCTTTCTCCCATTTTTATAACATATTTTAGGCCTTGGACAAAAGCCAGAAAGAGATTAGAGACCTATTGGAAATCCCCTTTTCATTATTGCAATTTGAGTTCTATTTTGATGGTGGATTCCTCATTTCCCTTTTTTTACCTACTTCTTCTCTCTTGTGGCCTAGATGATTGCCTAATGGCCTCGGAGTTCTATGTTTTGATTAGGACTCTCCTAGGCACTGTCATTTTGGGGTTTACCCCAATTTTTCTTTTCTTCCTTCTTGTAGCAACATTCTGCATTACTGTAGTAGTCATTCCTACTCTTTTAGGGTTTTCTAACTATATCGAAGTGATGAGAAATGATGAAAAGTGATTGGATGATGATGCTAGGGCTGAAAGGGAGTAGTGTAGGTTTGTGAAAATGGAGAGGATGCTTTGTTTTTTCTTTTCAAGAATGAAATGGGATGAATGAATGATGAGTAGCTAGTGAATATGAAGTGGATGGAGGGCTTGGAGTGCTATGGTGACTTGGCCTTTGCAAAAATCTCTTCTTTTAACTACTGTCATCATTCCTTGAAATCATCACCCTACATAATTTGACTTTTCAATATTGTATGACTGAAGGAGTAAGCTGCAATTAACTAGTTGAAGGCGGCTGAGACTGCTAACCCATCATTAGCTTATAAATCCTCATGTCTCATGTATTGAAAACAAATTTTCAACTATAATATGCTCAAGAGAAGAGGTCGAGAATATTGCATACATGTACCTACCTGATGGTTGTTGGAGAGATCTCCATACTACTGTTGAGTTGATGTTGATGTGTAGTTGTTGGATGGTGATGTTGATGATACTGATACTATTACTAAGCTCTGGAGGAGCTTCTTTGACCTCAGGATCTTCATGCTGAAGCTTACTGCAAATTTCTAGCTACTTCATCATCATATCCCCTCAATTTTTCAAAGAAACACATCGAATTGTGCCTTGTGAATATCTCTAGTAGAGGAGGGTGTCGATGAATCTTCACCATGCAAATGGGTTCCCCCTATCATTTTTCTCTGATAGATGGAGGTTTGTATAGGTTTGATACCAAATTTAAAAATTCTATGTATACAATTCCCTTATGTTGCAATCACTTTCAACAAACTAGAAGGTTTTTCATGTTTCTTTCACTTGGAAAAATCTCGTGAAATGTAGAACCTACCTCCTTAACACTGCTTGATGAAGCCAACCTCTATTTTTCCCTTTTAAAACTACTCACTGCCAATCATGTAGGTGTTGTTCTGTATTACGTAGGATCTCAGGGAATCCTGTAGGTTTTCACGACAATGACTTGCTTTGTCCATATTTCCCAAATGGTACAATGGATGGACCTGAAACTTTCTAAGCATGTTTCCATTATCATTATGCACCTCCCCATAAAAAGTAAATAAATAAATAAATAATAAAAAAAAAAATCGGTCAATGGATGCACGGATCTTGAGAAAAACAAAAAAATAGTTCAAGGTGATGGAGGCCGATATCTTGGAAACTGTGCTCTAGAATTCGCTGAAATTCCCTTGACAGGCTACCATCATCCATATGCATCTCCCCATGAAACATATTTTTAAATTGATGCGTGGATATCAAAAAAATGAAAAAATGAAACTATGCACTGGAATATGCTGAAATTGATTGGGCATGTCACCATCATCCATATGCATCTCCCCCTAAAACAACATAGCAAATGGATGCATGGTTTTCATGTTATGGAAAAAATAAATTTATGCTCTATGTATTTTTGTAACCAGTAGTAAAACAGAGCATCCTGTCGTTTTTTAGGAAAACAAGCGAAGTGAATGATAGAACCTTGAGAATGATTGGTAGATGGTGAAAATAGATGAGGGTGATGGATTGGCATAGGCTTGGCCTTGTTGGAGAATTTGAGCAAAGGAGGAAAACGTCAGATTTTAACTTTTTTTTACTAGGCTTGACAAATTTTTCTTTTGGTAACAAATTGTTTTTGTTTCTTGCAGATGTTGGAGAGTACATGCATTCATCATAGAGATACATGAAACATGATTTTTTTTCCTTTATTTTTCTTCTAGACCTTCTAGTTGCTTCAAGGAAGTTTTCAACTAGTAGGTCTCCCTAGGCACCTCAAAGGAGGTTTTTACTTACGATCTTTTCTGTTTTCTTTTTTTTCTTTTTTTCCAACCCATTGATCGCCTCATGGAGGTTTTCAATCAATGAGCCAATTTGAGGCACCTCAAAGGAGGTTTTCACACAAGATTTTTATTTTTTCTCTTATTTTTCATTTTTTTTTACCCTACCCTACTTGAAAAACAAAATCACTTTCAAGTATAATAATACTTTCAATGGAGCCATGTCCACATCAAGATGATAGAAAAAATGATGTGGAGGCTTGAAATATATTCTTTGACTTGTACCTGGATTTGAGTGATCAAATGCTTTTACTTTGACGATATCAACCACAACTAAAGAAGAGAGTATTGCTACAACTTAGTGACTGTCTGGAACCATATTTTAATATAGTTGTGATGCCTCTAGTCTGCTTGTTGATTTGGATCATCTTGGATGTGTTATTCTACCATGAGCTTCAATTATTCCTCTTTTTGTTGATTGATCTCTTGAAAACATGGAGGATTTGATAGTAACCATGAGGGATCTTTCTCAACGTCTGATTTTGGTGTCTTCTCTTCATCAAGTGCAGCCCATGATTCTTTGATCTTCCCTTTTGAATCTTCTTTTTCTAGATGTGGTCCTTCAATGATACCAAGATAATCTCTTTTATGCAATACTCTTCTTGAGCTATGGTGAATACCATTGATCTCAAGAGGATATTTTTGGAAGTGTTGTACCTCAACATTGTAAGTGGTCTGAGCTACTTACTTGTGTGGGTTTGGAAATGGTGGTACAGGTAGTTGAGTGAGAGTGGATATTTGAGATGGATGTGGTTGGGGTTGTGGTTGTGGTGGAGGTGAATGGTAAGGATAACATGGACTTTGGTATGGACGATATTAACTAAAATACTGAGAATATTGTGGATGGCTCCCATAAGCTCCTTGCCAACGTTGTTGCCAAGATTGGTTTTGGGGTTGAGATGGCCAATGTTTCCAAGGAAAGGGTGTGTTCCAATTATTTTGAGGTGGATTTGCATAATCTTGAAATTATGAATTAGGCTCTTGCATCATATCAAGCTGAATAGGTTGCTATGGTCCTACTGGAGCTACATAACAATGTTACATTGGCGATTGGCTTGCTTCATTGTCCTCTTGGTGAACTTCCTTCAACCTTGGTAATGAGGAGCAACATTTAACATCATGTGATTTTTCATGGACGACACAAACATATTATTTTTTCTCATTTTGTATACTTAACATTTCTACTTGTTTGGTTAGATTGCTAAGAATTTCTACTTTAAAATCATCAAATAAATTTCCAAGTTTAGTTTGACTTTCCAACCTTCATGCTGATTTACCTACTCTTGTCTTTCCTCTTGATATGTGTTTGCATGTTTCATATATTTCTTGAAATGATAATTGGTATACATTACCTCTAATCATGAGATCAAGGAAAGCAATCCACTCATCCCCAATTGTTCTAAGTAAGAGGGTTTTTAGTGTGTCTGATACTAAATGATGTAATTTTTCCCTCTTAACATTATACATCAACCTCTCTATTAGATCCTCAATGATCTCATCTTCTCTTTGATTAATTCTAAACATTTCTTCCTTAAGATCATGATATTTATATTTTTCTATAAATATCTTTTGCATATCATTCCATTATCTTATTTAATTAGTCCCTAAACTCATCAACCATTTAAGAGCTCTATCCTTCAACATTATTGGTGCAATATCAGGGCTCACCACTTTTTGGCATCATTGCTAGGAAGGTGTCTAGGTAGATGTTGCTTTTGCTTAAGCATTGTTTTCTATTTTTCATACGGTTTTGAAGAAGTAACATAAAATAAAAAGAGAAAAATTTTCTTTCATGCCTTGTAGGAGTAGAGATACTCATCGATTTTGTTTACTAAAAAACACCATACCCTCATGCAATCAACCTACACTCTTCTTCAGTGACTGTCATCGTCCCACTTTGACTACAAGGGAGTTAGAAGAAGATCTAAGTGAGAAACCTAAAATTTTTGAAGAGCGTATTGGGGAAGAATAAAAATCCACTTCAACTACCCAAACTATGGTTGAAAATAGGGACAATGAGGTTTTCCCTATTAGAGAGACCAATGGAGAGACCATAATTAATAATATAAGCCCTACTTCCCTTCCACACTTCCATGGCTTAACCTACGAGGATCCTAATATCTTCATGTTTGAATTTTTTCTTGTCTATAGGACCTATGACTATGTCTGTGATGAAAATAATATGAAGTTATTCCCCTCTACCCTTAAGGATGTTGCCTCCCACTAGCTTATGGGTCTGCCTGGGGGTAGCATCACTACTTGGGCCCAAATGCAACTAGCCTTTAATAACAAGTACGTGGACTACTATACATCCAAAGAAGCCAACAAATAAATATTTATAATTACTTTTGAACTTGATGAATCCATAGAAGAACATGACGAGAGATTTCAACTCATTTATAGGAGGGCCAACTACAACCTTGTTCCCAAATCACTCAAACTACTTCGTCTCTGAGGGATCAGGGAAGATATGTTGGAGACCCTCAACATGTTGTTTGGGGGAATTGAAGAATTTGTGTGTTAAAATACCCCTTCTCCAGGCTATTAAATACGTTCCCATTTATAATAATCTCGTCAAGGAGAAATGTTTCAAACATCGCGGGAGAAGAAAAAGAGACACCCCCAACATAATTGTTGTTGGAAAATTATCTGATTTGATGCTTAGGAGGGTGATCTTCATGAAATATCTAGACCCTAGAAGACCTATAGTAGTTGTGCACATTTATAGCCTTATAGTCCCTAACACCCTGATTGATCTTAGGGCTTACATCATTATGACACCTAAGGAAACCATGCTAAATCTAAACCTCCAAGGAGCTTTGAGAAATACCACCATAGTGTTGCAACTTGCCAACAGATCCAAAGTAGCTCCCGATGGATTTGTTGAAGATGTTATGGTATCCATTGAATCTTTGGAGTATCCTACTGATTTCCTAGTTCTCCAGCACAAAACTAAGTTCAATGGCTATCCTCTCAACTTCAGAAGGCCATGTTTAGCCACTGTTGATGTTTACGTTAGTTCTAGGGATAGGAACATGACATTAAGAATGGGTATTTTTATAAAAAACTGGTATTGTATCCTCCTACTTAGCCTTCCATTTACCATGAGTTACCCTTGTGGATAGAAGAGGGGGAATAAGATGAACTATATTACACCACACTCACCCAATATGCACTCTAGACATCATTACAGGAAGGGGGAAACATAATGAAGATAATCGCATTTACCACGGCCTTCATAATCAAACTCCCACTTCCATTCCCATTGATGAGTTCATGAAAGGATCTAAGAGTAATACTTGGGGTGACTTATGACCTATTGACTCAAGTCTAGACCATGTCAAAAATTTAGAGTTTGGATCATCCAAAACCTTTAATTTCAACCCTTCTCTCCTTTCCAAACAGGAAGAGAAATTGTGCAAAGTGTTGAGGTAAAACTTGTATGCTTTTGCTTGGGACTATAGGAAATGAAAGGTGTGAATCCATATTTACATCAAGGAGGGATGTAAGAATGTGTGCTAACCCCAGAGGAGGATGAACCCATCACTTAAGGATAATGTGAAGGAAGAACTACAAAAACTATTGGATGCATGGTTCTTATACCATGTTTCAGAGAGTGAGTGGATATCACCTTTTGTGTGAGTTCCCAAGAATAATGGGAAGTGTAGGATATTTTAGGATGACAGGGAGCTTAGGAAGGCCACAAAGAAGGAACATTTTCCCTTACACTTCATTAACCAAGTCCTATATGGCCTTGCAGGAAAGAAATTCTTCTCCTTCCTCGATGGATTTAGTGGATATAATCAAATATAGATTAGCCTTGAAGACCCAAACAAGACCATATTAATATGTCCTTGGGATACCTTTTCTTATAGATTCCTTCCATTTTCTTTGTGCAATGCCCATGCTACTTTCCAAGGGGTGGTTTTGTGTATTTTTGTTGAATTGGATCATGACTCTGTGGAAATATACATGGATGATTTCGTTCCTTGTGGATGTGACTTCCATGAAGCTCTCTCCAATTTGTGCAAGGTTTTGAAAAAATGAATTGAAATGAATCTCTCTCTAATCCCTGATAAATGTGAGTTCTTGATGAATGAGGGGATCGTCCTTGGCCATTCCATCTCCAAGGAAGGGGTATAGGTGGACCCAAAAAAAATTCTATCATCAAAAGGGTCCTTACCCCTCATAAGCAAAGGGATGTCAAGATCTTCTCGGGACTAGCAGGATATTAGACGAGATTCATCTAAGGATTTAGTAAAGTGGCTGCACCTTCGCTTGGCTTATTAGCCAAGAGATACAGATTTATGTTGGACCAACACTTTTCAAGGGGTCCTTGAAGTGTTGAAGCAAACGTTGACTACTGCGCCCATCCTAAGAGGTCCCAACTAGGCATTGGCTTTCCATATCCATACTGATGCACCAGACAAATATATTTGGGGAGCCTTGGGACAAGTAAAGGATAAGTTTCCTTATTCCATTTACATCATTAGTAAGAATCTGTCTAAAGATGAGTTGAATACACTGTCACTGAAAAGGAGCTCTTAGTTGTAGTACATCTTTAGGCACTATATCATTGGCTACCAAAATTTTGTTCATACTCACCATGCATCTATTAAATATTTGGTGAACAAGTCTGATGTTAATGTTATAATAATTAGGTTGGTGTTATTCCTACAATAGTTTGATTTGACTATCATTGAGAAACCAAGAAAAGAAAATGTGGTTGAATATTTTTTTTCCAGGTTAACCTTACCTGCAAGTAATGAAGAGATGGTGGATGATCAACTTGTAGAGGATCACCTCTTTTCTATCTTAGTGTTTTTTCCCTAGTTTTTTGATACAAAAAAGTACTTGGTTACTCAGAGTTTCCCTCCTAATCTATCACCCAGAGAGAAAAGCAAGATTGTAAGGAAAATGTCCCCTTTCACTTGGATTGGAGGAATTTGTTTTAGATTGGGATCAGATCAAATATTGAGGAGATGTGTAAGAGAGGAAGAGGTATTTGAAATCCTCTCAGAATTTCATGATGGTCCTTGTGGAGGCCATTTTACTACCAAAAGGACACCCTTTACATTTTTACAGGCTGGTTACTATTGGCCCACCTTACATAAAGATGCAAGGAGATATACCACTAGATGTGATTAGTGCCAAAGAATGGGAAAGCCCATAAATAAGGATGAAATGACCCTACAACCTCAAGTGGACTTAGAGACATTTTTCAAGTGGGACATGGATTTCATTGGTCTAATTGATCCACCATTAGGCAAGAACAAGTACATCATTATGTGCACTGATTACTTGACAAAGTGGGTTGAGACAAAGGCAGTCAAAGCGGGAACTAAGTAGAAACTAGCAGCTTTTTTAAGAGAGAACACTTTATATAAGTTTGATTATCCAAGGTAGGTATTCATTGGTCAAGGATCACAATTCACATCTAATTTTATTGAGGATATCATGAGGCAACACCATATCAAGCATAAGATATCGACCACCTATCTTCCTCAAGCAAATGGGAAAGTAGAGGTTAGAAACAGAGCACTGGAGAGCATCCTCACCAAAGTCGTTAACAACAACAGGAAAGATTAGGAAGAGAGACTAGTAGAGGAAAATTGGGCCTAGAATATGACTTAGAAAACCACCACCAGATTCACTTCATATGATTTGGTTTATGGTAAGAAAGCTCTGCTTTCTATTGAGCTTTAATATTACACTTTGAGAATGGTAGCTCAGTTGGACTTAGATGTCACCACAACACAAGAAGAAAGGATTCTCCAACTAAATGTCTTAGATGAGCTCAAAATGAAAGCTCTCTTACACACTGAACTCATACAACTACAAAGGAATTTCTCAAATGACAAGCATATCAAGGAAATGATTTCTAAGAAGGGGATTGGGCCTTGTTATATGCTTCTAGGTTCATAGATTTTAAAGGGAAGTTAATGACAAGACAGTGGGGCCCATACCTATTGGAAAAATGTCATGAAAATGGATCTATCCAAATTAGAACAATTGATGAGGAAGGCATCCCCTTTCTTGTAAATGGTTATAGGTTAAAGTTATATATAAGTCCTTTTTCCAGGGAGGAATTTATCAGTTCAGTCATGGAGGAGTTGAATGTGATTAGGAGTTTCATAGCTTCCATTCCAAGACACATTTATAAATTTTGTTAAAAAAAAGAGAGATAGAGAGAAAAGTAAAAGTCTTAGATCAAAACATGTATGAGGCATCTCAAGCCAACTCCTAGGTTGAAAACCTTTATGAGGCACCCAAAAATAAAGAGAAAAAAATAATAATAAATATCCCTAGGCGTAAACCTCTCTTGAGACACCTAGGGTAGGAATGCAAGTTTAAAACCTCCTCTCAGGAAGCCTATGTGTCTCAAGGAAAAGGAAAAAAAGAAAAGAAAAAGAGAGAAAATAAAATAGGAAAAGAAAAAATCTTATATCCTATTTTCTAACCTTTCTTTTGTTTTGCGAAGTTGTACATAGTGGAATATTTCATGGGTATAGGCCAACAACTATAGGATTCCATCCATTCCTCTATCCATACACACTACCACATATCCATTATATCCATTCACATTTCCATCTCTCTCCACCATCTTATCATCAAGAAATCTTAAATTCACCTCCTCTGTGTGCTACTATAGGAAGGACCTGAGTTGCTATAGGAAGGTCCTATAATGGTACATGAGAGGTCTATGGAGCTACAAGAGGGATATGCAAGGAGGAAAGTGATCCAAGAGACCATATTGACTCTCACAAAGGGTAAAGAGGGTCCTCTCATGATGTTTCCATCACTCATCCATAATCCATCCACTCATTTCACCAAATGTTTGCTCAAACTTCTCCACATTGTCCTTCCTTAAAAAATAAACATAGAAGTTATCACTTTCCATATTCATAGTGCCTACACTAATGCTCCATGATTATAACCCTATATTCATCACTCATCATCATCTCCCTCATCTCCCTCATGCTAATTGAAGACTTAGATGGGAGAACTAGTGACTACTATAGGAAGAAACTCCTCCTATAGCAGCCTATAGAACCACACAAAAAACATTGATATTATGTTGTTTTTCACCACCAGAAGGAATGATGAAGTTTAGTTTGCAGCTATGAAGAGACACATCATTCTCAGGGAGGCTTTCCTCCAGCATTAGTAGCTTGAATATTAGAATAAGCACCTGCAAACATATAGCAACAACAACAGTCACGATAGCATAAAAAAAATGAAGACATGCACATGAAATAAATCAAAGAGGTCAAATCCCTTGTTCATAATGATGTAGGGTATAGCTCTAGCATGAAAGCACCTATAACAAATTGATCCATAGATAGGCTCAGGTATGGAAACCCTAACCTCCTCCCTCTACATAAAAATGACAAAAATGTGTTTTAAGAGACAAAAGGTGTTTTAATGAGCTGGAGGTGGCCAGTGAACGTAGCCACCCTCGACTAGTCAACTCAAGTGTGAGTTAAGGTAGCCATGCAACGTGGAAAGGTCAAATCAAAACAAACTCGTGTGCTCAAAGAGTGGGGTGATAATCATGAGGAGGGAGAGATTATTATAGTTATTGGGATTACTGATCCAAAAGAAGAAACTCGCGTTAATGACAGGTCACCACAACGCTCTAAGATTTTACCCATAAAAGGATATTATGTGTTGTCTCAAATCCATTTATATTATCACTCATTCCAAAAAACTTTGGAGGAAGGATGAGTTGGTGCATCGAGCAGATAGAGTGCCATCGAGGAGTTTCAACCCCTACCTTCACAGTACCATATGAGAAAGCTACATGCAGACCTGCAATTTCTAGAGGAGGTCTGAGAGGATCTATAGGAGGAATTGTGAGGAGATAAAGGAGTCTACAATGGCTTGATACTCTCTAAATATATTCATGCACACCCATAATTTCTCTTATAAGAAGTAAGTGATACCATCCTCCTTTGTTTCTACACCAAATTTCATGAATATTTTGCTTGAAACTAAGAGAATATAGTAGTTGATTGAATAGTAGGGCATCCTTTTGGAGGTTGTTGTGGTTAATATAAAAGAAAAATCTTGCTGAATATGAATTTGAGCACCCTTCTTCCTCATTATCGCCAAACATTGTGCCATAATTTCACGATTGTTTATGCTACTATTTCACCATAAAGACTACCTGAATTTTTGAAATTCCACAGCTACATAAAATTAAGGAATAATAGATAATAAATGACGGTAGGATTTAATAGAAGAGGACCCTCAAATACTAGGATAATTCATGAACAACCTCTTGTAGTTGACATCTTTAGAAACCATTATTGGTTGGGCTTCTTTTAGCTACAAAAGAGGTATGATTATGACCTTGCCCATGAAGTTTCGAAAACATTACACTCTCAAGGGGAAGACAGTGTCACAACTATTGTTGTTGATTAGTGATTGTCATTGATGTCAACATAAGTAGCACCAAGGTATAACTTGATCTTGCATGGGAATTTTGAACTAAAAATCATTCCATCTCGAGTCAAGTATATTATATATGTATTCTACTCCTTGACATGTTTCTGTTGATATATGGCACACCACATAGTTCTTCACGGTTTGAGAGATATTTGTGTTTAAAGTTAGTAACCCTAGTTAGTGGGCTAAAACTCCATGGGGTTGTGGCATGGCACTCATAATTGGCTGTGGTAATTGAAGAGTCAATAATTAATAATGTTTTAAGCTCCTAAAATTCCTACAATGTTAACTTATTTAAGGCCCTCTCAACCTATGACATTTCTATAATTGTGACCCCCATATCCCCTCATGTAAGGACTTTCAATGATCTATCTTCGGTAAGACCTCTATAATTTTTCAGCCCTCATGAGCTTCTAATGCAAGATTTGGTGTAGGGAGTTTAATTTTTGGTTGAGTTCTGGTTAGGGCACAAAATTATGATCAAGTTTGAAGTTTTTTTTTGCAGCAAGTTTAGAGCTTTTGATTCTAGGACTTCACTGTAGTAGCTTTTATACACAACTTCAGGAGCTGAAATTAAAACCCATTTGAGACTAAATCTTGGTGAACCTCATCACCACATTCCAAATATTGGTTCGCTATATTTTCAGAGATATGATCTGATGAAGTTAGCATTTTTTCAGGCTCCCGAATTCCATATTAAACATGTGACCTTGGGAAAATCATCATAACCTTCTCTTTAAGAATTGGATTCAAATATTGCAAATAGTGACAGAAAGGGTATGGATTTTAGTTTGTTGGGTATCTCTTGGAGGGCTGAAGGTCTAAACAATGACATGAGGCACTTCATACAAGTTTTCTCTACTGAACTAGTCTATAATCAGGTCATCGTGGGAGATTGGGCATAACTCCTTGTTTAAGAACCCAATCTCAATCATGTGTATGGGGTTGGAAATAGGACTTAGAGGGCTACCATACGATGAAATTTTAGAACTTGGAGATTTGAAATTACATAGATACAATAGAGTCAATATAGATCTCTTAGAAGGAAAGAAAAGTATGCATTCAAGAATCACTACAGAAAGGACCACACATCAATAGTTAAGGGTAAGTATGTTACAGCAAGGTATGTATAATTAGTGTTTTCATTTGAATTTTCAATATCATCTCTGACATGATTTTTTGCAAGACAGTGTAACTACATTATTTTGTAGTTGTTTGGGTCTTGCTTGTTAATGCATGTGTAGGAAGGAGAACACCTTAGGACAACTTAGACACATACTATAAGGACGTGCAACACCAAAGTACCATTACTTGAAGCAAGCATGATAGTACCTCAACAGCAGCAAGTGATCCAAGAAGTTGTGTCAAGTCAATCGTTAGTTCTTGTCAAGAGTTAGTCTTGTAGAATATCATCATTGTAAAATTGTAAAAGAGTCATTATTGTAAAAGATTCAAGCTGCCTAAAGTTGAAGAGGTATTGTTGGGATGATGTCATGGTTTGATTTTAGGTCATAGTGTAATTGGGTGTTTAGTCAAGTACAAGAAAATAATTCTAAATCATATTGTATCGTGGATCATTGTCCCTAGTACAGGAATCCACACTCTTTTCTCATTTATGATCATTATAGGGAGGAAGGGAGGTGCTAGGTAGGTGCATGAAGTTACCTATAGGTTGGAGCCTATGAAAACTTCATGGTGGTAGGTTGGTCTAAGATGTTGGTGCATCCATTCAGTTCACTACTGAAGAAACAAGGGCATTGGAGCATCCTTCCAGTGGTAGATGGAGAAGAATACTTTTATATAATTCTAGGAAGTTGTAACCTTCATTTCAGTTGGAGCTAAAGATTAAAGAATTTATTAGAAACTAATTCACTAGTTTTTGACCTAGAGGAGGTTTCCACCTCAAGTTTATGTTCCTACTATGTTTTATTGCTTACTGTTGTTACTGGATAACCATTAATAATAATTGGAGATTAACTAATTCTTTGAAAATATTTAAGATTGTTAATTTCTAAGGAATATCGATTCACCACCCACCCCGCCCCCCTTAGTATTTCCAGTAGTTTTCATAGGGTTTTCCATTTCTATGAGTCTAGAAACTATCAACAGAGCAACCACCTTTTATATAGGAATGATATGGAGCAAAGAAGACGAGCAAGTAAGTGTCACGGCTAGGAAAAATTTCTTCCTTTCAAAAGAGAAGCCTATAGAAGATAATAATAGAGTGATGAGAGAATGTTTGCCTTACCCTTGGGATGAGGTAGCTTACCATATCCATAAATACATATCTTTTGAAGCGAGATTAAGTGTATTTTGTACCTACCACTTCAGGTTGCTCTAAGAGCTGAGATCCAAGAAAGTCTTACCCCTTTTGCAAAGACTTAGTGTCCCTCATTTTCTTATGTAGTCTATCATCGAGATGATTGAGAAGGTGATGGGCCTCTAAATTAGACATAAACTATGGCCCATGCCTCTAATTTTAAACATAAATTAAGGCATATGACCATCCTTCGACACATTAAACCTCTCTTTCTGCATTAGATAATTTATTTTTAACTTTAATATATTCATTAGAAAGGTTTATGAATAATTGAATATTTGTGCCAAATATTATTTATTTTTTGTGGAATATTATGAGAATATTGTGTAGATTATGAAGAGATGGAGGAGGATATCATTTAGGGACTTGTTCCATACTACTATATGATCAATAATAATAATTCAACAATATATTATGGAATTATGGCACAATTTGTGGCACTCCAATGGTTGAGAAAATATAGGAATGTGTTCCACTAATCAAGGGAGCAGATCCACCAATCAAGGGAGAAAATCCACTAATCAAGGGATTTTGGTGGGGAAAGGTTCCTCCATTTATGGGGAATGATTCTTAATCATTTTTTATAAGTATCAAGTCGAATTTTCCTCTAGGGAATGATTGAAAAAATCTAGGAATGTGTTTCGTGCGATTTAATGAAAATTCCTAGTATTGGGGACTAGATCCACTAATCAAGGGATTTTGGTGGGGAAAGCTTCCTCCATTCATGGGGAATGATTCCTAATAATTTTTTATAAGTACCAAGTAGAAATAGCCTCTAGTTAGAGACTTTCATTAGAGTTATTGTGGAGTGAGCTTGTATTTCTCCAGTTCCATTGTATTTTCTTGTAGGGATGTAATTGTATTGATGGAGTAATGAAGATTGGTGTCATGTTCACCTTCTAAATATTGTTCTCCTCAATAGGTATCTAAGTTTCCTTGGGCTTGTCCATCCTAGTAACCTCAGATCCCTTTTGTATAATTTTCTTTCCTTCTTTTCATTGCTTATTCACATTCATCTCTAGTATTTATTCTCTTCTATTTCTGCATTTAGAATTAATGATTTCTTGCTGTAGGATTGAATTAAATAGTTTATGTAAGTTATTTTTCAGGATCAGAAGCATTATTTCATCCTTGGAAAATCATTGGAATTTCATAGGAATCATTTAGTTTCTTGGATTAATATTCTTATTCCCAAATCTAGATTGTTGGACCTCCCTTTTAGCAAAGAACAGTAAATTTTTGCTATTTTTTAGAGCATCCTAATGAGATTCAATCAAATTGATTTCAATTGCATCAGATCATAAAAAAATTATATCTAATAGCACAAATTACCCCATTTCATTTGAACTTGATTTGGAAATGCTTTACTAGCTCACTAGTTCTTGTTGGACACCTAATCCTAAGTGGGTTAGTGTGGAAGTTGAATGGACAAAAGCAGTCCAAGAGACCTTGGGATCTGAAACCCAAGAGTCACATAATGTACTATAAATGTAAATCATTTGTCAATAAAAATTGTATTGCATGTTTGATCTTTCATATCTCTTGTGTTGTCCATGTGGGTTTAACATGGTATCAGAGCCGCTTGTTTTTTTGTGGCCTGTTATGTGCATGGCAGTCCTGGCCCTCTGCCATATTCTTTTCAAGCGCTGCCTTATAACGCCTTTGTCTGCATAAACGCATCTGTCCACAATATTCTCTGCGCATATGCCTGACATAGCGCTGCCACTGTTGAGTCTATCACTCCTCTGTCCCATATTCTGCCTCTACCAGTGCTAACGCTTGTCTCTGACCTTCATAAGGGCTGACAATGCTGCGCACTTATTATTAACGTTACTACAGAGTGCATTGGAAAAGGAGATGCCTTCGGCAGTCTGACATTGATTCTCTCTGGGCATTGATTACGTGCCAGAAATGTTGTCTGGCCATACCTGAACGTTTCATTATCTGCACATCGAAGACTGTGAAATTCCGTTTTTCCATTCAATACGCCCGTTACTGTTGACCAGGTCTTGCTGCTGTTTCTTTGGAGTTTTGTCTACCAAGGAACGCCGACCTTTTATGCTTCTTCCTTTCAGATCATCTGATCATTTAAATTTCTTAATTTATTTCGAGTTTGTTGGTGCGGTCGTGCATCATTCTCACCGCAGCGAACGCTACGAGAATATCAATGGCGTCTGCCGCATTTTTTCCAAGGCGTTTTTCTTGAGTGCCCATCGACCAGCCTTCTGCTGTATGCCCCGCACTTCGGGTCCTCTCCATCCATAGCAAAATTCTTCGAACTTTGAGGAATGGCGGGCGGGATTTGAGGTTTAATTGTCTCAGAACAAGAAAGACAAGATTTCTTTATTCCCCTGTTCGGGTTCTTAATTTTTAATTGGGGAAAGCACAAGAATTCATTTTCCCTGACGCATCTGGATATTTTTCTGAGAACTTACACCCTTTGAGCGGACTCTTTGCATCCTACAAGATTTTCGAGGCTGGGGAACTTACAGCTGGCATATCTTTTCAACTGAGGATGTTGCTCTAGTTGTTGGTCGATAGCATTCTAGAGTTTTTGGGGCTTGCACTACAATGAAGGAATTTCACCGAGAGCATAATGGAGCATGTCAATTGCCAATGTAGAAATGTTACATAGCTCCAAGAGAACCATGGTAGCCTATTCAGACTAATATTATGCAAGATCCTAATGCACAATTTCAAGGTTATGCATATCCACCTCAAAGTAATTGGAACACACCCTTTCCTTCGCAACATTGGTCATATCAACCCCAAAACCAATCTTGGCAACAAGGTTGGCAAGGAAGTTATGGGAGCCATCCACAATATCCTCAATATTCTCCATACCAAACTCCATGTTATCCTTGCCATCCACCTCCACCACAACCACAACCCATCCACATCCCTCTCAAATATACACTCCCACTGAACTATTTATACCACCATTCCCAAACCCGTGCATTGAAGTCACTCAGTCCACTTACAATGGTGAGGTACAACACTTCCAAACATCTCCTCTTGAGATCAATGGTATTCACCATAGTTGAGGAAGAGTATTGAAAAAGATATATCATCTTGATATCATTGAAGGAACACATCCAAACGAAGAAGATTCAAATAAGAAGACCACAAAACAATGGGCTGCTATTGAATAAGAGTAGACATCAAAATCAGAGATCGAGATAACTCCCTCATGGTTACCATCAAACCCTCCATGTATTCAAGAAAGCAATTAGAAAAAGGAGGAAGATTTGAAGGTCATGGTAGAAGAAGACGTGAAGAGTGATCCAAATCAGCAAAAGGACCAAGGACATCACAACTATATTGAAACATTGTTCTAGACATTCACTAAGTTGCAACATCACTCTCTTCCTCAATTATGCTTGATCCTTTCAAATTCAAATCATTTGGTCTCTAAAATCCAGGTACATGTCAACGCATACATTTCAAGCCTCCACGTCATTTTTTATGTCATCTTAATGTGCACATGGCTACATTGGAAGTATTGTTATACTCGAAAGTGGTTTTGTTTTTAAAGTAGGGTAGCGTAAAAGGAAAAACAAAACAAAACAAAACAAAACAAAACAAAACAAAACAAAACAAAAAAAACAAAACAAAATGAAAAATAAGAGAAAAAATAGATCCAAGGTGAAAACCTCCTTGGAGGCACCTCAGATTGGCTCATTGATTGAAAAACTCCATGAGGCGGTCAATGGGTTGAAAAATGAAAAAAAGAGAAAAAAAGAAGATCCTATGTGAAAACCTCCTTTTAGGCACCTAGGTAGACTTAGTAGTTGAAAACCTCATTGAGGCACCTAGTAGGCCTAGAAGAAAAGAAAAAAGACAAAAAATAAAAGAATCCTTGCTCCATGCATGCATGTACTCTCCAACATCTGCAAGAAATAAGAACAAGTTGGTACGAAAAGGAAAATTGGTCAAACCTAGTCAAAAAAGTCAAATTTTGACTTTATCCTACTTCGATCAAATTCTCCAACAATGCCAAGGCCATGCCAATCCATCACCCTCATATATTTTCACCATCTACCCATCATTCTCAACCTTCTACCACTCATTTTCCTTGTTGTCCTAGAAAACTATAGGATGCTCTGTTTTATTAAAGGATATAAAAATACATAGAGTAGAAATTTGTTTTTTCCATAACTTGAAAACCATGCATCCATTTTCCAAGTTGTTTCTGGGGGAGATGCATATGGATTTTGGTAACATGCTCAAGAAATTTCAAAAAATTCTAGTGCACAGTTTCCACGAAATTAACCTCCATCACCTTGATCCATTTTTGCATTTTCTCAATATATATGCATCCATTTAAAAAAAAAAATCATGGGGAGATGCATATGGATTATGTTAACATGCCCAAGCAATTTCACCAAATTCTAGTGCACGTTTTCCATGAAATTGGCTTCCATCACTTTCAACCATTTTTAGTTTTTCTCAAGATCTGTGCATCCATTGACCAAAATTTTTCTATGGGGAGGTGCATAATGATGATGGAAACATGCTCAAAATGTTTCAGCTCGACCCAGTCTACCATTTGCGACATATGGAAAAAGCAAGTCACTCTCCTGTAAACCTACAGGATACAGAACAACACCTATAGGATTGGCAGTGAGTAGTTTTAAAGGAGATCCAGCGGTCAAAGAAGCTCCTCCAGAGCTTATCGATAGCATCAACATCAACAACATCACCATCCAACACCTCCACATCAACATCGACTCAACATCAACATGTATGTCTCTCTAATAACCATCAGGTAGGTACATGTATGAAATATTTTTGACCCCTTCTCTTGAGCATATTATAGTTAGAAATTTGTTGTTAGTGCATGAGAGATGAGGTTTTGCAAGCTAAGGATTGGTCAGTAGTCTCAGCCACCTTCAACTAGTTAATTTCAACTCACTCCTTCACTCATGCAATGTTGAAAATTCAAATTATGAAGGGTGATGATTTCAAGGAATGAGGACACGAGTTAAAAGAAGAAAATTTTGAAAAGGCCAAGGTCGTCACAACACTTCAAGCCCTCCATCCACTTCATATTCACTATCTATTCATCATTCATCCATCCCATTTCATTCTTGAAAGAAAAACAAAGACAACATCCTCTCCATTTTAATGAAATTTCCATTTGCAAGTCAGCAAGAAGGATGGCCAAAGAGAAAAGGAGGATCACAAGGAGACCCATGTCACCCACATTTTTATTTTTCCACTCATTACCATTGATTCCTCCACCATTTTAGTCATTTTTTCCACTCTCTTACTTTAGTTTACAAAGGGACTGTGTTTTCTATAGGATGATTCTGTAGGAATTACAGTGACCCAGAAATCCTAGAGGAGGTTTCCAAATGGTGTAACAAGGTAGAAGAATGTTGATAATGATGTGGAAGACCTTGCCAACCTAAAACAATTCAATAACTCATCCTAAATGAGGGCAAGAAAGAAATCTAATGGTCTCTAGAAACAATGATTTTTCTTTGAACAAATATGTTTTGGGCTTGTCCTTGCAGAGCTTACAACCAAGATTCTTAATGCACAAGTGAGAGGCCACCAAGGCCATGGATGAGGCACAATGAAGTCACTAAGTTTCTCAGAGGATGAGCAATACTTTCAGCAGGGGGGTATGATGGGCCTCTAAATCAGGCATAAATGAAGGCCCATGCCTCTAAATTAAAACTTAAATTAAGGCCTATGACCATCCTTCAACACATTAAACATCTCTTTTTGCATTAGATAGTTTATTTTTAACTTTAGTATATTCATTAGGAAGGTTTATGAATAATTGAAAAATTGTGCCTAATATTATTTTATTTTTTTTGTGGAATATTATGAGAATATTGGGCAGATTATGAAGAGTTGGAGGAGGAGATAATTTAGGGACCTCTTCCCTACTACTGGAGGATCAATAATAAATAAGAATTCAACAAGATATTATGGAATTATGGAACAAATTGTGGAACTCCAATGATTTAGAAAATCTACGAATGTGTTCCACTAATCAAGGGAGCAAATCCACCAATCAAGGGAGAAAATCCACTAATCAAGGGATTTTGGTGGGGAAAGCTTCCTCCATCCATGGGGAATGATTCTTAATCATTTTGTATAAGTATCAAGTCGAATTTCTCTCTAGGGAATGACTGAGAAAATCTAGGAATGTGGTCCATGTCATTTAATGCAAAATTCTAGTATTGGGGACTAGATCCACTAATAAAGGGATTTTGGTGGGGAAAGCTTCCTGCATTCATGCGGAATGATCTCTAATAATTTTTTCATTGTACTGAGCTGAATTTACCTCTCATGAGAGATTTTTATTAGTGTTATTGTGGAGAGAGCTTCTATTTCTGCAGCTCCGTTCTTTTTTCTTGCAGGGATGTAATCGTATTGATGGAATAATGAATATTGGTGTCATGTTAACCTTGTAAATATTGTTCGCCTCCATCAGTCTCTGAGTTTCCTTGGGCTTCACCATACAAAGAACCTCAGAGACCTTTTGTATAATTTTATTTCCTTCTTTTCATTGCTTATTCACATGCATCTCTAGTTTTTATTCCTTTCTATTTCTGCATTTAGAGTTAGTAATTTCTTGTTTTAGGATTGAGTTAAATGGTTGATGTGAGTTATTTTGTATGATCACAAGAATTATTTCATCATTGGAAAAGATTTGGTAGTTTGTAGGAATCATTGAGTTGCTTGGATTAGTATTCTTATTCCCAAATCTAGATTGGTGTACCTCCTTTTTAGCAAAGAACATTAAGTTTCTGCTATTTTTTAGAGAATCCTAATGATATTTAATCAAATTAATTCCACTTGTATTAAATCAAAAAAAAAAATTCCGTTCATAACAAAAATTACCCGATTGCATTTGCACTTGATTTGGTTAGGCAATTCTTAGGTTTACTAGCTCACTAGTTCTCAAATTTCTAGATTTTCGAATAGTAATGTCTTTTATTTTTATTTTTGAATGGGTTAAAATATGTTTTTTTTAGTGATGCCACTTGGAATAGGGACCTAAGACATCCTAATTAATAAAAAAAATTGTCCCATTCAATTTGGATTTGATTTGCTCAGTCATTAAACCCTCACCAATTTCATCATTTCACAAGGAAACTTCTCCAAGCATTTTGAGTAAATCCATCCATCTCTCGACTTCGATTTTGAGTTCTTAGTGATCCTAGAAATTTTCCCATTACATTCCACCCATCAAACACATTTCCTAGGCCTCCCATCACCTCTAACACCTCAAATTTGTTTCTCGGTTGTGTCCTGTATGTTCACTGTAATTCGTACAGGATTATCTTCTTGGTTTCTAATACATCGTGTTGGTTTTCCTGAAATGGCCTATTTTGAGGCCAATTTTATGGAAAACCTCTAGGAGGTCACCAAAAGCCTCCCAAGTGTCTCCCACACTATCAAACCATCTCCTAACCCTTCCATCCAACCTCCAACATCCTTAATTCACCTGCCACATTATCAAAAGAAATTAGTTTGCATACTTGATTTTGCATTAAAAGACAAAAAGACAAAAACAAATTTATTTCAGTCCCTTTACTTGCACATTAGTGATGTTTGATGCTTCTTACTTGCATGCTTAGATAGTAGCATTTGGTTGATGATAATTTAGCATTATTGGAAAGCATACTTTCTTTCCAATTAATTAGGAAATGGTGTGATTTAGCATTTTATTTCATTCTCTTTCCTTGTACTTTCTTTCTTGCAATAGGTTAAGGTTCCATTTTGAACATTTCATTTTTTGCAATTAGTTTAGGGTTTGACTTCAGTACATGCACTCCATTACATCATGACATCAAGGGAAGGACATATTGTATTCCGCACATATAGTGTCGACACCTCTTAAGTTTGTACAACCTGCTATGGTATTCAACAACCCCCCATTTAGTAATAATAGTAGTTAACATTACATTAACTAAATGGGGACCCTTACAAAATTTTATTCAAGAAAAAAACTTCGCATTTAGTCATTTGTTTTATTTCTGGAATAAAGCGAAAAATAACAATGAAGAGCTTTCTTTGGAACTAAAAACTCATGTTTTCATATATAGCATGTCTGAAAACCCATTAAAGAAACTTTCTAAAAAAACCTCCAAAATCAAGAAAAGCGTTTAGAATAAGGGCTCCATGGTCTAAATTGTCGTAAAATCCAGCAAAAATAAAAGTCCTTAAACTTTTTTAGGCTAAAGTCTCGCATCGCATAACACAACCCATAAAGAGTTCTCTCTTAAATACGATATAGCAAGGTTTGTGAGTTGTGAAATCACGATGGTGCTTTGGCTTTTATCGCATCACATTTTAGGTATTCATTCAAACACTTTTCACTTACAATAAGCCTATATTGCAAGATGTTATTTTCACCGAGACCCATACCGTAGAGTATTAAAAGAAAATATTTTGAGTTCGTCAAGTCCATTTCCTAAGATGAGCCTAGTAAGTACAATACGTGAAACAACTAATGGATAGCTCACATCTCGTATCTCGTAGACACACAGCAGGAGGTAAGAATGCTAAAGGGCACACCTTGTGATATTGCGATCTGTGATATTGCTTCACAGATCACACAATCGCTATCATCGCAGTATAATGGCTTGCTACCATAAAAAACTTTCATCTCGTTTTTTGATGCAAACATTTATGAGCAATAAAGCTAGGGGATAATGAATCATTAGTGGGCATTAGTGGGAAATAACTACATTTATGTGTGAAAATCCATTTAGCTTGATATGATATCTTGTTACGTGCATTCAAATAATTCTTCTTTTACAACCTTTACAAGTTATTTGCATTATTTCATTTTTAAGTTCATCTTTGAGTGTCTGATAGCTTTTGTTCTTCATTTCAGGAAAAACCCGCAGAGTAGAGTGTTGAGAAGAATGGGGAAGAAAGGCAAGGCTATAGCCTCTGAGAAGACAAAGATGACTCCCCTGTTCACAGACACAACATGCAACAGAGAGGGAGGAACCTCTACATGGGAGAGTATGTACAACATATTGGAGGAGGAACAACTGAGGATTATGGAAACAAATGTTACAGTTAACGGCCGAGATTCCTCAGACGCTTTCATGCTAGAGACAAATTTCTCATTTTTTCACTGCATAGCTGCTTGACTGAAGATAATCCCTTATACCAATATGGTAAAATGGGTTATAGATGAAGCAGATATTTCACACAGACAATTTAGGACGAGAAGCCAAGGGGCCATCAGATCTTTTACCTTGGACAATTTATGGCTTATGTACCACCTACTAGAGCCACAGGTCATCTACAATAGGAAATTCATAGAAAAGTTTGTTAAAGAGAACAACGACCCAGTGGATTGCACCCATGCCTAGTTGAATAATGAAGAGATGATCAAGAAAGACAAAAATGGTATGTACACTACTCTATCTATTTCTCCCCCTTATAGTTTGTTGTGGCTATATTATGTCAACTGCTTGGTAGACCTGATAGTACCAAGTTCTCCCCGGATTGGTTGTCATTAATAGAAGCAGTCGTTAACGCAACCATCATGAATTGGGCCCAAAAATTGTTAGATACTTTAGTAATAAAAATTATCGACTATAGAACGAGAGGAAGCATTGCTTCAAGGTTTTACCCTCCATTTTCTATGAGCACCTACGTTGTGGACATTATTTGTTTTAGTTCAAATTTCCCCATCATGGGATGGAAATGCACTATTTAGAATCCACTTCCCATTCACATGTACCACAAGGTCATGTGGGAATCCAATATTCAACCACATTTTTTCAAGATTTACCATGGAGTTATGCTCCCTATTTACAAGCGGCTATATAATTGGGACATCCCCATATTTCCCAAAGAAGCTAAAGTTTAAATCCTCCCAATGGCTAGATGGTTCATGGAGGAGACATTTACATATATCAGAGTTTTTAGTAGCATCACCTCCCCCAACATCCTCCCATACTATGTTCTAGATAAATTGATGGCTAGGGAAGTAGCCTATCAGACATGTAGTGAGGGAGGAACGATACATACATTGAAATAGGCAAAGAATGAAATTTGGCATGCATTCCCTGTACAATGAGTAGTATTTGAAGTACACAACCTAGGACACACATTAAAAGAAGCAGACAACATGCTATCTCTGCAATTACCCAAATTCTATGGACGGAAGTATGACTCATTTGGAACAATCAAGAATTTCACCACCATGGTAAAAATAAAATTATTAACCAATGAGGAGGATGCTTTTGATGATATGTTTTTGCATAAAAACACCTTTTCAGAGGTGAAACACATGGCCCAACTACTTTTTGACAATGAAGATCTAGAAAAGTTTTAAATTTATAGAGAAAGAAGGCTCGCAATGGTCCCATTGGACCAATTGTTAATTGAACCAATAAGGGAGCCTACTCCCATCATGAATATAGATGGTGACTCCAAAGAAAAATCCAAATCCGATTCTAGAGAGGAATCCCGTGAAAAACCTATCGGGGAATTGTGAAATTCATCATAGAACGGAAAAAGGAGGATCATCGAGGATATGACCCAATCTACATAGAAGATAGCTGAACAAGCTTCAGCTAGCAAGGAGGTTGGAATCCCTACTACCTCTGCACAACCAATAAAACCCATGGTAATTGATTTAGAGGAAGAGTGGGATAATTTTAATAAATGTCTTAAAATAGAGGAATAGGTGGTAGAGCTACAAACGCTACAACAAAATATAGCTGTGGAAATTACAGTGGAAGAAACTCCAAGTGAACCAAAAGTAGAGCATACCCCTATTACCCCCACCTCTGAGATAATTCTGAAAATTGAAGAAATACCCCCTCTAGATGTATTCTATAGCCCACAACATAAGGTTCTGGTGAAAAGGAAAATAAAGAAGAGAAAATTGGACTCTATAGATGTTACTACCCTCGAAAATGAACTAATGGATGTTCTATGGAAGGACTCGCCAGTTGATCCATTCGCCAACTTAATTAGGCTCTCCTAGTTTGTAGGCGCTTATGCTACAACGAACATAGACAAAGCAACAAAAGTCCAAACATTAATTAGAGAAAAGTAAAATAAAATAACGTTGCTCGAGCAACAATTACAGCAAGTTAGATCCGACCAGTAGGTAGAGATACATTTGACCAAGCTTCAATAGGAATTTGAAAAGATGCAAATAGAACATCGAATCAACTTAGCCAAGAAGGATGCATAGGTTTAGGCGATAACTGATCTTCATAAAAACGATCCAAAAATTGATCAATTTATCACCAAAGCACTTGCACTTAATTCCCAGTTGACACATCAGAAATAATCATTGTGTGAGAAGATTTCACATTGGAAATCTTATTGCGAAACAAGTGATAAATGAACAAGTTAAGTCGTAGAAATGTGACTTGAATATGATGATATCTTTAAAAAGGTATCTGATCACATCACCTGGAAAAATACAGAGGAGGGGAGAAAAGCTGACTTACCCAAATTGGATGAATCACATAAGGAAATTCTACTTGGAAGCTAGGATTCTCAGTTAAAAGAGGCAGAAAAGGCAACAATGGATGTGGTGGCAGCAACAAACATTATCATAGAAAATATAAACGAGAAATTTCATGGTGCCAATATAGTAGTAGAGTCTACTCCAGGGTTCCTTCTAGATGTAAAATAGTTCGAAAAACAATGGAAACATGCAGTGGAAGACAAATCAGAAGTGATAAGGAAAATGACCAGGATAGACTAGGAGGTATATTGGCAACATTTGGTCAAGCCTCACAGCCAATGGATGACCCTACGATGCCTAACCACCTCTACCGAGAAAATGGCGCTAGCACTAACTGATGTCATATTTGATGGACATTTGAAACCTAAAGTCAGTCGGCCTACATACCTGAAGCCTATGGTGGATATCTACAATCTAAAGGATTGAATTCAACATAGTTAGTCACGCTGTTTACTTTAATTTTGGATTTATTTTTGCATAAATTGAGGCAAGTCGTTTAAACCTCCTCAACTTTTTTTGTAATAATCTATTTTTAGCATGATAGCTTTAGTATTTAAACCCCTCTCATGCATTTAGAGAGGGGTCCAGAAATTTTATCAAAAACATTCTTCAGAACATGCACTTTTGTGCCTTTGATGAAGTTCTAGTGGAATTAATTGAACATGATTTATTTTCTACTTGATTTAACATCTTCTACTAAAATTGCACTTCTGTACTCTTAGATAATGTTGGGTGACTTGAAAGTAGATAAGTATTCCTGGAGCATATGAGTAGGATGTATTATAAATGGTACCTTTATCTCTTAATTATTTTTACTTATGGGTCAAAGCAATAACTTATCTTCAAGTTGTTTATCTTTGAAAGTTTGAATTGTTGATTTCCAATATTGCAGTTTTGTATGATGATGATCTATAGCTTATGCTAAGTACGTGAATGATTTTTATGCGATATATCTCTCACAATCGTCTGCGCTAAAAATTTATACAAAACAATTACTGTTAAATGGATTCACTTCTCATCACAATTAAATAATATTTATTATCAATTGCTTTCAAACATTACTCTAGATTGCATATATCACGTTATTCCTGGAATAGTTATATTAGATAATGTTTTAGATTAGGATAAATTGCACATGATTGTTAGTTTAAATTAGATTAGTTTTAGGATGAGCATTATTCCAAATCTCAAACATCACCCCATTTGCACAATCATAAAAAGAGATTGGAAATTTGGTCCCATCATCCCTAGTTGGAGCCACTACTCCAAATGGAAAAGGAGCTGTCAACCAAGGTCCATATCGAGTGGTTATCCACCATTTTTAAGACAACGGTTTTCGAGCCTTCAAGATTATAGGCGCTAGAAGGAGGGTGTGACTATGAATGGCAAGTAAATTTAAATCTACAGGCCATTTTAAGAGTAAAACTCCCTCACCATCACCTTCAACTTCTCGTTCGCATTCTAAATCTCCTAATCCCAAGCGAGAAGTTGCAAATAAAAATACACTGCCCATTATTGAAATCCTAAACATGTCAAACAGTTCTTCTTCCGAACCCCTTGAAGTAAAATCTTGATTCATAAATTGCAGGGGATTTCAATATCTCAAAAAGAATCTGAGTTATCCCAAGGTAGTGTAACTTCTCTATTTACCCCATATCAACAAGTAACTAGAGCACATAGTGAAAAACTTGGAATCCCACCATTTGAATTACCTCTACAAATTCGTAAGAAAGGTAAGAAAACACCATCAGAATCTCACAACAAGTTTCTTTCATCATCTACGTCCATTCCATCTATAACATCGCAAGGTCACACATATGCCTCCCAACTCTAGATCGTGATTCACATAGGTACAGGATCTACACCTTCCTCTACCTAATCACCTTCAACCACTGCTACACCCTCTTCTACTCACATCCCAACAATGGCACATAATCATCCTAGGCCATGGACCATCCCAAGAGCTATTAGAATGGCTGGATCTTTATCCCAATTTCTATCACATCCAGAGAAATGGTTACCTAAATTTAATCATGATAATGACCTGCTAGCTGAAGAATATATACTAATTTCATGTTGTCCATTAATTTGAATGGAGTAGCAGAAGAAGACGTAGTTGTAAGATTATTCCCATATACTCTACAAGGAGCAGCAGGATCATGTTATGAAACCAGCTCAAGAAAAAGATAGAAAAGATAGATCAACGCCTTAGAATTCAGCCTCTTCGAGGGGGAAACCTCCTTTACATTACATAAATGAACAATTCTTGGATGATTCAAATGAAAAAACCTCCTTTATATATATAGGAGTCTAAGGAGTCACAATATAACCCAGCCGACCTAACAATAATAATATAAAGCCACAAAAATAACAATAGAGGGATTCTATGGGGCACAGTAATAACAATATGGGGATAATAGGGGCTCAACAATATTAATAAGGGGTACAACTACAATAGTAATGGGGTAATCACTAGTATTATAGGGAGCCAACATGCCCCTCTCCTTAAAAAAAATGTTGTCCTCAACGCTTGAGAAGTTCTGGATGCTTCTGTATAAAATTTTCATCCTCCCGTGTGGAATCTTTAGTGGCTAAGTTCTTCCACTTGATAAGATACTCTGAAATTTATCGATTTTGTAGCTGTCGAGTTCTTGTTTATGTGACTGCTTTCGGTTCCAATATCCTTCCTCGTCAAGTTCTGTCAATATTGTTTGAACTGGGAGCTTGTTGCCTATAACCTTCTTTAAACATGAAACATGGAAAACTGGGTGCAATCGAGAAGCTGCAGGAAGCTCCAATTTGTATGTCATAGTACCAATCTTTTGCAACACCATGTATGGACCATAATACTTTGGTGATAATTTATTATCCTTCTTAGCTTTCTTGAGGGACATCTGCTTATATGGTTGTAGCCGTAGGAATACCCAATCACCTACATCAAAACTTCTTTCACTACGATGTTGTCTACCTATTGTTTCATTCTATTTTGTACCAACACAAGGTTATCCTTTAAGAGTTGGAGGACTTGTTGTTGATGTTCAATGCGATGTTCCATTGCCAGAACCTTAGAATTTTCTCTTAAATATGATGTGATGGATGGTGGCTGATACCCATAAAGTGCCATAAATGGGGTCATTTTTGTTGTTGTATGGAAGGAAGTGTTATACCACCATTCAGCCAGAGGCAACCATTTGACCCATTATGTCTGTTTATCAGATACAAAGCAACGAAGATATCCTTCCAAACGTTTGTTTTCTATCTTAGTTTGCCCATCAGATTGAGGATGATAAGATGAGCTATGAGCTAACTGAGTACCAAGACAAGAAAATAATTCTGTCCAAAAATTTCCAGTGAAAATAGGATCTCTGTCACTTATAATAATCTTTGGGTTTCCATGTAGCTTTTGAATTGTTTCCATAAATGCAGTAGAAATTGTACTGGCTTTAAATGGATATGATAATGCACATAAGTGTTCATACTTGGTAAGTCTGTCAACTACCACCATGATGACACTCTTTCCCTCGGACTTGGGTAAACCTATGATAAAATCCATTGAAACCTCCTCCCAACGTTGGCTTGGAATGGATAAATGTTGTAATAGACTCGGTGTCTTAATTGTTTCTACTTTATTTTGTTGGCAAACCAAACATTCCGCCATAAAATTTCGAATATCTGATTTAATTCCATCCCAAAAAAATTCCTTCTTAACCCTGTGGTAAGTTTTTAAAAATCCTGAGTGCCCTCCTAAGGGAGAAGTGTGCAATTCCATAAGAATCTTTTGTTTTAGCTGGGAATTCTTACAGAGGTATAAGCAATCTTTGTACCATAATGAATCATTTTGCCAGCTAAATGTATCAGACATACTGGAATCTTGTTGTAACTTTTGAATAAGTGCCCACACTTCTTCATCATTCTTCCATTCCTCCCTTGCTTCTTTTATCCAATCTGGTTGGATAATAGAAATGGCGCACAACAATGTTTCCACATCCTCAAACTTTCTTGAGAGTGCATCTACCACCACATTTTGCTTCCCTTTTTTGTAGATGATTTCAAAGTCATAACCCAACATCTTTGTGACCCACTTTTGTTGCTCTTCAGAGGATAATCTTTGTTCTAAAAAGTATTTAAGGCTATCATGATCTGTTTTTGCCTTAAACTGTCTTCCCATTAGGTAGGGTCGCCATTTCTTAAGTGCATGGAGTATTGCCAACATTTCCTTCTCATAAATAGCTTTGTGTAGAAACTTTCCCTTGATTGGATGACTTTCAAAAGCAATGGGTCTTTCATCTTTCATTAAAACAACACCAATTCCATTTCTTGAAGCATCACATTCCACAAAAAAGGTTTTTGTGAAGTCCGGTGTAGCTAAGACCAGTGCTTGGCACATTGCCTCTTTAAGATGTTGAAATGGCTTTGTTGCTTCTGGAGTCCATGAAAATGCATCTTTCTTCAATAATGTTGTTAGAGGCGCTGCTATTCTCCCATAATTCTTAACAAACTTGCGATAATACCCTGTCAACCCGAGAAACCCTCGCAGATGCTTTATGGATGTGGGAATTTTCCATTCCTTAATGGCTTTAATTTTTCTAGGGTCTACCTTAACTCCTTCATGAGATACAATATGACCTAGATATTCCACCTCTTGTACTCCAAAGAAACATTTGGAACTTTTTGCATATAATTGTTTCTCCTCCAATAGTTGTAGCATCCTGTCAACATGTTCAACATGATCCTTCCAAGACTTCTTGTAGATTAGTATATCATCAAAAAATACTAACACAAATTTTCTAAGGAATGGTTTGAAAATTGAATTCAACAAACCTTGAAATGTTGAAGGTGCATTGGTAAGGCCAAAAGGCATGACCAAAAATTCATAATGACCCCCATGAGTTCTAAATGTTGTTTTCGGAATGTCTTCAATCTTCATTCTGATTTGATGATATCCTGAACGAAGATCCAACTTGGTGAGGTAAATTGATCCATGCAATTCATCCAGTAATTCATCAATGACAGGAATGGGAAAATTATCTTTAATAGTCAGCTTGTTGAGCTCCCTGTAATCCAGACACATGCACCATGATCCATCCTTCTTGTGCACCAATACGACTCGAGCAGAGAAATAAGTTTGACTTGGTTGAATTATACCAGCCTCTAGCATTTCTGCAAGCATACGTTCAATTTCAACCGTACGGCCTGATGTTTGGAGGAACACTTCCTGGAATCAGATGAATAGCATGATCATGATCATGAAAAGGTGGGAGACCTTTGGGAGTCTCAAATACCTTGCAATGATTTTCAAAGACGTTTTGGAGAATTGGAGAAATAGATGATTCCACTGTGGACATATCTAGCGAACATAATTATGCAATTACACCTCTTTTTTCCTCTTTTAGAAGCTTTTTCATACCGTTAGAGTTGATTATCTTTCCCGGTTTCCCTGAAATACCCCTTAATTCAACTTCCTTTCCTTCCACAGAAAATTTCATGGAGAGTTCTTGAAAATTAAAAGCTATTGTACCCAAGGGTTGTAGCCATTGGACTCCTAGTACAACATCAGCATCTCCCATTGGAATGGAAAGCATTGGGCTAGTCAATACATATTCTCGCATGGATAACTTGATATTATGGCACTTTCCCGAGAAATTTATTATTCCTCCATTTGCAACCATCCCTTGACACTCTGGTGCTAGATATAAGAAGCAATTCAATTCTCTTGCTACCTTACAATGAATAAAATTGTGGGTACTTCCTGAATCAATCAACACTATTACCTTTTTCTTCTTGATTTGTCCCACTATCTTGATGGTTTGAGGAGTGGTAATTCCCGCCAATGCATTACAAGATATGGTCGGATTCCTTTCTTCTTTATCTAGGCTTTGTTCCTGGAGTATATGCTCTTCTTTTGACCTTTCTTGCTCCTTTTCTTCTTCCTCCTCACAATCTATGTAGAATAATTTCTTCTCAGCACACTTATGACCTTTAGTGTATTTGCTATCACAACTGTAACAAATCCCTTTTGCTCTTTTTTCTTCCAATTGTTGTGGTGTCAACCTTATAGGTTGTATCCTCATAATGTGCTATTAATTCTTCAGTAAAAATTGCCCAAGTGATAAATTTTTTATGAGTGCAAAGCCATTGATACCATACAAACTGATTTCGTTCCAAATATAAAGTTTCAACACGTACCTTTTGTGTGTTTTACACATTATTGAGATCGAAAAATTGCTCCATCTGTAATATCCATGTTGCGGGATCCTCGCCATCAAACTTCCTCATATCGATTTTTGGAATATGGTGGGTCTTTGATCCAAAATTAGAGTCTATCGAGTCATGATTAACATTTTTTTTGTTCTCATCATGAGTGTCCTTTACCACCCTTTCACCATTAGTGACCCTTTCTTGTAGCAACTTATTCATATTTATCTTCAATTCTTCCATGTCTGTCTTCAAATCTATCTTCAAATCATCCATCTTAGCTTCCATGCCATTCATCTTAGCTTCTACACCTTTCTTTAAAAAATCCATCTTAGCTTCTACACCTTTCTTTAAACCATCCATCTTAGATTCTGCTCCTTTTTGTGCAAGCGACAATTGTTGCACTTGGTCTTGCAATTTTGATATATCATGTTGCATCTCTTCCTCTTCTTCATGAGTCATGCTAGAGCTTTCAAGTTCCTTACTAGGTGCTTGAATTTTCTTTCCTAGGGGCATCAGTTACCGATAATAATTCTCTACTATGCCCTTTGAATTCCTTGAAAATAAATTTTCAAACGAAGCTTAAGCAAAAATTTAGGAAAATATACACACCTTCTTTCACTTTGTAGGGGCTTGATATTGCCTCTGATGTATCTCTATACTTCCCAATCATCTAGATCTGAATTTGTGACCTGCAGTAGCCCTCTGTGTCCTCTTTCCAATGCCACAAGTCTAACCCAAATTGGATTCTCCAAGGAAGAGTTATGCGAAATCTCCCACAGTAACTTGATTATAGTCTAGTTCAGTAAAGCGAACTTGTACAACATGCCACGAGTCATTGTTTTGACCTTTGGATTTGAAAAATTCATAAAAGAAACTACAATCCATCCTCTGTCTATACCTTCTTACGAAATTTCAATTCGATCCCCAGAGAGAAGGTTATGACACTTTTCCCCAAGTTACCTGTTTGGAATGTAATTCAGGAGTCTACAAAAAGACGAACTTCCTCAGATCATATCTCTGCAAATATAGGGCGAACAACTCTGAAATTCAGACCTAAGGTTTCTACGTGATTTCTTCGCAAATGTTTTTTTTTTTGCAACTTTTGAAATGTCGCAAAAAAACGTTATAACGAAAATACCACGATGACCTGTTTGGAGCAGTGAAACCCTAGAATCCAAAGCTCTGATACCAAATGTTATGAATCCAGCTCAAGAAAAAGATAGAAAAGATAGATCAACGCCTTAGAATTCAGCCTCTTCGAGGGGGCAACCTCCTTTACATTACATAAATGAACAATTCTTGGATGATTCAAATGACAAAACCTCCTTTCTATACATAGGAGTCTAAGGAGTCACAATATAACCCAGTCGACCTAACAATAATAATATAAAGCCACAAAAATAACAATAGAGGGATTCTATGGGGCATAGTAATAACAATATTGGGATAATAGGGGCACAACAATATTAATAAGGGGTACAACTACAATAGTAATGGGGTAATCACTAGTATTATAGCAACCCAACATATCATGGTGCTTTTCATTACCATCAGGTTCTATTAATAGCTGGGACACTTTTCAAGAGAAATTTTTAACTAAATTTGGATATTGTAGATCTACAACAACTTTGATAAATGATCTCTCCAATTTGAAAGTCGAACCTAAAGAACCCATTAAGGATTTCAACTCTCACTTGAATAAGTTATTAAATAAGATACGTATGGCATCCAAGCCTAGCGATGAGGTCCAAAATGAATGGTACATTTCTGCTCCACCTTAAAACACAACCATCTTCATTGATAGAGCTGTGAAACCAACGTTAGCATAAAATATGAAAGAGGCAATAGTTGTGGGAAACTGCATTCTAGCTGTAGAAAAGAAAAATGCATTAGAAGAAAGAAAATATAAGAATGTAACTTTTAGAGATGATTCCAGGAAGAAACCACCAAAGGATCCTTTTGATCTGGAAGGATTACAGAAAGTCCTCAAGACCATGTGTAACGAAACGATTGACATAAAAAAACTAGTAGAAACTTCATCCAAGAAACCTTTTAGACCATTTAAAGTGAATTCCCCAACTGATCCTAAACCTCTGAGTGCTATATCAAACGCTAAATCAGATGGAGATGAGGAAGAGGTTTCAAATGAAGAACAATCAGATGATGAAGTAGCGGAACTACAAGGGATGTGGTATTTTATCCTTACCAATGAGGAAAATCGATAAGCACTTCTTCAAGAAAAATTGATCCAACCGACATCGCCCTAATGGGTGGAAGATATAAATCCCATACTCCGCCATTTATCCTTCCTTTTGAAGTCTTTAATAAGAACTTACACAACTGTTTAGTTGATTATGGTGCTTCATCTAACATTTTACCCAGAACAGTCTACACTAAGTTAAATGTTCAACCTCAGAAATCTACAGTGCAAATAGTACAATTAGATTGGTCTCAAGTCAAAGTCGTTGGGAAAATTAATCAAGAAACCATTAGACTTTCATCAAACCCAAAAGTTTGTCAAATCATTGATATACTTGTAGCAGATATTCCTGAATTCTATGGCTTAACCCTTAGTAGGGACTGGTTAGAAAAACTTCCTGGTTACTTCACAACTGACTGGTCTCACATGTGGATTCCCTAAAAACACCAAGACAAATCAAATAAGGGTTGACCGAGAGAAACATCAAAAGTATATAGTAGCAGATTTGAAAGGAGAAATTTAGCCGGTAGCATATAGAAACAATCTAATTGGAAACTATTCTGTTGAGTCATTCCTATGGAATTTCAATGCTCATACCTCAACCTTCTTAGAAAACTATATCGTATCTCAAATAAAAAATTATTCGCAAACAGACACTTCTAAATGTGTGAATTTTGTAGATCAACCTGTAAATAAATGTTTATTTTGGAAATTATTTTTTGATGGATCTCGATCCAATGATGGAGCAAGGGCAAGATGCATATTAGTTAGCCTAGAGGAAGAAAAGACTACGTTAGCATGCAGACTTGAATTTGATTGCACAAACAACACTGCTGAATATGAAGCATTGGTTCAAGGTTTGTAAAAAGAAATTGGTCTTATATCAAATACCTCCAAGTGTTTGGAGATTTTAAAATTGTCATTAGGTAATTAAGAAATATTATACATTATTTTTCAGGACATTTGAAACACTATCAATCATTAGTCCAAGGCCTGACCTCACATTTTACAACATTTAATATTTCCCCTATTCTAAGACTCCAAAATGCTGGTGTCAATCTTCTAGCTAATGTGGCTTCCAAGCTTATTCCACCAGAAGATTGCAACCCAAATTGATTTTCCATTGAATTAACTTTTAGACCTTCTATTCTTGATAATATCACCAACTGGAGAGTCTTTAATAATAATCTAGATATCATAAGCTTCCTTAGCTCAGAAGGGTTTTATGGTGACCAACATGATGACCAACTGAAACAAGAAACCACCAACAATGCTATACCAAAATCCATAGTTATTTTGGAAGATTTATATGACCTCAAATATAGATTTAAACGATCTACTAATTCAAAACATTAGAGTTCAACTCTGAGGTATGAATTGATCAATCTTGGAACTAACAAAAAACCACAAAACATTAATCTACGTCTCGGACTTAGCTTTTATACGTCTGTTGAAACAATATAAGAATGTCTTTGCTTGGAATTATGACGATCTTAAAACCTATAAAAGTTCTATTATTCAACATACTATTCCCTTGACCTGTGATGAAAAACCTATTCAGCAAAAATTGAGGAAAATTCATCCTAATTTGGAAAGACAGATTAAGTTTGAGTTAAATAAACTACTAAAAGACAAGAGTATTTTTCCTGACAAGCATTCCAGGTTGGTCTCCAATCTCGTCCCAGTCAGAAAGAAGAACAATTATATTTGGATTTGTATAGACTTTCGAAATCTCAACAAAGATTGCCAAAAGGACAATTTTTTATTGCCTCCTATGGAACAGATATTGCAATCAGTTGCAAGCTTAGAAGTAATATCCTTTCTAGATGACTTCTCACTTTACAATAAAGTCTTAGTCCATCCAGATGATGAGCTGAAAACTATGTTCAAAACAAAATGGAGCACTTATACCTATCAAAGAATGCCATTTGGATTAATCAATGCGGGTGCCACTTTCCAAAGAGCCATGGACATTTCCTTCAAAGGTTTGGTAAAGAGATCAATGGTAATATACTTAGATGATATAACTATGTATTTTAGAAAATATAGTAATCCTCTAAGAGATCTTGAACAAATCTTTGAACATTGTCAAAGCTATGGAATTTCTCTTAACCCCAAGAAGTCTTTTTTCACGTTAAGTGAAGGAAAGCTCGTTGGATTTATTGTGTCCAAAAGAAGAATTCATATTGACCTAGACAAAATTAGAGAAATTTCTAAAAAACCTTTACCCCATAACAAGAAATAAATGAAATATTTGCTTGGTGAAATAAATTTTGTGAAAAGATTTGTCCCTGACTTCTCAAGAATTGTATTACCCCTTTAAGCCATGATAAAGAAAAATCCTCCATTTAAATGGGGTCATTTGGAACATGAAGCTTTTAGCTTGATAAAACAAACTATGATAAATGCCTCATCTTTAGCAATGCCAAATTTTTCCATTGATTTCATTTTGTACACTTTCTCTTCTGAGAAATCATACGTAGCCATATTGACATAGGTAAATCAAGAAAAAGTTGAAGCCCTAATCTCTTTCTTTAGATCAAATTTATAGGGAGTTGAATTGAACTACTCAGATGTTGAAAAACAATCTTACCGTGTTTTCAAATCAATAAAACAATTCATACCTTTTCTTCTCCAAACCCACACCAAGGTGATAGAACCATTCCCAGCAGTAAGAATCTTCTAATACAAAGGGATGTGGGTGAAAAGAGAGAAAATTGGGTTACATCTCTAGAAGAATATGACATTGAAATCAAACCAACAAACATTGTAAAAGGTCAAAGTTCTTGCAGGATGTTATCAAGAGAATCAAATATATTATAATTATAGCATTCAGGTGACAAGGTACAAGTCTATGAGGTAAGCCTTAATGACACCAAATCAAGATATGTTGATATTATATTCTACTTAAAAAATTGATATGCCCCTCCACATTTGAATTACACAAAGAAAAGAGCCTTGAGACTGAAAGCTAAACAACATCAAATTGTTAATGATGTGTTGTTCAGAATCAATTATGATTCTGATTTGCTTAGATGTCTTGAAAAATCTAAAATAGAAAGAGTATTGTAGGAACTTCACGATGGACCAGCCGGCGGGCACTTTGGAGGGGATGCTATAGCGCATAAAATCTTGCATGCTAACTGTTACTGGCCAACTCTATTCAAATATGCACACAATTATGTAAGGAAGTGTAAGATTTTTCATATAGTTGCAGGAAGACAGAAGAAACTACCATTACCGTTATAGCCAGTCAACATTGATCAACCATTTGAACAGTTGGGATTGGACATAATAGGTGAGATCGTTCCTCATTCTTCTAAGCAATATAAATATATCCTTACAACCATGGATTATTTCACCAAATGGGTAGAAGAAATTCCACTTAAGGTAGCCAACTCTGAGAACTTTATTGAGTTTATAGATCAATTTATCATCACCAGGTTTGGCTTACCTTTTTCCTTAATGTTTGATAATGCATCTTACTTTTCAGGCAATTTTATGAAAGAGTTTTCTCTTAAAAGAGGATTTAAACTTAAATATTTTGCTAATTATTATCCGCAAGGAAATGGGTTAGCCAAATCCACAAATAAGAACATTATCAGGCTTATTAAATGAATTATTGATCAAAGTCAAAATAACTGGCATAAATCTTTAGTGTTGGCTCTATGGGCAGATCGAATAACTCAGAAAACGTCCATTAGCACTTCTCCTTTTAATCCGGTTTATGGGAAAGAAGTTGTCTTACCAACAAACATAGTTATTCCCTCATTTTCCTTAGTTCAATTCATCGAAGAAACCCCTTCCTCATCTATTCACATTAGACAATTACAAATTCTTAAGCTTAAAGAGGAAACAGAAAAATCGAGGACCACACATGCACATCATCAGTAATTAGTCAAAGCCTCCTTTGATTCAAATTTTGCAGCATCGAAATCTTTCCAAATCTAAGACCTGCTATTAAAATGGGATAAAGCCCACGAAGAGAAAGGCAATCATACCAAGTTCCAATGAATGTGTTTTGGCGCATTCCAGATTGTCGAGTTAATAGGCCCATCAACTTTTCTATTACAAGATTTAGCAAGTAAGAGAGAATCTCGACCTGTTAATGGGAAGGTCCTAAAGAAATACTTTTCATAGAAGATTATATCTTATGTTCACTATATATTATAGTATTTAGTTAATTTTATTTTGAAAAAATAATACAAGTTGAAAATATTTACTTTTGGTTTTACAAAGAATAAGTTTCTCTTCTTAGTTTTTACTTTTCTCTTGTATAAGTAAATATTTTTATGAAACTAATCTTCAAATATCAAATGTATAGTTAAGTTTGATTAATTTTAAGTTGACTCTCTTCCTCCTTAAATTATCTGATTTTGATGAAACTTAACTTTGAAAGAGAAACTACTCCTTTATATCAGTCTAGAAAAGTATCTATGCAATGCAAAGTCTCTCTCCACGCATCTCTAAAAAACTTTACAACTGTCGTCCAGGACCTCTTAAGGGGCCAATGATCTTCCCCACTTAGTTAGTTTTCGTTTTTAGAGTGTAATTCTAAAATATACCTAAACTTAAGGAATAAGAGGTCTCATTAAGAGCCGGCTTACCATGATCATAAGATTATAAATGAACTGACATTACCAAAATTGCATACCAAAACATGGTAATGGCTTATGATTATAATAATCAAAAGACAAGCAGTCTCATCATGAGCCAGCTTGTCCAGTGAAGTTATGGATCAAGTGAATGGCATTGTCAATATCGGTTACCAAACCAAGACATTCTCCTTTAGGAAATACATAAGAGAATTTGAAGCAACAAATGAATTACTCTAGGAAATAAAGAAAGCAATAAGTATACTTACGAACTTATCTTTTAAATTTCATTCTAATTCAAGTGGAATGTTGGGTGATTACTGGTTAAAAGTTAACCCTATCGAGGCTATGAAAGTCTACTCGCAGTGGAGGCTCTATCTACAACAATGGAGTAAACCAAAAACCAATCTAGGGAGAGACTCATGGCTTTATCTTTAAAAAACCAAGTAAAGACTGATTTAGAAAATGTTACTTTTTATAAGAAAATAATAGTGAAATGGATGGTAGTTAGGCAAATGATTGTTTTATTACAAAAGCAATAAATCTTACCTTATATTCCATATAATCTTTTTTATTTTCAAAACTATCTTTATTTTGGAAGTTTTAGAAATTTCAAAAAAACTCTCAGTGATAACTAGTTCTTCCAAGTGAATCACCAATTGTTGTGGTATTCAACAACCCCCCATTTAGTCATAATAGTAGTTAATTTTACATTAACTAAATGGGGAACCTTTGAATTTTTTATTCAAAAGACAAAACTTAGCATTTAGTCATTTCTTTTATTTTTTGAATAAAGAAAAAAATAATATCAAGACCTTTTTTGGGAACTACTAAAAACTCACATTTTCATATATAGCACATCTAAAGACCCACTAAAGGAACTTTCTAAAAAGCCTCCAAAATCAAGAAAAATGTTTAAAATAAGGGCTCCATGGTCTAAATTGTCGTAAAATCCGACCAAAACGGAAGTCCTTAAACTTTTTTAGGCTTAAGTCTTGCATCGCATAACACAAGACATGAAGAGTTCTCTCTTAAATACAATATAGAAAGGTTTGCGAGTTGAGAAATCGTAATGATGCTCTGGATTTTATCGCATTGCATTTTTGGTATTCAAGAAAGCACTTTGCAATTACCATAAGTTGATATTGTGATATGCGATTTGTGCCCACACCCACACCCTAGAGTATTAAAAGCAAATATTTCGAGTCTGTCAAGTCCATTGCCTAAGATGAGCCTAGTAAGTAACCATACATGAAACAACTAATGGACAACTCGCATCTCGCATCTCGCAAACACACAACATGAGGTAAGAATGCTAAAAGGCACACCTTGCGATATTGTGATCTGTGATATTGCTTCACAAATCGCACAATCACTACCATCGCAGTATGATGGCTCACTACCCTGAAAAAATTTCATCCTATATTTTGACGCAAACATTTATGAGAAATAAAGCTAAGGGATAATGAATCATTAGTGGGCATTAGTGGGAAATAACTACATTTATGTGTGAAAAGCCATTTAGCTTGATATGATATCTTGTTACGTGCATTCAAATAATTCTTCTTTTACCACCCTTACAAGCTATCTGCATTATTTCATTTTTACATTCATCTTTGAGTGTCTGATAGCTTTTGTTCTTCATTTAAGGAAAAACCCATAGAGCAGAGCGTTGGGAAGAATGGGGAAGAAAGGCAAGGCTATATCCTCTGAGAAGACAAAGATGACTCCCCTATTCACAGACAACACATGCAGCAGAGAGGGAGGAACCTATACATGGGAGACTATGTACAACATACTCGAGGAGGAACAGTCGAAGATTATGGAAACAAATGTTAGACTTGACGACCAAGATTCCTCAGACACTTCCAAGATAGATACGGATTTCTCATTTTTGCATCGCATAACTACTTGAACGAAGATAATCCTTATACCGATATAGCAAAATGGGTTATTGATGAAGCATATATTTCAGACAAAAAATTTAAGACAAGTAGCCAAGCGGCCATCAGATCTTTTACCCCGAACAATTTACGACTTATGGACCACCTATGAGAGCCAAAGGTCATCTACGATAGGCAATTCATTGAAAAGTTTGTTAAGGAGAACAATGACCCAATGGATTGCACCCATGCCTAGTCGAATAATGAAGAGAAGATCAAGAAAGACAAAAATGATATGTACACTACTGCATCTATTTGTCCCCCTTATAGTTTTGTTGTGGCTATGTCATGTCCACTCTTTGGTAGACCTGATAGTACTGTGTTTTCCTCGAATTGGTTTTCATTAATAGAAGCAATATTTAACGCAACTATCATGAATTTGGCCCAAATCTTGTCAGATAATTTAGCAAAAATAATTATCGAGTATAGAAGGAGAAGAAGCATTGCTTCGAGGGTTTACCCTACATTTTTTATGGGCACCTATGTTATGAATGCTATTTGATTTAGTTCAAATTTCCCCATCATGGGATGGAAATGGACTGTTCAGAATCCACTTCTCATTCACATGTACCACAAGGTCATGTGAGAATCCAATTTTCAACCACATTTTTTCAAGATTTGCCATGGAGTTATGCTCCCTATTTACAAGTGGTTGTATAATCGAGACGCAAGCAAATTTTCCCAAGAAGCTAAAGTTTACATCCTCCCAGTGACCAGATGGTTTGAGGAGGATAAATTTACATATGTAGAGTTTTTGGCAATGTCACCTCCCACCACATCCTCCCTTACTATGTTCTAGATAGATTGATGGCTATGGAAACGACCTATCATACATGTAGGGAGGGAGGAATAATCCATACATCGAAAGAGTCAAAGAAGGCCATTTGGCCTACATTCCCTGTACAATGCGGAGCATTTTCACTACACAACCTGGGCCATGCATTAAAAGAAGTAGAGAACATGCTATCTCTGCAATTACCCAAATTCCCTAGATGACGGTATGACCCGTTTGGAACAGTCAAGAATTTCATCACCATGGTGAAAATAAAAGTATTCACTAATGAGGAGGATGCTTTTGATGATATATTTTTTCATAAAAACACCTTTTCAGAGGGGAAACACATGGCCCAACTAATTTTTGACCATGAAGATGTGGAAAAGTTTTAAAGTTACAGAGAAAGAAGGTTTGCAATTGTCCCATTGGACCAATTGTTAATTGAACCAATATGGGATCCTACTCCCAGCATGACTATAGAAGGTGACTGCAAAGAAAATTGAAAATCTGATTCTGGAGAGGAATCCTAAGAAAAATCTATCGACAAATCGTGACATTCATCACAAAACGGCAAAAGGAGGAGCATTGAGGATACAGACCAATCTACATAGAAGATAGCTAAACAACCTTCAGCGAGCAAGCAGGTTAAAATCCCTACTACCTTTGCACAACCAATAAAACCCACAATAATTGATTTAGAGGAAGAGTGGGATAAATTTATAAAAGTCTTAATATAGAGGAACAGGTTCCAGAGCTAAAAATGCTACAACACAAGACAAATTTGGAAATTACAATGGAAGAAACTTCAAATGAACTAGAAGTAGACCATACCCTTGTTACCCCCACGTCCGAGATAATTTTGAAAATTGAATAAATAACCCCTCTGGATGTATTCTACAGCCCACAACATAAGGCCATGGTGAAAAGGCAAAGAAAGAAAAGAAAATTGGACTCTATAGCCATTACTACCCCCAAAAATGAACTAATGGATGTTATATGGAAGGAGTCGCCAGTTGATCCATCCACCAACTTAACTAGACTCTTGCAGTTTGCAGGCACTTATGCTACAACGATCATAGGCAAAGCAAAAAAGTCCAAATGTTGCCTAGAGAAAATGAAAATAAAATAACATCGCTCGAGAAACAGTTACAACAAGTCAAATCTGACTAGCAAGCAGAGATACAGTTGGCCAAGCTTCAAGAGGAATTTGAAAATATAAAAATAGAACATCGAATCAGCTTAGCCGAGAAGGAAGCACAGGTGTAGGAGATAATTGATCTTCATAAAGACGATCCAAAAATTGATCAATTTATCAACAAAGCACTCGCACTTAATTCCCTGTTGACACATCAGAAAGACTTACTGTGCCAGAAGATTTCACACCGGAAATATTATTGTGATAAGATGATGATTCAAGTCGTAGAAATGTGACTTGAATATGATGATATATTTAAAAAGGTCTCTGATCACATGGCCTAGAAAAATACAAAGGAGGGGAGTAAATCCAACTTGCCCAAACTGGAAGAATCACATAAGGAAATTTTGTTTGCAAGCTGGGATTGTCAGTTAAAAGAAGCATAAAAGGCAACAGTAGATGCTCCGACAGCAGTAAACATTATCATAGAAATATAAATGAGAATTTGCATGGTGGCAATCTAGTAGCAGAGTCCATTCCAGGGTTCCTTCCAGATGCAAAATAGCTTGAACAACAATGGAAATAGGCAGCGGAAGACAAAGCGGAAGTGATAAGGCAAATGACTAGGCTATATTGGAAGGCATATTGGCAACATTTGATCAAGCCTCACAGCCAATGGATGACCCTACGATGCCTAACCTCTTTTGCCGAGAAAATGGTGTCAGCACTAACTGATGTCGTATTCGATGGATAGTTGAAAGATGAAGTCTATCGGCCTACACAGCTGAAGCCTATGGTGGATATTTGTGATCTGAAGGATCAAATGAAACATAATTAGTCGCCCTATTTACTTTAATTTTGATTTTATTTTTGCATAAATTGAGGTAGGCCATTTAAACCTCCTCAACTATTTTTCTAATAATCTATTTTTAGCATTATAGTTTTAGTATTTAAACCCATCTCATAAATTTAGAGAGGGGTCTAGAAATATTATCAGAAACATTCTTTAGAACACACACTTTTGCCCCTTTGATGAAGTTTTGGTGGAATTAATGGAACATGATTTATTTTCTACTTGATTTAACATCTTCTACTCAAATTGCACTTATGTACTCTTAGATGATGTTGGGTGACTTGAAAGTAGATCAATATTGCTAGAGCATATTAGTAGGATGTATTATAAATTGTATTTTTATCTCTTAATTCTTTTTACTTATGGGTCAAAGCAATAACTTATCTTCAAGTTGTTCATGTATGAAAATTTGAATTGTTGATTTCCATTATTGCACTTTTGTATGATGATGATCTATAGTTTATACTTAGTACATGAATTATTTTTATGCGATATATCTCTCACAATCGTTTCGGCTAACTTTTTTTTGAAATGATTATTGTTAAATGGATTCACTTCTCATCACAATTGAATAATCTTTATTATCAATTGATTTCAGGCATTATTGTAGATCACATATATCACGTTACTCCTAGGATAGTTATAGTTAGATAATGTTTTAGATTAGGATAAACTGCACATGATTGTTAGTTTAAATTATATTAGTTTTAGGATAAGCATTATGCCAAATCTCAAACATCACCCGATTTTCACAATTATAAAAATAGATTGGGAAACTGGTCCCATCATCCCTAATCGGAGCCACTACTCCAAACAGAAAAGGAGTTGTCAACCAAGGTTCGGACCTGGTGGTTATCCCCATTATTGAGGCAATGATTTTTGAGCCTTCAACAAAACCCCGTGTTAATAATTAAATTCAGTAACCTTGGGAGTTGCAGTATTCTTGTTGCAATATCGAGGTGCATCAGAAGGTAAGGGAAGGAAAACATCAACATTTAGCTCTCCATGGCCTCATCAAATTGATAGTGGTAGATTCTCTGAACCATTTGAGAATCCCTATCCTACGGAACAAATATTTTGACATGGATAGGTAGAAATTCATATAAAAAAACAAGCCCTTACACTTAGAGAAACCCCAGACTCTAGTGTTGGTTGAAAAGAGTGAAAAAACAGAAGAAGAAGAAAGAGAGACAAAAGAGAAGGAGGCAGCAAGAAAATAAATAGAAGAAACAAAGGTAGAAGAAATAGAGAAAGTATAGAAAGAGGAAGGAGAAGAAGAGATGAAAGGATAAAATGAGGGGAAGAAGGAAGAAGAAATAATGATCCCTGAGAAGACTTCTTCACCCCAAGGAACATAAGACACTAAATAGGAAGTGGTTATAATCTTAGCTACATTGGGCACTCCTATCAGGCCAAAAAGGAAGCAATCAAAGCCAAGTCAAATGTATTTTAGAATCAAGAAGAGAGCTATAATTAGACAAATAAATCCACAAACTCTTAAAAGGGTTCCTATAATTAATTATGAGCCTCTAAGAAAATAGGAAGAAATAGGACCTAGTGAGGGAAAATTTGACGAGGTCACTCATCCTAGAACCAAAAACAAGTCACCTATAGCACTTTTGAGTAGGCCCACCACTATTTTTGTCATCTTCAAGAAGTCAATGACACAATCTGCATTTGAGGAAGAGGAAATAGAGAAACTACCAGAGAGACATGGTTTTCTATAGGAGAAGCAAAATTTTCTACAAGCAGAATAGGGGAAGCTACAAGAGCCCAAGAAAGATTCACAAGAGGTATCCACCACCTCATAAATTGTTGGAAAATACCTACAAGAGCTCAAGGAACCTAGACCACAACCTAGCTTAAGCTCCTACTCCTTTATGAGCTAGAGATAGAAAGAGGAATAACCCACAGGTGGATGCAAATTGCTAAATCTAAGAAGGTAGAGGATGCAGACCTCATGGAATAAAAGGTCAAGGAAATGAGAAAGAACTAAGTGAGATGAGAATGAAAGAGTCTATAATGAAGGAGAAACTATAGGCATAAAATATGAGGTTGAGAGAGAGGTTGCAGGAGAAAGGAACACAACTTTCCACCATGGCAAGTCTCTCAATGGAAGCATTACAATGCAGACAAGCATCAAAGCATTATGCCCTCTTTCTCAAAGAAAAATGGTTGAAATTCAAAATCAAAACCTTGGCAAAACATGGATTTATTCCCTTTGAGGATTACAAACAGTTCATTGAATTTTATAGCCAATCTAACATGGAATACAAAGAAAAATTGGATGAATTTTACATGCACAACCTCACATTGCAAAATATGACTATTTTGGATACCAATACAAGATTGGGAGATATGCATCTTATGAACTTAGCATCTTAGATAACTAATGAGGAGACAAGAGCTAAGGAAGTAAAAAGGGTAATGACAAAGGAAGGAAAGGAAACATTGTATATCAGGGCAAAGTTAGTGAGCCCAAAGGTTGTCATTAGCAACCACAACGTCATCTCCAATGATGCTACTTTAGCACCTAGAAACGTTTCCAACCTACAGAAAGTCATCCCACACTCTAAAGGCACATTCAAGTTATTGGGAACAGAAATGCTACAAAATTTCTAAAGGATATGGCGGACCTTACCCCACAGTCTAAAAATCAATGAATATCACGCTCTTGAAATCCTAAGGAATCCCTTAGAGAGAACACCATTATACAAGAGGGTCATGAACATGATCATAGTCAGGGGGATAGGACTCAATCTCAATCCACCCTTCCTGCTAGGCTTACAAGAATGAAGAGATGAAGCAAGAGAGAGAAAGGAATGGGTAGAAATAGAAAACAATGAAGGTTTTTACCCCCAAGAGGGAAAACAATCTAAGGAGCCTTGGGATGCTAGGGAGGCCACTAGGGGTATGCAAGAGATGCACATGGATAACTGAGTTTCTCAGAGGATGAGTAAAACCTTCATCAGGGGGGTGATGATGAGTCCCATCAATATGTACATTTCAATATTAATATTCCATCCTCCATCCCTAGAAGTACCCTTCACTTGCATTAATTCACATTTTATGTTATATTATGATTAGTAAGAGGATTAGAAGGCTTTTATCATAGTATGTCACCTAATTTAGTTTAATTGGAGGAAAATGAGATAATTTTGAGGCTATTATAATGCAAGGGCTGAATGGAGACAACCAGGAGAGAATATAGGGGATTTTTCCACCTCCTTAACTCCCTAAACTCAGTTTGGGAGCATCATATCCTTTTTCACCAGTTCGGGTTCATTGGAAGATGAGTGACTCCTAGTCCAAGTGAAGATCAAAGAGGACAAGGTCCACCATTTTCGAGATCAAGGCGGGAAAAATTACTATTTTCAAGGGATTTGCTTTAGCTTCCCTTTGTATAAATAAACTAGAGGAAGAGCTCATTAGGATTCAAAGTTTTTGTTCAACTAGGTGTAACTATTGAGCTCCAAGCATTGACATTGTCATTTTCAACATTTATGTGATGTATTAGACATGCACTTTTTGATAATGAAAAGTTGGATTTTAAGCTTCATCTCAATTAGTTTCAGAGGGTTGAGACCCTTGGGTTTGGGCCCAACCCAAAGGCTTTGGTCCCTCTTCTTGTACTTATCTTTCTTCTTGATTCCAAGAAGTTCACAATATATTTAATTTTAGTAGAAGTTAACCTATAAAATCCTCTAATTGCAGCCTCTACATCACCTTTCTTGTGGGAGAATGAGTGGAAGGATTCACAACCACAACCCAAAAATATTGTGTTTATGATTTCTTGGAAATATATCAACATTGGTTGTCATGTTTTACATTTTATTTCTATATTTCAGAGGTTATTTCAATGAATATATTAGTGGTTTGCATTAATTAGATGTCATTTAAATTCAACTCATCTTTTCCATGATCAATTATTTCATTTTTCCAATTATAAATGGATTCATGAATGTGATTGATTACATCAATAATTGATCTCCATAGAAGAGAACCTTCATCACTTCCATCATAAGCTATTTCACCTTCTCCTTCCACCTCCAAGCTCTATTCAAAAAAACCTAATTTATAAGATATTTTGTCTAGGTCTGTGAGAGCATTCATCCTAGTGAAAGACATGCCTCCCAAAGGTCTTGAGCATGGCTAGGGGCTGAAATCAACCTTATTTCATTTGCTTCAACTACTATTCACCTCTCGATACCCTTAAGCCAATTATTTCACCTTCAAAAACCATTCGGATTCTCTCCTATAGCATTAAAGGTTTGCTTGTAGCATTATTTGCTTCTTGTAGTAATCACTTGTAGAAAACTTGCAGTAGCCTTTTTCTTCATTAGTTTCAAACCACATTACAACTTTGACCTAGCATAGATGTGCAATGGCCTCCAACTGTGATAATATGATAGGCAAAATCTCCTAGGCCACTCCAAACCTTCCTTGTCTTCACTGTACAAATAAAGTAAACCTCGTTTGTTTTTAATGCAAATAGGTTATTGATTTAGGAGCAAGTATTAACTAGGTAGGTGCTACCTATGATTCTCATTGGTAGTTTGCTGAATTATGTGAGATAGATTAGTTTCTTTTCTGCAAGTAGATGAGGTAGCGTGATGGGTTCTGGAGGATAACATAGCTTCATTTATGTAAGTTGGTTAGCCTTTATCTTTTCATGAATTGAGTAATTAGGGTTTTACAAGTTGAGTCAATGACATTTTTATTTTCATACTCAGAAGAAATTTCCAATTTTTCCATTTATCAAGATTTCATTATATTTCAGTAGAAGGAAGGTTCTTTGAGAAATTTTTGATCTAATGTCATAATTGAGGGTGACATGAGTTGAATCCTATATGTTTTTCATATAAAAATTTTACTTGGAAGTTTGTACAAACCCTTGGTTGATAATTTCAGTTGAGGAGCCCTTGGGAATTGCAACATTCTTCGTGGAATACAAGGGCTCACCAACCACCTTAAGAATTTGAAGAGGATTGCAAACTAAAGGAAGTCTTAACCCACACCACCAAAATAAGTTGAATAGAATCAGAATATATTGAATGATGATGAAATCACAATGTTCAAATTATTATAAGTATGGGTCAAGGAATATGTTAAATAAATCCCAGCAAATCAGTTGGCCCATTTTCAGAATTTGTTTCAGAAATGGTGCTTTAAATTGTCGAAGGCAGAAGGAGATTAAAAACAACCTAACCCAAGGAAGGATAGGGGATAGTTGAGCCTCTCCCAACCAAAGATACCAATAATCAAAAGAGGGAAGAGGGAGGAAAATGTAGAAATAAGTGTTGAAGGAAGTAGGGGATTTTTGTTGAACGTAGGTCAAATGAGCTAGCTCATGGAGCATGATCCTCAAACCCTTCAACTTAGCTGATGAAAATAATATCATGGAATATTTGGGGCCCAAATATTCAAGGTCAAATATACTACCTAAAACTAATATTAACAAGGAAAAATTGTAGATCATTTTCTTTCAAGAAACCAAAGTAATAGGTGAAAAGATGGAAAGATTTTTTCTGAAGTGTTGGCGGGGAAGCGAGGCCATGACCTTCGATGCTCAGGACTCTGTGTGAGGAATCACTGTACCGCAGGACCCATCGTTGGTGGCATTCTAGGACTGGGTGGTCACGACTCATTCTTTGACAAGGAAATTTCGGTGCATCAGAGTAGTGTAGTGGACAAGCTTAACGATGGTTTATGGTCCTCCTATTCCAAGTGTTAAGGAATAATTCTTAAGAGAACTAAGGAAAATTGAATAATCTCTTATGCAATGTAGCTGGATAGTGGGTGGGAGATTTTAATATTATCTAGAAGATGGAGGAAAAACACAAAGGGATACACAGAGTAGACCCAATCTTGACCGTCTCTAATTATACCGTCCAATATGTGAAGTTAACAAATGTCGAGACCTACAATGGCATCCATACATGGAATAATAAAAGAGGGGGATAACAACAAATTTCCTATAAATTCTATCAACTCATTTCTAGGTCATTATCCAAAATGCCTTTGTAGAATCCGCAATTCTCCCTAATATGAATTTGGATCACTGACCCATTCAACTAGAGATAGATCTAACAACATACCATCACATTTTTGCACTTTTTTTTTGAAGATATTCTTTTCCCTTTTATCAATTAAATACACGTTTATTTATTATATTTTTCATTTATTTTTCTTTTCTTAACATTCTATTTTTTTTCTTTTCTTTTAACTTTCCAAATATTTTTAGAATGCCCATAATCTCCCTTCTCCCTACATTAATAATCTCCCTTCTCCCCACATTAAGGCATGCCCAAAATAAACGAGACATATTCTTCCTAACATTGATATTAGGAACAACCTTCCTAAATATAAGTGGAATTCCTAAGAAAGATAAGGATATGGTAACATAATTTTTACTCTTATCAAGCTTGTTTATGATGAATGATACTCGAGGATACCACTTTTCATGCATTTTCAAATTGTTTGAGAGGTAAAGAAACTAATTAATATCCCAAGTCCCAAGTAAAATTTGATCATGAGTAATTGTTTTTAGTTCTTTTTTTTTTATGTATATTGGGAAGCTCCAAACCTTAAAGTATTAATATATATAAAATTCCTGCAATGGTCGCAATCATAATAAACTTCGACATTCTTAATCACTCACAACATACATTGAGTCTCTTCATTGGTTTTATACTATTTTAATAGAGTTTTATTACAATTTTTTTTTCTAATGACATTTAAACATACAATGAATTTCATAGTTCAGCATGATGATTATATTTTTAAAATATGAATACAAGATGTACTGTGCATGCATCATATGGATACATATATTACAAAATATCTTATATAGTTGCCAAAAAATATTCAATTATGAATTTCTATTGAAATTTTTGTAAGGCCATTTTTAGTAATTTTCCTTGAGAAAAAGGTATTTCTTAATTTTTTTAAATTATTATTATTAATGCATAATTTATTAAATATTATAATTTCACATTACAAATTATTTTTATTAGTGTTTTTTAAATTAAATTTTCATTTTTTCCCAATAAGGGTGTTAATGAGATTAAAGTGGGGGTTTGGAAGACAGTTCTCACCACCCCTTTAAAAGTGATGACAATTTATGTGAGGAGGACATGACCTGTCATCACATGAATTTACACACACAACTCTAGTTATCATCAGTTATTCATTTAGGATGCTACATCGTGAATTTAGTCTTTGTTGGTTATGGTTCATCTAGAGGCATGGGATGGTCGTTAACCTCCTATTTTATGTATTTTTGTCTTTTATATGCTAGTGTAGAGTTTTTCATGCAGACTTAAGTTAGGAATTATGGCGAAGAGAGGTGAAGGTGCTGACTTACAAGGGCGGTGGAGAAAATGACAAATATTCTTGGGTGTTTTGGTTAATTCAATGTTTCTAGCAACATGGAATAATGGAGTGATAGCGGCGATTTAATTTGATTCTCCCTTCACAAAATTACAGGTCATTTTCATTCTATGTCTAGTTATTTTGGTTACTTGTAGTGTGTTGTGTAGGTTTGGGGTCTTAACATTTTATCCTATGTCTACAACACCAGTATAAGGCCGAGGTTATGGATTTGGGTGGTTTTTTATTGTGCATGTGCCTCTCTATTTGGGGCCCCTTGAATTGGTCAAATTATGGGAAAACTATTAAAATATGGGTTAATGTTTTACAGCATTATTGTGTTACGTTCATAGTGAGGCCGAAAGGGCCCCAGTGGGTGGTGTATTGTGGTTGCTTGTGTTGTGTTGGTGTTTCATGTTCTTGGCTACATTTTTATCACTATGTTTATTTAATGATGTCAAGAAGAATCCTTTGTAAAGGATTCTAAGCCATTTTCCATCTATAATAGAGTCTATTTCAAGTCCAACATTTATGTCTTAGGTATTGAAGATGATGTATTAGGGTGGAATCTTGGTTCGATAGTAGTTGGGTCTAGTTTATTCTCTTATTTCTTTGTACGTAGAGGAATTTACAATAGTTTTTCCAGGTGTGCCCCTGTAGTTTATCCATGTTGTGAAGGCAGATAATGTGGTATAGACAAGTGGGAGGTGGTAGTTCTCCTTTGGGTTAGAGAGGAGAGAAATGTTTCTCTCATGACACAAATACCCCTATTTCAATATAGTTTGATCAAATACTAAGAAAGAAATTGAAAATCTTGAAACACGTTTGAGGGTTGAAAAGAAATCACATTCATACTCTAAAATTTTGGAGGAAATTTTAGCATGGGTTCTTGACCTTGGCACACTGATGGAAGGAAGAAAATATATTTGAACTATGTGGATATACACTAGTGGATAAAGACCTTGGTTGTCCTGATCTTAAGGGATAATCGAGTGTAGAGGTATAATATATTTGCGTCTCTAGAAGAGATCAAAAGGATTCCCAGAAAGTAGTATTTATACTTGGACAAGATTGACTCCCACCTAGTACATGTGAAAGGTCATATTTCTTGTGAATTCAATAATGATTTTTTGATGGACCCTCTAAGTTCAAGTTTGAGGGTCCCTGCAACAATCTCCTCTTTGGATAATGATGAGTGGCCAAGCAAGGTGGAATTACACTTTGAGAGTTCATACATATATCGTATGCCCAATCAATAAGGATGATTTTTATTAGAAAGATCTTGTCTTCTATTTATTGATGTGCTTGGCGTATTGGGTTTTATGGGAAGTTTGTTATAGAAGCAAGTGAGGTGAAGTAACAACTACAACATCTACCAGAATAGTGTGTCACTTGATTGGGTACATCAGCACGTGGGCCACCAATTATCATAGTTCCACAAAGGGATGGAACTTAGTAGATGCGTTAATCACAAGGTACTAAACAGAATCACTCTAAAGGATAGGTACCCCTTCTCAGTTGATGTGCCTCCAAAATAGGTAAAACATAAGGCCCATCTAAACAATCTTATGCACATAAAGGTATTGAACACATATTTTTACATTTAAAAATGCTAATCTGGATTTATGCAAGAATGCAAGAAAATACAAATATAAACATGAACACAGAGATGCAACGGAATTAAAAATTTCTTTCATTAATATCAAGGAAATGAAATATGCTTACATACAAAATGGAAATAAACTGCTCAAGCGATGGTAGCTTATCTTTGAGAAATGATGTGGTGGATACATACCTTTGAATTGTGTTACAATGAGTCTTGGAGGCCTGTTTATTATTGAGAAATAATGGAAAACCCTAAACATCCAAAAACCTAACACTAGGAGATGAAGCATCAAAACTATGGGCCTTGTTTTGGTGAATTGGTACATCAATTTCCCAGGGTTGTAACTTTGGCATACGATCTCCACTGATGTGCACAATACGTCATTAGAAATATGTATCTGGCGCTGAAACTTACAACTATCCAAAACCATTCCACACTGGTTATTGGCCCCGGTCTTCCCAAAAATATGTAGTTTGGGGCCTCAAAATGGCTCCGGAAGTTCAGGACTCGACAAACTACCAAAAATAGTAAATTGTGGTACAATTAAGGAAACTGAAAAAATAAAAGAGGCAGTGGTGGGGGATCCCATTGGAATAGGTGGGTGGCCACTAGCATCCACCTAGATTAGTCCTCCCCCCTTAGGAAGAAATGGTCCCCATTATGTTGAGTGCCTCAAGGAGATGTGGAAAGTTCTGCTGAACTTGGTTACTAGTAAGCCACTTGCCTTGGTGTAGGAGTTGGCCAGATTTGACAACTTCATATTGTTGAATATTCTGCTGGAAAGTGTTCTTGACCTATGTGTCCATAATTCGATCAGTTGTAGCATGTTACATGTAGTTTGGGTTTAACTCTTTTGGTGTGAGTTGTTCTGTAGTGTTTGATGTGTCTAGTAATGGTGGAAAGTATGGTTGAAGGGGATCCACATTGAACACTGCGTGTAGCCCAAGGAATGGCAGAATCCTGAGCTCAAAAGAATTATCTCCCATAGCCTTGGTAATGTTGTAAGGACCATATCGTAGTGGTCTGAACTTTCTATGTGCTTCGGTAAGGTGTTCCTTCTGCAAATGAAGCCAAACTTTGTCGCCCACCTGAAACTTGTATGGCACCCGATGTTGATTATGTCACTTGTTGTACTTGGAATTTTCCATCATGGACTGATGAGATATTAGCCCATTGGGTAGAGATGCTTTGGGAGTCATATTGAATGAATGCTTGCCCTGACAATGGAAGGGTACCCCTATGGGCGAGAAGAAGATGTCCCTGTATTGCTCCAAGACTGTATCCACCTAATTATATTGCATGGACTAGCCCTTCCCGGGGGCCATAGAAGTGGCTATGCTCTTCCCCTTACTTTATGAGTGAATAAAAAAGAAAGCAAATTTCCTATTCTAGGAAATGATCTTATTGCATTTCTTAGTAGAGATCAAAGAGATGGTGGTAGGCGAAGCTACCTCCGATATCCTATATAACATATTGCCCAATGAAATAATGACAGAGTGAGGTCTCGACTCATATACATCATGTTTCTTCCATAAGTAGGGTTGTCCTAATAATACATCACAAACATCAAGAGGAGAAACATCACACAATACCTCATGTGTGAAGGGTTTGTTGTTGTAGGGAAGGCGCCACTGTTGGCTGACTCGGAGATCTTGTCCTTGGTGAAGCCACCAAATATTGTATCACTGCAGGTGTGGTGTGGTCGGTAGGACAAACCTCTTTAGGAACTTTTCTGAAATGAGGTTCTTTTGGCTCTCACTGTCAAAAATTAACTGCAATGGCGAACCCTTCACCCATATTTGTGAGTGGAAGAGACACCCCCCCCCAGATCTTCGCGCTCATTCATCTAGATCTTGGTGGTGCCAATAGTGGCACTAGATTTGCATCAATAATATCATTCCCTTTTTCATTTCTCTGATAGGGTTTTGAATCAGAATTAGGACATGCATTTGATTCTGAAGCCTTCAAACTGGCCATGAATAACTTCTTGGCCCGACACTCACTTTTGTTGTGAGGGCGACACTTATGGATCTCACACGACTTTATTGTGTCCTTATTTGACTTCATGTTGTTGTTATTTTCTTGTGAGTTCGATGAGTTATCTTGGGTCACCTCACCTTGGCTTTGTCCTTTGCTCTCTGGTTTGGGGGTACCTTTCTATTGCCTAGGATTCTGTTGTGCTGTACAACAACCACCCATTTCATAAATTTTTTCTTTAAAAATCATAATATGAAATGGGTCAGTTTTAAACATAGACGTGTGAATAAATTGGTATTAACTCATCATTAGAAAAAACCCACATCAAAAGGTACGACTGAAATATGATATACCTTTCAAACAATGATAAAATAGGTCTTTTAAACAATCATAAAAGCTTTTTATTATTACGATAAAGTGATCGCAAGATCGTATATCGTAATAATAAGAAAAACGTATATAAAGACCCATTGAATTACTCCGATTCGAAAAGGGAAATCGCAATCGTATATCAAGGAAAGGCAAAGCACATCGTATATATAAGGCACTCCCCCCATTCCTCTGATCCGATAAAAGGTATCGCTATCAGCAATCGGTCGTAGCAATCAATTCATTAACCATGACACCTTCAAATCTTGTGATGCGATAAGGCATATCGCCATCGACGATCGGTGATTTCACAATAGTGTAACTAATGCGACCCGAGCCCTGTCCCGATTGCGATACATTAAATCAAGGAACATGTTTCTAAGCATATTAAAGATTGGCATGCATTATACCACCTTTGGTGATTCAACGATATTTTGGACTATTATTAAAACCCTCCCTTTCACGTCACCAATCATCAAATGCGATTATCCACCAAAAATCTAAGCCACGCTTGAATCAATTATTCACCATATAGACGTTATGCTGGATATTTATAAGCTCCCTTATCATGATTGACAGGTGAAGCGAGCAATTAATGAAGAAGTTATGCCAAAATTTTCCACTTAGATTCTATTTGCGGAAATTTCACTATGATCTTTGATTATTCGCTAATAGATATAACTCTTTCATATTGGCTCATGTTATCTATTTCTCTATATCACACTGGTTTCATTCCTTGTGCAAAATTCCGTCGACATAACAAGTTTTAAGCAAATGGGAAAGAAATCCAAGAGATCCGCAGCAGCAGCGACCCCTGCAGTAACAGTCCAGCTCACCAGTGACCCAGGACCAAGTAAAAAGGGGCTAATCTCAGACACTACATATCTCGGCCTTGGAAATACAAGCTGGCAAAGCATCTATAATTTAATTGAGGCAGAAGAACCAGAGGAAGTGTCGGAAGAAGCTACTGCAGGCTCAACTAATAAATCAGAAGCCTCCCTGGAATATTTAGCCGACTCATTTTTGCACAGGATAGCAACTCGGGAGAAAATTCTTCCATACACTGATGTAGTCAGATGGGTGGTCGAACAAATTCCAGTTTCTAATAGGACATTTTTCACAGTTGATGGAAGGGCTTTTGGTTCATTTCAACCTAATGACTTAAGTAAAATGTATCATTTTCCCGAACCTGAAAAGAAATATAACAAACCCTTTCAGGAAAAATTTGCAGAGGAGAATGAGATGGAATCAGCCCCGATTAGACAATGGAGATAGAATCCTGCAAAGCAAAAACATGAATCATCGAGTAAGTACTCCGTGGATTCCTTGTCATCTCCTTACTATTACAGTGGGGCGATGATGTGTAGGATATGGGGAATGCATGATTCAGCAAAATTTACTATCGAAATGGTTCCTTTAATGGAAGTGGTTGTTAGTAGTTATGTCATGGATTGGGTGAATATATTGTTTGATAAATTTACCTCCGCAATTCTAGATTTTAGATTCAATTCACACAAAACCACTAGGATTATTCCCCCCTTCTATTACAATGCTTATGTTATGGATATGCTTTTCTTTAATTCTGAATACCCGATAATTGGGTGGAGGTGGACGCCACAGGACCCTAAGCCAATCCACATTTATCATAAGATGTTATGGAAGGCACATTATAAAGACCATTTATATCAAATTTGTAATGGTTTCATGTTGCCTATCTATTATGCCATTTTTGATAAGCCCGCCCCAAGGATTTCTGAGGACGCAGAGATTGACTTGACCGTTGTAGGGAATTGGTTCAGGGAAGACAAGTTCACATATATAAGGGTGTATGTTAGCCTCACAAGGCCCCATGTCCTCCCATTGTATGTACCTGATAAATTGTTGGCACGAGTGTTATCTTACCAAATAATAACAGCTGGAACATCCAAAACTCTTAATTCGTCTAAAAAGCTGTCATGGCCTATATTCACTCTGAGATGCGGTGTTTATACTCTACTTGATTAAAAACATGCTGAGAAGGAGACAAGAAAAATAAATATGCTCAATCTTGCAACCATCCCTAACAGGCAATTCGATCTCCGGAAGGTTGCCTCTAATGTGCTTGAACAGGCCAAACTTACTAAGTTTGACCATGAAAAAGATGAATTTGGCGGCCTATTTTCTTCAGTAGAATCATCGTCTTAGGTTAAAAAGTTTGCCAAGATAAAATACAATGATGAAGAACTGGTTGAATTCAATAGGCTCAGAGAACAGAGGTTGCAAACTCTACCTCTGGACTTATTGGCTACTACACCAACAACTAAGTCAAGCAAGCCTGAACAGAAGATTATTGACGATCCTCCTGCTATAGAGAAAATTCCCAAAAATGGAAAAGAGCCAGAGAAAGGACAACAGAAGGAAACATAGCAGGAGAAAGAAAAGAAGCAAGACAGTGAAGTTATTGATCTAGATGCTCAAACTGATCCCAAAATCCTCAAAGAGTGGCAACAATTTGACTCTATTATAAGCAAACCCAAGACTTCACAAGGATTTGGCACACCTCAAGTAACAGTTGGTCAAGAAAAAACAATGACTACAGTTCCAATTGAAGGGACCAGTGGCCTACCCATTAGCAAAGATGCAGAAATAATTCGTAAAGATCCATCCGATCAGATTGTTTTACAGATCGAGGACATACCACCATTAGATGTCTTTTACAGTCCCAAACACAGGGCTGTGGTGAAAAGACAGAGGAAAAGGAGGAGACTTGATCAATATTCCCTTTTACCAGACCAAATAGAGATGGCTAATGTCATGCGGAAGGAGGAATTTAACCCTTCCGATGACCTTACAAAACTTTCTCTGTATGCCGGAGCTTATTCGGTAGCCACCATGGATAAAGCCTCAGAAGTAAGCAACCTATTTAAGGAAAAAGATCAAATAATTGTTTCATTGCAGTCATAGGTGTCTGAAGCACAACGAAAAATAGAACAGTTAGAACAACAACTATCAATACAGCGGTAGACAAACAGTTTGTTATGAAACCAGCTCACAAAAAGATAGAAAAGTGGATGACTTTCAAAAGAAATGGGTCTTTCATCTTGCATTAGAACAGCACCAATTCCATTTCATGAAGCATCACATTCCACAATAAAGTTTTTTGTGAAGTCCGGTGTAGCTAAGACCGGTTCTTGGCACATTGCCTCTTTAAGATGTTCAAAGGCCTTTGTTGCTTCCGGAGTCCATGAAAATGAATCTTTCTTCAATAATGTTGTTAGAGGTGCTGCTATTCTCCCATAATTCTTAACGAACTTGCGATAATACCCTATCAACCCAAGAAATCCTCGCAGCTGCTTTATGGATGTGCGGATTTTCCATTCCTTAATGGCTTTAATTTTGCTAGGGTCTACCTTAACTCCTTCATGAGATACAATATGACCCAAATATTCCACCTCCTGGACTCCAAGAAACATTAGAATCTTTTTGCATATAATTGTTTCTCCTCCAATAGTTGTAGCACCCTGTCAACATGTTCAACATGATCCTTCCAAGACTTGCTGTAGATTAGTATATCATCAAAAAATACTAACACAAATTTTCTAAGGAATGGTTTGAAAATTGAATTCATCAAACCTTGAAATGTTGAAGGTGCATTAGTAAGGCCAAAAGGCATGACCAAAAATTCATAATGACCCTCATGAGTTCTAAATTCCATTTTCGGAATGTCTTCAACCTTCATTCTGATTTGATGATATCCCGAACGAAGATCCAACTTGGTGAAGTAAATTGATCCATGCAATTCATCCAGTAATTCATCAATGACAGGAATGGAGAACTTATCTTTAATAGTGAGCTTGTTGAGTTCCCTATAATCTGGACACATGCACCATGATCCATCCTTCTTGTGCACCAATACTACTGGAGCTGAGAAAGAACTTTGACTCGGTTGAATTATACCTGTCTCTAGCATTTCTGCAACCATACGTTCAATTTCACTTTTTTGGACATAGGGATATCTGTATGGCCTGATGTTTGGAGGAACACTTCCTGGAATCAGATGAATAGCATGATCATGATCACGCATAGGTGGGAGACCTTTGGGAGTCTCAAATACCTTGGAATGATTGTCCAGGACTTTTTGGAGATCTAGAGAAATAGATGATTCCAATGTGGAAACATCTAGTGAACATAATTGTGCAATTACACCTCTTTGCTCCTTTTTTAGAAGCTTTGTCATGCCATTAGAGCTGATTATCTTTCCTGGTTTCCCTGCAATACCCCTTAATTCAACTTCCTTTCCTTCCACAGAAAATTTCATGAAAAGTTCTTGAAAATTAAAAGCTATTGTACCCAAGGATTGTAGCCATTGGAATCCTAGTACAACATCAGCACCTCCCATTGGAATGGAAAGCATTGGGCTAGTCAATACATATTCTCCCATGGATAGCTTGATATTATGGCACTTTCTAGAGCAATTTATTGTTCCTCCATTTGCAATCATCACTTGACACTCTGGTGCTGGATATAGGAAGCAATTCAATTCTTTTGCTACCCTACAATGAATAAAATTGTGGGTGCTTCCTGAATCAATCAACACTATTACCTTTTTCTTCTTGATTTGTCCTTCTATCTTGATGGTTTGAGGAGTGGTAATTCCTGCCAATGCATTACAAGATATGGTCAGATTTATTTGTTCTTCATCTAGGCTTTGTTCCTGGAGTATATCCTCTTCTTTTGACCTTTCTTTCTCCTTTTCTTCTTCCTCTTCACAATCTATGTAGAATAATTTCTTCTCAGCACACTTATGACCTTTTGTGTATTTTCTATCACAATTGTAACAAAGTCCTTTTGCTCTTTTTTCTTCCAATTGTTGTGGTGTCAACCTTGTAGGTTGTGGAAGACTATGGGAAACAACACTTCCGTCTTTATAGTTGTGAATGGTATGCTTCCTAGTTGCCATAATTTTGCTTTCCATTTTTCTTGCTAACTTGAATGCCTTCTCTAATGAATTAGGTTCCCAAAGGCGAACATCATGTTGGATATTATCCTTTAAAGACCCTATGAACACATCAATCCTATGCTCCTCTGGAATATCTTTTACCCTTATGTTCAATTTTTGGAACTCCTCAATGTGCTCCATTACTGAACCCTTTTGTTTGAGACTTATCAATTGGCTAAAAAAAGTGTTGCTTTTTGTATCTTCATAATGTGCTATCAATTCTTCCGTAAAAATTGCCCAAGTGATAAATTTTTTATGAGAGAAAAGCCATTGATATCATACAAACTGATTTGGTTCCAAATATACAGTTGCCATACGTACCTTTTGTGTGTTTTGCACATTATTGAGATCGAAGAACTGCTCCATCTGTAATATCCATGTGGCGGGATCCTTGCCATCAAACTTCCTCATATTGATTTTTGGAATATGGTGGGTCTTCGATCCAACATTAGCGTCTATGGAATCATGATTAACATTACTTTTGTTCACATCATGAGTTTCCTTTACAACCTTTTCACCATTAGTAAGTATTTCTTGTAGACAATTTGTCAAATCTGTCTTCAAATCTGCCATGTCTGTCTTCAAATCTGTCTTCAAATCTGCCATGTATCTCTTCAAATCTATCTTCGAATCATCCATCTTAGCTTCCATGCCCTTTATCTTAGATTCCATGACACTTATTTTAGCTTCTGTTAGCTTTTGTGAGCGTGACATTTGTTGCACTTGTTCTTGTAATTTTGATATATCATGTAACATTTCTTCTTCTTCTTCTTCGTGAGTCATGCTATAGCTTTCAGGTTCCTTACTAGGTGTTTGAATTTTTTTTCCTCGGGGCATCAGTTACCGGTAATAATGCTTTACTATGCCCTTTGAATTCCGTTAAACCAAGCTTACACAAAAATTTAAAAAAAAACTACACACATTTTTTCACTTTATAGAAGCCTGATATTGAATCTGATGTATCTTTGTAATTTTGAATCATCCAGTTTTAAAATTGCTACCTGTAGTAGCCTTCGACATCCTCTTTCCAATGCCACAAGTTTGAGCCAAATTGGATTCTCCAAGGAAGAGTTATGTGAAATCTCCCACAGTGACTTTCTTTTAGACTGGTTCAGTAGAGCGAACTTGTACGACGTGCCATGAGCCACTGTTTCAACCTTTGAATCTAAAACACACATACAAGAAACTAAATTCCGTCCTCTTTCTGTGCCTTCTTACGAAATTTCAATCCGATCCTTAGAGAGAGAGTTATGACGATTTTCCCCAGGTCACCTGTTTTGAATGTAATTCAGGAGTCTGCAAAAAGGCAAACTTCCTCAGATCATATCTCCGAAAATGTCACGCGAAAAGCTCTGAAATTCGGACCCAAGGTTCAGCACCAATTCTTCTAAAATGGGTTTTTTTTGCGAACTCCGAAACATCACAGAAACAAAGTTATAGTGAAAATTCCACGATGACCTATTTGGTGCAGCGAAACCCTAGAATCCAAAGCTCTGATACCAAATGTTATGAAACCAACTCACAAAAAGATAGAAAAGAGAGATACACGCCTTAGAATTCAGCCTCTTCGAGGGGGAAACCTCCTTTACATTACATAAATGAACAATTCTTGGATGATACAAATGACAAAACCTCCTTTCTATATATAGGAGTCTAAGGAGTCACAATATAATCCAGCCGACCTAACAATAATAATATAAAGCCACAAAAATAACAATAGAGGGATTCTAAGGGCACAGAAATAACAATATGGGGGTAATAGGGGCACAACAATATAAATAAGGGGTATAACTACAATAGTAATGGGGTGATCACTAGTATTATAGGGACCCAACACAGTCAATTAAATGAGCAATTGCTCAAAGAGAAACAAAGGATAGACTTGAGTGCAGTACATAAATAAAAGGAATTGTCCAAAGCATTGGCCAGATTAAAGGGGATAAATGAACAAATGATCAAGACTAAGGATGATCAAATCGCTCAACTGTCACAAGAAGTATAAAAGTTCAAGAGCCTTCCTCAAGTAGCAGAGTTCAGAACTGAAGCTCTACAAATCAATAAGGCGTTGACTACACAACTAAAACTGCTATGTCATAACATTTCTCTGGTTGAGCCTCTTTGTGAGATTACTACATCAGTAGTTGATAAATCAGTTGAAGCCAGGTAGGATTTAGAACAGGCCGATGAGACTTTAACCAACATTCTTTCTTGGCAAGGCTCCCTTGAAGGACAAGCCGTGGATCTGCCCAAAATTCTAGAGTCACACAAATACATCCTTTTCCTAGAATGGCAGTCGCAACTGATGAAGGCAGAAAGAGAAACCTAAAGATATCGATTATCTACTAGCAATTTAATTGAATTGGTCAATGACACTCTTTATCTGTCTAACATGATTTCACAGTGTAATCCAGGTAAATTGACATCGTCCAAAGCCTTAGAACAAACATGCAATCAGAAATTGGAAAAGAATGGAAAACTAATCGCTGGCATCCAAAGTTTAACTTGGGATGCCTTTTGGTTTTTCTTAATTAAGCCATACAGTTAGAGGGCCGCACTCAAATGTTTAACTGATGCCATCAGTTACATGATTCCCGAGATCCAAGATGCCACATATTCAGCCCAACTATATTCTCGTCTAAGTCACCCTCTAGAAGTGCAACCGATGCTAGATATCTTCCAGCTCAAGTTGAAGGGAGATCATCCGAAACAATGAATCATGCTGCCGACTGAGGACAAGCTGATTTTGAGGAGATATTCATAATATAGTTGTACCAATTAAATAACACTTTTATTTTGTAATTAGTTAGCTTAATTAGTATTTATAGGCCCTTTCATGCATTTAGAAAGAGTCCCCAGTTTTTGTATAAACTCAAATCAGTAAGTCACACTATTGTGCTTCTGATCTATTTTTTATGAAGACTGGGCCAGTATTCTGAATTTTGATGAAGAAAGCTTTGATGACATGTGCACTATTGCCTTCTATGGAAGTGTTTCTAAGTTAGAAGAAGGAATTTGAATGGGATTGATATCAGGAGTGATTCAAATAACATATGGTACTACTATCTATGCTCTTGTGTCATCCTTTTATGTGAATCAGCATTTGTTGAAATTTTGCTATCATTGGATATATGTATGTGTTTTAACAACAATCCTAGTACTTTTCACTATTGAATGTCTAAGGACTGTTATTCTTTCAACCATATCTATGTCTATGATATATATGAGGAATAATGTAATAATGTTTGCTTGATTGCTTTGTTCAACTATTTGGGCTTTGTAATTATCATATGAATAAATATCTTTGTTTACCAATAGAGTCATCTATATGCTTGTTTGTGGATGAAGACCATCAAAAGTTATGCTAAAAGTAGAAATTTCCTGGGATATGATAGTTGTTTATAATTTTACTTTTAGTTTAAATCATTCATCCATTATCATTATATATTAGAGAATCAATTATTTATCCATCCTATTTACCAATCATTGGGAAACTGGTCCCATTATATCCAGTCGGAGCCACCACACCAAATGGAAAAGGAGCTGACTTTAAGGTCCGGACCGGGTGGTTATCCCCGATGTTGATGCAACGATTTTCAAGGAATAAACATTTTTGGCACTAGAAGGAGTGCATGAACTGTGAATGGTGAGCAAACCAAAACCTCTAACCCATTCTAAGAGTAAATCTCCCTCCACCTCACCTCATACCTCCCATTTGCATGCTAGAACTCTAGTATTCAAGCAAGAAGAAGAGGAACCAACTACCACTTCTCAAACCCACCATACTTCAGAATGATTAAGTCCTGAGTCCCCTGAAGTTAATTCTCTCATCCATAAACTTCAAGGCTTTTCGATATCACCACAGAAATCTGAGGCATCTCAAGGCAGTGAGAGTCTCAATCTACCTCACCCTCTCACTAGACTTCAGAGCGGAAAGCTAGGTATTGAACCTACTGAGTTGGCTTTACCTAAAAGGAAAAGGCAAAAAAAGAATACTGAAGGATCTAACAGTGAAACTTTCTCATCATCATCTTCCATCTCATCTTCACCAGTGCGAACTCAGCCATCCACTCCTCCATTACATATTGTTGTTCAACAGAGATCAGGAAATTCAACATCCCAACCCATTCAATCCTCAATATCAACTCCTTCCCAAACATATGGAATTTCATTAGTAATATCATCCACTATTGGTTTTTCAATGGCTCGGAATCCATGGAATAGTCCTGGTGCGGTCACCATGCCTGCACCATTACACCCATTGCCTGATTCTCCTGAAAAATGGTTACCCAAGTTTAATACAGATGCTAGAAAACAAGCCAAAGAACATATTAATAATTTCATGTTATCAATTAATTTGAAAGGAGTGATAGAGGAAGATGTTGTCGTTAGGATTTTCCCTTATACTTTGCAAGGATCAGCTGGGTCTTGGTATTTTTCCCTGCCCTCTGGATCCATTACTAGTTGGAACATTTTCTAAGAGCAGTTTCTTACTAAGTATGGCGATGATAGATCTTTAGCAACATTAATCAATGATATCTCCAATCTTAGGATAGAGTTTAAAGAACCTGTTAAGGAATTCAACTCACGATTTAATAAACTCTTGAATAAGATTCCAACTGCCTCTAAACCAAGTGAGCAAATCATAAGTGAATGGTATATAACTGCCCTACCTTCAAATATAGCTATTTTTGTAGACAAGGTTGCAAAACCAACTTTAGCTGAAAACATGAAAGAGGCGCTTGTTGTAGAGAAACGTATTATTGATTTAGAAAAGAAAGTTGCTCTTGAAGATAGAAAATCTAAAGAAGTTTCTTTAAAGGATGATTAAAAGAAGAAAACCCCTAAAGATCCATATGATATGGAAGGTTTACAAAAAGTCCTCAAGACTATGTCAAATGAAATGGTCGAAATCAAGAAGCAAGTAGCTGAAACCTAAAAAAAATGGCCATTTAGAAATTTTAAGAAACTTGAATCAAAACCACCAAATTCTATATCCAATGCAGATTCAGATCCTGAGAAGAAGAAGAAGATGAAACAGTCGTGCCATCTGAGGAACCCGAAGAAGAGGAGACTGTCGAATGTCATGGGATGTGGGATTTTATTTTACCTAACTCCGATACAGAAAATGAACAAGAAGCTTTCCCTGTGACTGCCAGGAGTAAAGGTACTCATGAACATGTTCAGACAACTTCGAAGAAAAGGAATGTAGGTTCCACTACTACGAAAGAAAAGATTCCTACAAAGAAAGCTTTAGCGATACCATCCCAAAATAAACCATCATCTTCAAATCTACCTTCAACATCTAAGACATTGGTAGTGTCATATTCTATGGACTACAATATTATTGAAGATATGAAGAAGAATAAGGTGAATATTACTATGTTTGAGCTTAGCAAACTCAAACATCAACAGAAATTACTTCTTAAGGAGTTAAATGCATTCCTTCTTCACCTCTTCCTAATGTTGTATTGTCCAAAGCTACTAATGATTCAGGCCAAGCACCTCCTGGTAGAGTGGAAGCTACTGATGGGGTCTTAATTGGGGATAGATCAAATTCTCATACTCCTCCTTTCCTCTTAACCTATGAGATCTATAATAGAAATCTACACAATTGTTTGATTAACTAAGGGGCTTCCTCTAATATAATGCCAGCTTCAGTTTGTTCAAAACTGAACATCGAACCCCAAAAGTCTGCAATTCATATTGTACAGTTGAATAGAACTAAGGTCCAGGTTTTAGGGGAGATCAACTCAGTGACTATCAAGTTATCAGCTGATCCTAGAGTGGTTCAAAGAATTGATATTTTGATCGGTGATATACCTGAATTCTATGGGTTGATTTTAAGTAGAGATTGGTCTGAAAAACTCCATGGTTATATTTCCACCGATTGGTCCCATATGTGGTTACCATATAGAGGAAAACCAAATCATATCAAGATTGATCGCGAGAAACACATGACCCATAGATTTACCGAGTTTGAACAAGAAAATCAACCAATAGCATTCAATAACAATATTTTGGGGAATTATTCATCTGAATCATTCTTTGGCAATTTCACTGCCCAACCATCTCCTTTCCTAGTTAATAATTGCACATCACAGGTCGAAAACGTTTCACAAATAGATAGGTCAAGATGTGTTAATGTTGTTGAGGAAACTTTAAATAAAATTGTTGATAATTCTTTATTTGGGTCACTATATTTTGACGGGTCTAAGTCTAGTGAAGGTTTAGGAGTAGGATGTATTTTAGTTAGTCCTCAGGCAGAAAAAACTATGTTATCATGCAGATTGGAATTTGAATGCACAAACAACACAACTGAATATGAGGCCCTAGTTCAAGGAGTCTACAAAGCAATTGGCCTCAAGGTTCAATATCTAAAAGTGTTTGGTGATTCAGAAATTGTTATTAAACAAGTTAGAAATTCAATTCATTCCCTTTCTGGTCATCTCAAACACTATCAGTCTCTGGTACAGGAACTCATCACTCAATTTTTAGCATTCAATATTTCTCCCATCACTAGGTCCCAAAATGCAGCAGCAGACATGCTAGCTAATGTTGCTTCCAGACTCCTACCATCCAAAGATTAAAGCCCAGATAGATTTTTAGTAGAGTTAATGTTTAGACCATCAATTCCCGACAATCTCACCAATTGGCGAGTCTTCAATCACGATGAAGATATTTTAAACTTCTTGACTTCTGAAAAGTCCTACAATGACCAAATCATTGATGAAAGTGATCATGACCTTCATGTGAAGGAAAAGCAAGAGGAAAACTCAATACCAAAACCAGTGGTCAAGCTTGAAAATGTTTATGATATTAAAGACAGGTTTAAACGGGTAACCAATTCAAAACTCCAGAATTCCACTTTAATATTTGAATTGATAAACCTAGGTACCGAGGAAAACCCTCAAAACATCAATTTGGGATTGAGAAATTCTTTAGAAGAAAGAAGAACATTCATTAGGCTGTTAACAAAAAACAAATATGTCTTCTCTTGGAAATATGATGATTTGAAAACATATGATGCATCAATCATTCAACGTACTATTCCAATTCTTTCTGAACAAAAACTAGTGCAAGAGAAGTTAAGAAAGATTCATCCTAACCTAGAGAATCAAATAAAGTCTAAATTAAATAAACTCTTGAAGGCTAAGATAATTTTTCCTGTGAGACTTTCAAACTAGGTCTCCAACATGGTGCCTGTTAGAAAGAAAAGTGGCGATATCAGGATTTTCATTGATTTCAGAAATCTTAATAAGGCAAGCCAAAAGGATAACTTTCCTTTACCTACTATGGAGCATACATTACATTCGGTAGCTAGTTCAGAACTAATGTCCTTTTTAGACGGTTTTTCATGATATAACCAAATTCTGGTCCATCTTGATGACAGGTTTAAAACTAACTTCAGAACTAAGTGGGGAACTTATGCCTACTAAAAAATGCCTTTTGGAATTATCAATGCAGGAGCTACATTTCAGAGAGCCATGGACATAGCGTTCAAAGGATTGCTCAATAAATCAATAGTTGTCTATTTAGATGATATTACTGTATTTTCCAAGAAAAGGTCTAATAATTTACATGATTTAAAACAAATCTTTGAACGTTGTAGAAGGTGGGGTATCTCTCTTAATCCAAAGAAGTTCTTTTTTGCTCTTAATCAAGGAAAACTTTTAGGCTTCATTGTTTCAAAATATAGTATCTATATTGATCCAGACAGAGTTAAAGAGATTTCTGAAATTCCATTCCCTCATAATAAAAAATCCATGTAGTCATTTTTGGGTCAAATTAACTTTGTTAAACATTTTGTTCTAGATTTTTCCCACATTATTTTACCATTGCAAATGATGATTAAGAGAAATTCAGTGTTTAAATGGGGATCTACAGAAAAAGAGGCATTTGATTCCATTAAACAATCAATAATTAATGCCCCTGCTTTAAGCACTCCCAATTTTTCTAATCATTTCATACTATATACCCTCGCATCCACTTTGTCATATGCAGCAGTGTTGACTCACATTAATGATCAAAACTTGGAAGCACCAATTTTGTTTTACAGCTCAAATATTCAAAGTGTTGAACTAAATTATTTGGAAGTTGAAAAACAAGCCTTTGCTGTGTACAAAGCCATTAAACACTACAGGCCCTTCCTCTTAAAAGCTCACACAAAAGTTATAGTTCCCTTTTCAGCAGTAAGACAATTACTAGTTCAAAGGGAATTAGGAGAAAAGAGAGTAAATTGGGTCACAACATTATAAGAATATGACCTGGAAATCAAGCTAGCAAAGATTGTCAAAGGCCAAGGTTTTTGAAAGTTGTTAGCAGGAGCATCCAACATTCAAGAACCTGAAAGTACAGAGGATACTAAAGAAATCAATTAGTTAAGTACCATAGGTCCTGAATCGCAATATATAGATATGATATTCTATTTAAAAAATGGGTACGCTCCTTCTAATCTCTCCTATAAAAACAAACATGCCATTAGATTGAAAGCAAAAAACTTCACAATTGTAGATGATGTATTGTTTAGGAGAAATTATGATTCAATTTTATTAAGATGCTTAAAAAAACCTGAAGCACAAAAAGTTTTGCAGGAACTTCATGATGGATGAGAAGGAGGACATTTTGGAGCTGACACCATAGCTCACAAAATCATTCATGTTGGGTATTACTGGCCCACCTTGTTCAGAGATACTCATGAATATGTAAGGAAACGCCAAAGTTCTCAAACATCCAGTGGAAGACAAAGAAAGTCAGCTTTCCCTTTGCAACCAGTCAACATTGAACAACTGTTTGAGAAATGGGGATTGGACATCATTAGAGAAATCACTCCACATTCATCCAAACAACATAAGTATATCCTTACTGCCACTGATTACTTTACTAAGTGGGTTGAAGCAATTCCTTTAAAAACAACGAACTCTAACTCAATTATGGAATTCATAGACCAATTCATTATTACCAGGTTTGGTGTCCCGAACGCTCTTGTTTTTTATAATGCATCTTATTTCTCTGGAAATTCTATATTTGAGTTTGCTATCAAAAGGGGATTTAAATTGAGGTATTCTGCAAATGACTACCCTCAGGGTAATGGTTTGACAGAGTCCACCAATAAAAACCTTATTAGAATTATTAAGCGAACTATTGAACGGAATCATAAAAACTAGCATAAATCTTTGATATTTGCACTATGGGCTGATAGAATAACTCAAAAAGCCTCTATAGGCACTTCTCCATTTAATCTAGTGTATGGAAAGGAAGTTGTCATACCAGCCAATTTAGTGCTTCCATCCGTAGCTTTAGTGTAGTTTATTGAAGAAAGTCCCCCATATTCTATTCAACTAAGACACGATCAAATTTTGAAACTAGAAGAAGAAAGGGAAAAAGCCAGAATTATACATGCAAAACATCATCAAATTATCAAGTCAGCTTTTGATACAACTTCAACCGGTTCAAAACAATTACAAGTTGGTGATCTAGTTTTGAAATGGAACAAAGCTCATGAGGATAAAGGAAAGCACAAAAAGTTCCAGAAAATGTAGCTCGGACCATTTCAAATTAATGAAAACATAGGCCCTTCTACTTTCATATTACAAGATTTATTAGGAAAGAGAGATTCTCTTCCTGTTAACGGCCTTATCTTGAAAAAAAAAAAAAAATTGAGAAGGTAACCCCTTCTCCCTTTGTAAATATTGAATTTTCAGCTAACTTTCTGTATATAGCTTAGATTTGTAGGATTTTGGAAAAATAAAGTTAGCCTTCCATTGGTCTTTATTATATTGAAAAAGTTTCTCAAAATAAACAGTTATGATATTTGCTTTTAAAATGGAAGCCTTAAATAAAAGGAAGGTTTCTAGGAAATTAGGTATATTTAGATTCTAAAACCCCATTTTATTTTTGTGAACTCTTCTGAAGGATTAGAAGTACTGTAAACCATTTTAATGTTTTCAAGCAGCCTAAAAACAATTATCAATACAAAACAGATACTGATTCAATCTTAGCATCTTCAACTCTTATCCTGTCATCCATCTTCTCTTAATGTTAAAATTGGAAACCAGGGAAAAACTTCATGTGGGTCATCTTATTCATGGTTGATAATATTTTTATTAGATTCCTCTAATTGAGAGGTGTAATATTGATATAAAGATCATCTGATTCCGATAAGTATTCATGGAGATATGAATTTATTTTGATTATGGAATTATTATCAAGCCGACCTACAACTCATGTAGGCTCAGAAGCCCAACAGTTGCATCTATTCACCCACCAACGTTGTGTATAAATATAAGAGGAATTTTCCTCATTTGGACTCACTCATCTCATCACATATCTCTCTCTCTCTACTGTGCAGATATGAGTCTATTCTCTACTACGCTGAAATGGGTCTCTCTCTCACATGTGAAGCCGAAAGCTGTTGAATTTGAAGCTGCAACTGCAGAAGTAAAGATTGACTTGCGTGGCCTAGAAGATCTCCTCTTTGGAACTGTGTTGTAGGTTCATCTGAACCTCCTTTGAAAGCTGCAACTTTTTGTGGTGGAATGAAGTCAATCCGACGAACGGTTTGCAAGATATCGACTGCCTTAGTTTGGAGCCGGAAACTGCTGAAACTAAAGCTGCAACTGCAGAAGTAAAGATTGACTTGCGTGGCCTAGAATATCTCCTCTTTGGAACTACACTGTAGGTTCATCTGAACCTCCTTTGGAAGCCACAAATTTTGGTGGTGGAATGAAGTCAATCCGACGAACGGTTTGCAAGATATCGACTGCCCTAGTTTGAAGCCAGAAACTGCTGAAACTGAAGCTGCAACTGCAGAAGTAAAGATTGACTTGCGTGGCCTAGAAGATCTCCTCATCTGAACTACACTATAGGTTCATCTGAACCTCCTCTAGAAGCCGAAACTTTTGGTGGTGGAATGAAGTCAATCCGACGGTCGGTTTGTGAGATATGGTATGCCCTAGTTTGATAATGAAGTCGCTAATGTTGATGCTGCTGATCTAGGGTTTGCTACTACTGATATGAGTCAGATTTATTGTACTATTTTCTCTCTGCTGAATTATTGAAGATAAAAGAAGATTTGATCAAATGGTTTCCCCACACATTGTGGGGTTTGTCCCTGGCTAGCCGCCACATCTTGTGTCTCTTGTCTTGGCTTGTTTTCTGTCGATCGTTTAATCTTCTATCTACACTTTACTTTATGTACATGTGATTGCTAATCGGTGGAATATAATAAGAAAAGGAAGTAAACTGTTATAAGCATAGAACATACCATAACTTAACATGGTGTCAGAGCTGAGGTGAAGACAAAGCCCGAGCAAGAGCAAGAGCAATCATTGAAGAGAAGATTGGCAAGGCTATCCTAAAAGAACTATGGGGTCCTCAACACTCTTTCCTACCGAAGACAAGCTCCGTGAGAAAGCTGACTATCACGGATGGAAGATGTCTATCAATCTAACCCTTGAAGATCAAGGAGTGCTGGACCATGTAAGAGGCAATATTGTTGAGCCTTCATCAAATGCATCTGCTGCTGCCTGGAACAAATGAAAAAATGGAGAAGTAAAAACAATAGAAGATCATCCGGGACTCTATCGACAAGCACTTGGTGGCCTACATCTCTGAACTGGACACCTCCAAGGAAATCTACGATAGAGTGGTGAGTTTATTTAAAGTTAATGATGCAGATCAAGTTTTGTTTCTTGGAAATAAGATGAGGGAAATCAAGAAGGGTAAAAATGAAAGTATGCAAGAATACTTCTTAAGAATCACCGAGATCAAGAACGATCTCCTATCTGTTGGGGAAACTATTACTGACAGAGAAATGGCACTCACAACTCTTGGAGGATTGCCATTTGAATGGTATGTGTTCAGGACTACTCTTTTGAACTATAATGTAATTCCTGGTTTCGAGGAATTAATGGCTAGATGCATTCAAGAACAAACAAGGGTAGAAGAGCAGGAAATGCCCATGCCTAAAGGTCCTCCTGCTTCCTTTTCCTCTCATGCAAAGAAAAGAAATAATTCTGAGACTAAATCAAAAGGAAAGGCTGGACCTAAGGCTAGAAGAAAATGACGATGTTACATTTGCGATAAAGCAAGTCACTATGTATGAGATCATGAGCATCATGATGAATGAGATCATGGACATAAAGGGCAACATGAGATCATGCACATATAGGATAGCATGATGATGATGCACACTAGTTTGAGCAGCATTATGATGGATAAAATCATGGACATGGGCAGCATGATGATAATCATGATTAGAGAAGCATGGTACAGTATGCAGTGGTGCAACTCGAAATCCCTTTGATGGAAATCAAAGGAATGACAAATTCAACAGCAAAGGTAAGAGGAGAGCTGGGAATCAAGGAAGAGGACAAGCATTCAAGAAGGCTAGAAATTCTAGGATGTATTAAATGCACCTGACCTCAAAAGGAACCTGGTTTCCATATTGGCAATGGAAGACAGAGGCTTCAAGGTAACCTTCAGCAATGGCAAGGTATGTATATGGAAAAATAATGTTAAAGATGCCTTTACTATTGGGTTTAGTGTTGATTCATTATATCAGGTCGATGGAAGTCCGCTAGGTGTCATGTCTTGTGACACATCTCTTTAGTCCGAACTTTTGCATCGAAGGTTTGCCCACCTTCATTACAAAGCTCTACCCGATGTAAGACAGATGGTAACAGAGATGCCTGAATTCCAAGTAGAGAAAGAAGGTGTATGTCCGGGATGTGCCTAAGGAAAGCTCAAAAGGGGACCATTCCCGTCAAGCCAAATGAAGATCTCTGATGTATTACAATTAGTTTACTCAGGCACACCTGAGGTTGGCATTAAGAGGGAGACTACTACACCACATACTCCTGAGCAGAATGGTGTGGTGGAAAGGAAGAACCACACGATGATGGAAGTTGTCTGGGCCATGCTACATGATCAAAGACTTCCAAAGTTTCTATGGGCTGAAACTGCAAACACTGCCATATATGTACAAAATCGATGCCCTTATCAAGCATTAGGTTCCAAGACTCCTGAAGAAAAATTCACCCGTAAGAAACCTGATGTTTCTCATTTTAAAATTTTTGGAAGCCCTTTATACTTTCATGTGCCGAAAGAGAAAAGAAATAAATTGGGAGCATCTGGAAAGAAGGGAATTTTCATGGGCTATGTTGAAAATACTAAAGGCTATAGAATCTATGTAGCCGGTCAAAGGGAAGTCATAATTAGTCATGATGTCACCTTTGACGAAGATATGGCTCTCAGCAAGGTGATCAATCTTCCGACTTTGAGGAGCTCTCAAGAAGCTGACACCAGGGAACCGAAAGAAAAGGATGATGAATCAATGCCTGATGTAGAAGAACCCATGGATCCGATTGATCCTCCTCCATATGAGCCTTCCTCTTCTAGGAAGAGGCCTTCATGGCTTAAGGGGTTACTTGATGATGCTGAAGGACATGATGCACCCCGAGGAACCTTTCGTGAAAGTAATAAACCTAATAGGTATCAAGGATACCTGACCATCATGAGCACGATCATACAAAATGAGCCTTCATCATTCTCAGATGCCGTCAAGCATCAAGTATGAAAGGATCCTATGACCGAAGAATATGAGTCTATCATAAAGAATGATGTTTGGGAAGCAATTCCTAGACCCCAGGACAAGACTGTTGTTACCTCCAAATGGCTTTACAAGATAAAGCATGCAACAGATGGAAGCACGGAAAAGTATAAGGCTTGTTTTGTTGCTCGAGGTTTCTCCCAAAAGGAAGGTATAGACTATGATGAGATATTTGCAACTGTTGCCAGATATACGACCATCCACTCGATCATAGCCCTTGCCGCTTCACAAGGATGGAACGTACATCAGATGGATGTCAAGACTGCGTTCTTGCATGGCTCGATCAAAGAAGAGGTCTACGTGGAGCAACCCGAAGGATTTGAGACTTATGATCGAAAATCTCATGTATGCAGGTTGAAGAAAGCTCTCTATGGGCTGAAGCAAGCACCCCGAGCATGGTATGAGAGGATCGATAGCTACTTGATGAAGCTGGGATTCACTAGGAGTGAAGCCGATCCTAACCTTTAATTTAAGGTTGAAGATGTCAAGCCTCTCATACTTGTGTTGTATGTGGATGACCTCTTTCTAACAGGTGCAGACCCTCTCATTCACAAATGTAAGAGGGATCTGGCCTCTGAATTTGAAATGAAAGACCTAGGACTGATGCACTACTTCCTAGGACTTGAAGTGTGGCAAAAGCCAAGGGAAATTTTCCTATCTCAAGGAAAATATGTGGTAAATATATTGGAAAGATTCGGTATGATGGACTGCAAGCCTGTGACTACCTCGAGGATCTTAACTTTTAGAAGTTATATGGTAGTGATGTTGGACTAGACTTGGGAAATGCCTCTGAGTTTCAAAAAACTCATTCGCATTGATGTTCTTGGTGAACCTCTGTCCGAACATATGTTTTGCAGTTAGCATTGTGAGCTCATATTTGGTTGAGCCTCACTGGATTGATGCCAGGAATCTTCTGAGATGTCTTTAGGACACAATCTCTCATGGATTAAGATACACTGCTGGAGATGTGAGACTACTTGGATATACTGATGTTGATTGGGCAGGCAGTGTGGTGGACCGTAAGAGCACTTTCAGGTACTGTTTCACCTTGGGATCTGCTTCGATATCCTGGATGAGCAGGAAGCAGAAGTCGGTGGCTTTGAGCACCACCGAAGCAGGATATATTGTTGCTAGCATAACCTCGTGTGAGGCAGTCTGGTTGTGAAAGCTCTTCAGTGAGCTGTTTGGATTTACATTGGATACCACTGTGATTCTCTGTAACAGCTAGAGGTGGGATTCGATTATTGAGGAATCCCGTATTTGTAAATTGCTCCAGCAGATAGACATCATCTGGGATATGGTACATCGATGAGCAAGGAAGCTCCATCACATTAATATGATGTACAGGTTGAGACACCTTGTCAAAGCCCCGAGGAAAGATCTAATCTGTGATTTTCCCAAACGACTTGGAGTCGGAAAGAAACCTTTGTACAAGGGTCCTGCATGTTGCATACATTGAGCTCTGGGAGCTCTGAGGGCTTGCGGTTCCTACTGGAGCAACATATGACCACATGGTGACTCACCCTCCCCTGGTGGTGCACACTGGAACAAGATGATTCGCTCTCTTGTGGAACAAGATGATTCGCTCTCCTGTGTAGTAGGATGATTAGTTCTCCCGTGAGGCCTGGATTGATGTGTTCTCCATGGCAACCTGGATTGATGTGTTCTCCATGGTGACTGTAGCAGGATTGATGTGTTCTCCTATGAGGCCTGGATTGATGTGTTCTCCATGGCAATTGTAGCAGGATTGATGTGTTCTCCTGTGAGGCCTGGATTGATGTGTTCTCCATGGCAATTGTAGCAAGATTGATGTGTTCTCCTGTGAGGACAAGATTGATTAGTTCTCCTATCGAGGCATCCTACCCATGCAGTCTGGGACTCATGGGAAGTACCTATCATCTGATCAATGAGCAGGGAAATGAAGTTAGAGAGCATAGTAGTACAGATGGACACATCATTGTAACTACCGTACTCCATACGCTAGGATGACCTCCATTGATCTGGGATCAACGTTACTAGTCTGGGACCAGTCGTAGGAGTTGTACCATACTATGACGCTGACTTCGGGTCGGTTGAGACTGGTCTGGGATCACTGGTACATACTCTGAGACTGACTTTGAGTCAGTGGAGGATGATATTGGTCTGGGACGATTGGAGTTGTACTCACTATGACGCTAACTTTGGGTTGGTTGAGACTGGTCTGGGACCAGTGGTACATACTCTGAGACTGACTTTGAGTTAGTATGATACCTCCTCGATCATTTCTTCTTCTTCATAATTCGGACAAAAGCAGAGCAGAACAGAACAATGCAAGAGCAGAGCAGAACAGAGAAAAACAGTACAAATCAGTGCAGGGCAGAACAAGACAAAGCAGAATAGGAAGAATAGAGAAAAGCAGGGCAAGGGTCAGGCTGTACAGGGCAGTGCATTTGATGGATGAATAGTAACGACCGATAGACATATTGCAGATGAAGTTCTCCATGGTTGAGAGGGACTATTAAAATTGGCAACCAGGGAAAAACTTCATGTGGGTCATATTATTAATGGCTGATAATATTTTTATTAGATTCCTCTCGTCGAGAGGTGTAAGATTGATATAAAGATCATCTGATTCCGATAAGTATTCATGGAGATATGAATTTATTTTGATTATGGAATTATTATCAAGCCGACCTACAACTCATGTAGGCTCAGAAGCCCAACAGTCGCATCTATTCACCCACCAACGTTGTGTATAAATATAAGAGGACTTTTCCTCATTTGGACTCACTCATCTCATCACATCTCTCTCTCTCTCTACTGCGCAGATATGAGTCTCTTCTCTACTGCGCTGAAATGGGTCTCTCTCTCTCACATGTGAAGCCGGAAGCTGTTGAATTTGAAGCTGCAACTGCAGAAGTAAAGATTGACTTCCATGGCCTAGAAGATCTCCTCTTTGGAACTGCGCTGTAGGTTCATTTGAACCTCCTTTGAAAGCCGCAACTTTTGGTAGTGGAATGAAGTCAATCCGACGAACGGTTTGCAAGATATCGACTGCCCTGGTTTGAAGCCAGAAACTGCTAAAACTGAAGCTGCAACTGTAGAAGTAAAGATTGACTTGCGTGGCCTAGAAGATCTCCTCTTTGGAACTGTGTTGTAGGTTCATCTGAACCTCGTTTGGAAGCCACAACTTTTGGTGGTGGAATGAAGTCAATCCGACGAACGGTTTGCAAGATATCGACTGCCCTAGTTTGAAGCCGGAAACTGCTGAAACTGAAGCTGCAACTGCAGAAGTAAAGATTGACTTGCGTGGCATAGAAGATCTCATCATCTGAACTACATTGTAGGTTCATCTGAACCTCCTCTGGAAGCCGAAACGTTTGGTGGTGGAATGAAGTCAATCCAACGGTCGGTTTGTGAGATATGGTCTGCCCTAGTTTCATAATGAAGACGCTAATGCTGATGTTGCTGATCTAGGGTTTGCTACTGCTGATATGAATCAGATTTATTGTAGTATTTCTCTCTGCTGAATTATTGATGATAAAAGAAGATTTGATCAGAGGGTTTCCCCACACATTGTGGGGTTTGTCCCTGGCTAGCCGCCACATCTTGTGTCTCTTGTCTTGGCTTGTTTTCTGTCGATCATTTAATGTTCTATCTGCACTTTACTTTATGTACATGTGATTGCTAATCGGTGGAATATAATAAGAAAAAGAAGTAAACTATTATAAGCATAGAACATACCATAACTTAACACTTAAGGAGAAATTTTTTCATCCCATTCATCAAGGGTTATAATTATTCATAGTGTAATTCTAAAATATATTTGATATAAAAGATAAGAGGTCTTATTACAATCCTACTTACCATGATCATAGTGAAATAGTTCAACTGACATTACCAATACTGCATCTCAAAACAGGGTAATGGTTTATAATTATAAGACAAGGGTTCTCATCACAAGAAAGCTTGTTCAGTTAAATTACAACCAGTGAATGGCATTGTCAAATAGTTGGCTACCAAACTAGGACAATAGCTTTTTATCTTACAAAATATGGAAAAAGAAAAAATGATACAAAAATATGAAAACATATTTCCGGATTCATTCTTTTTAATTATACTATGAAATGGATGGGATAATGAATGGTCAAATTGTTAAAAGGTATCCCTGTCGAGACCATAGACGTTTTCTGGTAGCAGAGGATCTACCTATGATAGAGGAGTCATTATAAAGCTAAGTTGGAAAAGTTTTCATTTTATCATTAGCAACCAATTAAGGCTAATTTAAAAGATAGAATGTATTTAATTGTAAAATGAGAAGAGAATAGCAGAAGCAGTTATCATTACATTCAGAATTTATGTTGGCCTAGTTATATTAGAATTTCTCGGTCGGATAAGATTTTCAGATTAAAAAAGTTTAAGTATTTTAACATTTCCCATAGATAACTATTTCTCCTAGTGAATCGCCAATTGTTGTGTTGTACAACAACCCCCCATTTCATAAAATTTTTCTTTAAAAATCATAATATGAAATGGGCCCCTTTTAAACATAGATGGGTGAATAAATTGGTATTAACTCATCATTAGAAAAAACCCTCATCAAAAGGTCTGATTGGAATATGATATACCTTTCAAACAATGATAAAATAGGTCTTTTAAACAATCATAAAAGCTTTTTTTTATTACGATAAAGCGATCGCAAGATCGCATATCGCAATAATAAGAAAAACATATATAAAGACCCATTGAATTACTCTGATCCGAAAAGGGAAATCGCTATCGAATATCAGGGAAAGGCATAGCACATCGTATATATAAGGCACTCCCCCCATTCCTCTGATGCGATAAAAGTTATCGCTATCGGCAATCGGTTGTAGCAACCAATTCATTAACTGTGACACCTTCAAATCTTCCGATGCAATAAGGTGTATTGCCATCGGCGATCGGCGATTTCGCAATAGTGTAACTAATGTGACCCGAGCCCTGTCCCGATTACAATACATTAAATAAAGGCGCGTGTTTCTAAGCATATTAAATATTGGCATGCATTATACCACCTTTGGTGATTCAACGATATTTTGGACTATTATTAAAACCCTCCCTTTCACGTCACTAACCATCAAATGCGATTATCCGCCAAAAATCTAAGCCACGCTTGAATCACTTATTCACCATACAAACGTTATGATGGATATTTAAAAGCTCCCTTATCATGATTGATAGGTGAAGCGGCCAATTAATGAAGCAGTTATGCCGAGATTTTCCACTTAGATTCTATCTGTCGAAATTTCACTATGATCTTTGATTATTCACTAATAGATATAACTCTTTCATATCGGCTCATGTTATCTATTTCTTTCTATCACACTGGTTTCATTCCTTGTGCAGAATTCCATCAAAATAACAAGTTTTAAGCAAATGGGAAAGAAATCCAATAGATCCGCAGGAGTAGCGGCCCCTGCAGTAACAGTCCAGCCCACCAATGACCCAGGACCAAGTAAAAAGGGCCTACTCTCAAACACTACATGTCTCGGCCTTGGAAATACAATCTAGCAAAGCATCTATAATTTAATTGAGGAAGAAGAACTAGAGGAAGTGTCGGAAGAAGCTACTGTAGTCTCCACTAATAAATCAGAAGCCTCCCTGAAAGATTTAGCCGACTCATTTTTGCACAGGATAGCATCTCGAGAGAAAATTCCTCCATACAGTAATGTAGTCAGATGGGTGGTCGAACAAATTCCTATTTCTAATAGGACATTTTTCACAATTGATGGAAGAGTTTTTGGTTCATTTCAGCCTGATGACTTAAGGAAAATGTATCATTTGCCCGATCCTGAAAAGAAATACAACAAAGCCTTTCTGGAGAAATTCGCAGAGGAGAATGAGATAGAATCAGCCCCGATTAGACAATGGAGATAGAATTCCGCAAAGCACAAACATGAATCATCTGGGTAAGTACTTCGTGGATTCATTGTCATCTCCTTACTATTATGCTGGGGCAATGACATGTAGGATATGGGGAATGCATGATTCAGCAAAATTTACTATTGAAATGGTTCCTTTAATGGAAGCGGTTGTTAGTAGTTATGTCATGGATTGGGGGAACATATTGTCTGATAAATTAGCCTCTGCAATTCTTGATTTTAGATTCAATTCACGCAAAACCACCAGGACTATTCCCCACTTCTATTACCGTGATTACGTTATGGATATGCTTTGCTTTAATTCTGAATACCCGATACTTGGGTGGAGGTGGATGCCACAAGACCCTAAGTGAATCCACATTTATCATCAGATGTTATGGAAGGCACATTATAAGGACCACTTGTATCAAATTTGTAATGGTTTCATGTTGCCTATCTATTATGCCATTTTTGATAAGCCTACCCCAAGGATTTCCGAGGAGGCAGAGATTGACTTGACTGCTGTAGGGAATTGGTTCAGGGAAGACACATTCACATATATAAGGGTGTATGGTAGCCTCACAAGACCCCATGTCCTCCCATTGTATGTACCCAATAAACTGTCGGCACGAGAGTAAGCTTACCAAATAACAACGGCTGGAACATCCAAAACTCTTAGGACTTTTAAAAAGCAGTCATGACGGATATTCCCTTTGAGATGTGGTGTTTATACTCTACTTGATTACAAGCATGCTGAGAAGGAGACAGGAAAAACAAATATGCTCAATCTTGCAACCATCCCTAACAGGCAATTCGATCCCCAGGAGGTTGCCTCTAATGTGCTTGAATAGGCCAAACATACTAAGTTTGACCACGAAAAGGATGAATTTGACGACCTATTTTCTTCAGCAGAATCATTGTCTCAGGTTAAAACATTGGCCAAGATGAAATATAATGATGAAGGACTGGTGGAATTCAATAGGCTCAGAGAACAGAGGTTGCAAACTCTGCCTCTGGACTTATTGGCTACTACACCAACAACTAAGTCAAGCGAGCCTGAACAAAAGATTATTGACGAGCCACTACAAAGAAAATTCCTAAAAAGGGAAAAGAGCCAGAGAAAAAAAGAGAGTAGGAAATAGAGTTGGAGAAAGAAAAGAAGCAAGACAGTGAAGTTATTGATCTAGAGGCTCAAATTGATCCCAAACTCCTCAAAGAGTGGCAACAATTTGACTCTATTATAAGCAATCCCAAGACTTCACAAGGATTCAACACACCTCAAGTAACAGTTGGTCAAGAAACAACAACGACTACGGTTCCAATTGAAGGTAACAACGACCTACCCATTAGCAAAGATGCGGAAATAATTCCTAAAGATCCATCCGATCAGATTGTTTTTCAGATAGAAGACATACCACCATTAGATGTCTTTTACAGTCCCAAACACAGGGCTGTGGTGAAAAGATAGAGGAAAAGGAGGAGACTTGATCAATCTTCCCTTTTACCAGACCAAATAGTGATGGCTAATGTGGTGTGAAAGGAGGAATTTAACCCTTCTAATGACCTTACAAAACTTTCTAACTATGACGGAGCTTATTCGGCAGCCACCATGGATAAAGCCTCGGAAGTAAGCAACCTACTTAAGAAAAAAGATCAAATAATTGTTTCATTGCAGTCACAGGTGTCTGAAGCACAACGAAAAATAGAACAGTTAGAACAACAACTATCAATACAGTGGCAGACAAACAGTCAATTAAATGAGCAATTGCTCAAAGAGAAACAGAGGATAGACTTGAGCGCAGTAGAGAAACAAAAGAAATTGTCCGAAGCATTGGCCAGATTAAAGGCGATGAATGAACAAATGAGCAAGAATAAGGATGAGCAAATCTCCCAACTGTCACAAGAAGTAAAAAAGCTCAAGAGCCTTCCTCAAGTAGTAAAGTTCAAAACCGAAGCTCTACAAATCAATCAGGCATTGATTACACAGCTAAAACTGCTATGTCGTAACATTTCTCTGGTTGAGCCTCTTTGTGAGATTACTACATCAATAGTTGATAAATTAGTTGAACCTAGGTAGGATTTAGAACAGGTCGATGAGACCTTAACCAACTTTCTTTCTTGGCAAGACTCCCATGAAGAACAAGCCACGGATCTGCCCAAAATTCTAGAGTCACACAAAGACATCCTTTTCCTAGAATGGCAGTTGCAACTAATGAAGGCAGAAAGAGAAACCTCAAGATGTCGATTATCTACTAGCATTTAATTGAATTGGTAAATGACACTCTTTATCTGCTTAACATGATTTCACAATGTAATCCAGGTAAATTGACATCGGCCAAAGCCTTGTAACAAACATGCAATCAGGAATTGGAAAAGAATGGAAGACTAATCGCTGGCATCCAAAGTTTAACTTGGGATGCCTTTTGGTTTTTCTTAATTAAGCCATACAGTCAGAGGGTCGCGCTCAAATGTTTAACTGATGCCATCAGTTGCATGATTCTTGATATCCAAGATGCCACATATTCAGCCCAACTGTATTCTCATCTAAGTTTCCCTCCAGAATTGCAACCGATCCTAGATATATGTCAGCTCAAGCCGAAGGGAGATCATTCGAAACAATGAATCATGCTGCCGACTAAGGACAAGCTGATTTTGAGGAGATATTCATAATATAGTTGTACCAATTAAATAACACTTTTATTTTGTAATTAGTTAGCTTAATTAGTATTTATAGGCCCTTTCATGCATTTAGAAAGGGTCCTCAGTTTTTGTATAAACTCAAATCAGTAAGTCACACTATTGTGCTTTTGATCTATTTTTTATGAAGACTGGGCCAGTATTCTAAATTTTGACGAAGAAAGATTTGATGACATGTGCACTATTGCCTTTTGTGGAAGTGTTTCTAAGTTACAAGAAGGAATTTGAATGTGATTGATATTGCGAGTGATTCAAATAACATATGGTACTACTATCTATGCTCCTGTGTCATTCTTTTATGTGAATCGACATTTGTTTAAATTTTGCTATCATTGGATATATGTATGTGTTTTAACAACAATCCTTGTACTTTTCACTATTGAATGTCTAAGGACTGTTATTATTTCAATCATATCTATGTCTATGATATATATGAGGAATAGTGCAATAATGTTTGCTCGATTGCTTTGTTCAACTATTTGGGCTTAGTAATTATCATATGAATAAATATCTTTGTTTACCAATAGAGTCATTTATATGCTTGTTTGTGGATGAAGACCATCAAAAGTTACGCTAAAAGAAGAAATTTCCCAGGATTGTAACTTTGGTATATGATCTCCATTTGACATGCACAATACCTCGTTAGAAATATCTATCTGAGGACTACAACTTACCATTAGCCAAAACCAATCAGCTATCGGGCTTTGGGACAAGTAGATGACAAGTTAGCTTATGCCATTTAATTCATTAGAAAAAATATGTCCAAGGTTGAATTGAACTATACTGTGACTCAAAAAGATCTCCTAGTTGTTGTCCATTCCTTGAATAAATTTAGACACTACATCGCTGGTTAGTAGACCTTGATACATAGTGACCATGCTACTACTAAATAATTGATGAAAAAACTTGATGTGAATTCTAGAATTATTAGATGGTTGATTTTATTACAACAATTTGATCTAACTATCATTGATAAGCCTGGTAAAGAAAATGTAGTTGCGTATTTTTTGTCTACAATTTCTTTGCCTATGGGTATGGAAGGAATATTTGATGATCAGGTGCCAGATGAGAATTTATTTTCTATTTCAGTTCTCTCTCCATGGTTTGTTGACATAGCCAACTACTTAGTGGTTGCACAGTTCCCTCCCAAATTGTCCTCCAAGGAAAAAAGCATAATTTTAACGAAGAGTTCCCAATTCACCTGGTTTGGGGCCAATCTCTTCAAGCTAGGCCCAGTTTAGATTTTGTGGAGATGTTTCAGGGAGATTAAATTCTTTGAAATCCTTTTGGCTTGTAATTATGGGCATTGTGAAGGTCACTTTGCAGCCAAGAGGAGAACTTTCAAGGTATTGCAAGCTGGCTACTACTGGTGAACTCTCCACCAAAATGTAAGAAGATACACTAATCAATGTGACCAGTGCCAAAGAATGGTGAAACCAACTCCCAGGTATGAAAATCATTTCTAACCTCAAGTGGCTCTTGAGCAATTTGACAAGTGGAGCATGGATTTTATTGGGCCCATTTTTCCACAATCAGGGTAGAAAAAGTACATAATTGTATCATTATGCATTGATTATTTAAAAAAGTGGGCTGAAACCATGGTTGTCAAGGTAGCAACAAAAGAGAAAGTGGTTGAGTTCTTAAGGTAGAATGTATTTTACAAGTTTGGGTTCCCTAGAGAGCTAGTCACTGATCATGTAGCTCAATTCACATCACACCTGTGTTGGTGCAACAAGATGTCTTTTCATAGGCAATATTAATTCCTACATTCATTGTCAACCCAAGGAAAGTATTTTTATTTCAAGAGTGTCAGTGCTATATATGCAGTGAATTCAAAGGTTAACTAATAACAAATCATTTGAATTTATAATGACGATCTTCTTCAAACTCAATCCAATCAACTCTGAAAAGAGGTAATTATGAAAGAAATTCATAACACACTCTACAATTCTACTTAACCTATCATGGAAGAAAATAGATTTGAATACAACTTGTAAAGAATCACACTTGGCAGCCTTAATTAGAATTGAAGCTAACTTGCTCACTCATGAAAAAGAAATGTAACAATTAACAAAAATGGTAATTGAACAACAAATCCTAAATAAACAACAAAGCAACAATTCTGAATTGAACATCAAATCTGAATTGAACAACAATTCTGAATTGAACAACAATTATGGATTGAACAACAATTCTGAATTGAACAACAATTCTGAATTGAACAACAAATGATATAGGAATATCAAATGTATCTGAATAGAAAATGACTTTATAAGCATAAATCAATTAATTATATCTGTGAAATCTATGATAACATTATCTGAAAGGAACAACGATCTAAGCTGGAACTAGCATAACCAATTCAATCAAAAGTATCACTCGCGTAAAACATGTGGATCACTCTAAATATCAGATGAATAGCAAACACAAACTGAATCGAAAATCCTTACAATAATGAAACATAATATTAACTTAACACTACCAAGAAATAAAGAATGAAATATAAAAGATTATGAGACAAGTGAAGTAGTAGATCTTCTCTTGACTAGGCCCAAAGTCACTAGAAGTCTCCGCTAAGAGATACTTAGAATATAAGTATGAATTAAACGTAACCTTTCTTCATTAATATAAGTAAGGAAGTTACAACATCCACAATAACCATATTATATGTCAAAAATAATAATTACAAATTGTGAAATTCTGAACTTCGTGTAGTTTTTCCTTTCGGCCTTATATATTACATTTAGAAAGTAAATAGATAAAAATGAATCCTCAGGATCAAGGGATCCTGATGATTTCGCTATACTTGATCTAATTCTGCCATAAAATAGTCATTTGTTTGCTTGGTCTTCCACTGTCCTGCCTTGCCTCTGACGCTGACACATTCCCTTATGAGATGTTCTCGTTCTGTCGATTGGGCAACTATTGCTTAATTCGTGACTTCTGCACATAAATTTAGTAAAAATCTATTTTTCCTACTTAGATTCATTTAATTTGTTACTAAGTACTTTTACTTGACTTTAGCTATTATTTCCTCTACTTTTATTGATGAACAAAGATAATCATGTGAGGATGAGTGCTAAATAAAGTGATGACCAAGGGGAAAAAATACCCTTTTCTTGACCCAACATACTCCCCAGCTTACCTTGTTGCATGACATCACGCAATTAAATAGTTGCGGTGTAGCTGAGTTAGGGAATATGCAGGATATACCTCCACCTTATAATTTCTGAAGCCATTTTTCTTCTTCAGTATAGCAAAATCTCGGTTAATGTCTTCATCCCTCAAGGTGTAGTCACAATGATATTTCTCTAGTGGATACCATATGATTGGAGTTCTACACCGACATCCTATCCATTCATGTCCCATGGTTAAGACCATGTTATTGTACTTATGGAAATGAGAGGACACGGCTTTAAAGTTCCGGTATCCAAATGGTTCTTGGTTTATAACAATAATGCTGGAGACAAGGCTTCCTCCTTAATCTCTTGGAAGTACTCCTTTCCAACTTGTATAAAATTTGTGTGAAATGGCCCCAATTCGTCCACAACACCATCTCGCTTCATGGATTGCTTGTGTCTCACCGAGAGATGCAGGGGTTTGGTAGGTTCGCCTCTCACCCATAGGTTGATTACTTATTCACACTTTCTAAAAGTATTATGAGCCTTGGCTCAATTGAGTTGATTAGTAGTGAAAGAGAGAAATGCCTTGAATTGCACATCCTCTATAAAGGGGACAGGGTTGTTATCTTTGTCATGTTCCAAAAAGAAATTGTGCATACAAAGTTCATAGAGGAGGCATTGTACCTGCCCGTTATATTCTCTGAAGAACTTGACAAAGTCCAGGGTAGTTTTGATTTCCACATACTTCCTAGCCTTAACATTTTTTACTTTCAGCAAGAGGTATCTTTTTAGGAGGAATAGGGCATAATTTGTAGTAGGGGCTCTACATGACAAGGTGTTTGAATAAAGAGAGCAGACAATTTCCAACTACTCTTTAGTCTTCTATAATTTTTCCTGTGGTTTCTCAACCTTTTTTTGTTTAGCCTTGTACTAAGCAAAGGTCTAATCCTCAGTCATTGTGAGTGCCTCAAACATTTTCATTAATTCTTGATGTATCCATAGGGGCACTACCTCCTCCTTGTGTTGGGTTAATTCCTACTGAACCTTCTGTAGTTCATTCTACAGTCTCCTAATAAATGCCTCCCTTACTAAGGGAATATAAGTAGTTGTCTCCTCTATTTGGGAATCATTATCTTGTGTCTCCATAGGCTCAGTTTGGATAGCATCCTCCACTACTTCTCGAGTTATGCAATAATCAATTGGGATGCTTTCTTCAACATCAGTCTGAACAACATTCATAGTAGGGTAGTCCGTTTGGGTCTCCTACGTACAAACATAGGGGTTTTCTGTTTGCATTTCAGTGTCCTCTACAAGACATGGCTTTGTCTAAGTTTCCTTTGAATAGACCAAAAGAACCTCAGTTTGAGTTTTAGCATCCTTTCCAGAACAATGTTCTATCTGTGTCCTTGTGGTCTCTTTCTCCACTTTCAATTTTCTGGCTCTAATGGCCTCTTTTAACCACTCCCTTAGCTGCCCAATTATTGACTTAAGTTTTCTATATTTTTTTAGCATTTTTCAAAGCCTATCCTTATAAGACTTCTCTATTCTAGGACTTCCAACCAACTGTGGTGCAACTGCATTTTCCTCAGGTTCATGTTTGGGTGGCATTGTGCTACCATCAAGGACGGTTTCAATTAGAACTATATCTCCCGATGGAGCTTCACCTTATAATTCTTTTTCGACATGAATTTTTCTCTCAGGAGACCCTAATATAATGGTGTCGCCCGAGAAACTATCAGTCTCCAGGTTTTCTTCTGGGTAGGCCTTGTCCTTAGGGGAACTAGAAAAAATAGAATTACCTAGTGGATTTTCATCTCCAATGGTCACATCTGTAGGATTTTATTCTACTGGGGGCTCCACTAGACCAATATCTATTGTTTGATTTTATTCTCTAATAGCTTCCTCTTCATGCATGTTGGCTTCAACGGGTTCTTCCACAGAAGTGATTAGTTCCCGCTGTTCTTTCAAGGAATCAACAAATGGCAAGGTTTGATCACAATGAGGGCTATCAACAGAGGAAGATTGATTGGGGGTAAAATTATGTCCTTCAACATTCTCATGTTGTTCTCTTCCCTCACCCAACATCCCCATGTTTTCTAATACCCTAACCACCTCTTCTTCATAGTCTTGCAAAGGGGTATTCTACATACTCTAAGGTGGTGTGAGTGATGGGCCGACCTCATTTGTATGAATTGGGGTATGATTTTGGGAATTCACCCATGTAGAGCATCTGTGTTTTGCTGGTTTGAAAGGAACAGAGGAATTTTTCCTCTTCAACGTCCTTCTCAGACCTAGGGTCGTAGGCCCTTGTTATTATTTTACTGGGTTTTCTCGAGGTGGTGCCAGAGTAGGATTTACAGTATTGTCCTAGGTTAACTACTGCTGGGCCAATACGTGTATGATAAGAAATTTAATCAGTCCATGATGATTGATGACGATGCATGGGTCCTTAGCTTTCCTAACTCGTTGGGCGACATCATGCAATAGAAAATTCAAATAAAACGAAAAATTAACTGAGATTTTATGTTTTAGGATGGCCAACAATTTGGCTTGATGGGGCTTTACCACGTCTTGGTGACCATCGCATGTGATGTACCATGGCATGATGATGCCAACTCCTGCCATGATTGTCTTAACATTGAAGGGTCAATCCCTTTCCTTCTTTGTGCTAATTGCTGATTTGGGTCATGGAACACTGCAACTACATTGTGCAAAAGGGTGTGCTTATCTATCCACTTTATTCCCTTAGCCATAAGTCTAGTGACTTCGGCTATGATTGCTTTAGAGACTGCTATATCCTTGCCTGTTACTGTGGTGTTTCCATTCTGCAAATTTTGTAAGAATTTGAGTCATTTCTTCATGAGATCCCTGCAATTTATTCAGATATAGCATCCATCCTATGCGCTTGAGAATTGCACAGACATGGTCTAATACAATGAGTGCTGTGGGCTCATTTTGGATAGATCTACCTCCCATGGCTGCTATGTTCCTGTGACTAGTTCACCTGCATGGACTTCTCCTACTCTTTCGTAAATTAGAACAACAACAAATATTGTTAATGAAATTTACAGGAATAATGACGTTGATTTGGGTATTAATAGCATATACAGTCAATTCATTTGTCTCATCAACCATTTTTGACCCAAGCCCATAATTAATTCGCATGCCATCCATAATGGTCATCATCGTTTCTCTAATCAGAAATACCTTGCTAATTGTTACGCATATCCAATCATCATGCAACCTTTACCCAAAAATCAATTTAATAATTAGCATTCAATTATCCATAACACTCTCACACACTATGCATAGGTAGACCATTCCCCCCTCCAATGGGAAAAAGGACATACATGTCCACAGAGCATGTGAAAATCAAGCGCATGAATTGAGAATTCATAAAACCGAAAAACCAATCCAAAAAAGTGGCGCAATTGATGACAAAGGAATTGAATAAAGACATGTATTAGAGGTAAAAATCGCCAAAAAAAGATAAAAATAGATATCTACATTGTTATGTGAAAAGATGTTCACCGCAAGCGGTATTAGTAATGGACGCATAATTCGTGGTAAGCAGTAATGACTGTCATGAATTGATTGGAGAAATATATAATATAATGAATATATAACATAAGTTACCATGAATGTTGGCTTGTAAAAGTGTTGTTAAAATGGTAAATATTCGTAGAAATGAATCCATACGTGGCAATATAATAGAGAGCATTTAGCAGTGTATGAAAATACTCCAATGCCATAAGCAGAGCCACTGCTGCCAGCAGGCATTCATAGCCTCAACAAGGTTGCTTTTTAACATTGAAAATGAGCTAAAGTCCTCCTATTAGTATGTAGTTTATTCTTCTTTTTCTTCCGTAAAGAGACCACTATGCTGGCATGGTGACCAGATGATCATAGTGCCATTCACCAAGATATAACAAAATGATCAGGTTGGATAGTAATGAGACCCACTGTCCTTCTAATATTTGTAATCATCAAGAAGGTCATTACCTTAGTTTGGTAGCCAAAAATGGAATTTCACTTGTTACATCTTTATGATCATGGTAGGTTGGCTCATGATGAGACCCCCTATCCTCTTTAAGACAATGTTCATTTCATTTTCATATTTCTTTATTCTCATTTTTCTCATCTTTTGATGTTTTCGTGAAAAGAGGGAGGCTTATTTGCTCCTTAAGAGTCAGGGATGGTGTAAGAAGTAAAAATATGCCAAGGAAAGGGTATAATTCCACCCCCATCTCATCATTTCGAGGGGATTTGTCCATTTAAAAGTGTGGCAAATAAGCCAACATGGTTTGAAATAATTAATCATCTTAGGATGTGTCCAAAATAGATGTCTATCCAGTCATTATAGAGATGCACCATATCAAATTTTGGATAAAGATAACCATTAAGAGGCTTCATAAATCATAATAGTGTTGATATTATTGTTTTTCTTTATGTTAGGCACTAATACACTCAGATGATGTTTATTCAAAACATAAAAGTAAAAGAAGGTAGAACAATGATTGGCAATGAATCAAATAAAAGAAATCACAATTCGTCCTAAACTAAACATAAATGTGTTGTTCAATTGATGGACCAAAAATTGTTCAATCATTTGAACAACAAAATTGAAAAGAAAGCAAAATTGTTGTTCAATTTATTTAACACCAATCGTTCAATCGATTGAACAACAAAATTGAAAAAAAAAAAAAAACTAATGTTCAATTGATTGAACAAAAAAATTTAAGGGAAAGCAAAATTTTGGTTCAATTGATTGAACAACAATCTTTCAATCGATTGAACAAAAAAATCAGAAAGAAAACACGCAAGATTGTTGTTCAAATGATTGAGCAACAATCGTTCAATCATATGAACAACACAAATTGAAAATGAAACTCAAGAGTGTTGTTAAATCAATTGAACAACAATCGTTCAATCCTTTGAACAAAAAAAATTGAAAAATAACACTCAAGAGTGTTGCTCAATCAATTGAACAACAATCATTCAATCGTTTGAACAGAAAAAATTGAAAAATAACAAGCGCAAAAGTGTTGTTCAATCGATTGAACAAAAATCGTTCCATCGTTTGAACAACAAATATTAGTAAATAAAACTACAAAAGTGTTGTTCAATTGATTGAACAACAATCGTTCAATCGTTTCAATATCAAAAATAAAAGAATAAAAACACAAAAAATTATGTTCAATCGATTACATAGAAATCGTTCAATCATTTGAGCAACAAAAATTGAAAAAAAAATAAAAACACAAAAAATGTTATTCAATCGATTGAACAACGATCGTTCAATATTTTGAAGAACGAAAATGTAAAAATGAAAATGCAAAAAGTGTTATTCAATCGATTTTGTAGTAATCATTCAATTGTTTGAACAACAAAAATTTAAAAATCCAAAAAGTGATGTTCAATTGATTAAACAACAATCACTTAATCGTTTGAACAACGAAAATATAAAAACGCAAAAAGTGTTGTTCAATCGATTGACCAACAATCCTTCAATCATTTGAGCAACAGTTTCCATACATAAAAATAAGTGTTGTTCAATAGATTGAACAACAATTCTTCAATCGAATGAACAACGATGCACACATAAGCATGAGTGTTGTCTAATTGATTGAACAATAATCGTACAATCGATTGAATAACACTTACTAATCACTAAAAACAGGAAAAACCCTCATATTTACATGGTGGTACCAAACTAAATTACAATCAATCAAAAAGAATATACATTATTTACAATTTAAAAAAATCTCAATGTTTTGAAAGAAAAGTTGCAGGGTCATCACTCTCTGTAGCTAAGATTTGCATGGAGGAGTCCTTGCATACCTGCTGGCAAAAATAATCCTTCATGAGTGGTTTGTGGTAGAGATGCAATCAATGTCCATTCGCTGTAAAATAATGGCAAGACCCATCAATGGTAGTCAAAGTAAGAGTTCCATTGTTATGTACTTCTTGAATCTCATAAGCGTCGAGCCATCTTGTTTGCAACTTGCTCGGAAAGTTCTGGGATCTGGAGTAGTAAAGGAGTGCCTAATCTCCTTTTTGAAATGTCTTCCTTTTTATGAGTATGTCATGCCACTTTTCCCTTTGTTGCTGAGTAATTGCAGGTCATTTCAAAGCTAGCAGTTCAGCTTCATCTAGTTCATTGATTTGTTGCACTTTCTTGGTTTTGGCTTCTGTTAAATCCAACTCCACTTCCTAAGCCATTATTAGAGTCTTTATTTCGAATTCGATTGGAAAAATAGGTTCTTTGCCAAAAATGAGCTACTTTGGAGAGTATCTAGTAGTATTCCTCCAAGTCGTGCGATAGGCCCACAAGGCATATAATAATCTAACAACCCAGTCTCACCGATGCGTTGAGACTGTTTTCGTTAGAATCGCTTCAATGACCTTATTGGTGCTTTCGACCTGCCCATTCGCCTGTGGGTGATACGAGGACGTGATCTTATGTTTGATGTGATGGCTTCTAAGAGTGGCAATAATGTTGTGTCCTATAAATTTCCCTCCCCCATCTGTTATCACTTCCCGCGGTAAACCATACCACAAAAATAGCCCAAAGAGGAATTTAATCATGGCTTCCTCTATGGATCTTGGTAAATATGCTATTTCCACCCATTTAGTCACATAATATGTGGCAACCAATATGTAGGCATTCTGATTCGATGGCAGATGGAATGGGTCAACAAAGTCCAACGTCCATCCTTCAAAGGGTCCTATGACTAGTTGGGGTGGCAGTGGGATTTCATCAGATTGGCTAGGTTGGCCAATCCTTTGGTAGCTAAAACAACCCTGGGCATATTTCTTAGAATCTTTAAAAATAGTTGGCCAATAATAGCCCATATGTATTACCTTATACCCTGTCTTTTGATCGAAAAAGTGACCTCCGTAGGGCTCATCATGGAAAGCTTTCAGGACGTCATAAATCTCATCCTAGCAAATGCATTTGTGTATACACATGTCGGACCCTGTGTGAAAAAGATATCTACCAATCCAAGAGAATTAGGTGTTGTGCTGAACGATTTGTTTCCTCTCCCTCATTGTCAAATGTCTGGGCAACTTCCCTACTTCCAGATAATTTGACACATTTGCATACCATGGCATCTTGACTATCGTGGTAAAAAATGTTCATTTGGGAATTGGTCATCCACTACTAGTGGATCATTTACCTTCGGGATTCGAGAGAGAAAATCAACAACTCGTTTTTTCGTACCCAAATGATCCTTAATAGTAATATCAAAATCCTGCAAAAGTAATAGCCAAAGAGTCACTCGACCATTTGTGATAGGCTTGTCAGCAAAATACCAAATAACGGAGTGGTCAGTATATAGAAAAACTTGGTATCCAGTTATGTAATGTCTGAATTTGTTTATTGCATAAATAACAACTAAGAATTGTTTTTTTGTTACTATATAACTAAGTTTTGTAGGAGTAATATTTTTTCTAATCTAATATATAACATAAGGCTACTTGTCCTCTTCCTGGCTGAGGACAATGCTTATAGCTGAATCTTATGCGTCCGTGGATATGTGAAAAGGCAACTCCCATTTTGGTCCACGTAATACTAGTGTGGTCGAGACTAACTTATTTAAACTTGTAAAAGTTTTGTCACATTTTTCAGACCATTTGAAATCAACATTTCCAGTTAAAGCATATAAAGATGCAGCAATTTGTGAAAAGTTTTTAATAAATCTAGGATAATAGCCTGCATATCCCAGGAAACTACGTTCCTCTGTCTGAGTACAGGGAGTAGGCAGTAAAAGAATTACCTGAATTTTTGTTGGGTCTACCTATATAACTGTTGCAAAAATATAATGTCCCAAGATTACACCTTCAGTCATTGTCATGTGACACTTGAAATTACTTAAACATAACCTGGTAGCAATGCATCACTCTAAAACCTTTTCTAATGTTTGCAGTGCTTGATCAAATTCATACACCTATGGAGTAAAGTCGTCCATATATATATCAACTCCTTCATTTATCAAGTCGGCAAAAATGCTAAGTATAGCTCTTTGAAACGTGGCTGGGGCATTACATAAGATGAATGGTAATACTCTGTAAGCGAACGTACCCCAGGGATAGGTGAAGGTTGGCTTATCTTGGTCTTCAAGGGTGATCTGAATCTAATTGTAGCCACTCAAGTTTTCTAGAAAGGAAAAGAATTTCTTCCCTCCCAAGGTATCAAGGATTTCATTGATAAAGGGGAGAGGGAAATGATCTTTCTTTGTTTCCTTGTTCAGTTCGCGGTAATCTACATAGATACGCCATTTCCCATTTTTCTTGGGGATGACCACTAATCGAGAAACTGATTTGTTATCCGAAATAGGATAAATGAAATTCATATCAAACAATTTTTGTAATTCTTCTTTCACAATATCCTTAAGGTGTGGATTCAATCTCCACTGAGGCTCTCGTATCGGTTGAGCATCCTTCTCGGTATAGATGTGATGAATACACAATTGTGGGCCTATACCCTTCATATCGAGATAATCCCAGGAAAAATCCCCTTTATATTTCTTTAGGATTTGAATGAGCTTTTTCTGTTGATCACTGTCGAAGCTATCATTCATGTTTAAAAATTTGTGTGATTCAATTTCCACTAGCTTGTTTTATGAACAACAATAGTCTGGATGTGTTGATCATCAATATCCTTTAAGGGATCTTCCGATGCTTCATTATCAACGCTTGTTTTCATCATTGGACACTTTACATTGCTCACATCAGCTAGCTGATTGATGAAGTTATTGATAACATCATCTTTAGTCTGATCTTTGAATTCTAGTGCCTCTGCTACTATGAGAGGTGAACATATGCTTTCTTCTAAGTATTGTGGTGGTTGTTTACATATTTTTACAATGGGAAGACTTGGTCTGGGATGGGGATATAAAAAAATATTTTTTTATAGCATCCCACTTTGCAATAGTCATGTTTCCCTTATGGCAGCCTATATATGCATCAACTGTCACCAGTGAAGGTCAGAGTAGTATTAGACCCTGCCCATCCAATTGACTCTTCATGTTTATAACAAGAAAATCTACTGGATATTCCCATGAATTTACAAAGAACTTGATGTCTTGAAGAGTTCCTTCTGGCCTTACCGCCAAATTATCAACAAGTTCTAGTAAGGTGGTGGTTGATTCCAAGGCTGGAATACCAAGTGCTTGACAGGTTTATGCTGTTAAAATATTAATGGCTACACCAAGATCAACTAGCGTGTTGGGAAAGGAGTGACCATATATTTTAACTATCACTATGAAATTTCTAGGATCTTCATACTTTACCAGAGTTTCCTCTCCCAAGAGTAAATTAGATAAGGTTCCTACAACATGAATGACGGGTGAAGTTTTTTCTTTCCTCACAGGATTATTTACACATAACTCTTTAATTGTTTTACTATAGAAGGGAATGTCCTGAATGCCCTAGAGGAGCAAAATTTTTATACAAAGATTTTTTTAGTTCCCCTACAAGATCAAAATTTGGGTACACAATCTGCTTAGATATTGTTAACCCTTCAGGGAATGGGGGAGAAGTGACTATGAGCTCCTCTAGATTTTTCTATCGATCTCTCTCTTCTCCTCGTTTCATTTTAGTACCAATTATAGGTGGTGGTATATGTACAAGTGGTGGTATATGTATAGGTGGTGTTTCGATCTCAATTTATGGTTGATCCCTATTTTCCTCAGGGGTGGTGATATGTCCTAACCTCATTCTAAGCTCATAACATTCTCTTTTCTCAGTCTCATAGTCCGAGCTTTCTACAATTTGCACCAGCTAGACTGGTTTGTTATTGGGATTTGAATTCAGTAGGGCTGGGAGTTGAGGGCGCAAAAGAGGCTAATGATTTTGTTGTAATTGATAAGGGGATAACAATGCAGGTTGAGGTTGAGGAACTGTCCCCATAGGATTTTTCAATATTCCCAAAGGTTGGTGCCAATTTGTAGACCAATTCGACTTTTGAGAAGTGGAGGCAGACCACTGGGATTGATAGGGATTGCCTTGCCAAACATGAGTAAAAGGAGAATTTGGCCAGCCATTATAAGGAAAGGATTGAGTTGACCATGGTGTCATAGGGAATGGCTGAGGTTTCCAATTCGAGTAGGGTGATTGGCCTTGCCATGCTGCCCTAGCGTTCTATTGTTGATTAAATTGTGAAGAATGAAAGAACTAGTATACATCTTATGTCATACCTGGAGGTTTGGCCAGCCACTGTCGATGCTGGTTCATTAGATATACTATCTCCATATCTTCTTCTTCTTCCTTGAACTCTTCTTTCAACCCTTAGAGAGATGGACACTATTTAGTGGCATGATCCTTGGTACAAATAGCACATGTATGAACCATTTCTAATGGACACTCCCGTTGGTTGTGCTCCTTCAGATAGCATGGACAAAATCGACCAAGTTTTGTTCTGCTAAAGCTTGTTTTTGTTTAGCCTCTAGGACATCTAGATATGTCATGAGGGTGCCTAGGATGTATGTTTTGAAATCTTCTAGGAGGTTACTGATTTTCATTCATGTTACTCCTCCACTGTGTAGCTTTCCTCCCCTGCTCATGGGATCTCAACTTGTTGATCCTGTGTGTGAGCTTCTTCGCAAACACCTGATACACATGTAAATGATTTCATCATAATATTCTTGAGAAATATCTCCTTTCCCCATTAAATTTAGAGTTTCTAACCATTTCTCTTTCATTCCTTTAATTAAGATATCTCTTAGGATTTCTTTTTGTAGGGTGGTGTGTGGAGATCTCTGCAAGTTATAATGGAATTGTTCGACATATTCTTCGAGAGTTTCATTGTCCCTTGCAACCATCTTAAAAATTTCATCATTTAGCTCCCTAGTCTTGCAAAAGTCTTGGTATCTGGTGAGGAAGGCAGTTTTCATATCATCCCAAGAATTAATAGTACATCCCACTGAGACCTAGAAACCATCTTAAAGCTGATCCTTTCAAAGTAGAAGGGAAGAATTTTAGCTTTTGGGGGTCAATGGTGTAGTCATACCCTCTACAGAGGATGTCAAATTCAAATAGGAAGGCATCAGGGTCCTCTATGATCATCCCATGAAACGTTGGGATGCTCTGTAGAGGAATAGCCTTCATGGGGGTATTGGCCACTTGGTCGACTATGGGGTATTCCAATGTCAAGGTTTGACCTTGATGTAGTTGGTTTTCCATTTAGTCAAAGACATGCCAATACTCTTCAGGGATTTTAGGGGGTGATTTTTGAGCAAGTGAGGGATTAACAACACGATATGGATTTCCAGCACTGCCTAGATTTGGGATCATAGGTGTTATCACCTAGAACTACAGTCACATGTATATAATTTTTGTCCAAAGTTCACTGTCAAAAATTGGTGTCAAATGGGTTTTGTCCTATGTTTCTTACTTAGGGGTCATGTTTCTAAAGGGTCTTGATGTGAATCATTATCTAATACTATTGGTCATCCTCCATCATGATTGCATAAGCCATGTCTTATCTTGTACATGTCACTGGTCCTTTCCGTATTTTCGCAGCGCAGTCTTATTGGTTGATTTTGCAGCGCAATGATGTTTTAGCCTTTTCGCAGTGCGTCAGCATCCAGCCATTTTGCAGCGCATTTTGCTAATTTATAACTATCTGCGCTACGAAATCGCAGTTTCGGGCATTTTGCAGCGCAGATTCCTAAAGGGTCACATCTGGGGATGAGTCATTGTCTCCGTCCGGTTATTGTCAGTTGGCGTACCTCCCAAACACTTATGAGTCATCACTCCACCAATAGATCCATAGGCATGCACATAAAAATCATTCTAACGGTTTTGTCATGCATGAATGTTTTATGATGTTTGTAAATGATGCATAAAGTGGCCAGCTTGTGTGATAAGATATTTGAATTGCAAATGAGCCCGAGTTCGAATGAGCCCGAGTTTCTTTTTCAAGTGAGCCTGCGTTTTAAAAAAAAAATTGAATTTTCCATTTGAGTTGAAGCTGGTGGTGATTCTCTGTGCAAAAATTTCGAAAGCGGAATGGAGAGGAAGGAGCATCGGTCTGGAAGATGTCAGAGAACAGAGCCTGAAGGATTGGATCTTGCATTGAGAGACGAAGGGGTCAGGAAAGCTTTCAAGGATGCTGGCTGTTGGAATTTCTGTGAGAAGCTGCAGGGTGGCCATGCTGAGGTAACAAAAGAGTTTGCCTTGAACTTTACAGGTTTAAGTTCTAAAGTATCTATGTTAGAATTTCAAGTATCTCCAGTGGCAATTGCTAATGTAACTGAAATTCCAAGAGGAGGGCAGGAGTGGTTTAAGAACTTTAAATTTGATTTGAACCCCTGCAAAGAATTTCTTAAAGAGGCATATGTGAATGAGGATTTAACCAAGGCTGTGCCTAGGAGCTATGTTAAGGAGCACTATGCTCTGCTTCTTACATGTATTCAAAAGTATTTAACCTGTGAGGGTAGATATAACAAGGTTTACTCCTATCACTTTAAGTTGTTGTTGCATTTTACTGGTAAAGCCTCTATAGATATTCCATTTTACTTGTTTCGTAGTCTCAGCAAGATGTGTGATAAAGTTCAATTAAGGAAGGATGACTGTGAGACATCATTATTTCACCATGGTTTAGTGAAACTGTTAGTGCTGGATGGTCTTCAGAAAATTGGTAGGGATTGGAATTCTTTCATCTATATGGCTGGTTTCCAGAGTAAGACAGGCCTCACCCCACAGCCGGTTAGAGAAAGAGAAGAATCAGTGGAGGAACCTACAATAGCTGAGCTTAGAAAGGAGGCTAGGGATAAAAAGAAAACCAAGTCTCAGTTGAACGTACCGGTAAAGCCCTTGGTTCTTAAAGAGCCACCTCAGCCATCATCAAAGGAAAAGGTTAAGCACAAGAAAGATGTACTTGGATCAAGTGGGTCTGAAAGAGTATCAAGAGTTAAAACAAGGAGTCAATTAAGCAAAGAGAAGGGAAAATCAGTAGCTGTTGAGGAAAGTCCAATATCAAAGGCCAGCTTAAGTGATTTGCTTGAGGCCATTGAGTTTGAGCAGGTAGAACCGGTGCATGTTGAACCCATGCATATTGATTTGACTCAATCATCACCGGAGAGCACTAAGAAATCCAAAGCTTCGAAGAGACTAAGGTTTGATGAACCTAGTGAGGAGTTTATTTTCAAACCACGAAGGCCGGTTACAAGGAAACAAGTTAGAGAAGCTGAGAAAGTGCATAAAGGAGAGAAAGTTGTAAAGATGCCCAGAACAGAGGTAATTGAAGTATTGTCCAAAACAGTGGAGGCAGTCAAGCATAAAGACAAGAACAGAAAAGTTATTATTACCCAAGGAGGAAATGTTATAGCCATAAAGAATCAAGCGGGGACAGCAAAAGATGAAATTGCCAAAGCAAAGAATGTCATTAGAGAGCGTGCAGTCAAGTATGCCAACTATCGAAGAGCTGTGTTAAAGGGTAGTAAAAACCTAGTGAGTCAAGTGGATTCAGTGGCTGATGTGTATACATGGACAGTTCCAGCTATTAAACAAGCTAAATTCATCAGTAAAATGAACATGACTCTAAGAGCTGAAAACAAATCCCTGAGGAGGGAGATTGCAAATTTAAAAGCACAGCTAGGTTAACTAGCTGCTCATTGATGGTGAGAGAGGTCATTTTCTAAATTTTGGCAAATTTTGTTAAAGCTCCATTGTTTTGGAGACATATAGGTCTCTGCTACCTGTAAAGAAGATTTTAAAAATTAGAAGTTCAAGCAAAAAATTCCTTACTGCAAATACACTCTGTTTTAGCAAAAACAACAGTTTCGTAGCGCGCTACCAAACTGCTGTAGTTGCTGTTTTTGGATGAAGACAAACAGTTTAATGGTAAGATCAGCAAATTTTTGAAGGAAATGCCTAAGGAACATAAGGGAGACCACATGAGGCTATCCTAGCCATTCAGATAATGACAAATGTGCCTTTTTGTAAAGGTGAAATATTTTGTCTCAAGTTAAAACTTTTATAAAGGTACTTTATGACCAGTTAGGGTTTGGCAGAAATGGAATACGAGGAGTATTGTTTTGGTTTATACACATGTTCGTCAACGAAGCCTCCAACACATCTGAAATATGGTGATGCTCATAAATTTTGGGGTATTAAAGAGCTGGGAACATGTTGCTTAACTTTAGAAGGATGGTGGGAGACAAGGACCGGAAAAATAGGAGTTTGTTCTTATGATCAATGAACCATCAGCGCATTCAGTATCCAATGCTAACCTTGTTCATTGCATCCACTTCTCAGTTATCTCGGCCAAACTGAAAGGAGACAGGTGTCCAAGAGCAAAGAAAGATAATGATACGAGGAAGATAGAATTAGATATGTAGTTTAATTAGCACTCTTTGTAATTACAGTCAGTGCTTAATGTATTTAATGAATTAGTTAATTGATAGATAAGGGTAATTAGTAATAGTCTTCGAGCTCCCCTCATGCTGGAGGAGGAAGCTCATAGTGGTTAAGATTGTATCTCTATATATAGATCAGACTTTGATGTAGTGGGGGTTGGATGTTTTGGAGAAGACTGTTTTTGGTTTATGTATAAACAAATTTCAGTAATGCAAATGACTGTGTTTTGTTCTCAGGATTCACAATGGATCTTCTTGTTCAAATGTGTGATGGTATTCTTTCTTTAAGGTTCTTTTACAGTTTTGTTAATGCATAATCACTCAGAACTCATGAATCATGCTCTGACTTCCTGTATGCCTTGGCAAACTGTGGTTTCAAAGTTATGTTTGAACATATAGATGTAAAGTGCCCTGATTTCTATGAAAAGATAGTGTTTTTGTTTGCTGAGATATGAGAGACTCCATAAGCCCAATGGGAATCAATTCAATGTTGTCCAGCCAGCTTATTTTTCATGTGTCTTATAAGAGTTAGCCATCTTTTCTTGTCATTAGTCAATATTCATAATCTGTGAGAGAGCCCTCTCAGACTAAGGAGGCTAAGCCTTAGTCCAAAGCCTGGTTTGAAATAGTTACACAGAATCTTGCTGATTGGCAGCCTTCAGTGCTTGATTTTTTGATAACATTTTGGTGCGTCTGCCGGGAGCCTGAAGATTACTCATTCCCGTAGTTATAAGATTGAATTTCTGAAGGTAGCAGGAGTTCAAAAAGGTTTTCGAGGCTGCATTCTACCTTGGTGACTCCATGAATTTTAAAGTTTGAAAGGTGGCTTCGAGAGGAAGGTATACAAGGAGTAATCCTGACCCAAACCCACCTAGTCCTGTGGAAAATCCTAATATCATCTCAAGGAGTAAACAAAGATTTTCTGATATACCAGGTACTTCAAATATTTCAAAGTCTTTGTTTCCTGAGTTTTCTAGAAGTCCTGAAGATAAAATTGTTGATGATAAAATCCAAGAAGTGTTGTTGAGGTCTGAAAACGAAGAGGAGCTTATTGGTATTATTTTGGATCTACAAAAGAAAGGTATTGATACTTCATCTTTAGTGTCACAAAGAGATAAAGAAGAGTTTTGGGAAATTGTTACTTGTGAATTGTTATTAGAGAAAGAGGATTTGAAACAACTTAAAGAGCTTGACCCTTTTGAAGTCTTGCTTAAATCCAAAACTGGTTTACCTCTCCCAAATTGGAGTTCTTTTGTCAGTGGCTTACAAAGTCCCAATAGCCCTTTCCGTACTCATACTTTATCCTCTGCCTCTGCTAGTCCAGAAAGTCCTCAGACAACATCTCATATTAGTTCTGGTCCCCCTAGTCACAGAGTACTTGTTATCCCTGCTCCTCCTTTCATTATGGCCGTACCTGCTAGGTATGCTCCTCTAGCTCTCCCTGTTGTTTTGCATGATCTTCCTAGTAAATATGCTGCTAGGATTCCAACATGGGGAGGAGATGATGAAATTTCAGCTGAGGAACATGTGGATAGATTCAATGACTTTGTTGATAGGGAAGAAGTAGATGATGAAGATGTGAAGTTAAGACTGTTTGCTCAAACCTTTATTGGGGAAGTCCGAAAATGGTTTAAAGCCCTTGGAGCTGGTAGCATTCATAGTTGGCTTGAATTTGAAGACAGTTTTCTGAGAAAATGGGGAAATAGGACCAATCCTGTTCAAGCCCTCAACGAATATAATAGTTTAAGAAGAGCTCCAGATGAAACTGTTCAAAATTTTTCTAAGAGGTTTAATAAAGTATATAATTCCATTCCAGCACATTTGAAGCCTCCTGGATCCTTGGCACAGTTAAGATATGCTGAGTCATTTGATTCAGATTTCTCTCTTTTACTCAGAGAAAGAGAGTCTGCTACTCTTGCTGACATGCAGAATGATGCAGTTAAGGTAGAGGGGAATATGCTAGCTGCTAAGAAGTCAAAGATGGCAAAGACTAAGATAAAAGAAGAGGAGAAACCTTCTACCTCTGCTCAAGAAGACAAGTTTGAAACCATGATGAAAACCATGGAGAAATTGATGGATCGATTAGCACTTGGGAATACTGCTGCTCCTCAAGCACAACAAGAACCTCGGTTTAGGAACCCTCAATTTAGAAGGCCTCAAAATCAGCAAAGGCCAAGGGAAAATAGAAATCAGCAAGCAGATCCTCCAGTGAGATCTCCTTTCCAACAAAACATGGTGGATGAAGAGGAAGATCCTGAGGTACCTGAGGAGTCTATTCATTGCTTTGGTGAGGAAGACTCAGAAATTTTCTTAACAAAAGAGGAACATGATGAGTCTAGTTTGGTAAAGGCAGAAGAGGAACCTTCTGATTTCTTAAAAGGTTATCAGCATGCTATATTTGAAATTCAGAAGCAGTATAATCTCAGAAACCGAGATGTCCCTATTACAGCAAATAAAGCGCAGCCCAAGAAAAATGTTTCAAAAGCAGTTGAAGACAAAAAGGAAAAGTCAAAGCAGATTGATGGTAAAGGTGATTCTTCTATTGATAAAAAGGATATTCAAAACCCTGCACTTCCTAAGGAAATTGAAAGGTCTAGTTCTGTTTTTAATATAGAAAATGAGATTGCAAAAATCAAAATATCAGTCCCATTTAATGAAATTCTGAAAGTAGACTAATATAGAAGCAAGATTGTGGAAATGCTTAATTCTCCACCAGGGGGGGGGGGGATATTCTAAGTGTGCAAGAGGATAATCCTATTATCTGTTTAGGACCAAGACTTGAAGATGAACAAAGTGATGAGTTCCCTCCTTTTTATATAAGCATTAATATCCATGATATGACTCTACATAATGCTATGCTGGATTCAGGGGCATCACATAACCTCATGCCTAAGGTAATCATGGAAAGAATGGGATTAGAAGTAACTAGACCATATAAAGATTTATTTTCTTTTGATTCGAAGAGAGTTCATTGCATTGGGTTGATAAAAGATGTTGTTGTAGGAATCACACAAATCCCAGCAAAAACAACTGTCATGGACATTGTTGTTGCAGACATTCCACCTAAGTTTGGGATGCTTCTTTCAAGGTCGTTGGCTGCAAAAATCAAGGGTACCATGCAAATGGATCTGACATATGCTACCATTCCAGTGTTTGGTGAACAAAGGAGGTTGTATCGTGAAACAAGGATGGCATATATGGTAAGCAGCAAGGACAAGCCTCAGAATTTTCCTATTTACTCTTGTGATACATGCCTTGGACCAGCTATTCTTTTCAATGAATCAGTTGGAAAAGAATCACAAGATGAACATGCAGAAAATCAGTGTCAGGAGGTACAACAAAGAAATGAAAGAGACATCACTGGTTGCTGGTCCCTATACTTTGATGGAGCAGCAAGAAAAGAAGGCGCGGGAGCTGGGATTTGGATCACTAGTCCAACTGAAGAAAGTAAGTTTCTGTCATACAAACTTAACTTTGATTGTACCAATAACATGGCTGAGTATGAATCTCTGGTATTAGGATTAGAAACCTTGATAGAGTTGAAGGCAAAGAACATTGCTGTTTGTGGAGATTCTGAATTAATTATAAAGCAAGTTCAAGGTGCATATCAAACAAAGGATGCAAGGATGAGAGCCTACAGAAATTTAGTGTTGGAATTGTTGGAAAAATTTCAATCCTATACCTTCAATATAAAAACCAGAGATCAAAATTCTGTTGCGGATTCTCTTACTGTTGCAGCCAGTCTTTTTATTATTCCCAAGCTTTCTTCTGATAGCTATGAAGTGAAGGTTCGCCATAGACCAGTCATCCCAGATAATATCATAAATTGGCAAGTATTTGAAGATGATCAGCAGGTAAGAAATTTTCTTGAGTTGAAAGAGGAGTTTGAGCATAATCAAATAGATCAGCAAAATATGTTAGCAGAGACAAGGGACAAATCTGAAGTGTTGCAGCTGCAAAACAACCTAATCCCTAAAGGCCTCATTCCACTGGAAAAGTTATTTGATCAGAATGATGTGTTTAAAGCACCAAGATTGCAAGCTAATGAAGAAGAAATAGAAAGCTGTAATTTAGGTGATTCAGTTGTGCCCAAGTTAGTCAAGATTTCAAAGTTTTTATCAGCAGATATGAAGGTCAAATATGTTGAAATGATGAAGAAATTTATTGATGTTTTTGCATGGAGCTATGCTGATTTGAAGTAGTATGATTCTTCAATTATACAACACACCATCCCAATTAAGCAAAATGAGAAGCCTTTTAAGCAGAAATTAAGAAGGATTAATCCCCTTCTGATGCCACTGATTGAAAAGGAGGTGAAAAAGCTTTTTGATGCAAAAATTATTGTTTCAATCAGATACTCAAACTGGCTTGCTAATTTGGTACCTGTTAGGAGAAAGAATGGGGAGATTAGAATCTGCATAGATTTCAGGAATTTAAACAAGGCTTCACTGAAAGATAATTACCCTCTTCCTAAAATGGATCTTATTTTGCAAAATATTGTTGGTTCCCAGAGAATGTCTATGTTGGATGGTTTCTCAGGGTATAATCAGATCCTTGTTCATCCAGATGATCAGGAGAAGACAGCTTTCACTACACCATGGGGCACATTTATGTATGCAAAGATGCCTTTTGGTCTCATGAATGTAGGGGCGACCTTCCAAAGGGCTATGGACATTGCTTTTGCTGAAGAAAAAGATAAATCAGTGGTGGTATATCTTGATGATATCACAGTCTTTTCAAAAAGGGAAGAAGACCACTTAAAACACCTTGAAAGGATCTTGCTAAAGTGTAGGAGGTTTGGTATTTCTTTAAACCCAACCAAAAGTATCTTTGCTTTAACTTGTGGCAAACTGCTTGGACATATTATTTCTGAAGAAGGAATTAGGATTGATCCTAATATTCAGTTCTATTCAAAGGCTAGATTTGCCAAGGAGCAAAAAAGAGGTTCAATCCTTTCTTGGAAAAGTTAATTTTGTTAGAAGATTTATTCCTAATTTTGCTGAAGTGGTCAAACATATAACAAAGATGTTAAGAAAAGGAGCAGATTTCAAGTGGACAGCTGAAGCAAAGAAATCATTTGAAGAAATTAAAAAGGCCCTCACTCAAGCACCAGTCCTCATCAGCCCGGATTTTACCAAGGAGTTCCTGATCTTCACCTTTGCTTCTGAAGATACAATTGCTGGAGTGTTGCTGCAGAAAGGAAGTCAAGGTACTGAACAGCCCATTTCTTTCTTTAGCAAGACATTGGCTAATGCTGAGTTGAAATACAATATTTTAGAGAAGCAAGCATATGCATTGGTAAAAGCTATTAAAGATTTCAGAATTTATGTGTTGCACTCTCATATTGTTGCATATGTGCCAAGCGCTGTAATAAAAGATATTCTTACACAAGCTGACCCTAATGGAAAAAGAGGGAAATGGATAGCAAAGCTCTTGGAATATGATATTGAGATCAGGCCCACCAAGTTGTTAAAGGGTCAGGGTTTAGCAAAGTTGCTAACTCAGTCAAATCTGGACTGTATTGGTATCAATTTTAACACAGAAATATCAGAAATTTCTGAGAGTGAAGAAGAATTGGTTCAAATCAATGAAAAGCTTTTGACATCAGAATGGTATAAGGATGTGGCATTTGTATTGCAGCACAATAGAGCTCCTGATAATCTCTCCAAATCTAAAGCTCGGTTCACAAAGCTGAAATCTCTTAGATATTTTGTGTATGAGCAAAATTTATTTTGGAAGGATGCAGGAGGGATTTTACTAAATTGCCTCATTGAAGAAGAGGCTGATAAGGTAATTGATGAATTTCATAAGGGAGATTGTGGAGGCCATCACTATTGGAAAGCCACTGCAAATAAAGTTTTGAGAGCTGGATATTTTTGGCCAACTATGTTCAGAGACATTTATAAAAAGATAGCAGCATGCCATGAATGTCAAGTATTTGAAGGAAGGAGAAAGCTCATGCCATTGCCATTGGTTCCTATCTATGTTGAGGCACCCTTCCAGCAGTGGGGATTAGATTTTATAGGGGAAATACATCCTCCTTCCTCAGGACAACATCGCTGGATTCTCACAGCCACTGATTATTTTACAAAGTGGATAGAGGCAATACCTACCAGGCAAGCCAATGATTCAGTGATAATTTCCTTTTTAGAAAATAACATTTTATCAAGGTTTGGTTGTCCAATCAAGATTATCACAGACAATGCTCAGGCTTTTAAGTCTAAAAGAATGATAAATTTTTGTCATCAATACCACATTTCCCTTGGTCATTCCACAGCTTATTATCCACAGGGAAATGGCTTAGCTGAAAGTTCAAACAAGAGTCTTGTGAGGATTATCAAGAAGCTGCTGCAGGAAAATAAAAAGGCTTGGCACTTAAAGTTGAAGTATGCCTTGTGGGCTGATCGAATTTGCATAAAAAGGTCCATTGGAACATCACCATATGAACTTGTGTATGGAGCAGAGGCAATTTTCCCAACATCTCTTGGGGTACCAGTTATGAAACTAATTCAGGGATTAGAAGAGGAACCAAATGCCATACAGCGAAGGATTAATCAGCTGATAGCTTTGTAGGAGAAAAGGAATGAGGTGTTTGAAGACCATCAACAAAACCAGAATAGAGTCAAGAGAGCTTTTGACAAGAAGATCAAAGAGGTCATATTTCAGATTAATGATAAAGTCCTAAAATGGGAAGCCAGAATTGAAGAGAAAGGTAAACATGGCAAATTTGAAAATTTATGGAAGGGGCCATATCAGATTTCTGCTTTCCATGGAAACAATACCTACATTCTGCAAGAAGTTGATGGCACACCATATGCTGGAAGACCTGTTAATGGCAGGTTCTTAAAGCATTACAATCAGTGAAAGTCTGCCAAGTATCTCATGAGCATTGTATATAATCGTTTTATGAATTTTTCCTGTTGAAAATAAATGACAAGCTGAACAGAAAAGCTTTAGCCCGAGGAGAAGGCCCACAAAGCTAGAAAGGAATGCTTGTCAGCTGTGTGTTTGTTTTATAAAATGGACAAAGCACTGGTTCTACGAGTTCTTAGTGTACTACAAGAGCACACTATCCCAAGTGGAGCCACTGTTATCACCTAGAACTACAGTCACATGTATATAATTTTTGTCCAAAGTTCACTGTCAAAAATTGGTGTCAAATGGGTTTTGTCCTATGTTTCTTACTTAGGTGTCATGTTTCTAAAGGGTCTTGATGTGAATCATTATCTAATACTATTGGTCATCCTCCATCATGATTGCATAAGCCATGTCTTATCTTGTACATGTCACTGGTCCTTTCCGTATTTTCGCAGCACAGTCTTATTGGTTGATTTTGCAGCGCAATGATGTTTTAGCCTTTTCGCAGCGCGTCAGCATCCAGCCATTTTGCAGCGCATTTTGCTAATTTATAACTATCTGTGCTACGAAATCGCAGTTTCGGGCATTTTGCAGCGCAGATTCCTAAAGGGTCACATCTGGGGATGAGTCATTATCTCCGTCCGGTTATTGTCAGTTAGCGTACCTCCCAAACACTTATGAGCCATCACTCCACCAATAGATCCATAGGCATGCACATAAAAATCATTCTAACGGTTTTGTCATGCATGAATGTTTTATGATGTTTGTAAATGATGCATAAAGTGGCCAGCTTGTGTGATAAGATATTTGAATTGCAAATGAGCCCGAGTTCAAATGAGCCCGAGTTTCTTTTTCAAGCGAGCCTGCGTTTTAAAAAAATTGAATTTGCCATTTGAGTTGAAGCTGGTGGTGATTCTCTGTGCAAAAATTTCGAAAGCGGAATGGAGAGGAAGGAGCATCGGTCTGGAAGATGTCAGAGAACAGAGCCTGAAGGATTGGATCTTGCATTGAGAGACGAAGGGGTCAGGAAAGCTTTCAAGGATGCTGGCTGTTGGAATTTCTGTGAGAAGCTGCAGGGTGGCCATGCTGAGGTAACAAAAGAGTTTGCCTTGAACTTTACAGGTTTAAGTTCTAAAGTATCTATGTTAGAATTTCAAGTATCTCCAATGGCAATTGCTAATGTAACTGAAATTCCAAGAGGAGGGCAGGAGTGGTTTAAGAACTTTAAATTTGATTTGAACCCCTGCAAAGAATTTCTTAAAGAGGCATATGTGAATGAGGATTTAACCAAGGCTGTGCCTAGGAGCTATGTTAAGGAGCATTATGCTCTGCTTCTTACATGTATTCAAAAGTATTTAACCTGTGAGGGTAGATATAACAAGGTTTACTCCTATCACTTTAAGTTGTTGTTGCATTTTACTGGTAAAGCCTCTATAGATATTCCATTTTACTTGTTTCGTAGTCTCAGCAAGATGTGTGATAAAGTTCAATTAAGGAAGGATGACTGTGAGACATCATTATTTCCCCATGGTTTAGTGAAACTGTTAGTGCTGGATGGTCTTCAGAAAATTGGTAGGGATTGGAATTCTTTCATCTATATGGCTAGTTTCCAGAGTAAGACAGGCCTCACTCCACAGCTGGTTAGAGAAAGAGAAGAATCAGTGGAGGAACCTACAATAGTTGAGCTTAGAAAGGAGGCTAGGGATAAAAAGAAAACCAAGTCTCAGTTGAACAAACCAGTAAAGCCCTTGGTTCTTAAAGAGCCACCTCAGCCATCATCAAAGGAAAAGGTTAAGCACAAGAAAGATGTACCTGGATCAAGTGGGTCTGAAAGAGTATCAAGAGTTAAAACAAGGAGTCAATTAAGCAAAGAGAAGGGCAAATCAGTAGCTGTTGAGGAAAGTCCAATATCAAAGGCCAGCTTAAGTGATTTGCTTGAGGCCATTGAGTTTGAGCAGGTAGAACCGGTGCATGTTGAACCCATGCATATTGATTTGACTCAATCATCACCGGAGAGCACTAAGAAATCCAAAGCTTTGAAGAGACTAAGGTTTGATGAACCTAGTGAGGAGTTTATTTTCAAACCACGAAGGCCGGTTACAAGGAAACAAGTTAGAGAAGCTGAGAAAGTGCATAAAGGAGAGAAAGTTGTAAAGATGCCCAGAACAGAGGTAATTGAAGTATTGTCCAAAACAGTGGAGGCAGTCAAGCATAAAGACAAGAACAGAAAAGTTATTATTACCCAAGGAGGAAATGTTATAGCCATAAAGAATCAAGCGGGGACAACAAAAGATGAAATTGCCAAAGAAAAGAATGTCATTAGAGAGCGTGCAGTCAGGTATGCCAACTATCGAAGAGCTGTGTTAAAGGGTAGTAAAAACCTAGTGAGTCAAGTGGACTCAGTGGCTGATGTGTATACATGGACAGTTCCAGCTATTAAACAAGCTAAATTCATCAGTAAAATGAACATGACTCTAAGAGCTGAAAACAAAGCCCTGAGGAGGGAGATTGCAAATTTAAAAGCACAGCTAGGTTAACTAGCTGCTCATTGATGGTGAGAGAGGTCATTTTCTAAATTTTGGCAAATTTTGTTAAAGCTCCATTGTTTTGAAGACATATAGGTCTCTGCCACCTGTAAAGAAGATTTTAAAAATTAGAAGTTCAAGCAAAAAATTCCTTACTGCAAATACACTCTGTTTTAGCAAAAACAGCAGTTTCGTAGCGTGCTACGAAACTGCTGTAGCTGTTGTTTTTGGATGAAGACAAATAGTTTAATGGTAAGATCAGCAAATTTTTGAAGGAAACGCCTAAGGAACATAAGGGAGACCACATGAGGCTATCCTAGCCATTCTGATAATGACAAATGTGCCTTTTTGTAAAGGTGAAATATTTTGTCTCAAGTTAAAACTTTTATAAAGGTACTTTATGACCAGTTAGGGTTTGGCAGAAATGGAATACGAGGAGTATTGTTTTGGTTTATACACATGTCCATCAACGAAGCCTCCAACACATCTGAAATATGGTGATGCTCATAAATTTTGGGGTATTAAAGAGCTGGGAACATGTTGCTTAACTTTCGAAGGATGGTGGGAGACAAGGACCGGAAAAACAGGAGTTTGTTCTTATGATCAATGAGCCATCAGCGCATTCAGTATCCAATGCTAACCTTGTTCATTGCATCCACTTCTCAGTTATCTCGGCCAAACTGAAAGGAGACAGGTGTCTAAGAGCAAAGAAATATAATGATATGAGGAAGATAGAATTAGATATGTAGTTTAATTAGCACTCTTTGTAATTAAAGTCAGTGCTTAATGTATTTAATGAATTAGTTAATTGATAGATAAGGGTAATTAGTAATAGTCTTTGAGCTCCCCTCATGCTGGAGGAGGAAGCTCATAGTGGTTAAGATTGTATCTCTATATACAGATCAGACTTTGATGTAGTGGGGGTTGGATGTTTTGGAGAAGACTGTTTTTGGTTTATGTATAAACAAATTTCAGTAATGCAAATGACTGTGTTTTCTTCTCAGGATTCACAATGGATCTTCTTGTTCAAATGTGTGATGGTATTCTTTCTTTAAGGTTCTTTTACAGTTTTGTTAATGCATAATCACTCAGAACTCATGAATCATGCTCTGACTTCCTGTATGCCTTGGCAAACTGTGGTTTCAAAGTTATGTTTGAACATATAGATGTAAAGTGCCCTGATTTCTATGAAAAGATAGTGTTTTTGTTTGCTAAGATATGAGAGACTCCATAAGCCCAATGGGAATCAATTCAATGTTGTCCAGCCAGCTTATTTTTCATGTGTCTTATAAGAGTTAGCCATCTTTTCTTGTCATTAGTCAATATTCATAATCTGTGAGAGAGCCCTCTCAAACTAAGGAGGCTAAGCCTTAGTCCAAAGCCTGGTTTGAAATAGTTACACAGAATCTTGCTGATTGGCAGCCTTCAGTGCTTGATTTTGTGATAACAATAGGAGACCCTTATTCAAATAGTTGAGGTCCTGCCTTAGCAGTTCCACTGGTTTATCCTCCTCCTTCTCTCAAGTTACACGATTTTTCCTCTTATAGAGGATCAAAATGTGGGCTTATTGTAGCTTGAAGACTCTGTTCAAATCCCCCAATTTGGCTTTGAGTCTCAGTGTGAGCTGCAAATGTTGAGCTTGCTGCTTGCGGGATTATAGTAGGATTTTTTCCAGTTACAACCTAGAATCCTATTGATGCTTGAGACTCTGCTTTTTGTACTATTTCATCTATAAAGGTTATTCTCCCAAGGTTCACTAATCCCTTGGGTTTTGTGGATTTTCGAGCGGGATTTTTTTCTTTTTCTATCATTCTATTCCTATTCATTCATAAAAACCAATTCCTATTTAACCTCAAATATTTTGTTGAAAATTGGGCTAGTAAGCAAGCAGTTTACTTGCTAGGTAGACAGGTTCTTACCTCCCATTTTTAAAACCTAATTATTTTACAACAAGATAAAAAGGAAATCAATTTTGAGCACTCTCCCTAACAACGATGCCAAAATGTTGGTGCACTAAGATGTCTTTTTACAGGCAATCTTAATTTCTACATTAATTGTCAACCTGAGGCAAGTCATTTTATTTCAAGAGTGACAACACTATATATGTAGTGAATACAGAGGTTAACTAATAAAAAATTGTTGCAATTGGTAATTACTATATTCTTCAAACTCAATCCAATCAACTCTGAAAGAAGTAATTTTGAAAGAAATTCATAACGCACTCTACAATTATACTTAACCTATCATGGAAGCAAATAGATATCAATACAACTTGTAAAGAATCACGCTTGGCAATCTTAACTAGAATTGAAGCTAACTCTCTCACTCATGAAAAAGAATTGGAAAAATTAACAACAATGGTAATTGAACAACAAATCCTAAATAAACATCAAATCCTAATTAAGCAGCAATTCCGAATTGAACAACAATTCCCGATTGAGCAACAATTCCAAATTGAACAACAAATTATACAAGAATGACAATCGTATCTGAATAGAAAATGACTGTAGAAGAATAAAGAAATTAATTATATCTCTGAAATCTATGATAAAATTATGTGAATGGAACAACGATCTAAGCTAGAACTAGCATAACCAATTAAATCAAAATTATCACTCTCATACAACACACAGATCACTCTAAATCTCAAATGAACAAGAAACGTGAACTGAATCTACAATCCTTGCAATAAACAAAAGTAATATTAACTTAACATTAACAATCAATCAAGAATGAAATATAAAATATTATGACACAGGTGAAGTAGTAGACCTTCTCTTGACTAGGCCCTAAGTTGGTAGAAATCTCCGCTAAGAGATACTCAGAATACCAGTATGAATTAAACACAATGTTTTTTCACTAATAGAACTAACCAAGTTACAACATACATAATAATAGTATTATATGTCAAAAGGAATAATTAAAAACTGTGAAATACTGAACTTCATGCAGTTTTGTCTTTCGACCTTATATATTACATTTAGAAAGTAAATAGATAAAAGTGAATCCTTAGGATCAGGGGATCTTGAGGATTTCGCTATACTTGATCTGATTTTGTCATAAAATAGCCATTGGTTTTCCCGATCTTCCATTGTCCTACCTTGCCTCTGACGTTGTCGCTTTCCCTTATGAGTTGTTATAGTTCTTTCGATTGGGAAGCTATTGGTCAATTTGTGACTTCTGCACATAAAGATAGTACAAATCAGATTTTCTTGCTTAGATTCATATAATTTGCTACTGATTACTTTTACTCAACTTTAGCTATTATTTCCTCTACACTTATTCATAAACATAGATAATCATGTGAGGTTGAGTGCTAAATAAAAGGATTACCAAGGCGAAAACATACCTTTTCCATGACCCAACAACCTGATTGAGAGTTTGTTGAGGCATCATAAGATTGAACACAGGAAGTCAATTTCTTAGCATCCATAGGCCAATGGACAAGTAAATGTTACTAACAAAATATTGGAAGGCATTCTGACCAAGTTTGTAAGCAGCAACAAAAAATATTGTGCTGATAGACTAGTGGAGGTCACTTGGGCCTATAATACAACCTAGAAGATAACTAGTTGCTTCACCCCTTTTGACATGGTCAATGGGAATAAGGCTATGCCCTTGATTGAGTTTGAGTACAACACTTTGAGAATAGTAGCACAGTTGGATTTGGCTGTTAAAATGGCACAACAAGAGAGGCTAGTCCAACTCAATGGTTTAGATGAATTTAGGATGCAGGCCTTCCTACAGATAGAAGTTGTTTAAGTACAAAGAAATGTTTGGCATGACAAAAACATCAAAGAAAAAGTTTTTCAAGGAGATTTGGCTCTTCTCTATAACTCTAGGTTCAATGACTTCAAAGGCGAATTGATGACCAAGTGGCTAGGCCCATATCTGATAGAAAATTGACATGAAAATGAGGTTGTGAAAATAAGGACCTGTTACACAAAAATATCGTCACCATGATTATTTGCAGTCAGTATGGGTCTATCATTACTTGTACTGTCCTCCTAAGCAAGTCTCAGACCTTAGTTCTTCAAATCAAGCTTTGGAAATGAGAGAAAGACATTAAAAATTAATGTAACCCTGGTTCCGCACTTTCTCTCATGGTCACCTGTGGTCCCGCACCTTCTGTGTACAAAAACTGCGGACCTGCCCGCTCTGTCCCTAACGGTGTAGGTGCGGACCCCTGTGAAAGTCAAAAGGCGCAAGTTTTATCTTAAAAAACTCACTTTGGGTTAATTCTAGAGGTTTCTATAAGGAATTTTGACATGGATCGTTCGCTCTGAGGTGGTTCATGCATCCCAAAAGAGAAGGAGCTAATCCCTTGATGAGAGGAGTTATCCCTTTGAAGGAGGGCTTTATCCCTTTGAAGGAGGACCTAGTAACCTCCCTCCATTGCACTATAAATACAGGGATTGGGCTGGTTGCTGGGGAGGTTAGAAGCTGAACAGTTTTGAGGGTAAATGCTAGTGAAATCAAGACTTCCTAGTTGAGCTTAAGAGGAGAGATCACACATCTTTTTGGCTTCATTAGGGAGTGAGTGAAACTTGTCAAAGTAGAGGAGACTTCTTGCTGGACCCTGGGAGGAGCTTGTACAGCGTCAAGGCAAAGGTTGTAAAGTTCTTCTTCTTTTGAATTAATTCAATCAAACTCATTTTTCTCAACAAGTATCTTATGTTATTTTTTTCATGGACTCCTTGACTTTCATGTTAAATATGTTTTATGCAATTGGCTTTTCAGGTGCTATTTAATTTGTTTTCCTTGTTTGTGTTTGCAAATTCGTGAAAAGGAGCTGATTTGGATCAAAGGAGCGAGGGCATCCACAAGCTTGCGTTGGACCTAAGGTAGGCCCTAAAAACACTTGATTGCTATTGTTTATCAAAGAATATTTAGAGAAAGATAGTGTCTGGTTGGTTTGCTTGTCACTAGGTCTTCTTTAGATTCTAGGAAGGTCTATCTTGTCCGCAAGATCGACTTATTCCGTGTGACAAAATGGTGACCATACTGGGGACTTGATTGTTTTCCTTGTTTCTACTTTGACTTGAGAAACTCATTTTTGTTTCTGTTTTTGGCTTGTTGTGTGTAAAAGTGGGTAGAGTTTGTAGATCCAGGGTTATTTTTCATTTTTCATAGCTTTGGGAGAGGACCTCACCCTAGCCGTTTAACACAGTGCGTACCTACCTGCAGCTTGGCTTTTAGCACAGAGCGGGACCACACCTGTGCCAACTGAGGGCCTGCGGATCCTGTCAAAATTTTGAAAACCCTAAGATTTCCTCTGTTAGTCAGCTTAGTTTGTCTTTAGAAATTGTTATCCACTGCCCAGACCTGCATATAGCTTGTCAGAAGCTTTCCTTGGATTGATTTCATTAGTGTTAGGGTTTTAGGTGAAATTCCTAGGAGTTTTGCTTGTTGGGTTTGTTTTTCATTTTGGTTGTATAGTGGCTCTGAGCTTAGAAGATGTAGGGACTTCAGATCACCTTAGTGTCTACTAGCTTTCTTATGAGTCTGTCCATTTATGAAATCTCCCCTTGTTTGAGGAATCCGCTTTGAGTTTTCTCTTTACAAAACTTCGAAAAGCTTGTGTTTCAGTGTTTGGATTTTCATTTTGAAAAGAAAACGAGATTGGTTGTTCTTGACTTATTTGTGATTCTGCATAAATTGGTCCTTAGCTTATATCTAGCTAAGTAAAACATCCTTAAACAAGACTTTTAGTAGGCTTTGACTCCAAATAGGTTTTTATAATTTGTAGATCTCAAAGTTAGTCATTTTCATTAGTTTTGAGTGTTTTATAAAAAATATAAAAAAATCTCTTTTGAAAAAAGTTTGTTTTTTGTAGTGATTGAGTGTTTTGAAACGAAAAAGGGAAATTTTTGTGAAATAACTAGTTGTCTCGTTTTGAGTGCTTTGGAAAGGAAAAGCTCTTCTTTTAATTTGTTTAATTGAGAAAGATTTGTGTTTACAAAGTATTTGCATTCTCAAACTCTTTCTTAGTTTAGAAGTTCATCAAAGAGAAAAAAGATTGTTTAGATCATCTTAGGTGCATTTTTAGTGATTTTGAGTCGAGTCTTCATACCACGAGTTTCATCTCCGCACCTTTGGACTTAAACAAAAACCACTAAAATTAATGCTTAAAGTAAAATTCACCTAGTAACATTTTTATTTCTAGGGCTACGATACACCAACTTAGCTTAGGCTAGTGTCTTGGGGTAGGAGAGTAATTAACTCTCCAAGACAGTAAAAACAAACAAGTAGTTGTATCTTGTGGTAGGGAAGAAATCCAATTGTTGCATTTATGCTCTAGGAAATCTCCTCTTAAAGGAGAAGCACGAGATCGTGTCCGAACCAGTGTGGGAATCAATCCTTCCTCATTGGGAACGATGCCAGATATTCACGTATTAAAAACGGTAAAGCTCGGATTAACCATTATCGAGGAGCCTGGGGTCACTTGTTGGTAAACCTTGGATTATGTCAAGGAGCCTTCAAGGGGATTGAGCTTGCTACTCCGCCCTTGCATGCGTATCGGATCGTAGACTGTTCCCCCAGATGTATTTGTCTCAGTTGGTAACCTTAGTGGCCATATTCTTTAGGACTCTTCCTGAGGTGACAGTGGTGGGAAGATCCCACTGTACCTATATGAGACGTTGGCTAGACTCACTTGGATTTCCTGGGGGGTTCTCTTCACTCGAGATGATTAAGTGGAGGAACTTGTGCCAGTCTATTCATTAAGCAGGTTTCCGAGGTAACTGTTCCAACCGCCATTTCTGTATTGAACTCTGCGACGTTGGATTTCATCACCAACTAGTGTTTTCAGTCCGAAAAGTTAATGTTTGTGTGTGTTTGATCTCCTAGATTCTTTAGGTGTGTGATTCAAATTTGTTTGGTTCTTTAGAGACTTTAGGTGCATTTTATTGAGGTTTTACTTTGTTTGCGTGTGAAGTAGTTAAAAGTTTTCAACTGTGGCTGAATTACCAAGACAGTCCCGTAGACTTCGGGGCCAGTCTCCTGAGTTTGTAAACGTGGCTAAGTTACTGAGGAAGTCCCGCAGATTTTGGGGCCAACCTCTTGAGGAAGTACCGAGCCAAATTGAAGGCTTAAAAGTCCTCGTAACTCCTAGAGACAGTAGAGTTGGGTCACCGGAAGAAGGAGAATCTTCTTTGATAATACATCTTGATTTTCAACCATTAGTAGCAGATTATAATCCACAGTCAGTGTCTGTTTCCGAAATTGCTAGTAGCTTTTCATCTACTAGTGATATAGGTGAAGAACCCAAAATATCTGACCCTGAAAGTGAATTTGCTGCTACTCCGACATCGGGGTTTATTTCTTCAACTTTTAGTGGTCCTGGTTCACCTAGGGTAGAACGAGTAATCACCCAAGATCTTCATTTTGGACTTATTGCTATTGAATAACTTGCTCCGGAAGAAGAAGTAGGCATCCCTATCCCTGAAAATAAACCTGTTATTGAACTAAGGGAGCGTGAATCAATTTTTTATAGTCCAACTAGGAGTAGTTCTTGGTATCTTTCTTTGACTAATTTTCTAGAAAACTCAAGGTTAAGTTTTTCACCACGTCGTGCTCCTTATCACCCAGCACCTAGAGGTTTTTATACTCCCGTCAATATGGCAGGAGAGTCATCCATGTTTACTCAATCGCCCGAATATTTTTTGTACGGCGGTCCTTCTGTTCCCTCCGAGTATCAATCACTTTCTGTTACTTTTTCGGGAGCATCTCCTCAACCCATTGAGCAAGGGTTATTAACTGGAAACAATGGTACTAAGCCATTGATCATAGAAGACATTCTTATGATGTAAATTTCTATTCCCAATCCTCAACCTCAAGGTGGCCAGTTACCACCTGGGGGGCAACCTCAATTAACGCCTAGGGGGCAACCTCAAGGTACACAATTTGCATTTGGGGGGCAAACTCAAGGACAGTACATACTTATGGGACAGTACGTTCCTCAAGGTCAACCCCAGACTCAATATGTACCCCAAGGTCAACAACAGTATCAATTTATACCTCAAGGTCAACCCCAGTATCAGTATGTGCCTCAAGGGTATCAACCCCAAGGTCAATACTAGAACCAAGGTTTCCAACCACCCCAAGGTCAAACGTTTGTTCAAGGAACGGGAAATGTACCTTTCAATTATCAATCCTACCCTCAACCTGGTTATGGTCCTCAGTATTCTCAACCAGTTATGGGTCAGTACCCCAAAATGAATATAGTGTGGGATCCATCGCAAACCCAACAGGTGTTGCAGCCAAGTGTACAGTTCTCATCTCAAACTGGACAACCCTTAGTTTCTGGTACACCCTAGCAACCAGTCCAGTCTAACATTCAAACTTCTGTACCTTCGGTAGTTTCTCAGCCTGGGCCTAGTACACCTCATACTCTGCCTCAAACGACTACTACAACTGCCGCAACATATGTTCAATCTACCCCACCTACTTTTCGAGTATCGACAACTCCGGTTTCTATTGTTCCTGTATCTACTCCTCATACATCTTTACCATTGTTTGGATCTACGATTCAAACTTCGGTTCAGATGCCTGTAGGAAAACGTGGTTTAAGTACGGTTGTCACAAGTCAACCACAATTCACCTATCAATCGTACCAAGGACAGTACCAATTCGGTCCTGTTGTCCAGTAGCTAGTCTATCAGTATCAACCGTATCCTAGGTACACTCATCAACAACCTCAACAACCCCAGTACGGTCCGGTTAATTCTAGTTTTCCGGGAGGATACAATATCCCGAACGCCATTCACATTCCTAGTTATCCTGGATATCCTCCTCCTGGGGCTGGTCTCATGACCCAAAGTTTTAGGGATCTTAATTGGCAGTTACCATTTATCGCAACTTTGGACTTACATGACTTGTCACGCCTAACGAACGATCCCATTAATTATCTTTTGTTTTGGCCGCCAATGCCGAATAAGTTGCCCAGTGACATTCCCAAGTTCGAAGGTAAATCAAGAGAGGACCCGTCGAACCATGTGATGACTTACCACCTTTGGTGTGCATCTAACTCCATCACAGATGATTCAATCCATCTTAGACTTTTCCAGTGCACTCTATTTGGTCTTGCGGCCCAGTGGTACATTGAGTTATCGCGAGGCATTTTTTATAATTTTAGTCAGTTAGGTACCTCGTTTTTAACTCATTTTCAGTTGCCAGTCAGATATGACAATGGCACGGAATTGTTAACTTCGCTAAAACAATCGACATCCACTTACATTTCAAACCATATTCATGAGTGGAGACATTGACGTCGTTTAGTGACGGTATTTATTCTGGATCAAATCTTGGCTGAGTGGTTTGTAAAATATTTGTTGCCAAAGATCACTGAAGATGTTGCTAAAGCTAGAGTTGTTACTGAGGAGCAAGTCATTTCTCAAGCACAGTACCTTGACTTGGTCTATACTCAGTCGGGTACGTTACACAAAAAAATCCCCGATCTTCCCAAGCAAAATCAAATCGCTGCAGCTCCTTCGGGATCTCATGCCACCGATGGTATGATTGGCACGATTAACACTAAAAGTAAGAAGAAGTATTCCAAGAATTCTTCTCCCATTATAACCTTGCCTGATTCCCCAACAGGAGATTCTTCTGTAGAGATTTCCGTCGATATTCACGTTGTAGAGTCATCTACAGCCAAATCAAAATCCGGTGGGAAGAAGAAAGGAAAGAAGAAGAATAAAAAGGACAAAAGTTCAAAGGAGAAACCTGAAAAGGCGGAATCTAATGATGAAAAGCGCAAACCTCGTTATCCTTGTCTCATTTGTGAAGATGAACATTTTACAAGAGACTGCCCTCATCGCGCAAAGGTTGTGAAAATTGTCAAGGGTTCCCAAACTCCTGCTGTTTTGAAGGATTTTTTTCCGGCTCAAGACAGTAAGATGATATGTTCATCCTCGAGTGCCAATGAAGAGCCCATACTGATGATGTCCCATGTTAGGATTGCGAATCGATCACCAGATTATGGTAGTAAGAGTCCTGTTGATGGTAAAGAAGCATAATCTTCTCATTCTAATCCATCAACCTCAGCTCCCGATTCCGATCCACTACAAATTGAGAAACCTAATCCAGACTTGGTAATCAAACTGCCCACCAAGAGTATACTTCGAAAGTCATCTTTCAATCCACATGCGAGAGAAGCTCAGAATTATAACATTGTTGAGGATTTAGATGTTTCACCCTCAACAATGTCAGCTTTGGAAGTGCTGCAATCATGCCCAGCACAACGTAAATTACTTTTGTCGGTTATAGGAGTTGTTGATGTTTAGGACCTGAACCTAATAATTTTCAATCTAGAAAATAGTACACCGCGGCTGCCTCATCAAATGGCTTTCCAGATTCCAGTGATAGTAAAAAACATGCCTATTCATCGGACTATAATTGATGAGGGAGCCTCAACGTGTATTATGTTGATACAGTGTTGGAGATCGCTTGGTTTTCCTTCGCTAAATCAATCCCCGACAATTCTAAAGGCCTTTGATGGTCGTGGGTTTCATCCTTTTGGAATTCTACAGGATTTTCCTATAGGGGTTGAAGGAAAAACTGTTAGTCTAGATGTGGAGGTGGTTGATGCCCCTCTAGATTACAACCTTCTTTTGGGTCGAAGTTGGTCTTACGCTATGATAGCGGTCGTTTCATTGGGCTTTCGAGTAATAAAGTTTCCACACAATGGAAAGATCGTAAGAATAGACCAGCTGGCTTACTTTTCATCTGACCCAACCTCTTCGGAGAGTATTCAGCATGTTGGTAAAACGAATATCCCATATAAGGATGTTGGAGTAGGATTAGTTAAAGATGCCGATTTACTGGAAAATTTTCCTTTTCCTCCAATCAACGCATCATCTTCATTTGAAACCATTCATATGATTACATCAGACACCATTATTTATGATCATCCTTGGATCGTCCCTTCTGAATCTGAGATAGACTCGTTTGGTAATGCCATGCCTTTGAGTCCCTATGAAATTGCCTATGAAGCCGTGCAGTCTTTTGCCGACCCATGTTCAACCGAAAATGACTTAATGAATGTGGTCCGTGAGGAATCACTTTTCACATCAACCTCGGATTTAACTACGTTTTCTGAACTTGTTCACTCTAATGAGCAAATTCGTGAAATCCTATGTGTAGATGATTTACCATGGGAAGATCTCCATCACAGATCTTCATTTTTACCTGAGGATGATCGTTTTGAAAATGATTTCTCATCAATTTTTATAGCTAAATATGTCAAGGAACCTCAGAATCCAATGAAACATCCCGATTCAGAGTTAAATTTGGGAACCATCTCTCGAACTATTCCTATTGACATTTTGGTTAAGCCTAGAATTGTTGAGAACATTCATATAGGTGCCTCGTGTACAGATGACGAAATTCAATTATATAAGGCCCTATTTCAACAATTCCGTGACGTGTTTGCCTGTTCCTATGAGGAAATGCCAGGAATTGATCCCGCAATTGTTGTTCATGAAATCAAGACTTACCCGAATGCAAAACCCATCCGGAAATGTTTGCGTCAGATTCACCCACGAAAAGCTGCTATAATTAAAGCAGAAGTTGAACAATTATTGAAAGAAGGTTTCATTTATTCGATCCCGTTAACGGATTGGGTATCGAATATTGTTCCATTTAACAAAAAGCAGGGAACAATAAGAATATGCATCGACTATAGGGACATTAATCGAGCCTGTCCAAAGGAAAATTACCCAACTCCCTATATCGATCAAATCATTGATGATTGTTCCGGCAGCGAAATATTCTCCTTTCTGGACGGTTTTTCCGGATACAATCAAATCAACATTCTACCTGCCGATCAACCAAAAACGGCTTTCATTTGTCCATGGGGGACATTTTCTTACTGAAAGTTACCTTTTGGGCTTAAATATGCTAGAGAAACTTTTCAAAGGGCGATGTCTTATGCGTTTCATGATATCAAGCACATTGTGCAACCCTATCTCGATGACTTGCCTTCTCATTCATTACATCGAGCTGATCACCTCGTCCATTTACGAGCAATCTTTATGAGGTGTAGGCATTATCGTATTCGGTTGAACCCACACAAATGTGTCTTCTGTATAGAAACAGGTCGATTACTGGGTTTTGTAGTTTCGAAAGCTGGCATTCGTGTTGATCCGTCAAAGGTCGAAGCTATCATCAAATTGCCTCCTCCTTCGAGTCTTCACCAACTCCAAAGTTTCCAGGGGAAAGCAAACTTTTTAAGACGATTCATTCCTAACTACGCCGAGGTTACAAAGGGTTTTACTCGGTTGTTGAAACAAAACACTCAATTCTATTGGGATAAGATAGCTCAGAAATCTTTTGATGCACTCAAACACGCATTGACCCATGCACCGTTGTTGCATCCTCCCAACTACAACCAGGATTACTTCTTGTATCTCGCCGCCTCTCATTCCACCATTGGAATGGTCTTAGTTCAGGAAGATAAATCAGGAACTGAACATGTGATATATTACCTTAGTCGAACTTTAAATCCAACTGAGCTAAAATACTCATTTGTGGAGAAATTGGCATTGGCAGCCATTCAAGCTGTCCAACATTTTCGTCACTACATTCTACTACGTAAAACTACTGTAATTTCGGATTGCAACCCTATGATCTACATTTTGACCAAGCAATTGCTAGGTGGCAAGTACTCTAAATGGATTGTTATCCTGCAAGAGTTCGACTTGGAATTTGAGAAATCTAAGTCTAAGAAATCTTTAGTTTTTGCTGAGTTAATGTGTGACTTCCCGCGTGCTGACATAGAAACTGTGGCAGAGGAGCCCATTGCGGATGAATCCTTGTTTCTAATCAGCACTTTAGATCCATGGTATGGGGATATCATCGTTTATCTCCAAACCCAATCCTTTCGGCCAGAAATTTCAAGGTCAGAACGTCGAAAAATTCGATTCCAGTCCCAACAATTCAGGATTATTGGACATACTCTTTATCGCTGTGGGGCGGATTCTATTTTTCGACGTTTCTTAACTCACGAGGAAGCTGAAAGGGTTATAAATTACTGTCACTCTGGAGCGTGTGGCGGTCATATGTCTAGGTTTGCCACAGCCCAAAAGATATTGCGCGTTGGCTACTTCTGGTCGTCTTTATTTAAAGATTGTACAACGGCGGTCCGAAAATGCCACAACTGTAGATTTTTTATCGTAAAATGCGCACTCCACCTGCTCCTCTCCACCCTATAATTTCCGTTGGTCCTTTTGCCAAATGGGGTATCGATTTTATTACATGTAACCCTCACTCGGCCGGGGGGCATGTGTATATCATCCTTGCGGTAGATTATTTTACTAAGTGGGCCGAGGTGATGCCTACATTTGAGGCAAACGTAAAGACAACTGCAATTTTTGGGTTCAATCATATAATTGCTAGGTTTGGTGTCCCACAAGCGATAATCACTGATCATGGGTGCCATTTTCGAAACGTTATGATGACCGGACTTACAGGCCAGCTTGGTTTACGTCACGATAGTTCAACCCCTTATTATCCACAAGCGAATGGTCTGGTTGAATCCATCAACAAAGCTTTAGTTATCATGATCCGATGAATCATTGGGATTCATCGTTCGAATTGGCACAACATGTTATTTTCAGCGCTTTGGGCATACCGAACTTCAGTAAAAACATCAACAGGGTTCACTCCTTTCCAACTAGTCTATGGTTTGGAAGTCGTGTTACCCATTGAATGCGAAATCCCGTCACTGCAAATGGCCATTGAGTTACTTCCAGCCACTTCCGAAGAGGAAAAGTATTTGTTATACTTGGCTCAATTAGATGAGAATCGACGTGATGCTGCATTGGCAATCGAGACTCATGCAAAATGAATGAAAGCTCAGTATGATCGAAATGTGACCCCTCAAAATTTTTCGGAAGGAGATCTAGTCTTAGTTTATGATCAAGCTAATGATAAATTAGGCGCTGGAAAATTCGTTCCTATGTGGCATGGTCCCTATGTTGTCAAGCGAAAGCTAGCCAAAGGGGCTTATGAATTGGTATACTTTTATGGGGACTCTTTGGGTAAACCAAGAAATGGCCTTTACTTGAAGAGGTATTATGCTTAAAAGAATGGGTATGGAGATTTCGTTAGGATAGTTTTTTCTTTCTAGCTGGTGTGTTTTAGTTTAAACAGTGTGCTTAGCTTAGAGAGTGTTTTTTTTGTCATTATTCCTACTCATCTTGGTTTTATTCTTGATATTGCAGATGTCGATGCCTCTCCAAACATACATTGGTTTCGCTGATGGTGCTTGTCGTAATACACGGAACATCTCTTCCGCAGCTTGGGTTATCTATTCGCCCTCTGACGAGTCAGTATCTATGCATGGGGTAAGCCTCGGTCAAATAACGAACAACATTGCCAAGTATAGTGCAATGATTGAGTTATTGTCTGAATCTATTTCATTTGGGATTCGGAGTTTGATATTGAGGTTAGATTCTAAACTCGTTGTATTACAGCTCAATAGAGTGTATGCCATTAGAAATCCAATGTTATTAAGATTATTTTTGAGAGTGCGTCTCTTGGAATGTGAATTTTATTATATTGAATATCAGCATATTCCAAGGTCTTTAAATACATTATCATATGCAATTGCTTCTCGAATGTTAAATAGACATTTGCAATAATCATACAGGTAAATTTAAAACCATTCCATAACATGATTTACAAGATAAGTCGGTAATAGTGATATATATATATAGGAGTGTGTCAAAAAATACATCGTCCTCGATCATAGGTTGAAAAACACCTTATGATCGGCAAAAACGATAAGTACAAAAAACAAAAATGTCATATGTGCCCACAATAGGTGATCATCCTATCACTGGTGATGATCTCTATAAGGAACCACTGCACGGGCCACCTTGCAAAGGAATCTCCTAAAAGGTCCCGGGACTCCAATCACATAGCGCTGAAGTTGACGAGGAATGTCGTCTATAGTGGTCTCAGGAATATCTCCTGTCAAGCGCTCGAGATGACCCTCCAACTCGGCCAAAACCTCTGCTGATTCATCCTGTGGGGCTGGCGCGGGTGCAACTGGTTGCCTCCTCTCGTAAGGCCAGAGAGCGGCTGGTCGCTGTGGACCCACATCTGCATTTGAAACTTTTACTATCAGTTTTGAGACGATCAAAAAATAACAAAAAATTAAAATAGAAAAATGTTGAAAAGGATTTTACCTTACTCGTCCCACTGCTCTCCTGGTGGAAGAACCATGTCTGGGTCACCACGAAAATCTATCCCAGCGTAAGGGAAGTCCTAAATAGAAAAGACCTGGTTTTCCAGCCATTAGAAATACTCAGGTTGGAATCGAGAAACCTCTGTCCTCTCGTCCAGATGACGGGCCATGACTGCGACCCATCGCATTAGTTTGGGCTCTCGAGGAAGCCCAGCTCCAACAGTAAGGTACTGTGGGATCAGCATAGGAACCCTCTCCAAGCCAAAACTCACGACTAAAGCCCCATAACCAAAGGTCTTTAATCGTCCATTCTTGGCCCTGGTCAGTTGGCCTTTCACATTGGCCAACACAGCATCGCACCAATTGAAGATGGTGCCTCGAAAGCAATCAACTGCCATACGCGTATGGGATCCGGTTGAAATATGTAATGTGGTAGCTCCACAAAGTCTGGTGACAGTAAATGCAATCACCATGAGCTCAGGACGGGATATCGTCTTTATGTCTATCCCTTTGTCTCTAGCCTGGCTGTTGCAGTACTCTAGCCGGAGGCTATCGACAGACTGGCCACCTGGCCTAGTCCCATGTAGATTCAAGTCTTCACCTCTCTTAGGCAAACTAGTCAAGAAATATATGTCCGCCAGCTCGATTTCGAGCTTGTGCCGCCGATGAAAAAGCACTGGTCCTGTATGCTCCATCTGTCAGCCAGTCACTCTAAGAAATCCACCTGAGCCCTCATGCCAGGAATGGCCCAGAATTTGTACAATCCGCACGCCCTCAAAGCATCAAGTGAAGGCTGATGATTCCATGCGGCAACATCCACGTCCTCATGCTCTCGTTCACGCCAATCTAGCATGATGTACTCTCTGCATCAAGTATAAAGACAAATTAAAATGATAGAAAATATTTTGTGTGGTCCATTTTTGAGAATTTTGGGTTCAAAACCCTTGCGGCAGGGACTGCACCCTACAGTATAGACACAGTGCGTGGGACTGCACTTTGTCTACACGGAAGGTGCAGACCCTGAGCTTTTTCCCAATGGAGAAAAAGTCGGGGTCCGCAGGCCTGCAATGGTAAACTTGCGGGCCCCCACGCGGGGGTTTCGCGCCTAAAAACCCTCCCAAAATGAAATAAAGGACTAAAACAAAAAATTAAATGGTTAAAAATGAAGGGTGGGATGATGTGGATTACCTGGAGAAGACGGCGTTCGATTCCGACGGTTAGATTTTCTGCAATATTCACGAGAAGTTTTCTGAGCAAAAGCACTATTTTCTCACCCAAACTCAAACGGTAAAAATGAATTGACAAAGGCCCTTTTTATAAGTTTTTTGAGTAAATAAATTGCAAATTTGTTTATGTTCCACTTTGAAAAGGTATTTTGCGACATTTTTATCCATTTCAAACACGTAAAAGTAATGTTTGTGTTTTTGTGCAGAATAAAGGATTATTCAGGCGAAATCTATCATTTTTGACGAAAAAACATGTAGAGTCATCTTTAAGCTCTTTTCTGACTCCTAAAACATGAAAAGATTGCCAAGTGTTTCTTTTCAACTCGTCAAAACAGAATTAAAAGACGGTCCACTTATAGCTCTTTTCCGACTGTAAAAACATGAAAAGATCGCCGGATTTTTTTCGTTTCAAATTTGATACCGGTCATAAAATGATGTGTCATTGATCGCTTTTTTACTTTTTCGGGTCAAGGGCACTAATGACAAAAAGTACTCCTTGGTCGTAAAAGATCAAGCAGTTCTCTCAAGTATTATTTTATAATTTTTCGGGCTTGGGAGACACAAATTTACGAAAAAGGTCAACCCTGGAGTCTTCTTAAGTTTTTTCAGACTCTCTAAAATTGAAAAACGCCTAGTTTCTCCTATACTAGACTCATTAAAAATTTCACAGTAAAGGACCTGTTCAATTACAAACAGGAACGAACCACTCCTTCTTAGGGTTCGTATTTAAACTAAGTTGGACTCATCCGAAGGATGAGCTTATAATCAAGCAAATGTTATCCTCCTCAAGCTTGTCAAAAATAAAGAGGTACTTGCCAGAAATGGTGGGGGAAAAGAGAGAAAAATGAGCCTGTTTGTCATACTTTGTAACCACTCTTGAACACGACACTTTTATTCACCTGGGTTGGGAAATCCTTTGCCTAACAGTTGATCAAACCACATTGAAAGTCTTCAGTCAGTTTCTGGGTATTAACTTTGAGTCAATTGTCACCAAGCCATCTGTCGTGTCGTTATGTGTTCAAGAGGTCACTACCAATAAGCCATTCATCTGCAAAATATCTGTCATCCATCTTGACCATCCCTGAGTCAGTCCTTGCAACTAAATTTCTTCAACTTGATCTATGATTTCGTGTTGTGGACTTGCCTACGATAGATCGCTTTCTATCGACATCAGTTCATTATCTAGAAAGATGATCTAGGAATCGTTAGTACCTTGAAGTCTGCATGCCTCAATGGCAGGTATCTCGCCTTTGACAACAGTTTACATCGTTTACTTTCGATCAAAGGATTCCGTGACATGTTCGACATCAACACATTTATTTGCATCTCATGGATTGTACTGGGTACTTTGAGAGCCATTGACATCATTGGTGGTTTCTCTCACACTTGTTAACAGTTTACATCATTGAATAGTAATCAAGTGGTTTCTACCATGTTCGACATGAACACATTCATTCGCATGGATAGAATCGTACTATTTCAGGAAATAGAAATGAAGACCCTGGATCTAGTTTCCACAATCCAGGCTGCGAGGAATTTTGTATTCATTATATAATGGACTATTCATAAACAAATGGCTACGTCCATACTGTGTCCACATGAGTCTATACTTGTGATGTTTTACAAGATCATTCATGTATCAGAGCAGTAGTTAGTTTTTCTAGTCAGTTTTGATCTGAGCATGGGAATGCCTAGCTCAGCAATGATATGATATCATATATATATCTTGCATTGAATGTTTTTATAGGTTCCAACCGAGTTTTCCACAAGATGATCCTCAAAATGATAAAGTACTTCACTCTTCCTAAATGATAAGAAATCCTCATCTACTACAGACTTCGCACTTTAGGGCGCAATCTGTTACACAAAAGTATCGTCACCATGATTATTTGCAGTTAGTATGGGTCTAACATTACTTGTGTTGTCCTCCTAAGCAAGTCTTAGACCTCAGTTCTTCAAATCAAGCTTTGGAAATGAGAGAAAGACATTAAAAATCAATGTAACTCTGGTTCTGCACTTTCTCTCATGGTCGCCTATGGTCCCGCACCTTCTGTGTACAAAAACTACGGACCTGCCCACTTTGTCCCTAACAGTGTAGGTGCGGAACCCTGTGAAAGTCAAAAGGCACAAGTTTTATCTTAAAAACTCACTTTGGGTTAATTCTAGAGGTTTCTAGAAGGAATTTTGACGTGGATTGTTCGCTCTGAGGTGGTTCATGCATCCCAAAAGAGAAGGAGCTAATCCCTTGATGAGAGGAGCTATCCCTTTGAAGGAGGGCTTTATCCCTTTGAAGGAGGACCTGGTAACCTCCCTCCATTGCATTATAAATATAAGCATTGGGCTGGTTGCTAGGGAGGTTAGAAGCTGAACATTTTTGAGGGTAAATGCTGGTGAAATCAATACTTCCTAGTTGAGCTTAAGAGGAGAGATCACACATCTTTTTGGCTTCATTAGGGAGTGAGTGAAACTTGACAAAGTAGAGGAGACTTCTTGCTGGACCCTGGGAGGAGCTTGCACAACGTCAAGGAAAAGGTTGTAAAGTTCTTCTTCTTTTGAATTAATACAATCAAACTCATTTTTCTCAACAAGTATCCTATGTTATTTGTTTCATGGAGTCCTTGACTTTCATGTTAAATATGTTTTATGCAATTGGCTTTTCAAGTGCTATTTAATTTGTTTGTCTTGTTTATGTTTGCAGATTCGCGAAAAAGATCTCATTTGGATCAAAGGAGTGAGGGAATCCACAAGCTTGCGTTGGACCTAAGGTAGGCCCTAAAAACACTTGTTTGCTATTGTTTATCAAAGCATATTTAGAGAAAGATAGTGTCTTGTTGGTTTGCTTGTCATTAGGTCCTTTTTAGATTCTAGGAAGGTCTATCTTGTCCGCAAGATCGACTTATTCCCCATGACAGGACCATTGATGAAGAAGATATCCCCTTGCTTTTTAATGGACATAGATTGAAATCCTCTTAAAGACCTATGTCAAGGGAAGATTTCATCAGTACCATTAGTAAGGAAGTGAATGTTCTTGGAAGTGTTTAAGCTTCCAAATCACCAAATTCTTGAAGAATATTTTTATTTTTGAAGAAATAAATGAAGAAAAATGAAAAAGCCAATAAGGGGCCTAGGTGAAAACCTCTATGAGGAACCTGAGGCAGAATTTTGGGTTGAAAACCTCCTTGAGGCAGCTCAAGAGAGAAAAAAGAGAAAATGAAAGTATCCCTGGGTGAAAACCTCCATCGAGGTTCCTAGGGCAAGAAAATGGGTTGAAAGCATCCTTTGAGGTGACCTATGTGTCAACTCAGTGTTGGATAAAAAAAATCCTTTGAGGATGATTTTGAGTCTTTTGTGCAGAAAAGTTGATGAAAATGCTTTTCTGATTTATTTACTTTTAATGTAAGGAAGAGTGGAATTTTAAGATGGATTTTGGTTATATGGAGTGAATGAGTGATGAAAGTGGTATTGGGGGAACTATAACAACCTTCCCTAAAGAATAAATGACATTTTCACCCCTTTCTCCAATCAGATTGCCTCATGTAGCTTCTTCTTGGCCCTTCTATAGTACTACATGAACCTCCTATAGTAATTGAGGAAAACCTCATGTAGGAGACTTGCTTTCTCCATATCTCCCAAATGGTAGAATGGATTGACTTGAAATTTTCTAAGATTTTTTCCATCATTCTTATGCACCTCCCCATACAAAATATTGGCCAATGGACACACGAATCTTGAGAAAAAATAAAAATGGTTGTAGGTGATGGAGGTTGATTTCTCGAAATTTGTGCACTAAAATTTACTAAAATTGCTTGGACATATTATCATAAGCCATATGCATCTACCCATGAAACATTTTTGCAAATGGATGCATGAATATCGAGAAAGTCCAAAAATGGTTGTAGGTGATGGAGGTCAATTTCTTCAAAAGTGTCCACGAGAATTTGCTGAAATTTATTTGGCATGTTACTATCATTCATATGCATCTCCCCCTGAAACAACTTGGAAAACAGATGCATGGTTTTTACAATATAGCAAAATTAATTTTTTGCTCTATGTATTTTTGTTTCTTGTAGTAACTACAAGATCTTCCTATAGAATTTTATGACATCAAGGAATATGAGTAGTAAAATCATGGGAATGATGAGTGGATGGTGGAAATAGATGAGGGTGATGGATTGGCATGTCCTTGGTCCTTTTGGAGCATCTGAGAAAAGGAGGAGAAAGCCCAAATTTGACTTCCTCTAACTATGCTTTTGATCAACTTTTATTTTGATGGCTAATTTGTTTTTATTGCTTGCAGAGGTCAGATAACATCTACATTCATGAGAGAGAGATACATAGAGCAAAGATTTATTTTTTTTTTCTTTTTTTTTTTCTTCTAGGCCTACTAGCCACCTCAATAAGGTTTTCAGCTAGCAGATCTGCCTAGGCACCTCAAAGGAGGTTTTCATATAGGTCTTTTATTTTTCTCCTTTTTCTCTTCTTTCCAACCCATTGACCCCTTGACGGAGGTTTTCAATCAACGACCCAATCTGAGGAACCCCAAAGGAGGTTTTCATCTGAGATTTTTTTTTTTTCTCTTATTTTTCATTTTTTATTTTTTCTATCCTACTCTACTTGAAAAGAAAAATCTCTTTCAAGTATAATAATACTTCCAACGGAGTCATGTGCACATGAAGATGGAAGATAAACTAATGTGTAGGCTTGAAATATATGCTTTGACATGTACCTGAATTTTAGAGACCAAATGCTTTGATTGACTTGAGATTAGGAATTTTTGAATAAGAGTGTGTGGCTGAAAATTAATGATTATCTGGAACCATATTTCAATGTAGTTTATATACCCTTGGTCCACTTCCTAATTTGGATCATTGTAGATGTATTCTTGTTCCATGAAGTTCAGATCTACTTCTTTTTTTTTATGATTATTCTCTTGAACACATGGAGGACCTGATGGTAAACATGAGGGAACTTTCCCAATCTCCGATTTTCGTGTCTGCTCTTCATCAAGTGCATCCGATGATTCCTTGGTCTTCTAATTTGAATCTTGTTTTTCTGAATATTGTCCTTTAATGACATCAAGAGAGTCTCTTTTTTTCAATGCTCTTCTAGAGCTAAGATGAATACCATTGAGATCAAGAGGAGATGTCTAGAAGTGTTATGGCTCAACATTTGGCTAAGTTACTTCCTTATGTGGGTTCAGAAATGGTGGTACAGGAGGTTGAGTGAGAGCAAATATTTTAGATGGATGTGGTTGGGGTTGATTGTGATGTAGGTGAATGATAGGATAACATGGAGTTGGGTATGGAGGATATTGAGGAAAATATTGAGGATATTGTGGATGGCTCCCATAAGTTCCTTACCAACCTTGTTGCCAATATTGGTTTTCGGGTTAACATGGCCAAGGTTTTCAAGGAAAGGGTATGTTCTAATTACTTTAATATCGATTTGCATAAGATTGAAATTGTGAATCAGGATCTCGCATTATATTATGTTGTATAAGCTTCCATGGTCATCTACATAACATAGCTACATTAGGAATTGACTTCATCCATTGTCCTCTTAGAAAATTTCCTTCAACCTTGGTAATTAGGGGAAATATTTAACATCATGTGATTCTACATGGAAAACACAAATATTAGTATCCACTTTCTCCTTATCTTGCATTCTTAACATTTCTACTTGTTTGGTTAGATTGCTAAGAATTTTTGTTTTAAAATCATCAAATAAATTTCTAAGCTTAGCTTTACTTAACAATCTTGATGTTGATTTACTTACTCTTTCCCTTCCTCTTGATATGTGTTTGCATGTTTCACAAATTTCTTCAAATAATAATTTTTATACATCTCCTCTACTCATGAGATTAAGGAGATCAATCCACTCATCCCTAATTGTTCTTAGTAAGAGGGATTTTAGTGTGTCATATCCTATTCGATGTAATTTTTCCCTCTTAACATTATACATGAACCTATCTATTAGATCCTCAAGGCTCTCATCTTATTTTTTATTCATTATAAATATTTCTTATTTAAGATCATGATCTTTATATTTTTCTAGAAATACATTTTGCATACCATTCCATTATCTTATTGAATTTATCCCTAAACTGATGAACCATTTAAGAGCTCTATCCTTCAATGTTGTCGGAAACAATCTCAATTTTTGAGTTTTTAATAAGTAACCATAAGATATACAAACAATTTCAAATTCAAAGAGAAAGTTTTCGGGATCCTATGACCTCATAACATGGAAGTTGGGAAAGAGAGATGGATGGATGTTCTTCATATGCACACTGACATCAATATATTGAATGGGAAATCCAAGAGGATCTTCTTCATTATCATCATTTCCATCCATTTCTTCTTCCTTATCTGCCACCTCTTCTTCTACTCGCATAAATGAATGGTGATGTGTCTCTTACTGCACGACATTATCAAATGGGGGGGGAGTTGGTGTTGGAGAAGTATTATTTTTCTTTTTAATAAGAATGCTAATCCAATGCAATTTTTGTTTTTGAAATGAAATATGCCTAATACAAAAGTTTTTTTATCCAAAAAGAAAAATAAATGAATTAACTAGGGAAGAAAACAATGCATACTTTGACACCAACCTAGAAATGACACCAAAAAGTGACGAGCCTCTGTATTGCAACAAGAATGTTGTAACTCCTAAGGCTACCAACTTTAGTTATCAACTTGAGGTTTGTACAAACTTAAGAGGTATTGACACTATATGTGCAACATACAATGTATCATTCCTTCACTATCATAATGTAATGTAGTGAATTTAATAAAATCAGATCCTAGACTAATTATAGAAATGGAAATGCTTGAAATGGAAAAGAAATTAAATTTAGGTAAGAAAAACAAGTTGTAATTGAAATCCTAAGAGCATGAATTTAAATAAATAGGCCTCATCTACATTGTAAGAAGGCATGCCCTAATTGGTGTTTATTCTTCCTCCACCATTGATTTAAAGCCTAGAGGTCATTATGCAACCCCAAGGGACCAACACCAAGCTTCTTGAATGAATCTGGGCAAGTATATACATGTTGGAAGGCTGCTATAGGAGATCGTATAGCTACTACGGGATGTTATAGATTTTTTACAAGAAGTTATAATTCGCCAAATGACTAAGAAAATTAAATCCAAATTGGATGGTACAAATTTTTTTTATTGACTAGGGTATATTAGGCCTCCATTCCAACTGGAATCATTCAAAAATACCTCTGTTAAACCATGCTAGAAAGTAACAGAGAACTACTAGTCTAAATCTAGAAATTCGAGATGTAGCGAGCTAGCAAATCTATCAAATGCTTAACCTAATAAAGCGAAAACGAAATGGGGTAGTTTTTTTTATTAACTATAATTTTTTCGTGATCTAATTCAAGTCGAATAAACTTGAATGAAACTCGTTATCATGCTCTAAAAAATAACATAAATTTAATGTTATTTTCCACAAGGGACTTCCAGAAATCTAGATTTGGGAATAAGAAAACTAATCCAAGTAGCTCAATGATTAATATGACCTTCCAAAGTTGTTCCAATGATGAAATTATTCTTGTGATCCTACAAAATAATTTACTTCCACCCTTTAAAACAATCCTACAATAAGTAATCATTAATACTAAATGCAAAAACAGAAAAAAGATAAGAATAAGAGATGCATGTGAATAAGAAGTGAAAGGAAGAAGCATAAATAATACAAAAGGGCTTTAAGGCTTCTAGGATGTCCAAGCACAAGGAAACTCAGAATCCTATGAGGGAGACCAATATTTAGAATCTAAACTTGGTACCAATCTTCATTATTTCCATCAATACAATTGTATCCTTGCAAGAAATGAAACTGGAGCTACAAAAATTCGAGTTCCCTCCACAAGAATACTAATAAAAATCACCCCATAGAGGAAAATTTGACCTGATACTTATACAAAATGATTAGGAATCATTTCCCATGAAGGGAGGAAGCTTTCCCCACAAAAATCCCCCAAATAGTCGATCTGGTTCCCAATACTAGGAATTTTCATTAAATGACAGGGAACACATTCCTAGATTTTCTCAATGGAGCTCCAGAATCTGTGCAATAATTTAATAATATATTATTGATTTATTATTTAATATTGCTTCTTCTGTAGTATGGAGAAAGTCCCTAAATAATTTCCTCATCCAAATCTTCATAATTTTCCCAATATTCTCACAATATTCCACAAAATAAATAATATTAGGCACAAATATGCAATTATCTATAAACCTTCCTAATTAACATATTAAAGTTAAAAATACATTATCTAATGCAAAAAGAGAGGTTTGATGTGCTGAAGGATGGTCAGAGGAAGGATAGTATTTGGAAAAAAAGATTCCTAAGTTGTATCTACCTCTACGAGGCATGAAAGAAATTTGTTTTTTTTCTTTTATGGCCTTTTCGGAACTACTTGTAGAATGGAAAGAAAGTAGAAGTTGCAACTATCTGTTGAATGGAACTATGTGTAGAATAGAAAGACAGGAAAAATTTCAACTATTTTTTGAATGTAACTACTTGCAGAATAGAAAGAAAGAAAAAATTGCAACTATTTGTTGAATGAAAAACAAAAGGAAAGCAGAAATTACATGTATTTACTGAATGTCAACTAGAAAGGAAAGAAAAAATTACATCTACCTAGACACCTCCACGACAATGATGTGAAAAAGTGATGAGCCCCAATATTGTAGCAAGCATGTTGTAACTCCTAGGGTGACCAAATTTACTTTATCAACCCAAGGTTCATACAAACCTACAGGTGACAGTGTTATATGCACAATAGATGCAATAGTCTACTCTTGCCAGTTCTAAACTGGAGTGATAGACCAATAGGGTTTTTCAAACCAGTGTTCTATGGACTAAAAGGAGGCTAACTACTCATAGTGTAATGCTATCTTTAGTGAAGAATGTAAATTCTTGCCTGTTTGAAGGAAATGAAATTGTTGAAGAGAAAGTTATATGAAATGACATGAAATTACCTAACTAAGAATTAACACACATTACTTGCAGAAGAGACCTAATTTAACCTTTCATTCTATCATCTAGGTATCTGGACTAAGTGGGTATGGAAATTCTTGTAACACTATTATGGCTGATATATGAATGCAATAGCTAAATATTGCAGAAAATAGTCTTTTGGATTTTAATTTAGAAATGTAAACGCTATGATAATAATCTGATCTTTTGTAGGGGAGGAAGGTATGGAAAAACTGGTCCAAAATGGCATTGAGGGGTATGGAAGTCAAGTTCAAGTTATACCCTTGGCTCTGATCATCATTTTTTTCGAAAGCAATCTAAAACATGTTGCTACAAGGTTTCCTATAGTTTCTACAATATTTCTTGTAGTTACTACAGGATCTCCTGATTTACTACAGGAAACTTAACTAGAAGTTGTAGGAAGGTAGGGAAGGTGCACACTACCCAAGGATCGACCCAACTCTTTAGGATGGTTGTATTTGCCCAAGGTGGCTATGCACGGTGGCTACAAAATAGAAATCCAAATTAGTGGTTGGTAGGATTAGGCCAGAGGTGGGCAAGACTTGGATGAGGTTGGTGGAATGAGTTCCTCTGTGCAGATCAACAACTACTCCAACAACACATGTTATTTTCTTCATTCATGCACAAGTTTACGTAAATGTCGAAAGGATGAGTTGAATTTGGGAAACTAATTTATTGATGGCTAATGGCTTAAACCTATGGAATGAAATGCTTTCTAATCTACAACAAGTCATGAAACCAAAATGGAAATTGGAGGTTCTTCTATGAAATAATAAAGAATGATCTACTTAACAAGAAATCCTAAATTATGCAATGACCAAAAGATAAATTTGTTTTTGGGGTTGTGAGAGTGGAGTCCTCAAATCATGATCCCATGAGGGAGCTGAGGAAGATGCCATTGTCACAAGCCTTTTTGAAATATTTTCTTTTGCTACTGTAACACTGATCTGCTTCTCCAACTAATGGAATCAAAATTAACAAATTATTGAAAGACTTGTAAATGAAACAAAGTAGAGATAACTTCAGTAGCTAATCTATGATTCTAATCTAAGAATACATGTAAAGGAAGAGGAACCTATGCTCCTAGGGTTGGGCCCTTACTCAAGAGCTTCAACCTATGAGTCAACTCAGTGCTGGATCAAAGAAACCCTTTTCATTATCATCAAAATGTCAAAAGAAACATGAGAATAACAATCAAAATTTCTTAGATCGAAATTTCCTCTTGGCTACAATAAAAAGCTGAATCCTAATGAGGCCGTAGGTGTTGTTATTTATACAAATAAAGCTACCAAATACTTCCTAAAAATTTGGGAGGCTTGGCTCCCAAACTCGAGATTGACTTGTCTTCAACTATCACTAGCTTTGCTGCCAATGAACTCAGTTGGCTTGGTTGTTTGTAACTCGAAGCTGATGAGATCTGATGGAGCAATATTTGAGTGATTGAGGAGTTATGGAGGGAGAACAAATCTCCTAAAATCCATCTTTCTTGTCTAATTAAAGTTTCTACACTTAAATTAGCCCAAAATGGCTCCAAATCCTGTAATTACTACACATTAGGCCACATGACATAAGATCTCACATTTAGCCTTCTCAATAAAAAAAATATAATAAAATATGTGAAGAAATACATATTCCTTACCATTAGGCCATCAAGTGGACCTTGGTATGGTGGTGGGGAACTTCTACTTAAAGTTTATGGGTGTCGTACTTTGGGGAAAGGATATGGTGGGAGCCTACCATATTTGGCAACCTCGCCACTACTCACGATACATTTTTGGATAATGGGAGTTAGATAAGATAGCGACTACGACAGTGATATAATATCATATCACAAAGTTTTGGTTTTGGTTATATTTAAATGCCATGATAGTTATTTGTTAATGATTTGGATGAGCTATGCAACACTCTCGCACAGCCAGGATGGAGCTCTGGAGACGACTGCTAGGGTTCTGCACCACGCTTAGATGGCGAGACTGATCTGCGCAGACAATCATCAAGGACCTAACCATACGACCAGGCATCTCTCAACTGCGTTGTAAGAGGTCGCAGGGCAAATGGGCGACCCCCAGGGGGGGGCTTCGGTAACCTCCCCCAAAGCACACAAATCGCAGCACCAAAACAAGAGAACAATACTCTTTGGATCTATCAATGAGAATGTCATCAATCAAGAAATCCCACGCCAGAATGAGCGCAAGGGAAAAGGAAACATGGAAACTAAGGTGGATGGAGAAAATGGGAGGCTTAACCAACCAGACGGAACCCCGAAGGTCTCTTCGACCACCTGCAAACCAATAGCAACAGATCGACCCAGAATCGAACTGCCGGGGGAAAAAATAGAAGCAAGAATCCAATATATGATGGATCATGTGCTCATTGGAAAATTCATAGGGTTTTGGCCGACGGAAAAATCCTTGCACAGTTGGATCGCAGCGAAATGGAAGCCTAAGGGCGATGTGACTCTGCAGCTAGGCCCAAAAGGATTCTTCACAACGATCTTCTTTTGCCTGGAAGACAAATACAGAATCCTGGTTGAGGGACCTTACTTCTTCAACTCAGCTGGCCTATACTTACGGGACTGGGCTCCCAGATTCAACTCGGATCAGGAGGATCTCACATGGGCTCCAATCTGGATAAGACTATACTCACTGCCAGATGAATACTGGGATGAGGATATTCTGAGAAACATTGGAAATGGTTTGGGGGAATACATAAAGGTTGCTAAAGAAATGAAACTGCGAAGATATACATCTTATGCCCGCATCTGTGTCTTCATGCGCCCAGACAAAGCCCTGCCAGAATCGGTAAGTCTCTCTCACCGTGACTATGAATGGATCCAACCTTTAGACTATGAACATGTCCCGTTTCGCTGCCGTAAATGCCATGCCATAGGGCATCTTTTTAGAGATTGCCCCCTAAATGTTCAAGCTAAAGCCCCCTCCCCCACCGACTCTCAGACCCATGATGGCTTCACCAAAGCCCCTACCCGCAAGCGAGCTCATAAAAAACCATCAACAGGGAAGAAACCCAAACAGAACAACGCTTCTGACCATGCAGTCAGGAACAGCTTTGAAATCCTAGCTCATGCCACGGACGAGCATACCACATCCTCTCCCCCAAACACTGATCTCCCCTCCTCCTCTTCCTAGCCACCTCCCTCAGCCCCTCCATCCAATCCCCTTCCTATCAAAGATGCCCCAGACCACAATACGGAAAGAAAAGAAAAGCAGCAGGAAAAAGACAATGAAATGGAGTTTGATGGATCCTCAGGCCCCTTCCAGGGTCCAGACATACCCACGGAAGAAGATAACCAGGTGCAACGAATGGAGGAAGAGCTGGAAAGTATAGATCTAAATGGATTAGACATACTCGAACTAGAAGCAACATGCAAGAAGAAAGCGTATGAAAGCATCCCAGAGCTACAGCTCGACAAACTGGAAATGGTCATCTCCAGAGCCTACCATCAAATTCAGCTTGGCATCTAGCCAGGAAGTCAATGGGATTTAATCCAAACCCCAAAAGACTCCAAAAAAAGGGGAAGAAGAACTGACCTCCAAAGAACAATAGCAGTCGGGAAGATCCTGGTAGACTCCGGTAGGTATGCTAATCTTATGAAGTACTACAAGCCCTCCACCAATAGTGACTCATGAAGCTCATTTCATGGAACCTAAGCGGGCTCAACAGCCCAGGAAAACTCAGAATGCTAAAAAATATAGTGAAAATGGAAAAGTCACAAATATGCTTTCTCCAAGAGACAAAATGCAACGGTACAACTCTAGAAATGATCCTCTCTAAAGCCTGGCCAGGATGTCAATCAGTTGCGGTAGATGCATCCGCTGCATCTGGGGGATTAGCCATTGCGTGGAACTCTCAAGCACTCACTCTGTCGGACTTTCATGCTTCACACAATCTAATTCAGGCTACTTTCCACATTGTTGGCACAAATATACATGGGAATCTCTCGAATGTATACTTCCCTTAGGAAGCCAGGGAAAAAGTTGCTCTCCATACCCTAGAAGCTCTTAACTCCAATAGAAGGCACCCACTTTGGATTGCTCGAGGGGATTATAACATGATAACAAAATTAGAGGAGAAGATTGGTGGCAGGAACAGGTTGGAACAGGAAAACACCCACTTCAAAAACTTTATTCAGAACGCATCCCTGATAGACGTACAGTTTTGCAATGGCACTTTTACGTGGAGCAATCGCAGAGCAGGCAAACATCAAATAGCCTCCAAGCTGGACCGCTTTCTAATCTTAGACAACTCGGTCCACCTAGGGGGAGATTTCTCGGCGGCCATTCTTCCACACTCTGGATCTGATCACTGGCTGGTTGCCCTTCAGTGGCAACATCCAGGCAACAACATAAGAAGACCTTTTCGCTTTGAGGAGTTCTGGTTCACCCATCCCTCACTCAAAGACTTCGTCCACTCTACGTGGATATCCTTCAGCCCTCCAGAAGGATCCAAGATGTTCCAGTTTCAACAGAAACTCAAACATCTAAAGCTTAGCCTCAAGAGATGGAATAGAGAGACCTTCGGAAACATCTTCAAGGTGCAAAACGATCTTCAAAAAGCCCTAGAGGATCTGCAGAGAGAAATAAGTACAAGAGGCTAGACAGAGAGAACCCTTGAACAGGAGCAGCGCATCCACAATCAGCTTGAGGAAAGAAGAAAGCAGGAGGAGATATACTGGAAGCAGAAATCCAGAATCAGATGGTTGAAAGAGGGAGAAAGAAACACCAAATTCTTCCATAGAACCACAGTGCAACGCAGAATGGGCAACAATATCCCTTACATTCAAAAATCAGGAGGAGAAAGGGTGGAACAACACGAGGAAATTGAGAAGGAACTCCTCAAACACTTTAAGCAGGTCCATCAAGAGCCTGACATCAACAGACATCCTGCAATTGAAAGAATCACTCACAATGTACCAAAATTAATCACAGCAGAGCACAATGAACTCCTCCTCAGCCCAATTCAAATTCAGGAAGTGGACACAGCAATGGCTCAGCCTAAAGAAGGAAAAGCTCCCGGCCCGGATGGATTTACCACTACTTTCTTTTACAAGTTCTGGGAACTAATAAAGTTGGAAGTCTAAGATGTGGTGGAGGACTCGCGAGTTTCTCACACGTCTGCTTCCCTCGCTCAACTCCACCTTCATAGCCCTAATCCCAAAATAGGATGACTCGCTCAAGCCGGACAAATTCAGGCCAATTTCACTTTGCAATGTAATATACAAAGTCATCTCTAAAGTCATTGCAAACAGGCTAAAGCCCCTCTTGCCAATGCTCATCTCTTCGGAACAGTTAGGATATGTGGAAGGAAGATCATCCACACGCATGATATCACACACACTCTCAAGCATTCAAGGCAAGCAGGTATGCTCCTAAAACTTGATCTTTCCAAGGCTTTTGACAAACTCAGCTGGGATTATATACAGCAAATGCTAACTGCTTTCGGATTCAGCCCCACCTGGATTCGATGGATTATGAGCCTTATCTCCTCCACCAGCTTCTCCATACTAGTGAATGGGATCCCCTCTCGCCCCTTCTCCCCCTCCCGTGGTATCAGGCAAGGTGACCCTCTTTCCCCCTTCGTCTTTGTATTAGTGGCCGAGGGCCTGGGACGTGACATTAAAAATGCCCTCCACTCACACCAGCTTAAAGGTATCTCCATCCACCAATTGCCTGCCATTTCCCATCAGCAATTTGTTGATGACACTATGCTCTTTGGTTATCCCTCTGTTCAAGAAGCCTCCAAATTTAAAGCAGTGCTAAATGATTTCACCGAAGCTTCTGGAACTAGCATCAACTGTTCCAAATCGCAGATCTTCTTCTTCAATACCCCCTCGGTCGTCAAGTCTGCCATAGTCCAGATTCTGGGGTTCCCCATGGCCACCCTTCCTTCTAAGTATCTCGAAGCTCCCCTCATTGACTCTGCCGTCAAACATTCCTCCTGGCGCAATTTAATTGAAAAGCTTGAATCACGTCTCAACCAATGGACTCACAGAGCTTTGAATTTAGTCAGCTGCGTTGTACTCATAAAAGCCATTCTTCAAGCAATGCCGCTGTACCTTTTCTCCATCCTGGCAGCGCCAAATTGGGTCCTAAAAAGACTAAGGAATATTCAGAGAGGTTTCCTTTGGGGAAGCAATGCAACTAATCGCAAATGGGCTCTGGTAAAATGGATCACAGTATGCAAACCGAAGGAAAAAGAAGGAATTGGTCTAAGAGATCCAGAGCACAACAATGCCATCATGGGAGCCAAGATCTTGTGGCAATGGCTTACCAACCCAGGTAAGCCATGGGTCACATTATGGACAGCAAAGTATGCCAATCAACGACCCCAGGAAGAGCTTAATAGATTAAAGCCCAGCGATAAAGGATCGCTAATTTGGAATGCAACCAAAGAACATTATCAAATGATCCAGCAGCATAGTTTCTGGGAGGTAAGAAATGGCTATAATACTAGATTCTGGACAGACGCATGGAATCAAATGCCTACTCTCAGCAATGTTCTGAACCTGCCCCTAAACATCATTGAGGAGGAGACACAACAAGTTAAGATCAGGCAATACTGGACCCAGGAAACTGAGAAGGGCTTCAGAATCTGGAAACCGGGTAACCAAATCCTCACAAATGAAAACCACCAACTTTCCATAGCGTTGGAAATGGAACTCAGCAAAAGGAAAATCAGGTGTGACGAAAGGGGAGATATCCTAAGGTGGGGGTATCAACCAAAAGGAGCTTTCACCACGTCTGAGGCATCCAAAATCATCTGCAATGACTCTGCTCCCCAGGATCCAATCTGGAGCCAAATATGGAACTCTAGCTCCTGGCCCAAAATCTATCACTTTCTCTGGTTGGTAGGGCATCAGAGAATCCTAACTTGGGACAAGCTTAGAAGAAGAAAATTTCATGGTCCATCCATTTGTTTCAACTGCAATGCCCATGAGGAAACGCTCCAACATCTACTTGACTCTTGCCCCCTAGCCAATCAGCTATGGGAAAAGGCAAGCTTTCGATGTCAAAGAAGATGCAGACTTGAAAATGAAATCACGAATTCCATGCGTCAGTGGCAACAGGACCCGTACAAGAGCAAAATCCTCAATCATCTATGGAGATTGATTCCCGGGCTAATTCTATGGAGCATATGGAAGGAGCGAAATAAGTGCATTTTTAAAAATCAACACTCTTCGCTGTACAATATTTGGAACATGCTATGCAAAAATATTCAAGAGACTCTGATGCTAAGACCCTGGAAGGAGGAGGACTGGCCTACACTAGCCAACGAGAAATCTATCATGGATAATTGGCAAATACGTTGCATTGAAAGCTCACACCAGTAGGACCACTCTGAAACCAGCATTGAAAATCAGGTCGCATGGAAGCCCCCACCAAAGCGCACATTCAAACTCAGCTTTGATGGTGCCTCAAAAGGGAATCCCAATCTAGCAGGCTTTGGCGGAATAATTAGGAATCATGAAGGTGCTCCCCTGATACTGTATTTCGGAAACATCGGTTGGGACACCAACAACTCAGCTGAATTAGAAGGGTTATGGCAGGGACTTCAACTTGCTGGGGGACTCAACTTCCACCCTCTGGAAGTGGAAGGAGATTCTCAAATCCTCATCAACATGGCCAAAAAAATCCTAAATGGATCTCAGGCTAAAAAAATAGCCACCAGCTGGAGGCTTGAAGCAAGACTGGAAGCCATAGAACATGAGCTTCACAGCAATACAGCCATCACCTTCACTCACACAAGACGGGAGGGCAACAGTGTTGCGGACTTCATGGCCAATGCGGGGGTGGGGAATAATCACTCTCTAATCACAGGGCAGCTGAATACTATATTAACTCATGTTGAAGCTCAAGAATGTTCTCGACTGGTCCAAAAGGATGCAACTCCCCCGGATGCGGGTGATATGTGAGACGGGACAGGCGTGGGTGGCTAGACACATGCCGACCTTCGGCCATCACGTGGCACCCATGGCAAACACCAGGAAAGGACGCAGGCAGTTTAAGGCAAAGCGGAATGGGATAGTAAATGCCTGGAGAGGTTATTCGGCCCAGAGGGTGGCAACAGTTATGGCGGATGTGATCCCGAGCAGGGTAGGTGAGGACAATGGGGATAAAACAGGGTATGAACAGGGAATGTTGGTGGTTATGCAGACGATTGGCCTCTCTGTCTTCGTAGAGATACCTTCTCAGATGGACGGGCTCATCACTCGTTCGACTCTGGTAGTAGAGAGTCTGGTTTATCCCGCTGCTTGTTGGAATTCTTATCCCTCAATGGTGAGACCTCGACAGCGTATGCTTAGCCATCGAGGCCCTTCCAGAGGGGGAGCCTCATGCAGGCATGAAGGGGACAATGTTGGCCATTGCTGCCACTGCAATCTTGCTAGCTCTACTGGAGCTAACCCCCTACACTCCAGTCAATTCTTGGATGCAGGGGCTTCGGGCTCGGCTACCTTGTCAACCTTTGGCTCCACCATCTTCAATTTCACCAGCTCCACAAATAATCCACGGATCAACGCGCATGTCTCTATCCTGTTTATTGAAAATGCACAAGACGATGCCGATTCCATGGATGAACAAAGGCAACGGATGAATGTCAACCCGGGGCAAGCTGCGCAGGTTCCGGAAGCTGATAAGGAGCAGGAGGCAAAGGGACCGGCTTCAGACCCGAAAAATGCTAAGCAAACTCAGAACGTTCAAAAGACGGAAACTGGGGAAGAAGCAGCGACATTTCCTACTGATGCTGAAAGAGAAGCCTATGGGTGGTGCCGAATTGAGGAAGAGCAAATGGACGAATGAAGACGCCCACACTCAAGGTTCTTTGGGCTTTTCGCCTGGTCTACTGGTCTTATTTGCTATTTGTCTTTGGTTCAGTTATGGTCTCTTTCGCTTTCTGTTTTGTCATCTCTGTATCGGAATTTTTGTTAATATATTGGGTAAGAACAGTCTCCCCTACGAGGGAGGAAATGGATGGTGCCCCTGTGTGGGCTTGCTCTGGTGGTCAATCTCCTTTTTATCTGATGCCCCTGCGTGGGCTTGCTCCTATGGTCAGCCTCGGTTTTTAGTCTGTTGCCCATGCGTGGGCTTGCTACTGTGGTCAGTTTCAGTCTTAGTCTGGTGCCGCTGCGTGGGCGAGCTCTTGCTTTTGTGTTTGGTGCATTATCGGCTCTCGGGTGTCATGCCAAGAGCCTGTTTCTCACTGATTTCACCATGATGTATTTTCGACCTTTGTACATATTTTAATAGATTAGTTTTTTACCGAGAAAAGAAAAATGATTTGGATGAGCCACGATTTAATAAACCATTTAATTTATTATTTTTGGAATAATGTACTAAACCTAAAAAATATCACAACAAATCACAATATTTGTGGATCAAACCCCCGATTGGGGTCTTTAAAGTATCAACACCCAACCACTTGAGCTAGAAAACATTTTTCCATATGGTTTCTAAAGTCAATCCCTTTTATATCGAAAACTTAAATTGTTTGTTGATTTTGATGCCATATGGAGATATGCTTTAGCATTTCAAGAAACTATATAGGGGTTTTGAGGCATTCTGGATGTAATGGAAACATCAGTTTCCTCACTGGAGTGGCCTATTTCTAGTCTATTCTCGATAGGCTTTTTGAGAAAGATTGTTGATGAGCACCAGTATTGCAGTAATAATGTTGCAACTCCTCGGGCTTCCTACTTTACTTTTATCAACTCGGTAGTTCGTAAAAAACTTGGAAGCGATGGTGCTGTATACACAAGTACTAGCTCTTACTGCAGGCTGTCACATGATTAGCCAACGCAAGTTTTCTAGGAGCTTAAGCCAACTTCTATGAGTTCTCAGAGGAAGATTTGACTTTGATGAAAGAAAACTAACTCTACGGGGGCTATTCTATTTGCAGAAAGAGAAGGAGAACCGAAATGTAATGCAAACCCTAGCAAACCCTAATTTACCTATTAACCCTATGTTTGCGAGAAAAGAGATGAAAACTGAAGGAATGAGTGCCATTGACTACTGAAAAGGTAAGTTGAATTTATTAAAGCTACTTCTGAAAAGAAATGAGAAGAAAACATCTTTTTGTGCTTTTGAGTGTTTTTATGTGAAATTATTATGCTTGTGAGTTATCTGGTTGTGATAGTGCAGAGGTTTGGTGGCAAAGGAAGATGGATTTGGTTGTTGCAGAGGTGGAGGAAGGTGTGGAGAGGTCCTAAAAAGCCTATATTATCCTTCTGAAGACTTTCATAGTGATCAGACTTCGAAAAATCACTCACAGGGAATTCTACAGGAGGCTGTAGGGGATCTACAGGAGGAGGCCAAGAGCTATTTTTGTAGGTTTGAAGGTGGAAAAATGATTGGAAAGGGGAACTGAAGGCTAGATGAAGGTGTTGAGGTGTCTAGAACTTGTAAAGGAAGATCAAGAATGAACTTGATGGTTGGATTTGTTTAAATGGAAAGAAAGAAGCTTATGGAGAAAAAATGCAGAAATTAGCGCAGATTGGAAAAATGTTGCGAATGAGTTGGGAAATCTGTGAGAAGTGGGATGGTACTAGATTTTCTCTGGATGTATGGTGATCTGAGATGTCTTGGAAGAGATCTACATATTTACTTATCAAAACTGACCAAAGAAAGAACTAACTATACCATGAAAACAGAACTTTGTCTAGCTTGACCTAATTTCTGACCTACAAATAGAAAATTTTGATAGTAACCGATGAACAGAAAGGCATGCAGAGAGATCCATGGGAAAAGAATAGGAAATTATCTAAGCAACTGAATTTGAACCAATATCAAATTTTCCAAATCAAGTTATCACACTAGCAGTTACATGGAAGAGCAAAAACTATGTTTTTGGTGGCAACAGTAGTGCCTTGACCTCAAATCATAGTCCCGGGTAGGGAGAAAGGAGATCACTCCTGCTGTTGGCCTTTTTGAATCTTATTATGTCACTGCGTAACCTACTTAAGAAACTAAAACAAAAACAACTATACTAACCATCAAAAGCAACCTAATCTAACAAAGTAAAATGAATCTATGCAACCGAAATTAAATCATGAATTGAAGAAAAAACTTATCAGTACATAGTAGGAGGTGCTAGGCCACTTGGGTTGGGCCCTAAACCAAGAGCTTCAGCCCTTTTAAAGAGATCAATGCTAGCGCAAAAACTGTTTCATCTTTATTATCAAAAATAGCAGTTACATTACATAAATTGTTCTCAAAAAGGAACTAAAAAATGAATTGAACACAATTCTACACAAAAGTGTGAAAATATACTACTAACTGGCTAACCTACTGCGGCTCTAATCCTCCTTATTTATACAAATGGATTCCTCCAACATTCCTCCTAAAATCAAGGAACTCGGCTTCCTAGAATTGGAGATAAACAACAGTCCTACTTTACTTGCTTAGCTGCCCCTTGGAATCATCAATGTGGACCTGTGTGCACCGAGTTGTTGATGGAGGATTCAAGGAAATGGGTTATAAATTAAGGAGACACCCCCCTACAAGTCCTCTTCCCTATTTTCCTTGAGTTTTGGCTGCCATTTGCTGATAAATCCCTTGACTTTATCCAAAATTGACCAAAAAATATGCATAAGGTACATATTAGAGTACATGGAAAAATGACTAACCCAATTCACACTATTAGCATAAATATATTCAAGAAAATGCAATAAACTAATGAGAATGGTGGATTAATTCAAAATAAGAGGCAAAATGAGCCCATATAATTACCCATTTCTGGGTTTCATCATCACACCCCTGCTAAATGGGTTGCTCATCCTCTGTGCAACTAATCTAACTCTTCGTCCTTAATGGCTCTGACAGATTCCCTGACATCCCAAGACTCTGATGTGATTTATTCCTCTTTATCATGGAAACCTACTTTTATATCCAGTTTTTCCCCATTGTTTCTATTCTTCCTCCTTGTTTCCGGCAAAACTAGTGTCTTTCTGATCTACTAGTCCCACTAAGATTGGTAGCTATCTTAGAAACAAACAATCAAAGAAATTTGCAATTTCCTCTATGTATGATAGACAAGAGAGAAGCAAAGGGACCAACCTGGATCTTCCACTTGAATTCTTGCTTGATTTATCTCCCCCTTGATAGAGCTTGCAACTCCTCTCCTACTTGTCCCGGTTAGAGAATACCTATAGAAACAAAGTAACGGAACAACATCAAAGCATATTCATCTATTATATCATAAACAATTCAGAATCAGAAATACATTGAACATACAATGGCATTTACATATGACAAGATTCAGAAGTACACGATTGTATGCAGGAAAACTCAAAGAACTTTATTAAAATAGAAGGGCGAACTACAACCCAACTGTTTGATCTAGCATCATTCTCTGAGCATCAAAGCCCTCTTCACCTCATGAAAAGCAAGATCACCCAATAATACAATGCTTCTTATCAAAGACAAACTATCATCACTTCCTTACAAATTACAAAATTCCAGCCTCCAGATCTCTTAGAAGAGGGATCCATTTATAGATGTTTGCAAGGGTGTGAGTAATCTCTAGGTTTCTTATTAATGTCATTCCACTTGTAGTTCTTGGTTCTACTTGGAGATTTCTTGGATCTCTTACTCATCCCTGGGTGAATTCAGAGAGGCAAGTTTCATAGGAGAAGTTTCTATAAGATTCCATGAGCATCCACTTAGCAAACTGTCTTGGACATTTTGTCCCCTCTCACTCATCGCACCCCACAGAAGGCCTCTTCAGTATGCATCACACTTGGCTAGTGTAGGTGTCATTATGCATTGCACCTTGACCATGGAGTAGTTTGTATGGTCTAGTTTTGGCCAGTTTTGAGCGGCTTTTCAGGTGGAACTTTTGGGGAATGATGTAATCAGTTTACCATGATCTTTTAGGGTATTAAATAACACTTTTAGTGGTTAAGTATCCCTTGGTTTATCGACATATAATATTAGGGTTGCAGTGCCCAAATATGTCTATAACATTTGCCCCCTAAAGCATGAAGTCATAAATCTTATGATGTTAGGTGAAATGCTTTATCATGAGGATCTGAGGTATCAAACTGGAAGAAGACCTGTATAAGATACAATATAATACATCATCATCATATTATTTTCATGATCTAGCTGAGGCGGGCATTCCCATGCTCAGCTTTATAAATTCATTTTCATGTAAATAGGACAGATAATCGTCTGCATTTGCAGACTTGTGATTTTTTATATGTAGAGTCATCATCCCTTAGCTTGGATGATCATCTGTGCAGCTTCTGTGAACATTTGATGTCTTTATATTCCTGAATATATCGCAGTGCAAATGGATGAAACTAGATTCGAGGTCTTCAATCTCATTCAAGCTTCACCCGATGTACAAGTCGATCCATGTGAAAAGATGTCCTGAAGTCGAACATGGAAAGACATCGCCTGATTACTAGCCAATAATGTAAGCTGTTAATAGGTGCAAGAGGAATCATTAATGATAATGACCCTCAAGGTACTATAGTACAATTTAAGTGGCATGAATGCATGATCCAATGTCGAACACCACACAAAATCTCTCGGTCGAAGGCCATTGATGTAAACCTGTCGCCGGAAGTGAGAAACTTTCCATTGAGGCATGCAAGCTTCAAAGTACTAAAAGGGTTGTTTCTAAGTCAACTTTTTGGATAATGAGATGACGTCGACAAGAAGTGACCCATCATAGGAGGGCATTAATGTATCCCACATCTATGACACAAAACATAGCACATGCTTTTCTGGAAGTGAAAACGATATGATGATACAAGGTTTAGGAATGGCGGTAATGAAAAATGGAGGGCGAAGGTGTTGTAGTGGATGAGGTGTAACTGGATGGTGAATTCTATGAATGACTTCTCTTGAACATATTGGTGACACTGAGATGGATTGGTAGTGTTAACGCCAAAAAATGGATGGTACAATGGACCAATGGTGATATGATCGGTGAACAGAATAACCCAACCCTGAATCAATCATGGTGATGGAGTGAAAGTGTCATGTTCAAGAGCGACCTGCTACCAATAAAATTCTTCAAGTTTTCTTCCCTTTTTCCCAGTCATTTCTAACTGGTACCTCTTTATTTTTTTCAAGCTTGAGGAGGATAACATATGCTTGTTCTATAATTTTCCCTTTGGGAAAACCTACCGCTATGTTTTTTTTAGGAACGAGTGGCGTTTAGGGTACCGAACTGGTTCCGGGTAATCTTGGAACTTCTCAAAACATGGTGATGTGAAGAGGTTGGCTAATAGGACCACCCATCGCAGTTGTTCCTCAAAAGGTAAACAATCAAGTGGAAGCGTATGATTGGCCAAAATAATGGTTGTGATGGTAGAAACACAAGCAAGGTTCAAAAGGCAGATAGAATGGCAATCACAAAGGTTATTTACCGAAGGTGGGTTCATTTTTTAATGAGCTTGAAGTCTGGGGGAACATATGCTCAATGGCTGGTTGATTTTTTAACGAGCTTGAACTTTTCGAAAACATTGCTCATAGTGGTAGGTTCATTTTTAATGAGCTCGAACTCTACGATAACATATTATCAACGTTCTTTTTATGTAAGCTAGAAATGACCAAACTAAAAAGCTAGAAAAACTAAAAATTTAAGGAACTATTGAGGTTAGGTGGGATGGTTTCATTAGCAGTTTAGACAAAAAAATTCCTTTGCTTCATTCGCGTTACAGACAAAGGTGAATGGTGGATCAGACCAATCACCTAACCTAAGAAGTTCAAAAACTAGAAAGATAAAAAGCTAAAAATGAAATTGGTCATTTTTTGCTGGCATAGAAATATTTTCATGCCCCCAGGCATCGAGAAAAAGAGAGTCTCGAGGTAACCATATGGAAGTCACTACGACTAAGCAGGATTGTTTTTGTCAACGGAGCCGACGAAACACTCCCTTGGCTTTGTCCATCAAATAGACAAAGGTGAATGGTGTGAGATAGCACTTCCAATCACATAACCTATAGGGAATCCTATCTTTTTAGTGGGGTTCGCCTCAAAATAGACAAGGGTTCATGCCCCCTAAGCTTCGTTACATTCACCAGACTATTCGCGATAATTAGGTGGATAGAATGAAGGTTGAAGAGACACTTTTGATGCAAAAGGACCATTTAGGGATGATGTTTGACTTGAAGTTGTGTTTGAACCTGGAAATGAGAGCTAGTCAACAGTGACAATCTTGCCTTCATGCGGGAAACACATCACTCAAAAGAGTGTTGAGAAAATAGCTTCCATGTTGTAAACATGGTTGCGTCCAAGGCGTAGATTGTAATCTAATGGTCCTTGGACTACCATCACCTTCAAGTGAATGTTTTCTCTTCTCAAACTAATCGGTAGCTTAGGAAGGATCCCTAACAGTCGACTGGTTCCTTTGTTAAAGCCTGACAAATTTTGTGTAATAGGCATAAGCGATGGCGAACCAAGCACTTTCCACGCAATTGAGGAAAGGATACTCACTGAAGCCCCTTCATCTATGATAGTGCCAGACACAATCATTTTGTGAACTTGTACTATGATTTAGAATGGTACATTAGATTGAAGGTGGGATCTTTGTAGTTGGTTTCAATCAAGGGAAGTGACTAGACTACTTGGAGGGGGTACTGAATAAATGGTTGAATTAACCCCTTCAGTAGCGGGACTTGGGGAATTTTCCTCCTATTGTGCAGAAATGGGTGGATTGTCTCCAAGTTTGTCAAACTCTAAAGTAAATTTGAAGGTGGAAGCATGTCAAGGATTTCCTGAACCTTACATGGGTTGAGTCAAATTCCGTCCTTAGAAACTACGAAACCAAGTAATTGACCAGAACCAACACAAAACACACACTTGTGTGGATTGAGTAGTATCTCGTAGTGTCGGAAATGTAGAAATATGGCTCTCAAATGTTGCATATGATCAATTCTCTTTCGCGAATGAGCTGGTAGATCGTCAAGATACAGTTGAATGATGTGCTTGATGTCATGGAAGGCGTAGTTCATTTCCCTCTAAAAAGTTTCCCCTATGTTCTTCAAACCGAAAGGTAGTTTACGGTACACAAATGTGCCACATGGACATATAAATCCAGTCTTCGACTAGTCTTGTAGGTGGATATTGATTTGGTTGTACCCGGAAAATCCATCCATGAATGAAAAGATTTCGTATTTGGAACATCCATAAATTATCTGGTCGATGAAGGTTGTAGGGTAGTTTTCCTTTGGACATGCTTGATTTACATCCCCAGAATCAATGCACACTCTAATTGTTCCTTGCTTTTTCATCATAGTAACAATATTTGATACCCAATCAGTGAGAGGAACAGGGTAAATGAAACCAACATGCAAAAGTTTTTCAACTTCTGCCTTTATGGCAACGGCTTTCTTAGGGTGAATAGGTCGAAGTCGTTGTCGTACTGGTTTGACATCTAGATACATCTTGATTTCATGTTCAAAAACTCTCGAGTCAATGCCTGGCATTTCCTCATATGGCCGTGCAAAGACATCTCTGAATTCGCGAAATAGAGCGCAATATATTTCTAGTTATAATGGAGAAAATTTTTCACCAACATGAATATTTTCTACAACATTAGGTTTGGTTAAGATATTAATGGCGATAGTTTCCTCAATATTGGATAGATTTTGCTCAGAATCCATTGCATTTACAATATTTGATAGAAAATAAAAAATTGAAGGATGATTAAGGTCGTTTGAATAATATTCATTGTTATCTTGAAGGTGGGAACGATGGTGGTAATCTTCCCACGACGTCTCTCCTATCATCATCGACCGAATGATTCCCTCATCTATAGAATGTATATGAGACCAAGGATCGGTCTAGAGACCTATCTATCCAAACACTCACTGAGTGTTGGTTTGGGTTCAACACCCATGCCCAGAAAGTTTATTACTACAAAGATTCTATGGGGTTTGGGAGCAACACCTCATGAGGACCCACACTATCCAAATGGTCAGAGTTCTCCTTAATTTATGATGATGTAGAAGATATCATATGACAAGTTTCCACTGTGGCGACTTCTGCCAGATTAGTCGGAGGCGGGAGGGCAAAAGCACCCATTAAGGAAGGGTCATTTAGGAGACCTACTCCGACATTTTGAAGCGATTGAGAACTTCCATGGATCAACGGAATGCTTCCAGTAGCTTGTGAATTGTTGGGGAAAAAGGTCAGTTGGTCAATGATTGTAATCCCGCCTTGGAAGGGAAATGAAATCTTTCTAAAATATGTTGACACAACAACAACCATAGCATAAATCCAAGGCCTTCCCAATAAGATATTTTATTCAATATTCCCATCAATGACCTCGACTTCAATTTCTACTGTCTTGCCCCCGAGTTCAACTTACAAATTACTTAATATCCCATATGGCATGTATGTTCTTCCATCAAACGCTTTTAATGTCATTGATGATTGTGACAAGGGTGGTGAGCCTAAAGTTTTCCAACAACTCATTGACATAATACAGGTAGATGCCCCTTCATCAATGATTGTTCAATGAACAATTTTATTGAGGGCTTTTACCTGTATAAGGAAAGCGGGTTGGCTCGGTAACTGAGGTTCATATCCTTTATGGTTAAAGGTCACAAGATTGGAATGCGCTGTATCAATCCCACCTATTTCTGATAACAAAGCCTGCTTTTGGGAGGGGCAATTTTGCAGTACTTCAAGTGTCGACATAGCGGATGGTGATTGTTCCAGATCCTCCACTATATTGTAATTCTGTGCTACTCAAGCACGACGATTAATGTCTATTTATGTACTAATCCCTTTGGCGACTTTATAATCAATTCAGGAATGATGGGTGGAACAACTTCTTGTGAAGTTGTTGTCGAACTACTGGGTTGATCTGTAGCCTTGTTGTTCGACAATTGTGTATTCCCACAATATTTATTCGTTGTTGATATCAAAGCATCATTTTTCTATTTCTAAATCGACAACATAAGCACTTGGGATGTGGAAGCATGATCAATAGCAACCAGATTAGTTTCTGGGTTTGGAAATGGATCAGTCAACACTATTGAGGTACCTAAAATCTTTAAGAATTTCAGCACCTCAGCTCGATGTGGACAATCTTTAATGAAATGCTCATCATTACATATTAAACATGGATAACGAGGTTTCTATTGCCCAATAGGTTTTTGAGAAGATTTTTCAGTAGATAATTTTTTCTATTTCTTCTTATTATTTTTCCCTTTTTTCTTGCCCCCTAGTTGCTTTTGATTCTTGCCCTTATCAGATCACATGGCATTAATCTCTGAGGCAAGAGGTTTATCATTTTATTATTTATTAGAAACTACAAGGGAATTACTAGATGGAGCCTTTATGGTTTGCGTGCTTGAGGTGCCGATCACGCCATCACTGGCGTGAGATTCCTTATTCAATTTTAGGAGGAGGAGGAATGGAAACTTCCAGTCTATGAGCGTCTATAATTTTATCATAGAGTGTGAGAGACTGAGTATAGATCAAGTCTAAATATTGTGCACAAGCAATGACTTTCTCTTTAGTGACAACTCCTCCCTTCACCACGTCCTCAGTAATAGAAGGCAATAATGACTTAATAAGCCACTCAACTAGAAGCTAATCAGGAACATACGTCTTTACCATTCGACGACGACGTCACCACTCATGAATATGATCAGATATGTGAGTGGCGGTTTTTTGTTTAAAGTTGGTAAGGAGTTCTGTCCCCATCTATTACCTTATGGGTAACTGAAAGTGGGTTACAAAGGTAGTGGCAAGGGCACTGAAGTTGTCAAACGAATATCTAGGAAATTCAATATACCATTTTGCTACCGGACGAGTTAGCGCTCGCTGAAAAACACGAAGTCTAATTGAATCATCATTTAAAGTTTTTGATGAGCACCACAAATGAAAAGTCATTACGTGATTCTATGGATCTTCACATGGATTTCCATTGACTTTAGGAATATCAGAGGGAAGTTTATGAGAAATTGCTGGCCACCAAGTGTTGTTGGGAAAAGTATCCAATACGGAATGACCCTATCCCACTCTAAGGGTGATAGTACCTCAGCAACAATCAAAGCAAAGCTATTCGAGATTACTTCTTTATGAGATGTAAGAGAGGGGAGAAAGAGATCCACTAACCGTTGTCTTCCGCTAATGATTGATCCAATCTTCTCTCTTTGCTGCTTGCTCCCAGCTCCTTGCTCTTTCACTGGCCCAGCTACACCAAGATCCTGCAAAATGGCAAGAGAGGGAAACTACAAGAAGAATACATTCATAATTGATTCAAGGATTAGAATAAATCAAATACACAAGCATAACAATACACTATTGAGACACATGCATATAGAAGAACCTCAAATGCTTTATTAATGGAAGAAGTAAAGTTCAGGAAGTAATACAACCATAAAAGGCCCAATCCAGCATCACCTCCCAGCAGAAAGAAATCTCCTCTTCACCTCCTTCAAGCAAATCACCCAATAGTTCTATACTCAAACCAACAACACTTCCTTACATTCACAAGATTCCAGCCTCCATAGACCTCATGAGAGAGCTCTATATATAGGAGATTTGGAGAAAGGATGAGTCAGCTTGTAGCTGGCATGAAGCTGACTAGTGTCCTCTCCCACTTCAGTTATTCTTCAGTTCTTGAGTCCACTTGGAGGTTCTTGCTTCCACTTGGAGATCTAGACCCTCTTACTCATCACAAGTCGAATTCCCTGATCCAAGTGTCATTTTGGAAGCTTCCTGGACATTGACACCTTGTGGAATGACTGTGCCACATGTCCCAACTCGCCCAGCGCAGGTAGCCTTCTTTGAAGTTGACATTCAGCGCAGGTAGATAGTGGAGCTCTTGACATTCAGCGCAGATGCTCAGTGGAGCAGTTGACATGATCCAGAATTAGCCTGTTTTTGAGTGTTTTCAGGTGGAGAACTGATATTTAGTGCTGTGGTTTGCTGACCTTGTTCCTCTAGGGGTAGGAACAACATGTTTAAGGACTTTGGATCCCTCAGATTATTGACATTTCATGCTTCATGCTGTAAGGCACAAAATTTCTATAACAGTTGCCCCCTAAAGTATGAGGTCGTTTATCGGGTGAAATGCTTTATCAGGAGGATCCGAAGTTCATTTAATCGCCGAGAGGTGACCTGTAATAAAATACAATACAATACATTATTTTTCATTCTGCTTTCATGATCTAGCTGAGACGGGCATTCCCATGCTCAGCTTTATAAATTAATTTTGGTACATATAACAACGATCGTCTGATGATAGACTGATAATTCTCTGCTGAAATTATCATCCTTTGAGTAGGATGATCATCTGTCGTAATGATGTACATGTCAAATGTCTTTATATTTCCTGAATATATATCGCAGCCCGGATGGATGAAACTAGATCCGGGGTCTTCAAACTCGTTCGATCTTCACTCTAAGTACAAGTCGATCCATGTGAGAATCGCGCTGAAGTCGAACATGGAAAGACATCGCTTGATTACCGGTCAATAATGTAAACCGTTAACAAGCGCGAGAGGAATCACCGATAATGATAATGACCCTCAAGGTACTGCAGTACAATTCACGTGGTGTGAATAAAGGACTTGGCGTCGAACACCACGCAAAATCTTCCGGTTGAAGGTCATTGATGTATACCTGTCGCCGGAAGTGAGAAACTTGCCATTGAGGCATGCAAGCTTCAAAGTACTGAGGGGGTGGTTCCTAGATCAACTTCTTGGATAATGAGCTGAAGTCGACAAGAAGCGATCCGTCAAAGGAGGGCCTTAATGAATCCCACATCAGTGACACGGAACGGAGCTAATGATTTTAGTGGAGGCGAAAACAATCCGTGAAATATGATTCAGGGTGGCGATCATGGGTCGATGAAGGATAATGTATGGTAGTGGATGGGACACGGTTGACTCTTTCTAAACAACATCTCTTGAACATATAACGACACTGATGCGATGGATCGGTAGCATTACCCGAAATGTGGATGGTTTGGCGAAGACCATGGTGATGAGACCGGTGAATGAAACAACCCAACCCGATGTGATACGGAGGAAAAGTGTCATGTTCAAGAGCGACTTGCTACCATTAGAGCTTTGAGGTTCTCCCAATTTTTCCCCAGTCATTTCTGACCAGTACTTCTTTATCTTTGTCAAGCTTGAGGAGGATAACATATGCTTGTTCTATAACCTGCCCTTCGGGCAAGCCCATCGCTATGTTTTAACGAGCCTAGCGATAGGGAAACTCGTTCTCGTCTAAAGACAAGTTTGTCGCTATTTAATCATTTTAACGAGTCTAACGACAAGGAAAACTCGGTCCTTTTCATTTTTAGAGAGTCTGAAAAGGTACAGAAAGTTAACTCCAAAATTCCTTTTTCGTCATCTAATCCCTTAAGTCCAAAAAAGTATAAAACAATACAGAAGGGATGAGTTTTCGATAACTTTAATGAGCCGAATAAAACAAGCGCTCGACCTTTTTGTGTAATAATCCCTCAGGTCCAAAAAGATTAAAATCTAGAGGAGGGATAGCTCTTCCGGTCACTTTAACGAGCTGGAAGGCCAAAACTCGACAAACTTTTCATATTTTACGAGTCAGATGAAAAGAGCTCAAAGAAGACTCGTCTTTTGAGGAACGAGTGATAAACAGGGATAGCAGCAGATTCCAGGTACAGGTTGGAATTTTCTAATCACGGCAGTGTCACAAGGATGGCTAAGTGAAATCACTCTTCGCAGCTGTTCCTCAAAATAGGTAAACAATCATATGGAGGTGAACGATTGGCCAAATGGAATGGAGGTGGCAGGTGCAAACACGACCAAGGCTTTTTTATGGCTAATAAATTTACGATCACAATGGTTATTTACCGGGGTATGTTCATTTTTTAATGAGCTTGACTGCTCAATCTTATGTTTATTTTTTAACGAGCATGAACTATGTGCTAAAACTGCTCGGATCTCGCTTTTCTATTTTTTAACGAGCATAAATTCAGCGGTAAAACTGCTCGAATATACCAGTCATAAGATAAGAATGTCTCCTGTGAGATAGCTATCTTTTATGGAGCTTTATCTCACGAAGCTATGCTCCGCTCCTTTCTTTATGCAAGTTCGGAAACGGCTAATCCTACGAGTTTGAAGGGTTAGACCTACAGGTTTAAAGGGAGGACCTAAAAATTTAAAAAATAAATAGTCATCCCTTGCTTGCACTCCAAAATGTTTGCATGCCCCCAGGTGTAAAGTAAAATTTCAAGGCTGCCCCTACTTATCCGTCAAAACATTTGTTTTAAAGGGTGAGGCTTGCCTCTTTCTGGTTACCCAAAGATTGTTTTGTTAACACCATCAAACGAAAACATCTCCTCGGCACTGTCTAGCGAAGTAGACAATGGTGAATGACCTTTGTCAAACAAGTAACCTTAACAAAAGAATCTTGTTCTAGAACAACGCCTCTTCCATCCACGGACGGGGTACAGACTAGTCATATTTTTTCGCGGAAATTCTGCTTTATACCCAAGGTTTCCTCTGCCCGAAGTAGACCAGGATGCATGCCCCCTGGGTTCCAGTCCCATCTTTCCGAATCACTTGCACTCATCGGGAAGGAGGATTGGGGGTGGAGACATTTCTTGAGTAAATAGACCATTGAGGGTTGGTATGTGACTATTTGCGATGCGTGATCCCGGAAATGAAAGTTGGTCTACGAGCTTGACCATTCTTCCTTCGTGTGGAAAACACATTACTCTAAAGAGTGAGGAGACTATAGCTCCCATGCAATATATATAGTCTCGTCCAAGGAGTAGGTTATAATCCAAGGGTCCTTGGACAACCATCACGTTCATTTGAACGGTCTTCCCTTTCAACGTAACAGGTACATTGGGGAGGATCCCTAATGGTCGACTGGTTCCTTTATCAAAACCCGAGAGATTTCTTATCTCAAGCAAAAGCGCAGGGGAACCCAGTGCTTTCCAAGCAATAGAGGAAAGGATACTCACAGATGCCCCTTCATCAATGATAGTTCCAGCCATTACCATTCTATAAATTTGGACTATGATTCTGAATGGTACACTGGCTGGCAACCGGGGTCTGCCTAGTTGGTTCCAATCAAAGGACACAACCAGGCTGCTTGGCAGTGGGACCGAATACACGGCCGGATATGACCCTGACGATGTTCCTTCCTGCGATAAAGGAATGGGCGCATTGCCCTGATGCTCATCAGAGTCGGTGTTGATGAAAAGAATCTGGATGGTGTCATCATTATTCTCTTCAGTGAGGGTGTCATTTGAAGATGAATCTTCAGTGACGGTGTCATTTGAGGATGAAACCTCTGAAGGAAGAACCGGGTAAACTGCCGTATCGACCTTTGGACTTTCGTCCGGTCTGGATTCAGTAGGTTCATTTTCAATGACTGACGCTTCAGCTGACCACTTGAGCGGGCCGACTGTATTTTCAACCAACGAAGGACTTGGCACGAGTTTTTTGTATCCAGGAGGAAGTCTCAACGGTGAAACCGGGCGATCTTCCAAAACTCTCTTCGCTTCGTCTAAGAAGGGACAACGGTGGATGGCGTGATCGCCTTCACACAGTCTGCAGGGGGATCTTGCTCCCCCTCTTTGTCTTGAACCTTCACTTTCGCTGGTTGACGGTAAGCATTCAACATGGCTATCAGAGGTTGATGCTCCCGAATTGTGCAACCGAGGGGACCAGTCCCTTAGTATCCGGGGAATACAGGGACAATCTCTATGGAAGTGGTCTCCTCTACATATGACACATGGCGATTTAGGCCCGGTCTGTGCTGTGTGTGGATTTTTGTCAGATGTCTTTTGCTTGCCCCCAGTCGCCTTAGGCTCCTTCTTCTTCTTTTCTCTCTTCTTCTTCTCCTTCTTCTCCATGGGAGCTTGGCTTTTTCCGGCTCTACCTTGCGAAGATGAAGGATTGGAGGAAGAGTTATAGGAAGTTGAAGGCTGGTGGGCAGCTCTAGACTGATCTAACTGTTGACTCGACTGTTCAGGAACCATGCTGTTCTGAACTACATTGGTTGAGAATAGCCAAATCGGCAGGCCAATTGTCAGTCCTGGAAGCGACAATGTGGCCATGTGGGGCGCACCAACTTCTCCCCAAGAGGAGAAAGGACTAGGATTTCCATCATGTGGAATTCCTTGGTTGGGGCGTTCCATGTTCTCAACCTACAGATCAACGCAGGAATAGGAGGTGATTATGTTCCGCTTAAAATAAATTTTATAACGACGCTTTAGACACAACTTGCTTTTTCACTTTTTAAGAGTCGAGAAAAAGCTAAAGATGACTCTAGTCTCCTTCGATGTTTTAACGAGCCCGAAGTGACAAATGCTCGGTTGGACTTTTTCAGTTATAGTGTTTGAAAAAGGCCAAAAGAAACTGCTCTGGATTTCTAGGCAGAGGGTGTGCCAAACTTTTCGCAAAACCACAGAATACGTTTTACGGTACGAGTTGTCGATCTTCGTGAATGCTGTGTTCACTGCATTGCGATCAGTAGGGCGGCCGACACGGCTTCCTATGGATAAAGGCTTTGTTCCTATAGGGGTCTCCCAATATATACGCGACGGTACGTGGGAGCACAAGTCCGTATTGATACTTATCGCTTCACCGTGGAGGAATCACCCAACCACTCAACGCTAAGATATCACGTTTAACGACGCCGGAACACGTCTCTAGCTTAGACCTCTATGTGTTTGCGTTATGTTTCAATGCGTTGTTATGTAAATTCAATTTATTTTAAGGTTGATCTTGTTTAGCAGTTTGCCTTTATGGATCACCACGAGATGTATAGTAACACTCCTAAATGCAGTCTAAGATGATAAGCAAGCTTTTCAATCTTTCAACTTTGAAAATCTTAACTACTGAGGGAAAAGAAAGACAACATCTTTTCACACAGATCATAGAGCACACACTAATGCACTTTTCTCTAAATCAACATGCAAGCCTTCAAAATGCACATGCACAATGCAGGTATTTCTTTTCTCTTTCTTAATGTTGGTGCAATACAAAAAGAAAGCTGTTGTATAAATTCGAATTCAATTTCAAGTGAAAGCAAACAAGCTTGTCCAAAATCAAAAGACACCTTAAGATTTACTTGTTTCGATACTAGAAATATATAAATTCAAACCATATGACGAAAGCAAAAGCTCAATCAGCTATGAACAACAAATAAACTAACTCTTAAGATCAAAACGACACTTCTCACAGGTCTAGATCTAAGAGGCCACAGCAAGACTAGTTCACTTTTCGTTATGGGAAACTGCAAATGATATAAGAAATACACAAAGAAAAAATACAGTTTCTTTATACAACCGAGGCGGAATAGTGGCAAGGAAAGTTGGTTTCAGATAGGTACATTGACTGGTAATTGGCTGCAAAAACAAGGGTGAAAACAGGGCAATAAACAGGAGGGAACCCCAGTAGCACTAGACAAAACTGGTTCAGCGCAGGTAGTACACTGGCAGTTTGACCTTCAGCGCAGGTAGCCCCTTCAGGAACTGCGCTGAAATGTAGACTGCCTTCACAGTGCCTGCACTGAAGAGACAAACTTTCGTTTTTCTCAGTTTCCGGGTCACAGATTGCTCAAAAATTCACAGTTTTTGGCCAAATCAGAAGCTATCAGTCAAGTACACACTAAGGGATGAAAAGGAGGATGAAAATCTATCACTAAGAGCTATTTAGAGTCCTTTTGGATCAGCTCTTCAAATCATAAACTTGCCCAGAAACTGAGCTAGAGTAGCTGCCCTCTACTTTGCATTTGAAAGATCCAAATGCAGTTCGATTCGGTACTCCCTGTGTTTATGAAATGAATAGCAAAAACACAAACAACCAACAAGATACGATCCCCAGTGGAGTCGCCAATTTGTTGTTGGGAAAAGTATCCAATACGGAATGACCCTATCCCACTCTAAGGGTGATAGTACCTCAGCAACAATCAAAGCAAAGCTATTCGAGATTACTTCTTTATGAGATGTAAGAGAGGGGAGAAAGAGATCCACTAACCGTTGTCTTCCGCTAATGATTGATCCAATCTTCTCTCTTTGCTGCTTGCTCCCAGCTCCTTGCTCTTTCACTGGCCCAGCTACACCAAGATCCTGCAAAATGGCAAGAGAGGGAAACTACAAGAAGCATACATTCATAATTGATTCAAGGATTAGAATAAATCAAATACACAAGCATAACAATACACTATTGAGACACATGCATATAGAAGAACCTCAAATGCTTTATTAATGGAAGAAGTAAAGTTCAGGAAGTAATACAACCATAAAAGGCCCAATCCAGCATCACCTCCCAGCAGAAAGAAATCTCCTCTTCACCTCCTTCAAGCAAATCACCCAATAGTTCTATACTCAAACCAACAGCACTTCCTTACATTCACAAGATTCCAGCCTCCATAGACCTCATGAGAGAGCTCTATATATAGGAGATTTGAAGAAAGGATGAGTCAGCTTGTAGCTGGCATGAAGCTGACTAGTGTCCTCTCCCACTTCAGTTATTCTTCAGTTCTTGAGTCCACTTGGAGGTTCTTGCTTCCACTTGGAGATCTAGACCCTCTTACTCATCACAAGTCGAATTCCCTGATCCAAGTGTCATTTTGGAAGCTTCCTGGACATTGACACCTTGTGGAATGACTGTGCCACATGTCCCAACTCGCCCAGCGCAGGTAGCCTTCTTTGCAGTTGACATTTAGCGCAGGTAGACAGTGGAGCTCTTGACATTCAGCGCAGATGCTCAGTGGAGCATTTGACATGATCCAGAATTAGCCTGTTTTTGAGTGTTTTCAGGTGGAGAACTGATATTTAGTGCTGTGGTTTGCTGAGCTTGTTCCTCTAGGGGTAGGAACAACATGTTTAGGGACTTTGGATCCCTCAGATTATTGACATTTCATGCTTCATGCTGTAAGGCACAAAAATGTCTATAACACCAAGGGGCGTATGCAATTGGGTCATTCGTCAATCGGTTGAAGTCTGGTAATTCCAGAGTTGCTACAAAAGGGAACTGTTGATTCAGGTTTGGTGAAGCATACCTAGGATAAGATGGGATCACCTGAGTAGTAGGTCTTTGCATACTAGCATAATGTATCTAATGTTGGTAACTTTGATAAGGTTGTTGGACATAACCGATATAGTATGGTTGTTGGTAACAATTTTGAAAAAATGGTTTTCCATTACCTACAAAGCCTTGTTGCTCACATCCTCGATAAGTTTACTGGAATTATGGTTGTTGATATTGTACAAGCCATGGTTGTCGGACCATTTTCTATTGCCCAATATTGGTAGATTGACCAAGACGCAGAGTGATAGTATCTGTTTGAGCCTGAGTCGTTCCAAGTAAGGAAACACTACCCTGAGGTTGCGATTGAGTTGTAGATACAAGAGGCTATTGTATTGCAACTTGAGAAACTTGAGGTTGACACACAATAGGCAATGCTTGTACTTGCGACACAGTCATAATAGCAGGTGTAGTGGGAATGTTCGACACAGGTTGGATTGGTTGCATTGAATATACAACCCTTGGCTGTTGAGGTAGTATTGGTACCCAACTGCTAGATGTAATTCCAGTTTGACCTGAATTTTGTTGTGAACTCTCATATGGTTGTTCTCTAGGAAGGAAAAATGAAAATGCATACTGCCGTCCATATGGCGACAGCCCAGTGTTCAAAGGATATATTGGTCTTTGAAGACTAGTCTGGCCAAATAGATACTGGTATGCAGGATCAATTTTCTAAGTTTCAACATAAGAGATACCAGATGGGATTCTAGATGAACAAACAGGAACAAACCATGTCATCGAAACAGTCCCTGAGTGGACTCCAGCTAGTGCTTGATAACTAGTCGAGACAGATGGTATACCAACAAACATTGTAGAAATGGCAGTAGGTAATTCTGTTATAGTTGTATCATACGACACAGTCCTAGATGCTGATGGTTTCTCAGACATGTTTCACCTATCCAAGAGATTTCCTAGCGATTCGATAGGGACTGGCGATTAAGGATGATTAAAATAACTAACTTTAGGAGTGGAAGGATACAAGTGGATCCCAATTCTAAAATGTAATGGAGTACTGGATGGAAGAACCTCTACTATCTCCTCTATAGCAATCAGTCCAAGTGGAAGAGGTAGACCATTAGGTCCGTAAAATATTTCTGGAACCAAAGAAGGTATAGCTTCTGCAGTCACAGACATCGAGGGGTTGACACCTTCTGAATTCTAGAATTCAACTTCTAGATGTTCAGGTAAGTGAAGTTCAGTTTCTGGATCAGCTCTAGCTGGAGCTATTTCAGGTATAGAATTATCTACCATTACACTAGGATCAGTTCTAATGTCCTCTTGTAACTGCGGAATTTCTTCTATAAAGGCAGATGTACTAGAATCAATTGGAGTAACTATAGTCTCTTATGATCTTGAAACACAAGTTTCAAATAAACCAGGATAATTCGACTCAATTAAACAAGACCGATTTTCCTGGAATGGTTTCGTTTATGGAGTTGAAGACATTTGACTCGCTAGTCTCTATGAATGACGGGGTTTTGATTGACTTTCTTCCACGATTGCGGATTACTTGATCAACTAAAAATTAAGGGGAAAAATGTTATTCTGTATTAAATCAATTTTAATGATGCTTTGACACAACTTTGCTTTTTCAATTTTTAAGAGTCGAGAAAAAGCTAAAGATGACTTTAGTCATCTTCGATTTTTAATGAGCCTGAAGTGACAAGTGCTCAGATGGACCTTTTCTTTTAAGGAGTCGAAAAGGAACGAAAGTGACTACTCTAAAAATCTAGACAAAGGGATTACCAAACCAATCGCAAAACTACAATATACACCTTGGTGATAAATTAAAGATAAATTACCAAGGACTTACGTATGGCAGTCAATCTTCCTGAATGTTGTGTTCAGTGCATTGTGATGGATAGGGCGACAAACACAGCTTCCTATGGATAAAGGATATAAGCCTATTGTGGTCTCCCAATATATACTCAACAATATGGGGAGCACAAGTCCATGCTAGTACTTGTCTTATCAAAGAGGAGGAATCACCCAACCTTCGATGAAAATGATAGTTACTAGATTTTACAACATCAAAACACGTTTGTAGCTTAGACATCTAGATGTGTTGAGTTAGGTTCCAAAGCGTTGTTAAGTTCATTGAGATTTATTTTAGAGTTGATATTGTTTAGAAGTTTGTCTTTCAAGATTCACTGCGTGATGTAGATGTAAGATTCCTAAATATGAAATCTAAAATGATAAACAATTGTTGTTTATTTTTAGCAATGAAAATCCTAGCTACTAAGGAAAGAAGATTACGATTCTTTCAAATAAAGAGCAAAGAGCACACAATAAATTCACTTTTCCTAAATCATTTTTTTCACACAGTCTAAATGCAAATGCAAATGCATGTATTTGTTTTTCATTCCCCTTAACGTGAAGAATGCCAAAAAGGAAAACTAAGTATAGATCTCAACTATTTTCTTCAGAGCGACATTTTGACAATTTCTTTTCAAAATGAAAGGAAGACTAAATGACACTTTTCAATTTTGAATAGAAAAATGCTTTTGAAACTTCAAACACTAACAATTCAAATCAGATACATGACAAAATGTTCAATCGACTTCTTAGAGAAAGAAGACTTTACGATAATTCTCTTCTTTTTTTACACAAAACACAGCTACCACATTTTTTGCACCAAAACGATAGTTTGATTTACGCAACTTTTCAACGTAGGAATTTAAGTGATGCACAAATACATAAAAAGATTTACTAATCCTAATCAATGGAGGTTGATCTATGTAAAGCAAGGAACCTTCAGCAATGAGATACTATTCATAAGCAGCAAAACAATTAAATAGAGCTGAAAACAAGGACAAAAAAACCCAAATTTCAAGGAGAGAAATAGGATTACTCAGTCATTGCAGCTGTGCTTCATAGAAACAGAGATGCATCTCACTTGCTACACTCAGGAGGTGCGATGCATACTAGATTCTAGTGATAGACAGTGTGATGGGCCAGGGAGCGAAACTAAGGTGGGTTTTTGCTCAAATTTGCAGTTGAGTTCAGTGATTAAAGCTGAGCTATGATGGACAGTAAAAAGCAAAGTATAGATAAATTATCTTGGGAGGTTACTAAGCTACCACAAGGGCATTTAGAATGCTTGCAAGTCAGATGTTCATTTCATAAACTAAACCAGAGATTGACTGAAGCAACATTCATCTACTATGCACTAGCAGAGCAAGAGAAGTTTAAAGGCTATCTGGCTAACTTCAGGCTTCGTCTATAGTTTATAAAGCAAACAACAATAACAAAAAAAGAACTATTCATTCCCCAATGGAGTCACCATTTTGTTTCCAAGAAAACTATTGTCTTTTTGATATGCTAGTCCCACTAATATTGTCAACTATCTTAGAAACAAACAATCAAAGCAATTTGCGATTTCCTCTATGTATGATAGACAAGAGAGAAGCAAAGGGACAAACCTGGATCTTCTGCTTGACTCCTTTCTTGATTTCTCTCCCCCTTTATTGAGCTTGCAACTCCTCTCCTACTGGTCCCGCTTATAGAATACCTGTAGAAACAAAGTAACATAACACCATCAAAGAATCTTGATCTATTATATCATAAATAATGCAGAATCGGAAATACATTGAATATAAAATGGCATTTACAAATAACAAGATTCACAAGTACACAATTGTATGGAGGAAAACTCAAAGAAATTTATTAAAATAGAAGGGAGAACTACAACCCAGTTGTCTGATCCAGCATCATCCTCCCAGCATCAAAGCCCTCTTCACCTCATGAAAAGCAAGATCACCCAACAATACAATGCTTCTTCTCAAAGACAAACTATCAACACTTCCTTACAACTTACAAAATTCCAGCTTCCAGATCTCTCAGATGAGGGATCCATTTATAGATGTTTTCAAGGGTGTGAATCATCTCTAGATTTTTAATTGGTGTCATTCCACTTGTATTTCTTGGTTCCACTTGGATATTTCTTGGATCTCTTACTCATCCCTGAGTGAATTCAGAGAGGCAAGTGTCATAGGCGAAATTTCTAGAAGATTCCATGAGCATCCACTTAGCAAATTGTCTCGGCCATTTTTCCCCTCTCACTCAACGCACCCCACAGAAGGCCTCTTAAGTATGCATCTCGCCTGGCTAGTGTAGGATTCAATATGCATTGTACCCTGACCACTGATCAGTTAGTATGGTCTAGTTTTGGCCAATTCTGAGTGGTTTTTCAGGTGGAACTTTTGGGGAATGATGTAATCAGTTGACCATGATCTTTTAGGGGTTAAAGATGCCTTGGTTTATCAACATATAAGATTGGGGTTGCAGTGCCCAAATATGTCTATAACACTCCTCCTTCACTCCTTCCAGTAGTCCTAGCAGCAGTGGAGGACTGAATTTAAGGCCAATCCAATTTTCCTTCAAGCTTTGCACTGATTGCCTATACAGGGCCACTCTCCTCATGGCTTCCCTCATCCTATTTGGGGAGTGATACTCCCTGATCCTTAGGCTATGTGGCAATGTATTCCACCTTCTCATGTAGGCATGAATGCAATCATCGTCAAACAATCTCTCCATATCCTCAAAATGAGCAATAGCATGGGATTGCTTGTCAACATATTCAGGGACAACTTGAGGATTGGTTTCAAGGTGTTGGTGGGCATAGATGAGAGCCAAGGTTTCTACTGGTTTTTCTCTAATCATCAGGGGCTCACTCAGTTCTTTTGCCATCATTATCTAGATTCCCACTGCCCTCTTCTCTTCATGGCTCATCCAAGAAGCCATAGCCATTAGCTGCAAGTCTCCCAATGCAGCATTTGAATCCCATAAATTCATGTCAATAAGTGCCATGTTTTGCAGGTAAAATTTTGCTAGATTAACTTTATCCTCAGTTGAACTGTGATCAAATAAATGCAGAAATTGGCCATAATCCTTAAAAGGTATTGTGCCCCTTTGGGCCAGTTTCTTAATCTGAAATTGGAGCCACTGATCTTTGAGGTACAGTGCATATGATTTAGATGGCTACCTGCACTATAATGATTCCATTGCCCAGCTGACCATGCAGGTTAATTGTGCTTCCTTTTCCTATAGCTACCTTTTCAAAATCAACACTTCATTTTCTGCCTGGGATTCTTTTTCTTGTTTCTATTTCATCAATGTCTCACTATCTGTCTGGGGTTCCTCCTCTTGTTTCTATCTTTTTGTTGCCTCACTATCTACCTGGGCTTCCTCTTTCTGTTGTTGTCCTTTTAAGATTGACAGCTCATTTCCTCCTTGAGGTTCCCTTTCTTGTAGCTGCTTTTTCAACATTTCATTTTCTTCTTGCAATTGAGCTCTTCTGATACTTTCTGTATGCCTGACCATTCTCAATTCTTTGCCCATCTCTCTCAACCTGTTCTCCGTGTGCCCAATGTATTCTACCCCTTTTGATTTTTCAATATACATCCATGTATGCGTCCAGACTCTTTCCTTTTGCAGCTCGAAGAAAAGAGGCACTGCAAATTTTTGTTGGATGATCTTCCCACCTTACAGAAGGTCATAGTAGGAGCCTAAGTTAGGCTGAGGTTCAGGCTCTGGTATTTCTTTTTCCTAATGCTCCTCCTGGGTCTGTTCTTCTACCTTCTTTTCAAGTTTTTCAGTTTCTTTTAGCTTTGCCAATGTCTCTTGCAGAGAGGTATGTGCCTCCTATAGGATTGCTTTAGAGTCCATTAATTTGATCCTTTCTTTCCAGGTATAGGTCTTAGGACTTCCTCTCTTGTAAGTGATGGAGATTTTGGAGGGAGCTTCCTCCTTTGTTATAGTAGGTGCATCCTCAATGATGATGGGTTCCTTCAAAGGTGGCTGAGGCTTCCCCATCTTGATTCTGGTGCTCTTTCGAGCTTTGAAGTACATATCTCATTGTCTTTTTCTTTTCCCTTTTCGCCTGGCTGGAGTACTAAGTGTAGCAAGAATAGCTACTGCTTCTCTTTCTAGTGTCTCAGGAGACATTTCTTCTTGCTATTTTTCATCTCCTTCATCTATTGTTTTGCCCGTTTCTGTTGGTTTTCTGTTTGTTGTCTCCAAATCTGTTGTCTCCTCTACCTATTTAGCTTCTGCCTTTCCTGTGGCAGCCTTTTTTTGAGCTATTTCGGGTTTCTTCTTTTCAGTTCTTGTTCTCTTCTTTTTCTCTGCTATGGTCCCTTTTTCTGCTTTGGATGTTGTTTTCTTCTCTACTTTAGGTTCATTCGTGGTGGTGTCATGCTCCTCATCTCTTCTCTATTTTTCTTCTTCCAAATGAATGTTCTATGTTTCTTCATGGATTTACTTCTCAGGTTCCTCTTTCTACTCCTCCTTTTCACTACTAGATAGACTAAGATCATCAGTGAGAGTTTTTATGTCATCTTCTTTAGTCATGTTCCTGAAAATATCCTAGGCTATAGGGATTGTGTATGTGTGGAGGGCATCCTCCACCAATAATTTAATGAGCTCATGGTGAGCCAACTATTCTGGAACCCCTGCATTCAATTTGGTGCTACATTCTATCAATGATTGGAGGCGAAAATATGGAAGATTGATTTTCCTATATGCAGGCAGGTCCATGTCATATCTTAATTCATGTAACAGTTTGAAATGATAACCATAAACGATGTTGTATCTCCCTTCACAAGAGATATACTTCATAATCTGATAGTTGACTTCACCACATGGATAAGGTATACTTGTCCTTCTAATCACATTCTTATCCTCCATGGGATGTTCATCAGGTTGGAAAAAGGTCTTTTTAGCAACCTGTGCTAGTGGTTTTTCTTCTTTGCTCCAGGGGAGCCCAAGTGGAAGACTTGTAATTCTGATGATGAACTCTGGTCTAAGTTATATGGTTAGAACCCTAAAACTGACTATAGCATGAGTTTTTGAATGGGATCCTAAAGACAATAAAAACTCCTCTGTAACTTCCTCATCATACCCATGAAATTTCTCGAAGGAAGGCATCCAATTTGCCCTGGTAAAGAGGGCTACCACTTCTGGGTGTTCATGTAATTTGGTGGAATTCAAAGGCTCCTTTCTCATAAAACCCCCTATCATGATGTTAAGTGACTGCTGGAAATTCTTAGGTGAGGAGGAAGGCAACAAATTTTCAAACACGAAAATAGAGGAACAACTGAGGTTTTTTTCCTTCCGGAACCAGAGAGGGTTTTTTGTGTTTCTTCTTTTTAACAAAAATAGATTGTAACTTTCTTGCCCTTCAAACTATGTTCTCAACTTTAATTTACTTCTCAGGCTATTTGAGGAAATCAATATATTTTTTTTTTTTTAAATAGAGAGTATACCAGACAATGTTTTTTCTTTTCACAAAGTAAGCAGACCACCCAACGCCAATTTACTATTTTACAGGCTTAAATTCCTATCTTTTCATCACTTCTTCAGACAGGAAAATACCACTAAGGAGAAAGAGACAGACTTTCAGTGCAGAGAGTAAAATGGAGAGACTGTATATATTTCAAAAAGAACATAGGCAGACTTTTGTTCTCATTTTTTCCTTTTATACTCAATACTTTACTTCAGATCCCACCACCTTTTGTAGATATATAACATGTAGAGTGGGTTTTCTTAGCCTACCTTTTTTGAGCTCGAATTTGGCATAAAATCTCGAATTTTCCATCTGCAGAGCTGCTCACTAGCCTTCCTGTAGAAAGGCTCCTGTAGAGTGTGATAATGCTCCTGTAGAGCCCGATAAGAAGAAGGGTTTTGAAACTGGTAGAGAGCAACTGTTTCTAGGTTCTGAAGGTGGTAGGTAAGTTGTTGTAGTTGAAATCACGACAATGCAAATGAAACAATGTTGATGAAGGCGTCGACTACAACGTATTTAAGCTTATGACGTGTTCTGCGGTGACGAGGTGAGGTGGCAGGAAGGGTACGTTATCTTCATCCAGACGGTCCCTAATCCAGTGCCATCATGATCATAGAAAATTTTAGGGGCGAATGTTCGGCCTTTGGCAAAATTAAGGGTTTCTAAATTTTTAGTGGGCGAATATTTTTTATTATAGCACATTTTTACAAATCACCTCAAATAGCCCACCTTATTTTAAGGGAGAGGGTAAAAAAGGTAATTTTAGACCTTGAAACTAGGAGCTACGACCTTCCATTCACCCATTTTCAAGAATAGGTTTTATTTAAGTGAATCCTATGGGCCAAATACCATAGTTATAAAAGAGGTATGGTAAATTAATAAAAATATAAATAAATGAGAGGTATGGTAAATCAATAAAACATTTTTTATATTTACTCCATAAGTCACCTTATATACATGCAAGGGTGTAAACAAATAAAAATATAAGTGGAGGTATGGTAAATAAATAAAACATCTTTTTATACTTACTCAAAAGGTATGGTAAATAAATAAAACCTCTTTATATATTTAGTAAATAACTCTCGTTCTATTTATGAAGGCTCAAGAAAGAGGTTTTATTTAAGTGAATCCTATGGGCCAAATACCATATTTGTAAAAGAGGTATGGTAAAATAATAAAAATATAAATAAACGAGAGGTATGGTAAACAAATAAAACTTTTTTTTTATTTACTCCATAAGTCACCTTAAATTTACGAACACTCAAAAAATGGTTTATATTTAGGTGAAACCTATGGGAAAAATACTATGGGACAGATACCATGGACTAGATTGTTATTAATACCATGCAAAAAAACATTATTAACCCTATTAATAAAAATTAAAATGGAACATGGTATTGAACCATGGTATTCACCAAAATAGCACATGGTATTGACCCATGGTATTCACCTGGAATGTAGCCTATTTAAATGGGGGAATTAAACCAGCATAGATCCATCTTTACTCTGGATCTACTAATCTGCGAGAGGTATCAAATATCGTGATATGAAAACTAGCATAGAGTGAATATTTGATCCCTCTCGGGGGTTGGTGGATCAAAAGTAAAAATGGATGTTGTAATTCAATGTATGTTAAACATTTTAGCTTGGTCAAAGTAAAAAATAAAATAAAATTCAACTATTAATTTTATTAATTTTTATAAATTACTAATAGTAATTTTTAAGCTCCAGGTTTATGATAACCCATGGTATATGTGAGCGTAGACTATTTAAAGGGGAAATTCTATCATCTTAGATCCATCTTAAGTCCGGGTCTACCAAGTGCTCAGAGGGATAAATAGATTTCATCCCCCTAAGAGTGGTAGATGTGGAGTTAAGATGGATATAGGTTGGTTTTTATGATAATGAAGATATTAAATTAGACTTAGGAAATTATATTGTCAAAAAATCTTAAGGTGAATGGTTAAAGCATAGACATTGGACAAGTATATTTGTATACTTCTATTTTAAACTAAAACAAATCCAAGGCTAAAAGGAATGGATTGATTGCACTAGTCATCCTTCTATAACTTTCCAACATATGCTGGAGTAAAAAGATTGCAATTTGGATAATTTTTCTAAAGGCAAACAGGAACATACTTGTTTATTGGCAGGGTGGTTACGAGGTCCCTAGAAGTGATGAATTTGAATTTTTCTTGGTTTTATATATAGTATTAGATTTTTACTCATGCTTTCTGTGAATGACACGGGTGAATTTTATCCTACACCCACTAGGTTATCGATATGTAATTTTGGTAATGTTGATTTCAAAAGATATTTTAAGGAAATGCAATGATTTCGTTTGTGTATTCAATAAACACAATATTCTAATGGAATTCTGCATTTGTGGTTTACCTATATAGATTCCATGGAGAAGTGTTACTGTTGTGACATCAATTGTCCTCAAGCAGAGGCTTTAGTTTTACTCTTTTTGGAAGAAAATACTTTCTTCCAACATTTTTGAGTTCCATGAAAAATTTGAAAGTCCTAATAGTATTCAATTATGGGTTAAGGAGATCCACACTAAATGATCTATCGGCCTTATCTTCACTTAGTTTAAGACTATTCACTTGGAGAGCCTGCATGTGCCCCCACTTCAAGAGCATAGTAAAGTCATGTAGAACTTAGAGAAGCTATCTTTAAGCTTTTAGTGAAGAATGGAAAAATGTTTGGGTTCAATAACAACCAATCGAGCATTAAGCTTCCAATAATGCTAGATTTTAACCTAGAGAACTTTTGTGATTTGGAGGAGATGTCCCCTCATATTTGTGACACATCTTCAGTTGTGAATTGGACTATTACTAACTATCATTTCCTTTGAAAGTTACCTGATGACTTGGAGAACCTCAACTCTTTAAGAATGTTAAGGAAGGAAAGAAAGTACATTATGCTAAGTTCTCTTATGCTTTTCAAGTCTTTCTTGGATATCTACAACGTTTCAGGTAGGAAAGTACATTCTATTAATGAAAATTTGTCTTCATAGAAAGGCCCAATTTCAAATTCTAATGCTTTTAAAAAGCATTGCATAACTGTAATATTTCTAAAAGGAAAGCATATTTTTCAATTTAAGTATCATGATCCCATATTCCAACTTATTTTTCAGTAACCCATTAGGCTTTGTAGCTTTGAATAAATCCATGTCTTTTGATAAGATCTCTTCCAAATTAGAACGCAGTTTCCTGTTGGCAATAACCACATACAATGTCTTGATTTTGTTATTGAGAAAATAGAGGTTGTGAAACAAGCTTGTGCCATACAAGGACATGACTAATTTATTATGTATCAATTATGGCTCTTGATGTAACAATGTCTTGATTTTGTTGCTTGAAAACAGAGGTTACGCTTTACTATTTTACATAATTTCTTACAATCTTTCCATAGGTATTGATTTGTAATCTCAGTCATTGAGGGATGACAGTAATGACAAAGGTAATATTCCATGGTTTGAAGCTACCCTCTTACTAGATGTTTAAATATATCACCACAATTTAACTGTTAGTTAAAGGAATTGTATTTGATTTGTAAACAATTCATTGCTTGATTTATAGATTTTGATTTTTTCCCTTTTTTATCTTTTTCTCAGATTTGGTATCAGATATCTTCCAATATTTGGGTTCCCTAGTTTCCCCACCATAGCTATGAGGTTTAGATGCTATCATTAAATATTCTCAGAACGTTACAACTTTTCTAGTAAGTGTGCTTTGAAACATTGTTGTTTCTTTTCCATGGTGTTAATGCAAATAAGAACTACAACTAGTGCCATTATTTAGATTAAGTGCCAAAATCTAGGTGGTCTTGTAATGATGTTTCTAGCTACTAAGGCCATATGAATTTTTATCTCTTATGTTGTCCTGAGATATTCAAATTCAGAATAAGAACTGAGGTCTCATTTCCACTGTAGATTGCAATCAATTTCTGGAACACAATATATAGTAGATTATATTTTACTAATCAACATTGGATGTGATCCCTCACAGGAACGGAAATTCAAAGTGACTTTGATTTCACATTGATTTCTCCAAACATCCACATAGGAAAGGAGATTCAAAGTGATGATGATTTCTCAAAATGGAGGCAAGAGGAAAGGAAACTTTGTATTCAACAATGCTCTTAATTTCATATGTACATGCATAGACGTATTAGTAGAAAATATTGAAGGGTTGCATAAGTAATATTTTCCATTCCACTACATTCCTTACAACTTTTAAATAAATAACTCAGAACAATTCATTACACTACTTGTTATTCTTTATTAATCAGTGGTTAAGATTTTGATATTGAACTGGCTAATACTTTTCTTCCTTCTGTGAAATTTTGTGTTCTATAATGCTTCTTTTCCATTCATTATGTATAGCATATAAAGTGTGTCTAATGGTGTAAGAAGATTGTAAATTCTTGTGATCCTTGAACTATGTTACAAGGTAGAAACCCAAGAGGGCAAGGTAGGTGCATCCCCACAAAGAGGTCACAAATACCAAAGCTAGTATTGGCTAGTGCCTTAAGCTAGAAAATTTCCTTTACCCTTGTATTAACAGTGAATCCGGAGAGGATTCTAATATTATCTTTATAAGATTTATATCTGTTAAGATTGATGAATAAAATTCATGAGACATGAGCTAGGATTTCCTTGCAAGGTGGTTGTTGATTATTGGAAGCTATGATGGCCATTATGTAAGGCTAGGTGGTCGCACTCCCTTGATCGTGAGCACGATTGTGATCAAGATGGAAGATTTCATAGTCTAGATTGATTTTTTAGCAGTGATAATTAGTGGGCTTATTCACAAAAGCTTTTATTTCACTAATCCTTTTTATAGAGTTGTTATATTCAATTTCCAAAGGTTTTAATTACACTATAGAGTTGAGTTCTGAGAGACTTGTGATTCACAGTGTTAAGTATAGCAGCTATGACACCTGAATGAAGACAAGCATAGTAGATGTATCAGACTCTTTTATAAGCTTACCTGCATATTATAAGGGACTTGGTTGGCTTTTTTATAATTTTATAAACAAGTTCCATGTCGAGAAAATGTGAAAAAAACAGTGATATTTCCACCATGTGGCTCTTGTCTTATATGGTTTTATACTTTTTCAAAAGATTCTCTAAGAGTTCATAATGCTAAGATTCACTAGGGCCTTACAAAGTTTTATTATTTAGTGAAAGACTCGCCAAGATCTTACAATATTTTATAATTGAGTAAAATATTTGCCATTCTTGGTGAGGGATTCACCAAAAAATTATATGTACATATTATATTATTGATAAAATCACCTTCCATTTTTCCTATATACCATGGAGATTAACCCATTTACTATACATATAAATTTGGGGGGGTTCTTAAAATTTTCCCTGCCCCTCTCTGCCCACTTGTCATCCTTGTACGCCAGAGGATTATATGCTAGAAGATTGCAAAAGTTTCAGCGGTTCGATCGAAATGGTTACAAAATGGTTAAAAATTCATTGCAGAAACGATTTGCAGACTGGTCGACATAACCAATTACGGTGTGGTATCTTGAATTCATCATTTCCAACTACTATGATGCCTCGTTCAAAACTATGAAGTATTGTGGATGCGAACCATCTTTGCTTCTGGGTTCATTAGAACCATACGCTTTGTGGAAGAGCACTGGAGGCAACTATGTCTGGACATAAAAATTGGCATTCTCAGTAAAGACGTAACAGACCGTCAGAGAAGCCGTCCAGAAGCTGCTGCTAAACCCAAATCCAGAATTGGCTCAACTTATTGAAAGGGAATGCTCAGCTCCTTCATGGCAAGGAATTATAACTAGCCTTTGGTCTAACACCAAGTATATCAAAGTTATCGTGACTGGTGCAATGGCTCAATATATTCCTACTTTGGATTACTACAATGAGGGTTTACCCCACGTATGCATTATGTACTCTTCCTAAGAAGGCTCCTTTTGACTCAACCTGAACCCTCTTTGCAACCCTTCAGAAGTGTCTTACACTCTAATGCCAAACATGGCCTACTTTGAGTTCCTTCCAGTCCACCGACAAGAATTTGGCCCGCCAGTCGGATCGCCAGCGAACCCTAAAACACTTGATGAAAAAGAACAAGAGGGTTTAATTAAACTGGTTGACATGAAAATGGGGCAAGAATACGAGCTTGTCGTCACCACATATGCAGGTACCACATGATGAGTAGCACATGATTTTCAACAAAATTTGTTTCTGTAATGTGTGAGATAATGTTTAGTTTATTAATGAGAATGCAGGTATGTATCAAAATAGAATGGGGGACATGTCGCTGGTGACTGGCTTTCAAAACACGACACCTGAATTCCATTTTGTTTGCAGACAAAATGTTGTGCTAAGTATCCACATAAAAAAATGGATGAAGCAGAGCTTCAAAGTTCGGTAGAGAAATGTGTTAAGCATCTCAAGCCTTTCAACATCACATTGATGGACTATACAAGTTTCGCCGACACATCCACATCACCTGGTCACTATGTGTTATACTGGGAACTTTGCTACAACACCAAAGAAGTTGCAGGTGTAGTTCCTTCCATTGTTTTTGAAGATTGTTGTCTCACCATAGAAGAATCGCTAAATTCTGTCTATGGGAAAGGAAGAGGGGCTGATAAGTCCATCAGCTCCTTAGAAAAAAAAGCAGTTGTATGGTGGAGCTACTAAATTCCAGAGTCACACATTCCTCCTTCAGCCCGTGGTCACTCGTGTGGGCTCCCAGAAGTGCAGTGTCCCAATTAGTGGGTTCATGACTAATCAAGAAATGGGCTTAACATAAATTTATGTGAATTGAAATTATTGTGTTCGTTATGGTTGTGAATCAAACCACTAATAATAAATTGTTTCACATTGTTCTTGTGGCTATTGTCCTCTATCCTCAATTCATTATACCAATGCAGAACTGTAAGTATTGTAGAAAGTTGTAGGTGGATAGCATTATCTCAAAGGAATTGTGGCAGTATGTCCAACCATCAATGTGCGAATGATATCTTTGCCATTTTTTTTCTAGTAAATTATTTTTGAATGACGTGAATGTGGAAAAGTTCAGTGTTCCTTCTGGTCAATAAATATGTCTAAAATTGTTTTGAAGTATCACACTGTGCCTTTTGATATGCTCACCATCCATATTTTTAGTTTGAGATCAACGTTTTCTTGCTACATATGATGTTACTTTGAAATGAAATGGTTTCACTCTATGAATAATTAAGTGACTGGGGTGATCGATAATTCTTTATTATAAATAAATTAGAAGAGAGAACTTTCATTTATCTTTGTGGAGCTTCATATGATGTTACTTTTAAATGAAATGGTTTCACTTTATGAATAATTAAGTGACTGGGGTGATCAATAATTCTTTATTATAAATAAATTAGAAGATAGAATTTTCATTTATATTTGTGGAAGATTATATAACATTAGAATTATTAAGTGTGATTTGGATAATTAATAATTTTTTTATTATAAATAATTTAGAAAAAATAATTTCATCATAAAAGATTTGTAAGATTGAGTACAAAATTTAGGTTAATGGTTTTATAAAACATTCTTGATATAGATGGTTTTTTTTTAATTAAAAATAAGAAATGAGGTACATGATTCAAATTTTCATATTGGATTATGTTTACATTTTCTTATTCAAAAAAATTTATATTTTCATTAACAATTTTTCCTAATTTCCAAAGTATTACCTCTGCCATCAAATTGAAAACTAGTGTTAATCCTTTACCATTAGTTATGTTTTGCATAAGAATTATATTTTCATTAACAATTTTTCATAATTTCCAAAGTATTACCTCTGCCATAAAATTGAAAACCAGTGTTAATCCGTTACAATTAGTTATGTGATAGTTAACATTCTTTATATAATACTTTGATAGAATTAGAGCACCAAAATTCATGACACTAACTTGTTGAGCATCCTCTGATAGATGATAAGCCCATTGTTGCACTCGGGAAGTTTTTTGAGTAACGTCTTGGCTGTTAGGCCGCTGCTCTCTTGGATGTTATGCTGCTGCTCTCTTCACTTGTGAGCGCTCCACAAGACCAAGCAATATGTAATTTCAAATATTATGTTTGCCCGTTCATTGAAAATTCAAAGATTTGTGTTTGTTTTCTATGCGTGTCAATTTATGTTTTCAATAAATTTATGACTGATATTTTTTTGTGTTACATCATAAAAAAATTAGCAAGCCTGCTGCTCTCTTTACTTGTGAGCGCTCCACAAGACCAAGCAACCTGGAAGTTCAAATATTTTTTTACTGTTAATTAAACATTTTGAGACTCGTGTTTTTTTCTTATGCTTTTCAATTTACATTTAAAATTTTGAGACTGTTGTTTGTTTTTATGCTTGTCAATTTACATTTTCAACATATTTATGCTTGATTAATCTTCCATCATGGCCACCAGAACACCAATTTTTTCCCTGTTTTGCAGTTTTTGTGTCTCTAGTTATATTTGTAAATTTTGGGAGAGGAAAAGTTTAGACCCAACGCACTTAAATACTTTGAGAAGGAAAGCCCAGAAAAATAATGTCATGTGTCCCGAAATAATTATTTTTTCTATTATTTATATTTACCATATGCAAGGCTCATCTTACCGTGGTTCATATCATGGTAATTTCACATTTGTAAGGGTTGACATTTCCATGTACGCCCACATAATGGCAACCCCGAATTCTATCTCATGGTTAAATTTCATTTAGCGGTTGGGTATACGCCGTATCGCCTCCCACAAGGGCTATCTATCCGAACAAAACTACAAGAGATTAACAAGAATCTCAGTCCTCCATTTGCGTGTGTAAGACAGGTGTCTCCAGATTATCATTACTTAATTGATTTATTTGGTTTTGGGTGGCTTTCATGCATTTACTTCATGTCCCACCTGTCACATTGCGTGACAGGCTACAACTATCTCCTCAGGATCAGCCTAGCATCTACGGCTATGTAGCTTGGACGTCAATCCGACGGCTGTAGGGAGGATCCACCGGCTTACCCCACCCTCACGACAACAAAAGATATCATTTTTGTGTGGAAAGATCTGGAGAGCTGCTCCAACCCTCGTTTCATCTACAGGCTCGTTCTGTCGGGTTCCAGAGTTTGGTTCGATGAGGTGATGGTGCATGGCAGTTCTGAAGCCTCGTTTGGTCATCGAGCTACATTACCAGGTACATAAAAGAGCTCCATTATGAAACATTTTTTAATTATCATTTCTGTTAAGGTGATTACAGGTTCATGCTCATATAAGCATAGCTTTAACCCTATGGCATGATTCACAGGTGTTTCCAGCCAATCTAGTTGCAGTTTGTGTGGGATGGTGGAGCAAACTTTGGCCGAAATTCTCACTCAGAAAATCGTCGGTATGCAACAAATATGTTTTGCTTGCTGGAGCTATTTACTGTTAGAAATACATAGGATGTCTGAACCTCGGTCTTTCCTTGATGCTCAGATTTCATGGCTCACATGGCCCACTGTGGTGACCCAGTTAGGCTCCCGGTGGTCATTCCTACTAAGACTGTTTACCATGTGTATTGTCTACTATGTAACAAAACCCTAAGAGAGAGGTGGATATGAATTCCTCATTTCGTTTTTATTAAGCCATTCGGCCGAGTATGTAAATTTTTTGCAAGTCCCCATAGGCCCTTTTTAGGGAACCCCTAGGCGGCCTCTTAGCATATTGTATATTTCTACTTTTTTTTTCTTTATGTACAACATTTTACAAGATTTGCTATCCATGAGCTGTTTGGCTCAGACTAGGCTATCTTTGGCAACCTTATTTGGATAGAACTTGTTGTTAACACCATACATTTCTTAAATGGTTTATGTTCTACTCTCATTCCTTAGTTCTTAATGTTGTGACTACATCCTTTGCAATATAGCAAAAGGGAATGAGTTAATTTTGTTTACATGAATGTTATGTTTATGCTATTAGCAGAAAGTTCTATCTGATATTGAGCTCTAAAGTTGTTGTATTTCCCTGGCAATTTTCCAAATTACCAAATGAATTCTATTTTACATACAAATGTCGGAATTACAATGTAGATATTAATTCACAGTCGAATGCCTTTAGCTGTTTTTCTTTATAATTATATGCATATATATTGGGAAAGGATTTTCTTTGGGGTCAAGACCCGAATTTCATCACAGCACTGCACGAGTACAATGTTGTCTCCTATCTGTCATTAGTTCCTCCTTTCCGGGTTATCTTTATTCGTCAGACATTTTCGTGTCTAATGTCTTGTGCTTCTATCACCCTTCTCGTAACTAAACTCTTTATGCGGTCTTCCCAGACTAACCCTCGCCGGTTTCTACAAGGAATGTACGCTTTCCGGAGTGGTAGAATCTACTCCATGTCTGGGCCATCCATTGTATAATAACCAGAATTATCGTTGCTTTCCCCATCATTCCACGGTGTTGAGTTTTGGGCAGCTTTTCTTACTTCGCCGTTCTCTAATTCCAGCACTAAATCTTGTCTATTCCCGAGCGAGGTATTTGGTGGTTACCAGGGGTGTCCTTGTTATAAATCTAGGGTGAACCCTTCATGTATGACCTCCCATATGTGCATCAGTCCACCCTAACAGCCCGCTATACTATTTTACAATGTCCCAGTGGTGACTACCCACCCACAGCATTTCAGGTATCCCTCATTGCTAATTTCCTTGGGTATCCTACTGGTTATATCTTATTTAATCCCTTAGGAATTTATAGTTACATATCACAGAACTACAGCAAAGATAATTTGGTACTGCTTTTGTAACTTAGAATTTGCAGTGAAGAATATTTCCAATATAGTTTTCTATAACATGGAACTTACAGTGAAAATAATTCTATATAGTTTTCCATAACACATAACTTACAGTGAAAACAATTCTCTATGTCTCTTTTCTACCCAAAACTATTTGCAAAATGATTAAGGGTATTTCCCACTTACCTGTAATGATGTAACTTACAAATACTCCAGAAGCTGGCCCCCACTGTTCCTCTACTTCTGATTTACCTCCCAGCCTTGAGATTCGTCCTTCGAGAACCGAACCTCCCCCCTAGCTCTTGCCAGACTACAGCCCTCAGCAAGTGGCTCAAAACAGTGAGCAGGCTATCTGGTCATCACCAGACTTAGCCAATACAATACCGTTGTCTTTTTCTTTTTTTTAACCCCTGTCTCTGCCTGTCTCTACAGCACAGATCCCCCCCTCCTCCTCTCCTTTCCCCCAGGAACCCTTCCGGTTAGGGGAGGTGGTTAGGGTTATAGTTCATGCAACTGTTTTCTCCAACCTCCCCTCAGAAGTTGCTAGCATTTTTAAGAGACCATTTTCTCATTAAAAAAAACAATAATTATAATAATAATAATAATGCTGTTAAATTCCAAAACACTAAATAGTGTCGTATTCAGTTTAACCACAGTAAATTTAAATAGTCACATTTTTCCTAGGGCATTACATCTTCCCCCCCTAAAATTGGACATCCTCCCGATGTCCATTGACTAAGAACAGCTCCAGGTAAGTCTTTCTCATGAACTCTTCTTCCTCCCAAGTGGCCTCATTAGGCCCAAAGTGGTGCCATTGCACTTTAACTTGGGTAATAGCTCACTTTTACAGCTGTAGTTCTCTTCGGTCGAGAATGCTCAGCGGCTCGACCAAGACTTCACCTTTCGGTTCGACCTACAACATGAAATATTCTACATCAGTCTCTTGTAAAGAAAACCTTTAGACTGGTCTGCTAGAATTAATCCTCACCTGAATGTCCTGCCATCTGATCACATGTTTAGGGTCATAAATGTATTTTTTCAACATAGAAACATGGAAGACATTGTGGACTCGGATGTGACTTGGTAGGGCGAGCTAGTAAGCTACCGGCCCGATTCTTGCCAAGTCCTGAAATGGCCCACAATATCGGGGTGCCAACATGGCACATCCTCTCCACTGCAATGTACTCTTTCTGGCCTGGATCCTCACATAAACATGATCACCGACTTGGTATTCCTTGAACCTCCTCTTTCAGTCAACAAATCTCTTTTGCCGATCTTGAGCAACCTTTAAATTAGCGCGTACCCTTTTTACCATGTCCTCTATTTCCTTGAGCATTTCTGGCCCTAATCTTATTTTGTCTTCAGGTCCACTCCAGCTCGAGGGTGTGCGGCATTTCCATCAGTATAGGACCTCAAAGGGACTCATTTGAGTCGAAGTATGATATCCGTTGTTGTATGAAAATTCAACTAGGTGCAAATACTCCTCCCACTACGTTGGTTGCATCATTAGATAGGCTCTCAGCATGTTCTCTACCACTTGGTTCACCGGCTATGTTTGTCCATCAGTCTGGGGGTGGTGCGTTGTACTGAAGTTCAGCTGAGTCCCCAATTCTACAAATAATGTCCTCCAAAATGCCAACGTGAATTTCACATCAGGATCTGAAATTATCGTCTTCGGAAGTCCATGTAGCTTGAGCACATTCTGCATGAAAACATGGGCAATCTAAGCAGCCCTGTAAGTGGATTGCACAGGTATAAAATGTGCGGCTTTACTCAATTTTTCCACCACCACCATAATGGAATCATGATTCTTGTTTGTTCTAGGCAGTCCGATGATAAAATCCATAGAAATGGTTTCCTATTTCCATTCCAGAATGGGTAATGGTTGTAGTAGCCCCGCTGGATGTTGATGTTCTGCCTTAATTTGTTGACACTCTAAGCACTGTGCCAAATATTCAACCACATTTCTCTTCATTCCGGGCCAATAATAATCCTTCCGAATTGCAGTGATCATTTTCTGGTAACCTGGGTGTCCAGCATAATGACTGATGTGGAATTCATCCAAAATCAGATTTTTAATGTTGTTTTGATCAGGTATGTATAGCCTTTTTTGGTAGTAGAACATTCCAGCATCATCCACCTCATATCCCTGCTGATTGTTCTCACTGGTAAGCTGTTGTACTTGCTGTTTTATTTGCTGATATTCAACATCCTATTCAGCTGCCTTTTTTACCATTTCCTTGAAGGGGCTTTTCCATTTGCTGAAAGAAATTTCGTACAAGCATTGTACTTTTCGGCTGAAGGCATCTGCCACCGGATTTTCTTTCCCCTTCAAATGCTTGATTTCAAAGTCAAAACGGCTTAGGAAATCTACCCACTGCGCTTGCCTGGCGTTTAAATTGGGCTAGATGAAATAATTGGTCAGACTCTGTTGATCAGTCAATAACAGAAATTTCTTGCCCATAAGATAATGCCGCCACATCTTCAAAGCATGTATGGCGGCAACGAACTCTAAGTCATAAGCAGAATACTTTTGCTCATGCTCCTTGAGTTTCCTGGAATCATACGCAATCACTTTCCCTTCTTGCATCAACACACCTCTCATGCCTTCTTTGCTTGCATCAGTACACACCACATAGTCCTTATTAGGATCTGTTATGCTTAAAATGGGTGTTGTGGTGAGCAGATGCTTTAATTGATCAAAGCTTCTTTGACATTCTGGGGTCCATTTGAATACCCTTCCCTTTTTCTGTAAGGAGGTGATGGGGTATGCTACTCTAGAAAATCCTTCCACAAATCGTCTGTAATATCTGGCCAATCCCATACAGGACCTGATGTCTGCTACATCTTTCGGTATGGGCCACTCCATTATGGTTCGTATCTTTTTTGGGTCCACCGCAATCCCTTCCTTTGTGATTATATGACCCAGAAACTGGATTTCTTCCTTGAAGAAGTCGCACTTACTGAACTTAGCATATAACTGGTGTTCCCGGAGGGTTTGCAGCACCAATCTGAGATGTTCTTTGTGTTCTTCCACAGTGCGAGAGTATATCAGTATATCATCGATAAATATCAGCACAAATCTGTCCAGATATCGATGAAATATGTTGTTCATCAAGCACATGAAAGTTGCAGGGGCGTTAGTTAACCCAAAGGGTAACACCACAAATTTGTAATGACCATATGTCATTTTAAAAGCTCTTTTAGTTGTGTCTTCCTCCTTAATCATGTCTGGTGGTAACCCGATCGCAAATCGATCTTAGAGAACACTGTTTCACCTTTCACTTGATCGAAAAGCTCATCAATCCAAGGTAGGGGATACTTGTTCTTGATTGTCAGCTTATTCAGCTACCGATAATCTATACACATGCGAAGGGTTCCACCTTTCTTCTTGACAAATAACACTGGGGCTCCCACGGAGACACACTAGGGCGAATATAATCTTTATCTAGTAGTTCCTATAACTGCATTTTTTATTTTTTCATCTCAGGTACACTCATTCTATAGGGTGTTCGTGATACAGGTGCTACCCCTGGTACCAATTAGATGGTAAAGTCTATATCCTTCTTAGGCGGCAGTCCGGGAATCTTGTCTGGAAACATCCGCAAATTCTTGTATTACAGGGATGTTATCAAGTGTGGCTGTTTTGTCCTATGAATCAACATAACCCACTTGGATGGCATAAATCTGACACCCCTTTTTGATGCATTTTTCTAGCTGGGATGCAGTTATTGGTCTAACTTGCACTGGCCGCTTAATTCCTTGCATCTTTTTCCTAGCTCCATGTTCATCCCGATAATACATAATCTTTGTCTTGCAGTCAACCAATGACCAATGCTTTTTTGACCAGTCCATACCGATCAGAATGTCATATGAAACAAGGGGAAGTACATTTAGATCAGCCATTACTAGTTGTCCTGCTATTGTGAAAGAGAAGTCATTGACTTTTGTCAACACTCGCCTCTTGGCCCCTGTAGCTAGTTATACTAACCATGGATTTTTGAATCTAACAGGTTGCAGTTTACAATGTTCCACTATCTTTGGACTAATATAGCTTAATGTGGCCCTAGGTTCAATTAAAACAGCTACAGTAAGTTTTGAGATTTTACCTTCAAATTCGAACATGGTCGGCTAGTACTCCGCCTGACGATCGTCCAACGCTACATTAATCCTTGGTACGCTACATCCCACATCACCGACTATTGATGCTTCATGGATTTGGGATAATTGTTTAGTTCCCTTACGTTGTGGACAGTTTTTGACATAATGAGGCCCTCCACAGCCCTAACACTGTACTGAGGGCCTTGCTGCCCCTTCACTGTCCAGTCTGGCAGGTTGTTCGCTGAGTCTGGTTTCACTGGCTATCTTGAACTTGGATGAACTTCTCGGTGTAGTTCTACTCTTCTGTCCCTTGTTGTTCCCCTTTCTTCCGCCACTGTGATTCCTTTTGCTGTTTCCGGCTGGCTTATGACCTCTTTTTTCATTCCATATTTTGCCAGAAGCTTCTCCTTTCTGTTTGTTCTACTAGTAGTAGATTCTAGCTTTACGTATAGCCTCGTCCATTGTCTTCAGATTATCAAACTCAATCCTTTCTCGCATATAAAGTGGCAAGCTGCTAACAAATCTTTGCACCTTGGCCTTTTCCTCCCTAATATATGACACATAACAAAGCAAGGAAGTAAAACGAGTGATAAATTTGTCCATGGTCTGCTACCCCAACCACAAGTCATGTAATTCTCTTGACTTTTCATCGTACAAGTGCTCGGTCAGATATCTTTCTTTGAAGTACTTTTGAAAATTTTCCCAAGTTATGGTCTGCTCGGTCACTCCTTTCACAATTTTAACTTCTTCCCACCATAGGGTAGCTTTTCCCTGTAGTTGGAAAATTGCCAGCCGTGCTTTAAGGTTATGATCGTACTCATATAGTTGAAAATATTTGTTCATATTAATTAACCATGCTTCCGTTGCTTCTTCCTGTTCTCCTTCAAAATGCAGAGGTTTAATCTTACGAAACTCTCCTTGCAACTCTATCTGTTGTCTTTTTGAAGGATGTTGTTCAGATGCATTATCAGATCGTTCCTACCTCTCTTCCGACCTTTCAGGTTCCATATGATGGTATCGTTCTTTTGACATCCTGTGCTGCTCCGCACTAGGGTTAGTTGGTCGTTGGTTCTGTTTGTTAGATAAACTTTTTAGAATTCTTTCTTGTTCCATGGTTAATCGTGCATTATCCTCGAGTAACCTGGCCATTTTGTTTTTTAATACCTGCACTGTCTCCAAAATAGCCATGTTTGTATTTCGAGCCTCCTCACCGAGCTGTACCCATAACTCGGGGTTGCTCTCAGGTCCAGGTACAGATCCCTGGTCCATTTCATACCTGTGGGAAGCACTATCCGCTCTTCTCATACTGTCAGTCTTCTGGTTACTGGTTCCGTCCTTAACATCAGTTGAGTGACAACAAGGAAAAAGTTAACACACGAACTATTTCTTTGAATTGCACAAATAAAATTGGAAGAAAAAAAAAAGAAAGGAAGAAAAATTTGTGTGTATTATAGTTTTTTTATTTTTGACTCACTTCCAACTCCCAGAGGCCTCTATTTTGTAACTGGGCTTTGATACCACCTGTCATGTGTCCCGAAATAATTTTTATTTCAATTTTTTATATTTACCATATGCAAGGCTCATCTTCCCGCGGTTCATCTCACGGTAATTTCACATTTATAAGGGTTGACATTTCCATGTACGCCCACATAATGGCAACTCTGAATTCTATCTCATGGTTAAATTTAATTTGGCGGTTGGGTATAGGCCGTATCACCTCCTACAAGGGCTATCTGTCCGAACAAAATTACAGGAGATTAACAAGAATCTCAGTCGTCCATTTGCGTATGTGAGACAGATGTCTCCAGATTATCATTACTTAATTGATTGATCCGGTTTTGGGTGGTTTTCATGCATTTACTGCTTGTCCCGCCTGTCACATGGCGTGGAAGGCTACAACTATCTCCTCGAGATCAACCTAGCATCTACGGCTATGCAGCTTGGACGTCGATATGACGGCTGTAGGGAGGATCCATTGGGTTACCCCACCCTCACACCAACAGATGGTCTCATTTTCATGTGGAATGCTCTCGAGAGCTGCTCCAACCCCTGTTTCATCTATAGGGTCGTTCGGTCTGGTTCCAGAGTTTGGTTCGCTGAGGTGATGGTGCATGGAGGTTCTGAAGCCTCGTTTGGTCATCGAGCTGCATTAGCAGGTACAGAAAAGAGCTCCCTTATGAAACATTTTTTAATTATCATTTCCGTTAAGGCAATTAAAGGTTCATGGTTAGATAAGCACAACTTTAACCCTATGGCATTATTCACAGGTGTTTCCAGCCAATCTGGTTGCAGTTTGTGCGGGACGGTGAAGCCAACTTCGACCGAAATGCTGACTCAAAAAATCGCCCGTATGCAACAAATATGTTTTGCTTGCTGGAGCTATTTACTATTAGAAATACATAGGTTGTCTGGCGTTCATTCCTACTAAGACTGTTTACCATGTGTATTGTTTACTATGTAACAAAACCCTAAGATGGAGGTGGCTATGAATTCCTCATTTCGTTTTTATTAAGCCATTCAGTCGACTATGTAAATTTTCTGTCGGTCCCCGTAGGCCCTTTTCAGGGAACCCTTGGGCAGCCTCTTAGCATATTGTATATTTCTACTTTTTCTTTCTTTCTGTACAACATTTTACAAGATTTCTTGTCCATGAGCTGTTTGGCTCAGACTAGGCTATGTTTGGCAACCTTATTTGCATAGAACTTGCTATTAACACCATACGTCTCTTAAAAGGTTTATGTTCTACTCTCATTCCTCAGTTCTTAATGTTGTGACCGCATCCTTTGTAATATAGCAAAGGGGAATGAGTTAATTTTGTTTACAAGAATGTTATGTTTATGCTATTAGTAGAAAGTTCTATCTGATATTGAGCTCTACAGTTGTCGTATTTCTCTGGCAATTTTCCGAATTACCAAATGAATGCTATTTTACATACAAATGTCGGAATTACAGTGTACATATTAATTCAGAGTCGAATGTCTTTAGCTGTTTTTCTTTATAATTATATACATATATATTGGGAAAGGATTGTCTTTGGGGTCAAGACCCGAATTTCATCACAGCGCTGCATGATTACAATGCTGTCTCCTGTCTGTGATTAGTTCCTCCTTTCTGGGTTATCTTTATTCGTCAGACATTTCCTTATCCAATGTCCTCGGCTTCTCTCACCCTTCTCGTAACTAAACTCTTTATGCGGTCTTCCCAGACTAACCCTCGCAAGTTTCTACAAGGAATGTCCGCTTTCCAGAGCGGTAGAATCTACTCCATGTCTGGGCCATCCGTTGCATAATAACCAAAATTACTGTTGCTTTCCCCATCGTTCCACGGTGTTGAGTTTTGGGCAGCTTTTCTTACTTTTCCGTTCTATAATTCTAGCACTAAATCTTGTCTATTCCCGAGTGGGGTATTTGGTGGTTACCAGGGGTGTCCTTGTTATAACTGTAGGGTGAAACCTTCATGTATGACCGCCCATATGTGCATCAATCCACCCTAACAGCCCGCTATACTGTTTTACAATGTCCTAATGGTGACTACCCACCCATAGCATTTCAGGTATCCCTCATTTCTATTTTCCTTGGGTATCCTATAGGTTATATCTTATTTAATCCCTTAGGAATTTATAGTTTCATATCACAGAACTACAACAAAGATAATTTGGTACTGTAACTTAGAATTTGCAGTGAAGAATATGTCCAATACAATTTTCTATAACATGGAACTTATAGTGAAAATAATTCTACATAGTTTTCCATAACATAGAACTTACAGTGAAAACAATTCTATATGTCTCTTTTCTACCCAAAACTATTTCCGGAATGATTAAGGGTATTTTCCATTTAGCTGTAATGATGTAACTTACAAATACTCCGGAAGCTGGACCCGCACTGTTCCTCCGCTTCTGATTTACCTCCCAGCCTTGAGATTCGTCCTTATAGAACCGAACCTCCCCCCTAGCTCTTGCCGCAGCCCTCAGCAAGTGGCTCAAAACAGTGAGGAGGCTATCTGGTCATCACCAGAGTTAGCCAACAGAATACCTCTGTCTTTTTCTTTTTTTTTACCCCTGTCTGTGCCTATCTCTATAACACAGATCCCCCCCTCCTCCTCCCCTTTCCCAGGAACCCTTCCGGTTAGGGGAGGTGATTAGGGTTACAGTTCATGCAACTGTGTTCTCCAACTTCCCCTCAGAAGTTGCCAGCATTTTTAAGAGACTATTTTCTCATTAAAAAAAACAATAATTATAATAATAATAATAATAATAATAATAATGCTGTTAAATTCCAAAACACTAAATAGTGTCATATTAAGTTTAACCACAGTAAATTTAAATAGTTACAATTTTCCTAGGGCATTACAAATAGAGAGCTAACTGTAATTTTTAAAAAGGTGAGGATAGACATGCAACACTCAAATATTTTAAAGGTGTGGGATGATTAAAGAATTTCTAATGTGTTAAAATAATAAGGGCGAGAATTTTAAATGGAAGGCAGGGAAAGGGATTAAAATTCTAATTTGCCGAGCAATTGGTCAAAGGAGATTGTTAATTTGAGGGGGAGTGGCTTTTTCGTGTATTTTCCTCGGGCATTATCAGAATTCAAATAAAAAGGGCTTTGAATGAATAAGTGGAACTGTGGATGCTGGTGAAGCTGGTTGTGTCTGTATGCTTAGAATAGTAATAAGTTATATTGTTACTATGCTTAGAATAGTATTAAGTTAAATTGTTAAAAAAAACAACAGTTTTTCATTAACGGTTACTGTAATAATAATACCAAACAACTGTAATAATAATACCAAACAAGGTAATTACGCAATTTTATTACCACCGTTAAAATAGTGTTCCAATTTTGTCACATGGCGATGGTATTGCAAAATCCCTGAGACAAAATTGAAACACTATTGTAACGGTGGTAATAAAATTGCGTAATGACTTTGTTTGATATTATTATTACAGTTGGAATAAAGGTTAATGGAAAACTGTTGCTTTTTTTAAACAAATTAACTTAATACTATTCTAAGCATACTAACAATATAACTTATTACTATTCTAAGCATACAAACAAAACTAGCTTCAAGAGCATCCACAGTTCCACTGATTTATTCAAATCCTTTTTTGTTTGAATTCTGATACCAATTGCTGGGAAAATTAGAATTTTAATCCTTTTCCCACCCTTCCATTTAAAATTCCCCACCTTATTATTTTAACACAATAGAAATTCATTAAACATTCCACACCTTTAAAATATTTGGGTGCGGCATGACCATCCCCACCTTATTAAAAATTACGATTAGCTCTCTGTTTCTCTCCGCTTTTTTTTTTTCAAAGTATTTACGTGTCTCATGTCTAAACTTTTCCTCTCCGAAAATTTACAAATGTCACTCGAAACAGAGAGGTGTACATGGTGCCAAAAAAAATCCAAAACCACTCCGCATTATTTTTAAGTCATAGACTAATATAATTTGGAGAAGTATATTTGTTTTTGATTTACTTAGTATTGATAGATCTCTAAGAAATTTATCAGGTACTTGAAAAGTTAAGGTAATTGAATTGAGTAAAAAAATTAAGTAGAATGTGCTATAAATAAAATGTCTTAAATAAAAATACAAAAAATAAAAAAAACTATATGTTTTATCACAATTTTTTACAATGGTAATTTATTGATTTAATCACACTTTTAAGTAGGTTACATCAATGTTGATCCTTTTTAATTCTATATCTACTAAGGGTCATATAAATTGGTTTAATTCTCCCTTCACATTATATTAATTTTTTTAATTAATTTATTTTAACGAATTTATTTATTGTTATGTAATTGGAATTAGTCAATATGTTAAACATTACATTAAAAAATCTATGCCATACTGGTTTGTGGTTTAATTCCCCCTTTACATTATATTAATCTCTTTATTTAATTTAATTTAACTAATTTATTTGTTTTTATGTAATTTTAATTAGTCAAAATGTTAAACATTACATTAAAAAATCTATAGCATAATCATGCATTTCCACGCAAAAATAAAAGAAAAAATTAATAATTATAACCATCAATACAACATTTTGACTCAATCAAATTTCATAAAAAATAAAAATAAACTAAAATAACAAACATAAAATTAATATAATAATTTATAATTATAATTGATTATAATTAATAATTAATCTAGATGATGTTAGCTACAACATTTTGACTCAATCAAATTCATATAAAAAAAAATAAACTAAAATAAAAACATAAAATTAATATAATAATTTATAATTATAATTGATTATAATTAATAATTAAACTAGATGATGTTATCTTGGCATTTATAAAGACTAAATGATCTTATCTTCTAATCTACCGAGTGGATACACAATTAAATCTCAAGAGATTCGATCAAATCTCATAACAAAAAATAACTAAAATAAAAAACATAAAATTAATATAATAATGTATAATTATAGTTGTTTATAATTAATAATTAAACTAGATCCAAGTGATCAAATCTCTTGAGATGCAAACCCCTTTTAGAGTGAAAAGAGATTTGATCTCTCTCAACATGGTAGATTTGGAGTTAAGATGGATTTAATCTTGGTTAAAAAAAATAAGTTAAAGTTCTATTACTTTTAATGTGAAAAATTACATCCCAAGTACATCATGATATAAAATGAGCTCAATCCAACACATAGGAAGATAGAGTACCATATCATCCATTTGGAGTTACGATGGATTTAACCTTGGTTAAAAAAAAAAAAATTAAGTTAAAGTTCTATTACTTTTACTGTCCAAAATTACATCCCAAGTACATCATGATATACAATGACCTCAAACCAACACATAGGAAGATAGAGTACCATATCATCCATATAATAGACACCAAAAGCCCTTAAAAAGACTTCAATTGTTTCCAACAATACATGAGAGAAGGCTGAGAAGGCTTAGGAGTTATACAAGGTCAATGGTTTCCCTCGCATTGGAGGTGACCCTCTATATGATCTATATATGCATCTAATATTTCCAAATAGTATTTATGATGCCTCTCAATCTTTCGAATATCATTAAGATATAAGACTCCCATCTTCTCTTTTTCCTTTTTCCTTTAGAATGTGTTTAAGTAAAGACTTAAATTCCCAATGCAAAGTAACAAAATGCAAGTATCAACTCCTTTGTCCCCTAGTGTGTCTAGCGTGAGGTAGCCAATTAGACACCTAACAACGAGATCTGAGTAAGAATAACTAGGGGGTTCTCATCCCACATTAGACTCTAGATTTCGAATTTATGTTCTAGTATGAGGGGAAGTTTTTGTAGAAATTTTGAATAATATGACACATATTCACAGAGATTATCCTGATCATACAATTATAAGCGGAACATGTATAATACATAATCTCCTCTACGTTGATCATCAATTTACACAAGCAGAAACATTCACAGGCACACATAGAAGCATCAATCAAACTCATTAACACAGTATGTATCCTGGGGAAAGCATCTCGCTAAAAACCCCACACTATCTGTATATTATATTGATTGAATCATGTAACATTACAAAGTAAAATGCTTATCACAAGCAATCCAGTACCAACTCCACCTGTTACACACAATACAGCTCAGATATGATCTCCAAATCTATTCCACTACTTGTCTACCTCCACTGCTCAATACCTGCTCAAGAACTGATGAGAATAGCTTCCCAAACTCGTATTTCACCTCAAAATAATCACTCACACTTTGTTGGACGTGAGCAAAGGCTACAATATTGGGCAAATACGTGAGCAAACTCATTGGCACACTCAATCCCTTGATTGTGCAAGATCTGGTGCACAACTATAGTCACAACTGATAGCAATCTGATTCTCTAACACTAGTCCCTGTTGAACTGAACATGCACTAACATGCAACTGAGTTAACTGATGTATTCTATAGTTGTATTATGAGTTAATAACTTGTGAATTAATTAATAACTAATTCACCCAACTCATCTCTAGTCTATTGATCAGTTAGGCTAAATACAACCACTTTAACAAAGCTAAACTAAACACAACTCCATCAATTGCACCTCTAGTCCACTAAACTCAACTCACTTGAGTTCTAACTGAAGTCCTGCATGCAAATATTAGTCATCCCATAGGTAACCACGTATTTCCCTCTGGGATCTGCATGTACCACATCCGTAGCTCATCCTGAAGTGATCCAAGAGAATAAGATCAAGTTTATAGTCCAAATATTATTATGAGACAATAATATTTGACTTTTCTATTTTTGACAGCTAGTCTAAAAATAGACTTTGATCACTCACACTGTGATCACTCACACATTCATCAAAAATAGAAGTCCATCTAATTTTCCCAACTTGACCAATCATCCATAAACAACAACCTACAATCCATAGACATGATCCATATGTCTAAAAGTAGACATAGTCTAAAAATAGACTTGCGCCAAAAATAGCCTGCGGGCCCACTTAGTGAAGGCGACTCTTTTCACTAAGCTCCATCATCTTGTTGCACTCTCAACAAGCATTTCTTGTTGCACACTTTTCAACACTCCCTCTCAACAAGAAAGGCTTCCTCTCAAACCCGATCCTGTAACTCTAGAATGTTCTCCATGCAACACATCTGGCCGGTCCACTTGCTCTGTCATCAAAGTCTTTGACTGCTATTACCTTTGTCGACTGAAACTCTGCATCTCTATGCTCTTCAGTATCTGACTGCTCTAGCCTCTGTCACTTTGATCTCTAACTGCATCCGTGCTGCTGCTGGTTCTATCTCCCAGCATTGCATCTACACTGCACCTCCCAACTGACCTCCTTGTTGGGATAGAAACACCCTCTGATGTTGAAGCTCTACCTGCTGCTGACAAGTGCTCCCTCTCTGACATCTGTGCTACTGCAACATCTCCATGCATCTCGCACCATTGCACACCTCTCTGTGCCACCTAGCCTGTGCAAAACATGTGTGCCACTCGCATTGCTACAACCTGCTAGCTATGCGCGGTCCTGGGATTCCCTGCACTGTCGCTCTCTCTGCCGCTCCATCCGCATCTGTCTCTACCCAATCAGTCAGTTCCTGCTACTACACATCGGGGCTCCCGTAGCAAGGTCTCATCCAAGAGGTTGGGTACCTTAAGGATCCTGCCCCTTCTCCTTGGGACAATCAATCCACATCACCCCACCTCCTACCTGGAGGTATGGCTGCATGCGATCCCTCAACCCACCTGGATCGAAGTTTCCCCCTATTGGAGGTCTCTGGATGAGTAGATATCTCTACTCTATCTCCTCTCAGCTTCCCCTGTTGTGGCTCCTCCACAACCTTTCTGAAGCTGCTGCACCAATCGTGGCTCCTTCACAATCGTCTGAGACTTCTTCCGGCTCTGCATGTTGAGAGGTAATATACGCTCCCTCTCAACCACCAAGTCTCCATCAGTTGCCTCGCTACTCAAGGCTTTGCATGCATCTTGAACCTCAAGAGCATACATGTTCTTGACTCGTGAACCAATCTGCTTCACCTGTCTAGTGATGATGTGTCTAAGGAAAACCTTTCCCTTACTAAAGACCACATCATAGACTCTGTCTTCCAACATCGCGATCGACACCAAGTTTCTCTTCAGTCCTGCTACATACATGACATCGGTCAAGGTAAGGTGAGCTCCATGCTCCCTCTTAAAAATAACCGTGCCTACACCTGAGACACTATATTTCTCATCATTACCCATCCCTATGAGTATCTGGAGATCTTTCTCCTCAATAGTACTGAACAAACTTTTGTCACCGGTCATGTGGAAAGAAGCTCCACTGTCAAGAAACCAACCACTTCCCACCATGGATGAAACCATGCATACGAAGAGTATGAAGTCCAACTCAAACTGTGAAGCAAGTGAGGCTACCTCACCTTCAGATCCTTCCCCGGATCCCTTCTTGGACTTCTTCTTTGGGCAATTAGTAGCATAATGACCCAACTCATGGCAACAAAAGCATCTCACGTTCGCCTTGTCAACCTTCTTCCCATCATTGGAAGAACTGGATTCGGAAAGAGAAACCTTCCCCTTCCCCTTCTTCGCCTTACTCGCTAAGGCACAGTTCTCCTCATCTTGCATGGATGAAGAACCGTCTCTGGTGCTCCGTCTAATCTCCTCCTGCACAAGATCCGACCAGAGTCTCTCCCATCCTGGCAATTTCTCCCTTCCATTCACCGAGTCCTGGTAGCTATGCCAACTCTTAGGAAGGTCAAGGAGTGCTAGACTCACCATCCTCAACCAACAGTCACCCCCACACTTCCCAGCTCATCCCGACATTGAGTGAACTTCATGAGTTACCTAGGCATACTGTCTCCATTCTCGCACTGAATGTTTCTGAGTTTTATCTCTTGCTTTGGAATTTAATTCGAATTCCACCAGCTCAAAAACTCAACCTCTTCCTATCTAGAATTCATGAGAACAAAGTATTTCACCGGATATATCACCTTCCAAAAGAAGGATGAATCCAGAGGCTACTTGGCCCGATTACAGACTCTGCCTGAAGAAATAAAATGTAAACACTTTCTGAATAATAGATCCGATGATCAATCCTCGCTTGATATCCTGTAAAAATCTCTTCTACAAATCAAGCAGCTCTGATACCATGTAGAAATTTTTTCTACAATTTATCTAGCTCTGATACCATGTAGAAATTTTGAATAATATGACACATATTCACAGAGATTATCCTGATTATACACTTATAAGCGGAACATGCATAATACATAATCCCCTCTATGTTGATCATCAATTTACACAAGCAGAAACATTCACAATCACACATAGAAGCATCAATCAAACTCATTAACACAGTATGTATCCTGGGGAAAGCATCTCGCTAAAAACCCCACACTATACATATATTATATTGATTGAATCATGTAACATTACAAAGTACAATGCTTATCACAAGCAATCCAGTACCAGCTCCACCTGTTACACACAATACAACTTAGATCTGATCTCCAAATCTATTACACTGCTTGCCTGCCTCCACTGCTCAATACCTGCTCAAGAACTAATGAGAATAGCTTCCCAAACTCGTATTTCACCTCAAAATAATCACTCACACTTTTTTGGACGTGAGCAAAGGCTAAAATACTGGGAAAATACGTGAGCAAACTCATTGGCACACTCAATCCCTTGATTGTGCAAGATCTGGTGCACAACTATACTCACAATTGATAGCAATCTGATTCTCTAACACCTATCCCTGCTGAACTGAACATGCACTGACATGCAACTGAGTTAACTGATGTATTCTATAGTTGTATTATGAGTTAATAACTTGTGAATTAATTAATAACTAATTCACCCAACTCACCTCTAGTCTATTGATTAGTTAGACTAAATACAACCAGTTTAACAAAGCTAAACTGAACACAACTCCATCAACTGCACCTCCAGTCCACTAAACTCAACTCACTTGAGTTCTAACTGAAGTCCTGCATGCAAATATTAGTCATCCCATAGGTAACCATGTATTTCCCTCTGGGATCTGCATGTACCACATCCGTAGCTCATCCTGAAGTGCTCCAAGAGAATAAGATCAATTTTATAGTCCAAATATTATTATGAGACAATAATATTTGACTTTTCTATTTTTGACAGCCAGTCTAAAAATAGACTTTGATCACTCACATTGTGATCACTCACACTTTAATCAAAAATAGAATTCCATCTATTTTTCCCAACTTGACCAATCATCCATAAACAGCAACCTGCAATCCATAGACATGATCCATACGTCTAAAAATAGACATAGTCTAAAAATAGGCTTGCGCCAAAAATAGCCTGCGGGCCCACTTAGTGAAGGCGACTCTTTTCAATAAGCTCCATCATCTTGTTGCACTCTCAACAAGCATTTCTTGTTGCACACTTTTCAACAGTTTTTCCATGGTATTAAGAGGTTGCCTCTTGTGCCTAAGGTTGCCCACACAAATTGCCATTGGAGTTTTGTTGTCTAGTATTTTCATGGTAGTAAGAGGCTGCCTCTTGTGCTTAAGGTTTCCCAGACAAACTTCCATTGGAATTGTGTTGTCTACTTCCATTCGAATATGCCAACTTTATTTTGGATTCAATTATTGCCATTGATGTAGCTCTCTTGAGTTTCATTCAGATCCATTTACATTGTCCCCCCAATTCAAACTCTAAAAAATATTTGTATCATTTTGTTTTTTATCACTTTGTGGACATGATCATAGTGACATGCATTGAATGATTTTGGATAGATTATAAGAAGATCAAGTTGAAGCCAAAATATGCATATTTTTAACTCGAGGATGTTGAAAATCGATGCAACAATCACTATATATAAAAACATTAAGGATTTTCATTTTCCAAAATATCAAACAATATCTCATTTCCATCTTTGGTGAAATTCTCTATGTCGAAGGGTATAAATGTAAAATCATATTATTTGAAACTTCATTTCCATATTGGGTGTAACTAATTGATTAACATTTATAATGAAATTTACAAAAAAATACAACAATCACTATACAGTAAATGATTTTCAATTTTCAAAACATCAAACATCTCAAATTACTCTATCATAATTAATAGAATGTTTATGCAATAAATCTATTGAATTATCATTATAATTGATATAATGTTCTTGTGATAAAATTATAAAATTTTAATTACTGAATAGAATATTTATGCAATAAATCTATTAAATTATGATTATAATTAATATAATATTCTTGTGATAAATTTATAAAATTATAATTACAATGTCACGATATTTTATATGTTATGATTCTTCTATAATTTATGCCTTACAACATTTCCTTTGCAACATTTGGTGCAATTGCTAGTTTTATCACATCTCCTTCATACTAGGTTATAATATTTTTAATAAAACTATTTAAACATATATATTTTCAAATAAGCCAATAAGCCATGACATTGGCCCATGATATTGTAAGAAGAGTTAATTACAAGTTAAAAAAATTATGTGGTAAAGTGGAGATGAATCTCCATATTAAAGTTATTGTTACATTCTTTTAAAATGTATATAGGTTTAACTCATATAATTATAATAATTTAAACAAAAGTTATAATTTAGTTAACTTTTATGGAATTTTTTAATCCAACCAAGACACGATGTTTTGATGTTTATAATTGATTCATACTTATGGGTGTTTACCAATCATTCAGTTTATATAGTTACACAAGTTTTAACAATATTTAAAACTTGTGTAACAAGGTTTTCTGCTGTGTTTTCGGCTCTCGCAATTCGGATTTGGGGATAGGCTCTTCTAAAGTACATGGTCATTTTCTCCAGTCGATCTGGATTGTTTCCACCAAATCGCTCAGCTACCTGCAGGGATGGAAATACAGTGCGATGGGGGTCGCCAAGAAGCAGAGAACAATTATTCTGATCTTCTTCACCCTTCTTATGGGTCTCTTGCTTGCCGAACGAGTTGGCCACTCTGAACTCGTTTTTGGTGATAATAATCTAACGATCGCAGTGTGGGAATGGTAGATGAGTTGTTAAAGTATTGTTAATAGATCACGGTATGCGGCTTGATTGGACTCTCCAATGTCTACAACTCCAAGATCTGCGACTCTCGAAGTTAGATCTTCGGCTCTCCAAGTTAGATCTAAGAGGTTTGTGGCTGTCCAAGTTAGATTTGCAGCTCTCCATCCCAAACATGCAAGAAGAGATTTGATTACCCATAGGTCTGTAGTTCTCCATCACCCGAACATGCAAGAAGAGATTTGATTACACACAGGTCTGCAGCTTCTCTCACAGTTCCGTTGATTCCTTCTGCAGTTAGATCTGCGGCTTGATTGGGCCTTCTGTGGTTAGATCTGTGGGGTATGATTTAATAGGTCTGTCGATTCCTCTGAGGCTCTTAGGTTTTATATTTCTCTAAATCTACGGCTCTATTGAGATATAGAGCAGCTCTCCAGATCTGCAGCTCTCCAAGTTGTAGATCTGCCGATTCTGTAGCTTCTCTTCAGCAATCTTCTATACTCAGCAGGAGAGCATTCTCGAGATGGCTCCCAGCTTTGTGAAAATAGTTGTTGGCTCTGTTTCATCTCCCTGTGGGGGGCAAGCTCCTACCCATATCGTCAATGAAGCCCCAGCTCCCACTGTTCAGGTGGTCCAGGCCTCACTCGTTGAGGCTTTGAAGTTCTCTGAAAGTGCCCTAATCTATCGATTCAATGGTTTTTGGCCACGGTTGACAGCTCTCCATAGTTGAATCCCAGAGGTATGGAAGCCTCTAATTCCTGATGCAATTAATATCTACCCCTGTGCTAGGGGTTTCTTTATCGTAGATTTTGAAAACTCTGAAAGCAGACAATGTATTCTAGATTCTGGCCCTTGGTTTTGGGAAAAATCAGGCCTATTCGTGAGGCCATGGAACCCATCATTTGATCCCTCAACAACAGTGATAACCTCAGCACCAGTTTGGGTGAGATTGCCAAACCTACCCTTGCATCTCTGGAATTTATCTTCGCTAAAAGCCATTGGAAATGCAATTGGGAAATTTTACTGCAGGTGCCGAGAAACAGAGGAATATGCCAAAACCACCTATGCATGCATCTGTGTGGAAATGGAATTCAGTGTCGGATTCCTAGTTGAAATACACCTAACAAGTAAAGACTATATGTGGAACCAGAAACTCGATTATGAAAGTGTCCTTTTTAGATGTCGATCTTGCTTTGAGACAGACCACCTAGCTAAAAATTGCCCAAAAGCCTCCGAGAAAAATTCTGCTAGAAAAAATCACCATAGATCCAAATGGTGGGAAGGAGCACAAAAGGAACACTACACTGTCATCAAAGAAGAATACTCTTGAGAAAACTCTGAATCACAGGAAATTGGGCAAGAAAGAAATTACTCTCAAGACAAGCAGGGGGAAAGCCCTGCCCAACAACAAAAGAGTGAACTCGACAACCCCTCAAGTTATGATGGTTCGAATACCGCACAAAATAAATCTCCATTTAACAACAAAGCAAATCTCCTAGACCAAAATTCTTCTTCGACTATCTTCAAAAGGATGAACACAATAGATCGCGAAGCTAAGACGCCAATGTCCCAAAAATTAGAAGAGATGAAAGAGATGCAAGATAAAGAAAGTTGGAAGACCGTAGAGAAAAAAAAGAAAGCTACAACACTAATCTCGCCAAGAAAGACGAGGAGCCAGACAATTAGAAACTAAGAAAGAAAATTATAGGTCAAATAGACTAATTTGGTCTCAGTGGATGGTAACCACCACCACCACCACCATCATCATCATCATCATCATCATCATGTATTGAGATTTATCTAAATAGTAAGTATAACTTTTTTGTTTTTACTTTAATTATAAAAATTATAAAGTTAAATTAAAATAAAATATATAAAAAATATTTTAACTATGAAATTAACTATAGTTTTTCTAGATTTATTGTATTCACTACAGGGAAATCTGTGATAACATAATCAAATTTATTTATAAATAAATTTCAGTTCATAATGCTACAGGGAAATCTGTGATAATATAATGAAATCTATTTATAAATAAATTTAGTTGATTTATATGATTTTTTTTTTAATTATGTTAATTGATTCTCATGAATTAATATCTTTTAACCTTTACTAATTAATATATATTAAAAACTATTAATCATTTAATTTAATTTATATAACGGTACTACTTATTTTTTATTAAAATATAACAAATTTAAAAACCTGATAACACATACAAGGCAACGCAACGTGGCGTAACATACGGCTAATGCATAGATATGTTTAGTAAAACTTCACATCGACCGACGTAAATGACATTTTGCCGTAGCATCCAAATCCGGAGGTGTCATATTACTGGCAGAAAGATAGTTAACGGTCGGTATAGGTGGAGGGGTGAATATCAATCAATTTTAGCTTTTGACAGAAATGGGATTACGTAAGTCTCGGTGTCCCTAAATTAACTTCGAGATTATTTTTTTGACCGGCGTTGTTATTACAAAATTAAACAAAAACTTGTTTGATACTTTCGAATCTTGATCTTTTTGGGTGTTTTCTTCGTTTGCCAGATTAAGATGTGTTTTGTTTTTCAGTATAAAATAATTCCTAAATAGAAAAGAAAAAGGGATGTCGTAATAAATTTACTTTAATTCTAGTAAAATACGAAGTTCGAACCTAGCTAAATTGTTATAATTATAGAAGTAGCATGAGTTCCGCTTCTTTTATGGTACAACTTTGTCATATTTATAATTATGCAACGTCAGTTGTTGCATCTACAGTCCACCGTAAGATGTGCTTTCCCCACCATATAAATATCATCAATGTGGATTGGTTGGCATACTATGACCCCAAGGCCTAGGCTTCACCATAGTCTAACATTTGCTTCATGTTTGGCAATACAAATATCTCATCCTTCGCTAATGTCTCTGCAAGAGTCTACAAAGGCTCCACTTTTCTTGGTTCTAACTATGGTCCACCACCTAATCTTTTCAAGCCTAGCCCATATTGTGTTTGCATGCTCCAAGCATCGCGGGCTGCCCACAAATGGTCTGGTATGCCTTCACAGTTGACCACACCTCCGCAACTTGTTGTTCCTAACTAAACCAAGCCTTCTAGTATTAATCCTCAAGGACACTTTCCTTCAGTTGGTGTCTCTCCTAACCCATTTCCACCTAGAATCGTTGCTCAGGCCTTAACCATCTCAGAGAAGTTCCCACATGCCACTATCCTTCTGGTCAGATACTATTCTTATTTCCATCTCTTGAAGTTTATTCTACACCTATCATGGCTACGTTGAGTCGACCCAACAGTAACTTGGGGATCCCAATTTGGTACATCGATCCGCCCACAAACACTCCATTCAATAAACTTAAATCTTAGTCTGCCTTGAACCGAGTCTAACCTGTTATTCCTATCCCTAGCTTTGCATCAGTTCTACAACAACCTCAATAGACACTGCCTACTCCTATTTTGAAAACATCTCGCGAGGGGGAAAAATCCCAAAAGAAGTGAACTAAGGACAAGGCCCCCCCAAGAATTCCACCTCCTCCTAAGCCGCTAAAGCCTACCCCCGCTTGTGATTTGTGTGATGTTACCGATCATGCCACCAATAATTGTCTTGAAATACCTCATGTTAAGGATGTGGTTGCTGATACCTTCCATGATTCTAACATTCCTCAAGTCCATGTCACCTTACTTGAGTCAACCAAGAATAAGAGATCATTATTCACAAATCACCCATGTGCTTTATGTGATTATTGTGGCGACTATTCTCATCATTGTCCCTATCTCAAATATTTTTGTGATACACTTAAAGTGCTTCTTGAATTAGAGGTTGCTCATAGTCAGTCCACCTGTCCTCTACCTAAGGATTCTAGTCCCATTCCTACACTAGAATAGGAGGTCTCTCAAACACCCATTGTGATCCCTCCCCTTGATGTCGAGATGACATATAGTACCACTCATATTCTCTACCCGTCCTCATCTATGATATTGATGCATTAGAACTCCCCTGATGTCTTGTATTGTGATTCTGTTGAACCTTTCTCATCGAACACCCTGATCTCAACATCGGTAGATATTCCATCTGCTTTCCATATTTCTCCCAACCTTGACAATGTATATGTGAAACCCGTCTCTCATTAAGATGCTTTAGGTAGCTCTTCTCCATGATGTGGTCCCTCTTCCTCCAGTTCACCCATCCTCCACTCTAATGAAGACATCATGGAAGCTTGACCACCCCTGACTATCCTTGGGATGATATGCACCATTGTACGTACTTCCTTCTGCATCAATCCCATTATCTATATGTTGTGGAGTCTAAAGACCTCATTCATGGTGAGGTCGATTGGTGTAACCCTCCCTTACGTCGAACCCATGACTTCAAACCACATACACCTTGCGGCCATTACATTTCCATTCAATGTTTGGGTAAGGGGTCATCCACTTTTTAGACTCGATGAGAAGAAATTCCCCCCAACCCTCCGAGTGCATTTGGTACTGTCGAATCTAGTATCATCATTCTTCCCCATTTAGAAGAACCTCTAGAGTCTCATATACCTCCATATGACGATGGGGATGATCCACTTCATCGTTCCTATATCTTATATCAACAACCCCATCACTTAGACATTGTTGTTGTTCAACCACCACGTTTTCTAGGTGAGCAGAAGTTCATTATATCCGAAGCTGCTCTATGGCACAGTGGCACCATGTATGAGAACCTAGAAATTTAATCCATTTGATTCATATAGCAATACAAAATGAGATTGGTAATCCACCATTTCCTTCCTCTAATTATATCTATCTATTCTTCCCACAAGAAGACAACCATAAACAAATGGGGAACCACATCCTCAAAATGTGATTAGAGTCCACTACTCTAAATACATATGGTATTCTCATAGCATAGTCCATCTATCCATACAAAATGGGGGGCACATATACCCCTCCATCTCCTCATCATCCTTTGGAATGTGTGCATGGGGGCACACATGATCCTCCATCTCCTCATGATCCTTTGGAACGTGTGCATGGCGGGCACACATGATCCTCCATCTCCTCATCATCTTTCATTCTAGACTTCACCTTCTTTGTTTAATACTCTCATAGTGGAATTTTAGACAACCATATATTTTGGAATTTGTTAATGGAAGAAAATTTGTATATCTCTTGCATATCAAATTATTGGGAAATTGACAACTGAATGGAAAATTATGCTTCAAGGTGATAATAGATATGCCAAAGGGACCTTGTGCAAAGAATAGTATATTTTTTGGCTTGTTTAGATGCATAATGTTTTACAATTTGATAGACATCAAAGACATAGGTTGTAGATAACCAAGGCACAAGGAAGAAATGTCGAAGACAACCATTACGAATCTAAAATAAGTAGAGATAAAAGGAATGTCATTTGGCTTGAAAATGACTAGGATTGTAGAGTTCTAAGATGGTTGATACAAAAGTACACTAATGTAAATATAGAGGAAAATATAACATGAAGGAACATGAAAATCTATTATCTTGTAAAGGGATTTTTTGAGAAGAATTAAAGAGGACATGGATGCAAATGACATTCTGATTATAAAATTTTAAATTTTAAATGTTAAATGCATTTTTTAGAACATTTTTAGAGATATTCTTACTTATTCGGATGGATATGAGCATAGAAGTCTTGGAAATGGAAGTAGTCAGTTACCCTTATTGAACCAAGAAGGTGAAGTCTAGAATGAAAGAATAAGAGCATTGATGAATCTTTACATGAGGTATTGTTAAAGTAGGGAAATATTGCCGAAGATGTAAAATTGCAACATGTAAACAATTTTTTTTATCATGTTCAAGAGGAAGTGAAGACCAAAGAACTGGTTGGGAAAGTACAATTAAAGGCAGTCTAAATATAATAAATTGTTGACAATTTTCAAGAAGTTAGGAGAAAATTATTACAAAAATAGAGCATTATGTAAATGGTTGGATTAATACTTTCACACCAAGTGAAGAGCTAAGAATATTAAAGGATTAAAGGATTTGTCTTAAAGCATTGAATGAGTGGACAATAGATACAACAAAGGAAAAATGTATTATAAGATTTACAAGTCAACAAGTCGAGGAAATGTGGATTGTTGGACCTAAGCAACTAAAAAAAGTTTTTTGGAGATAGTAGATGATAAAGGTGGAAGTATAAGACAAATTTGTGGATAAAGAATGCATGAGGTAGGATTCTAAATATTATGAAACTTCAACAAAATATCTATAAGGGATGTCTTGTGAAGGAGTAATGTGTCTAGATGAAATAGGTAACAGTCAACGACATGAAAAAGTGAGAGGAGAAAGATTAGGGATAAGGACACCCAAGTGGATAAGAAACAATAATCACTAAAGCTATGGGTAGATGATTAGTGTTTGAGAAATGACATTGCATAGAAGAAAAATCAAGTTTTTTTATCGTTAATGACTATAGGAAGTTACAAAGAAACAACATGACAATTTAACATGTAGTAAGATAGAACATAATATTTGGGATCTAGGAAAAATTTATGAGCAAATGACTTATGATATGCAGACCATGAATACAATATTCCTTGAGAGTATGATGCAAAGCATCAATTAATCTCAAATGACCAACAAGCTCTAAATTTTTACTAGAGGATTTGGTTCCTCAATGTGTGGAATTTTGAATTTCTTATATAGAGATGATTATGTTTAACGTTAACGAATTCCATGTAAACCATTTATTACTAGGATTTTGTTAATTTAGGATTGAGGTAGATCAAGAATTTGTTACTAAGCTAAAATAAGTTTATTCATGAAACTAAACAAGCGATGCAATGCATATATAATTTGTAAGGTATTAATGAAAAAGGAGAGAGAGTGAAGGGAATTTGAGTGTGTGCAAAATTTTTAGAATTATTTGTATACCTATGGTTTGAAATCCCTAGTGAAATTATTCTATGTTCCTGTGCTTCTATCTCTAACGCTTGAGGAAATACAGACTCTTTCCCGTGCTTATCTATCTTTTCCGGGAAGGGTCTCTTTCCCGGGGAGGTCGGGTTATCTTAATAGTCGTACCCACCAGTCTTCTTATCAAATAGTTAGGAGAGCTAGTAGGTCCACCCACGCTCAGACAAAAATTATCATACTTTTGTTCTACTCCTTTTTTTTCTTCGTTGCTCTCTCAACTTTCTCCCCTTTTATGCCTTCATCCACTCATGGAAATATGTCCTCTTGTCTCTATGTGCAAGTGTAGAAATATACAAGTTAAATAATAAATCTTTCCATGAATAAATTTTACCTGAGCAACATGAATATAATCATATTTGAGCACGTGAATAGCGTATCAGATCATTCGTGAGATAATCGTATTACATAAATTCTTGAATAAAGAATCACACTATTGATATGTCTAGAGTGTGGATAAGTTTGCACAATAGAAGCCATTTTTCCTTAAAACAGAACAAGAGGCTAGAACTTAGTTTATTTAAAAGTTTATAATAGTTCATTAATTGACTGTGATTGAGAGACAAAAATAGATTTTCTTCTAGCGTTTCGATCTTGGAACATTACTTAGCCAAAAGTTTCTAATAGGTTTGGGCTTCAAGTTGTCGGGACAGAAAAATATCTTATAGAAGATGAGAAATAGAGTTGTTAAGTGGTGCAAATATTTTTCTTCGTGGAGGTGAAAGAAAGCAAGGAAATTAAATGCTACAAGAAACATTTTACACCAGGACAAGCTACTTCGAGGATGACAAAACTTCATTTGACGAGAACTATTCCCATCCATCGGCTTTTATCCCATAAATTTGAAAGGGAGGCACAAGTGCTTGGGTTAAAAATCACAGAGGCCTAGGACCTATTACGATGGCCATGTCGGTGGTCATATCAAACCTTTCCATTCTTGCTCGGGTGTTGAAGGAACATTATGAGGGTCCTAGATTGTGAGCTGATGTTGACAGAGATGAGTCCAATAGTTGGTGGAAGGGAATCTTTTTCAGGGGTTTTTTCCCAGAAATAAAAAGGGGATAGTTCAGATATAAAAATCAGGGTGACTAATTATGAAATTACCAAGGGACAAAGAACCCGTTATGGTCATGTGCGCCCGCAATTCAAAAATGTTGGGGCTAATCCTCGATTGGCGTGACCTGGTGGGAAATTTTCATCAGTTCTTGGTTCCCCGACAAGAGGGTCTTTCCTTACTAAATCATTGGCATGCACAACATCTACATGGCCTAGCTAGAGGCAAGCCTCAGAGGTAGTGCCCTAGCCACCACCAAGTGATATTTACTCCACGCGTGGCAACTTTTCGATCTCTAAAAGGTCTTTGCTTCAAGGATGAGATGGCACATTAAATTCATATGGGCGCAGACTAAGCATGCATGTTTGGAGGTTATTTGCGAGATGATATGGTGTTTTGGCATAAGAAAGGTAGGTACCATATTCTAGGGGATGTATATGACCTTCCTTGGGATGTTAGATTTCAAGGAGAGTCTTAACACTTAGCGCCTACTAGGCTCTTGCTTTTACCATTGGCTCTAGACGAATAAATGGTCTAACGAGCATGCTAAGTTATGTATTAGTAGTGTGCATGAACAAAGGTGACAAATCCTTCATGATGATGTAGGATGGAAAGCTCTTCAGGTTATAGTAAGGAGGAGGATCTATATCTTCATGCACTAAGGGCATGCCTTGTTGCGAAACCCTTTAAGCTTTATTTTCCTAGTTTATTTTGTGAATTATCAACTAGGCATTTTAATATTCGTCTTTTCTCCGTCCATATTTTTTGTTAATTCATCCATATGATTTGTTTCTCAGTCTATATTCCTTGTTGCTGCATCTCTCTAATTTTTAGGTCATCTAATTTACCCTCCCTGGTTACTGTCAGCGGTATATATCGTTCAATATTAGATTAAATGGTGTAATTTTTTACTGAATTTAGTTCTTCCTTTGTTGCAATTGCATTAGGTGGATTAACTAGCGTTGGTTCATAGGCCATTGTTCCATTATATTTCCTCCAAGAATTTCATGGTTAAGGGTTATGCATCTCAAACTTTGTGAAAATTGCTTTTTGTCTATTTTCTCCACAAAAATTCCTTAGGGATGTCATTTTAAATTGTCATCGTCTTACCCTCTATAGATATTCAATCTCCTGATCCATTTGGTATTTCATTTAACTTCCTAGTGTTGGTGGCAAGTGTCTGGTATAGTGGTTCCTGATCAATTTGGTTCTGACCTCATTCTCCGTTGGCCTTTCTTGGACGACTCAGGTGGTTACTCCTTGCTTTTCTAGTCCTAAATGTTTTGAAGTTATACAGAAACAATGTCTCTCCCTTTGTACTTACATTGATGAAAATCACTTCAGTACTGTTGTTTAGAAATACAACTTCAGTGATAAGTCTTATTTCATCCTCTTTTATCTTCCTAGTATTAATCATATTCTATCAATTTCAATTCATTGTGTCTTGTCCAAAACTATTAGGGCAAAGAATCCTAATCAGTCTCGGACAGTGATGGCCCCTAATCAACGTTTAACTAGCTGAAGAGGAGGATCACACACATAGTCTTGTTTCTTGACATCAGAGACTCTTTGACTTGGATTGTGTTGCAAATTTCTTTGATGTTGTTCCTTTTGAGGTCCGTAAGTAAATTTGAAATCTAGAAGCCAATGAGTTTAGAGACTACATTTATTTTTCTAATATGGAAGTCAGCACCAGCAATGCCGAATGGTTCCAATCCTGAAAACCTTTAGAAGAGGAGGTTATACTTAATCAAATCCATAAAACACAAAGTCAAATATAGACTCTCTTGAACATGGTTATCCAAGGAAGGTAGGTTGAAAATTTTAAGCTCTTTGTGGGTCAAGAGGACTGGAAACAAATTTATAGGGACCTTCATTATGGCATGGATGAGATCGTGGTTCATTTGAGAAAGATAGAATGTTCCATCGTCTTTGTTTCTGATACAAGTCCAAATTCTCCCCTAGATGCTGGAGCAATTATTAATGCTCAACAAATCAATACGGTTGCTAAAAAATCTTTCCCGGACCAGTGAGCGATTGTCTTCAGTGACTAAGTTTCTTTTACAATCCTTCTGGTTTTTTGGTTTGTCGCGTATGGTTGTTCCTATGTTTTGGATGTCATTCTTTTACTTTGACATTCACGAGTTACTTAGTAGGCAATGTCAAGAATGTTCTCTCTTCCCACCGTCTTTGTTCTGTATGGGAGCAATAGCCTCGCGATGGAATCTCTCGATTATTCTTGTGATTTTGCTCAATTAGTATCTATCTAGTGGTGTTTTCTGTATTGAACTTATTCCTATCCTCTAACCAGCATTGGGAGAAGCATGTTGATCATATGTACTTTTATTTCTTGGATATAATATGAAAACTATATTCCAATATTACAAACAAACAAAAAAATCAATAGTGCTAAAGAACAAGATTTTTCTTTACTTTCAATTCTTATTCTCATTAGGCACTAAAATAAATTATTACTATTATCACTAATATATCTATCTATCTATATATATATATATATATATATATATATATTGAAATAAATTAATTAGCACAAACATTCAAACACATTGAAATATTTCTAAAAGTATAATAACTATGCAGAGTGAGGGTGAAATATTTACATGGCAAGGCGTTCTCCTCTGAAATCAACTCCCCTCTCCATAGAAAATTTTAGGGGCGAATGTTCGCGCTTTGGCGAAATTAAGGGGTTTCTAAATTTTTAGTGGGCAAATATTTTGTATCATAGCACATTTTTACAAATCACCTCAAATAGCCCACCTTATTTTAAGGGAGAGGGTAAAAAAGGTAAATTTAGATCTTGAAACTAGGAGTTACAACCTTCCATTCACCTATTTTCAAGAATAGGTTTTATTTAAGTGAATCCTATGGGCCAAATACCATATTTATAAAATAGGTATGGTAAATTAATAAAAATATAAATAAATGAGAGGTATGGTAAATAAATAAAACATTTTTTATATTTACTCCAGAAGTCTCCTTATATACATGCAAGGGTGTAGACAAATAAATATATAAGTAAAGTGGAGGTATGGTAAATAAATAAAACATGTTGTTATACTTTATGGTAAATAAATAAAAATATAAATAAACTAGAGGTATGGTAAATAAATAGAACCTCTTTTTATATTTAGTCCATAACCCTCGTTCTATTTATGAAGGCTCAAGAAAGAGGTTTTATTTAAGTGAATCCTATGGGCCAAATATACCATGGACTAGATTGTTATTAATACCATGCAAAAAAACATTATTAACGCTATTAATAAAAATAAAAATGCCACATGGTATTCACCAAAATAGGACATGGTATTGACCTATGGTATTCACCTGGAATGTAGCCTATTTAAATGGGGGAATTAAACTAGCATAGATCCATCTTTACTTTGCATCTACTAACCTGTGAGAGGTATCAAATATCGTGATATGCAAACTAGCATAGAGGGAAAAAATATTTGATCCCTCTCAGGGCTTGGTCGATCAAAAGTAAAAATGGATGTTGTAATTTAATGTATGTTAAACATTTTAGCTTGATTAAAATAAAAAATAGAATAAAAATTAAACTATTAATTTTATTAATTTTTATAAATTACTAATAGTAATTTTTAAGCTCCATGTTTATGATAGCCCATGGTATTGACCCATGGTAATACCATGGTATTCATGTGAGCATAGACTATTTAAAGGGGAAATTCTATCATCTTAGATCCATCTTAATTCTGGGTCTACCAAGTGCTCAGAGGGATAAATAGATTGCATCCCCCTAAGAGTGGTAGATGTGGAGTTAAGATGGATATAGGTTGGTTTTTATGATAATGAAGATATTAAATAGACTTAGGAAATTATATTGTAAAAACATTTTAAGGCGAATGGTTAAAGCATAGACATTGGACAAGTATATTTGTATACTTCTGTTTTAAACTGAAACAAATCCAGGGAAGGAATGGATTGATTGCACTAGTAATCCTTCTATAACTTTCCAACATATGCTGGAGTAAAAAGATTGTAATTTGGATAATTTTTCTAACTGCAAACAGGAACATACTTGTGTATTCGCAGGGTGGTTACGAGGTCCCTAGAAGTGATGAATTTGAATTTTTCTTGGTTTTATATATAGTATTAGATTTTTACTCATGCTTTCTATGAATGACATGGGTGAATTTTATCCTACACCCACTAGGTTATCGATATGTAATTTCGGTAATTTTGATTTCAAAAGGTATTTTAAAGAAATGCAATGATTTCATTTGTGTATTCAATAAACACAATATTCTAATGGAATTCTGCATTTGTGGTTTACCTATATAGATTCCATGAAGAAGTGTTAGTGGTGTGACATTAATTGTCCTCAAGCAGACACTTTATTTTTACTCTTTTTGGAAGCAAATACTTTCTTCCAACATTTTTGAGTTCCATGAAAAATTTGAAAGTCTTAATAGTATTCAATTATGGGTTAAAGAGATCCACACTGAATGATCTATCGGCCTTATCTTCACTTAGTTTAAGACTATTCACTTGGAGAGCCTGCATGTGCCCCCACTTCCAGAGCATAGTAAAGTCATGTAGAACTTAGAGAAGCTATCTTTAAGCTTTTAGTGAAGAATGGAAAAATGCTTGGGTTCAATAACAACCAGTCGAGCATTAAGCTTCCAATAATGCTAGATTTTAACCTGGAGCACTTTTGTGATTTGGAGGAGATGTCCCCACATATTTGTGACACATCTTCAGTTGTGAATTGGACTATTACTAACTATCATTTCCTTCGAAAGTTACCTGATGACTTGGAGAACCTCAACCCTTTAAGAATGTTAAGGAAGGAAAGAAAGTACATTATGCTAAGTTCTCTTATGCTTTTCAAGTTTTTCTTGGATATCTACAACGTTTCAGGTAAGAAAGTACATTCTGTTAATGAAAATTTGTCTTGATAGAAAGGCCCAATTTCGAATTCTAATGCTTTCAAAAAGCATTGTATAATTGTAATGTTTCTAAAAGGAAATCATATTTTTTCAATTTAAGTATCATGATCCCATATTCCAACTTATTTTTTAGTAACCCATTAGGCTTTGTAGCTTTGAATAAATCCATGTCTTTTGATAAGATCTCTTCCAAATTAGAACGCAGTTTCCTGTTGGCAACAACCACATACAATGTCTTGATTTTGTTATTGAGAAAATAGAGGTTGTGAAACAAGCTTGTGCCATACAAGGACTTGATTCATTGATTATGTATCAATTATGGATCTTGATGTAACGGTGTCTTGATTTTGTTGCTTGAAAATAGAGGTTATCCTTTACTATTTCACAGAATTTCTTACAATCTTTCCATAAGTATTGATTTGTAATCTCAGTCATTGAGGGATGACAGTAATGACAAAGGTAATATTCCATGGTTTGAAGTTACCCTCTTACTAAATATCTAAATATATCACCACAATTTAACTATTAGTTAAAGGAATTGTATTTGATTTGTAAATAATTCATTGCTTGATTTATAGATTTTGATTTTTTCCCTTTTTTATCTTTTTCTCAGATTTGGTATCTGATATCTTCCAATATTTGGGTTCCCTAGTTTCCCCACCATAGCTATGAGGTTCAGATGCTATCATTAAATATTCTTAGAACGTTACAACGTTTCTAGTAAGTGTGCTTTGAAACATTGTCATTTCTTTTCCATGGTGTTAATGCAAATAAGCACTACAATTAGTGCCATTATTTAGATTAAGTGCCGAAATCTAGGTGGTCTTGTAATGATGGAGTGATTGTTTTATAGCTAGTAAGGGCATATGCATTTTTAACTCTTACGTTGTCCTGATATATTCAAATTCAAAATAAGAATTGAGGTCTCATTTCCACTGTAGATTGCAGTCAGTTTCTTGAACATAATATAAAGTAGATTATATTTTACTAATCAACTGTGGATGTGATCCCTCACAGGAAAGGAAATTCAAAGTGACTTTGATTTCACATTGATTTGTCCAAACATCCACACAGGAAAGGAGATTCACAGTCACACCGATTTCACACTGATTTGTCAAAATGGAGGCAAGAGAAAAGGAAACTTTGTAATCAAAAATGCTCTTAATTTCATATGTACATGCATAGACATATTAGTAGGAAATATTGAAGGCTTGCCTAAGTAATATTTTCCATTCCACTACATTCTTTACAGCGTGTAAATAAATAACTCGGAACAATTCATTACACTACTTGTTATTCTTTATTAGTCAGTGGTTAAGATTTTGATATTGAACTGGATAAGATTTTTCTTCATTCTGTGAAATTGTGTGTTCTATAATGCTTCTTTTCCATTCACTATGTATAGCATATAAAGTGTGTCTAATGGAGTAGGAAGATTAGAAATTCTTGTGATCCTTGAACTATGTTACAAGGCAGAAACCCAACAGGGCAGGGTAGGTGCATCCCCACAAAGGGGTCACAAATACCAAATTTGGTATTGGCTAGTGCCTTAAGCTAGAAAGTTTCCTTTACCCTTGTATTGACAGTGAATCTGGAGAGGATTCTAATATTATCTTTATAAGATTTATATCAGTTAAGATCGATGAATAAAATTCATGAGACATGAGCTAGGATGTCCTTGCAAGGTGGTTGTTGATTATTGGAAGCTATGATGGCCATTATGTCAGGCTAGGTGGTCGCACTCCCTTGATCGTGAGCATGATTGTGATCAAGATGGAAGACTTCATAGTCTAGATTGATTGTTTAGTAGTGATAATTAGTGGGCTCATTCACAAAAGCTTCTATTTCACTAATCCTTTTTATAGAGTTTTCAGATTCAATTTCTAAAGGTTTTAATTACACTATAGAGTTGAGTTCTGAGAGAGTTGTGATTCACAGTGTTAAGTATAGCAGCTATGACACCTAAATGAAGAAAAGCATAGTAGATGTATCAGACTCTGTTATAAGCTTACTTGCATATTATAAGGGACTTGGTTGGCTTTTTTATAATTTTATAAACAAGTTCCATGTCATGGAAATTTGAAAAAAAAAACTGACATTGCCACCATGTGGCTCTTGTGATATATGGTTTTATACTTTTTCAAAAAATTCTCTAAGAGTTCACAATGCTAAGATTCACTAGCACCTTACAAAGTTTTATTATTTAGTGAAAGACTAGGCAAGATCTTACAAGATTTTATAATTGAGTAAAATATTCGCCATGCCTGGTGAGATATTCGCCAAAAAATTATATATACATATTATATTATTGATAAAATCTCCTTCCATTTTCCTATATACCATGGAGATTTGCCCATTTATTATACATATAAATTTAGGGGGGGTTCTTAAAATTTTCCCTAATCATGATCCTTCATGTTGCCTGCCAGCAACCATCATTCCTGTTATATGCCACCACCACTACCTGCTTTGAGTTTTTCTTCCTGAGTTGACTGAACACACATGGCGATTGCACCCACTGAACACTGTTTGAATTGGACAAGGCTTGTTTGAATTGGACGAGGGTGGCCAGTTAGCTGGCCATCGATTTCATTTAATCATGACCATCTCAATGGTTCATGCAGTTTCTAAATCATATTCATGCAACAGAGGAATAGGTTTAGCCATTTACATGTTTGTTGCTACTGTGCTTTGCATGCTCAGACTTTGGCACTCTGTTCATGGATTGTTACTACTGTTGGTGCTTATGGATTTTGAATTGGTGACCTGGATACCTCATGTTGGTGATGTTTTTAATTAGGAACAACTTCTTGCACATTGTATACACCTGTGGCTGCATTGAACCTACTTCTGGAGCTTGTTTTTTTAAGGGGATCAACTATTACAGGAATCCTGTAGGATTTACTGTAACTGCTTCTGCCTCTAAAATTTATGACTGAGGTTTGAGCAGTGACTGAAGAGATAGCCGAGGAAGGTTCTAAAGGAAAAGGAAAGGTAGCTGGTATGCACTAGGTAAGAAAGAAGTTAAGGATGCTGCTGTTTTTTTCTTCATCATTTAAAAAAATAACAAAAGAAACAAAATTTATGTGTTTTCTATGCAGGGAAGAAAGAACCGAGTGGAAATGCAGTGGTGTAGGTATGGAATGGAGAGTTGCGGCGATGAATGGTGGCAGGGAGGTCCACAGGTACTTTAGACAAATTTCTAGCCCTCTGATTCTTTTCTGGACTTGATTTTGAGCTCTCTGTGGTTTCTATAGAAGCGTCCTGTAGAATGCACAGAGCTTCCTGTAGGGCCCATAATTTCTAGAACAAGTGAGACCAGGGCCTGGGAAAAGACAATGGCGATGGAGAAATGATCTATTAGGGTGTATTCAGCCTATCCATGTTTTTTTTCTTCTATGACCCTCCTTCAATCTGCAATACATTCAAAAGAAGTTAGTTTTTCTATTTTTTTTTGTTTTTTTTTGTTTTTTTTATGAGATAGTTGGGGTGCTTACAGGAGGTTTTCACCCTCACTGCCTACCGTGGGTGCCTCTAGGAGGTTTTCACTAAGGGATCTTTTATTATTATTTTTTGTTTTTTGTTTTTCTGTCTTTTTTCTTCTTCTTTTGTTTGTTTGTTTGTTTGTTTTTGTGATTAGGGTGTGGGTGGAATGGAGGCAGAGACCTACTCCACTACCAACACTATTTTACTCAAATTCTCAATGAATTCTTTCTTAGAGAGGGGCTTCCTGTAGATCTTCAACCAATGCCCATTGACGAGCAATGGGGATGGCTTCTTCATCGTTGGTTTGGATCAGAACTGAACCATTGTTATTGCACTTTTCTACTGTGTATGGTCCCAGCCATCTCGTCCTCAGTTTTCCGTTGAAATCTTTATACCTTGAATCATACAGTAGCGCCCAATCCCCTTCCTGGAATTGTTTTCCTTTGAGGTGTCTGACATGCCATATTTCCCCTTGAAGGTGGACTACCTCTTAGTGGAGAAGGGCCTACAATCTCCATTCATCCAATCCATTTAGCTGAATTAACCTTTCCTTTTGTGCATGGCTGAGATCTAGGTCCAACTGAGCTGCCATCCTTAGTGTGTTATATTCAAATTCTATTGACAGCAAGGCCTTCTTCCCATAGACTTGCTCATAGTGTGTGAACTCTGTGGTAGTTTTCCAGGTGGTGTTATAGGCCCAGGTGGCCTCAATCAATTGATCTGCCTAATCTTTTCTACTGTTGCTGACTACCTTGGTCAAAATTCCTTCCAAAGCTCTGATAGTGACTTCCACCCATCCATTTACCTGTGTATGATAAGGGGTGGAAGTTTTATGCTTAATTTTGTGATGTGTGAGAAGGTATTCAATCAGATTGGAGGTAAATTGACTCCCTTGATCTATGACTAATTCTCTTGGATAGCCAAACTTGTAGACGATATTCTCTCTCAAAAAATCAGCTACTTTTTCTTCTGTTGCTGCCTTGATTGCCTTTGTTTCTGCCCATTTTGTCAGGTAATCAGTGCACACAATGATGTAAGATTTCTATTTTGAAGGAGGGTTGACAGGACCCACAAAGTCCATGCCCCACTTCTAAAATGGCTTGAATGTCACTTCACGTTGCAGGGGCATCTCATCCCTTGGAGTAGGTTTCTCCATCCTTTGATATTGGTCACATTAACTAATATATCTCCTGACATCTTGATGAAGAGTGGGCCAATACTGACCTGCTTGCAGAATTTTGAAGGCATCCTCTTTGCTGCAAAATGCCCCCCACAGGGTCCATCATGACAGGTTAAGACAATGTCAAAAACTTCCTCCTCCCTGACACATCGCCTCAAAATCTGATCTGGGCGAAGTTTGAAAAGGTTGCCCCTAATCCAGGTGAGTGGGGCAGTTTTCCTCACGATCTTGCTCTTCTCTTTTGAGGACAGGTGTGGAGGGAACTATGCTGAAACCTAGTAATTTGCTATATCAGAAAACCATGGAGAGAGCACTGAGATAGCAAATAGGTGTTCATCTGGCATTCAATCATCCATCATTCCTTCTTCACCTGCAGGTAGATCTAGTCTAGACAAACAACAACATTTTTCTTACCTAGCTTATCAACAATGGTTAAATCAAACTGCTGCAATAAAAGTAACCATCTAATAATACGAACATTTATATCTAGTTTGTTCATTGAATTAACTAATTGCAGCATGATTGGTGTGTACGAATATCTGATAGCTGGTGATATAGTGTTTGAACTTATTTAGTGAATGGACTACAACTAGGAGCTCCTTTTCAGTTATAGTGTAGTTTAATTCTGCCTTGGACAAGTTTTTACTTACAAAATATATGGCATAAGGCAACTTCTCATCAATTTTCCCTCAGGCTGCTCCTATCACTTTGTTTGAGGTATCTGTATGAATGTGGAAAGGTAGGGCCTAGTTTGGACCTCTCAAAATTGGGGCATTCACTAGTTTACTTTTTAAGGTATCAAGAGCCTCTTGACAATTGTCAGTCCATGTGAACTCAACATCTTTCCCTAAAATACCAAACAATGGAGAGGCTGGCTTACTGAAATCCTTAATGAATCTTCAAGAATACCCTGCTAAGCCTAGGAAACTCTGAACATCTCTTATCTTTTGAGGAGGTGGGACCCTTTGGATGATGGTAATTTTGTTAGGATCCACCTGTAATCCTTGCTGAGAAATTGTATGAACTAGCATGGTCCCTTCAGTCATCAAGAATTCGCATTTTTCAGGACTGAGGGACAAGTTCATTTAAATGCACTTGTCTAAAACTTTTCCCATGTTAGTCAAAGCTTCCTGGAAGTTAGAACCATAAGGGGTAAAGTCATCCATATAGATTTCCATTGAATCATGAACCAGTTCAACAAATATACTCAGTACTGCACTCTGGAAAGTTGCTGGAGCAATGCAGAACCCAAAAGGAAGGACCCAGTATGCAAGGGTACCCCAAGGACAAGTGAAGGTTGTCTTATCTTGGTCTTCTAGGTTGATTTGGATCTAGTTGTACCCGCTAAACCCATCTAGGAAGGAGAAGAACTTCTTCCCCGCCAGGTCATTTAACACTTGACCTATGAAAGGCAAAGGAAAATGGTCCTACTTGGTGGCCTTGTTTACTTATCGATAATCGACACAAAATCTCCACTTCCCATTTTTCTTTGGCACTAGCACCAAAGGAGAGACCCATTCGTTGTCAGAGATGGGATAGATGAATCCTACATCCAGTAACTTTTGCAGTTCTTCATTCACAATGTCCTTAAGGGCTGTATTCATCCTCCTTTAGGGTTGTCGTACTTGTTTGCAATCTTCCTTAATGTAAATGTGATGAGTATAGACTAAAGGGTGGACTCCCTTCATCTCCTTATAGCTCCAAGCAAAACCATCTGAGTGGTTTCTCGATAAGCTACATAGTTCTTTCTCCTGAGAGGTTGATAGGGATGAGTTGATCTTCAAGGTTCTTTCTGGGCCGAATTCGACATTCTTAACTCAGAGAGAGGTTGGATCAGCCACACAGAGATCAGCTAAAGGGTTGGCTTGGGTTTCTTCCACTAGCTCTTCTAATGGAAACACACTAGGGGGTGGATTCTGAATGATGTCTTCAATAAGATCATCCTTGGTTTGTGGGCCCCCCATGGTAGCTTCTACTGCGCATAGTGGTGCAGAATAGACTTCATCCTCATCTTCCTCCTCCAACTAGAGAGGTAAATCATGTTCTAACAAAGGTTCGGCAGGAGGATATAGGACTAGCTACTTGGACATATGCCCATTCTTGATTGTCATGTTCCCAGCTCGACAACTAATGTAGGCATCTATAGTAGCCAATCAAGGTCTTCCCAAGATGAGAGGATACCCATTGAGCTTTGCTTTTGGTTGGAGAACCAGAAAATCGACAGGGTATTCCCAAGAATCGATGGAGACCATTACATCTTCCACAATCCCTTCAGAGGTCACGGTGGAGCGGTCTGCTAACTGCAGTATTTTTGTGGTCTTTCTCACGGAGCCCTAAAGGTTAAGCTTGAGCATAGTGTCCCTGGTCATCACATTAATGGTAGCCCCTAGATCAATCAGGGTATGGGGGATTATGGTGCCATTGATGTGGACATCGACTACAGGACTTCCAGGTCTAGATATTTTGAATAGATCACCTGCCCCAACATCAGGTCAGATAGTTGTCCTATGACATTGATGGTTGGAGCATCTCTCCTATGCCTACCTGGGTGCCTGAAGAACTTCTCCTTGATCATCTTGTTGTATATAGCCACAACCTTTATGGCTTGGAGAAGTGGTATCTTTACACGTAACTGTTTTAATTCTCCAAGAAGTTAGGTTTCTTTTGGGGTTGGTTGTGTGGTTCCAGTTAATCTCTCAGGAAAGGGTGGAATGGCCTTTGGTTCACTTTCCTATTTTTCCTCATCTTCCTTAGGGGTAAGCTGGTTATCTGGGAGAACCTTCCTAGATCGTAGGTTAATCTCCTGAATATCCACAAAATAGGTCGAGCATGATGTTTCTCCACTATATACCTATTGGGCCTGTCTGTTATTGGGGTTCGGGTTCGGTTGAGAAGGTATTTCAGGTTGCCTTGGTGGAGCAGGAGGAAATGGTTATGGTTGAGTAGGGGGTGGAGGCAAAAGAGTGGGAGGAGAGCTGTACTAGGACCTCCACCACTGATGAGGTGCATTCCACTGAGGCTATGGCTGAGCATAAGAGTGAAACGAATGAGCAACTGGTTGAGCATGGTATTGAGATGGATATGACCAGGAAGGGGGTGTGGACCAGGAATGATGAATAGGGGGACCCCAAGAAGGCATGGAAGTGGCTTGATTGGGGTTGTAATAGGTCTGGGATGTCCCTTGCATTCCCTGCTAGTAAGGTCTCGACCCATGTGGCCTCCTTTGGTTCATGTAATAGAGTGGTTCAGTGGCTCCTTCGGCCCCCTGATATGCAGCTTTAAGTCTAGGCAAGGAAGGGCACTGATTCGTAGAGTGGTGTTCTTCACAGACTCAACATACTTCTATAGAGTTGAATGGAAATTCATTCTGAGGGTGTCTTCTAGTGCACCTAGGATAAAATATGGCCAAAGCCCTCTCGGCTTCCTCTTGTTTCCCTTTGATATGCAAGGTATCCATTTGCATGGCAAGATTCTGCCTCATCTCGCTCTTGAAATCTTCCAGCCGATTCTCAAATTCACTTCTAAGAGATGAACTGGATGAGGATGTACTGGCTAGAGGTTGACATCGCCTACCTCTCTTTCTGGCTGACCTAGAATGGTTTGTAAACACAGTCTTTATGTCACCATAAGGTGGTTCGTAGATGTCTCCCCCAGCCAGCAAATGGAGGGTATCTAGAAGGTCTTCAGGGACTCCTCTAAGCAGGACCAACTTTAGAGATTCAGGGTCAAGAGTGCACCTGGCCCTTTTATAACTGAGTTGAAACCTCTCTTCATAGTATTCTAATGATTCATCACTTCCCATGGTCATTTGGAAGATTTCTTCCTTGGTATCCTTTGATCTACAGTAGTCCCAACATTTGTTGTTAAAGGCTTGCTACATCTGAGCCCAAGTTGTGACATTGTTTCCAGGTAACCCCATGAACCAGCACAATGCTACATCCTTGAGGGTAGAAGGAAACAGTTTCAACTTCTTCTCATCTTCTGCATAGTCATAGGTTTGATAGAGAACAACAAACTCAAACAAGAAGGTATCAGGATATTTGGTAGTCAACCCATGGAAATGGGGTAAGGCTGAAGGACTTATGTTTTTCATTTTAGTGTCCCCATTGTTCTCCCAGATAGGAAAGGCACCCTCTATTCTTTCCCCATTTCTGCTAACGTTTCTTTTTTCAGCCATGGTCTCAGGAGGAATGGTTTTTTGCTCTTCTTCTGCTATAGGATCTTCGTATATCTCTGGAGGTTTAGCTATAGGTTCTTCTGGATCACTACCACCAAAGAAGAGAGAAGGGTGACTTAGTGATGTGGTGGGGGCGTTCGGTAGGAATTTTTTTGGATTGTCTCTATTCCTCCGAGGCATGAAAGGAAATGTCTTTTTGGGTGATTTTTGTTTTCTTTTTTGCTTGTACCTGCAAAACTAAAATGGATTGAACAAAAAATTGAAACTAACTGAAATGAATCTTGCTGAAATGGAAATTGAAGAATTGAAATGAAAGCAAGGAAATGACTAATCTACTTTGCTGGAATGGAAATTACAGAATTGAAATGAAAGCAGGAAATGCTTATTCTACTCTTACTGAAATGGAAATTGTAGAATTGAAATGAAAGCAGGAAATGCCTAATCTACACTTGCTGAAATGAAATTGTAGAATTGAAATGAAAGCAGGAAATGCCTAATCTATTCTTGCTTAAATGAAATTGCAAAATTGAAATGAAAGAGCTACTCTACTTTTGCTGAAATAAACTACTTAGTAGAATGTTGCAGTAAAAAATAGAAGACAAGCAGTAATCAAAAAATACTCTAATTCTTCCCCGCAATGGCGCCAAAAATATGGTGAGCACCTCTATTGTAGCAATAATGTTGCAACTCCTGGGGCTTGATACTTTACTTTTATCAACCCAGTATTTCATAAAAAACTTGGAAGCAATGGTGTTGTATGCACAAGTATTAGCTCTTACTGCAGGCTGTCACTTGATCAACCGGCACAAGTTTGCTAGGAGCTTAAACCAACTTATATGAGCTCTCAAAAAAAGCTTTGATCGTGATGAAAAAAAATAACTATACAAGGGCTATTCTATTTACAGAAAGAGAAGGAGAACTGAATTGTAACGCAAACCCTAGCAAACACTAATTTACCTATTAACCCTACTTTTGCGAGAAAAGAGATGAAAACTGAAGGAATGAATGCCATTGACTACTAAAAAGCTAAATTGAATTTATTTAAGCTACTTCTGAAAATAAATGAGAAGAAAATATCTTTTTGTGCTTTTGAGTGTTTTTATGTGAAATTATTATGCTTTTGAGTTATCTGGTTGTGGTTGTGCAGAGGTTTGGTGGCGAAGGAAGATGGAGTTGGTTGTTGCAGAAGTGGAGGAAGGTGTGGAGAGGTCCTAAGAAGCCTCTAGTACCCTTCTTAAGACTTTCATAGCAATTAGACTTTGAAAAATAACTCACAGGGAATTCTACAAGAGGCTGCAGGGGATCTACAGGAGGATCTATAGGAGGATCTATAGGAGGAGGCCGAGAGCTATTTTTGGAGGTTTGAAGGTGGAAAAATTATAGAAAAGGGGAACTAAAGGCTAGATGAAGGTGCTGAGGTGTCTGGAACTTTTCAAGGAAGATCGAGAATGAATGTGATGGTTGGATTTGTTCAAATGGCAAGAAAGAATCTTATGGAGAAAAAACGCAAAAATTAGGGAAGATTGGTGAAATGTTGCGAATGAGTTGGGAAATTTGTGAGAAGTGGGTTGGTGTTGGCTATTCTATGGATGTATGGTGAGCTGAGATGTCCTCCAAAAGATCTACACATTTACTTATCAAAACTGACCAAAGAAAGAACTAACTATACCATGAAAACAAAATTTTGTCTAGCTTGACCTAATTTCTGACCTACAAACAGAAAATGACAGCAGTAACCGATGAACAGAAAGGCATGCAGAGAGATCTATGGGAAATTAATAGGAAATTATCTAAGCAACTGAATTTGAACCAATATCAACTTTTCGAAATCAAGTTATCACACTAGCAGTTGCATGGAAGAGCAAAAACTGTGTTTTTGGTGGTAGCAGTAGAGCCTTGACCTCAAATCATAGTCCTATGTAGGGAGAATGGATATCAGGGCCTGCTTTGACCTTTTCGAATCTTATTTTGTCACTGTAGTAACCTATTTAAGTAAATAAAACTAAAACAACTATACTAACCATCAAAAGCAACCGAATCTAACAAAGTAAAAATGAATCTACGTAACAGAAATTAACTCATGAATTGAAGCAAAAACATATAAGTACATAGTAGGAGGTGCTAGGTAGCTTACGTTGGGCCCTAACCCAAGAGATTCAGCCCTCTGAAAGAGATCAGTTTTGGCTCAAAAATTGTTTCATCTTTATTATCAAAAATAGCAGTTACATTACATAAATTGTTCTAAAAAAGGAACTCGAAAATGAGCTGAACACAATGCTGCAAAAAAGTGCGAAAATATACTAATAACTGGCTAACCTAATAAGGCTCTAAGCCTCCTTATTTATACAAATGGATTCTTCCAACAGTCCTGCTAAAATCAAGGAACTCGGCTTCCTAGAACTGGAGATAAACAACAGTCCTACTTTACTTGCTCGGTTGCCCCTTGGAAACATCTATGTGGACCTTTGTGTTCCAAGTTGTTGATGAAGGCTTCAAGGAAAGGGGTCATAAAGGAAGGAGGCACTCCCCCTACAATTCCTCTTCCGTATTTTCCTCAAGTCTTGGCTACCATTTTCTCATAAATCCCTTGACTTTACCAAAAATTGACCAAAAAATCTGCATAAGGCGCATATTAGACTACATGGAAAAATGACTAAACCAATTCACTCAACTAGCATAAATATATTCAAAAAAATGAAATAAAATAATGGGAATGGTGGATTAAGTCGAAATAAGGGGTAGAATGAGCCCATACAATTACCCATTTTTGGGGCTCATCAACCATCTCAACACTTCATCATGAAGCAATCCACCTTTTTATTCTATCTTAGAATGAGTACTAAGACATCTTGCCATGTTCAGTGAGAGAGTCCCTTTCTTTGGTGCCATACTTCTTCGTAAAAAGGAGTCTGATTGCGAGGGAGAGTTCCACAAAGGAGAAAAACTTTTCAAGGGAAACAATGCCACTTCAACATAATATTTACTTTATGAGACAAATAATTGTAATGTACTCATTTTGCAGCTGAGATCAATAAAGAGACCTAGCCATTGGAGTGAGGCCGAGAGATGTAGCCCAATATGGGTGAACTCTATTATCACATGGTTGATCCTTTCGATTTTTGTCATTTTGAGTTTAAAATGTTTCTTTTCATCTTTAATTTCATTTGAAACATAACCATGCACATTTGAAGAACGAAATTTTATACTTTCCAAAGATATAGTGATGAATCGATCCATTTTCAAATCAAATTTTGGTATCAAATCTTGCATTGCTAAAGAATGGTAGGTTGATTTTACAATGGGAAAAAACATGAAGCAATTCCAGTTGCAATAACTGCAAGAGTTTAACCAATACTATCAATAAGAGAATGTTGAATTTCAGCAAATGGTGCAGGCATTGGAAGAAGGTAAACAAAGATTGCAACCAAGAATCTAGGCCATGCAAGAAATTGAAAATAGGCAAAGTCCCTTAGAAAGAAGTCCATCTACTATTGAAGATAATGAAGCTCACCTTTTGCATCAGTAGTCATTTAAATAAAGTTATTATCCATTTTCTACTCTAAAATACGATCAATCAATGAAAGAAGCAATTGGCACTTTTTCCTCACCATCTAAGGATATCTCATATGTACCAACCTTTATGAATATTGATTCAAGAATGGAAAATCAAGACACTTCAAGTGATCAAGAGCTTGGAGCATTCGAAAAACATACCAAGGAAATTAGTATTAATTTGATGAGAAAATGGGGTATTTGAAAGGTCAAGTCCTCGAAAACCATGGCCAAGGTAGAATTAAGCCAACATCATTCCACGAGAGACCCCAATATGAAGGATTGGGATTTGATCAACCAACTTGCGACTATTGCGGAAAGGAAGGTGACATAGTATATTTTTTTTGTCATTGCATCATAAACAAATGTCGAAGAAGATGCAAGATCGTAAAGGTAAGAGGACAAGCCATTCAAGTAGTGATTCAAATGGTGAGTTACCTTCTTATCAACATTGCATCATGGAGCTAATTAAAAGTATGTATCCATGCAGTTTCTATCTAAGTAATACTCATTGTGTAGCTGAATTCTGGAAGAAGAAAGTATATAAAAAAAGGTCCATGCAACAAGGAGTATTACGCGAAAGGACAATTTGACATTGCAAGTGAAGAAATTTTTAGGAAAGACTTTATTTTAGTCAGTACCTTCAGAAGAAGATTCAACATAGTCAAGACAGTGCTTGGGGAGATCTAGCAATAAGACGACCAAGGGAGACTCAGGAAAACAAGCTTGTTCACAATGTAGAGTGAGGGGACATTCAAAGATTACGTGTCTGATGTTACCATGACAATCGGCAATGGCAGAATTAGGATGAGAGGAACCACCGCCAAATCTACAAGATGAAGCAAAAGAAGTTGAGAAGGAATATTGCAAACCTTCATTAGCCAAATATGGATTGCTTTCTTGGAACTGGGTAGATTTCATGCCTTATGTTTGATTATCATCAAGTCTATAATAAAGTGATTTGTGATATGGAAATCACATTAGTAAGTCTAGTTGAGCTTGTAATAGATTCTAGACTATTAGAGTATCTAGTCATTGATGTAATAAACTTTTGGTGGACCAAAAGTATTTTTAGTAGCGATGCTGATCCAGGTGGATCTTGTCAGTTGAATTGCAATTGAGTCTAGTCATATTGTAAACCAGGATGGTTTTATTTAGTCATGTTATGAGACGAGGATGGTCATATCCTGAGAAATTATAATGGCTGACGGATACCAATTGATCCTAAAAGTCCTAAAAATGAAATATCTCAAATCATCATGAAAATAGCATCAGGTTGTAGTTCTCATCGAGATGAATCAAATGATGCAAAATGACATGAAAAATGGAGTTAGTATGTGGAATATATGAGCAATAAATGTTTTTTGGACCAAGTACAAAGGAGGTCAAAGTGGGTCCCACAAGGTTCCATGTGGCACTGTATGAGCAAGACATGTGGAAGATTTTGGTCAAGACACTTGGTAGCTATAAGATGACTTGGAAGTTTCGTACAATGGTGTGGCATATGATGATGTCAACATGACGTTTGTATTACCTCATGTGCACTAGTTAGAAGATAACAAGTGGCATGATGATGTCAACATGACATCAATAGGTTCCTAGTTGGTAGGTGATTGGTAGATGATGATGTCATCATGTCGATATGGTAGTACATTAATGAAATCAGTGAGGTGATGTGGCATCGAGTTGGACCATTCACATTTTTCCACATGGAAGTTTGAACGATGACATGGTAGTACGTGTAGTGTTATGTCAGCTAATGTGGAATGACATGTCATCCTATGAGATGTATGGTTGACATGTGGCATGTTCTGGGTAGAACATGTGGCATCATGTGGAGTATTATGGATGTGACAAGTGTTTGGTGATGTCAGCATTGACTGGATTGGTTTGACCAATCAGCGAAGGGCATGTGGTAGTACGGTAGGCACCACTACTAGTGACGTTGGTAGAGTGACTGGGTTGTATGGATGGCATATGGACTAGTTGATGTCTGAAATTTTCCATCCACAGATGGTGACAAGTCATGGAATTTTATTGGTTAGTTTTGGGCCAATTTTGTGATGCCACGTAGTCCAATGAGAGGGTGACACATGGCCGAATCTAGAAAAGCCATGTGGCCTTGTTTCTCGTGTCAAAATTTTGTTAAATCTCCATGAAGGTCGAACACCTAACCTACCACGACAATACATGTCCTTTACCACTAGGACATCATATGGTTCTAGTTATGGTGGTGCAGAAATTATATTTCAAATTTATGGGTGACGTATTTGGGCGAAAGGATATTGGCAGGATCCCACCATATCTAGAAGCTATGCTATATCCCCATGATACATGTTTGGATAGAAGGAGTCAATTAAGATAGTGATGGCAACGGTGATATAATATCATAGCACAAAGGTATGCCATTGGTTATATTTAAATGCCATGAGAGTTATATTTTAATGGTTTGGATGAGCCAAGATTTAATACACCATTGATTTATTTTCGTTGGAACAATGATCACATGGGCGGTCGTTTGACTGACTGTGAGGCACTGACCTACCACATATTTAAAAATATATTATATATATATATATATATATATATATATATATATATATATATATATATATATATATATATCAAACCATATCACAATGTAGCAAACCATCTAAAATATCACAACAAATTGCAGTATTTGTGGATTGAACACGAGACTGAGGTCTTTAAAAATTGAAGGCCCAAGAAATTGGACTACATAACTTTTTTTTGTATCGTTTGCAGAGTCAGTCCCTTTACTATTTATAGCATAGATTGTTTTCTAGTTTTTGAGACCATATGGAGGTCTCTTTTAGTATTTCAAGAGCCTAGACATGGGTTTTGAGGCAATATGAAATTAGTGACAACATAATTTCTTCATTCGAGAAGCCTATTTTTAAGTATATTCTTGATGGGATTTTCGAGAAAGACCATTTCGACACTTCATCATGAAGCAGTCAACCCTTTTATTTTGATCTCAAAATGGGTTCCAGGACATGTTGCCACATTTAGTGAGAGAGCCCTTTTTGTTTTGGAGGCATACTTCTTTGTATAAAGGAGTCAAATTGTGAGTGAGATTTCTCTAAAATTGAACTTTTCTTGAAGGGAAACAATTCCAATATAGCATAAGACTTACTCTATGAGACAAAGGATTTTAATGTACTCATTTTGTAGTCGAGATCAATAAATTGGCCTAGCCATTGGAGTAGGGCCCAGATATGTAGCCCAAGATGGGTGAACTCCGTTATCATTTGGTTGTTTTTTTCATTTTTTTCATTGAGTTTCAAATGTTTTTGTCTCATATGTAAGTTCAATTGAAACTTAACCATGCACATTTGAATGCCCAAATTTTATACTTGCAAAATATCTAGCGACGAGTTGATATGTTTTTAGATAAGAAAACTACGAAACAAGAAGAAGAAGAAGGACCAAGTGAGCCTATTCAACCTAGAATTATTCCCAAAACAAGGAAGAGAACAAATGGATTAAGGCCTACACTTCAAGTTGTCAAACAGCATGGAGCTACTAAAGTAACTTTTATAGAAATCAAAAGACCAAAAATCTATTCAATATATGCACCATATACGACAAAATTGATAGATGTTGAACCTGCTACATTTGAATAATCTACTCATAAAGAAGAATCGAAGAAGGTGATGGTAGAAGAATATCAATCCATCATGTATAGAGGGGTTTGGGAAATCATTCCTAGACCAAGTGACAAGTAGATTGTGACCTCAAAATGGATTTAAAAAATCAAACATGTTATTAATGGATGCATAGACAAATACAAAGCTAGATTCATTGCAATGGATTTCTCACAAAAGGAAGACATACACTATGAATAAACCTTTGCTCCTAGTTCCGGTTATACTACTATAAGATCTTTGGTTACTCTAGTTGCTACTATGGGATGGAATATCCATCAAATGGATGTAAAAATAACATTTCTAGATGGGAACATTGACGAGGAAGTATATATTGAACAACTTGAAGGTTTCAAATTAAATAGTAGAGATACACATGTTTTCATACTCAATAAATCCCTACATGGTTTGGAGCAAGCTTCTAGGCCATGGTATGCAAGAATGGATGCATATCTCTTAAGAATTGGGTTCATCAAAATATCTACAGATGAAAATATACATATCACGGTGGTTAAGAATGAACCAGTCATTATAATTCTATATGTGGATGATTTTTTTATTAAAGGTGTGGAGTGCATAATATAATAATGCAAAAAAATGCTAGCAACTGAATTCGAAATGAAATATTTGGGACTTATGCACTATTACTTGGGTTTGGAAGTATAGCAGAAACCTAAAGAGATATATCTAGGTCAAGGTAAATACATAATCATAATATTGCAGACATTCGGTATGATGGATTCCAAGCATATGACTACTCCCATGGTCACTAATCTCTAGAAGTTGAGAAGCTCTGACTTTAGTCTGGTCGATCCTACTAGCTATCATAATTTGGTGGGTTCTATTATGTACTTGGTCAGTGAAAGGCCGATATATGTTTTGTTTTAAAAGTTCTTAGTCAATTTTAGCTGGAACCTCATCATGTTGGATAACTTCCAAGCATATTTTGAGATATATACATGGCACTATACACCATTGCGTGAATTATGATGGAAAGGAGGTTAAGTTAAGAAGTTTTATAGATTTTGATTAGGGTGACAATGAGAGTGATTGAAGAACCACTACTGGTGGATGTTTCAGTTTGGGATATGTAATGATTTCATGGATGAGTAGAAGACAAGATCATGTTGCCTTAAGTAGTATTGAAGAAGAATATGTTGTTTCATATGAAGTGGGAAAGGAAGTTGTTTGGTTGAGAAAAATTTTGTTAGATTTGTTTGGAAAGCCTCTGGATCCTACTATGATAATTTGTGATAATCAAAACAACATCAATAGGTTTGAAGACCCCATATTCCATTCAAGGATGAAGTATATAAGCTAAAAGTACCTCTACATTAGGATCTTGGTACAAGATGTGGTCGTGAAGCTACAACATATTCTGATGGATAAATAGGTAGTTGATGTGCTGAACAAGTATCTTCTGAATAAGAAGTTTAAATATTTAAGAAGCATGCTTGGTTTGGTTTATATTACAGATTTAGTTGATAGAGAGTGTTATAGGTAATTTTATCACATATGGTCAATAAGCCTTCAACTGGATCAATCAACATCCTTTGAATCTCTTTTTCATCATCCTTGCACAAGCCCCTAGGCATGAATCATTCTAGTCCCTACATTTATACCTAAAAACACCTCATTTCAATCATTTCAATGACCAATTCACCCTGGCCTCTTACTGGCCATTGTTGACTACCAGGTTTTCCTACTCTGCACCTGCAATGATCACCAGTAGTTTGCTCAATTTTGGGGATGCAATGATCCTAGAAATTTGGGAAAATGAAAAATAATCCTGAAGCTTCCTCTTCTAGAAGCTTCCAATATCTATTGTAACTATTTACCTAAGATAAAATTCTTGAATCCTATCCTATGCTACATTATATTTTTCATCCCTTATCCCTTGAGCTCATCCTCCCATGAAGAGTGGATCAGAAGCCTAGATTAGTAAAATTATACAAAGTCATGAACTACCTCCTTCTCCTGTATATGTCCTTCCATCCATAGGCATCCATAGGCAAGGGGTTAGCTTTTGGAGAGTGATTATACCCTTTTGTTGTTGTTGTGAGATATATATTTCCATGCATTAGGGTGACTAAAGGTGAACTTTGCGACAAGGAAAGGGCAAGTCAACTTGGAGGATATATTCGACAATATCAACACTTATTTTGGTTTCAACTCACTCCATTTATATTAATGAAAATAGTCCTTTGTTTTCCTATATATGATGTTATGGTTTCATATATTTCAATACAATGTTGATCTATTGAATAAAGTGATTAGATGATGTTGCATAGATTATGTGGATTGTTTTCTTGTGTTATCTGATTGTGCAGGTTCTAATTATAGCGATCAAAGCTAGGATTGTAGAATTCAAGTGAAGGAAGGAGAGAAGAATACAATAGATTCCAGGTATGCTTCATCCCATTATCTATTTAATTTAAGGAAATTATTAGTCCCTCCGTACTTCTATTTTTCTAGGTTAGTCCACCAGGTCTAGGGAAGATACTGTCATCTGCACTTATAGATTCTACATAACAAATTGGAAACCATACTAGGGATTAATGTTTCCCCTTGGTGGTTTCTTTTCCCACTGTGCTTCTCTTACCTCTTTTTCAAACTTTTACTATATTATGATGTCAAGAATGGCCCTAGGAAGACATTTCACTGAGTCTCAATTGCAATCCTTATGTTGAAACTTTTCATCCCTAAATGAATGCACCCTCTAGTCTTCTGACAGAGCATTGCACCCTATATAAGCCTCCTTTGTTCATACATTACATATAACTGGCGCCTCTTTTGCACCTGCATTGGCCCATGTTCATGCACAATTTTTCCTGTGTCTTGGTTTTCTCTCTAATTAGCCTTCTTCCAACTGCTCTTCCTTGGGCCTTTGAGTATCTTGTGGTTTCTTTGAAGCCTCCAATTGGTTTTCTTTCATTTTTATTGCCTTTGTTAAGGATTTGTCTAGATTCTCCTTTGTTCTTATCACTAGGTCATTGCAAATGGATTTTGTGTGAACATTGAGTTGTTAGATGAATTGGTGTTCTAGTCATCAATATGAAAAACTTGTTTGACTCAGTGATTGAACTCTGCATATTAGTTTTCCTTATTTTCAAAAATTAAGTGACTTCAAAAAAAAAATCTTTGGATTGGAATTTAGGGTTTTGTGTTCACATGAAAATTGGAACAATTTCATTTAAAATGGAATTGGAATTTTCACATTGGTTTCTCCATATTGTTTGCTACATACTCTTTGTCTCTTCCCTTCCTTAGATAAATTTTTATTGGATGAGAAATATTTCATTCCGTCATTCTAGTTTGCATTTTAGGATATTTAGGTGACATTTGTGGTGAGTGCCAAAATTGAAACTTAATTAAAGATAAACATTAAAATTTATTGAATCAGCCTAAGGAGCATTTGTAAGATTAACAAAAACATTTAGAGGTCTAGGCTATAAACATGTTCTAACGTCGTTAAACGTACGAGAAGTCATTGTTTTCTAGTGTTGCATTTCAAGGGTGATCTCTCATTCCACATACATAAGTGTATCATATCAATCTCCATATTCCTTTACGAATATTGGATGGTGCTCCACACATGAAAAGTATATGGGAATGCTCTCACCAAACAATTACACATTAGACAATCGTACTATGGATGGCACTTCCATGTACCTTTGAGTATAGTTTGGAAGTCTACCATAGGTTGTTATACTCACCATAGGTAACCGATTCACTACCTTGTATACCGTGATACATCGAACAAAGCATTCAAGGAGATTCCTTTCATGTACATTAAGTCCTTGGTTTAGCAAGGTGTATATTGTATTTCACGATTGCTTTGTAAACCCTTTTTCCTAGTTACTCCTTTCTTTTATTTCCTTTTTTTTATTTCTAAAATCCTTTAATTGACCTCAGAATAACATCCTCCCCGTGGAAAAACTCCTTAGTATATATTAGGTTGAGACTAATAGAAATAGTTGCTTAGTCTACCAATCAAAGAGACTCCTCTAACATGAATCGTGGTCCATTTCCTTCTTTTGAAAATATTGGTGCTCCTTATATGGAAACGTTGTGCCTTCCTAGATTTACCATTGGTTTCCTTGTTTGGTTGTTTTTTACCACTATGGCTCTGAATGTACAAACTACTCCTCAACCATGTAGTCCTCCACATGAATAACATAAACCTCAATCTAATCCTGAATTTTACCATTTTCCTTCTTCACCTCTTCTTTCTTCATCCCTTTCTTCCTCCTCTCCTAGTGAAAGTCTTGATTCAAATAACCAGGAAGATAAGAAGAACAAGAAAAGGATGAAGAAGAAGAACCAAAATAAGCAGGAGGGAAACCAAGCAAGCATTGTTTTGAATGCAACTAGTATGGAGGAACCTTCCAATCAACCCTGCAAAGTTAGTTGACTTGCATACTTTGTAAGGGTGATCACCTTCTTAGAGATTGTACTGATATTCCTAAGGTGTTAGAAGTGTGGTCCACAGGCTCACAACAACCTTTGTCACCAAGTTCTAGAGATCATGCTAGTGACAAACCTTCAACTACTAACAGTAAGATCCATTAGAAAAACACTAAATTCGAATTTACTTGTAAGTTATGTGAAGGGAATCTTCCTATTCACCTTAATCCTTATATTGATGAAGCCTCAAAAGTGTTAGAAAACCTTACAGCATCTCAACCTCAACTTCTGACTGGTTATAAGAATATTTCTGCCAAACCACCACTACTAGACAAAGTGATTGATTAGAATCCAAACCAAATCAATCCCACTCTCTATGAACATGAATCTTGTGAGTCTGTTCCCAACCAACCATTAGTTGATAAAATGGTTGACCTGACTCTTCCTTCAGTCAATTGTACTTTTCCTATATAGAATAAGGATGATATCACTCAGGTTTTTTTTGTTTCTTCTGATTATATCGGACAAGGGGGAATATCTCTCATTCCCATGAAACCCCCTCCAAGAAAATAGGCCATTTCCCTTCACTGGAGTCGATTGACAGAACCTCTTCTCCCTTCTTACATGCCTTATAAGATCATGGTAAATCCTTATGATAATAATATCCATCACAATGTTAAATCTGAGGTAGCTTCTATTAGTATTGTATCCTTCACTACTTATTAAGCTTTTGCTTCACTAAAGCTTGTGTTCATTGCTCCAAATTTGTTAGCCTTTAACATAAGAACCAGTCAAACCTTAGGGATCCTTCCTCAATTTCCTATTACGTTTAGAGGAAGAATTGTCTATCTTGATGTTACGGTTACCATGGGCCCTTTCAACTTTAATTTTCTCCTAGGAAGAGATTATGTTTATACTATGAATGTTGTTATATCTACACTCTTTGAAGTGTTGTGCTTCCCACATGATGGAAGGATTGAGACTATTGAAAAACTTTTATTTGTTGGTCCTGATTTTACTATGAATCATCCTACTTCCCTAAATGTTCCAAACATTCAAGTGGTATCTTCTCCACCATAGGTTATGTGACAACCTATCCCATTCACATACCTAATGATGAAGATGAGCCTTTCACTATCTGCTCAAATTCTTTCCACCTAGAGCAAGTAGGTGATATGGTGAATCATTTACTATGGGCATTGGAGCTTGATATTTCCATTGGATCTTTTGATATGTATCCCTTCCAGAGCATTGTTCTTCCATCTATTAAGAACCTCTTGGAAGCCATGGTCTCTTGAAGGCCTTGATCTGATCTCAGAGAAAAGTTCATTTTCTTGTGTCAAGATCCTTTAAAAATGAAACAAGATTTTTGGAGCACAATTCCTTTTCTTGTGTCAAGCTCATTAAAAAATGAAGCAAGGTCCCCAAAGCATAGTTCCTTGTATTTTTTCAAGATCGTTAAAAAATGAAGCAAGGTTTTGAAGTAGAGTTTAGTTTCTTGTGTCAAGCTCATTAAAAAATTGAACAAGGTCCTTTAAGAAACGTTCCTTTTCTTGTGTCAATCTCGTTAAAAAATGAAACAAAGTGTCTTGAGCAAAGTTCTTTTACCATGTCAAGCTCATTAAAAAATGAAACAAATACCCTTCTAATTTGAGCCTTTGATTAGATCTTGTAAATTCCTAGTCAACTCTTTCACTTGATCTTGTAAATGAACCTTCATCCCATCCACTTGTTAGTAACCAGTAGTCTACTTAGGTGAATGGAATGGAGCTTGGGGGGCATGTACCTATAATTGATTCACTATGTTGGGGGCATGAAAACTTATTCCAAGCCTAAATTTTCTCTATTTCAAGCTTGTGTAAAAATGAACTGAATCTCAAGCATAGTTTCCCATGTTTCAATCTTCTGTAAAATCAAAACTATTTTCAAGAAAAAATTCCAATTCTTCAAGATTGTATAAAAATGAAACTATTCCCACTTTACCTCTCGTGATTTCCATTTTTATGTACCTATTTCTCCCAAATGAACCTTGGTTTTATCATTCCATTGTCACCATTTTCTTGGCTGATCATACACTTTCACTTGGTTGCTTTACGCTTTCTTGAGGAACAATTACAATGAGTGGCCTTATTAGCCAATATCTTGACCTTTTTGTGTTTTGAGCAGTTCCATCGTGACCGAAACCTATTGTTATCCTTTATACCACTCATTCCTTCAGGTGGATTCCTCTTTCAGCTATTTTCACACTCCCTAAACATGAAAAGATTGTCGAGCACTTGTCTTTTTGAACTTGTTAAAGTAAATGAAAAGGAATCTACTTTGTACAAGTTTAACCCTTTTTCGGACAGAGATAGATTAAATATGAAAACAAAATGCCTTAGTCGAACCTGGCTAAGAGGTTCTCTTCAGTATTATTTTCTATCTTTTTGGACCTAAGGGACTAACTATGAAAAGGAACATCTAGAGTTTTCCTTTCCACCTCTTTTTGAAACTATCTAAACATCAATAATATGTAGAGGTATACCTTCACTAGACTCATTAAAAAATCAAATAATGATGGACTCGCCACTCATGATGGGACTGAACCAGTCCTCTAGATTCGTTAAATATTCTCATAGGGATTCATCAAAAGGATGAACTTACAGATCAAGCAAATGTTATCCTCCTCAAGCTTGTTAAAAAATAAAGAGGTACTAACTATTATAGTTGGGGAAATTGGGAAACCAGGGTAATCCATTTGTTAATGGAAGTGAGTCGCTCTTGAACACGGCACTCTTCCACTTCATCTCTATGGTTGTTGGGTCTGGAAATATGCTTGTATTTTGGTTTATCGACCATTTCAAAGACTTTATTTTTGGTTTGGGATCAATGTTCCCAACTCCATTTTATTGTTGTCGTTGTGTTCAAGAGAATTTATTTAGTTAATATATGCTACAATACTCTTAAGCCTCCATTCCATCTCTGCCTTTCTTGATCCAGTTTAGTATCAACATCGTTCTAAAAATTTTGTCTCAAATCATCATACCCATTACATGTTGTTGATGGGTGATATATTAAGTCCCTTATATGATGGGTCACTTCCTATCAACATTAGCTCATTATCTAGTAAGTTGACTTAGAAACACCTCTTTGTACCTTGTTTCTTTCATCCATCAATGACAAGTTCCATTTCTCTCGATGACAGGTTTACATCATTGACCTTTGACAAAAAGATTTTGTGTGGTGTTCGACATCAACTCATTCATTCACACCATACATATTATACTAGATTACCTTGAGAGCCATTAACATCATCAATGGTTTCACTCGCATATCTTAGTGGATTACATCATTAGCCAATAATCAGATGGTGTCTACTATGTATGACCTCAGCTCATTGATTTTTAGGTTTTAACGTTGTACAAAAATTACCTTAAGACAAATTCTAAAAACATAAAATAAACAATGAAAAGAATATAAAACAAATACACATATATTTTCCCTGGGATCTTAAAATCGAGACTATCAGGTTGGTTTTTCATTATGTTCCTTTCAATGTTACAATACATATATATGCATGTTGAAGAATTCATAAACCCCAATCCATTAACCCTAGATTAGAACATAATAGTTCCATTGACTGGATCTACAATATACCATGGGAAGAAAAACATAATTCTCCAAACCATGTGCAAAACCAATGCAAAAAACCATAGATACGTCTACCCACCTAATATAGGGTCCAAAAAAAAGATCATGGGGCACTGCCACAAACCCCATCTAAGGGGGCTACCGCCCATTGAATCCCCCTAATAGTGGGGGTTGTGCGTCTCCCCGTGTGTGCAACTAGGCTTGGAAATAATATAACACACACCCAACATTGTCCCACTTGTTGTTTTATTTTTAAAACAGGGGTTCACATGAGAGCTTAGTCATTGGTCCATCCCTACAATGCCCATTGTTTCTCTACACCAAGAAATCTTCTCACTTCTCACATACTTATTCAATGCATCAACATCATTCTTAAAAGTGTCCACCTATACCAGCAACACCTTTTTCTCCTCAACCATATCCCTCGGGAATTTACAATGAACATAAATGTGCTTTGCATTTGAATCATAAACCAAGTTATTTGCCAAAGAAAATTTCACTTTGGCTATCACGGTATATCCTTATAGCTTGATGTACAAGCTCCATACTTGAACACAATCTCTGCAACCAAATGGATTCCTTGTTTGCATGGACGCTTGCCATGTATTCTTCCTTTGTAGTTGAAAGTACCACTATAGACTCTGTCTTTCTCATCCAACTGACCACACCTCCAAATAGGTTAAGCACATAGCAACTTGTATATCTTCTCCAATAGGAATCTTCACCCTAGTCAGCATAAAAAAAGCCATGGATATGCAAAACTCTATCCAATCCTAGTCTTCCTTGGTAGTACAAACCATAATTACTAGTGCCATGAAGATACCTAAAAAACTCCTTCATTTTTGTCCAACGCTCCTTCCCTAGTTTTGACAAAAACATGGTCAATAATCCCACTACATGTGCAGTTTTTGGTATAATAAATATCATTTCATACATCAGGCTACCGACTACACTTTCATATGGAACGTGGGACATGTCCTCTTCCTCTTCTTATGTCTTGGGAAATTTTTCAATAGATACCTTTACACCTACAGAAATAGGAACCTTCAGCGGTTTACTATCCTGCATATTAAACCTTTGTAGTATTGTCTCAACATACTACCTATAGTTTAACAAAAGCTTCCTCTTTACCTGATCTCATTTAATTTCCATGCCCAAAATATAGTTTGCAACACCAATATCCTTCATGTCGAATTTAGAGGTCAATTTCCTCTTCAAATCCTAGATAATTTCCTTGTCATTTCCAATCAACAACATATCCTCTACATATAAGACCAAATAAATAACACAGTCACCAATTAATTTAAAATACACATACTAATCTCCTTTGCTTCTAGTGAAGCCAAGTCCCTGTATATGTATCAAATTTCTAATACCACATATTTGGTGATTGTTTTAACCCATACAGAGACCTTTTTAACCTACATACTAGTTCTTTCTTACCCTTCACCACAAAGCCTTCAGGTTCCTTCATGTAGATCTCTTCTTCCAGATTCCCATTAAGAAATTTTGTCTTCCCATCCATTTGCTCTACCTCAAAGTTAAAAGCTGCAATAACAAATAAAACTAATATAATAGAAGCTATCTTGGAAAGAAGAGAAAAAGTATCACCAAAATCAATTCTCGATACCTAGGAATAACCTTTTGCTACCAACGGAGCTTGGAATTTCTCCACCTTACCTTATGCATTCATATTCTTCTTAGACCGCCATTTTTTTCCAATGGGTTTCCTTCCAGTCAGCAGCTCCACTAGATCTTAAGCCTCATTTTTGTCCAAAGACTCCATTTTATCCATGATGGCCTCTTTCCAGAGTCTTCCATCCACTGAATCGATTTCCTCCCTGATGGTTCTAGAATAATCATCAGAAATAAATAAATAAAAATCTGAATATAAAGAAGATTGAATATACCTTTTTAGCTACCTTCTTTCTCAAACTGATCTTCACATAGCCAGAGTTTGTGGCTCTTCAAATTTTTATTCTTGTTCTGTTGTAGAGTCTGTTTCTTCCTCCTTTATCTAAAACTCTACCTTCTCAGGTTCCTTTGGTAGGAATTAGTGTTTAATAACATATTTCACCTCTATAAACACCACAACTAGGCTTTACACAACCTTCCTTGCTTCTGGGTTCCAAATCTTATAACCTTTTAAGCCATCCCCGTACCCAATAAAGATGCACCTTTCATATTTACTATCCAACTTGGTTCTTTTCGCCATTGGAACATGTACATATGCACCATAGAAAAATACAATCATATGTGAAGGAGAGGGTTTCTTACCAGTCCATACCTCATGTGGAGTCTTATCCTCCAACGCTGATAAAGGTGATCTATCAACAAGATAACTTGCAGTTTCCACTACCACTACCCAAAATTCATGTAGAATGCTTCTTTCCTTTTCCATCAATGTCCCATTCATTCTTTATGCAACTTCCTACATAACTATTCAAATTCCTTCTTGCAGAACTCTCCACCATTATCAGTCCTCAACACCTTTATCTTTTTCTCTGCTTGTCTTTCCAATAGAGCCTTAAATTATTTAAACCTATCAAAGAATTTAGATTTCTTCCTGAGGAAATATATTCATGTATTCCTTGCGAAGTCATCTATAAATGATACACAATACATAGACTTACCTGGTGATGGAACTCACACGGATCCAAACACATCACTGTGCACAAGATCTAATATTCGTTTCACCCTCTTACCACAAGATGGGAAATAAACCCAATTCTACTTCCCATACAGACAATTTTAACAAAGATCAAAATCAAGAGAGAAATTAGACATACCTTCTACCATACCATTACCATGAATTATTCGAAGGCCCTTCTCTCCAATATGTCTAAGTGTTTGATGTCATAATTTTTTGTTTTCTCCAGTGACCACAAAATTTTCTGCTCCACTTTTAGGAACCATAGAACTGTTGCAACCATCAATAAGAATATTACCAAAAATATTGTACATAGTTCCAATCTAAATTCCCTGCATCAATACTAGTGTTCTGAGAACCATCTTGCAAGTATCTCTATCGAACATTGTTTTTACACCTGCATCATCCATCATACTTACATAAATCATATTTCTAGCCAATGTACAAATACGAAAAACACCTCTCAAAGTGTTCTAGTCCTTCGACCTTGCAACTTCAGTTTGATTTCTCTATGTCCAAGAATTCTAGCCTTCCTTTCATCCCCTTAGAAGACATCACCACCATCAAATTTATCTTACTTGAAGAACCACTCCCTATCAGGAGTGAAGTGAAAGGATGCACATGAGTCAATCAACCACGCCTTGTGATCTGCATGTGTACTTGAAGGAGAAGAAAAGTATACATCCCCACCTTCATCTGAGGTGGTTTTCACCTCTATAGATCCCTTTCATTTCTCAGGATATTTAGATGTACAATCATTTTTAAAGTTCCCTTCCTTTCTTCATTTCCAACACACCTTATAGGTTTTCTTGGAGATTTAGATCTCCCTCTAGATTTAGATCCCACTCAAGGACTTATTTTTATTTCTTCTCTAGGATCATCCTTGTACAGATGAGGAATCTTCATTCTAGCCCTCCATATTTTTACATCTTATATCCTCGGGCAACAAGGATGAGACTATATCAAACTTCAAGGTAGTTCTATTGCTACCGATTGCAAGATCCACACTATCCCATGAATCTGGTAGAAGACACAACAAACTGATGCACTTATCTTTATTTGAAATTTTAATATCAACAGATAACAATTGGCTTACAATAGTATTAAAGGCATTTATATGCTTTGTGACCAAGTCTCCATCCTTCATCCTTAGGCTATACAACGTTTTACTTAGGAAGAATTTCTTCACCAGAGACTTAGATTGGTACAAAGTCCCTAACTTTTCCAAAAAATCCTTTTTCGTAGCTTTCACTAATACATTAAAAAATACTAAATTTGAGATAGACAACTATGGTGTGTTATTTTCTTTCTAATCCAACTTTTCCTGATATTCATCTGATATGCCATTGGTTTAGCACCCGGATTGTCAGTGATCCTCCATCTTGAGTTTCCACAACTCAAAAATATTACCATTAAATTTCTCAATCTCTATCTTTCCACTTCTCTCCATATTCTTTCACCACAAGAATTGATCCCAAAGATCGCCTAGTGAACTAGTCTACCACACGGTTGAGAAAAATGCATCAGTAGCAAAGGCATCCTGTTGAAACCAAAACCTAGCTTTGATACCAAATGTAAGTTTTATCCTTGTACATAAATTACTTGCAGACAAATTCTAAAAATAGAAAATAAAAAATGACAAGAATATAAAACAAATGCATAGAGATTTTCCCCAAGGTCCCAAAACCGGGACTACTAGATTGATTTTTCATTATGTTCCTTTCAATGTTACAATATATATATATATATATATATATATATATATATATATATATACATATATATATATACATGTTGAAGCATTCATAAACCCCAACTCATTAACCCTATATTAGAACATAATCGTACTTCATCTGAACATATCTACAAAGTATCATGGGTAGAAAACTGATCCAGGTGGATATTGGTGGCCACTCGCTAACTCCACTTGGAGCCCAACCAGTGCTTCTTTCAGTTTTTCAGTTTCCTTAATTATAACATAGTTTACTATTTTTAGCATTTTTTCGGGTCCTAAACTTTCAGAGCCATTTTAAGGCCCTAAATGATGTTTTTTGGGAAATCTACCACTAGTGATTTTTTTGTCAAAAAATCATCTTTCCCATCATAGTCCTCGGAGAGATATTTCCAATGGGCTATCATACGCATCAAACGGAGATAATATGACCAATTCGTGACCTCAGGAAGTTGGCTGTCCAACTCACCCCAACGGGGCCACAAACTCTTGGTGTTACATCTCCTTGGGTTATGGTTTTGGTTGCTTAGGGTTTTCTCTTATTGTTCAATAGTAAAAAGGCCCTTGAGCCTCATTGTAATACAGTTTAGAGGCATGTAGCCACCACATCTCTGCTCAGAGATAAGCTACAATCGCCCTAGGTTGTTTATTTCCATTACTGTTTGTAAGCATATTTCAGTATTTTACATTAATAAAATGAAGTGTTATTTCCACTGCATATCTTTGTTTATGGTTATCTCTGTAACTTGTTGCGTTCTTGTTTAAGTTTGTATTAGTGGTATCATAGCAGTCTGCTTTTTCTTTGTTTTTCTTTGCATGTCCCCAGCCAGGTCAGGATATAAGGAGTTAGGGCTGCAACTGGTTGAACCTTTGCAAGACCCGCCTCGCAAATCCTGACGGCCTCCCATGGCAGATGAGAAGAAAGATGAGGGGGTAGGAGATCCTATCAAAATCTTGCTCGAAGAAGCCCTCCAGCGACAATAGAACGTGATGATGACAACTTTGCCTAGATCCTTCAGCGGCTACCCAGAAGCGAAGCATCGGCTTGCAGTAGCTACTCTCGAAACACCATGCCCTGTAAGGTACAAGTTAATCTTGAAATCCCCATATTGGAGGGTCAGATAGATGTAGATGCTGTAGATAAATGGTTAAATCTGCTAGAGGGTTATTTTTCTATTCATGAATTTTCGAGTCGGGAAAAGATTATTTTCGCTCCTCTCAAAGCAGTCCCCCATGTCAAGGACTAGTGGGAAACCTATTGCGAGTAGAAAGGATGAAAATATTGGGTCACTATTTTCAGCCGCACCCACCTGGAATTCATTCCAAGATGCCATTAAGGAGCAGTACTACCCTGTTGGATGCTATGAGGATGAATACATAAAGTGGACCACGCTGCGGCAGGGAAGGGACCAAGATGTGTTGAAGTTCACCAATTTTTTCCATACCCTTCGCACGAAGTTGGGTATCAAGGATTCAGAGCAACATTTGATACTCAAATCCCGCGACATCCTGCAAAAGTACATCTAGGAAGAAATAGAATTCCTAAACATCTCCTCGCTCAGCACAACATACCGATATGTCATCAAGGTCGAGCAGAAGTTTAAACAAAAGAAGCGAGACTTTGGATTTGCAAATCTGAAGCAAGGAAAGGTGCCCCTAAACCACAAAACAAAGGAAAAAGCCAAGGCGAGGCAGCCCAAGACAACCCGCCAAAGCTGCAAGCAAAGAATAGTGTCGTAAAGCGGAAAAAGGACACGGGAAAATGGTGTGAGTTCCATAAGAGCTCCACTCACAACACAAGTGAGTGTCGGGCCAAGAAGTCACTAGTGGCCGAGCTAAAGGTTTCAGAATCAGATGCGTGTTCTGACTCTGAGTCAGAACTCGACAAGGGGAACGAAAAATGGAAGGAGATCAGTGATGCAGATCCCAACGCGACTGTTGCTACTGCTAAGATCTAGAAAAGTGAACCCGAAGATCCAGAGGAGTAGGAGAGTCTCTTCCACTCCTAGATGTGGGTAAAGGGCTCCCCGCTATAGTTCATTGTCGATAGCGGGAGCCAAAAGAACCTCATTTCAGTAGAGGTCGTGAAGTGGTTGGGCTTACTGACCACAACACATCCATAACCATACACCATCGGGTGGCTTCACCAAGGACAGGATCTTTGTGTGAGCCAGCAGTGTCGCCTTCCATACAACATCAAGCCCTTGACAGACGAGGTATTATGTGACATTGCTCCCCTTGAAGTTTGTGATGTATTATTAGGAAAACCATACTTGTGGAAGGGACATGCTGTGTATGAATCAAGGCCCCGTGCTGTTATTATTACATTGGGAAATAAGTTGTGAGGATACTAGAGGTAGCACCGCCTACCGCCATCTCTTTGATTACTACAAAACAATGCAATAAGCTCATTTCCAAAACTGGGAAATTTGTTTTCTTGATGATACACCCTCAAGGAAAGAAGAAGACGGTAGCCACAGTCTCCAGACAGGGCCCCTCCACATGACAACTATAGATGGACAAGGTTGTGGAGGATTACGAGGACATCTTCACCTCACCCGTAGGGGTTCCTCTACACTGTCAGCTCAAGCACTCCATCGATCTGACCCCAGGTGTGTCGCTACCGAATGGACCAATTTATCGGCGCTCCATTCTATAGAACGATGAAATCAAGAGGTAGATTCATGAGCTGCTGCAGAAGGGTCACATCCATCTGAGTTCATCGCCTTGTGGGAGCCCAGTTTTGTTGGTACAGAAGAAGGATAGGACTTGGAGACTTTGTATTGACTATCGGGCATTGAACAAGATCACCATCCATAATAGGTACCTGATCCCGTGGATTGATGACCTCCTGGACCAACCAAAGGGGGAAAAATGTTTCAGCAAGATCGATCTGAAGTCAGGATATCACCAGGTACCAATTGAATCCTCTGATGTGTGGAAGATTGCCTTCAAAGCGAAGGAGGGCCTTTTTGAATGGTTGGTTATGCCTTTCGGATTGATGAATGCTCCTACAACCTTCATGAGGCTAATGGATGACATCTTGCGGCCATTCACCAACTCATTTGTAGTGGTATACTTGGATGACATTTTGATCATCAACCAGAGTTGGGAGAGCACCTCCACCACATCTGACAGGTTCTCCAAACACTATGGCAACACAAGCTATGTGCCAACTTGGAGAAATGCACTTTTTGCATGACCCAGGTTCAGTATCTGGGATATATTATTGATGAACAGGGGGTGCATGTCGATCCAACCAAGATCCAAGTCATTCAGGATTGGCCATCTCCAACCACTTTGACAGAGCTCCGCAGCTTTCTAGGTCTCGCCAACTTCTACTGCAGGTTCATGTTGGAGTTTTCTCATATCACTTGGCCTTTGAGTCAAGTCACCAAGGGAGGAGAAAAAGAGAAATTCTTTTCTTTTGCATCTCAACAGAAGGCATTCATAGAGTTGAAAGATCGCATGTGCACGGCACCAGTGCTCGCGTTACCAGACTTACAACAACCATTTGAGGTTGAGACAGATGCCTCTAACTATGCTATTGGGGCAGTCCTTACTCAACACGGGCATCCAATGGCATATCATAGTGAAACACTTTCAAACACAGTTCGGAAGTATCCCAATTATGATAAAGAGATGTATTCCATTATGCAGGCCTGCCAATAATGGAAGCATTACATTTTGGGGAAGGAAGTGGTAATCCACATAGACCACCGACCCCTGTAGTTCATACAGACCCAAGGGAAATTGTAGAATGATCGCCATCAGAAGTGGTCCACATACCTCCAATAATTCCATTTGAATATCAAGTATAAGAAGGGCAGCACCAATAATGTTGTAGATTGCCTCATTCAACCACCGATCATGGTGTTAACCACTGTGCTCAACTCTTGTGGGCACAAGACTTCTAATTGGCCACTACTCTACAAAAGCAACCTGGAATTCAGCCAATCATACCAAACCCTCTTGAAGGGTCAGCATGTTCGAGATTTTCACCTCCAGGATGGCATGTTATGCCACCTAGGTCACCTTTGTGTTCCTTCAAGCGAGCGTGCCAAGATGATTTGGGAAGCACACTACAGTCAGGCTCTTGGGCATTTTTGGGTCGAAAAAATGGTGGCAGTATTGCAGAAGTATTTCTATTGGCTGAATATTCCACAGAATGTCGGGAAGTACATCAGATCATGCACTACCTGCGCCACTGCCAAACTGACCATCAAGAAGCAAGGCCTCTATACCCCACTACGTACCCCTAGTCGAACTTGGGAATCCATCTCCATGGACTACATGTCGAGCCTTCCTTCCACTAAGCATGGAAAGGACTATGCTTTTGTGGTCCTCAACAGGTTCTCAAAGATGGCCATTATGGCGGCCTGCAAGAAGAATATCACAACAGAAGCCACTGCTAATCTCTTCTTTGAATGAGTGTGGGTACACTTTGGGATCCCACAGTCTATCATGTCAGATTGGGACAGCAGGTTCCTCAGTACATTTTGGTCCAATCTCTGGTCGATGCTGGACACCAAACTCACTAAGTCCATAGCCTTCCATCCTCAAACTAATGGCCAGATAGAGCTTGTCAACAAGATGATCGTACACATTCTACACATGTATAACTCAAATCATCCATGCACATGGGACAACAGCCTCCCCTATGTTCATCACAGCTACAACTAGGCTCTCCACAGCTCGACTGGCCACAACCCTTTTCAAGTGGGCTTGGGATTCCAGCCACTATGTCCCATCGATGTGGCCATGCCATTTGTAGCTACTCAAACAGATTCTACTCATGTCCAATCCAAAACAGATAAGGCAAACAGCTTCATTGAGCACATCCAACATATTCGCCAGCAGGTCCATGAAATTTTGGAGAAATCAAATGCTAAGTACAAGCAGCGACATGATCAACGTCGGGTGCCACACAAGCTTCAGGTGGGCGACAAAGTCTAATTGCATTTGTGAAAGGAGTTCCTTACCGGAGCCTATCAGAAACTCAGACCACTCCAATATGGTCCTTACACCATTACCAAGGTTGTGGGAGATAATGCATTTGAGCTCAGCATTCCCCCATTCCTTGGCCTGCACCCTGTGTTCAATGTGGACCACCTTCGGCCATACTTTCCACCATTACTAGACACGTCCGACATTGCAGAACGACTCACACCCACAGAGTTAAATCCAGATTGCATGGAACAAGCTGCAACTGATTGGATCATGGACACACAGACCAAGCACACTCACCAACAGAATATCCAACTGTATCGAGTTGTCAAAGTAGGCCAATTCCTTCACCAGGGCAAGTGGTTGACCAAGGACCAAGTTCAACAGAAGTTCCCTCATCTCATGGAGGAACTCAACGCAATGGGGACCATTGCTTCCTAAGGGGGGAGGAATGATCCAGGTGGATATTTGTGGCCACTTGCTAATTCCACTTGGAGCCCTACCAATGCTTCTTTTAGTTTTTTAGTTTCCTTAATTATAGCATAGTTTACTATTTTTAGCAGTTTTTTGGGTGCTAAACTTGCAGAGCCATTTTGACGCCCTAAACGACGTTTTTTGGGAGATACCACAACGATTTTTTTTTCAAAAAAGCATATTTTCTGTCATATTCCTTGGAGAGATATTTCCAATGGGCTATCATGCACGTAGAATGGAGATAATATGACCAATTCGCGACCCTGGGAAGTTGGCGGTCCAACTCACCCCAACGACGCCCACAAACTCTTGGTGTTACATCTCCTTGGGTTAGGGTTTTGGTTGTTTAGGGTTTTCTCTTATTTTTCAATAATAAAAGGCCATTAAGCCTCATTGTAAGACATTTCAGAGGCATGTAGACACCACATCTCTGCTCAGAGATAAGCTACCATCGCCCTAGCTGGTTTATTTCCATTACTGTTTGTAAGCATATTTCCGTATTTTACATTAATGAAATGAAGTATTATTTCCGCTGCATATCTGTGTTTATGGTTATCTCTGTAATTTTTTGCATTCGTGTTTACGTTTGGATTAAAAACCATCATGCCCAAAACGCTGTGCAAAACCCATGCAAAAAACCATAGGTAGTTAAACCCACGTAACAAATGGTCGAAAGTAAGTTTCCCGGAGCATTGCCTCAGACCTTGTGCAGGGCGTCTACCCCACTATTAAAACCCCCAAACCCCTGTGACCCCCATGTTGTGGCCAACACAACAAATAGGCGGGGTATCCCCCCCCCCACGCATGCAAGTATTCATGGAAATAATATAATACGCTCCCAACATGATTCACATGGTTAGACTCATCCACTGGTTCTTCAGGTGAACAAGATAGAAAACCCCATGTCTACTTTCATCTATTAAGACTGTCATTTTAGGAGTAATATAAGATCACAACGTATGATGTATATGATCATATAGGTCTTCATCGAGTCATGGGTATACCATCAGTTATCTGTGGATGTGGACTTTGATCATTATACATGTAATTTCAGCTTATGTGTTGAGTACGAGTATGCCCCACTTAGAAAAGATGTCATGATTTAAATGTATTGTAACATAAGATGATTTCGTCGGTTGTTCTTGATCCTGACCTATCCTAGAGTAGAGTACTTCACTCATGAGCCATCATTTATGAGTTTGTGCTTTAGGGGGCAGTCCTTTATAGGCCATTTTGTCACATATGGTGAATAGGCCTTCAATTAGATCAATCAAAATCCTTTCACGCCTTTCTCATGACCCTTGAACAAGGCCGTTAAATGACTCATTCTAATTCATAATTTTCTTCCTGAAAAAACCGTGTTTTAGTTATTTTAAGGACCAACAAAACCTGGTCTCTTACTGGCCAATGTTGACAACCAGGTTTCCCTACTTTTCACCTGGTTTGGTCACCAAAGGTTACTCAGTGTTCAGGATACGCTGATTCTAGAAATTCAAGAAGAATAAAAAGAATCTGGAAACTTCCTCTTCTAGAAGCTTCCAGGATCTATTGTAACTATTTACCTTATATAAAATCCTTGAATCCTATACTATCCTACCTTTGATTTTTCATCCATTATCCCTTGACCTCATCTTCCCATAAAGAGTGGATCTAATCTGAGATTGGTAAAACGATGAGAATTAGTGAACTACCTCTTTCACCTTTATATATATATTATCATCCATAGGAAAGGGGTTGGATTTTTTAGAGTGATTCTATCCTTATGCCATTGTTGTGAGAGATATATTTCCACGCATTATGGTGATTAGAGGTGCAATTTGTGACAAGGAAAGGATAAGTCAAATTGGAGGAGTTCTTCTACAATATCAACACCTATTTTTGGTTGTAACTCACTCCATTTCTATTAATCAAAAGAGTCATTTGTTTTCCTATATATGATGTTATGGTTTAATATATTTCATTACCATGATGATCTATTGAATAAAGTTATTAGGTGATGATGCATATATTATGTGGATCATTGGTTTTTGTTATGTGACATTGCAGGTTCTAATTATAATGATCAGAGTTAGGATTGGAGCATTCAAACCAAGGAAGGAAAGAAGCATACGACATATTGCAAGTAGGATTCATATCATTATCTATTTACTTTCTGGAAAACATTAGTCCCTTTGTATTTCTATTTTTCTAGGTCAATCCAATAGGCCTAGGGAAGATACTTTTGTCTTCAGTCATAGATTCTACATAATAGGGAGAGATGAAGCATCTAATGGAAGATGTTTGTGAGGACATCTAGTCTGCCTATGTACTTATGTCTAGATCCTAAATAGGGGAGGAGGTGTAGTTCATGGAGCTCCATCCTTGGATACGCACATAGATCCCTAGATCGGTGGTAGAGGTTAAAAGCCTGATGGTGCCTAAACTGTTAGAAAATTATATACTATAGAGCAATGGAGCAAAAAATATTGTAGAAACACAAACAAAGAAAACACATAAAATAAGAGAGACATAAATATATTTGGTTCACGCAATTTGTGCTACATCCACAGAGAAACAGTGACTCATTCCTATTATATTATCTAGAAAAATGAAGAGATACAACCTACGACAAGTCTGATGTAATTTCCTCTTTTCTTTCACATGTCTCCTCTCTCTTTCTCACTCAAAATACAAATATATACAATCGCAATACAATTTCGTCATATAAATTGAGAGTTTTCCTTCTAGGTTAAAAAGCCTAAATTAAACATGACTTCTACCTTCAGATGATCTTCCTAATGAACGACTCAAATTGGCTACGAAGTTACAATATTTCACAAGGAATTTTTCATCTATTTTTAGATTTGGGATCACTACCCTTGAACCACTGCCAGGCAGGAGGCTCATAAGGTCATTGTCTCCCCCCTTTGGACCACCCTGAAGGCGATTAAGTGGGTGATGTTACTACCATGTTAGGAACTAGGGCCTAGCATGGTGATACCTCTAAATAAATAAGATAATTAGGCTCCACACCCAACATAGAGTTAGCTGAAGCTTGATTCCCCTTATTCCCACCGAGATGGATTACCCCAGTCGGGTATCTGGGCCGCAACATTGAGTGTACTATAACTCTTTGTAGTTCATTTTATTTTGAAATATTACATGCACTATCATATGCATGTTATTATGGATACCTCCCTACTTAAGAGGGAGTGTTAAAGAATGTAATTAGCTTCAATCTCCATAATTTAATTTGCCAAAAAGAAATTATTATTAAAGAAAACGACTTATTAAACAGAAAGTTTCATGCTTGGGTCAATATTTTCTACATCAAAGCCTCCATTGAATGCTTCTAGGTTTTGTCTTGAGTCATTAGAGTCATTTTGATTTTTATTATACCCTTATTTGGATTTTGTATCATGTAAAAATAATTATTTTTTGGTCAAAAAGATAATTTGTCACCTCCACACCAAGTCAACGATGTCCCCAAGAAGTCGGCCTACATGAGGGAAATTAGAACTAGCATAAAGGCTATATAAGGAGAGGTAATTCAACCTTTTGTACTCACTCACTCAACAAGTTTTATTTACAGGACAGAGAAGCAGAAAAAGAGAGTGAAGAAGATGGAGAATGAGGAATTTTGTTGGGAAGACGTAAATCGAGTTTTGGGCTACCTTTCTCTCACATGTGAAATTTTTCTAAGAATTTGCTGGGGCAAAAGTTTGTGTCTACTGTAGGTCTAAAATCTTGAAGCTAGTGGCTGAAACCTTGATGTTTGTGGATGAAATCGTGAAGCTGGGGGTCAAAATTCTAAGTTGAAGTTGGTTCAGTGAAGTTGGTACTTGGATATTTTGAGAAGGACATTGTATAGGAAGGAAGGGTTGAATTGGTGGTTGGAGGAGGTCTTTGTATAGGTCTAAGAAGTCTAGAAGTGTCTCATGTTGATTTCAATATAATGGAGGACAATTTATTGACTAGGTTTGCTCCTTATATGGATTTCTTCCCTACCTGAGTTCCTACTTCTTGTGTCCCTTGTTCTTGTCATCTTCATATACATATAGTTGGTAATTGTCTGATAAAATAAAAAAAATTAATAAGTCAAATATTCCAACATAATTCACAAGTAATTATTAGGAAAGTGAAATCAAACCCTAAGCCTTGATTTCACACTAAATACCTTTTCAAAGGTTTTATTCAGTTTATTTTAATTTTTTAATTTTACATAGAGGCTTGTAATATTTTGATGTTTTCCTTTCACATTTCTATGAAATATTTTCCTCTCATAGCATCTTGGTCTTCTAGGAAGGTCTTATTTTCCATGTCCCTAACAATCCATGGGAATTTTTGTTGTATATTGTATAGTGCATGGTATATTATTACCTCGATTTGTCCATGATGAGATAATGTATTCAGTTACCCTTTATTTTTATACTCATAAAATTCAGTGATTGCATATAAAATATGGTACATTGAGAGTTTCAACGAGATCTAGGTAGGATTGGTCCCTTAGCTTGTATAGATGTCTAAAATAATGGACTTATACCCCATTGAATGTACCCTCACATAAATTATACTATATAATATGTTAATCCACTTCATTCAGGGTGGATGATAAGCTATACCTTTTTACCCCATTATTATCTTTAAGGTGTTCCTCATGTTCAACAAATAATTGTTACTGGAGAGAGTGGTTTCTTTCCTCTCCTCTTTTCCAAAAGCATCTCTATTAGGATTATATACACTCTAATGATAATTTCTTCATCAACAAATATTTATAGGTTTATGAAAACAATGACATACTCTATAGGTTCATGAAAAATTCTTTAATCACCTCATCATTATATCCCCTACACTCACTAAAATAGTCACTATCTAATGGCATCTTTCAGAAATCTCAACCACCTATGGGACATATTAAACACTAGAAGGGATTGTAGGCTTCATATGATTAAACATTTCTGCCAATTATAGAAATATATATACTACTCTATCATATAGGATGGTTGTGGTGATATGGTATCCTGTAGATGACTAGAATTGAGAGTTTCCTTCAAATATTGATTTTAATTATAGAAATCAATAGTTTCTTTTGAAAATTTGATGGGCGATGAAAGAAAAAAGGTTAATATAAATGAAGGGTTTATCATCTAAAAGGATGGTTTCATCAAAATAAATTTCAATGTTAATCAAAAGAATGTAAATGTTATATTATTGTAAACTAATATTTTTATTATATACCCTCTAGAAATTCTAGAAAGTAATATAATGCAACTCCTTTGATATAAATTCCATGTACAGTTCAATATAGATGATGTGTAGAGACATAGGAAATTCAAGTTTAGTGTGAAATAAGAGACCATCCTGTTCCATATCATTGTCATACAATGCCCTATGTGTCACTATTGCTTGGTAATAATGATGTAACACTTGATTCCTATAGAAGAGGGAGGAGGAATATTGGACATTCTCTTGCAAGCCAAGATACAATTCAGGAAGCCTATTTGGATGGAGGGTTGATTTTTCTAGACGGATCCCTTAAAAACTTCTAATTAGAGTGTTAAGAATGGTCTGTACCATTTAATGATCATTGTGTGAATCCAATGGCATATTATGATGAAGTTCCCTATCATGGCCTATCCTACTTTTATTTTCTTGTTGCACTATTAATATCATTGGTTGAAGTTGTGGATCCTTACAGATTTCAATCCCGTGTAATTTCATCTGAGAACATGTCTAGCAGCATTACTTTGGTAATAATGAGTCAATTTATTATTTATTTTGTCTACTATATATTTTTATTTTGTGGTTTGATTGGGTACTAGGGATGTACTTGTGGCAGTGATGTCTTTCCTACCTCTGTTTCATTCCTTGGTGTTTTTGGATAGGTCAATGATGACCATGAAGTAGCAAAAAAGTTTTTATATTTCAATATTCATCTTAGGGAGAAACAAAACCCAATCAAATAAGGGAATTTGATCCTATAATAGGCCACGAAGGGAGTCATAGTAAAATCAAGGGGCAAGTGTAGCACCCATATTTAGTTCAATAAAGTTTAAACCCTATTCCTATAGAAAACCTTAATTCACAACAAAATGGAATCAACAAAATTACAATGGTTTTTTCATCTCTAACAGATGAGATAGTTGAAGAGTCTAGGAAGATAGATCTAAGAAGAGATTTGGGTCATTTGGAGCCTTAGATCGATACTCAAAATTTCAAAAGACAGAGAAAGCAAAGACTCCATAAGTCTTTCATGCTCCAGAGTCCATCATGGTTAAAAATAATTAGGTATAATGTATGATAGAGGACATGAACACCGAAATAGTACATCCATTTTCCATGTTGAGGGATAGCTTACAAATGAAGAGCTTGTTGGGTATGGTACCTAATTATCTTCATGGTTAAGAGGTCATGTTTTAGTTGCTTTGGAGCCCATTACTTAACGAGGGAGGTGTGGGGGCCTCACACCCCCACTATTGCTTCCAAGGGGTCTAGGGGGAAATAATAACCACTTTAGCCCACCATAGCAGGGGTGCGAGGGAAGTGCCTTGAAAGAAACTTTATAGATAAAAAGTTTGCAAAATATTGTAATTTTTTATTCAGTCGGGGTCATTCATTATCTAGAAGATCTAATTGTAGAGGTTATGTTAATTTATAGCTTTTTTCCCTATAAGGCAAACCTCGATTTATATGACATACTGGTAATGAATTTCCTTTAAATATCATATATATATGATTTTTATGTGAGGATAAGCATTCCATTGAGAAATTTAGATATTTTTAAATTTCAAAGGTTAGGTAATAGGGAGAAAGAGGGAGCATGGAGAAGTTATTCTTTAAAGCCAAAAGAGGCCACAAACCCCTAGGTAGTTCAAACAAGATATGAAGATCCCTTCTCCTTTTAATGTCAATTATCAATCTTCATGTCCTCCTAACTCTTAAACTTTTCCTATGCCCACTCTTCTACAATATTATCCTCAAAGTATTTCTCCTTCCTTCCATCCATACCCTACTCAACCTACACAATGAGGAAATCCAACACTAGGATGGAGACTCAATTGGCCTAATGACCTACCTCTATCCATCCCCCTCAGTAATATATAGCATGCAAAAAAAATCCTCGAAAGAAACAAAAATTTCCTACATAAACAAGTCCAAATCCCAACAATAAGAAATATCAACCCGTCTATAGTGGAGAAATGACATACCTTACTTATGTTGTACAAATAAAGGAAATTAAATGAAGGTCTAGAAAGATCCTTTTAGATGTTCATCCAACTCCTTCAATAGAAATATCGAGGAGGAGAAGGAAGATCTTATATTTGAAGTCACCCAACAAAATATTTGTCATCCTAAAAGGTTGAAAACCTACAAAGTACACACACTAGAGGAAGCTAAACTTTGTGTAGGACTAAAGAATCTTTATGTCGAAGTCCCTCTCCTTTAAGTCATTAATGATGTTCCTATATATAATAGGTTCATTGAATAGGAATGTATGAAAAGGCCTTGGAGAAAGAAAAGGGATGCCCTACAATTAATTTCATAGGGAAGCTATTTGATCTTATGCTTGGGAGAGTAATCATTCGTATGTACTTAGATCCTAGGAGCACGATACTATATGTGCACATCAATGACATTATAGTTCCAAACACTTTGATTTATTTGGGAGTTGAAATCAATGTCATGACCAAGGAAACCATTTTCAAACTTAACCTCAAAGGATCTATATTGAAGATCTTTACTATGCTACAACTTGGTGATAGATCTATAGTAGCTCTTTAAGGTATTATAGAAGATGTTATGGTCTCTATTGATTCATTGGACTATCCCACCAAATTAATTTTACTTTAACCCAAGTCCAATTTTAAAGGTTATCCACTCATCTTAGTAAACCTTTGGTTAGCCATTATTAATGCATACATTACTTGCAAAATTGGGAACATGACCCCATCAATGGAAAATCAAGAAAACAATTGGTATTATATCCACCAACTCAGCCTCTTGTTGAGGATCACTTTCCTTGATCGGTAGAGGAAGAAGAACATGAAGAAGAGGATACTTTCCTTTCATCGTCCTACCCTATAAGTACATTATAAACCACCATTAGAAATAGGAAAATTGATGAAGATAATTTGATTGATAATATTTTGAAAAACAAATATCTTGTTGCCATGAATATTTATGGCTTAAAAGAAGAATAATCTTAGCGAAGCCTAGTTTTTCCCAATACATATAATGTGTATATTTGTTACTAAAAATAATAATCTAAAAACCATAAAAATTCCCTAGAAACTGCCAAAGGTCATCCCTTCTCTCTTAGTTGATTAACAAAACCAACAATTCACTACCTTAAAACAACATATTGATGAATTTGCATGGAACTACAAGGAGATGAAAGGAGTACATCCTTCTACATGCACTCACCATATATATATCAAAGAGGATAACAAAAGTGTTTTTCATCCACAAGGTGAGTGAACCTTATATTGAAATATATTGTGAAAGATGAATTATACAGAGCATTGGATGCAATACTTATCTATTTGATCTCAGATACTAAATGGGTGTCTCCCATAGTCATTTTCCCTAAGAAAAATAATAAGAAGAAATTTCGTGTTGACTACAGAGAAATCATAAGGCAACCAAGAAGGATAATTTTCTCCTTCCTTTTGTTAACCATGTTCTTGACGTCCTTCCGAGGAAAAAAAAAATTCCTTTTTCGATGGATTTAGTTGGTACAACCAAATAAATATTAGTCTTGTGGATCATCATAATACTATCCTTGCATGACCTCGGGGGACATTTTATTACAAATTCCTTCCATTTGTCCTGTGCAATGACCCTGAGATCCTCCAAAGGGTTGTCCTTAGTATATTGTTTGATATTTTGTATGAGTGAATAGAAATATACATTGATGAATTTACATTGTACGGGGATGATTTTCAAGAGGATCTCTCAAACTTGAGAAAGGTATTGCAGTTGTATGAAGAGATGAACCACTCCATAAGCCATGAGAAGTGATTTTTCTTTTATGACTAATGGAATTGTCTAAGGGAAATTCCACTCTTCAAAATGAATCCAAGTGGAACCTAAAAAAATACCCATTATGAAAAATGTTCCTATTCCTCAAAAGCTAAAAGATCATTGAAGTTTTCTAGGCCTTGTTGGATACTACCAAAGATTCATAAAATAATATAATAAAATTTCTTATATTATATTTTAATAAACAACCAATGATTTCAAGTTTTTTTGGATAGATTTATGTCAAGAATAATTTGAACGTACCAAAGGAAAGATAATGATCAGACCTATTCTCAGAAATCCAAATTTATGTATTCCCTTTCATATTCATACAGATGCACTAGACAGGGAAATCAAGGGAACTCTGAGATAATTTGAAAGGAAATCACCCTTTGCAATTTATTTGAATAAAAAAATCTATCCAAGGATGAATTGAAGTATACATTAACTAAAAAATAATTTCTTTCCATTATGCATTATTTAAACAAATTCAAGCATTAGATCACTAGTTATGAAGTCTTTATGTACATTGACCATGTAGAAATCAAGTACTTAATGGGTAAACCATATGGGAAGCTCACATAATTAGGTATTTATTATTGTTGTAACAAATATACTTGAATATTATTGACAAATTTTGTAAGGAGAAGGTCATTGTATATTTTCTCTACCTATTTAACCTACTTCCAGTTTTGATTCTTCATTTTGCCTTGACAATAAACCACACTGGTTGGTTCGAAACATGTCAGCATATATTCTTTATGTGATTGATTTCAATTTTTTTTATAATCTAGATATGGATCAGAGCAGCCTAAACTTGATCAATATTAACATTATTTGCATATGAGTAAGTGATAGATGACCAAATCCTTAATAAGCATCTCTCTTCTATATAACTTCTTTCTCCAGGGTTCACCAACATTCCCTTTTTCAATGGTATTGGGTACTTCCCTCCCCACCTATATTCAAAGGAGAAGAGTAATTTTTCTAGAAAAATTGCCTCTTATAATTTGATTGGGGGAAACCTCTTCAAGTTGGGACATCATCAAAAGTTGAGAAAATGTATGAGGTAGGATGAAGTTTATGAAATCCTCTCAACTTTTGATGATGGGCCCTTTGTGGGACATTTTGCTACAAATAGGACAATCACATGTAGGATACTTTTGAAAAATCCTTTATAAGGATTCCTAGAGATATACTTCAAAGTGTCATGTGTGTCAAATGATGGGAAAACCTACTCAAAAGGATCAGATTCCACTGCAACCTTAGGATTATTTTGAGCCAATTACGAAGTTTGGCATGGAATGCATTGGTCCCGTTGACCCCCCACTTGATAGAAATAAATATATCATTGTATTCACAAACTACTTGACCAAATGGGCTGAAGTGAAGTCAAACTAGTAATAAAATAGAAAGTTGTTGAGTTTTTAAGGGAGAATATCTTCTACAAATTTGATTTTCCAAGAGAGTTGATGATCGAAAAGGGCACCTACTTCATCTCCAATCTAACTAAATGGACAATGAAGTAGCACCATGTTGGGAATAAAAAACGTACTCCATATTATCCCTAGGAAAATGGGTGAGTAGAAGTGACTAATAAATCATTGGATAACATTCTAACCAAAGTCACCATCAAGAACAAAAAGGACTAGGGAGAAAAAAATGTTGAGGGCACTTGGGACGTGTTGGTTTATGGGGGCCTAACCCAGTTTCAACGTTAGTTAGCCAAACAAATCCCTACACTACCAGCCCTTTCAGCATCGGCACACAGAGTGCAGACTGAAGTCTCACCCGAAGCAGTATGGGGGGATGTTGGAACCAAGTTTCCGCACCCTTGAGATTGTTGTGATGTCGGTTTAATCCAACTATACCTGCCTTCACGCAGGTTGCTTCTCGCCTTGTTCCACCCTTCAGTACCCTCATGAAGTGTTAGAATTGGCCTTCACGTAGCCCTAACCAGGGGCTGAGATGCTTTCACACTACTAGGGTAGCGAACTGCATTATTTACCAACCTAGACTAAGTATCTTACTTATCTTATTGACAGATCTTAATTACCTTCGCATAAATTGATATTCTAACTTGCATTCACTTAACCAATACAACTATACATATTCGCACATCATATAATCATTGGAAGTGAAATTCATACCCAATATAACAAATTCATAAGCAGGAAATAAAGATGCAGAAATGATAGAAACTTCTCTTTATTAATACTTCCAAAAGGATTATAGATTCGACTCGCCCTGCGCAATCAACTACAGGGGTCTGTGCACTCAGCTGCATACTACTAGGCCTCTGCGCACTTAGCTGGAGAGACTCTACCTACGCTACAACTCAAAACTTAGACTTACACTTCAGATCAATCTCGCATACATCTTCATTCCTTAGACATTGTGTTATGTTTAACTAATTAGAGCTTCGCTCTATTTATATAATCCCATTTTCCGCGACCCATGGGTAGATCTTCTACAACTGACATTATATTATCAAAATAATGATGTACAACCCTATGACTCTTTAACAACTACGCATTCCATGCCCACAAAATGGGGAGTCTTTACACTGGAATTACAAAATTGGACCAAAATATAGGCTCTTAGCCCCAAAACTATGCTTGGGGGATCTTGCACCCAATAGGGCCCCAACACAAACATCGCTACTTTCCCTCGAGTCACTTTATAGGTGCGGATATCATAGCATGAAGACCTCCCAACTCTGTCTAGATTGTTGCAAGTTCAATAGCGCACTGAGCGGCTTCCTACTCGACTTCCTCCACGTGCTGTTTGGTGACCGCTACTGTTGAACTGTTGCCCTAAATCCTCTCATGAGTTTCTTGCAGTTGTGCGAGCTTTGTTTCAATGGAGGTTGTAATTGTATAGGCCTCATCAATCCACGGATGTAGGTATGCTTTTAAAAATACCTCCTTATAACAAGTGGCATCCACTTGTTCCTTGAGTGCCTTTGCTTGCTGCATCCTTGCAAGCCTCTGTGTAAGGGAAACCGTCTACGCAGTCACTTTTACCTCATCGTATTTTTGTTGCAACTCACACACCTCTGTTTCTAGGTGCTCTATGTTCGGGTCCTCGTATAGGGTGGTGAGGACCTTGAATGATTGTTCAAATAGATTCATGTAGTCTACCACTACACTACCAACCGCCACCATTGCTATTGTGACCGCGGTGGTACATTGTTCTCTGACCTCTGGCGGAGTTGAAGGCTGAGCCTTCAACTTTAATTCTATAATCTAAACGTTCAGCTCCTACTAAAACCTGGCCATTTCTACTCTTGTGTCACTCACGCCTGTGGCTAACTTATGGATGCATGCCTTTGCAAGTTCCTCTACTTAAATGGCTAACTCAGGGACAATTTGACAGGCTTCCTCCACAAACTACACTATCTTTTTGTTTTGCTCCACTACCTCATTGTGCTATAGGGTCAACTACTCAATGTTGATGCACTGCTCACTCATTACTTGTATAGCGTGACTCTCTTTGGCCCAAAGTTTTGTAGTGATTCCGCCCTGCAAGAGATGGAGTGTCTCCCAAGGGAGTGCAACCATATCTAGATCGACACCTTTCAAACTGTTGACCATAGGCCTATCGGCCTCATTCTCTGTAATAAGTGCTCCATCTAGTAGCACTATTGTGTGTGTCATCCTTGCACACAACATTTCCTTGGCAGCTGAAGTGTCACATGTGAGGTTGGTGGACACTGTGCCAACCTTTGGAGTGTGCACTTGCAACTCCTATATTTGTGTCTGGAGAGCCCCTAATACCAACTGGTGTTGTTCCTAAAACTGTTGGAGGACCTCCATGGTGACATGCCTCACAATTTCGTCGATATCATGTAGATCCACTTCAGTGAGGCTGATAGGGTTGAAATATGTCTTCGAGGCCTTTACTTTCTTTCACGACCCTACTTGTTCTCACGGTCACAAACGTTTGAGTTTGGTGGACATCGTCTATGGGTTTGTGCCACTTTGTTCCTTGTTTGTCTCCCGTTTGGGTGAAGGTGACTTTTGTCCTTCATTCTCTTCCTCTATTGTTTTCTACTGCTTTGCCAACTTTGTGGCATCGCGTGCCGCCTAGGCCTTAGCTGTTGCTTCTTCTTTCCTGCCCTATTCTGCTAGCTACACCATCCGAAGTATTTCTTTTTCCTTCTTCCACTACGTGGTATACTTCGATGCTTCCACTGTGGAGTAAGGTGGAGCGTGCCACTCCAGCAGCCAAGACTCAAGGACTGCAAAAATTACATCATCGGTTGCCAAGTATGGTAACTCATGCCATGTCTTTATAGGGTCCTTCCGTACCCTAATGAAGACATGGTGGAAGTCGACTTTGAACTCCACAAAGCTCTGCAAGCTATTGTATAAAGTAGGTGATAACTGCAGCTTGCGATTGATCCCCATCCAGATGTTCATCTCCATTAGAACCGAAAATATCTTGCTCTCCCTTACCCTTTGCACGTCCCTGGTCACCCATAGTGAAGCATACTTTGTTGCCTCTAGAAGGTTTGGCGTGACCGAAGGGAACTCACTATCTTCAGGTAGCTCCCATGCCACCAGTATGATCAACAACAGGAGGCATGCGTAATGAAATGTTTTTCTCTGCTCCTATACCTTGTGGTAGTTCGCAAGGAACTCATCACATAGGTAGTTTTCCCAGTTGAACTGGACCCCTTTTACTTATTGCATGCTAGTGCAACCACTGGTGTGGCACCTCATCTGCGTGGCACTTCCGCATCACCTTTCCTTCCAATATCTATGTCACGACCTTAACTGCAAGGTTGTTGATGATGGATATGGAATACCCTCACTTCTTCTTCTCTAGCTTAAACTTCTTTTTCATTACCTCCGTGAGGGCCAACTCACCACCTTTTCCCTCTAAAACATTTCTTGGATCCTCCCCTAAGCAAGGGAGCCATGTAATATTGTGAATCAGATGGTCTGTGATGGGGATGGGCTCCTCCAGCCACAAGCACCTCGTCATGAACCATGCAGAGAAGCTCCTTGATGATGAAAACGGTCACTAGGGCACGATGGAAATGTAGCACCCAGAGCAGGTATAGCAAACCTACTTTGTCAACACCTTTGAGCCATTTTCACAGCTCCAATTTGATCATTCTAGCTGATGTGTCTATCTTCTGGCACATTAGCTTCAGAGTCGCTAAATGCGGGAACTTATTATGGTCTGTGAGTTCCCAATTTTCAAATTTTAGTATGGGAACCCGTCCCAACTGTGCTCCTTCAAAAATAATATGATCTTGGAGTAGCAGGGCTTGTAGAGAGCTCTTGCTCTAATTTATATCCTTTGCAACCTTGGCTTTACCTTTTCGTGGAGGAACATATTCAAGTAACCGTTTCATAAGGTCCACGCCCTGGGTTTTGACTTCCATCTATACATCCTCCTCCTACACCAGGATTTCTTCAAACTCTTCCTCCTCATCGGCCTCCATATTGATGGCCTTCCCATTTCCCTCTAGTGTGAGCTTCGTCCTTAATGGATTTCTTGGCGAGACACGCACTGGTATCATGGCCCGCCTATCCTTCTTAGGTCTTGGTGTGCGTGGTAATTTAGGGACCTCAGAGATTATTCTAGCGCTCCCTGGGGCTTCTACTTCCACAATTTCATGCGTGAGTTCCTTGGCTGTCACAACTCCTATGTCCATGACTTCTTCGAGTGCTAACATAGTGCTAGTCCATAGTTCTCTTAGTGTCTCTGGTAATTACTCAAACAACAAATTTGCTTTCAGAGTATCAAATAAGTCTCGATTCATGAATACCAAAGAACACAACAACACAGTTCTCAAATTGCCAAGTGTTGTTCACTGGAGAGGAACTTGTAATTTATAGCACCTTTTGAATTTTAATTCAACCGTTCCTCACACATTCAGTCCATTAATGTTATATTGGTTGTAGATTTTCAAGAATCTAGGCCATGAAGTTCACCTTAAATGTCTACCGTTTGCTCAATTTTGCCTCAAACCAAGCATCAAATCATGAATAGTGACTTTGACGGTCACTTTCTGGCCAACCCATGTGCCAACATAGTTGTCTTCGTGCTTTTGCAGACCCTGTGACACTTCGCTACTGCATGCAATCCTGACATTGCGTAGTTCCCTGACAGGGTAGTTTATAGTCCCATGCCTCCTCTCAGATGCCTTGAGCATTAAGACTATGCCTTTTTCAGCTAGTCAGATGGCCAAGCCACCTATGTGTGGCTTAAAATGATTGCCATTCACTTTTTCTGGGAATGGATCTCCATTTAACTTAAAAAGAAGGACTGTGCCACCATCGGTAATCTCCTTAATAAAATACGGCCCCAGTCAATGCATTTTGAGTTTCAATGGAAATTTATCAAACTTATTATCATACAAAAACAAATAATCATTCACCTTAAAGGTGCGCAGCTTAATATGTTGATTGTGCCATTCATTTTCACACTGCTTTTGGACCTACTGGTGAAATCCTACCATAAATCTCTCTTCTTCTAGCTCATCCAACTGCACAAGCGTCTCTTCTAGAGGTCCAGGATCTGTCATCGCTATGAGCACTGCTATGCATAGAATAGGCACGATATATTCCATAGGCATTACAGCTTCCACTCCATAGATAAGCCTAAAAGGTCTCTGTCCCGTCAGTTTCTTGCATGTCGTCTAATAAGCCTATAAAACTATAGGTATGTGTAGGTCCCAATCACTTCACTGCATTGCATACCTTGGTCAGTGCGGTTTCTGGCACTTTGTTGAATGCTTCTACTGTCTCGTTATCTTGTGGTTGATAAGTTGTGATCTTCTGGTGATACACCTAAAATTCCTCCGTTATTGCACTGATCATTTCATTCAAGAATTGTGTACCATGATCGCTCATCAAGATATTCGGACATCCAAATCACATTAGTACATATTCAAATAGAAACTTTGCGGTAGTCATGCCAGTGCAGTCCTTCACCAGCTACGCGTCTGCCCAAAAGTGAAATACTTCGTTGCAGTGATAATATACCTCATGCGTATGTTTCCTTGAGGTTTGATGGGTCCTACAAAATATATTGCCCATTTTTCAAAACGTTGCAAAGTCATTTGTGGATTTAAAGGCATCTTGTCCCTTTGCGACGGCCTACCTGTTCTCTGAAATATGTCACACGCTTTGCAATATTCTTTTGAATCCTGGTGATGGGTTGGCCACCATAACACTGCGCATAGAATCTTCTATGCAATTGCTCTTCCTACATAATGTCCCCATTCAGTGCACCCATGAGCGTCCACGAGGATGCGGCATCATTCAAATTCAGGCATATACCATCACAGTATTTCATCATTCCCCATCTTGTATAGATGCCCCACAATGAAAAAGAAATCTGCCATGCGCAACACTATTTCCTTCTTTTGTAGGAAAAAGTATCCCTGTGGCATAATTCCTGTTGTTAGAAAGTGTATTATATCTCCAAAATACCCATTTGCTACATGCATAGTAAAGAACTTCATGTTCGGTAATCCTTACTCCAAACTAGTAGATTCCTCCCCTATCTTGATGTGTGACATATCATCTGATCCTGCGTTCAATCATCTAGGCTTCATAACAACTTCAAAATCGTACTCTTGGAATAATAAAAGGCATCTGCAGATGTGCCCCCAAACATAGGCTTATTGACCAGGTACTTTAGCGTGGAGTGATCTATATACATCTTAAAGTGACCTCCTAGCAAGTAGTGTCGATACTTCTGGAGCACATAGACCATAGCCAGTCCCTCGCATTCAGTGTTAGAATAACTCTTCTCTATTCTGGATAATCTGAGACTTTCGAACACGATAGGGTGACCCAAGACTTCTCTACCATCATGCTTTAGTAATGCCCCCAGTGCTATACACGATGCATCAAAATGGACATGAAACTCTTTCTTCGAGTTTGGGAAGACAAGAATTGGCACAGTAACCTTCTTTTCTTTCAATATATCCAGGCTCTTCTTACAGTCATCATTCCGGCAGAACATGACATCCTTCTTCAACAATTTTTCCATCGACGTCGTGATATGGGCATAGCCTTTGATAAACATTTTGTAATGTCATGTATGTCCCAGAGTAGCACGCACCTGTTTCACACTTCTTGATGCTTCCAAGTTCGGAATCACCATGATCTTCGAGGGGTCTACCATCGGCCCTTGTATGCAAACCACATGCCCCAATAGGTTCCCAAAAGGAATGAGAAACATAAACTTCTTGAGGTTGAGTGCGATCTGGTATCTTCGGCAAGTATCCAACATCAAGCGTAAGCTCGCTACATGGCACTTCAACAACCCAAATACAGTCCAATCATCAAAATAGGCCTCCAAGAACTTACATATATATTCCTTAAATGCCGCGACAACCACGAGCAAAAAGATCGCTGATGCATTCTTCAATCCAAATGGCATGATAGTATATTGAAATTAACTCCACTCATTCATGAAGGTTGTCTTCTATCCTCCGCCGCGATTTTTATCTAGTGGTACCTTGAGAACTCATCAGTGAAAGAATGTGCCTCCTGACCACCTACATTGTCCAACACTTCATCCGTGAACGGAGTTGGTAATGGATCATGCACACATATGTCATTCAATTTTCTGAGATCCACGCATATTGTTATCTCATCCTTTTGATTCTTCTCTTACACCATCATTGGGCTTACCCAATTAGATTCTTCCACAGTCTCAATTTTGTCGGCTACAAGCATTTTGTCTAGTTCTACAGAGACCTTCTCCCTATATTTCAAATTTAAGCGCTAAGGCCTCTGCTTAACTGGATTCGCATTAGGCTTTAATGTGATATTCATCACTCCTAGATCTCTGATTATTCCTTTCAAATCCATAAACTTGCTCGTGAATAAGTCCTGATACTTGCGGAGTAACTTAGCAGCCTTATCCACCATCACATCATCCTAGTAGTCTCTGATCTTTGTAAATTTGGGCTCTACCTCTATACCAATGTTCACCTGCTTATATTTCACTAGCGCGGTTATATCAGGGTTCTCAATCTATGGTCCTTAAACCTCGCAGTGACCTTCCATCTCTGGAATGTTAATTTTGCATGGATCTTAATCCTCTTCTTCACCAGTTATATTATAACATTTCAATGCACAACTCAGGTGAGTAGCCCATTCAGGCTACGTAGGTCTAAAGGATTCTACAAGATCCTAAAGATGGTTACTTTCACTTCCTGGAGCGCTTCCTCAATATCATCAAACCCGTCCACAAAACTAATTGTCATCATTAACCCTTCGCGTAGGATATCCCATTCACTTGTCCCATGGTGAAGCTCTCTTTCTATATACCAGTTCATTGGTATAACATCTAGGGTATGACATAATAGGTGCACCCACTCAGGCTGTGGCTTTTCTCCATAGGCCTGTTCCTACTTGGCTAGATGCACACGTGGGTCATCCTGTCCCTTCTACTTGTCTTTCAGTCACATCTTAGGCTTCACAAAGTGCCCTCTCATCATTCTCCTACCTTCGCACCATCCATCAAAGCTCCCTTTGTGTGTACCCCACCATCTCCCAGGACTAGCACGAAGTACCCAGTCCAAGGCCTAGAAGCGTTGCTTTTCTAACACCTCCATTTCAAATGCATCCAAGAAGGCATCTACTTCATTTAGACCATCATAAGTAGGTAGATCCCTTACTTCTGTCGATACGCAGTGCAGTGACCTGGTCATCATATTGCAATTCAGTGTAGTTACCTCATGTAATTGATTATGCCATCATTCTATTTCTTCGTCAGAATCTGACATTCAAGAACTCTCGCGCTCCCATGTAATCCACCTATCTATGGTGGGATTCACCTAGCCATGGTCTCGTGATGTTACCTTATAGATACAGTCCAGCTCATCGTCACTTTCATAGTCGTGGACCGGCTCTGTATAGCACGATCATTTAGCTGGGTCCAGGGGTATAATTACACGCAATGATTTCTTCTCAAAGATAATCTTCCACTTCTTCAAGTTGATTTCCCCATTTATATCAGTAGCCCAATCAATTTTTGAAGAGCGAGGAGTAGGGATTTCTGTCATCAACAACTTCTATCACTTCAAAATCTGCCAATGCGCTCACTCCCTCAATATCCATAGTTATTCATTGCAATTGCCCCACGGGTATGATTTTCTGTTGGTTTTCCATCCTTAGCTGAATTGGAGATCATTGTAGCATAGCTTGCTCCATTCGCTCCGATGTCTATTTTGGCAGAACATTCGCATCTAATCCCTAATCTAGAATGACTTGATCCATCTCATATTCTTTGATCTACACGGTGAGTTTCATTTCATGCATCGTCCTTTTTTTAAGTTTTTTGATCTTCTGGACTTCGTGTATTTCCCCTGGCCTGGTCCCAGCACACCTATTGATAAGTTCCTATAACCCTTTCACAGCCTTACTGTCACGCAGTACCTTCATACAGGTTTCCATGAAAGTTGTGAGGATAGATGGCTCCATCTCCAGCTTCGGTTTGTCTATGCTTCCTGAAGTGGAGGCATCAACGAAGTTCTCCTTAGCTTCCATGAAGGCTTCTAGAGAGCATTCCAAATCAAACTCAACTTCTTTCACAGGGGCATTACGAACCCATGTATTGTCTTCTAGCTGTTTTCCTTTGTCATCTCTTGTTGTGATTCCTCTTCGAAGCATAATGTTGATGTTCGGATCTTCCTCGCATGGCTTAGACCTCAACATCTGCAGGTTCTAAGTCAGGGGATGTGGTAGCGCTCCTTTGTCGCGTATCCTAGCTATCAATGTAGGATAATCTTCTGTCTCATGATCAAACATTGTGCAATACTTACATGACAGGTGCGATGGATTAGTGCAATCACGGGCATAATGTCCTGGTCCTCCTCAACCTCTACCAGGTCTGTGATCTCTACCAGGTCCTCCTCCACCTTGGCCTCATCCACAGCCCTAAAATCATGTCTGTTCCATCCTTGCAGTTTGGTCAAGGGGTTGCGTTTCATCCTAAATCTTGTAAGTGGGAGTTCTATCCATCATCAATTCATAGCTTCTGGAAGTACACTCATCATGTCCTATAGACCTACAAAAGTTGCAGAACAACTATTGTGAAGTTTACGTATACTTTTATAACAAGTGACAATTGTCCATGGCATGTTTTCTAGCTATTTAACAGATCGTGCACCACAAAGTAGGCACCACGGTAGGTCCTGATGGAGATTTTGGCCTTAAAAGCATTGGTCCTCCTCTTGCCAGGTAATTTTCAAATACCGGGCAGTGGTCTTTGTCATGACATTGACTCTTGCATTTCATGCACCACACTTATTCGCATAACCTTGACCAAACTGTCCTCTCCTACTTCAGACGCTGCATCTCAAGGCACAGATTCTTCAGCTGCACGTGGATTTGTTGAACTCCTAGGTTAGGATCCTGTATCAGGGTATCATGAAGCCTCATGGAAATCTCCAAAGCCTCTGCTTGAGTTGTTATCTTCTGTTGTGATAACGCACTCCTTAAATGTGGTAGTAGTGAAGCTACAAACTACTCACGATGTTGTCCATCTATCATATTCATATTGCCTTTCTGAATCGTACATTTTAGCCTCTGATCTAGTTACCATGGAGTCTCGCCCGGTAACATCATGATCTATTTGAATTCCACAATCGAGTGCTCTTAGGATTTAGGCCTACTAAATCCTCTATTTAGCATTATTTGGATATTCACGACTCTCGTGTTTGTATTATCATTGGAGTACTTGATATACCAGGTCAACACACAATCCTGCCGGGTGCTAACCAACATCACTTTCTTTATATGGTATTCTGTAACACCCTGTGCTTCCCATACAGCCCTTACAATGAACCAAAATTGGTCTAGATCCTCATTTCCCAAACCATTGAAGACAGGCAACTTCACTCTGTTTGCCATGCCGAATCATGGTGGAAGTGGAATTCGTATGGGTGAAGATGGAGGTGATGGCAGTGAAGCCGATGGTGTTGTGGGTGGAGATGGTATTCACAAAATTCTTTGTCTTATCAACCAAATAGCACTTCGTGGAGAGACCTTCACGAGATCTTCCTTGTCCCCTTGTGGAGGTGAAATCAAGTAGCTATTTTCTCAACCCTTACTTCCTTCATTCCTGTAAACTTTTCCACTTCACATAGTCCCAAACATCAAGGTAACTACATAACCTGCTTTTCGCACAACAACATTTTAATCCAAGTGTTCAAAGACTTTACGTACTTACCTCGCAGTCCTTTGTGAAATCATTTCTCTGCCTCACTATAGCTAACTGAGGTGTCAACCGCGAACTCAGTAACAAATCCTCCTATAATGTGATCGAGCTAGTGATCTATGGCACGCACGATCTTATCCTCTAATGCTTTCAACCTTTGCACCAGCTCTAGGGTCCACACAATACGACTGTCAAGTTTCCGCCTTCCTTGGCTATCTACTAGCTTTTCAATCCACTCATATAGCTTCGTAGGGAAGGACGCAAAAAATATTTCATGGATCTTTGTATACAAGCAGTTTTCTAGTCACTCTTGTTTTGATAGTTGCAGGTTTCTATTCTCCTACGATGTGAACTCGTGAATTCTTCTGTCCAACCAGCCTTTGATTTCTTTCTTAGTTGGATTCCAATGATAATACATCACACATCTCTCTTGCATATTCCAGTTCTAGCAACGGAACCATTTGTTGGCTTATGGGGGCCTGAACCAGGTTCAACATTAGTTAGCAAAACAAGTCCCTACACTACTAGCCCTTTCGGCATCAGCCCACGGATCACGGGCTGAAGTCTCACCCGAAGTAGCATGGGGGGATGTGGGAACCAAGTTTCTACACCCTTGAGATGGTTGTGATGTCGGTTTATTCTAACTATATGTGTCTTTGTGCAGGTTGCTTTGCGCTTTGTTCCATCATTCAGTACCCTTGCGAGGTGTTACAATTGGCCTTTGTGTAGCCCTAACAAGCGGCTAAGATGCTTTCGCGCTACTAGGGTAGCGAACTGCTCTATTTCCCAACCTAGACAAAGTATGTTACTTATCTTATTGACAAGTCTTAATTATATTTTCTAAACTGATATTCTAACTTGCGTTCACTTAACCAATACAATTATACACATTCATGCATCATATAAGCATTAGAAGTGAAATTCATACCCAATATAACAAATACATAAGCAGGAAATAAAGACACATAAATGATAGAAACTTCTCTTTATTAATACTTCCGAAGGATTACAGACTCGACTCGCCCTGCACACTCAGTTGCAGGGGTCTGCGCACTCAGTTGCGGACTACTCAGCCTCTGTGCACTCAGCTACAGAACCTCTACCTACGCTACAACTCAAAACTTAGAATTACACTTCAGATCTATCTCGCATACATGTTCATTCCTTACATATTGTGTTATGTTTAACTACTTAGAGCTTTGCTTTATTTATACAATCCCATGGTCCATGGACCATGTGTAGATCTTCGATAGCCGACATTACATTATGAAAATAAGGGTAGACAACCATATGAATCTTTAACAACTATGCACTATGTGCCCAGAAAATGTGGAGTCTTTACATTGGAATTACAAAATTGCACCAAAATCTGGGCTATTAGCCCTAAAACTGGCCTTGGGGGATCCCGCACCCAACAATACTTCAATAGAATGTGGAATACCATCATTTGTTTTACCTACCATGAGTTAGTGTATGGTATGAAAGATTTATTTTCAATTAAATTTTTCTACAGCACTTTGAGGAGGGCATCCTTACTTGATATTCATCTAAATAAAACATTGGTTGATAAGTTGTAGCAATTCAATCCACTACACGAGTATATAATATAGGCCTCATTATCCACCAATAGAGTCTAGTTTTAGAGAAAAGTCTAGCAAAACAAGAACATTAAAATTATAGGCTTCCAATAGGGTGATTGGGCCCTCCCATATGACTGCAAGTTTAAGGATTTCAAGGGTAAGCTCATGACGAAATGGCTAGGGATTTATTTAGTTGAGAAGTGTTATGGTAATGTCTTAGTCAAAATCAAGACCATATATGAGGAACAAATTCCACTTTTAGTAAATAGGTACTGGTTGAAAATATACAAGAAGCCCCTTTACAAGGTTGATTTTTCTAATTCAGTAAGCAAGGAACTAAATCTAATTGAGAGTAGAAAACATCCTAATCCATTTAGTCCTTAACTAGAAAATGAATAAAAATAAAATATAAAAATAACCTAAAGTAAAAACATTCTTTGAGTAAATTAGGGTAGAATCATTAGTTAAAAACCTATATGAGGCAACGTGTTAGTCTGATAAAATAAAAGTTAAAAAATAAAGAAATCTAGGTAAACCTCCTCCAAGGGACCCGGGGAAGGATCACTAGCTAAAAATATCCATGTGGTAGCCAAGAATCCTAAAAAGGAATAAAAGAAAAGAAGATAAAAGAAGAAGGAAAAAAAGAAGGAAAATGAGAAAAAATTAAGAAGAAACAATATATTTACCTCAGTTGATTCATGTGCAAGTATCATAGAGAAAAAAATAACAACACATATTCAATATTCTTGTCCACATCATCAACCCAATACATTAACTCAAGTGCTCCAAGAGGGCACAGATGGCACCCCTGCAATATTTTTCACCTTCTTCCATCATCCACCACATCAGACCTCCATCAACAACTCCTTCCCATACATTTTTTTCAGCTTCCTTAAACTGCTACAAGAATTTGTTGTAATTCTATAAGAAGACCCACTTTCAAGAAAAAATTATAAGTGGAGGAATTTTCTATCATATAGGCTATAGAGACACACTAGAAGTGCCTTTGCACCTAGCTCATTCATCACTATGAATCATGCCCTAGTTCCTCTTCTTTTATCCATTTCTAACCCTTCAACAACTATGTTTCTAAATTGTTTCCACTAAAATAGGACAAAAGTTCTCCCTCTTAACATAATTTGTTGCTTCATAGATTAACAAGTCTCCTAACTACTTTAGAGGTGTATTTTAGTGAGCATGATAGAACTATGTGACTACTATAGGGGACTACATGGTCTTGTAGCATACTGCAAAATTCCAACAAGCTAAATTTCTAGAACATTATAAGCACTCCTAGAGAAGGCCACATCCTCCAATAGAGGTCACCATATCCATATCAATGGAACTATCAAATCACTCAATCCATGTTTTAAAAAAAACATCCTCAACAGCTACGGGATTCCATGTAAGCTACTACATGACTATATTTTCACCAAAAACGCCTTGAGAACACCTGCAAATGAACAAATAACACCCTTGCGTAGCATGAAAGGTAAGCATCATGTATGAAAATCTATGAAACTTACTCTATGAAACAACTCAAATCATAGGAAAATGTTTATTATTGAAAAAGAGAGTGGTTTAATTGCCGACCAAACTAGAGGAAGTCTCGAATAGCTTGGTAGGAAAATCCACTTTGTCTAAAGAAGCATCCTTAAGAGCTATGGTATTCCATTTAAGCTACTACATGACTATATGTTCACTAACAACACCTTGAGAACACCTGCAAAAGAACAAATAACACCCTTTTGTAGCATGAAAGGTAAGCATCATGTATGAAAATAGCTAAAACTTACTCTATGAATTTATTTAAATCATAGGAAGATGTTCATTATTGAAAAAGGGAATGGTTTAATTGCCAACCAAACTAGAAGAAGTCTCAGAGAGTTTGGTAGGAAAATTCAATTTGTCTAAAGTGATCCCATGTGTGGGAAAACAAATGCGACAATTTGGTTATCTTTCAAAAGTGTGGTCATTGTCACTTAATGATTATGATATTAGGTGGATGTAAAACTTGGATGAAGTTCTATGAGGATAGGTGGGCTAGCTCAATGCTACGCATCCAACTTTCCTCCTCCCCCACCCAAAATCATTTCCATTTAAACAAGGAGTTTGCTTCGGCACATCATTTATTTCCATTTAATGATTTGCATGTAAAAAAATGTTAAAAATCCCATGAAATCGTTTCCAGCACTCAAGGAAGATGCTACTAGCTATAGAACTCAAAATTATAGAGTTACATGAGACAAATGGAAAGAAGGTTCACAAGATCGTAGGGTTTGCTATAGGAATGTAGAGTGCTAATGAAACCACTCACAAAAACTCCATAACAAGTCATTAGAGAAATTTTGAGGTCTAAAATAGGCCTCCTAAGGAATATTATAAAATTATAGTGGAAATAATAAAATAATATTAAATTATATCATTAAATTTTAGAGGGGAAAAATAAAAAACAACTACCTTTTCAACTCATAATTTCAAGTTATCTCCCTATGGTTTTGTTCAAATATCCAGAAGAATCACTTTTTGGATGAAAAATTTAATTCCTCATCTGATTACCCATGTTGCATACTTTCAATGGACCCTGTTATACGAAAAAAGAGAAATATATGACAAAATGTGATTCCAATCATGTTTTACATGTATTTTTATTTTTTCATGTAGTAAGATCCATTAAAATAATGTAGCATGGGTACTACTTAGATGAGGACTTAAATTCTGAATCCAATGTGTTCTCCCACTCAAAAATTGAGTAAAATTGTATGGAGATAAGTTTAAAATACTAGTTGAAAAAGTTGTTTTTTATTTATTTTTTATTCTTTAATATTTTTACATTTTTACTCTAAAAATGGTGAATAACCCCCCATGGTTGACATCATCATATTGAATCCTATTGGTTCTTACAAATTTTATTTTGGCTGTACATTTTTGTTTTGAGGCCCATTTTAGACCTCAAAACTTCTCTAATGTAAAAGAGGTTGTTTTTCTCAATAACAATATTCCATTTAAGCTCTTGCCACTACCTTGTCTTACATTTGGAATCAACCTATTAGATAATGGTTAAAAAAAGCCAGTCAATTCTATAAAATTTATATGCCAATATGAGGAATTAAGGAAAGGGGGACAATCCATATGGTGTTTGTCAATTTCATGGTTTGATTGTGTAAAGATAAGGAAACATTTTTTATTAATTTTTTCAATTTCTATTAAGAATCTGTATTATACAAATTATAGAAAAATCAAAGTCCCTTGCTACCAAAGGACACTCTATATCTTGTAGAAGCATACTAACAACATTTTTAAATGCTAAAAAAACTTTTGAAATTTTGAAATCAAACCCAATACCTTTGAATAAATTCTCATCCACCATGGGGAGTGGATTTAATAAAAGGGAGCCAAATGGTAGAACTAGAATTCATCAAAACACTGAGGTTGTTGTTATCCTGAAAAGAAATTAATCATTAGGCTTCATTGAAAAGGTCACAATGTTTTATGATGAGATTGCTTTGGAATTGAAAATAAACGTAAGAAACCTTGAAGGTTAGGGATTGATCATTGTAGTCAATGGACAAGAGATATATTTTATTGAATATTCCATTAGTAGGTTCTCTAATCTCCCTAAGCAACTATAGTGGAACAAAGAAGAGAAACAAGAGGTTATTAATTCCACGAGGGGATTCTTCCTCCCCAATGAACAACTTGATGTGCATAAGAATGGAAGTAGAAGGGAGATCCTATCTCACCCTTCAGATGAGGATGCTTACTATATTATCAAATACATTTCTTGTGAGGGTAAGATAAACATAATGTATGACTACCAATTTAGACTGTTCTATTTGATTATATTTTAAGAAAAATTTACAACTCATGATCTATTGAGTATCACATATTTCCTCCTTTAATCCCTCGAGAAGATGAGCACCTAATTCAAGGATTGTAAGCAAAATTACCTAACCCATCACAACTTGATTAATTTATTAGTCATTGATTCCTTAGAAAATATTCAACATCCCATCCCCTATATTGAATTTGTGGATATAGGCAGATAAGCCATTTTATAGGATTAGGTAGAGGTTAACAAACATTAGAAGAGTTCAACCAAGAATAGGAAAGGGAAGGAAGTGGCAAACCCTGTCAAACAAAAATAGGAAGAAACCCTAGAGGAATAAGAGAAGGATATTATAGCGACTTTGGCAAGCCTTGGAACTACCACCAAACGAAAAATAAGTAGGATTGTTCAAAAAATTGTGCACAATAAAAGGAAAAGCACCATGTTAAGGTACAATGGAAGGTAAAAACCCCCTTCTTCTACCCCTATTACTGTTGACGAAACTCCCATTCTAGAAAAGGAAGAGATATATGATGTAAATGGGAAATAGTTACAACAGCTGGAGGAAAATAAATAAGAAACACAAGAACCCCTTGAAGAAACACATAGAAAATTACATTCATAGATGCAAGCTACCCATCTATACGAATATGCTTCCCTACTACAAGACTAGTCTACATAATTGTAAAAAACTAAAAAAGAGGTCAAGAAATCAAGGGAGCCCTATTCCCTTTTCTCTTGGACATTGATAATTGATCCCACTCTTGCAAGAACATTTATAAGAGTACGCACTAAGAACTTAGTGCACTAGTTAATGCTTAAGGTGCATAAAGATAATGTAGAAACTCACCGATGGAGGAGAATAACCTAGCCAAAGGAGTAATTGATATTTCTAAATGGAGGATGAGATGAATAAATGAAGGAATAAATTTCCTCCTTGATTATAAATGAAATAAATAGTAGGAAACAACTTGATAAAGATAGACAATAGTTGAGAGTCCAAATTCAACAAGCAAATAGGTTTACGCAAGAAAACAACATCCAAATTTCATCCTTAAAATCAAATTTAGGGACTATCGTACACCTCTCCTTAGAGGAAACTAACTGGAGATAATGTTAAAAGGCTTACTTATTATTATTGAAATAATAATGGCGATGATTTCATATCAACCAAATTTCATAAAGAGGGACCATCCCTTTGTAATAAACCAAAAAATTCATTGATTATTTCCTATAGTGTAGTATGGAGGACGAAGCCAAGGTTGTTGAATTCTACCTTCACAAACTTGTGCTTATAGATTTGACTATATGGGATCCAAATGCATATAATCTGTGGCATGCACATTATTTTCCATAACATCATAGTTAATAAAAGAGTGGGCTAAAGAGATAAGGGGGACAATGGATGGGTAGATAAGAGAGCGATTGCAAATCAGACCCAAGAACCCAAATCCATCTATCCTCACCTCAAGTCATGTTTTTCTTGCAGAAGATGCCAATGTAGTAGAATTTTACAAGTAGAGACAGGTTGAGCCCATCGTCCACCCAAAAGACACTTTCCAGTTATTAGGAGAGAAATCCTCACAAAATTTCCAAGGGAGATCGCAAGCATTTCCCAACAATATCAAAATCTAAGAATACCACTCTCTCGACTAATTATAGGTTGAAATTTTGAGGAATCCATTGTAAAAAAGGTTTATTTAAAAGCTTGAGTCCATTGGATTATGCTTAGATTCAATCCACCCCTACTACTCGGGCTCAAAGAGTGTCAAATCCAAGGAATGTCATAGTACATTGAAGATAATGTAATTGTCCACCCAACAAATAGAACCACATCTAGCTCAAAATGGGAAATTGAGCAAGTTGTTAGAGATATGAATGAGGAAGAACAAATTAGGGGAAGAGGAGTAAGTTGTAAAAGGGTGAGCAGTAGTTCAAGTAGGGGGTATGATGGACCTCTGAAATAGGTAAAACACAAGGCCCATCAAAGAATTCCTAGGCAGATATAAGCTATATTGAACCTACCTATTTCAGATTAACAATATTTTCCTATCTTAATGAGTTCTTAGGAGAGTGAAAAGGAATTTTCATACTTTACGTACCCAATATGATTATTGTGCAAGTTTTTTGATAAATTTTGCACAGTGTTCAAAGACATACAAGTAGAGATATTTGTGGGTTCTGCTCCTTACTAGAAAAGGATCTCAAATTAGTTCACTAAGGGAAGTAAATGCTCCTTCCTACTCCTATGTGGTCACCTAGGAAACACGATCATATTTTCTTCGGATTCTTGGAGTGAAAGCAGCCTCACCATCAACAAGTATTCCCCATACCCATATGTATGAATAGGAAGCTTAACAATCCTAATATATAGTAAAAGAAAAATATGATAAGCATGTGAATAATAGGGGACATTTCGATTAGTTACTTGAAGCAAGTAGTGTAACTCTATCATGTACAATCAACTTTTAAGTTAATGGATGCAATATCTAATTTCATCTCCTACTCATATTTTCTTCTAATGGTTCTTAGTTTCCTTGGGTTGGGGCCTACACTGGGTGCTCAAGATCCATCTTGTGTTTTTAATGTTCATGTATTTCCTTATTTTTGCAAATTATTTCTTAAATTTACTTTCATCAATGGTCAATTAGATAATTTTATGAGCATTCTTTTCTTGTAGGTTATCCTAACATTTGGTGATCATAATTGCATTGGTTACATTATTATAATAACATTTTCACTTTGAATTTAGTTCATTTCCTTACTATTGTTGATTCTACATTATTAACTATTATGTTCACTCTACCTTATTTTGCAGCTACATGAAACCCTTTATCCTTGCATTTTTCTAAATTAACCTACAAAAAGTCGATATGATACCTTGGATATGTGTACTATGTCATTTTCCAACTTCTCCTTAGCATGTTCATTTTCTCATTCAACTATCTCCTCTAGTAAAATAGGGACTCATGTAGTAGTTCCTAACTTACCTTCTAAATTCACTCATATTTGCACTAAACTCATGATTTCCTTCAATGATGTATTAAAATTCTCTTGGAACCCTAAAAATGGAACTTGGAGGTTGAGAGACCTTTTAGATGCCTTTAGTTGGTTTTCTTTAGAAACTGCTCATTTTTTTGCCAAATTAGGGTTTACTATTTGCACACTTTCATTTCAACAATGTGTTTTCTTTCCATGTAAGGTAAAATAGGTCTTCTTTCATTTCATTTCCAATAGTGTAATGTTCTTTACTTTATCTCAAACAGCATAGGTTTGCATACTATTTTTTTTCAGTTACTTATTTCGTATAGTTTTAGTTTTTCTCTTAGTCAACTTGGTGTTTGTAAAACTATATTTCATTTTCGTATTTCCATCTACATAAAAGTTAGCAAAAGAAAGAAATAATTTATAGTTTCGAATCCTCTTAAGTTTCTATGAACTTGAAATTGACCATTAAAGCTAACGCCCTCAGGGATAACAATATTTATTACTACGAAACAAAAAGTCACTTGATCGAATCATTTTATAAATAAAATAAATCAAAAATCAAAATCTAAAATAAAGATACACTTTGCCACAGCAGACAAAAGACTAATTACATAAGAATTATATAAAGATATTTGTCTGACTAAATCCTAAATCATTCCAAACATTTATGTGTGCACTACACTACCTAGAACCAAAAAATAAGGCGGTTCAATTATCTCGCACTTGAACAGCGGAATTTTCATTCAATAGGTTTGGTTATTGTCACCTACCTCTTTTAACTGAAAAGAACATATTCTGGTTTGTTATCGCTGATTAGTGAGTAAATCTTCTCACCCAATTTAATGAACGTTAAAAATATGAACCTTGAATTGTGAGCTTGACGCACAATTAAAAGACAACAAATGCAGAATCATTACGTAGTGTTAGAGTTAAGCTATTAAAATTTATAAGATTTTAAATATTAAAATTTTCACGTTTTAATTTCGATATTGGGACATAAAGGAAAACAAATATTTACTTTTAATTAAAGAAAGATAGGTTTTAGTTATTAAATATAAAAACAAAAATATATGTACGGCAAAGTAAGTTTTAGTTATATTCGTTGTTAAACTGTAAAGACAAAAGAGATAAATTTAAAATTAAAATTTTTAATAAATATTTAATTTTATGGAGAAATATATCGAGAAAGATAGTGTTTAGAAGTGTAAAATGGTAACCTATTGGCAAATCAATTTTCAACCCCCTGAAAATTTTATGACAGGCTTTTTTTAGTTTATTAATTGTGGAAAAAATAACAAATTTGAAATATAAAGTAAATAAGTGAGTGGATAAATTTATTAAGTTGAGAGGTTTATTTTACAGTGTAATTTGATGTGTAATTTTGTTTGTCCTTCATCAAAGTTGAATTTTCGGTCATATTTCTAAAATATAAATTTAAAAAAATATATATAAAATATTTAAATTTGAAATTTTACTCATATCCACTGGAAATATACATTTTAAAAATTAAAAATTAAAAATTAAATAATTATACAAAATATTTAAATAATATTAATTAATAAAAAAATTACACATCAAATAATTAAATCCTCTAAACTCATATGATATGTCTTTAAAATAAATCTATACATATGCATGAACCATAAAATAATGTATGAACCCTAGAATAATGTACCGACTACTAGAATTCACACCAGAACCTCTCACAGTTGAACAACGCTGTGACCGTGGACATGTAATGTTAAATATAGAAACTGACGCTTTAGAAGTTCAATAATATAGAACGTGACGCTTTTACAAGTTCAATAATTCAATGCAAGGTAAAAAAAAAACAAAAAACAAAAAATGCATGACGACATTGGAACAGAAAACCATTGATTTGATCGGATGCTGAATCAGAAATGCAAATGGAGTGGCTCCACAAATATTGGTTGTAGTGTACGAACACCGTGGGACAACATGGGCATGGTGGACGTGCCTAACGTTGTCAGGTAATCACTTCTACTTTGCCTTTTCCAAGATCAATCACTCAATGTAATCGTGCAACGGTGCGCAGTATAAGCTGGATAAGAGGATTTTTTTCTGTGGTTAGTGAAATTGGTATGAGGTTGTATTCATGGGCAATGGGTCAATTTCTCAACGACATCTCACAGATTATCTTAATGATACATCCGATCACAAACGATGTATAGATGAAAGGTGTAATCATTTAAATTAATCGAATATATAAAAATATATATAAAAGAAAAAACAGTATTAAATATTTCTTTTCAAACTCTTCGTTATCTGATTTTATTTTTTCCAATAAAAGAGACTCATATACTTTATCATTTACTCTTGAACATGTTATACCAGGGAAAGCCCATTCTGATCACAAATTTGTCCATTCAATTCCATATATAGGTACATTCCTATAGCTATCTATGGTTGTTTTATAATTTTATATAATATGAAGTTTTAAATTATGTTGGTTTTAGTTAGTTTTAAATGAAGTAGTCTTAATTGTAATTTTTTTTGGTAAATGATTTTTGGTTATAATTTGGTGAAAAAATTTGTGGTCAAATCTTGATTTGTGTTGTATAAACTGTTTTTTACTGAATATATAGATTCAGCACTCTCAAAAATCCTGGGGAACTTCAATTATGAGGAGTTCATCTATCAAATTTGTGATTCCAATGAATCCTACTGGATATCACATTAGAAAATAAACCAAAATACTTTCCAAAATGTCACATTTAAAACTAAGCTATTCTAAATCTCTATGTCTCACCGTTAAAATCTTAAATATATGTTAGCTTGTTTTTTATATTCTTGAAAATTTATTAATTTATATTTTTGATTTATATTTTTGTAACAATGGGTATTACGATAAGCTTCAACATAATCCTATCTCAAAAATAGCTAGGGAGGTTAAGGAGGCCATCAAGGAATTAAATCTTGATGATAAAATAAAAAAGAAATTAACCCTACTCTGTGAAGTGAAATCACCGCTAGGATTTATGGTTTTCCTAAATACGTAAATAAGGAATTCCTCTAAGGCCTAGTGTAAGCACAATTGGCTCTCCCACCTATATGATTGCTAAATAGGTAGTTGACATTGTGAGCCCTCTTGTTGGAAATTTTGATTCCTTCATTAAAGATTTTAAACATTGTGTCAACTTGATTAAAGATTATAAGTGGGAACCCAATGACCTATTAGTAAGCTTAGATGTTGTCAAAAATTTCACTGACCCCTTCAATGCCAAACTAACTAAGATCTTCCTTACGTCAACCTTTTTGAGTGTCTAGGCTGAATTCTTTGAGCAAACCACAGAGTTGCTATGGGCTCTCCCTTGTCACCCATCATTGCCAATCTTTATATGGAAATGTTTGAATATATGAACTCTTATCCCTTAAAACTAAAAAGATGTAAGAGATTTGTGAAGTGGCCTCGTGGGGATTTGAAACTTAAGAAGTTTTTGGAATAATTTAATGGAATCGCGGAGGACATCAAATTTTCCATGGAATTAGAAAATAATAATAACATCCCCTTTCTGGATGTCCTTATCTCTAAATGAAATGACGGTAGCATTGGACATAGAGCATATATGAAAAGGAAATCACACAAATAGTTATCTTCATGCTGATTCTCATCATCATCCCATTAAGAAATTGGGGATCCTTAAAACACTAATCACTAGAGTTTCAAGATTATGTGACAAGGAGCATCTCCATCAAGAAATTGACCACCTCACTAGGGATTTTCTTGATACTGGTTACATCCATAGCGCCATGTGTTGAGCTATCAAAAAGAGCCCTCATTCTCTATATTTGTCTCGCCACCTGCCCCCAATGGGAACACATTCCTCCCCTGTGGTATCATTGATAAGATTGCTAAGGTCCTCAAGAAGAATGCTATTATTACATCATTTAAACCCCTTGAGATCATAAGACACAAAAACTAGGTCGGTTAAAGATAAGATTGATCAACTTCAGTTCAATGGGGCCTATAAGATAAGATTGTCTACATTGGGGATAAAGGTCAATCATATAATATTAGATTCAAAGAAAATGGGGCAAACATTGAGAATGAGAGAATATGCTCATCACCTCTTGGTAAGCATTCATTGAAAACTAAGAGCCACCTATGCCTTGAAGATTCTAATATCATCAGTTAAGAAGATAATTAGTTCAAATGCAAAATAAGAGAGGCATTGGAGATCATCAAACACTCTAACAGTCTAAACATATACGGTGGTACTTAAATAAGTACTAGCTGGATCCCTTTAATCTTACATATCCAATAATTGTTTCCTTCCTCTCCTTTTTTCCCTTTCCCTCTTCCTTTATCTTTCTCTTTCCTCTTCCTCTTCCATTTTTCTTCCCCTTCTCATTCCGTGCCCTCTTCCCTCCTATTTTCATGTTATCTACTCTCATTATTTGTTTTATTTTACTTTATTTTATTTTGGGTTTTGTTTATTCCTATTTTATTTTATTTTATTCTTGTATTCTACTTTTATTATTATTATTATTTCTTTTTATATTATTCTTTTCTTTCTCTCCTCCTTCCTTTTATTTCATTCATTTCTTTTCTTATTTTATTAGTTTATTCTTTTATGATCTTATTCTTCTTCTTCTTTTTTAGGGTTATTTTATCACTACAGGCTTAGCTTTCTTCTTGTTTTTTCCTCTCTTATCATTTTTCTTTTTCCTTTATCCTTGTCATTACTAGGAATTCCTTTTTTTTTTATTAGGCTTTCCATTAGAATTTTCTTTTTTCTATAATTTTTTTTTTGGCTTTTTGTTTTTCCTTATTTAGTAATTTTGTTCTTTTATTTCTTTTATCCTTTTGTTTGTGATACTTCATTTTGGTTGTTCTTCCTTCTCTTCCTTCTATCTTATTTTCTATTTTTCTTCTAATACTATTCTTTTCCTTTATATTCTTCTTCCTATTCTATTATTTATTCTATTTTGCTTTTATTTTATATATAATTGTTTCTTATTTTATTTCTTTCATCTTATCCTTCATTAATTTTTCCTCTCTATTTTGTTGGGTTAGCCTCCACTCTTGCTGGCTTGATTTTTAATTGATATTTATTTGTTTCATTTTTCTTATCCATCTTTCTATCAACGTGATATATTGATAATGAATCATGTTTGCCGCTCTAAACTAGATATAAAAATTAGTACGAAACCCTCGGGGATTAAAATCAAATAAATTTTTCAGTAAATTTATCTAATAATAAAATTAAAAAATAATTAAACTAAATGTAAAGTAATATTTTAATGATCGTGTGTTGAATTTATAAATCTAATAAAGTTTCCAAGAAACCAACTTCATTTTCCAACCATTCAAGTCAATTTGGAATATGGTAAAATCTATTAAACAAAGTTGTACCATAAATGAAGTGGAATTCATGCTACTTCTATAATTATAAAATTTTAGCTAGGTTCGAACTTCGTGCTTTACTGAGATAAGTAAATTTATTACAACACCCCTTTTTCTTTTCTGTCTACGAATCATTATCTTCTTTGTTTACTAAAAAAACAATATACATCTTAATCATGCGAACGAAGAAAACACCCAAAAAGATCATGATTTCAAAAGTATGAAATAAGGTGAAAAAAATAACCTCGAAGTTAATTGAGGGACACCGAGACATACATAATCATGTTCCTGTCAAAAGCTAAAATTGATTGATATTCACCCCTCCGCCTATACAGACCGTCGAATATGTTTCTGCCAGTAATATGACACCTCCGCATTTGGATGCTACGGGTAAAATGTCATTTAGGTCGGTCGATGTGAAGTTTTACTAAACATATCTATGAATTAGCTTACGCCACATTGCGTTGCCTTGTATGTAATATCCCGTTTTTAAATTTTTTACATTTTTATAAAAAATAAGTAGTCGCGTTATATAAATTAAATTAAATTAAATGGTTAATAGATTTTAATATATATTAATTCGTAAATAAAAAAAAAAAAAAAACAAAAACAAAAACCTCATAATTAAAAAAATCGTAAAAATCAATTGAATTTATTTATAAATAGATTTTATTATATTATCACAGATTTCCCTGTAATATTATGAATTGGTGTTATGGAATATCAGTATAATAAATCTCGAAAAAAACTATAGTTAATTTCGCATTTAAAATATTTTTTACATATTTTATTTTAATTTAATTTTAAATTTTTTATAGTGAAGAGAAAAAACAAAAAGTATATCTCAATACTTTATTTTAAATATTATTAACATTTGTGTAACTATATAAACTAAGTAGTTTGTAAACAGCAATAAGTATGAATTATTGATAAACATCAAAACGATTATCTTATTATACATCTAGCTTGTTTAGATTAAAAAATCTCATAAAAGTTAACTAAATTATAACTTTTGTTTAAATTATTAATAATTATATGAGTTAAACTTATATACATTTTAAAAGAATGTAACAATAACCTTAATATGGATATTCATCTCCACATTACCACATAATTTTTTTAACTTGTAAATAATTCTTCTTACAATATCATGGGCTAGTGTCATGGCTTATTGTGTGGAGAGGCACATTCTTTACCCTAGTATGAGAGTGATGTCTTATTCCATTTGTGCTCAAAATGGAGTTAAGAGGTATTCATTTTAAAATAGAAATAAAATATTTTCTAAATAAAAACAAGGTTAACTTTCATAAAAGCATATATATATATATATATATATATATATATATATATATATATATATATATAGTTAGTTTTATAAAAAAATATTATAACCTAGTATGAAGGAGATGTGATAAAAATATTTCACCCTCACTCACTCTATGCATAGTTATTATACTTTGTATATATATATATATATATATATAGTTTTATTAAAAACATTATAACGTAGTATGAATGAGATGTGATAAAAATATTTCACCCTCACTCACTCTATGCATAGTTATTATACTTTTACAAATATTTCAATATGTTTGAGCTAATTAATTTATTTCAATATCAACTTTATCTATATATAAGTAGTGATAAAAGTAATAATTTATTTTAATGCCTAACGAGAAGAAGAGTTGAAAGTAAAGAAAAACCTTGTTATTTATAATATGAGTAATAAGAGGAAAATTTTAGCACTCATGAATTTTTCTTTGTTTTTAATATTCGAATATAGTTTTCATATTATATCCAAAAAATAAAAGTACATATGATAAATGTAGAAGACAGGAATAAGTTAAATACAAAAACACCACTAGGTCGATACTAATTGAGAAAAATCACAAGACTAACCAAGAGATTCCATTGTGAGGCTATTGCTCCCATACAAAACAAAGACAATGGGAAGAGAGAACATTCCTGACACTACCGACTAAGTAACTCGCCAATGAAAGTAAAAGAATGACACCCAAAGCATAGGAACAACCATATGCGATAAACCCAAAAACCAGAAGGATTGTGAAAGAAACTTAGTCACCCAAGACAATCACTGGCTCGTCCGGAAAAGATTTTGTAGCAACCATGTTGATTGGTTGAGCATTAATAATTGCTTCACCATCTAGGGGAGAATTCAGATTTGTATTAGAATCGAAGATGATGGAACATTTTATGTTTCTCAAATGAACCACGATCTCATCCATGCCATAATGAAGGTCCCTATAAATTTTTTCAAGCCCTCTTGACCCACAAAGAGCTTAAAATTGTCAACCTGCTTTTCTTGGATAGTCATGTTGAAGATAGTATATTTAGCTGTCTGTGTATATGGATTTCATGAAGTATAACCTCCTCTTCCAGAGGTTTCCAAGATTGGCACCATTTGGTGTTGGTGGTACTGACTTCAGAATCAGGAAAATACATGTGATCTTGAGACTCTTTGGCTTTTAGAGTTCAAATTTACTTACGGACCTCAAAAGGAACAACATAAAAAAAAATTGCAACACACTCCCAACCAAAGAGTCTCTGTTGTCTAAAGGGAAGGCTATGTGTGTGATCCTCCTCTTTTTCTAGTTAAACATTAATGGGGGGCCATTACTGTCCGAGATTGATCAGGGTTCTTTTCCCTAGCAATTTTGGACAAGACACGACAAATTGAAGTTGATAGAATATGATTAAGACTGGGAAGAGAAAATATGATGAAACAAGACTTGTCACTGAAGTTGTGTTCCTAAAAAAGAGTACTTAAGTGATTGTCATCAATGTAAGTACAAAGGGAGCGACATTGTTTCTGTATAACTTCAAAACGTACATTTATAGAAAATCGAGCAGTAACCACCTGAGTCGTCCAAGAAAGGCCGACAGAGAATGAGGTCATAACCAAATTGATCAGGAACCATTATACCAAACACTTGCCACCAACAATAGGAAGTTAAATGAAATACCAGATGGATCAAGGGATTGGATATCTGCAAAGGGTAAGACGATGACAATCTAAATCGATGGCCCTAATGAATTCTTGTGGAGAAAACACACAGAAATTAATTTTCACAAAGTCTGAGATCCATAACCCTTAACCATGAAACATTTGGAGGAAATATGATGGAACAATGGCCTATGAACCAATGTTAATTAATCCACATAATGAAATTGCAACAAAGGAAGAACTAAATTCAATGAAAAATTACACCATTTAATCTAATGTTGAACGATATATACCGCTAATAGTAACTAGGGAGGGTAAATGAGATGACCCAAAAAGTATAGAGATGGAGCAACAAGAAATATAGACCGAGCAACAATAAATATGGACAAAGTAACAACAAATATGGATGGAGCAAAGATGAATATTAAAATTCCTAACCGATAATTCACAAAAGAAACTAGCAAAATAAAGCTTAGAGGGCTTCATAGCAAGGCATGCCCTAAGTGCATGAAGATATAAATCAACCACCTTACTATAACCTGAAGACCTTTCCATCCTACATCATCCAGAACGATTCACCACCTTTAGTCATGAACACTGCTAATACATAAATTGGCATGCTCATTATACCATTTATTTGTCTATAGCCAATGGTAAAAACAAGAGCCTAGTAGGCGCCCAGTGTTAAGACTCTCCCTGAAATCTAAAATCCCAAGGAAATACTGAGAAGTCAGGTTATATACATCCCCTAGAATATGGTACCTACCTTTCTTATGCCAAAACACCATATCATCTCGCGGTAAACCTACAAACATGAATGCTTACTCTTCACCCATGTGAATTTAACGTGCCACCTCGTCCTTGAAGCGAAGGCCTTTTAGAGATCAAAAAGTTTCCACGCGTGGAGTAAATATCACTTGGTGGTGGCTAGGGCACTACCTATGAGGCCTTCCTCTAGCTAGGTGAAGTAGATGTTGTGCATGTCAATCATTTACTGAGGAAAGAGACTCTGCTCAGGGAACCAAGAACTAATGACCATTTTCCATGAGGACACACCCATCGGGGATTAGCCCCAACATTTTTGAATTGGGGGCGGACATGACCATAATCTTCTGGAATTTGTCCCCGGGTAATTTCATACATAGTCACCCCGATCATTATATCCGAAATCTCCCCTTTTTTGTTTCCGGGCAAAAACCCTCTGGGATGGAGATTCCCTTTCACCAACTATTGGACTCATCTCGGTCCACATCAACTCACAATCTAGGACCCTCATAATGTTCCTTCGACACTCGAGTGATAATGGAAAAGTTTTATATGACCACCGACATGGCCATCCTAATAGGTCCTAGGACTCCATGATTTTTAACCCAAGCACTTGCACCTCCCTTTCAAATTTATGGGATGAAAGTCAGGGATTGGAATAGTTCCTGTAAAATGCAGTTTTTCCGTCCTCAAAGTAGTTTGTTCTGGTGTAAAATGTTTGTCCTATGACTGACCTTCCTCCGTTTCTTTCACCTACACAAAGAAAAATATGTGCACCACTTAACAACTCTATTTATCGTCTTCTACGGGTTATTTCTCTATCCCGATCCCGACAACTTGAAGCACAAACCTATTAGAAACTTTTGGCTAAATAATGTTCCAGGATGGAAATGCTAAAAGAAAATATATTTTTGTCTCTCAATCATAGTCAATTAACAAATTATTATAAACTTTCAAATAAACTAAGTTCTAGCCTCTTGTTCTGTTTTAAGGGAAATTGGCTTCTATTGCGCAAACGTAGCCACACTTTAGGCATATCAATAGTGTGAGTCTTTATTTAAGAATTTATGTAATACGATTAACTCACGGATGATCTGATACTCTATTCACGTACCCAAATATGATTATATTGATTTGGTTGAGGTAAATTTATCACTATATTTTTCATGGAAAGATTTAGGATTCAACCTATATAATTCTACACATGCACATAGAGACAAGAAGAAATATTTCTATGAGTGGATGAAGGCATAAAAGGAGGAGAAAGGTGAGAGAGTAAGGAAGAAAAAAGAGAGGAGTAAAACAAATAGTTTTTGTCTTAGCATGGGAGGACTTACTAGCTCTCCTAACTATTTTATAAGAAGACCCGTGGATACGACAACTAAGATAACCCGACCTCCCCGGGAAATGGACCCTTCCCAGAAAATATGGATAAGCCCGGAAAATAGTTTGTCTTTCCTCAAGCGTTAGAAATAGAAGCACAAGCACATAGAATAATTTTGCAAGATATTACAAACCATAGGTATACGAATAATTCTAAAAATTTTGTACACACTCAAATTCCTTTCACTCTCTCTACTTTTCCATTAATACCATTCAAATTATATATGCATTGCATCGCCTTTTGTAGTTTTGTGAGAAGATGACCAAATAAGATTATTTTAGCTTAGTAACAAATTCCCGATCTTCCTCAATGGTAGATTAACAAAATCCTAATAATAAATGGATTACATGGAATTCATTAACATTAAACATAATATTAGTCCTCGTCTATATATAAGAAATTCCACACCTTGAGGAACCAACTCCTCTAGTAAAAATTTAGATCTTGTCAGCCATTTGAGATTAATTGATGCTCTTGCATCATACTTCCAAGGAATAATTTATTCATGGTCTCCAGATCATAAATCATTTGTTGCTAAAGTTTCTCTACATCCCAAATGTTATGTTGTATCTTACTAGTTGTTAAATTGTCATGTTGTTTCTTTGTAACTTCCTGCAGTCATCAAAGATCAAAAACCTAATTTTTCTTCCATGCAATGTCATTGCTCACTCTTTCAACACTAATAATCCACCCATAGTTGCAGTGATTATTGCTTCTTATCCACTTGGGTGTCCTTATCCTTAATCTTTCTCCTCTCACTTTTTCATGTTTTTGATTGTTACCTATTTCATCTAGACACATTACTCCTTCACAAGACATCATGCAAAGATATTTTGTTGAAGTTTCATAATATCTAGAATCCTACCTAATACATTCTTTATACACAACTTTGTCTTATACTTACACCTTTATAATCTACTATCTCCAAAAAAAAAATTATTAGTTTCATAGGTCCAAGAGTCCACATTTCCTCGACTTGTTGACTTGTAAAGGTTATCATGCATTTTTCCCTTGTATCTATTGTCTAGTCATTCAATGCTTTAAGACAAATCCATTAATGCTTGAATATGCTTAGCACTTCACTTGGTTTGAAAGTATAAATCCAACCATTTATATAAAGCTCTATTGTTGTAATAATGTTTTCCTGACTCCTTGAAAATTTCCAGCAATTTATTATACCTTGATTGCCTTCAATTGTACTTTCCCAACAAGTCCTTTGGTCTTCACTTCCTCTTGAACTTGATAACAAAATTTGTTTACATGTTGCAATTTTATATCTCTGGTAATATTTACCTACTTTAATAATACCTTATGTCAAGATTCATCGAAGCTCTTATTCTTTGATTCTAGACTTCACCTTCTTGGTTCAATAAGGGTAACTTACTACTTCCATTTCCATGACTTCTATGCTCATCTCCATCTGAATAAGTAAGAATATCTCTAAAAATGTTCTGAAAAATGCATTTAACATTTAGAATTTTAGAATTTATAATCAAATTGTCATCTGCATCCATGTCTTCTTTAATTATTCTCAAAAAATCCCTTTACAACAAAACAATTTTTCATGTTCCTTCATGGTTATATTTTCTCTTTATTTACATAAGTGTACTTTTGTATCAAGCATCTTAGAACTCTATAATCCCAATCATTTTCAAGCCAAATGACATTCCTTTTATCTCTACTTATTTTAGATTCATAATGGTTGTCTTCGACATTTCTTCCTCATGCCTTGGTTATCTACAACACATGCCTTTGATGTCTATCAACTTGTAAAACATTATGCATCTAAACAAACCAAAAAATATACTTGTCTTTGCACTAGGTCCCTTTGGCATATCTATTATCACCCTGAAGCATAATTGTCCATTCAGTTGTCAATTTCCCAATAATTTGATATTTAAGACATGTACAAATTTTCTTCCATTAACAAATTTCCAAAATATATGGTTGTCTAAAATTCCATTATGAGAATATTGAACAAAGATGGTGAAGTCTAGAATGAAATATGATGAGGAGATGGAGGATCATGTGTGCCCCCCATGCACACATTCGAAAGGATGACGAGGAGATGGAGGGGAATATCTGCCCCCCATTTTGTATGGAAGGATGGAGTATGCTATAGGCATACCAGATGTATTTAGAGTAGGGGACTCTAAGGACATTTTGAGGATGTTGTTTGCCATTTGTTTATGGTTGTCTTCTTGTGGGAAGAATTGACAGATACAACTAGAGAAAGGAAATGGTGGATTAGCAATATTGTTTGGTATTGCATATATGACTCAAATAGATTAAATTTCTAGGTTCGCATACATGGTGCCACTATGCCAAAGAGTGGATTCGTATATAATGACTTAATGCTTACCTACAAAACATGGTGGTTGAACAACAACAATGTCTAAGTTATTGGGTTGTTGATATAAGATATAGGAATGATGAAGTGGATCATCCCCATCATCATATGGAGGTATATGAGACTCTAGAGGTTCTTCTAAATGGGGAAGAATGATGGTAATATGTTTGACACTACCAAATGCATTGGGAGGGTTGGGGAGAATTTCTTCTTCTCGAGTTTAAAAGGTTGATGCCCCCTTACCCAGACCTTGAATGGAAATGTAATGGCCACAACATCTATGTGTTTTGAAGTCATGGGTTCGAAGTAAGGGGTGGTTAAACCAATCGACCTCACCATGAATGATGTCTTTGGACTCTATAACATATTGATAATGAGATTGTTACACAAGTAAGTATGTATAATGGTGCATATCATCCCAAGGATAGTTAGGGGTGGTCATACCTTCCATGATGTCTTCATCAGAGTGGAAGATGGGTGAACTGGAGGAAGAAGGACCACATCATGGAGAAGAGATACATGAAGCATCTTCATGAGAGACAGATTTGACATATGCAATTTCAAGGTTGGGAGACATATGGCAAGTAGATGGAATATCTACTGAAGTTGAGATCGGGGTGTTCGTCAAAACAGGTTCAACAAAATCACAATACGGGACAACAGGGGAGTTCCAATGCATCAATCTCATAGATGATGATGGGTAGATAATAGGAGCGGTACTATCAGTCATCTCGACTTCAGGGGGAGGGATCACAATGGTTGTTTGAGAGACCTCCTATTCGAGTGTAGGAATGGGACTAGAATCCATAGGTAGAGGATAGGTGGACTGAGTACAAGCAACCTCTAATTCGTGAAGCACTTTAAGTGTGTCAAGAAAATCTTCATGACAGGGACAATTGTGAGAATAGTGGCCATAATCATCTCACAAAGCACATGGGTGATTTGTGTGTAATGATCTCTTATTCTTGGTTAACTTAGGTAATGTGATATGGACCTTAGGAAGTTAGAATCAGGGAAGGTATCAGCAACCACATCCTTAACATCAGGTATTTTAGGACAATTATTATTGACATGATCGGTAACATTACACAAATCACAAGGGGGAATAGGCTTTGGTAGCTTAGGAGGAGTTGGAATTCTTGTGAGGGCCCTTGCCTTTAGTTCCCTTTTTCTAGGATTTTCTCCCCTCACGAGATTTTTTCACAATAGGAGTAGGTGGTGTCTATTGAGGTTGTTGTGGAACTGATGCAAAGCCAGGGGTAGGAATAACAGGTTGGACTGGGGTCAAATTAGTTTAACGTTTATGTTGATTGAATGGAGTGTTTGTAGGAGGATCGATGCACCAAATTTGGACCCCTAAGGTACTGTTGGGTTGACTCAATGTAGCCATGGTAGGTGTAGAATAAACTTCAGTGGATTGAAATAAGAACACTATCCAACCAGAAGGATAGTGACCTAGAGGAACTTCTTTGAGATGGTTAAGGCCCGGGAGAATGATTCTAGGCAAAAATGGGTTAGGAGGGACACTAGCTGAAGGAAAGGGTCCTTGAGGATTAATACTACAATGGTGGGTTTAGTCAGGAACAATAGGTTGCGGACGTGTGCTCGGTTGTGAAGGCATACTAGACCATTTGTGGGTGGTCCACGCTGCTTGGAGCATGTAAACAATAGATGAGCTAGGCTCAAAAAGAGTAAGTGGTTGACCATAGTAAGAACTAGGAAAAGTGGAGTCTTTGTAGACTCTTGGAGAGACATTGGTGAAGGATGAGATATTCATATTGCTAGCCACGGAGGAAATGTCGGACTGTGGGGAAGTCTGGGTTTTGGAGTCATAGTACGCCAACATATCCACAATGACGATCTTTATATTATGGGGAAAGCACATCTTACATTGGACTGTAGATGAGATAACTGACATTGCATAAGTATAGATACTACCCAAAAGGATGTCATAGTCTTGGCGAGCATAAATGACTTCAATTTCAATACAGACGGTCTTGCCAAAAACTGTGACTGGGTAGTTGCAGTATAAGCCAAGTGATTATGAAGGATGACCATCCCATGACCAAAGAGTGATGGTGGATGGGGATAGGTGAAGGGATCCAAGTTGCTTCCAAACACTAGCAATAATCACACAGGTGGAGGTGCCTTTGTTGATGATACATTGTTGGACAGTGGAATTTCTAATAAAGATTTGTATTTAAAATTCCATGCATGAAGGTATGGGACGATTTTCTGACTTGTCAACATGAAAGACAATCACCTGATCATGTTGAGGATCCATGTCACCTGAGGTAGATAGTAGATATTTTCATTAGGATGGACATGTCTAGAGGACTTCCAACATCGACATGGTGGTAGGAGACTGTGCCAAGTGATATACTATGCTATATGTGTCGGTAGCTTTGGCAGAAGCAATATTTCGATGTAACAAACCTTTAGGGATCCTAGGAATAACCTAGAAATTAGGTTGAATCTGTAAGTTACCATTTGATGACGATAGAGGCTCGGTGGAAACTTTGGGTTGCGACACAGTCACTGACCTAGCGGGTGGCTTGTCATATTGGCACGATCAAGTTTAAACATTGACTTGTTTGGTATTTATGTCATCAGAATTAATCATAAGAATCTGATCATCATTGTGAACAGGTGGTGGAGTTGGTTGAATTGCTCGAATTTGGGTAGGTTGGATAGTTATATATCCTTGATGAGGGAAAGGATTGGTAAGAAATATCGGTTGAGATGAAGTAGGAGGGGGAGGAGGAGTGGTGTGTTGCAAACCGCAAGAAGATGCTTGATGTTCCCATTGTAACACTCGCCTCCCACATCTACCCAAGCAATCGGCGAGCCTTGGAAGACATGTGATGAGAGTCCACTATGATAATATTCAACCTCCTTCATGACTTTAAGGAAATAAAATCAATGGAACATCGCATACAGTCATGAAACATCATCCAAATAACATTCAGGAGATAAGTGAGCCACTCATACTGCCTATCCCTGGTTCTTACTTCTATTTGACAAACTTAGGGTAGGGTAACGCTCACTAGAGACTACCCAGGTGAGTTAGTATCAGGACTAATGCTCCCCAGACATTAGCCGGGGGATTTATAGTGCTTCCCATACACTGCCCAAGTGAGTTAGTATCGGGACTAATGCTCCCCATACACTAGCCAAATGCTTTATACCGCTTCCTAGACATTGCCCAGGCGAGTTAGTCTCAAGCTAACACTCTGTTTTTCTAGCATTCCAGGATTTGAGCGAAATTTTTTGGCCTAGGGCCCGAGACACTGCCCAGAATGGACTGATCACTTAGAATTAGTAAGAATGCAAGGAAAGAAGGATAATAAAGCAATAATATGAACATGACCATAACCAGACCCCTACTATCCATGATAGGCATTTCATCAAACTTATCATCAACATGTAACCTATAGATGTAAATAACAAAATTAAGTGTAGGGATCTCATACTTAGCTGAGAATTGCTATGAACCATTGTTTCCACATGCCATTTGTTGTATTATCCTCCATTAACTCATAAAAATATTATCCATTCATATACAAGTAAAAACATGCTCAGAGCCATACATAACAGCTCTCGTGAAATGTGCATATAACCACCATAATAAGAACAAAAATAAAATAAACATATCAGCCATAAAATACATAAATACATCAGTACCTTTGCACATGAAAATCAAGGGAATGGATCTCACATTAATGAATGCAATGAACCAACCAAAGATCGGAATACCATGTTCCAGCCGACTATAGAATGGATGAGTCAAGTATCTCTTCAACCTTTCATCCCCATGCCATATTTCAAGCATGAATGCGGGATCTCATAAAAAACATCAATCAAGAATCATCCAGGGCTTCTAGAGGTGATCCACCTCAATCCATAAAATAGAGATTCCACCTCATGGTCAGACATCACCAAAACGATCATCAGATTGGTCTCCATCCAAGCCTTCTAGCACTTGCGGAGCGTTTCTCCAACCAACGCCTCTAGAACCAGTAACTCAACCCACAGCTTATAGAGGGCTTCCATTGCATTTGTCCAAACAAGGCTTCCAAAACTAGTAACTTAACCCACAACTTATAGAAGGCTTCCAGAGTGTTTGTCCAACCAAAGCTTCTAGGACTACTAACTCAACCCACCAAGGGCTTCCAAAGCATTTGTCCAACCAAGGCTTCTAGGACTAGTAACTAAACCCAAGTTGTTATAGGGCTTTCAGGACTAGTAACTAAAGCCAAGCTATTATAGGGCTTCGAGGACTAGTAACTAAACCAAAGATGTCACAGGGCTTCCTGGACTAGTAACTCAACCAAAGTTGTTACAGGGCTTCCAGAGCCTTTGTCCAGCTAAGGCTTCCAGATCTAGTAACTCAAACCAAGCAAAGGAAACATGAGAACCAACCAAAACAAAGCATTGACAACAAACCCATAATCACCATGGCTATCCAGTAAATTTCAAGGCTAGGCAATCCACTATCAATCCTAGTCATCCTCCATGCCAATGACATATCATAACCAATAAATCACATGCATGCCAAAACAAGTGAAGAAACCATACATGCAACTTCGTACCTGCAAGCAAATCTAATGTAGTTATTGATGGCAAGGCCCTCTTCCACTTTCGTGTGCTTCCTTTGCCTTCTTTCTCTAATAATGCAAGTATGCCACACCCTCCAAGCATGTTCCAAGAAAAATCTAAGTATCCAAGAGTATGAGATAGAGAGAATAATGAGAGAGCTCCAAAATTGAACTAACCAAGCTTTCCAATTAATCCTCAAAATCCTTTTTATTAATGAGGCCTATATTTTCTTCAGTTTCGATTGTTTTCCTTCAATTTCCTCCTCACATGCAACCTATGACCTTTCACCTTCCTTTTCTCCTAATTTCCATTATTTTCCTAAATAAAAAATTCCAATTAATGCCTCATGCCTTTTGAAAAGCTTAGTTATTGGCTTAGCCAATTTCCTTAGCCATAAACAAGCAAATGAACATGCTCTAGGATGTCTTCCCCAACATTCAACTTGGAATACGTGTCTCATCATCCATGGTATTTATATATTTACATGGAATTTTCACCAGGGTTGTTACAGGACCCTCCCCCTCGGGGGAACATCGTCCTCGGTGTTCAATCACGTATAACCAACATGACTACTGAAAACAAAGAATACTGCCCATGGAGCTTTATAACACAACTTGTTGTAGTATTTACAATGAATGACTCACTCAAAAGAAAAACATCATGACAACATGAGTAGATAAAAACCATACCACATATTGGAGTTTTATAACGCAACTCATTAAGGTATTTACAATGATATACACATATACACATTTTCTTAACCAACAAATAAATGATATAATGCCCGTATCAATCAACAAGGGAATCCAGAGGCTCACATCTCCACCCTCAAAGTAATACTAGGATTCACTTCCTTCCCAAGATGTCCAGAATCCACTCTGAAGTCAAATATGCATCCAATGTCCAGCACTATAATCCTGTGCCACTTGTCCCCTTAGTGAACAGTTAACAACTCATTGTTGCAGTGTGCACTCCTAATATGCATATGATTTCATCTCACAATGCTAATGACCAAAACAAATCCATCTATGACCTTCCGTTCTCTTCTACATAGTTCCTTGGGAGTCTGGTCACCCCTTCTGTGTAGTCATTCACCTTCCAAGCTCTGTTGGCACCCCCATATTGGGAAATCCATCCCTTGGAAAGGATTCCTCACATCAAAAGATACAAAAGCCAAGGCATATCCATGCCTCAACACATCAAACTGGTCATAGCATGCTCATTGAAATCAATGGACACTATTGGGTACCAATACCACACAGTGGCCTTGCTCCTGATTACTTTACCAGCATGATGCTGCATGTTCCAATTTATTTTCTTGTTGTTGCCAATTCTTGCAGTCAATTTCAACCACCTAACCACACATTTCATGAAAACAAACACATAACTTCCATTATATTTGAAATAAATTAAAATAAATTCACATCATGCCTCATTGGTAGCTTGTCAATAATGTACATTTTCAATCTTGTTCGCCTCCTATCACAACAAGTCAAACTAGCATATTTTACCAAATCAACATGTATAAAAGTATCACGTTAGGTTAGCTCAAAATATAACCATCAAAATCATAAATCACATGTAACCATCATAAACCAAAATCACAGATAACATGTAATCATCATAGACCAGAATCATAAATCACATGCATGACAAAAATAAAATAAAACATTGATACTTGTCCTTTAATCAATCCTTAGCTTCCACCTTTGTCCTTATTTTGTACACACCTTGGATCAATTTCAAAACACCCAAAAAAGACCTAGTGCCTACTCCTCAACCAAGTTCACATATGCATAATGTAAATCCCACACATACAACCACACATGACATACTACGCCATGAAATAAATGGATCTAAACCTGACATACAATACATACACCTATACCCAGTGTATACAATACAATACATATGCCTATATCTAGTGCATAACATAATACATACACCTACTCCTCATATACAACACAAACCAATACATATATCCCCGATGTACAACACCACACAATACACACACATACATAATGCACATACATAGTACCACATTCCCTCAAAACAACATGTATGACATGCACACAATATGACACGTGTGCCAGTACCATAAGTACAACATGTACACAATACCATCTATACACCACAACCACATGCACAATGTGTTCACATCATCACATGTAAATGAAACCACCTGCACAACATGTACACAACACCACATGTACATTACACCATCTGTACAACATGGAAAATTTTAGGGGCTAATATTCGCAGGTGGACTAATTTTCAATGATTTTTCCACAAAAAAAGATTTGCCAATTTCTATTTTTTAAAAAAATTATTCACCCAAATTTTACAATCTAAAATCATTTTATGTTAAAAATTTCCAACATTATATATAGACTATATATAAAATCATTGCACATTTGAATAATTTTACAAATATATCAATAATCATTTTATAGTTTTCATATTAGGGACTAGTGAGATTCACCAATGTTTTTAAATTTCAAGATAATTTTCCATCCCTAAAATTTTCCGTCATGTACAACGTGTACTCAATACCACATGTGAAGAGTAACACATGCACGACATGTACACGACACCGCATGTACACAAGACCACATGTAGAATATGTACACAAAACCACCTGCACATAGTGCCACTTGTACAACATGTACCCAACATCACATGCACACAACACCACTCATATAATCATGCACACCACACCATATGTACATAGCACCACATGTACAACACCCATGCAACACCACCTGTATGTAGCATTGCATTCCCAACATGTACATAGCATTATCTATACAAAAGACCACATATCCAACATGCACAGAGCACCATATGTACACACGTCACATATACGTCATGAAGATAATACAATATGTATAGAACACCCCATATGCAATATTCACACAACCATGTTTGTACCATCCTGTAAACAACATTCCATAAATAACATGTACACATGGTATGTATACACAACACCACAAGTGCACACATCATAGATGCAACATGTATAACATATACAACATATGCATAACAATAGTACCACATGTCCAGAACGACACTCACTCTACCAAGCAACCCTACTTCTAGTGTCTTATTCATTCTTTTCCTAGCATGCCACAAACCACACTGCTTTCACTTTATTGATGTATTCCTTGGTATAACATGTCCATAACATAGACATAACACAATCATATAATATAAAGTCATAACCACACAATACCGACCTTGTATATTTGTTGTTACTACCCTTACCAATTGATTCCTTGTAAGACTAGCAACCTCTTCGTGTCGTTCTCCTGCATAAGGAATAATTCCTCCACAAGAATGATCATTGACAACCCTATTAGAACGTAACATAAATACATGGATACATACATACATATATAAACTTTAGCATAGAACAATCACGATCATGTCATACAATGACATACATACATAAGTGTATATATATTTTAACTTCCACATAATCATGATCATAAAATAATTACTAGATAACATAAGATCTAGGTTCAGAGAACTTCCTTTTTTATGCACAGGCATTGACAACAACATTTCCTAACATAGCCAAAGAATATGACACCTTTGATCCATTTACTTTACCTTCTCTGGTTACATTTCTCGTGTCTGAACTGCTATTGTCCATTTACCACATTGGATCCAACAAGTCCAACTGACTATCATAGCCTTAACTTCCCCAACGCTTACTTATGCATCGAGCTTCATCTGTGTTTTAAATCATCTGTCTAGTACCACACAGCTCTCCCTGAGCTCCATTAACTTTCCTCTTTCCCAAGCAATACCCAAGACTCAAAACATAAAAGGCAATCTAGAAGAAACAAACAAGAAGAAGACCATAAAAACCAATAACAACATGACTCCACAAACAAAGTGGTATGGCCATACAGTAGATGCCATAAAAAAAAGTTGCAAATCAATCACAAAAATTCATAAAAGACTAAAAGCACAAGACTAACAACAAACACCATGACTTAATACCCACGGTTCCTAAGGAAAGCTCGACCTGAGCCATCTTAAAGATTGCATGGCAACATGTCTTTTCATGCAACTGCTTGCATCATGTTGCCATAAACACATAACTGTCAATGTATATTTAAGTATAATAATACACTAGTTACCTCATCTAATTTTGCGAAGCATGCTGCTTTCAACTAAACACATCCACACCATCTCTCAAGGGATTCCAATCCTTTAACAGATCCACCTGTAACTAAAGACTAGCTAATATACCTATCAAGTGCATGTTCATGAATATAGCACATATCCACATAATTTCAAACAAAATCAATGTTAAGAAGACTTCCTATGTGCAAAGCACTCATTCGTTTGAAATTATGGTTTCCAAACATAACCAAAGGAATTCTTGCCTAATTCCTTTCTTTTCCATTTTTACCTTGTTGGAATTGAGGCTCACTATATGCTGTCACACCACCCAACTGTTAGTTATATAGACACATCAACTATTACCTTTTCATGTTAAAACCAAGCATGTTACCCTGCAACTACTCACACATGTCAACCAGATGTTCCAAATATCAAGACAATCATATCTATTAATTTGAAATCAACCATTACCAAGACTAAAAATCATATCATAATCCATAGTCAATTCATACTCATTAGTCATAATACTACAACTATCACCTACTATAGTCAAGTACATATCAATTGTCTCGACACATATATTTTACTACAATCATCTTAAAACAAAATCATTGGCCAAATTTTGATTTGTGTTGTATAATTATTATTTTTAACTAAATATACGGATTCAACATTCTCAAAAACTCTGGGGAGCTTCAATTGTGAGGAGTTCATCTATGAAACTCGTGATTCCAATAATGTCGCACTTAAAAACTAAGCTATTCTAAATTTCTATGTCTCACCTTTAAAATCTTAAATATATGTTAGCTTGTTTTTTATATTTTGGAAAAATTATTAATTTATATTTTTGTCACGATAAGCTTCAACATAATCCCATCTCAAAAATTACTAAGGAGGTTAAGGAGTCCATCAAGGAAACAAATCTTGATGACAAAATAAAAAAGAAATTAACCCTACCCTGTGTAGTGAAATCACCCCTACATTTTATAGTCTTCCTAAAATAAATAAATAAGGAATTACTCTAAGGCTAAACACAATTGGCTCTCCCACCTATATGCTTACTAACTAGGTGGTTGACATTCTCAGCCCTCTTGTTGGAAATATTGATTCCTTTATTAAATATTTTAAACATTGTGTGAACTTGATTAATGATTATAAATGGGAATCCAATGACCTATTAGTAAGCTTCAATGGTGTCTCCTTATTCACTAAAATTCATCTTAATTAAGCTATAGAGGTTGTCAAAAATATCACTGACCCCCTTACTACCAAACTAACTAAGATCTTCCTTATATAAACCTTCTTTAGTTTCTAGTGTGCATTTTTTGAGGAAACCACAGAGTTGCTATGGGCTCTCCCTTGTCACCCATTGTTGCCAATCTTTATATGGAAATGTTTAAAAATAAAGCTATCAACTCTTATCCCTTTAAACCAAAATGATGGAAGAGATTTGTGAAGTGGCCTCATGGGGATTTGAAGCTTAAGATGTTTTTGGAAAAATTTAATGGAATCTTCGAGGACATCAAATTTTCGATGGAATTAGAAAATAATAATAACATCCCTTTTCTGGATGTTCTTATCTCTAAATGAGATGATGGTAGCATTGGACATAGAGTATACATGAAAAAAATTCACAAAGATACCTATCTTCATGCTGATTCCCATCATCGTCCCGCTAAGAAGTTGGGGATCCTTAAAACACTAATCACTATAGCCTCAAGATTATATGACAAGGAGCATCTCCAACAAGAAATTGACCACATCACTAAGGTTTTTCTTGATATTGGTTACATCCATAGCGACATTTGCTGAGATATCAAAAAGAACCAAAAAGAGCCCTACTTCTCTAGATTCGTCTGCCCATCCACCCCCAATGGGAATGCATTCCTCCCCTACATTCGTGGTACCACTCATAAGATTGCTAAGGTCCTCAAGAAGAATGGTATTATTACATCATTTAAACCCCTTGAGACCATAAGACAAAAAATGAGATTGGTTAAAGATAAGGTTGATCAACTTCATTTCAATGGGGTCTAAAAGATAGAATTGTTTGTGCGGAGAGTGCTACATTGGGGAGAATGGTCAATCATATAACATTAGATTCAAAGAAAATGGGGGAAACATTGAGAATGGGAGAATATGCTCCTCAACTCTTGCTAAACATTCATCCAAAACTAAGCACCACCTATGCCTTGAAGATTCTAATATCATCACTAAAGAAGATCATTATTTCAAATGCAAAATTAGAGAAGCATTGGAGATCATCAAGCACCCTAACAATCTAAACATAGATGGTGGTACTGAAGTAAGCACTAGCTGGATCCCTTTAATCTCACATATCCAATAATTGTTTCCTTCCTCTCCATTTTCAACTCTCTCTCTACCTTTATCCTTCTCTTCGTCTTCCTTTTTCCCCCCCTTTTCATTCCACGCCCACTTCCCCCCCATTTTCATGTTAGCTAGTCTCATAATTTGTTTTATTTTACTTTTATTTTGGTTTTGTTTATTCCTATTTTATTTTATTTTATTCTTTTATTCTCTTTTTATTATTATTATTTTTTATTTTTATATTATTCTTTTGTTCCTCTTTATTCTATTTTATTTTTCCTTCCTCTCTTCCTTCTTTTTATTTCATTCATTTCCTTTTATATTTTATTAATTTATTCTTTTATGATCTTATTCTTCTTCTTCTTTTCTTAGGGTTCTTTTATCACTGTAAGCTTAGCTTTTTTCTTGTTTCTTTCTCTCTTATCATTTTTCTTTTTCCTTTATCCTTATCATTATTACTAATTTCTTCGTTTATTGTGCTTTCCTTTAGAATTTTCTTTTTCTATAACTTACTTTTTATTTTATTTTGTTATTTCCATTATTTTATTTTTATTTTTTGTGTTTTTATTTTTCCTTATTTAAAGATATTCTTCTATTTTCCTTTCTCCTTTTATTTCTCATACTTCATTCCTTCTCTTCCTTCTCTCTTATTTTCTATTTTTCTTCCAATACTATTCTTTTCCTTTGTAATCCTTCTTCCTATTATTTTATTATTTATTCTGATTTTATTTTATGTTTAATTATTTCTTATTTTATTTCTTTTATCTTATTCTTCATTAATTTATTATGTCAGCCCCCTCCCCCCTCTTTCGCTCGATTTTTAATTTGTATTATTTGTTTCATTTGCCCTATCCATCTTTCTCACAACGTCATATATTGATAATGAATCATGTTTAAAACTTTAAAGTAGAGATAAAAATTACTACAAAACCCTCGGCGATTAAAATTAAGTAATTTTTTCAAAAAAATTATCTAATAATAAAATTAAAAAATAATTAAAATAAGTGTAAAGTAATGATCCTGCGTCGAATTTATTAATCTAATAAGCTGAAAAGTTTCCGAAAAACCAACTTCATTTTCCAAACATTTATGTCAATTTGGAATATGGTAAAATCTATTAAACAAAGCTGTACCATAAATGAAGTGGAATTCATGCTACTTCTATAATTATAAAAATTTAGCTAGGTTGGAACAATTAAAGTAAATTTATTACAACACCCCTTTTTCTTTTCTCTCTACGAATTATAACTTTTTCATTTACTGAAAAACAATATATATTGTAAGATGATCTTCGGCAAAATCACATAGCGAATCTTTTGTCGACGCGTTTCGAACCAACCAGTGTTGGATCACAGAACTCTAAATTCCTCAACAATATATATCTTAATCATGCGAACGAAGAAAACACCGAAAAAAAGTATGAGATACGTTTTTATTTAGTTTTGTAATAACAACGCCGGTGAAAAAAATAACCTCGAAGTTAATTGAGGGACACAGAGACTTACGTAATCATGTTTCTGTCAAAAGCTAAAATTGATTGATATTCACCCCTCCGCGTATACCGACAGTCAAATATGTTTCTGGCAGTAATATGACACCTCCGGATCTGCATGCTACGGTAAAATGTCATTTAGGTCGGTCGATGTGAAGTTTTACTAAACATGTCTATGAATTAGCTGTATGTTCCGCCACACTGCGTTTTTAAATTTTTTATATTTTAATAAAAAATAAGTAGTGCCGTTATATAAATTAAATTAAATGGTTAATATATTTTAATATATATTGATGAGTAAAGGTTAAAAGATAATAATTCATGAGAAGCAATTAGAAAAAACTTACATCATAATTTAAAAAATCATAAAAATCAACTGAATTTATTTATAAATAGATTTCATTATATTATCACAGATTTGCCTGTAATATTATGAACGGGTGTTATGGAATATCAATATAATAAAACCAACGGGTGTTATGGAATATCAATATAATAAAACCAGAAAAAATTATAGTTAATTTGATATTCAAAATATTTTTATATATTTTATTTTAATTTAATTTTGTAATTTTTATAATTAATGTAAAGACAAAAAAGGTTTATTTATATTATTTAGATAAATCTCAATACTTTTATTTTAATATTATTAAAACTTGTATAACTATATAAACTAAATGGTTGGTAAACACCCATAAGTATGAATTAATAATAAACATCAAAACAATTATCTTTTTATACATTTCGTTTCGGTTGGATTAAAAAATTTCATAAAAGTTAACTAAATTATAACTTTTGTTTAAATTATTATAATTATATGAGTTAAACCTATAAACATTTTAAAAGAATGTAACAATAACCTTAATATGGAGATTCATCTCCACTTTACCGGAGAGGCTCATTCATTACCCTAATTGAGAGTGATATGTGATTCTAGTTGTGCTCAAAGTGGAGTTAATAGGGTTTCATTTTAAAATAGAAATAAAATATTTTCTAAATAAAAAACAATGTTAACCTTCATAAAAGAAAAAAAAAAAAAAAAATATATATATATATATATATATATATATATATATATATATATATATACCTAGTATGAAGGAGATGTGATAAAAATATTTCACTCTCACTCTATGCATAGTTATTATACTTTTAGAAATATTTCAATGTGTTTGAATATTCATGCTAATTAATTTATTTCAAAATATATATATATATATATATATATATATATATAAGTAGTGATAATAGTAATAATTTATTTTAATGCCCAATGAGAAGAAAAGTTGAAAGTAAAGAAAATATTGTTCTTTATAATATGAGTAATAAGAGGAAAATTTTAGTACTAATGATTTTTTTTGTTTGTTTGTTATATTCGAATATAGTTTTCATATTATATCCAAGAAATACAAGTACATATGATCAACCTGTTTCACCCAATATTGGTTAGAAGACAGGAATAAGTTCAATACAGAAAACACCACTAGATAGATACTAATTGAGCAAAATCACAAGACTAACCAAGAGATTCCATTGTGAGGCTATTGCTCCCACAGAGAACAAAGACAGTGGGAAGAGAGAACATTCATGACACTACCTACTAAGTAACTTGCCAATGTCAAAGTAAAAGAATGACATCCAAAACATAAGAACAACCATATGTGACAAACTCAAAAAGTAGAAGGATTGTGAAAGAAACTTAGTCACCCAAGACAATCAATTGCTGGTCTAGGAAAGAGCCAATGGTAAAAGCAAGACCCTAGTAGGCACCATGTGTTAAGACTCTCCCTTAAATCTAACATCCCAAGGAAATACTGAGAGGTGAAGTCATATGCATCCCCTAGAATATGGTACCTACCTTTATTATGCCAAAACACCATATGATCTTGCGGTAAACCTGCAAACATGCATGCTTACTCTTCAACCATATGAAGTTAATGTGCCACCTCGTCCTTCAAGCGAAGACATTTTAGAGGTCGAAATGTTGTCACACGTGGAGTAAATATCATTTGGTGGTGGCTAAGGCACTACCTATGAGGCTTGCCTCTAGCTAGGCTAGCAAGAAGTTGTGCATGTCAATGATTTATTGAAGAAAGACCCTCTCGTCAGGGAACCAAGAACTGATGACAATTTTCCGCCAGAACATGCCCATCGGGGATTAGCCCCAACATTTTTGGATTGGGGGCATACATAACCATAATGGTCTGTTCTTTGTCCCTCGATAATTTCATACTTAGTCACCCCGATCGTTATATCCGAACTCTCCCCTTTTTATTTATGGGAAAAAACGATCTGGGATGGAGATTCCCTTCCACCAATTGTTGGACTCATCACTGTCAACATCAACTCACAATCTAGGACCCTCATAATGTTCCTTCAACACTCAAGCGATACTGGAAAAGTTTTACATGATCACCTACTTGGCCGTCGTAATAGGTCCTAGGCCTCTATGAATTTTAACCCAAGCACTTATGCCTCCCTTTCAAATTTATGGGATGAAAGTCAGGGGATGGGAATAGTTCCTATCAAATGCAGTTTTTTCGTCGTCAATGTAGTTTGTGCTGCCGTAAAATCTTTGTCCTACCATTGAACTTCCTCCCTTTCTTTCGCCTCCATGAAGAAAAATATTTTCACCACTTAACAATTCTATTTCTCGTCTTCCACGGGATATTTGTCTGTTCCGACAACCTGAAGCCCAAACCTATTAGAAACTCTTGTTTAAGTAATCCAAGATGGTAATGGAACAAGAAAATCTATTTTTGTCTCTCAATCATAGTCAATTAACGAATTGTTATAAACTTTTAAATAAACTATGTTCTAGCCTCCTGTTCTGTTTTAAGGGAAATTGGCCTCTATTGCGGAAACTGAGCCACATTCTAGACATATCAACAGTGTGAGTCTTTATTCAAGAATTTATGTTATACGGTTATCTCACGAATGATCTGATACTCTATTCACGTGCTCAAATACGATTATATTCATCTGGTTGAAGTAAATTTATCACTATATTACTCATGGAAAGATTTAGGATTCAACATATATAATTCTACACATGCACATAGAGACAAGAGGAAAGATTTCCATGTGTGGATGAAGCCATAAAAGGGGGAGAAAGGTGAGAGAGTGAGGAAGAAATAAAGGAGTAAAACAAAAGTATGATAGTTTTTGTCTTAGCGTGGATGTACCTACTAGCTCTCCTAACTATTTGATAAGAAGACTGGTGGGTACGACTATTAAGATAACCTGACCTCCCCGGGAAAGAGACCCTTCTTGGAAAATATAGATAAGAATGAGAAAAAGTCTGTCTTTCCTCAAGCGTTAGAGATAGAAGCACGGGCACATAGAATAATTTCACAAGGGATTACAAATCATAGGTATACGAATAAGTCTAAAAATTTTGTACACACTCAAATTCCTTTCTCTCTCTCTACCTTTTCATTAATACCATTCAAATTATATATGCATTGCATCGCTTGTTTAGTTTCATGAGAAGATGATCGAATAAGCTTATTTTGGCTTAGTAACAAATTCTTGATCTTCCTAAATCCTAAATTAACAAAATCCTAATAATAAATGGATTACATGGAATTTGTTAACATTAAACATAATATTAGTCCTCATCTATATATAAGAAATTCCATGTTTTGAGGAACCAAATCCTCTAGTAAAAATTTAGATCTTGTTGGTCATTTGAGATTAATTGATGCTCCTGCATCGTACTCCAAAGGAATAATTTATTCATGGTCTTCGGATCATATGTCACTTGCTGCTAAAGTTTTTCTAGATCCCAAATATTATGTTGTATCTTGCTACTTGTTAAATTGTCATGTTGTTTCTTTGTAACTTACTTCAGTCATCAAAGATCAAAAGCCTGATTTCTCTTCTATGCAATGTCATTGCTCAAACATTCAACACTAATCATCTGCCCATAGCTGCAGTGATTATTGTTTCTTATCCACTTGGGTGTCCTTATCCTTAATATTTCTCCTCTCAATTTTTCATGTTGTTGACTATTACCTATTTCATCTAGACACATTACTCCTTCACAAGACATCCTACATAGATATTTTTTTGAAGCTTCATAATATTTAGAATCCTACCTCATGCATTCTCTATCCACAACTTTATCTTATATTTCCACCTTTATCATCTACTCTCTCCAAAATACTTTGTTTAGTTTCTTAGGTCCAACAATCCACATTTCCTCGACTTGCTGACTTGTAAAGGTTATAATAAACTTTTCCTTTGTTGTATCTATTGTCCACTCATTCAATGCTTTGTAACAAATCCTTTAATACTTGAATATTCTTAGCTATTCAATTGTTATGAAAGTATAAATCCAACCATTTATATAATGCTATATTGTTGTAATAATTTTCTGTTGACTCCATGGAAATTTCCAACAATTTATTATATTTACACTACCTTCAATTGTACTTTCCCAACCAGTTCTTTGGTCTTCACTTCCTCTTGAACTTGATAACAAAATTTGCTTACATGTTGCAATTTTACATCTCTGGTAATATTTACCTACTTTAACAATACCTCATGTCAAGATTCATTGAAGCTCTTATTCTTTCATTATAGACTTCACCTTCTTGGTTCAACAGGGGTAAGTGACTACTTCCATTTCCAAGAATTCTATGCTCATGTCCATCTGAATAAGTAAGAATATCTCTAAAAATGTTCTAAAATTTGCATTTAACATTTAAAATCTAAAATTTTATAATCAAATTGTCATTGTCATCCGTGTCCTCTTTAATTCTTCTCAAAAAATCCCTTTACAACACAATAGTTTTTCATGTTCCTTCGTGTTTATATTTTCTTCTATATTTACATTAGTGTAATTTTGTATCAACCATCTTAGAACTCTACAATCCTAGTCATTTTCAAGCCAAATGACATTCCTTTTATCTCTACTTATTTTAGATTCATAATGGTTGTCTTCGACGTTTCTTCCTTGTGCGTTGGTTATCTACAACCTGTTTCTTTGATTTCTATCAACTTGTAAAACATTATGCATCTAAACAGACCAAAAAATATACTAGTCTTTGCACAAGCTCCATTTGTCATATCTATTATCACCTTGAAGCATAATTCTCCATTGAGTTATCAATTTCGCAATAATTTGATATGCAAGATATATACAAATTTTCTTCCACTAACAAATTTCCAAAATATATGGTTGTCTAAAATTCCATTATGAGAATATTGAACAAAGAAGGTGAAGTCTAGAATGAAAGGTGATGAGGAGATGGAGTATCATGTGTGCCCCCCATGCACACATTCCAAAGGATGATGAGGAGATGGAGTGGTATATGTGGCCCCCATTTTGTATGGATAGATGGAGTAAGCTATGGGCATACCAGTTGTATTTAGAGTAGTGGACTCTAAGCACATTTTGAGGATGTGGTTCGCCATTTGTTTATGGTTGTCTTATTGTGGGAAGAATGGATAGATACAATTAGAGAAAGGAAATGGTGGATTACCAATCTCATTTGGTATTGCATTATATGAATCAAATGGATTAAATTTCTAGGTTCGCATACGTGGTGAAACTGTACCAAAGAGCGGCTTTGGATATAATGGATTGATGCTCACCTAGAAAATGTGGTGGTTGAACAAAAATAATGTCTAAGTGATTGGGTTGTTGATATAAGATACAAGAATGATGAAGTGGATCATCCCCATCATCATATGGATGTATATGAGACTCTATAGGTTCTTCTAAATGGGGAAGAATGATGGTACTAGATTAGATAGTATCAAATGCATTGGGAGGGTTGGGGAGAATTTCTTCTCCTCAAGTCTAAAAAGTGGATGAACCCTTACCCAAACATTGAATGGAAATATAATGACCACAAGGTGTATGTCGTTTGAAATCGTGGGTTTGAAGTAACTGGTGGTTAAAGCAATCGACCTCACCATGAATGAGCTCTTTGGACTCCACAACATATTGATAATGAGATTGATGCAGAAGGAAGTATGTACAATGGTGCATAGCATCCCAAGGATAGTCAGGTGTGGTCATAGCTTCCATGATGTCTTCATAAGACTGGAGTTTGGGCGAACTGAAGGAAGAAGGACCACATCATGGAGAAGAGCTACTTGAAGCATCTTCATGAGAGACAGGTTTCACATATACATTGCCAAGTTTGGGAGAAATATGGCAAGAAGATGGAATATCTACCAATCTTGAGATCAGTGTCTTCGTCGAAAAAGGTTCAACAGAATCACAATACAGGACATTAGGGGAGTTCCAATTCATCAATATCATAGATGAGGATGGGTATAGAATAGGAGTGGTACTACCCGTCATCTTGACATCAAGGGGATGCATCATAATGGGTGTTTGAGAGATCTCCTATTATTGTGTAGGAATGGGACTAGAATCCATAGGTAGAGGACACGTGGACTGACTACGAGCGACCTCTAATTCGTGAAGCACTCTAAGTGTATCACTAAAATCTTTGAGATAGGGACAATGATGAGAATAGCTGCCATAATAATCAGACAAAGCACAGGGGTGATTTGTGCATAATGATATCTTATTCTTGGTTGACTTATGTAAGGTGACATGGACCTCAGGAATGTTAGAATCATGGAAGGTATAAATAACCACATCCTTAACATCGTGTATTTTAGGACAATTAATGGTGGCATGATCGGTAACATCACACAAATCACAAGGGGGAATAGGCTTTGGCGGCTTATGAGGAGCTAGAATTCCAGTTGGGACCTTGTCCTTAGTTCCCCTTTTTTGTGATTTTCCCCCCGCGTGAGATGTTTTCATAATAGGGGTAGGTGGTGTCTATTGAGGTTGCCATGGAACTAATGCAAAGCCAGGGGTAGGAATAACAGGCTGGATTGGGGTCGAAGTAGTGTAAGGTTTAAGTTTATTGAATGGAGTGTTTGTAGGAGGATCGATGTACCAAATTGGGATCCCCAAGTTACTGTTGGGTCAACTCAACATAGCCATAGTAGGTGTAGAATAAAATTAAGGAGATGGAAATAAGAACGATATCTCACTAGAAGGTTAGTGGGCTGTAGGAACTTATCTGAGATGGTTAAGCCCTGCGGCAATAATTCCACGCAGAAATGGGTTAGGAGAGGCACTAGCGGAAGGAAAGGGTCCTTGAGGATTAATACCGGAAGGTTGGGTTTAGTTAGGAACAATAGGTTACAAAGGTGTGGTCAGCTGTGAAGGCATACCAGACCATTTGTGAGCAGCCTGTGATGCTTGGAGCATGCAAACACAAGATGAGCTAGGCTTGAAAGGAGTAGGTGGTAGACTCTTGGAGAGACATTGGTGAAGAATGAGATATTCATATTTCTAGCCATGGAGGAAATGTTGGACTGAGGTGAAGCCTAGGCTTTGGGGCCATAGTACACCAACTAATCCACATTGAAGATCTTTACATTATGGGGAAATCACATCTTACGATGGTCTGTAGATGTGACAATTGACATTGCATAAGTATAAATATGACCCTAAAGGATGTCATATTCTTGGCGATCATTAATGACTTCAATTTCAATACAGACAGTCTTGCCAGAAAATGTGACTGGGAAGTTGCGATATAAGCCAAGCAATTGTGAAGGATGACCATCCCAAGGAAAAATAGTAATGGTGGACAGGAATAGGTCATGGGATCTAAGTTTCTTCCAAACACTAGCAACAATCATACAGGTGGAGACACCTTCATCGTTGATACACTGTTGGACAATTGAATTTCTAATAGAGATTGGTATTTGCAATTCCATGGATGAAGGTAGGGGAGGACTTTATGACTTGTCAACATGAAAGACAATCATCTGATCGTCTTGAGGATCAACATCACCCAAGGTAGATAGTAGAGATTCTCATTATGATGGGAATGTCTGTAGGACATCCAATGTCAACATTGCAGCAAGAGACCGCGCCAAGTGATCTACTATGCTAAATGTGTGGGTAGCTTTGGCAGAATCAACATTTCGATATAAAATACCTTTGGGGATCTTGGGAATAACCTAGACATTAGGTTGAATATGCAAGGTACCATTTGATGATAATAGAGGCTCAGTGGAAACTTTGGGTTGGGACGCGATGGCTGACTTAGTGGGTGGCTTATCATATTCACATGATCGAGTCTGAAGATTGACTTGATCGGTATTTATCTCATCAAAATTCATCATAAGAATCTGATAATCATGGTTGATATATGGTGGAGTTGGTTGAGTTGCTCGACTTGTGTAGGTTAGGTAGCTATATATCCTTGATGATGGAAAGGATTGGTAAGAACTATCGGTTGAGATGAAGCAAGAGGGGGAGGAGGAGCAGTGGGTTTCGAACCTTGAGAGGATGCTTGACGTTCCCATTGTAACACCCTCCTCCCACATCTACAAAATCAACCAGTGAGCTAAGGTAAACATGCAATGAGAGTCCACTATGATAATATTCAACCTCCTTGGCGACTTTAAAGAAATGGAATTGATGGAACGTCACATACAGTCATCCAGCATCATTCAAATAACATTCAGGAGAAAAGTCAGCCACTTATACTGCCTATCCCTAGGTCCTTCTTCTATTTGACAAATTTAGGGTAAGGTAACGCTCCCTAGACACTGACTAGGTGAGTTAGTATTAGGACTAATGCTTGCCAGACACTAGCTAGGTGCTTTATAACGCTCCCCAGAAACTACCCAAGTAAGTTAGTATCAGTACTACCTCTCCCCAGACACTGGCCAGGTGAGTTAGTCTCAGACTAACACTCTGTTTTTCTAGCATTCTAGGATTTGAGCAAAAAAAAATTCCCAGAGCCTAGGACACCGCCTAGAGTGGAATGATCACATAGAATTAGTAAAAATGAAAGGAAACAAGGATACAAAAGCAATAATATGAACAAGACCATAACCATACCCCTACTAGCCATGACAGTAATTTCATCAAACATATCATCAACATGTAACCTATAGGTGTAAATAACAAAATTAAGTGTAGGGATCTCATACTTATCTTAGGATTTCTATGAACCATTGTTCCCTCATGCCATTTGTTGTGGTATCTTCCATTAACTCATAAAAATATTATCCATTCATATACAAGTAAAAACATGCTCAGAGCCATACATAGCGGTTGTAATGAAATGTGCATATAATCAGCATAATAGGAACAAAAATTGAATAAACATATCAACCATCAAATACATAAATACATTATTACCTTTGCACATGATAATCAAGGGAATGGATTTCTAATTAATGAATGCAATGAGCCAACCGCAGATGGAATACCACCCGCCCGTAGAATGGCTAAGCCAAATCTCTCTTCAACCATTCACCCTCGTGCCATATTTCAAGCATGAATGTGGGATCTCATAGAACACATCAATCATAACTCATCTAGGGCTTCCATAGGCCATCCACCTCAATCCATCAAATAATGATTCCACCTCAAGGTCAAACATTCCCAAAACCATCATCAGATTGGCCTCCATCCAAGCCTTCTAGGGCTTGTAGAGTGTTTCCCCAACCAAGGCTTCCAGAACTCGTAACTCAACCCACAACTTATACAGAGCTTCCAGAGCGTTTTTCCAATGAAGGCTTCAAGAACTAGTAACTCAACCCACATCTTATACAGGGCTTCTAGAGTGTTTGTCCAACCGAGGCTTCCAAGACTAGTAACTTAACCCACCAAGGGCTTCCAAATCATTTTTCCAACTAGGGCTTCTAGGACTAGTAAGTAAACCCAAGTTATTACAAGGCTTCTAGGACTAGTAACTAAACCCAGGCTGTTATAGGGCTTCCAGGACTAGCAACTCAACCCAAGTTGTTACAGGGCTTCTAGAGTGTCTGTCCAACCAGGGCTCCCAGGACTACTAACTCAACCCAAGCTAAGGAAACATGAGAACCAACCAAAACAAAGCAATGAAATTAAACCCATAATCACCATGGATATCCAGGAAGTTACAAGGCTAGGAAATCCACTATCAATCTTGGCCATCCTCCATGCCAATTACATATCATAACCAATAAACCACATGCATGTGCCATACATGTCAAAACTAGTGAAGAAATCATACATGCAACTCGGTACCTGCAAGAAAACCTGATGCAGTTGATGATGTTTATGCCCTCTTGCGCTTTCGTGCTCTTCCTTTGCCTTCTTTCTCCAAGAATGCAGGTATGCCACACCCTCCAAGAGTGCTCCAAGAAAGCTCTAAATATCCAAGAGTATGAGAGAGAGAGAATAATGAGAGAGCTCCAAAACTGAGCTAACCAAGTATTCACTAACCAAGCTTGCCAATTGATCCTCAAAAGCCTTTTTATTAAGGAGGCCTATATTTTCTTCATTTTCCATTATTTTCCTTCAGTTTTCTCCTCACATGCAACCTGTGACCTTTCACCTTCCTTTTTTCCTAATTTCCATTATCTTCATAAATAAAATGCCAATTAATGCCTCATGCCTTTCCAAAACCTTAGTCATTGCCTTAGCCAATTTCCTTACCCATAAACAACCAAATGAACACCCCCTAGTATGTCTTTCCCAACATTGAGCTTGGAATACGTTTGCCATCATCCATGGTATTTATATATTTTACATGGAATTTTCACCAAGGTTGTTACAGAACCCTCCCCCACGGGGAAACACTGTCCTCGATGTTCAATGACATGTATAACCAACATGACTACTAAAAACAAATCATACAACCCATGGAGCTTTATAACACAATTCATTGCAGTATTTACAATGAATGACCCGCTCAAAAGAAAACCATCATGACAACATGAGAAGATAATAACCATACTGCACATTGGAGCTTTATAACACAGCTCATTATGGTATTTACAATGATATACACATATACACCTATACACATTTTCTTAACCAAGAAATAAATGATACGATGCCTGTATCAATCAACAAAGGAATCCAGATGCTCACATCTCCACCCTCAAAGTATTTCCAGGATTCACTCCCTTCCTAAGAAGTCCAGAACCCACTACAAAGATAAATATGCATCCAATGTCCAACGATATAATCCGTGCCACTTGTCCTCTTAGTGAACAATTACCAACTCATTGTTCTAGGGCGCACTGCCAATGTGCATTTGATTTCATCTAACAATGCTAATGACTAAAACAAATCCATCTTTGACCTTCCCTTCTCTTCTACATAATCCCTCGGGAATCTAGTCAACCCTTTTGTGTATTCATTCACCTTCCAAGTCCCATTGACACCCCCATCTTGGGCAGTCCATCACTTGAAAAATATTTCTCGCATTGGAAGATATAGAGACCAAGGCATATCCCTTCCTCAACACATAATACTGGTCATAGCATGCTCATGGAAACCAATGGACACTAATGGGTACCAGTGTACCACAATGGCCCTGCTCCTGAACACTTTACCAGCATGCTACTGCATGTTCCAATTTATTTTGTTGTTGCTACCAATTCTTGCAGTCAATTTGAGCCACCCAAACTGGTATTTCATGAATTCTTGTAACAAACACATACCTTCCATTATATTTGAAATAAATTGAAATAAATTCACGTCATACCTCATTGGTAGCTCATAAATGAGGTACATTTTCCAATCTTGTTTGCTTCCTGTCATAACAAGTCAAACTAGCATATTTGACCAAATCAACAGGTATAAAAGTATCACATCAGGTTAGCTCAAAATATAACCATCAAAATCATAAATCGTGTGTAACCATCATAAACCAAAATCATTGATAACATGTAATCATCATAGACGAGAATCATAAATCACATGCATGATAAAACTAAAATAAACATTGATACTTTTCCTTTAATCAATCCTTAGATTCCACCTTTGTCCTTATACTATACGCACCTTGGATAAGTTTCCACACTCGACAAACACCTAGTGCCTACTCCTCAACCAAGTGCACATACGCATAGTGTAAATCCCACACATACAACTAGACATGACATACCACACCATGCAATAAATGCATCTACACCTAACAATACATACACCTATACCCAATGTATATAATACAATACATATGCCTACATCCTGTGCATAACATAAGACATACACCTACTCTTAACATACAACACAACCCAATACATATATCCCTGATGTACAACACCAAAAAATACATGCACATGCATAGTACCACATGCCCTCAAAACAACATGTATGACATGCAAACAATACGACATGTGCACCAATACCATAAGTACAACATGTACACAATACCATTTGTACACCGCAACCACCTGCACAACGTGTTGACATCATCACATGTACATGACACCACCTGCACAATGTGTACACAATGCCACATGTACACTACACCATCTATAGAACATGGAAAATTTTAGGGGTTAATATTCGCAGGTGGGCTAATTTTCAATGATTTTTCTAGGAAAAAGATTTGCTAATTTCAATTTTTTCTTAAAATTATTCACCCAAATTTTACAATATAAAATTATTTTATGTTAAAAATTTCCAACATTATATATAGACTATATATAAAATCATTGTACATTTGAATAATTTTACAAATATATCAATACAAATTTTATAGTTTTCATGCTAGCGAGTAGTGAGATTCACCAATGTTTTTAAATTTCAAGATAATTTTCCATCACTAAAATTTTCCTTGTTGTACAACGTGTACTCAATACCACATGTGCAGAGTAACACATGCATGACATGTACAGAACATCACATGTAAGACATGTACACAAAACCACCTGCACACAGTGCCAGTTGTACAACATGTACCCAACACCATATGCACACAACACCACTCGTACAATCATGCACACAACACCATATGTACATAGCGCCACATGTACAACATGCGCGAAACACCACTCATACATGGAATTTCATTCCCAACATGTACATAGCATCATTTGTACACAACACTACATGTCTAACATGCAGAGAGAACCTTATGCACACACGCCACATAGACGTCATGAAGACAGTACAATATGTGCAGAACACCCCATATGCAATATTCACAAAACCCTATTTGTACCATCTTGTACACAACATTGCATAAATAACATGTACACATGCTATGTATACACAACACCACAAGTGAACATATCATAGATGCAACATGTATAACATATACAAAATATGCATAACAGTAGTACCACATGTCCAGAACCACACTAACTGTACCAAGCAACACTGCTTCCAGTGTCTTATTCATGCTTATCCTAGCATGTCATAAACCACACCGCTTTCACTTTGTTGATGTATCCCTTGGTATAACATGTTCATAACATAGACATAATGCAATCACATAATATCAACTCATAAACACATCATACTGACCTTGTATATTTGTTGTGACTACCCTTCCCAATCGATTCCTTGCAAGAGCAAGAACCTCATCATGTTGTTCTCCTGCATAAGCAATAAGTCCTCCACAAGAATGATCCTTGACAACCATGTCTGAAAGTAACATAGATACATGGATACATACATACATATATAAATGTTAGCATAAAAAAATAATGATCATGTCAGACAACAACATACATACATACATGTATACATATTTTAACTTCAACATAATCATGATCATAAAATAATTACCAGATAACATAAGGTCTAGGTTAAGAGAACTTCCTTATTTATGCACATGCATTAAGAAAAACAGCTCCTAACATAGCCAAAGTATATGAATCCTCTCATCCATTTACTTTACCTTCTTTGGTTACATTTCTATTGTCTGAACTATTATTGTCCATTTACCAAAATGGACCCAACCAGTCCAACCGACTATCATAGCCTTACCTTCCGTTGTGCTTACTCATGTACCAAGCTTCATCTAAGCTTTACATCATCTGTCGGGTACCACAAAACTCTCCCTAAGATCCATTAACAATCCTCTTTCCTAACCAATACCCAAGACTCAAAAAATAAATGGCAAGATAAGAAACAAACAAGAAGAAGACCATAAAAACCAATAACAACATGACTCCACAAAATAAGTGGTATGCCCATACACTAGACATAAACAAAGCTGCAAATAAATCTAAACAATTCATAAAACACCAAAAGCACAAGACTAAGAACAAACAGCATGAATTAATCCCCACGGTTCCCAAGGAAAGCTCAACCTGAACCAACTTCAAGATTTCATGGCAACATGTCTTGTCATGGAACTCCCTACATCATGGTGCCATAAACACATAAATCTCAATGTATATTTAAGCATAATAATACACTGATTACCTCATCTAATTGTGCCAATCATGCTTCTTGCAACTGAACACATCCACGCCATCTCCCAAGGCATTCCAATCCTTTAATAGATCCACCTGTAGCTAAAGACTAGCTAAGATACCTGTCAAGTGCATGTTCATGAATATAGCACATATCCACATAATGTCAGTCAAAATCAAGGTTAAGAAGACTTCCTGTGTGCAAAACACTCATTTGTTCAAAATTAGGGTTTTCAAACATATCTAAAGGAATTCTTGCCCAATTCCTTTCCTTTAGCATTTTACCTTGTTGGAATCGAGGCTTACTATATGTTGTGACACCACCCAACTATTAGTTATATAGACACAACAAATATTACCTTTTCATTCTAATCCCAAGCATGTTACCCTGCAACTGCTCACACATGTCATTCGCATGTTCCAAATATCAATACAATCATATTTATTAATTTGAAATCAACCGTTACTAAGACTAGCAATCATGTCATAATCCATAGTCAACTCATAGTCATCAGTCATAATACTACAACTATCACCTACTATAGTCAAGTACATATCAACTGTCTCAACACATATATTTTAGTACAATCATCTTAAAACAAAATCATTGGAACACATACCCATATTACGAAATTCATCAAACATTCAACCAAATTGCAAACATATCATGTTAAATAAATTAACTAGGCACCAAAGACTCAAACACAAAATAAACGTCATAATAAAACAACCAAGCACCAAATATGCGACATAAGAAAACTAATACCTTAATGTATATCAAGGGAGTTTGTCTTGTCTACACAGTAAAGCTAGGTTAGTACAATACAACTTCACAACATATAAACTCAAACATAAGTCATGATATCCCTAACACTAACTATCTAATATGTTCACGTCATAATCTCATAAGCATTTGTCGTTCATGCATAACAATCACGTATGCAAATTCAATCTAGATTAGTATGAAACCATCTCACAAATATGTTTGTTCATACCTAAATATTGCAACCATAACCATATGCTTAGGTCAAACTATTTTAACACAATAGATATGATATTAAGATCTTCAAGACAATGAACATAACCATCATGCATATGACCAATCCAAATTATAAGATCAATATCTAAATGAAATCACCCTAATCATCAAGTTAGCATCATATAACAACAATAAGCTATATATCATACTCATCAACAACATACAACATAATCATCAGGTTATCTAATATGAAACAACAATAGCAATGCATACAACTACAGGTTATTATCATTCTTGACTACCTAACACATGTGAATATAACCACACTAATCATCTAACATCTATCATGAATGTAACCATAACATCAAATACATGTTCATAGACCTAATGTATATAACCGTAATGCATATACAATCCTTAACTTACATACTTGCATGCCAAACATACACTACTTGTATGACGATCTACTGTTATCCCAAAGTCGAACACTCCAACCTCATTATGATGATCTGGATCCCTTCCTCTATCTCAACTAGCTTATTAACATCATAACATACCAGTAGCACCATGATGACCTGAATTGCATATAATGACTTAACAATGCATGTTTGACATTCTATACATGCATAATCATAACCAAGACCATACATGCATAACAACTACATATACACACATAACAAATGAGTACCAAACCATATACACATCATTATAGCTAGAGTCTAGTCTTCAATGCATGAGGATATTAACCACACAAACCATGACCTCATGGTTGACAACAATGGTCCACTCTTGTACTGTTGATAACATCTAAACTTTGATGTGCATAACAATGCATAATCAATCATGCACACTTGAATACATACTCCATGACAACCATTTGACCTTCACACAATGACATCACTACAACCATGATCAACACCATGCAAGGGAGACAAGCACATGGGCTACAGCATAAGAGACATACATGCAACTGACATGAATGCATGACCAACATGCACCCCAAGAAGAGTGAAACCACGTTATGATACCACTTTGTAACAACCTTCTCACACATCTGCCCAAGCAACTAGCCAACCATGGTAAACATGCGACGAGAGTCCACTATGATAAGATTCAACCTCCTTGGTGACTTTAAGGAAATGGAATTCATTTAACATCACATACAATCATCCAACATCATCTAAATAACCTTTAGGAGAAAAGTTAGCCACTCACACTGCCTATCCCTGGGTCATACTGTTGTTTGAGAAGCTTAGAGCAGGGTAACACTCCCTAGACACTACCTTGGTGAGTTAGTAATAGGAATAATTCTCCCTAGATACTAGCCAGGTGCTTTATAACGCTTCCTTGACATTACAAAGGAGAGTTAGTATCAGCACTAACACTCCCCAGACACTGGACGGGTTCTTATAATGCCTCCTAGACACTGCCCAGGACTGTTAATCTCAAATTAATGCTCTATTTTTCTAGCATTTTGGGATTTCAACTAACTTTTTCGGCCCAAAGATCGAGACACCGTCTAGAATGGAATGATCACCCAGAATTAGTAAGGATGCAAGGAAACAAGGATACAAAAGAAATAAGCTGAACAAGACCATAAACAGATCCTTACTAGCCATGACAAGCATTTCGTCAAACTTATCATCAACATGTAACCTATATGTTTAAATAACAAAGTTAAGTGTAGGGATATCATACTTATCTGAGAGTCGCTATAAACCATTGCTCCCACATGCCATTTTCAGTAGTAACCTCCATTAACTCATAAAAAGATTATTAATTCATATACAAGTAAAAACATGCTGAGAGCCATACATAACAGTCGTCATGAAATGTCCATATAACAAACATAATAGGAACATAAGTACATTTAAATATTAGCCATCAAATCCATAAATACATGAGTACCACATGAAAATCAAGGGAATAGATTTCTTATTAGTGAATGCAATGAACCAATTGAAGACTACCAAGTTCCACTCGACCGTAGAATGGCTAAGCCAAATCTCTCTTCAACCATTCACCCTAATGCCATATTCCAGGCATGAATGTGGTATCTCATATAACACATGAATCAAAACTCATCCAGGGCTTCTAGAAGCCATCCAACGGAAACGATCAAATAGTGATTCCACCTCATGCTCAGACATCACCAAAACCATCATTAGATTGGTCTCCATCAAATCCTTCTAGGGCTTCCAGAGTGTTTTTCGAGCCAAGGCTTAGGGAACTAGTAATTCGACCCACATCTTGTATAAGGCTTCAAGAGAGTTTATCGACCCAAGGCTTCTAGAACTAGTAAATCAACCCACAAATTATACAAGGCTTTTATAGTTTTTTTCCAACCAAGGCTTCCAGGACTATTAACTCAACCCACCAAGGGCTTTAAGAGCATTTGTCCAACCATGGATTCCAAGACTAGTAATTCAACCAAAGCTATTATAGGGCTTTGAGAGCCTTTTTCTAACCAGGGCTTCCATGGCTAGTAAGTCAACCCAAGCTATTATAGGGCTTCCAGATTTTTTGTCCAACTAGGTCTTCCAGGACTAGTAACTCAACCCAAGCTAAGGAAACATGAGAGCCAACCAAAACAAAGCAATGCATGTAAACGCACAATCACCATGGCTATCGAGGAAATGGAAAGGCTAGGCAATTGACTGTCAATCCTGACCATCCTCCATGCCAATGACTAATCATAACAAATAAATCACATGCATGTGCCATGCATTCCAAACCTAGTGAAGAAGTGATACATCAAACTCAGTACCTTCAAGAAAATATGATGTAGCTATTGATTTTGATGCCCTGTTATGCTTTCATTCTCTTCCTTTCCTCCTTTCTCCAAGAATCTAAGAATATCACACTCTCCAAGAGTGCTCGAAGAAAACTCTAAGTATCCAAGAGTATGAGAGTGAAATAATAATGAGAGAGTTCCAAAATTGAACTGACCAAGTCCTCACTGACCAAGCTTGCCAACTGATCCTTGAAAGCCTTTTTAGTAATGAGGCCTCTATTTTCTTCATTTCCCATTATTTTCCCTCAATTTTCTCCTCACATGCAACCTGTGACCTTTCACCTTCCTTTTCTCCTAATTTCCATTATTTTCATAAATAAAATTCCAATTAATGCCTCATGCCTTTCCAAAACCTTAGCCATTGCCTTAGCCAATTTCCTTAGCCATAAACAACCAAATGAGCACCCCCTAGGATTTATTTCCCAACATTCAACTTGGAAGATGTGTCCCATCATCCATGGAATTTATATATTTTACATGGAATTTTCACCGGGGTTGTTACACCCATACTCTCTGCATCTGAGGTAAAAGAGGACACTCATAGGCATAATGACCATATATGATGCAACAACCATCAGATTTTTTTGTATGAAGGCCCTTGTTTTGCTTGCGTTGACCACCCTATTGTTATCCTACATGATTAGGTGGAGGACCCTGAGGGGAATTTGGTGGAGGACTTTTGTTTCCTTGATTACCTTGAGGTTGCTAGTTCCTATTACACTTCTCCTTGTTCCTTTTCATAGGGTTATGGGGATTAGGACCACTCTGTTAATCATACATTTTTCCTTGTAGAGGAGGTGGTTGTTGTGGTGGAGGGGGAGCAGGCATGGTGGGTTGGGACACTAATGCTGAAGGAGTTGGAGTGCTTGGTGATGCAGACTGATAATAAGGAGATGGAGAAACATTGGTATAAACATGTGGTGCAACAGTTGGCACTGGAATCTGTTCATGCAGATGGGGATATGCATATAGTGCGTTGGGACCTGGATAAGGGTTGCCTGGTAGAGGATTGGGTGAGGGATAGTTTTAAGTGAAATTCCTCCCTCCATGAGGTGGACCATAAATCACCTGAGGTGGAGAATATGGTTGAAGGTGTCATATGGTTCAAACTATAAATAGGGGATGGAATAGTGAGGGGGGATCGCAACCAAAGAATCCTTGCTGAATAGGAAAGGGTTATGAAGATCTGAATGGATCATCTGAAGGAGACATGCATGTTCTGGGCACTACAACCAGCGGAAAGAAAACCGATCAAATCTATGGAACTACATCTCATGAAGGATCAATATCTATGGTCATTCGAGCATGTGGTGGGCTACTTAAAAGGCCACCCCCTCATGAGGTCTGGAACATCTCATACACACCTAGGGATCACTGGGACAATTGTCTCGATTACCAAATCATGAAGTGTATGAATCTTAATATACGATAAGGATCTGATGTCAAGCACGTGAGAAACAACCAAGTGAAAGGGAAATAATGAGTCCCTTTGCTTGATCTGAAATACTGAAAAAATATGGAATTTGGAACCAAGGTTCACTGCCCTCTAGACCACTCTTCAGGAATAAATGTGTTGAGGCCAACAGAAGAAAGCGCGTTAGAGTTAACACAATAAGGAATCCTTAACAAACGTGCGAGGAATCATATTAGAGTGACTGATGGAATGACACCAAGAATGATGATGGAAGGAAACAAGCTGGGTGGAAAACTGATGACTTCCCTTGTCAGAGCATAATAATATTGGTTGACCTGGTAGTGACTAACTCATTTCCAGAGGGGATGGTCAATGGTTCAAATGGGGGTTTAGTAAAGATCGAGTAGTGCAATTGGAGGCCAAATATAAGTAAAATGGGAGGGATGAAACACGATGATGAATGAGAAACTGTAACGAGACTCGGGGGACTCATAACAAACTCCATAAGTACAAGGGTGACACATCAGGATGCTTTGATCGAGGGTGACTCGATGATGCTGCCACATGGGGTAGTCCTAGAGGGAACCATGAAAACATGAGTAAATGATGGTTACTCATGACAAAAATCGACACATGAGTCAACCAGTGCAAAGGTAAAGTGGTACCAGAGTATGGGTGGCTCAAATGAAATATTCAGTTTTAAGAGGCAACAATGTTAGACCTCATGGAAAAAATGGCTTCTCGGTGAAGTTTTAAATTACCAAAAACAAAGAAGAACCCAATATATTACTTGGTGAGAGCTTTCCAATGGTTTTGATGGTTCATCAAATGGAGCTATGGTTTGGTCGCAATGGGTGATGGAAAAACTAATACTTTTCCTATAAAAGGGCCTTTTTCCTCCAAATTCAATTCTTTTGCATAGTGAGTTGTGGATATTTTAGAGAGAAGGAGAAGGCCCTAAACCATGTGGAGGTCATAGTAGAAAAACCAAGCATTACAATTAGGATCTGCGAGTTGGAGGTAGGTGGCGTAACCTTACTCATCATTTTTGGTGGATTAGGTTTTCAGATTAGGGCTTTAATGCTCTATGGGGGATGCTTGCTAATTCTCAAGGTTGCAACACAATCTTGGGTGCCTCACCTATGCTCTAAAGTGGATAAATAGGGCCCACAGGTGTGACCAACATAGTTTTGAGAGAAAAAAGTACATTATGTGTTGAGACGATGGGAAGGATTGGTGGTCTACTAGGAGGTGAATCTAAGTAATGTACATGCATGTATTTGACTCTGAACTGATAAAACATAATTTTATTTTGAAGGTACAATAGAGTTAAATGTTACGTGGTGAGAACGAGACTTGGAGTTCCTCCGTGTTGAGATTCAGGGGAATCAAGCAATGAGAGCGATGTTGGCATGAGATGGTGTGCTAAAGTTCTTAGAGAGCCCCATGATGATGGGTAGTGAGCCCTTGCATTTAAGGATAGTGAGTTACTAGGACCCAGATCAAGAGGGCTTTGTTGTACAAGGGCATAGGCTCGATATTATGATACAAAAAAATATTTTCTGAGAGTACTTCCACCCTTGGGGGTGGTAGGGGAGATACATATAGTTCTTCCTCATCGGAGGCATATACATGAGTTTGTTGTTCATCACTGTGTACCGGGGAATCGTGAAAATGGAACGACCATACAAATCAATGAATTTGATAGGCTTGTGACACAAGCTACAACACAACAGTGCTACCAATTTGTGGTAGCCATGCCTTCCACCATATCACTGGAGGGAAGATGATGCTGGTGATGAGTGCACTATTAGGGACCTACTATGTGTGGGCTCTGATGATGTTGGCAGTAATGAAATGAAAGTTGACATTATCTATGTAGGGGACCAATGATAGTTGTTCATTTGGTATATTTTTATGCTCACTCTTCTTTGAGAAGATCCCCACTATTATACCTCATGTTCAGATCCATGATGCACACCCACAACGACCCAGGATGTGTCACTGGGGGCAGCTACTAAGACGAGGTGGAGCAGTGGGAGTCAGACGACTATTTTGACATGTGTTTTTCACTCATTAGGACCAGATGCCACTATACATATAGGACTATCCATATAGTGGCATGAACTATGAAGGTGATCCTGACATACCACTTCCACCGGTAAGAGAATGCGGCCTAGATGGTAAGTGAAATTTGTTATACACTTCATGCATTTCCAGTTTAAGAAATATATGTATGTGATATTTATTTCTAAACTTTGTGGCATGAATATGTAGCACTAGCGAGACCAGTAGGATACATGGGATGAGCTGCAGCACTAGGGGCTATAGATTAGGGTGGTACCTCAGCACGATAGTGACCAGGTGATGGTTCTCTACTGGAGGATCTCTGACACAGATTCGACGTGCTATTGACCTGGGTGATAGATCACGGATGGCATGACCTAGAAGATCGTTAAATGGATTTAGTGCACAGGTCTTCCCTCGGAGTGGTGAGGAATCATGCGACGCCTTGTGATGGTTGGTCAAGTAGTACAAGATCTCTGGGCTGGGGCTATGGAGCCATTGGCTTGGGAACCTCCAGATGATAGTGATTAGTATAGTTACATGTGGGTGCCCATTTTTGTTTTATGATAACATGCGAGGGATAATTTCAGATGTATTTAGAGTATTGGACTTAAAACTCTGTATGAAGATACATTTTTATGATTATGCATCTTTTTGTGATGACTGTAGTTTTCCATTTGCACATTGATGTCTTCTTACATGTGATAGAAGCTGATTTAGAATGTTATTTGCAATTATATCTACATAGTCATTCTAGGCTCTAGGAACATGATTGAATGAAATGGATTCAAATTCACGCGCCAAAATCTTAACTCATAGATATTTTTGAAATAGGAGAGGATTATGCACACAATAAATGCCATTCAATTGCATGACAGGTAGAAAGGAATCAGGAAATACATGGAGGTGAAGGATGTGACGTTCAAGGGAATCAGCTAACAAACTTATCAGAACATCATATTTGGCCTTCTTATTGTTGGAATATCCAAGGCAAATACCATTACAGTGGACTAACAAATGCAAGTGGGTAAAAATGGCCGAAGCTGTCAAGGTTATATTCTTGGGAAAGCAACTTTCCCCATCTGGAAAATTGATCTAAGGTGTGGATGATGGATCCATTTGAAAGAGACAGGAAGAAAATGTGTAAGAAGTTGGGAGATGCAAAATACCTAAATACGAGAAGAAAGAAAGAGAGCCACTTATTTCAATGGGAAATGTTATGGATAAACTTTCATAAGGTAGAGTAAATTACATGCATTGGAAAGGATGTCTCCTACTGGATCCTCTAGTAGGTATTGCCCCTTGTCCAAAAATTGAGTGGAAACGTAATGACAATAGGGTGGATGTGGTTTGAATTCATGGGTTTGAAGTAAGGGGTTATGGAACCAATCGACCTCACCATGGATGAAGTCTTTGGAATCCACAACATATTTTTCATAGGTTTGCTATGGATGGAAGTACGTACGATGGTGTATATCATCCCAAGGATAATCAAGGGTGGTCATATATTCCATGATGTCTTCATAAAATGGAAGATGGGAAGATTGGAGGAATAAGGACCACATGATGTTGAAGAGCTACCAGAAGCATGTTCCTGAGTGACAAGGTTCACATATGAATCTTCAAGGTTGGGAGACATAAGACAAGTCGATGGAATATCTACCGATTTTGATAATGGGTTGTTCATTGAGGAAGGTTCAACATAATCACAATAGGATAGATTCAGGGAGTTTCAATGCATCAATCTCATGGATGAAAAAATGTAGGGAATCGGGGAGGTACTATCCATCATATTGGCATGAGGCAGAGGTATCGCAATGGTTGTTTGATAGACCTCTTCTTTCAATGTACGAGTGGGACATGAATACATAAGTAGAGGACATGTAGACTCACGATTAGTAACCTCTGTATTGCAAATCACTTGAAGTGTATCACGAAAATATTTGAGACGGGGACAACAATGAAAATACTTTCCATAATTATCGCACAAAGCACATAGGAGGTTTGTGCATAACGATGTGTTCTTCTTAGATGACAGGTAAGGTGCTATGGACCTCAAGAATGCTAGAATAAGGGAAGGTATCAATGGTAACATGCTTAACATGAGGGAGTTCAAGACAATTATTGGTTACATGACCAGCAACATCACACCAAGCGCAAGGAGGAATCAACTTTAGTGGCCTAGGAGAGGCTGGAGTTATTGGGGGGGGGGGGGGGGGGGGGGGGGGGGCTTGTCTCTTGTTCCCTTTTGTTTTGATTTTTACCCCTCGCCAGATGCTCTCGCAAGATGAGTAGGTTCTTGTTGAGGTTACTATGGAACTGAGGAAAAGGTGGGGGTAGGAGCAAAAGGTTGGACCGGGGTTAAAGCAGTGTAAGGTTTGAGTTGGTTATATGGAGTGTTTGCGGGGTGATCAATGTACCAGATTCAGATCCCCAAGGTAGTGTTGGGTAGAATGTAAACTCTAGGAGATAGAAATAAGAATAAACTCTAGGAAATAGAAATGAGAATGATATCTAACTAGAAGGATAATGGCCTGGAGGAACTACTCCATGATGGTTAAGGCCTGGGGGAATGGTTTTGGGTGGAAATGGGTTAGGAGAGACACCAGCTCAAGAAAAGGGTCCTTGAGGAGTAGTAGCAAGAGGAATGGTTGACTTCGGAATAATAGGTTACGAAGGTGTATTTTGCTATGAATCAGACCATTTGCTGACAGCATGCGATGGTTGGAGAAGGAAAACACTGGATGAGTTAAGCTCAGAAGGGGTATGGAGGAGACCATGGTAAGAACCAACCAAAGTGGAACCATATAGACTCCTGGAGAGACATTTGTGAAGGATGAGACATTCATATTTTCAACCATGGATGAAATATTGGACTTAGGTAAAGTCTTGGATTTGGGGTCATAGAATGTCAACTAATCGACGATAACGATCTTCCCATTGTGGTCCAAGCACACCATATGATATACTGCAGATGTGACAACTGACGTGGAATAAGTATAGCTACAACACGGAAGGGTTTTATAGTCTAGGGGAGCATCAATGACATAAATGTCAATGCTGAAAAACTTGTTGCCAATTGTCACTGGGCAATAGAGATATAATGTAAGGGGCTATGAATGATGACCATCCCATGCTCGTAGAGTGATGGTGGATGGGGATAGTTCAAGGGAACCAAGTTTCTTCCAAACACTGATGGTCATCACAAAAGTGCGGTCACCTCCCTCGATGGTACACCATTCAATACTGCCATTTATAATGGATATTGGTATTTGAAATGCAACGGATCAAGCTAGGAGAGGATTCTCTAACTTGTCTGAATGAAAGACAATCATCTGATCATCTTGAGGATCCACAACACCATATCACACCCTTATCCATATGGTCCACTAAAAATAGGGGATGGACCTGTTCCACTTAAAATTATCCCTCCCTCAATCCTCTACTAGGAAACCCTTATCCAGGTCCCAACACACCATATACATATTCCAATCCACATCAATAGATTCCAGGTCTAGTTGTTGCACTACCTATTTATCCCAATGTTGCCCGAGCCCCCCATGCTTGCTTTGCCTCTACCATAGAAACCACCTCCTCTGCAAGGACAAGTGTATGCTCAGCAAAGTGGACCCAATACCCCTAAGTCCAAGAAAAGGAACAAGGGAAATGGTAATAGGAACCAACAACATCAAGGTAATAAAGGCAAGTAGGGTCCTACACCGAAAGCCCCTTAGGATCCTCCTCCTAATCACACAGCCCAAGAAAAACAAGGGTCTTTGTACAAACAAACCTCGTGCTTTTTTGGCATATATGGTAATTATACCCATGGCAATCCCCTTTTACCTCAGATGGGGCAACTATGGGAACCTCAAGCAGCTTCTCGAGGGTCATAGCCCATTTCTCCTCTTCCCCCTTCTGCTTCATGTAAACCCATAGTGCTTACCAATCCTTTCCCTCATCAAGGATATATAACTACGCAATGCACATAAGGTCAGGAAACTCAACTAAATCCACCATCTAGAAACCATGACCATCAAATTTTTATGATGAATTATGATGAGGTCAATACTGAGCAAGTCAATCTTCAGACTTGATCACGCTAATCTAACAAACCACCCACTAAGTCAGCGAGTGATTCCAAACACAAAGATTCCACCAATCCTATATCATTATGAGATGGTACCTTACATATCCCTTAGCCTAAGGTCGAGGTTTTTCCCAACATCCACAAAGATCTATTACATTGAAAGGTTGCTTATGACAAAGACACCCATACATATAACATAATAGATGACTTGGCGTAGTCTCTTGTTGCCATGTCAATGCATGGTGGAAGTCCTTTGGACGTGCCCACCCAAGTGGACAACTCTATTATCCGCCTTAGGTTCCATGGATACTCAAGACGGTCATATGATTTTCTTTCATGTTGACAAGTCAGAAAATCCTCCCCTACCTTCATCCGTTGCATTTCAAATACCATTCTCCATTAGAAGCTATTTAGAACGATATCCCCGAAAGGGCAGTTTTGGGGCTAAAAGCCATGTTCGAGTCAAATTTTGTAATAAAATTGTAAAGACTCCGCATTTTATGGTTACAGAGAATGTAGGTGTCATAAGTCATAAATGGTTGTCTGCCCTTAGTTTTGTAAACTAAAGTCGAATGTAAGAGATCTACCCATGGTCCATGGACCATGGGATTGTATAAAAAGAGCTAATCTCTAAATAGTTTATGAGTCAGTCGATGATGAAGAAATCTAAGAGAGTCATAGCTCTAAAGTAAGAAGTCTAATTTTTGGGTCGTAGCGTAGGTAGAGGCTCTGCAGCTGAGTGCACAGAGGCCTAGGCTAGAAGTCTGCAACTGAGTGCTTGGAACCCTGCAGCTGTGCATGCAGGGCAGATAGAGTCTGTAATTACTTGGAAATATCAATAAAGAAGAGTATTCTGCAATTCTGAGTGTTTGTTTCTGATTAATGCACCTTATCATTTTATGTATGAATTCCCTTTTTAATTCTTATATGATCCACGAATGAATGCAATTACACTAGATAACTGAATGTAATTATGGATATCATTTACACAACACTAACCGTGATTATCTAATGAGTTAGATAAGACACTTAGACTAGTTTAGGAATCTACATGGAACGTTGTCGTAGCAACGTGAAATATTTTAGATCGAGGATTAGGGCTGCACGAAGGTCATCTGTATCCTTTCGCAGAGGTATTGAAGAATGGAATAGAGGGCTCGTCTGGCAAACCCTAGACTAAAGTGACCTGCATGAAGGCAGGAATAAAGGGAATAAAACAACATCACAACCATCTCAGGATGTGGGAACTTGGTTCCAGCATCCCCCCATACTGCTTCGGGTGAGACTTCAGCCTGTGCTCCACAGACTGATGCCAAATGGGCTAGTAGTGTAGGGATTTGTTTGGCTAATTAATGTTGAACCTGGGTTAGGCCCCCTCAATCCAACAAATGGTTCTGTTGCTGGGACCAGAATCTGCATAAGAGTTGTGTGATGTTGTATCACAGGAATCCGACTAAGAAACAGATAGGAGACTGGTTGGATAGGAAGATCCACGAATCTGCGGCAAAGGATAATAGAAACTTGTGACTGATAAAGGAATAATGGATGGATAGGTACCTATATACAGAGATCCATGAGATGTTTTTCTGGTCCTTTACATTTGAGCTATATGAGTGGATCGCAAAGCTAGCAGATAGACAAGCAAGGTGGAAACTTGATGGTGCTATTGTGTGGACCGCAAAGCTAGTGCGGAGGTTGAAAGAATCAGAGGATAGGATCACCCTCGCTTTTGATCGTTGGCTCGATCATGTCATAGGAGGATTTGTAACTAAATTTGTGGTCGACACGTCAGTCAGATACAGCGAGCCGGAGTGGCGCTTTTTCAAAGGATCGCGAGGTAAGTACGTGAAATCTTTGAATCCCTGGATTAAAATTTTATTGTGCAAAAAATGGGTTATGTAGCTACCTTGATCTTTGGAGATATGCAAAGCAGAAAAACTTACAGAAATGAAGGAAAAAAATGGTCTTGAATATAGTCCATTAATTTTACTTCCGCGAGGTGACAAAGATGCAATAGCATAGGTTTCACTGTAAAGTGTTATTCAGTTAATAAGGAAAGGATTCCCGTGAATACCACCTCCAACTTCACCACCATTACCTGTGACTCCACCTACAACACCTCCACCTCCACCATAGTTCAGTATGGAAAATTCAGTGAAGATACCTTTATTCAAAGGCTTGGGGAATGAGGACCCAGACCAATTCTGGTTCATCGTAAAAGTTTTATGGGAAGCTCAGGGTGTTACAGATGATAACATGAAAATGGTGACATTGGTTAGTGCTCTGTAGGATCACGTGCTAACTCGGTTTATCAAGTATGCTAATGATAACCCAAATGCTAGAGTGGCAGACATCCAGAAAACACTGAATAGAGAATTCAATAGGCTTAAATCTAAAGCACAATCCATTGTAGAGTTCAAAGAAATTATGATGCAACTAGGTGAGACACATTGGGAACTCGATCATCAGTTGAAGTTTACAATTTGCGAAGCTAACATGAACCTAATAGACGGATAACATCGTGCGTGGTTGGTGGCTTCACGCTTGCCACACTTAAGGGTTGCCACGTCGCAACAGAAGATAACAACTCAGGCAGAGGCCTTGGAGATCTCAATGAGGATGCATGAAATATCGATGTAGGATCCAAATTTTGGGGTTCAGAAGATCCATGGGCAGTTGAAAAATTTTTGCCTTGATATGCAAAACTTGAAACAAGGCAGAACAATTTGACCAGAGGTGCACGAAGAGGTATGGTGTATGAAATGCAATGGTCAGGGGCATGACAAAGACCATTGCCCAATCTTTGTGAACTACCTAGTAGGAGGAGGGCCGATGCGCTTAAGGTCGGAAGCTCAGACAGGACCGAGTGCGGGGCCTGCGTTATGGTGTGCTATCTGTCAGGTAGTATGAAAACATGCCACAGATAACTGTCATCTATTCCAAAAGTTTGTATAGACATTGCATCAATTGTTCTGCAACTTCTCTAGGTCGATAGGGCATGACGAGCATAAATACAGAAGTTACGAATTGATGATGGATAGAACACTTGCTTATACGGTCCAAGCCGAAACACAGGCCCCTAACTAGAGTGCGGGGATGGAACGGACATGATTTTAGGAGCGCAGATGAGGCCAAGGTGGAGGAGGACCTAGAAGAGTTCAGGGACAGTTGATTTGCTACAATTATGGAGGATCAAGACATTATGCCCATGATTGTACTAACCCAACGCATCCGTCGTGCAAGTATTGCACTCTGTTTGGTCATGAAATGGAAGGCTATCCTACGCTAATAGCAAGTATAATTGACAAAGGGGTGTGACAATAACAACCTACTCAGAATCTACAAATGATGAGGTCTGAGTCGTACAAAGAGGACCCAAATGTGAATATAATGCTTTGAAGTGGAATCACAACAGGAGATGACAAGGTGAAGTAGCTAGAAGACAATACATGGGTTTGCAAAGCTCCCACAAAGGAAATTGTGTTTGATTTGGAGCACACATGTGAAACCTTCATGGAATCGAAGAAGAGCTTTGTTGAGGCCTTCGCCTTAGGAAGCAAGGATAAGCCTGATCAAGAGATGGACCTTTCTATGATTACAACTTTGTAGAGACTTGTATGAAGTTACTGTGTGATAGTAAGGCTGTGAAGAGCTTACAAGAGCTTATAAATAGATGCGTCAAAAACACCACGAGTGAGCTGTGTGTAGTGTGAAAGATTGGCAAGCATAAAACAATAACGAGGCAAGAGATGAGATTAATCGTGTACATAGGAGACTATGAAATGGATCAGGTTATTTTGGAGCTGGGATCAGATGCAAATGTCCTACCGAAGTGGACTTGGGAATGAATGGGGAGACCTGTACTACAATTGTCCCTGATTCAGCTTAGGATGGCAAACCAATAGAATATCATCCCCATGGGGCAGCTACAGAGGCTGACTGTAGATATTGAGGGTGCGAGTGCGCTGTATGATTTTGGAGTAATAGAAATTGTGGATGACAACAACCTCTATCCTGTGCTCCTTGAAAGTGATTGGGCTACTAATATGAATGGGGTAATCAACCTAAAGAAGCAAAAGATGATATTTGAGATGAAATTGCTCTGCATAATAGTACCCCTAGATCCTACTGAAGGATCGCACTATACTGAACGAGTCCACGATTATGAGAGTGATGACGATCTAGACTATATCTATAAGATAACAACACGAGACCAAGATTGGGAGAATCCCACTATGAATGAATGAGTTACATGGGATCATGAGAGTTCCTACACCTCAGACTCTGATGAAGAGTTAGAGCACTAGCAGAATCGGTTACATGAAGTAACTACACTGAGTTGCAACATGATGACCCAGTCGCTGCACTGTGTGTCGCCAGAGGTAAGAAATATTCCTACTTACGATGACCTGAATGATGTAGAGATCTTTCTGGATGCATTTGAGAGGGAGGTACCAGAAAAGTAGCGCTTCCAAGCATTGGATTGGGCATTGTGTGCTACGCTCGTAAGGTGGTGGGGTGCGCACAAGGGAAGCTTTGATGATTGGTGAGAATGTAGAATAATGATGAGAACTTGATTTGGGATGCCAAATATGTGAATGGAAGGTAAGTATGATGAGCAGGAGAAGAACTATTTGAAGGTAGGGAAGAACTATTTGACCACCGAGCGCGAAGGGTTAGCTATGGTATATGCACTCCAGAAGTTTAGGCACTACTTGCTAGGAGGCCATTTTAAGATGTACACAAATCATTCCACACTGAAATACCCAGCCAGTAAGCCTGTGTTGGGGGGTAGAATCTATAGACAGTTGTTATTGTTCCAGGAATATGATTTTGAAGTTATTGTGAAGCCTGGACAACTGAACGCAGGACCAGACCATCTGTCGCGCATCCAAATAGGGGAAGATCCTAGTAATTTGGAGGAGGGATTTCCTGATGTGCAGCTATTTGTAGTGTGCATCGCGGATGGTGATTTTGAGGATATAATACACTTCCTCATGACAAGAACTTCCTCAGAAGGATACACTATCCAGCAGAGGAGGCAATTAGTGGTGTGTGCAGTAGATTCCTTTGTCGTAGTTGGGCATCTATACAAAATGGGATCTGATGAGATATTGCGATGATATGTACCTGAGCTTGAAAGAAGTAGCATCCTCATGGACAGTCATGGAGGCGCCACAGGAGGACATTATGTAGGAAGAGCAATTGCATAGAAGATTCTACGTGTAGGGTTGTGGTGGCCAAACATCGATGAGGACTCAAAAGCATATTGCAAAGCATTTGATATATGTCAAAGAACTGGCAGACCATCGTGGAGGGATGAGATGCCTTTCAATCCACATATGATGTTGCAACCCTTTGAGAAATGGGAAATATATTTTGTGGGACCCATTCAGCCCCATGGAAAGATGGGAGTGAGGTACATTATCATTGCGACAGAGCATTTGATTCGTTCAGTGGAGGCACAACCTATAAAGGATTGCACAAGCGCGACTTCTGTGAAGTTCCTCTTTGAGTATATACTAACGCGATTTGGATGTCCAAAGGTCTTGACTAGTGACCTTGGTACGCACTTTCTGAATGAGACGATCAATGCATTAAAAGAGGACTTTTAGGTATATCACCAGAAGAGTACACCTTATCACCCACAGGTTAATGTGACGGTGGAAGCATTCAATAAAATGCTCAAAGATGCATTGACCAAGGTTTGCAATGGTCAGTGAAGTGATTGGGACCTATGAATACCTACAGTATTATGGGCTTATGGAATGACATGCAAGAAGTTGACTGGACAAACTCCCTTTAGGCTTGTCTATGGTGTTGAAGTAGTAATGCCTATGGAATATATCGTGCCTAGTCTGCATATAGTGGCACTCACTGTATGATGGATTGCAGAGCCCTGGAGGAAAGGCTCACAAAACTACATGAGCTTGAGGAAGAGAGACTTCTGGCTAGATTTCATGAGCAGGTCCAAAAGCAGCGCAAAAAGGCATGGCATGATCGACATATTAAGCTGCGCACTTTTAAGGTAAATGACATGGTTTTGTTATATGATAGCAAGCTTGATAAATTTCTAGGGAAATTCAGAATGCACTAGTTAGGGCCTTATGTCATTGAGGATATTATGAAAGAGGAGCAATACAGCTGGTTAAATTGAATGGAGATCCCTTCCCAGGAAAGGTGAATGGCAGTTGATTGAAGCCATACACCGGTGGTCCAGCCATGTGACTAGATGAAGGTAGCACACTCTTAGTGCTCCAAGTAGGTGAAAGGAGGCGCAAGACTATAAAATACACTGCCTGGGTTGGGGAGCTTCACGATTGGAAGATTGTGTGAAGCAAGGAAGTGTCATAGGGTTTGCGGTAGCGTGAAGGGAGCTACACTACCCAGGGATAAATTGCACAGGTTAGCTGGAAAGTGACCGTTAAAGTCACTGTTCATGATTTGACAATTGAAATGTAGCCAAATGGAGCAAATGGCTAGCATTTAAGATGTCATTTATGGCTCAGATCCTGGAAAATCTACTGCTAATCTAGCATTAATGAACCAAATTTGGGGGGAATGGATGGAATTGAATTCAAAATTCCCTATAAATTACTAGTGGTTGTCCAGCAAAAAACACTTGGAATTTTGAGAATTGAGTTGTTGAGATCTCATGCACACATGAATCGCAAGCACTATGAGCTTCTGATAGCTAAAAAATTATTTGAGATACTGCCAAAGGAGACACAAGAATTCATACATAAAATCATGTTGGTTCCCACAGAAGCTATAGATACCGAAGGAGAAGAATCAATGTCAAAGGTTGAGATGGAGGCAGGATTAGTTGACCCAGAGGTCACTGAGGTGCTCGTTGAAGTCCGTAAATCACCGAGAACACTGAGACTAAATCTGACCCCACCCAAAGATACCATGAAAGATAAGAAAGGCAAGCATCCTGCTATACGGTGCATGCATCGCCAAGGAGAAACCCACAAAAACCCATTGCACAAGAGAAAGGAAAGGCCATAAAATTGAAGCTGCAGGAGGAAGACGTTGAAGACATCCTGATGGGCAATGAGGATGTGGGAGTTGAAGTGGAGGAAGTTGAAACCAAATGTGCAGACCCTAATACTCAGTTGCTAGAGCATGTCCCTCCATCCAAACCCATGACCAAGGTGTCGTAGGACATCGATGAGAGTAAGACTCCACTGCAAACCCCTCTGCTACCGAACGCAATTGCTTTCAACAGTCTGTGCTTGGCACGAGTGCCACTGCTAAAACTTGAAGATTTGGACTTGGTGGACCACGAGAATTTCCCACACCTGGCGAGCAAGCAGCTAATGTGCCACATCATTGATATGAATATGGGAATGACCGAATTGAAGCCGCAGACATGGCTCAAGGGAGTATAAAAAACATGGTTGCTCAACTTGGTTTGGGTGCGACACTACAACTGCACCCTAGTGATAGTTTTGGTCATCAAGTAGCTGGTGTGCTTGGTGCATGATGGGTGTCTATGGCTGGAGGACTTGCCAACCATCACGGATAGGTTGATTCACCAAATAATGTGATTTCCATATACATGAGTGAATTCGACCATGTTCTTTGGGAGAAAAGGTGTCGAGCAGGCTCTCGCAGAATAAATGAAAGAAAAATTTAAACTGGTAAAGAAGCCGCGTGGATATGCTATATCAAGTATTTGTGACCCTGTTGTAAAGGTTGCCACACATATCTTAGTGGTGAAGATAATGTAGAGCCTCTAACTTGCAGCTAATTATCTATCATTACCTACAGCTTTTCCTCACTTATCCCTCTCTTTTGCCCTATTTTCCTCATAAACCTACCCATATCATTACATTTGATGTCTTTAAGCATGATTGGTTAACTTTGCTAATGTTTGACTGTTTGTCTAGATTTTTGACATATGCACAGACATTCCGCAGCTGTCTGGCAATTCCGCAGCCATTCAGCAATTCCGCAGCTATCTAGTCATTCCGTAGCCTTTTCATTGATCTCTATGTTCCACGTGACATTTTGAAAAACGAATCACATGGGCACGTGGGAATGAAGGTGTTAAAGGTTCCTATGCTATTGGTTCGGCCAGCAATGCCACGCACACCTCCGGTCAACGTGGAACAAACTTCGGTCAACAAAGCCAGCTCAAATGGTGCAGCGTAAGCTAAAAGGTCATGTCACTCCAGATGGCGATTCCTCCACGCTACGCAGGTTATGGGAGACAGGATCCAACCTTGGATTCAACCTCCATGACGACTGTACCCTCCAGAAAAGCACACGGACCTGTTTACGTGTTGCTGAACCTTTTAATCAGCATGACTGTTAGTTAATTTCTCGTTTCATGTTTTACGCAGTAGGCAGTTGTTCATACGCCTATAAATCCAGCGTCTGCATACGCTTAAGGATTAGTCTTTAGTTATTTTTGTTTATGTAATTTCTGCAATTTTAGTGTATACAGAAACTCTGTTTTGAAGCTGCTATTTCAACACTTTTTACTGTAATTTCTGCTTATGAGTTAATAGAAGACTGTGCTGTTTTGACTCTTTCCAGTAGCTGATCTTTCCTTGGGTTTTGTGGATGGAGGGCCCCCATTCATAACAGCCTTTGTACAGTAAATTTGCCTTTATGTTCTTGCCATTTCCTTCTTTTGAATTCATCAATTTTCCTTTTCTTTAATACATGTACAGTTTTGATTTACTTTCGTTTCCAGCATTCACTTTAACTGATCAGGATTGTTTTCTGCAGGTTTTAGCCCGGGATTGTGTGTCTTTGTTGTATTTGCTTTATCTCTGATGGTATTTTCAGTTGTCATATTCATAGTTGCTGCCTTTATTCTGTTTTTCTAGCTTAATTTCTAGTTTAGTTTCTCAAGTTGTATGCTAACATATTGATGGTCTCCTTATCATAAGTTGTTCATCTTTAAGAGATCAGAATACTAATAAATTACAGCTTGCTTTGAGTAGTTTTTGGCTTATATCACTAACTCTTTCTTCACTTGTTACACATAACAATGTATGTTGGAAGCAGAATGCTGGAGAAAGGCACAATGGTGTTATAATTTGTCATTTTAGAGCTTGATCACTTTTTAGACTTATCTCTAACTACTTCTTAATCGTGTTTCACATAGTACTATATGTTGGAAGCAGAGTGTTAGGAAGAGATGAACATTATAATTGGTCTTTAAAGTGGTTTTTCTTACCTTTTTAATTGCAGCAGCATGAGTAGTGACTAGTGCCATTAGAAAGTGGTTCTTTGCTTTCAGTTTCATTTCAAGTTTATTTCTTTCAATCTCTTTCTTTGCAAGTTTAGAAGGTAGTTAGAAAACACCAGTTTCACACACTCACTCATTTAGAAATCACCTTACACACACTATCATTCATCTGTTTATAAAATCATCACTCCATCTTAGGAAGTTAAATTGACTACAACACCCCTAAACGACAAAAAGATCTAAGAGGTTACTTAAGTACATACGGTACACCTTCACTTCATCAGCTTACGAGCCCTGGGTTGACAATTTATGATAGCAATTTAGACAACACTAAATTGACTAAACATTTTGGCGTCGTTGCCGGGGAAGTGAAATTAAGTAGCCATATTCTTAGAAACAAAAAACATAAAATTTCAAGGAAAGAAGTTGATAACCTATCAAAGTATGCTCTCCTCTTGCACTTCAAAGTGATCTGGAGGATCAGAAAAGAGAAAGTTATTGGTTTAGTAGTCTCTTGAGTATGCTCTCTTCTTGCACCTAGAGTGACCTGGAAGATCAGAAAAAGAACTATTAACTTGACTTGAAGAAAAATAATAAAAAAATGACATGCATAGAGCTAGAGATTCTAGGGGAAGGTTTTTAGCTAGAGCTCAAAGTTTAATTTTTTCAAGTCCATCTGCTTCAAGGGATAGACAAGAGACACCTCCCTTATCTCCAACCAACACTCCTAGCCCTAGAATTCCTGGAATTCAAGAGCCAAGAATTGACTCTCCCACACCTTTTATTGAATTTGAACCAGGAAGAGACTCTTCTCTTTCTCCTACAGAAAGACCAATTGTAATTGAGGAAGTAGAATCATCTGAAGAAGAAGGAGAAATCTCTTCTCATTCACCCTTTGTAGAAGAACTAGAAGATTTTGAAATCCCTAGGAGAACCATCATGGCAGAGGAAGAAGGAGGTGGTAGAGGTAGAGGTAGAGGAGGAGGAGGAAACCACAATAACAATGGAGGAGGTAGAGGCCCCCTTGGAGGAGGAAATAGAGATGGGGATAACTCATTTGGGTTTCCCATTGTTAATGAGGATTCCCGAGCTACTATGAAAAACATATCGCCATCTGTCCTCCAAAATTTCCATGGGTTAAGGACTGAGGACCCTGAAACATTTTTATTTGAGTTTGAAGTTGTGTGTCGAACTTATGACTATCTGGATGACTCTCAGAAACTCAAATTGTTCCCTTCGACATTGAAGGATCAAGCTTTGAAATGGTTCATGGGGTTACTCACTCAATCCATTAGGTCTTGGGATGAAATGAAACAAACATATTTGGATAGGTATCTGGACTATTGTATGCCTACTAATCACAAGGACGAGGTATTTAAAATGATACAAAGAGAAGATGAGAGCTTAGAAGATTTACTTGAAAGATTTCAATATAACTTGAAACGAGCAAAAATGAGTAATTTGGATGAAGAGACCTTAAAAGCCCTCCTATTAAAATCCATTAGGGATGAATGGATAGATATCTTGAATATGATGGGGAAAGGGGATATATCTCAACTTTCACTCAATAATATAGCAGAACTATGTATCCATCTCTCAAGGGGCAAATCAAAAACTTAAAAAGGGCCTAGAGATCCTTCTCTCCTTAGAGCAAATAAATCTGCAACAGGATCAGTAAGTAGGGCTGAAATCGGCAATATGCTTGATGAATTCAAAACTGACATTTTAGGGAGTCTTAGTGAACAATTAGATACCCTTAAGATTCACAATAAACAAAAAGCAGAAGCTGAGGCTTTGGCCATTTTTGCCCGAAATGTAGAAAGAAACATGCTTTAAGGGAATGTCCCTTGGATGCACACGTTGTAGAAACATGCGTAATTTGCTTAGAAACTCATGAGACCAAGGATTGTCCTTCAATTCCTGGCCTCAAAGCAGTCTTTCAAGAGGATCCAAATACACTTGAATCTCTCTGTTTTGTTGCAAGGAGACCTTGGCAAGGGCAACCGAATCAAGGGTTTAACAACTCTATGAATTTTCAATCCCAACCAAATTGGAATCCTTGGCAACAACCTTGGCCTCAACCTCAAAATCCTTTTCAAGCATGGATGCAAAGCATGCAAAATCCTTATGGGAGATTTGCTCAATTCTATCAATATCCACCATCTTTTCAGAATCAGCAAGCTCCAAAACTTCCAAATCAAGGTCAACAATTATCATTTCCATACCCTCAACAACAACAACCTCCTCCACAAAATCAAAATTCTCAACTCTTGCTTCAATCCCAACAGAAGTCAAATCAACTTCCCTCTCAGCCATTACCAAATCTAAATAATAGGAACCCTCAAAATGCTTACATGATGGAAGGTCAACCATTCCCTACCTATATCGTTGTTCCTCTCAATGAAGTACAACTCAGATCAGGTAGAATCCTAGATCAACCTTCTACAAGTGTTCAACAACCAAGCATTTCTGAGGAAGAATCTCTCAAAGTCAATAAGGGTTCTGAAGTATCACTTCAAAACCAAAATATCCAAAAAGAAAAAGAAAAAGAATCAACCCCCACAACTCCCATAGTTGAGCAATCGACATCTTCAGCTACACCTCCTTTTCCTGAAAGATTGCAAATTGACAAAGGAGTGGAAAAGCAAATCTGGTTGCCTGACTATAGTTTTCTAGATGAATTGAAGAATGTCTGTATCAAGATCCCCTTGTTACAAGCCATTAAGGAAATTCCCATTCTAGCAAAGACAATAAAGGAGTTGAGTTTGAAGAAAACAGGAAAGAGAACCAGAGATACCAAAAGGATACATCTAGTTGGAAAAATTGCAGACATTATGATGGGTAAGATTACCATGCAAAAGTATGTGGATCCCGGTAGCCCTATTTTCAAAACTCATATTAATGGGGTTGAAATCCCAAATACTTTGATTGACTTAGGAGCCGCTATCAACATCATGAGTAGACAGACCATGGATCAGTTAAAGCTTCCTAACCTTCTCTTTACACCTACTTTACTGCAACTTGCGGATCGATCAATCATTAAACCTGATGGTGTATTGGAAGACATTCCAGTCTCCCTAGACTCTTGGGAATATCCAATTGATTTTATGATTTTAACTCCCAAGAACAATCTAGGAGGACATCCTCTTATCTTAGGAAGACCTTGGCTAGCAACAGCTGATGCTTTTATCAGTTGTAGGTCTGGGGACATGTATATATCAGATGGTAATTCCACCAAGAAATTCAACTTGTATCCTCCAGCAAAGGCAATAACAGAAATAGGAGAAGATGAGTGGGTCGATGATGAGCATACTATACAACCTGTTCTAACCATCTCTGAGATCAGTGAAGACAGTCAAATTCTAAATACATTAGAAAATTTTGAAATACCTTTAGAATATGACTCTACACAGTTTCAGTTAGATGCGGACATTGAATATCTCTCCTCTAGAAAGATGTCTCTCTTCTCAATGGAAGAGTTTGGTAGTTCTACAGTTGAAATCCTTCCAGGAAAAACATTGAACATTAATAAGAACTTGGAAAGGCCACAACAAGAAAAATTAACCAAACTTTTGCAAAAACATTCTACTGCATTTGCATGGGAATACACTGACATGAAAGGAATTGACCCTAAGACTTGTATTCATCACATCTATATTGAAGAAAACAGCAAACCTATTAGGCAACCACAGAGAAGGATGAATCCAAACCTTAGGGAAATCGTGAAAGAAGAACTCCAGAAATTGCTCAAGGTAAACTTCATTTACCCCATCTCAGATAGCCAATGGGTTTCTCCCTTGGTTATAGTGCCCAAAAAGAATGGTAAATGGAGAGTTTGCATTGATTATCGAGAATTGAACAAGGCAACCTTAAAGGATCATTTCCCTCTACCTTTTATTGATCAGGTACTAGACACTTTAGCAGGTAAAAAGTATTTCTCATTCTTGGATGGTTTTAGTGGGTATAATCAAATTCAGGTAGCACCTGAAGATCAAGACAAAACCACATTTACTTGTCCTTGGGGAACTTTTTCCTACCGAGTACTCCCTTTTGGATTGTGCAATGCACCCGCTACATTTCAAAGGGCTGTACTAGGTATCTTTTCAGATCTAATCCATGATTGTGTAGAGGTCTATATGGATGAAGAAGCTTTGGAAAATTTGGAAAAAGTACTGATAAGATGTAAGGAAACAAATCTTTCTTTAAGTCATGAAAAGTGTTTTATGATGTTTACTGAAGGGATTGTTTTAGGACATCATATTTCAGGAGATGGGATTAAGGTTGATAAATCCAAAGTGGAAGTCATCTCCAAGTTACCTGTTCCAAATTGCCAGAAAGATGTTAGAAGTTTTCTTGGGTTTACTGGATATTACAGAAGGTTTATTGAAAACTTCACTAAGATAGCATCTCCTCTTTTCAAATTGCTTACCAAAGACTGTGAGTTCAAATGGGATCCTGAGTGTCAGTCTGCCTTTGAAGCTTTAAAGACTAGAATATCTGAAGCACCCATCTTAAGGGGGCCAAATTGGAAACTCCCTTTCCACATTTCTACTGATGCTTCAGATACAGCTCTAGGAGCTGTTTTGGGACAAAAGGATTTGATCCCTTATGCCATTTATTACACCAGTAAAAATTTGACTCCCACTGAGTTAAATTATATTGTTACAGAAAAAGAGTTCTTAGTTGTGGTACATGCGATTAATAAGTTTAGACACTACATAACCGGCTATGAAACCTTTGTCCATACTGATCACTCTGCCATAAGATATTTAATGAACAAACCTGTTAGTAATGGCAGAGTTACAAGATGGCTTTTACTTTTACAAGAATTCAACATTATTGTGTTAGATAGACCTGGAAAACAAAACACAGTAGCTGATTTCTTGTCTAGAATCCAAAACACTAATGAAGATTCTCCAGTAGAAGATAAGTTTCCAGATGAATACTTGTTTGCAGTAACTACCAAGACTCCTTGGTATGCAGATATTGCTAATTATTTAGTTACAGGGAAGCTACCTCTACACTTATTTCCTAATGAGAAAAGGAAAATCATTCAGGAGAGTTCACATTATTCTTGGATTTCTAATGAATTGTTCAAAACAGGGCCAGATTGTATAATCAGAAGATGTGTTCGGGAACATGAAATGCCTGACATCCTTAAGGCATGTCATGATGAACCATGCGGCGGGCACTTTGCTGACAAGAGGACAGCCTATAAAATCCTTTCTCTAGGATATTATTGGCCTTCTCTCTTTAAAGATGCAAAGCAGTATGTTAGAAGGTGTGACAGCTGCCAAAGAGTTGGGAGACCAACTCCTTCAAATGAAATGCCACTACAGCCACAGGTATGCATCGAACCCTTTGAGAAATGGGCTCTAGATTTCGTTGGACCTATTAATCCACCATCAAAGCAAAAGAAGTATATATTGGTTTGTACTGACTATGTTACTAAGTGGGTAGAAGCAAAAGCTTTGCCTTCTGCCACTGAAAATTCAGTTGTTCAATTTCTTTTTGAGGATATTTTCACTCGTTTTGGTGTCCCAAGGGAAATTGTGACAAATCAGGGAAGCCAATTTACATCTAAATTGATGGAGAAGCTGATGGAAGAATATAAGATCAAGCACAGAACATCTACTCCATACCATCCGCAATCAAATGGCCAAGTGGAATCTACCAATAAAGTTCTTGAAGGCATTATCACCAAGACTGTTCATCTTCATAGAAGAGATTGGGCGGAAAGGCTTCCTGAAGCCTTATGGGCCTATAGAACTACATGGAGGAACACCACAGGACATTCTCCCTATGAACTTGTTTATGGGAAGGAAGTCCTGCTCCCCATTGAGTTCCAAATCAAGACCTTCAAGATGGCAGTCCAATTGGGGATGAGCCTCTCGGAAGCCCAAAAACATAGAATGGACCAGTTAAATGAGCTAGATGAAATAAGACAAGATGCAATTCTAAGGACCGATCTAGTTCAGCACCAAAGAACTAAATGGCATGATCGACATATCAAAGAAAGAAAGTTTTAGAAAGGAGATTGGGCTCTATTGTTTGATTCAAAGTTTAAAGACTTCAAAGGAAAATTTCAAACTCATTGGCTTGGGCAATATGAGATTGATGAAGTCTTTAGTAATGGAGCAGTTCGAGTGAAAACTATTGATGAATTTCATACTCCTCTTATTGTGAATGGCCATCGCTTGAAGATCTACCAGAAGCCACTCTCAAAAGAGGAATTTGTCAAGTTGTTTAAAGAAGATTCTGCAATCAGGTTGGTGGAGAAGGATTCTTCTCCTCCATCAGCCTAATCTTTGGTTTTTGAAAAAAAAAAAAAAAAAAAAATAAAAGAAAAAAAAAAAAAAGAGAAAAAAAAAAAGAAAAAAAAGAAAAAAAAAATAAAAATGTATAGGCCTGAAAACCAGCCTCTGATTGGCAGTCCTATGCAGAAAATCTGAGGTGAAAATCAGGGTCACCTGACACCTCACATTTTCCAAAAAAAAAAATCTCTCTCTCCTCCTTGTTCCATCTCATTTCGCCATTTCATCCACTTCATTCACCATCTCATTCATCCAATCATTCTCACTCCACCTCATTTCTTTCCATCCATCCATCCATTACATTCCATCTCACCAATAAAGTCATTGTCAGATTTATTTCACACAGCTAAAGTTGTTTTGTGCAGACAGAAGGGTATCACTACAGTTTCCGCAGCTGAGGAGCAATTCCGCAGCCAACATCCCAATTCCGCAGCCGATACACTTTCTGCACCTGCATAAAAAAACACAGTCTGTTTAAGAAGGAATCTGCAGTCCAAAAGTCATCAGCAAAAATTGAAAAAAGGTCATGTAGCAGCAATAAACAATGAAAGGTTAGCACAGATGAGCAAACGGAATCAAAGCGCGGATACATGAGGTATGATCTAATTTCTAAACCTACGGTTATAACATTTTGCATGGTTTACGGATTGTGTTTTTAGCCATTTAATGTAATGATTACCAGTCCTTTCCATTACTCGACCGGAAATCCACGTATCCCTCAACCTTGACAATGCCTATTCATCACGATTTTTAAAACTCAAGCACGGCTGCTCTTCCATTTAAATTCCTGTACCTGAGTGACGTAGACAATTGTACTACGGCTCTCTGCGTTATGATTCCACAGCCAAATGTACACTCATGACCGATGTCTAAGGGACTTAACCGTTTCTTCCCATTATTCATAACCCTCCTACGCATAATCTCATTCACGTTGTTGATTCACTTCCGCATTTCCCTTATTCACTACTCTGCCACCGTAACCATACTCTGTTTTCTCCTCTGCTAAACTTCGACCACTGTTGTGAGTGTATTACGGCTGTTGTGTTGAAGCCGTAAATCTATTGTGTTGAAGCCACTATTGAAGCCGTATAACCCTTTCTCCAAAGTATTAAAACAGAGCCGTAAGACAAGCCAGAGAGCTGATGGGTAAACTTTTGAGGGCAGAGCCAGAGGGCTCCAAATTTCTGGAAGGATATCCCCAAGTCAAAGACGCTTTGCAGAAGGCAAATTGGCTCCAGTGCATCCAAAAATTCAAGGGTTACCATAGAGAGGTCACAAAGGCTTTTGCACGTTCTTTCCAAGACAAAGACAACCAAGTGGAGATAGGAGATCTGAAATTTACAGTCACCGAAAGCAGTTTAGCACAGGCCACTTCACTACCACAAACTGGGGAGAGATGGTTCAAAAACCGATCAGTACAAGACCAGCAATGGAAGCAAATTCTGAAAAATCCAGGTATGGACACTAGCATTTTTACAAAGGGAATCCCTGTTAGTCTTGTCAAAGAAGAATGGACAACTTTGCTTCTGTTAGTACAGAAATTCTTTACATGTGAAGGAAGATTTGGAGTTTTGTATGTCTACCATGCCAAAATTATGATGCATTTCTTAGGAGAGCATGACATTAACCTTCCATACTTTTTACTCTAAAGCCTTAGAAAAATGTGCTCAATAGTCCAAAGAAACCCAAGAAACATTGAGCCACATTTGTATCATCATGGGCTTGTCAAGATACTAGTTGAAGAACAGTTGAAAGCAAAAAGAGATACATGGGAAAGATTTCTTGTAAGGAATCATTTCCAAGAGATAGGGGAAGCCTCTGGTGGTTCACCTCAAGTACCTAAAAAGAGTAGAAGGAAAAGAAGAGAGGAAATTACCCCAGAAATTGTTGTCCAATTAGAAACTGCTGTCCCTGAAATTGTTGTCCAAGAAGAAACTGTCCAAGACCTTGTTGAAGAAGAAATTGTTGCCCATCATTCTGAAAAAGAAAATGACCCTGAGTCTGCTGTAGACATTGACCAAACAACCCAAGAAATCATTACAGAAACCCTGCAAGAAATTGTCCAAGAGGCTGCTCAAAAGAAAAAGGAGAGTAGGAAGAGACAAAAGAAAGATAAAGGAAAAGCTATAGCCCAAGAAACCTACCTTACTCCTGAAAATTCCAGTGAAGAGGACACTCAGCCATTAACAAATAGATTGGCCCAACTTCATGGGGCTGCCCTTTCCAAGAAGATGCAAAAACAAAGGCAAAAGCAACAAAAGGAAAAACAGAGCATCACCACCGTGAGGAGGAGCAGCAGGCTACAAGGCAAAGTGGGGACCACAAAGGATAAAAAGTCACTCATTATTGACTTGAACACACCTGAAAAGGTTGCTACAAGACTTGACTTTTAGAAAATCCCTCCACATGTTGAGCAGGTTGAGACTAGTCCTCCACGTGAGGAAAGTCCTTTTGAGCATGAAACCGAATTTGAGCATGAGCCTAGTCCAAAGAGGTCACCAGAGATTGACCCAGATCAGCAGAAGGTTTATAATTACCTGGAGACATTAGAACAAGCTGCTGCTGGTCCAAGCACTGTTCTACCTCTTGAGCAGCAAATCCACTCACTCAAACAGGAAAATTTTGAGCTTGAAGTTTTAAATCGCCACATCATACAAGAGAATGAAAAATTGAAGGAGCAAGCTAAGGTGGATAAGGTGATCCACGATAATACCATGCTTCATCTGGGCCTTTGGAAAAGGAAAAACAGAAAGCTAAAGAAGAAATGCAGGAAGCTAAGCGGAGCTTTGGTCAATCTAAAATTCAGATGCTTGGTGAGGAAACCAAGAGTCAATGTGGCTACACAGAGGAAGAGGAGAAGACTAGATGTCCTAGCAGAGGCATCTCAGCAGGTAAATTAAACAATGTTTTCGTTGCATGAGGACATGCAACACCCTCGTAGTGGGGGTATGTAGAGCCTCTAACTTGCAACTAATTATCTATCATTACCTACAGCTTTTCCTCACTTATCCCTCTCTTTTGCCCTATTTTCCTCATAAACCTACCCAGATCATTACATTTGATGTCTTTAAGCATGATTGGTTAACTTTGCTAATGTTTGACTGTTTGTCTAGATTTTTGACATATGCACAGAGATTCCGCAGCTGTCTGGCAATTCCGCAGCCATTCAGCAATTCCGCAGCTATCTAGTCATTCCGCAGCCTTTTCATTGATCTCTATGTTCCACGTGTCATTTTGAAAAACGAATCACATGGGCACGTGGGAATGAAGGTGTTAAAGGTTCCTATGCTATTGGTTTGGCCAGCAATGCCACGCACACCTCCAGTCAACGTGGAACAAACTTCGGTCAACAAAGCCAGCTCAAACGGTGCTGCGTAAGCTGAAAGGTCACGTCACTCCAGATGGCGATTCCTCCACGCTACGCAGGTTATGGGAGACAGGATCCAACCTTGGATTCAACCTCCATGACGACCGTACCCTCCAGAAAAGCACACGGACCTGTTTACGTGTTGCTGAACCTTTTAATTAGCATGACTGTTAGTTAATTTCTCGTTTCATGTTTTACGCAGTAGGCAATTGTTAATACGCCTATAAATCCAGCGTCTGCGTACGCTTAAGGATTAGTCTTTAGTTATTTTTGTTTATGTAATTGCTGCAATTTTAGTGTATACAGAAACTCTGTTTTGAAGCTGCTGTTTCAGCACTTTTTACTGTAATTTCTGCTTATGAGTTAATAGAAGACTGTGTTGTTTTGACTCTTTCCAGTAGCTGATCTTTCCTTGGGTTTTGTGGATGGAGGGCCCCCATTCATAACAACCTTTGTACAGTAAATTTGCCTTTATGTTCTTGCCATTTCCTTCTTTTGAATTCAGCAATTTTCCTTTTCTTTAATACATGTACAGTTTTGATTTACTTTTGTTTCCAACATTCACTTTAACTGATCAGGATTGTTTTCTGCAGGTTTTAGCTCGGGATTATGTGTCTTTGTTGTATTTGCTTTATCTCTGATGGTATTTTCAGTTGTCATATTCATAGTTGCTGCCTTTATTCTGTTTTTCTAGCTTAATTTCTAGTTTAGTTTCTCAAGTTGTATGCTAACATATTGATGGTCTCCTTATCATAAGTTGTTCATCTTTAAGAGATCAGAATACTAATAAACTACAACTTGCTTTCAGTAGTTTTTGGCTTATATCACTAACTCTTTCTTCACTTGTTACACATAACAATGTATGTTGGAAGCAGAATGCTGGAGAAAGGCACAGTGGTGTTATAATTTGTCATTTTAGAGCTTGATCACTTTTTAGACTTATCTCTAACTACTTCTTAATCGTGTTTCAAATAGTACTATATGTTGGAAGCAGAGTGTTAGGAAGAGATGAACATTATAATTGGTCTTTAAAGTGGTTTTTCTTACCTTTTTAATTGCAGCAGCATGAGTAGTGACTAGTGCCATTAGAAAGTGGTTCTTTGCTTTCAGTTTCATTTCAAGTTTATTTCTTTCAATCTCTTTCTTTGCAAGTTTAGAAGGTAGTTAGAACACACCAGTTGCACACACTCACTCATTTAGAAATCACCTTACACACACTATCACTCATCTGTTTATAAAATCATCACTCCATCTTAGGAAGTTAAATTGACCACAACACCCCTAAACGACAAAAAGATCTAAGAGGTTACTTAAGTACATACGATACACCTTCACTTCATCAGCTTACGAGCCCTGGGTTGACAATTTATGATAGCAATTTAGACAACACTAAATTGACTAAACAGATAATAAGAAAGTGTCACGTCGATTAGGACACATAGCGAGTTAGGGACAACAAGACATTTTGGATCTTAAAGGAGATGAACATTTGGATGGCCATTAACTCCAAATCATGATTGTTGCCTATGGTGTATGCCAACCTGTAGGGCTAAACTGAATTCAACGTATACTTCCATCCAGTATACACTAGGGAACGAAAGGACCCTACGCAGAAATGGTACGACTTGGTGTATTTGGTAACGAATGATGCCATTGATGTAGTGCTTGATTAATGGTAGGTAGAGTGGCACTCTATAATAGATTTGGCAGTGGGTGGACGCAAGTCCACAGCGTAGAAGAAAAAGGAGGAGGCCAAGCTTAAGATAACATAGCTTGCCGAAAAGAGGAAGAAGGAGTTTGCTGATAAGGCTGAGGCAAAGCGCGAGGCCGCACAATAGACAGGGAAGAAGATAGGTGGGATAGAGTGGGGCTCTGACAAAGGCACAAGGTCATCTTCACCTGAGACTGACGAGCAAATAGATGAATAACATGACACAAAACATTAGGAGACATCCATCCGCATCAAGCGCCTCAGGGGGCTGGAGAAAGTAGGTCCCAGGAAGAAATCCAATCCGACCAAGACCTCACTAGACCCCATGACATTAAAAGAGGGCGATTTACATGATATTGGTGACACAGTCAGGGATGTCACCACAGAGGCCCTACAATAATTTGAAAAATAGCAGTAGATCATCCTCGGGCCTATCCAAAAAATGTTGCAGGAGTTGGAGGTGCTTGTGTTGTAGGCTGACACAGTGTCTACCATCCTATCTATCGACACTTCAGAGGCTGTAAATATGTTGTGCGCGAAGGCCTCCAATGCGATAGTGCTTCCTAATGGAGCACTAAACCACAAAAAATGATGCTAACAAGCTCACTGTCAGCGATCTAAAAGGAGTAGGTTTGAACCTCACAGCACTCCCGCGAGAAGCACTCCACCTCTTGCAGGATGGAGTAATTGTAGAACTGAGGGCCCGAGAGCACTGCGGCCTCCAGGTGATCATTGAATAAAAGATCAACAATGAGAAGATGGCCCTACAAAGAAAGGTTTCCATCACCATTGAGATAGAGGGGACCAGTCAGAGAAAGCGGATTATACAGGTTGTTGATGAAGCATGCCAAATGGTCCCAGAGTTGGCCATTCCAGAGGAGGAGCTAGTCGAGGTATGCATCCACAAGTTGGCCATAAGGATACACAACACTCAGACTAAGATGGCACGGGTTCAGTTGGAGTTGAACCTACAAATGACAGAGTTACAGTTGAGGGCCAAACCTTCAACTCCACCAGAAGTGAAGGAACAATGGCCTACCACTGTCATAGAAACAATAGCGACAATGGACATGTAGTAGCAGACTGCATGCAATTTTTTGAACAATCATTTGAGGTCCTAACCAGCTTGTAGGAGAACCCCAATGTACAGAGGCTAGATATGGAATCACGTGAGTTAGAACAGTTCTATGATGAGATTAAAGGCACAACACAAACCATTGCACTGACGCAGAGACTAGCCAAGCTGCAAGAGGCCAAGGAACTAAAGGAATAGGTGGATGTAGCACTGCATAAGGAAGCGCTACTCAAGGTAAGACTAAAGCCCTGGATAGATGAGGCTTATGCAGTGACAGGGAATATCGAAGGCAACTTTATGACTCTATAGGAAACGCAATAAAAGCTTTAGGTTGACAACACAGGAGCATTGATCGAGCAGACAATGGAAGACACAAAGTAGGTGACAACTCAGTTCACAGTTAAGGTTGGGTCATACGAGTCAAGTTGGAAGGGCTTCATGCAAAAATCTCCATGCCTACTAAGTGACTCGAGGGCGAGTTGCGATGTTTGTGTTGGGGGCCTGTTGGGAACGGGATCCCCCAAATGGAAGTTTTGGGAGTAAAAGCCCATGTTCAAGTCAAATTTTGTAGTAAAATTGTAAAGATTCTACATTTTTTGGTCACGGAGTGCATAGGTGTCTTAAGTCATGAAGGGTTGTCCACCCTTAGTTTTGTAAAGTAAATTCAGCTGTAAGAGACCTACCTGATGAGCCCCAATTTTTGGTACAATTTGGGCTCATTTGGCCTACTTGCTCTGCTCAAACCATTCATTTTTTATTGCTTATGCATTCATTTCTTGGTTTATTCGTGTTGTTTGTAGGAAGAAGGGTAGGCATTCTATCTACGTGACTAATGCATGATGCTTTCAGGTTTTTGGCATTAAAAGGGAGAAAAGACCACGAGAAAGGAGACAAGGAGACAATGAGGTGGCACTGCTGGTTTTTAGGAGAGGATGTCCACGGTCTTGGGGACCTTCCTCGTGATTCCCACCATAGCTCCGAGCTCCAATCCATCTCCCCACCGAGCTTAGAGGCAGCCAACTGTTCTACAGGAACAGCAGTTATAACTGTTCTACAGGAACAGCAGTTATAACTGCCCTACAGGATCAACAGTTTAAACTTCAGTTGGACAGCCGAGCTCCACAAATCAAGGACACCTGTTGGATGATCATTTTGCATAAATACTGAGGCCGTAGCCTTGGATAGAAGCTTTTTGAACTTTTGTATTGCTCTTGTAATTTGGAAGTATGAGCTACAACTCGGTGTTTGTTCCTTTTGTAAGCCATTTTGGCATGTCATCAGACTTTCGTTTATGAATAAAGGCAGGCAGATTTTGATCTCATTCTGAGTTTCTAAGGGAGCTATAGCTCTCAGCTTAGGGCCCAACCTGAGAGCAATAGATCTCCTCGGTGTTGTAATGTTATTTGCATTTCGTTCCAGCACTTTGAGTTTTTACTTTGACATGCAATTTGAATTTACAGTCTGTTAATTTAGTCTTTTTCATGAGTTGAGATAGGATTAGTTTATGGTGATTTGCTTTCAGTTGCTTAGATTCGATAGGAGGATAGTTATAAATTATTGGAGCTCCAGCAAAAGGTTGTTAAGGCTCACTGCCATCTCTGTTAGGGATTGGGGTGCAGTCCATAACCAACCACCAAAAAGAAACGCAGTTCTTCTCACTTCCATGCAAGCTGCAACATAGACATTTTCGTTGAAGATCCATCCATGCACTTTTGACACTGAACCATACTTCTACATTTCACTTCCATGCACGAGTTTCATTTCTTGGTTTTCCATTGCTGTTCATAGGTTTCATGGCACAGTTATCATAGGTTAATGAATTCTTGTTTTTGGTGCATAAGTCATTTGTTTCATTTACGCTGCTCCATATCATTCCACTTTCTTCTTCTTCTTCTTGATCTCTCCTCAAGTCACCCATTCGGCCTCTGTCCAGCTCATTTACCCTCCAACTCATCTATTGCCACGTAGCTTCATTTACTTAACCTTTCGTTGACCCCATCCTTCCAAGCCATCAAACCACTACATGCACTCTTCCTCCATCTGATTTCTCTGCTCCTGAGCCATCACCAGCTCCATCTCCATCTCACCTATCCTTCCACACCACTCCAACACTTCACCATCTCCCAAAACCTCCACTGCGAAACATCCTGTAGAATTGCACAGACTTCCTGTAGAAATCCCTGAGTTTCCTGTAGGATCCCCTGCAGACTTCCTGTAGAAGCCTGCAAACTCGGTTTCTGAGCATCCGAACGTGGTAGACTTCTATGGACTGATGCTAGAGACCCTCTGGGACCTCCCCTAGCCATCCTGACCTTGCCCATGCTTTCCTTCCATTCCAACCGCTCCTGCACAACCAAACCCTAATCAAAAGCATCATCACAATAAACCCAACCACTCGATGATAAAATACAAAAAAATGTCTTTTCAGATGCAAGTAGCTTAGATGCATGTATTTCAGTTCACTACAAGTAATGGCATTCTTGGTAGTAGTTTCATTCACAGTTCTGCATTGTAAGGGTCTAGCTAGTCAAATTAGGGTTTACTAGGGTTTTCATGCTTTATTAGCTTTCAGTTTCTTTCTGCAATTAGACTAGTCTCCTTTGAGTTAGCTTTCATCCATCATTCATAAAGCTTCTTCTGTGAGCATATAGAAGTTGGCTTGAGCCCTAGCGGACTTGTGCCAGCTGACCAAGTGACAGCTGCGACAAGAGCTAGTACTTGTGCATACAGCACCGTCACTTCCAAGTTTGTACGAACTACCGGGTTGATAAAATTAGAGATAGGAAGCTCCAGGAGTTGTAGCATTATTGCTACAATACTGGAGCCCACCATTTTTTTGGCGCCGTTGCCGGGGAAGCGTCAGAGTATTAGTAATTGTTGCTTTTCTTCTACTTTCTTACTCTTGCCTTCTGCTAAGTAGTTTACTTCATTTCCATTCTGCAAAAGTAGCATAGAGATTTCCTGCTTTCATAGATTAGCATTTCCTGCTTTCATAGATTAGCATTTCCTTTCTGCAAGCATAGACTAGCATTTCCGTTCTTGCAATTTCCTTTGAGCAAAGTAGATTAGTTCTTTCCTGCTTTCAGTTTAATTTCGCATCTTTCATAGTTAGTTGTAGATCAATCTGCCTCAGTTTTGCAGGTACCAAAAGAAAAGCAAAGCAAAAGCAATCAAAAGAAAAATAAAGTCTTTTCCATTTCATGCCTCGTAGGAACCGAGATAGATCAGGCAAATTCCTACCAAACACCCCCACCACATCACTGAGTCACCCTTCTCTCTTCTTTGGTGACAGTGACCCAGAGGAACCTATAGGTGAACATCCTGAGATATCCAAAGACCCTATAGTAGAAGAAGAGTTAGAGACCACTCCATCTGAAGCTATGGCTGACAATAGAAGAGAAGATGAGAGAATAGAAGGTGCCTTTCCCATCCGAGAGACCAATGGAGAGATGAAAATGAAGAACATTAGCCCCTCCGCCTTACCTCACTTCCATGGGCTGACCACTGAAGATCCGGATACCTTCCTGTTTGAGTTTGCTGTCCTTTGTAGAACCTATGACTATACTGAAGATGAGCAAAAGTTGAAACTTTTCCCTTCCACTCTTAAAGATGCAGCACTATGCTGGTTCATGGGCTTACCTGGGAATAGTATCACCACTTGGGCTCAGATGCAGCAGGCTTTCAATACCAAGTACCGGGATTACTCTAGGTCCAAGGAAACAAAGGGGGAAATCTTTTGGATGTCCATGGGAAATGATGAGTCCTTAGAGGATTATGAGGAGAGGTTCCAACTAAGCTATAAGCGGGCCAGGTGCACACTTGACCCTGAATCCCTCAAGTTGGTCCTGCTCCGAGGAGTCCCTGAAGACCTCTTAGATACCCTTCACATGTTAGCTGGGGGGACATTTACCAACTGCCTTATGAGGACATCAAGACTGTGTTTAGAAACCACTCCAGGGCAGCTCGGAAACGAGGTAGAGGAAACCACCTCTCAACTAGTGTCCCTTTCTCCAAACATGAGCTTGCAAATCAATTAGAAGATCTTAAGAGTGAGGTGAGACAAACCATTGCCATGCAGCTTGACACATTCAGGATTCAGCAAAAGAAAGAAGAGGCTGAGAGAGCCTTGGCTGTCTTCTGCCCTAAGTGCACAAGGAGGCACCCTAAGAACGAATGTCCATTGCATTCGGTTGAAGTGTGTTTCGTTTGTGAGGAGGACCATCCCACAAATCAGTGTCCAACCTTACCTGGGTTTAAAGCCATGTACCAAGGGACAGAAGCTCCCACAGAGCCTCTCTATTACCTCAACCAAAGGAGGCCACAGGGATCTAGACCTTATCAGCAGGGGATGCAAGGGGCATCTCAAGCTTATTACAGCCCCAACCAATCGACTCCTATGCCTTCCTGGGGTCCCCCTGCTCATCCTTCATGGTCCATGCCTCCTCCATGGTCTTATCCACCTCAGTACCCCACTCAACCTACTTCTCCTTCATATCACTCACATGCCCAGCCGCAGCCTCAATGGAATGCACCTCAGTCGGGGTGGAGGCCCCAATACAACACTCCTCCTGCCATCTTGCCTCCACCACCAGTTCAACCTCAGCCATTACCTCCTGCTCCTCCAAGGCAACCTCAAATGCCTACTCAACCGAACCCGAACCCCAACAATAGACAGGCCCAGCAGGTATACACTGGGGAAACCTCATGCCCTACCTATGCTGTGGAGATCCAGGAGGTCAATCTTCGATCTGGAAAGACTCTACCAGATCGCCAACCTCCTCCCCCAGAGGATGAGGAAGATAAACAGGAAAGTGAACCAAAGGCTATTCCACCCTTTCCTGAGAGACTAACAGCCACCACACAACCCAACCCAGAGGAGGATGAGCTTCTGGGTGAGCTCAAGCAGTTGTGTGTAAAAATACCACTTCTCCAAGCCATCAAGGATGTGCCAATATACAACAAGCTGGTTAAGGAGAAGTGTTTCAAACACCCAGGCAGACGGAAGAAAGATGCCTCAACTATCAATGTCATAGGACAACTGTCTGACCTTATGTTAGGTCAAGTCATCTGCCCAAAGTACCTAGATCCTGGAAGTCCTGTAGTAGATGTTCACATCAATGGCACCATTATACATCACACCTTGATTGATTTGGGGGCTACCATTAATGTGATGACCAGGGATACCATGCTTAAGCTTAATCTTCAGGGTTCCTTGAGGAAGACCTCGACAGTACTGCAATTAGCAGATCACTCCACCGTGACTCCCGAAGGGATTGTGGAGGATGTCTTGGTCTCTATTGACTCTTGGGAATACCCTACAGACTTCCTGGTTCTGCAACCAAAGGCCAAGCTTACTGGATATCCTCTCATTTTGGGAAGGCCTTGGTTAGCTACTGCAGATGCTTACATAAGTTGTCGTGTAGGAAACATGACCATCAAAAATGGTCCCATGTCCAAGCAGCTAGTCCTATACCCTCCTGACCAACCCTCCTTGGAGCATGACTTACCACTCTGGTTGGAAGAAGGAGAGGAAGACGAGGTGTACTCAGCACCTCTGTGCACCTTAGATACCACTAGAAGAGACCCCCCAACCGAGGATTACTTGATCGAGACCTTGATCCAGAATCCACCTTCCAGTACATTACCCTTAGAAAAATTGGTGGAGGATGCCCAAGCTAGCACCTTAGTGGATCTTTGTACAACCAACCCTGTTACTCCCAGAGTCAAGAATGTGGAGTTCGGGCCTGAGAAAGCATTGAAGATCAGCTCCTCCTTATCTCCTTCCCAGGAAAAGGAGCTGTGTAGTCTGTTGGCCAATCACTTAGATGCTTTTGCTTGGAGCTATAAGGAAATGAAAGGAGTCCATCCTTCGGTCTATACCCATCATATATACATCAAAGAGGACTGTAAACCAGTTAGGCAACCCCAGAGGAGAATGAATCCAACCCTTAAGGACATTGTCAAGGAAGAATTGCAAAAACTGTTGGATGCCAGATTCATCTACCCCATCTCAGATAGTGAATGGGTGTCCCCTCTAGTGTAGGTTCCCAAGAAAAATGGGAAATGGAGAATCTGTGTGGACTACCGAGAACTGAACAAAGCTACCAAGAAGGACCATTTCCCTCTACCTTTCATAGATCAAGTGTTGGATGGACTGGCAGGAAAGAAGTTCTTCTCTTTCCTGGATGGGTTTAGCGGGTATAACCAAATCCAAATCAGCCCGGAAGACCAAGATAAGACCACCTTCACTTGTCCTTGGGGTACCTTTGCCTATCGAGTCCTTCCCTTTGGGCTATGCAATGCTCCTGCTACCTTTCAGAGAGCTGTTTTGAGTATCTTCTCGGAGCTGGTCCATGATGTAGTAGAAATCTATATGGATGACTTTACTCCTTATGGGGCCAACTTCCAGGAAGCATTGTCCAACTTGGGAAAAGTCCTAACCAAATGCACCGAGATGAACTTGTCCCTTAGTCCTGAAAAATGTGAATTCCTAATGACTGAAGGGACCGTGCTAGGCCATACCATTTATTGCCAAGGATTGCAGGTGGATCCTAACAAAATTTCTCTCATCAAGAGGGTTCCACCTCCTCAAAAGGTTAGGGATGTCCGGAGTTTCTTGGGATTAGCAGGATACTACCGGAGATTCATTAAAGATTTCAGCAAGCTAGCCTCGCCATTGTTTGGCATGTTGGCAAAAGATGTGGAGTTTAATTGGACTGACGATTGTCAGAGGGCTTTAAATGAGTTAAAGGACAAGTTGGTGTCAGCCCCAATCCTGAGAGGTCCAAACTGGGCCCTACCTTTCCACATCCACACTGATGCCTCGAACAAAGCCATAGGTGCAGCTTTAGGACAAGTTGAGCAAAAACTTCCATATGCCATTTACTTTGTTAGCAAAAACTTGTCCAAAGCTGAGCTGAATTACACTGTAACCGAGAAAGAATTCTTGGCTGTGGTCCATGCATTGAACAAGTTCTGACATTATATTACTGGTTACCAGACCTTTGTACATACTGACCATGCTGCTATTAGATATTTAATGAATAAACCAGATGTGAATGCTAGTATTATTAGATGGTTACTTTTATTGCAGCAGTTTGATTTGACCATTGTTGACAAACCAGGTAGAGAAAATGTTGTTGCTGACTTTTTATCTAGATTGGATTTGTCTGCAGATGAGGATGGAACAGTGGATGACCAGACGCCTGATGAACATCTGTTTGCTATTTCAGTACTCTCTCCATGGTTTGCTGATATAGCAAACTATCTTGTTTCAGCACAGTTCCCTCCACACCTATCTTCCAAAGAGAAGAGCAGAATCATCAGAAAAAGTGCCTCATTTACTTGGATCGGGGGCAATCTGTTCAAGCTTGGCCCCGATCAGATCTTAAGGCGTTGTGTAAGGGAGGAGGAAGTCTTTGATATCCTCCTCACTTGTCATGATGGGCCTTGTGGAGGACATTTTGCAGCAAAGAGAACTGCCTTCAAAATCCTGCAGGTAGGCTACTATTGGCCCACACTTCATCAAGATGTCAGAAGATATGTCAGTCAGTGTGACCAATGCCAAAGAATGGGGAAACCGACCCAAAGGGATGAGATGCCTCTCCAACCTCAAGTGACTCTTGAGCCATTTGAGAAGTGGGGCATGGACTTTGTGGGCCCAATCAACCGCTCTTCAAGGCAAAGGACTTACATCATTGTGTGTACTAACTATTTGACCAAGTGGGCAGAGACCAAAGCAATCAAAGCAGCAAGATAAGAAAAGGTGGCCGAGTTCCTAAGAGAAAACATCTTCTACAAGTTTGGCTATCCAAGAGAGCTGGTCACCGATCAAGGGAGCCAGTTCACCTCTAACCTGGTTGAAGATCTCCTGGCTCATCACAAGATCAAGCATAGGACTTCCACCCCTTATCACCCTCAAGCAAATGGGCAGGTGGAAGTCACCAATAGAGCATTAGAAGGGATCTTGACTAAAGTGGTGAGTAGCAGCAGAAAGGACTGGGCAGATCGCCTGGTTGAAGCCACATGGGCTTACAACACCACTTGGAAGACCACCACCGGCTTCACACCGTATGAGCTGGTCTATGGGAAGAGAGCTTTGCTGTCGATTAAGTTTGAATACAACACTTTGAGGATGGCAGCTCAGCTGGACCTAGATCTCAGCCATGCACAACAAGAAAGGCTACTGCAGCTGAATGGCCTGGATGAGCACCGAATGCAGGCCCTCCTTCACTCAGAAGTGGTTCAACTTCAGAGAAAGGTGTGGCATGACCAACATCTCCATGACAAGCAATTTCAGCCGGGAGATTGGGCTTTGTTGTATGACTCCAGATACAAAGATTTCAAGGGGAAGCTGAGAACCAGATGGCTAGGACCATATGCAGTGGAGAATTGCCATGACAATGGATCTGTCCTCATTCGAACCATTGATCAGGAAGCCATTCCCATGCTTGTCAATGGGCATCGATTGAAGATCTACAGGAGACCTCTCTCAAGACAAGAGTTCATCAAAACTATGGAGAAATCTGTATTGGTCATAGAGAAGGGTTCTGCCTCTGCTTTTGGCATACCCTGAGGGATATGAAAAAAAAAAAAAAAAAAAAGAGGAAAAAATAAAGATCCTTGGGTGAAAACCTCTCTGAGGTGCCCAAGGCAGGTGGTAGGGGTGAAAACCTCATTGAGGCGCCCCTATTGTCTTTCAAAAAAAAAAAAAAAGAGAAAAGGTGAAAAAGATCCTTGAGTGAAAACCTCTCTGAGGCACTCAGGGCAGATGGCACGGGTGAAAACCTCTTTGAGGCGCCCCTGTTATCTTTCAAAAAAAAAAAAAAAAAGAAAAAAAAACAATAAGCAAAATATGGTAAAATTGCATGCAGGTTGCAGATGTTCTATGGAGGAGAGGAAGCCCTCTAACTCAAAGCCAAGGGTCCTTATCATGCTGTCAAGGAACCTCACCAGCACCTCCTCCAAGAGTACCCATGTTTTTTCAAGGTATGTGCAATTTTATCATGGTTTGAATCTTCTACAAGAAGATGTTGTCTTTCTACAGGAAGATGTAGTCTTTCTACAGGAAGGCACGGATTTTCTACAGGAAAGTACAGACTTTCTACAGGAAGGCCGAACTTCCTACAGGAAGCTCTGTGTTCTACAGGAAACTTCCTGTAGGAGTTTTGGACGGCCATAATTCATCTTGAAAGGAGATTTAGCGACTATGGATTGGTTTGGATGCATGCAAGCCTCTGTTGGCACCCTTGCACATTGATGTCACCTTGCTCCACCATCCTTGTCGACATGCGACCAAGTCCCTGCACCAACAAAGAAGATCGATGAGTTCTCGCGGGAAAGCCATTTTCAAAGTTGAACAAATGCTGGGATCTCATACCGCAGGCATCAAGAGCTCCGGGAACGTGATTGAAAGGCCAGAACCTCCATCGTGCAGCATGCACCTAAGGAGAAAGAACTGTTACGAGACACCTGCGGGAATCCTGTAATAGTTCAACCTGCTCGAGTGGATACCATTCACAGCACCGCCATCTGAAATAAAACGCGGGTGCATGCAAACAAAACATCCACTCCATCGTTGGCAGCCTGTAACCACGAGCCTCAGGGTCTGTGTAAGTCGCATGCAGCAGGTAGATCCACTCACCATCGTCCAAGAACTGGAAAAATCGTGTGCAGCCACGCAGGTAAGTGTCTCAACCCTTCCTTCCATCAAATCGCATGAATTTTACTTTGAAATTGTTTGCATAGCGTAAAATTTAATGGTTGAGCGGCCGTATGGCCCGTCGACTGGCCACGTCGGCTAGCTAAAGTGTAATTGGATGTTTTGGTGGCAGCCACGACAAAGAGAATGAACAGCACGCACGTGAGAACACTCTCGTCAGAAGCATGAGTTTAACAGGAAAAGGCGGTGGCAAATCTGTGGGAATGGATGCGGTAGCAAGTGAGTACGCAGGTGGATGATGGATGACGTCGCCCAACGGTCCGGCGGGGACAGCTCATCCCCCGCACCACGGATTGCGCCGATTCAAAATCTAATCGGCTAGATCATGCGCATGCATTTATCATCCAACACTTCAAACTCGAGTGGCTATTCTGATCTCCTTTGCACTTTGATACGCCGAGCTGTTGGCTACCAGAACGCCGGTAAAGCACACCTCGAGCGCGGGCCAACTACAGTCCTCCCCGAGAATTGTGCACTGCTTCTACAGGAACGCAGTTCTACAGGAACGCAGTTCTACAGGAATGCAGTCTACAGGAACGCAGTCTCTACATGAACGCAGTCTTCTACAGGGAAGCGGGTGCCTCACGAAAAAGGTGGCCAATTAAAGAGGTAACCCTGAACTCTTCATGCAACTGGTTAGTAGTAGTGGCAAGACCATCGTCCACAGTCGGGTCATAAAGATATTGGTGGAATTGTTGTTTGCTGTGCCTATGCTGTCGTTCTACAGGATGTCAGTTTAGGTAGACTGTGTTGAATTTTGTGGATTATATGCATGCTCTGCCTTAATAGACCAAATCTCTTTTGCATTTGCCACCTTTAATTAAAACAACCGTGTTCATCATGCTGGGTGGGTTTATAAGACGGGAACCCACTGATTCAACCAAACTAAGGGAAAACCTGGCAGTGGTAGAGCTCTTCACCAGAGCACAATGGATGCCTTTTTGTGATAAGCTGCAGGGTTACGATGATGAAGTGGCCGAAGAATTCTTGCAGGCTCTGAAGCCTAAATCCCAGACACTGGCCACAGTAAACTTTAGAGGTCTAAGCCTCAAGCTCACCCCAGAACATATCAGTCGGATCACAAAACTTCCTATGGGTTGTCGTGGTATAAGGAAGAAAGGAAGTTGAGCCAGCAGGCAAAGAAAGAATTCTTTCCACCTGAGGAAGAATTCTCGGAGGACAAAAATGGGGTGTGAAGAACGAGCTGTTGCCACCTTGGAATGAAATCAGTTTGCAAATCATGAAATATATTACTTGTGAAGGTCGTTTCAGCATCGTGTATGCATATCACTTTTGGCTGCTCACTAAGTTGAGGCACCGAATTGACCTTTCTGTAGAATAAAAACTGAGCATCCCTTATTACCTCCTGCAGTCTCTAATGGAGTGTGCTACAAAGCTGAAAGAGGGAATACCAGATCAGATAGCCCACCATGGGTTGATCAAGCTTCTTGTGGAGGATGCATTGCATTCATATAAGGTTCCCGTCTCATGGGAATCCTTCCGGAATTTGACAAAAGATGGGGACATTAAGATGTTGATAGAAGAAACGGGTTCCTCCAGCAGTGAGGAACAAGAAGCAGTGGCCGAGGGACAGAGAGAAGAAGGCTAAGAGACCCCGACAACAGTACAAAAGAAAGAACAAAGGAAGAAGCATGAGGAAAAGGAGGACAAAGAAAAAGGTGGCACACCAATCCTGTCAGCAAGGGAAAAGAGGATGAAGAGCAGAATGGACAAAGCTGAGGTGGTCCACGTCAGCCCAAGTACCTCAACAGCACCTGCAACCAAAGCAAAAAGTAAAACTCAGGCAGGCAAGCAAGCGGAGGCGGAGACACCTGTGTCTACAGGAAAGCAGAAACAGGCTTCTACAGGAAGCCCGAAGATCAGTGAGAAACAGGCTTCTACAGGAAGCCCGAAAACAAAAACAAAGGCTTCTACAGGAAGCCCGAAGATCATTGAGAAGCAGGCTTCTACAGGAAGCCCAAAAGCAAAGACCAAGGCTTCTACAGGAAGCCCGAAAATCGTTGGGAAACAGGCTTCTATAGGAAGCCCGAAAACAGAGACAAAGGCTTCTACAGGAAGCCCGAAATTGCAGAAACAGGCTTCTACAGGAAGCCCCGAAAAGGTGAAACCCAAGGAGAGAAAGGTGGATATTCTGGCACGGGAGGCAGCAACTGTATTAGCTGGCCTCAGCATGCCACCTAAGCCAAAAGGAAAGAGGAAGAGGGAGACCCCTCTATACTTTAAGGCTCGAAGAAGTGTTAGGATAAAAACGGGCAAGCCACAGGCCCAATCCAGCAGCCTGATCGTCATCGAAGATACACCTGCTTCTCCCAAAGAAAATTCACCCTCCAGGATCACAGTCACCTACAAGAAGGGGAGTCCAAAGAAAAATACGTGGCAAGAAAGGTTAGACTTGTTGACTGAACAAACGCGGCTATAGGAAGCTGAAAATGTTCTACAGGATACTCTGGCCCGGCTACAGGAAACGAAAAAGAAGGAAGGGGAAGGACCCTCATCACCACCAAGGGAGGGTGAGGTAGAACCGCCTGAATAGATAGAAAGATAACATATACCAGAACCTAGCCCTTCACCTAATCTGAATTCATACTACACCTTTTTAGAAGCGGGCAAAATCATACCGCAGAAATTTACTGTGCCTCTATTTTTTGAACTAGAGAAAGAAAGAGTCTGTTCCCACACATGGATGCAGATCACCAAATCAAAGGGTGTGGCAGACATAGGGCCTTTACAAGAGCAACTCAAGGAGGTCAGGAGCGAATTCACCATGGCTAAACATGTGGCTAATTGCCAACGTGTGCTTCTACAGGAAGAAAATCAGAAACTGAGATTGCAGCTACAGGAACTAAAGGCAGGGGCAGGAACATCCTCCAAGGATATCACAAATGAACAACAAGACAAAAAGGAGCTGACCACCAGCCTTGAAGGGCCAATGCCACTTCTACAGGAAGCAGAACAACAAACAAAAATTGAAGTGCAAGCCCTAAGAGAACAGCTGCAACAAAAGGAAGCACAATTGGCCTGCATGGCCAGTTGGGCCATGGAGGCAATTCAGTGCAGAACACCTGCAAAATCCTATGGATTGTTCTTAAAATATCAATGGTTTCAGTTCCAAATAAACACCTTGGCACAAAGAGGTATTTCACATATCCAAAACCCACAACAATTTTCTGAATTGTGCAGTACTAGTTCGTCTGAGGACAAAGCCAAATTAGCAGAGTTTTACCTCCACAATTTGGCTTTGCCTAATGAAGTCTCCTGGGATCCCAATGTTGCCTTGGGTGATATGCAATTGATGGCGTTCGCCTCATGGTTAAACCATGAGGATCAGAGAGCAGCTGAAGCAAAATCGGTTATGAACCGAGAAGTGAGTGAACCACTGTTCATTCGACCAGAACTAGAGGACGCGGTGGCACTCATCTCAGCCCACCAACAGTTGGCTACAGATCCCACAGCTTCCTTGAGATTTATGGACCAACAGGCCCAAGCCATAGCCCACTTTGAAGACATGGAAAGGTTGTTGGGAGAAAGTGTTGCCCAAGCATGTGCACGCAGATGGAATACTCTGGCACACAGCTTGAAAATCAGAGAGTACCATACCCCCATTCGGATGAGGGAAGCTTTGCCAAGGGTTGAGCTTTGCAAGAAATCCATGGAAAGCCTCCAGGCCAGCTGGATTGGCCTTAAACTCAGCCCACCTCTACTGCTAGGACTAACTAAAGGCAATACAGAGGAAGATGACAGTCAACAATGGGAAGAGGTGAACAGGAAAGCAGGGTTTCATATCCACAGAGAAGACACCACCACAGAGCCTTGGGATGCAAGGGAAGCAGTGAAAGCAATGAAGGATGAAGATTTGGACTAAGTTGCTCAAGGATGAGCAAATAGTTTAGCTGGGGGGTGATGATGAGCCCCAATTTTTGGTATAATTTGGGCTCATTTGGCCTACTTGCTCTGCTCAAACCATTCATTTTTTATTGCTTATGCATTCATTTCTTAGTTTATTCGTGTTGTTTGTAGGAAGAAGGGTAGGCATTCTATCTACGTGACTAATGCATGATGCTTTCAGGTTTTTGGCATTAAAAGGGAGAAAAGACCACGAGAAAGGAGACAAGGAGACAATGAGGTGGCACTGCTGGTTTTTAGAAGAGGATGTCCACGGTCTTGGGGACCTTCCTCGTGATTCCCACCATAGCTCCGAGCTCCAATCCTTCTCCCCACCGAGCTTAGAGGCAGCCAACTGTTCTACAGGAATAGCAGTTATAACTGTTCTACAGGAACAACAGTTATAATTGCCCTACAGGATCAGCAGTTTAAACTTCAGTTGGACAGCCGAGCTCCACAAATCAAGGACACCTGTTGGATGATCATTTTGCATAAATACTGAGGCCGTAGCCTTGGATAGAAGATTTTTTAACTTTTGTATTTCTCTTGTAATTTGGAAGTACAAGCTACAACTCGGTGTTTGTTCCTTTTGTAAGCCATTTTGGCATGTCATCAGACTTTCGTTTATGAATAAAGGCAGGCAGATTTTGATCTCATTCTGAGTTTCTAAGGGAGCTATAGCTCTCAGGTTAGGGCCCAACCTGAGAGCAATAGATCTCCTCGGTGTTGTAATGTTATTTGCATTTCGTTCCAGCACTTTGAGTTTTTACTTTGACATGCAATTTGAATTTACGGTCTGTTAATTTAGTCTTTTTCATGAGTTGAGATAGGATTAGTTTATGGTGATTTGCTTTCAGTTGCTTAGATTCGATAGGAGGATAGTTATAAATTATTGGAGCTCCAACAAAAGGTTGTTAAGGCTCACTGCCATCTCTGTTAGGGATTGGGGTGCAGTCCATAACCAACCACCAAAAAGAAACGCAGTTCTTCTCACTTCCATGCAAGCTGCAACATAGACATTTTCGTTGAAGATCCATCCATGCACTTTTGACACTGAACTATACTTCTACATTTCACTTCCATGCACGAGTTTCATTTCTTGGTTTTCCATTGTTGTTCATAGGTTTCATGGCACAGTTATCATAGGTTAATGAATTCTTGTTTTTGGTGCATAAGTCATTTGTTTCATTTACGCTGCTCCATATCATTCCACTTTCTTCTTCTTCTTCTTGATCTCTCCTCAAGTCACCCATTCGGCCTCTGTCCAGCTCATTTACCCTCCAACTCATCTATTGCCACGTAGCTTCATTTACTTAACCTTTCGTTGAACCCATCCTTCCAAGCCATCAAACCACTACATGCACTCTTCCTCCATCTGATTTCTCTGCTCCTGAGCCATCACTAGCTCCATCTCCATCTCACCTATCCTTCCACACCACTCCAACACTTCACCATCTCCCAAAACCTCCACGGCCAAACATCCTGTAGAATTGCACAGACTTCCTGTAGAAATCCCTGAGTTTCCTGTAGGATACCCTGCAGACTTCCTGTAGAAGCCTGCAAACTCGGTTGCTGAGCATCCGAACGTGGTACACTTCTATGGACTGATGCTAGAGACCCTCTCGGACCTCCCCTAGCCATCCTGACCTTGCCCATGCTTTCCTTCCGTTCCAACCGCTCCTGCACAACCAAACCCTAATCAAAAGCATCATCACAATAAACCCAACCACTCGATGAAAAAATACAAAAACATGTCTTTTCAGATGCAAGTAGCTTAGATGCATGTATTTCAGTTCACTGCAAGTAATGGCATTCTTGGTAGTAGTTTCATTCACAGTTCTGCATTGTAAGGGTCTAGCTAGTCAAATTAGGGTGTACTAGGGTTTTCATGCTTTATTAGCTTTCAGTTTCTTTCTGCAATTAGACTAGTCTCCTTTGAGTTAGCTTTCATCCATCATTCATAAAGCTTCTTCTGTGAGCATATAGAAGTTGGCTTGAGCCCTAGCGGACTTGTGCCAGCTGACCAAGTGACAACTGCGACAAGAGCTAGTACTTGTGCATACAACACCGTCGCTTCCAAGTTTGTACGAACTACCGGGTTCATAAAATTAGAGATAGGAAGCTCCAGGAGTTGTAGCATTACTGCTACAATACTGGAGCCCACCACTACCCATGGTCCATGGACCATGGGATTGTATAAAAAGAGCTAAGCTCTAAGTAGTTTAGGAGTCAGCCGATGATGAAGAAGTCTAAGAGAGTCATAGCTATTAGGTAAGAAGTCTAAGTTTCAGTTCATAGCATAGGTAGAGGCTTTGCAGGTGAGTGCACAGAGGCCTAGGGTAGAAGTCTATAGCGGTGTGCGTAGGGCAGATAGAGTTTGTAATTACTTGGAAATATCAATAAAGAAGAGTATTCTATAATTCTTTGTTTTTGTTTCTGATTAATGAACATTATCATTTTATGTATGAATTCCCTTTTTAATGCTTATATGATACTCGAATGAATTAAATTACACTGGATAACTGAACGCAATTAAGGATATCTATTTACACAGTACTAATCATGACTATCTAATGAGATAAGTAAGAAACTTATACTAGTTTAGGAATCTGCACGGAACACTTCCTTAGGAGTGCGGAAGAGTCTAGATCAAGGGTTAGGGCTACGTGAAGGTCAGCCATATCCTTTCGTGAAGGTATTGAAGGACAGAATAGAGGGCTCATCTGGCAAGTTGTAGAGTGAAGTGACCTCCGTGAAGGTAGGAATAAAGGGAATAAAATGACATCACGACCATCTTAGGGTGTAGAAACTTCGTTCCAGCATTCTGCCATACTGCCTCGGGTGATAATTCAGTCTGTGCTCTGTGGGTTGATGTCGAAAGGGCCAATAGTGTAGGGATTTGTTTAGATAATTAACATTGAACCTGGGTTAGGTCCCCTCAAGCCAATAGAAATTCCACTATCTAAAGATGTATCATTGTTGAAGGTGCCTCCACTTTTGTGATGCATGCCATTGTTTGGAAGAAACTTGGATCCCCTAACCTATCCACATCCACCATCACTATTCGGGCGTGGTATGGTCATCCTTCACAACCACTTGGATAATATCACAACTACCCAGTCACAGTTGTCAGCAAGACAATCTATATTGACATTGAAGTCATTCATGCTTCCCTAGACTATAACCTACTTTTTTTTGCAGTTATACATATGCCATGTCATCCATCACATCTGTGCTCCACCGTAAAGTCAAACATTTCCTCAATGGCTGGTAATACGAATGTTTCATCCTTCACGAATGTCTCTCCAGGAGTCTTCAAAGATTACACTTTTCATGGTGCTTACTATGGTCCAACACCTACCCCTTCTAAGCTTATCTTGTCTAGTGTTTGCATTCTCCAAGCATTGCGGGCCACCCACAAACAGTCTAGTATGCCTTCGAAGCAAAGCACACTTCCACAACCTGTTGTTCATAAATCAACCCAGCCTTCTGGTATTACCCCTCAAGGACCATTTCCTTCAGCTGGTGTCTCTCCTATTCCATTTCTACTTGCAAGCGTTTTCCCATGCCTTAACCATCTCAGATTAGTTCCTCTAGGCCATTATCATTCTGGTCACGTACAATTCTTATTTCCACCTCCTGGAGTTTATTCTACACTTTTCATGGCTATGTTGAGTCTACCCAACATTACCTTGGGGATCCCAGTTCGGTACATCGATCCTCCCATAAATACTCCATCCAATCAACTTAAGCCTTACACTACTTTGAACCCAGGCCAACCTATTGTTCCTACCGCTGCCTTTCTCTTAGTTCCACAAAAACCTCAACATGTGCCTACGCTTGTTGCAAAAGCATCTAGCGAGGGTGGAAAGGTCCAAAAAAGGGGAATTAAGGACAAGGCTCCCCCAGCAACTCCAACTCGTCGTAAGCCACCAAAGAATATTCCTCCTTGTTCTTTGTGAGATGTTGTGGGTCATGCCACCAATAATTATCCTTAACTCCCTTATTTTGAGTATGTCGTCATTGATACCTTCCTTGATTCTAACAATCCTTAGGTCCATGTCACCTTACCTGAGTCATCAAAGAAGAAAGGATCGTTACGCACAAATCACTCATTGTTTTGTGTGATAATTGTGGCCACTATTCTCATCATTTTCCCCATCATGCAAAAAGGATCTGAACATGAATATAGTGCTCTGAAGTGGAATCACAACAAGAGATGACAAGGTGAAGCAACCAGAAGACAATACATGGGTTCGCAAAGCTCCAACAAAGGAAATTGTGTTTGATTTTGAGAACACATGTGAAACTTTCATGGAATTGAAGAAGAGCTTCGTTGAGGCCTCCACCTTAGGAAGTAAGGATAAGCCTGATCAAGAGATGGACCCTTCTATGCTTACAACCTTCCTAAAGATTTGTATGAAGTTATTGCGTGATAGTAAGGCTCTGAGGGGCTTACAAGAGATTATAAATAGATGCGTCAGAAACACCACGAGTGAACTACGCGTAGTGCGAAAGATTGGCAAGCATAAAATAAGAACGAGGCAAGAGATGATATTGATCGCATAGATAGGAGAGTGTGAAATGGATCAGGTTATTATGGAGTTGGGATCAGATGCAAACGTCCTACCAAAGTAGACTTACGAATGAATGGGGAGACCTATGCTACAATGGTCTCTAATTCAGCTCGGGATGGTGAACCAATAGAATATCATCCCCATGGGGCAGCTACAGAGGGTGACTGTAGATATTAACGGTGCGAGTGCACTAGATGATTTTGAAGTAATAGAAATTATGGATGATAACAACCCTTATCCTGTGCTCCTTGCAACTGATTGGGCTACTAATATGAATGGGCTAATCAACCTAAAGAAGAAAAAGAAGATATTTGAGATGAAATCACTCTGCGTAATAGTACCCCTAGATCCTACTGAAGGATCACGCTATACTGAATGAGTCCACGATTATGAGAGTGATGATGATCTAGACTGTATCTATAAGATAACAACACGAGACCAAGATTGGTTGAATCCCACTGTGAATGGATGAATTACATGGGATCATGAGAGTTCCTACAGCTCAGACTCTGATGAAGAGTTAGAGCGCTAGCAGAATCGGTTACATGAGGTAACTACACTGAGTTGCAACATGATGACCCAGTCGCTGTGCTGTGTGTCGTCAGAGGTAAGAAATATGCTTACTTACGATGACCTAAATGATGTAGATATCTTTCTGGATGCATTTGGGAGGGAGGTACCAGAAAAGCAGTTCTTCCAAGCATTGGACTGGGCACTATGTGCTACGCCTGCAAGATGGTGGGGTATGCACAAGGGAAGATTTGATGATTGGCGAGAATGTAGAAGAATGTTGAGAAATTGATTTGGGATGCTGAAGATGTGAATGGTAGGTAAGTATGATGAGAGGGGGAGAAGAACTATTCCAAGGTAGTGAAGAACTATTCGACCACCAAGCGCGAAGGGTTAGCTATGGTATATGCACTCCAGAAGTTTAGGCACTACTTGCTAGGAGGCCATTTTAAGATGCACACAGATCATTCCACGCTAAAATACCTGGTCAGTAACCCTGTGTTGTGGGGTAGAATCTGCAGATGGTTGTTATTGTCCCACGAATATGATTTTGAAGTTATTGTGAAGCCTGGACAACTGAATGCAGGACCACACCATCTGTCGCACATCAAAATAGGGGAAGATCCCACTAATTTGGAGGAGGGATTTCCTGATGTGCAGCTATTTGTAGTGCGCATCATAGATGGTCATTTTGAGGATATAATACACTTCCTCACGACAAGAACTTCCTCGGAAGGATAGATTGTCCAGTAGAGGAAGCAATTAGTGGTGCGTGCAGTAGATTTCTTTATGGTAGTTGGGCATCTATACAAAATGGGGTCTGATGAGATATTGCAACGATATGTACCTAAGCTTGAAAGAAGTGGCATCCTCATGGACGCTCATGGAGACACCACAGGAGGAAACTAAGCAGGAATAGCAATTGCGCAGAAGATTCTACGTGTAGGGTTGTGGTGGCCAAACATCGATGAGGACTCAAAATCATATTGCAAAGCATTTGATGTATGTCAAAGAACTAGAAGACCATCGTGGAGGGATGAGATGCATTTCAATCCACATATGACATTGCAACCCTTTGAGAAATGGGCAATAGATTTTGTGGGACCCATTCAGCCCCAAGGAAAGACGGGACTGAGGTACATTATCACTGCGATAGAGCATTTAACTCATTCAGCGGAGGCACAACCTATGAAGGATTGCACAAGCGTGACCACTGCGAAGTTCCTCTTTAAGCATATATTAACATGATTTGGATGTCCAAAGGTCTTGATGAGTGCCTATGGTATGCACTTTCTGAATGAGACGATCAACACATTAAAAGAGGAATTTTAGGTATATCACTAGAAGAGTACACCTTATCACCCACACGTTAATGTGATGGTGGAAGCATTCAATAAAGTGCTCGAAGATGCGTTGACCAAGGTTTGCAATGATCAATGAAGTGATTGAGACCTATGCATACCTACAGTATTATGGGCTTATGGAATGACATGCAAGAAGTTGACTGGACAAACTCCCTTTAGGCTTGTCTATGGTGTTGAAGCAGTAATTCCTATGGAATATATTGTGCCTAGTCTGCATATAGTGGCACTCATAGGTATGATGGATTGTAGAGCCCTGGAGGAAAGGCTCACACAACTACATGAGCTTGAGGAAGACAGATTTCTGGCTGGATTTCACGAGCAAGTCCAAAAGCAACGCAAAAAGTCATGGCATGATCGACATATTGAGTTGTGCACGTTTAAGGTAAATGAAATGGCTTTGCTATATGATAGCAAGTTTGATAAATTTCCAGGGAAATTCAGAATGCACTGGTTAGGGCCTTATGTCATTAAGGATACTATGAAGGAGGAGCAGTATAGGTGGTTAAATTGAATGGAGATCCCTTCCTAGGCAAGGTGAATGGCAGTTGATTGAATCCATACACTGGTGGTGCAGCCATGTGACTAGATGAAGGTAGCACATTCTTAGTGTTTTAGGCAGGTGAAAGGAGGCACAAGACTATAAAATACACTACCTCGGTTGGGGAGCTTCATGATTGGAAGATTGTGTGAAGTAAGGAAGTGTCATAGGGTTCGCGGTAGCATGAAGGGAGCTGCACTACACAAGGAGAAATTGCACAGGTCGGGAGGAAAGTGACCGTTAAAGTCACTGTTCATTATTTGACGATTGAAATGCAGTGAAATGGAGCAGGTGGCCAGCATTTAAGATGTAATTTATGGCTCAAATGTTGGAAAATCTACTGCTAATCGAGCATTAATGAACCAAATTTGGGGGGAATGGACAGAATTGAATTCAAAATGCCCTATAAATTACTAGTGGTTGTCCAGTGAAAAACACTTGGAATTTTGAGAATTGAGTTGTTGAGCTCTCAGGCACACATGAATCATGAGCACTATGAGCTTCTGATAGCTAGAAAATTATTTGAGACATTGCCAAAGGAGACACAAGAATTCATACATAAAATCATGTTGGCACCCACAAAAGCTATAGATACTGAAGGAGAAGAATCAGTGTCAAAAGTTGAGATGGAGGCATAAGTAGTTGACCCAGAGGTCGCTGAGGTGCTTGCTGAAGTCCCTAAATCACTAAGAAAACTGAGACTGAAGCTGACCCCTACCAAAGATACCATGAAGGATAAGAAAGGCAAGCATCTTGCTATACGGTGCGTACATTGCCAAGGAGAAACCCACAAAAACCCATCGCACAAGAGAAAAGCAAGGCCATAAACTTGGAGCTGGAGGAGGAAGACATTGAAGACATCTGGATGGGCAATGAGGATGTGGAAGTTGAAGTGGAGGAAGTTGAAACCCAATGTGCAGACCCTATTACTCAGTTGCTGGAGTATGTCCCTCCATGCAAACCCTAGACCAAGGTTCCGTAGGACATCGATGACAGTAAGACTCCACTACAAACCCCTTTGCTGCCAAACGAAAATGCTTTTGACGGTCTTCGCTTGGCACAAGTGCTACTGCTAAAACTTGAAGATTTGGACTAGGTCAACCATGAGAATTTCCCACACCTGGCGACCAAGCAGCTAATGCACCACATCATTGATGCGAATATGGAAATGACCGCATTGAATCTACGGAGATGGGTCAAGGGAGTAGAAAAAACATGGTTGCTCAAGTTACTTTGGGTGTCGCACTACAACTGCACTCCAATGATAGTTTTGGTCATCAAGCAGCTGCCGTGCTTGGTGCATGATGGGTGTCTCTGGATGGAGGACCTGCCAACCATCACAGATATGTTGATTCACCAAATAACATGATCTCCATATACAAGAGTGAATCCGACCATGTTCTTTGGCAGAAAAGGTGGCAAGCAGGCTCTCGCAGAATAAATGAAAGAAAAATTTAAACTGGTAAATAAGCCACATGGATACGCTATATCCAGTATTTGTGACCTTGTTTTGAACGTTTCCACACATATCTTAGTGGGGAAGATAATAAGGAAGTGTCATGCCGATGAGGACACGCAGCGAGTCAGGGACAACAAGGTATTTTGGATCTTAAAGGAGATGAACATTTGGATGGCCATTAATCGCAAATCGTGATTTTCGCCTATGGTGTATGCCAACCTGTAGGGCTACGCCGAATTCAAAGCATACTTCCTTCTAGTATACATCAGGGCACGAAAGGACCCTACGCAGAAATGGTATGACTTGGAATATTTGGTAACAGATGATGCCATTGATGTAGTGCTTGATTAATGGTAGGTATAGTGGCACTCTACAATAGATTTGGCGGTGGGTGGAAGCAAGTTCACCACGTAGAAGAAAAAGGAGGAGGCCAAGCTTAAGATGACATAGCTGGCCAAAAAGAGGAAGAAGGATGTTTCTGATAAGGCTCAGGCAAAGCGCAAGGCCGCACAACGGACAGGGAAGAAGATAGGTGGGATAGAGTGAGGCTCTAACAAAGGCACGAGGTCGCCTTCACCTAGGACCGAGGAGGAAATAGATGAATAACAAGGCACAGACCATTAGGAGACATCCACCCGCATCAAGTTCCTTAGGGAGCTGGAGAAAGTAGGTTCCAGGAAGAAATCCAATCCGACCAAGACCTCACTAGACCCCATCACATTAACACAGGGCGATTTACATGATATCAATGACACAGTCAGGGATGTCACCATGGAGACCTTGCAACAATTTGAACAATAGCAGTAGATCATCCTCGGGCCTATCCAAACAATGTTTTAGGAGTTGCAGACCCATGTGTTGCAGGCTAACACGGTGTCTACCAGCCTATCTATCGACACTTCAGAGGCTTCCAATATGCTATGCGCGAAGGCCTCCAGGGCGATAGTGCTTCCTGATGGAGCACTAAACCACAAAAAATGATGCTGATAGGCCCACTGCCAGCGACCTAAAAGGATTAGGGTAGAACCTCGCAACACTCCCTCAAGAAGCGCTCCACCTCTTGCAGGATGGAGTAATTGTAGAACTGAGGGCCCGAGAGCACTGTGCCCTCCAGGTGATCAGTGAATAAAATATCAACAACGAGTAGATGGCCCTACAGAGAAATGTTTCCATCACCGTTGAGACAGAGGGGACCAATCAGAGCAAGTGGATTATATAGGTCGTTGATGAAGCATGCCAAATGGTCCAAGATCTGGCCATTCCAGAGGACAAGCTAGTTGAGGTATGCATCCGCAAGTTGGCCATAAGGATACACAAAACTCATACTGAGATGGCATGCATTTAGTTGGAGTTGAACCTGCAAATTACAGAGTCACAGTTAAGGGCCCAACCTTCAACTCTGCCAGAAGTGAAGGAACAATGGCCTACCACTGTCACAGAAACAATAGCGACGATGGACGTGTAGTAGCAGACACCATGCAATTTTTTGAACAATCATTTGAGGTCCTAACCAGCTTGCAGGAGTACCCCAATATACAGAGGCTAGAGATGGAAGTGCACGAGCTCGAACAGTGCTACGATGAGGTTAAAGGCATAATGAAAACCATTGCGCTAACACAGAGACTAGCCAGGCTGCAAGAGGTCAAGAAACTGAAGGAATAGGTGGATGTAGCGCTGTATAAGGAAGTAATGCTCAAGGAAAGACTAAAGCCCTGGCTAGATGAGGATTATGTAGTGACAGGGAATATCGAAGGCGACTTTACGACTCTATAGGAAACGCAACAAAAGCTTCAGGTTGACAACGCAGGAGTAGTGATCGAGCAGACAATGGAGGATGTGAAGTAGGTGGTGTTGGGTCATGAATACGACCATCTTTCTAACACTTATTTCATCCATTTTTACTTTTCTTTATCATGTTATTAATTACGGTTTATCATATAATTCTATTTTACAATGATTTATGCTCTTATGTAAAAATATTATTTCTTCTCCTTTATTTCTAATAAATTGATGATTATGCATGATTTTATCAACGATAGTCTTAATAAATTGGTTATAACATTATTCACCATTTTTAGCCAACAAGATAATTTCCAGATTGAAGATTTGACCATTAAAAGTGCCAACTCAGAAATTCGCTGGAATAAGAAGTGACAATTTTGCGGTTGAGATTCTGAGCAAATGAAAAAGAATTTGGAAAATCTAGAACATGGGTTTTGTCTAGAACAGACCCAATTAAATTTTCCAAAGAACGGTTTGCCCAAATTCGACTCGTATTGAAAGAAATGAGGGGTTCTTTGAGCACGCTTTTCTCAGATTTGTTGTTGCGGCCGTCCTCCAAATCTCAGCTACAAAGCCAAATTCGCCTTGCTCTTGTTGATCAATTGGTTAAACGCAAACCAATTTTGTAATATACGTCATGTTGTACTTATCTTTATTGTAACTTCTCTCTTATCTCTCTATTTAAATGAAAACAGAGATCAGAGATGAGGATGGCAGAGAGAATGGATAAGAGCTAAGAGAATGGAGAATTGAGGATTTAGAATTAGAGATTTAGAATTAAGAATTCATGATAGGATAGGAGGAAGAAAGGATTGTTTCATGCTGTAAGTCTCAAAGCTTCAGCTATTGTAATGATTTCAACATTTAATGATTAATACCTTATTTGGGAGTTGTTGTTCATTCTTTTCATCTGAAGTAACCCAGCAGCATCCGCTGGCAGCTAAGGGCCTAGCCTCTGGTGGAGTACGCTGCTGCTACTATATATTATATTTTTGGTTTATGTGTGGTTTTTCTTATCAGCTTTATTTGGTAATCTGGTATGTTCTATTATTTTACATCACAGCTCTGTCATGTAATCTCATTTTCTGAGACAGAAATATCATATTGATTTTGCAACGCATTTCTGTTTCTTTAAGTGCTGATATAAATGGTTTTTACCGGATACCGTTGCTGATCAATTATAGAATATCTATGTTGTAACATTTGACCATTGGTATTACTGAATTCATCTTGAAAATTATATTTCCTTATGATTGTTGAACTTATAAACGTTGTCGTTCCATTCTAGAAAGACAATCGTATTATTTATAAGACTGATAATTGGATTACTAGATCAGATTACCATTAAGGTGTGTTGTGTGTTATGTTGCTGTGTATTTCTGTTTGGCTTTCAAGCGCTGTTCTATATTTCATTTCTAATTAGTTGCCATTCTATTTCCGTTTGTTGTCCAGTTTTTTATTAGAGTAAAGGTTGTTATCTGATTCGTGTAGGATACGATTGCTATATTTATTTCCCCAGACTAAGGTTTTGTTATTCATTACAGATTGCTATTAATTTTGCTTTCCTGTTGTTCATTTTCATTAATTAGAGTTTGTTGTTTAGACTCCTTTAATTACAGTTTGCTGCTCATTTCCATTGGTTAATTGCAAGAGTTTTCTTTTAAAGAGTTTTCCTAATTTACTTTCAATGGCAGCTTTAGTTCAAATTCTATTTCCTTTTAATTTCTTTAATGCAGGGCTATCAACTGTAGAGAACATTGGTTATTGCTTCCTCATTCTCAGATTGATTGTCTTGTTCTAGTTTGATTTCAATTGTATCAATCTTTGAGTTTATGTTGTTGTAGTTAGATTTATTTTCAAGCATTCATTTACTTTTGTATTTTGGGCACTGTACTACATCTTTCATAACATTACTCTTGAGTAAATAGCCACCTCGGACTGAGTACACTCTTGGAATAAAAAGTCGTTCCTGGGTTGAAAATTAATGCGAAGGTAATTAGGAGTTAAAAAGACACCTTTTTATCGCTCCACATTTTGGCGCTGTTGCCGGGGAGAGTGTAGCCATTTTTAAACAGTAGTGTGCATCTGACGAGTGCTTGTTGGGAAAGAATTGGGTATTAAAAACGGAAGGTAAGAACCTGCATATAGGAGCATGTAAAAGCCCTGCTCCCCCACCCACTTTCCAACAGAATTGTTAAAGGACTTAGGGTAAATGTTTGAATTTTTGTGTGAATGACTTAATAAAAAAAAAATAGAAATTTTCAAAAAAACAAATCTCATGATTTCACTCAAGTGGTGATGTAAGCACCACCCATTTCACTAATCAATTGATGGGAACATTTGAAGAAGGAGCCTCAAAGAAAAACATGAAGAACATATTTTATTATGGTAAGAAATGACTCACATTTCTACTTTTGAATTTCCTATCAAAGATCTAGGAGGAGTGACACAAATGCACATAATTTCCCCATTGTCTCTACCAAATTTTCATGGCTTGACAAATGAATATCTAGATACATTCTTATTTGAGTTTGAAATATTTTGTAGAGGATATGATTATTGTACTAATGATCAAAGGTTGAAAGTGTTTCATCTTACTCCAAAAGGAGCAGCTCTCCGATGGTTCATGAGCCTAGGTGGGAATTGCATCCAAACATGGGAGGACATGAAGAACATATTCTTGAAGAAGTACCAAGACTATTGCAAGGCCAATGAAGATATTTTCAATACGATACAAGGGGAAGATGAAAGCTTGGAGGACTATGTATATCGATTTCATTACAACCTTCAAAAGTCAAAGCATAAGCATTTGGAGAAAGAAATCTTAAAGACACTCCTTAAAGGAATCAAAGATGAATTTTTAGAACTATTAAATCTTATAGGAAAAGGTGATGTTTTTTAGTTATCATATGATGATGTTTGTGAGTTGTGCATAAGGTATTCAAGAGGAATCTCCAAGGTTGGTAAGAATTCTAGAGATGTTTCTTCTTTCTTTTCCAAATCTACTACAAGAATAGGAGACATAAGAGCTGAAATCAATGTTTTATTTGAAAATTTTAAAGTTGATTTTTGTTAGAAAATTATATATTACGGAGCAATGGAACACATAAAATATTGCAGAAATATAAACACAGAAAACACACAAAACAAGAGAGACACAGATATATGTGGTTCACCCAGTTTGGGCTACGTCCACCCGGAACAACCAGTCCTTCCTTTCTATTATCCAGCAAAATGAAGAGACACAACCTACAGCAAATCCGTTGTAATATCCTCTGTTTTCTCTCACAGTCTCACCTCTCTGTTTCTCGGTCACTGAATACACATCTATCACACAGCCTCAAAATACAATACCCTCATGCAAAGAGAGGGGTTGCCTTCTAGGGAAAAAAACCCTAAACTAAACATAAGTTCTACTGTCAGATCATCCGCCTAATGAATGGCCCAGATTGACTAGAAATTACTATACCCTTGGACCCCCCTGCAGCGAATTTTTTACGGGCGGCGTTGCCGCCCCCATTTCGAACTGGGGTCCTATGTGGCGATACCTTTGAATATAAAAGATAATCAGGCTCCACACCCAACAGTCTCCCACTTGGAGACTGATTGTAGCAACTCCACCATTGCTCCATTTGTTGGACAATGACTCCTCTTTGGACCTGGTTGTTTCTCATCTTCATCGTCATCCTTGAAGACCAACTGAGATTGAGCATATTCTCAGTTTCTCCCTGGTTACAACTTTTGTTAGCATATCTGTAGGATTCTGGCTAGTGTGTATCTTTTCCAGCTTCAACTCTCCATCTTCCAACATTGATCGTATGAAATGGTACTTGAGCTGTATGTGTTTAGTCCTGGAATGAAATGCTGAGTTTTTTGCAAGATGAATGGCACTTTGGCTATCACTGTATAACGTGCCCATATCATGCTCCTTACCCAATTCACCCATAAACCTTTGTAACCAAATCATTTCTTTACTAGCCTCTGTAGCAGCAACATACTCTGCTTCTGTTGTTGAAAGTGCAACAACACTTTGGATTTTTGAAACCCAACTGACAGCTGTTCCTCCAACAGTAAATACATATCCTGTAGTGCTCCTCATGTTATCTCTGTCACCTACCATATCTGCATCAACATATCCTTGTAGGGAGATGTTTGAACCACCAAAGCATAATGCTTGATTTGTGGTACCTTTCAAATATCTGAGAATCCATTTCACTGCCATCCAATGTTCCTTTCCTGGATTGTTCATGTACCTGCTTACAACTCCCACTGCATGTGCAATATCAGGCCTTGTGCATACCATTCCATACATTAAGCTTCCAACTGCTGATGCATATGGAACTTTAGACATATAATCCATGTCTTCTTGGGTCTTTGGGCACATTTCCTTGCTAAGTTTGAAATGGCTAGCAAAAGGTGTACTAACTGGTTTTGCATTGTGCATGTTAAATCTTTTCAACACCTTTTGTATGTACTCATTCTGAGACAATGTTAATTTACGATTTTTCCTGTCTCTAGTTATTCTTATACCAAGGATTTGTTTTGCAGCTCCCAAATCCTTCATTGCAAATGAATTTGCCAATTTTCTTTTGAGCACATTTATTTCCTGCATGTTAGATCCTGCAACAAGCATGTCATCTACATACAATAACAATATAATATAGCTGCCATCATTTTTCTTTTTCAAATAAACACAATGATCAGAGTGACATCTAGTATAACCTTGTTCAGACATAAACTTGTCAAGTTTTAGATACCACTGCCTTGGAGCCTGTTTTAAGCCATACAATCTCTTCTTCAACCTGCACACTAGTTTCTCCTTCCCTTTCACCTCATATCCTTGTGGCTGCTGCATATATATCTCTTCCTCCAAATCCCCATGGAGAAAGGCTGTCTTTACATCTAACTGCTCAAGGTGCAAATCTTCAGCTGCTACAAGACTTAAAATAGTTCTGATTGAAGTCATTTTAACAACAGGAGAAAATATTTCATCAAAATCAATACCTTTCTTCTGTGCAAACCCCTTCACCACAAGTCTAGCTTTATACCTCTGTTTTCCTCCATCTTCTTCCTTCAGCCTGTAAACCCATTTATTCTTCAATGTAGTTTTTCCTACAGGCAACCTAACTAAATCCCAAGTCTGGTTATGCATTAAGGAGTCCATCTCTTCTTCCATGGCTACCTCCCACTTTTTCCTGCTTTCAACCTGCATTGCTTCTTCATAACATTCGGATTCACCGGAATCAGTCAACAGTAAATAATATAATGAAGGAGAGTATCGTTCAGGGGGTCTACTTATCCTGGTAGATCTTCTAACATCACTTTCATGTGTTTGGGGTGCCTGTTGTTGTTGTGGTGGTTGCTGTTGTTGTGGTTGTCGATTATTATTATTTTCAGGCACCTTTACTTTTTCAATGATTTCATCAAGTATTCCTTGTTTTCCTTTTCCTGTTTCTTTTCCTGCAATTGATTCTTATACAAGAACTTTTCATTGAATATTACATCTCTACTCCTAATGATTTTGTGATTTTCGTAATCATATAAGCGATAACCAAAATCATTAACACCATATCCAATAAAGGTACATTTCTTTGACTTTGCCTCAAGCTTTGTTCTATTTTCTTTATAAATATGGACAAAGACCTCACAACCGAAAGGCTTTAAAATAGAGTAGTTTACCTTTTTACCTGACCATGCTTCCTCTGGAACACCACCATCCAAGGAACTTGAAGGTCCTCTGTTTATTAGATAAACAGCAGTATCTACAGCATCTGCCCAAAACTGTAAAGGCAATCCTGCATGCAATCTCATGCACCTTGCACGCTCCATGATTGTTCTGTTCATCCTTTCTGACACACCATTTTCTTGTGGTGTTCTTGGAACTGTCTTCTCTCTGTGAATTCCATGCTCTGAACAGTACCTATCAAACTCTTTGCTGCAATATTCACCTCCATTGTCTGATCTCAGACACTTCAATTTCTTTCCTGTCTCAATCTCGACCAAAGCTTTCCATTTCTTGAAAGTATCAAATACATCAGATTTATTCTTAATACAATAAATCCAAGTTTTTCTAGTTGCATCATCAATAAAAGTAACATAATAACGAGAGCCACCAAGAGATGATACCTGAGCAGGTCCCCATACATCTGTATGCACAAGCTCTAATTTTTCATTCTTCTTTTCTTTCCCAACTCTGAGAAATCTGACTCTCTTCTGTTTTCCATAAATGCAATTCTCACAGAAGTCCAAATCAACATTCTTCAAACCCAGCAACAAATTCCTTGAGTGAAGAACCTTCATCCCCTTTTCACTCATGTGTCCGAGCCTATGATGCCATAATGCTGCATCTACTCCTTTGGAAGTTAAAGCATTAACAGAGTTAGCAATACCATTGCATAAATACAATGTACCAACCTTTTCGCCTTTTGCTATTACCAGGGCTCCTTTGGTGACCTTACAAGCTTTATCTGTCAAAGTTGTCACACAACCTTCACCGCATAACTGCCCTGTTGAAATCAGATTTTTCTTTAGATCTGGAACATGCCTTACCTCCTTTAATAGCCATTGGTTTCCATTCTGCTGTTTTACAAGAACCTTACCCATTCCAACGATTTTACAGGGTTTATCATCACCCAGACGAACTTGTCCAAAATCTCCTTGAACATAGTCATGAAAGTATTTCTTATCAGGTGTGGCATGGAATGAAACCCCTGAATCTACCACCCAGGAATCAGTAATATTTTCAAAAGAAAGAATCAAAGCATCTTGTAACACCTCACCTGTCACATTTGCTTCATGATTGTTTTCTTGCTGTGCATCTCCTTCTTTTCCCTTCTGAGATCTACAGTCTTTCTTTAGGTGTCCTTTCTTTCCACATTTCCAGCACACTATCCCGATCTGGACTTGGATCTGCCTTTCCTTGATTTACTGCGATATCCTGAGCTCTTTCCTCTTTCCATTTTTCTTCCTCTAGACTCTGCACTCAAAGCATTTCCCGATGTCTCACCGGAGCTTTTCCATCGCATTTCCTCGCTAAGGATAGCACCGACAACATCATCAAACTTTAAAGTACTAGATCCAGAAACGTAGTTACTAATGGCCATTACCAAACCATTCCAACTTTCTGGTAATGAGCACAAGAGTAACAGAGCTCTAACTTCATCATCAAAGTTTACCCCTACAGAACTTAACTGACTTGTAACTGTATTAAAATCATTTAAATGGTTTGCAACAGATCCACCTTCCGACATATTCATATTAAATAACCGTTTCATAAGAAATACCTTGTTTGAGGCCGAGGGTTTTTCATATATTTTCGCCAGCGTCTGCATCAAACCCTCTGTCGTGGTTTCCTTCGAAATATTGAAGGTGACTGACGCAGCAAGGCACAACCGTATTGTTCCGAGTGCCTTTATATCGAGAAGGTTCCATTCTTCGTCTTTCATACCCGTCGGCATCTTTGTTTTTCCGCCGAATGGTAGGTATAGATCTTTCTGATACAGATAATCTTCCATCTGCATCTTCCACAGCGAGAAGTTTTGGCCGTTAAATTTCTCGACCCTAAACTTACCATCTTCCGCCATTGCTCCCACTCGAACTAGGAACCCTTCTTTCCTGCGAGTTTATCAGCCAAATAGACCTTCGGCTCTGATACCAGTTCTTAGAAAATTATATATTACGGAGGAATGGAACACATAAAATATTGCGGAAATATGAACACAGAAAATGCACAAAACAAGAGAGACATAGATATACGTGGTTCACCCAGTTTGGGCTACGTCCACCTCGAACAGCCAGTCCTTCCTTTCTATTATCCAGCAAAATTAAGAGACACAACCTACAGCAAATCCACTGTAATATCCTCTGTTTTCTCTCACAGTCTCACCTCTCTGTTTCTCACTCACTGAATACACATCTATCACACAGCCTCAAAATACAATACCCTCATGCAAAGAGAGGGGTTTCCTTCTAGGGCAAAAAACCCTAAACTAAACATAAGTTCTACCGTCATATCATCCGCCTAATGAACGGCCCAGACTGACTAGAAATTACTATACTTTTACAAGGAAATTTTACAGTTGTTTTTAGCTTCGGGGGGGCTGCCCCCGAAACCCCCCACCAAGGGGGGGCTCCCAAAGGTCGCAGCCGCCCCCCCCCCCTGGACCCCCCCTGCAACGAACATTTTACGGTCGGCGTTGCCGCCCCCATTTCGAACTGGGGTCCTATGTGGTGATACCTTTGAATATAGAAGATAATCAGGCTCCACACCCAACAATTTTATTAGCTCTCTAAATGCAAAATTTGATGTTTTGCAGGTTCATAAAAACTAAGAATTTGATGAAGTGTTTTTCAATCATGACCGAAAGGAGCATACCATAGATGGTTTTTCTTCCTTATCTAATTTCGAAGTGTCATATCAAAGAGATGGGGAAGCTACAACAACGTCAATAGGTATGGTTCAAAACACTTCCTCTTCATTCTCTTACTTGCATAATCCATTATGGAATACTAATGTGTTAGGGCAACCATGTCAATTTCAATATAACCACCAATCTTGTCTACAGGTTGGGCATGGTTCACCTTATCATTGCATGAATACTCTCCCTCATCTTGTAGCACAAGCACATTCTCCATATTCTTCACCAACTCTTCCACAACATCCTGCTTGCATATCAAATTCATCCACTGAACCCAACCAACCACATCATCACAATGCTCCATTCCTTACACATTTTCCTGTTCAACTAATTCCACACCCTTACCATAATAAACTAGTACAATATGCTTACAATGTTGAAATGCAAAATAAAATAAATAAAATAAATAAGGGAATAAATAAATGCATTTTGTTTTTTTTTGTAAAACTAGTTGTTTTTTTTTTGTTGCAACACGCTGTCGAAATCAACATCGGTGATAATTTTTTAATTCATTTGTGTATGTAGATGAATTAAAATGGAAATAAAAATTCTACAAACACCCATATTTATTTTTATCACCAATTTGAAAAAATGCTTGAATATCACATTTTTTTGGCTTGCGGGCTTGATGGAAGTTTTGAAAACACAGTCGGGACAGTCATGTTTTGAGGGACCAAAAAGAAATATTTTTAAAACCTATTTCTATCCTAGGTAGCCCTTGATATCTACTTTCCAACCCAATTTGAATCACTCAATTTGGATTTGAAACGAAAAAGTTAGAAACAAAACATTGACAGCGTGTTTAGCGGGCAGCTGAGGAACAGAGTTGGGACAGTCACTTTTTTGGAGACCTAAATGAATGAATTTTTAAAACCTGTTTCAATGGTAGATTCCCCTATGAATCTAGTTCACAATGCAATTGGAATCATTCATTTTTGATATCGTATGAGGAAGTTATGATCAAAATACTGACTGTCTATCGTAAATCAGCACCCTTAAAACTATGTCTTTCTGATTGTTCCTTACAGTGTTTGACCTATCAATTCTTCTTGTCTTCAAAACCTGTTTCTATTGGAAATAAATAAATAAATCTATTTTCATTTCCAATTTAAATTATTTGAATCTGACATCAAACGAAGAATCTATGCTTGAAACATCAACTGTTGGTCTAAGCTGGGTAATCGAAAATGACTCTATTATGCAGGTTATTCAAACTAAAATTGACATATCATATCATTAAATTTTTAAAACTTGCTTCTACTACAGATAATCCTTTGAATTAGCTCTCATTTGGCTTTGGAATTACTCAATTTTGATGAAAAACAAAGAAGTTGTGGTTAAAACACTACAGGTTAGCATGATTGGCCACTGCTCTCCCGTAGGTGACAAATAAATCTTACTTTGTTATTTTCTCAGTGGATTTGTTATGCAGAGTAACTACTTGTTGCCTTTTACATAATTCTTGGATTAGGAGAGCCCGATCACCTCTCTTTCTCCATGATTTAATGTTTTATTGCAGGTAGACACTCTTTTTTTGCAGGTCCTGGGAAAATAAAGAAGGTCAATTTATGGACGAGTGATTTTTGAAAGAAATTTTATGAAACAAAGGAATTTCATCCAACTCATTACCCAACGGATTCATAATAGAGCAAATGAAGAATTGATCTCAATTTGAAGATTCATGTCTTATCACTGCTGCCAGAACATTTTTCAAAGAGATCATTTTTTTTACATAATATCATAGCTGTTGTAACTTAATTTATTTATTTACATACTGTTTTTCGTTGTTTCTTTTCTAATTTCTCTTATATTTTGTGTTTGAGGTGATTGGTTCATTCAAACTGTAACCCATCCTCAGCATCAATACAGTGAACAGCTAATTCATTATTTGCGTGCTTGCATTTTATGCTTGTGCATTTTGTTGTTCCTTTTCTGAAGGGACAACATTTGTGTGCACTTTTGTTGTTTCTGTTGTTCCTTTTCCAAAGGGACAACATTTTCATTTTGCTGTTCATTTTTCAAAAGAACAACACCTTTTGTGTCAGCTGTTCCTTTTTCACGGTTCATTTTGTTGTTCTTTTCTCATGGTTCATTTTGCTGTTCTTTTTCCACGGTTCATTTTGCTGTTCCTATTTCACATTTTACTGTTCCTTTCCGAATGGAACAACACTTCTGTACTTTCACATTTTGTTGTTCCTTACCGAATGGAACAACACTTCTGCACTTTCACATTTTTTCTATTCCTTTCCGAAGGAACAACACTTTCACATTTTTTCTGTTCCTTTTCAAAGGAACAACATTTTCACATTTTTTTTGTTCCTCTTAAGGAACAACACTTTTTCACGTGTATTTTTTCGCTGTTCCCTACAAGGAACAACACCTTGTGTGTGTGTATTTTTGCTTTTTGGTCTGCATTTCCTTTGCTGTTCCCTACACGAAACACCACTTTTTGAGTGTTTTTGTTGTTCCTTCAAAGAAGCAACACTTTGGGAGTATTTTTGAGAGCAACCCTTCCTTCCTTTTGTGGAATTATTCTTAGTTCATCTCAACCACATTTTACTGATTCCCTTTCATGGCATGAAGTACACTATTTTTATGAGGACGAGAATTATGGATTCTATTGAAGCGAGTTAATATCATTCACGTTATGATTTTTAACAGGACATCTCATTGATGATAGATTCTTTTCAAAAGGGACATAATTATTTATATACTACTTTACTGCATTGTTTTTTGCTGTACATGATACTGATTAATCATGTTAATACCATGCTGGTTCCACCCTTCCTGGTTATAATCTTCTCTGTCTGTAATAAATGAGATTATGGGTATATTTTTTTCTATTGACATGTTCAACTTCTTCCACCATCCCTGCTCTTAAGGAGTACTGAGCCTCCCTCTTTTTATCATAAAAATGTGTAATAGCAACAAAATTTTGTTCGCAGATGGACGATTAGGGGTCTCATTACGAGCCAACCTACCATGTTCATAAGGTTGTAACAAAGTGACATTCCCATTATGGCCACCACACCAGGGTTATGATCCATTGGATAATCAAATTATCCTTGGAACATGAGGTCTCATCACGAGCCGACCTGATCAATTTTGCTACATCCCAGTGAATGGCAGTGTGGTTATCTGGTTACCATGCCAACACATTGATCTCTTCTGTAGAACAACAATGTAACTCTCCATTTATAAATTGAGGATCCTGGCTCATATGGGTGAAAAAGCAACCTTGTCGAGGCTATGGACGCCTGCTGGAAGCAGAGGCTCTACTTATGGTATTGAAGTTATATCTTATCGTCAATTATTACTATAATACCCTTTTCTTATTTTTTCTTTTTTATCAGAGAATTTATTTTGTTAATTTTCCCTGTTTTGAACCTTTATGCATGAAAAATTGTTTTTAGATCAATTGCATCATTTTCAGCTAGAGTACCATCAGCAAAGCATCTTTTTGGCATATTGTTGTCCTTTTTCTTTTTTTCCATAACTTATCATCAATCTAAAGCGTCCTATCTTTCATTCATAACTATCTTTACACACTCTTCTCTCATTATAACCATAATTCTCGTCGTCCTATCATTGATAAGTGTACTCTGCTTCATTCACTATCGTATTGTTCATTCCCTTGTCTTGCCATGAACATAACACCTCTCATACGCTTTGTGGTCATGGAATTCCTTTTCCAATTCGGAGGATGTAATGTATGCATTATGGGATTGCATGCGATATGATTACTGCACTCTGCCATAACTTGTTGACTTGATAAAATATTTGATTGAAATTTTTGCATGCATCTTAGTCTATTGCTATTCAAAACTAACACTGTGGATTTAAGAACATTGTATGCAAAATAGTGATTTGTTTACAGGAAAACAACAAGAATGGGAAAAATTCTATTCGCAACATGACCACCCTATTGCAACTAACAGAAGAGGCTCGAGCAACTCACGAACGTGAACAACTATTGAGACCTGATGTTCTTGCCTGGATTTCACCTTTTGCATCACTTTCAGCACCAATGCTGTCTACATCAGCTTCAACAAATGCCGGTCCATATATGTCATTTTGGAGGTAAAACTTGACGTAAAATAGCATAATTTTCTGATTTATTACAAATTTAGGAGAATTTAATGAAAATCCATTTTGAGCATCATTTATCATCCTTCATTTCACATTTTTACCACTTCACATTTTTCAGCGGCATATTATCTTTCGGTTTGGGGGAGTGTCGCTTTCATTCATTTCTTTCTTATAACCATGTCATTCATAGTCTTTATCATCCATTGCTATTCTTATTCATTCTCAACACCTCCTTTATTCCATGTTGTTTTACACCAAGCATAGCATTCAACAGATGGTAGCAACTACCTCTATTTGTTTTCTATCATCGCATGAGGGCATGCGATTTTTTCAGAGAGGGGGATGAATTGCTACGCATGATGGATGTTTTCTACTTTCTTCCTCATTTAAGGCATACAATTTCATTTTTACACAGTGCAGAAATTGATTTCCATAATATTTTTTGACCTCAATTCTTGTGATTTTTGGAAAACACAGACATATCATTAATACAAACCCAGACAATTTCAAGTAATATTGCTTCATAAAATTTCGGAAATTATGCACTCTCACCTACAGCCATTTTGTTTATATCTCATGATCTGTGCATCAAAACGATCTGATTTTTGGATCATAGAGGCATTCATATATTATAAATTTACTTGCAACATTTCAACAAAAGCAGGTTTGTAGTTTTTAGGAAAATGGTTAATGAAAGTTGCTGTCACTTATATCATATTTTGCTGCAACTTCATATGCACATAACTTGAATGTCAATTTAAAAATTGTTATGCCTTCATCAACATTCCTAAAATTGAATATTCATTAATTAAAGAATAATTCATTAGTTCTATCCATTTCATAAGCTGGGATGAACAAATTTGTTTGCTTGGTTAACACATGTGTTCTGTCTTTGGATTGCATGAGGACATGCAATATATTCAGTTTTTTGGTGCATGAGAACATGCAATATATTCGGTGTGGGGGTGTGTTGGGCAGTGAATACGACCACCTTTTTAACACTTATTTCATCCATTTTTACTTTTCTTTATCATGTTATTAACTCACGGTTTATCATATAATTCTATTTTACAATGATTTATGCTCTTATGTAAAAATATTATTTCTTCTACTTTATTTATAATAAATTGATGATTATGCATGATTTTATCAATGATAGTTTTAATAAATTGGTTATAACATTATTCACCTTTTTTAACCTCCAACATAATTTCCAGATTGAAGATTTGACCATTAAAAGTGACAACTCAGAAATTCGCTGGAATAAGAAGTGACAGTTTTGCGGTTGAGATTCTGAGCAAATGAAGAATAATTTGGAAAATCTAGAACATGGGTTTTGTCTAGAACGGACCCAATTAACTTTAATAGATAATGTTTTGCCCAAATTTGACTTGTATTGAGAGAAACACAAGGTTCTTTGAGCACGATTATCTTAGATTTGTTGTTGCGGCCATCCTCCAAATCTCAGCTGCAAAGCCCAATTCACCTTGCTCTTGTTGATCAATTGGTTAGACGCAAACCAATTTTGTAATATAAATCATGTTGTACTTATCTTTATTTTAACTTCTCTCTGATCTCTCTATTTAAATGAAAACAGAGATCAAAGATGAGGATGGCAGAGAGAATGGATAAGAACTAAGAGAAGGGAGAATTGAGGATTTAGAATTAGAGATTTAGAATTAGGAATTCATGATAGGATAGGAGGAAGAAAGGATTGTTTCATGTTGTAAGTCTCAAAGCTTCAGCTATTGTAATGATTACACCATTTAATGATTAATACCTGATTTGGGAGTTGCTGTTCATTTTTTTCATCTAAAGTAACCCAGCATCATCCGCTGGCGGCTAAGGGCCGAGCCTCTGGTGGAGTACTCTGCTGCTGTTGTATATTATATTTTTTGTTTATGTGTGGTTTTTCTTATCAGCTTTATTTGGTAATCTGGTATGTTCTATTATTTTACATCACAGCTCTGTCACGTAATCTCATTTTCTGAGACAAAAATATCATATCGATTTTGCAACGCATTGCAATTTCTTTAAGTGCTGATATAAATGGTTTTTACAGGATACCATTGCTGATCAATTATAGAATATCTGTGTTGTAACATTTGACCATTGGTATTACTGAATTCATCCTGGAAATTATATTTCCTTACGATTGTTGAACTTATAAACGTTGTTGTTCCATTCTAAAAAGACAATCGTATTATTTATAAGACTGATAATTCGATTACCAGATCAAATTACCATTAAGGTGTGTTGTGTGTTATGTTGCTGTGTATTTCTGTTTGGCTTTCAAGCATTGTTCTATATTTCATTTCTAATTAGTTGCCATTCTATTTCCGTTTGTTGTCCAGTTTATTCTTAGAGTAAAGGTTGTTATCTGATTCTTGTAGGATACAAATGCTAAATTTATTTCCTTAGACTAAGGTTTTGCTATTCATTATAGATTGCTATTAATTTGGCTTTGTTGTTGTTCATTTTCATTAATTAGAGTTTGTTGTTCAGATTCCTTTAATTACAGTTTGTTGCCCATTTACTTTGCTGTTCATTTCCGTTGGTTAATTGAAAGAGTTTGCTTTTAAAGAGTTTTCCTAATTTACTTTCAATAGCAGCATTAGTTCAAGTTCTATTTCCTTTTAATTGCTTTAATGCAGGGCTGTCAACTGTAGAGAACATTGGTTATTGCTTCCTCATTCTCAGATTGATTGTCTTGTTCTAGTTTGATTTCAATTGTATCAATCTTTGAGTTTATGTTGTTGTAGTTAGATTTCTTTTCAAGCATTCATTTACTTTTGTATTTTGGGCACTGTACTACATCTTTCATAACATTAATTTTGAGTAAATAGCTGCCTCAGACTGAGTACACTGTTGGAATAAAAAGTCGTTCCTCGGTTGACAATTAATGCGAAGGTAATTAGGAGTTAAAAAGACACATTTTTATCGCTCCACAGGTGGCAGCTCAGTTCACAGCTAAGGTCAGGTCATACGAGTCGAGCTGGAAGAGCTTAACGCAAAGATCTCCATGCCTACTGAGTGACTCGAGGGTGAGTTACGATGTTTGTGTTCGGGGGCTGTTGGGAATGAGATCCCCCAAATGGTATTTTTGGGAGTAAAAGCCCATGTTCAAGTCAAATTTTGTAATAAAATTGTAAAGATTCCACATTTTTTGGTCACAGCGTGTGTAGGTGTCTTAAGTCATGAAGTGTTGTCCACCTTTAGTTATGTAAAGTAAATTCGGCTGTAAGAGATCTACCCATGGTCCATGGACCATGGGATTGTATAAAAGGAGCTAAGCTCTAAGTAGTTTACGACTAAGTCGATGATGAAGAAGTCTATGAGAGTCATAGCTCTTAGGTAAGAAGTCTAAGTTTTGGTTCGTAGCATAGGTAGAGGCTCTGCAGGTGAGTGCACAGAGGCCTAGGGTTGAATTTCATAGCTGAGTGCACAGACCCCTGCAAATGTGTGCGTAGGGCAGATAGAGTTTGTAATTGCTTGGGAATATCAATAAAGAAGAGTATTCTACAAATTTTTTTTTTTTTGTTTCTGATTAATGAACGTTATCATTTCATGTATGAATTCCATTTTTAATGGTTATATGATACTCGAACGAATGCAATTACACTGGATAACTGAATGCAATTAAGGATATCTATTTACACAGTACTAATCATGACTATCTAATGAGATAAGTAAGAAAATTATACTAGTTTAGGAATCTGCACGGAACGCTTCCTTAGGAGTGTGGAAGAGTCTAGATCAAGGGTTAGGGCTACGTGGAGATCAGTCGTATCCTTTTGTGAAGGTATTGAAGGACATAATAGAGGGCTCATCTGGCAAGCTGTAGAGCGAAGTGACCTGCATAAAGGTAGGAATAAAGGGAATAAAATGACATCACGACCATCTCAGGGTGTAGAAACTTCGTTCCACCATTCCCCCATACTGCTTCGGGCGATAATTCATTCCATGCTCCACGGGCTGATGTCGAAAGGGCCAGTAGTGTAGGGATTTGCGTGGCTAATTAACATTGAACCTGGGTCAGGTCCCCTCAAGCCAATAGAAATTCCACTATCCAATGATGTATCATTGATGAAGGTGCCTCCACTTTTGTGATGCATGCCATTGTTTGGAAGAAACTTGGATCCCCTAACCTATCCACATCCACCATCACTATTCGGGCATGGTATGGTCATCCTTCATAACCGCTTGGATTATATCACAACTACCAAGTCACAGTTGTGAGCAAGACAATCTATATTGACATTGAATTCATTCATGCTCCCCTAGACTATAACCTACTTTTGTTTTGTAGTTATACATATGCCATGTTACCGATCTCATCTGTGCTCAACCGTAAAGTGTGCTTTCTCGACAATGGAAAGATCATCACCATCAATCAATTGATGTACCATGATCCCAAAGCCTAGACTTCACCTCAGTCAAACATTTCCTCAATGGCTGGTAATACAAATGTTTCATCCTTCACCAATGTCTCTCCAGGAGTCTTGAAATATTACACTTTTCATGGTGCTTACTATGGTCCACCACCTACCCCTTCTGAGCTTATCTTGTCTAGTGTTTGCATGCTCCAAGTATTGCAGGCAACGCACAAATAGTCTAGTATGACTTTGAAGCAAAGCACACTTCCGCAACCTGTTGTTCCTAAATCAACCCTGCCTTTTGGTATTACCCCTCAAGGACCATTTCCTTCAGTTGGTGTCTCTCCTATTCCATTTCTACTTGCAACCGTTTACCCAGGCCTTAACCATCTCGGAGTAGTTCCTCTAGGCCATTATCGTTCTCGTCACACATAGTTCTTATTTCCACCTCCTAGAGTTTATTCTACACTTTTCATGGCTATGTTGAGTCTACCCAACATTACCTTGGGGATCCTAGTTTGGTACATCGATCCTCCCGTAAACACTCCATCCAATTAACTTAAGCCTTACACTACTTTGACCCCAGGACAACCTATTGTTCCTACCCCTACCTTTGTCTTATTTCCACAAAAACCTCAACATGTGCCTACTCTTGTTGTGAAAGCATCTAGTGAGGGTGGCAAGGTCCAAAAAAGGGGAATTAAAGAAAAGGCTCTCCCGGCAACTCCAAGTTATCGTAAGCCACCAAAGAATATTCCTCCTTGTTCTTTATGAAATGTTGCGGGTCATGCCACCAATAATTATCGTTAACTCCCTTACTTTAAGTATGTCGTCATTGATGCCTTCCCTGATTCTAACAATCCTCAGGTCCATGTTACCTTACCTGAGTCATCCAAGAAGAAAGGACCATTATGCACAAATCACTCATGTGTTTTGTATGATAATTGTGGCCACTATTCTCATCATTGTCCCTGTCTTGAAGATTTTCATGATACACTTTAAGTGCTTTGCGAGTTAGAGGTCACCCGTAGTAAGTCCAACTCTCCTCTTCCTAAGGATTCTAGTCCCATTTCTACACTGGAATAGGAGGTATCTCAAACACCCATTGTTATCCCCCCCCTAATATCGGGATGACAGATAGTACCACTCCCATTCTCTACCTATCGTCATCCATGAGATTCATGCATTAGAACTCCCTTGATGTCTCCTATTGTGATTTTGTTGAACCTTCTTTGAGGAACACCCCCGTCTAAACATCGGTAGATATTCCATCTACTTTCCATATGTATCCAAACCTTGACGATGCATATGTGAACCTTGTCTCTCATGAAGATGCTTTAGGTAGCTCTCCTGCATCATGTGGTCCTTCTTCCTCCTGTCTTCCCATCTTCCATTCTGATGAAGGTATCATGGAAACTATGACCACCCCTGATTATCCTTGGGATGATATGCATCATTGTGCATACCTCCTTCTGCAACAAACCCATGATCAATATGTTTCGGAGTCCAAATACTTCATTCATGGTGAGCTCAATTGATTTAACCACCCCTTACTTTAAACCCATGGATTCGAACCGCATACACCTTGTGGCCATTACATTGTCATTCATTATTTGGGTAAGAGGGGATCCATTTTTGAGTGTCCACAAAAATGAATTCTCCCCAACCCTCCTATTACATCTAGTAGTGTCAACTCTAGTACCATCATTCTTCTCCATTTAGAATAATATCTAGAGTCCCATATCACTCCATATCATAATGGGGATGATCAACTTCTTCATTCCTATATCTTATATGAACAACCCAGTCCCTTAAACATTGTTGTTGTTCAGCCATCGTGTTTTCTTGGTGAGCATTAGTTCATTTTATTTGAAGCCACTCTTTGGCATAGTGACACCATGTATGTGAACCTAGAAATTAAATCCATTTGATTTATATATGAAGTACCAAATGAGATTGGTAATCCATTATTTACATTCTCTAATTGTATCTATCCATGCTTCCCATAAGAAGACAACAATAAAAAAATTGTGAACGACGTCATGAAAATGTGCTTATAGTTCACTAATATAAATACATCTGGTATGACCATAGAATACTCCATCTATCCATACAAAATGGGGGGAATAGATGCCCCTCCATCTCCTCGTCATCCTTTGGTATGGGGAGAACACTTTTCCTTGTAGAGGAGGTGGTTTTTATGGTAGAGGGGGAGAAGGCATGGGGGTCTGGGGCACTGATGTTGTAGGATATAGAGCGTTAGGTGGTGTATATTGATAACAAGGAGATGGGGAAAAACTGGGATAAACAAGCGATGCAACAACTTGTCCTGACAAGTGTTGATGCAGATGGGATTATGCATATGGTGTGCTTGGACATGGATAAGGGTTGCCTGATGGATGATTGGACGAGGGATAATTGTAAGTGGAACTGGTCCATCCCTGAGGTGGAGCATATGTTTGAGTGTGTGATATGGTTATGATTATTCCATCTGTGGCATGAGATATTCTTAGTGTATTAGCAACACTAGGCCAAAGTAGATTAAGGATGACAGTTGATGGGCCTCCAAATTAGACAAAAATTAAGGCCCATCTAACCTTTCTTAGGCACACGAAGGCTACATTAAACCTCTCCTTCTACATTTAATAATGTTCCTTAGCTTTAATATGTTCATTAGGAAGGTTTAGAGATGGTTCCATATTTGTGCCCAATATTATTTATTTTTGTAGAATATTGTGAGAATATTGGGAAGATTATGAATATTTGGAGGAGGAGATAATTTAGGGACTTTCTCCCTACTATAGGAGGATCAATATTGGGTAATAAATCAACATGATATTATGAAATTATTGAAAAAATTTTGGAGCTCTAATGATTGAGAAAATATGGTCATGCTTCCCTATCATTTAATGCATATTCTTAGTGTTGGGAACTAGATCCACTATTTGAGGGATTTTGAAGAGGAAATCCCCCTCCTTTCAAGGATAATTCTTCTTCGTCATCTTGTATGAGTACCAATTCTAACTTTCCTCCACGGTGGGTTTTCTTAGTTTTCTCGTGGAGAAAACTTGTACTTCTTGATCACTAATTTCATTTCTAGCAGGGATGTAGTTAGGTTGACTGAAATAATGAAGTTTGGTGCCCTTTATAGCTTCTAAATATTGGTATCATTCATAGGACTCTATGTTTCCTTGGCCTTGGCCATCCCATGAGTCTCAGAGCCCTTTTGTATAATTTACTTTTCTTCTTTCCACTTCTTATTCACATGCATCTCTTGCTCTTTTTTTCCTATTTCTGCATTTAGTATTGATGATTTCTTATTGTAGGATTGGTTTAAATGGCTGAAGTGAATTTTTTTGTAGGATCACATGTATTATTTCATCCTTGGAACAAAGTTGAAAGGTCATAGTAATCATTGAGCTACTTGGATTATTTTTCTTATTCACAAATCTAAAATATTTTGGAAGTCCCTTGTAGCAAATAATAGCGTCATCACTAAATTTGGCATCGTTTCCAGGAAGGTGTCAAAGTATAAATTGTTTTCTTCCTTAGCTGCTTAATTTCTTTTAATTTCTGCAAAAATACAAAAAAATTCATTAGGTATCTTTCATTTCAAAAAAAAAATAGTGCATTGCATTAGTGTTTTCATTCAATCATGAAAACAAAAAAATTTCCAACACCAACCCCGCCCCATTTGATCATGTGGTGCAGTAAGAGACACGTCACCATACAATTTTATATGTAGAAGAAGAGGAGGTGAGGGAGAAGCTAGAAGAAATGGATGGAGATGATGACAATGAAGAAGATCGTGTTGAATTTACCATTCAATATACTAATGTCAGTGTGCATATGAAGAACATCCCTCCATCCTTCCTTCCCAATTTCTGTGGTATGAGGTCATAGGATATAGAAGCCTTTCTCTTTGAATTTGAAATTGTTTGTAGATCTTATGGTTACTTATTAAACAGTAAACAATTGAGATTGTTTTTGGCAACATTGAAAGATAGAGATCTTAAATGGTTCATAAGTTTAGGGACTAATTCAATAAGATAATGGAATGATATGAAAAATATATTTGTAGAAAAATATAAAGATCATTATCTTAAAAAAGAAATATTTAGAATGAATAAAAAATAATATGAGATCATTGAGGATCTAATAGAGAGGTTCTTATATAATGTTAAGAGGGCAAAATTACATCACGTAGGATCTAACACACTAAAAACCTTCTTACTTACAATGATTAGGGGTGAGTGGATTAATATTCTTCATCTCATTAGTAGAGGTGATATATACCAATTATAATTTGAAGAAATTTGTGAAACATGCAAACACATATCAAGAGGAAGGGAAAGAGTAAGAAAATCAACATTAATATCAGTAAGTGAGGCTAAACTTGGAAATTTGTTTGATGACTTTAAAATGGATATTCTTAGAAGTATAAACAAACAAGTAGATATGTTAAGAACACAAGATGAGGAAAAAGAAGATGTTGATATTTGTGTTGTTTTTGAAGGCTCGAAAACCTTGGCCTCAACATTGGGGAAAACAACCTGGTCAGGAACATAGAGTGACTCCTTTTTCATTTTAGATGGTGGCTTCGACTCAGTTGATGGTACCAGTTTCCCTTAAAAAGATATATGAAAATGGATAACACATATATAGATGTGAAGGTTGATGGATGTAGATAAAAGAAAAATAAGTATAGTTAAAGGCCTTATAATCTCTACCACGGGACAATATATCCTTTATATATGTGACTTGAAGATTTCACTTATAATATGACAATCTAGATCGTCAAATTAGTCATGAATATAAAATGGGTATTGATAACTAATTTAATTAAATAGTTAATTAAATTAGTTGATATACTTCACTACACATATAAGATATCGTTGTTCATCTATATACTTAAAAGATTTCTATTAAAAGACATCAATAGTGATAATTGTTCAATCACACGCAAAACATATATGAAAAACATGAAACAAAATAATAATTCAACTTATAAAAAAAACATCAGTATATATATATAGTAGTACCTGATACACATTAACTCTGCTCATAAGTAAAAATGGAGTGGTTATTCTTTCTACTAAGACTTATTTTCAGCTACAATAGTGAAAACCAAAAGATTTCTTGCAGAAAATTGAGAATCGCATCCTCATAACATTGAAGGGGATTTATAGTTTGAAATCAAAACTCAAATATAGAAAAGTTCCATACAATTTTCGGTGGTTTAAACAAACCACACTTAAAATAAAATACAATATAATAATATTCTTATGTTATAGGAACTTTGATCATGACTGGGAGGAGGAATACTTTTCCATTTGCTATCCGAGCTCACATATGTTTGTCATTGATTTAAATTCAAGTGAACGGTGAGGATTAATGCGCATCTGAGCAGTGAATACTGCATTGTTGAGTGCTCAGAGAAGGTTGCTAGTTGTATTTGAAAGACACCTCAATGTAAACCACTAACTATGAGGTTTGAATACGAAATTCCAATGGCATTGCAAGTTAATGTTTGATAAGTTCTTTATTCCCTAAGGCTTATTATTTTATGATTCTTTCCAATTCCTTGTTACAAATTTTACATCGGCAAAGGTATCTTCACGACAATCTGAAATGAGACTAGCCTGCAGTAGGTTGTCACTAATTGATTCAATGATGCCGTTTCATATTTCCCTGGCACTATAGATCATCATCTCCACATGTTTGAGCCTAATCTCCCATTCTTGAAAGACAATGTCTTTATGAGATTCTTCTATTTTGAGAAGATTGGTTGATCAACCCTAAGAGTTTCCCTGCCAATCGATGAAGTTGGAAATATTTTCCTTGACTCCTTTGTAATGTGTCCTCAGATCAGATAGCTGATCTACAAGTGAATCACATGAGTGGCATAGGTCTTGGATGATGGCCAACATTTGACAAAATACAACCCGTTGTTGAGCAAGTAAGTTGTTTAGGTCTCCTGCTTGTCTATTGAACTATGTTATTTCTCTGTTGGCCTTTAGTTTCTCAATTCTGTTTTGTAGCTCCTGTATTTAGGAATCTCTTCTCTTCATGTTAGATTCATATTGAATCTTCAAGTTATCAAAACTAGTTTGGAAATATACAAGCTGAGCTTGCCATTCCTGAGCGACTCCCTGATTTTCACTTTGCAAGCCCTGTTCAAGCTGCTTTATTTCTCATCCTTCTCCCTAACAAGTTGTTTCACCTCTAAGGCTTTATCACTTGTTGCAATGACATAATCCCCTACATACTATGATAGTCTTCCAAGGTCTTTAGCAATGGTGACTTGGGCATTCATTCCAGAGTACTTGAAAGGAGGCATTTATAGGGACAAAGGATACCTTCGTTCAGTTCTTCTCCTCTTCCTTAGTTTACCGACCATTATCTTATGATTCAGACTATATAATACATCAGGAGGAGGAGTCTCCTCAAATTTTAGAGCAAGCTTAGAGGTTGGAAATACTGGGATGATCTCCGAATCATCAGTGTACATAGGTTCCTTTGAAGCCTCGATAGTGAATGAGGTCTTCTCTGTGATTTTAGGAGTCTGTGTGATATTCATATAGAATGGAATTCACATATTTTTAGGGTCATCTTCTTTGGCAAACTACTCCCTAATTTCTTCCAGATTATTATCTTCTAGAACTTTCTCAACCTGTGAAGGACACGAAGCCACTGTCTCTTTTGTATGAGCTACATATTAGACCTATGTTATGATTACTCCTTTGTGCTTCTTATTGTCTCACTGTTTAAGTTTTAACAAAGTTGTGGGAAAGTGGGAAATTCTTATAGTCATGTATTGATTGAACTAGATCAATTCTTGAGGATTGAATTGCATTGCTTCCTCTTTCTTAATCTTTGCCTAGTCGAAGACTGACTCAAATAGGTCATCGAACTTATCAGGCTCATTTGTAAACTTCTTGATCTTTGCTTGAGTTGTAAGATTCTTGGTAGTATCATTGGGGTAAAACTGTTGATTCAAAATGGTTGGAAAGTTGATAAGTTGGATTTCCTCCATTTCCTTAGTAGCATGCTTGAAACTCTGAAGGGAATATACACCAAAACGAAACACAAATGCATTCCACATTATCTTTTTTATTATCTTTCATGACATTAGATAGGCCAATTCTCGCAGTCTCATAGTGAGCAAGTCGGTTCGTGATGAGACCTCTTGTCTTATGGTTATATAAGCGTAAGACGTTATCTTGGTTTGGTGGCCAGTTTGATAATGTCAGTATCATTAGTCGAACAAGAAAAAGGGTGTAAAGACTCTACAAGAGCTCATGGAATGAGCTCGAGTGTTTGCAACCATAAGTGGAAAAACCAAGAAAGTCTCCGAAATTTTGATGTAGGCCAAAATTTTGGAGGGTTTTAAAACCACTACAACACTGGATGACACACTCGTTTAATACCAACTTCCATATTTTGGTTCATTTTGGCGTAGGGCCTTGGCCTTTCAGGGAGTATTGACTCATTGTGCAAGTCACTTGGCTTCCCCACTTACCCCATGGATGAACATGGTTCACCTTTTACCAACACACTCGAACACAAGAAAATATTTAACAAGATCACTACTGAGAATTGGCAACCAGAAATTCCATTTTAGCTTGTGCTTGAATTAAACAGTGAATTAAATTTGAATTCTATTCTCGTAGCAACCTAAAATAGTTAAATTAATTTTATTAAACTTTCTTAACTTAGGAAGTTCGAGTTGGAAGTCTTTTGGAAGTAATGTATATGTTATCCCTACTTTGCAGGAGTCTAGCGTGAGTTAATTGTGAGTTGTAAAATAGAAGACTCAGTTTAATGAGTCAATTTAGTTAAATTAGTTCTCAAACTGATTGAGAGAACTGATAGTGAGATAACAGTCAGTGGTGACACTAATGAACTCCACCAGTGCTACTCTAGTTAATTGAATATTTACTCACCAGAAACTGATGCATGTCGATTTTGAGAAAGACCCAGTTGAGACTAGAGTGTAGGCACAGTGTGTTATTTGTTTTAGATTTTTCTGAGTCTCACTGATAATGAATGCAATTAGGAATTGATCCTTGAGATATTGTACTATTTTTAGAGTCTTTATTTCCATTTAAATACAAGCTATCCTTCATAGGAATTACACATTAGAATAGAGACTTGGAGAGCTTGTGGAGAGACTAAGATTTGGCCTTCAGCTTACTTATGAGTTGGAGATTGAATTTTCTTAGTGATGGGATCATAGTTCTAGAGAGTACAAGCATTGTAATTTCATCTTGATTTTCTAGATTAATAGAAAATAGATAGTGGGGTTTTCAGCTATGGCTTTCCCTGGATATTTATTATATTATGTGCCTTTGATTCTCTTCCTCTATTGATTATTGTTTGCTCGATGTTTATGGGCTTCCACTGTAAAGAGTAGAAGTAGATTCTTGTCTCTTGCTTTAGCAAATTGCATTATCTCGAGAATCTACAAGATTTTCCACATGGTATCAGTGCAATATTTTTTTTTGGTATGAGCATTCATAGATCGGATCTGGAAAATTCTATGCAAAAATTTCAGAAATAAATAACAGATCTGGATTCCTTGGGAAAAGGTACCCAAATTAAAAATAAAAATAGGCCGAATTTGAGTTTGGATGAGGGAGATATCGCTAATTTAAAATCATCTTTCTAGAGGAGATTTCGATGTTTTGAGTTTCTGGGTTATAGGTGAAAGTCGAATTTGCAATACATACTTTAGGATTGGTAAATGGCATTCCATGGGTTGAGGTTTTAGTATGCCTTGTAAGGAAGCTTGAATTTAATAGCCTAGAGGGACATGATGGAGGTTGTTCTAGAGAATAATGGCTTGAAATAATTTTTTGAACAAGCAATTCCTAAGCCAACAGCTACTGATGCACAAAACTTAGCCATGTTAAAGAAGTGTGGCGAAGGCAAGGAGGATAATCCTTGACGGATTTCAAGATAATATTTTCTCAAGTCTCCATGGAAAGGAAAACCCTGCAGGCTATGTGGAAAACATTGAACTTGTATCAGAATAGCAGTGATCAAAGGAAGATGGCACTGAAGGATAAACTTTGTAAAATCAAGATGGAGAAAGGCGAGACGATTCCAATGTACTTGACAAAGTTAAACCATGGTTTCCAAGGAGGACATGGTGAGTCTTTCTCTTCTTGGACTCCAAAAGCTTTGGAATAGTTATCAGGACTCTGTCAATGGTTAGTAGAAGTTGTGAGATTGGGAATGACTATGGTCGGATTTGATGCAGGATGAGATTAGGAGGAACATCAGGGATGGATCTTCATCAAAGAATAATGATGAAGAGAACTGTGCCTTAGAGATCAAGGTGAGGAAGGGGAAAGGTAAAATTTCCCATTACAAATTAGATTCTTATCACAAAGGTAAGAAGAAGGACATAACGAAAGTTAAATTTTTTCATTGTCACAAGATGGTTCACTTTGCTACAAATTGTTCATTGAAGAAGTCCAATGAGAAGTCCCCAAGAGGAGTGCTAGGTGATGCTTTGGGCTCCTAATTCGAATTGGACATTTCCCTCGTTGCATGAATGGTGTCTTCAATAATGGGAAGTGTATGGTACTTAGACAGTGGAGCTTCTTTCCACATGACTGGTGATAAAGAGTTATTCAGTGAACTAGAGGAGAAACATATCAAAATGCATATCGAGATGGGTGATGACGGTAAGCATACTGTTATTGGGGTTGGGTTGTATTAAATTCTTTCCACGACTAGTCCCCCTGGTTTACTGGGGGTTAGAGAGGAGGGCCGGAACCCCACCTTCGGTGCGCCGACAATGGGGGGGTCACAAGGGCTTTGAGGGGGGAAGTTAGCACTCCTATATAGGGTCCGGGGTAGTGCCCCGTGGAATTTTTTTTTGGACACTATCTTAGGTTCGGCAAACCTACCTATGGTTTTGTGCATGGGTTTCACACATGTTTTTGAATGCGATGGTTTTCAGTCCATGGTTTTGGACACGATGGTTTTTGGTACATGTGGAGTACTAAAAAGGTATGTTTTTGATGATCATTTCAATGGATTTTCAGTGGAACTTGTGAACCTTTTTGCATCATGAACGTGGAAAACAATAAAGAATTATAACAAAACATGTGGGATTAGTATGCAAGACTTAACCGATGATAGTTTTCATTCTCCTATGCAGGAAGGGGTGAAAACGAGGAGCTGCTATTCCAAAGAAAAAGACAAGAACAGGGTAACTACTGTCCCTTTGAGGAAGGACCGAGTGCAAACAAGGTTAAGCAGGTTGAAGCAAATCGGTCCGAAAAAGGAGGAGACGACACCAACTCAGCAGAGGAGAAAAGAAGTGATTGAGGATTAACAGTTTGGTGAATCCCTCAGGATCTTTGATCCTGAGGGATCGCTGCTTTATTTATCTTATTACTTAGACATCCCCACCGTCACCCTTATATAAAGGGAAGACACTATTAGCTTTGGGGGATGATGCTTTTATGTAACTTTCTGTTAAAGATCGAACTTTGATCATCGAGTCTCGTTGAAACTAGTTCATTGTACTTTTTTTTTATGCATTAATATAAACTGGGTGATTATCTTATCTCTGCGTCTGGATTAACTTAAAGCGGTGTATCCTTGGAGGCCAAGGGCCCGGCCCCGGAGGACACTTGCTTCTGTATCACTACGATTTGATTTCTGTGTGGTTTGCTTATTGTCGTTATTTGGTAATCTGATATGCTTTATAAGTTGCTATCATATGCTCTGTTAAGATTCATTCATTAAGGTTTTTATAGACAGAACTATTGCATTGACTCTGCATTATATTACTAATCCTTTCAGAGTTGATTGAATATTATTAGTCTTGACCGAATATTGTTACTATATTGTTACAGAGCTCTTATGTTGTACATTCATGTGATAGAATTTATCTGAAGGTTGTGTTCTTTACGATTCAGGAGTAATGTTGTTCCATTTTGAAACGCAGTTGTATTCCTCTTAATGAAGATTGATGCTAGATCAGATTACTCTTCAAGCGTGTTGTGTGTGTGTATGATTTCTGAACGCTGTTCCATAACTTATTAGTAATTAATGTTGTTCCATTAGTGTGTACTGCTTGATTTGCCTCGAGAATGATAGATTGTTGTTTGATTACAATGAGTGCATTTGAGTTAGTAGAATAAAGCTTGATTACTGCTCGCGAGACTTAGTTGTTCGATTTTTGTTCCATTTCAGAATTTCTATTCCATTTTAGCATTGTTGTTCCATTCCAGATTTGCTATTCGATTTCTTATTTGTTGTTCCATTTTTCTACCTACCGTTTCATCTACTCGAATTTGTTGTTTTGGTGTGAGAGACGATCTGTGGCTATAGTGAGCCTCGAAATTTACTGTCTATCTCCCAAACCCATGTTCCATGCTCTAATTTCCTTTCCATTAGTTTCAAAAGGGATGGGCTATCACTGCCGAACCCTTGACTGATAAGTTGCCTAGCTTTAGAGTGTGTGATTTATTCATTTGAAGTAACCTAGTTATAGACAAGCATCTGTTTACTCTTGTATTTTTGTTGAACGTTGTACTACTAGCATTACTCTGACAAATGATAGCCTCAGACTGAATCACTCTTTGAAATAACAAAACGCTCCTGGATTGACATATTAATTTGAGTTAATTAGAGGTGAAAGAGACCCTTTTTATAGCTCTACATTTTGGCGCCGTTGTCGGGGAAAGAGTGTAGCCATTTGTCTTTTTCAGAGTAGTGTACGAACCTACTAGGGAAGAGTTGGATCTTAAAAACGGAAGGTAAGAACCTGCGTGCGGAGCATGTAAAATCCCTGCTCCACTGTCTGCTTTCCTAAAAGATTTGTTGTTGCTTTGTTTGAATAGAATTTAGTAGTTCATTTGAGTGCATGACTAAGCAGAAAAAACCAGAAAAGAATATTAAGCTTCCATCCAAACCTGAAAAAGATAAGGGGCCGGTGACCCTTGGCCGAACGACCTTCATAGATGAAATCTATAAGAAAACAGAATCTCATCCATTAGTAGGCCCCAGGAAAACTATTTCTAAATAGCCTACTAGTTCCCTTCAGGCCACAGGATCACCATCTGTAGCCTTTGCTAAGGTGCATAGTCAAACTGAAGAACAGGACTTTCAAGAAATTGAAAATTCTACTCCAGAACTATTGCAGGAAGGGAATTTCAGCAACTTTTGTGAAGGAGAAGGAGAAACAGGGGAAATCGAAGAACCAAAATCTCCCATTGAAACAAATCAGCCATTAAATAGCCCAGATAAGGGGAGCGTTGCCAAAATCATTGTTGAAGGAATCCAATCTCCTCAGACATCAAGTATTCCCATTATCCCAGATAAAGGAAGTTTTGTTAAAACTATCCCTGCCAAAACCGTTCCCTCTCAACCTAGGAATACCCTCCTAGATATCCCAGAAGGTTATTAGCATATATTCGATTCTATGGCTCAGAACCAGTCAAATACTCAAACCTCTACAATACAATATCCTATAGTGGATTTTGTAGCAAGTGTGCCCATGAAAGCTATCCCTCTTCAACATATCCCTACATTTCACGGTCTCACATTAGAAGATTCGGATGCATTTTTATTTGAATTCGATGTGTTGTGCAGGGGATATGATTACACCACTGATCCTTAGAAATTGAAATTATTCCCCTCTACATTAAAAGGGGCTGCTTTAAGATGGTTTATGGGACTAGGTGGTGGGGTCATCAACAATTGGGATCAAATGAAATAATCTTTCTTAAAAAAATATCAGGACTATTGTAGGTCTAGAGAATTAAAGGACGAAATATTCCAAATGACAGCCAAACCAAATGAAAAATTATAGGAGTATGTGGAACATTTTCAGTAAAATCTACAAAGATCTCCTTATGCATCACTACCTTTACCTGATAATGTGTTAAAAACTACATTGGTAAGGGGCATGAAGGAACAATGGATTGAAACATTAAACATCATGGGAAAAGGGGATATTTATCAAGAGAATTTTGCTGACATCATTCATTTATGTATCAGGAGTTCGAGAGGCAGCACACGAGTAAAACCGGCAGAATATGATTGGTTTGCAAGAGACAACAAAATATCGACAAAAGGAGTAACACGTGTAGAGATTGGAAATTTATTAGAAAATTTTAAAACTGATATTCTAGGGACACTAACTACACAACTTGTTATTATGCAGGCTAAAGAGAAGTAGATGGAGGCAGAACATAATTTCGCGATCTTCTGTCCTCGATTGTTACAGGGAAAAGTGTCTATCTAGAACTGCTCTATCCCACTAAGATGTGACAGCTGCCTTAGAAACAAACAGAGAAAAGATACTTTCTTTTTTCCTTTATGAATTATAGATAGAGAGGAACAGAAAGACCAACCTCTGTCTTGCGCTAATCTCCTGATTTGATTCCTCTCTTCTTGGATAGTCTTCAGCTACCTGCTCCCTTACACGCCCAGCTTCACGAAGTACCTGTAAGATCATAGAACCATAGCACTATACAAAGACATGGATCTATAATCATAAACAATCTAGGATCAGATGTAAATTGACCATACAAATGTAGCCAGCATCAATGACACAAAAGCATGGAGGAAAACTTGAATAGCTTTTATTGATAAAACAAGAAAGAGCCAAGAGGAGTTACAACCAGTTGTTCTGACCCAGCATCAACTTCCCAGCAAAGAAGCCCCTCTTCACCTCAAACAAAGCTTAGATCACCCAACAATCTGATGTTTGTCTCAAGAAACCAACAACAATTCCTTACAATATGCAAAATTCCAGCCTCTGGATCTCTGGGATGAGGGATCCATATATAGATATCTGTAAGAAGGATGAGTCAGCTTTTGATTTGATTAGTGTCCTCCCGCTGATAGTTCTTACTTCAACTTGGAGATTGATGGTCTCTTACTCATCCTTGGTCGAATTCAGTGAGGCAAGTGTCATAGGAGAAGATTCTAGAAGCTTCCATTGCCTCTCCACCTCGCGGAATGACACTGCCATTTGTCATTTCTCGCCCATCGCACCCGACAGAAGGGATTTTTGAAATGCAATGCACCTACACAGTGTATTTAGGTGAGATGCAATGCACTTAGCTAGTGGAGGAGCTGAAATGATCCTGTTTTAACCAATTCTGGGCAGTTTTTCATGGAGAACTTCTGGGAGAAGCTGTAATCTGTTGACCTTGTTCCTTTAGGGGTTAGAACAACACTTTTAGGGACTTAGGAGCCCTTGGTTTATGGACATTTCATGCTTGGGGTTGTAGGGCCAAAAATATCTATAACAGTTGCCCCCTAGAGCATGATGTCGTTAATCTTTTGATGTCGGGTGAAATGCTTTATTATGAGGATCCGAAGTTCTTTCAATGCTGGGAGGAGACCTGTAATAAGATACAATACAATACATTATCTTCATAATATTTTCATGATCTAGCTGAGGCGGGCATTCCCATGCTCAACTTTATAAATTCATTTTCATGTACACAGGACAGACAATCGTTTGAGTGTAGACTGATGATTCTGATAGAGCCATCATCCTTTTGATTGGATGATTATCTGTGCAGCAATGATGTACATTTGATGTCTTTATTTCCCTGAATATATATCGCAGCCCGGATGAATGAAACTAGATCCGGGGTCTTCAATCTCGTTCGATCTTCACTCAAAGTACAAGTCGATCCATGTGAGAAATGTTCTGAAGTCGAACATGGAAAGACATCGCTTGATTACCAGCCAATGATGTAAACTGTTAACAAGCGCGAGAGGAATCACTAATAATGATAATGACCCTCAAGGTACTACAGCACAATTCACGTGGTGTGAATAATGGACTTGGCATCGAACACCACGCAAAATCTTTCGGTCGAAGGCCATTGATGTAAACCTGTCGCCGGAAGTGAGAAACTTGCCATTGAGGCATGCAAGCTTCAAAGTACTGAATGGGGTGTTCCTAGATCAAATTCTTGGATAATGAGCTGATGTCGACAAGAAGTGATCCGTCACAGGAGTGTCTTAATGAATCCCACATCAATGACACGGAACAGAGCAAATGATTTTAATGGAGGTGAAAACGATCTGGTGATATAAGGTTCAGGGTGGCGGTCATGAAAGAATGGAGTATAAGTGTATGGTAGTGGGTGAGGCATAGGTGAATTCTCTGAATGACTTCTCTTGAACATATCGACGACACTGATGTGATGGATTGGTAGCATTAACCCCAAATGTGGATGGTATGATGGGACCATGGCGATGTGACCGGTGAATGAAACAACCCAACCCGACTCGGACACAGAGTGGAAGTGTCATGTTCAAGAGCGACTTGCTACCAACAAAGTTTCTTCAAGTTTTCTTCCCAATTTTCCTCAGTCATTGCTGACTAGTACCTCTTTATTTTTGTCAAGCTTGAGGAGGATAACATATGCTTGTTCTATAATTTGCCCTTTGGGCAAACCCATTCTATGTTTTAACAAGCCTAGCGATAGTGAAACTCGTCCTCGTCTATAGACAAGTTTGTCGCTATTAAAATTTTAACGAGTTTAACGACAAAGATAACTCGGTCCTTTTCAATTTTAGAGAGTCTAAAAAGGAACGTAAAGGAAACTCCAAAATTCCTTTTTCATCATCTAATCCCTTAAGTCCGAAAAAGTATAAAACAATACAGAAGGGATGAATTTTCGATACTTTTAACAAGCCGAAAAAACAAGCGCTTGATCTTTTTGTGTAATAATCCCTCAGGTCCAAAAAGATTAAAATTTAGAGGAGGGATAGCACTTCCTGTCCCTTTAACGAGCTGGAGAGGCCAATGGCTCGGCAATCTTTTCATATTTTACGAGTCAGTTGAAAAGAGCTTAAAGGAGACTCGTCTTTTGAGGAACAAGTGATAAAATGGGTAGCAGCTGATTCCAGGTAAGGTTTGGAATTTTCCAATCACAGCAGTGTTACAAGGATGGCTAGTGAAATCACTCTTCGCAGCTATTCCTCAAAATGGGTAAACAATCAAATGGGGGTGAATGATCAGCCAATGCAAAAGTGGAGGTGATGGTGCAAACACGACTAAGGCTTTAAATGGCTGAAGTACTACATTCACGAAGGTTATTTACTGGGGAATAGTTCATTTTTTAACGAGCTTAAACGGGGGAGGAAACATTTTCTCATGGCTTATGTTTATTTTTTAACGAGCTTGAACTATGTGCTAAAACTGCTCGATGCGGGTTTATTTTTTAACGAGCTTGAACCTTGCGGTAACACTGCTCGATTAATCCAGTCATGTGATAAGAATGTCTCTTATAAAAATGGCAACTTTTAGATTTTTTCCCCACATCCTTTATTTATGCATGTTAGGAAACGACCAATCCAAAAAACAGATAAATGATCACTCTTTGCTTGCACTCCAAAAGGTTTGCATGCCCCCAGGCATAAAAAAGAGTTTCAAGGTTACCCTTCTTTAGTCCGTTAAAACATTTGTTTTATCGAGAGAGGCCTACCTCTTACAGGTTACCAAAGATTGCTCTATTCACAGTGCAAACAAAACACTTCTTCGGCGATGTCTACTGAAATAGACAAAGGTGAGTGAAGGAGGCTACTCCACTCACATAACTTTGACAAGAGAATCTTGTTCTAGAATAACCCCCTCTTCCAATCATGGACGGCAGTACAGACTAGTCATATTCTCTCACGGAAACCTACCCTATACCTGAAGTTTTCCTGCCGAAGCAGACCAGGGTGCATGCCCCCTGGGTTTCAGTCACGTCCCCCCGAATCACTCGCGCTCATCAGGTGGATGGACTGGAGATTGAGACATTTCTTGCGTGAAAAGACCATTCAGGGATGGTATATGACTATTTGCTCTGTATGATCCGGGAAATGAAAGCTGGTCTACAAGCTTGACTACTCTTCCTTCGTGCGGAAAACACATTACTCTAAAGAGTGAGAAGACAATTGCTCCCTTGCAATAAATATAGTCTCGTCCAAGGAGTAGATTGTAATCCAGGGGTCCTTGAACTACCATTACGTTCATGTGAATAGTTTTCCCTCTCAATGTTATGGGCACATTGGGAAGGATCCCTAACGGTCGACTGGTTCCTTTATCAAAGCCTGTTAGATTTCTCATCTCAGGAAAAAGTGATGGCGAACCAAGCACTTTCCAAGCAGTTGAGGAAAGGATACTCACAGAAGCCCCTTCATCTATGATGGTACCGGCCACAACCATTCTATATATTTGAACAATTATTCGGAATGGTATACTAGCTGGTAAATGGGGTCTGCCTAGTTGATTCCAGTCGAAGGAGACAACTAGGTTGCTCGGAGGTGGGACCGAATAGACGACCGGGTACGACTCTGACAAACTTCCTTCCTGCAGTAAAGGAATAGGTAAATTGCCCCCATGTTCGTTGGAGTCTGTGCTTAAGAAAAGAATTTGGATGGTGTCATCCTTGTTCTCTTCGGTGACTGTATCATCTGAAGATGGAACCTCTGAAGGCAAGACCGGTTCAACTGCCGCCTCAACCTTTTGACTTTCGTCTGGTATGGGTTCAGATGGTTTGTCTTCAATGATAGATTCTTCAGCCGACCACCTAAGTGGGCCAGCCGGATTTTCAACTAGTGACGGACTCGGCAAGGGTTTTTTATATCGAAGAGGAAGTCATAACGGTGAAACCGGACGATCGTCCAAAACTCTTTTAGCCTTGTCTAAGAAGGGACAATGGTGGACGGCATGATCGCCTTTGCACAGTTTACAAGGAAATCTATATTTTCCTTTTTGTCCTGGGGCTTCACTTTCACTAGTTGACGGTGTGTTTTCAACATGATCATCAGAGGTTGATGACATCGGGTTGTGCAAACAAGGAGACCAGTCCCTTAAGATCCGAGGGATGGAAGGACAATATTTGTGATAGTGGTCTCCTTTGCAAATGACACATGGCGACTTAGGCCTGGTCAATGCAGTGTGCGGATTTTCACTAGACGACGCTCGTTTGCCCCCATTCGCTTTTGGCTCCTTCTGCTTCTTCTCTTTCTTCTTCTTTTCTTTCTTCTTCTCGGGTACTTGACTTTTGGCTTTACCAGCCCCATCAAGCGAAGAGGAAGGAGGAGAGGAAGAATTAGAGGAAGTAGAAAGTTGGTGGGTAACTCTGGACTCGTCTAGTTGCTGATTCGATTGTTCAGGAATTGCGGTGTTCTGAACGACAGAGGTTGAGAAGAGCCATACAAGCAAGCTGATTGTCAGTCCTGGAAGTGACAATGTGGCTATATGGGGTGCACCAACATCTCCCCAAGAGGAGAAGGGACTAGGATTTCCTCCAAGGGGAATTCCTTGGCTGGTGGACTCCATTTTCTCAACCCAAGATCAACGTAGGAAAGGGTAATGAATATTCCGTTTAAAATAAATTTTCTTTGACACAACTTGTTTTTTCAATTTTTAAGAGTCGAGAAAAAACAAAAGATGAATCTAGTCTCCTTCGATTTTTAATGAGCCTGAAGTGACAAGTGCTCAGATGGACCTTTTCTGTTAAGGAGTCTGAAAAGGAACGAAAGAGACTACTCTAGAAATCTAGGTAGAGGGATTACCAAACCAATCGTAAAACTTTAGAATACTTTTTATGGTACAACAGTCAATCTTCCGGAATGTTGTGTTCAGTGCATTGCGATTGATAGGGCAACAGACATGGCTTCGTATGGATAAAGGATTAAGCCTATTGGGGTCTCCCAAAATATACTCGACGGTACGTGGGAGCACAAGTCCGTACTGGAACTTATCGTCCCAAAGTGGAGGAATCACCCAAACATCAGTGAGAACAATAGTTACTAGGCTTTACGACGCCGGAATACGTCTATAGCCTAGACTTCTAAATGTTGTGCGTTAAGTTCCAAAGCTTTGTTAGATTCATTGAATTTATTTTAAGTTGATCTTGTTTATGAAGTTTGCCTTTCAGGTTCACCGCGAGATGTAGATTTAATTCCTAAAATGCAATCTAAGATGATAAACAAACTTTTTATCTTCTTTGTGCAATGAAAATCCTAGCTACTAAGGAAAAGAAAGACAGAATCTTTTCACAAAGAGCAAAGAGCACACTCTAAATGCACTTTTCTAAATCAAGCCAATCAGACTATCTATATGCAAATGCACATGCATGTATTTGTTTTTGACTTTCTTAGTATATGAATGCTAAAAAGAAAGTTGATGCAAAAATCTGAATTTCTTTTTAAGCGACAAATATCAACAAGTTTCTTTTCGAAATCAAAAATGGAGACGATCACAACACCTTACGATTTTGAAATGAATACTTGTTCTTGGCACTAGAAAATTACAAATTCAGACCAAAAGCAATAGTAACAGGATAATCGACCATCAACAACAATCAAACTCTTTCCTACGATCGAAATCGACACTTGCGACAGTTTCAAATCAAAGCAAGACAGTACGATTATGCTACTTTTGCAAACGAGAACTGTAAATGACTTAAAAAACACACAAAAACATCTGCAGTTCTTTTGTACAAAGGAGGCGGAATAACAGCAAGGAAAATGGGTTTCAAACAGACATATACTGATCACAAGCAGCGAAATTCAGGAATAGAACTCGAAATAATGAATCACAGAAACCAAAACTGCACGGAGCTAGTGTGATCAACGCACCTGTAACACAGAGAATTTGAAATGCAACGCAGCTTGTCCACTCAGGAAGTGCATTGAAATTCAGATTCTCTGAACGGTACCTGCGCTGGGCCAGAAACGAGACTCTGTTTGGGTTCCGGGTCACAGTTTGTGGTTCAGTTCTTGGGTTTTGGCCGAGCAAAAAGCAATCAGTAATGCAACAATCAGGGGTAGATCTAAGGAGGATCTAAGAGCTATCACAAGGGCAATCAGATAGTTTGTGAATCAATTGTTTAAATCATAAACAGATCCAGTAGATGGATTGAAGTAGCAGTTATCTACTTTGCATTTGTTATGGCAAATGCAGTTCAAATGCTACCTGTAAGTTTATGAAATAGACAACAAAGAATGATAAACAGACAAACTAATTATCTCCCCAGCGGAGTCGCCATTTTGTTACAGGGTAAAGTGTCTATATAGAACTTCTCTATCCCACTAAGGTGTGACAGCTGCCTTAGAAACAAACAGAGAAAAGCTACTTTCATTTTTCCTTTATGAATTATAGATAGAGAGGAACAGAAAGACCAACCTCTGTCTTGCGCTAATCTCCTGATTTGATTCCTCTCTTCTTTGATAGTCTTCAGCTACTTGCTCCCTTGCACGCCCAGCTCCACAAAGTACCTGTAAGATCACAGAACCATAGCACTATACAAAGACATGGATCTATAATCATAAACAATCTAGGATCATATGTAAATTGACCATACAAATGTAGCCAGCATCAATGACACAAAAGCATGGAGGAAAACTTGAATAGCTTTTATTGATAAAACAAGAAAGAGCCAAAAGGAGTTACAACCAGTTGTTCTGACCCAGCATCAACCTCCCAGCAAAGAAGCCCCTCTTCACCTCAAACAAAGCTTAGATCACCCAACAATCTGATGTTTGTCTCAAGAAACCAACAACAATTCCTTACAATATGCAAAATTCTAGCCTCTGGATCTCTGGGATGAGGGATCCATATATAGATATCTGTAAGGGGGATGAATGAGCTTGTGATTTGATTAGTGTCCTCCCTCTGATAGTTCTTGCTTCCACTTGGAGATTGATGGTCTCTTACTCATCCTTGGTCGAATTCAGTGAGGCAAGTGTCATAGGAGAAGATTCTAGAAGCTTCCATTGCCTCTCCACCTCGCGGAATGACACTGCCATTTGTCATTTCTCACCCATCGCACCCCACAGAAGGGATTTTTGAAATGCAACGCACCTACACAATGTATTTAGGTGAGATGCAACACACTTAGCTGGTGGAGCAGCTGAAATGATCCTGTTTTAACCAATTCTTAGCAGTTTTTCATGGAGAACTTCTGGGAGAAGCTGTAATCTGTTGACCTTGTTCCTTTAGGGGTTAGAAAAACACTTTTAGGGACTTAGGAGCCCTTGTTTTATGGACATTTCATGGTTGGGGTTGTAGGGCCCAGAAATGTCTATAACATCGATGCAGGAAAAAGCATAGTCACAAGGAATGTCCACTGGATACAGTCCAAACATGTGCCATCTGTACAAAAGATCATCTTACGGAAAGCTGCCCCTCACTTCTTGGATTAAAAGCAGTATATAAGGAAGCGGAGGAAGAACCAGAATCGGTGTACTTGATCAACCAGCACCGCCAGTGGCAACCGAGACAATCTAGTATGTTTCCAGACGCCACTTCTTCTTTTCAGCCTCCACAGTATAATGCTCAACAATATAGTATGTGGCAAAGTCAGTCCCAACCCCATTTTCAAACTGGTCACCACAGTCATTTCCTTCTTCAAACCCGTGGCTGAATCAGGCAAGCCAATCTGGTTGGCCGAATTTCCCTTACACTCCACCATATTGGCAAAATAGCCCATATCTTCCACAATGGACTCCCCCTACTTCACAAAGTTCACCCTGGTAGACAAACTGGCAAAGACCGATGCACCAGCCAGTAGGAACTATTCCGCTCCCTCAACCTACTCTGCCAGCTTTACAACAAAATCCCCAGTCTAATCTGAGACCGCAACTCCCAGCCCAACCCAACCCCAATCCAAATAACAGACCAGTCCAATCTCTTCAAATCATAGAATCACCAGAAATAGGACCCGACCTGAGGGAGTGTAACGATCTTCAGTTACGATCTGGACATATTATTGAAACTGAGGGAGATAAAACAGTTCATATTTAAGATCATTTATCATGAGAACATCAGTTGCAACAAGAGGATGTAAATAACCAACAGACTCATACGCAAGCAACCACATCCCCTCCTCCGTTCCCAGAATGATTAGTCATACCTCGACCTTTATAGTATCCTGACTTTGACATTCTGGGAGAATTATAAAATCTGTACATAAAAATCCCATTCCTCCAAGCCATTCAAGACATTCCTATATACACAAAAACTATCAAAGAATTGTGCATAAAGAAACCAAGGAGGAATATAACAACTATAATCCAAGAGTCCAAGTAGTCGGTACTTTATCTGATTTACTATCCGGGAAAGAAACACCCATTAAATATGAAGACCCAGGAAATCCAATTGTAACTATTCAAATTTATGGTCAGACCCTGTCTAATGCCTTAGTTGATCTAGGAGCTGCAATCAATATTTTAACAACCATTACCTGTCAAAAGCTTGGCATTACATATGTAGAACCCACCTCTACTTTGTTAGAATTGGCTGACCGATCTGTGGTTAGACCAGAGGGTACTCTACATGATGTCATGGTCTCTGCAGATTCCTGGGAATATCCAACTGATTTCCTGATAATTAATCCAAAAACCCGACTTGATGGACACCCGCTAATCCTAGGTAGACCTTGGCTTGCCACTGCCGATTCTTACATTGGTTGTCGGCAAGGAAATATGACCATAACCAAAGGACCTGATATCAAGAATTTAGTTCTATACCCTCCAGCGCAGCCAAGTGTCACAATAATTAAAACTAATAAGCACCCTGTATCATACCTTACTAATAACATTAGATCTCCACTGACTATACAAGAGGCACTTGATTTTAAAGATCAAACAGAAGATGATGCCATTAACAACTTCATTAGTCAAACTGAATCCGGATCCTACACACAGTGTCACATGATAGAAGCAACATTTGATAATGAATTAGAAGAAGATCCTCTGAAAGATACACATGATCAAACAATACTTGTTACTTCTGTTTCAAATAGTAAAATTGTGGAAATTGAACCGGGAAAAACATTAAATATCAATGCCAACCTCACACCTGAACAAGAAACGAAGCTCATCCATCTGTTAAGAAAATATCATTTGCATGGGATTACCCTGATATGAAGGGAATCGATCCAGAATTGTGTACACACCACATTTATATAGAAAAAGATGTTAGACCTGTTCGTCAACCACAAAGAAGACTTAATCCTCATCTAAAGGATGTGGTAAAAGCTGAACTTCAGAAACTTTTAGATGTCAATTTTATCTATCCTATTTCTGATAGTAAATGGGTCTCTCCGCTTGCGGTGGTACCAAAAAAGAATGGGAAATGGAGAATTTGTGTGGATTACAGGGAACTCAATAAAGCAACACAAAAAGACCACTTTCCTCTCCCGTTCATAGACCAAGTACTAGATACTTTAGCAGGAAAGAAATTCTTTTCTTCCCTGGATGGCTTCAGTGGATACAATCAAATTCAGATTGCACCTGAAGACCAGGACAAAACTACTTTTACTTGTCCTTGGGGAACATTTTTCTATCGAGTTCTACCTTTTGGCCTATGTAATGCTCCTGCCACATTCCAAAGGGCCATCCTTAGCATTTTTGCAGATTTAATAAATGATGGACTTGCAGTATATATGGATGACTTTACACCATATGGAGATGACTTTGATCCAGCACTAGACACCCTAGAAAAATTCCTACAACGCTGCATAGCTACCAGGCTTTGCTTAAGTCATGAAAAATTTTACATGATAATGACTGAAGGACTTATCCTAGGACACTATGTTTCAGCAGCCGGCATTCAGGTAGACCCGGCCAAAATCAAAATACTTTTGCTTATTCCCACTCCTACTACTCAAACAGAGGTACGCAACTTTCTTGGATTTTCTGGTTATTATAGACGATTTATAGAATTATTCACACATTGCTGCACCTTTATATGCACTAACTGGTAACGTTGATTTTCTTTGGACAGAAAAATGTGAACGTGCTTTCAAGGATTTAAAGAAGCTCATATCCACAGCCCTAGTCCTTCGAGGACCAAACTGGGATTTGCCATTTCAGATATCATCTGATGCCTCAGATACAACCATTGGCGCAGTCCTTGGGCAGGAAGAGGATAAAAAACCATATGCTATCTATTACATCAACAAAAATTTATCCCCTGCTGAATTAAATTACACTGTTACTGAAAAAGAATTCCTAACTGTAATACATGTTGTCAATAAATTTAGACATTATATTACAGGCTATCCTGTTATCTTGTATACAGATCATTCCGCCATAAAATATTTAGCAAATAAGCCTGTCACAAATTCCAGAATAACTAGATGGTTGATTTTATTGTAGGAATTTGATATCAGAATCAAGGATCGTCCTGGCAAAGAAAACCCTGTAGCCGATTTTCTCTCAAGAATGCCAAAGCCAATTGATGCAGTAGCAGTTGAAGATCAATTTCTGGACGAACATCTATTTGTTGTTGCCGTTCAAACACCCTGGTATGCTGATGTTGCCAATTACCTTGCAGTAGGTAAACTACCAAAACACCTAACCCCTAATGAATGAAAACGGATTGTTCAGAAGAGTACTCGGTTCTCATGGATTGGGGGCTATTTGTTTCACACAGGGGCAAACATGCATATCAGGAGATGTATTCGAGAAGATGAAATCTTTGACATCCTATAAAACTATCATGATGGACCATGTGGGGGACACTTCGCTGAGCGTAGAGCTGGACATAAAGTATTACAGATAGGATATTATTGGCCCATGATTTTCATAGATGCAAAGAAGTCTGTCCAAGCCTGTGATAGCTGCCAGTGAGTAGGATGTCCTGGTCAAGCTGACGAGATGCCTCTGAGACCATAGTTAGTCATTCAACCATTCGAGCGATGGGCTCTTGATTTCGTTGGACCCATCAACCCATCATCAAATCAGAAAACATATATCTTGGTGGCAACAGAATATGTCACCAAATGGGTTGAAGCAGAAGCGTTGCCAAGAGCCACAGAGGACTCTGTCATATAGTTCCTGTTCCATCTATTTGTACGTTATGGCCTTCCATGGGAAATAATTACAGACGGAGGACCACAACCTGCTGGGAATAGATTAGCTGCAACACTTAATAATTATCATGTCCAGCATAAAATCACTACTCCATATCACCTATAGGCGAATGGACAAGTAGAAAGCAGCAATAAGGTAATAGAATCAATCCTAACGAAGACCATTGTGTCACATAGGCGTGATTGGGCTGCCCAACTACCTAAAGCACTCTGGGCCTATAGAACAACATGGAGAAGCACCACTGGTTACTCACCTTATCAATTAGTGTTTGGAAAACAACCCATTTTTCCTATAGAATTTGAAATCCAAACATTACGAACAACTCAGGAAGTTGGCTTAGATCTAAGCGAGGCACAGATTAATCGACTACAACAGATCAATGAATTGGATGAAATTGGGCTCTCTGCACTACAAAATACAGCATTGATTCAACAGCAGCGAGCTAAATGGCATGATGCGCTCATCAAAAACAAAGTCTTCCATGAGGGATACTGGGCTCTGTTGTACGACTCTCGGTTTCAAGACTTCCCTGGGAAACTCCAGACTTATTGGTTGGGACCATACGAAATCCAGAAGGTACATGACAATGGGACCCTTACTCTAATCACCATTGACAGTTCTGGATATGCCTTCAAAGTAAATGGCCACCGAGTTTGTCTCTATCGTAAACCACTCACTCAGGAATCCTTCTGCCAGCAGCTACGCCGAGGCACTGATATGGAGATTTTAGGAGAGGAAGAGAAGTCTTCCTCACCTGTAATTCATTAAGGAATTCATTTTTTTTTACAATTTGTACATAAGTTCTTTTCTTTAAGTCGTTCTTGTACATATGCTTGAACTAGAAGTTTTGTTGTCATTTTTTGCTCAAGATTTCGATTTTTGCTATTCCGTTTCTAAAAAGAATGGCATTTGTGTGTTTTTGTTGTTCCTTTTCAAAAGGAACAACATTCTTGATTTTTCTGCTGTTCCTTTTCAAAAGGAACAACATTCTTGATTTTTCTGATATTCCTTTTCAAAAGGAACAACATTCTTGATTTTTCTGTTGTTCCTTTTCAAAAGGAACAACATTCTTGATTTTTCTCTTGTTCCTTTTCAAAAGGAACAACATTCTTGATTTTTCTACTGTTCCTTTTCAGAAGGAACAACATTCTTGACTTTTCTGCTGTTCCTTTTTCAAAGTAAAGGAATTTGCTTGTTTTTCTGTTCCTTTTCTAAAAGGAACAACATTTTGATTTTTGCTATTCCTTTTTCAAAAGGAATGGCACTGCGGTGTGTTTTCTGCCCCTTTTTCCAAAGGCGCAGCATATTTTTGATTTCTGCTGTTCCTTTTTCAAAGGAATGGCATTTTTGCGTCTTTTTCTATTCCTTTTTCAAAGGAACAACATTTTTCATGGCAGTTGTTCCTTTTTCAAAAGGAACGTCATTTCGAGTGTTTTGATATCTTTTTCTAAGGAAATAGCATTTTTTTAATTTCTATTGTTCCTTTTCCAAAGGAACGACATTCATGTGTTCTGCTCTTCCTTTCTCAAAGGGAACGACATTTGCACTTTTGAGACCTATGCTCCTTTGTTGTTCCTCTTTCCACAAGGAACACTTCTAGCATACTTTTTCTCTCCTTGTGAAACAGCTTATCCCTTTTGCTGATCTAAATTGAGGATGCTTCTTGCTCCCGTTCTTTCAAAGTCTTTTAGAGGCAGCTATGCACTTATGCAATGAACACAAAATAACAACATACTGAAATCAACAGATTATAAATTGCTATCTTTATAAGGCTCTGTATTGGTAAGAGGACAAAAGGAAGGACACACTTATTCATCATCCTTTGTTGTCATTGTCTTACTAATTTTGCCTTGATTGGTTATCTTTATCATGACATTCTCTTTAATCCTCTTTTATTATTGTTTAGGAATAAGAGCAAACGGTTTATATCTTCCTATTGAGATGATAAGACTTCTTCCACCACTCCTACTCTTAAGGACTGTTGAACCACCCTTTGTGTATAAATAAGGAAAAGTGCTTTATGAAAAAGAAGAAAGTAAAAAGATGAATTATAAGTTGTCAAATGCAGGATAAGGGGTCTCATCAAGAGCCAGCCTACCATGATCATGAGGATGAAAGTGAAGTGGCATTCCCACTATGGCCACCACACCAGGGATATGGTCCAAAAGATATGTCAAATAAACAAACCTTGGAACAGGAGGTCTCATCACGAGCCAGCCTGCCCACTTTTCGCTCCGTCCTTGTGAATGGAATTATGGCTAACTGGTTACCAAGCCAGCATAATGGCCTACACTTTGACATTACATTCCTTAATATGCACATAAAGGATCATGGTTCCAGGGGTGAAATAAACAACTCTGCCAAGGTTATGGATTCCTGTCGGCAGTAGAACATTGTTAATGGTATTGAAGTCACATTGATTACACCAATAGGTAAGATACTAATACTCTTTTGTTTCTTATATCCTAGGCACTAATCATACATTATCTCCCAACTTATATATCGCATGAACATTTATTACCACCAATCATGGAAAAGGAGGTGACAATGACCACTTGAGATTTGGCAAGTACGACAGACGTCCTATCCCCTAGCCTTGCATCATATCACAACAGCCTCTTACGTAATACGCGATCCAACTTTATGCCTCGATTTCAGTAATTCGTTATTTTTCTAAACATGGCATATTTTCATACGTTGTTCCTTTATGACTCAGTTGCAGATCGGGTGCTGCTCCTATCTTTGACGACTGGGACAACCTATCACATTGTGTGGGGGGAGGTTAACCTCATTATTCCCCAGATTATGTGTCAGCTCACTATTCGGGAAAGATAGTGTACTAGGGTACGACACAACTTAATGACATGATATTTCTATTTTTTATGCAAGTTGTTGTTCATAAGCCATTTATGTTGCATACTCTGTGTTTTTTTCAAAATATTGTGATTATTACCCTCTCTGTGTTTCAAACAGCATAAGCAGTTGTTGTTCCATTGAGAACCCACAGTGAAACCATGGGAGGAAGGGCAATTCGAAGGGAACCTTAGGAGTTGACAGTCTCCGCTGCTGCCCGGGAGATCCTGGAAAGAGCAGGGTGGCTGACTTATCTCAGCCGCTTGCAGGAGTCTAATGAAACAGTGGCGATTGAATTCCTACAGAATCTGCAGGAGGATCACTCCATAGTAAAGGGGAAGCAGATAGCGATCACCGATGATATAATCGCAGAAGTCTCGGGACTACCAGCCACCGGACTTGTATGGACACTAAAGAAGGAAAGATTACAGAAGATCATGGAAATTTTCCAGGATGAAGGCCAGAGCTTGACGATTAAATGAAAGGGAGTTCTGCCAGCAATGCTAGGAGAGCCCTGGGCAGAATTAGCAAGAACCGTGCAAAGCTACATCACCTGCGAGGGGAGAAAAGACGTGGTAAAACCACGAAATCTTAAACTCTTAGTTGTCCTAAAGAAGAAATGCTCTGTAAATCTGCCTACACTTTTGAATTCATTACTTCATGACGTTGCACGAAGCCTTAAAAAGGCACAGCATGTAGAGTCAGTTGTGAGCCACCACGGTTAATTCGATTAATTGTTAGTCATAGCCTCACCCAGCAGCAAAGCAGCTGGGAAGAGCTAATTGCAATAATTGAGGGGAGGGCGACAACACCATCCCCAAAACGTAAACATACTACAAGAACACCGGAACATCCGGAAAAACGCAGAGAATTAGTAAAACAAAAAAATGTTGCTAGCACATCTGAACGACCAGAAAAACGCCAGGAATTGGCAAAGTGTAAGCATGACAACGGTACACCCGAACAACTAGAGAAACGTAGAAAATCTGTCTAGTTAGCTCGGATATGAGGAAGGCTGGAAAAGCTCCAGGAAAGCACCAGCTAGCTAGTGGAAATTGAGGACGAGCAATCCTCACGGCTAGAAGTAGAAGTAGAGCAAGCTGAAGGAGAAAAGAAAGGAGAGGCCGAGGAGGCCGAGCAATCTGAAGAGGAAAATGAGGAAGAAGATTAGCATTCTGAAATAGAAGTTGAGCATTCTGAGGCAGAAGCTGAACAATCCAAGCAGGAGGATGAAATGGGACAGCAGGAAGATAGCCCACCACAGGACCCAGTGGGAGAAGATGAATTGGCCGCAGTTTTGGCCAATATGGGTGAGTATGGCCAACCTCCCAGTCCAGCAAACCTCCACAACAAACCCCTAAAAGAAACTGCATCTGAAAAACCACAAACAGAGGAGGCAGAAGAAGGAAATATGCCTGTTCATGATGAAGAGGAGATAAGAGACACTGAACGGGAACAATTCGTTCCCAAGACACCAGAGGGAATTCCGGAGGAAGTAGCAGTAGAAAAAGAAGTTTCCCAGGAAGTGACAGAACCAGTTAGGGTTCCTACCCCAGAACAGCCAGAACAGAACAGCGAAGAAGTACCCCAGGAGAAAGATCCAGGGACTAGTCATGACCCAAAACGCAGCAGACAACCTGCTGTTCCTCTAATAAAACGTTGAAAATTAGGGAATTACGAAAGGAACAACGAAGATTATTGAGCATAATAGCCCAGCTCCACTAGCATATCAGGATCTTGAAAGCAAAGCAGAGGGTAAGGAAGACTGCAAGGAAGAAAAAGGTGACCACTGCAGTAAAATTCCGCAAAATAAAAAGGCGGAGGACCAAAAATCGCCCTGCTGTTCAAAACCCTGCTGAAAATCTAGCTGCTATTCCAAAGGATGTTGAGGAACAGACTGTTGTTCCATTTGAAAAGGAACAACAGAAAGCTGATATTCGTGTTAAAAAAGAAACGGACAACAAGAAAATTCAGACAGAGGCACCACCTCAAGGGTGATAAGGGTTCCGAACTCGAAACAACGCAATAAGAAAGTTCAGGTAAAACTCCCGGCCTCCACTACTGCATGGAGAAGAGATCCAAAGATAGTGACCTTGCGCAAGGGATTGAAATAGGCTCAGCAAGAAGCAGAAAGGCTTAGAGAGCAAATGGTCCCTCGCGAGAAGTATGAAGAACTACAACAACAACTAAGGAACGTCAATCAATCCGAAAGCCGGGCCTTTGAAGGGTGGGCGAAAGGAACAAGAGAAAGTTGCAAAGGTAAATCATAGGCTAGATACTGTTATCAAGTAGATGGATACCTTGTGTTCTTCATACAATGACGTTTTAGCATGTAGGGCCCCTGCCAAAAACTATGCTCTGTTTTTACTGGACCGGTACTTACAATTAAAAATAAAAGCTGTTAAAGCAGGTGCCCCTATAAAAATTAACACTGTCAATGACTTTATAGACTGTTGTAAACATTACGGGGTGAAGGTCCAGAGATTGTTGTGTGAATTCTATTTGCATAACCTCATGCTACATCAGGAGACTGAACTGAACGCTGGCCCTTTTGTTGGAGACATCCAATTGCAAGTATTCATCTCATTCGGGGTTAATCATATTAAATGGCTCAAAGCCTATAATACTTTCCAGAGGCAGGAAAATGGCCTAGACTTGTGGGTAAGGGTTGAGCCTAGGGACCCAATACAGTTGTGGAAAGCACATAGAAACCTCATAAGAACTCCGGGTGTCATTGAAATGTTAGGACCCATGCACGAGGCACTCATTCGACAAAGTTTAGAATATTTTCTTTCTATCAAAGACCTTGCCATTGATGCAGCCAAATTTCGGTACCGAATCTCTAATCCAAACATCCAGCTCAGGGAGCCATTTAAGTATGAGAATTTCCAATTAGCTGCCAACTGTTTGAACCTCTATGGCGAAAGCATTTTGAGGGCAGGGCCATCCTGGTTAGGATATAGATTTCGTAGTCCAATTATCTAGCACCCTGCACCCGGATATCAAGCCCTATATGAGATGCCTTAGGGTCAAACAGGCCAGTTCTTGGACTACCTAGTCACTCACCACGGTTGTAGGCCTCCGCATGAGATTCCTTCTCCAGCCTATTCTCTCATTGCTTTGCATGTCAACTACAACGTTTTCATGAGGGCATGAAACAGGGTAAGCAGGGGGGTGTGTGGAGTACTAAAAAGGTATGCTTTTGATGATCATTTCAATGGATTTTCAGTGGAACTTGTGAACCTTTTTGCATCATGAACGTGGAAAACAATAAAGAATTATAACAAAACATGTAGGATTAGTATGCAAGACTTAACCGCTGATAGTTGTCATTATCCTGTGCAGGAAGGGGTGAAAACGAGGAGCTGCTGTTCCAAAGAAAAAGATAAGAACAGGGTAACTGCTGTCCCTTTGATGAAGGACCGAGTGCAAACAAGGCTAAGCAGGTTGAAGCAAACCGGTCCGAAAAAGGAGGAGAAGACACCAGCTCAGCGGAGGAGAAAAGAAGTGATTAAGGATTAACAGTTTGGCAAATCCCTCAGGATCTTTGATCCTGAGGGATCACTGCTTTATTTATCTTATTACTTAGACATCTTCGCCGTCACCCTTATATAAAGGGCCGACACTGTTAGCTTTGGGGGATGATGCTTTTATGTAACTTTCTGTTAAAGATCGAACTTTGATCATCGAGTCTCGTTGAAACTGGTTCATTGTACTTTTGTTTTATGCATTAATATAAACTTGGTGATTATCTTATCTCTGCGTCTGGATTAACTTGAAGCGGTGTACCCTTGGAGGCTAAGGGCCCAGCCCCGGAGGACACTTACTTCTGTATCACTACGATTTGATTTCTGCGTGGTTTGCTTATCGTTGTTATTTGGTAATCTGATATGCTTTATAAGTTGCTATCATATGCTCTGTTAAGATTCATTCATTAAGGTTTTTACAGACAGAACTATTGCATTGACTCTGCATTATACTAATCCTTTCAGATTTGATTGAATATTATTAGTCTTGACTGAATATTGTTACTATTTTGTTACAGAGCTCTTATGTTGTACATTCATGTGATAGAATTTATCTGAAGGTTGTGTTCTTTATGATTCAGGAGTGATGTTGTTCCATTTTGAAACGTAGTTGTATTCCTGTTAATGAAGATTGATGCTAGATCAAATTACTCTTCAAGCGTTTTGTGTGTGTGTATGATTTCCAAACGTTGTTCCATAACTTATTAGTAATTAATGCTATTCCATTAGTGTGTACTACTTGATTTTCCTGGAGAATGAAAGATTGTTGTTTGATTACAATGGGTGCATTTGAGTTAGTAGAATAAAGCTTGATTACTGCTCGCGAGACTTAGTTGTTCGATTGTTGTTCCGTTTCAGAATTGCTGTTCCATTTTAGCATTGTTGTTCCATTCCAAATTTGCCGTTCGATTTCTTATTTGCTATTCCATTTTTCTACCTGCCGTTTCATTTACTCGCATTTGTTGTTTTAGTGTGAGAGACAATCTGTGGCTGTAGTGAGCCTCTACATTTACTGTCTAGCTCCCAGAACCGTGGTCCATGCTCTAATTTCCTTTCCATCAGTTTCCAAAGGGATGGGCTATTGCTGTTAAACCCTTGACTGATAAGTTGCCTAGCTTTAGAGTGTGTGATTTATTCATTTGAAGTAACTTAGTTATAGACAAGCATCCATTTACTCTTGTATTTTGTTGAACGTTGTACTACTAGCATTACTCTGACAAATGATAGCCTCAGACTGAGTCACTCTTTGAAATAACAAAACGCTCCCGGATTGACATATTAATGTGAGGTAATTAGAGGTGAAAGAGACCCTTTTTATAGCTCTACAGTACATGGTATTGGATGCTTCAACATGTATAAATATGTATTGTAACATTGAAAGAATCATAATGAAAAATCAATATGGTAGTCCCAGTTTTTGGATCCAGGGGAAAAACTCTATGTATATGTGTTTTATTTGTTATGCTCTCACATTGTTTATTTTCTCTATTTTAGAATTCTTATGTAGGTAATTTCCATATGGGGTTAAGACCTACATTTGGTATAAAAGCTATTTTGGCTTGAAGGGGATGCCTTTATTATTTAGGGTTTTTTCTCGGTAGACCTTGTTCAGTGGGAGATCTGTGGGATCAATTCTGGTGGTGAAAGAAGATGGTGAGCAGTGGAAAGATAGAGATCGAGAAATTTAATGGTCATAGTTTTGAGTTATGGAAACTCGAGATGGAGGATCTGTTGGTGGATAAAGGTAAGTGGATCCCAGTAGATCCATGTACTAAACCAATGGGAGGGTCTGATGAAGAATGGAAGAAGTTAGATTAGAAGGCTAAGAGCACAATACGATTATGTGTCTTAGATTCAGTATTACTGAATGTATCAGGGGAAGCTACGGCAAAGGCTTTGTGGGACAAGTTAGGGACTTTATACCAATCTAATTCTTTGGTAAATAAACGCTTCCTATGGAAAAAGTTGTATAACCTGACGATGAAAGATGGAGACTTGGTGACAGAACATTTGAATGCCTTCAATACTATGGCAAGTCAGTTATTATCTATTGATATTAAAATTTTAGATGAATATAAGTGCATCAGTTTGTTGTGTTCTCTATCAAATTCGTGGGATAGTATGGTTATTGCAATAGGTAGCAATGCAACTGCCTTGCAGTTTGATGAAATAGTCTCATCCTTGCTGACAAAGGAGATGAGATGGAAAAATATGGAGAGCTAGAATTGTCCTAGAACAGAAACAAAAATAAGTTATCGAGTGGGAGATCTAAATCTCCAGGAAAACCTATAAAGGTGGTGTGTTGGAAATGTCCAAAGGAAGGGCACTACAAAACAGACTATAAATCTAGAGCTCTTGAAAAAAGAAAGGGATCTAATGATGCTCCTTCTGCAGAGATGAAAACCACCTCAGATGAAGCTGGGGATGTGTACTTTCCTTCCTCAAATACACATGTTGATCATGAGGCATGGTTGATTGACTCAAGTGCATCCTTTCACTTCACTCCCCACAGAGAGTGGTTCTGCGAGTATGAGAATTATGATGGTGGTGATATCTTCTTATGGGATGATAGGAAGGCTAGAATTGTTTGTCGCAGAAAAGTAAAGTTGAAGTTGCAAGGCGGAAGGGTTAGAACACTTATGGGTGTTCTGCATATTCCTGCATTTGCCAAAAATCTGATTTCTATACGCAAGTTAGATAATGCAGGTGTAAAAATAGTGTTCGAGAAGGATACCTGCAAGATGGTTCAGGGAGAACTAGTATTGATGTGGGGATTCAGATTGGAACTCTGTACAAGCTGCAAGGTACCACTATTGTTGATGGGTGCAACAGTTCTGTGGTTGCTGAAAGTGGAGGAGAAAATCTTGTGGTCTCTGGAGAGAAGACCATGCTGTGGCATCAAAGGCTTGGACATATTGGAGAGAAGGGCCTTCAAATACTTCATGGTAAAGATATGGTAGAAGGTATGATTAACAGCTCTCTAGATTTTGATATCTGTGAAAATTGTGTATATGGGAAGTAGAATCGGGTCAGTTTCCCCTCTGGTGGTAAGAGGGCGAAACAGATATTAGAGCTTGTGCACACTAATGTGTTTGGACCTGTGAAGGTTCCATCATTGGGTAAGTTTGTGTACTATGTATCATTTATAGGTCACTTCTCAAGGAATACATGGATATATTTCCCTAAGAAGAAATTTGAATTCTTTGACAGGTTTAAAGAATCTAAGACTCTGGTGGAAAACTAGACAGAGAAGAAGATAAAGGTGTTGAGGTCAGATAACGGTGGAGAGTTTTGTAGCAAGGAATTTAAAGAATTCTGTTAGAAGTGTGGTATAGCATGGCGGAAGAATAGTCCATACACACCTGCACAAAATGGAGTTGCAGAAGGAACGAACAAGACGTTGATGGAAAGGGAAGGAAGCATGCTCAGTGGTGTCAGGCTAGGATAACAATTCTGGGTAGAGGCAGTGGAGATAGCATGTTACTTGGTCAATGGATCACATTCATCAGTGTTGGAGGATAAGAATGGACTAGTAAGAAACCCTCTCTTTCACATCTGAGGGTATTTGGATGTGATGCATATGTACATGTTCCAAAGGAGAAAAGAACCAAGTTGGATAGTAAATCTGAAAACTGCATCTTTATTGGGTATAAGGATGGTTTAAAGGGTTATAAGCTTTGGAACACAGTAACAAGGAAGGTTGTGTACAGCCAAGATGTGATGCTCAAAGAGGTGAAAGATGTTATTAAACATGATGTCCAACTAAAGGAACCTGAGAAGATAGAGTTTGAGCTAAAGGAGGAAGAATTAGACTCTACAATAGAAGAGGAATCCAAAGCTGAAGAGCCACAAACATAGGGTGTGAGAAGATCAATTCGATAAACAAGGCAACCAGAAAGTTATATTCCATCTTCTTTCTGTTCAAATTTTTCTTTATCTGTTGCTAATGCTGATCCTAGAATTGTGAATGAAGTAGTATATTCAAAGGATGGAAAACTATGGAAAGAGGCCATGGTTGATGAAATGACATCTTTGGACAAAAATGAGGCTTGGGATCTGGTCGAGTTGCCAGCTGGAAGGAAACCCATTGGCAGCAAATGGGTGTTGAAGAAGAAGACAAATACAAAAGGAAAGGTGGAGAAATACAAAGCTAGGCTGGTAGAAAAGGGTTATTCCCAGGTGCCGGGAACTGATTGTGGTGATACTTCTTCTCATGTTTCCAAGGTAGCTTCTATTCGATTACTTTTATATGTTGTTGTTGCTTTTGATTTTGAGGTAGAACATATGGATGTGAAGACAACATTTCTTCACAGGGATTTGGAAGAGGAGATCTACATGAAGCAACCTGAAGGATTTTCGGTGAAGGGTAGGAAACAACTGGTATGAAAGTTAAAGAAGACTTTATATGGGTTAAAATAGTCACCAAGGATGTGGTATTAGAAATTTGATACATTTATATCGGGACTTGGCTTCAACAGAAGAAAAGCATATCACTACATATATTTTAAATTAATTGGTGACCATGTTATTTATCTGGTCTTGTATGTGGATGATATGTTGCTAGTTAGAAATGACAAAGAAATTATCCAAGATTTGAAGACCCAATTGTCCTCCAAATTCGACATGAAAGATATTGGTGCTACAAACTATATTTTGGGCATGGAAATTAAAAGAGATCATTGAAAGAGGAAGCTCTCGTTAAACTAGAGGAAGCATGTTGAGACTAATACTGTAGAGGTTTAATATGAGGGACAGTAAACTGGTGAAGGTTCCTATTCCTATAGATGTGAGGTTATCTGCTGAAGAATGTCCCAAGACACAAGAAGAGGAAGAGGACATGTCCCATGTTCCATATGCAACTGTAGTCAGTAACCTGATGTATGAAATGGTCTGTACTAGACCAAACATTGCACATGCAGTGGGAGTACTAAGCAGGTTTATGTCAAAACCAGTAAAGGAGCACTCAACAGTAGTGAAGTGGGTTTTCAGGAATTTACATGACACTAGTGATTATGGTTTGTGCTACCAAGGATGACTAGGATTGGACAGAGTGTTGGGTATTCAGGATTTGTTGTTGCAGAATAGGCTAGAGATCGGATCAAAGAAGATCTACAAGTGGGTATGTGTTTAACCTACATGGAGGTGGAGTCATTTGGATGAGTAAGAAACAATCTGTAGTCGCACTATCAACCACAGCAACAGAATACATGGCAGTCACTCATGCAAGCAAGGAAGTAGTTTGGTTGTAGAGATTGTGTTCAAGTATGGGGTTAGTATAGGGAGTTATAAAGATAGACTGTGACAACCAAAGTGCAATTTTCTTGGCAAAGAACCCTACTTATCATTCAAAGAAAAAGCACGTTGATGTTTAGTATCACTTTGTGAGGGATATGATTGAAGACAAAAAGGTGTTGCTAGTAAAGGTGGACACTTTGAAGAATACTACAAATGCATTGAAAAATTATGTGAGCTCTGAGAAGTTCCCTTGGTGTGGAGAAACAATGGGCATTTTAGGGTTGGTTAAATGACTAAGCTCTCCTGTGGCCCCTTGTGGAAATAAAATAACAAGTCGGAGAATGTTGGGTTGTGTTATATTCTTTCCACAACTAGTCCCCCTAGTTTAATAGGGGTTAGAGCGGGGTGGATCCCCCCCCTTCGTTGCGCTAACTGTGCAATGGGGGATCACGGGAGGGTTTGAGGGTGGTAGTTAGCCCCCCTCTACGGTGTCTAAGGCAATTCCCTGGGGAATATTTTTTTGGAACCTATATTAGGTTAGGAAGATGTACCTATGCTTTTGTGCATGGGTTTCGTACATGGTTTTGGATGTGATGGTTTTCGGTCCATGATTTTGGATGCAATGGTTTTCGATCCATGGTATTGGATGCTTCGACATGTATAAATATGTATTGTAACATTCAAAGGAACATAATGAAAAATCAATCTAGTAGTCTCGGTTTTTGGATCCAGGGGAAAATCTCTATGTATATGTGTTTTATGTGTTATGGTATCGCATTGTTTATTTTCTATGTTTTAGAATTCGCATGCAGGTAATTTCTGTACAGGGTTAAAACCTACAACTGGTATGGGCCTATTACTTTTCAGAGCAAGCATGTAGCTCCACTAACCTTGAATAATGTTATGCATGTACCCAGATTGACGAAGAACATGTTATCGATTTCAATGCATGAAGATAGAGGCTATGCTATGATATTTTCAAAAGGAAAGGTGTTCCTTCGACACATAGCCATGGGTAAAGTAAAGAAGATAGGGATCCAAGTTTAGAATCTCTATAATATAGAGTTAGAGGATTGTGCTGCTTTGATTTCAAAAGCGGAAAATATGTTGAAACGAGACATCGACGAGTTATGGCACAAGAGATTGGGCCACTTGCATCATGGGGATTTGAAGATATTGCAACAAATCTCTATTGGTCTTCCCAAAGGTACACTTGAGCAAGTTGATACATGCAAGGGTTGTACTTTTAGAAATTACACCAAGTCTTCCTTTGGAGATAGAGATAGTCGAGCAGAGTCTATTCTGGAGAGAAAGATTCCATTCAGATGTGTGTCGACCATTCTCGACATCATTTGTTGGCTTGTAGGGGCCTGACCCAGGTTCAGAGATGATTTAGTCAAACAAATCTCGATACTACTGGCCCTTTCGGCAACAGTCTGCAGAGTGCAGACTGAGTTCTCACCCGAAGTAGTATGGGAGGGTGCTAGAACCAAGTTTCCACACCCTAGGGATGTTTGATGGGTTTCAGGTGGTCCGCAGTTTAACCCTACGTGAATGTCGCTACACGCACTTATCGGTACCTCGTAGCCTATGATGTTGTCTTTGTGCAGTCTTACTCAGGGGCGGAACAATGTTATTACCCAAGGCCTTATTAGTAACCCGATATTAGTTGATCAACTTAACTTATTTGTATGCTTCCAGTTATACTTAACAATATTCACCATTCATACAAAGGCGTGCAATAAATAAATAGTATAATTGCAATTGATATCAAACATGTAATAACATAAGAACAGAAACATAGAATTCAGATTAAAATTCTCTTTATTATTCTTCCTCCTCGGTTAGAGACTCGACTCTTCCCTATGCACACAGTTGCAGGGGTCCACACACTCAACTGCGGACTCTACTAGGCCTCTGTAGACTCATCTGTGAGCCTCTTCCTACTACTGCATCCCATGATACTTAGAGTCTTGCTCTATGCTCGCTATCTTATCCTATTCATTAGATTTCATTCATTCATTCGTTACTTTACAACTTAGAGATATTTATATTATCCCATGATCTGCAGACCATGGGTAGGTTGCCACTACATTCAAAACTTAGGGCGAACATCCCTATGATTCTAACATACAATTCACACTCTCTGCCTGCAATTCGCGGAGTCTTCACAATAATATTACTGAAAACATGGGCTTTGAGCCCCAAACAATATTGTCGGGGGATTCCATGTCCAATAGGCCCCGAATAGAAACGTCGTGACTCACCCTCGAGTCATTTTATCAGCGCGACAATATTGTCGCGGAGTCCCTTCAACCATTCTCGTATGGTGCTGATGTTCGCAGCATACTGAGTTGCTGCTTGTTGAACCTACTATATGCATTCCTTCATGTCTTAATTGTGTCCTTACATATTTACTGGCATTCGTTGTGTATTTTTATAGTCCTGCGCCCTTGTCCGGCTCTTCAGGATGTGAAGACTGTGGTTTGGCCAGTTAGTCAGATAGTCGGCCCACCATGTACGGCTTCAAGCAACGGACATCCCATCATGAATAGTGACACCAATGGTCACTTCCCAGCCACACCCGCGTGGCAGCACAACCCTCCATGCACGATCACGAACCCTCTGACGTCCTACTCCTGCGTGCATCTCTCATATAGTGCAGCCCCCAGGCAGAATATTTTATAGTCCTGCGGTCCCTTTGAACTACTTCGAGCACTAAGACTATCCTTCCTATGGCTAGTCATGTGGGTGCACCAACCGTGCGGGGCTTCATCTCATCCTCCACCATGGTTCGTGGAGAATCCCCATCTTCCATTCTAGTGATTGGCATTGTGCACTCTATTATTTCCACTGCGCTACCCTGGTCACCACGTTTCTCGAGATGTGGTCTTAGCCACGGCAGCAGAATAACCAATTCACGACAATAGCTTTCCAATTTGTCAGTATGACTATACGCACCTTGCCTTGCCATCCTCAATTTTTTGATGAGAAATGCTTCCTTCATTTCGTTTTCTAGCTTCTTGACCTATGCATCCATTAAACCGCTTTTCTCCCTTAGTCGTACCCGATCTTTTTCAAGTTTGCGAAGTCTAAAGTTTCCTCGTCAGATTTCTTCCTCAAGTCTTATATGTTTTGTTTCATACCACTGTGTGATTTCTTCATTTCGATTTGCGTGGACGATCGTATTTATGAGTGCTATTATGCACGAACTCGTCTTCGCATGCTCCACAAGGAACTACAGACCTTGCTTCATACTTTAGCTTCGGAAGCGCTTGCATAGTCAGATTTTTCTACATGGTACTATAAGGCCATACAACCTTTGGTACATGTAGGTCCTAGTTAGTGCGTCTCACATGGTGAAACCTGTTCAACACTTCGCACACCTTGTTGAAGGCTTCCCTGTGTATGATTTTTGGCGTGCCAGGTTTTATCATTCTTCGTCATTTGCACACTTGTATTGCCTACTTCTGCTTGTTGTTCGTGTTTCCTATCATGATAGCAGTGAGCATTCATGCGGGCTGTGTACCATATGCCTATACCCATCTAGAAAGGTGGGCACACAAGCTATTTGACCCCTCATAACTAGCTTACCCCCGTATCTGAGGCTTCCTAAATCGTAAGTGCATGATCTTTCTGCATTCGCACCAATCCCTAAAACTCTGTTGGTGTGTAACCCCACCACCTTGCAGGTGTAGCATGCAGTTCCCATTGCATAGCATCGAAACACTGTTGTTCTAGCACTTCACTTTCAAATTTGTTCAAGAATTCATCCACCGCTATCAACCCATCATACATAGGCAGATCCCTTATCTCTGTTTTCATGTAATGTAGTGATCTTACCATCATGTTGTAATTGAGCTTGGTTACCTCGTGTAACTGGTTCTGCCATCGTTCTGTTTCCTCATCTGAATCAGATGTACAGGAGCAGTCATGCTCCCATGAAATTCTACCATCTGTTGTAGGATTTACCCAGTCCTATTCCCGAGCGGTTATCTTGTAGATACAGTCTAGCTCGTCGTCTCTCTTGTCATCGCGCACTGACTTAGTGTAATGCACTCCTTCCATAGGTTCTAAAGGCACCACTACACGTAGTCACATTTTCTCAAAAATCATTTTGCACTTATTTATATTTATCACTCCATTCATATCAGTGGCCTAATATATATTCCTAGTAGTGCAAGATAGGGATTGTTGTCATTGACAATCTCTATCACCTCGAAATCTGCAAGCGCGCTCGCACCTTTGATGTCTACTATTATCCCCTACAACCTTCCCATCGGTAGGATCTTCTCCTGGTTCACCATTCGCAACTGAATGGTAGACCTTTACAACTCGGGCCTACCCATGCACTCTCATGCTTGCTTTAGCAGCGAATTCGCATCTGATGCTAGATCCAAAACTACTCGATCCATTCCATACTCCCCAATTTTCACAGTCAATCTCATTTCCCTTCTTGTTCATGATGTGTTCTTTCCGAGCTTTCGAAATACACATAGTTCTCCTGACCCAGTGCACCTAGTGATAAGTTCCTACAGTCCTTTCACAGCATTGTTGTCACGCAACAGTTTCATAAATGGCTCTAGAAAGGTGTTGATCATTGAAGGATCCATCTTTGGCTCTAGTTGATCCTTACTACCTACATTCGAGGCCTTTATCAAGCTCTTCTTAGCTTCCATGAATGTCTCCTTCACGCTCCCCAAATCAAATCCAGGTTCCTTTGTAGGAGCCTTGTGAACCCATGCACTTTCTTCAAGCTGCTTACCTATGTCATCTTGTCATGCGGAAAGAGTCAATTTTGCGAACAAACCCGACCTCCCTAGAAGCTAAGGCTTTCTAGTGACAAACAAGACAATCAAGCACTATCTTTCCCTAAATATGCATTTAAAATACAAGAAACCAGGTGTTTAAAGCATACCTTTAGTCCAACGTTGTTTGTAGTAGTCCAGCCTCTCCGATCCAGATGAGCTCCTCCTTCTCTTTGAAACCTGCATTCACTAACAAGAAAACGATTACATAACACCTGAATAACTCATGAAATAAAACATATTCATCATAAAGACCAAGGAGTATATGAAATAAATTGTATATAACAACTTGTTGAGAAAAATGAACTTAATTGTATTAAGTGGAAACAAAAGAAACCATTACAACCAGTGCCTTGGTGTTGTGCAGGTCCCTCCCAGGGTCCAGCACGAGTTCTCCTTTACTTTGATCAGCTCACCCACTTCCAAATGAAGCTAAGAAAGGATGGGAATCTCTCCTCTCAAGCTCTATAAGGGAGTCCTAATTTCAGCAGCATCTACCCTTAGGAATGTTCAGCTTTCAACCTCCCCTCCCTTTGGCCCAATGCCTGTATTTATAATGCTTTGGAGGAAGTTAATCAGGTCCACCATCAATGGGATAAGCCCCTCTTTCAATGGGATAGCTCCCCTCTTGATGGGATAAGTTCCTCTTTCATAGGGATACATGAACCATCTGGAGGCACTCAATACACGTCAAACCATCTTCTAGAATGCTCTAGAATCGACCACAAGTAACTTTTTTGAAGTAAAACTCGCGCCTTTTGACCTTTACAGGAGTACGCACCCACCCCTTTACAGACAGAGCGTACAAGTACGCAGGTATTGTGAACTTGGGGTGCGTACACGCAGGTAAGGTTAAGAGAAACTGCGTAACCCGAGTTAATTGACTTTTTAAGGACTTTCTCTCTTTCTTGGAGTTTGACATGAGGAGCAGAGGTATAAGACTTGCCAAGGAGGATAGTATGACAGTTGATGGAGCCATACTAACTGCAGATAGTCATGGTGACAAATTGTAGTGTAACAGATTGCCCCCTAAAGTGCGAAGCCTGTAGTAGATTAGGGTTTCATATCATCTAGGAAGGGTGAAGTACTTTATCATTTCAAGGATTATCTTGTGGAGAGCCCAGTCGGAACCTGCAAATATTCAACACAAAATACATATGTAAGATCATATCATCACTGAGGTAGGCATTCCCATACTCAGATTGAAAACTTTAACTAACAAACTAACTACTGCTCTGATATAGGAATGATTTCGCAGTACATCATAATCATAGACTCATGTAGACATAGTATGGATGCAACCATCTGTTTATGATTAGTCTACTGTATAATGAATACAAAACTCCTCGCAGCCTGGATGGTGGAAACTAGATCCAGGGTCTTCATTTCTACTTCCCGAAATAGTACGATTCTATCCATGCGAATAAATGAGTTGATGTCGAACATGGTAGAAACCACTTGATTACCAGTCGATGATGTAAACTGTTAACAAGTGTGAGAGAGACCACCAGTGATGTCAATGGTTCTCAAAGTACCCAGTACAATCCATGAGATGTGAATGAATGAGTTGATGTCGAGCATTTCACGGAATCCTTCGATCGAAATTCAATGATGTAAACCGTTGTCAAAGGCGAGAAACCTGCCATTGATGCATGAAGATTTCAAGGTACTGACGATTTCTAGGTCATCTTTCTAGATAATGTGCTGATGTAGATAGAAAGTGACCCGTTGCCGGCAAGCCCACAACACAAAATCATAGATCAAGTTGAAGAAATGTAGCTATAAGGACTGACTCAGGGATGGTCGAGATGGATGACAGGTATTTTGCAGATGAATGGTTTATTTGCAGTGACCTCTTGAACACATAACGACACGAAAGATGGCTTGGTGAAAATTGACCCAAAGTTAATACCCGGAACCGGCTGAAGATTTTCAATGTGGTTTGATTAGCTGTTAGGCAAAGGATTTCCCAACCCAGGTGAATGAAAAAAGTGTCGTGTTCAAGAGTGGTGATAAGGTTTCTTCTGAGACAAAGGATAACAAATAGGCTCATTTTCCTCTCTTTTCCCCCACCATTTCTGGCAAGTACCTCTTTATTTTTTACAAGCTTGAGGAGGATAACATATGCTTGATTATAAGCTCCTTCGGATGAGTCCAACTTAGCTTAGATTCGAACCCTAAGAAGGAGTGGTCCATTCCTGTTTGTAATCGAACAGGTCCTTTACTGTGAAATTTTAACGAGTCCAATATAGGAGAAACTCGGCGTTTTTCAATTTTAGAGAGTCTGAAAAAACTTAAGAAGACTCCAAGGTTGAACTTTTTCGTAAATTTGTGTCTCCCAAGCCCGAAAAAGTATAAAATAATACTTGAGAGAAAGGCTGGATCTTTTACGACCAAGGAGTACTTTCATAATTAGTGTCTTTGACCTGAAAAGTAAAAAGCGATCAAGGACACGTCGTTTTATTTCCAGTATCGAATTTGAAATGACAAAAATCCGGCAATCTCTTCATGTTTTTACAGTCAGAAAAGGGCTATAAGAGGACCGTCTTTTAATTCCATTTTAACAAGTGTAAAAGAAGCGCTCGGCAATCTTTTCATGTTTTAGGAGTCAGAAAAGGGCTTAAAGATGACTCTGATGTTTTTGTTTGTGAAAAATGACAATTTTCCCTGAAAATCCTTTATCTTGCAGAAAAACCAACACATTACTCATACCTGTTTAAAGATATATAAAATACTTTGAAAAATACCTTTTCATGGTGAAAAATAAAAAAATTTACCATTTATTTACCCAAAAAACCTATAAAAAGGGCTTTTACCAATTCATTTTTACCATTTTACTGTTGAGGAGAGAAAAAGGGCTTTTGGCAAGAAACTTCCCATGGACATTGCGGAGAATCTGACCGTCGAAATCGAACGCCGTCTCTTTCAGGTATTCTACAACATCCTCCTCTTCATTTTCATCCATTTAGAATTTGTTTTTAGGCCCTAGTTTCATTTTTTGGAGGCTTTGGGGTTTCAAGGTCCGCCTTTCGGGGTATGCAGGTGCTCCACTGGTGACCCGCGTACCTCGACATTTTCTCAGTTGGGAAAATGGCGGGCGTACGTACCTTGCCTTAAAGGAACCCGTGTACCCACGCTCTGTTCCTAAAGGCGGGGTGCGTACTCCGCGCAAAGGGTTTACAAACCCCAAATTCTCCAATTTGGACCAATAAATTTTGATTTTATGGATTCTAATGGATGTTTTCTGGTGCGTAGATTGCCCACCATGCTTGATTGGCGCGAGAGAGAACATGAAGATGTTGATTTGGCCGCCATTAATCATCAACCGTCCATTGATGCTTTGAAGGTATGCGGCCTTTACAAATACTGGGCCATACCTGGCATGAGGGCCCAGGTGCGCTTTCTAGAGTGGCTGGTAGAGAGGTGGAACGTCCAGGAATAGTGATTTTACATTGGAGGGCACCAGCTCGAGATAGAGCCCTCAAATATTTACTTTCTCACTGGTTTTCCCAAGAGAGGAAAACACTTGACTCTGTTCGGGACTAGGTCGGGTGGCTAGTCCATCGCTAGTCTCTGACAAGAGTGGTGTAACACTCAGTCTCAGGGGAAGGGGATAGAGATCAAAACTATATCCAGACCTAAACTTATGGTAATTGCTTTTACAGTTACCAGACTTTGCGGGGCTGCCGCTTTACACATCGCCACTGGATCCCAGATGCGGATGGCGATTGATTGCTATCGGGGCACCATTTTCAACTGGTGTGATGATGTGTTGGCCAATTTAAAGGGCCAACTGACTAGAACCAAAAACGGGCAGCTAAAGACTTTTGGTTATGGGCCTTTAGTTGTGAGTTTTTCCCTAGAGAGGGTTCCGATGCTGATCCCACAGCAGGTCACTGTTGAGGTTGGGCCTCCCCGAGAGCCTAAATTGATGCGATGGGTTGCGGTTATGGCCCGTCATCCTGATGAGGGCACGAAGGTTGTCCGATTTACTCCGGAGTATTTTCACTGGTTGGAGGACCAAATCTTTTCTATACAGGATTTTCCTTATGCCGAAGCTGATTTTCGTGGAGATCAGGACATGGTTCTTCCACCGGGAGAACAATGGGATGACACAGGTAATTCATTTTCACAAGTTTTTAAATTATCTATTTTTTTTTGTTTTTTATATCGTCTCAAAACTGACAGTAATAATTTTCAAAATGCAGATGTAGGCCCACGTCGTCTAGCCAATCTCCGGCCTTTCGAGAGGAGACTACCAGTTGCAGCGGCACCGGCCCCACGGGACGAGGCCACACAGACCCTAGCTGAGTTGGAACAAGACCTAGAGCGTCTTACGGCAGATATACCAGAGACTACTATAGACGATATTCCTATCAGGTTTCAGTGCTATGTAGTCGCAGTCCCAGGACCTTTTAGAAGGTTCTTGTGTAGGGTGGCTCGTGCAGTGGTGTCATATAGAGAGCATCACCAGTGATTGGATGGTCGTTTTTGTAGACACATGTGACATTTTGGTTTTTTTTACTTATCATTTTTGCCGATCATAAGGTGTTTTTCAACCTATGATCGAACACGATGTATTTTTTGACACACTCCTATCTATATATATCATTATTACTGGCTTATCTTGTTAAACATGTGTGATGAAATGTTTTTAAATTTACATGTATGATTATTGCAAATTTCTGTTTAACATTCGAGAAGCAATTGCATCTGCTAATGTATTTAAAGACCTTGGAATATGCTGATATTCAATGTAATCAAATTCACGTTCCAAGAGACGCTCTCTCAAAAATAACCTTAGTAACACTGGATTTCTAATGGCATACACTCTATTAAGCTGTAATACAACGAGTTCAGAATCTAACCTCACTATCAAACTCCGAATCCCAAATGAGATAGATTCAGACAATAACTCAATCACTGCACTGTACTCAGTAATGTTGTTTGTTGTTTGACCGAGGCTCACCCCATGCATAGAAACTAACTCGTCAGAGGGCGAATAGATAACCCAAGCTGCGGAAGAGATATTCCGTGTACTACGACAAGCACCATCAACAAGTCCAATGTATGTTTGGAGAGGCATTGACATCTGCAAACATCAAGGGTAAAACCAAGATAAGCAGAATAACGACGAAAAACACACTTTCTAAGCTAAGCACACTATCTAAACTAACAAACACACTAGCTAGAAAGAAAAAACCTAACCTAACTAAAATCTCCATACCCATCATTTAAGCATAATACCTCTTTAGGTAAAGTCCATTTCTGGGTTTACCCAAGGAGTCCTCGTCAAAGTCTACCTGCTCATAGGCCCCTTTTGCTAGCTTTTGCTTGACAATATAGGGCCCATGCCACATAGGAACGAATTTTCCAGCACCTAATTTATCGTTAGCTTGGTCATATAATAGCACTAGGTCTCATTCCGAAAAATTTCGAGGGGTCACATTTCGATCATACTGAGCTTTCATACGTTTTGCGTGAGTCTCGATTGCCAATGCAGCATCATGTCGAGTCTCATCTAATTGAGATAAGTATACTAAACGCTTCTCCTCTTCGGAAGTAGCTGGAAGTAATTCGAGGCCATTTGAAGTGACGAGATTTCGCATTCAATGGGCAGCACAGCTTCCAAACCATAAACTAGTTGGAAAGGAGTGAACCTTGTTGATGTTTTCACTGAAGTTCGGTACGCCCAAAGCGCGGAAAATAACATGTTGTGCCAATTCGCCTGATGAATACCAATGATTCGTCGGATCATGATAACTAAAACTTGTTGATGGAATCAACCAGACCATTCGCTTGTGGATAATAAGGAGTTGAGCTATCGTGATGCAAACCAAGCTGGCCTGTAAGTTCTGTCATCATAACATTTCGAAAATGGCACCCATGGTCAGTAATTATCGCTTGTGGGACACCAAACCTAGCAATAATGTGATTGAATACGAAAATTCCAGCTGTCTTGCCGTCTGCCTCGAATGTAGGCATCGCCTCGGCCCACTTAGTAAAATAATCTACCGCAAGGATGATATACGCATGCCCCCCGGCCGAGTGAGGGTTACATGTAATAAAATCGATACCCCATTTGGCAAAAGGACCAATGGAAATTATAGGGTGGAGAGGAGCAGGTGGAGCGCGCATCTTGCGATCAAACACTTGACAGTTGTGGCATTTCCGGACCGCAGTAATACAATCTTTAAACAAGGACGGCCAGAAGTAACCAGCGCGCAATATCTTTTGGGCTGTGGCATACCCAGACATATGACCGCCACCCGCTCCTGAGTGACAGTCATTCAGAACCCTTTCAGCTTCATTGTGAGTTAAACAACGTCGAAAAACCAAGTCCGCCCCACGGTGATAAAGAGTATCTCCAATAATTTTTTACTGTTGGGACTGGAATCGAATTTTCCGACGTTCCGACTTTGAAATTTCGGGCCGAAAGGATTGGGTCTGGAGATAGACGATTATATCCCCATACCACGGATCTAAAGTGCTGATGAGAAACAAAGATTCATCCGCAATGGGTTCCTCTTCCACAGTTTCTGTGTCAGCACGCGGGATGTCACACATTAACTCTGCAAAAACTAAAGATTTCTTAGACTTAGATTTCTCAAACTCCAAGTCGAACTCTTGCAGGATAACAATCCATTTAGAGTACTTGCCCCCTAGCAATTGTCTAGTCAAAATGTAGATCATAGGGTTGCAATCCGAAATGACTGTAGTTTTACGGAGTAGAATGTAGTGACGAAAACGTTGGACAGCTTGAACGGCTGCCAATGCCAATTTCTCCACATGTGAATATTTGAGCTCAGTTGGATTTAACGTCCGACTAAGGTAATATATCACATGTTCCGTTCCGAATTCGTCTTCCTAAACTAAGACCATTCCGATGGTGGAATCGGCGGCGGCGAGGTACAAAAAGTAATACCGCTTGTAGTTGGGAGGATGCAGCAACGGTGCATGGGTCAACGCGTGCTTGAGTGCATCAAAAGATTTCTGAGCTATCTCATCCCAAGATAATTGAGCGTTCTGTTTCAACAACCGGGTAAAACCCTTTGTAACCTCAGCATAGTTAGGAATGAATCGTCGTAAAAAGTTTGCTTTCCCCTGCAAACTTTGGAGTTGGCGAAGACTCGAAGGAGGAGGCAATTTGGTGATAGCTTCTACCTTCGAGGGATCGACGTGAATGCCGGCTTTCGAAACTACAAATCCCAGCAATCGTCCCACTTCTATGTAGAAGACACATTTGTGTGGGTTCAACCGAATACGATAATGCCTACACCTCATGAAGATTGCTCGTAAATGGACAAGGTGATCAGCTTGATGTAATGAATGAGCAGGCAAATCATCGAGATACGGTTGCACAATGTGTTTGATGTCATGAAACGCATAAGACATCGCCCTTTGAAAAGTTTCTCCGACATTATTAAGCCCAAAAGGTAATTTGCAATAAGCAAATGTCCCCCATGGAAAAATGAAAGCCGTTTTTGGTTGGTCGGCAGGTAGAATATTGATTTGGTTGTAACCGGAAAAACCATCCATAAAGGAAAATATTTCACTGCCAGCACAATCGTCAATTATTTGATCGATATAGGGTGTTGGGTAGTTGTCCTTGGGACAAGCTCGATTGATATCCCTATAGTCGATGCATATTCTTATTGTTCCCTGTTTTTTTTAACTGGAACAATATTCGATACCAAATCCGTTAACGGGATCGGATAAATGAAACCTGCTTTCAACAGCTTCTCAACTTCTGCTTTAATTGCAGCCGCTTTTCGTGGGTGAATCTGACGCAAACGTTGCTGGACGGGTTTAGCGTCCGGGTAAGTCTCGATCTCATGGACAACAATCGCGGGATCAATTCCTTGCATTTCCTCATAGGACCAGGCAAACACATCGCAGAATTCTTGAAATAGGGCCTTGTATGTCTGAATTTCGTCATCTGAACACGAGGCTCCTATATGAATGTGCTCAATAATTCCGGGCTTGACTGAAATGTCAATGGGAATAGTGCGAGAGATGTTTCCCAAATTTAGCTCTGAATCAGGATGTTTCATTGGATTTTGAGCTTCTTTGACATATTCAGCTGTAAAGATTGATGAGAAATCATTTTCAAAATGATCATCCTCAGGTAAAAACGAAGATCTGTGATGGAGATCTTCCCATGGTAAATCGTCTACACACAGGACTTCACGAAGTTGCTCGTTAGATGACACAACTTTGGGAAATGCTATTAACTCAGAGATTGACATGAAAAGTGATTCCTCACGGACCACATTCATTTGGTCGATTTTGGTTGAACGCGGGTTAGTAAAAGACTGCAGGCTTCATAGGCAATTTCATATGGACTCAAAGGCATAGCATCACCAAATGAGTCTATCTCAGATTCAGAAGGAACGATCCAAGGATCGTCATAAACAATGGTGTTTGAAGTAATCATATGAATGGATGCAAATGAAGACAAGGCGTTGATTGGAGGAAAAGGAAAAGTTCCAGTAAACCGGCATCTTTAACTAATCCTACTCCAACATCCTTATAAGGGATAGTCGTTTTACCAACATGCTGGATACTCTCTGAAGAGGCTGGGTTGGATGAAAATTAAGCCAGCTGGTCTATTGTTATGATCTTGCCATTATATGGAAACTTTATTACTCGGAAGACCGATGAAACGACTGCTGTCATAGCGTAAGACCAACTTCGACCCAAGAGAAGGTTGTAGTCTAGAGGGGCATCAACCACCTCCACATCTAGACTAACGGTTTTCCTTCAACCCCTATAGGCAAATCCTGTAGAATTCCAAACAGATGAAACCCACGGCCATCAAAGGCCTTAAGAACTGTCGGGGATTGATTTAGTGAAGGAGAACCAAGCGATCTCCAGCACTGTATCGACATAATACACGTCGAAGCTCCCTCATCAATTACAGTCCGATGAATAGGCCTGTTTTTGACTATCACTGGGATCTGGAAAGCCATTTGATGAGGTGAACGCGAAGTACTATTTTCTAGATCAAAGATTATTAGGTTCGGGTGCTGAACATCAACAGCTCCTATAGCCGACAAAAGCAATTTGCGTTGTGCTGGGCATGATTGCAGCACTTCCAAAGCCAACATTGCTAAGGGTGAAACAGCTAAATCCTCAACAATGTTGTAATTATGGGCCTCTCTCGCATGTGGATTGAAAGCAGACCTTCGAAGTACACCCTTGGTGGGCGGTTTGATTACTAAGTCCAGGTTAGGTTTCTCGATCTGTAGTGGATCAGAACTGGGAGCTGAGGTTGATGGATTAGAATGAGAAGATTCTGCTTCTTTGCCATCAACAGCACTTTTACTACCATAATCTTGCGATCGAGTCGCAATCCTTACATGAGACATCATCAATATGGGTTCTTCACTGGCACTCGAGGAAGAACCTATCATCTTACTCTCCTACTTTGGAAATGGATCTTTCAAAACAACAGGAGTTGGGGAACCCTTGAAGATTTTCACAACTTCGGCCCGATGAGGGAAATCTCTCGTAAAATGATCCTCTTCACAAATAAGACAAGGATATCGAGGTTTGCGCTTTTCGTCATTGGTTTCCGACTTTTCAGTTTTTTCCTTTGGAGTTTTGTCTGCTTTATTCTTCTTCTTACCTTTCTTTTTCCCACCGATTTTGATTTAGCCGTAGATGACTATATAGCGTGAATATCGGTGGAAACTTCAGCAGAAGATTCTCCTGTCGGGGAGTCTGGTAGGGTTATAATAGGAGAAGAATTCTTTCAGGATTTCTTCTTGCTTTTAGTATTCACCGTACCAATCATGCCATCAGCGGCATGAGACCCCGAAGGAGAAACAGCAATTTGATTTGACTTAGGAAGATCTGGGATCTTTTTGTGTAACGTACCTGACTGAGTGTAAACTAAGTCAAGGTACTGCGCTTGAGAAATCACTTGCTCCTCAGTAACTACTTCAGCCTTAGCTACGTCTTCAGTAATCTTCAGTAACAATGATTTAACAAACCATTCAGCTAAGATTTGGTCCGGGATAAAAACTTTCACTAACCGCCTTCGACGTCTCCATTCATGAATATGATCGGAAATATAAGTGGACGTCGATTGTTTTAATGAAGTTAGTAACTCCGTGTCAATATCATATCTGACCGGCAACTGAAAATGAGTTAAAAACAAAGTAGCTAGCTGGCTAAAATTATAAAAAGAGGCCCGTGGTAACTCAATGTACCACTTGGCTGCGAGACCAATGAGAGTACAGTGGAAAAGACGTAAGCGGATCGAATCATCCGAGATGGAATTAGAGGCACACCAGAGGTGGTAAGTCATCACATGATTCGGCGGGTCCTCTCCAGACTTACCTTCGAACTTGCGTATGTCACTGGGCAACTTATTTGGCATTGGCGGCCAAAATGGAAGATAATTTATTGGATCGTTCGTTAGGCGCGACAAGTCTGGTAAATCCAAAGTTGTGATAAATGGTAACTGCCGATGAGGATCCCTAAAGCTCTAGGTCACGAGACCAGTCCGAGGAGGAGGATATCTAGGATAACTTGGAATAGGAATCGCGTTCGGGATATTGTATCCTCCCGGAAAACCAGGATTAACCGAACCGTACTGGGGTTGTTGTGGTTGTTGATAAGTGTACCCAGGATACGGTTGATACTGGTAAACTGGCTGCTGGACAGCAGGCCCGTATTGGTACTGTCCCTAGTACGGTTGATAAGTGAATTGTGGTTGACTAGTGACAACCGTACTTAAACCAGGTTGTCCTACAGGCATCTGAACCATAGTTTGAATCGTGGATCCAGAAAATGGTAAAGATGTCTGAGGAGTAGTTACAGAGACAATAGAAACCAGAGCTGTCGATACTCCAGAAGTAAGTGGGGTAGATTGAACAGATGTTGCGGTAGTTGCAGCAGTCATTTGAGATGGAGTACTAGGGGAAATTGGCCCAGACTGAGAAAGTACCGAAGGTACAGAAGTTTGAACATTAGACTGGACTGGTTGCTGGGGTGAACCAGAAACTAAAGGTTGTCCAGTTTGGGATGACAACTGTACACTTGGCTGCAATATCTGTTGAACTTGCGATGGATCCCACACTATGTTCATTCCGGGGTATTGACCCATGACAGGTTGAGGATATTGAGATCCATAATCGGATTGAGGGTAGGATTGGTAATTGAAAGGTACATTTCTTGTACCTTGAACATAAGATTGACCTTGGGGTGGTTGATAACCTTGACTCGAGTACTGACCTTGGGGTAGATACCCTTGAGGTAGGTACTGATACTGGAGTTTACCTTGAGGTATAAATTGATACTCAGGTTGACCTTGGGGTACATATTGAGGCTAGTGTTGACCTTGAGGAATGTATTGCACCACGGGTACATACTGTCCTTGAGGTTGCCCCCCAGACGCAATTTGTGTACCTTGAGGTTGCCCCCCAGGCATTAATTGAGGCTGCCCCCCAGGCGGTAACTGGCCACCTTGAGGTTGATAACTGGGAATTGAACCTGACATCATGTAAATGTCTCCTACACCCAACGGTTTATTACCATTGTTTCCAGTTAATAACTCATGTTCAATGGGTTGAGGAGATGCTCCCGCAAAAGTACCAGAAAGTGACTAATACCCAGAGGGAACAGAAGGACCGCCGTACAAAAAAGATTCAGGAGATTGAGTAAACATAGACGACTGACCTGACATATTTACAGGAGTATAAATTCCTCCAGGTGGATAAGGAGCACGAGGTGGAGAAAAACTTGACCCTGAGTTGTCCAAATAGTTAGTTAACGAAAGATACCAAGTAGTACTTCTAGGTGGACTGTAAAAAATGGATTCACGCTCCCTTAGATCAATAGTAGGTTGATTTTCAGGGATAGGGACGCCTATTTCTTCTTCTGGAGCAAGTTCTTCAATAGCTATCAAACCAGAAGGAAGATTTTCGGTGATAACTCTTTCTACCCTAGGTGAATCAGGAGCACTAGAAGTTGGAGTAACAGGTTCAGATATTTCAGGTTCTTCGCCTATATCACTAGTAGATGAAAAACTACCAGCAAGCTCGGAAACTGCAATAGCTTCGGGATTATAACCTATTTCTAGACTTAGGTAATCTGGGTGGACTACCAACGAAGATTCTCCTTCTTCAGGTGAACCTACTTTACTGCCACTAGGAGTTACAAGGACTTTCAAACCTTCGTAATGACTCGGGATGTCTTCAGCAAGGATAATTTTAGGGGCGAATGTTCGCCCTTTGGCTAAATTAAGGGGTTTTAAATTTTTAGTGGGCGAATATTTTGTATCATAGTACATTTTTACAAATCACCTCAAATAGCCCACCTTATTTTAAGGGAGAGGGTAAAAAAGGTAAATTTAGCCCTTGAAATTAGGAGTTACAACCTTCCATTCGCCCATTTTCAAGAATAGGTTTTATTTAAGTGGATCCATTCGCTCATTTTCAAGAATAGGTTTTATTTAAGTGAATCCTATGGGCCAAATACCATATTTATAAAAGAGGTATGGTAAATTAATAAAAATATAAATAAATGAGAGGTATGGTAAATAAATAAAACATTTTTTATATTTATTCCATAAGTCACTTGGTGTAAACAAATAAAAATATAAGTAAAGTGGAGGTATGGTAAATAAATAAAACGTCTTTTTATACTTACTCAAAAGGTATGGTAAATAAATAAAATTATAAATAAACTAGATGTATGGTAAATAAATAAAACCTCTTTTTATATTTAGTCCATAACCCTCGTAGGGTCAAGAAAGAGGTTTTATTTAAGTGAATCCTATGGGCCAAATACCATATTTGTAATAGGGGTATGGTAAATTAATAAAAATATAAATAAACAAGAGGTATGGTAAACAAATAAAACATTTTTTTATATTTACTCCATAAGTCACCTTATATTTACGAACAATCAAAAAATGGTTTATATTTAGGTGAAACCTATGGGCAAAATACTATGGGACAAATACCATGGACTAGATTGTGTTTAATACCATGCAAAAAACCATTATTAACCCTAATATTAGAATTAATAAAAATAAAAATGGCACATGGTATTGACCCATGGTATTCTTGGTCAAGAGTAAAAATGGATGTTGTAATTTAATGTAGGTTAAACATTTTAGGTTGTTTAAAATAAAAAGTAAAATAAAAATCAACTATTAATTTTATTAATTTTTATAAATTACTAATAGTAATTATTAAGCTCCAGGTTTATGATAACCCATGGTATTGACCCATGGTAATACCATGGTATTCATGTGAGCATAGACTATTTAAAGGGGAAATTCTATCGTCTTAGATCCATACAAAGTTTTATTATTTAGTGAAAGACTTGCCAAGATCTTACAAGATTTTATAATTGAGTAAAATATTCGCCATGCCTGGTGAGAGATTCGCCAAAACATTATATATACATATTATATTATTGATAAAATCGCCTTCCATTTTTCCTATATACCATGGAGATTCGCCCATTTATTATATTTATAAATTTAGGGGGGGTTCTTAAAATTTTCACTGGTCTTCAGGAGGTTGGCCCCGAAGTCTATGGGACTTCCTCAACAAGTCGGCCATGGTTACAATCTCAGGAGACTGGCCCCGAAGTCTACGGGACTGTCTCGGTAATTCAGCCACAGTTAAAAACTTTTAACTATTGCACACGCAAACAAAGTAAAATCTGAAAGCAAACCGCCTAAAGTCTCTAAAGAACCAAACAAATTTGAATCACACGCCTAAAGAATCTAGGGCGTCAAACCATACACAAACAGTAGCCTTCCGGACCGAAAACACTAGTTGGTGATGAAGCCCGACATCGACGAATTCAGTACAGAAGTGGTGGGTTGAACAGTTACCCCGGCAACCTGCTTAATGAATAGACCGGCACTAGTTCCTCCACTTTAACCGTCTCGAGTGAAGTGAACCCCCCGGAAAATCCAAGTGAGTCTAGCCGACATCTGCTCCAGGTACAGTGGGATCTTCCCTCCACCGTCACCTTGGGTAGAACCCTAAAGATAATGGTCACTAAGGTCACCAACAACAACAAATATACCTGGGGGAACAGTCTACGATCCGATAGCACGCAAGGGCAGAGTATCAAGCTCAATCCCCTTGCCGGCTCCTTGACAATAATCCAAGGTTTACCGACAAGTGACCCCAGGCTCCTCGAAAATAATCTGAGGTTTACCGTTTGTAGTACATGCGTATCTAGCATCGTTCCCAATGAAGGAGGATTGATCCCCTCACTGGTTCGGACACGATCTCGTGCTTCTCCTTTAAGAGGAGCTTTCCCAGAGCATAAATGTAATAGCTGGATTTATCCTACCACAAGATGAGCTACTTGTTTGGTTTTGCTGTCTTGGAGAGTTAATTACTCTCCTACTCCAAGACACTAGCCTGATGTATATTGGTGTTTCAGAGCCCTAGTAAATAAAAGTTACTAAGTTAATTTTACTTTAAGCGTTAATTTTTATGGCTTTTCTTTAGGACAAAAGGTAGTGGAGATGAAACTGATGGTGTGTAGACTCGACTCAAATCCACTAAAAAGATGCACCTAGGATGATTTAAACTATTTTTCTTTTTCAATGAATTCCCTAGCTAAGAGAGTTGGAGAATGCAAAATTGATATAAAGACAAGTTTCTTGGCAATGAAAATCAAAGAAACAATCTCTTTATCTTTTCCAAAGCATACAACACATGACCACTAATTATTTCACGAAAATTCCTTTCTCTTTTCAAAGACTTCAAATGCTACTAAAACAAACTTTCCTTCAAAATAGATTTTTGTATTTTTTCCTATATTAACAAAGCATTTAAAACTACTTAACAAAAATCAATTTTAAAAAATCTATGACAATCAAATCAATTTTATCTAAAGCAAATCTAAGAGAAATTCACCTAAAAGCAAACCTAATGAGGTAAAAGCCTACAAAGTATAATTCCATGATGTTTTACTTAGTTACAATTCAACCAAGGACTAGTTCATGCAGAATCATAAACCATTCAAAAACAAAAATCAAAATCTTTTGTACTTTTTCTTAAGAATGAAATTCACAGCTTAACCAACAAGCTTTCTCGAAATTCCGCAAAGAGACAACACAAAGGTAGGTTTCTCACACAGGTGGATTTTATGAAAGGTCCGACTCCTAAGAAGGCTGAAAAGACCAGGGAGATCCAAGGTTTTACAACTTCTAAAGCCAAAGTCACTACAGGACCAATGCACAAATCAAACCTAGGGCTAGAACTTCTATGAATTTCACTAAAACCCTTGATACTAATGAAACAAGATTAGATGAAGACTTCTGACAGGTAACGAGTGGATCTGGGCAGCAAAAACAAATTACAAACAAAATCTAAGAGGCAAAAAGGAAAAAATTGAAATTTTCTCAACTTTTGACAGGGTACGCAAGCAGCCTATTTTCATAGGTGCGTGTACGCTCTGTGTACAAAGTTGTAGTGCATACAAGTACGCACTGTGCTTAACGCAGAGGGTGCGTACTGCTAGCAAAACCAAGAAAAATAAAATCTAACTTAACCCTAAGCTATTCAACCCAAATTCACAGTCAATCAGTCAAAAACCAGAAAGAAATCGACTTTTCTTAAATCAAAGTATCAATCAAAATAGAAATCAATCAAATCCATGGAATCCCCAGCGGAGTCGCCATTTTGTCATGCAGAAAGAGTCAATTTTGCAGACAAAACCGACCTCCCTAGAAGCTAAGGCTTTCTAGTGACAAACAAGACAATCAAGCACTATCTTTCCCTAAATATGCATTTAAAATACAAGAAACCAGGTGTTTAAAGCATACCTTTAGTCCAACGCTGTTTGTAGTAGTCCAGCCTCTCCGATCCAGATGAGCTCCTCCTTCTCTTTGAAACCTGCATTCACTAACAAGCAAACGATTACATAGCACCTGAATAACTCATGAAATAAAACATATTCATCATAAAGACCAAGGAGTATATGAAACAAATTATATATAACAACTTGTTGAGAAAAATGAACTTAATTGTATTAAGTGGAAACAAAAGAAACCATTACAACCAGTGCCTTGGTGTTGTGCAGGTCCCTCCTAGGGTCCAGCAAGAGTTCTCCTTTACTTTGATCATCTCACCCACTTCCAAATGAAGCTAAGAAAGGATGGGAATCTCTCCTCTCAAGCTCTATAAGGGAGTCCTAATTTCAGCAGCATCTACCCTTAGGAATGTTCAGCTTTCAACCTCCCCTCCCTCTGGCCCAATGCCTGTATTTATAATGCTTCGGAGGAAGTTAATCAGGTCCACCATCAATGGGATAAACCCCTCTTTCAATGGGATAACTCCCCTCTTGATGGGATAAGTTCCTCTTTCATAGGGATACATGAACCATCTGAAGGCGCTCAATACACGTCAAACCATCTTCTAGAATGCTCTAGAATTGACCATAAGTAACTTTTTTGAAGTAAAACTCGCGCCTTTTGACCTTTACAGGAGTACGCATCCACCCCTTTACAGACAGAGCATACAAGTACGCAGGTATTGTGAACTTGGGGTGCGTACACGCAGGTAAGGTTAAGAGAAACTGTGTAACCAGACTTAATTGAGGACTTTCTCTCTTTCTTGGAGTTTGACATGAGGAGCAGAGGTATAAGAGTTGCCAAGGAGGATAGTATGACAGTTGATGGAGCCATAATAACTGCAGATAGTCATGGTGACAAATTTTAGTGTAACATATCCTATCATGATACTGATTCCAAGCACTATGTTTACATTTGGGTCCTGTTCAAACGGCTCAAACCACATCATTTACAAATTCTGAGTTGGGGGAGGCAGGAGTATCCCTTTATTGCGTAACCTCGCTATCAGTGTAGGGTAGTCCTCTATCTCATGATCAAACTGAGTACAGTATAAACATGATTCTCTCATTGGATTCGTACAATCATGGGCATAGTGCCCTCGCCCTTTGCAATTGTAACAAATTAGTTGTTTGCGACCCCTTCCTAGTCCCATTTCACCCCAACCTTGTCCGCACCCTTGCAATCGAGTGCATGCCATTCCCACATTTGGGTCAAGGGCTCACATTTTGTTCTGCACTCTATAGCAAGAGTCTGATCCATCATCAGCTCATAACTTATGTAGGTACGTTCATCATGGCTTACTCACCTGTCAAAATTACAGAACAATTGTTGGGATGTCTGTGTATACTTTTGCAATAGATGACAACTATCAGTAGTGTTTTTTCTTCCTATTTGACAAATCACACACCATAATTTAGAAGTCGTGCTCAATCTTTCTTGTGCCTTTGGTCTTAATGGCATCAACCCTCCCCCCACCAAGTAATTCAAAAAGACTAGACAATGGTCCTTGTCATGCTCCTGGCCTTTGCATTTTATGCACCATAACTCCTCGCGCGGCTCTAGGTGAGTTGTCGTGTCCTGTTTCAAACTCTACATTTCCAGACACAAACTTTGTAGTTGGACTTGGATTTGTTGGACTCTTGGGCTAGGATCTTGTATTGGGGTCTCATGTAGTCTCATTGCAATCTCTAAAGCTTCGACCTGGGTGGACAATTTCTGCTGCAACAGTGCCATCATTAGATGCGGTGTTAGTGACACTACAAACCATGCATGGTACTGTCGATCTATCATGGTCATGTTGGCTTCGCGAATCATACTCTTCAGCCTCTGGTACAAATACCATGGGGTCTCACCTCGAAGCATAATGATCTCCTCAAACCTGATAATCTATTATGTCTTTGACTTTCGCCTGCTAAATTCCCTATTCAGTGTAGCTTGGATATCTGTGATTCCCACATTTGGATGGTCATTAGAATGCTTAATGTACCATGTTAGTGTACGATCCTGTAATGCACCTACCAGCATTGCCTTCTTTATATTTTCATCCATGACTCCTTGTGCTTCCCATGCGACCCTTACCACAAACCAAAATTGCTCTGGATCTTCATTCCCTACTCCTCTGAATACCGACAATTTTATCACGCTTGCCATATTGAATTGTGGTGGTGGGGAAGGTGGTGTAGGTGGAGTGGAGGTGAATAAGATAAGACTGGTGGTGGCTTACGTGGAGGTGGTAGGTGCGGAATTCATTGCCTTATCAGATTGACTGCGCTTCTCAGAGAAACTTTTGTGAGCTCCTCCTCGCTTTCTTGTCGAGGCAAAATCGAGGAGCTATTTTCTATCTCTATGCTACATTCATTTCTATATATCCTCCCACTTCATGTAGCCCCAAACATCAATTTATTCGTATAAACGACTTTTTACACAATAACATCTTAATCCAAGTGTTCAAAGATTTAATGTATTCCTCCTTTCCTATGCCGCGAACTTGTGAATCTTTCCAGCTAACCACCCTTCAGTTTCTTTCCTCATTGGCTTCTAGTGACATGACATCAAAGATCCCTTATGCAGATCCTGGTCCTCGCAACGGAACCATTTGTTGGCTTGTAGGGGCTTGACGTTGGTTCGGAGATGATTTTTCCAAACAAATCTTGGTACTAGTAGCCCTTTCGGAAAAAGTCTGCAGAGCGTGAACTGGGGTCCCACCTGAAGTAGTATGGGAGGGTGCTAGAACCAAGTTTCCGCACCCTAGGGATGTCTGATGGGTTCCAAGTGGTCTGCGGTTTGACCCTGCGCACATGTTACTATGCGCACTTATCAGTACCTTGTAGCATGTGATGTTTTCTTCGTGCAATCCTACTCGAGGGCCAAACAATGTTATTACCCAAGGCCTTATTAGTAACCTGATATTAGCTGATTAACTTAACCTATCTACATGATTTTAGTTATACTTAACAATATTCACCATTCATACAAAGGCACTCAGTAAATAAATAGTATAATTGCAATTCATATCAAACATGTAATAACATAAGAACGGATACACATAATTCAGATAAAACTTCTCTTTATTATTTTTCCTCCTCGGTTAAAGACTCAATACCACCATACGTACTCAGCTGCAAGGGTCCATGCACTCAGCTACAAACTCTACTAGGCCTCTGTGCACTTAGCTGCAGAGCCTCTTCCTACTACTATGACCCAAGATACTTAGACTCTTGCTCTATGCTCGCTACCTTATTCTATTCATTAGATTACATTCATTCATTCGTTACTTTACAAATTAGAGCCTCACTCTATTTATACAATCCCATGGTCCGCAAACCATCGGTAGGCCAACACTACATTCAAAACTTGGGGCGGACAACCCTATGACTCTAGAATACAACTCGCGCTCCGCGCCTGTAATTCGCGGAGTCTTTACAACAATATTACTCAAAACATGGGCTTTGAGCCCCAAACCATGCTATGGGGGGATTCCATGCTAGCCGGCATCCATGGAAAAACACATGTATTATGTTATATTTGTTTATGACTATTCTCATAAATTCTGGGTATGTTTTATGTAGAAAAAGGATCAAACTCTCACAAAGTTTTGTGAGTTCAAAGCATTGGTAGTGAAAGAGTCTGGAAAGAAAGTTAAAGCACTACAGAGTGATAATGGTGGTGAGTATGTGTCCAATGAGTTTAAGAACTTCTGTGCAGTGGAACGGATTGAACGAGATTTGACAGCACCGCATAACCCTAAATAGAATGAGGTTGTTGAGAGGAGGAATAAGAGCAGAGTAGGGGAACCAAGGGGGATGTTGCATGATCAGGGCATACCACTACACTTGTGGGTTGAGGCATGCAACACAATACTTTATGTTTAGAACTGTAGCCCATATCAAATACTTGAGATGAAGACACCAGAGAAGGATTATTCTAGTAAGAGGCTAGAAATTAGTCACTTTAGGATTTTTGGGTATTTGGTATATTACCATGTGACCAAAGATGCACAAAAGAAGCTTGAGCTAACAATAGAGTTAGGGATCTTTGTGGGGTACAATGATACACCCCAAAACTATCGGGTATACATGACGACGAGTGGGATGACAATGGTTCGCATGGATATCAGGTAAAATGAGGAGAAGCCCATGCAAGTACCCCTTGAGAGGTAGCTTGAAATACATGTCAATGAGGAGCTTTTAGCTCCTAAGGTTGAGGGGCCTCAGCTTGATGTCGAGTAGCCACATGCAGAGGTTCAGAGAGTGGAGACATCCACTCAGGTAGATTTTTCTAGAGAGGGAAGAAAGCGTACTAAAGAAGCTGATAGATTGTTGGATGATTGCATGGGAGAATGTGGGAGCACCATTTTCTCAATGTAGATAGAGGAGGTCACCAGAGAGGTAAAATGGACACATGGCACTTATGGGTGCATGTGTTGTGATAGACCCATCTTCCTTTTAGGAAATAGTACAGTCGCTGGTTTGGGTTGATGCGATGGTGGAGGAGTATGAATCCATAGTTTGAAATAGTGTTTGGGATGTTGTCGCAGGACTGGAGGACAAGTTAATTGTGAGCTCCCATTAGCTTTACAAGGTAAACCAAGATGCATATGGTAGTTTGGAGAAGCATATATCTAGATTTGTGACATTGTGGCTTTTCAAAGGTAAAGGGGATTGATTATGATGTGACATTTTCTCCTGTTGCAAGGTGCTTCCTAATCAAATCTATTTTGGCACTATCAGCACATATGAGTTGGAAGTTCCATCAGATGGATATGAAGATTGTCTTCCTGAATGGCATGATTGAGGAAGAGGTGTACATAGAGTATCCTAAAGGTTTTGAAACCTTGAACCATGAGTCACATGTGTGCTGAATCAAGAGAGAATTGTATGGGTTGAAGAAAGCACTTCGTGCTTGCTACACCAGGATAGATAGCTACTTCACTGGGTTGGGCTTTACAAATAGTGAAGCGGATGTCAACCTATGCCACATACTGGTGGAAGGTAAGTTTCTGATCATTGTACTTTATGTAGATGATCTCATACTGACATGTGATGAGAAGCTCATCAGATATTGCAAGGAGGAACTTGCAAGAGAGTTTGAGATGAAGGACATGGGGCTCATGCATTACTTTCTTGGAATGGAGGTATGGTAAGGATATGGGGAGTTGTCTGTATCTCAGGGAAAGTATGCCAACGAGATACTTAGGAGATTCCACATGGAGAGTAGTAAACCCATGGAGACTCCTTTAGCTAATAAGTGGAGCAAGGAGGGTGCTACTTCAAGGGAAGTAGTGGAAGCAATTAATTACACCAGCTTGTGGGTTCACTCGTGTGTTTGGTGAACACATGACCGAATATGTGCTATACAGTTGACCAGCTATTGTGGCCACAACCACCACCCTATCAAAACTTGCCTTGGTTTAAATTTTGAATGAGTCCCCTAAAAGTTGGCCTTCTACCTCTCTGAATGATTTGTTTAGTCCTAGAGAGTTCAACTCATTGCCGAGCCAAGTATTCAATTCTTAATGGTAAAGACTCCCCCCTTTTTAACCTAACCCCTATTGCATGGTCTTCTCATCACCCTTCTTAACCCTCCATTCATTTCCTCTATCGGAACCTTTCCAACCATAAAAAAAACATCCTATCGCACCTTACTCCTTTATAACCATTTGTTACAGGGAAAAGTGTCTATGCATAACTAATAATCCCACTAAGGCATGATATCTACCTTAGAAACAAACAAGGTAAAACTATTTTCGTTTTCCTTTATGAAAGATAGATGAGAGAAGAACAAAGGAGACCAACCTCTGTCTTACGCTTGGCTCCTTGCTCGGTTCCTCTCTCTTCTGATAGTCCTTTGCTACTTGTTTTCTGGTATACCCAGCTTCACAGAGTACCTATAGAATCAAAGAAACATAACACTATACAAGAACATAGATCTACTATCATAAACAATCTAAGATCAGATGTAAATTGACCATACAAATGCATAAAACATAAATGGCATAAGAGTATGGAGGAAAACTTGAATAGCTTTATTGATATTCAAGAAAGAGCCAAGAGAGTTACAACCAATTGTTCTGACCCAACATCATCCTCTCAGCAAGTGAGCCCTTCTTCACCTCATGCAAAGCTTAGATCACCCAACACTATGATGTTGCCTCAAGAAACCAACAACAATGCCTTACAAGATGCAAAATTCCAGCCCCTGGATCTCTCGGATGAGGGATCCATATATAGATATCTGTAAGGGAGATGAGTCAGCTTGTGATTTGATTAGTGTCTTCCCTCTGATAGTTCTTGCTTCCACTTGGAGATTGATGATCTCTTACTCATCCTTGGTCGAATTCAGAGAGGCAGGTGTCATAGGAGAAGTTTCTGGAAGATTCCATGCTTCTCCACCTCGCGGGTTGACACTGCCATTTGTCTCTTCTCACCCATTGCACCCCATAGAAGGGATTTTTGAAATGCAACACACCCACTGAGTGTACTTAGGTGAGATGAAACACACTTTGCCTATGGAGCAGGCGAAATGATCCTGTTTTGACCAGTTCTGAGTAGTTTTTCATGGAGAACTTCTGGGAGAAGCTGTAATCAGTTGACCTTGTTCCTTTAGGGGTTGGAACAACATTTTTAGGGACTTAGGAGCCCTTGGTTTCTGGAAATTTTATGCTTGGGGTTGCAGTGCCCAAAAATGTCTATGACAGTTGCCCCCTAAAGCATGAGGTCGTTAATATTTTTTTTTTGATGTCGGGTGAAATGCTTTATCATGAGGATTCGAAGTTCTTTTAAGCTGGGAGGAGACCTATAATAAGATACAATACAATACATTATCTTCAAAATATTTTCATGATCTAACTGAGGCGGGCATTCCCATGCTCAGCTTTATAAATTCATTTTCATGTACATAGGACAGACAATCGTCTGAGTGTAGACTGATGGTTCTGGAGGAGCCATCATCCCATAGATTGGATGATTATCTGTGCAGCAATGATGTACATTTGATGTCTTTATTTTCCTAAATATATATCGTAGCCCGGATGGATGAAACCAGATCCGGGGTCTTCAATCTCGTTCAATCTTCACTCAAAGTACAAGTCGATCCATGTGAAAGAAGTTCTGGAGTCTAACATGGAAAGACATCGCCTGATTACCAGCCAATGATGTAAGCTGTTAACAGGCGCGAGAGGAATCACCGATAATGATAATGATCCTCAAGGTACTACAGTACAATTGATGTGGTGTGAATAAGGGACTTGGCATCGAACACCACGCAAAATCTTTCGGTCGAAGGCCATTGATGTAAACCTGTCACCAGAAGTGAGAAACTTGCCATTGAGGCATGCAAGCTTCAAAATACTGAAAGGGGTGTCCCTAGATCGACTTCTTGGATAATGAGCTGATGTCGACAAGAAGTGATCCATCATAGGAGGGCCTTAATGAATCCCACACCAATGACACGGAATGGAGCAAATGATTTTAATGGAGGTGAAAACAGTCTGGTGATATAAGGTTCAGGGTGGCGGTCATGAAAGAATGGAGTGTAAATGTATTGCAGCGGGTGAGACACAGGTGAATTCTCTGAGTGACTTCTCTTGAACATATCGGTGACAATGACATGATGGATTGGTAGCATTAACCCCAAATGTGGATGGTGTGATGTGACCATGGTGATGTGACCGGTGAATGAAACAACCCAACCCGACTTGGATGCAGAGTGAAAGTGTCATGTTCAAGAGTGACTTGCTACCAACAAAGTTTCTTCAAGTTTTCTTCCCAATTTTTCCCCAGTCATTGCTGACCAGTACCTCTTTATTTTTGTCAAGCTTGAGGAGGATAACATATGCTTGTTCTATAATTTTCCCTTTGGGAAAACCCATCGCTATGTTTTAGCGAGCCTAGCGATAGTGAAACTTGTTCTTGTCTGCTACGGACAAGTTTTTCGCTATTAGGTTTTAACGAGTTTAACGACAAATATAACTCGGTCCTTTTCAATTTTAGAGAGTCTGAAAAGGGATGTAAAGGAAACTCCAAAAATCCTTTTTCGTCATCTAATCCCTTAAGTCCCAAAAAGTATAAAACAATACAGAAGGGATGAATTTTTGATACTTTTAACGAGCCGAATAAAACAAGCGTTCGATCTTTTTGTGTAATAATCCCTTAGGTCCAAAAAGATTAAAATCTAAAGGAGGGATAGCACTTCTGGTCCCTTTAACGAGTTGGAGAGGCCAATGGCTTGGCAATCTTTTCATATTTTATGAGTCAGTTGAAAAGAGCTTAAAGGAGACTCGTCTTTGAGGAACAAGTGATAAAATTGGGTAGCAGCTGATTCTACGTAAGGTTTGGAATTTCCAATCACGACAGTTACAAGGATGGCTAATACGATCACTCTTCGCAGCTATTCCTGAAAAGGGGTAAACAATCAAATGGAGGTGAATGATCAGCCAATATAGACTGGAGGTGATGATGAGGACACGACCAAGGCTTTAGAGGCTGAAGTACTACATTCACGATGGTTATTTACTGGGAATTGGTTCATTTTTTATTGAGCTTAAACGTTGGGGGAAACATTTGCTCATTGCTTATGTTTATTTTTTAATGAGCATGAAGTCTGCGTTAAAACTACTCGATTAATCCAGTCGTATAATAAGGACGTCTCATATATAAAAATGGAAATTTTTTAAATCTTTGCCCCACATCCTTTCTTTATGCAAGTTAGGAAACGACCATTCCTATGAGTTTAAAGGGTTAGAGGGCCTACAAATTTAAAAAATAAATGATCTCTCTTCGCTTGCACGCCAAAAGGTTTCCATGCCCCTAGTTATAAAATAGAGTTTCATGGTCACCTCTCAATCTACCGACAAAACATTTGTTTCATTGGGAAAGGCTTACCTCTTTCAGGTTACCAAAGATTGTTCTATCTGCACCGCAAACAAAACACTTGTTCGGCGATGCCTACCAAAATAGACAAAGGCGAGTGGTGCAGACGCCTCCACCCACATAAATTTGACGAGGGAACCTTATTCCAATCCAACCCCCTTTTCCAATCACAGACAGGAGTGTCAGACTAGTCATATATCTCTCGCGGAAACCTATCCTATATCTGAAGTTTTCCTACCGAAGCAGACCAGGGTGCATGCCCTCTGGGTTTCAGCCATGTCCCCCGAATCACTCGCGCTCATCAGGTGGACGGACTGGGGATTGATGAGACATTCCTTGCGTGAAAAGACCATTCAGGGATGGTATATGACTATTAGCCATGTGTGAACCAGGAAATGAAAGCTGGTCTATGAGCTTGACCACTATTCCTTCGTGCGGAAAACACATTACTCTAAAGAGTGATGAGACAATGGCTCCCATGCAATCAATATAGTCTCGTCCAAGGAGTAGATTATAATCCAGGGGTCCTTGGACTACCATTACGTTCATGTGAACGGTTTTCCCTCTCAATGTTATGGGCACATTGGGAAGGGCCCTAATGGTCGACTGGTTCCTTTGTCAAAGCCTGTTAGGTTTCTCATCTCAGGCAAAAGCAATGGCGAACCAAGCGCTTTCCAAGCAGTCGAGGAAATGATACTCACAGAAGCCCCTTCATCTATGATGGTACCAGCCATAACCATTCTATATACTTGAGAAATGATTCGGAATGGTACACTAGCCGGTAAACGAGGTTTGCCTAGCTGATTCTAGTCGAAGGAAACAACTAGGTTGCTTGGAGGTGGGACTGAGTAGATGGTCGAGTATGACTCTGATGAAATTCCTTCCTGCGGTAAAGGAATGGGTAAATTGCACCCATGTTCATCAGATTCTGTGCTTACAAAAAGAATTTGGACGGTGTCATCTCTGTTCTCTTCGGTGACTGTATCATCTCAATATGGAACCTCTGAAGGCAAGACCGGGTCAACTGCTGCCTCGACCTTTTGACTTTCGTCTAGTATGGGTTCAAATGGTTTATCTTCATTGATAGACACTTCGGCCGGCCACTTGGGCGGGTCAGCCGGATTTTCAACTAGTGACAAACTCAGCAAGAGTTTCCTATATCCAGGAGGAAGTCGTAACAGTGAAACCAGACGATCGTCCAAAACTCTTTTAGCCTCGTCTAAGAAGGGACAATGGTGGACGGCGTGATCGCATTCACACAGTTTATGAGGAAATTTGCGCTTTCCTTTTTGTCTAAGGACTTCACTTTCACTAGTCGACGATGTGCTTTCAACATGATCATCAGAGGTTGACGACACTGGGTTGTGCAAACGAGGAGACCAGTCCCTTAATATCCGAGGGATGCAGGGACAATCTCTATGACAACGATCTCCTTTGCAAATGACACATGGCGATTTAGGCCTGGTCGGTGCAGTGTGCGGATTTTCGCTAGATGACGCTTGGTTGCCCCTTTTCGCCTTTGGCTCCTTCTTCTTCTTCTCTTTCTTCTTCTTTTCCTTCTTCTTCTCAGGTATTTGACTTTTGGCTTTACTAGCCTCATCAAGCGAAGAGGAAGGAGGAGAGGAAGAATTGGACGAAGTAGATGGTTGGGAGGTAACTCTGGAATTGTCTAGTTGCTGACTCGATTGTTCAGGAATTGCGGTATTCTGAACGACGGAGGTTGAGAAAATCCATACGAGCAAACCAATCGTCAATCCTGGAAGTGACAATGTGGCCATGTGGGGTGCACCAACATCTCCCCAAGAGGAGAAGGGACTAGTATTTCCTCCAAGGGGAACTCCTTGGTTGGTGGACTCCATTCTCTCAACCTAAGACCAACGTAGGAAAGGTGGTGATTTTTCCGTTTAAAATAAATTTTAGAAGCTTTGACACAACTTGTTTTTTCAATTTTAAAGAGTCGAGAAAAAACAAAAGATGACTCTAGTCGCCTTCGATTTTTAATGAGCCTGAAGTGACAAGTGCTCAGATGGACCTTTTCCGTTAAGGAGTCTGAAAAGGAACGAAAGGGACTGCTCTAGAAATCTAGGCAGAGGGATTACCAAACCATTCACAAAACTGCAGAATACTTTTTATGGTACAGAAGTCAATCTTCCTGAATGCTGTGTTCAGTGCATTGTGATCGATAGGGCAACAGACACGACTTCCTATGGATAAAGGATTAAGCCTATTGTGGTCTCCCAAAATATACTCGACGGTACGTGGGAGCACAAGTCCGTACTAGCACTTATCGTTTCAAAGTGGAGGAATCACCCAACCAACATTGAGAACAACAGTTACCAGGCTTTACGACGCTGGAATACGTCTCTAGCCTAGACTTCTAGATGTTGTGCGTTAGGTTCCAAAGCGTTGTTAGATTCATTAAATTTATTTTATAGTTGAACTTGTTTAATAAATTTGCCTTTCAGGTTCACCGCATGATGTAGATGTACAACTCCTAAAATGCAATCTAAGATGATAAACAGTCTTTTTATTTTCTTTGTGCAATGAAAATCCTAGCTACTAAGGAAAGAGAGGTAGTATTCTTTCAACAAAGAGCAAAGAGCACACACTATATGCACTATCCTAAATCAAAACAATCAAACAGTCTAAATGCAAATGCACATGCATGTATTTGTTTTCAGCCTTCTTAATATGTAAATGATAAAAAGAAAGCTAATGCGCAAATCTGAATTATTTTTCAAAGTGACAATTACTAACAAGTTTCTTTTCAAAATCAAAATGGAGACAATGACAACACTTTACGATTTGGAAAGGAAAACTTGCTTTTGACACTAGAAAACTACTAATTCAGATCAAATACAATAGTAACAGGGTAATCGACTATCAAGAGCAATCCGACTCTCTTCTATGACTGAAAACGACAGTAGAAACACTTTCAAATCAGGAAACGACAGTACAATTACGTTACTTTTTTGCAAAGGAGAACTGAAAATGACTCAACAAATACACAAAAACATTCACAGTTCTTTGCAAAATGGAGGTGGAATAACAACAAGGAAAGGGGTTTCAAATAGAGGTGTACTGACTAGAGGTAGCAAAATTCTTGAATAGATCTGAAAAGAGTGAACACAGAAACCAAAATTCAGGAACAATGCCTAGTCTAATCAGCGCACCTGTAACATAGTGAAACTGAAATGCAGCGCACCTACTACACTCGGGAAGTGCACTGAATTTGAGATTCATAGAACAGAGAGTGCACTGGGCCAGAAACGAGACTTTACTTGGGTTCCGGGTCAGAGTTTGCAGTTCAGTTCAGGGATTTTGGCCGAGCAAGTGGTAATCAGTAAATCAACAACAGGGGTAGATCTAAGGAGGTTACTAGAGCTACCACAAGGGCAATTAGAGAGTTTTTAAATCAGTTTTTTAATTCATAAAAAAAACCTGGAGATTGACCGAAGCGGCATTTATCTACTTTGAATTTTCATAGCAAATGCAGTTCGAAAGCTACCTGGCTCAACTTCAGGCTCCCTCTGTAAGTTTATAAAGTAAACAAATGTAGATAGACAAACAACCTAGTCGCTCCCCAGCGGAGTCGCCATTTTGTTACAGGGAAAAGTGTCTATGCAGAACTGCTAATCCTACTAAGGCATGATAGATACCTTAGAAACAAACAAAGTAAAACTACTTTCGTTTTCCTTTATGAAAGATAGATGAGAGAAGAATAAAGGAGACCAATCTCTATCTTGCGCTGGGCTCCTTGCTCGGTTCCTCTCTCTTTTGATAGTCCTTTGCTACTTGTTTTCTGGTATACCCAGCTTCACAGAGTACCTGTAGAATCAAAGCAGCATAACACTATACAAGAACACAGATCTACTATCATAAACAATCTAAGATCAGATGTAAATTGACCATACAAATGCATAAAACATAAATGGCACAAGAGTATGGAGGAAAACTTGAATAGCTTTATTGATATTCAAGAAAGAGCCAAGAGAGTTACAACTAGTTGTTCTAACCTAGCATCATCCTCTCAGCAAGTGAGCCCTTCTTCACCTCATGCAAAGCTTAGATCACCCAACACTATGATGTTGCCTCAAGAAACCAACAGTAATTCCTTACAAGATGCAAAATTCCAGCCCCTGGATCTCTGGGATGAGGGATCCATATATAGATATCTGTAAGGGAGATGAGTTAGCTTGTGATTTGATTAGTGTCTTCCCTCTAATAGTTCTTTCTTCCACTTGGAGATTGATGATCTCTTACTCGTCCTTGGTCGAATTCAGAGAGGCAGGTGTCACAGGAGAAGTTTCTGGAAGATTCCATGCTTCTCCACCTCGCGATTGACACTGCCATTTGTCTCTTCTCGCCCATCGCATCCCATAGAAGGGCTATTTGAAATGCAACGCACCCACTGAGTGTACTTAGCTGAGATGCAACGCACTTTGCCTATGGAGCAGGTGAAATGATCCTGTTTTGACCAGTTCTGAGTAGTTTTTCATGGAGAACTTCTGGGAGAAGCTGTAATCAGTTGACCTTGTTCCTTTAGGGGTTGAAACAACATTTGTAGGGACTTAGGAGCCCTTGGTTTATGGACATTTTATGCTTGGGGTTGCAGTGCCCAAAAATGTCTATAACACCATTTACAAAGTAAATGCTTCATAAATATGCATGAATCACCCCTTCTTGCTTACCACAATAAACATTAAAACACATCGAATACATGGCTTCTAGACCTAATGACATCATGAAATATATTACATATATATCGAGTCCAGGGTTTAATTGCTTATCATTATCGGGAGGCCTAGGGCCTATGTACACATAGCATGCTACCACCTTACGGACCCGATGGTTTTATTAACCACGATATCTATATATCAGGTCTGGATCCATATCGCAATATCACAATCGTCCCAGTCCAAAGCTTTTATATAACATGTACCACTGTTTACCAGAACCGCCGATTATTATGAACTGGGGCGTATAGTATTTGATGTCCGGCCTTATGGCCGAACATGGTTTTCTCATATATTCTTTTGTTTTTCGAAAAAACATTGAAGTCCCAGTTTTCAAAAGCAAGCCTATTATTATGGACCCGCCGTCAGTATTAACACATATATATACATGTCCGGTCTGCGACCATATCCCATATCGCAATCAGTGGGATCCTGGGGCCTATATACATATGGCGCTCCCCCATACTCTAGACCCGATGGCTTTATTAACTGCGATATATCTTATCGGGTCCAGAGCCCCAACCACATATCACATTAGTGGAACCCAAGAACTCTATACAAGGTGTGTTGTGGTATTTCGGACTCGTCGATAATTATTGGCCCAGGCATATAATATTTCAAGTCCGGCTATACAACTGGATGCAGATTTTCCCATATTCTCCTATGTTTTTTTGAAAATTATTGAGTTCTGGTATTTAAAGGGAAATGCCATTGAAGCATTAGGACCCAATGGGACTATAGGCCTGGCTATATAAATTTGAAGTCTGGCTGTACAATCGGATGTGGGGTTTTGCGATGATTTTAAATGTAAACCAAATTTTTGCCTGCGGGACTTAATCAGTGCATAAATTAAAAGGAAGGGGGGATTCATTCACATTTGATGATATAAACACAAGATTCATGTTTTGTAGGCCTGTTTGGCATTTGTCTCACAGTCATAGCTGATATGAACTATTTTCCAAGCAAATTCGAGCAGACCCAGTAATGGATAAAGGTGAATTATATCAATATGACACCTCTGCTCCACCGGTGTCATAATTGTGAAACACACTCTGTGAAAGGGAAGACAGACCACCAAAGTGCATAATGGAGGCACTCCTTTAGTTCAGTGGAATCACTCATGACAACACTAATCCATCAAGATGCCATCATTGCTAGGTGCATCACAAAGCATGCCAGATGTGGGATGATGAGCGCAGCATCTTCTATTTCATTCAAGAAATGAAAAAGAATGATAGCCACTCCACAAAGGTGCTAAGAAATGATATGCAGTCCTCCTCTGTTTGAAAGGCATCCATTCATTTCCCCATGAAGGAGAATGCTCCACCAAGGATGACCTCGGCATGTCAACTGTTTCACTGACCGTTCTCATCTAAATATGGTGATCTATGTAATGAAATGGGGGAATGAAAGGTCATGGAATACCAACTATCATTTAGGGATGCATAAGTATTACCTCCAGATATGAGAGAGGGGATTTTTGTTTGGAGAAAACAACTTTGATTTATTGTGAATAAAGAGGATTGTTTCATTCAAGAAGGAGCCTATTGTTTCAATTTGTTTCCCTTTCTCTGATATGTTTAGAATCAGTGTGTTGTTTCTGGTATAAGGAAAAAATGTGATTTTCTTTGTGTACAATGATAAATAGATGTTCATGGTTATTCTTGGTTATTTGAATGTAATTCAATAGCATTGATAATTCATGAAAGGTTGTTGATTCTAGACTTCGTTAGACATCAGTTGCAAGTGTTATTTGCATGGAAAGGAATGTATATTCCTATATGCGTAAGTGCATTGTGATTAGGATTTAATACAACCTTGGTCTTATGTGGACCAGTAATTGATTCATTGAGACTTGGGATTTATTTATGATGTTTAACCTCCTTTTGTTTTGGTCCTGCGGGATAGGTTAGGATAGTTAGGACATAAACTATAGTAGCAGAAGTAGTTTAGATAGGATTTGATACATATAGGTTAGTTTTTTTATTTTGTTGATTTAATTGAAGTCTTCTTCCCAGAAGCAATCTTTCAACGCATTTAAAAGTTTTAGGGCCCCTTAAAACCCGTTGGAATTAGCCAATCCAAACAAAAGTAGGGCTAATTGGTGCCTGTGATTAGGTTATTTCCCCTTGTTCCTATAGCGAAAATGCGCCATGTCAACAAATTAGTGCTAGAAGGAGAGCATGAGCCACCATCCACAGCTTTTTATGATTTCATTTATAAATGTCTACATGGACTCAAAAAGATTAATGCATGGATTGTGAAGGTTGAAAAGGCCCTTCCTCTCATTCGGAAAAGCCTCATTTCAAAGAAGAAACATTGTGGGAGTATCCTGTCACTCAGGAACAGCCAGTCAGAAGATTTACTTGGGCTTATGCTCGTTCCCTTTCACAGCTCCCTATCTTTCAGTATTTACCTCCAACAACAAAAATAAAGACAAGGGTCTATCACATAAATGAAGAGACATCTGCAGCCCCTTCTCTTGAAGATATTATGCTTGATTCTTTGCAGAGTATTTACTCTCCTTGGGACGAGATTCCTGAGGATTCTCCTTCTGAAGGCAATCCCTGGCCTGAGTTGGAAAATCATAACGAAGAAACTCTCAACCAGAACATCCTTGTCCATGATATGGCTAATGTTCCTCTTCCAGGTGGAAACCAACTCCCACCTCCTCCAGGAGCACTTCCTCCCTAGCTCGCTCAGGACACTGTAGCGATACCTGGGCAACAACATCCCTTACACAAGAATGTAGAAAGAGTACTGCCTAAATTTGACCATGGGAAGGGAGATACCGCTGATAACCATATTCACTCCTTCTTTGTCGCCATGCGCATGCTCAAGGTGGCTGATGAAGATATAGTATGTCACCTATTGCCTTTTACCCTGATTGGTGCAACATCAACATGGTACTTTAGCTTGAGAACTAGATCGATCACCTCACGGGCTGCCTTTGAACAAGCATTTTTAGAAAAGTATGGTGATGAAAAAAACCCTGTGGCCTTTGTTTTAGAACTATCCTGTTTGAGAACGGAAACCAAAGAAAAGGCTAAGGATTTTAACATCTGGTTCAACACCTTGTTCAATAAAATCCTGGCCACCGCTAGACCTACTGAGGATGTGCTCATGGAATTCTACATCACTGCTCTCCCCGTCCCTACTCTAATGTGGGTAAAAAGGAGTAACACACAAACCTTCCAGGTTGCTATTGATGAAGTAGTAAAAGTCGAGAATGAAATGCTTAGTGTCACAGCATGCCATCATATAATTGGAGAAAAGAAAGCCTCTCAAGCATCCAAGAAGAATAATGGGAGTGATAACAAAGGGGCTGAAACCAAAGAAAAGGATACCACAGATGCAGAAGGTTTGTATTGGATCATTAAGAAGTTCAGAAATATAGTCATCGATATGAAAAGGAATTTTGGAGAGAGTACAAGCGGGAGTGGAGGAGAGTATAACTACAGAAAACCTTTCAAACCTTTCTTGTTGGAAATAATACTGAGAGGGGGGGTGAATCAGTATTATCAGATCAATAAAACTTTTCCAATGCTCAGAAACATATACGCTACTTCAGTTAAGTGAACCAGCGTGTACACGCTACTGTGTCTAAAGAAACCAGCGTATAACCATAAATCTTATAATTCAGTTAGTTTATCTATCTTCAGTTAAATGCATCAGGACATTATTCAACATATTAAGAGTAAACAGATGTAGTATAGCAGAACAATCATCACACAAAAGCCACACACATGAACACCATGATATAAGGTGGAAACCCAATGTGGGTGAAAACCACCTGCTGCAAGTCGTCTCTATCTTTCTTTAATAAGAACTTCAGTTTACAATCTTTTGTACTGGTGCAGCCTTATACCAGTACGCATGCTACAACCTGCAGAAGGCTTCAACCTTCTCTCATTCTCCAAACTTCCTTGGAAGGGAGATCCAACCCCCTTTGCTCTTGTACTAGCTAAGATACTAGTACGTAGGTGCTGGCCTACAATCTTCTTTCCTTCAGGTACCACTTTTCATCAATTTTCAGACTGGATACTCCTGAAGCACAACATTACAATTTGAAGACCATGATTCATTCACAAATCATTGAAGCATAAAACAACCAATACTAGCATCATCAATCTTTGAATCACTGAACCACTGAAACCCTGTCGAACCCAGTCACCAGAACACAGAGCAGACTACAAAACTCTGCAATAACAGTCAGATCTAGCTGCAACCCAAAAATCAAGCTCCAAAAGATATACGCTACTACAATGAAGGCAACCCGCATATACACGCGGTTTTACCGAAGAAAACCTGCGTACAGATCTAAAAATAATTTTTCATAACTTGCAGTTGTACCAGATTTCAGTTATACCCAGAACATAACATTGCGTCAGTATGCAGATCTAGAAATACGCATAATCAACCATATAAAGATAGTTCATTTCAAACCATTTGATCCCGATCTCTCCTTAGATCTTGTTCTCCATCAACCGATGAGATCTCTCCTTAACTCAGATCAAGCAATACATCATCAACCAATAACCTGCATACTGGATCTAATACTTCATCAGATATTCAAGACTTTTTCAGATACACTTGCCTAATGATTTCCTTCTCCTTATATAGCCTTAGGCCTTGTTCAATACCAAGAGCCAAAACCATAATAATCCAATACCATCATCTTCAAAACTAGGGATCAACACGTCCGTCGAGACACCAAGGTCCAAAACCATAGGCACAACTTCCAAGGAATAACCACCGAGGACCAAAGATAAGTTTTCCACATACACGCGCTTTTACTGAAGCCAACCAGCGTGTACACGCGACTTGGTATATAGCGAACCTGCGTATACGCGACTTGGTATATAGTGAACCTGCTTGTATACGCGACTTGGTATATAGTGAACCAGCGTGTATATATTTTTCTTCATACTTGTAGACTGATCATCAATTCCTTGCTGCTATCCTTCTGCACTATGATTTGTTATCAGTGTGATTTGCCATCAAGGACAACACTTGTCTCATAATGCCAACAATCTCCCCCTTTGGACTTGATGGCAACAATACCACATCAAATCACTCTCCCCCTTTGTCATCAAGGGCAAAGGGCTGTGCTCCCCCTGAGTACATGCTGATATCTTTGCTTGGCTGTGCTGAAACATGCTTCCTGTAGGCAAGATCTGCAAAAGATGTTCTTCAAAGGAACCAAGACTTATACACCATAAGGGACCTTCCTATTACCAAAAGACTCAATACATACATCCATACTCCCAACCAAGAGGGGATACATTAGAAACAACCAATTATATTACATCATTCATCCCAGGCATAGTGGGGAAACCAACATAGGCCGTTACATGACCTTGACACCATAAAAGAGATATCACAGAAGAGATACATGACATAGAGACAACAAATCTAGACCAAGACTTATGAAAGTCACAAGCAGCATCTGATACACCTCTTTTAGATCAGCATCCAAGATTTCCTTCTGAGCTCCTTCTCTGAAACCAACAACAGTTGTGTACTAGAACCAAAAGCATCTAAATGCCAACAATGCTTTATGAAACTTTAATCTGCTCCCCCTGAACTTGTGCCTGCTGCTCCCCCTGAATCTGTGCCTGAAGAATTCTGGCATACCCATCTCAGACCTTCTCCGACCAGAGTCTGCCCTTGTTGTTCAGAACTCCATATACGCAACTTCTCCTGCAGAAAATGGCGTATGCACGCGGATGTGCTTTCTGCAACACGCGTACACCATACACGCGACTTTCCCAGTATAAATCGGCGTATATACGCGGATATTCCTTACGTAACTTGTATATACCAAATTTTCTGTAGAACAGACAAGCTTCAACAGTAGGATGAAGCATCAACTACTCCCAGCTTTTGTCTGAGATATTCAAAAGTTTCCCTGGGCAGTGGTTTTGTGAGAATATCAACAACTTGTTCCTTAGAAGGAACATACTCCAACTTGACCTTCTGCTCAAGCACTTGTTCCCGAAGAAAATGGTACTTGATTGGTATGTGCTTGGTCTTTGAGTGCATGACTGGATTCTTTGAAATGCTGATTGCACTTGTATTATCACATAAGATAGAGACTGGTGAAGTGCAAGTGATTTGAAAATCCTGCAAGGTCTGCATCATCCAAAGAAGTTATGTGCAACAAGATGCCACAGCCACATATTCTGCTTCAGTTGTAGATAAGGCAATCGAACTCTGTTTCTTGTTGAACCAAGATACTAATCTGGAGCCCATAAAGAATGCACCACCACTTGTGCTCTTCCTGTCATCCACGCTTCCGGCCCAATCTGCATCTGTATAAGCATGAAGTGTGAGATCTGTATCTCTAGGATACCATAATCCATAATTTTGTGTCCCTTGAAGATATTTGAAGATTCTCTTCACTGCCTGAAGATGAGTCTCCTTTGGATTTTCCTGAAATCTCCCAACTATTCCGACTGCATGCATGATGTCTGGTCGGGTACCTGTCAAATAAAGCAAACTCCCAATCATGGATCTATAAGTTGGTTGATGAACTGCTGCTGATTCATCATTTGCACTGAGGCTGCATCCTGTAACCATGGGTGTACATACTGGCTTTGAATCTTCCATGCCATACTTCTTCAAGATCTGCTTGAGGTACTTGGTTTGAGACAAGAAGATGCCTCCTTCATTTTGTTGGATTTGCAATCCAAGAAAGTATGTCAATTCTCCAAGTAGTGACATTTCGAATTCTTTCTGCATAACCAAGGCAAATTTTTGACTCATAGTCTCTTCATTGCTGCCAAAGATAATATCATCTACATAAACAACAAGTATTAGCAATTTGTTATTTTCAATTTTTATATAGAGATTGCTATCTGCTGATCCTTTTGAAAAGCCTTGTTGGTGAAGATATTTGTCCAATCGATAGTACCAAGCCCTTGGAGCTTGTTTGAGACCATAGAGAGCCTTTTTTAATTTGCATACAAGGTTTGGATCATTTCTAAGAATGAAACCATCTGGCTGCTCAATATATACTTCTTCTTCTAAGTCTCCATTCAGAAAGGCTGATTTCACGTCGATTTGAAATACTTTGAAGTTTTGAAAGCTTGAGAGAGAAAGGAACATTCGGATGGCCTCAAGTCTTGCTACAGGAGCAAAGGTCTCTTCAAAATCTATCCCTTCTTGCTGCGCATACCCTTTACAAACAAGTCTGGCCTTGTTTCTAATTACTTCTCCATTTTCATTCAATTTATTCTTGAAGACCCATTTTGTCCCTATGACATTCTTATCTTTTGGTCTAGGAACCAGTTCCCAAGTGTTGTTCTTTTCGATCTACTCAAGTTCTTCATCCATTGCTTTGACCCAACATTCATCTTTGCATGCCTCTTTCACATTTTGTGGTTCAGTGGAAGAGAGTAATGCCAAATAGCTTGAGGCTTCTGCAATTCTTCTTCTTGTTTGTATTCCTGCTTCTTTTTGCCCCACAATCTGAGATTCTGGATGATTCTTTTGAACATATCTGGATGGAGTCTTCTCTTCTATTCTTGCCTGCTCCTCTGGTTCTTCTTGAGGTTCTTCTTCTTCATCATTCTGCCTTTGAGTGTAGCCTTCCTCTTCTTCAATGTCTTCATGATGAACTTGCCTAGGAATATATCCCTTCTCATCAACCACTACATCAATGCTGTCAACAATTCTGCCAAGTCTTTTATTGTAGCACTTGTATGCTTTGCTATATGGAGAATAACCAAGAAGAATGCCTTCATCAGCTCTTGGTTCAAGTTTGCCAAGTTGCTCATCAGTATTCTTAATATAACATTTGCTCCCAAATATTTTGAAGTGCTTCACCGAAGGAGTCTCACCACTCCAGAGCTCATGAGGTGTTTGAGTGCTGTTTACTCGGACATTTGTTTTGTTAAGAATAATAACCACAGCATGTGCAGCTTCACCCCAGAAAGTTGCGGGAGTACCTGATTCATCAAGCATAGCACGAGCCATTTGTTGGATTGTTCCGTTCATTCTTTCCACCACCCCATTTTGCTGAGGAGTTCTAGCTGTAGAGAATTCTCTTCTTATCCCATGTTCTTCACAGAAATCGAAAAATTCGTTTGAGGTAAACTCCCCACCTCTGTCAGATCTGAGGCACTTAATTTTGTGTCCTGATTCATTTTCAACCAAGGATTTGAAGGATTTGAATTTTTCGAATGCTTCATCTTTGTGCTTCATAAGTCCTAACCAGACAAACCTGGAGAAATCGTCAATGAATAATATCAAGTATTCTTCTCCTCGAGGTGTTCTTTTTCTGAATGGACCACATGTATCTGTATGTACTAGCTCAAGAGGCATGCTAGCTGATCCTTCCTTCTCTGGAAAGTTAGTTCTGGTTTGCTTTCCAAACTGACAAGATTTGCATATAGTGTTGTCTGGAATTTTGATATCTGGAAGACCACAAACTGCCTGATATTTGCATGCTTTCCTTATTTGTGAAAAGTTTAGATGCCCCAACCTTCGATGCCATAGCCAGTGTTCATCATCCTTGCTCAAATAGCATTGTTGTGGTCCTTCTTCAAATATGTATAGATTATTTGGAGTCCTTCTTCCTTTGATCACTGTTTTACCTATATCAAGATCACGAACACAACATCCATTTGATCTAAATATTACCTCTGTTCCTTGATCGCACATCTGACTAACACTCAGAAGATTATGCTTCAATCCATCAACATACAAAACATTTCCAGCTTTGACCTTCTCTTTCAATGGAGCCACACCTTTTCCTTTTATGGCTGCAGAGATATCGTTTCCAAAAGAAACTTTCTTCCCCTTTTCTAATGCGGTATATGACTCAAGCTTTTCTTTGTCCCCTGTCAACTTCGAACATCCGCTGTCAATGTACCATAGACTTTCTTGACCTTCTGCATAAAAGGCTATCCCACATCTTTCTGGTTGTGGTTCCTTTATTCTCCATGTTCTGACATTTGAGTTTTGCTCCTTCTGAATTGTCTTCCGGAACCTGCTCCTGCATTCAGAGTCTTCATGACCAAAGTTATTACAAATAGAGCATTCAACTTCATTTTCAAGAACCGAGAAGTTGTTATAAGTCCTTTTCATGGTTTCAGTCATTCTCCCTTTCTTTTGAGCTTCTCTAGTCATGATTGTCTTGTATGCAACACACTAAGCTGCTTTGTGACCAAAGTTATGGCAAGAAAAGCATTGGCCATTAAAGAAAATTCTGCGATAATCTGATCTATCATCCAACCGATTGTAGCTTCTATTTATTCTTGGAGCAAATTGGGAAGATTTTACCTGTGGCTGATTGTAGCTTCTGTTTGTCCTTAAGGCAGTTTGTCCCCAAATTTCTTGATGGTCTTTATTTGTTCTTGAGGTAAACTGTCCCTGATTCACCTGATTACTTTTATTTGGCCTTTGCTCGCTTTTCCTTGCTGCATCAAGATAACTTTTAGAGGTAGAGGCTTGAGATGTTTCTCCATGATATCCAAGACCTGTCTTGATCATAGGAGATCATTGCACATTGATAATCTCATCCAAGGTTTCAGATCCTTTAACAAATTTAAGATTAATAGCTTTTGTTTTCTCAATCTCTTTTCTAAGACCAACAATTTCACCTTCTAGTTTTTCAAGATGTTTTTCCTTTTCATCAATTTGAAATTGTAGAGTATCAATGATCATATTCTTTTCTTCTATACATCTCTTGAGTCTAGTAATTTCATCATAAAGATTATCCACATCTATAACATCCATATAATCATCATCGTCAAATGCCATTAACAACTTATATTCATTACCTCGTTCATCTTCATCACTATTCGATAGACCATCACTATCTTCATGAGTGTAGTAGCTTTTCTTATTTGCACTCTGTTTCTTGTTCCATCTAGCAGGTTCCTTTCCTTTATCCTTATAAGGACATTTTGCAGCATAATGACCTACTCTTCCACAAGCAAAGCATTTAAAAGGTAACTTACCTCTGAACCTTCCAGAACCCCTTTTAAGATTTCTGACAAAATTTGATTCTTCTTCCTCTTCTTCTGGGACGTGGCTTGCTTCATAATAATCTTCTTTGCCTGATGCCTTGAAAGCAACTTCTCTTCTATCTGATGGACCTCCCTTTCTCATTTCATAAGCAGTTAGAATTCCATGTAGCTGAGACATAGTAAGAATTCATAGATTTTCCTTTTCTTCTATTGCCGATACTTTAGATTCAAACTTGGGGGATAATGATCTTAGAACCTTTTCAACCACTATAGCCTCTTTTATTTCTTCACCCAAATTTTTCATACAATTAACAATCTCATCTACCCGAAGAAAGTAGTTAGCCACACTTTCATCATTATACATCTTGAGAGTCTCATACTGAATCCTGAGAGTTTGAAGTTTAGCACGCTTTACCTGTTCATCTCCTTCATAGCTCGTGACAATTTTGTCCCATATCTCTTTTGCGAATTTGTAGTGCATTACCTTCATGAATTCTGTTTGGGATATACATCCTAATAGGGTACTGACTGCTTTCGCATTTGTTTCATACTTCTTTTTCTCAGCTGCATCTGTAGGAGTAGCTGAAGGAAAAGCGTAGCCTGTTTCTACGATGTCCCAAACTTCTGTACCAAGAGATTGAAGATAGGCAGTAACTCTTACCTTCCAATAATTGAAGTTTGTCCCATCAAAAACCGGTGGCCTGATTGATGCTTCTCTCTCGTAGTTGCTCATGATGAACGATCTACCTTCAAGCGATCAAGCTTCTCTGAAGGACCTGCTCTGATACCAATTGTTGGAAATAATACTGAGAGGGGGGGTGAATCAGTATTATCAGATCAATAAAACTTTTCCAATGCTCAGAAACATATACGCTACTTCAGTTAAGTGAACCAGCGTGTACACGCTACTGTGTCTAAAGAAACCAGCGTATAACCATAAATCTTATAATTCAGTTAGTTTATCTATCTTCAGTTAAATGCATCAGGACATTATTCAACATATTAAGAGTAAACAGATGTAGTATAGCAGAACAGATCATCACACAAAAGCCACACACATGAACACCATGATATAAGGTGGAAACCCAATGTGGGTGAAAACCACCTGCTGCAAGTCGTCTCTATCTTTCTTTAATAAGAACTTCAGTTTACAATCTTTTGTACTGGTGCAGCCTTATACCAGTACGCAGGCTACAACCTGCAGAAGGCTTCAACCTTCTCTCGTTCTCCAAACTTCCTTGGAAGGGAGCTGCAACCCCCTTTGCTCTTGTACTAGCTAAGATACTAGTACGTAGGTGCTGGCCTACAATCTTCTTTCCTTCAGGTACCACTTTTCATCAATTTTCAGACTGGATACTCCTGAAGCATAACATTACAATCTGAAGACCATGATTCATTCACAAATCATTGAATCATAAAACAACCAATACTAGCATCATCAATCTTTGAATCACTGAACCACTGAAACCCTGTCGAACCCAGTCACCAGAACACAGAGCAGACTACAGAACTCTGCAATAACAGTCAGATCCAGCTGCAACCCAAAAATCAAGCTCCAAAAGATATACGCTACTACAATGAAGGCAACCCGCGTATACACGCGGTTTTACCGAAGACAACCTGCGTACAGATCTAAAAATAATTTTTCATAACTTGCAGCTGTACCAGATTTCAGTTATACCGAGAACATAACATTGCGTCAGTATGCAGATCTAGAAATACGCATAATCAACCATATAAAGATAGTTCATTTCAAGCCATTTGATCCCGATCTCTCCTTAGATCTTGTTCTCCATCAACCGATGAGATCTCTCCTTAACTCAGATCAAGCAATACATCATCAACCAATAACCTGCATACTGGATCTAATACTTCATCAGATATTCAAGACTTTTTCAGATACACTTGCCTAATGATTTCCTTCTCCTTATATAGCCTTAGGCCTTGTTCAATACCAAGAGCCAAAACCATAGAAATCCAATACCATCATCTTCAAAACTAGGGATCAACACATCCGTCGAGACACCAAGGTCCAAAACCATAGGCACAACTTCCAAGGAATAACCGCCGAGGACCAAACATAAGTTTTCCACATACACGCGCTTTTACTGAAGCCAACCAGCGTGTACACGCGACTTGGTATATAGTGAACCTGCGTATACGCGACTTGGTATATAGTGAACCTGCTTGTATACGCGACTTGGTATATAGTGAACCAGCGTGTATATATTTTTCTTCATACTTGTAGACTGATCATCAATTCTTTGTTGCTATCCTTCTGCACTATGATTTGTTATCAGTGTGATTTGCCATCAAGGACAACACTTGTCTCATAATGACAACATTTCTATCCCAAGAAGACAGAAGGTGTTCATGGTCCACTTGGACTGTCGGCTCCACCCAATGAAGGGAATCTAAATACAGAAGAGTTGGCTCTCATTGGATCGCTCTTTAACCAAGAAGAACCTATAGTGGAGCTAGAGCTGGAACAAGAAGATGAGCAAGAATACCAAATAAAAGAGTCCTTGGAGGAAGAATCTCAAATCAATGTACTATGGGATCTCTATACAAACGAGAATGATGATGACCAAGGAGACAGTATGGACGATATCCACACTAATGAAATCCACACATGAAGCAAGGGGCCACTTGTGGGTGTGATGAAACCTATAGATCAGACCAAAAGGGATGTTTGCCCTCTGAAGGCACCCACTCCCAAGGAACCTATTGAGAAGGGTAGACCTAGTGGTCAACCCAAGAATACCCTAGTCAAAAATCATCTAGAGAAAGAAATCGCATCTTTCATTGCAACGAAGGCAGCGAAGTCCCTATTTCTTATATGAGCTCTAATCTCCAAGGGGAAGAACTCAACTACGCAGACGTGGAGAAATAGGGCTTTGTAGTCTTGAAGGCCATAAAACATTTTCACCCTTATCTACTAAAGGACAAGACCAAAGTAATCGTTCCCCATCATCCTATAAGAGCCCTCTTGGTGTAGAAAGAAATGGGTGAACAAAGAGGAAATTGGATTACCACCCTTCAAGAGTACAACCCCGAGATTAAGCCAACACATATAGTTCGAGGGTAGGGACTTTGCAGGCTAGCAGCAGAAGCCGTGATGGACAAATAAGCGGCATCTGAAGAACTAGAAACGTAGAGCATGCAACATGCACAAATGAAATTCAAGGAGGAGCCCCTAAGGATTAATGAAGCGTTGATGTATGAGCGAGAAATGTCAGAAGTGTTTTTGGATCCGAAGTCCTCGTACTACGACATACACCTCTATCTAATACGGGGATCATGTCCTGAACACATGGATGTGTCACAAAGGAGAGCACTCAGACTGAAATCTAATCAGTATCATTTGGCCAATAACATATTATACAGAAAAAATTATGATGGAATCTGGCTAAGGTGTTTGGAAAAGGATGATGCTGACCATGTATTGAAAGAAATGCACGATGACCTAGCAGGCAGTCAATACGACGGAGACACCACTGCTCACAAAATATTAAGAGATGGATATTATTGGCCCACAATGTTTAGAGACTCGCATGCCTACTCTTGCAAATGCAAGGTGTGTCAAACTGCCACAGGACGAGAAAGAAGGCCAGTTGTTCCCCTTAGGCCTATTATGATTTATCAACCATTCCAGTAATGGGGCCTAGATGTCATAGGCGAGATTACTCCAACCTATTCGTAACAGCATAAGTAAGATGGAACAAAGCCATCCCACTTTAGAAGCTGAACAAAGATGAGGTAATATCATTTATTGAGAAATTCATTATCAATAGGTATGGCATCCCTGATGCTCTCATATTTAATAACCATTCTTACTTTTGATAACTGAAATTGACTGAATTTGCTATTGATAAATCAATCCACATAAGGTATGCAGCAAACTATTACCCCCAGGGAAATGGAGTTGTAGAATAGTCAAATACAAACCGCATACACATAATCTGTAAGTTTTTCGTGGACAACGAGAGGAACTGGCACAACGCTCTAACAAATGCCCTTTGGGCCGATAGGGTCACCCCAAAAGTGGCCTTAGGAAACTCCCCATACTTCCTCGTCTATGGATAGGAAGCCATCCTGCCTCCCAATGTTACCCTTCCCTCTTTTCAGCTCTCCCAAGCTTTGAGAGGAACCCCCTCTGCCTTACTCTAAGAAAGGATCAACCAACTGGTGAAATTGGAGGAATTGAGAGAGAAAGCCATAAATAAATTCAGAAGTCACCAAATGATTGTAAAAGGATGGTTTGATCATCATCTGGCAGGAGATAAGGACTTCCAAATAGGAGATCTAGTCCTGAAATCGAACAATTTGAGTGAGCCAAAAGGTAAACACATGAAATTCCAACACTTATGGCTGGGCCCATTCCAAGTTGTTGAAAAAATTGGTCAAGGAAATTACAGGTTGAAAACGTTTTAGGGAGAGACTGAAAAACTCCCTGTTAATGGCTAGCATCTGAAGAGATACTTCCAGTAGCCACCACACGGTGGTTACCTCCTGAGTATGTTAGAATTCATTTTATTTTTGCTGTTAGTTTAGTTGCATTTCTGTCTTTTCCTTTTCGTTTTCTACAGAGTTTATTTTCCTTCTATTTTGAATAACAGTGCTTTTCAACCAACTAATTTTAGTCCCCCAGTCTCATTTTCACCTTTTTAGGTTGCCTTCATTAACCTGCTGATGAGTCTGCTGATCCTAAAATCCATTATTACTTTGCAAATCAAACAAATTTTCAATGAGCCCGTGAGAACTGAAAATCAGAAGTGGAATTCAAACCGAAGCCACTCATTGGCCTCTGCTGAGAACCTAGGTATGATCTGTTGATAACTTGGATTTTTGGAGCATGTGGGGGCATCTTTATAAAACAAAAATTTTGTAACTACAGCTGGACTAGCATGGAGGAGCGCGAATTTTAAATAAATCCCACTCAGACCTAGCCTATACTTTCCTGTAAGGTTTACAATCATTCTCCATTGGTCCCATCCACCACAATAAATTTTCGAATACCTGTTACCTACAGGTAAACCTCCTTTCATGGGTTAAGCTCACTGACATATACCCTGTGGCAAATCCAATTGAGCTTTAGTCCTTGTGCCTAAAACTGGAAGGACTTATTTAAAAGAAAATGAAATGTCAAGTCCTTATACCAATCTGGAAGGATAGGTTTTTTGGGAAGCCATTTAGAGTAGGGATTGTTGCTGGGCTCAGAGTACCAGTTGACATAGCAAGGCCAACCTGACTAAAGTGGTTTAAAAATATGGCCAGGTCCATGACTGCGCCACATTCAATCATATGAAAATATAGCACTGAAATTATTATATAAAGTGTAGATAAAAATATATACCTCAAGCTTGATGAGAAATAAAGAGATGAGGTACACACCTAAATAGGTACTGACAGACCAGTGACGGTCCCAAAAGGATTTTTGAAAGTGGGAAATAGGTAAAGGAAGGTCAATAAATCCCATAACATTTCCTTTGGAGAATACCTCTCAAAATCCTATCAGCAAGTAGAAGCTATTTGTCTCTATCCCACTAGAAGCAATTGATGTTGATGTGGAACCCATGCTTGTCTATCTATATAGTTTACACTTCAATTTTATCTTAACACCCTAATGTTCTATTGATCTGAGGTTTATTTGGAAACATGGATAACTAGTTTGCCCAGCGGTTCACCATTTGTTGTGGCCACAACCACCACACTATCAAAACTTGCCTTGGCTACAATTTTGAATGGGTCCCCTAAAAGTTGGTCTTCTACCTCTTCAAATGATATGTTTAGTCTCAGAGAGTTCAACTCATTTGTGAGCCAAATCTTCAATTCTTAATGTGTTATGAAACCAGCTCAACAAAAGATAGCAAAGATAGATCAACGCCTTAGAATTCAGCCTCTGCGAGGGGGAAACCTCCTTTACATTACATAAAAGAACAATTCTTGGATGATACAAATGACAAAACCTCCTTTCTATATATAGGAGTCTAAGGAGTCACAATATAACCTAGCCGACCTAACAATAATAATATAAAGCCACAAAAATAACAATAGATGGATTCTATGGGGCACAATAATAACAATATGGGGATAATAGGGGCACAACAATATTAATAAGGGATGCAACTACAATAGTAATGGGGTAATAACTAGTATTATAGGGACCCAACATGCCCCTCTCCTTCAAAAAAGTGTTGCCCTCAACGCTTGAGTAGTTCTGGATGCTTCTGTATAAAATTCTCATCCTCCCATGTGGAATCTTCAATGGATAAGTTCTTCCACTTGATAAGATACTCCGAAATTGATCGATTTCATAGCTGTTGAGTTCTTGTTTCCATGACTGCCTCAGGTTCCAATATAATTTTTCCTTCCTCGTCATGTTCTAGCAATATTGTTTGAAATGGGAGCTTGTCACCTATAACCTTCTTTCAACATGAAACATGGAAAAATGGGTGCAATCGAGAAGCTACACGAAGCTCCAATTTTTATGCCATACTACCAATCTTTTGCAACACCTTAGCTTGCTTGAGGGACATATGCTTATATGGTTGTAGACGTAGGAATACCCAATCACCTACATCAAAACTTCTTTTGCCGTGATGTTGATCTACATGTTGTTTCATTCTATTCTATGCCAACATGAGGTTATCCTTTAAGAGTTGGAGGACTTCTTATTGATGTTCAATGTGATGTTCCACTGCTTGAACCTTAGAATTTTCTCTTAAATATGATGTGATGAAGGGTGGCTTATATCCATAAAGTTCCATAAATGGGGTCATTTTTGTGCTGTATGGAAGGAAGTGTTATACCACCATTCAGCCAGAGGCAACCATTTGACCCATTGTGTCTGTTTATCAGATATAAAGAAATGAAGAGATCCTTCCAAACATTTTTTTACTATCTTAGTTTTCCCATCAGATTAAGGATGATAAGATGAGCTATGAGCTAACTGAGTACCAAGACAAGAAAATAATTATGTCCAAAAATTTCTAGTGAAAATGGGATCTCTGTCACTTACCATAATCTTTGGATTTCCATGTAGCTTTTGAATTGTTTCTATAAATGCAGTAGAAACTGTACTAGCTTTAAATGGATGTGATAATGCACAAATGTGTGCATACTTGGTAAGTCTGTCAACTACCAACATGATGACACTTTTTCCCTCAGACTTGGGTAACCTTGTGATAAAATCCATTGAAACCTCCTCTCAACGTTGGCTTAGAATGGATAAAGGTTGTAACAGACCCGCTATCTTAACTGTTTCAACTTTATTTTATTGGAAAACCAAACATTCCGCCACAAATTTTTGAATATCCGATTTAAGGCCATCCCAAAAAAATTCCTTCTTAACCCTGTGGTAAGTTTTTGAAAATATTGAGTGCCCTCCTAAGGGAGAAGTGTGCAATTCCATAAGAATCTTTTGTTTTAGTTGGGAATTATTATAGAGGTATAAGTGATCTTTGTACCATAAAGAATCATTTTTCCAGCAAAATGTATCAGACGTACTGGAATCTTGTTGTAACTTTCGAATAAGTGCCCACACTTCTTCATCGTTCTTCCATTCCTCCCTTGCTTCGTTTATCCAATCTGGTTGGATAATAGAAATGGCACACAACAATGCTTCCACATCCTCATCCTTTCTTGAGAGTGCATCTGCCACCACATTTTGCTTCCCTTTTTTGTAGATGATTTCAAAGTCATAACACAACATCTTTGTGACCCCACTTTTGTTGCTCTTCAGAGGATAATCTTTGTTCTAAAAATTATTTAAGGCTATCATGATCTGTTTTTACCTTGAAGTGTCTTCGCATTAGGTAGGGTCGCCATTTCTTAATTGCATGGAGTATTGCCAACATTTCCTGCTCATAAATAGCTTTGTGTAAAAACTTTCACTTGATTGGATGACTTCAAAAAGAAATGGGTCTTTCATCTTACATTAAAATAGCACCAATTCCATTTCCTAATGCATCACATTCCACAATAAAGGTTTTTGTGATGTCCGGTGTAGCTAAGACTGGTGATTGGCACATTTCCTCCTTAAGATGTTCGAAGGCCTTTGTTGCTTCTGGAGTCCATGAAAATGCATATTTCTTCAATAATGTTGTTAGAGGTGCTACTATTCTCCCATAATTCTTAACAAACTTGCGATAATACCTGGTCAACCCAAGAAATCCTCGTAGATGCTTGATGTGGGGATTTTCCATTCCTTAATGGCTTTAATTTTGCTAGGGTCTACCTTAACTCCTTCATGAGATACAATATGACCCAGATATTCCACCTCTTGTACTCCAAAGAAACATTTGGATCTTTTTGCATATAATTGTTTCTCCTCCAATAGTTGTAGTACCCTGTCAACATGATCCTTCCAAGGCTTTTTGTAGATTAGTATATCATCAAAAAATACTAACACAAATTCTCTAAGGAATGGTTTGAAAATGGAATTCATCAAACCTTGAAATGTTGAAGGTGCATTGGTAAGGCCAAAAGACATGACCAAAATTTCATCATGACCCTCCTCAGTTGTGAATGCTGTTTTTGGAATGCCTTCAGTCTTCATTCTGATTTGACGATATCCTGAATGAAGATCCAACTTGGTGAAGTAAATTGATCCATGCAATTCATCTAGTAATTCATCAATGACGGGAATGGGAAACTTATCTTTAATAGTGAGCTTGTTGAGCTCCCTATAATCTAGAAACATGCGCCATGATCCATCCTTCTTGTGCACTAATACTACTGGAGCATTGAAAGAACTTTGACTCAGTTGAATTATACCAGCCTCTAACATTTCTGCAACCATATGTTCAATTTCACTCTTTTGGGCATAGGGATATCTGTACAGCCTGATGTTTGGAGGAACAGTTCCTGGAATCAGATGAATAGCATGATCATGATCACGAATAGGTGGGAGACCTTTGGGAGTCTCAAATACCTTGGAATGATTGTCTAAGACTTTTTGGAGATCTGGAGAAATAGATGATTTCAATGTGGAAACATCTAGCGAACATAATTGTGCAATTACACCCCTTTCTTCCTTTTTTTGAAGCTTTGTCATACCGTTAGAGTTGATTATCTTTCCTGGCTTCCCTGCAATACCCTTTAATTCAACTTCCTTTCCTTCCACAGAAAATTTCATGAAAAGTTCTTGAAAATTAAAAGCTATTATACTCAAGGATTGAAGCCAATTGACTCCTAGTACAACATCAGCACCTCCAATTGGAATGGAATGCATTGGAATAGTCAATACATATTCTCCCATCGATAGCTTGATATTATGGCACTTTCCAGAGAAATTTATTGTTCCTCCATTTGCAACCATCACTTGACACTCTGGTGCTGGATATAAGAAGCAATTAAATTCTTTTGCTACCTTACAATGAATAAAATTATGGGTACTTCTTTAATCAATCAACACTATTACCGTTTTCTTCTTGATTTGTCATTTTATCTTGATGGTTTGAGGAGTGGTAATTTCCACCAATGCATTACAAGATATGGTCAGATTCATTTATTCTTTTTCTAGGCTTTGTTCCTAAAGCATATCCTCTTCTTTTGACCTTTCTTGCTCCTTTTCTTCTTCCTCTTTGCAATCTATGTAGAATATTTTCTTCTCATCAAACTTATGACCTTTAGTGTATTTGCTATCACAACTGTAACAAAGCCCTTTTGCTTTTATTTCTTCCAATTGATGTGGTGGCAACCTTATAGGTTGTGGAAGACTAGGGGCAACAACACTTCCATCTTTATAGTTGTGAGTGGTATGCTTCCTGGTTGCGATAATTTTGCTTTCCATTTTTCTTGCTAACCTGAATGCCTTCTCTCATGAATCAGGTTCCCAAAGGCAAACATCATGTTGGATATTATCCTTTAAAGTCCCTATGAACACATCAATCCTATGTTCCTCTGGAATATTTTTTACCCTTATGTTCAATTTTTGGAACTCCTCAATGTGCTCCATTATTGAACCCTTTTGTTTGAGACTTATCAATTGGCTAAAAAAAGTGTTTCTTTTTGTATCCTCATAATGTGCTGTCAATTCTTCCGCAAAATTGCCCAAGTAATAATTTTTTTACGAGAGCAAAGCCATTGATACCATACAAACTGATTTGGTTCCAAATATAAAGTTGCAATACGTACCTTTTGTGTGTTTTTCACATTATTGAGATCGAAAAATTGTTCCATCTGTAATATCCATGTTGTGGGATCCCCGCCATCAAAATTTCTCATATCGATTTTTGGAATATGGTGGGTCTTCGATCTCACATTAGGGTCTAAGAAATCATTATCAACAGTTCTTTTGTTTGCATCATGAGTTTCTTTTACTACCTTTTCACCATTAGTAAGTATTTCTTGTAGAAAATTTGGCAAATCTATCTTCAAATCTGCCATGTCTCTCTTCAAATCTGTCTTCAAATATATCTTCAAATCATCCATCTTAGCTTCCACACCTTTTATCTTAGATTCCACACCATTTATCTTAACTTCTGTTAGCTTTTGTGAGACTAACATTTGTTGCACTTGTTCTTGTAATTTTGATATCTCATGTAGTATTTCTTCCTCTTCTTCACGAGTCATGCTAGAGCTTTCATGTTGCTTACGAGGTGTTTGAATTTTCTTTCCTCAAGGCATCAGTTAACGATAATAATTCTCTACTATGCCCTTTGAATTCCTTCAAAATAAATTTTCAAACCAAGCCTAAGCAAAAATTTTAAAAAAATCTACACACCTTTTTTCACTTTGTAGGAGCTCGATATTGCCTCTGATGTATCTCTGTGCTTTCTAATCATCCAATTCTAAAATTGTGACCTGTAGTAGCCCTTTGTATCCTCTTTCGAATGCCACTAGTCTGATCCAAATTGGATTCTCCAAGGAAGAGCTATGTGAAATCTCCCACAGTGACTAGATTATAGACTAGTTCAGTAGAGTGAAATTGCACGATGTTCCATGAGTTACTGTTTCGACCTTTGGCTCTCAAAAATATCTAAATGAAAACTAGAGTATATCCCATTTTTGTAACTTCTTACGAAATTTCAATCTGATGCTCAGAGAGAAAGTTATGATGATGCTCCCCAGGTCACCTGTTTGGAATGTAATTCAAGAGTCTGCAAAAAGACCAACTTCCTCAGATCGTATCTCCGCAAATATAGTGCGAAAGGCTCTGAAATTTGGGCTCGAGGTTCAAATCAATATCTTCTAAAATGGGTTTTTGTGCTAGATTTTGAAACACCACAGAAAAAATGTTATAGCAAAATTTCCACGATGACCTATCTGGAGCAGCAAAACCCTAGAATCCAAAGCTCTAATACCAAATGTTATGAAACCAGCTCAAGAAAATATAGAAAAGATAGATCAACACCTTAGAATTCAGCCTCCTCGAGGGGGAAATATCCTTTACATTACATAAATGAACATTTCTTGGATGACACAAATGACAAAACCTCCTTTCTATATGTAGGAGTCTAAGGAGTCACAATATAACCCAGCAGACCTAACAATAATAATATAAAGCCACAAAAATAACAATAGATGGATTCTATGGGGCACAATAATAGCAATATTGGGATAATAGTGGCACAACAATATTAATAAGGGATGCAACTACAATAGTAATGGGGTAATCACTAGTATTATATGGACCCAACATAATGGTCAAGAGCCCCCCCCTTTTTACCTAACCCCTGTTGCACGGTCTTCTCATCACCCTTATTAACCCTCCATTCATTTCCTCTATCAAAACCTTTCCAACCCCAAAAAAACACCTCCTATCACACCTTAATCCTTTATAGCCATTTACAAAGGAAATCCTTCATAAATATGCATAAATCACCCGTTCTCGCTTACCACAATTAACATTAAAACGCATCGAATACATGGATTTTGGAGTCGACAACATAGAAACTATATTAGATATATATCAGGTCTAGGATTTAATCATTTATCGTTATCGAGAGGCCCAGGGCTTATGTACACATAGCGCGCTACCATCTTCCAGACCTGATGGTTTTTTTTTTTTTTTTTTTAAGAAAAAGCGAACTTTTTATTAAAAAAAATAAAAAGTTACATTGCATATGCTGAGCATTTCCAAAAGCATAAAAGCATTCCGTAAGCTGCCACAAGGGCTCGAGTGCTTTCGCACCCCACGCATCGTTAGAGGACTAACGAGCACAAAGAAAAAGAGAAATAGAAAGAGAGGAGAGAGGGGGGAGGGACGCTTCAGGTTTTCCTCCCCTTTTTCTTTTCAACCTTGTGCCACTCTCCCACAGTGGGCTCGGTCGAAGCAATGACTAGCTGGGATGATACATTTGGATGCCATGTTTCTTTGTCTGAATCTAAAGTATCTGAGTGATGATGCCGTTTCCTGCCTCCAGCACCTTGATCCACGCTTGTCATCTCTGCCTGATTTTGCTGGGTCTCTGCCTGAAATGAGTGTGACTGTGAATCCTTGTTGACTGCTATATTTTCCTTCTGGTTCTCTATTTCAACCTCCTCAATGGTGGTATCATCCTCCTCTGCTTCTGTTTCTTCGTCTTCTGTTACTGAGGGGGCTTTCTTTCCCGCGGTTCTCTTCTTCATGACAGAGTCTATGTTCTGCCATCCTTTGTGTTTCCTTTGTTGTGGCTTGCTCTTGTTTAGACTTTTGCATGCATTGAACAGATGACCTGTTTGTTGACATCCCCTGCATCTGAATGCTGTATTCTCATAGTCCAGAGGTTGTTTCCACTGTGTATTGTTGAAATTCAGGATGATGCTTTCCGGTAACCCTTGGCTGAGATCAACCTCGACACATATTCTAGCAAAGGTAAAAATTCCTTTTAAGTGTCTTTCTGTATCGATCTTTAACATTTTTCCAAGAGTATTCCCTATAACTGATAAGGTCTTGAAGTGCCAGAAATGTATCGAAAGGTTGTGCAGCCTTACCCATACCGGCATCCTTGATACCACCATGGTATTCGGATCAAATTCCGGGAACCAAGGGGTAACAAATAATCTCGCGCTGCCCCAAAACCATGGTCCTTCAGTGAGTACTTTTTCCCTTTCTTCTTCAGCGCGAAAAATTACTATGAAGAAACCCTTTGAGCATAGGTGGATCTGACAGTTTGTTGGTTTTATTAACTGCGACATATATATATATATATATATATATATATATATATATATATATATATATATATATATATATATATATATATATATACATATATACATATATACACACATATATATATCAGGTCCAGAGCCATATCGCAATATTGCAATTGGCCTTGTCCAAAGCATTTATATAACACGTACCACTGTTTACCAGACCCACTAATTATTATGAACTGGGGCGTATAGTATTTCATGTCCTACCTTATGGCCGGACATGGTTTTCTAATATATTCTTTTGTTTTTGAAAAAAACATTAAAGTCTTGGTTTTCAAAGGCAAGCCTATTGTTACGGACCCGCCAGTGGTATTAACACATATGTATACATGTTGGGTCCGGGACCATATTGTATATCGCAATCGATGGGGTCCCAGGGCCTATATCTATATGGCACTTCGCTATAATCTGGACCCAATGGGTTTATTAACCGCGATATATATATTTTCGAGCCTGGAGCCCCAATCACATATCACATTGGTGGAACCCAAGAACATTATACAAGGAATGCTATGGTATTCTAGACAATTATCGGTCCGGGCATATAATATTTCAAGTCTGGCTGTAACATCGGATGTGGGTTTCCCTTATTCTCCTCTGTTTTTTTGAAAAGTATTAAGTTCTTGTATTTAAAGGGAAAGCCCATTGAAGCATTATGATGTGATATGGTGGACCCGATGGGAACTATAGGCCCGAGTGTATAAATTTGAATTTTGGTTGTACAGTCAGATGCGGGGTTTTGTGATGATTTTCAATGTAAACCAAGTTTTCACCTGCGGGACTTATTCAGTGCATAAATTAAAAGGAAGGGAGGATTATTTCACATTTGATGTTATAAACACAAGATTCATGTTTTGTAGGCCTATTTTCCATATGTCTCACAGTCATAGCTAATATAAACTATTTTTCAGGAAAATTCGAGAAGACCCAGTAATGGATAAAGGTGAATTGTATCAAGATGACACATCTTCTCCACCGGTGTCAACATTGTGAAACACACTCTACGAAAGGGAAGATGGACCATGAAAGTGCGTAATGGAGGCACTCCTTCAGTTCAACGGAAGCACTCATGATGGCGCTAATCCATCAAGATGTCATCATTGCCAGGTGCATCACAAAGCATGCCAGATGTGGAATGATGAGTGCAGCATGTCCAGTTTCCTTCAGGAAATGACAGAGAATGATAGCCACTCCACACAGGTGCTAAGAAATGATTCACAATCCTCCTCCGTTCGAAAGGCATCCATTCATTTCCGCAGGAAGGAGAATGCTCCACCAAGGGTGACCTTGGCATGTTAGTTGTTTCACTGACTGTTCTCATTTGTATATGCTAAATTGTGTAATGAAATGGGGAAATGAAACGTCATGGATGACCAAGGGTCATTCAGGGCTGCATAAGTATTACCTCCAGATAGGAGAGAGGGGCGTTTTGTTTGGAGAAAACAACTTTGATTTATTGTGAATAAAGAGGACTGTTTGGTTGAAGATGGAGCTTGCTATTTCAATTTGTTTCCATTTCTATGATATGTTTAGAATCAGTGTGTTGTTGCTGGTATATGTACAAAATGTGATTTTCTTTGTGCACAATGATAACTAGTTGTTCATGGTTATTCCTGGTTATTTTAATGTAATTCAATAGCATTGATAATTCATGAAAGGTTTCTAATTCCAGACTTTGTTAAACATCAGTCGCAAGTGTTATATGTATTGAAAGGAACATATATTATGTATGAGTAATTAAGACCCGTTGGAATTAGCCATTCCAAATGAAAGTAGGCCTAATTGGGGCTTGTGATCAGGTTAGTTCCCCTTGTTGGTATAGCGAAAATTCACCATGTCAACACCAGCTTAGTTAAGCAATGGTTAGGCCTATCAATCTATATTGGAAGGTAGCAAATCATGTATTGATATACCTCAAACGCACTACTCAGTTTGGGTTATGGTATAGATAGACAGAGGGAGTGAAGCTTCAAGGATTCACCGATGGAGTTTGGGCATGGAGTCCATTCGACAAGAAGAGAACATTAGGAGGGATTTTCAGTATTGGGACAACAACAATTTCTTGGTACAATAGGAAACAAAGATCAATTACGCTCAGTTTGGCAGAGGCAGACTGCATGGCTGCAAGTCAGGTAACATGCGAGGTTATCTAGATGAGGAACATCAGTGTTGGTTTGTTTGGTCAGCAAATGGATCCGACAATGATTTATTGTCATAATCAAAAAATTTATGAGCTGTCCAAGCATATGCATATTCAGTATCATCATCTCAATGATTTTGTATTGAGGTGGATCATGTTGTTAGACTACATTCCCACAGAGAAGTAAGATGTTGTCATCTTGACAAAGGAATTGTCGAGATGTAAATTCGAGTTTCACAGAGACACGATTGAGGTAGTTGATAATCCATTTCTTGTTGAGAGGGTGTGTTGAGAATTGAAAACAAGAATTCCAGTTTAATTTGTCCTTGAATTAAATTTTAATTCTATTCTCATAGCAACTTAAAATAGTTAAACTAACTTTATTAAACTTACTTAACTTAGAAAATTTGAGTTGGAATTCTTTTGGAAGACATGTATATGTTCTACCTACTTTGTAGGAGTCCAATGTGAGTTAATTGTGAGTTGTAAAATAGAAGACTCATTTTCATGAGTCAATTCGGTTAAATTAGTTGTCAAACGAATTGAGTGAACTAATAATGAGTTAACAGTCAGTGGTGACACTAATGAACTCCACCCATTCTACTCTAGTTAACTGAATATTTACTCATCAAAAGCTCATGCATGTCAATTCTGAGAGAGACCCAATTGAGACTAGAGTGCAGGGAAAATGTACTATTGTTTTTAGATTTTTCTTAGTTGCACTGATAACGAATGTAATTGGGAACCGATTCTGAAGGGTTTGCACTATTTTTAGAGGCTTTATTTCCCTGTAAATGCAGGCTATCCTTCATAGGAATTACACATTGGAATAGAGACTTGGAGAGCTTGTGAATAGGCTAAGATTTGGCATTGGGCTTGCTTATGAGTTGGATATTCAATTTCCTGAGTGTTGGGATTTTTCTAGAGAGAAGAAGCATTGTAGTTTCATCTTATTTTTTAGATTAATACAAAACACATAGTGGGGTATTGAGTTGTGGCTTCCCCTGGATATTTATTGCCTTATGTGCCTTTGATTCTCTTCCTTTATTTATTATTGTTTTCTAGATGTTTATGGGCTTCCATTGTAAAGAGTAGAAGTAGATTATTGTCTTTTCTTAAGCAAATTGCATTAGCTTGTGAATATACATGATTTTTCTACAATCACAATGTTTCAAAATCGAGAAGGCTAGTTTGACTCATGAACTCAATATTTTCCAAGTATAATTTTTCATCTCTGGTGTTGTTGCATTGCTAGTAGGCCTGGACAATACCCCAGTGAAGTCACGCAAGAACAAAATCATTTCCCCACTCCCAATGAGCTTGATCAGTACCTCGGTGGAGTTGCATGCTTTACCTCTTTGTGCAGGAGGCCTTTCTCTTATTTCGCCTTTGTTTTTTTTGTTTTTTTTTAAAGAGGAATTTGCATAGAAAATTATTTATTTTTGGTCTGGAAGAAGGATCCAGAATTATTGAGAGCGAGTGATGTTATTCCTTTAGAGAAGCGTGTAAAACCTCTAATTTAGTTTTTCTCATTTAGATTTTCCCTTTCTCTGATTCTACTAGTTGGATGAGCTTGAAAACACCAAGTAGAAAATTGAGTATAGGCATGGGGTTTCCCAAGTTGGCCACAAGTTCATGATTTTCCCTGAACTTTTCTTATAGATGGATCATATTTTCTGTTGAGACTTCATTGGCCAAAATTTACATCCAAGAAGAGATAAGGTGGACACAGGATTGGCCAAGTGCTGTAATGTCATAAGACTCCTGGACTTCAACCACATACTTATTCAAATGCCAGAACACAATGCACGACAACCATTAGGGGAATTTTTAGGTCTAAAATGGTCCTCCTAGGAAAAATGTACAACCAAAAAATACTTTATAAGAACCAATCGAATTCAAGATTATTATGTCAAGCATGGGGCATGATTCACCATTTTTGGAGTAAAAAGGTAAAAATATTTAAAAATCATAAAATAATAAAACTACTTCTTCAACTCGTATTTTCAACTTATCTCCCTCGGATTTTACTAAAAGTTTGAGCGGGAGTACTCGTCGGATGAAAAATTAATTCCTTATCCAAGGAGTACCCGTGATTCATACTTTTGATGGAACTTGCTACACAAAAATGAGAAATACCTGAAAAGATGTTATTAAAATCATGTTTTTCATGTATTTCACATTTTTGGTGTAGCAGGGTCCATTGAAAGTATGCAACATGGGTACTCCGAATCAAATTATTCATCGGATGAGTGTTGCCACTTGAAATTTGAGTAAACCCTTACAGAGATAAGTTGAAAATACAAGTTGAAAAATTAGGTTTTTCATTTTTCCCTCTAGAATTTGACAATGTAATCTAATTTTACTTTACTATTTCCACTATTATTTTATAATTTACTTAGGATGCCTATTTTAGACCTCAAAAATCCCCTAATGTATTTATTTACAAAACGAAATGACAATACATCAAGACAAAGAAAATAAAAATGAACCAAAAACAACAAACCAAAACAATAGAACAAGCACTAAATACACTATGTAGATAGTGTGGGGTGTGGCCACAGATTATTGAAAATAATGTTTTAAGTGTTAGCTATTGATAGGGAGGTTGTAAGTCCTACCGTCAAGTGATTGTAGATGGTACGTGTCTTGGCCAACCTTTTTGTGAATCGTAAAGGGACCAATCCACAGAGGCTAGAACTTAATGTGTTTGCCTTTGTCCTTGGGGGGTTTATCACACTTCAAGGCTAAGTCACCCACAATGAAGTTGGTGTTCCCTGTAGACTTCCTATTAAACCATCTCTTGATACAATTATGGTGAATTGTGAAATTTTCATTTTCTTTCAACCTTTCTCCCTGTAGCTTGTGTAATGTGTCCATCGTATGTTGAACCAATAGACACAGGTTGCCTTGGGATTCTTCGGATAACTCAAGAAAAAGAAATAGATATTTTGTGGGAGGATGGAGTTTTTTCCATATACCAGGAAGTAAGGGCAGGTATTCAGAGAGGTCTTGGGTGTGACTCAGTCAAACCAAAGACACTTCACCAGAGTGGAAAGATAGTTTCATTGTTTAGAGTAAATGGTGTTTTTTATGATGAAAATAAGATTCTTATTTGTAGACTCAACAAGACCATTTCCCTGTGGGTAGCAGTTAGTTGAATTATTTAATACAATACCATTTCTAAATGCAAAGTCATAAAGTTTTAACGAACATAAATACATTTAATTGTAAAAAACAAGTGATATAGGAATGTCAAACCTCGAGATGATGTTATGTCTTAGGAAGATGGTGACTTCCTGGTCATTCACTTGTTTTAGTGGAACTGATTCTGTCCACTGCATGAATTAATTTGAGGCAGTTAGTATGTAGCGGTGTTTCTTTGATGAATGTGGGAAAATATTCACAATAATTTCCAAGCCCCACCATTGTAATGGTTCATCCACTGCAATAGGTTGCAGTGGGGTTGCTGACCTTCATTATTTTCTGACACATCTTTGACTGACCAGACACTTGCGAGCATATGCATGTGCACCTTTGAACAATGTGGTCTAGTCGAAACTGGCTCTCATGACTTTGTACCTTGTTTTATTACCCACGAAGTGACCCTCGTGTTGGTCCATCATGTATATCACATAAGACTATCTCTGAATCTTGTGCTACCAGAAACTTGAGCAAATTCCATTGTGGTGCTTTCTGTATAGCACTCTGTGCACCAACTAGTAAGATGAGGCTTTGAGTCAGAGTGCCCTCTTCGTCTTCATAAAGAAGTGAAAGGGCATGGTTGCATGCTTAAGGTACTGGCACAGTTCTTCATACCAAGAGTTACAGTGCAAAGGCAGGGGTGCTCACTCTACATTGTACATGTCAATTTCTTACTCCCAACCAGTGAGACCTTCTTCTTCATCTTATGTGTGCACTACTTCCATTGCTAGTTTGTAAAGATCATACTCTTGTAGTCATGTCATCCAGTTCACTCGCCTTTCACCTAGATCTTGATGGACAAGCAATGACCTAACTAATGGGTGCGACACAAAGACTATGCTATAATACTTCAATACGTATGGTATGAAGCATTTAAATACCTTTTATACAGTGTATGCTTACTCTTCCATGTCGCGATAGTTGATTTATAGTCCCTACCAGCTTGTGTCCATGAACGAGATGGGACGTTCATTATTGAGCACGTCATTCTGAGTTAGTATTGCAGCGACTGAAGTGTCAGAAGAAAATGCTTAGAGAAAAGAATATTTATCAAAATATGGACTATAAAGTGCAGGTGATTTTGCTCTCTCCTACTTAATACGGGAAAATATGTCCTTTTCCTTCTTTCCCTAGCTATAAACTACATCCTTCTCGATAATCCCTTGTATGGGCTTGAAAATTTGTACATAATCAGAGATGAACTTTCTGAGGAAGGACTGCATAGACTTCTTGTTCACGGGATGAGGAATCTACGTGCTGGTTTAGAATCAGTCTGGATCTACCTTGATCCCACTCTTGGCAATAATGTGCCCAAGTAGGTTCCCCTCAAAGTCTACAAATACACTCTTCTTGAGATTCAAGTATATCCCATACTTGCGACATCACTCAAAGACCTTCTTGAGATGATGCAGGTGGTCTGACTATTTTCTGGAAAAAACGGTTACGTCATCAAGGTAGAACATCATTCTCTATTCGATGAGCCCACAGAAGGTGATGTCAATTACACGCTGAAAATTTGCAGCTTTGTTTACTAGTCTAAATGGAATTCTTCAATAAGCGACATACCCCACTTGGTATGGAAAGGCTTTTTTAGCCTGTCAAACTTTGCTACCAGAACCTGGTTGTATCCTGAAAAATCATCTAGCAGAGAAAACATTTATCTTGTAGATTCTCTCTACAAGATGTATTCCATGGATGTCGCAAGGTAATTGTCTTTGTCTGAGGAACGATTGAGGTTATAGAAATCTATGCATAGGTAGATCTCCCCAGATTTATTTCTCATAGGAACTAAGTTTGAAACCGATGTAGAATAATAAACTTTGCTTATTATCTGAGCATCCAATAACTTAGTAAACTATTTTTGAATGAGGGGCTTCAATGATGGATGTACTTTCCTTATCTTCTCTTGAAATGATTTGGCTACTTCCTTAACTGGGATGATGTGTTGGATTATTTGCATATCATATATTTTCAAGTCATCATACGTCCATGCAAACACCTCATGGTACTGTCTAAATAGGTGAACAAAGGCTTGCCACTCTTCCAGTGTGAAAAACATACCGAGATTAATGAACTTCAGATCTTTGTCCATTCCCAAATTAATCTATTCATGCATCAGTGTGGGACTGTGGGTTTCAACATTACTAGGTTCCTGGATTGAGTTTTTCAAGTCATATAACTTCTTGAGTGAAACCACACCCTTGGGGATGAGGTTTCCTTTACTTGCATCATTTGTGTCTTGTAGAGACTTCTTGTGCTCATTTGCATCTGTCCCTACATCCTTGAAGACATCGGTGTTGGCCATGAAATGTGGTATCTACTCATCATCATCAAAAACATGTAAGTTAGTGATGTTATCAGGGATATATGGCTTATAAAAATATCAATAGAAAATATATCCCTAAGCAGTGTCATCCTAGTAGTTGTATTAGCCAAGGCATTTGTAACTGCATTATGCATTCTCGATACAAAAATCATATTGAAAGCCTTGAATTTAGGGATAAGTTTCCATACCTCTTGTTGGCAACTCTTAAGATGGGGTGAAACACAATGTATGGTGTTAGGTACCTAGAGTACCACGATCTATGAATCACCTACCACTTTAAGCACAACAACATTGCCACTGATGGATTTATGTAAGCCCAAAATAAGTGCTTCATATTAGGAAGTGTTGTTTATGCACTTGACCTCCAAGCGGCTTGAGACTAAGTGTTTCCTTTTCCTTGGGTCTATCAAAACACACCCGGATCGAGAGCCATCCCCTTTCTTCAATCTGTCGAAATACAAGGTCCACATGTCATTTGTACAAGGACCACTTTCCATGCTAGTACTTCTAACACTACTGCTGCTACTGTTACAATGTACTGTACAAGTTTCATTTCTATTAGTTGGGCAAGGAAGGGGACCCAACTGTGTGTCTAGTGGGGTGGGGCTTGGCTATGCAAGACAACACCCCAGATGTGTTTCCAAAACTAAATTTCCTAACATAAGCTCTGTGAAAGCCAATGGTTCATTTTCACCATTCAAGGGAGTAACATTATGTTTCGTATATCTTTCGGACAACACCTGAATCTGGTTATTTCTACCCTTGTACGAAACCCTTAAATGTGACTAGTCCATATAAAGTATCCTTGCAACTTGTTGGAATAGTGTGTAGGTTTTAACACCATATAGAAATTACCTCCATACAAATTCTAAAACACAGAAAATAAACAATGGGAGAGCATAACACATAAAACACATATACACAGAGATTTTCCCCTGGATCCCAGAACCGGGTCTACCAGCTTGATTTTTCATTATGTTCCTTTCAATGTTACAACACATATTTATACATGCCGAAGCATCCAATACCATGGAACAAAAACCATCACGTCCAAAACCATGGACCGAAAACTATCGTGTCCAAAAACATGTGCAAAAATCATGCACAAAACCATAGGTGGGTTTGCCCAACCTGTCATAGGTTCCAAAACCAAAATTTTCTAGGGTGCTGCCCCAGACCCCATAGAGTGGGGTTACTTGCACCCCTCAAACCCCCTATGAGACCCCCACTATGCAATTAGTGCAACGAAGGGGGGGCTTCGCCTCCCCTCTAACCCCTTGGTTAACTACATGGGCTAGTCGTGGAATGAATATAACACAACCCAACAATCTCCCACTTGTTGTTTTCTTCCCACAAGAGGCCTCAAGAGAGCTTAGTCATTTATCTAGCCCTACAACGCCCATTGTTTGTCTACATGAAGAGAACTTCTTAGAGCTCACAAATTTTGTCAATTTGCATTTGCAGTATTCTTCAAAGTGTCCACCTTTACCAGCAACACCTTTTTGTCTTCTATCATATCCCTCACAAAGTGATACTGAACATGAATGTGATTTATCTTTAAATGATATGCAGGGTTCTCTCCCAAGAAAATTGCACATTGGCTGTCACAGTATATCCTTATAGCTCCCTGTACTAACCCTATACTTTAACACAATCTATGCAACCAAACTACTTCCTTGCTTGCATGAGTGGCTACCATGTATTCTGCCTCTATAGTTGATAGTGCCAGTACAAATTGTTTCTTACTCATCCAATTGACTACACCTCCAAATAGGTTAAACAGATACCCACTTGTAGATATTCTCTGATCTAGATCTCCAGCCTAGTTTGCATCAACAAAGCCACGAATATCCAACACTCTATCCAATCCTAGTCTTCCTTGGTAGCACAAACCATAATCACTAGTGCCACGCAAATACCTAAAAACTCGCTTCATTGTTGTCCAATGCTCCTTTCCTGGTTTTGACATAAACCTAATCAATACTCCCACTGCATGTGCAATGTCTAGTCTAGTACAGACCATTGCATCCATCAGGCTATTGACTGCACTTGTATATGGAACATGGGACATGTCCTCTTCATCTTCTTGTGTCTTGGGACACTGTTCAACAGATAAGTTTATACCAATAGGAATAGGAACCTTCACCGATTTACTATCTTGCATATTAAATCTTTGGAATATTGTCTCAACATACTTACTCTGGTTTAACCAGAGCTTCCTCTTTGGCTGATCTCTTTTAATTTCCATGCCCAAAATATAGTTTACAACACCAAGATCTTTCATGTTGAATTTGGAGGACAATTGTGCCTTCAAATCCTAGATAATTCCTTTGTCATTTCGAACCAGCAACATATCATCCACATAGAAGACCAAATAAATAACAAGGTCACCAATTAATATAAAATACACATAGTGATCTACTTTGCTTCTGGAGAAGTCAAGTCCTCATATAAATGTATCAAATTTCCCATACCACATCCCTCAAAACATTTTAACCCATACAAAGACTTCTTTAACTTCAATACTAGTTCCTTCTGACCCTTCAGCGCAAAGCCTTCAGGTTGGTTCATGTAGATTTCCTCTTCGAGATCCCCGTGAAGAAACGTTGTCTTCACATCCATCTATTCTACCTCAAAATCAAAAGCAGCAACAACAGATAAAAATAATCTAATAGAAGTTACCTTGGCAACAGGAGAAAAAATATCACCAAAATCAATTCCCGACACCTGGGAATAACCTTTTGCTACCAATTGAGCTTTGTATTTCTCCACCTTTCCATCTAAATTTGTCTTCTTCTTGAACACCCATTTTCTGCGAATGGGTTTCCTTCCAGCCGACAACTCCACCAGATCCCAAGCTTCATTTTTGTGCAAAGATGCCATTTCATCAACCCTGGCCTCTTTCCATAGTTTTCCATCCTCTGAATCTATTGATTCCTTCACTGTTTTGGGATCATCATTAGTAATAGATAAAGCAAAATTTGAACAAAAAGAAAATGGACTATACCTTTCTCGCTGCCTTCTTTCTCAAACTGATCTTCTCACAACCAGAGTTTGTGGCTCTTCATCTTCTAATTCCCCCTATGCTGTAGAGTTTGATTATTCCTCCTTTAGCTCAAACTCTATATTCTCAGGCTCCTTTTGTTGGACTTCATGTTTAATAACATCTTTCACCTCTCTGAACACCACATCTTGGCTATCCACAACCTTCCTTGTTACTGGGTTCCAAAGCTTACAACCCTTTAAACCATCCTTATACCCAATAAAGATGCACTTTTCAGATTTACTATCCAACTTGGTTCATTTCTCCTTTGTAACATGTACATATGCATCACATCCAAATACCCTCAGATGTGAAAGAGAGGGTTTCTTACCAGTCCATACCTCTTGTGGAGTTTTAACCTCCAACACTGATAAAGGTGATTTGTTGACCAAGTAACATGCTATGTCCACTGCCTCTGCCCAGAATTCCTATCCTAACTTAGCACCACTGAGCATTCTTCTCGCCCTTTCCATCAACGTCTTGTTAATTCTTTCTGCAACTCCATTTTGTTGAGGTGTATATGGAATAGTCTTCTATCGTGCTATACCATACTTCTTACAGAATTCTTCAAATTCCTTACTACAAAACTCTCCAACATTATTTTCCCTTAGCACCTTTATCTTCTTCTCTGTCTAGCTTTCCACCAGAGCCTTGAATTCTTTAAACCTGTCAAAGACTTCAGATTTCTTCTTAAGAAAATATATACATGTATTCCTTGAGAAGTCATCTATAAATGATACATAGTACACAGACTTACCTAGTGATGGAACCTTCATAGGTCCAAACACATCACTATGCACAAGCTCTAATATATGTCCCACCCTCTTACCACTAGAGGGGAAACTCACCCGATTCTACTTCCCATATACACAATTTTCACAGAAATCAAAATCCATAGAGCTATTACTCATACCTTCAACCATACCTTTACCATGAAGTATTCAAAGGCCCTTCTCTCCAATATGTAAAAGCCTTTGATGCCACTGCATGGTCTTCTCTCCAGAGAACAATAGATTTTCTACTCCAATTTCAGGAACTACAGAACTGTTGCACCCATCGATAAGTGTGCTCCCTTGCATCTTGTACAGAGTTCCAATCCAAACTCCCTGCATCAATACGAGTGCTCCCTGAACCATCTTACAGGTATCCTTCTCGAAAACTATTTTTTCACCTGCATCATCCAACTTTCTTACAAACAATAGATTTCTGGCCAATGCCGAAATGTGCAGAACACCCGGAAGTGTTCTAACCATTCCACCTTGCAACTTCAACTTTAATTTTCCACAACCATTGATTCTAGCCTTCCTATCATCCCCTAAAAAGACATCGCCACCATCGTATTTCTCATACTTGCAGAACCTCTCTCTGTGGGGAGTGAAGTGAAAGGATGCACTTGAGTCAATCAACCATGTGTCACGATCTACATGTGTACTTGAAGAAGCCAAGTACACATCCCCACCTTCATCTGAGGTGGTTTTTGCCTCTGCAGAAGGAGAATCATCAAATCCCTTTCCTTTGTGAGGAGCTTTAGATTTATAGTCCCTTTTGTAGTGCCCTTCCTTTCCGCATTTCCAGCAAACCACCTTTACAGGTTTTCCTGGAGATTTAGATCTCCCTCTAGATTTAGATATCCCATTCGATGACTTCTTTTTGTTTCTGTTCTCGGACCGTCCTTGTATAGACAAGGCATCACCATTCTGGCTCTCCATATTTTTATATCTCATCTCCTTCATCAGCAAGGATGAGACTATTTCATCAAACAACAAAGCAGTTGCATTACTACCTATTGCAATAACTAGACTATCCCATGAATATGGTATAGAACAAAAAAAATTGATGCACTTATCTTCATCAGAAATTTTAATATCAACAGATGCTAACTGACTTACCATAGTATTAAATGCATTCAGATGCTCTGTCACCGAGTCTCCATCTTTCATCCTCAGGATATATAGCTTTTTCTGTAGCAACAGTTTATTCACCAAAGACTTATATTGGTACAAATTCCCTAACTTATCCCACAAAGCCTTCATGATAGCTTCGCCTGATACATTCAACAATACTGAATTTGAGACACACAATCATACTGTGTTTCTTGCCTTCTGATCCAACTTCTTCCATTCCTCATTGGACACTCCCATTAGTTTAGTACCTGGATCTACCACGATCCACTAATCTTTATCCACCAACAGATCCTCCATCTTGAGTTTCCACAACTCAAAACTCTAACCATTAAATTTCTCGATCTCTATCTTTCCACTGCTCACCATCTTCTTTCACCACCAGAATCGATCCCGCAGATCTCCCACTAAATAGGGTCTATCGCAGGCCTCAGCGAAAGCCCTCAACAACAAAGGCGTCTCCTTGAAGTCAAAACAACTCTGATATCAAATGTAGGTTTTGACCCTGTACAGAAATTACCTACATATGAATTCTAAAACATAGAAAATAAACAATGCGAGGGCTTAACACATAAAACACATATACACAGAGATTTTCCCCTGGATCAAAAAACCAGGAGTACTAGCTTGATTCTTCCTTATGTTGCTTTCAATGTTACAATACATACTTATACATGCCGAAGCATCCAGTACCATGGATCGAAAACCATCGCATCCAAAACCATGGATCAAAAACCATCACGTCCAAAAACATGTGCGAAAATCATGCACAAAACCATAGGTGTGTCGACCAAACCTAACATAGGTTCGAAGACCAAAATTTTCTGGGGCACTACTCTAGCCCCATAGAGTGGGGATACCTGCACCCCTCAAACCCCCTGTGACACCCCGGCTATGCAATCGGCACAACGAAGGGGGGGCTCTGGGCCCCCTCTAACCCCCCATTAACTACATGGGCTAGTCATGGAAAGAATATAACACAACCTAACATAGTCTATCCTCAGCAATAAGCCATATGCTTATGGGATGTCCAAAATCACAATGTTAATGTACTAGTGAACTCGTCCATCAGATGATAATTGGATGCTCACATACCGGAGTTCACCAATGGCTGACAAACATGTTCTTTCATATTGGATGATCTGCATAGTTGTACTACTCCATTAAGCATTGATCCGCTTAGCAATAGAGAGTGGCATGAGTTTGACTCATGTGCTAGAATCAAGGAAACAGTTGTGGACATTGAAGTTGGATATTTCAAATGATAATAAATATGGTGGGAAAAGTCAGTTCGCTTCCTTCATGTGAAGCACATTGAGCATGGATGTGAGTGTGTCAGGAGACTTTCTTGGTCCCTTGATGGAAGAGGCAACACTATGAATGGATTTTTTCCCCAGTGCGCGCAAAATAATATCCCACTGACCCATGACATTGGTTAACTCATAAAGGGAGATGTTTGCATGGGTATTTTTCGTGTCTTCAACACTGTTGTAGTCTAGAGTAGGAAGACTCGTCAATTTGTCTAGCGGTACACTTGTATTCATGTTGTCCAGTGGGCTACCTTTATCTTTGCTTCTCGCACACACACTTTTAGCTACAATTATCTTCCTAGACTTGCCTTGTGTTTTATATGTTGATATGGCTGGTCGATCCACTTTTCACTGTAGATGTTGTCTTACTTTTTTCTCAGTATATCAAAGATAGTGGGGGGCCCTTGACTCCTCAAATTGTATCGACTATTTTTCTTTGGGGCTAAATGGTTGCTTGGAGGCTCCTTCTCTATGGTTGTCTTCTCGAAAAAATTAACACATTGATATATGTTGATAAAATTCCCAACACTTGGAGCTTCATATGATGCATCATCTTCCTCTTCGTGTTCACCATCAGGCTTAGCCTACTCACCGACCATAAATTAGTCAATCAATTATGTATCTAGTGCCCTCATTCCTTGGTTCCATCCTTTGTGAGTCCTCTTTTAGTGTTGTTTGCCATGGAATCTGTAATAATGATCTGTCATGATTGCATCCATGTTGAGCACAAGGTTAGAGATCTGTGTAGTTTTGGCCAGGTGAATGTTCTTGCTACCTGAAGATGAGTTCTTCATCTATGAAAGTCTGGGTGGCATAGTGTTCATGGTTGTATTGCATGTCCACTACTTTAGTTCAGAAACTTTGGTTGTCAAGGACTTGATGAGATGAGTAAGGTATTTTATTTCACTTCCTTCCTTTTCCTTTGCATTACTCATAGTAGCCTGAGACCTCCTGCACGTGTATTTGGAGTCCTTATCTCATTCATCATCTACAATGACTCCAATAGTGCACAAGCATTTCTCAACATAAATCACTTCTTGGAAAGTTTTCCAATAGTGTTTGTTTCGTAGCTCACTTGATGAACTATGCAATGTTGGTCAGCAATGCAAATGTGTAGTAGAAACCTTTGATGTAGTCACGAGGTTTGGTTTCTACAATAAACTTGTTCAATATATGGTTAAACATATTGGTAAAATATTTCACTTTTTCTTTATGCTCCATATTCAGACTACCCAAATGTTTTATCAACATGGCAGGGGTTTTGTCTCAAAAAATGTCTCAAGAAATTTTTTCTTGAAAACCCCCCAATTCTAAATGGAGTTGGGAGGACTATTGTCGTGCCATACAGTTTGTCTTCCATTCAAGGTACATGGAAACAACTTACATGCAATATCATCATAACATACCTCAAGTTTTTGGAGGTGCAGGTAGAACATGTGTAGATGATATTTCGCCTTCACTTCTCTATCAGGGTCATATTTTGTTAATAGTTTCTTTGTGTGTCTTGGCATCTTGTGTAAGATAGTCGGGATCATCAATGATCCTTGTTTCACCCATTCCAGATTTAGGTCATCTATGTTGTCCTCTTCTTTGTCCTCCTCCTCTTCTTATGAGTCTAATGGTTCAATCTCTTAATTTATTGGTTCATCTCCACCTCCACCTCCTCCATTGCCTTCCCCTTTGCGGCGTCCATTGGAACTTGAGCTTAAGAGTAAGATGTTATCTTCTTCTTCTTCTAGGAAAATTGGAGATTCCTCTTCATTTTCAATATATTCTTCCATCTCTTCAAGAGTGGAGAGGATTACTTCTTCAATAGATGAGACTACCATTCTTGTGGGTGCAGTATTTTGCTTCCTCTAAGAAGAGGGAAGAGTGTGTACTCATGGTATTAGTCCAAGGACTTTAGAAAAATCACAGGTGATGGGACTGAAAACACAAGTATGATGATATGAAATTTCTTGTTCAGGTCTGGGAGGTGAGTAGTAACTAACTTCAGAGTTGTGTGTGGGAGAGAGGGAGTCTATGTTACTACCTTGACCAGATGATAGATAAGTGGGTTTCGTGGGATATTCAACCATAAACCTCTGGCAGCCCTCCTTCTAGCACCAGAAATGTTGATGGTGTTGGACACTCCAACATTCAGGGGACCTCCCTAGTATGAAGTCCCAACTAGGCCTCACATTGTTTCATGTAGGAGTCCCATCCAGTACGATGGTCTGCTTCCCATTATCTTAGATATTTGCATTAGCCCTCGTTGTTTAGCACATGAGAGTGTTATGCTTGTATGTTCAAAGAGTGAGCTGGGTATGCTTGATGAGTGCATAATGTAACTTTATATTTAGGTTCTCTTACTATAAGGGAGAGGGTAAAAGTGAGCCTCTAGATGATAGGTAGTAGTACCATCCAAAGAGAGACACACATGAAAATAACAAGGGCTTGTCTAGCATCTAGCGAAGTAGTCCATAGTGGATGCGGCAGTTGTTAAAACCAAAGTGTAAGAGAAAACACGTACACCATCCATCGATGTAGCCCACATGAGTGTGACAGTCATTATAACTGAGAAAAACAAGAATGGTATGTCTAATGTCCTGCAAAGTAGTTCACATGGATGAGACATCAGTGATAAACAATATAGAGCATTTTCAACAATGTAAGTACTAACATAACCATAGTAGTTCAACTATCTTAGTACAGGCTAAGAAAACATACATTACAAATGTTTAAACCGTAGTCTTACAAACATCTACAAAACTTTCGTGAAAAAGTGCTGGCCTGAAACGGGTTTCTGAATTAAACAAAATTTCCAAGACACATTTGTACACCATACATCACTAGTCCCAGTAGTGGAACATTGGAGCCACACCTCGCTCCTTAGAGAACAAACTAAGGAGTCTTAAGGCTATGTGGGAGGAGCCAAGGTGAAAATTCCTTTGCTCATAGAATGAGGGGGTATATATAGCCAAGGGTGATGCTTGACCCTTGTAACTCTTGGACTTCCCTCATGACCGTTCAACTTCTTGTGACTTTTTGACTGATGTGACTCTTCAAATTCATATGTGTGTCCATTGGAATTTCACATTGCATTACATTTTATTACAACAAGTATGGCACATAGTAGTGATGTGGCTGAGATGGCTTGTGATAGAACTCAACATAACATTGCTAACATGTACTAGCTGACTGTGGTGTCCACGACAAGCTGCTCTAATGCTGAGTGATGGATGTGCTCTCTATTGTCTTCACCTATGCATAGCAAAGTGTTGTGGGGTATTCGATGGTCTTGGTATTTGCCTGATGGTTGAGTCAATGTATTTCACTCACTACTCGATGTGCTTTGTATCTCCATTCAGTTGTGAGCAAGTCCCATAGCATGCACTTCTTCTTCATCCCATTTGTCATCATGCCATGTTCCATCAATGTACCTACTCCCGCAATTCACTCATGATGGGATGACATCAAATCCAAAAATCTCCTAGTATAACTTGATGCATTATTTTTAGCTTCTGGTCCAAGTGACAGGGAGGGAGGAGAAGACACTGAAACTGCACAGAGCACAACTCAGGTCGGGATGAGGGGCTTAAGAGTACTTTCGGGAAAAAATGTATAGAGGTCACTACGAGGAAGAATTGTGCAATCAGGGACAATAGTGATAGCGGAAAGGTGGAACCTAGCTAGGAAGAACTACGCAATTCTTGGGAGGAAGAGAAGGCAGGGTGTTAGGGGGAACTCTTGTACATCTTTGTGAAATTTTTAAGATGAGGGCTGAGTGGGCCACTTAGGGTCTATCTGGGATTCTACGTAGTTTCTTGGATGGCAATAGAGCGAGGCAACAGAAGGCACTGACAGGAAATTATACATGGTTTTCCAAAGCAAGACATGATCAGGTTGCAAGGAGTTGTTAGTCACAATTGTGTAGTTTTGAGGGACAGGCAGCATGAGCCTTCCCATCATAACTGCATAGTTTTCAGAAACAGTGCAGAGCAGGACAAAAGAAGGTGTATTAGTTAGGACTGTGCAATTTTCAGGAGCATAGTAGAGCAAGGTAGTAGGAGGGCCTACGAAACAGGTCTCCATAGTTTCTGGGAACAGTGCATAGCAAGACAATAGAGGCCTAACTCAACATGATTGCATAGTTTCTTTAGGTAGTGCAGAGTAGGAAACTAGGCATGCCTATACAGTTTTGGAGGGTAGTACAGCCCAGGTCACAGTGCAGTGCATATTTTTAGTACATGAGAGTGAGGGTTGATAAATGATCTTGTGGGAAGTGCAAATTGGATCAGGCTTGGAGACAACTTTTGTGCAGTTCAGGGAAACAAAAAAGCTTCTCACTTCTAGGATTGTGCAGTGCATCTTCCCTGGAGGATAGGCTCAAGCACTAGACTATTTTGGGTAGTAGAATAGGGCCACTAAGAGTTGAGACTATGCAATGCAGCTCAGTCGGGTTCCGGTTGAAGAGGTTTGTCCGTTCAATAGATATTTAGGGAAAATAGCTAAGTTTGTTAGCAAGTGAACTTGTGTAGACATGACATTATGATCAGACACCTAGCATGACTTAAATTTAGGAAACCACAAACCAACAAGACAAACATGTGCTCAGTGACACTGTCTTATGGTTATGAGCAACAAGTGTGACTCTTGCGATATACCTTTAAATGACCGTGATGACACTTGCGCAACAGTTCTTACAACTTTGCATGTGAGTACGACTAATCTTCACAGAGTGAAGACAACTCATGCACACAAATACCAACCTTCAAAATCACAAGAACAAGATTGCAAGCATGACAAAGTAGTCAAAATGAAAAAATACGACCATTAGTCAGACAATCAAAACGTTGTAAAGACTCTACAAGAGCTCACAGAATGAGCTGAAGTGTTTGCAACCATTAGTGGAAAGACCAAGGAAGGCTCCAAAATTTGGATGTAGGCCAAAATTTTGGAGGGCGTTGTAGCCTCTACAACACCCCCTCATAAATATAAATCGTGCAAAAAAATTATGCAAAAGAAACCATAATTTCCTACCTAAATAAATCCAAATCTCAACAATAAGAAAGCTCAATTCGTCTATAGTAGAGAAAATCCCTACCAAACTTATGTTGTATAAATATAGGAAATTAACCCTAGGTCTAGAAATGTCCTTCCATGTGTTCATCTATCTCCTTCAATATAAAATATCGAGGAGGAGAAGGAAGATATTATATTTCAAGCCACCCAACAAAATCCTTCCTATCCTAAAAAGTTGAAAAATTGCAAAGTACACAACCTAGAAGAAGTTGAAATTTTGGTAGAACTGAAGAATATTTGTGTTGGAGTCCCTTTCCTTTAGGTCATCAATGATGTTCCTACATATAATAGGTTCACTAAATAGGAATGTACCAAAAGGGCTCGGCGAAAGAAAAGGTTTTCCCCTACAATTAATTTCTTAAGGGAAGTAATTGATCTTATGCTTGGGAGAGTAATCATGCATGTGTATTTAGATCCTAGGAGCTTGATACTATATGTGCACATTAATGACATTACAGTTCCAAACAATGTCATTTATTTGGGAGTAGAAATCAATATCATTAACAAGGAAACCATTCTCAAACTTAACCTCCAAGGATCTATATTGAAGATCTTTACTATGCTACAAATTCCTTTCCCTTTAACCCAATACCAAGTTTAAAGGTTATCCACTCATCTTAGTAAGACACTGGTTAGCCATTATTAATGCATACATCAGTTGAAGAACGGGGAAGATGACAATCGCCAATGTAAAATCAAGAAAACAATTGCTATTACACCCACCAACTCAACCTGTTCTTGAGGATCATTTTCATACATTAGTAGAGGAAGAAGAAGATGAAGAAGAGGATGCTTTCCTTTCATTATCCTACCCTATATGTACATTCTAAACCACCATTAGCAACAAGAGAATTGATGAACATAATTTTATTGATAGAGTTTTGAAAAAGCAATATCTTGTTGCCATGAATATTTATGGCTTAAAGGAAGAATCATATATAGATAAGCCTACCTTTTCCCAATATATATAATGTGTATAAGTTAACTATTGGTTCTAAAAAAGAAAAGTAAAAACCATAAAAAAATAACCCCTACAAAATCCCAAAAATCATCCCTTTTCTCTCCGCTGATTAACAAATCCAACAATTCACTATCTTAAAACAACATATTGATGAATTTGCATGGTACTACAAGGGAATGAAAGGAGTACATACTTCTACATGTACTCACCATATATATATCAAAGAGGATCACAAAATTGTTTTTCATCCACAAAGGTGATTGAACCTTATACTGAGAGATATTGTGAAAGATGAATTGTGGAGATCGTTAGATGAAGTATTCATCTATTTGATCTCACATACTAAATGAGTGTCACCCATAGTAATTTTCCTGAAGAAAAATAATAAGAAGATAAGTTTTGTTAACTACAGAGAACTCCCAAGGCAACCAAGAAGGATAATTTTCCCTTTCCTTTCATTGACCCTGTCCTTGATGTCCTTCTAGGGAAAAAAATCTTTCCCTTTTTGGATGGATTTAGTTTGTACAACCAAATATATATTATTATTGTGGATCATGATAACACTACCCTCACATGCCCTTGGTGGAATGTTTCTTACAAAGTCCTTCCATTTATCCTATGCAATTCCCCTGAGACTCTCCAAAGGGTTTCCTGACTATATTGTCTGATATTTTGTATGAGTTAGTGGAAATATAGATTGATGAATTTACACCATACAATGATGATTTTCAAGAGGTTCTCTCAAACTTGAGAAAAGTATTGCAATGCTATGCAGAGATGAACCACTCCTTAAGCCATGAGAAGTTCTTTTCTTTTATGAATAAATGATTTGTCTTAGGGAATTTCCAACCTTAAAAATGAATCCTAGTAGAACCTAACAAAATAGCCATTATGAAAAATGTATGTATTCCTCAAAATCTAAAATATCATTCAAGTTTTCTAGGCCCTGTTGGATACTACCAAAGATTCATAAAATATTCTAATAAAATTACTTATCTTCTATTTTAATAAACAACCGAAGATTTCAAGGTTTGTTGGATAGATTTATTTCAAGAACAATTTGAAGGTATCAAAGAGAAGATAATCATATGACCTATCCTCAGAAATCCAAATTTATGTCTTCCCTTTCATATCCATACAGATGCACTGAACAGGGAAAGTAGGAGATAATTAGGAAGGAAAACCCCACTTTGTAATTTATTTCATTAAAAAATATTTCCAAGGATGAATTGAAGTAGACAGTAACTCAAAAATATTTTCTTTCCATTATGCATAATTTAAACAAATTCAAGCATTACATCACTAGTTCTCAAGTCTTTATGCACATTAACCATGTAGAAATCAAGTAGTTAATGGGTAAACCATATGAGAAATCTCACATAATTAGGTATTTATTACCGTTGTATCAATCATACTTGAATATTATTGACAAATTTGGTAAGGAGAAGGTCATTGTATATTTTCTATCAAGATTAACCTTCTCCGCAGATGAATAAGTGATAGATGGCCAACTCCTTAATGAGCATCACTCTTCTATATAACTTCTTCCTCCATAGTTCACCGACATTCCCATTTCCAATGCTATTGTATAGTTCCCTCCTAACCTCTATTCAAAGGAGAAGACTAATTTTGTTAAAAAAAGTGCCTGATATAATTGGATTGGGGGAACCTCTTCATATTGGGACCTGATCATATTATGAGAAAATGTCTAAGGTAAGATGAAGTTTTTGAAATCCTCTTAGATTTTGATGGTGGAACCTTTGTGGGCCATTTTTCTAGAAATCGGAGAAATTAAATGTAGGATACTTTTGGCAAACCCTTCATAAGGATTCCTAGAGATATACTTCAAAGTGTGATGATTTTCAAAGGATGGGAAAACCTACTCAAAAGGATGAGATTCCTCTGCAACCTTAGGATTCTTTTGAGCCAATTGAGAAGTTGGGTATAGAATTCATTGGTCCCATTGACCCCCCACTTGAGAAAAATAAATATATCATTGTATGCACAAACTACCTAACCAAGTGGGCTAAAGTGAATTCAAACCTGTCACAAAATAGAAAGTTGTTGAGTTTTTAAGGGAGAATATCTTCTATAATTTTGGTTTTGCAAGAGATTTGATGATAGGAAAAGGCTCCCAGTTCACCTCCAATCTAACTAAAGGGATAATGAAGTAGTGCCATATAGGGAATCAAAAATCTACTCCATATTATCCATAGGAAAATGGGTGAGTGGAAGTCACCAATAAAGCATTGGATAACATTCTGACCAAAGTGACTAGAAACAACAAAAAGGACTACGAATAAAAAATTATTAAGGGCACTGAGGACTTCAATAGAATGTGGAAGACCACCAGTTGTTTTACCTCCTATGAGTTAGTGTACGCTACAAAATATTTATTTTCAATTGAATTTGTTTACAATACTTTGAGGATGGCATCCTAACTTGATATTCATCTAAATAAAATATAAGTTGATAAGTTGTAAGAATTAATCACACTAGATGAGTATATAATGTAGGCCTCATTATGCACCAATAGAGTCTATTTGTAGAGAAATGTATAGCACAACAAGGACATTAAAACTAGAGGCTTCCAATAGGGTGATTGGGCCCTCCCATATGACTCCAAGTTTAAGGATTTCAAGGGTAATCTCACAACCAAATGGCTATGGCGTTATTTGGTTTAGAATTTTTATGGTAATGGCTTAGTCAAAATGAAGACCATATATGAGGAACAATTTCCACTTTTAGTAAATAGGTATCAGTTGGAAATCTACAAGAAGCCCCTCTACAAGGTTGCTTTTTCCAATTCAATAAGTAAGGAAATAAATCTAATTGAGAGCATTAAAGATCCCAATCCATTTAGTTTGGAATTAGAAAAAGAATAAAAATAAAATATAAAAATAATCTGAAGTGAAAAAATCCTTTGAGGCACTTAGGGTGGACTCGTTAGTTAAAAACATCCATGAGGCAACATGTAAGTCAAATAAAATAAAAGGTAAAAAATAAATAAATGTAGGTAAACCTCTCCAAGGCACCTACGAAGAACCACTAGCTAAAAAGCTCCACAAGGTAGCCAAGAATCCTAAAAAATAATTAAAAAAACAAAGGGAAAAGAGGAAGAAAAAAAAGGAAGATAAGATAATAAAAGAGAAGAAACAATAGTTTTGCCTCACTTGATTCATGTGCAAGTATCATAGAGAAAAAAAAGACATATTGAATAATTTTGTCCACATTATTAACCCAATAAATTAACTCAAGTGCTCCAAGAGGGCCCAGATGGAACCCTACGCTATTTTTCACCTTCATCCATCATCCACCACATCAGACATCCATCAAAAACTCCTTCCCATACATTTTTTTAGCTTCCTTACACTGCTACAATAATGTGTTGTAGTTCTATAGGAAGACACAATTCCAATAAAAGGCTATAAGTCAAGGAATGTTTTATCATATAGGCTATAGTGACACACTAGAACTACATTTGCACCTAGCTCTTTCATCACTATGAATCATGCCCTAGTTCCTTCTTTGTTATCCATTTCTAATACTGCAACAACTCAATTTATACATTTTTTCCACTACAATAGAACAAAAATTTTCTCTTTCAACATAATTTGTTCCTTCACGAAATAACAAGTCTCCTCACTACTTGAGAAGGGTATTTTAGTGAGCCTGATAGACCTATGTGCCTACTACAGGGGACTACAAAGAGTTGTAGCATCCTACCAAAAGACATCGAGCTAAAGTTCTATAACATTAGAAGCACTCCTAGAGAAGATCACATCCTCCAACAGAGGTCACCATATCAATATCAATGGCATTATCAAATCACTAAATCTATTTTATTTAAATGTATCCTGAATAGCTACGAGATTCCATGTAAGCTACTACATGACAATATGTTCACCAACAAAACCTTGAGAAAACCTACAAATGAACAAATAACACCCTTGCGTAGCATGAAATGTAAGAATAATGTATGAAAATATCTAAAACTTACTCTATGAATTAATTCAAATCATAGCAAAATGTTCATTATTGAAAAAGGGAATGGTTTAATTACCAAATAAACTAGTTGAAGTCTTAGATGGTTTGGTAGGATTATACACTCTGTCTAAAGTGTTCCCATGTGTGGGAAAACAAATGAGACAATTCAGCTATATTTCAAAAGGATGGTCATTACTGCCTAATGATTATGATCAGAGGTCGATGTAAAACTTGAACAAAGTTCAATGAGGATAGGTGGGCTAGCTCAATGTTGCGCATTGATCCTTCCTCCTTCCCCACCCAAATTCATCTCCATTTAAACAAATAATTGGCTTGGGTGCATCACATGCTTCCATTTAATGATGTGCATGCCAAAAATGTTAAGAATCCCTTGAAAACCTTTCCAGCTTTCCAGGAAGATGCTACAATCTATAGAATTCAAAATTATAGAGCTACATGTGTTAAATGGCAAGAAGATTCACGAGATCATAGTGTTTGTTATAGGAATGTAAAGTGCTATAGAAACCACTCACAAAGACTCCATGACATGTCATTACAAAAATTTTGACGTCTGAAATAGACCTCCTAAGGAATATTATAAAATTATAGTGGAAATAATAAAATTACATTAAATTACATCATTAAATTTTAGAGGGAAAAAACTACCTTTTTAACTGATATTTTCAACTTGAATCCCTACGGTGTTGCTAAAATTTCAAGAAGGGGAACTTATTGGATGCAAAATTTAATTCCCCTTCCAAGGAGTACCCATGTTTCATACTTTCAATTGACACTATTATATGAAAAATCAGAAATATATGAAAAAACATGATTCTAATAATGTCTTTCATGTATTTCTCATTTTTCATGTAGCAAGGTCCATTAAAATAATGTAAGATGGGTGCTCCTTAGATGAGGACTTAAATTCAAATTCCAATGACTTCTCCCACTGAAAATTTGACTAAAATTGTAGGGAGATGAGTTTAAAATACAAGTTGAAAAATTAGTTCTTTTATTTACTTTTTGTTCTTTAATGTTTTTACCTTTTTACTCCAAAAATTGTGAATAATCCCCCATGGCTGACATCACCATCTTCAATCCTATTTGTTCTTATAAAGTTGGCTTGATTGTACATTTTTATTTCAAGGCCCTTTTTAGACCTCAAAACTTCTCTAATGTAAGAGAGGTTGTTTTTCTCAAGAACAATATTCCATTTAAAATCTTGCCACTATGTTGTCTTACATTTGCCATCAAACTATTAGATAATTGTTAAAAAATGCCAGAAAATTCTATAAAATTTATGTTCCATCATTATGAATTAAGGAAAGGCAGAGAGTCCATCTGGTCTTTATCAATCTCATGGTTTAATTATGTAAAGATAAGGATAGATTTTGTATTTACTTTTGCAATTTTTGTTACTATATTTTACAAATTTTAGAAATGGAAAAGTCCCCTACTACCAATGGAAACACTATATCTTGTAGAAGAATAATAACAACAATTTTCCCTTCGTAAAAACTTGTTCAAAATTTTGAAATCAAACACAATACCTTTGAATAATTTTTAATCCACCATGGGGTGTGGATTTAATAGAAGGGAGCCAAATGGTAGAACTAGAATTCACCAAAACACAGAGGTTGTTGTTATCGTGAAAATAATTAATCATTAGGCTTCATTGAATAGGTCACAATATTTGATGATGAGATCGATTTGGAATTGGAAATAAACTTAAGAAACCTTGAAGGTTATGGATTGATCATCGTATTGAATGGACAAGGGATATATGCCAATGAAGATTCCAATAGTAGGGTCTCTAATCTCCTTAAGCTGGTATAGTGGAACAAATAACAGAGACAAGAGACTATTAATTCCACAAGGGGATTACTCCTCCCCATTGAAAAACTTGATGTGCATAAGAATCGAATTAAATGGGAGATCCTGTGTCACCCTTGGAATGAGATTTCTTACTATATTCTCAAATACATTACTTGTGAGGCTAAGATAAGCACAGTGCATGCCTAACAATTTAGACTCTTCTATTATATCATATTTTAATAAAAATTTACAACTCATGAGCTATTGAGTATCTCATATTTCCTCCTTCAATCCCTTAAGAAGATGACCACATAATTCAAGCAAGGTTAGCGGAACTACCTAACCCATCACAACTTGATTAATATTTTAGTCATCGATTCCTTAGAAAATGTTTAACATCCCAACCCTTGGATTCACTTTGTGGATATAGACAGAGAAGCCATTTTATAGGATTAGGTAGATTTTAACAAACATTATAAGAGTTAAAACCTATAATAGGAAAGGGAAGGAAGTACGCAACCTTACAATGCAAAAATATGAAAAAATCCTAGAGGAAGAAGAGAAGGATATTACAACCACTTTGGCAAGCCTCAAAACTACCACCAACCGAAAAAAAAAAAGTAGGATTGTTCGAGAAATTGTGTAGACTAAAAGGAAAAGCACCATCATAAGGTGAAATGGAAATCCAAAACCCCCTTCTTCTACCCCTATTACTATTGAGGAAACTCCCAGTCTAGAAAAGTAAGAGATATAGAATGTAAATGGGAAATAGCTATAACAATGAGAGGAAAATAAATAAGAAATACAAGAATCCCTTGAGGAAACAGAGAAACAAGCACAATCATAGGGACAAGCTATCCATATCTATGAATAAGATAACCATCTATACAAATAGGCTTCCCTACTATAGGACTAGTCTACATAATTGTAGAAAACTAAAAAGGAGGGCAAGAAATCAAGGAAGCCCCATTACCTTTTTTTTTGGACATTAATAATTGATCCTACTCCTGCAAGGACATTTAGAAGAGTACTCCCTAAGAACTTAGTGCCCTAGTTACTGCTTAAGGTACATAAAGATAATGCAAAAACTCACTGGTGGAAGAGACTAGCCTAGCCAAAGGAGTAATTGATATTGCTAAATGGAGGATGAGATGAATAAAATGAAGGAATAAAATTCCTCCTTAATTATAAATGAAATAAATAGGAGGAGAGAACTTGAGAAAGAGAAAAAATAGTTGATATTCCCAATTCAACAAGCAAAATTGTTTTTGCAAGAAAAGGACATCCAAATTGCATCCTTGGAAACAAATTTAGGAACTGTGGTACACCTCTCATTAGAGAAAACGAATTGGAGATAAAGTTAAAATACAGACTGATTATTATTGATGAATAATGGTGATTATTTCATATCAACCAAATTGCATAAAGAGGGACCATCCCTTTCTAATAAAGCAACAAATTGATTCATTATTTCCTAGAGTGTAGTATGGAGGACAAAGCCATGGTTGTTGAATTCAACCTTTACAAGCTTGTGCTTATGTATTTCACTATGCAAGATCCAAACGCATATTTGGGGGATGCACATTATTGGAGATAGCGTCATAGTTAATACAAGTGGAAATTTGAGCTAAAGTGCTAAGGGAAAAAATTGATGGGGAGATAAGAGAGCCATTCCAAATCAGACCCAAGAACCCAAATCCATCTATCCTCACCTCAACTCATGCCATTCTTGCATAAGACGCCAATGTAGTATAAGTTTACATGCAAAGGAAAGTTGAGCCCATCCTCTAATTTGAAGGCACTTTCCAATTATTAGGAGAGAAAATCTCACAAATTTTCCAAGGGAGATGACAATTATTTTCCAACAATATTAAAATCCAAGAATACCACTCTCTCGATTGATTACAGGTTGAAATATTGAGGAGTTCATTTTAAAAAATTATTATTCAAATTATTGGACTCCATTGAATTAGGATTAGATTCAATCCACCCCTACCACTGGGGCTCTAACAACATCAAATCCAAAAAATGTCATAGTACATTGAAGAAAATGCATTTTTCCACCCAGCAAACACAACCACATTTAGCTCAACATGGGAAATCAAGCAAGTTGTTAGAGAATTGAATTAGCAAAAATAAAGGAGGGGGAGAAGAGTAATTTCTCAAAGGGTGAGCAATAGTTTCAGTAGGTGGTGTGATGGATCTCTAAAATAGTTAGAAAACAAGGCCTGTCTAAGCATTCCTAGGCACATAAAGACTATATTGAACCTACTCATTTGAGCTTGACAATGCTTTCCTAGCTTAATGAATTCTTAGGAGAGTGAAAAGGATTTTTCATACTTTATTCAGTCAATATGATTATTGTGCAATATTTTTGATGGATTTTGCACGGTTTTCAAGGAGATACAACTAGAGATATTTGTGGGTTGTGCTCCTTGCTACAAAAGGATCTCAACTCAGTTGGTTGAGGGAATTAAATGCTCCTTCCTACCCCTCTATGGTCACGTAGGAAACATGATCCTATTTTCTATGGATTATTGGAGGGAAACCAGTCTCACCGTCAACAACTATTGCCCCTGCCCATTTGTATGTATAACAGCCTTAACAATCCTAGTAGATAATAAAAGAAAAATATAGATAAAGATGTGAAGAATAGGAGATGTTCAAATTAGTTATTTCAAGAAAGTAGTGTAACTCTATCATATAAAATCAAATTTTAAGTTATTGGAAGTAATATCTAATTTCATCTCCTACTTAGCCTTTCTTCTAATGGTAGTTAGTTTCGTTGGGTTGGGGCCCACCCTAGGTGCTCAAGATCCTTCTTGTGTTTTAAATGTTCATGTATTTCCTTATTTTTGCAAACTATTTCTTAAATTTACTTACCTCCATGGTTAATTAGATATTTTATGAGAATTCTTTTCTTGTACATTATCCTAGCATTTGGTGATGATAATTGCTATTGTTTCATTAGTTAAATAAAATTTTCACTTTCAATTTAGTTCATTTCCTTCATTATTGTTCATTCATTGCTCATTGTGCATTATTAACTATTATGTTCACTCTACCTTATTTTCTAGCTACATGAAACCCTACATCCTTGCATTTTTCTAAATTAACCCTACAAAAAGTCGACATGATTCCTTGGATAGGTGTACTATGTCATTTTCCAACTTCTCCTTAGCATGTTCATTCGCTCACTGAGCTATCTAGTCTATCAAAATAGGGACTCATGTAGTAGTTTATAACTCACCTTCTAAATTCACACATATTTGCACTAAACTCATGATTTCCTTCATTGATGTATTAAAATTCTCTTGGAACCCTCAAAATAGAACTTGGAGGTTGAGAGACCTTTTAGATGCCTTTATTTGGTTTTCTTTAGAAAATGCTTCTTTTTCGCCAAATTAGGGTTTACTTTTTGGAAGCTTTCATTTCAACAATGCACTTTCTTTCTCGTAAGGTAGAATGGGTCTTGCTTCATTTCATTTCAAATAGTGCAGTGTTCCTTACTTTATCACAAATAGCATAGGTTTGCATACTATCCTTTTTTTTTTAGCTAGTTATTGCATGTAGTTTTAGTTTTCTTCTAACATAACATAGTCACCTTGGTATCTTGACAACTAAATTTCATTCTCATATTTCCACCTACATAAAGGTTAGCAAGATAAGAAACAATTCATATTATGCATATAATTTCAACCCTCTTAAATTTGTATGAACTCAAGGTTGACATTGAAAACTAAAACCGTCATGAGTAGCAATATTTATTACTACAAAACAAATAGTCATCTTGGTGCAATCATTTTATATAAAAAACCCTAAATTTTCTTTCCGTGTTAAAGATACAATTTGCCACACCAAACAAAAGACTAATTACATAAGCATTATATAAAAATATTTTCTTGACTAAATCCTATATCATTGCAAACATTTTTATGTGCACCACACTACCTAGAACCATAAAACATGGCGGTCCAATTATGTCTTACTTTAACAGCGGAATTCTCATGCAATAGGTGTGGTTATTGTCACATAACTCTTTTAACTAAAAATAACGTATTCTTGTTTGTTATCGCTTATTAGTGAGTGAATAATCTCACGCAATTTAATGAACGTCAAAAGTATGAAGCTTTAAATGCGAGATTAACCCACAATTAGAAGACAACGAATGCAGAATCATTACGTAGTGTTAGAGTTAAGCTATTAGAATTTATAAGATTTTAAATATTGGAATTTTCACGTTTTAATTTCGATATTATCACATAAAGAAAACACATTTATTTTTGACTAAAGAAAGATAGTCTTTAGTACTTATTTATTAAAACAAAAATATAAAGAGAAAAGTAAGTTTAAGTTTATTTTATTTTTATTCTTCCCTCTATTTGTTCTTCCTTATTTATTAATTTCCTTTCTTTCCTTTTTTTTTTTTTGCCATACTTCATTATTCTCTTTCTTTATTCTCTCTTATTTTCTATTTTCCTTTTAATACTATTTCTATTTGTTCTTCCTTATTTATTAATTTCCTTTCTCTTTTTGTTTGCCATACTTCATTATTCTCTTTCTTTATTCCCTCTTATTTTTTATTTTTCTTTTAATACTATTTCCTTCTTTTGTAATCCTTTTTCTTATTCTATTATTTATTCTATTTTGTTTTTATTTTATATTTAATTCTTTCTTATTTTATTTATATCATTTTATTCTTCATTAATTTTTGCTCTTTATTGTATTAGGTCAACTTCCACTATCTGTCTTTCTCCCAACATCATATCTTGATGACAAGTCATGTTTGATTCTAAGATATAAAAATGACTACAAAATCAATATCGTGGGTATTTCTCCAAATCCTCGGTCATTAAAATTAAACAATTTTTTCAATAAATTTATCTAATAATAAAATTAAACATTAATCAAAATAAATGAGAAGTAATATTTTAATGATCCTTTTGAGGAGTGTTGAATTTATTAATCTAATAACTTGAATAGTTTATCAAGAAACCAACTTCATTTTCCAAACATTTAAGTCAATTTGGAATATGTTAAAATCTATTAAACAAAGTTACACCATAAAACAAGTCTTTCTATAATTATAAAAATTTAGGTAGGTTTGAACTTCGTGTTTTACTGGAATTAAAGTAAATTTATTACAACATCCCTTTTCCTTCTCTGTCTACAAATTATTTCCTTTTTCAGATACTGAAAAACACTATACATCTTAATCATGCCAACGAAGAAAGACAGAAAACACCCAAAAAGATCATGATTCAAAAGTATCAAACAAGTTTTTTTTTAATTTTGTAATAACAACGCCGGTGAAAAATTAACCTCGAAGTTAATTTACGGGCACCCAGACTTACATAATCCTGTTTGTCAAAATCTAAAATTGATTGATATTCAGCCATCCATTAAATATGGTTCTGCCAGTAATATGACACCTCCAGATTTGGATATCCCGGTAAAATGTCATTTAGGTCGGTCGATGTGAAGTTTTCCTAAACATGTCTATGAATTAGCTGTATGTTATGCACATTTCGTCTACTTTTTTAAAATTTTATACTTTAATAAAAAATAATTACAGTTATATATAAATTAAATGGTTTATATATATATATATTAATTAGTTAGTAAAGTTTAATGGAGATCGATCTATCCGAAGTAATTGAAGGAAAATTGTATTATAGTTAAAAAATCTATAAAAATCTATTATAATATCATGGATTTGTTACAATATTACATATTGGTATTATGGATTATTAATACAATATATTTGAGAAAAACTATAACTCATTTCATTTCATAGTGAAATTTTTTTTTATATATTTTTTTTTAATTTATTTTTTTAATTAAAGTAAAAAAACAAAAAAAAATATACCTAAAATTTTGATAAATCTTAACACTCTATCCTAAATATTATTAAAAGTTGTGCAACCATATAAATTAAATGGCCTATAAGTATGAATAGATGATAAACATCAAAACAGTTATTTTATTGTACATCTCATATTGTCACCTTACAAAATATCATAAAATTAAACTAAATTGTAGTTTTTGTTTAAATTATTATAACTATATGAGTTAAACCTATATACATTTTAAAAGCATGTAACAATATCGTTAATATGGAGATTCATCTCCACTTTGCTAAAGAAAAATTCTTAACTTGTAAATAGCTCTTCTTACAATATCATGGGCAAGTGTCATGGCTTATTGTGTGAAGAGGCTCATTCTTCACCCCAGTATGAAAGTGATGTGTGATTCTAGTGGTGTTCAAAGTGGAGTTAACAGGAGTTCATTTTAAAATAGAAATAAATTATTTTCTAAATAAGAAACAATGTTGGTAATAATAAGATAAAAAATGAATATACATGTTTAGGTAGTTTTATTAAAAATATTATAATCCAGTATGAAGGAAATGTTATAAATTTCAAACTATTTGAATATCCATGCTGTCTAATTTATTTTAATATCAACTCTTATATCTATATCTATATATATATATATATATATATATATATATATATATATGAATATGAGAAGAAGAATTAAAAGTAAATAAAATCATGTTCTTTATAATATGAGTAATGAGAGGAAAATTTTAGCACCAACAGTTGTTTGTTTTGTAATATTCGAATATAGATTTCATATTATATCAAAAAAACAAAAGTACATATTATCAATGTGTTTCACCCAAGACTTCCTTGCTTAGAAGAAATGAATAAGTTTAGTACAAAAAACACCACTCGAGAGATACGAATTGAACAACATCACAAGACTAACAAAGAGATTCCATTCCGGAGGCTATTGTTCCCATATAAAACAAAGACAGTCTAAAGAGAGAATATTTATGGCAATTTCTACTAAGTGATTCACCAACGTGAATGTAAAAGAAGGATATCCAAAACATAGGAACAACCATATGCTACAAACCCAAAATCCAGAAGGTCTGCGAAAGAAACATAGTCATCCAAGAAAATCATCGACTGGTCTGAAGAGGAATCTGTAGTAAGCATGTTGTTGGCATTATGATGCATGTGTTGTCCTTGATGGAAACTCACTTGTATATGGTAACTAGGTGAATCTACACGACAGATCAGAGGTGACAAAATGATGGAATATAGAGATATCAGAGGTGATAGAATGATGGAACAAAATAATGGTCAAAGGTTTGATACAGGGAGATTGTGTTACTGTTGTCCTTGATAAGAAACCTACCTAATGTGTTGTACTTAATGAAAGCCTATTTGATAAATAGAATACTTGATAAAGGTATAAACAAGATGAGACAGAATGCATGGTATTTGTGTTTACAAATGTGACAAAATACAGGGAAGTTCAAAGGAATCAGTTCAGAAGTGATGTATGATGACAACTCACAATATAATAGGTCAATTTAGAGGTAACAGAGTAATGACACAGAACAATATGATGATGTGATAAAGGATTTGGAATCAGAATAAAGTAATTGAAGAGAAATAATGGTCTAATTTGCATTATGTTGTATACATTGTTTCGCCTAGTCCAAGTGTCATATACAGGCAGGTACACAGAACAAAAAGAGCTTATGCATATGCACACACTTTCACAAGAGGAAAAATGAGTATGGGATGGAAAATTAACGTTAAATAATACCAAGGGTCCATACCATGGTATTAGCTCACAATGTTGAGTGGAATTATGGTTACTTTATCCCCTCTAAGAATAACAAAGGTTCTAAGTGTAGTTTTGGTAAGAGGTATTGCAAAAGGCTCTAAGTATATAGGGAGGTGAAGATCGAAGTGTGAAGCAGTGCAAGTACTGTATATCTTATGAAGAGTTAGATCAAAAGAAAGTATGCGTGTTATGGGTTTTTGATGCCTTTCTTGATCTAAACTAAGCATGCACCTAAGTGTTTGCTCATGGATGGGATCTAATGATGGGTTAGAATCATAAGACCTAAAATGAGTTATCATTATGTGATCTGATAATGGATAGGCTAGATCTGAGTGCTAACAAATGTTTTTTCCTTTAAATACTATGATATGGGTATATATGAAGTCTGGAATAGCTGTGAACTTATAAGTTATTATTTGCAGATTTATACGATGGTTCACCTTGGTAAAGGTGCATATAGACATTGGTTCAACACTTCCAAGTAATGTATGCAGAAGAAAATCTTGTTGTTTAGAGATGACTGATCTATCTGATCTGTACTATTATTTTAGTCGTGTTTGTCAATGAGGTCTTCATTAGAGATGAAAGTAAACTAATTGTATAAGGAGATTAATTCTAGATGATTGACTAATTTACTTATTAGGGTGATCTTTGGTACTATCTGTTTAGAACTCTGTAACATGACAATTGATATTTATAATGTCTTTGTGCAATACAGTTTATGGTTCAGAATTTTTTTGATTCAGTATCTTTAGATTTATATGCAGGTTGGGTTATAGAAATGAGCGTATACAAGCATATTCATTTCATTTAATTAGCATATACGTTCTGACATATGAATTTTGAGGTTAGAGTTGGTTCTAGTTTTTGATGCAGTGTTCTGAGTTCAGATCTGTGTACTCGTTACAATGATCTGTTTATTCCAGTTGATTGGTTGAATTTTCATTAAGTGTTAGTTGATTGGGTTTTCAGTAGATTGATTGATTCAGAAATTGATGATTGGGTGATTCAATTATGTCAAAGGTTTCAGTGATTGATTGATTCAATTGTGGTTGATTCAAAGATTAATGATTGATTTTCAGAGTTGATGAGTTTCAGTGATTATTTGATTCAGTTGTGTCAAAAATTTCAATGATTGGTTGATTCAGAAAGTGATGATTGAGTTTCAGTTATATCAAAGATTTATGATTGGGTTTCAGTGATAGGTGATGCAGATATATTTGTTTTGAGCCTCAATGTTACTGATGAGTCTAGTATGAAAATTTGATGAAATGTAGCCTACATATTGTGTTGTTGTGTACCAGGAGTACCTAGTCTAAAAATTTATGAAACGTGGTCCCTAGAGGAAGAGTGAAGTTAGTAGCCTTCTGTAGGTTGATGCCTAAGTATTGGTAAACATATAAGCCAGTACAAGAACTAGGGGGTTGGAGCTCCCTTCCAGTAGAAGCTGGAGAACGAGAGAAGGTTGTATCCTTCTGCAGTTAGATGCCTCCATACTGGTATGAGTCTACACTAGTACAAGATTGTAAACAATACTTTCTTTATATTAAAAAGAAGACAAAGATGAAAATAATAGGTGGTTTTCCCTCGCATTGGGTTTCAATGCTAAATATTGGTGTTCATGTGTGTTTCTTATGTGTGATGGTTTATTTATTACAATACATAGTTAACGTTTATCTAATGGTTAATAAAGTAATAATGCACTAGTTGAAGACAAACATGTGATGGATTAAATGAATTGTTAGTTCACCGGATATACACTAATTGGCTTAAGAACAGTCACGTGCAAACGTAGGTTTAATTCAGTAAAGTCCCATATATAAATATGAATATGAAATGTAAAAATTATTGATTTGTAAATAGTGATTCACCCCCACCCCTCTCAACTTTTTTCGCAACAATTGGAATCAAAGCAGGTCCTTTAGAAGAAGCTTGATTGCTTAAAGGAGAAATGTTGCAACAATGGGAAAGAAGCAAAAGAAGGAAGCACCTCAGAAAAAGAAGACATCTCAAAGGAACAATTACAGTGGGAGAGATAATTGGTTATTAGGTGGAAGTAGGTATTCAGATTTAGAATCACCTCAGATTGAAGATGAACAGGAGAAATAAGTATCAGGTACTAATTTCTGGTCTTCTGGTGATATATTTCTTTTTTCATACAATATTGAAGATAATGAAAGTGATAGTGAAACAACTGGATTTGATCTTATGGGTGAAAGTGAAATAAATCCAATAGAGGTAAAAGTTAAAAGACTCACAGATAAAATTAGAGATCAACAAGATCTATTTGACAAAAGGGAGTGTACCTTTAAAGAAGAAGTTACCATGTTAAAAGCTCATTTGGAGGAAGGAAACAAAGTAAGGAAGCAGTACAAGGAAAAGGAAGATCAATGTCAAAGGTTGCAGGATGAACTGACATCATTGAGAAATGAAGTAAATGAAAAGGATACAACAATCAAGAAACCTAAAGATAGATCTAGTTACTATGAAATTCTTGAAGCTAAGGTCATCTCTCTAAAATAAGGTCTTGAAAATTCAAATAAGCAGAATGAAGAGCTACCTCAAGCAGACAAGATTCTCAAATTAAAACAACAAGTGGAGGAAGGAAGAAAATCGAAGAAATCATGAAGAAGCAGTATCTGGGAAAGGAAGAGCAATATCAGGTTGAGGTGAATATCTTAAAAGGTAAATTAGAAGAAAAAGATAAACTTTTGAGATTTTAAAATAGTACTCACATTTTCTATAATATTGCTAGTATTCAAAGATCTCCTACCATCAAATCTGGTCTTGGTTTTCATGAAACTGTTAAAGGTGAATCTAGCTCACAAATGGAGGCAAGGACCTCTAATGAAACATCTAGAATGCTCACCAAGGAGATAAGATATCAACCCAATCAACCAAAAAGGAAAGAAAGTCTTAAAAGAAATTCATTTACTCCTAACTATGGAAGTGTTAATCGCTTCTTTCCTCTCATGAATAATGTTGAATGTTTTATATGTCATAATTTTGGACATGTTGCAGCTAGATGCATAAGTAGAATGTTTCAAGCTAAAAACCATCTCACAAAAAGATCATTAGCTTCCATATACTTTAAGGGATATTGTTTTTCTTGCAATATGTTTGGTCACAAATCCATTGATTGATATAGAAGGAATATGAAACATATAAGATGTTATTCTTGTAACAAGTTTGGGCATATAGCTAAAGAATGTAGGGACAAGTCTATGGATTGTCGTAGACAATATGGTAAGCAATCAAATAAGAAGATCTATATTAGAAAATCTAAAATATATGAATCCACCAAGAATCAAGAAAAAGAAGATGAGATAAGGTGTGATCTTGTTCTCTTCTCATTGGAGGATAAATATGATAGTGGACGTACTCAACACATGGCTGGAGACAAGAGAAAAATGGAGCCTCTGATAAAGAACCATCATGATAATGATATTCTTGGAACTAATGCTTTAGTAAAATTTCTAGGACCAGGTACAGTCAAAGCAAGCTCACGAGGAACTGAAAGTATGAAATTTCAGTCTTCCAATTTTCATACGCAAATATTATGAAGACAAGTAGCGTATATAGATGAGTTAGAAACTCCATAGTTGTGTGTATGTTGGTTTGATGAAGGAGCAATGGGACAGACTAAAAAAAAGCGTCTGATGTGGTTCAGACAATTATCAATTGTCTTTTCTGTCTTGATGATTGATGACTATAGTCTATGGATGTTACTTTGAAGTGATTTTGAACCTCATAAGTTGTTGATGACTTGATGTATAACTAGTTGACAATGATGCCTTGATGATTCTTATTGATATATGAAATGATCAGATCTGATAGTGAACAATTGGCATAGGTTCAAGGGGAGAATATGCTATGCTTATAATAGTGCATTGTTGCCATTATGTTTAGAATTCTTTGGTACACAATGATTCTTATCAATGGTGGGGATGATTATATTGTTGAAGTGTTTAAATGATATATCATGCTATGTTGTGGTCATGGGTTGCTTATGATGAAATCTCAGATGATGCTTATATTGCTTAAGCCACATAGTTGTTATTCAGATCAGATTTATGGATGATTTGGATGATTTTTTTAATGATGCATATAGTCATGTTTCTTACATGGTGATCTTCATAAGTTCAAGGAGAAGAAAAAATCTTGAGTACACAACTTCATTATTTGATGATGATGAGTTTCACTCATTTCTTTTATCTTTTTGTCATCAAGACTTCAAAGACACATAAATTTCATATGGTGCAGGATTCCTATAGTTCTTGGCTCTCACATGGTTGAAGATTTCTACTTTTGATGGTATCAAGGAAGTTTGACAAAATGATTGAGATATCATGGCTTTCCTTTCACATTAACGAGAAAATAGATACTCATTTCTATCACTAAGTTGGATACATAGAAGGCTATGATAAGGTTGATGATATTAAAGTGACATTGAGATATCTTGTGAACATAGGGTGGACATATACATGTTGATACTCTTGATGTTGCTGACAGATGCTTATGGTGCAGATCATATATGATGAAATATAGTTGTTGATAACTCTCATGGTCTTGTTTAGATCTTTTGTCTTCGTTATAAATGTCACCTATATAATTTGATGTAAAGGTCATGTAAAGACCTATGATGTAATAATTTTCATATTCAGTCATGTATGGACTTTTGAGATCATGTTAAATATGTAATACCACTTGGTTGGGTGGATAAGTCAAATTTGGTGTATACACACTTGGCTGGATGATTGATTTATGCATGAGTCATTAGTGATAGGAAGGTCATACTCATATATTTAATTTATAGAGTCATGTTATTCTTTCAAAATATTTTTGTAGACTCTGCATATGCTCAGGGGGATCATGGATAGTATACTACAACTCATCATGTACTAAGGTGGATTTTGATTAGAGAATTTAGCATGTGCCTAGGGGGACCATGATCAGTCTTCATATCCAATAGTTCAGATGTGGAAGTCTTCATTTAACATTGGTCATCCCTTTGCCCTTGATGTCAAAGGAAGATAGTAGCTTGGTGTTTGGAGAGCAGCTTGATGTTTTGAAAATATTAGTGCTTGTCTTGATGTTATTTACAAGTTGTGGTGGCCAAACACCAAAGTGGTTGCCGTAAAGTCCAAAGGGAGAGATTGTTGGCGTTATGATGCATGTGTTGTCCTTGACGAAAACTCACTTTTATGTGGTAACTTGATGAATCTACAGGATAAATGAGAGGTCACAGAATGATGAAATAAAGAGATATCAGAGGTGACAAAATGATGGAAAAAAATAATGGTTAAAGGTTTGATACAGGGAGATTGTGTTAGTGTTGTCCTTGATAAGAAAACTACTTGATGAGTTGTACTTTATGAAAAAATATTTGATAAATAGTTTACATCATAAAGGTATAAATAGGATGAGACAGAATGCATGGAAGTTGTGTTTACCAATGTGACAAAATGCAAGGCAGTTCAGAGAAGTCAGTTCAGAAGTGATGTATAATGGCAACTCACATTGTAACAGGCCAATTCATAGGTAACAGAGTAATGGAACCAAAGAACAGGATGATGGGGCAAAGGATTTCAGATCTGAATCAAGCAATTGAAGAAAAAGAATGTTTTAAGTTGCATTAAGTTGTATACGTTGTTTCACCTAGTCCAAGTAGTGTATACAAGTGAGTACACATAACAAAAAGAGTGTGTACGTATGCACACACTTTCAAAAGAGTAGAAGCACATATGGGATGGAAAATTAGGGTTAAATAATACCAAGGATCCATACCATGGTATTATCCCACAATATTGAGCATAATTAAAATACTCGATCACGTCTAAGAATACCACAGGTTCTATGTGTTGTTTTGGTATGAGGTATTGAAAAAGGCTCCAAGTATATAAGGAGGTGAATATCAAAGTGTGAAGCAGTGCAAGTAATGAATATCTTATGAAGAGTTAGATCAGAATAAAATATGCATGTTATGGGTTTCTGATGGTTTGCTTGATCTGAAATAGGCGTGCACCTCAGTATTTGATGATGGATGAGATCTAATGATGGATCAGGATCACAAGACTTGAAATGACTTATCATTATGTGATCTAATGATGGACAGGCTAGATATGAGTGCTAACAAATGTTTTGTCCTTTAAATACTATGATATGGGTATATCTGAAGTCTGGAATAGTTCTGAGGTTATAAGTTATTATTTGCATATTTCTACTCGGGTTCGCCTTGGTGAAGGTGCATATACACATTGGTTTGGCACTTCTAAGTATCATATGCAGAAGAAAAGTTTGTTGCTTAGATATGACTGATCTATCTGACCAATACTATTGTTTTACTTTTGTTTGTCAATGATGTCTTCATTAGATATGAAACTAAAACTGATTGTATAAGAAGATTGAGTCTGGTTGATTGATTGATTGAGTTATAAGGTGTTGGAAATAATACTGAGAGGGGGGTGAATTAGTATTATCAAGTCAATTATTTTTCATTTCATAATCAGAATTGCATACACTACTTCGGTTAGTGAAAACAACGTATATACGCAACTACAGTTAAGGAAACTCGCGTATAACTTGTAGACTTATAATTTAATTTATTCTTCAAATGATGACCATTAATCTGTGTGTTAGAAGCATATAACTAGTAACCAGGAACAATAAAACATAATAGACAATCACACACTAGAACACAAGATATAAGGTGGAAACCCAATGTGGGTGAAAACCACTTGCTGCAATTCATCTCTATCTTCTTTCAATTAGAAACTTCTTTTTATATTGGATCTGTACTGGTGCAGTATTATACCGGTACGCAGGCTTCTACCTGCAGAAGGCGACAACCTTCTCTCGTTCTCCAGATTCTCCTGGAAGGGAGCTATAACCCTCTTAGCTCTTGTACTAGCTAATGTACTAGTATGTAGGTGCTGACTTACAGAAGGCTACAACCTTCTCTTTCTTCCAGGGACAATGTTTCATAAACTTTCAGACTGGATCCATCATGACAATAATCAAACATCAAATACATCTGCATCAACCAATCTTCTTTGCTTCATTCAAAACTGAATCAAACAATTACTTCTCTGAATGTTATAACCAGACTACATTGATAGTAACCAGAAACCAATCCTGAACCCAGAACACTGTAGAAATAAATAGTAGTAGCTAAAACATATTTCATGGGATGTACGCTACTTCAATATGTATAACCTGCATACATAAACTTATGTATTAAGACCAACCAGCGTATACGCTTCTTTGACTTATTGAACTAGTGTGTATACATGCCTCTGCTGTGATGAACCTCTGTACATATCTATAAAAGATAATTTACCCTTTTCACTTATTTAGAGACGAGTTATACTCAGATTATCAAATTTATAGATCAAGTCATGCACCAAATATAGAAGATCGAAATCACACGAATATACTACTATTCAAGCCTTAAAATCTTGACCCAACAATAGAACTTATCCTTCTTCTTACACTCAGGTTCCTCCTTGGTTCAGATCAAGCTATGCACCATAACCCAATTCTAGATCTTACTCTTCATAAGATATTTAATACTTGAGTGAATGCCTTTGCCTAATGATCTCCTTCCCCTTTTATAATCTTAGGGCTTACTCAATACGATGGTTCAAAACCATAAAGAATCAATACCATGGACCCAATACCTGGGTTCAACACTTCAGACGCGATACCATGGTCCAAAACCATAGGTCCAAATACCAAAGACTAAATACCATGGACCAAAAAATAAGTTTTCCCACATGTATGCGCTTTTCCTTGCATGAAAGTGCGTGCATTCGTATATGCACCTTATGATCATCGAACCCGTGTGTATACGTGACTTGATTAATAGCGACCTGTGTATATCTATTTTTCTTTCATTCTGAGAGCCTGAATTGTGATCTGTCATCTCACTGAGTTGCCATCAAGGACAACACTTGTGTCATAGCACCAAACGTGTGTCATAATGCCAACAATCTCCCCCTTTGGACTTGATGGCAACCCAAAGTCACTCAAGGTTATTCTCCCCCTTTGTCATCAAGGGCAAAGGTGATGCTCCCCCTGAGAACATGCTGAAATCTTTGCTCTGCTATGTTGTCCATGCTCCCCCTAACTGTAGGCAAGGTCTGCAAAAAAAAAGATGTTCTACAAGAAGAAACATGGCTTTATACATCATAAATCACCTTCCTATCACCAAAGACTCATACATACATCCATCTCCCAACCAAGTGGGGATATACCAATATTGACTCATCCACCCAACCAAGTGGAGATACACCAAATGTTTACACATGATAAAACAAGAATATTACATCATTCATCCTAGGCATAGTGGGGAAACCAACATAGGCCATTACATGACCTTGATAATAAAAGAAATACATGACATAGAGACTAAATATTTAAGACAAGACTATGATAGTTATCATCAACTAACATCAGTAGCATCTGTCAATCATCATCAATACCAACAACCATGATCCCCCTCTGCACTTGTTCCGCCGGAAAGACAATGAACCACAGATCTTGGAAGGTAATGCCAACAATCCATTATTCGAGGTATATGCTCCCCCTGAACCTGTGCCAAATGGTCTCTCATAGAACCATAACAGACTACTTTCATCTTGAGTCTAGCCCCACTGTTTCTCTTCTAACCAACATATACACGACTATATCCACAGAAACTTGCGTATGTACACAGATACACTTCATGAAACTCATGTACAACCACTGTTCTCTGAAACAGATAATTTCAACAGCAAAATGATGCATCAACTACTCCTAACTTCTGTCTGAGGTATTCAAATGTCTCCCTAGGTAGCGGTTTTGTGAATATATCAGCAACCTGCTCCTTTGAGGGAACATACTCCAATTTGACCTTTTGTTCAAGCACTTGTTCATGGAGAAAATTATATTTGATAGGTATGTGCTTTGTCTTTGAATACATGACTGTATTCTTTGAAATATTGATTGCACTTGTATTATCACAAAAAATGGATATAGGTGGAGTACAAGTGATTTGAATGTCTTGCAATGTTTGCATCATCCAAAAGAGTTGTGTGCAGCAAGATGCAACGGCCACATATTCTGCTTCAGTTATAGATAATGCAATTGAGCTTTGTTTCTTACTGAACCAAGATACTAATCTGGAACCCGTAAAGAATGCACCACCACTAGTGCTTTTTCTACCATCCACACCACCTGCCCAATCTACATCTGTATATGCATGAAATGTGAGATCTGTATCTCTAGGACACCATAAGCCATAATTTTGAGTTCCTTGAAGATACTTGAAAATTCTTCTGACTGCCTGAAGATGAGTTTCCTTTGAATTTGCTTGAATCTTCAGACTATTCCAACTGCATGCATGATGTCTGGTCGGGTACCTGTTAGATAGAGTAAACTTCCAATCATTGATCTATAGGTTGGTTGATGCACTACTGCTAATCCATCATTTACGCTAAGGCTGCATCCTGTTACCATAGGGGTACATACCGATTTCGAATATTCCATCCCATATTTCTTCAATATCTGCTTGAGGTACTTGGTTTGTGATAGAAATATACCTTTGTTTTGTTGGACTTGTAAACCAAGAAAATATGTGAGCTCACCAAGTAAGGACATTTCAAATTATTTTTGCATTACCGAAGCGAAGTTTTGACTCATGGCTTCTTCATTGCTACCAAAGATGATATCATCAACATACACAACAAGTATTAGCAATTTATCATTATCAATTTTTATATAAAGATTGCTATTTGTTGATCCTTTTGAAAAACCTTGTTGATGGAGGTACTTATCCAAACAATAATACCAAGCCCTTGGAGCCTGTTTAAGGCCATAGAGAGCCTTTTTGAGTCCGCATACAAGTTTTTGATCATTCCCAAGGATGAATCCATCTAGTTGTTCAATGTACACTTCTTCTTCTAAGTCTCCATTTAGAAAGGTAGATTTTACATCCATTTGATATACTTTGAAATCCTGAAAGCTAGAAAGAGAAAGGAACATTCTTATGGCATCAATTCTAGCAATTGGTGAAAAAGTTTCTTCAAAGTATATGCCTTCTTGTTGAGAATACCCTTTGGAAACAAGTCTAGCCTTATTTCTAATAACATCTCCATTCTCATTCAGCTTGTTTTTGAATGTCCATTTTGTTGCTATGACATTCTTATCATTCGATCTAGGAACTAACTCCCAAGTGTTATTCTTTTCAATCTGATCAAGTTCTTCATTCGTGGCCTTGACCCAGCATTCATCTTTGCATGCTTCACTTACATTTTGTGGCTAAGTAGAGGATAGCAACGCTAGATAGCTTGAATCTTCTGAAATAGTTCTTCTTGTTTGTACACCTGCCTCTTTCTACCCCAAAATTTGAGTTTCAGGATGATTCTTTTGGACATACCTGGATGGAGTCTTTTCTTCTACCCTTATCTATTCTTCAGGTTCCTCATAGGTGTCTTCTTCATCATCAGTCTGATTTGATGTAGAATGATAGTCCTCATCATCTTCGAAATCTTTGGATTTTACTTGCCTTGGAATGTTTCCTTCTTCACCAACCACTACATCAATACTTTCAACAAATTTTCTAAGTCTTTTATTGTAACACTTATATCCTTTGCTTTGGGGAGAGTAACTAAGGAGAATGCCTTCATCTGTTCTAGGTTCAAACTTGCCAAGGTTTTCATCGTTCCTTTTGATGTAGCATTTGCTTCCAAAATTTTTGAAGTATTTTACCGTAGGAGTCTTACTGTGCCAGAGTTCATGAGGAGTTTGAGTGGTGTTCACCCGGACGTTTGTCTTGTTGAGAATAGTAATGGCAGCAAATGCAGCTTGACCACAGAAGGTTGCAGGTGTTTTAGACTCATCAAGCATAGCACGAGCCATTTGTTGAACCATTCTGTTCATCCTTTCTACTACTCCATTTTGCTGAGGAGTCCTTGGAGTAGAGAATTCCCTTCTTATTCCATGTTCTTCACAAACATAAAAAAATTCATCTGAGGTAAATTCCCCTCGTTGATCAAACCTGAGGCATTTGATTTTTCGATCTGATTCATTTTCAACCAAGGCTTTGAATGCTTTGAATTTTTTGAAATCTTCATCTTTATGCTTCAGAAGTCCTATCCAACACATCTTAGAAAAGTTGTCATTGAATAATATGAAGTATTCTTCTCCTCGAGGTGACCTTTTCCTGGATGGACCACATACATCTGTATGGACAAGTTCAAGTGGCTTACCTACTGATCCTTCCTTCTCAGGGAAATTAGTTCTGGTTTGCTTACCAAACTAATATGATTTGCATATTGTATGGTGTGGAATTCGGATGTCAGGGAGATCATGAAATGCATGATATTTGCATTCTTTCCTTATCTAAGAGAAGCTTAGATGCCCCAATCTTCTGTGCCATAGCCAGTGTTCATCACTCTTGCTCAGTTAGCATTGTTGTTGTTCTGCCTTGAGTATGTATAATTTATTTATAGTTCTTATGCCTTTGATCATTGTTTCTCTAGTATCAATCTCACGAAAAATACATCAATTTGATCGAAATATTACCTCATTTCCTTGATCACACATTTGACTAACACTCAATAGATTATGCTTTAAGCCATCAACATACATAACATTTCCAGCTTTGACTTTTTCTTTCCAAATAACAGAACCTTTACCTTTTATGAATGCAGGGGTGTCATTTCCAAATGAGACCTTCCTTTCCTTTTCTAAGGCACTATATGGCTGAAGTTTTTCTTTATCACCTGTCATATGTTTCGAGCATTCACTGTCGATGTACCATTGATTTTCCTATCCTTCCGCATATAAGGCTATACCACATCTTTCTGGCTGCGATTCTTTCTTCCTCCATGTTTTGGGACTCAATGAAACTTACTCCTTCTAAGTTGTTTGTCGAAACCTAGTCCTGCATTCAGAATCTTCATGACCAAAGTTTTTACAAATAGAACATTCTATTTCATTTTCAAGAACAGAAAAGTTATTATAGGTTCTTTTGATGATTCCAGTCACACTCCTTTGATTTCGTGCTTCTCTGGTCATGATGGTCTTGTAGGCAACACATTGAACTGCTTTGTGTCCAAAGTTATGACAAGAGAAACATTGGCCATTGAAGAAATTCTTGCGATTATCAAACCTTCTATCTAGGTGATCATAGACATTCATTCTTGAGGCAAATTGAGAGTGATTTACCTGCGGTTGGTTGTAGCTTCTGTTCATCCTTGAAGTAGATTGTCCCTAATGTACTTGGTGATATCTATTCATCCTTGAGGTAGATTGACCCTGATTTACCTGTTGATCTGCTTTATGCCTTTGCTGTCGATTCTCAACCTGTTCACTTCTCCTTGCTGCATCAAGATAACTTTTGGAGGTGGATGGCTTCTGTGCTTGAGATGCTTCTTCAGTATATCCAAGACCTATCTTGATTAGTGGAGAATGTTGCATTTTGATAATCTCATCTAAAGTTTCAGATCCTTTAGCAAATCTAAGATTAAGAGCTTTTGTTTTCTCAATATCCTTTCTAAGTCGCACAATTTCACATTCTAACTTTTCATTGTGTTTTTCCCTTTCAACAAGTTGGAATGTCAGAGTATCTATAATCATATTATTTTCTTCTAAACAGATTTTAAGTTTAGAAATTTCTTCATAGAGATCATTTTCATCTATAGCATCCAAGAAATCATCATCTTCAAAAGCCATCAAAAGTCTATAATCATTACATTGTTCAGCTTCATCACTAATTGAAAATCCATCATTGTCTTCATGTGTATAATAGCTCTTCTTACTTACATTCTATTCTCTGTTCCATCTAACTGGTTCCTTACCTTTATCAATCTTATCTTTATGAGGACACTTGGCTAAATAGTGACCGACTCTTCCACAAGCAAAGCATTTGAAAGGTAGCTTACCTCTAAATATTCCAAAACCCTGTTGAAGGTTCTTGACAAAGTTTGATTCTTCCTGTCCTTCTAACATATGTCCTGACTCATTGTAATCTCCTTTTCCTGAAGCTTTGAATGTGGCTTCTCTCCTGTCTGATGGTCCCCCTTTTCTCATTTCGAAAGTAGTTAGGATTCCATGCAACTGTGACATGGTAATACTCTGTAGATCTTATTTTTCTTCTATGGGAGAGACTTTTGATTCAAACTTAGAAGAAAAAGATCTTAGAAACTTTTCAACCAAAGTAACTTCTTTTATCTCTTCACCTAAGTTTTTCATATGATTAACAATCTCATCTATACATAAGAAATAATTAGCCACACTTTCATCATTATACATTCTAAGATTTTCATATTGAATTATGAGAGTTTGTAGTTTTGCACGTTTTACTTGATCATCTCCTTCATAGCTCAGAATGATCTTGTCCCATATTTCTTTTGTGGTTTTGAGCTGCATAACCTTGAGAAATTCTGGTTGAGATAAACTCCCTAATAGAGTATTGACAACCTTTGCATTTGTTTCATACTGCTTCTTACAAGCTGTATCTGTAGGAGTTGCTGATGGAAATGTGTATCCTGCTTCCACGATATCCCAAGCTTCTGTACCAAGAGATTGAAGATAGGTTGTGATTCTTACCTTCCAATAGACGAATTCGCTCCCATCAAAGATAGGTGGCCTGATCGATGCCTTTTTTTTGTAGTTGCTCATGATGATAGATCTTCCTTCAAGTGATCAAGCTTCATTTGAAGAACCTGCTCTGATACCAATTGTTGGAAATAATACTGAGAGGGGGGGTGAATCAGTATTATCAAGTCAATTATTTCTCATTTCGTAATCAGATTTGCATACGCTACTTCAGTTAGTGAAAATGGCATATATATGCAACTACAGTTAAGGAAACTTGCGTATAACTTGCAGACTTATAATTTAATTTATCCTTCAGATGTTGATCATTAATTTGTGTGTCATAACCATATAACCAGTAACCAAGAATAGTAAAATAGAACAGACAGTCAACACAACAACACAAGATATAAGGTGGAAACCCAATGTGCGTGAAAACCACCTGCTGCAATTCATCTCTATCTTCTTTCAATTAGAAACTTATTTTTACAATGGATCTGTACTGGTGCAGTCTTATACCAGTATGCAGGCTTCTACCTGTAGAAGGCTACAACCTTCTCTCATTCTCCAACTTCTCCTAGAAAGGAGCTACAACCCCCTTAGCTCTTGTACTAGCTGATGTTCTAGTATGTAGGTGCTGACCTAGAGAATCCTACAACCTTCTCTTTCTTCCAGGGACCACGTTTCATAAATTTTTAGACTGGATCCATCAATGACAATAATGAAACATCAAATACATCTAAATCAACCAATCTCCTTTGCTTCATTCAAAACTGAATCAAACAATTACTTCTCTGAATGTTGTAACCAGACTACATTAACAGTAACCAGAAACCAATCTTGAACCCAGAACACTGCAGCAATAAACAGAAGTAGCTAAAAAATATTTCATGGGGCGTACGCTACTTCAATATGTATAACCTACGTGCATACATTTTTGTATTAAGACCAACCAACGTATCTGCTTCTTTGACTTACTCAACTAGCGTGTATACACGCCTCTGCTGTGTCGAACCTGCGTAGAAATCTATAAATCACTTATTCAGACATGAGTTATACTCAGATTATTAGATTTATAGATGAAGTCATGCGCCAAATATAACATATCAAAATCACACAAAGATACTACTATTCAAGACTTAAAATATTGACCCAACAATAGAACTTATCCTTCTTCTTGTGCTCAGTTTCCTCCTTGGTTCAGATCCAGCTATGCACCATAACCCAATTCTAGATCTTGCTCTTCATAAGATATTAAATACTCGTGTGGATGCCTTTTCCTAGTGATCTCCTTCCCCTTTTATAGTCTTAGGCCTTACTCAATACCATGGTCCAAAACCATAAAGAATCAATACCATGGACCCAATACCTGGGTTCAACACTTCGGACGAGATACCATGGTCCAAAACCATAGGTCCAAATACCAAGGACTAAATACGATGGACGAAAAAATAAGTTTCCACACATGTATGTGCTTTTGCTTTCATGAAAGTGTGTGCATATGTATACTCACCTTATGATCATCAAACCCGCATGTATACATGACTTGGTTAAGAGGAACCTGCGTATATCTCTTTTTCTTTCATTTTGAGAGCCTGAATTGTGATCTGTCATCTGAGTGAGTTGCCATCAAGGAAAACACCTGTGTCATAGTGCCAAACCTATGTCATAATTCCAACATACGGTAATATTTGTTGCTACGTATTTAGAACTCTATAATATGAAAGTAGATCCTTAGAAGGTCTTTGGCCAGTATAGTTTATGGTTCAAAAGTTTTATGATTTAATATCCTTAGAGGTATATGCAGGTTGGGTTACAGAAAGGAGAGTGTACATGTAGGTTGGCTTCACTGAAGTGGCATATACATTCTGACACATGATTTTTGAGGTTGCAGTTGGTTCTGGGTGCTGACGTAGTGTTTTGAGTTCAGATCTATGTACTGCTTGCAATGGCTTGTGTATTCCAATTGATTGGTTGAATTTTTATTAAGTGTCAGTTGATTGAGTTTTCAATAAATTGATATATTCAATTGTGGTTGATTTAGGAATTGACGATTGGGTGATTTAGTTATGTTAGAGGTTTCAGTGATTGATTGATTCAGTTGTGGTTGATTCAGAGATTGATGATAGAGTTTCAGAGTGGATGATTTTAAACGATTGTTTGATTGAATTGTGTCACATGTTTCAATGATTCCTTGATTCATAAAGTGATGATTGAGTTTCAGTTATATTAGAGATTGGTGATTGGGTTTCAATGATTGGTTAATACAGATATTTTTTTTGAGCTTTAATGTTACTGATGTGTCCAATATGAAAATTTGATGAAACGAGGCCTACATATTGTGTTTTTGTGTACTAGGAGTATCGAGTCTGAAAATTTATCAAACATGGTCCCTGGAGGAAGAGTGAAGGTAGTAGCCTGTTTTAGGTCAACACCTACGTACTGGTAAACATATCAGCCAGTACAAGAACTAGGGTCTTCGAGGTCACTTCCAGTAGAAGATGGATAATGAGAGAAGGTTGTAGCCTTTTGTAGGTAGATTCCTGCATACTGGTATGAGTCTATGCCAATACAAGATTGTAGACAATATTTTCTCTATATTAAAAAGAAGAGAAAGAAGACAACAGTAGGTTGTTTCTCCCGCATTGGGTTTCCACATTAAATCTTGGTGTTCATGTGTGTTTCTTATGTGTGATAGTTTATTTATTACAACACATGGTTACTGTTTATCTAATGGCTAATAAGGTACTAATGCATGAGCTGAAGACAAATATGTGATGGATTAATTGAATTGTAAGTCCATTGGATATATGCTAATTTTCTTAAGAACAATTCTGTGCACATGCATGTTCGATTCATTAAAATTGCATATATAAATATGAATATGAAATGTAAAAATTATTGATTTTTAAATATTGATTCACCCCCCCTAAGTATTTTTCCCAACACATGTTGATTGGTCAAGCATTAATAATCGCTTCACCATGCGGGGGAGCGAATGAATTTATATTATAATTAGAGATGATGGAATATTATATCTTGCTCAAACGAACCACGATCTCATCCATGTATAACGAAGTTCTCTATAAATTTGTTTCCTATCTTATTGACCCACAAATATCTTATAATTTTCAATCGGCTTGTCTTGGATAACCATGTTTAGGAGAGCCTCTATTTAGTTGTGTGTGCATATGGAATTCATGAAGTATAACCTCCTCTTTCGAAGGTTTCCAGGATCGAGCATCCACTTGGTGTTGCCGGTACTGACTTCATAATCAGAAAAATAAATGGAGTCTCTGAACTCTAAATTCTACACTTCGAATTTCCTTGTTGAACTCCAAAGGAACAACATCAAAAAAATTTTGCAATAGACTCCCAGCCAAAGAGCCTGTGATGTCTAGAAGAAGACTTTATGTGTGATCCTCCTCTTCTGCTGGTTAAACATTGACGAGGGGGCATTATTGTTCAGGACGAATTAGGATTCCTTTCCCTAGGATTTTTGGACAAGAAAGAGCGAACTGGACTAGATAGAGTATGAGTAACACTAGGTAGAGAAAAAGGGATGGAACAAGAATTTTCATGTAAGTCATGGCAACAAGCAAGAGTATTGAAGTGAATTTCATCGATGTAAGTATAGAGGGAGAGACAATTTTTATGTTTAACTTCAAAACGTTAAGGGCTAGAAAACCCAACATTAACCACATGAGTCATCCAATAAGGCTAACAGAGAATGAGGTTAGAACAAAATTGATAAGGAACCACTATACCAGACATCTGCCACGAACATTGGGGAGTTATATTAAATACCATATGGCTCAAGGGATTGGATATTCACATAGGGTGAGATGACGACAATCTCAAATGATGGCCCTAGGGAATTGTTTTGGATAAAACACACAAAAAACATTTGCACAAAGTCTGAGATGCGTAACCCTTAACCATAAAACACTTGGAAGAAATATGATGGAGCAATGGCCTATGAACCAATGTCAATTTATCCACATAATTAAATTGCAACGAAGGCAGAACTAAATTCAGTGAGAAATTACACCATTTAATCTAATGTTCAACGATAAATACCGCTGATAGTAACCACAGAGGGTAAATCAGATGACCCAAAAAATAGAGAGGTGGAGTAACAAGAAAATGGACTGACAAACAACAAATATGGGCAAGGTAACAACAAATATGGATGGGGAAAATATGAACATTAAAGTTTCTAGCTGATAATTCACAAAAGCAACCAAGAAAATAAATCTTAAAGGGATTCGTAGCAATGCGTACCCTAAGCGCATGAATATGTAAATCCTCCACCTTACTATAACCTAAAGAGCTCGCCACCCTACATAATCCTAAAGCATTCATCAACTTTGTTCACTCACAGTTCTAATATATAATTTGTCTCACTCATTAGACCAGTTATTTGCTTGCCGAAAAGGGCAAAAACAAGAGCCCACCAAGCACCATGTTTTAAGCCTCTCCCTCAAATCCAACATCCCAAGGAAATACTGGCAGGTGAGGTCATATAGGAGGAAACATCCTGTTATACAAATTCCTTGTCATATCCATCCCCAAGAATATGGTACCTACCTTTATTATGCCAAAACACCAAATCATCTCACGGTTAACTTCAAAATAGGGATGCTTCCTCTTCACGCATATGAATTTAATGTTCCACCTTATCCTTGAAAGAAAGACATTACAGAGATCAACAAGTTGCTGCACATGGAGTAAATATCACCCAGTGGCAACTAGGGAACTACCTCTGAGGCTTGCCTCTAGCTAGGTGAAGTAAACGTTATGCATGTCAATCATGTAAATAGGAAAGGCCCTTTGGCCAAGGAATCAAGAATCTATGATCATTTTTTGGTACGACACCCCCATCGGGGATTACCACCAACACTTTTGAATGTGGGGCGCACATAACCATAATTGTGTGGACTTTGTCCCTTGGTAATTTTATACTAAGTCACCCATCTAGTTATATGTGAAGTCTTCCCTTCTTTATTCTGGAAAAAAAATCCTTCGGATGGGGATTCCCTTCCACCAACTATTGGACTCATCTCTGTAAACATCAACTCAGAACCTCAGACCCTCAAAATCTTCCTCAGCACTCACATGATAATGGAAAAGGTCTATATTACCACTGACATGGCCATCGTAATTGGTCCTAGGCCTCCGTGGTTTTTAACCTAAGAACTTGTGCCTCCCATTCAAATTTATGGGACGAAAATAATGGGATGGGAATAACTCCCATCAACTACAAATCTGTCACACCTAAAAAGGATTGTCCTGGAGTAAAATGTTTGTCCTATCATTGGCCTTCCTTCCTTTCTTTGAACTTCACGAAGAAAACTATTTACACTACTTAACAACTCTACTTCTCGTCCTATGCAAGGTATCTGTTTGTCCTGATAATTTGAAGCCCAAAACTTGTAGAATAGTTCGCCTAAGCTATGTACTCAGATGAAAATGCTAGAAGAAACTCTATTTTTTCTATCAATCACAGTTAACTAATGAATTCTTATAAACTTTTAAATAAACTAAGCTCTATCCTCTTGTTCTATTTTAAGGAAAATTTTCTTCTATTATGCAGACTTAGTCGCACTCTAGGCATATCAATAGTGTCAATCTTTATTCAAGAATTCATGGCATATGATTATCTGACGGTTTCTCTGATACTCTATTTACATGCTTAAATACGAGTATAATCATCTTATTGAAGGAAACTAATCACTATAATATTCACAAAAAGATTTAGGATTCGAACTATACACTTCTACACATGCACACAGAATAATCTCATGAGGGATTAAAAATAATAGGTATACAAATAATTCTAAAAATTTTGTACACACTCAAATCCCTTTCACTCTCTCTACTTTTTCATTAATACCATTCAAATTTTATATGAATTTCATCGCTTATTTAGTTCCATGAGAAGATGACCAAATAAGCCAATCTTAGCTTAGTAACAGATTCTTGAGCTTCTTTAATCATAGTTTAAAATAATCCTAATAATAAGTGGATTACATGGAATTCGTTAACATTAAAGATAATAGTATTAGTAATCTACATATAAAAAAACCAAAAATTTGAGGAACGAACTCCTCTAGTAAAATTTTAGATCTTATTCATTTGAGTTTAATTGATGCTCCTGCATCATACTCCCAAGGAATAATTTATTTATGTTATCTTGATCATAAGTCCTTTGCTGCTAAAGTTGTTCTAGATCCCAAATGTTATGATGTATCTCAGTACTTGTTAAACTGTCATGTTATTTATTTGTAATTCCCTGCATTCATCGAAGATCAAAACTATGATTTTTCTCTTATGCAATGTGATTTCTCCAACTTTAATCACTAATCATATGCCCGTAGTAGTCATCGTTTTTTCTTATAGACTTGGGATTCCTTATCCTCCATATTTATCCTCTCACTTTTGGATGTTGTTGACTAGTATTTCTTAGAGTTAGAAACATTACTCCTTCACAAGAAATCTTGCATAGATATTTCGTTGAATCTTTATAATATTTATAATCCTACCTCATGAATTGTTTATAAAAAAATTCTTATACTTTCACCTTTATCATCTACTATCTCCAAAACACTTTATTTAGTTTCTTAGATGCAACCGTCCAATTTTCTCCGACTTGATGACTTGTAAAGGTTACAATACACTTTTCCTTTATTGTATCTATTGTCGATGCATTTATTGTTTTAAGTAAAATCCTTTAATCCATGAAGACTCTTACCTCCTCACATGGTATGAAAGTATAAATCCAACCATTTATATACTACCATTTAGACTACCTTCAATTGTACTTTCCCAAATAGTTCTTTCGTCTTCAATTCCTCTTGAACTTGATTACAAAATTTGTTTACATGTTGCAATTTTACATCTCTGGTAATCTTCCTCTGCCTCAGCAATACCCTATGTTAAGAGTCATCGAAGCTCTTATTCTTTCATTCTAGACTTTTCGTTCTTGGTCCAATAAGGGTAACTAACTACTTCCATTTCCAAGAATTTTATGCTCATCTCCATATCAATAAGAAATCATATATCTAAAAATATTCTGCAAAATACATTTAACATTTAAAATTTTAAAACTCATAATCAAAATGTACTTTCCATCCATGGCATCTTTAATTCTTCTCAAAACATCCCTTACGACACAATAGTTTGTCACGTTCCTTCATGGTTCTCTCTTCCTCTCTACTTGCATTAGTGTACTTTTGTATCAACCATCTCATAACCCTACAATCCCAGTCATTTTCAAGTGAGATGTCATTCCTTGTATCTCTACTTATTTTAGAATCATTATGGTTTTCTTTGACCTTCCTTCCGTGTGCCTCTGTTATCTTCAACATGCGTCTTTCTTGTTGTAACAACCCTAGTTAAAAATACATGTGAAACATATATAAGACCAAGGTAATGGGGCACATATTTCAAGCTGAATGGTGAGGAAAACATCCTAGTGGGTGTTCATTTGGTTTATTATGCCTAAGGAAATTGGAAAAGGCAATGGAAAAGGTTTTGGAAAGGCAAGAGGAATTTATTGTCATTTATTTTTGAAAATAATGGAGAAATGGGAATTAAAAGGTCACAGGTTGCATGAGAGGAGGAAAATGAAGGAAAATAATGGAAAAATAAAAAAATAGATGTGTCAATGGTCAGTGGGTAGGGTTGTTCTGTGTAGGCTTGGTGAGTTCAGTTTTGGAGTTCACTCTCTCTCATTCTTGGACACTTAGAGTTTTCTTGGGGCACTCTTGGAGTAGTGTGGGATGCTTCGAGTTTTGGAGCATGAAGGAAAATGAAGAGTAAGAAAGTGCATGAGAACATCAGGAACAACAACTATAGTGGGTTTTGCTTGCAAGTATCTATTTGCATGTATGTTTTCGTCACTAGTTTCTCCATGCATGGCACATGCATGTGGTTTCTTGGTTATGATCTGTCAATGGCATGGAGCATTGCTTGTATTGATAGTAGATTTCGTAACCTTGCCATTTGCTAGATAGCCACGGATTTTGTGGGTTTATTTCCTTTTTTTTTGGGTGGTTCTCAAGTTTCCTTAACATGGCTTGAGTTATTAGTTCCATAGCCTTGGTTGGTTGGGAAAATGCTCTGGAAGCCCTGTAACAACTTGGGTTGAGTTACTAGCCCTGTAAGCCTTTGTTGGAAAAATGATATGGAAGCCCTTGGTGGGTTGAGATACTAGTCCTTGAAGAATTGGTTGGATAAACTCTCTAGAATCCCAATGGAAGCTGAGGGTTGCGTTACTAGTCCTAGAATCCTTGGTTCGACCAAACACTCTAGACCCATAGAAGGCTAGGACATAGATCAATATGATGATGGTTTTGTGATGTCCGACCTTGAGGTGGAATCATTTTTTGATGGGTTGAGGTGGTTTGGACTCTCGAAGCCCTCGATGGTTTTGATTGATGTGTTTTATGAGATCCCACATTCATGCATGGAATATGGCATGGGGATGAATGGTTGAAAAGAGAGTTGGCTCAGCCATTCTATGGTTAGGTGGAATCTGGAAGTCCCATCCTAGGTTTGGATTTTTCATCATCAATATGAGGTTAATTCCCATTGTATTTTTATAATTATTATATTGGCTTATTTGTGGATCATATGGCTATGATTTCATTGGTATTTCTACTGTTATTATGCTGGTTATGTATGAGTTTTATGATAGTATCCATGTATGGCTCTCATCATGTTTTTACTTGTAAATGAATGAACAATGTATCTATGACATAATGGATGAAATGGTAGTTAGTGTGTTGAGGCATAAATTCCTCTTAGTGATTCTCAGCTAAGTATGACACCCATATGCTCAGATCTATTATTTCCACTTGTAGATTACTTATTTGTTATATGTTTGACAAAATTCATGTCATGGCTAGTAGGGGTACAATCAAGGTTTTGTCTAAGTAATTACATTTGTGATATCGTTTCCTTGTTATCTTACTGTTATGAAGGTGTGATTCAATTCTGGGTAGTGACCTGGCCTCTAGGCCTGAAAAAGTGGCTCAAAGCTCGGGGACGTTGGCACAAAACTGAGAAAAATAGTCCCTAGACTTTGGCATGCCTATAGCATGGGAGCTTCCAAAGCTCTCTCAACACTGGCAGACCTATATCATGGGAGCATCTGAGGGTCAAGTAGTCTCAAATCACAGTGGGACTGAGGGCTGGTTGGGACAAAGGTTGGGATGGTTCTTATGAGTCCCATTATTGATGTTGAAGGTCTATATGGTGTGTTTCCATTGATTCCACTTTATTAACATTACTTAGGAGGTCGAATCATATCATAGTAACTTATCATCACATGTTTACCCCGTTTGGTCAGTTACCTAGGTAGATGTGGGAGGAGGGTGTTAGAAAGCAGTATCAGAGCATGGTTCACACCTCAGACTGGATGGGTTGTGTGTTGGCCATGAATTGACGTCGATGGAATATGTGTTCATTATTCTTATAGTCCATGTGCTTGTTGCATTTGCATGGTGTTGATCATGGTTGTAGTGATGTTGCCATGTGAAGGTTGATGGTGTTATTGTGGGATGTGTTGTCATGAGTGTATGGTTGTATATGCATTGCTATGCATGTTAGTGACTACATGTTGTTATGCATGAATTTTCATGGTTATGGTTATGCATGTATGGTAGATTAAACATGCATTGTGAGTTCATTGTATGCAATTAGGTCATCATGATGATAGTGGTATGTTATGAGGCTAATGTGTTCACTAAGATAGAGGAGGAGATGTAGATCGTTAAAGTGAAGTTTCATCTTTGGACCTCAAGGAAAGAGTATGTCATCATATAGGTATTGTATGTTTGATATGTAGGTATATTAGTTAATGGATTTTCATATGCATAGGTGTTACATAGCTATGAATGATAGTAACCTGTGGTTGTATGCATTTCTATTGTTGTTTTATGTGACATAACTTGAGGATTGCATTATATGTTGTTGATGAGTATGTTATAGGTTAACTTGTTGTTGTTATATGATATTTATCTTGATGATTAGGTTATATATTGTTGTTGAGGATTTTATAGGTCAACTTTCTGTTGTTATATGATAATTAGCTTGATGATTAGGTTATATGTTATTGATGTGCATGATATATAACTTATTGTTGTTATCTGCTAGTAACATGATGATTAGGGTTATTACATTAGGACCTTGATGTTATATGTATCCTACTAAGTTGGATTGTTCTATGCAAATGGTAAGGGTTATGACATTCAGGTATGAGTCCCCTTATTTGTGACATTGTGTTGTACTAATCTAGATTGATTGTACATATTTGATTGCTATGCATAATTGACAAATGTTTATGAGTTTATGATGTCAACATGTTAGCTAGTGACTGTTATGGAGATCATGGCCTTATTTATTTTTGAGTTGATATGTCATGAAGTTATATCATGATAGTCTAGATTGATTATCCAGACAAGATAGCCTTCCCTGAGATACATTAAGGTATGAATTTTCCTATGACGTATATTTGGTGCTTAATTGTTTGATTATGTCGTCTAGTTTGTGTTTGAGTGTTTGGTGTCTATTACGTCGCTTAGTTGATTTATTTAGCATGGTATGTTTGCAATTTGGTTGAATGTTTGATTAATTTCCTAATATGAGTATGTTTTCAAATGATCTTGTTTAAATATCTTTGTACTAACACATATGTGTTGAGATACTTGATATATACTTGATTGTAATAGGTGACAGTTGTAGCATTATGTCTAATGACCATGAGTTGACTATGGATTATGACATGGTTGTTAGACTTGGTAAAGTTCTTCAAATTGATACACGTGATTGTCTTTATATTTCGAACATGTGGTTGACTTGTGTGAGCAGTTGCAGGGAAACATGCTTGGTATTAGCTTAATAAGATAATAGTTGATGTGTTTATATAACTAATAGTTGGGTGATGTGACAGTGCATAGCAAGACTCAATTGCAACAAAGTAAAGAGGTAGAAGAAAGGAATTGGGAAATAATTCCTTTGACTGTGTTTGGAAACCCTAATTCCAAATGATTGAGTGCTTTGCATACAAGAATTCTTCCTAAACTTGACTTTGTATGACATTATGTGGATATGTGATATAGTCATGAACATATATTTGAAAGGTATATTATCTAGTTTCTAGTTAAGGATGGATTCATCAACAGAATTGGAGCCCCTTGAGAGATGGCATGGACGTGTTCAGTTACAAGGAAATGTACTTGGCACAACAAGGTAATGTAGATAGTATGTTGTTATGTTTATGTATGCACTGACAGTTATGTGTTGATGGCAATATGATGCAAGGGATTGCATGGAAAAAAGGTTGTCATGAAATCTGGAAGAAGGCTTAGGTTGAGATTTCCTTTAGAGGCATTGGGAACCATGGGGATTGAGCCATGGTATTTTTTGTCAGTTTTGTGCTTTTGGTATTTTGGTGATTTGTCGTGCTTGATTATGGTTTTTTTTGCACCTTGAGCATGGCCATGCCACTTTGTTTGTGGTGTCATATTTTTGGTGCTTTTCATGGTTTTATATTTCTTTCTTCTTGGTATTTCCTTTTATGTTTTGATATTTTTTGGAATTCGATGGGAAATAAATAATTAGTGGAGCTTGGAGAGAGTTGAATGAAATCCAATAGGAAATGTAAGACTCAGATGAAGCCGGTGCATGTATAAAGGATGTTGAAGGCAAGAGTATGACAACCAGTTGGATTGGTTGGGTCCGTTGGTGTAAATGGATAATGGTAGTACAATCATGGGAATGGTAACATGAAAGGTGAAGTAAATGGATCTAAGGCATCAGATGACTTTTCAATGTTGGGAACAATTGTTCTCAATGTTATGCATCGTGCTCACAGATAAAGGAAGTTCTATTAACCTTGACTTTGTACTATCTAGTAATTATGTTATGATCATGATTATGTTGATGTTAATATATGTCTACATGTATGTATGTATGTATGTCGTGCTTGAGAGGGTCTTCATGGATCCTGGTTGTTAATGATAATGTTTATATGTATATATATGTATGTATGTATGTCATTGCCTGAGAAGATCATGATTGTTTAATGCTAATATTTATATGTATACATATGTATGTATGAATGTTGTTGTCTCACATGGTCATTACGAATCATTCTTGTGAAGGAATGATTTATTATGTAGGATAATGAAATGAAGACATTCATGGTTCATGAGAAATCAAGTGGGAAGAGTACGCTGAAAGATCTATGAGGTTAGTATCATGTGGATATGAATTGACATTATGTGATGATACTATGTCTATTTTTATGTTATGACAGGTAACGCTGAAGGATACATCAGAAAAATGAAAGAAGTGTGGTCTGCGACATGTTGGGACAAGCATGGATAAGAGAGTGGAAGCAAGGTTACTTGGAAGAGATAATGTGGTTTTGGATGTGTGTTACTATTGTTCTGCATATTTTTCGTATGTTGTACACGTTGCATCAATGATGTTGTGTGCATACAGTGTTGTATATATATAATGTGTGTACATGTTGTTTATGCAATGTTATGTCTAGGGTGGTACATACAGTATTGTGTGAATATTGCATATGTAGTGTTGGATATAGATGGTGCTATGTACATGTTGGATATGCGGTGCTATGTACATATCATATCATGATGGATATGTAGTGTTGTGTGGATATGGTGTTGTGCACATGTTGTACATGTGGTACCATGTACATGTTGTATTTGTAGTGCTATGTACAAATGGTGTTGTGTGCATGTTCTACATATGGTACTATGTACACATGGTGTTGTGTCCATGTGTTGGTGTGTATATGTTATACATGTGGTGTCATGTACATATCGTGAATGTGGAATTGTATACATGTGGCATTGTGTACACATTGTACAGGTGGTGCAATGTACATGTGGCGATGTGTACTCATTGTTTAGTTGGTACTATGTACATGTGATGTTGTACACATGTTGTGAAGGTGGTGCAGTGTACAAGAGGTACTATGTACATGTTATACATATGTATTTTTGTACATGTGGTATTGTGTGCATGTCATACATGTTGTGTTGCGGGCATGCAGTACTATGTATGTGGATTGTTTAGTTGTGGTATGGTGACATGTGTATTCGCTGTGTTATACTCTGTGTATGTATGTGTATTGTGTGGTGGTGTATACCAGATGTAGGCATATGTATTGTGTTGTGTTTTACATTGGGTGTAGGTGTATGTAGCTTATATTAGATTACTTTTATCTATTGTTCCTGCATTTGATTTTTAGGTAGAACAGATGGATGGGAAGACAACATTTCTTCACGGGGATCTGGAAGAAGAGATCTACATGAAGCAACCTGAAGGCTTTGTGGTGAAGGGTAAGAAAGAATTAGTATGTAGGTTAAAAATATCTTTGTATGGGTTAAAACAATCACCAACGATGTGGTATAAGAAATTTGATACATATATACAGGGACTTGGCTTCACCATAAGCAAATCAGATCACTGTGTGTATTTTAAATTAATTGGTGACCATGTTATTTATTTGGTATTGTATGCAGATGCTATGTTGTTGATTGGAAATAAAAAATGAATTATCTAGGATTTGAGGACCCAATTATCCTCCAAATTCAACATGAAATATCTTCGTGATGCTAACTATATTTTGGGCATGGAAATTAAATGAGATCGGACAAAGATGAAGCTTTGATTAAATGAGAGGAAGTATTTCAAGACAATATTGCAGAGGTTTAATATGAAAGATAGTAAACTCGTGAAGGTTCCTATTCCTATAAGTCTAAGGCTATCTGCTGAAGAGTGTTCCAAGACACAAGGAGAGGAATAGGACATCTCCCATGTTCTATACACAATTGTAGTTGATAGCCGGATGTATGTAATGGTCTGTACTAGACCAGAGATTTCACATAAAGTGGGAGTATTGAGCAATTTTATGTCAAAACTAGGGGAGGAGTATTGGACAACAGTGCAACGGGTTAATTGTGTGGCATTAGTAACTATGGTATGTGCTACCAAGGAAGAACATGATTGGATAAATATTTAGATATATGTGGCTTTGTTGATGCAAATTGGAATGGAGATCTTGATCAAAGAAGATATACAAGTGGGTATGTGTTTAACCTACTTGGAGGTGCAGTCAGCTGGATGAGTAAGAGAGAGTTTGTAGTGGCACTTTCAACTACAAAGGCATAATACATGGCAACCACTCATCAAAGCAGGGAAGTTGTTTAGTTGTAAATATTCTGTTCAAGAATGGGGTTAGTACAATGAGCTATAAGGATAGACTGTGACAGTCAAAGTGCAGTTTTCTTGGCAAAGAACCTTGCTTATCATCAAAGGCAAAGCATATTGATATTCATTATCACTTTGTAAGGGATATAGATGAGGACAAAAGGGTGTTGCTGCTAAGGGTGGACAGTTTGAAGAATACTACAGAAATATGGGAATTGCAAGGCTAGACCAATGACTAAGCTCTCTTGTGCCCCCATATGGAAACAAAACAACAAGTGGGAGAATGTTGGGTGTGTTTTATATTCTTTCCACAACTAGCCCTAGGAGTGAAGATCGGAGGTTAGAAGGGGCGGGGGGGCGGGGGTGTTGTGGTGGCCAAGCCCCCTTTCATTGTGTCGGGCACAACGGGGGGGTCACAGGGGGGGTGGTAGCCCCACTTATCGAGAAGTTTGCAGGGGAGTGATAGCCCCCTACACAGGTTCGAGGGTAGTGCCTCGGGAAAAAAACATTCAACGCTATATTAGGTGGGCGGAACTACCTATGGTTTTGTGCATGGATTTCGCACATGGTTTTCGGCATGATGGTTTTCTGCCCATGGTATTCTGTAAATCTGGTCAAGGGAACTACAGTTATGTTCTAATCCATGGTTAATGGATTTGGGTTTATGGATGCTTTTGCATGTAGTATATACATTGTAACATTCAAAGGAATATAATGAAAAATCAATCCTGTAGTCTCGTTTTTGGGATCCAAGGGAAAATCTGTGTGTAATTTTTTTGTGTTTCTTGCCATTGTGTATTTTATGTTTTTTAGAAACTCGTTTGCAAGTAATTTATGTATAGTATTAAAAGCTATATATATGTTAATGAAGATTCCACTAGTGAGGTCTCTAATCACTGTAAGGGGGTACAATGTAATAAATAAGAGAGACAAGGAGCTATTAATTCCACGAGGGGATTATTCCTCCCCAATGAACAACTTGATTTGGATAAGAATGGAATTATAAGTGATAGCCTATGTCACCTTTGGGGTGAGTTTTCCTATTATATTTTGAAATAGATTGCTTGTGAGGGTAAGCTAAACATAGTGTATGCCTATCAATTTAGACTCTTCTATTCGATTATATTTTAAGAAAAATTTCCAACTCATGAGCTATTGAGTATCCCATTTTTCCTCCTTCAATCCCTCAAGAAGATGATCACCAAATTCAAGGAAGATAAGTAGAATTACCTAAACCATCATGACTTGATTAATTTGTTAGTCATAGATTCCTTAGAAAATGTTTAACATCCCATCCCTTGGATTAACTTTGTGGATATGGACAAACAAGACATTTTAGAGGATTATGTATAATTTAACAAACATTAGAAGAGTTAAACCAAGGATACGAAAGGGAAGGAAGTGGCCAACCCTGCAAAACAAAGAGAGGAAGAAACCTTATAAGAAGAAGAGAAGGAGATTACAACCACTTTGCCAAGCCCCGACACTACCACCAAACTGAAAGCAAGTAGGCTTCTTCAACAAATTGTGTACACTAAAAGCAAAAGCAACAAGTATATTCATAGGGGCAAGTTATCCATCTATAGTAATAAGCTGCTCATCTATACGAATTGGCTTCCCTACTACAAGGTTAGTCTACATAATTGTAGAAAACAGAAAAAGAGGTCGAGCAATCAAGCAAGCCATGTTCCCTTTTCTCTTGGACATTAATAGTTCTTCCTAATCCTGCAAGAACATTTGGAAGAGTACTCCCTAAGAACTTAGTGCCCTAGTTACTGCTTAAAGTGGATAAATATAATGTAGAAACTCATTGGAGGAAGAGAATAACCCAAGCCAAAGGAGTAGTTAATATTGCTATATGAAGGATGAGATGAATAAAATGAAGGAATAAAATTCCTCCTTAATTATAAATGAAATAAATAGGAGGGACTATCTTGAGAAAGAGATAAAATAGTTGAAAGTCCAAATTCAACAATGACAAGGGTTTCTCCAAGAAAAGGACATCCAAATTGCATCCTTGAATCAATTTTAGGGACTATGGTACACCTCTCCTTAGAGGCAACTAATTGGAGATAACATTCGAAGGATTACTTATTATTATTGGAAGAATAATGGTGATTATTTTAGATCAACCAAATTGCATAATGAGGGACCATCCCTTTCTAATAAACCAACAAATTTGTTGACTATTTCCTAAAGTGTAGTATGGAGGACAAAGCCAAGGTTATTGAATTCTACCTTCACAAACTTGTGCTTATAGATTTGACTACATGACATCCATATGCATATATGGGGGATCCTCATTGTTGGCCATAACATCATAGTTAAGGAAAGAGTAAATATGAGATAAATAGCTAAGAGAGACAATGGATGGAGAGATAAAAGAGTCATCATAAATTAGACCTAAGAACCCAAATCCATCTATCCTCACCTCAACTCACGCTATTCTTGCAAAAGATGCCAATGTAGTAGAAATTTACAAGGAAAGACAAGTTCATGCCATCCTCCACTTTGAAGACACTTTCCAATTATTACAAGAGGAAATCTCATAATATTTCAAAGGGAGATGGAAATAATTTTCCAACAATATCAAAATCCAAGAATACCACTCTCTCAACTGATTATAGGTTGAAAATGTGAGGAATCCATTGTAAAAAAGGATTATTCAAAATCTCGCAATCGGGTAGATTAGGCTTAGATTCAATCCACCCCTACCACTGAGGCTCTAAGAACATCAAAGGCAAGGAATGCCATAGTTTATTGAAGAAAGTGCAAGTTTCCACCCAACAAACATAACCACATCTAGCATAGCATGGGAAATCGAGCAAGTTTTTAGAGAGATGAATGAGGAAGAGAAAAGGTGGGAAGAAGAGTAAGTTTCTCAAAGGGTGAGCACTAGTTCCAGCAGGGGGGTATGATGGATCTCTAAAATAGGTAAAACGCAATGCCCATCTATGAACTCCTGGGCACATAAAGGCTATTTTCAACCTACCTATTTCATCTTAAAAGCACTTTCCTAGCTTAATGAGTTCTTAGGAGATTCAAAAAGATTTTTCATAATTTACATACTCAAAATGATTATTATGCAAGATTTTTTATGGATTTTGTATAGTTTTCAAGGAGATACAACTAGATATATTTGTGGGTTCTGCACCTTTCTACAAAAGTATCTCAACTCAGTTGGTTGAGGGAAGTAAATGATCATTTCTACTCTTGTGTAGTTATCTAGGAAACAATATCCTATTTTCTATGGATTATTGGAGGGAAAGAAGTCTCGCCATCAAGAAGTATGCACCCTAGCCATTTTTACGAATAAGATGCTTAACAATCCTTGTATACAGTAGAAGAAAAATATAGATAAGCATGTGAAGAATAGGAGAAGTTTAGATTAGTTATTTCAAGCAAGTAGTCTAACTCTATCATGTACAATCAACTTTTACATTAATGGAAGTATTATACTCATACTTTCTTCTAATGGTTCTTATTTTTCTTGGGTTGGGGCCCACCCTAGGTGTTGAAGATCCATCTTTAGTTTTTTATGGTCATGTATTTCCTTATTACTACAAACTAATTCTTAAATTTACTTTCATCCATTGTTAATTAGATATTTTTTTGAGCGGTCTTTTCTTGTACGTTATCCTATAATTCGGTGATGATAATTCCAATGGTTACATTAATTAAATAAAATTTTCACTTTGAATTTAGTTCATTTCCTTTACTATTACTCATTCTTTGTTCATTTTGCATAATTAACTTTTCTGTTCACTCTACCTTATTTTGCAACTACATGAAACCCTATATCATTGCATTTTTCTAAATTAACCCTACAATAAGTCGGTGTGATATCTTCGATAACTTTACTTTGTCATTTTCCAACTTCTCCTTAGCATGTTAATTTGGTCATTGAACTATCTTTTATAGAAAAATAGGGACTCGTATAGTAATTTCTTACTCATCTTCTAAATTCACTCATACTTGCACTAAACTTATGATTTCCTTCATTGATGTAAGAAAGAGAGAAAGAAATTATTTTAATGTCCACGGGGCTAAACATAGCCTATGGGATAGATTTCTTCTTCATCTACTTGATGTATTCAGCCCTTTTTTTGTGAAGCTTCAAAATAAATGCTCTGAGCTTCTCGACAAACCCCTCGCTAAATAGATTATCCCAATAGTTAACTGCCAGCATATCTGCATAACTTTCCCTGTTGTCTTTGAAGGCCTCACATTCTAAAATGAAATGTTTTTCTATTTCCACTTTTTCGAAAGAACAAAAAATGCATACCATTTCCTCCCACACTTCCTTTGGCCTTTTCCAGCGCCCTGTTTCACAATGGAGTTGATCGGAATTAGTCCTTAACTGAGCAATAAGAATTTTGGCTCTCCAATAGATATTGGCCTCTATGTATGCTTTTGGTTGATGATTATGAGTGGGATTAAACACTTCAATATAGTAATTTTTATTTCTTCCTAGCTCCTTATCCCAAGTATGTTTGTGGAACTTTTCCATAACAAAAGCTTTTATCTCTTTGCTGTTTATGGGACACGCGTTGATGCAAATACCCCATTTACTAAACGATTTGTTATTTTGTTGCATCCAAGTTTTTTTCTCTTGCACAATCTATCATTAAAGACAACCTTAGGCCATCTAACCTCTTTTGTTTGCTCAATTTTTTTTAAATACCTTATAACTCGCACCATAGCAATTGCTTCAATAGGACCAGTCCCTGTTTCACTTAACAATATATCATAAGGAACTGCACTTTTAATGTTAAGTTTGTTTGTAATCAAACGCTTCCGAATTTTCTCAATTTGCCTCCACTTCATGTCGGAGGTACTGCTAGCCCACAATTCACAACCATAGAGAATCACCAGAATCACTAGAAGCCCAAAAAGAGTTTGAGTGGTTTTCCAGTCCCATAACTCTACCTCTATGCACCTATTTTGAAAAGCATAAAATGTTTTTGAACCCCCCAAAGTTCTTCTTTCTACAACTATTCCAGGTTAGATTTTTGTTGAAGTCAATTCCGAGGTATTTGTAACCTGCAACTTCTTCCAGAATGTTGCCATCAAGTAGAACTTATGCTGGTTATGTTTTCTTTTCTTAGAGAAGACTACTACTATGTATTAAAATTCTCTCGGAACTCTGATAATGGAACTTGGAGGTTGAGAGACCTTTTAGATGCCTTTATCTAGTTTTCTTTAGAAACTGCTCCGTTTTCGCTAAATTGGAGATTACTTTCTGCACACTTTTATTTGAACAATGTGTTTTCTTTCCTTATAAGGTAGAATAGATATTCTTTCACTTCAATTCAAATAATATGTATTCCTTACTTTATTGCAAATACCATAAGTTTGCGTACTATCTTTTATCTTTTGTTCAGCTTGTTATTTCCTGTAGTTTTAGTTGTCCTCTAGCATAGCATAGTCAACTTGTGTCTGTACATCTAGATTTCATTCTCATATTTCCACCTACATAAAAATAGGCAAAAGGAATAAATAATTCATAGTGCACATAGAGTTTCGACCGCTCTTAAAATTGTATAAACTCGAGATTGACGATTAACGCTGCGACCCTTGAGAGTAGTATAAGCATTACTGGTTCAATGGTGAGAGGTTCTCGTGTGATACTAATTGAACAAGTAATGTTACATATAGAAAACTGAAGCTTTTACAAGTTCAATAATTCAATGCAAGTTGTTAAAAAAATGCATGACGATATTGTAACAGAAAATCATTGATTTGATGGGGCGCTGAATCAGAAATAAAAATGGAGTGCTTATGTTACAATGTACGAAGATTGTCGGGCAACATGAGCAACGCGGACATGCCTAACCGTAGCGTCGTCGGAAATCACTGCCAAATTTGTCTCTTATTAGACACGAAGGCGTTGTTCTAAAATAGCTTTGCTATATTTTGTTGGCTTCTTTCGTGATTCATTACTAAATGTAATTTTAAAATACGGTAAGTTGTATAAAAAATTATATATTAAATTTGCGATTTCAACGAATTTTTTTAAGATTTTAAATAAATCAGATCATAAAATAAAGGGAAAACTTTTTAAAAATCACATTTAGAAACAAAAAAATTCTGAAGTATCTTCAATGTCTCACCCTTCAAATCTTAATTATATGTCAAAATAGTTTTCATATTCAGTTAAATTTATTGATTTATATTTTTAAAAATTATTATAAAAATAAATAACATTCTCAATAAATTTGTCTAATAATAAAATAAAAATAAAAAAATTAAAATAAATGTAAAGTAATATTTTAATGATCATTTTCGAGTCTTGAATTTATTAATCTTATAAGTTGAAAAGTTTCCAAGAAACCAGCTTCATTTTCCAAACATTTTAGTCAATTTGGAATATGGTAAAACCTATTAAACAAAGTTATACCATAAAACAAAAGCCGAACTCATGCTACTTCTATAATTCTAAAAATTTAGTTAGCTTCGAACTTCGTGTTTTACTGAAGTTAAATTAAATTTATTACGACATCCCCTTTTCTTTTCTGTCTACGAATTATTACCTTTTTCACATACTCAAAAACAAAACACATCTTAATCATGCGAACGAAGAAAACACCCAAAAAGATAATGATTAAAACGTAGGAAAGAAGTTTTTGCTTAATTTTGTAATAACAACGGCGGTGAAAAAAATAACCTCGAAGTTAATTTAGGGACACCGAGACTTGCATAATCATGTTCTCGTCAATTTTTTCATTCTTTATGAGGTATGATATTCTCTCAATTTTTAGGCCCCTCAACACCACTCACATATCCCTCCAATCGGTGAAAGATCTTGTTGACCCGAAGGACATGAAGGGTGTCTACTTAATCCATTGTTCTTGTGGAACCCCCTATGTAAGGTCCTCGGGTGTGGGCGCGGTTGGGCGCCGGGCGAGTCGGCGTGTACGACGGGCGCAGGTGCGGGCGATCGGCGAGTCGGGCTGCACGACGGACGCACGGGCGGGCTTGCGGGCGCACGGACGGGCGCGCGAGCGAGAGCGCGGGCGGGCGCGCGATGCATGGGCGGGCGCGCGAGCGAGCGCGGGGGCAGGCGCGCGATGCACGGGCGGGCGCGCGCTGCATGACAATGTGATGAAACGGCGAGCTGCTTGCGACGAAACCTGCGACACTTGGGAAAACATATGCGACGAAATATTTATACCCATGGAATGTTTGCGATGGGGATAGGAGGGCCGACTCACATAGAGGGAGGGCCGACCCATGTGTAGAGTGTTCAAGAGCGTGTGCAAACATGTTTTGTGGGGTCGGCTGCGTAAGCCACCACCCATGGTGGAACGCATATATATTACATGCGTTGAGACTTCATTTGAACAATGAACTTGGACAAGCACTTCGCAAGAGCTCAAGAGGAAGAAAAGTGCGCGGAATTGGAAGGGCATGCGCATAGCTCATGCGCACTTCTTGAAGGCGCTAGCTTGGTGATACTTGGAGTTGGTCGAAGGTTGGGCAAGGTGTGCCCGGGTTTGTTCTAGAGTGCAGATTTGTGCCGGGACTTGGCATGGGTGTCTTGGTGGCTCGGGTGAGCACCCGGCCGTCGTGCAAGGTGTGCACAAGGTTGTAAAAGGCAGGGTTGCCTTTGATTGTAAAAATTGGCTAAGTATGATACCTGGTCTTGCCAAGACATACTTGTATATTGTAAATTGATGTTCTTAATATATTATCGGGCAGACTCATATTACAGGGAGTTGCCCCTCCCTTTACACTGTGCAATTTTTGTTCTCTTTTATAATTGTTGATGATAATGAATGAGTATGGGTGTTCATTAGTATAAAGGATAAACATAATATTACTTGGTTGCAAAACACAAACTAAGGAAAAAGTGAAATAGGCGTAGTCCACAAACATTAGTATTGGTGAAAAGAAAGTGTTCGGTGGTGCCGCACCTCGCTATAAGCGGTTGGAAGACTACCGCAGGTGTAAGGGCGTGTCGGGGAGCTGGTGCTGGTGTTGAAGTGTTGAAGCTAATGCACACCTGCACTTCGTGACAGGTGGTATCAGAGCCCGGTTTGAAGCCGGTGAGCAGGGTTGCTCGTGATAGTGGAAAGGGCACTTGCAGGTGAAGGGAGCCGTTTCACACAAGTGGAACAAGGGTTGGTTCAGGTTGCAGGTGACTTGGTGAAGCTGTTGGATGGTCGAAACTAGATTGCAGAAGAAGAAGAAGCTGTTAGAGATGGCGGCTGAATCTCAGGCTGGGTCTAGTCATAGACACGATGCTAATATAGCACTTATGGAAAAGATGTTGTTGAGGATGGAGGTTATGGAAACTTCCTGGGATAAGAAGATGGACTTGTTCACTAAGGAGCAAGAGGCCAACTTGAAGATAAAGGAAGATTTCGAAGAACTCCAGACATAGCATCAGTACACTGATCTTATGCATACACAACTTGAAATAAGGGTGAAGGAGGTTGAAGACGCAGGGGATCAGGGTCTTGCAGAGATCGTGAACTTGAAGAAATCTCTTGACGAGGCCAAGGATGAGATCGCAGTGTTGAAGAAGGCCGTGAGGCGTAACTTAAATGGAGGAGTGCCTCATGTGAAGGTCAAGGAACCAGAATCTTATGATGGCACAAGGAATGCAAAAACTCTTGGCAACTTTCTATGGGACATGGAGCAGTACTTGGAACGGCTGGGTCTATCTGATGAGGAGACAAAGGTCAAGGTAGCTGCTCAGTTCTTTAACAAGGATGCTGAGATGTGGTGGCGAAGGAGGATGGACCAGATTGCCAATGGCAATGCTGATGACATCACTTCGTGGGATGACATGAAGAAGGCTTTGCAGACCCATTTCAGTCCTCAGGATGAAACATGGGAAGCAAGGACGAAGATTAAGTACATAAAGCAGACCGGGAGCCTACAAGCATACCAGCGAGAGTTTGCAAGTGCAGTTCTGGAACTTCCTGACATGCCGGAGAGGGACAAGGTGTTCAACTTCATTATTGGATTGAAGCCTTGGGCACGCATTGAGGTGAAGAGGCAGAAGATTAGGACACTTGATGAAGCTTTTGTTGTTGTTGACAGGTTGGTGGAGCATTATGATGAGACTTCTGATGAGAAAAAGAAGTCCGATAAACCAAAGGAAAAAAAGAAAGATGATGCTTCGGAATCGGATGATGGTTCAAAGATGAAGAAAGCCTTGAAGTGTTGGATATGTGCAGGACCACACATGGTGAAGAATTTTCCTTCTAGACCAAAGGTGGCTGCTATTGCACAGTCTGATGCGAAGAATGAAGATGCTTTTGTAGGGATGATGCAGCTACTTGGTGCTTCTGCTACTACGGAGGTGGCCTCTAGGAGGGATCCTAAGAGGAACAGATTGGAGTATGTTCAAATGAAGGTTGGAGGCACTGATGTACTCACTATGGTGGATATTGGGGCTTCTCACAACTTCATGGGTGAAGATACTGCGAGAAGAAGTGGGCTGAAATTTGTACCGGCAAAGGCACAAATGAAAATAGTGAATTCTCCTCCTATTGAGATTCTTGATATAGCTGAGAAGGTGGACACTACACTTGGTGAATGGACAGGCAAGGTCGACTTCACTATAGTGTGGATTGATGACTATAAAGCTGTATTGGGGATGGAATTCATGAAACAATTTGATGCTATGATTGTTCCACATTTGAAGAAGCTCTATATTTACGATGGAAGGGAAGATGTACCCATTAGTGTGTCAACCATTGGTGTGACCAGGTCTGATTGTAAGATGGGAGTGATGCAAATGGAGGATGAAAAGAGAATGGGAGACATGAGTAAGCGGTTGTCTACTGTTGAGGCAAAGCTTACCGAGCAGTCATTAGTCATCAGATCACTTTCAGATAGCATCTTGTACTTGTCAAGAAGGCTAGAGTTGGTAGAGGATGATGATGATGATGAGGAGGTGTATGTGAGGCCGGATGTCCAGAAGGAAGACCAGGTCACTTATCTACAAAGGATGGAGATTGAGGATCTTGATAGGTGGATCGAGTTGATTAGTGAGGGAGAGCCTTCAGGCTCAACTCCCTCTACAACTTCTTAGATGGACGAGAAGATGGGGCTCATTGTTAGCTGCTCATGGCAGTGAGTCCTTAAAACATATTGAGCAGGTACAACTGATGATGCAGGGATGGTTTGGCATCAAGCATCATGACATGTTGCAGATGAGATGGATGGAGTTTCCATGGACCTGAGCATGGATTATGGAGATGGATTTTGATGAGTCAAGAATGTGGCAGGATGTTTGAGGAACAATTGATGATGGCATGAGGATGTTCACTCTCATGGTTTGAGCGTGACAATTGGATTAGCTACCCATCTAGTTCAGACATGGGGTCGCGAAGTGTGCAGAGATATGTTAGCATTGTGTTGGAGTATCATGACAGAGGCTCACATTGGGGACACATGATGAGGTCGACACGAGATGTTGCAGTGGAGATTGTGGCAGAGGGTTCGATGATCATGGATCGAGATGATATCTGATGGAGGACAAACCATAGAGGTGTATACCTTGGTATGGTTATCTTGGTGGCAGTTGGTCACTAAGGTGATACATGATGGAGATGGAGTTCTACGTTTGTTGCAAGGATGTTTGCCTTATGTGGAGGTGTTGACATCATGGATAGTGATGATTTCGTGGATGGCTATCGGGATGGTATGCTGTCGAGGACGACAACGATTTTAGGTGGAGGAGGATGTAAGGTCCTTAGGCGCAGGCGTGATTGGGCGTCGGGCGAGTCAACGTGCACGACGGGCGTGGGTGTGAGCAACTGGCGAGTTAGGCTGCATGACGGGTGCGTGGGCGGGTGTGCGGGTGCGCAGGCGCATGGGCGGGCGCACGGTGCATGGGCTGACGCGCGCTGCACGAAAATGCGATGAAACGGCGAGCTGCTTGCGACCTGTGACACTTGGGAAAACATATGCGACGAAAGATTTATACCCATGGAACGTTTGCGATGGGGATAAGAGGGCCGACTCACATAGAGGGAGGGTCAACCCATGTGTAGAGCGTTCAAGAGGATGTGCAAACATGTTTTGGGGGGTCGGCTGGGTAAGACACCACCCATGGTGGAACGCATATATATTACATGCGTTGAGACTTCATTTGAACAACAAACTTGGACAAGCACTTCACAAGAGCTCAAGAGGAAGACAAGTGCGCAGAATTGGAAGGGCATGCGCATAGCTCATGCTAACTTCTTGAAGGCACTAGCTTGGTGATACTTGGAGTTGGTCGAAGGTTGGGCAAGGTGTGCCCGAGTTTGTTCTAGAGTGCAGATTTGTGTCGGGACTTGGCATGGGTGTCTTGGTGGCTCGAGTGAGCACCCGCCCATCGTGCAAGGTGTGCACAAGGTTGTAAAAGGCAGGGTTGCCTTTGATTGTAAAAATTGGCTAAGTATGAGACTTGGTCTTGCCAAGACATACTTGTATATTGTAAATTGATGTTCTTAATATATTATCGGGCAGACTCATATTACAGGGAGTTGCCCCTCCCTTTATACTGTGCAATTGTTGTTCTCTTTTATAATTGCTGATGATAATGAATGAGTATGGGTGTTCATTAGTATAAAGGATAAACATAATATTGCTTGGTTGCGAAACACAAACTAAGTAAGGAAAAAGTGAAATAGGCTTAGTCCACGAACATTAGTATTGGTGAAAAGAAAGTGTTCAGTGGTGCCGTACCTCGCTATAAGCGGTTGGAAGACTACCGCAGGGGTAGGGGCGTGAAACCCTATATCGGGGAAACGGGGTGCTCCATCCATTAGAGGATCAACGAACATGCAGCTGACCTAAGACATGGAAGAACCAAGTCTTCAGTGTTAGCAGAGCATGCGGAAAAGACCAAGCATTAAGTTTATATAGAGGAGGCCAATGTGATTGCCAAAGTAGCTCAATTCCATCATCGTAAATTCAGGGAAGCTATTGAAATTGAAAGAAGGCCTAACAATCTCAATAGAGATGATGGCTGGAAGATCAGTAGTTGTTTGATCCCTGCCATTTCTTTCTAGTCTTCTTTTCTCCCCCCTGCCCCCCCTCTCCTTTTTTATCCTTTTCGAGCTTTCGTTGTGCCCCTTGGAGCCTTCTCTTTTCTTTCCTCCTAGGGTGTCTCCTTCTTGCTCTATGGTTTTCTATTGGTCATTTTCGTGACCTTCTCCTTCTTTTTAATTTGTGTCACTCTTTCTATTTATTTATTATTTTTATTTTTGTTTATTATTTTTATTTTATTTTATTCTCATTTTTATTTTTTTAATTTTATTTTATATATATATATATATTTTTTTATATATATTTTTATTTTTATTTATTATAATCTTAACTAATTCTGTATGTTAATTTTTTTAATTTTTTTTAATTGAATATTATTTTATTCTAGTATATTTATTTATCATTATTATTGATTTTTTATTTATTTACTTTTATTTTTATTTATTTATCTATTTATTTATTTATTTTTATTTTTTATTTTTTATTTTATTTATATGTATATATAGATATATATATATATATATCATTTTATATAAATAAATAAATAAGTATAATTAGTTAAATAAATAATAATAATAATGGTAAATATTAGTTAATTAAATAACTTATAATTTTATACTATTATTTATATTTTCTATTTATGAAACTACCAATTTAATTAAATTTACTTTATTCATATAATTTATATATATGTATTTTATAACTGGTTTGTTTGACCCTAGTCCGCAGTCAAATTTAGACGTTGTCTTAGTTAGTTGTTGGTAGCTCTGCTCAATGTATTTAAGTGGCCAAGATAGATCTGATTTTTCAACTTATCCTGACAATAAACCACACTAGTTAGTTCAGAATGCGTCAACAATTATTTTTTAATTTTCTCAATGTGATTTAGCCCGAAATTTCTTCATAATTATTATGAATCACAAAAGCATTAATTCAACCATTGATTGATATTCACCTACCGCCTTTACTGATCAGTAACATGACACCTCCGGATGCTACGGAAAAATGACATTTAGGTCGGTCGATGTGAAGTTTTACTAAACATATCTATAAATTAGCTGTATGTTACGTCACATGTGACATTGCGTTGCCTTGTATGTGTTTATGTCTGGTTTTTTAAAATTTTATATTTTAATAAAAAATTAGTAGCAAAATGGGTAATAAATTTTAATATATATATATATATATATATATATATATTAGTAAAGTTTAATAGAAGCAATAAATTTTTTTACATCATAATTAAAAAAATCATAAAAGTCAGCTAAATTCATCACTGACTGGTATTATGGATTATCGATATAACAGATCCAAAAAAATGTAAGGGAAAATATTTTATATATATTTTATTTCCATTTTATTTTATAATTTTTTCAATTAAAGTAATATATATATATATATATATATATATATATATTTGAATACTTTATCCTTAATATTATTAAAATTTGTGCAACTATATAAATTAAAAGGTGGGTAAACACTTAGAATTATAAATCAATAATAAATATCAAAACAGTTATCTTACTATACATCTCATATTGTCCAAATTAAAAAATATCATAAAAATTTACTAAATTATAACCTTTGTTTAAATTAATATAATTATACGAGTTAAACTTATATACATTTTTAGGGCACGTAACAATATCCTTAATATGGAGATTCATCCCCACTTTATCATAGAAAATTCTTAACTTGTAAATAGCTCTTCTTACAATATCATGGGCCAATGCCATGGCTTATTATGTGGAAAGGTTCATTCGTTACCCCGGTATGAAAATGATATGTGATTCGAGTTGTGCTCGAAGTGGAGTTAACATGTGTTCATTTGAAAATAGAAGTAAAATATTTTCTAAATAAAAAACAATATTGGCTATAATAAAAGGAAAAATAAATATACATGTTTAGATAATTTTATTAAAAATATTATCGCCCACTATGAAGGAAATGTGATAAAACTATTTCACCCTCACTCTCTACGGATACTTATTATACATTTAGAAATATTTCAAACTATTTGAATATCCATGCTAATTAATTTATTTCAATTTGTAAATAATTTTAGAAGAAATATTTCAAAATATTTGAATATCCATGATAATGAATTTATTTCAATTTGAAAACAATTTCGGAAGAAATCACATTGGAAGATTTAGGCCAAGGTGTTTAGAAAAAACTGGTATGGTTTATCATCAGGCAAGAGAAAAATCAAAGCATTGCGGTAAGATAAATAAAGAGTTAAAATCTTCTAACATCTGTGGGAAAAATGACTATTTTTTACTGGATGGGAAAAGGAGACAAAATATTAATTTATATATATATAATAATTCAATTAATAAACTAAATTAAATAATAAATACATTATATAATGATATATAAATAACGTGACCCTTAAAATAGAATAATAGATAAAAGATTATAATGTAATCCAACCTAATGGAAGAAATAATCAAATAAAACAATAATTAGGTCAAAATATAAAATATAAATTAGAAGGAAATAATGTAATTAATTAGTTATAAAAAGAGAGAAAATAATTAAATTGTTTATATATTAAATTTAAATGTAATATGAGTAATCAAATTTTAATTGTTTATTAATATTTTATTTTTTAGTTAATAGTTAAAAGGAGAAAGAAATTATAATAATAAATAACTAACATGATATTTGAGATAAAATTATTAAAATAAAGGACTATAATCTAATCTAAACAAATGGAATAAATAATCAAATAAAATATCAATTAAGTTTAAGGAAAAAAAATTAAAAAAAAAGCATCATTAAAAGAACAATATTAATTGGTTATAAAAAGGAGAAAAAATAATTAAAATGGTTCTACATTAAATTTAGGTGTAATATGTATAATCAATTTTTTTTTTAATTTTAATTGTTTATTATTATTATTATTATTATTATTATTATTATTATTATTATTATTATTATTTACAAAAAAGGAAAAAAAAAAGAAGAAGAAAAGGGAGGGATAAAAGGGGAAAAATAAGAATACTATAAAAACCCAAAGGAGAAGAAGGAGAAGGAGAAAGGAAATGAAGGAAGCTAAGAGGAAAGAGTCAGAATCCAACATCTACTGATTTTACAACCGTCGTCCATATTAAGATTACTGGGCCTCCTCTCAATTTCTATGGCTTCCCTAAATTTACGATGATAAAAGTGAGAAATCTTCATAATGACCTTCGCCTCCTCAATGCATATCTGATGTTTGGTCTTCTCAACATGTTCTACTGAGGCTGAAGAGCGGGCCCTTGCATGCTTTATATCGGCAACATGTTCCTTAATCCTTTGATTAATGGATAGACTTGTTTCACCAATGTACGATGTTCCAAAAGAGCATGGGATGACATAAACACCTTTCATATCCTTGGGGTCCACAGGGTTTTTAGCCAATTTTAAGGAGCTTCTTATGGTGTTGAGGGGTCGAAAGGTGGAGAACACGATGTGTTTCCTGAGGATTCTTGAAATCCTATCAGTTGTCTCTTGGATGGAGGGGATGTGAACTCCAAAACTATGATCATTAGGGTATTTCTTAGCCTTCAGACTTTTGCAAGATTTAAGGAAGGCTTTAGGGCCTTGTTCCTTATTGTAAACATTATTGTAATAAACCTTCAAGATATGGGATTTCTCTTTAGAAAATAGTCGACATCAGAAACCCTCATAGCACAAGTAGCTAGAGTACAAAGAACCCCCAACTGTTGAGCAGGGAAATGATGGGACCTAACATGAAGATACTGCTCTGTATGGGTTTTCTTCCAAAATACCTGATGGGAAAATGAGTCATCCTCTTTTTTAGAAATGAGGACACCTAGGAAAGGGAGACAACCATTAACTTCTTTCACCATGGTAAATTTAATGGAGTTAGATTGATTATTAAGATGTTGAAATAAGAGATCTAACTTATCCCAACCATGTTGCCAAATAGAGTAGGTATCTTCTACAAATATTTTCCAAAGCTTAGGTTTAAAAATCATTTAGGGTAAAAATTTGGATTCAAAATCTTCCATAAAAGTGTTAGCAACACTAGGGGACAGGGATGAGCCCATGGCCACACAATAGGTTTGTTCATGGAACTCACCTTCGAAACAGATGAAAGTGCAAGTAAGGTAGATCTCGACTAATCTACTTGTGTCAGAATCTGTAAAGTGAAAGATGGCATCCAAGGCTTATTTGATTGGAATATTACTATACAAGGAAACAATATTGAAGCTTACCAAAATGTGTCCAGGATCAATATTCACATGCCTTAACACATTGACAAATGACGATGAGTATTTAACAAGTGACTTTGTGAGGCCGACGAGTGGCTTAAGCTTCGAGACTAGATATTTAGCTAAAAGGTAGGTTGGCCCACCTATGGTGTTGATTATCGGTCTAAGTGGGACTCCGTCCTTATCAATTTTTGGAAATCCATAAATCCTACGAGTGGTGGGGCTACTCTCGATAAGCTAGTGGCTAAAGTGGCTAACTGAGTTATTGGATTTTATATATAGAGCCACCAATTTAGAGGTTCTTTTTAAGGGATTCTTATCGAGTTTTTTGTATCTACCACTGTTCTCCAGTTGCTTCAACATCTTCTTCCGATAATCTACCATATCGAGGATAACAATGGCTCCACCTTTGCCAGCTTTCAAGACAACAATGTCGTGTTTCCTGTTCAAAGATTGAGGGCCTCAAATTCCTCCTTGGTGATGTTATTCTTCAGGGGTTAATGTTTCCTAAGAATAACAGCATAATATTGCCTAATAACCTCTTTAGTATTATCCAATAAGCCTCTAATTCCAAATTCAATGTCACACATAATATCATCAACTAGAATTTTCCTAGGAGCAAGGGAAAAGTTTAAACCTCTCTCCAAAAGCCTAAAAACAAGAGCAGGAAAGGAAAAACTCGATAGATTAACAACTTTATTATTACAAGGAGGAACATAATCATTTTCATTTCCCTTACTATAATGCTTAGAATTAATAGTATCCCTGATATTATTAATATGAATATTATTTTCATCCATATTAATATTATTAATAATAACGTTACTATTATCTATTTCTTTACTATTAATAACATCTAATTCATTATTATTAACATTATTGTTGTTATTACTATTATCATAAACTTCAATATTATTACTAGTATTATTATTATTATCATTGCATGTGTTATTATCATTATTATAATTCATATTATTATTATTATCACTAATATTATTACAATTAATAATATTTACTTCTAATTTATTTACAAAACAATTAAATAATGAATTGGAAGGTTGATTAAGGAAAAGGTCATGGCAATTAGAGGCAAAAGCCGAGGAGGAAACGTTTCAAGAAAAGGGGTCAACAAGAGCGGATGGAATGAGGGACTGGAAGGAGAAATCAAATGGAAGAGTGCTAGGTTGGCTAGGGAAATCAGATGGAGGAGCAGGTTCAGAGCGATCACTACTAAAGGGAATGATGAAACAGGAGATGGCCCATTGTGAACACCATAGGTGGCCCAACCTACCTTTTAGCTAAATATCTAGCCTCGAAGCTTAAGCCACTCGTTGGCCTCATGAAGTCATTTGTTAAAGAATCTTCGTCATTTGTCAATGAGTTAAGGGATGCGAATTTTGATCCTAGAGACATTCTAGTTAGCTTTGGCATTGTTTACTTGTATACTAATATCCCCATCAAAGAATCCTTGGATGTCATCTTTCGCCTTACTGATCCCAAGACCACTAGATTAGTCAAGAACTACCTTACGTCCACTTTCTTTTGTTTCGAAGGTGAGTTCTATGAACAAACCTATGGTGTGTCCATCGGCTCACTCCTATCCCCTATTGTTGCTAACCTTTTTATGGAAGATTTTGAATCCAAATCTTTAGCCAGAATGAATTTTAAACCTAAGCTTTGGAAACTATTTGTAGATGATACCTGCTCTATTTGGCAACATGGTCTTGATACGTTAGATCTCTTCTTTCAACATCTTAATAATCAATCTATTTCCATAAAGTTTACCATGGAGAAAGAATTTAATGGTTGCCTCCCTTTCCTATATGTCCTCATTTCTAAGAATGAGGAAGGCTCATTTTCTCATCAGGTATTTTGGAAGAAAACCCATACTAAGCAGTATCTTCATGCCAAGTCCCATCATTTCCTTGCTCAAAAGCTGGGGGTTCTCTGCACTCTAGCTACTCATGCTATGAGGGTTTCTGATGTCCACCATTTTATAAAGAGAAATCCCATATCTTGAAGGTTTTTTTCAATAACGGTTATAGTAGGAAACAAGGCCTCAAAGCCTTCCTCAAATCTTGCAAAATTCCTAAGGCTAAGAAAGACCCTAATGATCATAGTTCTAGAGTTTAAATCCCCTTCATCGAAGGGATGACTGGTAGGATTACAAGAATCCTTAGGAAAAATTTTGTGCCCTCTACCTTTTGACCCATCAACACCATAAGAAATTCCCTAAAATCGGCTAAAGACCCTGTGGACCCCAAGGATATGAAAGGAATTTATTTCATCCCATGCTCTTGTGGAACATCATACATTGGTGAAATAGGCTGATCCATTAATGAAAGGATTAAGGAACACGATGCCGATGTCAAGCATGGAAGGACTGCTCTTTAGCCTTAGCAGAACATGCTAAGAAGACCAAACATCAGATATGAATTGAGTAGGCGATGGTTATTGCAAATATTTCCCACTTTAATCACCATAAATTTAGGGACACCATGGAAATTGAAAGGAGGTATAGTTATTTTGTAGGGATGACAGTTGGAAAATATTACTAGATTCTAACCTTTTCCTCTTAGCTTCCTTCCTTTCTTTTCTCCTTTTCCTTCTTTCATTTTTTATTTTATTCTTAATTTTCCCCCCTGAGGTTTGTTCTTTTATCCCTCAACCCCTGTTTTTTTTCTGGCTGAATAGCTATTAAAAAAAGCCAAAAATAATAAAAATATAATAATAAACATTGAAAATTAAAATAAAATTTGATTACACATTTTACATTTAAATTTAGTGTAGAACCATTTTAATTATTTTTTCTCATTTTTTATAACTAATTAGTAATACTTTTTCCTTTTAATTTATCTTTTCCTTTGACTTAATTGATGTTTTATTTGATTATTTCTTCCATTTATTTGGATTAGGTTATAGTCCTTTATCTTATTATTTTTATGTTAAAGGCCATGTTAGTTATTTCTTATTATAATTTCTTTCTCCTTTTCTGAATAATTATGAATTAAAAAATAATATATTAATAAACAATTAAAATTAAAATAAAATTTTATTATTCATATTACATTTCAATTTAGTGTATAGCCAATTTAATCATTTTTTTTCTTTTCATAACTAATTAATAATATTATTTCCTTCTAATTTATTTTTTCCTATGACTTAATTGTTGTTTAATTTGATTATTTCTTCCATTAGGTTGGATTAGGTTATAGTCCTTTATCTTATTATTTTATTTTAAGGGTGATGCTATTTATATATCATTATATAATGTATTTATTATTATTATTATTATTATTATTATATATATAATAAATTAATTAATATTTTGTTCCTTTTTCCCATCCAGTCAAAAATAGTCATTTTCTAGCCATTCCCACCATAGCGGTTACAAGGACCTGACTCGCTATTTAGCTTACTTCTTTGATCTAATTTTTCATCTTGTCTTGATGATGAACCACATTGGTTGGTTCAAAATGCATCAGGCTAAATATTCCACTGTGATTTCTTCCAAAATTGTTTTCAAATCAAAATATGGATCATAGAATCTTGAATTTGAATTTATTTCAATATCGACTTTCTATCTATCTATCTATCGATATATATATATATATATATATATATATATATATATATATATATATATATATATATATATATATATAGAGAGAGAGAGATAGAGAGAGAGAGAGAGAGAGAGAGAGAGAGAGAGAGAGATAATAATAATAAAATATTTTAATTTCTAATGAGAAGAAGAATTGAAAGTAAAGATAAACTGTTTTCTTTATAATATGAGTAATGGGAGGAAAATTTTACTATGAACACTTTTTGTTTGTTTGTAATATTTTAATATAGTTTTCAAATTATATCCAAAAACAAAAATTACGTATGATCAATGTGTTTTTCCCAATACTGTGCTAGTAAGAAGACATGAATAATTTTAGTACAAAAAACACCATTGGAGAGATACTAAATGAGAAACATCACAAGACTAACCAATAGATTCCATTGTGAGGCTATCACTGCCATACAAAACAAGGACAATACGAAGAAAGAACATTTCTTGCAATGCCTGCTAAGCGACCACTAACGCCAAGGGAATAGAAGACCATCCAAAACATAAGAACAACCATATGTGACAAATCCAAAAACAAGAAGGATTTTTAAAGAAACTTAGTCATCCAAGAGAGTTGTCGCCTGGTCCACGGAAGAGTCTGCGATAACCATGTTGACTGGCTGAGCATTAATAACCTATTCACCATCTAGGGGAGCATTTTTATCTGTATCAAAATATGAGAGGATGGAACATTCTATCTGGACCAAATGAACCATGATCTCTTCCATGTCATTACGAAGGTCCCTATAAATTTGTTTCCAATTATCTTCACCCACAAAGAGCTTATAAATGCCAACCTACTTGTCTCAGATAACCATGTTTAGGAGACTCTCTATCTGTCTATGTGTGTATAAGGATTTCATGAAGTGTAACCTCCTCTTTGAGAAGTTTCCAACATCATGTACCCAATTGGTGTTGTCGGACTCACTTGAGAATTAGAAAAATACATGCAATCTCTAAACCCTTTGGATTCTATAGTTTGAATTTCCCTACAGACTTTAAAGGAACAACATCAAATAAATTTGCAGCAGATTCCCAACCAAATAATCTGCGATGTCTAGAAGAAGACTCTACATGTGATCCTCCTCTTTGGCTGGTTCAACATTGTCGAGTTTGTCATTATTGTCCTAGACTGATCAGGATATTGTGCCCTAGTATTTTTGAACCAGAGAGAGTGAATTGACCTAGATAGAATATGAGTAAGACTAGGCAGAGCATAAAGGATGAAGCAAGACTTATCACTGAAGTTGTGTTCATAAACAAGGGTACTTAAGTGAATGTCGTCAATGTAACTATAGAGGGAGGGACATTGTTTCTGTATAAATTCAAATAGTTCAAGACTAGAAAACCCAAAAATAACCACCTCAATCATCCAATAATTCCAACGAAGAATGAGTTCATAACCAAATTGATAAGGAACTGCTATAAGAGACACCCACCAGCAACACATGACAATTAAATGAAATACCCGATGGATCAAGGGATTGTGTATCAACATAGGGTAAGATGACTTCAATCTTAAACGATGGCACTAAGGATTTTTTATGGAGAGAACACATAAAAAACATTTTTTCAAAGTCGAAGACTCGTAACCCTTAACCATGAAACACTTGGAGGAAATATGATGGAGAGCTTCCCTATGTACAAACATCAATTCATTCACATTATGAAATTGAAACGAAGGCATAACTAAACTCAATGAAAAACAACACCATTTAATATCATGTTGGATGATAGATAACAATGATAGTAACTAGGGAGGTTAAATTAGATGACCCAAAAAGTAGAAAGGTGGTTTAACAATAATATGGACTGAGAAACAAAAGAGATGGATGCAACAAAGAAAAATAGTAAAATGTCTAGTTGAAAATTCATAAAAGAAACTAGGAAAATAAAGCTTATAGCGTTGCATAGGAAGGCATACCCTAAGTGCATGAAGATGTAAAGCCTCCACCTTACTCTAACCTAAAGAGCTCTCCATCCTACATTCTCCTGAAGCATTCACCTCCTTTGTTCATGCACACTACTAATATATAATCCAACATCCTTGTTAGACCAGTTATTCTCCTAGAGCTAAGGGTAAAAACAAGAGCCTAGCGCCAAATGTTGAGACTCTCCCTAAAATCCAACATCCCAAGGAAATACTAACAGGTGAGGTCATAAATGGGAGTTTATCTCCTATAGGACCAATTCCCTTCCGTATCCATCCCCACGAATATGTTATACAGCTTTCCTATGCAAAAAAAACATTTCATCTTTGGGTTAACCTGCAAACAGAAATTCTTCCTATTCACCCAAATGGATTTAATGTGCCACCTTGTCCTCAAAACATAGACCTTACAGAGATCATGGAGTTTCCACATGTGGAGTTAATATCACCTGGTGGAAGTTAGGGCACTTCCTCTGAGTCCTGCTTCTTTCTCATCCAAGCATATGTTATGCATGCCAATTATTTTCTAAGTAAAGTCCCTCTCAATGGGAAACCAAAAACCAATGACCGTTTTTTGGCAGGACGCCCCCATCAAGGATTAACACCAACAATTTTGATTGGGGGGTGCACATGACCATACTGAGTCACCCTGATGGTTATATGCACAGTCTTCCCTTTTTATTTCTGGGAAAAAACCCTTTGGGATAGAGATTCCATTCCATCAATTGTTGGACTCATCTCTATCAATGTCAATTCACAATCTTGGCCCCTTAAAATCTTCCTTTAGAACTTGAGCGATAATGTAAAAGGTTTATAGACCACTAACATGGCCATTGTAATAGACCTTGGGCCTTCGTGATTTTTAACCCAATCACTAGTGCCTCCCTTTCAAATTTATGGGATGAAAGTTGCGGGATGGGAATAATTTCGTTAACTGCAGTTCTGTAGCACTCAAAAATGTTTTTCCTAGTGCAAAATGTCTACCCTAGCATTGGACTTTCTCCATTTCTTTGACCTCCATGACGTAAAATATTTGCACCACTTAATTACTCTACTTCTGGTCTTTTGAAGGATATTTGTTTGACCCAATGATTTGAAGCCCAACCATTGTAGAAATTTCTTCTAAGTTATGTTCCGAGATGGAAATGCTAGAATAAAATCTAGTTTTGTCTCTCAATTATAGTAAATTAATGAATTCTTATAAAATTTTAAATAAACTAACTTCTGGCCTCCTATTCTATTCGAAGAAAAATTTGCTTGTAGTGCACAAACTTAGCCACACTCTAGAGATATCAATAGTGCCGGTCTTTATTCAAGAATTTATGGGGATATGATTATCTCATAGTTGGTATGCTACTCTATTTACATGAGTCAATGTGATTATACTCATCTTGTTGAAGGAAATTGATCACTCTAATATTGAAAAAAATATTTAGGACTCGACCTATAAAATTCTACACATGCATACAAAATAATTTCATAAGGGATTACAAATTATAGTTATACCAATAACTATGAAACTTTTGTACACACTCAAATCCCTTTCACTCTCTCTACTTTTTCATTAATAGGATTCAAATTAAATATGCATTGCATCGTTTGTTTAGTTCCATGTGAAGATGACCGAATAAGCCTATTTTAGCTTAGTAACAAATTCTAGAGCTTTCTCAATCCTAGTTTAACACAATACTAGTAATAAATGGATTACATGGAATTCGTTAACATTAATCATAACATTAATCATAATGTATATATAACAAAATCCATATATTGAGGAGACAAATTCTCTAGTAAAAATTTAGATCTTATCGGCCATTTGAGTTTAATTGATGTTCCTGCATCATACTCCCAAGGAACAATTTATTCATGGTCTCCTGATCATATGTCCTTTGCTACTAAAGTTGTTTTGGATCCCAAATCATATGTTGTATATTACTACAAGTTAAATTTTCATGTGGTTGCTTTGTACCTACCTGTAGTCATCGAAGATCAAAAACTTGATTTTTCTTCTGTGTAATATCATTGCTCCAACTTTCATCACTAATAAGCTGCCCATACTTGCAGTTATTGTTGTTGCTTACCGACTTGGGAGTCCTTATCCTTAATCTTTCTCCGGTCACTATTTCATGTTGTTGACTGTTACTTCTTTTAGTTAGACACATTACTTCTTCACAAGACACCAGGCATAAATATTTCATTGAAGTTTCATAATATTCAGAATCCTACCTCATGCATTATTTGTCAACAATTTTGTCTTATACTTCCACCTTTATTATCTACTATGTCCAAAACAATTAGGTGAAAAGATGCACATTTCATCAACTTGCTTACTTGTAAAGGTTAAAATACATGTTTCCTTTCGTGTATCTATTGTCCACTTGATTAATGTTTTAATTAAAATCCTTTAATCCTTGAAGAATATTACCTCCTCACTTCATATGAAAGTATAAATCCAACTATTTATATACTACTTTGTTGGAATAATATTTTTCTCCTAACTCCTTGAAAATTTCCAGAAATTTATCATATTTACTTTACCTTTAATTATACTTTCCTAACCCTTTCCTTAGTCTTCACTTCTTCTTGAACTTGATAACAAAATTTGCTTACATGTTGCAATTTTACATGTCTGGTAATATTGTTGTAATTCAGCAATACCTTATGTCAAGAGCCATCAAAGCTCTTATTCTTTCATTCTAGACATTGCCCTCTTGGTTCAATAAGGATAATTGACTACTTCCATTTCCAAGGCTTCTATGTTCATCTCCATCTGTATAAGTATATATATCTCTAAAAACATTATGCAAAATACGTTTAACATTTAAAATTTTAAAATTTGTAATGAAATTGTACTTTGCATCCATGTCCTCTTTAATTCTTCTCAAAATATCCCTTTGATGTTCATACACCCGATATGCATGACACAATAGTTTGTTGTGTTCCTTCAGGGTTATATGTTCCTCTATGTTTACGTTAGTGTACTTTTGTATGATCCATCTTAGAACTCTACAATCCTAGTCATTTTCAATCCAATTTACATTCCTTCTATCTCTAGAGTCTACTTCTTTTATATTCTTTATGGTTGTCTTCGACCATTCTTCTTTGTGCCTCTATTATCTTCAACCTGCCTCTTTGATGTTTATCAACTTGAAAAACATTCTCCATCTCATCAAACTAGAAATTGTACTATTTTCTCCACACAATCCATCTTTCATATCTCTTATCACCGTGAAGCATCATTTTCCATTTCGTTGTCAATTTCCCAATAATTTAATATGCAAGAGATATAAAAAATTTCTTCTATTCACAAATTTCCAAAATATCTAGTTGTCTAAAAATTACACTATGAGAATCTACCTTTGGGTTGCACTTCCTCTAATAAATGATCCATCCTCTTTTTACTGAATCTTTATGCGGATTCAATGTTTCCTTAGACTCAACCAATCTTCATTTTTTTCTATGCATTTTCTTTTGTAGAGGATTCTTTCCTATAACCCTAATGCTATCCTTAAAAACAATTCCTTGTTCATTTTCCATTAGCATATATTCATTTAACAAAATGGAATTTGGTAAAGGTAAAATCATTCCCTTGTAATTTTCAGTTTTATATTTAGGTTGTAGCAATAATTATTCTTGCAACAAAGGTTCTTTATTGAAATTCTGGAACATTTCCTCTAAGTTTTGCTTCTCATCTTCACTTTGACTATTTTTGACAAATCTATAATTTCCTATCTCATCATACACATAAGCTCCTTGAAATTTTAGTGCATCTCTAATAACTCTGTAGCTATGCTTGACAGCCTCATCATTATTCCTTGAAACAAGTTCTTTCTTTGTATACATCTTCTCATTTCTTTCCAAAGCAATTCCTAGGTTTATTGTATCTTCTTCATAATTGTCTTTATGAGCCAATCTTCTTTCCTTTTGCATAACAGGTTCTTCATTGTCTTCTCGTCTTTGATGATATTTGGCTTTACTTGGTCCAACTAAATTGTCCTCAACTGAATTATTCTTGCTATTTCTTCCTTTAGTATCTTCATAGAGATTTAGTTCACAAATCTACAAAACACTTTTTCATCTCTCTTCCCAATTTCCATTTTCTTCCAATATTTAATATAATTTCTTCAAAAATAATCTAGTATATATCGAGTAAGAGAAAATATAACCAAATTTCCATACCTCTAAAAATAATATTCTTTTCAAAAACTAATCCATAACCTGTCTGGATATTACACTGGATAGTTTGTCACAAGATATCTGATAATATTATACTAAAAATCTGAGCTTCTACACTATTACAACTTTATTTAATTTCTAGAATTGTATATTTTATTGTAATTAGGGCATGCATATAAAATTAAATTGTGCATAAAATAGAGAACAACAAGATAAGATCACAGACACATAAGACACAATATATGCTTGGTGGGAAACCCATTCGGGAGAAATCCCAGTTGGAAGGTGAGGTCACTTCACTCCCTTTCTCTATCTAGAAAGATAGATGTAGGTACAAAGACATAACATTGCAGTCCATGGGATATTACAGTGAATAGATCCTCTCTGTGTGCTCTACTTCCTATCTCTCTTGGATATCTTTTCTCATCTCTGGAACAAATGCTCTTGAAAGAATGGAATGCCTCTTCCTCCTAGTGGCCCAGTTATAACACAACACGATAGCCTACTAGTGGTTAAGACGACTACATCAACTCTTAAATAGAGTTACAAAATAGACTATTCTAGAATATTTTACATAATAAACATTGAATGGTGGCTAAAGTTCCATCCTCCCGAACTATAGGTGTGAAAATAATAAGGTCAAATTTTGAGTGGCATAACATTTCAATAAGGACTCTGATTGACATGATTCTTGCACTGTTGGAAATCTATATATCTGTAGAATAGAATGAAAAGGTGCTCCTTTGAGGGGAAAACGTTTACCCAAAAAAGCTTCATTTGAATCCTCAAAATGCTCCTAGAAGGTTTCTGACACCATTTTTCCAAACTGGGTCCTGCCACTAAAAATGGCCTTGTTAGCTGATTCTTGCACTTTTTCGACTCCAAATGCATTGAGATGGATGAAAAACAATATAATGATCCAATTTCGATCATACATCCCCATTTTAAGAGGATTTTGGTCCGCAAAATATTTTACTGAATGAGGTGAGGAATCATTTCCTCCACTTTCTCTCTAGTGTACCATTTAGCTTTGTCTAGGAGTTATCCCTTCAACCAAATCTTTTAAAGGTCATGTTGTCCCTCGTAGTTCTTGACCTCTTCTGCAAAACTGTATCTTCTGTTAACTCTACCTAAACATCTAGTGTTAAATCCTATATAGGAGGTAAGACCTGTTCCTCTTCTTGATCTAGCATGAAAGTCTTGTAGAGTTTTAAATTAACTACATTCACAAGGGAGTAAATGTGCATATATGGTGGTAAACTGAGTCGATAGCAATATAAACCCACCTTTTCTAGTACCTCAAAGGGACCATACCTTAGAACCTTTATTTTCTTACCAATCCCTTGCAACTTCTCTTTCTTCAACTATATCCATACTCAATCTCTGACCTTGAATGATTTATCTGTTTTGTTTTAATCATGCCTAGCCTTATACTTCTCTTGCGACTTCTGCATTGTTTCATGTACTTCTAGATGGATCTTCCTGATGCTCTCTATAAATTTTTCAGCCCTCAAAGCACCTCCTATAAGATCTTCGCTCACTCCTCCTTGTTTCCCATATGTAATATCCAAAGGTGAAGGTGCAAAATATCGAAAACAAGTCTCAAATGAGGACTTTCCTGTAGAAGTGTGGACTACTCTATTATACGAATGTTGTATATATACCATATTTTCATCCCCGGTCTTCGAATTCTTCTGATTGTAACCTCTCAGAAGCTGCACCAATGTCTTTTTGACTAATTTTGTCTTGTCATTTATCTATAGATGGAATGTTGTAGATATATTGAACTTTGTGTCCATCTTCTCCCATAATGTAGTTCATAATGCATTGAGAAATCATGTATCCTTGTCTGAAATGTTGCTTCTTTATATACCAAAGTGCACCCAAACCTATCTAGAGAACGAGTTTGTTACTTCTTGTCTACTGATTTTCCTTTTACAAGGCATCAGAACTGACATCTTATTGAACCTGTCAACTACCATGAACAAGTAGTCATGTCCCTTCCTAGTTGTCAGTAAAACATTCACAGAGTCGATGGAAATTCTTTCCTAAGGATGAGTAGGTACAGGTTAGGGATGATACATTCCTTATTTCATGTTGCTAGGTTTACTGATACAACAAAGCATGCATCCTCTTATGAACCTAGCTACATGCTCTTACATTTTGGGCCAATACACATAACTCTGCAAGTTAGCCATAGTCTTCCCTACACCAAACTACTCTGTAACCTTGGAGGTGTAAGCCTCTCTAATAAGCTAAAAATGCTCATCGTTAAGAACACATAGTTTATCCTATAGAGCAACCCATCTTAAATATGGTATTCGATGGTGTTTCTACCATTTTGCACATGACTCTAACTCTCAAATTGTTGATACACCTCCTTGAAGTCCTCATCTTCTGAATATGCCTCTATGTATGCATGATCAGTGAATGACTTGATATGCATAAGAATCCTCAAATATGTAATATTGGATGTGGGTGGCCTTAAAAGCATATCAGCCAAATTGTTTGTGCTACCACTATTATACTTTATCACCAAATGAAAGTGTTGTAAAAACCCCATCCACTTATAATTCCTAGTCTATTGTAGCTTACTCTATGTCTACAAGCACTGTAATGACTAGTTATCTGTGTGGATTATTGTCTCCTTTCCCATCGGATAGTGGTTCCACTTCTTCACAACTTGCACCATGGAATAGAGATCCTTACCATAGGTAGCGTAGTTAGAACTACCCCATGAAATAATTCAGAATGGTAACAAATGGGCCTTCCTCCTTGCATCAAGAAAACTCCCATAACATAGCCACTCACATCTATCTCCACTTCAAAAGGTCGTTGCAAGTTTGATAATGCCATAACTAATGCTTCACTGATGTTCTTCTTTAAGTCATCAAAATCCTTCTATTGACATTTTCCCCAGTGGAAAATCTTTTCACTTGTTATTATGGCATGGAGCGGGGCTACTACTGCTAAAAATGAGGCTATGAATTTCGTAAGGTATTCTTCTTCCCTAATGAAACTCCTAACCTCAGTAACATTAGTAGGCATTGGCCATTTCATGATGGCCTTCATTTTGGAAGGATCTATCCTCAATTATCCTCCACCAATCACATATCCCAAATACACCAAAGACTACTTCACAAACTCTCACTTTTTGATATTTTCTATTAGTTGGTGCTTCTTCAATGTTTCTCGCACCTACGTCAAATTTAAAATATGCTCCTCCCAAGTAGCACCATATACTATTATATCATTCAAATAGAAAATAACAAATGAATCTATAAAATGGCACAATACATCATTCATTAATATCATAAATGTAGCTAGTGCATTACATAGGCAAAATAGCATAACTAACCACTCATACAAACTTTGCCTGGTTTTGAAGGTAGTGTTTCATGTATCTTCTTCTTTGACTCAAAGCTGGTGATATCCAGACATCAAGTCCAGCTTGGTGAAATAATTTTCTTGTCGCAAACGATCTAGAATATTGTCTATCCTAGGCAAGGGGTATCTATTCATGAGCATGATTTTATTCATCACCTTGTAATCTGTGCACATCTACCAAGTCCCAACCTTCTTTGGCAAAATTATAATGGATGACCGTAGGGTGATGTACTCGGTTTAATGACACCCTATTCTAGAATTTGCTGCAACTGTTTCTTCACCTCACTTGCATCTATAGTAGACTGCATGTACAACCCAATATTTGGCAATGGGGAGTCTAGCAATAGTCAGATCTAATGTTCGACTTCTTTCTTAAGGGGTAACCCTTTAGGCTTTCAGAACACGTCCTTTTATTCTTCTAATAACTTTGCCATTTCTTGTTTTTGTTTCTTAGTACACCCCTCTAGGGATGCCTTGCCTCTTATTGACTCCTCTAGAGACTGAATTTCTCTTAGAAATAATAAAACATACTTCTTGCTAGAGTTGATCAATTTATTAGCTTGGTTAGCACTTACTAGTGAATTTTTCGACTTGCCTTTGTGTGCGTTGATAATGAACAATTTTACATGCTTGATGAGCGGTATCGGTTATCTCTCCTCATGAATATTGCATCACCCATGTACATGTATAGACTCCAAAACATGACTCAACATACATCAACGAAAACCACATCTAGATCTACTTCATCAATTAAATCAACACTAATAAAAAATCTAATTTTGCACTATTTTTTTACCTTCATCTCTGCATCCTTGTGTACCCATCACAGAGGATATGGATTTAGATGATCGCAAAATTCTAGCCCCAACTTATTGACTAGATTTGTTGCAATGAGATTCACCTATGATCTTGAGTCAAACAAAGCATTAATATTCATCTTCTTGACCTAATCTTTACATGCAAAAGTTTGCTTATTTCTTTCTCTTCCTATTGCTGAAGGCTACTTAGATTCACCTCTTTTTGGATTGTTATACAAATGATATTCTCATCCATGCCCGAGTTCATTTCAACTTGGTTTCTCAAATAAATGGTCATGACATTCATCTTCTTATTATATTTCTTCTTGTTCTCCGAATTTAGCTCTGGATGCAAATTCCAACACTTCTCCTTTGTATGGACATCAATGTTATAGTGGTTTCAGTGGTTTCTTGGATCCTTGCGCCAATTTGTTGTGGTTATCATATTTTATTCTTTTGCCACCTTTTTCTTCCTCTTACCCTCCTTAGAAGCTTCATGTTACTCCTGCTACTTTGATCCACTTGATTGTTCTCTTTTCAGGCCTATGCTCTCTAGGTATTGTGCCTATACATAGGCATCGTCCACTGATTTGGGGTTGAACAACATCACATGCTCATGTAGATGGCGATGGAAACCCCCCAAATCCTTGAGGAGTACATTTAGGTTATTTGGGGAGATACCTAGCATTATAGCCATCTTTCTGAATTATGTGGTGTACTCCTACATGCTTTGGCCTGCCTTTTTCCTAAAGTAATGCCACGAGATCGATTATTCTTCCACATACCTAATGGGATAAAATTGTGAACTAATAAGGGCTTTTAAATCACCCCACTTAGTCATTAGGAGTTCTCCCTCCAACCTCATGGCTTTTGTGTGGCTCTCCCACAATGTCAGTGCATGGTCCTCCAATTTCAACTACATGAATGAGATCTTCTTCCCTTTGTTAATATTATGGATACTAAAGTAAAATTATAATTATTGCAACTAGTGATTTAGCTTCAAAGCATCGATCTCACTATGGTATGGCTTGACATCAAATTTATCGTCCACTCTAAATAGGCATTGATTCACGACACTCTTACTGGATTGATCTATTTCTGGTACTTTCTTCGAGTGGTTTTGTGTGTTTTCCCGATCTCTTGATCCCTCTTCTGATTTGTCCTCTACATTCAAACCTGTGTCTTCTCAAAATATCCACAACTTATTTCTTAGGTCCGTCATGAGGAGGTTTGCATTTTGTTTTATATCCGCGACTTGTTGTTCGAATTGTAAAAACCTCACTTTTGCAGATCACGAGGTTCATGGACAGATTCGTCGCGCATGATTAGGGTTTTAGGATTTTTGGGCCCCATGAAATAGATCCCTACAATCTCCACAAAATACCTAAAGAAACCCACTCTCATACCAAATGATTCGTAAACTACCATGGATATTCCACTGGATAGTTTCTCATATCAGATCTGATAATATTATATTAAAAATCTGAGATTCTACACTATTACAGTTTTATTTAATTTCTAGATATGTATATTTAATTGCAATTTGTGCACGCATGTAAAAGTAAATTATGCAGAATAGTAGATAATGACAAAATAATCACACACACACATAAGACATAAGATATGATCTCTGGGAAACCCTTTCAAGAGAAAACCCAACTAGAAGGTGAGGTCGCTTCATTCTCTTTCTCTGTCTGGAAATATGGCTGCAAGTACAAAAAAGTAATGCCTGTGGCCCATTGGCTGTTATAGTGCAAAAATCTTCTCTATCTTCTCTACTTCTTATCTCTCCTAGCTATCGTTTCTCATTTATGGAACAAATGTGTACAAAATAATGGAATGCCTCTTCCTTCTTGTGGCTTGGTTATGACATAACCTGATAGACTACTAGTGGTTATAATCTTATTTCATCTATGTTATTGTTTTCCATCGGCCTCATGCTACGACATTATAAAAATATGAATCTAATATATTGTGATACATATTGCTCATTAACTATTACTAGTCTAAATTACCTCTATTTCTCCACATTTTATATCTTCCTCCAAAAGTGACCTCCAACTATGGAGTATGGAATTTGCTTTCTTATGTTATAGGTTGGATTTTCATCAGCACTTTCACTTTCTGTATTCAATTGGTATACAAGTCTCTTGTGAACACCCACTTTCTATCAACATCATAAAAATCTTATCCTGCCTTATTTTTTATTTTTATTTTGTATCTTATTTATTTATATCTTTTATATTTTAATCCATCAATTTATTTCCATTTCCCTCTCAAATAAGCCAACCTATTGCGACAACGTCAAACATTCATCAGACGTTTGATGAACAATAAACAGCATAGAAACTATGATTAACTTTGGGGCACCCAGCGTAACAAATACCAAAAAAATGAGAACTATTTAGTAATTTTTGATGAGATAATTTCTTTTATCCACTTAACTGGATTTACCGGTCAGATTTATACACGATATGTAGTAGCGTAAATTAACTTTAATGGAAATCAAAGGTTTATAATTCACTATGTCCATTTTTCTGACAGCATGAGTAGTGTAGGGCTATGTATATAACCTTTTTATTATATAGTTTTATATGTGTGAAGTGAATTATTCACCTACAAAAGGAAATGAATGTTGGATTTTCCTACAGGGAAACTGCATTTATTCATTGATCCACAAGGTAGGAAGAGTGGATCAGTGTGAAAATTCAAATCCTTCTCCTAAAACTAATACAGATAAAGATGAAAAATCGATTTATGGCACAACATATAATAAAAGGTTAAGGAAACATTAAAAACTATCACACCTGACATGGTGATTCACTACTTGGATGGACCTGACCTTGATAATAATATATTTCATGAATATCTCTCCTCAATATAATAATAAATTAATAGGAAATAAACTATGCAATTTCAAATAAGGCATTAATTCAATGTCGATAATACAAAAGAAAATATAAATGTTGACTTCCCTTTAAGGCCTTAATTTAATTTAGCTAAAACAAAATAGTCAATGATCTATCATACGTAACTATAAAATGAATATGCTTTCTTTCTTAATATTGACATGTAAGCTCTAACTATTTGGTGGAAATATTAGAGATGGAATGAAGTATTAAAACGATATGAACTAAATTAATTTGTTGATAATCATTGGGGTTTTGAACGTATTGCTTAGAAAACAAGTGAGGCTGCGAGGCAGCAAGTCCCTGCATAAGGTTCAGCCTTCTGGTTTGACAGAACAAGCAGAAGTTTCAGCATGCATTTCTGGTTTGACAGAACAAGCAGAAGTTTCAGCATGCATTTCTGGGTTGACAGAACAAGCAGAAGTTTCAGCATGCATTTCTGGGTTGACAGAACAAGCAAAAGTTTCAGCAGAACAGAACAAGCAGAACAACAGAACAAGAGCGACATTAGTCGCAGGTTCAAATGGCTCCGCTTCTGTCCGTTGTTCTACCTCAAGCCACGGGTCGTGTACTCAGCATTCAATCTCATACTGTCCAGGTGCCTAAAATACACCTGCTTGAATTTTACAAACGACAATTTGTTTTTTCATTTCAGTAAGTTTCAGTTACATTATTTGTTCGACTTATAGGAACATGCTAACAGCTACCAGAAACTATATATCGAAGAATAGACGGATCTTGGTTAATTGGTACAGCAAGGGAATTTCTTATCCACCAATGTTTAAATTCCTTCATAGACAAGTTTCACCCTTTTGTGGACTGTATATCTCACCAAGCAAAGTGCAAGCCGGTTGCATTTGGCCAAATAGATACTATAAGCCATTGTAATATTCCCAAAATGGGATAGGTCATATTCGACATTGACCCTGATAATAGGAATCATCTTGTAAAAAAAAATTGTATATCAAAGACAATTATACCATTTTAGTACTATGTTCATATGGTTTTAAGTTTTGTATTCCCAGGTCGCCATTCCTTGTTTGGGGTCAGCCAGATTGGTTTTGACTCTGCTTCAGAGTGGCGCATTGGATATGGAGTTGTTTAGGCTACTTGCTTGACTAGTTATCCATTTCCAATATTAAGAAATTTAAATGTGACCTTTCATTCAAGGGTGAAAAATTCATTGTCCTTTACATCATGTTTAAATGGCATTTACAAGGCACTGAAGATTTTTAGTTTATTCCTGTCTGTGTCGCAGAGCATTCTTAGTGCAGACCTTTGGTTTTTGAAATGATGCCCAACTAGTGAAGGCCTGTGCCTTTGTTTTTTTTCCTTTCTTGCAAATGCTACTTCAATTAATTGGAAACGTTAACATTTTACAATTATGCAGTCATTATTGGGTTTAAGGAGGAAATGCAAACTCTGCGAAACTACTGAAGGAAGTCTTGTATAAAAAATTACATTAGCAATTTACAAATATGCAGCCACTCTCGGGTTCAAGGAGGAAATGCAAGTTCTGCAAAACTACAGAGGAAAATCTCATATTCAAAATTCAACATGCTAAAACAAAATTGACGCTTGTAAATACTAAAGACTAACCCATCTAAACTTTAAAGATAGAAATGGTGTAACAAAAAACAAAAAAATGGAACTAAAGTCCAAAGTTTATGAGTCTAAATAATACTTATTAATGTATATCTATTAGTACAAGCACAAAAGCAAACAAGTCTTTTATGAATAAAAAGATAATTGCCTTGCATATGCCAAAAATTCTTTATAGGAAGATACCAATAACTTTAATAGGCTACCCTAGTTAGATTCTATGCTTAGTAATAAATTGAAAAATGCAGAGAAATCTGCCCCGAACAAGTCTAAAAAAAGCAAATTCTTTCTAAAATGCATGCTGGATTATACATCCACAGGTAAACACCGCCACGCTTGATTTAATAAAATGGAAACTGCATTAAAAAGGCAACGAAAATGACGGCACGAGCACGGTGAAATCGTTTGAGTGTGAGAGACCATATTGAAGGTTATTGGATCCAAATATGCCCAGGTTTTAAAACTTTTACTTCGGCGACAATTGACTTGACGAAATATAACAGGAAAAAATATTAGTAGGAAAGAAACGATGCTAAAAATATATATAGTACATACATTATATGTCCAAAACTATAACCGTAAATTTATTTTATTTTTTGATTCTTTACTCCAGTCCCAGGATCCGAGGATTGAGCCATGTGGAACCAAATATTTAAACAATGAAACATGTTGAGAACCATCTGGGCTCCTCACGAGGGCACGAACTTATTTCCAGAACACGAAGGCCACTTGCCTCATGACCCTATTTTCCAGAAAACAAAATGCAATACGTGGATGAATACCATGCAATACGTGGATGGATTAGCAATGTTCCTTCCAGGTTTTCTATAGTTCAAATTGTGTTTAAGAATTTTTTTAGCATTGACCACTCCGTCCCTGGTGCCTGTTTCAGATTCAGCGAGCAATCATCTTTGCAGGCACTACAGCCTTCTCTTCTGCAGATTCAGCAAGCAATCATCTTTGTGGGCACTACAGCCTCCTCTTCTGCAATGGATTCCAAAGATCAAATTTTTCCAACATCTGAAGCCGGCACTTGCAAGTTGTAAGCAATCTGGCTCTCGAATTTGAAGATTTCACAATTAAAGAAATTGTGACGATGAAATTGATTTTTATTTCTTATTCTGAGTTTTTATTTCTTATTCTGAGCAAATTGATTTACTCGACAGAGAGATTTAGAGAAGGTTTGCTCAGCATGGATAGTGGGATGTTGGAATGGCAATGGGATTTTTGGTCATCACCGAACATGATATTGGATGCTCTCGGTTTGTGACTGAAACAACAACGGCTAAAGATGATTTCACTTGGTTAAAGGTGAGAATTCATCGTACAGACAAGCCTATTCAACTCTCATAGCTCGATGGCTATTTGACTGAGCTTGGCATGATGGTAAGTAAGGTGGTTGGCCAGGATAGTGGCAATGGCTTGGCATGAGGTGCGACATGCATAATGCAGAGAAAGGCGAACTTATTATGTTGAAATAACAGAATGCCAACCCTTGTTATGTTGAAAGAACAGAATGCCAACCCGGTAGGGAACCCACTTGCTACTTTGCTGGCGCTTGAGAATAACTTCAATACAGGGGCAGTCGAACTTGCAACTTCTAGCCTAGCTGGGGCTAGTCAGTGCCAGAAGGGCAGTTGATAGTCAATCATAGCTAGTGCTCATTACCTTTGCCGAAAGGTAATAATCTAATAATCTGGTAATATTCTGCATGTAAGAATTTCCAAAAGCACAGTCATTAATAACCTCTTAATATTCTGCATGTAAGAACTTCCATACATTTTTTGTCTGCACAGGTATGTTTTTTCACAGTGAATCTAATTATATACTTCATATTTAACATGGATACAATCTGAACATTGATACAATAGGTAGAGTTGAAGGAAAGAAAAACGTAATGAAAAGTAATTGGTTTGCACGAAACCTGTTACGGCCCCAAAACATAAACCCTAAAGAGTCGATTTTCAGGAAATTAATGACAGGAAAGCAATGAATTGAATACTGACCGCGAAATGGGAGAGATTGACAATGGTCCAGGCGGTGCCAGCAGTGCATCCGAATAGACAGAGTACGATGATCCATGTGAAGAAGAGTATGAGAATGTAATTTCGAAATCATACCAAGTCCTGTAGGGTCAAGAAAAACCAATACAAGGACAGAGGGGGACATGACCTAGAATAATTCATTCAAAACTGTCATAAAGTCGTAAACATCAGTACTGGAAAAAGGGAAACCCCAATACAGGTCGAGAACGAGTGTCACGAGCCGATAGGAAGGTAGCCTGTCACAGATAGACAAAAACGGAAGTAAATCTGTGGAGGAAACTGGTCCTACCCCGACCATGGGCCACAAAATAAGAAATTAGAAACAACAGGTCAAAACCAGAGGCCGCTTTCACCACATCAAAGGAAAATCATTTCTGGTAACGCTATTCGCAAATGATGAAGGAGGAAAAAAACAATGAATAGAGAGATTCCTAATCAACAGTACCGCCCTCATTCTTAACGCAGACATTTAGCACTCGAATCGGGAAACCAGGCGATAAGAGTCAACGAGGTAATGTAGGCAAAGGGTTTCACATACCTATAGACAAATGAACCCATGACGCGACCAGGGCTTGCATCTCATCACACCTGACCAGTCCCTCTTTCCTGTTAACACAAAGAAAAATGGAGATTAGCATCCGAAACATATTCTACAGCTCAATTGGAAGCAAATAAACCCAAGACATCAAGGCAGTAAAACAAGCCGTGGAGTTACAGGACCCCCCAATTTTCCGGGACGAAGAGGCTTTTCGGGGGCGAGGAGGCGAGGGAGGGGAATCTGCAGCTTGACGGACCAAGCCGAAACCAGTGGCGGAGAGGCTCTTCTGACCAAATCGAACACCAACAAGCAGGTAAGTTGCTTTAATGCAACCGCTGCAGTGCATGCAGCCTGCATGCTGAACACTTGCCGCCCCCTGCATGCTGAACACTTGCCGCCGGAGAATATGCCAAACCTTAGCATATGCCTGTTTGCAGAAACCTTAGCATATGAATTGATGAATTAATGTTAGCATTAAAATCAGACCACTGACGGTCACAGCGAAACATACACGCCTATTTCCGAAATAACCTAAGCTTTGGCCTCTCCCGCCTCGGGAAGAGGCCAAATAAGATGGCAGTCCTTCGGCATCCTGGCGGGGAGGGCAGACATCCTTGAAACCTTGATCTAATCGCCAAACAGCACTCCGAATTACTAAAAATCAATTCCTAAAAGGGGTGAAGTAATGCTATCTAGGGGTCATATCGATTACTATAGTCCCTGCCGGATGCCAGATGGCAGGGACTAATAAGAATGGTGTGGATATGTGTGTATTTTTTATATAACTAGCTTTTTGATTTGTATGCATTGGGTGTAATGGGAGGTTATAGTGGGGATACGAGTGTTGGTGGGGATTCATGAGAAAAAATAATTGATTATTTGTATTTATTTTTTTTAATAGTGTTAAGGTCTATAGTATTTTAGTTCATAGTTTTTTTATTTCATTATTAAAGAATTAAAATTGGAATTTAATCTGGAATTTAATTTGGAAAAATAGATTAAGGATTTTAGATGCTACTTATTCTTATATATCATATTATAATAATAAAGTTTGTTGATAAAAACAGATTAAAAATATCACTCTAAGTATTTTACTAGTCTTTCTAATTTAAGTTTTTAAATTATTTTTTACATAACAAATGTAATTACCATTACCATTAATATATTTCTTTCAAATATTTGTAAACTATATATTAAAATTTCTATTAGCTATAATTTTTTGTTAAATATATTGTTTAAAAATTAAAAAAAATTAATCAAGAAATGACATGACTATTTTCTTTCCAAACAAGCCTTATATCAAGCAAAGGAAACACTTTTTGTATAGTATTTGACATTGGATAGCTCCAATATCTTTGAGTGACTCAAGATGAATGCCTTTTGTGGCATAAGGACGATTAAAAAAAAAAAATAAGGTTTTCTATTTTTTTAAAATAACATGGATACAAATTCTATGTATGGGTCCATGAAAATATATTGTTCAAAAATTTTAAAAATATAATCCAATTGAATGACATGACTATTTTTTTCAATATTGTTTGGAGGCCATATATCAAGCTGAAGGAAAACACTTTTGGAGGCCATATATCAAGCTGAAGGAAAACACTTTCTGTATAGTATTTGATATTGGATAGCTCCAATCTCTTTGAGTGACTCATGATCAGTGCCTTTTGTGGAAAACAGATGACTGATTTAAACATTTCTGGGTTTGTCAATTTTTGTAAATTAACATGAATACAAATAATAGGAATGGGTTCATGCATTTAATTATGCCTTCTTTGTTATATTAAATCGATAATTTATTTTATGGGACAAAATTTGTTGGACTCTCTAATTGTTTATAATTATGTTGATCACAATTACAAAGATTTTTTTGGAAAAAATTATATATTTAAAAATAAGTATAATTAGTATAAGGTTATGTGGGTAGAGTAAAGCTTTAATTTGTGTCAGGTTATATTTACAAGTATATTAATATAAAATTTTAGGTGTGAAATTCATAAATATTTATTATTAGTTTATTTGTTTTAAATTATATTAAAGATATTTGGTTTGATTCCAATATAATAATAAGAAGAAATAGTTATGATTAAGTTAAATATTAAATGAGTGTATAAAATTATGTCATTTTTATAACATGAAATTTCATTTTCTATAACAATTTGACTAATAAAATATATGGAGTATTTAAACTTATTATCCAACATGAGAAAAATCATTTTCTTAACTATTAAACATACTCAAACTTAAAAAAAAAAAAAAAAAAAAAACAAAAAAAACTTTATTAATACAAATTACACTTAAAAAAACACCACTAATATCATGCATCTAATCACTTATATACCCTTAGATATCATCGAATCCCCTCATCTTCCTCTTAGATATTGTGAATTCTCCACATTTTCTTGAAACGCTTTTATTCGTGTAGCATCTCCATCAAATCAAATTCCCTCATCTTCTTGAAACCCTTTTCTTCCTGCAGCAACTCCATTAAACATATATTAAAACATTAAAATATAATTCCGTTGCTAAAAAAAATATCATTTCACCTCATATTCCTCCTAGATATTGTCAAATTCCCTTATCTTCGTGAAACCCCTTCCTTCAAAAAGCAACTCCATTAGACAAATAATGATATATAAGAATATAAACATGCTGCTCAAAAGACTATCATTTCCCTTACACACAAAAACATCCTCCCTTGCTCAAAAGACTATCATTGCCAATCCTCACAAGAACAGCATTGGTTATTGGGACAAATGCTTTTTACCTTACCTAGGAATTATGCATATAACCAGCCCTTATCTATTTTACGTAAGCCAATGAATTTTTAATTATGTGTTTTTATAATAAAATTTAGGTGTCGCATAAATTTGTATTTTTTCTTTATCATCGTTTTGAATATGGGATGTTTCATTAAAGTTAGCTTGGATATATACTTATTAGTCTCTACAGATATCTTTTAAACTATTTTTGGGATTGAGAATTCATATATTTTTAAATGAAAATCATTATTAGATCTTAATGTAGAAATAAATAACTATTCAAATTATCATTATTATAATTATTAATGTGGTTGATACAGATTATAGACATATAAATAATTTTTTCACCAACATATATAAATTAAAATTCTAAAAATATTATGCAATTAAAATCTTAAAATTCCTAACTAACAGCTAAATCTTAATCTTTCAAATTTTCATAATCTAATTCAAAAATATTTCTCCAATCCTAAATCAAAATAAGTTCAAAGATATGAAAATATGCATATGAATACGAATATCCGTACTCAATTTTTAAGCCCTGAACTTATTATCAATATGAATATTACGACAACAACAACAGCAAGAAGGCCACAAGTTATTTAACCTAACATAAATAAGTAGCATTATAAAATAAGTTGTATGCCCTAATCGGGGACCTTAACCTCCAAAATGGCTTATGTAGTACATAGCAACCTTTCGATGTTGTGTAAGATCAGCATCCACGACAGTCTCTGAACTCCACAGATAAGAGTTTAAGGAGTGTCGGTATCCCCTAGTAAACAAAAATCCACTTTCATAGTAGAATAATAAAAAAAATAGAAAAATGAAAAAAAAATTAGTCATGTAAGTTTGTTTCATAATACAATAAAGCGGATGAAACAAAGTATACATTTGAATTTGAAATCTATTGAATTCTTACTTCAACTTGTTGCAGTTGACGTTATTTCTTGGGAATGAATATTGTCATTCAAATTAAAAAAAACGCGATGACAGGGATGCCCACAAGAAAAGTTCATCTAGAGAAATAAAATGATATTGTTGAATGCCTTCATCTTTTATTCTTATGCAAAAGAATATCCAAAGATCTCATATATGTAGCGAATAAAAGAGTCGAACTTAAAACATTCAGTGCTATGCTTCTCCCTTATGTTGCTTCGTCCCACATCCATCAAATCGATCGCGGTTACATTGAATCAAAATCAAATGATACGATTCCAATCACATTAATGGTGGTCGTTTAACCGGAGAATAAATAAATTATATTTAAATTTAATAGGTTATTTTTGCGTTTGAAATTTAAAATTTGTTTAAATATTTTTATATTATTTGTTAGATGATGTTTTAGATGAAAAATATTTTCATCAAATCAAATTTAGTTCATTTATTTATTTAAATTTCAAAATTCTTCAAACCCAATTTCAATATAGACTACGTCTACAAAGTAAATATGCAACGGAAAAACTTAAATCTATACTTCATCTTGAATATATATGCTTTTAAATCCACTATTGCATAATAAATAAAACTATATATTTTATTGTCTGCCTAAGGTAGCTCAAGTGACGTGGAATGAAATCTCACCAACCAAAGATATTGGGTTCAGATCTTGTACTACCCTCCCCATTGTCACATGAGTAATGAACATATAAAATTGAAAATAAAATTGTCTTGCCAAATTTAACAAAAAACTATATATTTTATTTAAAATTCAAATAAAGTCATTATTATTATTAAAAAATTATATCATATTATTATGTTTTTTATATTTCAAAATATATATTATTAACATTTTCATATTTAAAAAAAAATATACTTAACCTAATATGATACTTTTTAAGTACTTAGTAAACCACTAAATACAACTCATTAAAAACTCAAAATTGATTTTCCGATATTTAATTTTATATAAATTTTCAAAAAAAAAAATTAAACCTAATTTAATTAATTTGGTATATATATATATATATATATATATATATATATATATATATATACTTATGTATGGTATCAAAGGATAAATATATGGGAACACTATAAAAAAAGAGTTCATGACTAGGTTAGATTTAATTAAATTGAGGACCATCATATCAAATTTATCAATCATGTTTTAGAAATGTTCTTCAAATAAACTGAATCTCTATAATGTTTAGTTGTTATTAAAAATGTTTTTGTTGATAATGGTTTGGACTAATTTTTGGAGTAGATTGGAAGATCTAAATCTTCCTTTTAAGTTGAGAACTATTACAATAATATTGTGGGATAACAGTATTATCATGTGTAGAAATATTGAAGGCTAGTTTGGAAAAATTCATTGCAAGTTATGCGTTAGGAAAACTTGTCCTTGTCAGATACCCTTTATAGAATGTACATTAATGAGTTACAAGGATGCTTGGAAAAATAACTAGCTGTTAAGATAATTCTCATTAGCATAACCAGTATCCTTTAATTACACTAATGATATATTTCTTATGATAAGGAGTCTTTATGATCATGACAAGTGATTAAAAGTTTATCAATGATTTGTGCTACAATACATGTATAATTATTAACAATGATAGAATGTTATGATAATTAAATCCAAAAATATCACTTCCATCATTTTTATGAATAACTTCATACAAGTATCTCAAAATCAATCTTGATCACAAACGTAACTTGAAATTTAACGTTACAAGAAGGGTAAATTGATGGTGGAAATTTATTATGGACTTGAGAATAATTATAAGTCGAAAAATCTTTATCTATGAGATAAGAATAAACTCCTCTTTAATACTATTGTAATTCTTGTAATCTTGTACAATTGTGAAGTTTGGGGCTGCAACATCTATATATAATTATGGTCAAATATAGAGAAATTGAAAAAGCATGCCATAACTTAAATAATCTTAAAATTGAAGGAAATAGACTCTTCTATCCATTTTATAGGAGTTATTCACTCTCCCATTAATACCATGTCTAAGACTAGGTAACTAATATGGAAGAAGAATATAAACAACATGGAAGAGAAGTGGCTTCCTCAAACTACATCAAAGTCTATTAAAAACTAAGCAAGGTTAGAATAATGATGGAGAGTCTTCCATAAACCATCGGAAAATAAAGGAAGAGCTCACTATCTATAACAACGTTAACACTAAATATATCATTACATCTAAATTTAAGGAGAAATTATTGTGGAATACAAAATTAGACGTTAGAATAAATTTATGATACTTTAAGGAGACAATCAATTATAATTTAGAGGATCAAATTTATCTCTCTTTTTGGACTGCTTCTGTAATGAAATCAACATTGACAAAAAGCAACAAATTGTCATGAGTTTCGCAGTCAAATAGAATATTAGACAATTTGTAAAACATCATAGGCTAGAGGAAGATCAAAATTATGTCTTTCTTTGTATTACCATGTAGAAAAAAACCAATATTTCTAAAGGACACAAACTCTCGTGGGCTCAAATAAGGTATTAGACAAATTGTAAATCATTATGGGTTGAAAAAAAATTTCATTTTCATGACACTAAAAGAATTGAAATAAAAATTTATTTCTCTTACACTATTGCACAAAAACCCTCTTTAAATCACAATTTCAAAATATTTTTTACACTGAAAGTAATTTATTAACTTTGTGACACGAGATAATTAGTTTTAGTAAACACTCACTAGCACTACTACCAGAACCTCTACCGCAATATTATATAAAAATTATTTTATTTGGTATATACTTATCATAAATTAAAACTATATTTATAAAGTACCTTATACTAAACTAGAATGTTTTGATGTTTACTTAAAAATACATATACACAGAATTTTACCACCTCTACGACAATATTAAATAAAGATGATTTTATTTAGTAATTTCTCATCATAAATTAAAACTATATTCACAAAATACGAGTATAAGGTACTTTGAAAACTATATTCAAAAAATACGAGTATAAGGTATTCTGAAATTTATAGAATTTATTGATAATCCAATTCACAAAAATGATAAATTATGATTATTTTTATTACTTTTTTAATGCAGGAATATTTATTGATTAATTATATTAATTTTTAATATGTAAAAATTTTATTATTTTTTAATGCATAAAGGTATAGGCAATGAAATTATAATGATTTTGGAAAGCTGCTTTTTATACCTTTTAATGAAATTCTAAAAAATTTATTAGTAACCTTGTACCTTCTCATGTCACAATATATCATATGAATTTTAATGGACCTTCATCATCATTGCATCATATAAGATATATTGTTTTTATAATTATGTGGTAAGGCGTTGTTCTTTGAAAACAATTCCCCCACCTGCCACTGTGTATAGCTGTCCCACGTAGGATTGAATGTTAGACGATTAGAGATTTGTGTGCCGTCAGATTAGCAGTTAGAAAAAACTGTTAATGGGCTTTAACCGTTAGAATCGAAATGATCATCTTTCATCGCATTTGCTTCCTTCAGCGGTCGTCTTCCTGGATTGCAAAGTGCTCCCTTGCTCTCTTTGCCGGCAATCTTCCTTCTTCTGTCATTAAGAAGACTACGTTCCTTTGTGAGGTGCCTCAAGGCTTTCTGAGAAGGCAGCAACTAGGATATATATCTGTTGCGAGTAGAGAAATAATGAGTTATCTATTAATGGGTTAATGTGAGCGGTTGGATGATGTGAAAGACAAATAGAAGGTTATAAAGTAAGTAGTTATCCTGTGTATATTATTGATTGAAATGCATTGTGCCCATAACCAAAGCAAAGTTATAATCAAGCAGTTTAGCCCAAATATCATTTTTAAAATGAAGAAAAACTCCCTTCCATATAAAAAAATAATAACTAAACAAATAACTAGAAATGGGTCAATTCACTGCATCCCAGTTTTCTTCTTTCATTTGAATATTTTTTACTTAATCGGAAAATAAATTTTATTTTTAATTGAGATTTGGTTAGTGCATTGTAATATTACGTTGGCAGGAAAATAATGATCCATTTTAATATTTTTTACTTAATTTGAAAATAAATTTTATTTTTAATTGAGATTTGGTTAGTGCATTGTAATATTAAGTTTCCAGGAAAATAATGACCCAACAATGGTTGCAGTAATAAATTGTCCCAATAAAATAAAAATGGTAACTCAGAAATCCATTTGCAACAATTTTGTAAGATTTCTTTGTTAAATGACGTAATTTCTTCATTATAAAACTAAAACATGATCAGACTAAGTTGCCGGGCAATATTTGTTCCACTATTGCATCTTTTTCAAATTGATTTTGTGGTCTAATACATTCGGCTCATAATTGACATGTTAAAATGATAGGATATACTCACAGCCACATTAGAAAATGTGCTTGATATATGTATATATCTCAGTTCCTTTTTTTTTAAGGAATGACCCTAGCATAATCATCCATTTTATAAAGCCACTTATTCACATGATTCAATATGTCATTTGGCGATGGCAATGATTTTACTACTGTTTTCTTCCTTTTCATCGCGTAGTTGAAGGAGTTGGAAGTAACGGAGGAGGCTTTTTCCGCCATGGAAACTAATACGAAAGTTGTTCAAAGGATCCGAAAAGTACGGTTTGCTCAGTAAAAGTTAGAGAAATCATTGTTTTATAAGGAAGCTCTCAAACAAATGCAGAAACCAGAAATAGTTTCCCAAATAAAAAGGGTGATAGCCACATCCCCATCATTCACAGTTACAACTAGTTCTCTATGGCATTGGACCGCTGGAGCCTTTCGAGGAACATCGCTTGAGAGAGTTTAATGTACATTGTAGTTGCACGCAGTTGGCTTTTGCCATTTAAATGAGGCAGAAATTTGAATGGATTAATGATATCGTTGTGTACTAGCAGCTTGTCTTCATTTGACGAAATTGCCATAAATGCATCGGCTGTACTTGTCTGTGTCAAGGAATGTATTTGTCTGTGTCAACGAATAGGGCAGGCGGACAGTGGATAGACCAACGTTATTTTTCATATTGTAGTTTAATCAGGGTAGAAAGTTATGGAAATTGTAAAAAGTTATGGAAGTTTTAGAGAAAAACTGGGTAGGATTTACTGTGTTAAATTTCAAAATTTTAGATGTCCTAAAAGTTTTTGATGGTGCTGAATTTATTTCTACCATAAAAATATGATTCAATATTGACTTTACAAAATTTTTTGAAATATTTTTACCCAAATTCTGATTACTTTTAACTCTCTGAGCAATTCCTCAACCTCATTAAACGACTCCATTTTTCATGCCTCGCTGCCCAAATTCTGTCGCCGAGAACGTTTTGAATGCAAATAGCACGCCTGCCAATTTAAATAAGATTATCATATTAGGTAATAGTCTCAGCAGAGTAGATATATTTTTTTTTTCTGTGAGAAAATTTTTAACATAGGTCTACCCAAATTCAATCATTTTAACATAGTTCTACCCAAAAAAAATTTAGTCAAAATTTGATTTTTGTTGTTTAAATTAGGTTTTTATTACTTATCTCATTCAATACAGTGAAAAATCTCTAAAACATTGAGATTATAAAAAATTCACAACTCAAGTGATTCCAACAAATCTTTATTTTATTCTTAACAATTACACATGAAAATAAACCAGAAAAAGCACCGAAACATCTAATAAACAAACTATGTCTTTTAACATTCACTACAAAACTAGATTATACCTTTACCTTTAACCGTAGTATACATGATGCAACTTTCCAACTAAGCTTGACCTCTAAAACATATGATAAATAAACTATCCTTTAACATAATTATACTATACCTTTTAACTCATCTTTGACCATAGTATACATCATGCAGCTTTCCAACTAAGCTTGATCAACTTAAACTACTCATTAACAACATCCAAGGAGCAGACCATTAATAACAATGGAGTCGTGCGAGCTTTCTCTTCTTACTTTTTCAATTCCGACTACCGTTGATCTGATGGTAAGGTGCATTTTGATAAACTGTTTTCCGTAATCTTGGGGCTCTGGGACACAAGTTGCACTAGGGCAACCCAAGCTTTCATAGGTAGTGGCTTCATTACTACAGATAATACAGGTAAGGAAGGATGGGGCACTGTACGAACATCTTTTGCAAACAAATTCCTCCACACTAAAGAGCTTAGTGGAGGGCCAGACTCCTCCCTCATCATTGCCTATGCCCATTGAAGCCATGACCTGTGCAGGTTTCGAGTGAGTCAAATTTTCTGCGCACTATTGGACTATACAACACTCATGCATGCGGCAAAACAGTGTCATCTTGAATTGTGATTTTGGAGGGGCGTGTTCACCTGCCTGGAAGTCGAAGAGTTGTTGTTTATGAGGTGATTTGAGATTATCGAATACCTAAGCACCACCAGCATAGCACGACCAACATAGACTGCTTGGAGAATGTTAGAGTATTAGTCACAGTGGTTACAGGTACTTGTCACATATTTTACTAGGTCCTGTGATGAACATATTGCTTCGTCAGGAGCATAGCCATTGTGATATCAACAATATCTTTCATCTTCAATGTTTTGAAAAATGTTCAATATCCCGATGTAGTGATTAATTCTCCGTTGATATCCATATGAACGGGTTTTGAATTCTCCCAATTCTAAATTGGCACTTAAAGTCTATCGATGTAAGAATCGAAGGTGAAGTCAACTGTTTCAACATTTATGTATTTTCGACAAGACTATTGTTAGGATATTTCGACACATAGGAAATTGTTAAGTATAACTTGGTCTAGTGTAGAGTTAGGTAAAGTATGATTCTTTACTATGTACTTTTGTAACTTACAATCCGACAGTTATGATATGTAGTGATCTGATGGTTCATTCTCTCCCGGGTATTACCAACACTTGATCCGTGGCTTAACACCTGATTGGTCCATGATATCTATTTAAAGAGCATGGAGGGTCATTTGTATAGTAACTGTTCATGGGAGAAGCTTATGTAAGTTTTCATTTTTTATTAATAAATTGCCTGAATGGCCACGTTGGCTCAAGCCATGGACTATTTCCCTCTTTGAGTGTTTTAACCACGTCAACAATATTGGTGTATTGATCTGTGATTTGTTTGTAAGTGGTGTCCTTGGTGTTCTGTCTAAGGAACTTACCCTGTAAAATCCTACATGGTCTTAGAGATATTTAAGGGCCGCATTCGTTGGTGATCCAAATCTGAAGCCGTTAGAGCTGAATCCAATTTCCGTTTCCTAGATCTATTGTTTCTGACTACTTTCGAGCCAAGAGGACTGCTCTATTATGTTAGGAGCATCTGTTCTAGTGAGGAACCCCTTTCGTTTCACGTGAAAAGGTTTCTGGTAGCCCTAGCTACATCATTTTTAAGATCTAGAGGTATACAGTGTTTATTTGTAGTTTCTAGTTATTTTCTCTCTGAATATTTCAGTTTATTTAGCTCTTTATTTTTTTATACCGGATCTATACCTTTCATTTCTTTGTATCCTCTTTGCCCTGCAACTTTGTGCAATCTTGGCAAATCAAAAACATAGAGAAAATTTTTTTCTCATTTGTATGCTCCTTGTCCCCACACCTTAATGTGATCTCGGATAATAAAAAACATTGAGGAAAATATTTAGTTTCCGGCTAAATCTAACTTCAAGCCGTAAGGATTGATTTTTTTGTATGTCCGTGTTGGGTTCTGTGTTTTTTTCTTGTAGGGAAAGAAGAGCTTGCTCAAGTAAGCATGTAACCCAAAGCTTCAGTGACTAAAAAAAAAGTAAAAAAGCCCCCTACCTCTTTTCCAGAAATTACTAATCTTTTAACCTAGCTCACTTGGTCCAAAGCTACTTTATGAAAGTAGAGGTCTTGAGGTCAAGTATTCTTTTTGTTGAGCTAATTAGATTATGTTTGGAAAGGGGGTGGATTTTTTTTAATACAACATTATCATACATTTCCGCACATTCCCGCACTTTGTCGGCATCTTCATCAACTTTTTTTCAAAAAGTCAAAACTTCTTCATCTGGAAGCCGTTTTAAGAGCCGTTTTTTTTAAACAGTCTAATTTTTTGAGATATTTCCATTGGAACACTTAGTTTCAGCATCTATAGCTTCATTTTTTGTTAAAATGGGAAGTCCATGCCAAGTTATTCTTGATAGCACCAACTACTTCCAATGGTGGCCCTACATTTTAGATTTACTTAGAAGTAAAGGTCTTTACAAAATAGCCTCATGCTAAAAGACGAAACCAAAAGATGAAGATAAGGTAGGCAAATGGGAAAATAGGCAAGATCAAGCATGTGTGTTGATCGGGATGTCTATTTCTCCAGACCTTGGATTCCATATCGCAGAACTTGATACTCCTGTTGAAGTAATGAAACAGATGACTAAAGTTTTTGGAGCTAAAAATGAACTTAGAGCCAATCAACTCAAAATGAGTAGATTACATTGGACCCCAATAATTTTTCTTCCATTAAAGATTTCCTATCCAAGTTCAAGACTCTTATACTTCTCTTGGAAGGCGTTAATGTTAAGAAAGAAGATGGTAACCTTATCTATCATTTTCTTACTAAGTTGGGACTAGCCTACTCTGTCTTTGTTTCCACCTTCCATTCTATAAGAGAAGCCTTCACTTCTCAAGGACAAGACTACAAGTTCCCTTCTTTTGATTCCTTTTGTGATTCTTTAATAAGAGAACAAGAAAAGCTCTTACACCTTGGTCTTCTTAATCTTGGAAACTCTTTTAAGAAATACTTAGCCGCCCAACAACAACCAAATTCAAAGAATCCTAAGAGGCCGTATCCTAAAAATAATGGTCCTAAGCCAAACAAGGGTCTCAAGCAATTTCAGCCTCAAAATGAAAAATCATTTCAACAAAATGATAAAGCAAATAAAAACAAAGGGAATAAGACTGATAGACATTGCCACTTTTGTAATCGAGATGGCCACTTAGAATCAAAATTCTTTAAGAAAATGGAAGCCTTGGAAGCAGCAATGAAGAAGCAAACATCTATTTGGAGCACTCTTCAACTTCTACTTCATCTTCAGGAATAACACTTTCTGCATGTGGTTGTCAAGCATCTCAGTCTCGCTATGCACTAAATGTATCTTCTTCTCATTCTCATGATTGGCTCATTTATTATCAAGCTTCTTATCGCATGGCCAAAAACAAAGCCATGTGTTCTTATTTAAATCATTGTAACCCCAAAAATATATATGTTGGTGATGATAGATCTCTTAGTCTTGTAGGGACTAGAACTGTTCATATGGACAATGGTCAATTTAATGATGTATTATGCATTCCAACCTTATCCTGCAACCTTCTATCTGTAAATCAGATAACTCATTCAGGTGAAGGTTAAATCATCAAATTTTCACCTCATGATGTTGTAATTAAGGACCTAAGAGATGCTAGACATATTTTAGTTACTGGCATTGTTGATGATTCTACAAGGTTATATAAGTTTAACAACTTTGGGTGATCAAATCTTCCCTCGATATTTGTTGCCCACAACGATGAAGTGAGTAAACTTTGGCATGAGTGATTTGATCACTTAAACTATCACTCCATTCAAAATCTATGTAAAGAAAATATGGTGACAAGTCTTCCAATGGTATCTTGCAAAGATGGTTTTTGTTCCGGATGTGTACTCGGAAAAGATCATTGGGATAGTTTTGAAAAACATGCATCTTGGCACGCCTTAGCCCCTTTACAACTTGTGCATAGTCATTTATGTGGTCCACTTCTAGTTGTTTCATTCCTTGGCTACAAGTATTTCTTAACTTTCAATGATGATTTCTCCAGACGCACTTAGGTATACTTCTTAAAGCTCAAGAGTGAAGTATTTAACATGTTTTTCGCCTTTAAGGCCTTTGTTGAAAAACAATCTAGACATCAAATTCTTAAGCTAAGATTTGATAGCAACAGAGAATATGTTAAAAACAAATTCATCAACTTTTGCACTGAGAATGGAATTCAATTGCAACATAATGTTACATATACTCCACAAAAAAGTGGTGTAGCTGAAATGAAGAATCGTACCTTAAAGGAAATGGCTAATTGTATGCTTCAATCTAAAGGACGTAGTCTTAATTTTTGGGCAGAAGCAATTAACTATGCAAATTACATAATAAATCACACTCCTACTAAAGTTTTAAAGAGTATCACTTGAGAAGAAGCATGGAGCTCAATTAAACTAGATGTAAGTCACTTCCGTGTTTTTCGAAGTGAAGCATGGGCCCATATTCCACATGAGAAACATAAAGCTTTAGAACCTAAGCGTGAAAAATGTATTTTTGTTGGATATTCTGAAGATGTAAAAGGATATATACTTATTCCACTTAAGTCCAAAAGTGTTATTATTCGAAGATATGTAAAGTTTGCTGAAAATATATCATCTTATGATCCTAGTTTTGCAGATGTGCCACCTCTCTCTGTCTCTTCTACTTTTGAAAATATTTCTTCTTCAGATGATGAAAGTGAGGATGACAATCCTCCCCCACCTTCTCAGAATCCTTCCTCAACTCCTCAGCTTCGAAAATGGGTCCATGCTACGTGGGATGCAGCAGGCGCTCTTGCCGGTGATCCCACAGATCAGGAAAGTACACATTCTCAGTTCGATATAGCCTCTTCATTACTTGCTCAAGCTTCAACGAATTATGAACTTGACACCTTTGCAGAATCTTCAGGCCATCCAGATTGGGATGTAGCTATGAATGAATAATATCGTTCATTATTGGAAAAATGATACATGGGATCTTGTTCCTCTACCAAAGGGATGAAATCTTGTTAGATGCAAATGGGTTTACAGAACAAAGTATGGACCAGATGGGAAAGTTGATAAACATAAAGCTCGTCTTGTTGCTCATGGTTTTTCATAAGTTGAAGGCATTGACTATACTGAAACCTTCTCCCCTATTTCCAAAATGAGCTCTATATGGCTTGTTCTTTCCCTTGCTGCCTCTTTCAAATGGGAAGTCCATCAGATGGATGTTAAATATGCCTTCTTGCATGGGGACTTGCATGAAGAAATCTATATGGAGCAACCTACTGACTTTATACAGACAAACTCCAGCCTTGTATGTCAGCTTAAGAAATCCCTTTATGGTCTTAAGAGAGCTCCTCGGGCTTGGTATGACAAAATGGATAGCTTTCTTTTAGAAATTGGATTTTGTAGGTGTCATTCTGATAATATTGTCTACACCAAGAAAGTGGGCAAGTATATTATCATTCTTGTTCTTTATGTTGATGATCTTATCATCACTGGTAGTATCGCAACCTTATAAACCATGTGAAGTCCAACCTTAAAAATAAGTTTGAAATGACAAAATTTGGACACTTGCATTATTATCTTGGTCTTCAAGTCTTGCAATCCAAGGAAGTTATTTCCCTTTCCCATTCCAAGTATGTCTGTGATCTTCTATGCCATTTTCACATGGAAGATTGTAAGCCAGTCCCTTCTCCCTTTCAGTCTGGAACGAAACATTTAGTCACTTGTAATTTCCCTAAATTTGATGCTACCTTATATCATCAAATTGTAGGAAAAATTTTGTATCTGACACGTACTCGTCCTGACCTTTCCTTTGTTGTTGGCCTTACTCAGTTTATGCAACACCCACATGAAAGTCATTGGAAACTAGCTAAAAGAATACTTCTTTATGTTCGAGGTACAATCGAGTTTGGGATTCATTACAGTGCAGAAGCATCTCCTCTATTGGTTGGTTTCACTATTTCTAATTGGGCTAGCGACCTTGATGATCGGAAGTCTACTACAAGTTATGTGTCCACTATTGGTTTAGGACCTATTACACGGGCTTGCATGAAACAAAGTGCCATTTCTCTTTCTTCAGCAGAAGCAGAGTATCATGGTGTCATAGAAGCTAGTAAGGAAGCCCTATGGCTTTGTCATATCTTGTCAAAGTTTGGATTTTAGCAACAACATCCGACTACACTTTGGTGTGATAATCAAAGTTCCATTCAGCTATGCAAAGATCCACTCCAACATTAGCATAGCAAACACATTGAACTACACATGCACTTCATCAAAAAGCTCATTCATGACTATGTTCTTGAAGTGCAATATTGTTCAACAGATGATCAAGTTGCATATATCTTTATGAAGGCTCTCAGAGAGGCGAAGTTTACTAAACTTCGATTTATGGTTGGAGTTCAGGAAGTTGTCACTAAAGGGGGATACGCTCTAATGCCTCCTTCCTTCTCCTATTGTGTCATATTTGTACATCCTTCATTCCTATCCCAAGTTGTTCTTAAGGGGAGATGTTAGGATATTCTGTCATATAGGAAATAGTTAAGTATATCTTGGTCTAGTGTAGGATTAGGTAAAGTGTGGTTCTTTACTATGTACTTTTGTAACCACAATCCGAAGGTCACGATATGTAGTGATCCGAGGGTTCATTCTCTCCTTGGTATTACCGACACTTGATCTGTGGCTTAACACCCGATTGGTCCATGATCTCTACTTAAAGAGCATGGAGGGTCATTTGTAGGGTAAGCATTCATGAGAGAAGCTTATGTAAATTTTCATTCTTTTATTAATAAATTGTCTGAAGTGGTCGTGTTGGCACATGCCATGGATTGTTTCCCTCTTTGAGGGTTTTAACCATGTCAACAATACTGGTGTATTGATCTGTGATCTGTTTCTGAGCATTGTCCTTTGGTGTTTTGTCTGAGGAACTTACCCTATAAATTCCTACAAGTATTTATAAAAATATTTTAATTTTTAACAAGTTATAGTTTTGGAAAGAGTGTTACTGATATGATGCCATCAATTCCCATAGGAGGAAGTCTTATCATAGAGGCTCTTCCTTAGAGGCTTTCAGCCTCTTTCTCACCAAATTGGTCTTATCGGGAGGACTAGTTGAATATGTTGGCTGGAATGAACGAATGCCCCTTGAAATTGTCTAGAAAAGTGAGAATGAATGATATGTCAGTGCTCTCCTCAATGGCAGTGGTTACCCTCCTCATGCATGAGAACAAACTTTAGAAGACACATTTAGACAAAAGTAAAGTTAAAAAGAAGCAAAGAGACAAACTCACAATGGCATAGTTCAGAGGCTTCTTGGGATAATGACCCTCTCTTACTTGCGTAGGGATTCTCAATATGAAAGAAACAGAAGTTTTACTATTGTTGTCCTTTATGTTCCTTAGTATGGAATGAGATATGCGATTTTAGTGAATTTTTAAACAAGTTCATCCATCTTTCACTTAGAGTTCATGTAATTCATGCAGAAAAGTGACTTACCTCTTCCTACACCAATGATTTTTGCTATATTTGTCCCTTTTTGTTCCTTAGTATGGCATTTAATTTTTATTCTGTCAAATTTGGATATGGAAAACTCCAAGATGGTATTGAATAATAGCACATACAGCCCCTTTGGAAAATTGTTTGCAAATCTGAAAGTCTCCCCAAAATCAAAGTCTTCATATGGACAAAGCTCAAGGGGAATATTCTCCCAAGGACAATCTCAGAAAACGAGGCAACCATGGTCCTTCAATCTTCCCTTTTTCATTTGAAGTTGAGGAAACCATTCATCATCTTTTATTTCATGCAAATTCTCAAATAATTGTTAGAAAGCCTTGGTAAGTCCTCTTCAAGTCCAATGAAATTCCACTCTTAGCATATGTATGAATTATTTTTCATTTGGAAACCCAGTTATCCTTATTCTTTCAAAAACAAAACCATGCTCAAATGCTTCTCGACTAGCCGTCGGAATTTTTTATGTTGGCAGCACTGTTTAGCAAGGGAAAAATATATATTTCAAAACAAAAAGGCAACAAGGAACAAATATATATTTCAAAACAAAATTCCAGCAAGGAACAAATATATATTTCAAAACAAAAGGCTTGAAACGAGGAAAGTCTTGGCCGGCAAAAACTTGAAGCCTTTCCATGTAAACCATTTTCTCCAAAGGTAACAATAAAATATATATCAATCTATTACAAAATGAATAGAGACATTGGTTCAACTTCATCTTGGATAAATCACCCCACATTTTTTGTCTACCCATGAGAAATCTTCTTAGTTCAGTTAATTGGAAGGTGTGTTTAAAAGGTCATACTTTCATGGATTAGCTAAAATATCTCAGGTTGACCTGCCTCTTCTTTGATGGTGCCTCTAAATCAAATCTCAGTCGACCTAGCACTGGAGGTTTCATTATCAATCATCTGGGATCAAAATCAGTGTCATTCGATTTGGGGTTATGTATTGAATCTAACAAAAGGGACCACTATCAAGAAACCAACCACTTCCCACCATTGATGAAAGCATGCATGTGAAGAGTGTGAAATCCAAATCAAACTGTGAAGCAAGTGCCTCACCTTCAAATCCTTCCTCAGATCCCTTCTTGGATTTCCTCTGTGGACAATTTGCAGCATAATGACCTACCTCATGACAATGAAAGCATTGTAATTTTGATTTGTCCACATTCTTCACACCATTGGAAACACTGGATTTAGAAAGAGAAACCTTTTCCTTCCCCTTCTTTGCCTTACTCACTAAGGCACAGTTCTCCTCATCCTCGGTGGATGAAGAACCATATCTGGTGCTCCGTCTGATCTCCTGCTACATCAAATCTGACCATAGTCATTCCCAATTTGGCAGTTTCTCCCTTCCATTAACCGAGTCCTAGTAGCTATGCCAGCTCTTAAGAAGGCCAAGGAGTGCTAGACTCACCATATCATCATCAGCTATCACGAACCCTACACTTGCAAGCTCATCCATGCATGTGATGAGCTTGGTCAGATACATAGAGATCGTCTCATCCTTTTCACACTTGATCTTTCAAGGTTTGTCCTTCAGTGCTAGCATCCTCTGATCACTAGTATTCTGATATAAATCTTTCAATTTTTTCTACATTACAAATGGAGACTCCTTCCCATGGAGGCTCGAGACAATGTGATCTTACACTCCCTCCAAGGTAATTCTCCTATCTCTAGCCACACACTTCTTCCATTCAACCAGTTGAGTAGCATCAGTAGGCTTAGGGACTTCTTGATCAATGAAACCCTTAAGGTTGTTATCTTCCAATACTGCCTCCATGCGATCCTTCCAAGATATATAGTTTGAGTTGCCATCAAGGGCGTACTCAGGCCTCAAGCCATAGAACGCCATCGGTGAAAAGGATTTGATAAGAACTTGAGATCTATATCCCGAATAATAAACTTCGAATTCCTTCATGTATACTATTCTTCCTTGATCACCTGTGCTCCGATACCATGTAGAATTTTCTCTACAAATCAGCTAGCTCACTGATATCATGTAGAAAGTTCACCTGCATATCAAACTAATATATGCAATGTACTAAAGCATAATACTAGATCTACATCTACCATAAACTTTGTGGAAGCTAATCAACCATGAGCAACATCAAGCATCAACACATATAATTAGTAAGGAGTCAATCACACATAACACAAAAGAATTTATCTGAGAAAAGCACCGACCTAAAACCCCATCTCTGTATTAACAATCAAGTGGAAATCCTCAACAACATACAAAAAGAATCATCTCAAAATCTATCCTTCTCCCTTTGTACTTTGATGATAAATCTCATGGACTACCTAGCCTTATATATAAAGGCTACACCTCAGGTCCAAGCTTCTGTTTCCTTGCGTAGTTTTGATTGGGGTCCAATTACAAAACACATGTAAATTGGCTTGATCATAGCTGCTATCACCTCAAGTCCAACTACGTAGTCATAGAAGGAAGAAGCTTCCTTCCCCATGCAAGGAATACTTACTAGAAATATCCTAGCATCTGATAGTACACTGCCCCACATCTGATCTCAACTGGGTCTCTGTCAGAACTGACATGCATCAGTTACCTATGAGTGAATACACAATTATTTGAAAATAACAGTTGTCACATGCATGCAGGCATCAACAAACTATATCTCATTAATTTAATAACTTGTTAAATTAATCTAATTGAACTTGATTAAGTTAAACTAAGTCAAATGATCCTCTCAATATGGAACTCATCCTTAATTCCTGAATCAATGGAGCAAATCATGGACACATTCCCCAATTAGTGGATAAGTAATTGCATGTTCTCACAAAGACTTCAAGTTTGATTTTCCTTAACTAATTAACTCATGGAGAATTAAGTAATTAATATTCCAAACTGTTGGTAAGACGAAACTAGAATTTACTTCCTATAGATAGACTAGGGACTGCTATAAATAAGAAGGGACCCATAAATGCTATTTTTAGAAGATGTTATTTTTAGCAGTTTCACCTCTCACCCAAGGTGGCCAAAATTCCACACTCGCCAAACTGCTATTTTTAGCAATTTCTATTTTTACATTTCTTGTTGCACACTTTTCAACAACGTAGATCTAGGAGTTTTTAAAAGCATTCCATCAAGGTGTTAGCCTCTTTTTTTTTTCAACAAATTAGTATATCATAACCAACCCTTTAAAAAGAAAGGAAAAAAAAAACCAATATTATTTTTAAAGTAACTTATTTTGTTTATATTGAGTTATATGCCATTCTTTTAATTTGTAAATGATGAATATATTTCAGAGTGTTGGGTCTATTTGTGATTTCTCTAATGGAATATAAGCAATTGAACAATCAACCTCAATACTCAACCTCGACCAAGGTATTTCTTTGTTCTCTTACAAAAAAATCTACTTTTTGGTCTCTAACCATGTCAATGGACTTTGAGACATTGAAAGTCATTTCAAAAAAATTATGAGTGCTTTAACTTAGGATAATTGATTTTGGCTTTTACAATTAAACTCAATCATATGTTTTAACTTGGGTTATAACAAATTGAATTTGTTAATTCTGCCTTTTCTCTCAATTAAAGATTGAAAACGAAATCCTACAAAACACTCATATTCTAAGTGTAGGATGACATGGTGAAAATTACAATATTGTTGGCCCATGTGCATTCTATTTTCGATTTACTCATCTTTTGTATTTTGCCCTTTTGTTTTGTGTTTGACTTATACAATGGAGAAACAAAGTTATTAATCTTTTTGCATGCTTTTACAATGTTTGAAATTGTTGAATTGATTTTGAGTATAAATCACATCCATGATTTTTGATCTAGATGTTGCAGGAAGAGTAACAGTTTAATGCTACTCTTTCCCACACCCCTGCCTTACTTTTTCCCACACCGCTGCCTTGCAGGACGAGTAACAGCTTAATGCTACTCTTTCCCACACCATTGCTTTACGGCGTTTGCTTTCTAACATTTGATGCAATTGCTAGTTATAAAAACATGTATAATTTGAAGAAACAACCTAACATATATTTTAATAATTTTCTCAAAATAAAATAGTGTAGTTATTTATTTTCAATGGTAATTATTTTTTATTTAATATTATGAATAAAAAAAATAGGCAGCATGCTCCATTTAAATCCACGTGACATGGCTTTATATACCCATTCTCGCGGTCAGCACCCCTGTCTAGTTGGCATAATTTGGCTGGCCTCATTTGGCATACCATCACTTGTGCAATCATCCATTCCTCCCTCGTGTGAGAGCTGAACCACGAGCTGAACCATAACATGCAAAAACTATCGAATTTTTAGCTCCTGCAATCATTATTAAATACTACCATCTAGCTAGCCATTTCCACCTCTAGTATGCCAAGTATCATAAAGAAGCCTACAAAGACCCACTCGGAGATATGGTGGGTAACATTCTCTCTCACAGGAAATTACATGGTAGAATTCTCCCTTCTCCTTCCCCATTCACATTGGTTTGAAAAATTAACACAGCTCTCAATGTGCTGGTGGGAAGAGACAGAAAGGAAAGTTTGCTGGCTACTAGGCCTAACCCCGCAATGTCAGATTATTAGTGTTTCAGTATAAGTCAGAATTATGTACCAGCCAAGAACAAATATAAATGCCAAATTGAATTCATTTCACAAAATTGATTGGTCACAAATGATTGCATATAATTGATGCATAGTTCTATTGTCAGCGATGGAAAACTCCCTTGAATAGGTTCGTTTCTCCCTCCTTTGGGTTTAGCACAACTCTCTCTCCCAAAAAATTGTTGTTTGAGTATGTTTCTCTCCACCCTTCTACCTTCTTCCTATGATACTTTGTGTAAATATTTTAACTCCTAACATTTAATAATAACTTGATTTTTTAATTATATTGTTATATTAATTATTTTCATAAGATAATTAGTACATCAATAAGTATGTGAAGGTGGTTAGTGCATATAAAATGTGCTTAACTATATTATAACTAACATTTAATAATAACTTGATTTTTTAATAATATTGTTATATTAATTATTTTCATAAGATAATTAGTACATCAATAAGTATGTGAAGGTGGTTAGTGCATATAAAATGTGCTTAACTATATTATAAAGAATTATGTTCAAATCAAAATTTTAAAATTTTATTACGAATGAAATATGAATAAAATATGATTTTATTTTTAATTTTTAATTTTTATTTTTATAAGTAGTTATATTATATGTGGAGTGGAGTGATTATCTAGTAAGCTATGGAAATCAGTAAGCTGACATCATCTCACTCCATAGAGAGATGTCATGCAATTAGCAAGTGGAAGTTTTGGGTCAAGTATAACTCAGTTTAATCAGTATGGAATTGGCCTATCATTGCATTCAATTAATACATTTTGTTATAATTTCACCTGTAGTCATCACAAAATGCATTTCCATTGTGGACTATTTAACATTAATAATTGTTAAGAAATTTAGTTCCTGGCCTATGAATCTGATTATGAAGTCTATATTATCAGCATTATTAAAATATTTATTTTATTGGGTAAACTTTTTTGTCATCTATGTTTTGAATTGGAATCCATTTGTTGTTTCCTTTCATTACTACTTTTTTCTTGTTTTCCTTGTTTAATATCTCCATCTCTCCTATCTTGATTCTCTATTTTCTTATCTAAAAAATCATATTTTTCCTTGCTCGATTCATTATACACTCCATCTCCCTTTGGTTTCAAGTGTCTTAAGTTTGTTTGTGTCATGGAGTTGGTCCCTCACTACTACTCACTCTTTTTGTTTCTTGTTCTCCCTATAGATTCCTGCCTCACCACCTCACTCATCCTGCTTTCCTCCATCCTCCTCTTCTTACTACCTATCCAATGCTTCTCTATTTACCGTCTCATTCTTAGTCCATCTCTCTATATCGTTCTCTTCACCATTTCACATTCACGTTTGGAATGACATCTAAAATCCCTAGATAGGGATCTAGTAGTAAGGTGCGTCACCCTTAGACACTTGCTCAAGGTAGCGTAGAAGAAACTTCTCATCATTTTAGAACTGACACCCCTATTGGTTAAGTGTAACAACCCCTGGTTGGGTTTCCATGTAAACAAAATGAAACCAAGGTCATGGGACATGTATTCCAAGATGAATGTTGGGAAAAACATAGTGATTAATTAATGACTATGGAAATTGGCAAAGGCATTGGCAAATAAAAATAACAATAATTGGTATTTTGTTTATGAAATAAAGGAAAATAGGAGAAATGAAAGAAAAAGAGACAGATATTTTCATGAAGGAAATTGAAGGAAAAATGAAGGGAAATGAATAAAATAGAGACCTTAATGATAAAAAGGATTTTGAGGATCATTCCACAACTTTTGTTAGTTCAGTATTTGGCTCTTTCATTTATTCTCTCATTCTCTCATACTCTTGTACACTCAAATTATTATTGGAGCATTCTTGGAGCATTTTGGAATACATTGTATTTGGAGAAAGAAGGCAATGGAAATAAAGAAATCTTAAGGGAATAGGTGGTTCAATCGCTACAGGTAGATTTATTTGCAAGTAACAGGTTTCATGTGTCATTTCTTTCCTTATTTATGGATGCATGGTATATGCATGTGATTTTTTGGTTATATGTTGTCATTGGCATGAATGTTTGCCTCAATTGCTAGTGCTTTTATCCTTGCACTGCCATTTCCTAGATAGCAATGGTGTTATTGGTTTTTCCATTTGTTGTTTTTCTAACTGGTGCTCATAAATCTTTATGGTTGTGGGTTTGAAAAAATGCTCTAGAAGCCCTATAGCATCTTGGGTCTAGTTACTAGTAGCGGAGGGTAGGTTAGGAGAAATTCTCTAGAGCCCTTGATTGGTTGAGTTGCTAGTATTTGGAATTGTGTTGGACAAACTCGCTGGAGCCCTCAAAGGTTGGGGGTTGAGTTACTAGTTCATGAAGCCCTGGACAACTTGGGAACATACCAATCTAGTTGAAGTTACTGATGCCCAACCATGGAGGTGAAAAAATGTTGATGAGGGTTGAGGTAATATAGCCAATGGAATCCTTGGTTTGGTTTTTTTTGAGTTATTACGTGAGATCCCACATTCCTACTTAAAATATGGTGTGAGGGTGATTGGTTGAAAGAGATATTTGGTTCAGCCCAATCTATGGTGAAGTGGTATGTGGATGTCCCTAACTTGGTTAGTATTTTCATATGTTAATATGAGACATTTCCCTATTGTGATCTATTAGAATTTCTAGCGATTATGTTGGTGATATTATGGCTGAGTTTTCATGCTTTCTATGCTAGTTATTTTATGGTTATATGCTAGTTATATGATATAGATTATCAATGACCCTTGTCATGAATTGTTTAGTTATTGATTGGCTGATGAATTTATGGACTAATATGTTTTTCTTCAACTATGTGAAGATGGCATAGGGCCTTCACGGTGATTCTTAGATGAATCTCATACTATTATAATCAAATATGCATTCATGATCTGTAGTTTACATGTTTTCCATGTGTTTGACAAAATGTCTAGTGTGTTGTATGTAGTCTAGGTCAATTTTTTAATTCAAGATCGAATGTTTACATTTGTTTTCATGCTTATTATGATTTTGGAAAGTATCGGGAGGTTTTGGGCAGTGGTTTGGAGGTTGGCTTGGAATTATGGCTCATATCTAGGGACCACACCCTCCAAACTAGGTGAGTTGGGCCACAACTGCATGGAGCAATTGTTATGCATGCACTTGGAAGCCTATAACCACACCCAAGCCTTGTCATGTATACGATTGGGAGTCTAGGTTAGTGAAAAAGAGCTCCAACTTATGGTTTCATCACGCAAAGTGCTCCTTTGACCATTGTGTGTCTCATAGCACTCATGGATGTTGTGAGTTGTTAGTTGTGCTCAGTTTGTAAGCACTAGTTCCTTAACTAGAGCTTCAAGGTTAGGTCTTGTCATAGTAAATCTTTGTCTAATTTTTACCCTGGAAGGTCAGTGAATTTGGATAAATATGGGAGGAGGTACTCACATATTGGTATCAGAGTGAGGTTGTAGAACTAGACCTTAGGGTAGATTTGATTATTATGCATTCATACCCAGTTGTCGATGTGTTTGTCATACATGCATATTGGTTGTTTCTCATGACAATAATTGTTTCAGTTGTGTCATCATGCAGAGCTTTATGAAGTTAACGATGATATGAATGATATGTTCATTTCATTATATATAAATGTGTTGTTCTAATCGATATTGACTGCGTAAATGAGATAACCTCCCATGAAATTCGTATAGGTATGATGATTATGTATATATTTGGTTTATCTGACATGGTATGTTTGTGGGATTACAAGCAAATGGTGGATTGGAGTTTATGTGACTCTCTTTATAGATCATATGAGTAACACAAATATGAGTACTCCCTTGATATAATAGAGATATTGAGAAGTCTAAAGACATAAGTCATAAGTTGTAAGGTGGATTGTGATAGGACATTTAGACACAATAAATACTTTCGAGAGAAGAGGAAAAGAATCCAGAGGTCAATACAATGATTCTTCAAAGTTTATCATATTTTTAGAGAGGTCCAACCACAACACCGTTATGGACAAGAAGAAAGGAGAAATGGGGCATATGGTAGCAACACTCATGGAGGACATCGTTTGGATTGGGATGATATGGTTCAAGATGGTAGATGGATAAATACACCTAACATGAGAGGTAGTGGTTATGGGTTCTATTCTATTTTTGGTTGATAGAGACAACATGGTCATCATCATTATGATCCTTACATGAAGAGTGAGAAGCAATACTTTCTGAATGAGTTCAAGAAAATCGAACCTCTTACCTTTGTTGGAGAGTTGAAGAAACGAGGAGATGTAGAAACCTGCAAGCTTGGGATGAAGAAGTTTTTCAAGCTTTATGATTACACAAAGAATATGAAAGCCAGGATAGCCATATTTAGTATTAAGGGAATGTAGACATTCGGTGGAAAGATGTGAAGCGTGTCAGAGGTATCAAGACATAGGATTTGAGTCAGCATGAATTCAAGAGACTTATTAGAAAGAATTACTTACTAGAGAGATACTATGACAATGAGGCTAAGGAGTTCTATGAATTTAAGATGGGATCTATGATAGATGAAGGATATATGACTATGTTATTGGAGTTGAACTGAGGTATGTACCCTATGTTAATGATGAGAAGATAAAGGTTCAAACATTCGTTAGTGGATTTTCGTTAGCATCTAAACATTAGATTGATTATGATTATTCGTAAACATTGGAGGAAGTAATTGGGAAGTTGAAACAATTTTATGAGTATTATAAGCATAAGTTAGAACCTAATTGGGGTTGGAAACATAATGTCAATACCAAAGGAAAATGGGACAAGAAGAGAGGAAAACCTTTGTATCCTAGTAACAAGGAGAATACAAAGTCGTATAAGAAATGCAATGAAATTGAAAGAGGATAGGGATTTCAATCTAAGGGCGAGAACAAGGTTGATGGCAGGAAATCTTTGCAATGTTGGACATGTGGTAAGGATCTTTACATAAGAGATTATCTACAACATTAGGTTGGAAAACTACATATTTACAATGCTCGGGAGGTAGAGATAGTTGGGGATGTTGGACAGAGTATCCCTCAGATTTTGCAATAGTGGATGATAGGTAGGCTAGTCATCAGGCATCTATTACCGAGATCAAAGGTAATCGTTTTTATCAAGTTGTTTATATTTTGATTTAACTTGGATCTAACTATAGCTATATTCGTCCTAACCTAGTGGATAAGTGTTGCTCAAATAAAGAAGTACATGTAGAGCCTTCGTTGGTGTAGTTGACTACATGTACCAGGAAAAGAGTCCATCATGAGGTGAGGTATTTTGCTTTTGAGCTACACGATAAGTCTACATCTGTGCATCTAAATGTGCCTTTGTTGGGACAATACAATATGATTTTGGGTATGGATTGTTTTTATATTCATGAGATTAAGGTAGGTTGTTAAAATAAGGCTATTAAGTGCTTGGATGATGATGGAGAGAAGAGAATCTTGCAAGGTTAGAACAAGCCTACATCAGTGAGAATGGTTACAACTATGCAAGAAAAGTGTAGTAGCAGGAAAGGGTATGGATTTTTTCAGTTCATATTTCAAGTTACAAAGGGAAAGATGTTGAGGATCTTGAATTCATGAAGAGGTATCTGGTTTTGTAGTAGTTTCAATATGTATTTCCAGCATATATATTAGAGTGAATTGTATAGTATGAACACTCTGGAAATGGTGGAATTGAAGTTGCATCTAAAGGAAATGCTTGATAACGGATACATTAGGCCAAGTCCACCTTGGGGTGCACCAATAATGTTTGTGAAGAAGAAGGATGACACTCTTAAGTTATGTATTTATTAAAAAGTTAAACAAGGTAACAATCAAGAACAAGTACCCTTTTCCATTGATTGATGACTTGTTTGATCAGTTGAAGGGAGCAACAATGTTCTCAAAGATCGACTTGGGATTAGTATATCATCAGGTACACATTGAATAAGAGGTTGTTTGAAAAAACACATTCCATAATAGGTATGGGAATTATGAGTTTGATGTGGTTCCTTTTGGTTTGACTAATGCTCTAGCTAATTTCATGTCTTTGATGAGTATTGACTTGCGTCCTTATCTGGAAACATTTGTGATAATGTTCATTGATGAGATATTGATATATATTCTAATAATGATGAAGAGAATGAAGAAAATCTAATAGTAGTATTGAGATTTCTAAGAGAGTATCAGTTGTATTCCATGATTAGTAATTTTAGCTTCTTTCAAACACATGATCATTATTTAGGACATGTTGTTTCCAAGGAATGTATAGCAATGGACTCAAAAAAGATCAAATCTATCATGGAATGGGAAACTCCTAGAAATGTGATGAGGTCACATCATTCATGGGATTAATAGGTTATTAAAGGAATATAATCAAGAACTTCTCACTAATTTCCTATCTGATTACATCTTTGCCGTGAAGTTTGAATGGAATGAGGAGTGTGCAACTAGTTTTGAGAAGTTGAAGCATTTTCTTACACATTCTCCAATTTTGAAGATTGCAGATCTAGACAAAGATTTTGTGGTATGTAGAGATTGCAAGAGAGTACTTGGTGGAGCATTGATGCAAGAAGGACATGTGGTATGCTATGAGTCAAGGAATTTGAATGAGTAGAAGAAAAGCTATGTCACTCATGATATTGGGCTGGTAGCTATCATTTATTCATTGAATATGTGGAGACACTATCTTGTTGGTATGAGGTTCATCTTGATGAGGGATCACAGTGGGATGATGTACTTATTTAATCAACCTAATGTGAATGCTAGATAAGCTAGATGGTCGGCTACTCTCAGTGATTTGATTTCAAGTTTAGGTATATTAAAGGAAAGGAGATCACTATTGCAGATGATCTTAATACAAGAATACATGTGAATCACATTGCAACGTTGAGTTCTTATCTGAGAGACTTGTAGGAGAAGATATTGCAGGTAGGACAACATGATGACAGGTATCATAAATTGAGGCATAGATTATAGCAACATGGTATAGGTGATCAAGATGTAGATTATCATCTCATGATAGATGGCATGGTCAACTTTAGAAAACGATTTATGTATCAAATGAAAATGAGCTTAAGAATCTTATCTTGAGGGAGTTTCATGTCAAGCCATATTCAGGTCACCTGGGATATTAGAATACATTGACAACAATTAATAAATTCTATCATTGGCCAAAATTTAACAAGGAGGTGGTTGAGTTTCTTATGAGAAATTTGGATTGTTAGCAGGCAAAAGTAGAGTGTAAGAATCCAAGTGGACTATTGCAACTGATTCCAAATCCAGGGTAAAAATGGGAGGTCATTTCAACGGACTTCATTATAGGCTTTCTAAGGATATTGAAGAAACTTCATTCTATTATGGTTGTGGTCAACAGGTTAAGTAAGGTAGCACAATTCATTACAGTTAAGTCTAGGAATTCAACTGCTGAGGTAGCTAATATTTTCATGAGGGAGATAAGTAGGTTACATGGTTTTCCTAAGAATATCGTATTAGATAGTGATGTGAAATTCACTTCCAGGTTCTTGAAGGCATTGTTTGCAGGTTTGGGGATAAATCTGGCCTTCATTATAGCTTATCATTCATAGATAGATGGACACACAAAGAGGGTTAATAGGATTCTTGAGTACATATTGAGGATGTATGTCATGCATTAGTAGTGAAAGTAGGATGAGTGTCTTCTATTGGTACATTTTTCATATAGCAATGTGTATTGAGAGTTTGTGAAGATGATTCCATTTGAGGCACTTTATGGGTGGAGTTGTAATACACCCATCAACAGGAGTTATCCAATGAACATGGTATTGATTGGACCGAACATGTTAACAGAGATGGAACAAGAAATGTGGGTTATTAACATGAATTCAAAGGAAACACATGAAAATAATAAGAGTTACGTATATAACCATAGGGTATTTAAGGAGTTTTAGGTTTGGGAACATGTGTACTTGCACGTCAAGCCCAAGATGATCTCCTTGAGGATTGGGACATGTGCCATGCAAACACCTTGGTAGTACGAGCCTTTTGAAATCCTTGAGAGGATTAGACCAGTGGCTTGTTCACTTGCACTGCCTTCGATAGTGAAAGTACATGATGCTCTTCATATTTGATTACCTAAGAAGTATGTCCATTATGTTAATCATGTAATTGATTGGTTTGTATTACAGGTGTAATCATAGGGATAATCCTAACTAGAACCACAATGCATATTGCCGCGAAAATAGCTCATGCCGGGGAACAGAGAAGTCAAGTAGGTTAAAGCGCATTGGAAGCACTTTGGGCCCGTTGAATCTACATGGGATATGGATGATCATATGTGGGCTCTGTATCCTTCATTATTTTCTAGTTCCAGCGAATAAGTTCTTGGTATATGTATATATATATAGATTTTGTTGTAGATACCACAACGAGTTGTGTTATAAATCTCCAATAAGTGGTTTGATTATTATTTTTTTCCTATTGGTCATGGCCTGGAGTAGTTTTTCATTGTAAAGACTAAATGGCGCTAGGTTATAAATCTCCATGGGCAATAAGTTTTGTTTTCTATAGTTTGTTGGCCATAGGTGTCATTGAACATTGAGGACATTGTTCCCCCAAGTGCGAGGGGTTTGTAACAACACTTGGTCAGTTTTCCATGTACATAAAGTAAGGCCAAGTTCATGGGACACATATTTGAAAATTAATGTTGGGAAAAACATAGTGATGGATATCACTAGTGATTAATTAATGTCTATGAAAATCTGGAAAGGAATTGGCAAAGGAAAAGTGGCGATAATTGGCATTTTATTTATGAAATAAAGGAAAATAGGAGAAAAGAAATATGAAGAGACAAAAATTTTCATAAGAGGGAAATTGAAGGAAAAGTGAAGGAAAATGAAGAAAATAGAGGACTCAATGATAAAAAGGGTTATGAGGATCTATTCAAGTATTTTTCAGTTCAGTCTTTGGCTGTCTCATTCATTCTCTCATTCTGTGATACTCTTGTACACTTAGAGTATTCTTGGAGCATTCTTGAAGCACTTTGGGATAAATTGGATTTGAAGAAAGAAGGAAAAGGAAATAAGGAAAGCATAAGGGATCAGCTAGGTCAAGAACTACAATAGATTTATTTGCAGGTAAGAGGTTTCTTGTATTATTTCTTTGTTGATTTCAGGATGTATGGTTAATGCATGTGATTTTCTGCATGTGATTTGATGTTTATGTGTTATCATTGGAATGCATATTTCCTGGATTCATAGTGGCTTTAGCCTTTCCTTGCAATTTCCTAGATAGCAATGGTGTTGTGGGTTTTTACATTTGTGCTTTTTCTTATTGGTGCTCATAATTCACTATGGTTATGGGTTGGAACAAATGCTTTGGAAGTCCTAGAGCCTAGGTTAAGACAAACACTCTGGATCCCTCAGCTGGTTTAGTTACTAGATCCTCGATCCCTTGACAACTTGGGTAAATATGGATTGTGTTGGTGTTAGTGATCTCTGACCGTGGAGGTGGAATCACTGTGGGTGAGGGTTGAGGTGGTATGGCCTCTAGAAGCCCTGGCAGGGTTTTGTTTTGCTTATTCCATGAGATGCCACATTCATGCATCTAATGGTCCAGGGGAGATTGGATAAAAGTGAGATTTGTTTTAGCTCAATGTATAGTCGAGGGGTACGTGTAAGACACTAAATTGGTTGATATTTTCATATGTTAAGATCTATGAGAATTTGTAGAAATTATTTTGGCGATATTATGGCTAAGTTTCCATGGTTTTTATGTTTGTTACTTTCTGTTTATATGTTTTTTATATATTGTGTATTATCTATGACCCTTGTCATGAATTGTTTAGTTATTTATTGGTTGATGAATATATGGAATAATAAGTGTTGTTGCAACTATATGAAGAGGGAATAAGGCATTTATGGTGATTCTTAGATGGATCTCAAACTATTATGATCAGATATGTGTTCATGACTTGTTTACCGTGTGATTGACAAAATGTCTAGTGTGTTGTAGGAAGTCTAGGTCAGGTTTTTTTATTTGAGATTGAATGTTTAGCTTCGTTGTCATACATATTATGATTATGGAAATTCTTAGGAAGTTTTGGGAAGTGGTTTGGAGCTCGGCCTCGAATTGTGGCTCAGATCTCAGGATCACACCCTCTGAACTGGGTAAGTTGGTTCACACCCACATGGAAACAATGTTTTTCATGTATTTTGAGCGTTATATTTGTATGTAGGCCTTGATGTTCATGTGTTTGGGAGTGTAGGTTAGTTAGTAAGAGCCCCAACTCGGGGTTTGGTCACCTGGGGTGGTTCTTTGACCCCTGAGTGTCCTATAGCCCTTAAAAAATGTTGTGATTTGTTAGTTGTGGTCAGTTTGTAGACCCTACGTGCTTTATTAGAACTTCGAGGTCATGTCATGTCACAGTAACTCTTTGTCTCATGTTTACCCTAGCATGCCGATGAATTTGGGTAAATGTGGGAGGCGATGGTCACATTAAGGAGGAAATGGAAGTCGTTAAGCAAGAAGCTCACATTGAAAGGACATTTCTGTTTGATATTCAAGTGGAGGAAGATATGGAAAAATTAATTATGAATAGTAAAAACACTCAAACTAGACATAAACAATATATACGAAGAGTAGACATATATCAGCAATTGAAGAAAATCATTAGAAAAATCAACATAGAATGGAATGCATCTCATGAAGAAACCCTCCTCTATGTTGATTCCTTATAGCAGCAATCAACAAGATTAATCATAATCTTAACAAGTTCTTAAAAAGGCTTTGAAATTCAGAAGTTTAAATTTGTGAAAAAGCTCCTACTCAATTGAATTCTACCAACAATAAAAAAATATTAAAATTCACATATTTTTTCATTAATTAATAAAAAAACTTTTCTTAACTTTACACATTATTATCATAACACTCTATTAATCATTGATCTTCTTAATTATAAAGTTACGCATTTAGTTAGGTTTTACTCTATTTTATAACCTCTCTTCAAAACATTAAACTTATTATTACATTTTGACTTTGATAACATTTTAAAATATATTTTGAATATTATTTTTTTTATATATATTTAATCTACTGAATCAAAATGGATTTACAGAATTAAAGAATATTCAACACATTCATTGACACATTTAGGGTACACAATCTTGAAAATAAGCTTTTTAATGTCCTTGGTAGCATTTTTTTTTTCTATAGCTAATTATACTTTAACGATAAGATTTCAATGTTACAATATATATTTTTGTTTAAATAAATAATATTCTAATATCTAGTATTTTAAAAATTTTATACAACAAAATCATGTTAATGATCAGAAAATTCGCAATCTTTCCTAATCGAAAAAATCTCACAGGAGTATGCAACTAATACCCAAACAAATTGAACTCTTCTCGACATGCTTCAACATCAACATATGATGTAAATGTTTGAAAATATTTTCAAGCCAACTCGATGCACGTTTATCTCTGGTTTGACAATCTTCTACATTGTAATGGATTAAAGAGATTTATTGAATTAAAAAGTGGAAGTTAGATATTTTTTATTTATATAGTCAATAAAATTAGCTATATTTTATTTAAATAATAAATAATAAATATATAATTAAGTTTTCTTTTTCATTTTATTAGTGTTTGGTTTTCTTTATTTGTATTATTACAACAAAATTATACATTTATAATATATATATATATATATACATCGTATATTATTATATTAAACGACGACATTTTTCAATTTAGTATAGAAGAGACGTTGTAATATCTTACTATGTTATATATGTGTCATATATTCAATAACTAAAATTATAAACAAAATTAATAATTATATAATCTTCTTTAATGCTGTAAAGGCTATGTTGAGTTTTATATCGTTTTGAATTTATATGATTTTTTTATAATTTTCATTAGGTAGTTTAGGTAAAATTATATAATTTTAGTTTTACACTTTAGTTATAGAAACTAAACCAACTTAAGTCCATATCACTAGAAGTGAAAACTGTTTTGCCCTCCAAAAAAATAATTTTCATCTTGAAATATCTCCTCCCAACACTTAGATAAATCTGAAATTAAAATATATCTTGATCATGATGATGGTGGTGGTGGTGGTGGTGGTGGTTAACGTCTGAGACCGAACTTTAATATATCGGACCTAAAGAAATGAATTATTTAGTTTGACTTAAGATTTTATTCCTAGCTCAAAAAACTTGGAGAGAAACCTCTCTAGCTCACTATAATTTTGACATCGTAGAAGGCTATGAAGGTCAGTATTGCAACAAAGATTATGAAATTGAGATCTAATGTGGTTGTACGTGGGGCACTCTAAGAGGAAGTGATTTTCATCCCCGATATTCATATTCTCACAGAGATGGCAGATCCTTTCCATCCATGGTGTTTTAAGAACTTCCCAACCACCCATTTCACTATGAAGCTCATGAGAGTTCATTCTAATATCGGCTATATTAATTTTATTCTTTGAGCTAGTTAAAACAGAGAGATACTTTTGATCTTCTAGGGTGGGGTTGATGACGTCCTTATAATATCTTAATTTTCTTTTAGCTGCTAAATCTTTCTCACACCACATTTTTTCTTTGAACTTAGAAGTAGCAATATTTTTAATGTTATTAATATTTTGCAATGCAACATTCTCGTCGATCTCCCAACAGTTTAACCAAACCCTCATGTCTTTATACCAACCTCATTTGAGCTTTAGGTGGTTTTGGATGGAATTTAAAGCTAGCTTAGGAAGTCTATGGTCTCCTATGTTATTGAGTTTGTGCTTGTACAACATAAGCCTAGTCATATCTAGGCTCTTGATACGAGAAAGACCCACTTCTATAAGGAGAACGGGATATGGCATATTGCTTTTAATCTTGAGGTTATACATTATAAACTATGTCTAGATTGCTCAATCCTTCTCTAGGATTCTCTAGACATGCTGCAACCCCAAACCTCACATCCATATAGGATAACATGAGTGACTAAAGTTTCAAAGTGGAACTTCTTTCTATCCTACATTACGAGGTTTTCCGTTTTACAATTATTTCCAAGACCAAAATAAGCTTTCCACACCCCATTAATCATTTTCTCAATGCTATAGTTCTAGTGGAACTTATGATGGATATCAATTCCTAAGTACTTGTAAAAAAATACTTCCTCCAAGTTACTATAACCATTACATCATCTTTAATATAAATATCTACGTATCTTAAAGAAATATATAAAATATATATTTATATTAACTCATTTAAAAATTATATACTTAAAATCTATACAATTATATTATTAAAATTCCCCATCATACATGATATCTTAATATTTAGAATTAATATCATATTAAAGTATAATTATTTTTCCACAAAGTTAAAATTTCCGCTTAAACCATACATGTTCTCGATGAATCATTACTCTAAATAAATATCTTATTCGATGCATCTTCTGACTTCAAAAATGTGTACTTGTTAATCTTAGATGTTACTCCTATAAGATGAGTTGTACACGAGAAAATGAAAACGATTATTACTATTTTATTGAAAGATCTTTATCATTAATTAATGATGGATAGATTTATACATAACTTGCATTTTTTTTCCTATGAGATGAGTTGTACACACGAAAATGAAAACAATTTTTACTATTTCATTGGAAGATCTTTATCGTTAATTAATGATGGATAGACTTATACATTAACTTGCTTTTTTCTATTTTCGTTCATTCTATCCACTTTTAAGTTAGATTGATGGAAAAATGATTTAATTTAAATTCTTATAATCTAAATAGGTATAAAAAATAAAATATTTTCATTAAATATTAATTTAAAAAAATGCATTTTAATATATTATTAACTATTTTTTTCAAAGCTGCTTTCAGCTTACTAAAAAATTAAAAAATCCTTTACATTTAAATCAGTATAGATTTTCTTTTCGCATATAATTATATTATAATAATTTCTCTTTGTGTACTAAGATATTGTATTTAAAATATATAATATAAAATGAATTCGATCTCTTTCCTTTTATATAATTACAATCTTTTATAAATTACAATACATCCTATTATAATACCATCATTACTCAAATCCATGGTGATGTGATTTAATATTTCATATACTATTGACACTTCAAAACGATTAGCACTACATTCAAAATAATACAACGGGACTAAGAAATCAAATCACTTTTGATTATGGGTACTAATTCTCAACTTCTTTATTTTTCTGCTTACTGTCTTCATTATAAAATCATGTAACTTTTCCTAATGAATTATGAACTTCTTCGTATACTTTAGGGCCAAAAGTATTTACATACGATTTTAGACAATTTTCTGATTCTAATTTACTATATTCTCATAATAATAAAATTATATATATATTCTCAAAACTAAATTTAAAAATAAAATCGTGCCATAAATCAAATACTTCGAATTTTTTTCTAGCTGATTTATTTTAATATAAATATTAATCAAAATTAATCACTAGTTACATAAACAATTAATTTAAATATATTTTTTATATATATGAAAAATTGCATTATTAAAAAATATAATATATAAATATATATTTTTCAATATATAATTTATTTTTATTGGCTTTTTTATTTTTTTATTTGTTTTTCTGGTAAATGAGACTTTCATATATTGTGGAGGGAAATTTAAGGATGGAAATTTATTTTAAGATTTAGAAATTTTGGCCAATCTTACTAATCTCTAATATGCTAATTGTTAAATGTTTCATGTTTTCTTAAATAAAATTATTTAGATTTCTAATGATATTATATTAGTCTATATAAAGTTTTGACATTTTTTAAGGACAAAACTAATTATACTATAAAATTTGGGTGAATCATTTTTTGAAAAAAATGAGCTTAGCTAATTTTTTTTGGAAAAAAATAGAAATCTAACCCACATATTAGTTCCTCATTTTTTCCTTGATATTGTCAATAAAAAATATATGTAAAATTCATATATTTTATCTAATCATTGGAAACTAGACTAAAAATATAGTAACATGTTTGATATTTTTAATAGAGACCCCAAATAGAGTAAAACTTAACTAAAAAACCAAGTCCATAACTAAGAGATGAAATAGTTAACATAAAGCTATAGTAATTATGTGCAAAGCTTAGAAAAGTGCACTCATTAACTAATGACAAAATTTTGTGCACTGAAATGACAAAAATGTGTGAACTAAAATCATTTTAGAGTGTTGATAGAATCAATTTGGATAGGAGCAAGGACCTTGTCTTCCTCTTCACTTCTTTGAAGCTATAAATTTGAAAGCTTTTTGGAAAACTTGTTAAGCTTATTGTCCACGTTCTTGACTTCTTGTTGTAGGGCATCAATTTGTAATTGTATTTCTTCATGGCCCTCATTCCTTTCTATGCGTTTCCATGATTGTCTTCAATTGCTAACATATATCTACCATTTTCTTATGTTGTTCCCTTCTAGTGTGAGTGTTGCTAGTGTCATGAACATATTAATATAAGATATTAATACCCCTTGAATGTGAGATTCTCGCTCAACATCTTCCAATTCTTCCTTAATCATTAGGGGTATGAGTTATAAAATGGTACATAACTTCTTTTGTGCTTAGTTGAGCATGTGTCCAAGAGTGAGGCACCCTACGACTAAAGCCTTGTCTAGGGGATCACTTAAGCATGTGCCCAAGGGTGCAGCAACCTACTACTAGACCCCATTCAAGGGTATTTTATACGCTACGAGAGACATGAATGCAAAAATTCATAAGATAAGCACGTGTCCAAGGGTGCGGCAACCTACTACTAGACCCCATTCAAGGGTATTTTATACGCTACGAGAGACATGACTGCAAAAATGCATAAGATAATGAGATTAAGTGATGGAGAAAGAATGAAAAGTTAAAAGCATTTCCTTAGGGAATAAGAAGGTAAAGATGGATGGAAGAAGTTTAAGGGGGGGAACATGATGGAAAACCATAATAACATAGGAGATAGAGTGGGAGTGGATCGTCAAGGAAGAACAAGTGGCCTATTGCAAATGGACCTAAGACACCCTACAACTAGAGGGATAGGGAAGTTTAAAAGGAACATAGCTAGGGAATAGATGGATTTTCAATTGAGGAAATGAAGGATTCATAGAAGAGGGATGAAAAGGCTAGACTACAAAAATGAGAAACAAAGGAGATGAGAAAGCAAAGAAAAAAATGCCAAATCCCGCTCACATTACTTGTCACATATACCAAATTAAGTTAATGGAGTGATTCAAATCAACATTTACAACAATAATATTAACAATTTTGCAATTTCCTTACGATTTGTTCTATAATGGATTTTACAAAGTCATGCATGTAGGTGAAAACATACAACAAATTGGAGAAATAATAAGGCTCAGCATGCACTTACTTTGTCACCCCTCTAGGAACAAGTGTTGATTAACACCCATGAGTTTTAAGAACCTGTAGGTCCATCTTCTGATTCACCTATTGGATGAGGTTGAATTAGTTGGGGTGCTCTCATGCCATTGGACAAAGTGTTTCTGAAATCAAGAAAGAGCCCTCTTTTAATGAATGATGGTTGCATTTATAAGCCTATGTTTATAAATGCTTTTGTTGGATTTTTCTCTGAGAAATCTTTTCTCTCTGCTGCTACCTGTACTCAACAATTTCATTATCCAATTAAATTGGAAACATAAACACCTTATTACTTGTCGGTTTTTAGTGTATCAATATAGCCCATTTTTTTTTTTGTCATTGATGGCTTTTCAACGATATAAATTTCATTTCACTCCAAACATTGGACACAAAATTATGAACCTTAGTTGACACCATCTTACATGGGAAATAAAAGTATTGTGATAAGGCCAATAATAAAGACTTCATAGTCCCATTTGTAGGTGAATGATTGAAACTCCCAATGGTTATCAATGTCACATGGTCCATAATTCAATTGTAATGTGTGGTGATTATTTCCCAACATATATCAATGTCAGTTGGTCCATAATTGAATTGCAATATGTAGTGATTGTATGTGTAATCATAGTGAAGTATTGGAGCTAAATGAAATGAAAGGTTGCTAATTCCGTATTGATTAAAGTGAGTAATACTCACCCGTTCAACTTTAGAGATACTAATTGCATGAAGTCTCTATAAATAGTGGAATGAGGGAAGAAGGCTAGAGGGGTTTGATCACCATGACTCATTATAGTTATCACTGCACTTGCAGATAACATAACTACTTATTAAAAAAGAAAAAAATCCTATATTTTTATATTTAGTTAATATTTTATTTTAATAATAAATTATTCATTGTACTTAAAATATTTTATATTCACTATCCATGTAATAGTTATTAAGATATTTTTCACATAGTTATTAACATAAATATTATCTTGATATAAAGAAAAAAATAGACATCATAATATTATTAGAAAAATAGTAGACTACTAAATTTACTATATTTAGACTAAATATATTTTGGTTTAATAAAATTTCTATGTAAAAAATAAATTATTTTTTATAAATTAAACGTTAAAAATTATATAATATTTAAATTTTTAATAGAATTAAAATTTAATTCTTTGATCTATAATTTAAAAAATATATTTATAGAAGTGTATTTTTAATATTTATTTGAAATTTAATATTAATTAAATTTTAAATTTAATTAATCACACCATGCATGTTATTAACAATAACATGCATGGTGTGATTAATATTAATTAAATTTAATATTAGTTAGACTATCCATATTATTTGTTATTGTTAATTAAATTTTTTTCTAATTATATTATTTTTTATACTAAAAATATTAACAATAAGTTTGTGGAGTGTTAATATTTTATTATTATTATTTATTATTTTATTTTAAATAATAATAAGAAATTTTCGTTTATTAACCATAATAAATATAAATTTATTATTTAAAATAAAATGATAAATTTTATTATAATATTTTTATCATACTAAAAGTATTTAAAAATATATTTTTTGAAAATAAAATTTTCATATTTATTTATTAAATATACTTTATTTTATTTTTATAATATTATTTTAAACATTTTAATAGTGAAATTTTTATAAGATTAAAAAAAAAAAAACAGGCATTCTATCCTTCACCAATATTTAAAATTTCAACACGTAAAATATTGTCTCAATAAATTCATTTCAAATCTATCATTGTATCTCCGCACCAATATTTAGAATTTCAACCCGTAAATATTGTCTCAATAAACTCATTTCAAATCGATCACTCTCTCTCCCTATATACATGTAATATTTGTTTTATGACATTCTCTGACTCATATTCAATATATATTAAATAAACATATCTGATGCTTCTTTTTATGACATTCTCCGACTGATAAGCATAAGGGAATTAGTCGATAGGGTCTACCTTATATTGCGTGTATCTTTAAAATGACATTCATTTTTGGTACGTAAAAGCGATATTGGAACCCTTTATCACAAATAGAAATTAGGTTTTATAGAACCCCAATTCTTCTTCATTCTTTTTTCTAAACAAATGTCAGTCATAATCTCCGATTTGAATAATTGATGTAACTTAGTCTACCTGCAAGCTCGATAGATGGAAGCTGTAGCTATTAAGAATCTTTCTTTGAATTTCTTCATAGAGATGTCTACATCCAACGGACGTCCTCGATTAGCGCCACTCATTGCGTTTTCTCACCTAATCATGAACTTAGTGTTTGAATATTGGCATCGCTTTTCAAATGTGAGTGCGTTCTATCACTCTAACATTCCAAACCAGACTTTCTGTCATAATAATATTTCAAAGAAGACTCTTTGATAACGAAAATATCTCAAGGATTATTATCTAGAAGGATCTGTCTCGGATAATAGCAATGCCTGTGATATTATAAATCCAATACAGTGACTCAATTGAAAGTTATGATTATTAAAATTTATAATAAATATATATAATATTAATGTATTTGGGGTAAATTATTATAAATATTAAAATATTTATTTTATAATAAATCTTCAAAAAATTATAAATATAAATTGAATTATAATTTTATTTTAAAATAATATTATTAATAATTATTTTAGAAAAAATTAATATATAAATTTTATACTGTTTTTAAAAAATATGTAACAAGTTTGTTAAATTTGGAGATTCTTAATAGATAAATAAATTCTTTTACAATATCATGGTTTAATAATATTATATGTGGAAGAAATATAATTGATATTCATATAACACATTTTGATATGATATTACTTTCTCTATTAATCAATTTAATTAATAATGCATAACAATCTTATATTCCTTTAAAGTTGAGATGTATTTTAAAGTAATTATGTCACTTTTATCCTCTTAATTAAATTGATTAATTCAAAAAAAGAATCATATTAACAAGTCTCATTGAAACAAGTTATGATGTTTTTGGGTATGTAGTATTGAATAAGCCATCATATTGACCCATTGTATTTTAACAAAGCTTATTCACAAGTTAAGAATATATAAGGTAAAATGAGAGTGAATCCTTATTCACAAGTTAAGAATATATAAGGTAAAATGAGAGTGAATCGTCATAGTTATCAATTGTAATACATATTTCTTGAATGTATATGTGTGTTCAAGTCACATATTAAATGTTCTTGTAATTGATAATAACAACTTAAAATAAAGTTATAATTTACTTATTTTCAAGATTTTAATTTTCTAATTTTAGCAATGCTAGATATATTATGAAACAGGTTTTTGTTATTTTTATTATGGATTGATTTATATAAATATTTAATTGCTATGACTATACTAATTAAATTAAAATTTCTGAATTCTTATTGCACAATAGATTCATTTATAAATTTAACTAAAATAAAAAATATCATATTTAAAAAAAACATAATAATATATCTTAGATAAATTATCCAAATGTTAAATTGATATATAAGATTGCCATTGGTGTGAGTAGAAATTTTTTAAAAAATATATCCAAAATAATATAACTATTTTATTTTTTAAATTTAAAATTACAATCTCTGGCTAAAAACTATATATTTCAATAATTATAAATTAAAATATGTACATTCCACATATTCTTAATCTTTATAAATTCAAATAACTACATTCCACAAATATTAATTAAAGTTTATTAAACTTGAAATAATAAAACATATATTTCTAACCATGGTCCAAATGCTTATGTTAGGCAGGTATAAATCCATATTGTTAAATAAGGTAAAAATTAATAAACCATACTTTCTTGCCATCATAAATCTATGTGATCATGCGAAGCAAGTATGAATTGATATCGTTAAATAAGGAAAGAAGTACTGTGAAAGTAATCGTTAAATTAGGAAAGAAGTACCGTGAAAGTAATAAAGAATATCTTCTTCACCATTATAAATCCAAATAATTATGCTAAGCAAGTATGACTTTATATGCTTAAAATAATGCCCATTGTCCTCAGAAGTTCTTATAAATATCTAATGTAACGGACTGATTTTTATCAATCACTGCTGTAAAATTAGACAAGTCGTATTTGCCCGATTTGCATGATTTTCTGAACATAATTGTTCCCAGAGGACCTCAATATCCGGGCAACATGTCTTCAAGGTCCTTAGGATGTTTAGTGGTGCTTTTGGTTCTGGCAGCTGTATCAGATGCAGATATGCATAACTACACTTTCGTTGTATGTATGCTTACAAGCTTATGCCTTTGAGCTTCTGTATTTTGACATCTGCGACCACTGATTTAGTCTTCGTTCATGTATTATATTTTGCCAGAGACGGATTAATTGATTTCATGTTTGGCAGATTAAAAGGACGCGAATCACCAGGCTGTGCAGTAGTAGGAGCATAGTCACTGTGAATGGACAACTACCAGGTCCAACGCTTTATGTCCGGAACGGGGACACAGTTAGTGTTAAGACATATAACCAAGCTCAATATAATGCTACTCTTCACTGGTATGTCTGAACTTTGATTGTTTTAAATTGGACATTGTTGTGACATAAATTTGAGAGTTTAGAAATTGTTTACGGATATATCACATCAGTATCAGTTGGGTTGGTTTTTTAATTAATATATGTAGTTTATTATCAAGATTAAAAGAGACATATAAATGTCAGACATTTAATAAATATTATTTCTATTTATTTTTCCAAACAATATATGTAATTTATCATCATGATTAAAAAAATATTAATATCATATATATATTTTTTAAATTTTGGTAATGAACCACATATATTAATATATCTTTTTTTTAATCCTGATGAACCACATATATTAGTTCTAAACATCAATAGAACTAATACATTGTGTACAGACAAAGTAATCCCAAAAGTATAAATCCTGAAGTTTAACCGTTGTTAAATGTTGGCAGGCATGGATTGAGGCAATTGCGTACAGGGTGGTCTGATGGGCCGGCATATGTCACACAGTGCCCTATTCAACCTGGTGGGAGTTATACTTACAGATTCACTGTTATCAAACAGGAAGGAACATTATGGTGGCATGCTCATATATCATGGCTAAGAGCTACGGTACATGGGGCTTTTGTCATACTTCCTAAGAAGGGTAGCCTCTATCCTTTCCCCAAGCCCAGCAGGGAAATTCCGATCGTACTAGGTAAAACAATTACTTGTAAGCTTGTGTGTATAATTGTAGACAATTTACTCGTCTCTAACAATTATTAATTAAATCTGATTGCTTGAGCAGGAGAATGGTGGAACACAGATCCCATGGCAATTGTGAATCAAGCAATACTCACTGGTGGTGCACCCAATATATCCAATGCCTTCACTATAAATGGACAGCCAGGAGACCTGTATCCCTGCTCCGCATCTGGTACATATGGACCATTACCTAATTGTGATAATAAGTTAAAATTGTGAATATTTGAGTTGAAACTGACAAAATGAAAGATTGTTGATGCAGACACATTTCGTCTCCCTGTAAAACGAGGAGAAACGTACCTTCTGCGAATCGTGAACGCTGCGCTCAATACTGGGCACTTTTTCAAGATAGCAGGACATGATTTTACAGTTGTAGCTGTAGATGCTTCCTACACCAAACCCTATAAAACGGATGTAATTGTTGTCTCTCCTGGCCAGACTACCGATGTTCTTCTCACCGCCAACCAGTCGGCAGGAAAATACTATATGGCGGCTCGAGCTTATAGTAATCTGCAAACGGTTAATATCGATAACACCACAACTACTGCCATTCTAGAGTACCCAGGAAACACACTTCCCACGCCTCCCATTTTCCCTGAGCTCCCATTCTACAACGACACAACAACCGTGACTAGATTTACCAGTGGACTCCGAAGCCTGGCTTCCTCAGAGCACCGAATCGAAGTTCCTCAAAACATAGATGAAAGTCTGATCTACATAGTTGGATTAGGGTTGCTTCCGTGTCCCGCTGGTAATATCTGTGGAGGCCCGAACGGAAGCAGGCTTACTGCAAGTGTGAACAACATATCCTTTGCATTGCCCCCAATAGCCATCCTTCAAGCTGCTTATTTTGCCATTAATGGTGTGTTTACCACGGACTTTCCTTCAAATCCCCCCGTTACATTTAACTACACGGGACAGAATATTTCCCCAAGTCTCTGGTCACCTGCATCTGGCACAAAAGTGAAAGTGCTGGAATACAATTCTACAGTGCAACTCGTTTTTCAGGCAACAGACATCTTGTTTACCGAAAACCATCCAATGCATCTTCATGGTTATAGTTTTTACCTGGTCGGGCAAGGTTTCGGGAACTACAATTCCCTAACAGACCCGCTTAAATTTAATCTTGTCGATCCTCCAAAGAGGAATACCCTAATAGTTCCAGCGATCGGATGGGCTGCCATAAGATTCAAAGCTGACAATCCAGGTAATGAACAAACTTAGAAGATTACAGTTTTCTCATATTTTAGCTGCCATCTTGCTTGATATTGATATTTAGTTATCAGTCGGATCTAACTGGAAGAATCGTTACTGTATGTTTAGGAGTATGGTTCCTGCACTGTCACGTTGAAGATCATTTAACATGGGGATTGAGTATGGCGTTTCTCGTGAAAAATGGTCACGGTTATTGGGCAACACTGGAGGCTCCTCCGACAGACCTCCCCACATGTTAGAGTCTCATCTGACCAACTTTAGCGTATTTCATAGAAATCTTCGCATCAGAGTCTTATACGATAATGGTGATTATTAGATAAGAAAAATCAGAGTCATAAATAATCGGACTATCGTCCTTCCACATAAGTATACTGTAAACTTGTTTGATTGAATTCCTTGCTAAAATCGACCAACATAGAACAAAGGCCAATGTAATGATAGTGTCGGTGTTTCCGTATGGGACAACATAAGACCACTATGTAATTTTCATCGTTCCTAGTTAGGAAAATGTAATACGATAAGGGTGATTATTATATAAGAAAACCACAGTTACAAATAGAAGGATGATCGTCGTTCAACATTGGTTTAAATTTATTGGAGTGAATTCCTTCGTAAAGTCTCTTTGCATAGAACAATGGTCGTTGATGTAATAAATTTATTGCAGTGAATTCCTTCGTAAAGTCTCTTTGCATAGAACAATGGTCGTTCATGTAATACTAGTTTTGATGTTGATGGAAGCGTATGATTTATCATTTATATGGGGACAATTTAAGCTCACTAGGTAATTTCCATAGCTTTTACTTAGCATCGGTTAATGGAAGAAAAATTGGAATCCTGTATGGTATTCATGTTTTTTTTATTACTTCTATTGGTAATTTTCATTTTAGGGACGTTATAAATTAAACTGTGATGCATATAATTCTAAATTTGATGGAAGTTGGATTGTAATTTTTTATTTTCCTATAATTCGAAAATGAAATTAAATATTTACGATTTAATTAAATATAATTTTAAAAGTAAATAATATTATAAATAATTGGTTTTAGTGAATCGGCGTAATTTGAAAATTTTATTTTTTATTAAACTTATTTTTTAATTTTTCTTTAATTTAAAATCTAGTTAATAATTATTAAAATAATATATTTAAATTATTAAATTTATATAAATTAATTATTTAAAACAAAATCTAATATTTTAAATTTATTTAAACATTTCAAAAAAAATTAATCTCATCAAAAAAATATATACAAATATTCCAAAAAAATTCAAAATCATAAATAAATAAACAAAAAAATTAAATTTTATTAAAATTGAACTTCCTTTTTTAAAATTATTATTAAACTTTACCATTTAAAATATTTATTAGTAAAACATTGCTAACCATAGCTGAGAGGCTATATTCCAAAAAAATTCAAAATTATTATAAAAATAAATAAATCAATAAATAAATTTTATTAAAATTAAACTTCCTTTTTTTAAATTACTATTAAACTTTACCATTTAAAATATTTATTAGTAAACCATTGCCAACAATAACTGAGGTGGCTATGCCATAAGCGTAGAGGTACATACTAAATATAACACCATTATTTCTACCTTTGAGCTTTCTCGAAAGTACTAAGAATAACACTGTTATTTCTACCTTTGAGATTTCTCGAAAATACAAGGTGATATGATTCTTATATTATATTATATTATATTATAATTTATATATATATATATATATATATATATATTTTTCCAGTTTCCATTTGGAAGTATATGTTATTTATATTTTATTATTTTTATGAAGGTCTAATGACGATGTTTTGTTAAACCATTTCCTGGTAAGGCTATTGAACAACTAATTTTAAAGTTTTTTATTAAAATAAATAAAATAATATGATTTAAAATATGGAATTTTTTAATATGTAATTTTTTTTTAAATTTTCATGTTTATAAAAGTATTCAGGGGATCATATAATATAGGATGTATTTAATTTAACTATGGTTATATTTTATGTTTTTAATGTGTAATGTTAAAGATTTAGTCTAGATTATATTATTTACTAGTTTATTAGTTGTATTAATATATTAAAATTAATAATGTTTAGATTGATTATAGATTAATAATATTTAGATTAATTCTATGTATATTTAAATTATTTATTGTTTAGGAGTGTATGATTTATCGTTTTTAAATAAAATGTAAAATATTAAATTTCACAAAAAAACTTTCAATGATATGAATAGAAATAAATTATTAAAAAAAACTAAAAGAACACAATGGAGTTTGCCCAAATAGACCTATATCATCTCCAAGTCTGCTTCCAATGGAATAGCCTTTTTAATTAGGATACAAATGACCCAAATTACATGAAAATACCTTGTATCTAAAGCGAACTCTCTATTATACAACTTTACAAATCCTCAAAAAATTTCTGAGCACAAATCTTTCTTTTCTTAAATTTCCAAAAAAAAATGAAAATAAAATAACACCACAAACAAAATAATAACACATGCTACAATACTAAAGATATCAACTTCCCTTCACAAGTATGCAACTTTAAATGTTATATACATACCCAACGACTCTCTATGAGAAACCTCTCCCTCTTTTAATACTAACTTTTATACCACATCCAGTCTATAACATGGACTTTAAAATTTAGAGATTCAACCCTGTATACATAACCACATTGTGTTGTAGCTACACAATGGCTTGTTAAAACCTTTTTCAACCTATCTCCCTTTCTTGTACTTCAATGTCGTTAAAACTTTGTTTTACACATTATACACAGTGCCTTCAAGGGCTTAAAAGACGAGATTGGCCTATTTCTCATAACTGGAAATATGCGGTGGAATGGAAATTCCTTTGTCATATATAGAATTCGGAACTCGCATCCCCACGCTTGAGTTTGTGGAATTTGCAACCCCATTCATTGGAATCATATATTAAAATAACACTTGTATGTTGGAAATTTTCTGTTTAATTCCAAAACAAAATAACTTGAACAGAACAGAGAATGATGTTCTATTTTCAACGCATAGGATCTTAGCACAGGGAAGCTAAAAATTGTTTTGTTGAGGACAGAGTTTCAACAACACAAAAAAAACATCTATTCATTAACAGGAAACCAACTGTTACATAAATCATCTTCCTCACACAGAGGGATTTCACAACTGCTGTTACAAAATGGGTCTTCCTCTCTCATAGGGATTCTCCAAGAAACGCTTCAGTTCCACACAAATAAATTTATTTTGTCTCTGCTTTGAAATTTTACACTGCTGTGTGTAAAATTTTTTACATTCACTGCTGTAACAAAAAACTTACATTTACGCTTCTGCGTATTACCCTTTGCATATTCAACAACCAAAAACTTTCTTTGCACTGCTGTGCATTCCCATTACATTGCTATTCTACGCTGCTGTGTATTACATTTCATGTTCAACAACAAACAGAACATTCACACTGTTGCGTGTAAAAATAAACTTCTTACATTCGCTCTGCTGCGAGTACAACTGCAAAGACTTCACGCTGCTGTGTATTCTTTGCATTACATCCACACTCATTCGCACTGCGCTGAGTTTCACATTGTAGTTCATTTTCAATGAAAACAAAACACATTACATATCCGCTGCTGCACATTACATTTCCTTACAAACTCTACACTGTTGTGCGTTAACAAAAAAAACTCTTGCATATGCTGATGCGCCTTTTTTTTTCTCACAATAGAGAACTAACTAAAACATGACCATATGTTTTACTTGTGCGGTAAAACAAAATACAACTCCTGTGAATAATACAAAACAATAAAATTAAAATCTTTACCTACGTTCTACGAATCAGATTGAATTTCATTAATTTCTTTTCTGACAAAGCTGACGGTCATACAAAATTTACTTCACGCAATGTCAGCTGCATGTGCAGGCCTATACGCAGCTTTAGTTTCAATCAACGGACATCAACCCACCTTTCAATCGGATGACTGATGCTCGATCAAACCACACGACCTTTACGCTCCGGGAAAAAAGGTTGTTTTCAAAACCGCTTGAGGACACACGTCAAATGGCGTACTGTATCGCTGCCCCTCCAGAGAATATCACTATTCGTGAAAAAGCGATGCGATAAAACTGGTGGTTTTATCAATTAAATGCGCAGGTGAAATTATAATTTCAACACTGTAATCATATGTTATGCCTCGTTACAACTGAATCATATTTTAATATAGCATTTGGCCCACATGTATTATAATTTCATGTTGTAACAATTGGTCTTGTGCTCCAATCAACACTTTAACTATGGCACTTTAGTTGGTTATTGTAATATGTTGTCAACACTTCCATTCAAACACTTCATGTTTGGTTATCAATTCCGAGGAGGTCGTGGGTTCAAACCTGTAAAATCTAATTTTATTAATATTTTATTAATTTAATATTAATATATTTTTATGTTATATTAAAGATATTAATATGTTTTGACATTATATTAAGTTTAGATTATTATCTTTTAATGTTTAGGTTTATATTATTAGAATTTCATATTAGGTTATTTACTATTTTCAATATTGCAAGTTTTTAGTATTAGAATTTATAATATTAGGTTATATTGAGTTTTTAATATTAAGTTTAATTTACCTCCATCAATATTCACATTAACATTAAAATTTAAGTAAATAACCAATAATAATAAAAAAAAGTTAATCATAATATAAAAAAATAATAATACTTTTATACAATTATTGTTTACAATTACAAAGTTAACCACCACCACCACCATCAATATTAATATAATAAATAAATATAATATAATTAATTTAAATATATAAAATTAACATTTAAATCACATTAATAAAAATGTTAATTATTAATAAGAATTTGAATTAATTATATACATTAATTATTAATATTGATTTAAATTAAATTATGATTTTAGTTTTAATTATTAATATTAATATTATTAATAACATTAACATTACAACTATAAATAATATTAACAACTTTTGGTATTAACAATAATACTAATAAATTTTGATATTAATTTTAATTTTAATATGAATAGTTAATATTCGTTTGAATATTTATTATTATTAGTATTAAGTAATATGTATATGAATATTATTTTTAATAATGTTAGTATTTATAAATATTAATTTTAATGTTAATTATTGATATTAATGACATTTAATTAATAATATTAATATTATTAATGACCTTAATATTATAACTAATATTAACATTAAAATTTATGAACAATATTAAAAATATTATTAATAAGTTTTAATTTACAATATTCTTTATTATTATTATTATTTTAATTTATTATAGTATTAATTAAAGCATTTTAGTATTAATATAATTGACATTACAACATTAAACATAAATAAAATTTTAATATTTAGTTTTAATATTATATGACAGGGGTTTCGGTGTAAATCACATTATCAATCATTTGTCAACTTGTTGTGACGATGAACCACACTTGCTGGTTCGAAACACGTCGACAAATGATTGATAATGTGATTTACACCAAAACCCCTATCATATACTTGTTATGGATCACAGAAGCCTCATTTCTACAGTTTTAATATTATTTACGAATATTAATATATTTTTTTTTTTTTCTCAGTGAAACTATGCTATTGTATTATATTATGTACAAGTGAACATTACAGTCAGAAAAGCAAGTTACCCAAGGCCAGCTGCGGCACTGTGGGTTGGCTCTTTGCAACTCCCAAATGGCCCTCACAGGGGCAGCGTTTCCCTCCGGAGTTGCACCCAGTACATCAAAACACAGTATAATTTTCATTTCAGACCATTAACACCCTCGCAGGGGCTTTTAATCAAAAACTGCCCGCGCAGGGGCGACCCACTTACTGAAACAGAGCATTTAGAAACCTGGACATAAACTTTTAAAGACTCAGACTTAAACATGTGGCGTAACCCATATCCATAAACAGAGCACGAACTAGACAGAAAACTTGAACATAACCTGAACAAAAAGATGATCGACGCACGCCGCTGAATGCTAATCTTCGGGCTTTTCCTCAATAATTGGAACCCATCCATATTCCTCAGAGACGTCTTCCCTTGCTTCCTCTGCAGCGTTCTTGGAGGAGGACGCTTCCGTCTTCTGGTTCTGGGCAGGAGCCTGCTCCGGAGCTGCTCCCTCTCGTTCCTCCACAATTGCCGGAGGTTCATCGGATAACGGTGCTTGGCTGCCCTTACCAGCTTCATAATCCTTGGATTCCTTAACAAATAGGACGGAGAGGTGCGCACTGATGCTCCCAAGAGTGAAAACAGCAGTGCCGAATGCTGGAAGGGAAGGTGGATTTGAATTGGGGCTACCCGCGTCCATGAATTGGGAAGCCTGCATGTGGGCAGCCCCAGCCCTTCGGTGACAGTAGCAACAGCAGCAATGGTGGTGGATATCCGCTGCTGGATGGCGGGAGGAGCTCCCTCGACCTGAGCCACGCCTACATGGCATTCTTTCTCGCAGCTTGACCATTTTGGCAGAGGAGCTGGCAGCGAAGAACAGAGCTTCAATGGCTGGAGGCCCCTGCTCGAATCCTCTCTCAACACAGCGAAGAATTCTCTCCGTTCCTCTTGGCAGTAACACAAAGTAACCCACAGCTCTGTCACCAGGGAGGACAGGCGAGGGAAAATCTTCAGCCGCGGCGCCTGTAGCAACCACAGCGACTGCCAAAAGGAAACAATTGCCAAAACCAACCTGTGCAGCGATCCTCTCACCCTGAGAATGGTTCGTCCCCATGCCCAACTTGAATTTAACCAACTCGACATTCTCTTGAGCCTTGGGCGCCATAAATGCGCTCTGCAGCCGATCCAGTTCACCTTCGAACTCATTAACAGCCCTGAGTTAAAGCCTCAGTACTTAATACCTCGGCGGCGTTCTGATCTGCCCTCCTTAAATCACCACGAGGCATCACATGCAGGCCATGTGGCCTCCGTTCCTCTGCCGTGCGAACACCCGCATCCGGGGATTTACGAATATTAATATTAATAGTAATAGTAATAGTAATTTTAATTTTAATATTAATAATAATTTGAAATATTAATAGTAATATGAAAATTCATTATAGATTATAATATATAATATAAATTTAAATTATTTTAATTTTAATTTACTTAATGTGTAATTTTAAATTATTTAAATTTTGTGTTATTTTATTTTATTAATAATATTAATATTAATACTAATTAATATTGTTTTTATAATATCATTAACATTAATAACATTAAATATGTATAAAATTTTAATATAAAGTTTTAATATTATTTATTAATACTAATTTTAGTATTAATTTTAATTTTAATTTTAAGAATAATATTATTTAATATGAATACGAATACTAATATTACTTTTAATATTATTAATATTTATAAATATTAATTTTAACATTAAATAATATTATTAAATAAAATTAATATGGTCAATTATGGTCCAATGTCGCATTGTGACAAAGATTGTGTCAACATGAAAATCAACCATGGTCAATGATAGCCAACCATGTTTATTTTAGGGTTTATAATATTCATGTTAGGATATTCTGACACATTGGAAATAGTTAAGTATAACTTGGTCTAGGGTAGAGTTAGGTAAAGTGTGTTTCTTTACTATGTACTTTTGTAACTTACAATCCGACGGTCATGATATGTTCTAGACATGAAGTGATCCAACAGTTCATTCTCTCCACGGTATTATCGACACTTGATCCGTGGCTTAACACCCGATTGATCGATGATCTCTATTTAACAAGAATGGAGGGTCATTTGTAGTGTAACCGTTCATGAGAGAAGCTTATGTAAATTTTCATTCTTTTATTAATAAATTGCCTGGAGTGGCCGTGTTGGCTCAGGTTGTGGACTGTTTCCCTCTTTGAGGGTTTTAACCACATCAAGAATAATGGTGTATTGATCTGTGATCTTTTTTTGAAAAGTGTCCTTTGATGTTCTATCTGAGGAACTTACCTTGTAAATTCCTACATGGTATTAGAGCTATTTGAGGGATGCATCCGTTGGTGATCCAAATGTGGAGCCGATACAAATGCATCTGATTGTCGTTTTCTAGATCTACTATTACTGACTGCTTTGCAGCTGAGAGGAGTACTCTTTTGTGTTAGGAGCATATGTTCTAGTGAGGAACCCCTTTCATTTCACGCAAGAAGGTTTCCCGTAGCCCTAGCTACGTCATTTTTAAGATCTGGAGCTATACAATCTTTATTTGCAGTTCTATCTATTCATCTCTCTGTTTATTTCGGTTTATTTAGCTCTCTATTTTTTATTACCGGATCTATACCTTTCATTTCTATGTATGCTCTTTGCCCCGTGACTCTATGTGATCTCAGCAAATCAAAAATAGAAAGGAAGGATTTTTCTCATGCATATGCTCTTTTCCACCGTGCCTTAGTGTGATCTCGAAAAATCAGAAACATTGAGGAAAATATTTAGTTTCTGGCTAAAGCTAACTTCAAGCTGTAAGGTTTTTTTTTTTTTTTTTTTTTTGTATGTTTGTTTTGGGTTTTGTGGTTTTTGTTTTGTAGGCAAAAAAGATATTTTTCAAGTAAGCATACACCTTAAATCTTCAGTGACTAAAAAAAAAAAAAAAAAGCACTTCCTTTTTTCCAAAAATTATTAAACTTTTAAACTAGCTCACTTGGTCCAAAGTTAATTTATGAGAATAGAGGTCTTGAGTTCAAGTCTTTCTTTTTGTTGAGTTAATTTTTCAACAAGCACATATAACTAATGTTTTAAAGTTACTTTATGTAAAAGTGTTCTCACCCATTATAAAAGGTGAGTCACTTATAATTCTAAAGTCTCTTTATCTTTTATTTAAGTTACAATTTAGTGGGTAGTTCATAAAGTACCATTGTAAAAGTGACATTCACTTATTTATAAAAGTGAGTCACGTATATTTTCTTTTAAAGTGAGCTAATTAGATTAAGTTTGGAAAGGGGGGGATTTTTTTTTTAAATATAACATTATCATTCATTTCCACACATTCACACACTTTGTCGGCATCTTCAACAAATTTTCTTCAAAAAGTCATAACTTCTTTATCTGGAAGCCGTTTTCAAAGTCGTTTTTTTTAATCAGCCTAACTTTTTGAGATCTTTCCATTGGAGCACTTAGTTTCAGCATCTACATCTTCAGTTTATGTTAAAATGGAAATTCCATGCCAAGTTATTCTTGACAGCACCAACTACTTCCAAGGGTGGTCCTACATTATGGATTTACTTAGAATTAAAGGTCTTACAAAATAGCCTCAAGCCAAGAAACCAAACCTCAAGATGAAGATAAGGTAGCGAAATAGGAAAATAGGCAAGACCAAGCATGTGGGTTGATAGGGATCTCTATTTCACGAGACCTTATATTCAATATCGCAGAACTTGATACTCCTAATGAAGAAATGAAATAGTTCACTAAAGTTTTTGGAATTAAAAATGAAATTAGAGCCCATCAACTTGAAAATGAGTTTCTTACATTGGACCCCAATAATTTTTCTTCCATTCAAGATTTTTTTTCCAAGTTCAATACCCTTAGACTTCTTTTCGAAGGTGTTAAGGTTAAGAAAGAAGATGGTAGCCTTATCTATTCCATTCTTACTAAGTTGGGACCAACCTAATTTGTGTTTGTTTCCACCTTCCATTCTACTAGAGAAGCCATTATTTCTCAAGGACAAGACTACAAGTCCCGCTCTTTTGATTCCTTTTGTGATTCTTTAATAAGAGAAAAAGAAAACCTCTTATATCTTGGTCTTCTTAATCTTGGAAACTCTTCTAAGAAAGTCTTAGCTGCCTAGAAGCAACCAAATTCAAAGAATCCTAAGAAGAAATATCCTAAAAAGAATGGTCCTAAATGAAACAAGGGTCCTACGAAATTTTAGTCTCAAAATGAAAAACCATTTCAACAAAATGATAAGGCAAATAAAAACAAAGGGAAGAAGACTGATAGACATTGCAACTTGTGTAATAAAGATGACCACTTAGAATCCAAATGCTTTAAGAATATGGAAGCCTTGGAAGCAACAATGAAGAAGCATAACATCCATTTGGAGAACTCTTCAACTTCAACATCATCTTTAGGAATAGCACTTTCTGCATGTGGTTTTCAAACATCTTTGTCTGGTAATGCACTAAATGTATCTTCTTCTTCTCATTCTAATGAATGGCTCATTGATTATAGAGCTTCTTATCACATGGCCAAAAGAAAAGCCATGTTTTCTTCTTTAAATAATGCTAACACCAAAAATATATATGTTGGCGATGATAGATCTCTCAGTGTTGTAGGGACAGGAACTGTTCATCTAGACAATGGTAAATTTAATGATGTATGTGTTCCAAACTTATCCTACAACCTTCTATCTATATATTAGATAACCCATTCAGGTGAAGGTAAAATCATTGAATTTTCACCTTACAATGTTGTAATTAAGGACCTAAGAGATCCTAGATAGATTTTAGCTACTGGAATTGCTGATGATTCTACAAGGTTGTATAAGTTTAACAACTTTGAGCCATGAAATCTTCCCTCGGTATTTGTTTCTCATAATGATGAAGTGAGAAAACTTTGGCATTAGCGATTCTTTCACTTGAACTATCGCTCCCTTTAGAATCTATGTAAAGAAAATATGGTGACATGCCTTCCATTGGTATCTTGTAGAGATGGTGTTTGTTCCGGATGTGTACTCAGAAAACATCATAAGGATAGTTTTGAAAAACATGCCTCTTTGCACGCCTCAACCCCTTTACAGCTTGTGCATAGTGATTTGTGTGGTCGACTTCCAGTTGTTTCATTTTGTTATTACAAGTATTTCTTAACTTTCATTAATGATTTCTTGAGATGCACTTGTGTATACTTCTTAAAACTCAAGAGTGAAGTATTTAACATGTTCTTGGCCTTTAAGGCCTTTGTTGAAAAACAATCTGGACATCAAATTCTTAAGCTAAGATCTAATAATGGCAAAGAATATGTTATCAAACAATTCATCAACTTTTGCACTGACAATGGAATTCAAATGCAACATATTGTTCCATATACTCCACAACAAAATGGTGGAGCTGAAAGGAAGAATCGTACCTTAAAGGAAATAGCTAATTGTATGCTTCAATCTAAAGGAATTAGTCTTAATTTTTGGGCAGAAGCAATTAACTATGCAAATTACATAGCAAACCGCACTCCTAATAAGGTTTTAAAGAATATCACTCCAGAAGAAGCATGGAGCTCAATTAAACCAGATGTAAGTCACTTTCATCTTTTCGGAAGTGAAGCATGGACCCATATTCCAGATGAGAAACATAAAGCTTTAGAACCTAAGTGTGAAGAATTTGTTTTTGTTGGATATTCTAAAGATGTCAAAGGATATAGACTTATTCCACTTAAGTCCAAAAATTTTATCATTAGAAGAGATGTAAAGTTTATTGAAAATATATCGTTATACGAGCCTAGTTCAGTGGATGTGCCACCTCTCTCTATCCCTTCTACTTCTGAAAATATTTCTTCTTAAGATGATGATAGCGAGGATGAAAATCCTCCCCCACCTTCTCAAGATCATCCTTCAGCTCCTCAGCTTCCAAAATGGGTCCGTTCTACTTGGGATGCAATAGGTGCTCTTTCCGTTTATCCTATAGAACAATGACGTAGACATTCTCAGTTTGATAAAGCCTCTTCTTTACTTGCTCAAGCTGAATAGTGAATCATGATCCTGACACCTTTGCAGAAGATTTAGGCCATCCAGATTGGGATGCAGCTATGAATGAAGAATATCGTTCATTATTGGAAAATGATACATGGCATCTTGTTCCTCTTCCAGAGGGACGAAAACTTGTTAGATGCAAATGGGTTTACAGAACCAAGTATGGACCAGATGGAAAAGTTGATAATCATAAAGCTCATCTTGTTGCTAAGGGTTTTTCACAAGTTGATGGCATTGACTATACTAAAACCTTCTCCCCTATTGCCAAAATGAACTCTATCCACCTTTGTCTTTCCCTTGCTGCCTCTTTCAAATGGGAAGTCCATCAAATGAATGTTAAATCTGCCTTCTTGCATGGGCACTTGCATGAATAAATCTATATGGAGAAACCTACTGCCTTTATACAAATAGACTCTAGCCTTATATGTCAGCTTAAGAAATCCCTTTATGGTCTCAAGCAAGCTCCTCAGGCTTGGTATGCCAAAATGGATAGCTTTCTTTTAGAAACTGGCTTTTGTAGGTGTCATTCTGACAATAATGTCTACACCAAGAAAGTGGGAAAGTCCATTATCATTCTTGTTCTTTATGTTGATGATCTTATCCATACTGGTAGTGATCTAAACCTTATAAACAATGTGAATTCCAGGCTTAAAAAAAGGTTTGAAATGGAAGCCTTAGGACACTTACGTTCTTTTCTTGGTCTTCAAGTCTTGCAATCCAAGGAAGGTATTTCACTTTCCTAGTCCAAGTATGCCTGTGATCTTCTATGGGATTTTCACATGGAAGACTGTAAGCCAACCCATTCTCCCTTTCAATCTGGAGCCAAGCTTTTAGTCACTTGTACTTCCCCTGAAGTTGATTCTACCTCATACCATCAACTTGTAGGAAAACTTTTGTATTTGACCCATACTTGTCCTGACGTTTCCTTTGATGTTGGCCTTATTACTCGATTTATGCAAAACCCACATGAAATTCATTGGAAAGAAGCTAAAAGAATATTTTGCTATGTTCAAGGTACAGTTCGGTTCGGGATTCATTACATTGCAGAAGCATCTCCTCTATTGGTTGGTTTCACTGATTTTGATTGAGTTGGTGACCCTGATGATCATAAGTGTACTGTAGGTTATGTGTTGACTCTTGGTTCAGGACCTATTACATGGGTTTGTAAGAAACAAAGTGCCATTTCTCTGTCTTCAGCAAAAGAAAAGTATCATCGTGTTGTAGAAGCTAGTAAGGAAGCCTTGTGGCTTCGTTAGATCATGTCAGAGTTTGGCTTTCAGTAGAGACATCCGACTACACTTTGGTGTGATAATCAAAGTGCCATTCAACTATGCAAAGATCCAGTCCAACATCAGTGCAACAAACACATTGAACTACACATGCACTTCGTCAGAAATCTCATTCATGACCATGTTCTTGAAGTGCAATATTGTTCAACAGATGATCGAGTTGCAGACATCTTTACAAAGGCTCTCACATAGGCGAAGTTTACTAAACTTCGATTTATAGTTGAAGTTCATGAAGTTGTCACTAAGGGGGGATAGGCTCTAATTCCTCCTTCCTTCTCATATTGTGTCATATTTGTACATCCTTCAATCCTATCCCAAGTTTTTCTTAAGAGGGGATGTTAGGATATTCTGACACATAGGAAATAGTTAAGTATAACTTGGTCTAGTGTAGAGTTAGATAAAGTGTGTTTCTTTACTATGTACTTTTGTAACTTACAATTCGATGATCACGATATATTCTAGACATGAAGTGGTCTGACGATTCATTCTCTCCTCGATAATACTAACACATGATCCATGGCTTAACACCTGATTGGTCCATGATCTCTATTTAAATACAATGGAGGGTCATTTCTAGTGTAACCATTCATGAGAGAAGCTTATGTAAATTTTCATTCTTTTATTAATAAATTGCCTAAAGTGGCCATGTTGGCTCAGGTCGTGGACTATTTCCCTCCTTGAGGGTTTTAACCACGTCAAGAATATTGGTGTATTAATCTGTGATCTGTTTTTGCATGGTATCCTTTGGTGTTCTATCTGAGGAACTTACCCTATAAATACCTATAATTCATTCAAGCGTCACATTGTGACAAAGATTGTCTCAATATGAAAATCAATCATGGTCAACTATGGTCCAATGTCACATTGCGAAAAAGATTGTCACAATATGAAAATAAACTGTAGTCAACCATCATCGACCATGGTCAACCATGGTCCAATGCCTAATTATGAAAGATATTTTATAAATATGAAAATCAACTCTGATTAATCATGGTCAACCATGGTCAATAATCATGGTCACATTGTAACGAAGATTGTCTCTTGGTCCAACGTCACATTATGACAACAATGGCCATCCATGTTCAACCATCGTTCAACGTCAATTATGACAAGTATAATATGAAAAACAACCATGGTCAACCATGGTATAACATTGCATTCTGACAAATATTGTCTCAATATGAAAATAAATAATGGCTAACCATGGTCGAATGTCGCATTGTGACAAAGATTGTGTCAATATTAAAATCAACCATAGTCAAGAATGGTTGACCATGTTTATTTTATGGTTTATAATATTTATCTGAGGGTTTATATACCTAGGGTATATAATATTAAGCCCTTAGATTTAATATTATTCCCTTGGGTCTATAATCCTTTGAGTTTTTAGTATTAATTCCTTGTGTTTATTAGTCACTGGGGTTTACAATATTAAGCCCTTTGGTTTATTAATCTAAGGGTCCATATTCCTAGGGTATAATATTATTCATAGGGTTTATAATATTAATCCTATGATTTAATATAAATCGATTAGGTTTATAATCATGGTCAATCGTGGTCAACCATGGCCCAATGTCACATTGTGACAAAGGTTGTCTCAATATGAAAATCAACCATGTTCAACCACCGCCAACCATTGTCATTCATGGTGAACCATGGTCCAATGTCACATTATAACAATGATTGTCTCAATATGAAAATCAATCATTGCCAACCATATTCAATCATAGTCAATCATGTTCAGCCATGGTCAAATGTCTCATTGTGACAAAGATTGTCTCAAAATGAAACTCAATCATTGTAAAACATGGTAAATATGAAAATCAGGCATGGTCAACCACGTTTAAACTTCACATTGTGACAAAAATTGTCTCAATATCAAAATCAACCATCATCAACCATCGTCAACCATCATCAACCATGCTATAATGTCACATTGTGATAAAAATTTCCTCAATATCAAAATCAACCATAGTAAATTGTGGTCAAAGATCATCAATAGTCATGCTTATGGTGTGACAAATATTGTCTCATAGTACAATGTCACATTGTCACAACCATGGTCATCCATGGCCAACTATGGTTAACCATGGTCTAACGTCGCATTGTGACACAGATTATCAATATGAAAATCAACCATGGTCAGCCATTCTCCAACGTCACGTTGTGACAACGATTCTCTTTATATGAAAATCAATCTTGGTCAACCATGGTCCAGTGTCACATTCTGACAAATATTTTCTCAATATGAAAACCAATCATGGTCAACATGATCAACCATGCTTGTTTTAGGGTTTATGATATTTATCTTAGGGATTATATACCTTGGCTTTACAATATTAATCCTCTGGGTTTTTATGCTTTTAGTATTAATCCATCGTTTTTATTAGTACCTTTGGTTTATAATATCAATCCCTTCGGTTTATTAATCTAAAGGTTCATATTCCTAAGGTATAATATTATTGATAGGGTTTATAATATTAATCCTAGGGTTTAATATAGATCCTTGAGTTTATAATGCACTATGTTTATAATATAGATTCCTTGGATTTCTGATATTAATCATAGGGTTTATGTTTCTCAAGTTTAATTTTAAGCCTAGTGTTTACAATATTAATTCATTGGGTTTATTAATTTTAGGGTTTATATTCCTATGGTTTAATATTCATTCTAGGGTTTAATGTTATTCCCCTGGGTTTATCGATCACTTGGATTTTTAATATTAATATTTTGAGTTTATTAATCCACTAGATTTATAATATTAATCCCTTGGGTTTAAAATTATTCCTCTCACTTTATAATCCATTTATTTTATAATATTAATCCTTTATGTATATTAATTTCTTGGATTTATAGTAATAATCTCTTGGGTTTATAATATTAATCCTAAGGTTCATAATATTAAATTAGGGTTTATATTCTTAGGGTTTAATATTAATCCCAGGATCCAATGTTATTCCCTTCGGTTTATAATCCATTGGGTTTTTAATATTAATCCAATCGGCTTAGTAATCCATTGGGTTTGTAATATTGTTCCTAGAGTTTCTAATATTAATCATAGGGTTTATAGTCCTACGGTTTAATATTAGGCATATGGTTTATAGTGTTAATCTTAGGGTTCAATATTAATACCTTTAGTTTATAATCTCTTGGGTTTATACTATTTATCCCTTGGGCTTATTAATATTAGGGTTTATGTTCCTAGGATTTAATATTAATCCTAAGGTTTAATGTTATTCCCTTGGGTTTTTAATATTAATCCCTTGGGTTATTAATAGAATAGTTTTATAATGTTTATCGTAACATTTATAATATTAATCTTAAGGTTTAATGTTTATTTTAGGGTTTATAATATTTACTTTAGGGTTTATATCCCATGGGTTTATAATATTAATTCCTTATGTTTAATATTATTACCATGGGTTTATAACCCTCTAGGGTTATTAGTCTCTTTCTTTTATGATATCAATCCCTTGGCTTTATTAATATAGGAGTTCATATTCTTAGTGTATAATATCATTCATAAGATTTATAATATCAATCCTAGGGTTTATAATCCCTTGGATTTACAATACAAATTCGAGGGTTTAATTTTTTTCCTTTAGGTTTATTCTCTCTTGGGTCTATAGTATTAATACCTTGGGTTTATTTTCACTCAAGTTCATAATATTAATCCTTTGGGTTTATAAAATTGAGATTTTTAATATTGGTTTTATAATATTTATAGGCTCGTGGATTTATAATGTTAACCCATTGAGACTATTATTCCTAAGGGTTTATAACAATAATCACTTATGTTTATATCATTAATATTTTGAGTTTATTATTAGAGTTTATAATACTAATCTTATTGTCTGGTTTATATCATTAATATCTTTGGTTTATTATTAGAGTTTCTCATACTAATCTTAGGGTTTAGGTATTTTATAATATTAGGGATTGTAATAATTTATTTAATATTAATGTTTAATATTTTTATGTTGAAATGGTTCATAAATTTATCATTGTGTATAAAAGAGATTGATATTTATATTAATATGTTAATAAACATATATTAATCACTTAGATAACAGTGTGAGATAAATAAGTATTATTAGTAATAAGCCTATATTATTATTATCTTATATTATATTATATTATATTATTGAGATAAATATATCAATGTATATGGCTGTTATTATTGACATAATTATTAATAAGTACAAATAATCAATCTCTAAGAGTCACACTAACACTATATATATCTAATAATTATTAATGTGATTTATTGATCTAAGGGTTGATATTCCTATGAATTAATATTATTGAAAAATGATCAACAATAAACAACCATGTTTGACCATGATCAACCATTGTACAACATCAATCACTTGGGTTTATTATTCCCCATTCAATGACGGTTTATTATGATATCAACCATGGTGAACCATGGTCCAATATGGGATTGTGGTAAGGATTGTCTCAATATGAAAAACAATGATGGCGAGTCATGTTTATTTCAGTGCTTATAATATTTTCCTTAAGGTTTATATACATTGGGTTTATAATATTAGTCCCTTGGGTTCATAATCCCTTGGGGTTTTAGTGTTAATCGCTTGGGTGTATTTTTCCTTTGGGTCTATAATATCAATCCGTTGGGTTTATTATTCCCTTAGGTTTACAATATCAATCATAGTCAACCATTATCAATCATATCCAACCATGGTCATCCATGGTTGAATGTCACATTGTGACAAGGATTGTCTCACCATGAAAATACACCATGTTTATTTAAGTGTTTGTAATATGTATATTGGGGTTTACAAATGTTGGATTTATAATATTAGTATCTTGGGTTTAATATTATTCCATTGGGTTCATAATCCCTTGGGTTTATTATTAGGTTGGGTCTATAATATTAATCATGGTAAGCTTTATTAATCTCGTGTTTGTAATATTGATCTGTTACGCTTTTGATCACTTAGGTTCTTAATATCTATCCCTTGGGTTCACTAATTTGTTGGGTTTTTAATATTAAACAGTTGGGTTTATTGGTTCCTTGGGTTTATAGTATTAATAATCCATTTCGTTTATTAATCCCTTGAGTTTAAAATATTAATTCTTAGGGTTTTTTAATTCAATCATGTTTATTTTGGTATTTTTAATATTTATCTTAGGTTTGTATACCTTGGGTTTATATTATTAGTCCCTTTTGTTTAATATTATTCCCTTAGGTTCATAATCCCTTAGCATTTTAGTATTAATCCCTTGAGTTTATTGTTCCATTGTGTTTATAATATCAATCGCTTGGGTTTATCATTCCTAAGTCAAACATGGTTTATTATGATGTCGACCATGGTCGAAAATGGAATTGTGATAAGGATTGTCTCAATATGAAAATCAACGATGGTCGATCATGCTTATTTTAGTGTTTATAATATTTATATGAGGGTTTACTACAGACCCTCTTCACTAGAGCTTGTAGAATTTCAGATGAAAACCACACTGAAGAAGAGATTACTTACTTAAAAAGAACATTTGCCAACTTAGGATACAATAATAAAATCATCTTCAAAGCCATTCAAAAGGCCAAGTCTGGAAACAATATAAACAAATCAAACAACCCCATAACTACTAATGCCTACCTTTTGTACATTCAAGGTGTCACTGACAAGCTAGCCAAAATTCTCAGAAAGAAAAATATCAAAACTTCATTCAAACCCTTGTCAACTATCAAACAAAGAATGAAATCAGTAAAGGACAACCAAGAACAACTACAACAAAAAGGTGTTTATATCATCAACTGCTCTTGTGGAGAACAATATATAGGGGAAACAGGCAGGTCAGTGAGGATTAGGCTCAAAGAGCATAGTGCAGATATCCGTAAAGAAAGAACTCGCTCTTCAGCTTTAGCTGAGCATGCTGGTAAAACAAACCATCATATATGCCTTGAGGACACTAAAGTCATTGCTAATGAAAAACACCATTTCAAGCGGAAAGTTCGTGAGGCTATTGAAATCATAAAACACCCACGTAACCTTAATAGGGATGGAGGCCTGGATATTAGTAAAAATTGGAACTCTCTGCTTACCCCCCATGAATAAGTTATCCCCCCCCTTCCCCCTCCTCCCCATCTTACCCAATCTTAGCAGTTCCCTCTCTTAACCAAAAGCATCCTTTAAAACTATAAGAGATATGGCCTTTGCACCTTAATATATCTAGACTTATCTTTAAATAAATAGAAAACTACTCAAAAACATCAACAATATTCCCTTTAACTCATACTCTTAAGAACTTTGAATCCAATTTTAACCAAAAAATAAATAAATAAATAAAAATAAATTTAGCCTATAAGTTAATTAAATTAATTAAATAAAGTCTCACATTTTTAATTTTAATTAATAGTTAAATTGACAATATTAAAAACTCATTATATTAATAATAATACAACCTTATTAAGGAACATAATCCTATAACTTATGTACATAAAAATAAAAATAATAATAAATTAATTAATTATAAAAATCAAACCTAATCCTTTAGCTTAAACTCTTAAGAACTTTGAATCTAGGTTAAAATATAGCTTATAAATTAATTAAAATAATTAAATATAGCAATATAAAACTAATCTCACTTTTAATTTTAATTAATAGTTAAATTAACAATATTAAAAACTTATTATATTAATAATAATAAAATCCTATAACCTATGTACATTAACAAAGATTAAAATAGGTTAAGAAATTATTTACTTAAAAAAAAAATTAGAACACATAGATAGTAATATGTTCAATAAATATAATATGATAATATTACAGGAATTAATTAAAATAATATTAAAATAACATTAAATAATCAAATGGTCGGCTTACCAACTTAACAACCCTCCTACACCATATTTATCACACACTTTCTCTTCTCTGTAAATCAGTCCTGATGATGAGTCTTGGTCTAGACTCGAAACGTTGACAAACAAAAAGATGAACACTGTGGAATATCCAAATTCAGGCTATCAAAAACCACTCCGCAGAAATCTACAAACCAATATTAGTCCCTTGGGTTTAATATTATTCCCTTGGGTTCATAATCCCTTGGGATTTTAGTATTAATCCCTTCATTTTATTATTCCTTTGGGTTTCTCATATTAATCCCTTGGGTTTATTATTTCCTTAGGTTTATAATATCGATCATGGCTAACCATTGTCAATCATACCCAACAATGGTCAACCATGGTTGAATGTCACATTGTGACAAGGATTTTCTTACCATGAAAATAAATCATGTTTATTTTAGTCTTTGCAATATTTATTTTTGGGTTTATGAATGTTGGAATTATAATATTAGTCCCTTGGGTTTAATATTATTTCCTTGGGTTCATGGTCCCTTGGGGTTTTAGTATTAATCCATTGGGTTTATTATTCATTTAGGTTTATAATATCAATCCCTTGAGTTTATTATTCCCTTAGGTTTATAATATCAATCATGGTCAACCATGGTTGAATGTCACATTGTGACAAGGACTGTCTCACCATGAAAATAAATCGTGTTTCTTTTAGTCATTGTAATATTTATATTTGGGTTTATGAATGTCAGGTTTATAATATTAGTCCCTTCAGTTTAATATTATTTCATTGGGTTCATAATCCCTTGGGGTTTTAGTCTTAATCCCTCGGGTTTATTATTCATTTGGATTTATAATATCAATCATCGTAAACCATTGTCAATCATAGCCAACCACGGTCAACCATGTTTGAACATTGCATTGTGACAAGGATTGTCTCACCATCAAAATAAACCATGTTTATTTTAGTGTTTGTAGTATTTATAGTTGGGTTTACCAATGTTGTGTTTATAATATTAGTCCCATGGGTTTAATATTATTCCCTTGGGTTCATAATCCCTTAGAGCTTTAGTATTAATCCCTTAGTTTTATTATTCCTTTGGCCTTATAATATCAATCCCATGGGTTTATTATTACCTTAGGTTTATAATATCAATCATTGTCAACCATTGTCAATCATAGCCACCCATGGTCAACCATGGTTGAATGTCATATTGTGACAAGGATTGTCCCACCATAAAAATAAAACATGTTTATTTTAGTATTTGTAATATTTATATTTGGGTTTACAAATATTGGGTTTATAATATTAGTCCCTTGGGTTTAATATTATTCCCTTGTGTTCATAATCCCTTTAGGTTTTAGTATTAATCCCTTGGGCTTATTATTCATTTGGGTTTATAATATCAACCCGTTGGGTTTATTATTCCCTTAGGTTTATAGTATCAATCATGATCAACCATTGTCAATCATAGCCAACCATGGTCAACGATATTTGAATGTCGCATTGTGACAAGGATTGTCTCACCATCAAAATAAGCAATGTTTATTTTAGTGTTTGTAGTATTTATATTCCAGTTTACCAATGTTGGGTTTATAATATTAGTCCTTGTTGGGCCTCTATTTTGCCTTGCTTTATATCACCTTTTACTCAAAATCACTCATGCTTTTGTTTATCTTGACTAGTCATTGTTATATTTTTTTGAATTCTCAGAGAGAATAAGTAAGTATTTGTTATTCCTTCGTTTTAATGAGATTTAAACATTAAAGGCATATTTAATAATAGTTTGTGTGTTTGCAGGTTGACAAAGCTGGTTATATGCCTATTCTGATAGAGGCGAAGTTCCTGCACCACACATTCTTGCACTAGTACCAGTAGGATTCCTGCACCACACATTCCTGTACCAATTCAGATTTTACAACTTCCACTCGAATTTGCAGCAGTCTCTCGACAACTGATTTACTCCTCAATTTCCATGCCGATAGTTGCAAATCTCAAAATTCTAAAACGTTGATTTTTTTCCTAGTATAAGAAGTTGAGTAAGATGCTAGCCATTTTCCAAAATGTGTAATGGTTGAGGAGATACGTAGAGGTCTTTGGAGGAAGTTTGTTGAAAATACCAATTTTTCCATAAATCTATAAAATGCCCAGTTTTGGAAAATTCGTATTAAATCTATATTTTTTAATAGGGGAATGGTTGTACTGATATTATATTTAATTAGAATTAGTTGGGATGAAATCCCCATCATTGTTTACAAAGGATACGATTAATTATCATGTAAACATATTATAAAAGGAGGAGAGATTATGCACCTAAGGGGGGAGGTGGTAATAGGACTGTGTTTCTAAACAGGAGATTGTACCTTTTGTTATCGCCCAAATCTGGACTGGACTCTATATTTCATGATGTACTTTGCCTTTGTGAATTAATAGGAATAAGGAGCTCCACCTCATGCTTTTCGAATCTTATTTGTTCATTTAAACAAATGAGTCTGATATGAGTTACTGAGCATCATTTTTATTTAAAAGGGAAATGTGTTGGTTGGCTAGGGGCCATCCAACCTAGCACACTTACCCCATTTCATTTCCTTGTAATTTTTGTTTACATTGTCAAGTGTGATTTAATTTCTAGCACATGCATTCCTGTCTAAGTGAAAGCAGATCCATTGTGTGAAGTAGATAAATTTCCTTTTCCTACAATTTCTTTTCCCGGACTTTATTTTAGATTGGTTTTCCTTGCCTGGTCAAAGCCGGAGAAATGAACCTGCACCAGTGCACGTTGGTGTGATATTTCCTTTCCTGTAATTCCATTCGATTGGTTTTCCCTGCCTGGTCCAAGTAGGAGAAATGAAATTGCACCAGTGCACGTTGGTGTGATATTTCCTTTCCTGCAATTCGGTTTGATTGGTTTTCCCTACCTAGTCCAAGCAGGAGAGATGAGCCTACACCAATGCACCTTGATGTGTTGTAGCAAGAATTTTTAGCTTACTTCCCGCAATCTTATTTTCTTTCATTAAATGCTTATGACAGGATAAATGTATATTGATTGTTTCTTCATTATTGCATTCTATTAAGATTAGGAACATTCACTTTTTTTGTGTGCAATTTAATTTGACACTTGCAATAATTAAGCACTCATTTTAAGAATTAATAGCTAGGTGTAGGAAGCTCTGATCAGGTGCAAGAACTAGTTTCTTGTCATGGGATCTGAGTGCTCTGAACCCTGGAAGTTGAAGCCCTTGCATGAAGTAAAAATCCTTTGGCAAAGACACCATTTATACCTCCTGCATAAATCTCTATTCCTGCACTAGTGCAAGCAGATTGCGATAGTGCAAGACAGATTAGTGCAAGAAGGAAATTTCTAAAGAAGCAGGTTTAATGTCCCATTCTACGAGACTTCCAAGTGTCTCTGCTAATGAAAACCATAACACATACTCAGTAATTAAAAATTGATCAGTTAGAGTGATTTCCTTTTTATTTTGATTCCTTTGCAAATGCATTCTTTCTTGTTCCAACACTAGATTACTTTGATTATTTAGTTATCTTTTACTCTTTCGATTCTGCAAGATTTTCTTTAAGAAAGTAGGAATTTCTATTAGGAAAATTCATACCATCTCTGGCATTGCCTGTTCTTCATCTCTAAGTTTACGAATCCGCCGGGTTGACAATTAAGTGTCGAGGAGTTTGCTTAAGTCTAATTCCTGCACCCAACATTTTGGCGCCATTGCCGGGAAGGCGATTTGGTTTGGTAAGAATTTTTTGTTGATGCAATAGGGGTAAGTCTACCTTTATCTTTTTGTATATTTTATGCAAGTGTGGTGAGATTTATTTCAAACAATAATTTTTAAAATGAATTATCTTCAGATCCTAATCTTTAACATTATATCATTTTTGGGGTGTTGTAAGAACCCCCTTTACTAATATGTGTGTGAAGACAGGGACTACCAATCAACCAGATGTACTTAAAGATGATAACAAGTATGAAGGTTCTCTCTCAAGCCCTAGGAGTTGTTGGGATCTTGATGTCTACCTCTCAGGAAGAAAACTTCTTGACAATAGTCAAAGACTTTTCCATTTCACCACCATCACAAGAGGATTTAGAAGCCTTTCTTGAGGAGACAAATGAATCATGCACTATAATCAACGAAGGATATCCATTGGAACCTGAGAGCGAAAAGTTCTTGGCATGTCTATCAGCAGATCCGGAATGTGATCAAGAGGCTAATCGCCCTAAGGAGGAAAATCAACATGACAAGGAAGAAGAAGATGTGTAGCATGGTCCAAATCAAGAAATGGACCAAGGCTACCATGATTACATTGAACATTGGTTCCAAACAACTACTCAAGCAAGGCAACATTATCCTCTTCTAAAACTCTTGTTGTCATATCATTTACATTCGTTGGTTTTTCATGCTCATGCACACTTTCAGGTTTGTATGATAAATTTGAGCATGAGTATACATTTTCACCTGATCCGCACATGGCTTCATTGGAAGTACTCTTATACATATAAGGAAGTCTTCCACCTCTTAGGTAAATTAGGGTAGGTGAATAGAGCTGTTAAGATGTTATTAGGGTTTTTTTATTTTTAAAGTGTAGTCACTAAATCTACTTTTGATCCACATTGGTTGTTAACACACACATATGTGACACATCTTGTTGAGTATGATTCACTCTATTACCTCATGATTTTTCAAAGTAATCATGACTAATCACTCTAAGAAGTTGTCATCTGATATATATGATTTCAGTTTCCCTTAGAAGGTACTATTGGAAACCCCCTATGAAGGACCACTCTTGTTAAGATCATAATAAGCTATGCATGATAGCACTAGAATTTTTAATTCAAGGACTCTTTTAGCCCTTATCTGGGATATCTTTAATAAGTATTTGGGGCAGAGGAACTAGTGAGTAACGATTAGTCATTAAAAACTTTTCACTCCATCCCGTTCTCTTAAGGAGTAGATCTGTCTCCCCACTTATTAAGTAACCTTTTAGGTTAATCATAATTAGAGTATACAAAATATTTCGGGGAGGATAGGAGGTCTCATGATGAGGCGACCTACCACAATCATGAGACCTAGCATGCATGACATTACTGCTTCTGGTCACGAAGCCAAAGTAATGGCCTTCAACCGAAAAGTTGGAAGATAGGAGGTCTCATCACAAGCCGACCTGTTCATCCATGTTAGTTCTTGTGAGTGGCACTGCAATTAGTTGCTTACCAAGCCAGAACAATGGCCTTCATCTAAAATTAAAATAAGATAAGTTTGAATCCATGCCTAGTAAGTGGGACATAGACATTTCGATGGGTCAAAAGACACCCCTGCGGAGGTTATGGACACCTGCGGGCAGCAGGGCTATGTTTGTGGCATTAAAGTTAATTGCATACTATGATTTTCTTGGCTATCTTTCTCTTCCCCTAAACTTATCCTTTTTTTTGGACAGTGGTTCTAAAGATGATGTAAACATGATGCTTTGAGTTATATCTTTAAAAAATCAAGAATATTTAAGGATGTGGTACCCTTAGTAAAGGTTATTCTTTGGTCTATATTAAGAGGAAATTTAGTTTGAATCTGGATGACAAGGGAATTTAGAGTGTTTAATAAATAGGTTGCTAATTGGTATCATAACTCATTTTGACTTTCCTGGTATTTAGAGTGATGAATTACTCAATGATGACTGCTCATAAGATGTTGGTTGTCAATAATTTGTATTGATGGTGGTTGCCTCTAAATATGCACTGCATAATCTAGGTACAAGATTGCTATAGTAGGTGCATGAACTTGTGGTAGTTATTTTGAGATTGCACCTTTTCAAGAAAATTTGATTTTCATTATAAGACTTTGGGCAGAAACAAAACAAGGAATTCATTTGGGACAAGGTAACAGGTATGTACCATACTCTTTTGTCTATAATTTCTACTTTTTGTACCTAATCTTGTTGCTTTTTAAAATTGTATATTTTCATTAGAACTATAACGTGGTTTGTAGGTAGACCTTCCAGAAAATTTTCTACCTTTCTTCATATCACATTTTCGTAATTCCCCATTAGTTTTCTTCTTCAATCCCAGAATGATTACCTTCCCATCCATTTCGTAAATCCCACTTTACCCCCTGAATTTTTTTCCTATCCGACTTTTGTTTACGCCCTCTTAATGGTATTGTTCCTAGAATCCCTGTAATAAACTTCCTTCCCATTCTGAATTTTTTCCTTTTCCCACTTCCTTGTTCTCCCATGAACTTATTGCAGGATCTACTAGAGATAGACCAAAAGGATATGGTCAGAAGAATCAAAGAAATGGCGAAGCAAACCTTTCGTATGATTGAGGAAGTCATGTTAAAGTCCAGCCCACGTTTTACCAAATTTCCCTATTTTTTTAGCATATTTTATGCTTGCACTAGTGCAATCACGTTGTAATATACAGTAGTGAAAGCAAAAAAGTGCCAGCAAAGTGGTGCAGTTTAGGCGATGTAAGCAGATCAGTGAAAACATGCACTATCCTTGCAATTTGGTATTTTTATTGTAGTCCTTGTGACAGGTTTTCTTGAAATTAGTATAAATAATCAAAGAGTCTAGCAAACACTCTGTTCTTGAAACAAGCTTTATCTAGTGTAGGAAATGTGATGACATATAATTGTAGGAAACATCATTATGAATGCCCATAAATGTTTTTAATCTTGCTTTTTTCAAGGGAGAAACAACGCGACAATTGATTTCCTTGCATGAGGACATGCAAGAAGGTCAGCATGGGGGTTGTTGGGCCTCTATTTTTCCTTTCTTTATATCACCTTTTACTTGAAATCACTCACACTTTTCTTTAGCTTTACTAGTCATTTTCATAGTTTTGTGCATTCTCAGAGATAATAAGTAAGTATTTGTTATTCCTTTGTTTCAGTGAGATTTAAACATTAAAGGCATATTTAATAATAGTTTGTGTGTTTTCAGGTTTAAGAAGTTGGTTACATGCATATTCTGATATAGGCAAAGTTCTTGCACCACACATTCTTGCACCAGTTCAGATTTTACAGCTTCCACCTGAATTCGCAGCAGTTTCTCGACAACTAATTTACTCCTCGATTTCCACGCCAATCGTTGCGAATCTCAAAATTCTGAAACATTGATTTTTTTCCCAGTATAGAAAGTTGAGTAAGATGATAGTTGTTTCCCAAAGTGCGTAATGGTTGAGGAGATACAAAGAGGTCTTTTGAGGCAGTTTGTTAAAAATACCAATTTTTGCAGAAATCCAAAAAACGCCCAAACTTGGAAAATTCATATTAAATTTCTATTTTTTAATAGGGGAATGGTTGTACCCATATTATATTTAATTAGAATTATTTGGGATGAAATACCCATGATTGTTTACCAAGGATACGATTAATTATCATGTAAAGATATTATAAAAGGAGGAACGCTTATGCACGTAAGGGGGGGAGGTGGTAACAAGACTATGTTTCTAAATAAGAGATTGTACCTTTTGTTATTGTCCAAAACTGGGCTTGACTCTATATTTCATGATGTACTTTGACTTTTTGAATTAATAGGAATAAGGAGCTCCACCTCATGCTTTTCGAATCTTATTTGTTCCTTTAAACAAATGAGTCTAATCCGAGTTACTAAGTAGTGTTTTTATTTAAGAGGGAAACGTGCTGGTTAGCTAGGGCCCAACCAACCCAGCACGTTTACCCCATTTCATTTCCATATAATTTGTGTTTACACTGTCAATTGTGATTTAATTCCCAACACATGTATTCTTGTCTGACTGAAAGCGGATCCGTTGTGTGAAGTAGATAAATTTCCGTTTCCTACAATTTCTTTTCCCGCACTTGATTTCAGATTTGTTTTCCCCTTCTGGTCCAGGCAGGAGAAATTAACCTACACCAGTGCACGTTGGTGTGATATTTACTTTCCTACAATTCCATTTGATTGGTTTTCCCCACCTGGTCCAAGAAGGAGAAATGAACCTGCGCTAGTGTACGTTGGTGTGTTGCAGCAAGAATTTTTAGCTTACTTGCAATCTTCCTTTCTTTCATTAAATGCTTATGAAATGATAAATGTATATTGATTGTTTCTTCATTATTGCATTATGTTAAGATCATGAACATTCACTTTTTATATGTGCAATTTAATTTGACACTTGCAATAATTTAGCACTCATTTTAAGAATTAATAGCTAAGTGCAGGAAGCTCTGATCAGGTGCAAGAACTAGTTTCTTGTCATGGAATCTGAGTTCTCTGAACCCTGGAAGTTCGAGCCCTTGCATGAAGTAAAAATCCTTTGGTAAAGACACCATTTATACCTCCTGCATAAACCTCTGTTGCTGCACTAGTGCAAGCAGACTGCAATAGTGTAGGACAGATTAGTGCAAGAAGGAAATGTCTAAAGAAGCAAGTTTAAGGGCCCATTCTACGAGACTACCAAGTGTCTCTGCTAAAGAAAAACATAACACACAATCAGTAATTAAAAATTGATCAGTTGGAGTGATTGCCTTTTTATTTTGATTCCTTTGCAAATGCATTCTTTCTTGTGTCCAGCACTAGATTACATTGATGATTCAATTATCTTTTACCCTTTTGATTCTGCAAGCTTTTCTTTAAGAAAGTAGGAATTTCTCTCAGGAAAATTCATACCATCTCTAGCATTGGCTGTGCTTCATCTCTAAGTTTACGAATCCCACGGGTTGACAATTAAGTGTTGAGGAGTTTTCTTAAGTGCAATTCCTGCACCCAACTATCCCATGGTTGAATGTCACATTTTGACAAGGATTTCCCACCATGAAAATAAACCATGTTTATTTTAGTGTTTCCAATATTTAATTTGGGTTTACCAATGTTGGGTTTCTAATATTAGTCCCTTGGGTTTAATATTATTCCCTTTGGTTCATAATCCCTTGGGTTTATGTTTCCCTTCGGTTCATAATATCAATCCCTTGGTTTTATTTTTAATTCCCTTGGGTTCATATATCAATCCCTTGGGTTGATTATTAACTTAGTTTATAACATCAATCATGGTGAACCATAACCAACCACTGTCAACTGTGGTCAATCATGGTCCGATTTCACATTATGAGAGAAATTGTCTCCACTTAGGGTTTATATAGCTTGGATTTTTAATATTATTCCCTTATGTTCATAATCCCTTGGGTTTATTGTTACTTTGGGTTTATCATTCTGCAGTCAACCATGGTCCAACATGGAATTGTGGTAGGGATTGTCACAATATGAAAATCAATGATGGTCTATCATGTTTATTTTAGTGTTTATAATATTTATCTTAGAGTTTATATACATTGGGTTTATAATATTAGTCCCTTGGATTTAATATTATTCTGTGGGGTTCATAATCCCTTGGGGTTATAGTATTAAAACCTCTTGTTTATTATTCCTTTGGGTTTATAATATCAATCGCTTCGATTTATTATTCCCTTAGGTTTATAATTTCAATCATGGTTAACCATTGACAATCATAGCCAACCATGGTTATCCATAGTTGAATGTCACATTGTGACAAGGATTGTCTCACCATGAAAATAAACCATGTTTATTTTAGTCTTTCTAATATTTATATTAGGGTTTACCAATGTTGGGTTTATAATATTAGTCACTTTAGTTTAAAATTATTTCCTTGGGTTCATAATCCCTTGGGGTTTTAGAATTAATCCTTTGGGTTTATTATTAACTTGGGTTTATAATATCAATCATGGTAAATTTTATTAACCTCGTGTTTGTAATATCAATCCCTTGCGCTTCTTGATCCCTTAGGTTTTTAATATTTATCCCTTCGGTTCACTAATTCCTTGGGTTTATAATATTAGTCCCTTTTGTTTAATATTATTCCCTTGGGTTCAAAATCCCTTGGGTAATAATAATAATATAATATTGTTATTAGCATTATAATATAATAAATATATTATATTATTATAATAATAATTTTATTATTTTAATAATATAATATATTTATTATTATTAGTATTATTGTTACCCAAGGCATGAATACTAAAATCCCAAGGGATTATGAACTCGAGGGAATAATATTTAACAAGAGGGACAAATATTATAAACCCAATGTATACAAACCCTAAGATAAATATTAAAAATACTAAAATAAACATGGTTGAATTAACAAAGCCTAAGAATTATAATAACAATAATAATAATAATAATAATAATAATTATTATTATTAATTAATATTACCAATATTATTATGAGTTTATATTATTATAATAATATTAATATAATAATCATAAATATATAAAAATATCGTTGTTATTATTTATATAATTATTAAGAATCATAAATAGTTGATCTTTAAAAAACTACATATAATAATTCCCTTATCATAATTTTAATTATTATTGTATCATGATTGTTATTATAAGTTAATATTATTATTATTATATAATTCAATATAATTGTGATTATTATTTTTATTATTTTATATTATTGTTATAACAATATAATAATAATTCTAATATATTATTATAATAATAATAAAATAATATAATATTATTATGAGATATTATTATTATTAATTAATATTATTATGATTATGATTATTATTATTATTATTATATAATAATAATATTATTATAATATAGTATTATTATTATGTTAATATAATAATAATTATATTATTATATTATTATAATAATATAATGACAATATAATATTATTATGAGTTATTCTTATTATTAATTAATATTACTAATATTATTATAATATTAATATAATAATATATATAAATAATATGGTTGTTATTATTTATATAGTTATTAATAATCATAAGTAGTTGGTGTTTAAAAAAATACCCATAATAATTGTTAATGTGGTTGATATAAGTCTATCGATGTATATCAACCACATTGGAAAATGTTGTTGTATATATGTTTCATATACACCTATCAATGTATATATCACCCATATTGGTAAATGTGGTTGTGCTGGTTGTAATATGTTGTCAACACTTCCATTAAAACACTTCATGTTTGGTTATCAATTTCAAGGAGGTCATGGGTTCAAACCTGTGGCTTTCCCCACTTTTTGCCTCTCGTTATAACAAACCATATACACAGAATCCACCATTCAAATAACAAACCAAATCTATGGTTCAATGGTTGGGTATTTGGCCTATCTCTAATTACGTCCATCTTTAAATCTTGTTTCTCGTATTATTCGGTGGATTGAATATCTTCACCCTTTAGGCTACTCGTAGTTTGATTTTCTATCATGTGGTTTCTCCACGTGTCACTATAAGATTGGCTCACCTGGTAAACTATAAACCACCTAATTTGCACTCAAAAAACATCCACATAAACCTCTTCCTTCCATGTGCCAACTCCATGTTGTTCCATGTCAAATGCATGGTCTTGCCATATGGTACTATAAGAATATGCCACATATCACCCTATCCAACTTTTGTTGTTTGGCGTGAGCTTCAAAATGACATAAATTTTTCATATGAGTTGTATTTAACATGATTCAAGTTGTGTTGTAATCATCTCATCAGGGTCTTCAACATGGCACTATTTTCATCAAATTATGGGGATTTTTAATTTTAGGCCTTTTAGATCATCCTACATCATTTCGATATAGTAGGAACACATACATATAGAATAAAAGAGTGAACCATTATATTAGAAGCATGAATTAAATTACAAAACTTTGACATAAAAATCTGCCACAAACTCAAATCTCTGTACCTAGAACTCTATCTCACTAACCTTTTTATTTACATTATAAAATTCATAAATTTAGATGACTAAAGTGGGTATAGAAAATTCTATAATATATTATGGATTCTACGCACTATAATCCACTCATATAAGAGAATCAAAAATAATTTTCATCTTTAGAGATATGTACAAACCATTAAGAAGATGAGGCCCAAAACATATGTATGATGACTCCTAAATATCGATGTGCTCAAGCTTTTACATAATCCTGCATAGATGCTTCTAAGGTCTTACCAATTTTGTTCTTCTTATTCTTTTATTGAGCTTTACTATATCCTAGAATTTAGCCAAAACTTAACCCACAACAAGTCCCTCACGACACCCTTTAGCTTGTCCCTACACTAGATTATACACCTTGTTCCTTCATTTTGACACCCTTGTTGGGGATTCTTGCAACTACGACAATATTAGGTCACACATAAACCATACAATTCTAAGATATATTGGATCATTATATTATTTTACATCCATATCAATTCTTTAGGAATGAAAAAATTCTAGGAATCCACTTACATGAATTGTTTTATTTAGGGGACCAATTTTGGAGAATTGGAATATGAAACCTTTCAGGTCTAGTTTGAGGCCCCAAATGGCATATTATGGGGTGAGACGTCTCCATATAAGTGTTGGACCCCATGTCACTTATATGCACTCAAATAATTTTACAATGGTGCAATAATCACATTGATTGGAGTTTGGATACAAAATTTATTCCTCATGGGAGTTGACCTATCATGACTCACAACCATAATTTGATAGAATTCCATGTTAGCCCTTGTTACTCATGGAAAAGCGGTTAGACAGATGGGGACTATGAATAAGTCTCTCTATATTTCAAGTTCTAACTCATGTTGATGGTTGAATGGATCAAATATAACCCAGAATTGGTTGTTGAGATATGTTATAATATAACCAGTAACAGGGAAATGGGTTCCATTGTTTTCGATTCTATTTTGTTCCATAATAGAGTAGAGTAGCTATGTATCAATAGAAAGAGACAATAATAAAGGAATTTGTGTTATATAGTATCCCAAGGGCCACAAATATTTGTCAAATCCATAAAAAACGCCTTCTCCTTTATACTTGGACCATTTCCATCATAGAAAAGGAGAATAGATTAGCCTCACCTTCTAGATTGATTTTTCAATAAGTGTTTCTTAGACCATAACTTGTTGTTCATTTTGGTGTATAAGTGATTGTGTTTACACATTCTTTATTTTTTGGATATTGTATGTTTCATGCATAAATAATAAAACACTTATCGTAAATATAGAATATAAAATAAATTTACCCTTCATAGTATAGATTTTAGTTCCTTTTCATAGATATATTTCAAAGAACTAGCTAGTGGACTATCTACAACAACTTACATATAATATTCGTACAATGTAGGTTTATTTGGGTTTTTTTTTGTGAATTTAAAGATGATCAAATCAATTTAAGTACAATTTCATAAATCTTTAGCCATGGCTAGAGAATTTATTTATGATAACCATGGACATATAGTAGGGTAGATATTTACATGCATGGAAGTGAAATTCATACATATAGGCCATAATGTGAATATCAAATTTGTAACCAATAAAGCATGGGATGATAGGAGAATATAGGGGTTTTAACACATAGGATAGAGTGGAGGTAAAACTAAGGGATTAGAAAGAATTGCAAAAGGAGTTTAGGAAACCCAAAAAAGGTTAGTTTAGTTTCAACATTGTGAACCATTATAAACTCTCTTCAATATGGAAGTGAAAGTGGATATCAAGGTGAGATAGAGGCTTTGAAATTAAGTCCCTACCTGCAACATTTAGAGGTTACCTTAGCTTTTCCCACATATAGGAGGAACATAAAGTTTCATTTTCTTATTTCAAATTAGAGGGCAGTGCTTCGAGTTAGTGGGAAAGCCATATAGAAAACATTGGACTAGAGGGAGGCATTACTGTAACTAAATGGGAGTATATCAAAACCAATGTGAACTAATCAAGTATGTAGAGTAAAATTGGATATCATGGCACTACTTTGAGCAAAGAAAAGTCTGGAGTGTAGAGGAGTGAACCATAGAATTCAATAAGATGTAAATAATGTTGGCTATCTCTCCAAAGTACATAGATGTACCCATCAAGTATCTAAGGTTTTGCATCACCATATACAAAATCATATGATGTTTTTCAACCCTAAAAATGGTGGATGAGGATTGTTTATAGGAACAACACTTGGGAAACGTATGCCTAACGAAAGGTAAATCAAGTGGTTAAAAGTAGAAGTAGCATTGGAAGCTTCCATTGAGGGAAATAAGATGTAGAAAAGGTGTTGGGATAGGATAACAACTGCAACACACTAGTGCAAAGACCCTAGTAACTGATATAGCTAATACAAAATTGATGGTGACAAAAAGGTGGTGTGTTGGGAATTATTTCTATATGTCAACCAGAGGAGCCAAAAATAAGGACACAAAGGTAAAAAATCACATAGCCATAGATTCAATGAATCACCTGAAATCCATACCGAATGTGGATGAGAAGATTATCTACACATAACTACAAGAAAGGGAAATATCAATAGCCTTCAATAAAATTAAGAGAAATATATGAATAAAATCCTCCATACAAAATATATGTCAAGAATAGAAAGATTTATTCTTTGTTTGACTCAATTTTAGAGGAAAATATCATAGTAATTAATCTACTCAAAAAACTTGTATTGGAGGTTCATGACCATCATAGCCCATATCTATTAGGATGGGTCAACAAGGAGGTAGACATAAAGGTAACCATGAATTTGTAACAAGAAGTATGTTTTATTATTCTTAAGAGAAATCAGTCTATGGAAGATTTAATGATAAAGAAGACATCACTAGATGTTTGCACTAAGGACCAAAGGAACAAACTAAAAGTGTTGTTGCAAGCATATAGGGGAGTGTTCTAGGAGCGGGGTACCACCCAAGATGAAATAAGAGAAGGATATCTAGTTTTTTCTAAACTCTCCTCTCCATTCCTAAACATTAGGTTTTATAACTAGTCCATTCTAGTCGAAACCAAGTTGAAGAAGTACTTGCAATAGTAGCTAGAGCAAGGAGTTATCCAATTAAGTACCTCACCATGTGAATAACCCATCATAATTGTTCCAATAAATGATGGAACATGGTGAATTTACATTGATTATAGAACATTAAACAACATTATAGTAAATAATAGATATCCCCTCATTAAGATTGATGATTTGTTGGAGTAGTTGTAGGAAGGGAAATACTTTGAAAATATTTATTTGAAATCATGGTATCATAAGGTGTGAGTCAAAGTAGAAGACACCTAGAAGAGTTCTCTCAAAACCGAACATGATTTTTATTAGTATTTAGTTATGCCAATTTTTATATCCAATGCATTAACAACATTTCTTGGGATTAATGAATGTTGTAGTGTTCCCCTCTCTAGATTCATTTTTTTATTGTTTACTTGGATGATATACTAGTTTACACTACCAGTTGGTAGGTGCACATGTCAGAGTTGATGTAGGTGCTAGATACTTTGAGGATGAACCAACTACTATAAAATTCTAAGATATGTGATTTTGGAAAGAAATTCCTAATGTATTTAGGCTATGTGATTAGTGGAGGGAAGATCAAGATAAATCCTAGCATGATAGATGGCATCATAAAATGGTTAATGCTTATAAATATTTCTAATATATGTAGTTTATTTATGATATAAGGATATAGTAGGACATTCATATCTTCATTTTCAGTATTAATTGCAACATTACAGGTTATGGTAGTAGGTGGCAAGATTTTTCACTGGGGGAAGGTTTGACATAAGGCCATTGAATATTTTGAGAAGAAAATTAATTGTCCACTAGTTCACACATTACTGAATTTGTATGATCACTTCCAAGTTGAGACAAATGTTAGTGGATGTGCTATGGGAGTGATCTTAATGCATGGATGAAGGTTTGGATGATGCCATTTTGTATTATTTCATGGGGTGGTTCTAAACTACCCTACCTATGACAAGGTTCTTTGTATGTTAGTACATGTTATCAAGAAGAATAGATACTATATAATGGGAAAAGAGATAGTCAATTGCATAGATTATTAACCACTACAGTAATTGGAGGCCCAAAGGAAGTTAAAAAAACTAGAAATTGTATGTGGAAGGGGTTGCTATAGTATTTTCATTTATCATATAAGTATAAGAAGGGAAACACAAACAAATTGGTTGACATGATTTCAAGGATATCCACATCAAAATTCATAGCTTTGAGAGTTATAATGCACATGAATGATACATATAATGAGACATACAAAGGATTAGGAATTCAAGGATGTGTATTAATCAGTACAAGGCTACTGTCATGTGGATAATGGTGAAAACATAATTGACTATAATCTCCAAAATCGATTATTCTATAGGCTATAAATGTTATGTGTTCCTTATGTGATTTACAATGGCTAATACAAGAGGTTTGCACCTCCAACATTTTAAGGAATTCTAGGTTTGTCAAGATAGATTCCAATTTCTATATGTATGTGAATTGGCCCATAATGTAAGAAGATGTAGTGAAGTTCATTAATGAATGTGTATTTTTTTCTACTAGTAATCCCAATAAGAAGAAGTACAGTGTGTACCATCCTTTCCCTATGCTTACTCATCCTTGGGAAATAAATTTGATTGATTTGTTTGGAGGTTTACCAAATACTAGTAATGGACATGACTACTTACTTTTCGTAGTTGATAGGTTCAACAATATGTGTAGTCGCATTCCCTACAGTACAACTATCAAATAATAAAAAGAAACAAATGTGTTCCTTTAATAAGTTTAACTACACTTTGGGATATGAAGGATCATTATTTTATACATGACGATATATTTCTTATAAAATTTTCGATTACATTCTAGGAAAATATGGACACAACATTTAAGAGGACTATGAAATTCCATCTACAAATATATAGGAGAATACAAGTATTTAATAGGAATATGTTTAAGACTTTATTAGGTTACAATCAAAAGTATCCAAATCCGTAGGATGGAAATTTGGCCTACATATAGTAGAGTGTACAAGAGTATAACACCATGTTATGGCTATGAATGCACAACCACAAGAAGGTTTTTCTATAAGACTTTTTCCCTAAAGACAACTAGACTATGAAAACATGCTAGCAATGAATCAAACAAGGAAAATATGTCCTCATGTAATGGCATCCATCCATGCATTTGTTGCTTTTCAAGAAGAAGGGTAGAAATGAGAACCAATTCCCTTGTAGATTGATAACAGATGTTGATCCTAATGCATATTAATAAAAATTTCAGTTAACACAAGGATCTCACTACAAATAATCCTTGATCATGTACCCTGTACACAATAACCACCTAACAAGGAAAAATTCCTTCTGCAGAGAGCACATTAGCATATATAATAAGTCAACATGGATATAGTCAACAAAATTACTAGTACATATGAGGGGAATGAATAAATTACATTAATAATCAAAATTGGTACATGATATACCTTAACACTAGGGTAGCTCCTTCTCTAACTTGGTAGCCTAGACTTCCCTTGTCTCATAAAATAAAGGATCTCTCTGATAATTAGGACACTAGATCTCACTATAGATCTCCACCACTCTAGCCAAACTAACCTGAACGTTTTGAAAGACAAATATATATATTTTTATAGGCCTCCCTAGGAGAATGCATCGGGACACTTAGGAGGAAGAGAAGTGTAGCAATATCTTTGTTTCTATGGGGTAACAAAGGAAACCTTCTTAGCGTTTGGTTGTTCCCTGCAAAAAAAAATACATATAGTTGGTTATTGTTAGTGGACAAAGACAAGAAAATAAAGCACTCTAAATGGTTTAAACAATGCATACATAAACATATATTAAAGCTAGAATATAAACACCTAAACACTGCTTAATGAAGAAAACAAGTCAAAAGAGTAATGGAAAAGGGCTCCCTTTATTGAGTATTGAATGTAGAAGAGATACAATTGATGAATCCTAAACACTGGGAGAGAATTACTTGGGAAATGGTGTTAAGCATTCCTCAACAAGGTAGTTCCTTTCCTAAATCTCTTTGCAAGATTCTTCTCTCTCTCAAATAAGTATGAAGACTCTCTCAATGGTGAAATCCTCCTCCAGTAGAATGTTGTATTTCTAAGGAGAAATTTTGCCTGAATAACAGTGCTCTACATCTTCCTTAACAATGCAATGCAAGATTTCTTTGGAGTAATTTTGTCGACATAACATTACCTTCTTTGTAGTCTTGTAATGACCTATTCATATAAAATTTTGAATTCCTCTTCCCTCCCTTGGTAAAATAATGATAAAATGAGTTATGAGAAGAACAACATGATCCCTTGGGGGTTTAATATCTCTAGGTCGAATTGAAATTTGATGTCCTTGATTATTACATGTTATGGAATCCCATCTCCCAAGTGTGTGAATTAGTCCCGGACTGCTGACTTGGAATTTCGTTTGACCATGCACTATCAAAGAAAAGTTTGTGTGGTTGCTAATTTTGGCCTTTAGATGGGCTAAGAAATTAAATTCTATAATTTAAACCTTTGGAGAATTTTTTAGTTTTGTAGTTCATGATGTACTCAGCTGGAAAGTCTTTACCTGTACATTCTATTGGAGGACTTTGGGCATGATTTGGATTGCACAAATTTGTGTACGATTTTTCCGTGTTAACAATTTTCCCCTAATGTATTAGGTTAGGAAAAAATGTATGACCAAAATACAACACATTTTTCTTTTCAAACTGAGAGTCTGATCGACATCTTGAGAGAGAAAATAAATTGATGAGGAGATGAGTAGGGAAAATATTAGGTCCCTATAATACCATTGTATCCCCCTTATTTTTATTATTGTGCCCATGTAGCCCACATATTGTTATTGTTGTGCCCCATAGAAGCCCTCTATTATTATTGTTGTGCCCTTACATTATTATTGTTATGTAGACTTCTATATATACAAAGGAGGTATTGTCATTTGTATCAATGAAGAATTGTTCATTTATCTAATTTAAGGGAGGTTTACCCTTTGAAGAGGATAATCTTTAAGTCGTTGAACTATCTTTTTGTGAGTTGGTTGCATAACATTTGGTATCAGAGCTTTGGATACTATGGCTTTGCTTCTTCAAACAGAACATATTCGTATTTTCGCTATACAATTTCTTTTACGAGGCTTCAAAAGTGAACAATTTTACCATGTTGATCCACTGTTGGTGAACTTCGCGTAAAACTTTCAAAGCTTTGTTCCCTCTATTTTCGGATATATTATTTGAGGAAGTTATGGTTTTTACAGGCTCTATAATTCTATATCAAACAAGTGATTTAGGGAAAATCGTCATAAATTTCGTTTCAAGAATCAAATTTGAATTCTATAAACAGTGTCTGAAATTGAATGGACTTTATTTTTTTGTGTAGTAATTGCAGGGCATAAGGTTGAAAAGGCGACACGTGGCATCCAATGCAACATTTCTCTACGGAACTAGCCCATAATCATGGCATCGTGGGAAATTTAGAATAACTATTTCTTGAAGAATCCAATCACGATAAGACTTATGGGGTTGGAAATAAGACTCATAGAGCTACCAGAGGAAGAAATTTTAGAACCTATAGATCCAAAATTACATAGTTAAAACCATTTCAAGATTGAGCTCCTAAAAGAAAGAAAAAGGTGTGTATTTTTTTTAATATCATAACTTTTGTTTCAAAAATTAGTTTTAAGTGATTCAAAGGGCATATTGAAACATATATATCAATATTGGGTTCTAAACTTCCTCCTAATAAAAATAATTCTACATCGATTAAGCCCTCAGAAAGCTCTACTATGACGCATGAACAGGAAGAATTTCATAATGATATATCAAAATTACATGAACAAGTCCAACAAATTTCATTCTCACCAAGAGCAATGAAAGGTGAACTAAAAGTTAATATGGATGGTTTGAAAGGAAACATTGCTAGTTTGAAAGATTATATGAATGGTTTAAACATAGACATAGAAGGTTTTACAAAGTTGTTGCATGAAAGGCTTCCCGGTGGTGACAAGGTAATCCATGAAAGTCATGATGAGGACAAAAGGAATATGAATTATGATTTTAGAGACTCCAATGTGGGGTTTAAGAACCACCAAATTCAAAATATAGATATGAGGAATTTTTATGGAAAGGATACTGTAACATGGACACTAGAAATGGAGCAATATTTTGATCTACAGGATGTGCAACCCTCACAAAAGTTACATATTTCATATTTATATTTAGAACCTAATCAGTTTGTATGGTATAGATGGATTTGTTCTTGTAAACCACTTATCACATGGTCAATTTTTATGGAGGAAATGATAGCACATTATGAATATACAAAGAGAAACACCTTCTTTAGTCAATTGATAAATCTCAAACAGAAGGGTTAAATGGAGGAGCACATTGAATACTTCCAAAAATTTAATATTAGGGTAACTAATATTCCAGAGGAGCATAATATTGATGTCTTCATAGGGAATTTGAAAGATAACATCCAACATGAGGTTAAAATTTGGGAACTTGATTCATTGGAGAAGTCATTTAGGTTAGAAATAAATTTTGAAAGAAAAATTATGGCAACAAGGAAGTCTACCACTCACAACCATAAACATGGAAGTGTTAGTCTTCCACAACCTACAAGGGTGACACCACAACAATTGGAATAAAAAAGAGAAAAAGGGATTTGTTGCAGTTGTGATAGAAAATAAACTAAAGGTCATAAGTGTGCTGAGAAGAAATTATTCTACATAGCTTGTGAAGAGGAGGGAGAAAAGGAACAAGAAAAACCAAAAGATGAGGATATACACTGGCAACCAATCATAGATAAAGAAGAAATGAATACGACCATATGTTCTAATTCATTGGTAGGAATTACTATTCCTAAAACTCTTAATATAGAAGGATATATCTTGAAGAAAAAGGTAATAGTGTTGATTGATTTTGGTAGTACCCACAATTTTGTTCATTGTAAGGTAGCCAAGGAATTGAATTGCTTCTTATATTGAGCACCAAAATATCAAGTGATGGTTGCAAATGAATGAACTATAAATTTCTCTCAAAAGTCCCATAATATAAAACTAACCATGGGTGAATATGTATTGAATTTTACTATGCTTTCCATTCCAATGGGTGGCATTGATGTTGTACTAGGAGTCCAATGGTTACAATCTTTGGGGATGATAGCATTCAATTTTCAAGAACTTTTCTTGAAATGTTTTTGGGAAGGAAAGAAATTTGAATTAAGGGGTATCATAGGGAAACCAACAAAGATAATCAGCTCTAATGGCATGAAAAAATATTATAAATAAATAACAATGGGGTGTAATTTCACAGTTATGCTCACTATGTGTTCAAACATTGAAATCATCTATTTCTCTAGATATCCAAAAAGTCTTGGGAAATCTTTACAAGGTGTTTGAGACTCCGAAAGGCCTACCACCTACTTGTGATCATGATCATGTGATTCACTATATTCCAAAAATTTTTCCTCTAAATATCAAGCCTTATAAATATCCTTATTCCCAAAAGAGTGAAATTGAATTTATGGTTGCAGAAATTCTAGAGGATGGTATAATTCAACCTAGTCAAAGTTCTTTCTCTACTCCAATAGTATTGGTGTGCAAGAAGGATGGATCGTGGCATATGTGTCCACATTATAGGGGATCAACAAGCTCATTATTAAAGATAAATTTCCCATTCCTATCATTGATGAATTGTTGGATTAATTACATGGATAAATTTACTTCACCAAGTTGGATGTTCATTCAGGATGTCATCAAATTAGAATGAAGATTGAAGACACTTTGAAAATAAAATTCAGAACTCATGAGAGTCATTATGAATTTTTGGTCATGGATTTTGGCCTTACTAATGCACCTTCCACATTTCAATGTTTGATGAATTCCATTTTGAAACCCTTCCATAGAAAAATTATGTTAGTATTTTTTGATGATATACTAATATACAACAAGTCTTGGAGGGATCATGTTCAACATGTTCACAGGCTTCTTAAACTATTGGAGGGGAAATCGTTATACGCAAAAACCTCCAAATGTTTCTTTGGAGTACATGAGGTGTAATATTTTGGTTATATTGTATGTCATGAGGGTGTTAAGGTAGACCCTAACAAAAATACATCAATTTAGAAAAGGAAAATCCCCACAACAATAAAGCATCTTCGAGGATTTCTAGGGTTGACAGCATATTTTTGCAAGTTTGTTTAGAATTATGAGAGAATAGTGGCACCTCTAACATAATTACTGAAGAAAGATGCATTTTCTTGGACTCTAGAAGCAACAAAGGCCTTTGAACATGTTAAAGAGGAAATGTGGCAAGCACTGGTCTTAGCTAGACCAGACTTCACAAAATATTTTATTGTGGAATATGATTCTTTAGGAAAGGGAATTGGTGTTTTTTAAATCCAAGAAGGAACACTGATTGCTTTTAAAATTCATCCAATAGAAGAAAAATATTTACACAAACCTATTTATGAGAAGGAAATTTTGGAAATACTACATGCATTAAAGCAATGGTGACCTTACCTAATGGGAAGACACTTCATGGTAAAAAAAATCATGATAGTCTTAAAATACTTCTTGGAAAAAATATTATCTTCAGAAGAGAAGCACAAATGGGCGACAAAGATGTTGATTTATGACTTTGCAATTATCTACAAAAAAAGGGAAGAAAAAGGTTGTTGCAGAAGCAGTCTCATGAAAGGATGAGGATGTGGAATCATTCTTTTGTGTCATTTTTGTTATCCAATCTGAGTGAATAATCAAAGCAAGTGATGAATGGAAGAATGATGAGGAGATGTGGCCACTCATTCAAATTTTTCAACAAGATCTGAGCACATCAGATACATTTAGTTAGAAAAATGATTCATTATGGTACAAAAATCTCTTATATATTTGCAAGAATTCCCAACTCAAACAAAATATTCTTTTGGAATTCCACACCTCTTCCTTAGGAGGGCACTCAAGATTTTTAAAAACTTACCATAGGGTTGATTTATTTGGGATGGCCTTAAAAATGATATTCATATGTTTTTGGTAGAATGTTTGGTTTTCCAACAAAATAAAGTTGAGACAATTAAGACCACAGGTCTATTACAACCTTTATCCATTCCAAGTCAGTGTTGAGAGGAGGTCTCATTGGATTTTATCACAAAATTACCCAAGTTTGAAGGAAAGAGTGTCATCATGGTTGTAGTTGATAGACTTATCAAGTATGAACACTTTTGTGCATTATCTCATCATTTTAAAGCTAGTATAGTTGCTACTGCGTTTATGGAAACATTTCAAAATATTCATTGAAATCCAAAGATTATAGTAAGTGAAAGGAATCCCATTTTCAATGGAAATTTTTGGATGGCATTATTTTCTTGTCTTGGTACTCAATTAGCTCATTAATCATCTTATCTTCCTTAGTATGATGGGAAAAATGAGATAGTGAACAAATTTTCAAAGGATATCTTTCTTTCTTTGTATCTAATAGACAGACACAATCGCTCAAGTGGTTAAATATAGATGAATGGTGGTATAACACTTCCTTCCATACTGCGACAAAAATGACCGCATTTATGGAACTTTATGGATATCATACACCATCCATCACATCATATTTAAGAGAAAATTGTAAGGTTTCAGCAATGGAAGATCACATCGAGCATCAAAAAAAAGTTCTCCAACTTGTAAAGGATAACCTCACTCTAGTGCAGAATCGAATGAAACAAGAGGGAGATCAACATCACAGTGAATGAAGTTTTAATGTAGGTGACTAGTTATTTTTACGGCTAAATCCATACAAAAAAATGTCTCTCAAGAAAGCTAAGAAGGATAATAAATTATCACCCAAGGTACTATGGTCCTTACAAGATATTGCAAAGGATTGGTACTATGGAATACGAATTGGAGCTACCTCCATCTTCCTGATTACACCCAGTTTTCCATGTTTCATGCTTAAATAAGGCTATCAGTAAGAATATTCCAATTCAAACAGTGTTTTTAGAACTTGACGAAGAAGGAAAAATCATATTTGAGCCTAAATCTATCACGGAAACAAATCCTGACAGCCACAAAATTGATCAATTTTAGAGTATCGCATTAAGTGGAAGAACTTACCCACTGAAGATTCCACATGGAAGAATGAGAATTTTATACAAAACCATCCATATCTACTTAAGCATTGAGGACATCATGTTTCTGAAGGAGATGGACATGTTAGGTCCCTATAATGCTAGAGTATCCCCGTTATCATTATTGTTGTGCGCATGTAGCACCCATATTATTATTGTTGTGCCTCATAGAAGCCCATTATTGTTATTGTTGTTCCCTTATATTATTATTGTTATGTAGGCTTTAATTATATTGTGAGCCCTTAGACTCCTATATATACAAAGGAGGTATTTCAATTTGTATCATTGAATAATTGTTCATTTATGTAATGTGAAGGAGGTTTCCCCCTCGAAGATGATAATTTTTAACTTGTTGAACTATCTTATTGTTGGATGGTTGCATAATAGAAAAACATTGACTGAGGATGAAATATGACCATGAATTGAAGGAATGTTGATAAAACATCATCTATACAAGGTGCGCATGTCCCATGCTCGTTATGAGGACTAATGATTGATCGAGGGGATCAATTTAGTGCTTGAAACTCAAAGTGTGCAATAGAGCTGAAAACCTGAATGACTCGGTAGACATCGATAATCTGAATCCAACGTAAATTCGTTTCACTCAGAGCCAATAACATATGCTCCTGATATTGTGTTCCAATCGAATTGTCAAATAACTAAAATTTTAAAAGTTGAAGTTGCAGGTATGCCTAATCAGGAATCTGTATGCTTACTAGGCAAGTGACTACACAGGCTGACTAGGCATTTTGGTCTAGTGTTTTCTCACCATATGTTTTCCATTGATTGGTCCAAATTCCATGGTTTTTGATTACCTGTTGGTGTTTTTGATTTGGTCCAATGGTAGAGGGCCATGTGGGCCAATGGTTGGCTACCACATGGCCTTCTCGAATTGGTGTAAAATTTTGTTTAGCTATCAACTGACCTCTGAGGATTCCAGCCCGTGACCATCTAGCAAGAAATGTAAGCCTCAACCAATGCGCCACATTATGTTTCTTAACATTATTGCCAAAGGGGTGTTATTTAAAGTTTATTGGGCACACATTTAAAAGAAGGGGTCTAGACTAAGCCTTAGACCTTGGAAACACCCCACACCCATGGGACCACGGCGAAGGGGTCTTGCAACCAGGGCTCACCCAACCCATAGGTCTCGACACCCGCATAAAACAAAATTGTGGATCCAACTTAGATCCATGGGTGAATAGAGTTAAAGGAGCCAACCCAAGGGGACCAACCCTATGGTCACATGAACCATCAGAGAAACATGAGAATTCTTGAAATGGGGCCAGCTCGTAAGCACTTGTAGTGGGGGCCAATCCCGAGCCATGTGGCCACCTTAAGACCTTACACCAATAAATGGAGCATGGTTAAATTTAATTCCCTTGATGCAGATGTTAAGCACTCGCCTTGGGTTTTATGGGCTCGATATGACCACGTCCACTAGAAAAGGAACTCGTTGCGAAATGTGGCACCCAACTCGAAATTTTAGGTGCTATACATGGTTTTATGCACATGCAAATGACCATGGTCCAGTTGTTAGGAGCTCAGCTGGCGGGGATGAGCGTTAGCCTCAGCCCCTAGGCACATGGCCCCCATGCGACCACAATTTTGAAAACTCGGGGTTTAATGGATAGTTTATCTGTCCAAAAAATTCACCTATCAGGTGGAATTGTAGGCCATATTTACGGGACAATTCCTGGTTTGTGGCGCTCAAGCCAAATTTTGGCTGGATTGTAGGATGACTAGCCATAAAATTTTGGAAAAACTTGTAATAGGCATAACTTTTTCAATTTTTGGCCAAATGAGGTGCAGAATGAACCTATATGGGGGTTTTGGATAGCTCTAGATCCATTGTAGACATCATCATTGTTGTTTGAGCATTGTAAATCCATTTAAACAAACTTTTTAGGACTTATTGAAAGATGCTCAACATTGGAAGCTGACACAGGAGATGTAGACCAAGAGAGGGGTGAACTACTTTATCATGCTTTATGTTATTTGTTTCAGATATGCTTATTTGTCTTTTTTTGGATGTAAAATTTGGTTTAAAAATCACTTGTTTATTTGTTTTTTAAATTGAACCATTACCCGCAAAACACATATAAAATTTCACTTGGAATTTGTTTATCACCTTTAGTTTTCAATTACATATCATTTTGGTATCATAGGATCATCTTATTATGAAGGATTGATTTGTTTGCAAGTGTTTTTCTGATGCTTAGAAGGTTGAGGCTTAAAAGAGGAGAAGGACAAATTATGGAGCCAAGATCTCAAATTGACTAAAGGAGAAAAAAACACACCTCAAGCTTCAATAGTGATGGAACATGTAGAATGTCCTGAAGGGATGTCTGAAGATGAGAAAAAATTCAAAAAAGCATTCTTTGAGATGTTTGAAATGGTTAAGGAAATGAATTCAAGATTGTATGGAGAGAGATCAAGGCCTCCAAACAGAGATGGAGGAAAAAGAAATAAGCCTCCAAATGCGAATGGAGGGAATGGTGAAAAACCACCACCTTCACCTCCATCATCCTCATCCTCATCTTCATCCTCAACTTCTACTCCTTCTACCCTTTCACAAACACCTCCAAATTCTTCAAAAGGACATGGTAAAACTCCTTTGCTAAAGCTTCATATTATGTTTGAATTTCCTACGTACAATGGGGAGGTAGATGCTAAGAAAATAGATATTTGGATTCATCGAATTGAAGTTTATTTCAGGATACAAAGAATCAAGGATGATGAGAACAAAATTCAGCTCGATTCTCTTAGATTGGAAGGTGTGGCACTAATTTAGTGGGAATCCAAAACTCAAGAGGACATGGAGAAACAAGGTAAGGCTTTATCCTGTTGGAATGATTTTGTTGTTGCAATAAGAAGGAGGTTTTATCCATTAGCATACATGAAAATAGATATTATGGAATGGAAAAATTTTAAGCAAGCTAAGGGGAATGATGTGTAAAGCTATACTCAAGAATTTAGGAAGAGAGCTTTATTTTGGGTATAGATTTTTCCTCTCAAGATACTTTTCTCAAATACATTGGAGGTTGATCTAGGATGTTTTCACTTATAGATGTATAGAAAAGAATCACATGTAAAATTGCAGCTTAACACAAAAATGTGCACTTAAGAAAAGAAGAAGTAAACACATAAAAAACACAAAAAGAAGACACCAAGGCTTGATAATGAAGTTTGTCCAATTTGGACTACATCTCTGAGCCCAACTCAACAATGGGGAGGCCTTTCTTATTAAAATGGCATGAAAGAAAAGAATTACAATCATCAACTGTCCACAAGAGGCTTATACCTCCAATCTGTAAGATGGCTGTGAAATGGATGCCTGATATGGACAGATAAACAACACCAATGCGTCCGTAGCAATGAAAGGGGTTGGGGTCATGTAAAAACTGTTTAAACATAGACAAAGATGCTCTCTTGGCCTCCTTCCAATGAAACAACATGCTGCAACAAAAATGCCTCCTCCACTCTTTCCATCAATCGCGTTTTATAATGGGTTTTCATATAGAATCCCCTTTAAATCGGGTCTATCTGGTTGAAAATGTAGGCTGGTGTCGTGGACGGATCGGCGGGTGTAATTGCCTCTTAAAATGACCTTTTTATCATTGAGGTGATAAGTCCTTAAAATCCCAAAAAACACTAAAAATCTGCCCTAAAACCATTTACCTGGACATCAAAACTAGTGAAATTAGGCATATATTCCATATTGGGCCCAACTTGAGGTCACGAATCAGTGTATCATTGTCCCTAAGGTCCTATAACTAGGGAACTACCGATTTCGGATCGCTGATCACCAATATCGACGTCGACCAATCACGTCAGTGTCCCGCTCATAATCCTGCCAATTGTTTGATCACCGATCGCTCATTCCTGTTCGCCGATATATATATATATGTGTGTGTGTGTGTGTGTGTGTGTGTGTGTGTGTGTGTGTGTGTGTGTGTGTGTGTGTGTGTGTAGATATGACCTCTGATCCATTTTCCCATCGATCTACCAATCTGATTTAGTCAAAGATCGGCGATCGGGATTTCCTCAGTGCCTTGTCTAAGTGTGCCTCTATGCATCCTCTGATTGCGATTTTGCCTTTAAGGCTCAAAACCCATTTCCAAAGGAAAACCCCCATTTTCTTGAGGATCAAAGCAAACTTTCTTGTGTGATAACTTCATCATCCAAACTCAGATTGAAGTGTCGTTCACGTTGTTGGAATCAGGATGACGATATCTACGCTCTAATCCTGAGCTAACCTCATTCTGATCACTTTGATTTCTAAGTTTTTCCATGCCATTGTATCTAAAGATCCACCTGGATCAATCCTCCCCATTGAGGTGCTTTTGGATGCCAAAATCTTTTCATTAGTCAATTGGCAAGTGAGGGAACTGTGCCTTCACTTTCTCTTTCTCTATCCATCTGGCCTTGCTAGGGTGCATTCCCTTGAATCAAACTCGAAGATATTCTACATCTCCTTGCTATGAAGTCCTGGTTCTTCTATCGAGGATGATGTCTTCGGGAAACTCATCAAGATATTTTGGTTCAAAATCATCAACTGTAGGAACTGTGTCCACCTCATCAGTGTCCATGAGAAAAGGTGGTTCATACAACTTCAGATTCTCCATAGTCACTATTGATTACATCTCCATATATACCGACAAGTAAAGATGAAAGTCATTGTTCCCAATCTTCTCCAATATGGTGAATGGTCCATACTGGATTGGCCACAACTTCTTTCCTTCTCCCTTCATCCTATCTTTGATGATGTGGAACCACACCTTGTAGCCCACTTGGAATAAATAGTCAACTCGGTGTTTATCATGTCGAGCCTTATAACAAGCTTGATCTTTTTCCAAATTCTCTTGCATTGCTTGGTGAATCAATTGGATTCGCTAAATGAACTTCTGAGCTTTGTCCTTATCATTACGTCCACTAGAGCCATCCTCCCTTCCAAAGACCATATCAAAAGGGTCCTTTGGCAAGTAACCAAAACATGTCTCGAATGATGAATGTTGAATTGATGAATGCACTGGTCGGTTGTAGGAATGTTGTATATAAGTGAGATGTTCATCCCATAACTTGGGATGTTTCCCACAATAGCCTTGTAATAAGTGTACCATGTTACAGTTAACAACCTCTCTCTATTCGTCGGTCTGTAGGTGAAATGTCATGCTTCTTTTCAGTTTAGTGTCCATCATCCTCCACAAACTGGTCCAAAACTCTCCAAGGAAGCAAGAGTCCTGATCCGACACAACTGATGTGGGTAATCCAAAGTGGACCCAAACATGTTGAAAGAAGAGAGAAGCAGTCTACTCTATAGTAATTTGCTTTTTACAAGGAATAAGAATACACATTTTGCTGAAATGGTCAACGATGACATACAAATAGTCGTGACTCTTCCTAGATAAAGGTACACCTCCTACAAAGTCCATTGACACACTTTCCCATGGAAAACTTGGAATAGGGAGTGGTGTGTAGAGCCCAAATTTTCTATTAGAGGGCTTTGAAACAAAACACATCACACAACCCTTTAATAGTGAGTCACAATGTTTTTCATATGAGACCAAAAACAAAATCTTTGTACATGAAATAAAGTCTTTTCGACACCAAAGTCTCCAGACACAAGAGAGGTGTGGGCCTCTCGAATTACATGTACTCTTTCTCCTCTGGGAATACACAATTTACCAAGGTGATACAACAATTTCCCCTGCAAGTGATAGTTGTCCACCTGTGAACCATGGGTTAGTTTTGCATAAACCTCCTTAAATTCAACAGCATTAGCATATTGTTAGGCATAACTTTGAAAAGATAATGAAGCATTATGCAAAATAACAGAAGCAGAAATAGGAGGGCGAAATAGCATATCAGCCACTTTATTTCTAGTGCCCTTGTTATTCTTTATTACCAGATGAAATTGTTGAACAAAGCCCATCCACTTGAAATGACGAGATTGCTGCAACTCGGTTTGTGACTGAAGGTGCTACAAGGGATGATGATCTGTATGGATGATGGTCTCCTTGCTGATCAGGTAGTGTTCCCACTTTTTCACACTCTACACCAAGGCATAAAGCTCCTTGTCATAGGTGGGATAATTTATCACAGCTTGAGAAAACTTCTCAGAATGGTAACAAATCGGCTTCTTTTGTTGCATCAGTACATCTCCCATGGCATAATCGCTGGCATCAGTTTTGATCTCAAAAGGGTGTTGGAGATCGGGTAAGGCTAAGACTGGCGTAGTGCTAATTTTTTCCTTCAATGTTTTGAAGGACTTCTGTTGTCTTCCTCCCCATTGGAAGACCTGCTTCACAATTGTCAATGTGTTCAAGGGTGCTGCAATAACAAATAAATTAGCAATAAATCTCCTCTAATACTGGACTGCACCTAGAAAGGTATGGACCTCGGTTACACTAGTAAGCCTAGGCTAATTTACAATTGCTTCAACTTTATAGGGATCAACTTTTAACTGACCACGACCAACAATATGACCTAGGTAACCCAAAGAGGTTTTCCCGATTTCACACTTTGATAATTTTACAAAGAGTTTTTCTTTCTTCAGCACATCAAACACTTTCTTTACATGACTCACATGTTCAAACCAACTCTTTCTAAAAACTAGTATATCATCTAAATACACGAGAACAAACTCATCAATGAAAGGCTGAAATATATCATTCATAACCCTCATAAAGGTGGTTGGAGCATTACAAAGCCCAAATGGCATCATCATCTATTCGAATAGCCCCTGCTTGGTCTTGAAGGCAGTTTTCCACACATCCTGCTCCGCAATTCTGACCTGATGATAGCCACTATGCAAATCCAACTTTGTGAAATAAACAAACCTTTTTAATTTATCCAATAAATCATCTATGCATGGGAGGGGATAGCGATTTTTCATCGATATCTTGTTAAGTGTGTGGTAGTCCACGCACACCCTCCAGCTGCCCTCTTTCCTTGGCACTAGAACAATCGGTAAACCACATGGAGAGGAGCTTGGCCTGATGATGCCTTGGTCTAGCAATTCTTGCACTTGCCTCTTGATCTCCTCCATTCCAATTGCTAACATCCTGTACATGTTGATATTTGGCAGAGGGGCATCATGCAATAGATGGATTTCGTGTTGGATTTTCCTCTTCAAAGGTAGCCCCTTCGGCTCCTGAAACAGTTCATTATAATTAGAAATCAATTCCATTAATTCCTGTTTATGCTTCCCATCACAGCCCTGGAATGCATCAACAAATTTGGCCTCTTTCTCCCTTAGAACCATAAGCATGCATGTTTTACTAGAATTCACTAGTCTTTTCATTTACCCAACGCTTATGAGGTTGGCATTAATCTTATTTTGATGAGCCCGCACTATGTATTCTACCCCCTCCTTGGTGATGTGATATTTATTCTCATGGCAGAAAATATTGCCTTTTTGTCATACAGGTATGGACTCCCTAATACCATGCCACAAACATCTAGTGGTATTACATCCAACTCTACTTTGTCTACTAGCTTAGATGCAATCACAAATTTGACCTTGCATTGTTGGGTTACATTCAATTTCGCTTTATCATGTATCCATCCTAGCAGGTAAGGTTTTGGGTGTGGATTTGTCTCTAAGCCAAGGTTCTTTACCAGGGATTCTACAATTAAGTTTGCTTGGGACCCAGTATCAAACAAAGTTTCCACTTTGGTGTGATTTACTACAACCCTGATATGAAATAATTAAATTATTTTTCTATCATTCAAAAGGGACTCATCTATAGAACTGGAACTTTCATGTGATTTAGAATCAATAGGAGGTGTAAGGGTACCTTTTGTTCCCATTGCTATTACCAGTGCTTCATCTCCAAATCCGATCCAAGGTCTTGTTGTGCCATTGCTACTATTTTCTACTTCCCGTTTCCTTCATACTTCTTTGGACGCCTTTCTGGGTGTTTCTTCCAACAGTGATCATCATCGTGGCCTTCCTTCTTGCAGTGATTGCAATAAGGTCGCTCTCCCTCTTTGGTTGTTATTTTTTCTTCTCCTTCCCTTTCCATTTCACTTTGGATTTGCCATTGGGAGGTTTGAACGGTGGCTTTCTGGACTGATCCTCTCTTTTATTCTTGCCCCTGTTCTCAATATGAATTTCTTTTACGCTAGCTAAATCAATAGTGGTTGTTTCAAACAATAACGATGAATTTCTAATATAACTATGCAGTGAGCCAAAATACTTAGTTACAACTTCACTTGCATCAAGTGCAATACCCTAATTCAGTGCTTGCTTCCTAAATTCTTTTGCAAAAGTTTGAACATCTTGCCCTTTGCCTTGCCTTAAGTATTGCCAATTCGTCAAAGCTTTCTGTTTGTATCCTAAGGGATAAAACTGTTCCTTTAATGTAAAACTGAAATCAGACCATGAGGAAAAGAGCTTACCCACATTTTTACTGCTTTGCAATTTTCTCTCCCACCAAATGAGAGCTGTGCTGCCCAGCCATATAGAGGCCAGCTAGATTTTTTCCTCATCCTATACAATTTGTTGAATCTTGCAATAAACCTTAATTTGCCTGATTGAATTGTTAAACTTCTCTGTGTTACTTTCACCATTAAACAAAGAAGATCAAATTTAACATCTAATTTAAAAGAAGGTTTCTTAGATGCATCCTTTGGACTTCTCTTATTATGGTGGTGAGAGGAAAAAGAACCTTCACTCCCAAAAGGAGAAGGAGGGGTTTCCTCTCCACCATTCCCATGTGTTGAACCTTGTCCTTCTAGATTTCTCTCTTCTTCTTTTTCTAGTCTTAAAACTAGCTGACTGATATTTTCTACCATTGAATAGAAAGTCTTTCTGAAATTGTGCTTCTCTTCAATATGAGCTTCATCTTCAGCCATGTTTCTTCTTCGAGGTGCACAACCTGCTTTTGGATCGAAAGGTTCTAGATTCCCTTCGCCACTTTGAAGCCTACCTCTTGTTAGCATGCAAACGTGTAATTCACATCTAAAAATCACTGCTCTGATACCACTTGATCTAGGATGTTTTCACTTATAGATGTATAGAAAAGAATCACATGTAAAATTGCAGCTTAACACAAAAATGTGCACTTAAGAAAAGAAGAAGTAAACAACAAAAAAACACAAAAAGAAGACACCAAGGCTTGCTAATGGAGTTCGTCCAATTCGGACTATGTCTTTGGGCCTAGCTCAACAATGGGGAGGCCTTTATTATTAAAATGGCATGAAAGAAAAGAATTACAATCATCAAATTTCCACAAGAGGCTTATACCTCCAATCTACAAGACGGCTGTGAAATGGATGCCTGATATGGAGAGGTAAACAGCACCAATGAATCCATAGCAATGAAAGGGGCTGGAGTCATGTAAAAATTGTCTAAACACAAACAATTATGCTCTCTTATCCTCTTGCCAATGAAACAACGTGCTGCAAAAAAAATGCCTCCTCCACTCTTTCCATCAATCAGGTTTTATAATGGGTTTTCGGACAGAATCCCCTTTAAATCGGGGCTATCTGGTTAACAATGGAGGCCGGTGTCGTGGAAGGATCGGCTGGTGTAACTGCCTCTTAAAATGATCCTTTTATCGTTGAGGAAATAAGGCCTTAAAATCCTAAAAAACACTAAAAATCTGCCCCAAAACCATTTACCCGGACTTCAAAACTAGTGAAATCGGGCATATATTCCATATCGGGTCCGACCTGAGGTCACGAATTGGCATATTGCTGTCCCTAAGGTCCTGTAACTGGGCAACTATCAACCGCCGATCGCCGATCGCCAATATCGGCATCGGCCGATCGCGTCAATGTCCTGATTATGATCCCGTCGATTGATCGTCGATCACTCATGCCTATTTGCCAATATATATATATATATATATATATATATATATATATATATATACTGACCTCTGATCCATTTGCCCGTCGATCCGTCGATCTGATTTAGTCGGAGATTGGTGATCGGTGTTTCCTCAACGCCTTGTCTAAGTCTGCCTCTATGTATCCTTTGATTGGGATTTTGCCTTTAAGGCTCAAAACCCATTTCCAAAGGAAAATCCTCATATTCTTAAGGATCAAAGCAACCTTCCCTGTGTGATAACTTCATCATCCGGACTTGGATTGAAGTGTCATTCATGTTGTTGGAATCAGGATGATGAGATCTACGCTCTAATGATGAGTTGACTTCATTCTGATCACTTTGATTTATGATTTTTTCCATGCCATTGTATCTGAAGATACACCTACTTCAGAGGTTTACATAGTTAGTTGAAACATACCATTCTCATATTTAGCACTCCAAAACTAGATGAAGTTTGTGTATAGGAAACACATATAGAGGCAAGAGGGAAAAATTTTTGTGAAGAAACTAGTGAGAAGTAATTCAAGTATGGAGCAAAAAGGAAAAGGGAAATTTAAAGGCAAGGATAAAAAAAGTTGTATTCAAGAAAGAAGGGGAACATATTACATGTAAACTTTATTCTAAAGAAGGCCATGATGAAGACTACTGTTGGAAACTTCATCCTGAGATGAGACCCACAAAGTTTAATAACAACGAGAAAGAAAATATTCTTGCAACTACACAACAGGATCTAGGATCTAATTCCAGTGATGAAATAAAAATCATAGCCATGGGAATGAAAGGTAAGGATTCAATTGCAAGCACTAGTTCTTCTAGCAAATCCATAGAAACTCAAAATGAAAGAGAAAGAATAGAGTTGTTCCATATTAGAGTCATTTCAAAACATGCCAAGATAGATACACTGTTTGACAGTAGTTCGCAAGAAAATATTATCTCATAATACATTGTCAAGAAGTTAAATTTAGAAACCATTCCTCGTCCTAAACCTTATCCTTTAGATTGGGTATGCGAGAATGCAAAATTGCAGGTGACAAGGAAGTGCGTACTTATATTTGCAATCACTGCAAACTTTCTTGATGAGGTTGAACTTGATGTAGTTCTGATAGGAGAGATATTTTTCATCGCCATGAGAAGAAATATAATTTGTTCAAGAATGGGATTGAGTACATTTTTAGAGTGCATAACAAGAAATTGAGTTTATCTCTTTTGAATGTTTGACAAATGAAGAGGATTGTTAATGCTAGTTATAATTTTGCATTGTTAATGTTCAAGCACAAAGATGTTGAGGAACCTAGAGCCTTTCAATGATATGAATCAATTTTTAAATCTGATTCCATTGAGGTTTCTAATTCACATGATAATATATTTAACAAGTCTAACATGTTTCCTCCTAAAGTGGTAAACAAAATGAAGTGGAATTACGGTAGGATGCTTCATTGTTGAACATTGGTGTGAACAAGATACTAGTGTTAAAGCATCTAGAGGTAAAAAATTAAATGCAAAGGCTATTTGACAAAGAGTACATTGGGCCCAACACATCCTATTGTGGGTTTCATAATGTTTTAGCCTTGAAGAAGGATGGTGCATGGCAATGGAAATCACATTTCGTAAAGATTTGAGCCAAGTGCAAGGCTATACATGCTAAGCATCGTTATGGCGACAATGTTCAAGTTAAAGTGATGAAATTGAATAAATTTACTTTGATTGACGACCGAGGAAGGAATGTTGAAATTCCTTCAAGGGCAGTTTTCTTTTCTGAAAATATTGGGAAATTGCAGCAAGATGTTATCTTTGACAGAAAGAGAAAGACTTCAAAATTGAAGTACATTCATGAATATCTCAAACTGAAAAAAACAAACAAAACCAAATGGGTTTAGGTTGGAAGGCTGAGGGAACTATACCCTCATATAATTGTTGACTAAAAATGAACTTTCGGAGGTCCAAAATATCCCAATGGGGAGGAGTGATGGAGAGGTTCAATTTAGTGCTCAAAATTCAAAGTGCATGATAGAGATCGAAACCTAAAGAAATGGATCGATATCGGCGATATGAATCCAATGCAACTCGTTTCACTCAAAACCAATATTGTATGCTCCTCATATCGTGTTCTAATCAAATTACAAACAACTAAAAATTTTAGAAGTTGAAGTTGCATATACGCCCAGTTAGCAGTCCATACGTTGAGTAGGCAGGTGGCTAGATAGGATGACTATGCATTTTGGACCTGTTATTTCTCGCTTAGTGTCCTCTGTTGACTGGTCAAAATTTCATGGTTTTCGATTCCCTGTTGGTGTTTTTGATATGGACTAATGGTGGAGGGCCACATTGGGCAATGGTTCGTTGTCATGTGGCCTCCTCAGATTAGTGTAGATTATTTTTGGGTCTCAACTGATGTCTAAGGATTCGAACCCCCAACCATCTACCAAGTAACATAGGTTTCAACCAATGAACCACATTATACTTCTTAACCTTATTGGAAAGGTGGTGTTATTTAATGTTATTAGGAACATATTTATGGGAAGTGGGGCAGGCTACACCTTAGCCCTCTGTTAGAAAATTATATATTACGGAGCAATGGAACACATAAGATATTGCAGAAATATAAACACAGAAAATGCACAAAACAAGAGAGACACAGATATACGTGGTTCACCCAGTTTGGGCTACGTCCACCCCGAACAGCTAGTCCTTCCTTTCTATTATCCAGCAAAATGAAGAGACACAACCTACAGCAAATCCGTTGTAATATCCTCTGTTTTCTCTCACAGTCACACCTCTCTATTTCTCGCTCACAAAATACACATCTATTTCACAGCCTCAAATACAATACCCTCATACAAAGAGAGGGGTTGCCTTCTAGGGCAAAAAACCCTAAACTAAACATAAGTTCTACCGTCAGATCATCCGCCTAATGAACGGCCCAGATTGACTAGAAATTACTATACTTTTACAAGGCAATTTTACATTTGTTTTTAGCTTCGGGGGCGCTACCCCCGAGCCCCCGCCGAGGGACCGCTAGCCCCTGGACCCCCCAGCCAGGGGGGGATCAGCCCCCCCGGACCCCCGCGGGGGGGACAAGTCCCCCCCGTGTGGAGGGGTATACAAACTTCCTGGGGTGTACATCCAGCTGAAACAAAGACCTCTAAACAATCATACTCCACACACAACAATCTCCCACTTGGAGAATGATTGTAGGAACTCCACCGCTGCTTCATTTGCTGGACAATGACTCCTCTTTGGACCTGGCTGTCTCTCATTTTCATCGTCATCCTTGAAGGCCAATTGAAACTGAGCATGTTCTCAGTCTCTCCCTGGTTACAACTTTTGTTGGCATATCTGCAGGATTCTAGCTAGTGTGTATCACTTCCAGCTTCAACTCTCCATCTCCCAACACTGATTGTATGAAATGGTACTTGAGCTGTATGTGTTTAGTCCTAGAATGAAATGCTGAGTTCTTTGCAAGATGAATGACACTTTGGCTATCACTGTATAACGTGCCCATATCATGCTCCTTACCCAATTCACCCATAAACCTTTGTAACCAAATCATTTCCTTACTAGCCTCTGTAGCAGCAACATACTCTGCTTTTGTTGTTGAAAGTGCAACAACACTTTGGATTTTTGAAACCCAACTGACAACTGTTCCTCCAACAGTAAATACATATCCTGTAGTGCTCCTCCTGTTATCTCTGTCACCTGCCATATCTGCATCAACATATCCTTGTAGGGAGATGTTTGAACCACCAAAGCATAATGCTTTATTTGTGGTACCTTTCAAATATCTGAGAATCCATTTCACTGCCATCCAGTGTTCCTTTCCTGGATTGTTCATGTACCTGCTTACAACTCCCACTGCATGTGCAATATCAGGCCTTGTGCAGACCATTGCATACATTAAGCTTCCAACTGCTGATGCATATGGAACTTTAGACATATAATCCATGTCTTCTTGGGTCTTTGGGCACATTTCCTTGCTAAGTTTGAAATGGCTAGCAAAAGGTGTACTAACTGGTTTTGCATTGTGCATGTTAAATCTTTTCAACACCTTTTGTATGTACTCATTCTGAGACAATGTTCATTTACGATTTTTCCTGTCTCTAGTTATTCTCATACCAAGGATTTGTTTTGCAGCTCCCAAATCCTTCATTGCAAATGAATTTGCCAATTTTCTTTTGAGCACATTTATTTCCTGCATGTTAGATCCTACAACAAGCATGTCATCTACATACAATAACAATATAATATAGCTGCCATCATTTTGCTTTTTCAAATAAACACAATGATCAGAGTGACATCTAGTATAACCTTGTTCAGACATAAACTTGTCAAATTTTAGATACCACTGCCTTGGAGCCTGTTTTAAGCCATACAAGCTCTTCTTCAACCTGCACACTAGTTTCTCCTTCCCTTTCACCTCATATCCTTGTGGCTGCTGCATATATATCTCTTCCTCCAAATCCCCATGGAGAAAGGATGTCTTTACATCTAACTGCTCAGGATGCAAATCTTCAGCTGCTACAAGACTTAAAATGGTTCTGATTGAAGTCATTTTAACAACAGGAGAAAATATTTCATCAAAATCAATACCTTTCTTTTGAGCAAACCCCTTCACCACAAGTCTAGCTTTGTACCTCTGTTTTCCTCCATCTTTTTCCTTCAGCCTATAAACCCATTTATTCTTCAATGTAGTTTTTGCTGCAGGTAACCTGACTAAATCCCAAGTCTGGTTATGCATTAAGGAGTCCATCTCTTCTTCCATGGCTACCTCCCACTTCTTCCTGCTTTCAACCTGCATTGCTTCTTCATAACATTCGGGTTCACCAGAATCAGTCAACAATAAATAATATAATGAAGGAGAGTATCGTTCAGGGGGTCTACTTATCCTGGTAGATCTTCTAACACCACTTTCAGGTGTTTGGGGTTCCTGTTGCTGTTGTGGTGGTTTTTGTTGTTGATTATTATTGTTTTCAGGCAACTTTACCTTTTCAGTGATTTCATCAAGAACTGCGTATTCCTTGTTTTCTTTTTCCTGTTTCTTTTCCTGCAACTGATTCTTATACAAGACCTTTTCATTGAATATTACATCTCTGCTCCTAATGATTTTGTGATTTTCGTAATCATATAAGCGATAACCAAAATCATTAACACCATATCCAATAAAGGTACATTTCTTTGACTTTGCCTCAAGCTTTGTTCTATTTTCTTTATCAATATGGACAAAGGCCTCACAACCAAAAGGCTTTAAAAAGGAATAGTTTACCTTTTTACCTGTCCATGCTTCCTCCGGAACACCACCATCCAAGGAACTTGAAGGCTCTCTGTTTATTAGATAAACAGCAGTATCTACAGCATCTGCCCAAAACTGTAAAGGCAATCCTGCATGCAATCTCATGCACCTTGCACGCTCCATGATTGTTCTATTCATCCTTTCTGACACACCATTTTCTTGTGGTGTTCTTGGAATTGTCTTCTCTCTGCGAATTCCATGCTCTAAACAGTACCTATCAAACTCTTTGCTGCAATATTCACCTCCATTGTCTGATCTAAGACACTTCAATTTCTTTCCTGTCTCAATCTCAACCAAAGCTTTCCATTTCTTGAAAGTATCAAATACATCAGATTTATTCTTAATACAATAAATCCAAGTTTTTCTAGTTGCATCATCAATAAAAGTAACATAATAACGAGAGCCACCGAGAGATGATACCTGAGAAGGTCCCCATACATCTGTATGCACAAGCTCTAATTTTTCATTTTTCTTTTCTTTCCCAACTCTGAGAAATCTGACTCTCTTCTGTTTTCCATAAATGCAATTCTCACAGAAGTCCAAATCAACATTCTTCAAACCTGGAAACAAATTCCTTGAGTGAAGAATCTTCATTCCATTTTCACTCATGTGTCCGAGCCTATGATGCCATAATGCTGCATCTTCTTTTTTGGAAGTTAAAGCATTAACAGAGTTAGAAATACCATTGCATAAATACAATGTACCAACCTTTTCGCCTTTTGCTATTACCAGGGCTCCTTTGGTGACCTTCCAAGCTTTATCTGTGAAAGTTGTCACACAACCTTCACTGCCTAACTGCCCTGTTGAAATCAGATTTTTCTTTAGATCTGGAACATGCCTTACCTCCTTTAATAGCCATTGGTTTCCATTCTGCTGTTTTACAAGAACCTTACCCATTCCAACGATTTTACAAGGTTTATCATCACCCAGACGAACTTGTCCAAAATCTCCTTGAACATAGTCATGAAAGTATTTCTTATCAGGTGTGGCATGGAATGAAGCCCTTGAATCTACCACCCAGGAATTAGTAATATTTTCGAAAGAAAGAATCAAAGTATCTTGTAACACCTAACCTGTCACATTTGCTTCATGATTGTTTTCTTGCTGTGCATCTCCTTCTTTTCCCTTCCGAGATCTATAGTCTTTTTTTAGGTGTCCTTTCTTTCCACATTTCCAGCACACTATCCCCGATCTGGACTTGGATCTGTCTTTCCTTGATTTACTATGATATCCTGAGCTCTTTCCTCTTTCCATTTTTATTCCTCTAGACTCTGCACTCAAAGCATTTCCCGATGTCTCACCGGAGCTTTTCCGTCGCATTTCCTTGCTAAGGATAGCATCGACAACATCATCAAATTTTAAAGTACTAGATCCAAAAACGGAGTTACTAATGGCCATTACCAAACCATTCCAACTTTCTGGTAATGAGCACAAGAATAACAAAGCTCTAACTTCATCATCAAAGTTTACCCCTACAGAACTTAACTGACTTGTAACTGTATTAAAATCATTTAAATGGTTTGCAACAGATCCACCTTCTGACATATTCATATTAAATAACCATTTCATAAGAAATACCTTGTTTGAGGCCAAGGGTTTTTCATATAGTTTCGACAATGTCTGCATCAAACCCTCTGTCGTGGTTTCCTTCGAAATGTTGAAGGCGACTGACGCAGCAAGGCACAACTGTATTGTTCCGAGTGCCTTTCTATCGAGAAGGTTCCATTCTTCGTCTTTCATACCCGTCGGCATCTTTGTTTTTCCGCCCAATGGTAGGTATAGATCTTTCTGATACAGATAATCTTCCATCTGCATCTTCCACAGAGAGAAGTTTTGGCCGTTAAATTTCTCGACCCTAAACTTACCATCTTCCACCATTGCTCCCACTCGAACCAGGAACCCTTCTTTCCTGCGAGTTTATCAGCCAAATAGACCTTCGGCTCTGATACCAGTTGTTAGAAGATTATATATTACGGAGCAATGGAACACATAAGATATTGCAGAAATATAAACACAGAAAATGCATAAAACAAGAGAGACACAGATATACGTGGTTCACCCAGTTTGGGCTACATCCACCCCGAACAGCCAGTCCTTCCTTTCTATTATCCAGCAAAATGAAGAGACACAACCTACAGCAAATCCGCTGTAATATCCTCTGTTTTCTCTCACAGTCACACCTCTCTATTTCTCGCTCACAGAATACACATCTATTTCACAGCCTCAAATACAATACCCTCATACAAAGAGAGGGGTTGCCTTCTAGGGCAAAAAACCCTAAACTAAACATAAGTTCTACCGTCAGATCATCTGCCTAATGAACGGCCCAGATTGACTAGAAATTACTATACTTTTACAAGGCAATTTTACATTTGTTTTTAGCTTCGGGGGCGCTGCCCCCGAGCCCCCGCCGGGGGACCGCTGGCCCCCAGACCCCCCAGCCGAGGGGGATCGGCCCCCCCGGACCCCCGCGGGGGGGACAAGTCCCCCCCGCACCCCCCCGTGTGGAGGGGTGTACAAACTTCCTGGGGTATACATCCGGCTGAAACAAAGACCTCTGAACAATCATGCTCCACACACAACACCATCATCCACACCCCACATGCACATGACCATGGCAAAGGGGGCCTGGGAATAGGGCTTAGCCTAGCCCACTAGTCATGACACTTGCATAAAATCTAGCACTGGGAGACAACTCAAAACTATAGGCGGAGAGGGTTAAAGGGGCCAACCATTGGAGGACAGCCTCGTCATCATGTGACCCATTGCAAAACCATGAGCATAGCTTGGAAGTGGTCCAGCCCATAAGCACGTGTAGTGGGGGCTAGTCCTAGGTTATACGGCCACCAAAAGACCTTATTCCAATAGATGGAGCACGGGAAAATTTAAAGCCCCCAAAGCGGATGTTAATCACCAGGCCAGAGTTTTATGGGGCAAATATGACCACGTCCGCTTGTGTAATTTTAGGTTCTAAACATGCTTCTATGCACATCCATATGAACATGTGCTAGTCATTGTGGGCCCGACTAGTGAGGGAGGTCAGTTAGCCCCGGTCCCTTGGAACGTGGCCCCTTTGCAAGCATGATTTTTAGAACTGGGAGGTTAATGGATAGTTTAATTGTCTGAAACAATCACCTGTCAGGTGGAATTGTAGGTCAAATTTGCGCACCCGTTTTGGGTTTGGGGTGCTCAACCCAAATTTGGGTCGAATTGTAGGACAACTAGCCATATAATTTGGGAAAAACTTGTAACAGTCATAACTTTCTCAATTTTTGGCCAAATGAGGTCCATAAAGAACTTGTATGGGGGTTTTTGATAGTTTTGGGGCCATTGGAGACATCAGTTCTATTGTTTGAGCATGGTAAATCGATGTAAACACAATTTTTAGAACTTAATGAAAAGGCCCTGCATTGGAAGTTGGACTAGGAGATGTAACCCAAGTGAGGTGTGAACTCCTTTATCATGTTTTGTGTTATTTTTTTTAGATATGGTTATTTGTGTCTGTTTGGTTGAAAATTTTTGTTTAAAAATCACTTGTTTATGTGTTTATTAAATTGATCCATTACCCAAAACACATAAAATTTCACTTGCAATTTGTATATCACCTTTAGTTTTCAATTATAGATCAGTGAATAAGTATTACAATCATATAGGAAATATTCTTATCAAGTCAATGTTGTTGTGGTTAATATGATGATGATTGATGATGATAGTCTCTTATGCCCTTGAGGGCACTTCTGATAAATATACTGAATTAGGCGCCCTCATGCATCAAAAGTGAAGCATTCTTGAGTGAGGTGCTCATTGAAGCATGGGTCTTTGACTCTGGGTAGCTCCCATGCATAAAAAAGTTATAGCTATTGAACGATGTGCTAAGTGATGCATGGGTCTTTGACTAAATGAGAGAACTACAATGGTCAACATGTACGATACTACCCTGACATGAAAAACTTAATTTGGTGTCAAATTTGAGGGAGATTGATGAGATAAATCAGCAATAGTGACTCCCACTATGCAACCCAAGGATGTTCCTTAAGGGGGAACAACCCAGGGTACTCTATATATACTAGAAGATGGGTGTTGAGGTTGACAGGAAAGAAGTGCCTACCACCCAAAATGTTGATTTGGGGAACCTAGGTCCAGTACAACGATGAATGTAATATGGTGGATTGAAAAGGCATGGTAAGCTTACAGTATGAATTAATATAGGAAACTTCCGAAGGTTCGAGCTATAATATGAGTGGCGACGGCCAAAATAATGCTTTTGGGGGGAATGTTCCTGGAATCATTGGGACATCTAGGGTAGGTGTAAGTATGTTATGATTGGTGTCATGAATTATCAATGGAGGGTGTGATGATCAACGAACTCCAGCCAAGGGAAACTAGGGACTCTCGTTGGGTACAAGACAGGACAATATGGTTTGGAATATATTTCTTAAAATAACTTTGTGCACTTGCCAAAATAATGTAAAGGTGATTTTCAATGTACATACATGGACACAGGTGCCCCATGAAAACTGATGACATGTGTGATGTTGGAGGTAAGGTTTTGCTAAGGAAAGATGTTCCATTAGTTGGCCTCGGTGTGAGGCTGATGAATAAGATGAAGTGAAGCAAATGATTTTTTCCATATGAAGGGATGATAGGCCAAATGTAGAATGTGAGAGTGCATTCAACTTAATCTGACAAAAATAAAAGAGACGACCCATGAGTAAGCTTGCTAAGTAGTAAGTATAAAAGAAGAAAATGAGGATAATATTTGAGATGTGCAAATGAAATGGCTCCTCAGCCTAATTGTATGGTCATGGATCCAAATAGTGTGTAGGGAGCTATAAACTTGGGTGACCCCTAAATGGGAAGGTATTATCATCTGACATGAATGCTTACCACGTTCAAAGGAAGGTGGTGGTAAATGTGGTCGAGATTATGGACCCTATGGTGCATTTCAGATAAATGATGTTCGAATATGCAAAAGAATTTTAGGAAGCCTGTCATGTTATGTGGACAATGATACATTCACTGTTGATAGCCACCAAGGCACTAATTATAATGCGAAATTGTCAATATACCTACAACTTTGACAATCAATACCCCAAGTGAAAACATCTTGATGAAAACATATAGAAGTTGAAATATGATAAGCAAGATGAATCGAAGAATATGGGAAGGAACACCTCAAGTGGTACTATTAACGTGAGATGGGCCCAAAAATGAGTTTGGCATTAAAATGGAGTAGACAGTGACTTGATGGAGATGATGTTGTCCTGATCGTTGTGTCACTGAAGGTTTTGAAAATTGAGCTCAAGAGCTCATGAACGTGGCTCCGAAAGATGAGAAAGAGGGTGATACATAGGGAAAAGTGGGCCATATTCCACCTCATTTGTACTTCCTAACATGGAGTGCAGAGATAGGTCCGAGAGTTATTTTCTGCCGTAGTGTTCAACATATGCACTACAAAAGCATGCAGGGATAAATAAGTAAGAGGTCTCAACTTAAGCTTTCTGATTTTGTAGGATAGGGTAGGTAGGTCTGTTATCGGGAAATCTAGTGTCTATTCAAATATTCTAGTCCCACTATGACAGGTAGCTATCTTAGAAACAAACAGATTAAAGTCACTTGTTTTTTCCTTTACGAGAAAGAGATGAGAAAGAAGCAAAGAGTACCAACCTCAGTCTTCCGCTTGGCTCCTTGCTTGTTTCCTTTCCCCTTTGACAGAATCTCACCGCTGCTTCCTCACTTGTCCCACTTCAAAGAGAACCTGTAGATTCACAGTAGCATAATACCATCAAAGCATAGAGATATTCCAATGTAAACAATATAGGATCAAATATATATTGACCATACAAATGCATATATCAACACAATATTCAGAGATACACAAGAATATGGGGGAAAACTCAAATAGCTTTATTAGTAAAAGTAGTAGAAGAGAGGATTACAACCACTTGGTCTGACCCAGCACCATCCTCCCAGCTTGAAAGCCCTCTTCACTTCACACAAAGCAAGATCACCCAACAATGTCTTCAAAGAGAAACCAGCAGCACCTCTTTGCAAATTACCAAATTGCAACCTTTGGATCTCTGGGATGAGGGATCCATTTATAGATCTTTGTAGGGGGTGAGTCAGCTTCTGGTATTTTGATTAGTGTCATATCTCTGATAGTTCTTGGTTCCATTTGGAGATTTCATGATCTCCTACTCATCCTTGGGTGAATTCAGGGAGGCAAGTGTCAAATGAGCAGCTTCTAGAAGATTCTCAGGGTCTCCACCTAGCAAATTGCTTGTGCCATTTGTCTACTCTCGCTCAACACACCCTACAGAAGGACTTTCCAGTATGCATCGCACTTTTTGCATGCGGCAGGTGAGATGCATCGCACCCTTTACACTGGGCAATTTGTATGGTCCTTCTTTGACCAGTTCTGAGTGGTTTTTCATGGAAAACTTCTGGGAGATGATGTAATCAGCTGACCTTGCACCTTTAGGGTATGAAACAACACTTTTAGGGGCTTAGAAGCCCTTGGTTTATGGACATATGTGATTGGGGTTGCAGTGCCCAAATATGTCTATAATAGTTGCCCCCTAAAGCATGAGGTCGTAAATCTTTTGATGTCGGGTGAAATGCTTTATAATGAGGATCCGAGGTTTTTCGCATTGGAATGTGACCTATAATAAGATACAATACAATACATTATCTTCATAATATTTTCATGATCTAGCTGAGGCGGGCATTCCCATGCTCGGCTTGATAAATTCATTTTCATGTACATAGGACAAACAACCGTCTGTGTGCAGACTGATGATTTTGGTAGAGCCATCATCCATTTGTTTGGATGATTATCTATGCAGCAATAATGCACATTTGATGTCTTTATTTTCCTAAATATATCACAGCCCAGATGGATGAAAGTAGATCTGGGGTCTTCAAAACTCGTTCAATCTTTGCCTGAAAGTACAAGTCGATCCATGTGAAAAGACATTCTGATGTCGAACATGGAAGGACGTCACCTGATTACCAGCCAATGATGTAAGATGTTAATAGACGTGAGAGGAATCACCGCTGATGATGATGACCCTCAAGGTACTGAAGTACAATTCATGTGGTGTGAATATATGAGTTTATGTCGAACACCACAAAATCTTTCGGTCTAACCCCATTAGTGAAAACCTGTCATTGAAAGTGAGAAACTTGCCATTGAGGCATGCAAGCTTCAAAGTACTGGAAGGGTTGTCCCTAGGTCAGCTTCTTGGATAATGAGCTGATGTCGAAAAGAAGTGACCTGTCGTAGGAGGGCATTAATGGATCCCACATCTACGACACGAAACGGAGCAAATGATTTTGTAGAGGTGAAAATGATCTGATGATATAGGGTTCAAGGTGGCAGTCATGAAAGAATGAAGCGTGAAGGTATTGTAGTAGATGAGACACAAGCTGGGTAGGTGAATTCTCTGAGCGACTTCTCTTGAACATATCAGTGACACTGAAATGGATTGGTAGCAATAACCCCAAAAGTGGATGGTATGGTGGACCAATGGTGGTATGACCGGTGAACGGAATAACCCAACCCAACTCAATCATGGTGATGGAGTGAAAGTGTCATGTTCAAGAGTGACCTGCTACCAATTAAGTTTCTTCAAGTTTTCTTCCCAATTTTCCCTAGTCATTTCTGACTAGTACCTCTTTATTTTTTTCAAGCTTGAGGAGGATAACATATGCTTGTTCTATAATTTTCCCTTCGAGAAAACCCGTTGCTATGTTTTAACGAGCCTAGTGATAGTAAAACTCGCTCTTCTTTGAATGGACAAGTTTGTCGCTATTGTTTTAACGAGTTTAATGACAAGGATAACTCGGTCCTTTTCAATTTTAGAGAGTTTGAAAAGAGACGGAAAGAAAACTCCAATATTCCTTTTTCGTAATATAATCCCTTATGTCCGAAAAAGTATAAAAAAATGCGAAAGGGATGACTTTTCCATAGTTTTAACGAGTCGAACAAGACAAACGGTCGATCTTTTTGTGTAATAATCCCTTAGCTCAAAAAGATTAAAATCTAGAGGAGGGATAGCACTTCCAATCACTTTAATGAGCTGGAGAGGCCAATTGCTCGGAAATCTTTTCATATTTTACGAGTCAGATGAAAAGAGCTTAAAGGAGACTCGTTTTTTGAGGAACGAGTGATGTTTTCAGATAGCATCTGGTTCTAGGTAAGGTTTGGAACTTTCCAATCACGGCAGTGTAAAGAAGGTGGCTAATAGGACCACTCGTCGCAGTTATTCCTCAAAAGGGGTAAACAATCAAATGGAGGGGAATGATCATCTAAAACAGAGTGGAGGTGATGGTAAGAACACAAACAAGGCTCAAAAGCTGACGATAATCATTCACAATGGTTATTTACTGGAGGTGGGTTCATTTTTTAATGAGCTTAAACTTTGGTGGAACATATGCTCATAGCTAGGTTTAATTTTTAACGAGCTTGAACTTCGCATAAAACTGCTCGTGCCAGTCATATAATAAGGATGTCTCATCGATAGGTTCATTTTTTAAGGAGCTTGCACCATTTGAAATTATGCTCCGACTCCTTTCATTATGTAAGCTAGGAACAACCAATCCTACGAGTTTAAAGGGTTAAGAACCTACAAACTAAGAAAATATATGGTCATTTTTCACTTTCACGCAAAAAGGTTTGCATGCCCCCAGGTATAGCGAAGTAGATTTTCCCAGGTTACCCCTCAATTTGCAGACAAAACATTTGTTCTAGCAGGAAAGGCCTACCTTTTCCAAGTTACCCTTCAATTTGCAGACAAAACATTTGTTCTATCGGGAAAGGCCTACCTTCTAAGTTACCCTTCAATTTGCAAAAAAAACATTTGTTCTATCTAGAAAGGCCTACCTTCTAACGGAGGTATCTTATTCCGGTCTAATCCCATTTTCCTAAACGGATAGGTGTGTCAGATTAGTCATATATCCTCTATGGAAACCTACCCTATACCTGAAGTTTTCTTGCCAAAGCAGACCAGCGTGCATGCCCCCTGGGTTTTAGTCACAACCACCGAATCACTCATGCTCATCAGGTGGGCGGACTAGAGATTGATGAGACATTCCTTGTGCAAAAAGACCTGTTAGGGACGAAATTTGACTATTAGCTATGTGTGAACTGGGGAATGAAAGTTGGTCTGCCAGCTGGACGACTCTGCCTTCATGCGGAAAACACATTACTCGAAAGAGTGAGGAGACAATGGCTCCCATGCTATAAATATAGTCACACCGAAGGAGTAGATTGTAATCTAAATTTCCTTGGACTACCATTACGTTCAGATATATAGTTTTCCTTCTTAAAGTTATAGGCAAACTTGGAAGGATCCCTAACGGTCAACTGGTTCCTTTATCGAAGCCTTTCAAATTTCGCATCTTAGGGAAAAGTGATGGTGAACCAAGTGCTTCCCAAGCAATTGAGGAAAGGATACTCACAGAAGCCCCTTCATCTATGATGGTACCAACCATGACCATTTTGTAAGTTTTCACTATGATTCGAAATGGTACATTAGATGGTAAACTGTGTCTGCCTAGTAGATTCCAATCAAAGGAAATGACTGGGTTGCTTGGAGGTGGGACCGAATAAATGGCTTGATACAAATGTGACGAACTTCTTTCCTACGGTAAAGGGATGGGTAGATTGCCCCAATGTTCATCAGATTCTGTGTTTACGAAGAGAATTTGAATGGTGTTGTTCTCATTCTCTTTGGTGACTGTATCATCTGAAGGTAAATCTTCTGAAGCCAAGATGGGGTCGACTACCGTCTCGACTTGTTGACTTTGGTCCGATGTGGACTCAGAGGGTTTATCTTCAATGATAGGTGCTTCGACTGACACCAATGGTGTGTCAGTTGGATTTTCAACTAGCAATGGATTCGGCAAGAGTTCTTGTATCTAGGAAGGAGTCGTTGCAGTGATGCAGGATGATTATCCAAGACTCTTTTAGCTTCATCTAGGAAGGGACAACGGTGGAGGGCATGATCGCCTTCACATAGTCTACAGGGAAATTTAGATTTTCCTTTCTGTCTGGTGACTTCGCTTTCACTAGTTGACGATGTACTTTCAACATGATCGTCAAAGGTTGATGACACCGGATTGTGCAAGCGGGGAGACCAATCCCTTAGGATCCATGGGATGCAAGGACAATCTTGGTGATAGTGGTCTCCTTTGCAGATGACACATGGAGATTCAGGTTTGGATGGTTCAGTGTGTGGATTTTTGCTACATGATGTACGGTTGCTCGTTTTTGCTGTTGGCTCCTTCTTCTTCTTCTCCTTCCCCTTCTTCTTCTTCTCAGTTACTTGGTTTTTAGTTTTACTATCTTGACCAAGCGAAGAGGAAGAAGGAGAGGGAGAGACAAACGAAGTAGAAGGTTGGGGGAAACTTTGGTATCATCTAGTTGTTGATTCGATTGTTCAGGAATCATGGTGCTTTAAACGACAGAGGTCGAGAAAAGCCATACCGATAGGCCAATTGTCAGTCCTGGAAGGGACAATGTGGCCATATGAGGTGTACCAACATCTCCCCAAGAGGAGAAAGGACTAGGATCTCCCCCAAGGGGAAATCCTTGGTTGGTGGACTCCATTTTCTCAACCTAAGACCAATGAGGGAACATTGATGTTATTCCGATTAAAATAAATTTTAGATGCTTTGACACAACTTGCTTTTTCAATTTTTAAGAGTTGAGAAAAAGCTAAAGATGACTCTAGTCGCCTTCGATTTTTAATGAGCCTGAAGTGACAAGTGCTCAGATGGACCTTTTCTTTTAAGGAGTCTGAAAAGGAATGAAAGAGACTACTCTGGAAATCTAGATAGAGGGATTACCAAACCAATCACAAAACTGCAGAATACTTTTTATGGTACAACAGTCAATCTTCCTAAATGTTGTGTTCAGTGCATTGCAATCGATAGGGCAGTAGACATGGCTTCCTAAGGATAAAGGGTATAGCCTATTGTGGTCTGCCAATATATACTCGACAGTATGTGGGAGCACAAGTCCGTACTGGCACTTGTCATCTCAAAGAAGAGGAATCACCCAACCTACGATGAAAGCGACAGTTACCAGGCTTTACGACGCTGGAATACGTCTCTAGCCTAGACTTTTAGACATTGTACGTTAGGTTCCAAATCGTTTTTATGTTCATTGAATTTATTTTACAGTTGATCTTTCTTAGGAAATTTTCCTTTCAGGTTCACTGCGTGATGTAGATATACAATTCCTAAAATGCAATCTAACATGATAAATAGTCGTTTAATATTCTTTTTGCAATGAAAATCCTAGCTACTAAGGAAAGAGAAATGAAATTATTTTAACATAGAGCGGAGAGCACACACTAGATGCACTATCCTAAATCACAATCAACAAGCAGTCTAAATGAAAATGCACATGCATGTATTTGTTTTCTGCTTTCTTAATGTGTGAATGACAAAAAGAATGCTAAGCACAAATCTGAATTATATCTTCTTTCAAAGCGATAGTACTAACGATTTTATTTTCAAAAAAAAAGGGTGACAAGACGACTCTTTGCAATTTTGAATTGAAAACTGCTTTCAGCACTTGAAGTACTATTAATTCAGATCAAATACAAGAGTAACAGTGTAATCAACTATCAAAAAGAGAAGGATTCTTTTCCTTGACTAAAAATGACACTTGCAACACTTTCAAATCCAAAGACGGCAGTTCAGTTAAGCTACCATTTGTAAATGACAATTGTGAATGGCGAAAAATACATAAAAAAATTCACAAATCTTTGCACAATGGAGGCTGGATGATGCAAAGAAGGGGGTTTCAACAGTGGTCTACTGATCACAGACAGCAAAACTCCTGAATAAAGCTGAAGAGAGTGAAGAAAAACCAAAATCTGGAGGCAGAACTAGTCTTGTCTGATCATCGCACCTGTAACAGAGAGAAACATGGATGCATCCCACCTACTACACACGGGAGGTGCGATGCATCCAGATTGCCAAGAAGAGAAGGTGTGATGGTCCAGGCACGAGACTTTAACTTTTTTTTTGCTCACAGTTTGCAACCTAGTTCAGGGATTTAGGCCAAGAAAATGATAGTCAGTAACTACAAGGTACAAGGGCTGATCTAATGAGGTTACTCAAGCTACCTATAGGGCACTTAGGATGTTTGCAAGTCAATTGTTCAGTTCATAAGCAAACCTAAAGATTGACTGAAGCATCATTGATCTACTTTTCACTTGCATAGCAAATGCAATTCAAAGGCTAGCTGGCTTAACTTTAGGCTCCGTCTATGGTTTATGAATCAAAAAAATAGAGACAAGCAATAAAACTAATCACTCCCCAGCAGAGGCACCATTTTTTTATTGGGAAATCTAGTGTCTATTCAAATCTGCTAGTCCCACTAAGACAGGTAGCTATCTTAGAAACAAACAGATTAAAGTCACTTGTTTTTTCCTTTACGAGAGAGAGATGAGAAAGAAGCAAAGAGTACCAACCTCAGTCTTCCGCTTGGCTCCTTGCTTGTTTCCTTTCCCCTTTGATAGAATCTCACCGCTGCTTCCTCACTTGTCCCACTTGAAAGAGCACCTGTAGATTCACAGCAGCATAATACCATCAAAGCATAGAGATCTTTCATTGTAAACAATATAGGATCAGATATATATTGACCATACAAATGCATATATCAACACAATATTCAGAGATACACAAGAATATGGAGGAAAACTCAAATAGCTTTATTAGTAAAAGTAGTAGAAGAGAGGATTACAACCACTTGGTCTGACCCAGCGCCATCCTCCCAGCTTGAAAGCCCTCTTCACCTCACACAAAGCAAGATCACCCAACAATGTCTTCAAAGAGAAACCAGCAACACATCTTTGAAAATTACCAAATTCCAACCATTGGATCTCTGGGATGAGGGATCCATTTATAGATATTTGCAGCGGGGTGAGTTATCTTTTGGGATTTTTATTAGTGTCATCTCTCTGATAGTTCTTGGTTCCATTTGGAGATTTCATGATCTCCTACTCATCATTGGGAAAATTCAGGGAGGCAAGTGTCAAATGAGCAGCTTCTAGAATATTCTTAGGGTCTTCACCTAGCAAACTGGATGTGCCATTTTTCTGCTCTCGCTCATCGCACCCTACAGAAGGGCTTTCCAGTATGCATCATACTTTTTGTATGTGGCAGGTGAGATGAATCACACCCTTTGCATTGGGCAGTCTGTATGGTCCTGCTTTGACCAGTTCTGAGTGGTTTTTCATGGAAAACTTCTGGGAGATGATGCAATCAGCTGACCTTGCTCCTTTAGGGTATGAAACAACACTTTTAGGGATTTGAAGCCCTTGGTTTATGGACATATGTGATTAGGGTTGCAATGCCCAAATATGTCTATAGCAAGGTCATATAGGATGGTAGAGAAAATAGTTGTGGGGTCCTCTGGGAGATGACCCCGAGGATTTTGGGTTTATAGATGCAAACATAGCGTGATTTTTCAAGAAACAGTCATGCAACTTGGGCGTTTGTAAAGGAAATAGCTGTGCGACCATTTGTTTGACGTCCCTACGGCTGAAGGGCTAGTAAACGCATTGAATGCGCGTCTTCATGGATGAATGTTGCATTGTATAACACATATTTCAAAGAGACAGAGATGCAATTGTGTGTCTTTTATTAAGGTAGGCATGCAAGCTTATAGAAAGATATTTTTTTAAGCATATGAGGATAATTTTTTTTTTTCTACATCCCTTTTAGCATGATGGGGACGACATGGAGGGAGGGTGACTCCGAGCATTCTTGGATACCGATTGCTAGTGATGCTCAGGCAAGCACAACACTATCTAGATGGGGGTTTCTAAATTCCTTTTAGAATACCTTACTGAGGTTGGAAGATGAGTTCATGCATTTTGTGACACAGAGATGATATCTAGATCAAGAGGTCTTAAGGAATCAGGGTAGGTACTTTACATTCACTTCTACGATGGATGTCTACTTTGTTACAGGGCTAGTACCTCGTAAAGAGGTACTACCGATTCCACTTCTACATGGCTCGATGCACCTGCAGGCGTGGGTGAGGGCCCACTGCAAGCCCAATGCTATTAATCATGGATGTGTCTAGTTTGAGAGTATTTTATATTTAGCTGAGCAAGCCACTTTTGCAAAGATTGTGAACCTCACTCATCCAGCTTCCCCTCATCGCATTTCAAGATCACAAATTTCCATCCTACAAAGACTTCAAGAGGGGCACTTCTATGTCTGGGTTGGCTCATACTTCAAGGAAACAATGAAGATGTTCTTGCTGATGAAATAAATTATGTGTTCTCTATTATCAATTCCTTCTTGGACTAATACCCTTTTGATCACTACATCGTATGTTAATAGGTAAAGGGTGTAGTCCTTATTGTGGTCATGAGGGATAATTAATGGAGCTTGAGATAATGCATCTTTTAGGGCTTCAAATGATTTTTTTCCTACTCATCCCACTGGAAGGGAATATCCCAATGAAGAAGGTAAAATAATCCATGCGCATAAGTGGTGTAGTTGGCGATAAAGTTACGTAAGAAGTTGGCCCTACCTTGCAATATTTGTATCTAATTTAAATTTTTTGGAGATGGTATTTCCTGGATGGACTAAATCTTAAGAGGGTCAACTCTAATGCCTTTTTTAGAAAAAATGAATCCTAGTAGTCTTCCTGCATTGACGCAAAAGACACACTTCAGAAGGTTCAATCATAGGTTGTATTATCGACATCTCTAGAATACTAGGTGAAGATATTCCACATGGTCTAAGCTCTTTTTGGATCATATTTTCAAGTCTTCCAAATAGGCTAGTATGAGATGATTCAGATCCTAGAAGATATAATTTGTGGTCCATTGGAAGGTGGCACCAACATTTTGAAGAGGAAAGGGCATGACTCGGTATTCGAATGTTCCTCATGGAGTTGAAAAAGTTGTTTTATACTGGTTCATGTGGTGAATCTGGATCTGATTATACCTAGAGAAACCATCCATGAAGGATAGGGATTCATGACCAGTGTAAGCATTGGTAACATGGTCAATGAATGGTGTAGGGTAAGTTTCCTTGGGATAGGCTTTGTTCAGATCTCTAAAATCAGTACAAACATGAATGGTACCCTGTTTTTTCATGACAAGTACAGGGTTGGAAATCCAAGGAGTGTAAGAAATAGGAAAAATGAAACTAAATTTGTGGAGCTTATCAATTTCCTATTTGATCACCTCTACCTTACAGGGATGGATTTGACGTTGTCTTTCCCTAACCGGGTGGGTGTCAAGCTAGGTGTCACTATCGTACTCCATAACGGTGGGAGTGATGCCTAGAATTTCAAAGTAAACCCATGCAAAGTCATCCCTATATTCTTGGAATAGGGTTGTGTATGAGGCCACCTCCTCTAGGGAGCATGATGCCCCCAACAAGATTTATTCAACTATGTTATGTTTTCTTGAAATATCAACCTTAATGGTAGGTGAGATATTAAACATATTCCCCTCCTTGAATTCATCTGGTGCTAGGATGGTATTTTTAAACAAATCTACTTTTCGTAGTGTTAGGAAATCCTTTGATTTTTCTGTGCAAATATCATGGCTTGATGCATCAATAGGCGCAAATGATTTTTTAGGTAGAAAGAACAAATGATGACGCATTATGTCCCATGGATATTTTTGGTTTTGTCATGGCCTCTAAAATATCTTTGTCTGAGTGAAAAATATTATCTAATGTTGAATTGGGTTGTGCAAGGTCGTGAGCATGGAGTTTGGGCCTAATTTTGCTAGTAGACAAGCAAGAGTATGATTCAGTGGTTAATGCCATAGAACCTAGTAAAGTTGACAATGTGCATATGGGATGGGTCTGTAACGTTAGTGATGGTACCACCATTGTGGTGGGTTTAGTAGTCTTTACATCAAAAAATGATGAGAATAGAACATGAGTTAGAGTTCCCATGAAAGAGGAAATGAATTGTATGTGATGTTTTGTGTTGTCAGCATTAGGTGGTGGAAGAGTCTCTGTAGTGGTAGATTGATAATGAGTGGGAGGAAGTTCTTGCAACCTTGTTAGTGTCCTAGGAGCCAAAGCATCTTCCTCCATGCCATTTTGTTGTTCAAGGAGATGGTGAACTTCCAGGTTTCGAATCCAAAGTTGTCTAAATGTTTGTAACATAAGCGATTTCTCATAAATATGAGAGTTGTTGGTAGAATATTGCGCTCAAAACTAGTGCTAACATGATAAATCGTATGGGTTTCAACATCGTCCATAGCACAAGATGGTGACATGTGGATGGTGTAATGAGATGGGGCATTTCTAGGTGTTTTCCACCTCTAGATCTTAGTATCGACATGTTATGACTCCCTAATGTCAATTTGTTTCAATGCTACTCTTGCTACTAAAAAATGTCAAAGTTATTGGTAATTCTATGTATTATGTGCTTGGGAGAAGATGTCACAATGATTGTGTGAGCATCTAAATTGATTGGAGTGAGTAGTTCGAGAAATATGGATGAACAAGCCAAAGACGTCTCTAATTTTTCCCAATTCCTGGTACTGATTGAACAAATGCCCACATCTATAACACATGGCGTTTATGTGGGGAGGTTTTGAAAATACTACGAGAGGTCGTTTTTCCATCCTTCGAGATATTGACTGAGGGTAGGAGGTTACATGGTGACAGGTTCATGTATCAATTGTAGGTGGTGCTTTTTACTCGAACATGTATAAGATGGTCCTGGATCCATTATCCCTCACTAGTTTGGTGTTATCTAGGGTTTTGGTATCTATTTGGAAAAATGTTGAGTTTTAAGAAATGAATTAGCACATAAAATCCAATGATTCGTAGAATCACTGAAGGGTTGGGAAAAATAGAGTATTATGGTTTGAAGTAAAAATGTGGCAACCTTGACTTTTGTGCATTGGTCTATTGCTAGCGACAACTTGGGGGGTCGTCTACCATTTCTTAAGTGCCAGAAACTTAGGACAATCATTAACCAGGTGTTCTATTTCATTGCATAAGACGCATGTGAAGGTAGGTTGAGGTGTCACTAATTATGGTTGCCTCCTCATATGGTGGGATGTTGTGTGACTATGGGTGTGAGAGGAATATGAGCATGAAGCTTCTTCCTCAAAAATACAAAATATTGTTTTGGATCCACCATCTACCACTAGTGTGGCAAGAAGTGATTGAGCCACAGTATTGCCTTGAGCAAGTGCACTTAATGCATCTTGATATCGAGGGATTTCATGGCAACGATGAGTGTAATGCATGTACTCCATGCATATAGCACATGCATGGTTAGTGTCCAATGCTTTATTGTGTGCTAGTGTTTCCTTCTCTCCACCAGGTGGAGGTGGGGTCACTAGTGTTTTTGGAGCACGCAAAAGAGCTTTTAACTCCTCTAACTTACGACACATATTGCTAGGGTGCCTGAATACTTCACACAAAGCACAAGGCGGAGCTACCTTGGGTGAGGAGTGTGACACTTCAATATTCTTATATTTTTTCTTATTCCTTATGTTGCTACCAACTAGTTTCAAAGTAGGTGTTTCTCTTTTTGGGTTGGTTTCCAAAGGAGGGGTGATAGAAATGATGTTTTTCTAGGTGATACCTAAATTTTCCAACATGGCCTTAGGGGCTAGATACCAAAATGGTATCATGAGAGCCATATCTTGCAGTGTGAGTGTTTCCATGCCTTGGTGCAAGACAAAACCAAGTGGGGGTTATAAGAAGGTTGTTTGGGTGATAGTATATGGTAGGAACATAGAATCAATATTTGCAACACTAATGGAATCTCGAACTAGTTCCTGACTCTTGGGGGGTGTTTGATGAACACATCATGCACCCTGAAGGTCCAGTGGCTGCAGGAATGTCCTCCAGCAAAGGGGGGTCTCTAAGGTATGTATCGAGGACTGTTGATAGTTTAAATTGTCTAAGTATGAATTCGGTGAAGGTTTTGATCATCTCTTGGGAAGATCCTACGAAATGTAACACACCATCAGGGGTAGTGTAAATCTTTTTCTCATAGTATGTGAGTTGGTCAACCGTAACAATTTTTCCATCATGAGGGAACATAATTATCCTAAGGACAAAATATGTTATTGTATTGATTACATACATGTAACTTCAACCAAGCAGGTTATTATAATCCAACTATGCACCTCAGAATTCGATCTTAATGAGCACAATCTTACTGGTGAATTGCACCAACACATCTTGGAAAATTCCTACGATGGCCAAAGGGTTCCCGTCATATGCTCTCGGATGATGTCAGATGGTTTGATTTTGGGAGATCCAAGTTTTTGCCAAATTGTTTTGGACATAATAAATATATATGCTCCTTAATCAATGATGTAGTGGTGGATGTTGGTATTCTAAATTGTGACCAGAATTTGGAAGGTGACTATTAACAAAAGACGCAGGGAAGTGTTATCCAAATTAAAAGCCATTAAACAAGAATCAAAAGAGTCAATTTCTCCTAATGCAAAAATTAAGTCTTTTTGTTGGGTTGGGCATGTTTGCAAGACTTCCAATGTCGACATAGATGATGGAGATTAGGCTAAGTCATCGATCATGTTGTAGCTATGAGAAGCCTTTGAGTTGTTTCTTATTTGTCGTAAAGGCCATTTAACAATTTCTGGGATGGGTTCTATAGGACATCAATGGATTTTCAAAGGTGTTATATGTGTTTTAGTGGTCAATGTGGATGGGGTGGTTTCTGGTGAAGTTTTGTAATCCCGGTTCTTCTTCTATCAGAGAATGTCTTTCCTTTCCATGTAAATGTCATGAATTGAGGTATTCTGGGAACTTCCTCCATGAGGATTCTGATATTGTTGTTGGGAGGGTTCCCACTGAGTATTTACCATTCCTTGATGGGGGAAGGTATTTTGGATTACTAAAATTTATTGATTCTAACCCCTACCCCCAAGTATCTTTCATCATTTTCAACTTTGGGAGTTGAGGGCAATGATGGGTGTAATGACCATATTCCCTACAGATGGAGCAAGCATGATTATCCCATAGGCTAGGGTTTTGTTTTTCCTTAGTGGATTATTATTGGTTTGTCCCTGGTTTGGATTCCAATTGGGGTTTCCCCCAGCTAGTGCCTGTAGAGGTTGTTATTAATTGTTTCCCCCTTGTCTAGGCTCTAAATTTGGCTTCTTCTTTCCTATTTTCTTATCTTCATTAGGTGGGCTTAGTTGTGTCTAGATATTCAAATGATTGTTGTTGTTGAGGGAGAGAAGGTTGAACTAAATAAACCTTTGTATTAGCCTATGTTGGTGGGTTATTTTGTTGGAGTATTGGGAAATGGAAATATGGATTCCCTTTTCCTTGGCTGGACTATGTGTTCTGGGAAGTGGAAACCACTTTTACATTCCTAGGGGAGTATTGATTTCCTGTGTGGGAGGATGACCATGATTGACTTTATAAAACATGGATGACCATGGTTAACCATAGTTAACCATGATTGAGCATATTTGACCATTTTTTACCATGATTGACATTATAAACCCAAGCGATCAATACTAAAAACCCAAGAGAAAAGTATTAAACCCAAGGAAATAATATAAACCCAAGGAATATAAACCCTAAGATAAATATTATAAATCGTTAAAGAAACATTGTTGACCATGGTTGACCATGATATAAACCCAAGTGAACAATAAAAACAAGGAAATAATATTAAACCCTAGGAATATGAACACTTAGATTAATAAATAGAAGGGATTGATATTATAAACCCAAGGGATTGATGCTAAAACCCTAAGCGATTATGAACCCAAGCGAATAATATGAAACCCAAGGGATTAATATTATAAGCCCAAGATATATAAACCCTAAGATAAATATCATAATACCTAAAGTAAACACAGTTGACCATGGTTGATTTTCAGAATGAGAAAATGTTTGTCACAATGCTAGGTAGGACCATGCTTGACCATGATTAATTTCATATCAGGAAAATCTTTGTCACAATGTGACATTGGACCATGTTTGACCATGGTTAACCATGATTGACCATATTTGACTATGGGTTACCATGACTGATATTATAATCCCAAGGGATCAATAGTAAAAACCCAAGAGAAAAGGATTAAACCCAAGGGAATAATATAAACCCATGGTATATAAACCCTAAGATAAATATTATACACCCTTAAATAAACATAGTTGACCATGGTTTATTTATGTATTGAGAAAATATTTATCACAACATGACGTTTGACCATAAACGACTATAGTTGAACCCTTAGATTAATAAACCAAATTGATTGATATTATAAACCCAATGGAATAATAAACACAAAGGGTTCATACTAAAACCCCAAGGGATTATGAATCAAATGGAAATAATATAAAAACCAAGGGATGAATATCATAAACCCAATGTATATAAACCCTAAGATAAATATTATAAACCCTAAAATAAACATGGTTTACCATGATTCACCATGGTTGAATTTAATATTGAGACAATTGTTGTCACAATGCAATGTAGGACATTGTTGACACATCGATTAGTTTCAATATCATGGCAATATCTGTCAAAATGTGACATTCGACCATGGTTAACCATGAATGACCATGGTTGACCACGATTGATTTTATAAAAGATGATTGACCATAGTTTTCCATGGTTGACCTTGATCGATCATAATTGACCATGATTGTTATTATAAACAATAAGGAATAATAAATCCAAGGGATTATAAACCAAAGGGGATAAAATTAAACCCAATGTATATAAACCCTAAGATAAATATTATAAAAACTTAAATAATCATGGTTTACCATGGTTGACTATGGTTGATTCTCATTTTGAGACACTATTTATCACAATGCAACGTTGGAAAATGGTTGTGATAATTTTGCAACTCAGTGACAAATTCCAACCATTAGACTAGATTCCTCTTTTCAAGACAACTAGTTTTGACCTTTGATGCACTTAATTCAGACATGGGAAAGTGCATTTTTGAGGTCAAGAACACAATTTCACAAATTGTTAAGTTCAAGGATAAGGAAAAATTTATCCTCCAAAGTTACATATAAATAGAAGTCCCCTCATGCTTCATTTAGACATCACATATCACATCCTTATTACCTCTCTTCATTTATTTGGCTTGAATAGGTAAAATGAAGCTCTTTTCTCTTCACACGTGAGAGGATCTTGGAGGCAACTTTGACTTTTCTGCCTTGAATTTTTAGTTGGAGAGATTGAATTCATTTTGACCAAGTTTGAATTCATGTTTTCACCTCATTTGATCTCTATAAATATGACTTCTTCAGTCCAAATTGACTGGCACAAAAATTGAGGTAATATAGGTTGTTTGACTGGAATTGAGTTTCTTGTTTGACTGAAAAAAATTGTAGACTATGATAATAGACTTTCTCTCTCCTTTCACCAATTTAGACTGAGTTTTTGAAGATTGTTTTTGTCTTGACACGTTGACTAGCATTTGAGGTTGAGTTTGATTGATGTTGACCAAGCTTCTAAAGGGTTGTTTTCACTATTTTCTGTTAGCTGGTTAGAGTTGACTTCGTTGTTGCTAATTTTTTTTCACTTGTATAGATTTACAATTTAGTTTGCTAACTCTATTTCTCGTCTCTAATTTGACAAATAACATGACATTATGACTTGATTGAATAATAGATATTGGTTGTGGATATTGGCTAGTCAAAGTTTGACTTTGACTCTTGGATGATGTACTCTCTTTGTTGAACATTTGATGATAATATAATAGAAGAATAATTGCAAAGGGATCCCCCCTTGTGGCATTTTTCCCTAGTAATTGACCAAATATTGTGTCTCTTGCCTCTTGAGTGTATCTCATTGCACATTTGTATAATTGTTCTATATACTATTGCTCTATTTTCATTGGCTAATTGAAGAAGTGGAAACTGTTAAATTAGATGCTATTGGATATTGTTGAAGTATAGTTTTAGTATAGAAAAATTGATGAAAATTTAACATGGTACTAGAGTTGAGTTGAAGACAATCCCAAGATACATAGAACAAGAGAATCCATCTTCTAAGCAGATGATTGAAATGGGAAAATATTTTGATGAAAAATGTGTACCTCTTATTTCAAGGATAATGAAAAGCTATTTGACTCATATTGCTTTGTATCATGGAAGACTAGGATCAATGTCACCTTAGATTAGTATGATGGGTTGGAGTACATGGAAGGAAAGATCTCACCACCACCAAGAAATGATCCTCCAGCTACCAAATCCAGGTATATGAAAGGTGATATTAAAGTTAAGAAGATTTTTATTGATTCTCTAAGAGATCATCTACTTGTTTATATTTCATCCTTTAAGACTTCCAAAGAAATGTATGATAATATTGTTTCCATGTATGAAGTAAACAATTTCAGCCACATAGTGTTATTGAAAAATCAACTCAAGGTGTCTAAGTTGCATAAGGGAGAAATTATGTAATAATTCTTCATAATAATCACTGAGATCAGGGACCAACTTTGGATTTCTCAAAAAATTATACCTGATGTAGAATTAGTGATGATTTCCCTTTATGGCCTTCCTTATTCATCAGAAATCTTCATTACTTCTATCAAGAATAGGGAAACGATCCTTTCTTTTGGTGAGCTACTTGATCTATGCAATCAAGAGGAAATATTGATGATATCTAGAGGAATAATTTGAGGGCCAAATGAAGGAGAGCCTACTTCCTTTGTTGCTGAAGGGAAGAAGAAAAATGTGAATAAAGGAAAGGGAAATCCATATAAATTAAGAATACCTCCTCAATCCAATGAAGATTTGAAGGATTCAAGAAGGTGATATAGACATGTAAAATGCTACACTCGTCACCGAAAGGGTCACTATGCTCGAGATTGTTCCAAAAAGAGAGATGGTCCAAGCAGAAACTCTTCAATGTCCTACGACAATACTCATTGCTTCAATAACAATAGGTAGTGTGAAAAAGGAGATGATAGAAGAGATGGAAGGAGAAATGAAATACAAATAATATACTCTCTTAATGATCATGAAGGTAGTTATTGTCCACCAAATATACCAAGGAACTCTAGGTATGAAAGTAATGCTACTAACCAATTTCAATATATTCTTATTCCAAAATTTTCTAGCTCATATTCTCTAGATACTTAAGATAGTTGGATAGTTGATAGGGGAGCCTTTCATCACTTCTCTGGATATAAGGAGCTTCTCTCTAATTTGATAGAGAAGGAGACCGAATTGAAGATTATTCTTGTTGATAACTCCACTCATCCCATAAAGGGCTTTGGTCTTGTCAACTTTCATTTTCACTATGAGGAATTTGTTTTGCTTCATGATGTCAGGAATGTGTTGGGATTGAAGAATAATTTGATATCAATCTCTCACTACAATAAAAAATGTCATTGGTGAGGGTCATGCCTGTGACAGACCTTTAAGGTCTGTCACCAATGTCATCTATGGTGACGGTATTTAAAAAATCATTGTTGTAAGTGTATATAGTGATGGCCCTTTAAGGTTTGTCACCAAATCCATTTTCAATGACACTTTTGGTGAGGGTGTTGGGTGTGGAATCCCCCCAAGGCATGTTTTGGGGCTTAAAGCCCAAGTTTTCACTAAGTCCATTATAAAGACTCCACGAATTATGGGTGCAGAGAGTGAAGTCGTAATAGAGTCATACGGTTGTTCACCCTTGTTTTTGTAATGTAATGTCGGTTTGAAAGATCTACCCATGGTTCGCAGACCATGGGATTATATAAATAGATCAAGGCTCTAAGTGTAGAAATAATCTAAGAAAATCATGGATGAACATAAGGAATTCATGAAGCATTGAGTCGAAGTGTAAGTTGTCTCTTTGGGTCGTAGAGTATGATAAGGATCTCCAACTGAGTGCGCAGAGGCCTAGTAGTCCGTAGCTGAGTGCGTGGACCCATGCAGCTGAGTGCGCAAGGCAGGTTGAGTCAGTAACTGTTGGAAGCATTAATAAAGAGAAGTTTTACCATATTTCTATGTATCTTTTCCTGTCTTATGCATTATTGGGTATGAATTGCAAGTTTACTATTTATTTACTATGTGAACTTATATAAATGTGCTGAGTAAGTGAATATAATACAAGGTATCTGTTTATGCGAAGATAACTAACTGTTATAAGAAGATAAGTAAGATCTACGGTGTGACTTGGGGAAATAGTGCAGATCACTACTCTAGCAGTGCAAAAGCCCCACAGCCCCTGGTTAGGGTTGCGCGAAGCTAAGTATATCAGGGTGCAAAGGCCCCATAGGTCAGGGAAGTGTGCAAAGTAACCTATACGTAGGTATTCACAATTGGACCAAATCAACCCCTCAGACATCTCAATGGTGCGGAAACCTAGTTCCATCACCCCCCATACTACTTTAGTTGAGACCTCAATCCGCGCTCTGTGGGATGTTGCCAGAGGGCCAGTAGTACATGGATTTTTTTGGCTAATTAACTCTAAACCTGGGTCAGGCCCCAACAAGCCAACAAATGGTTTCATTGCCGGGACCAGGATCTTCATAGAGATTTCTGATGTCATATCACTAGAGTCCAACTAAGAATGAAATTGAAGATTGGTTGGATAGGAAGATTCAAAATTCATGGTGTAAGAGAACAGGAATCTGTGACTATCAAAGGAAAAGTTGTTAGACTGCTACCTATACACAAAAATCCATCAAATTTTCTTCGCATCTTTTCCTATTGAGCTGTACGAGTGGATCGCGAAGCTAGTAGATAGCTAAGGAAGGTGGAAACTTGATAATCTTACTATGTCAACTCCAGAATTGGTGCGCAGATTGGAAGCATGGAAGGATATGATCGTGCATGTTGTTGATCACTAGCTCGATCAAATTATAGGAGGGTTCATTACTAAGTTTGCGGAAAATACTTCAGTCAGCTATAGCGAGGCAGATTATGTGAATATATTGATGTTTGGGGCTACTCAAAGTGGGAGAATTTACAGAAACAAAGGTAGTGTAGAACTAGAAACTAGCCCCTTGATTTCAGCTCCATGAGGGGACGAGGAAGAGCTCATGAGGGTTTCACCAAGAAGTGAGATCAATTTGATAAGGCAAAGGATCCCACACATACCACCCCCACCCACACCACCACCAATTTCACCATCTTCACCTCTATCTTCGCCCATACCACTGCCGCCACCACCGCAAGTCAATATGGCACGAGCAATAAAGTTGTCGGTGTTTAAGGGTGTAGGAAATGAAGATCTGGACCAGTTTTGGTCCGTGATAAAAGATATATGAGAAGCATAGGGAGCTACGAATGAAAATATAAGGACAGTGATGTTGGTCAGCACTCTACAGGATCGCGCACTGACCTGGTATATTAAGAATTTTAATGACAATCCGAATGTGGGGATCACAGACATTCAAACTGCGTTGAACAGAGAATTTAGTAGACCAAAGCTAGAGGCACAGTCGATCATTGGGTTCAAGGAGATCACGATGCTACCAGGAGAGACTCCTTAGGAGTTGGATCATATACTGAAGTACACAATTCGCGAAGCTAATATGACTCTGATGGATGGACAACATCGCGAATGGTTTGTAGCATCGCTAACGTCGCATTTAAGGAACATGTTGTCACAACAGAGGCTAACAACTTAGGCCGAGTCCTTGGAGATCACGATGAGGCTGCATGAAACCCCTAATATAGGATCCTAACCTAGGAGTTTAGCAGATACACATGCAGTTGAAAAACTCATGCGTTGAGATGCAGAGTCTGAAACAAGACAGGACAACTCACCCCGAAGTGTGCGATGAGGTATGGTGTGTTAAATGTAAGGGTCAAGGTCATGTCAAGGAACACTTCCTTGTGTTCATGAATTACCTCGTGAGAGGAGGACTGATGCCATTAAGACTAGAGGCCCAAGCAAGAGCTAGCACGGTGCCTCCATTGTGGTATGTGATTTGTCAAATAGGAGGAAAGCATATTACAGACAACTGCCATTTGTTGCAGAAGTACACACAGAATTCACAATAGTTATTTTGTAATTTCTATAGATTAGTGGGACATGATGAGCATACCTGTAGAAGCTATGAGTCGATGATGGATAGAACTCCCACTTACAGAGTTCATACCGAAATGTGGCCCCTTGACCAGAATGAAGGGATGGTGTGAACCAGATTTCAAGGGCGCGGACGAGGCTAGGGTGGAGGAGGAGGACTGGGAAGAGGTTGCAGACAACTGATATGTTAAAATTGTAGAGGGCCAGTACACTATGCCTGTGATTGTACAAATCCAATGCATCTGTCATGTCTATATTGTACGTTGTTTGATCATGATACGGAGGATTGTCCCACACTAATGGCGAGGCTGCACGACAAAGGGGCGCTCCAACCTCCCCCAACTCAGAACCTACAAATGATGAGCTCTGAGCCACGCGAGGAAGACCCTAACATGAACATTGTGCTCTGAAGTGGAATTGCGATTAAAGATGATAAAGGCAAGTGACCTAAGCATAGTACTTGGGTTCACAAGGCTCCGACGAAAGAACAAGAGTTTTATTTGGAGCGTGCTAAGAAAACCTTCATGGAATCTAGGAAGAGCTTCGCTGATGCCTCCACTTCGGGAAGCAAAGACAGACCAGAGTTGGCAATGGACCCATTGATACTCACGACATTCCTGGAAACATGCATGAAGGTACTTCACAACATTAAGGCTATAAAAGGATTGCAGCAACTCATAAATAGATGTGCTGGGACCGTGCCAAGGGAACTACATGTAGTCCCGAAGATTGGAAAGCATGTGACAAGGACAGGGCAAGAAATGAGGTTGACCACGCAGATTGGGGAATATGAGATGGACCAAGTGATTCTAGACCTAGGATCAGACACGAATGTTCTACTGAAGCAAACATGGGAGCCCATGGGAAGGCCTATGTTGCAATGGTCTCCTATCCAATTGCGAATGGCGAACCAACAAAAGAACCTACCTATGGGAAGATTGCAGGGAGTCACTGTGGATACTGAAGGAGCAAGTGTGTCGACAGATTTTGAAGTGATAGAGATTGTTGATGATAGGAATCCCTACCATGCACTCTTATGAATAGATTGGGCCAATGACATGAATGGGGTGATAAACTTGAAGAAGTGCAAGATGACTTTTGAGGAAAATTCTCTCCTCGTAGTTGTACCTTTGGACCCTGCAGAAGGATCATGCTACACAGAGCTAGTGCACGACTATGAAAGCAACGACGATTTAGACTGCATCTAGAATATAACCACGTGAGAGAAAGACTTGTTAAATCCCACCGCGAATGGGCGAATCTCATGGGAGCACAAAATCTCTTGTACGTCAGATTCAAATGAAGAGATAGAGCAATGGAAGAACCAGTTACATGAGGTAACCACACTGAACTACAACATGATGACAAAGTCATTGTGCTACGTATCAATGGAGGTAAAAGATCTACCTACGTATGATGGGTTAAGTGAGGTAGATGCTTTCCTAAACCAATTTGAAAGAGAAGTGTCAAAACAACAACGTTTCGAGGATTTGAAATGGGTACTACACGTGACACCCGCAAGGTGGTGGGGAACGCACCAAGGAAGCTTTGAGGATTCGCAAAAATGCAGGAGAATGATGTGCATATGGTTTGGGAAGCCTCAGATGCGATTAACATACAAGATTGCTGGACAAACAAATTTGTGTGCATATCTATCCTGATGGGTAGAAGTATATGCTAAAAAACTTGTGCAAATGCACATGGACTTCATGTTTGGGAACAAGGTCAATAAGTAGGTGTTGGAAGAGAATTTTCATGAATGGTCCCTCCAGTTAGGACGGCGAACTGTGGAAGGAATGAGTGTGTAGAAGGCTACCCACGCAAAAGCCTTTAACAAATTGTGCGAAATGCTTAACAAGGTATATAATGCATAGCGGACTGATCGAGACCTGCGCATACCAGTAGTTTTGTGGGCTTATATAACAACATGCAAGAAACTGATAGGGCAGGTGCCTCCAAGGCTGGAGTACGGAGTGAATGTTGTATTCCCAAGAGAGTATAAAATGCCTACTCCATGCATAGCAACGCCGGTAGATATGATGGCTCGTGGAGCCTTGGAAGAAGGGATCGTGCAGTTGAATGAAGTAGAACACTTGGGACCTGAGGAAGAAATCCGATAGGGTGATATTAAGCTCTAAGAAATTATGAAAGAAAGGGTGCGATTAAGGGAGAAAAGTGCTCTAGTGGAACCTAAAGTCAAGAAGCTTGAGGATGAAATAATGAATGATTTTCTCGATAAGAAAACTAAGGTGATAAAATAGGGTGCGCACAATTACATTGAAAAATTTGGGGACTACCGCCAAATGTTGATCAGCCTAATGCCTTGGATTGGACCACATATTACTAAAGGGATCGCTCATGCTGGCACGTTGTATATGATAAAATGTGCGACACAACCAATGACAATAAAAGGTGTATGTTTTCTAGTTAAAGTGATTGATGACCAGTGGAAACCTATACAGGTGGAATGACCACTCGACTAGCCATGGGAAGTACAGCCTTAGTGCTCTAGGTAGTTGAAAGGAGGCATAGGACTATAAACTACTATGCCTGGGAGCTGCACGATGTTGGAACTACACGTAGGGGAAAGGTGTCACAAGGTTCATGACTGTGCAAGGGGAGTTGCGCTACCCTCTAGGTTGGCTGGAAAGTGACTATTGTAGTCACTATTCATGATGTGATGCTTGAATTGAGACCAAATGGAGTGGGTGGAAGGCATTTAAGACATTCTTTGTGGGCAAGATTTGGAAAAATATACTACCAAGGGAGCATTAATGAACCGGAATTGGGGGGAATAGTCAAATTCAAATTCAAAAGTTACTATAAATTAAAAAGGGCTACCCCGCAAACAACAGTTGGCCATTCGCGAATTGAGTTGTTGTGCACCCTGAGCATCCCGAACCGAGACCTGTTTTTCCTATGCAGAGTGTTGTTCGAGTCCTTGAGTGAGCGATTGAGAGATTTCTAAAAAATGAGATGGCAGTGTCTGAAGAAGTCTAGAAAATCACAGAGATGACTACCGAAGAAGCTGCGCAGGCCCTGACCATAGAAAATGCTCCTTAAGGTGCTAGGATTGTTGTGGAAATCCCTAAATTGCCACACACGCTGAGACCGAAGAAAGATAAATAGCCAATGATTCTGGTGCATGTGTCCCCATGAAACCTGCTGCACACCAATTAACGATGGAGGAAAAAGGGAAAGTAGTTAACCTGGAAACCGACGAGGAAGAAGAAGACCTAGAGGACCTCATAATTGAAGAAGATGAGGATGAGGGAATGGAGGAAGCAACCGAGGCTGCGAACCCTCCATCAAAGCTTCCCGCGTATGTCCCTTTGTGGAAGGGGAAGGCAAAAGTGCCCAAGGACCTCGATGAGAGAAAAAGCTCTCTCCAAACTCTGCTCCTCCCGGATGACATCATATTTGATGGCACACGCCTGGGATGAGTGCCAAACTTGAAGTTTGATTATTGGGATCTCATTGACCATGAGAAATTCTCTCACCTAGAGACTGTGTAGCTCATGAAGCCAAACCAGAACACCACAATAGGGATTATAGAATTGGAGCCGCGAAAGTGGTTACACGAAGTTGAAAAGGCAGGGTTGCTAAGCCTGCTCTAGGTGCCGGTTTACCACCACACCCCAGTGACTATCTTCATCATTAGGCAGCTCCTCTGCCTAGTGTATGGTGGGTGTTTGTCGCTGGAGGAGCCATCCCCATCACGAACCACTTAATCCATCGCATTACCCAACTCCCGTGTAAGTTAGAGGACCCCGCAAATAATTCGGAGTGAAAGAGTAGTGATTTGGTCATCGTGGAGGCCATGAAAAAAAATAGAAGCTAGAGAAGAAGGAAATGGGCTATGCCATATCCACCATCAACAACAAGGCAGTCAAAGTTGCAACCTAGATACTTGCAGGTAAGCTCATGTGGAAGTGTTGCACGGATGAGGTACTCGTGCTGGTGGTGGCACTTGCTAAACGATGTGCAGAAGGGTTCCAGTTTAACTAGTCTAAATTCTTGTGCAAAGAGTTCCACAAGAATTGTTGGAGGCACAGGAACAATGAAAAATGTTCCACTATGCATGGCTTCTGTTGTACATAGTGCTGGTGGCAAGGGAATTACCGGAGGATAGCCAGTTCCCCATGCTTACTAGGGATCTCCCAGAGGCCATGAAGTACACTTTACCATGTGTCACTAAGGGCATGAACTGGATCTGTGATAGTAAGATATTCTGGGTGTTCATGGAGATGAACATCAGAATAGTGATTAACCACAGGCCGTGGTTATCACCCACTGTCTACAACATCCTGCAAAGTTTGGCAGAATTTAAAGCAGACTTTCATCACATATACCATAGGGTGTGCAAAGACCCTACCAAGAAGTGGAGCAAGTTACCCTTCATAGCCACCGATGATGTGATTTTCAATGTACTTGAGACGTGGCCTCTAGAATGGTATGCCCCAAACATCACCACTGTGGAAAAGTCTGCCACATAGAAGAAGAAGGAGGAGGCCAAACTACGCATCGCACAATTGGTAGAAAAGAGAAGGCAAGAAGCAGCGGTAGAAAAAGTGCAGGAGGCATGGGATGCTACACAGACAACAAGAAAGCAGAAAGAAAAAGAGAAGGAGATGGAGACATAGGTATAGGAGGGTGGCGTGGACCCATAAACAATGTCAACACAACTAAAGTGCCAATGCCCGGGCGAGCGGATGGGATCGCGCAAGAAGGTCAAAGCATCTAAACTATCTATCGACCTGATCACCCTTACTAAGGGGGCTCTACACAACATAGGGAAGACGATGCATGATGTCACCACTGAGGCCCTCCAAAACATTGTAGAGGAGAATCAGATTGTGTTCAGGGCCCTCTAAGCACAGATTCAGGAGTTGCAGGTGCGCATTCCTCAGGCTGGTACTCTTTTGATGAGCCTCGCAATAGGGATAGCTGCAGCCGAAGAAATGTTGTGCGCTTGTACAACCAACACAATAGTGCTACAAGAAGGCGCACTGGTTACAAAAAATAAGGCCGACAGACCTACAGTCAGTACCTTGAAAGGCATTGGGCTCAACATGGTTGTGTTCCCGCAGGAGACGTTCTATGTTCTGGAGGATGGGATTACTGCAGAACAACAAGCTAGGGAAAGTTGTGCATTGCAGGTGCTGAGTGAGCAGAAGATCAACATGGAACAGTTGAGCTTGTAGCATGACGAGGTTCTATCTTAGAACCAGAAGATGGTCCAGGTACTTGAAGAAGCCTGCTAGATGGTCTCTGAGCTGGCCATCCCAGCAGAAGCACCAGGAGAGGCGCGCATCCAAAGATTAGCAGTAGGGGTGCACGAGAAGAAATGGCCAAGTTTCAGCTGGAGTTGAACCTTCGGATAGCAAAGCTGTGGTCGAAGGCACAACCGTCCACTCCTCCAAAAGTAAGGTAACAATGTGCCAGCATTATTACATCAGGGATGGAGGAGATCAACAGTGCAATGAGGGACTGTACCAGAATGTTGGAAGAATCATTTGAGGTCCTCACCGATTTGCAGGAGGACCCAAACATTCAGCACTTAGAAACAGAGGTGTGTGAGCTAGATCTACAGTACAACAACATCAAAGGGACCACGCAAATGGTGGCCCTCACCCAAAGGCTCGCACGAATGCAACAGGCCAAAGCGCTTAAAGAGCAAGTAGATGCAGCGTGACACATAGAATCAGTTTTGAAGGCACACATTCAACCATGGATCGACGAGGACTTCATCATCACAACAACAATTCAAGGCAAGCTCGTTCAAATGCAAGGGATGTAGGAATGGATGCAGGGGAGCGGTTCTGACATTGCAGTTTTAGAACAACAATTACAGGAGATTCAGCAGGCATTTGCTCAGTGTGTTGCTGACCTTGCAGCCACCTGAATAGAGCTGGAGGGTCTCCGCATGAAGATATCCGCACTGATAGAGTGACTCGAGGGCAAGTCATGATGTTTGTGTTGGGGGTTTGTTGGGCATGGAATCCCCCCAAGGCATATTTTGGGGCTTAAAGCCCAAGTTTTGACTAAGTCCATTATAAAGACTCCGCAAATTGTGAGCACGGAGCGCGAAGTCGTAATAGAGTCATAGGGTTTTCCGCCCTTGTTTTTGTAATGTAATGTTGGTTTGAAAGATCTAAAGATGGTCCATGGACCATGGGATTGTATAAATAGACCAAGACTTTAAGTGTAGAAATAATCTAAGAAAAGCATGCATGAATCTAAGGAATTGATGAAGCATTCAGTTGAAGTGTAACTCATGTCTTTGGGTCATAGAGTAGGAGAAAGCTCTGCAATTGAGTGCGCAGAGGCCTAGTAGTCCACAGCTCAGTGCATGGACCCCTGTAGTTGAGTGCGCAGGGAAGATCGAGTCTGTAACCATTCGATGCATTAATAAAGAGAGGTTTTACCACATTTTTTCCGGTCTTATGCATTATTGGATATGAATTGTAAGTTTATTATTTATTTACTGCGCAAACTTATATAAATGCGCTAAGTAAGTGAATATAATGAAAGGTATTTGTTTATGCGAAGATAACAAACTGTTATAAGAAGATAAGTAAGATCTACAGTGTGACTTGGGGAAATATTGCAGATTGTTGCTCCAGCAGCGCGAAAGACCCACAAGCCCTAGTTAGGGCTGCGTGAAGGCAAGTATATCAGGGCATGAAGGCCCCGCAAGTCAGGGAAGTGTGTAGAGTAACCTACATGCAGGTATTCACAATTGGACCAAATCAACCCCTCAGTCATCTCAAGGGTGTAGAAACCTGATTCCAGCACCCCCCATACAACTTTGGGTGAGACCTCAGTCTACGCTCTACGGACTATTGTCGAAAGGGCCAGTATTACAAGGATTTATTTGGTTGATTAACTCCAAACATGGGTCAGGCCCCACCAAGCCAACAAAGGGTCATTAAAGACCTGTCACTAATTCTCTCTTTGGTGACACTTTTGGTGAGGGTAATTAAAGGCAGATAACTAATTCTCTTTTTGGTGACACTTCTAGTGACGATTATTTATTGATCCTCACCAATGCTCTTTTTGGTTACTTTTGGTGACGGTCAAAAAATTCCCATCACCGTTGATCATTCGAGTGAGTTTTTGATGATGCTTCATGCCTATGACGGACCTTTAAGGTCCATCACCAATGTTTCATATGGTGACGGTCTTTATAAAAATGTTGTTTTAAGCATATATAGTGATGGTCCTTTAAGGTTTGTCATCAAAGCAATTTTCAATGACACTTTTGGTGATGGTCGTTAAAGGCCTGTCACTAATTCTCTCCTTGGTGACACTTTTGGTGAGGGTCTTCAAAGGCCCATCACTAATTCTCTCTTTGGTGACACTTCTAGTGATGATCTTTTATTGAACCTCACCAATGCTCTTTTTGGTTACTTTTGGTGACGGTCAAAAAAACTCTGTCATCATTGATCATTCCAATGAGTTTTTGATGATGCTATGTACCTGTTACTATATTTTTTGTCAAAAGATAACGATTGAAGACCATTTTTGTGGATTCTTTTTCATTATGTGTCCAAGGTCATAGTGGTTATAGTCAGTCAATTTGTTAAGAAGTAATTAGTGTGTATAATTTCCCTCAAGTCATAAGAATATAGTTTGACTATGAGTCAACACATGATTCATCTCTATTATATTTATTATCTAGCAAATTTTATTTAAATAAAGTTCCACTAGTGTGTGTAGCAACGATATTGTTTAATACACAATCAATTTTGTCAATTCTATTGATGAGAGAGACCTAGCACTCCTCAACACTCATGGAACACCTTAACATGCTTTGGAATAGTACACTAACATTCCTTGGCACCTTGCATGTCTTGGAACATTTTTGTACTTCAAACATCTTTGTACCTAGAACATCTTTCCATGAGTAGGATGTCAAAACACATGTTGGCATGCCCTAGCATAGCATAGCACTGCCCTATCATGTGTTGGCATGCCCTGTAGTCCCTAGCATGCCCTGGAACACCTTGACATAATATTGCATTGAAAAACATTAGCACTTGGCACACATTGGCACTTGGCATGTTTTGGAACATATTATTAGTGTGCCTAGCATGCCCCCTTTGAAAAAGATAAAGTTCTAACTTATTAACCGTCTTATGTGTTCACGTCCTTACATTTTAGCTTGGTTATTCCTTTTGTTGCCTTGAAACTCCTTGGCACATATTCGCATACTTTGGCACCTTGCACATCCTAGCATGTCTTAGCACCTAGCATTCCTTGGAACTATTTGGCACATGTTAGCACACCCCAAAACTACATAGCACACTCTAGCACTCATTTACATGACCTGATACTCCCTGGCATGCCTTACATGTGCTTACCATACCTTGTCACTCCCTCCTTGGCATGACAACTAGCACTCATTGAAACTCCCTAACACACCAACATATTCATTAAATTCCATGCATTTTTACCTAGTTCTCCATTGTGTTTTCCTAGTACTCCCTAACACTCCTCAACATGCATTGGCACTCTCTAGCACACCTTAGCACTCGTCAATATGCTATGCCAATTCATAGCATGCATCACACTCCCTAGCACACATTGGCACATGGCACATGTTGGCACTTGGAAAGTGTTAGCATGTTTGGTATGCATTGAGATGACCTGGTATCCTTTTGCATGGTTTAATATTAAAGTTATTTGATATCAATTATTGAAAACTATATGAGAAGAAATAGAGGAAGATTTGGCACTTAGAATTCATTGACACTTGGCACTTGGCACCTATTGGCACCTAGTGTTGGTGTGTCTGGCATGCCCCTCATGAAAAAGGTAATTTTATGACTTATTAACCCTATTATGTGCTCATTTCCTTGTATTTTAAACTTTTCCTCCCTTTTGTTGCGTCGATAGTCCTTAACATGCATTGTCACACCCTGGTACATCTTGGTATGCCTTAGCACATATTATCTTGTTTCACATGTCTTCGTACTATCTAACACATGTTAGCATGCCCTTGCATTCCCTAACACACCTTAGCAGTCATGACCTCACAACTAGCATTATATTTTTCCATGACTTGGAAACCTTACATTCACTAGAACACCTTGGCACTTGCTAGTTGTCATGCCCTCTGTTATTCTCCACAATGCTTTAGGCTGATGAGGAGATCGACGGAGGTAGCCAGAGACCAAGCTTTTAGTTTTGTAGCTGGCCCTATCAAGCCAAAAAGGGATCTCCACAACCAAGAGATGACTATAATGTAAAGTACTTTAGGCTAGATAGCTAGGCTCGGGTGGGTTTTGGAACATTTAGGGTTTTGTTGCTGGAAAAGGGAGAGAAACCAAGTAGCTAGGTCAGAGGATCAAATGGTTACAACAACAAAGATATAAAGGAGCAAGGTAGCATTACTTTTGTGATGGATATTAGGGTTTTTCAGTGTAGTTTACTATTTAGAAGAAGAAAAAGTTCTTAATGAGCATGAAACATAAATTCATTAAGCAAGAAAGAAAGTAACACATAATGATTTTTCCATCAAAAGAGAGATTTATGCAAAGAATTTTTTTTATAAATTGTAAGGAAAACCATTGAAGAATTTATTAATGGAAAGAGAAGATGAATATCTTTCATATAAATCTTTAACAAAGAAAAAAAAACATCACAAACTTATTGCACATGAATTCCTAGATAATAGCTACAAACTGTGTCCTTTGATTTCTAGAAAATGTCCAAGTACAAGATACCATAGCTCTATCCTCTAAAATCCAACCCATTCTATCACTGAGAAACGGATACATAAATACCAAAATAACATCTCCACACTCTCAAGGGTTTAATCCATGACTCTAGGAGCTATTCCATACGGTGTTCCAACCAACCCTAATGTTGAGGGAAGTTAAAAACAACTTCTACAATTAACTTTGACTCCAACCTCTCTCATAAATGAGGTAAAATTTACATCAAAAAAACTTACAAATAGTAACCACCCATTATTTACATTTAATTTTACCCTTGACATTCATCTACTTCACCTTTTTGAATTTTACCAAAGTCAAACTAGGAATTACAAAAAATTACACAGTGAAAATTTTACAAAAATGTCAGAACTTTCAAGGTGTGCAGGGAGTTGTTGGAGGCCATTTTTGAGTGCCTTTCTGAAGTCCAAATCCAAATCCGTATCTGAAGCCTTTTCTAGAAATCCGGGAGAGTGTGGATGTGTTTAAAGTATTTTTTCTCTCATAAGGACACATTTTTGGCTTAGAGATAGCCATTCTCCCAAGTTGTCACCATGTGCGCAGCGAAATGGAAAAAGAGGGGCAGAAAGGTGAATTTTGGCTTCTTTTTTGCAAATTTCTCAAAAACTGAGCCCCAACCTAGGAAGGTGGGAAAATTGGTTTTGAGAGGGAGTCTTAATCTTTCCAAAAATTCTGATTTTCCATCATTTGGAGCCCTAGGAAGAAGCACAACATGAGCTCACTCTACTCCTAGACATAAAATTGCCAAAAATTTGCAAGTCTACACGAGTCTGCACCAAAACACAATTTTTTCTCAAAATCCTCTGAAAATTTTTCCAGAGATGCCTGATGAGGTATGTTATGCAACAATGGATGCATAAGTAATCAAATATAACTTACCCTTCTCCTCTTGGCTGATTAGGGTTTCCCTAAGTTTTTCCTTCAACTGCTTGATTTTGAGCTTGGAAACCTAATTCCTTGTGTAATAATGGATGAACATTTAACTTTGCAACTAGTTGTGCATGTTCACCTTTTCAAGGAGCTTCTCAAGCTGGAAATTGACTTTTTCAAGCGAAAAATCCCTGTTCTCATTTATTTCCACGGAAATCCTATCTTCAAAGGTCAATTCTTCCATTGGTGGCTTTTGTTCACATTCCCTCTGAAGTATCTTCCTAAGACCCATTGTCCTTGGTCTCCTCCTTGCCACATTTCCTTCATGCTTCTCAGTGTCCTCATGGTCCACCACTTCCTTGCCTTTCATCTGTTGTTTATTGGCTTTGAATTACACTTTCTCCATCACTAGTTAATTTGCCTTAAGTTGACTGTTTTCTTACTCAAGGAATGAAATGATGAATTTGGCCCTTTCCAAATTTTCCTTGAGCTCCATGATCTAAGAATCCTTCTATTTGATGACTTGTTGTAGGGTTTGATCCTCATCATGTTCTTCCAATTCAACTAGGTCAAATTCATCCTCAATGGGCTCCTCATCATGCAAATAAGCCTCATGATGTGATGATGATCCTTGTTCTACTGATGTAGTAGGCTTGGCCGCTTCGTCAATTTGAGGAGAAAACACAAGCCTTCTACTTCTCTGATATGCCTTGGTCACCACAAGCCTAGGTTCCTTGGAAACCTCATCATGTTCACTTGATGACCCCACCTCCATGGTTTGGTGTTGGCTTGGTGAAGTTGTTATATGCGATTTCAACGGGGGCTCAATGAAGGTGTCCCATGTCATGTTCTTTTGTGTTAACTAGTGGAGTACTATAACCTTTCTCAGGATATGTTGAAAGAGGTTGGGATAATGCATTTTTCCTTTCAATTTCACCCTTTCAGACATTTTGGTTAGGCTCCTATACAAGTAGCTGGACAAATTTAGAGACTTGGTAGTTGTATAGTGGAGGAGTAGTCTTATGTGGTACACCAAAAAAATGATCATCTAGCCTAATTTACTACATGGGTTGAAGTACACTATGTAAAGCCAATTTTACCATAGTAAAATTTCTTTCACTGTGAGAAATTACCTAATAAACCACCTTTATTAAGTAATTTATAGTTAAACCCATGAAGAATAATTAAATAAATCACTATTTATTCGATTTTCTTCTAGGAGTAATTAATTAAACTATTGTTTTATTATTATTTCTTGTTAAATTTAACCCAATCATGAAAATTAAATAGATAAGTCATTACTTATCTCAATTTTCTCTAAGAATAATTAATTAATCACTAATTAATTATTATTCTTTGTTAAATTTGATTAAATAACGTAGGAATAATTAAATAAATCCTTATTTGTTTATTATTCCTCAACTAATTCACTGAGATAATAAATAAATGATTTATTTATTTATTATTCCTAAATAAAAGTTTAAATACTTTTTCCCTTCTAAACAAATATAATAAAATATTCCAGGTGGTTATTCCAAGAATGGGATCAATAATATTTTATTATTGCTCATTATTCGAGGATAACTCAATATTTTGTTATAAATAGGAGCGTTTTCCATTCATTATTCACTTTTGATTATTTTCATTGTTGCACTCACTTTTGTAACTTCGGTTATCTTCATTGTCGCACACCATATTTTTACTTGGTTTATGCATTATAGAGGAGAGAGACTCTACACAAGATGAAAGCCTTTGAGGATAGCCAAGAACCCATCCCATAGAGGGGGACTGGTAACATGTATCTATTCTTTTCAAAGGTGTTATTATAAAACTATTCTTTACATATCTAGTTTCAATTTGATGTTCTGGAGTTATTCCTCTTTCTTTCACTATTTAACTATGATCGTAGCATAGATTAGAATTTTGGCAGGTTTTGCTTCTATCAATAGTTGCATATTTACAATGTTTAGCAGTCATTTCTATTGTTGATATTGTTTTTCATCCAACATCTTAAGTGGGTTGTTTTTGTAAATCATTGAGAAGAAAACACTACAACAAATTCGCAACTCCATTGGGTTTTATACTTCAGATCTAGAAACTTGGGTGACCTTTGGTTTTCAGCTTAGGGTTTCCTCTTTTTTTAATTATATTAATGTTTCATAGTGTTTTAACCCTATATCTGATAAATTTATGACTTCTGTAACCTTTCTGGTTGTTTCCCCAGGTTATAGGAACCACCCACGACAAAGGCGACACTTTTTTCTGAAATTTGTAGACCGAATGTCTCGGAGCAGAAATCATAGTTTTCAGCCCAAAAGGTGCGATCTGGGCTCTAGAATGCAGCATTCTACCCAAAAAGTATGATTTCATCAAAAAATAGGTTAGAACCTCCGATTTCTCAATTTTATGGTTTTTCTCATATCTGTTTCTGGGTTTTGCTGAGAGTTTTCTGCTAGGTGTATAACCTTTGTCTCTTCCCGCTTAGGCCTGGATCCATTTTGTTTTACTCATCAAAATCAAATTTAGCCTCCCTTAGGGCCTCTAGTACACTTCCACCTTTCTAGGAGGAGTTTAGCTGAGTGAGAAGTGTGAGTTCTATAGCACTTTCAACCACATGTTCCAGATCTGTAACTTTTTATTTCAGATCTGATAAGATAGGTTGCTACCATCCATAGTTTCACATTCAAACTTGCTTGGTCATTCCCTTAGGGTCCCATCAGTTTCCCTAGTTGTTTCACCCACCTCCCTATCTTTTTGCAACAATATTCCCCTCTGGTTCTTTGTTATTACTACACCAATTTCCAGCAGCTTAGAGTCTCTTGATCCCAGTCACACCAACATTCAGATCTCTTAACCGTTTCAGTGTATTTTCCATCAATTTAGCCACCTAGCAGTATAGTGTTTTCAAACCCAATGTGGGTGGGGTTTAGTCAATTGTTTTTATGTTTATTTTTTGTTATTTATTTCAATTTATTTGCATAAACCTTTTTTATTTTTTACAAACATGATCTGGGCTTAATCAATTAATACACTTTCACACAGAAGAACACCTTAAGGGGAGGGTACTTGGTTTACACCACCATGCCAAGACTTAACATAATAAATTTATCTCACTGCATCAGAAACAGAAGATGTATTGTTGATCTCCCTTCACCATTTCCATGTTCCATCTGTGCTTCCATCATTGTGCCACTAAGGCATGAGTCATGAAGACTATTATAACTTCACCTCCAGTTTCCACTTGGGTGTATTAATCCTCCCCATTGGGTCAAGTTCACAACCCTCAGAGTTCCCATTCCGACTCTTCTCCTACTCCTTCTGATTCCTCATCTAATTCCAAACCTCCATCACCACATATCGTCACCATGTATGGACCCACAGCTGGTGCAGGAACCCAAACTAGTGGTGGCTCTAATAATATACCGATGGTCACATCAGGTGGAACAGTCTTAGGAACCATTCTGATAGCCCCCATGCTCCCTTTTATGGCTGGGTTAAGTATACCAGATCTTAACCAGTTTATAAATGACCCCATACACCATGATTCTTGTTCGGCCTCTATGCCAACTAAGCTTTCCTTAAACATCCCAAAGTTTGAGGGCATTGTTGGAGAGGATCCTACCAACCATATTTGATCCTTCCACATGTGGTGTTCATCCAACTCCATAACTAATGGCCCCATTGATCTTTGGCTATTCTAATGCATGCTCACTAGAGAAATTGCAAAATGGTATGTAGACCAGCCCTCCTCCTGTCATTCTATTTTCACAACGCTTGCTAAAGTGTTCTTAACATATTTCCAGTTACCTCTCTGGTATGACACTAGTACTCAACATTTGACCACATTCTGTCAATCCTCCTTTACTCACCTTTTTGACCATGTTCAAGAGTTGTGTCAAAGAAGGAGCACATGTCGTGCCCCACCTTTCGAAGACTGTGTTGATATATATTGGTTTCTCAAGACCGTTTTATCCCCCATTGAGAAAGATGTCACATCACATTTTCCTCATACCGAGGACGAAGCTCTCTAGACCGCTTTGAGATATGATTTGATTTATGAACAATTAGGTTATGTCTATATCGTTATTCCAAACCTCCCTCTTCCTGGCAGCGCTAATGCATAGGGGGCTTCTCACATCGTTGATGGTATCGTTGGATCCATTTCACACTCTTCACCATATTCTCAACAGAGTTATGGCTATCCACAGGGGGGCACTAGTTCCTCCAGCATCTATCCCCCTCCTACTAGAAACATGTTTCTAGGGCCTCAACCCGTCTACCAGACTGTTGCTCCTTCTTATGCACAACCTAGCATTCCATCCCTTCAAGCATTAGTAGTGCAACCTCCCATGCATCCTTAGCCAAATCAGCCACTACCCCTTGAGGGTCAAGTGTTTGCGTAACAAAGTGATGCCAATCCCCATAATTTGAAGAAAAAGAATAATGGGAAGGGTAACAAGGGTAACCAAGGTTACCAAGGTAACCAGCCTAGTGAACCCCAGGGGAACTAACCTAACACCAACAAGTAGCAATAGGGTGGCTAGCCTAAGAAAAACAAGGCTACTTGCATGAATAAGCCTTGTGCATGTTATGGTGGACATGGCCACTATACACATGAGTGTCCTCTTATACCCTAGATGCACTAAATGTGAGAAGCTCAAGCAGCTTCTCGGGGTCAACACTCGCCTCAAAATCCTGCGCCACCTCAATCGGTCATGCTCACAAATCCTTTCCCTTAGCAAGGATTTGTTGCTACTCAACCTCGACCAGGTCAAGTAGCCCATCCCCCCCAAACTTTTGGTGCTAGTGACTACCAAATCTTTATAATGAACTTTGATGAGGTTAACCCCTCCCATATCAACCTACAAAGTCGGTCGCGTCAATATGACAAGCCTTCCACTTCATCAGCTATCAAGTCCAAAAACAAAGTTTCCTCTGAGCCTCTTATGACACCAAATGGTCCTTTACATATCCCTCAACCCAAATTTGAGGCCACTCCCAAGATCCCCAATGAACCATTATACCGTAATGTGGCTTCTAATAGAGTTGCCCATACATAGAGTATAGTGGACAACTTGGTGCAATCACCTACTTCCATTTCGACACTGGAAGTCCTCCAGTCGTTACCTTCCCAAAAAAAGGCTCTACTAACTGCCTTGGGTGAAATAGATCCTTCCGATGATCGTTTGATTGTCTTCCGGGTTGATACATCAAGGCACCCCCCATTAACTTCATTTGTCTCTTTTCAGATACTAGTTAGAGTCTGTAATGCCATCATCTCTAGATGCATTATTGACGAAGGTGCATCCACCTGTGTGGTGTTTGTTGTTGTTTGGAAATGACTCAAGTCACCTGAGTTGTCCCCCTCCAACATCACCTTGCGTGCTTGGGATGGAGACTCCTCCCAGCCCCTTGGCATGTACCGCAACTGTCTAGTGACCCTTGCAGGCAAGACTATCCATGTCGATATCGAATTCATTAATGCCCCTTTGGATTACAACATCCTCTTAGGTCGTAGTTACACATATGCAATGTCAATTGTTGCGTTTGCAGTGTTCCACAAGATGTTCTTCCCCCATGAAGGGAAGATCGTTACCATTGATTAGTTGACTTACTATGAGCTGACATCTGTGACATCCCCCTGGTCCATCATCTCATCAATGTCTGACAACCAGTCTTCAACCCCTTACACCAGTGTCTCACCCGGAGTCTATAAATATTTCTCATTGTTGGATGCCTTCCCTAGTCCTCCCCCTCCAATTTATAAACCTACTTCCATGAGTGTTTGCATGATACAAGCATTATAGGGTTCCCTTAAGAAGTCTAGTACACCTGATCAACAACCAACTTCTCAACATCTTGTTGTTTCTCTTCCAACTAAAACATTTGAAACACTCCCCCAAGACCTCCTTCATTTGTGGGTGCCTCTCCTATGTTCCCTCTAGGAACTATTCCTCCAAGTCTTAACCATGTAGGAGCTATTCTACTGAGCCATTAACCTGTCAGCCATATACCTTTCTTATTCCCCCATCCAGGAGTTTTTTATGTACCTATCATGGCTTCACTGGTCCTTCCTAACATGACTCTCGGGATCCCAGTATGGTACATTGATCCCCGTGCAAACATTTTTCCCGGTCAACCACGACCATATCATGCTTTGATTCCGGTCTAACCGGTCCGAATGATCCCTACCACTCCTTCTGTACCATCACAGCCTCAATGGGAACCAACTCCTAGTGCGAAAGCAACTAGCCAGGGGGGAAAAGACAGAAAGAAATAACAATATGGGGGTAATAGGGGCACAACAATATAAATAAGGGGTATAACTACAATAGTAATGGGGTAATCACTAGTATTATAGGGACCCAACATGCCCCTCTCCTTCAAAAAAGTGTTGTCCTCAACGCTTGAGTAGTTCTGGATACTTCTGCATAAAATTCTCATCCTCCCATGTGGAATCTTCAGCGGATAAGTTCTTCCACTTGATAAGATACTCTGAAATTGATCGATTTCGTAGCTGTCGAGTTCTTGTTTCTGTGACTGCTTCCGGTTCCAATATAATTTTTCCTTCCTCGTCAAGTTCTGGCAATATTGTTTGAACTGGGAGCTTGTCGCCTATAACCTTCTTTAAACATGAAACATGGAAAACTGGGTGCAATCGAGAAGCTGCAGGAAGCTCCAATTTGTATGCCATAGTACCAATCTTTTCCAACACCTTGTACGGACCATAATACTTTGGTGATAATTTATTATCCTTCTTAGCTTGCTTTAGGGACATTTGCTTATATGGTTGTAGCCATAGGAATACCCAATCACCTACATCAAAACTTCTTTCACTGCGATGTTGATCTGCCTGTTGTTTCATTCTTTTTTGTGCCAACACGAGGTTATCCTTTAAGAGTTGAAGGACTTGTTGTTGATGTTCAATGTGATGTTCCACTGCCTGAACCTTAGAATTTTCTCTTAAATATGATGTGATTGATGGTGGTTGGTACCCATAAAGTTCCATAAATGGGGTCATTTTTGTTGTTGTATGGAAGGAAGTGTTATACCACCATTCAGCCAGAGGCAACCATTTGACCCATTGTGTCTGTTTATCAGATACAAAGCAACGAAGATATCCTTCCAAACATTTGTTTACTATCTCAGTTTGCCCATCAGATTGAGGATGATAAGATGAGCTATGAGCTAACTGAGTACCAAGACAAGAAAATAATTCTGTCCAAAAATTTCCAGTGAAAATGGGATCTCTGTCACTTACAATAATCTTTGGGTTTCCATGTAGCTTTTGAACTGTTTCCATAAATGCAGTAGAAACTGTACTGGCTCTAAATGGATGTGATAATGCACAAAAGTGTGCATACTTGGTAAGTCTGTCAACTACCACCATGATGACACTCTTTCCCTCAGACTTGGGTAAACCTGTGATAAAATCCATTGAAACCTCCTCCCAACGTTGGCTTGGAATGGATAAAGGTTGTAATAGACCCGGTATCTTAATTGTTTCAACTTTATTTTGTTGGCAAACCAAACATTCTGCCACAAACTTTTGAATATCTGATTTAAGGCCATCCCAAAAAAATTCCTTCTTAACCTTGTGGTAAGTTTTTAAAAATCCTGAGTGCCCTCCTAAGGGAGAAGTGTGCAATTCCATAAGAATCTTTTGTTTTAGCTGGGAATTCTTACAGAGGTATAAGCGATCTTTGTACCATAACGAATCATTTTTCCAGCTAAATGTATCAGAAGTACTGGAATCTTGTTGTAGCTTTCGAATAAGTGCCCACACTTCTTCGTCATTCTTCCATTCCTCCTTTGCTTCGTTTATCCAATCTGGTTGGATAATAGAAATGGCACACAACAATGCTTCCATATCCTCATCCTTTCTTGAGAGTGCATCTGCCACCACATTTTGCTTCCCTTTTTTGTAGATGATTTCAAAGTCATAACCCAACATCTTTGTGACCCACTTTTTTTGCTCTTCAGAGGATAATTTTTTTTCTAAAAAGTATTTAAGGCTATCATGATCCGTTTTTACCTTGAAGTGTCTTCCCATTAGGTAGGGTCGCCATTTCTTAAGTGCATGGAGTATTGCCAACATTTCCTTCTCATAAATAGCTTTGCTTAAAAACTTTCCCTTGATTGGACGACTTTCAAAAGCAATGGGTCTTTCATCTTGCATTAGAACAGCACCAATTCCATTTCCTGAAGCATCACATTCCACAATAAAGGTTTTTGTGAAGTCCGATGTAGCTAAGACCGGAGCTTGGCACATTGCCTCTTTAAGATGTTTAAAGGCCTTTGTTGCTTCCTGAGTCCATGAAAATGAATCTTTCTTCAATAATGTTGTTAGAGGTGCTGCTATTCTCCCATAATTCTTAACGAACTTGCGATAATACCCTGTCAACCCAAGAAATCCTCGCAGATGCTTTATGGATGTGGGGATTTTCCATTCCTTAATGGCTTTAATTTTGCTAGGGTCTACCTTAACTCCTTCATGAGATACAATATGACCCAAATATTCCACCTCCTGGACTCCAAAGAAACATTTGGATCTTTTTGCATATAATTGTTTCTCCTCCAATAGTTGTAGCACCTTGTCAACATGTTCAACATGATCCTTCCAAGACTTGCTGTAGATTAGTATATCATCAAAAAATACTAACACAAATTTTCTAAGGAATGGTTTGAAAATTGAATTCATCAAACCTTGAAATGTTGAAGGGGCATTGGTAAGGCCAAAAGGCATGACCAAAAATTCATAATGACCCTCATGAGTTCTAAATGTCGTTTTCGGAATGTCTTCAATCTTCATTCTGATTTGATGATATCCCGAACGAAGGTCCAACATGGTGAAGTAAATTGATCCATGCAATTCATCCAGTAATTCATCAATGACAGGAATGGGGAACTTATCTTTAATAGTGATCTTGTTGAGCTCCCTATAATCTGGACACATGCGCCATAATCCATCCTTCTTGTGCATCAATACTACTGGAGCTGAGAAATAACTTTGACTTGGTTGAATTATACCAGCCTCTATCATTTCTGCAACCATACGTTCAATTTCACTTTTTTGGACATATGGATATCTGTACGGCCTGATGTTTGGAGGAACACTTCCTGGAATCAGATGAATAGCATGATCATGATCACGCATAGGTGGGAGACCTTTGGGAGTCTCAAATACCTTGGAATGATTGTCCAGGACTTTTTGGAGATCTGGAGAAATAGATGATTCCAATGTGGAAACATCTAGCGAACATAATTGTGCAATTACACCTCTTTGCTCCTTTTTTAGAAGCTTTGTCATGCCATTAGAGCTGATTATCTTTCCTGGTTTCCCTGCAATACCCCTTAATTCAACTTCCTTTCCTTCCACAGAAAATTTCATGAAAAGTTCTTGAAAATTAAAAGCTATTGTACCCAAGGATTGTAGCCATTAGACTCCTAGTACAACATCAGCACCTCCCATTGGAATGGAAAGCATTGGGCTAGTCAATACATATTCTCCCATGGATAGCTTGATATTATGGCACTTTCCAGAACAATTTATTGTTCCTCCATTTGCAATCATCACTTGACACTCTGGTGCTGGATATAGGAAGCAATTCAATTCTTTTGCTACCCTACAATGAATAAAATTGTGGGTGCTTCCTGAATCAATCAACACTATTACCTTTTTCTTCTTGATTTGTCCTTCTATCTTGATGGTTTGAGGAGTGGTAATTCCCGCCAATGCATTACAAGATATGGTCGGATTTATTTGTTCTTCATCTAGGCTTTTTTCCTAAAATATATCCTCTTCTTTTGACCTTTCTTTCTCCTTTTCTTCTTCCTCTTCACAATCTATGTAGAATAATTTCTTCTCAGCACACTTATGACCTTTTGTGTATTTGCTATCACAATTGTAACAAATCCCTTTTGCTCTTTTTTCTTCCAATTGTTGTGGTGTCAACCTTGTAGGTTGTGGAAGACTATGGGCAACAACACTTCCGTCTTTATAGTTGTAAATGGTATGCTTCCTAGTTGCCATAATTTTGCTTTCCATTTTTCTTGCTAACCTGAATGCCTTCTCTAATGAATCAGGTTCACAAAGGCGCACATCATGTTGGATATTATCCTTTAGAGACCCTATGAACACATCAATCCTATGCTCCTCTGGAATATCTTTTACCCTTATGTTCAATTTTTGGAACTCCTCAATGTGCTCCATTATTGAACCCTTTTGTTTGAGACTTATCAATTGGCTAAAAAAAGTGTTGCTTTTTGTATCCTCATAATGTGCTATCAATTCTTCCGTAAAAATTGCCCAAGTGATAAACTGTTTACGAGAACAAAGCCATTGATACCATACAAACTGATTTGATTCCAAATATAAAGTTGCCATACGTACCTTTTGTGTGTTTTGCACATTATTGAGATCGAAGAATTGCTCCATCTGTAATATCCATGTGGCGGGATCCTTGCCATCAAACTTCCTCATATTGATTTTTGGAACATGGTGAGTCTTCGATCCAACATTAGAGTCTATGGAATCATGATTAACATTTCTTTTGTTCTCATCATGAGTTTCCTTTAGTACTCTTTCACCCTTAGTGACCATTTCTTGTAGCAACTTATTCATATTTATCTTCAATTCATCCATGTCTGTCTTCAAATCTATCTTCAAATCATCCATCTTAGCTTCCACGTCAATCATCTTAGCTTCTACGCCTTTCTTTAAACAGTCCATCTTAGCTTCTACACCTTTCTTTAAACCATCCATCTTAGCTTCTACATCTTTCTTTAAACCATCCATCTTAGATTCTGTTCCTTTTTGTGCAAGGGACAGTTGTTGCACTTGGTCTTGTAATTTTGATATATCATGTTGCATTTCTTCCTCTTCTTCATGAGTCATGCTAGAGCTTTCAGGTTACTTACTAGGTGTTTGCATTTTCTTTCCTTGGGGCATCAGTTACCGATAATAATGCTCTACTATGCCCTTTGAATTCCTTCAAAATAAATTTTCAAACCAAGCTTAAGCAAAAATTTAAGAAAATCTACACACCTTTTTTCACTTTGTAGGAGCTCGATATTGCCTCTGATGTATCTCTATACTTTCCAACCATCTACTTCTAAATTTGTGAGCTGTAGTAGCCCTCTGTGTCCTCTTTCCAATGCCACAAGTCTGACCCAAATTGGATTCTCCAAGGAAGAGTTATGTGAAATCTCCCACAGTGACTTGCTTATAGACTAGTTCAGTAGAGCGAAATTGTACGACGTGCCACGAGTCACTGTTTCGACCTATGGATCTGAAACACATATACAAGAAACTACAGTCCATCCTCTTTTTGTACCTTTTTACGAAATTTCAATCCGATCCACAGAGAGAAAGTTATGACGATTTTCCCCAGGTCACCTGTTTTGAATGTAATTCAGGAGTCTGCAAAAAGACCAACTTCCTCAGATCATATCTCCGAAAATATCGCGCGAAAAGCTCTGAAATTCGGACCCAAGGTTTAGCGTGATTTCTTCTCAAATGGGTTTTTTTTTGCAACTTCTGAAACGTCACAGAAAAAAAGTAATAGCGAAAATTCCACGATGACCTGTTTGGAGCAGCGAAACCCTAGAATCCAAAGATCTGATACCAAATGTTATGAAACCAGCTCAAGAAAAGATAGAAAAGATAGATCAACGCCTTATAATTCAGCCTCTTCGAGGGGGCAACCTCCTTTACATTACATAAATGAACAATTCTTGGATGATACCAATGACAAAACCTCCTTTCTATATATAGGAGTCTAAGGAGTCACAATATAATCTAGCCGACCCAACAATAATAATATAAAGCCACAAAAATAACAATAGAGGGATTCTATGGGGCACAGAAATAACAATATGTGGGTAATAGGGGCACAACAATATAAATAAGGGGTATAACTACAATAGTAATGGGGTAATCACTAGTATTATAGGGACCCAACAATTGTCCTGAACTTCCTCAACTTAAAACTTTGGTTCATGAAGCATTCCCTGACTCAAATATTTTGGAATTCCATGTTGATATACTGGTCCCACATAAGAAACTCAAAATGCTTCGCACAAACCACCCTTGTGCCATTTTTTATCTTCATGGTCACTATTCCCATTGTTGCCCTCGTCTCAACGCATTTCGTGATTTCCTTGTAGCAATTCATGAATACAAGAATACTCGTAGTAGAGCCACTAATCATCTACCTATGGATTATAGTACCACCAATTAACCAGAATAGGGAAACTCTAGCCCCTCTATTGTGATCCCCTCCCCCGATGTCGAGATGACAGACACCACAAGCCCCATTCTTTTCTTATCATCATCCTTGAGTTCCTCACCAACAAACCTTTTTGAGGTTGATGTGCACATTTCTATTGAACCTTTTTCAACACAATCTAAGGTCTCAACATCAATAGACCCTCTGTCTACTAGTCTGTCCTCTACAATTGAAGACGATGCATATGTGAACCTTATTCCTCAGGTTGATGCAAGAGATAATGCTGCCACATCATGTAGTCAACCTTCCTCCCCTTCACCCATCTCCCAGCCTGATGAGGACACTATGGAAGCTATGTCTACCCCTAAAGTCTGCTACACTTTAGTAAGGGGGCATTTCTCCAAGAGGATTTCGAAGGCCATTTCTTTCCTAATTCTCCCAATGCACTCTACCTCCAGAAATGTTGCTCATAGAACATACCTTTGATTTGAATGTCTTTATTTATACCATGTAGTTAGGTATATTTCATCATCTCATCCATTGTCTTTTTCCTTTCAGATCGACCCGTCATCCACACTATATATCGTCAATGCTGATGTTGCGAGTCGCTTCTCCTAGAATCTATCCTTCACAACCTGGGCCATTTTTACCCCCTTGCATATGTTACTCCTTTCGAATGACGTGTTCATTGAATCTGCCACCAATAATCAGGCTGAATATGATACAGTGATAGGTTTATTAGTCGATTCCCTCACTCATCGCATCCTTCATATTCATGTCCGTTTAGATTCCTTGCTACTTGTCATGGAATTGAATGGTGTGTATCATGTGCATAATGAAGTCCTATTTAGAAAATATCTGTGAGTGAAGCTATTACTACGTGAATTTGAAACCATTACATCCAGTCATGTACCTAGAGCCCAAAATCACTATGTAGATATCATTGCAAACAATATTCTAGATTGGCATTTATTACATGTATACCACAGAAAATAACCACAAAAATGGTGAACCATCATCATCATACAAAGTGCATAATCATATTATGTATCATAAAAGCGTTTGAAGCCATAGCTCTAAATACATCTTACATGCCAATAACATGTTACAAAAATCACAATCAAAGGGACCCACATTTCCCTACATCTAGCCACTGTCTGGCGGATTTCGCTCGAAAGGCTCTGCTCCACCTACACGTAGATCATGCAGTGCTTAACCTTCCATCACCATGCACCGCATGATACCTTGCCACTTTGAGGGAAGACTACTGCACTTATTTCTGTATCAATCCTCTAAGTCATGCCATCCGCACTCTAAAACCTCGGTCAAGAGTATATCAAACCTACAATGCAAATCAACAAGTAGCACAGTATCCTCTGGACCTTGCTATGATGATGATGTCCCCCGATCTACAGCCGCATGTGCTACGACTTGACCTACATATCCTGTTGGCTTTGTCGGTTCTATGTCTACATACAACATGTTTCACAATTAGTACTACATACATGTGACAGAAATATAAAATACACCATAAAACATAGCAACTTAACACTTACCACTTTGTCCTCGTGCTCGCTCGGGCATAAGTGGCAAGTCAAGATCCCTCTGATAGTTCATCCCGGTTTTAGGGTAGTCATCAATGTAAGGGAAATTTGCTCCAAGTGTGTGAAAAACTTGAGTCAGAACACCCGTCCGACTCTACCTCCTCCTCCTCTCCATAGTAGCTGACCTTAGTGGCGTCTCGTAGGCTCCAATGGGCCCCCATCTCATATCCGTACATGAGGACAGATAGTGGGTATCTTCTCAAAGAAGAATGCACACAGTACTGTACCAAAAGTGCAGTCACGATTGACTTGCCTCTTTCAAAGACTCAACTCACGTTTCACCAATGACAACATCATTTTGGTCCACCCATAGTAGGTCCCAGCCAAAACACTCTCAAATAACATCGTCTACCCTCCATTGATGTGGTGGAACGCATGGTTTCCCAAGACTCGTAGCATAGTTGTGGCAACAACCTGTCTCTCTAGCCTCTCTATATCAAGAAGTGCGATAGTCATGCCCTTGACACGAACACCTTGTCGACAATGGTACTCCACTAACTCAATATTGTTCCTCCCACGAGGTAACACGGGATGAATATCCCCCCACCACTTTGAGGGGAGGAAGTCCAGTCAAGAAGTAAATATCTGGTAATGTGAGCTCGATCTTGTGCCCCTGCACGACAAAGACCTCTTAGTCTAGATCCCAATAGCTCACAATTCTTGATAACAAGGGCTTACCTACCCTCATTAATGAGTCTCTACCAACTTGAGAACCCCATAATGAGCCAATGCCCCTCGAATGCCTGATCCCCCTGCATCTTGGATCGAAGAGTATCCAAGTCTCGTTCACACTAGTTAATTTTCAGCTCTACCATATCTACTCAACACCACATGCCATGTTAGTTCAGGAAAGAAAACAACAGGCTAAACTGATCAACCTACAACCCCCATCAGGTCAGCAGAACAACCCTTTCTCCAACCAGAAATCTCATTTTTTACCCTAGAAAGTGCGAGCTCATAGGTTTTTAGTTGTTTCCTACAAGCCAGATCACACTTATGGGCCCAAAAAGTGCGATGCGACTGTGAGCGAGGGAAAGGGTCTCTCAAGGAGCTTTTAGGTGCCAAAAATAAGGAAATAAACCACTCAAATTGAAGAGATGAGTAAGCCCACCTAATTGAAAGTTACAAATCATGATTCCAATAGTTGTTTTGTCTGCTACGATCTCTACAAGGTTTAGGGCCTTTTCCTCGTCTCCAAATTCCCCACAGATCACTCAGCAAATGAATCCAAATTAGAGGTAAAATGTCCTTTCATAGAAAAGTTCATAATTTTTCTATCGCCCATTGTGACTAGACTGTAGCTCAGTGTGACAAACTATCAAAACCATTGGAAAGCTCTCACTGAGCTCTAAAATGGGTTTTCTTCAATTTTAGATGATTTGACACTTCACTAGGAAACCATTTTTCCAAGAAGGTGACTTCATCGCCACTCAAAATCGACTTTTGTCATAAAGCGACACTTGTACTTTGAGGTCCACCTCCTCTAAATACTTTTCATACCATATGTCTATTGTCGTCATGACTAACCATCCTTTCCTCATGTTTTCATGATCCCCATTGGGCCTAGTTTGTGTGGCAGCGTCATCTAGTCACCGTTGTTCAGAGCATATGTAATGAGTCACCCTTGCATCCTTGGAGTCTATTTCATGTTCCATCATCTCATGTCACAGTATTCCATCCATATTTTCATATTGTTCATCCCGTGTCATCCATTTTTTCCTGTAGTCATACTGTCCCAATCCCCTCCGATTTGAGTTAGTTGCTGCCAAGTCAACCTGCACTTTATTCTTTGACAAGGGAAGTCATCTGTTTGTCCCTCATTAAAATTTTCCCATTATACCTGGTGTCAGTCCATCAGTCACATTACTATTTTCCCTTGTGCTTTAGTTGAGGATCCTCATTGCCTCATCTATCGTCGGCCCTATTCTGTTGACATCAGCTCATTTATTCTAGAAGAATAGCCTAGAGGGCAGTGTATCTCAGTTCGAGCTTCGATTCTTGTTTGATGCCTTGGATCGAGTAGAGGGTCCCATTATTTCCCTTTCACTTGGTCATTTCATGTTCATGACCCATACACTTGATGGTCGAATGATGCAAAAGATTGTATTAGTGATTCTTGGGTATGTGTGAGATGTTTCAGACCTCATGAGGGGGTGGCCCTCCTGGTAGCCCCCCACATGCCCGTACGCATACCTACTATGCTACTACCTCAGATGCAGTTCCACAGAGTTGATGGGTTCGGTTCCTACCAATCACAATGTTCATCGCATGGAAGTCTCCTCCAGATGATCCATTTAGTTTTGCAAAGCCCTCCCTTGTTCAATAGGGCCTCTTTGGTTGTTCTAACCTCCCTCCCACCCACTTTTTGAGGGAAGGGACTTTGTATCTCATGTACTCAGATATTATTGTATTCAGTCCTGGCTCATATTTTTACCATTTGCATTATATATATGGGACACATTGTATTATTTTTTGGCTCTGTTATGCCAGCGTGTCATGTACCATTCAACATGTACTTTATTGCTCAGTTTCATATTTTTAGGTGAACCATGATTGTTGTACTAATTTATCTCGATGGGTATGGGTATGCCTCCCTTGCCTCATTGAGGTTCGGTAGCACAAAAAAAAAAGAGACTTGCATTAGTCTCGCCTCCTTTGTCACTATCCTCTCTCAGCGTCAGCTTCATTGGTCTCTCTCTCTCCCTCCTTGACTCCCCTGTGTTGTCTTAGTGATTGTGTCTTTACAATGTACCTTGGTAATACAATTTTCTCCTAAAACTCGTACATTGGGGGCCAATCTGTTATCTCCAAAAAATTGATCATCTAGCCTAATTTACTAGATGGATCGAAGTACACCATGTAAAGCCAATTTTACCATAGTAAAATTGCTTTCACTGCGAGAAATTACCTGATAAACCACCTTTATTAAGTAATTTATAGTTAAACCCATGAAGAATAATTAAATAAATCAATATTTATTTGATTTTCTTCTAGGAATAATTAATTAAAACATTGTTTTATTATTATTCCTTGTTAAATTTGACCCAATCATGAAAAATAAATAGATAAATCATTACTTATCTTATTTTTCTCTAAGAATAATTAATTAATCACTAATTAATTATTATTCTTTGTTAAATTTGTCTAAATACATTAGGAATAATTAAATAAATCCTTATTCGTTTATTATGCCTTAACTAATTCATTGAGATAATAAATAAATCATTTATTTATTTATTATTTCTAAATAAAAGTTTAAATACTTTTTCCCTCCTAAACAAATATAATAAAATATTCCACATGGTTATTCCAAGAATGGGATCAATAATATTGTATTATTGCTCATTATTCGAGGATAACTCAATATTTTGTTATAAATAGGAGGGTTTTCCATTCTTTATTCACTTTTGATTATTTTCATTGTTGCACTCACTTTTGTAACTTATTATTTTCATTGTCGCACACCATATTTTTACTGGGTTTATGCATTATAGAGGAGAGAGACTCTACATAAGCTGAAAGCATTTGAGGATAGCCAAGAACCCATCCCATAGATAAGGACTGGTAACATTTATCTATTCTCTTCACTGGTGTTATTATAAAATTATTTTTTACATATCTAGTTTCCATTGGATGTTTTGGGGTTATTACTCTTTCTTTCATTGTTTAACTATGATCGTAGCATAGATCAAAATTTTGGTAGGTTTTGTTTGTATCAATAGCTGCAGATCTACAATACTTAGCAATCATTTTTATTGTTCATATTTTTTGTCATCCACAATCTTAAGTGGGTTCTTTTCATACATAATTGAGAAGAAAACATTACAACAATCCTCGAAAATATTACCTAACATGTTAAGAACTCCATGACAACCTTCATCAATGGTGCATATCTCTCGACCAAGTATCTAAATGGGAAAACATGTGAGTGAGCTCCTTTGTATTGTGATTTCAGGTAGGGTTTATACTCTTCTAGGTCCAGGTTCACGCCTTTGAACCAATTTTCACCATGGTTTGGTATGCATGTAGCTTGAGAGATGGCATCCACTGAAAACATGAAATCGGTCCCTCCAATTCCTTCAAGGTGAGGGAAAATATACCTATTAGATCCTCATGGTAACCTACTTCCTACACTCTTTGAAAAAACCCTAAATAATTGACATCTTCAAAGCATTTCATGACAAATGGGGAGGAGGTGATTTCTGTTGAAAATAGCAACAAGAAATGCTAAAAATAGCACTACTATAAATAGCAATTCGAGTACCAGTGTTGGACATAGCAACAAGGAATTAAAAATGGAAGTAGTAAAAATAGCATTGCTATAAATAGCATTCCGGGTTAGATTCCTATTTTAGTTAGTCCCTGAACTAAAATTGAGAAGTAAAATTCGAATTTGATCTTAGTAGACCTTTGTAAAATAATTAATTAATTCATCTTGAGTTAATTAGTTGTAGAAAATCAAACATGAAGTCTATGTGGGGACATGCAACAGTTTCTCCATTGATTGAGGAATTTATCCATCAGTTAAATAGATAAGGATGAGTTGTAGTATTGAGTTGTAATTAGTTAGCTCATTTATCTGAGTTAAGTCCAATTAGATTAGTTCCAACAGTTTGTGGAATTAATTGTGAGTTTATTTAGTTAATGCATTCATGCATGTAACTACTGCACTTCTGATAACTAAATATTATCTTATAAATAACTCATGCATGTCAGTTCATTTCAAGACCCAGTTGAGATCAGAGGAAGGGATAGTGTACTATCAGTTGGAGGATTTTTCCTATATAGGAAACTCATCCAAGCATAAGGAATTATCTCCATCATGATTGCGTAGTTAGATTAGAGATTAGTGAGTGTGTGAAGAGCCCAATTCACACAAGTAGTAGCATTGGACCCCAAGGAAAGCCGTGCAAGGAAATAGGAGGCTTGGAGGGTAGAGGAGAAGGTTTGGAGAAGCCTTTTCCTGTCTATGAGTAGCATTGTTTGATTGCAGAGAGAGCAGGATAGATTGTGAGTTGATTCTTTTTGTAACTTGAACATATTTCCACTTGTATGATAATACAGAGATTGGGGTTTTAGGATAAGGCTTTCCCTGGGTTATTCTTTTGTGTTCATGTCTGATTGATTTCTCATTCTCAGTTATATGTGTTCTAATTGATCTTGCTCATATTCGATTAAGCTTCCGCAAATTTTGTTGTAGAAGTAGATCTTGTATCTTGCTTTAGTATATTGCATAATCTGTTGATCTACAGTGGGAATTTCTACATGTTATCAGATCAAAGGTGATCAAAGCAAAGACCAATATACAAGAAGGGAGAAGTTTTAAGGTTGAGGTTCCTGAATATAGAAATTGAGTTCTTATCACATCTCAATTTCACCAATGGTGTTCAAATGGTTTAAGAATAGAGTATACCCTTGATGGCAGCTCAAATTATATAGCCTGGAGGGATCGCATGGAAGTAGTATTAGAGGATAACGGTCTAAAGGACTTCATTGATCAAGAAGTTCCCAAGCCAACTGATGCTACAGAATTGGCGGAATGGAAGGAATGTGTGGCTAGAGAAAGGAGAATGCTTCTGGAGGGAGTTTGAGACCATATAGTATCGAGTCTCCATGGGAAGGAGACACCATTTTCGATGTGGAAAACATTGCAAGATCTATATCAGAACAGTAGCGATTAGAGGAAGTTGGCACTGAAAGACAAGCTTCGGAAAATCAAGTGTGAAAAGGGAAACACGATCTCTACATATTTGAACAAGCTCACCACTTGCACTGATGAGCTTGGAAGTGTAGGGATCACGACAGTTGATGATGACATGGCGAGTCTTGCACTCCTTTGTCTTCCCAAGAGCTGGCATAGCTACCAAGACTCGGTTAATGGAAGAGAAAAATTGCCAGATTGGGAACAACTTTGGTTAGATTTGATGCAAGAGGAGATAAGAAGAAACACCAGAGATGGATCCTCATCAAAGCAAGATGATGAGGAAAATATAGCCTTAGTAGGTAGGGTGAGGAAAGGGACAGGGAAGGCATCCCATTCCAAATCTAGTTCTTCCCATGGTGGGAAGAAGTTTGACAAATCGATAGTTTGATACTTTCATTGTCACGAAGTGGGCCATTATGCTACAAATTGTCCACAGAAGAAATCCAAGAAGGGATCCTCGAAGGGATCTGATTGTGAGGCATTGGCCTCGTAGTTTGAGTTGGATTTCTCTCTTTTCACATGCATGGTTTCATCCATGGTGGGATGTGGTTGGTTTCTTGATAGTGGAGCTTCTTCCACATGACCAGCGATAAGAGTTTGTTTGGTACCTTGGAGAAGAAAGATCTCTAGATACTCATTGTGATGGGTAATGATGCAAAGTATAGTGTCTTAGGTGTAGGCACTGTTGTTTTTCAAAGGGAGCATGGAGCTCGCATTACCTTTACTATTGTCAAGTATGTACCAGGACTGAGGAAAAATTTGGCGTTGATTGCAATGCTAGAAGACAAAGGTTATGATGTAGTCTTTAGTAAGGGAAAGGTTTTCCTTCAACACGTCACCACGAGACAGGTGAAGCAGATCGGTTCACGACTCAAGAACTTGTATGCTCTTAAGATTCAAGATGCATGCAAAGCCTTTAGGAGCAAGGCAACTGTTGGAGACTTGGTGGTTGAGAGGGAGAGTACATTACCTCTCAACATGCAGTGCAAGAAGAAGTCTCAGACAATTGTGGAGGAGCGACAAATGATGAAGCAGCTTCACGAGGTTGTTGAGCAGCCACAACAGGAGAAGATGAGAGGAGATCGAGTGGAGGCATCCACTCATGAAGAGACCTCTAGTAGGGGAAAATTTCAAGCCAAGTGGGTAGAGGGATCACATGCATCCATACCTCCAAGTCGGAGGTGGGGTGATGTGGAGTGACAATACCAAGAAGGCTAGAATAGGGGCAGGATAATTGAGGTAACCAACCTCTTTGATTAGACATTGATACGGGAGCCCCGATGAGGAGTAGTAGTACTAACTCAGTGGGTAGAGGTAGATGCGGATGCAGCTGCAGAGAGAGCTACAGTGCAGGAATCCTATGATAGTGTAGAGCTAGCAGGCTGCAACAATGTGAGATGCACAAAAGTGTTGCACCAGTGCAGGACGACATAAAGAGGTGTGCAACGGTGCGAGATGTGTGGAGTGTTGCAGTAGCTCAGAGGTCGCAGAGGGAGCACCTATCAGCGGCAGAGGAAGCTTTAGCATCAGAGGATGTTTCTAGCCCAACAGGGAGGTCAATTGGGAGATTTTTTGTTTCTCAAGTTGCTGGAGAAACAACACTTGGCAGAAGTGTTGCATGCAGAATATTCCAAAGGTTCAGGATTGGGTTCGAGTTGAATTCCTTTCTTGCTAAGGGGGAATGTTGAAAATAGCAACAAGAAATGATAAAATTAGAAGTGCTAAAAATAGCGCTGCTATAAATAGAAGTTTGGGTACCAGTGTTGGACATAGCAACAAGGAATAAAAAATGGAAGTGCTAAAAATAGCATTTCGGGTTAGATTCCGATTTTAGTAAGTCCCTGAACTAAATTTGAGAAGTAAAATTCGAATTTGATATTAGCAGTTGTTTGTAAAATAATTAATTAATTCATCTTGAGTTAATTAGTTGTAGAAAATCAAACATGAAGTCTATGTGGGGACATGCAATAGTTTCTCCATTGATTGAGGAATTTATCCATTAGTTAAAGAGATAAGGATGAGTTGTAATATTGAGTTCTATTTAGTTAGCTCAGTTATGTGAGTTAAGTCTAGCTAGATTAGTTCCAACAGTTTGTGGAATTAATTATGCGTTTAGTTTGCAGCAGTTACATGCATGCATGCATGTAACTGCTGCACTTTAGATAACAAAATATTATCTCATAAATAACTCATGCATGTCAGTTCATTCAAAGACCCAGTTGAGATTAGAGGAATGGACAGTGTGCTATAAGGTGGAGGATTTTTCCTATATAGGAAACTCATCCATGCAAAAGGAATTATCTCCTTCAGGATTGTGCAGTTAGATCAGAGGTTAGTGAGTGTGTGAAGAGGCTAATTCACACAGGTGGCAGCACCGAACCCCAAGGAAAACTGTGCAAGGAAATAGGAGGCTTGGAGGGTAGAGGAGAAGGTTTGGAGAAGCCTTTGATTGTCTATGAGTAACATTTCTTGATTGTAGAGAGAGCAAGATAGCTTGTGAGCTGATTCTTTTTGTAACTCGAACATATTTCCACTTGTATGATAATATAGAGATTTGGGTTTTAGGCTGAGGCTTTCCCCGGGATATTCTTCTCTGTTGATGTGTGATTCGTTTCGCACTCTCAGATATATGTGTTCAAATTGATCTTGCTCATATTCGATTAAGCTTCCGCAAAGTTTGTTGTAGAAGTAGATCTTGTATCGTGCTTTAGTATATTGCATAATCTATTGATCTACAATGGGAATTTCTACATGGTATCAGAGCAAAGGTGATCAAAGCAGAGACCAATATACAAGAAGGGAGAATTTTGAAGGTTGAGGTTCCTGAATATAGAAGTTGAGTTCTTATAACATCTCAATTTCACCAATGGCGTTCAATGGTTTAAGACTCGAGTATGCCCTTGATGGTAGCTCGAATTATATAGATTGGAATAAATGCATGGAAGTAGCAATAGAGGATAACAGTCTAAAGGACTTCATTGATCAAGAAGTTCCCAAGCCAACTGATGCTACAGAATTGGTGGAACGGAAGGATTGTGTGGCTAGAGCAAGGAGAATCATTTTGGAGGGAGTTTGAGACCACAGAGTGTCGAGTCTCCATGGGAAGGAGACATCATTTTCGATGTAGAAAACATTGGAAGATCTATATCAGAACAACAATGATCAGAGGAAGTTGGTGCTAAAAGACAAGCTTCAGAAAATCAAGTGTGAAAAGGAAAACACTATCTCTACATATCTAAACAAGCTCACCACCTGTAGGGATGAGCTTGGAAGTGTAGGGATCACGACAACTTATGATGACACGGTGAGTCTTGCACTCCTCGGTCTTCCTAAGAGCTGGCATAGCAACAAAGACAAGGTTAATGGAAGAGAAAAGCTGCCAGATGGGGAATGACTTTGGTTAGATATAATGCAGGAGGAGATAAGAAGAAGCACCAGAGATGGATCCTCATCAAAGCAAGATGATGAGGAAAATCTAGCCTTAGTGAGTAAGGTGAGGAAAGGGAAAGGGAAGGTGTCCAATTCCAAATCCAGTTCTTCCAATGGTGGGAAGAAGTTTGACAAATCAAAAGTGTGATGCTTTCATTGTCATGAAGTGGGCCATTATGCTACAAATTATCCACAAAAGAAATCCAAGAAGGGATCCTTGAAGGGATCTAATGGTGAGTCACTAGCCTCATAGTTTGAGTTGGATTTCTCTCTTTTCGCATGCATGGTTTCATCTATGGTGGGATGTGGTTGGTTTCTTGACAGTGGAGATTCTTTCCACATGACCGGTGACAAGAGTTTGTTTAGTACCTTTAAGGAGAAAGATATCTAGATACTCATAGTGATGTGTAATGATGAAAAGTATAATGTCTCAGGTGTAGGCACTGTTGTTTTTTAGAGGGAGCATGGAGCTTGCATCACCTTGACCGATGTCAAGTGTGTACTAGGACTGAGGAAAAGTTTGGTGTCAATCACAATGCTGGAAGACAAAGGCTATGATGTAGTCTTCCATAAGGGAAAGGTTTTCCTTTGACACATCACAATGAGACAGGTGAAGCAAATCGGTTCACGAGTCAAGAACCTCTATGCTCTTGAGGTTCAAGATGCATGTAAAGCCTTGAGGAGTAAGGAAACTTTTGGAGACTTTGTGTTTGAGAGGGAAAGTAGATTACCTCTCAACATGCAGCACCAGAAGAGGTCTCAGACAATTGCGCAGGAGCCACAATTGATGAAGTAGCTTCAGGAGGTTGTCGAGCAGTCACAACTAGAGAAGCTGAGAGGAGATCAAGTGGAGGCATCCACCCCTGCAAAGACCTCAAGTAGGGAAAATTTCAAGCCAAGTGGGTAGAGGGATGACATGCATCCATACCTCTAGGTCAGAGGTGGGGCGATGTGGAGTGATAGTCCCAAGAAGGCTGGAATAGGGGTAGGATCATTGAGGTACCTAGCCTCTTTGATTAGAACTTGCTATGGGAGCCTTGAAAAGGAGTAGTAGGACTGACTGACCGGGTAGAGGCAGATGTGGATGGAGCTGCAGAGAGAGCTATAGTGCAGAAATCCCAAGACGATGCAGAGCTACAAGACTGTAACACTGCGAGAGGCACAGGAGTGTTGCACTAGTCCAGGATGGCATAGATAGGTGTGGAATGGTGCAAGATGCATGGAGTGTTGCAGCAGCTCAGAGGTCACAGAGGGAGCACTTGTCAGTGGTAGAGGAAGCTTCAGCATCAGAGGATGTTTATAGCCCAACAGGGAGGTCAGTTGGGAGATTTTTTGTTTCTAGAGTTGCTGGAGCAACAACACTCACGGGAAGTGTTGCATGTAGAACATTCCAAAGGTTCAAGATCAGGTTCAAATTGAATGCCTCTCTTATTGAGAGGGAGTGTTGAAAATAACAACAAGACATGCTAAAAATAGAAGTGCTAAAAATAGCACTGCTATAAATAGCAGTTCGGGTACTAGTGTTGGACATAGTAACAAGGAATGGAAAATAGAATTGCTAAAATGGAATTTCTATAAATATACTTTCGAGTTAGATTCCTATTTTAGTTAGTCCCTAAACTAAAATTGAGAAGTAAAATTCGAATTTGATCTTAGAAGCTGTTTGTAAAATAATTAATTAATTCATCTTGAGTTAATTAGTTGTAGAAAATCAAACATGAAGTTTATGTGGGGACATGCAACAATTTCTCCATTGATTGAAGAATTTATCCATCAGTTAAAGAGATAAGGATGAGTTGTAATATTGACTTGTAATTAGTTAGCTCAGTTATCTGAGTTAAGTCCAGTTAGATTAGTTCCAACAGTTTGTGGAATTAATTGTGAGTTCAGTTAGTTAATGCATGCATGCATGTAACTGTTGCACTTCAGATAATTGAATATTCTCTCATAATTAACTCATGCATGTCAGTTTAGTTAGAGATCTAGTTGAGATCAGAGGAACGACCAGTGTACTATCAGTTAGAGGATTTTTCCTATAGAGGAAACTCATCCATGCAGAAGGAATTATCTCCTTCAGGATTACGCAATTAGATTAGAGGTTAGTGAGTGTGTGAAGAGGCCAACTCACACAGGTGGTAGCACTAGACCCCAAGGAAAACTATGCAAGGAAATAGGAGGCTTGGATGGTAGAGGAAAAGGTTTGGAGAAGCCTTTGACTGTCTATGAGTAGGATTGTTGGATTGCAGAGAGAGAAGGATAGCTTGTGAGCTAATTCTTTTTGTAACTTGGACATATTTCCACTTGTATGATAATATAGAGATTGGGGTTTTGGGCTTAGGCTTTCCCTGGGTTATTCTTTTGTGTTCATGTGTGATTGATTTCTCATTCTCGGATATTTGGTCTAATTGATCTTGCTCATATTCAATTAAGCTTCCGCAAAGTTTGTTGTAGAATTTGATCTTGTATTTTTCTTTAGTATATTGCATAATATGTTGATCTACAGTGGGAATTTCTATATCGTATCAGAGAAAAGGTGATCAAAGCGAATAACAATGTACAAGAAGGGAGAATTTCAAAGGTTTAGGTTTAAAACTTGAGTATGCCCTTGATGGTAGCTCGAAATATATAGCTTGGAACGATCACATGGAAGAAGTATTAGAGGATAACAGTCTAAAGGAATTCATTGATCAAGAAGTTCCCAAGCCGACTGATGGTTCATAATTGGCAGAATGGAAGAAATGTGTGGCTAGAGCAAGGAGAATCCTTCTTAAGGGAGTTCGAGACAACAAAGTGTCAAGCCTCCTTGGGAAGGCAGCACTATTTTCGATGTGGAAAACATTGAAATATCTATATTAGAACAATAACAATCAGAGGAAGATGGCACTGAAAGACAAGCTTCGAGAAATTTAGTGTGAAAAGCGCGACACGATCTCTACATATTTGAACAAGCTCACCACCTGCAGGGATGAGCTTGGTAGTGTAGGGATCACGACAGCCGATGATGACATGGTGAGTCTTACACTCCTTGGTCTTCCTAAGAGCTGGCATAGCTACCAAGACTTTGTTAATGGAAGAGAAAAAAATTCCAGATTGGGAACAACTTTGGTCAGATCTGATGCAGGAGGAGATAAGAAGGAGCACGAGAGATGGATCTTCATCAAAGCTAGATGATGAGGAAAATCTAGCCTTAGCGAGTAAGGCGAGGAAAGGGAAAGGGAAGGCGTCCCATTCCAAATCCAGTTCTTCCCATGGTGGGAAGAAGTTTGAGAAATCGAAAGTGTGATGCTTTCATTGTCATGAAGTGGGCTATTATTCTACAAATTGTCCACAGAAGAAATCCAAGAAGGGATCCTCGAAGGCATTTGATGGTGAGGCACCAGCCTCACAGTTTGAGTTGGATTTACCTCTTTTCGTATGCATGGTTTCATCTATTGTGGGATGTTGTTGGTTTTTTGATAGTGGAGCTTGTTTCCAGATGACCGTTGACAAGAGTATGTTCAGTTCCTTGGAGGAGAAAGATCTCCAAAAACTCATAGTGATGGGTAATGATGAAAAGTATAATGTCTTAGGTGTAGGCACTATTGTCTTTCAGAGGAAGCATGGAGCTCTCATTACCTTGACCGATATCAAGTATGTACTAGGACTGAACAAAAATTTGGTGTCAACCACAATGTTGGAAGAAAAAGGCTATGATGTAGTCTTTAGTAAGGGAAAGGTTTTCCTTTGACACATCACCACGAGACAGGTGAAGCAGATCGGTTCACGAGTCAAGAACATATATGCTCTTGAGGTTCAAGATGAGTGAAAAGCCTTGAGGAGAAAAGTAACTACTGGAGGCTTGGTGGTTGAGAGGGAGAGTACATTACATTTGAACATGCAGCGCCAGAAGAAGTCTCAGACAATTGTGGAGGAGCCACAAATGATGAAGCAGCTTCAAGAGGTTGTGGAGTAGCCATAACTGGAGAAGCCAAGAGGAGATTGAGTGGAGGGAACAACTCATGGAAAAACCTCTAGTAGGGGAAAATTTTGAGCCAAGTGGTCAAAGGGATGACATGGATCCATACCTCTAGGTCGGAGGTGGGGCGATGTGGAGTGACAGTCCCAAGAAGGATGCAATAGGCGTAGGATCATTGAGGTGCCCAGCCTCTTTGATTAGACCTTGCTACAAGAGCCCCGATGAGGAGAAATAGGATTGACTGAGTGGGTAGAGGCAGATGTGGATGGAGCTGCAGAGAGAGCTACAGTGCAGGAATTTCAAGACAGTGCAGAGCTACTAGGCTACAACAATGTGAGAGGCACAGGAGTGTTGCCCCAGTGCAGGATGGCACAGAGAGGTGTGCAACAATGTGAGATGCATGGAGTGTTGCAGCAACTCTGAGGTCACAAAGGGAGTACAAGTCAGCGGCAGAGGAAGATTCAGCATCAGAAGATGTTTCTAGCCCAATAGGGAGGTTAGTTGGGAGATTTTTTGTTTCTAGAGTTGCTGGAGCAAAAACACTTGGGAGAAGTGTTGCATGTAGAACATTCCAAAGGTTGAGGATCGAGTTTGAGTTTAATGCATTTCTTTTTGAGAGGGAGTGTTGAAAATAGAAACAAGACATGCTAAAAATAGAAGTTCTAAAAATAGTACTGCTATAAATAGCAATTCGGGTACCAGTGTTGGACATAGCAACAAGGAACAAAAAATTGGAAGTGCTAAAAATAGCATTTCTATAAATAGCATTTCGGGTTAGATTCCTATTTTAGTTAGTCTCTAAACTAAAATTGAGAAGTAAAATTTGAATTTGATCTTAGCAGCTATTTGTAAAATAATTAATTAATTCATCTTGAGTTAATTAGTTGTAGAAAGTCAAATATGAAGTCGATGTGGGGACATACAAGAGTTTCTTTGTTGATTGAGGAATTTATCCATCAATTAAAGAGATAAGGATGATTTGTAATTAGTTAGCTTAGTTATCTGAGTTAAGTCCAGTTAGATTAGTTCCAACAGTTTGTGGAATTAATTGTTAGTTCAGTTAGTTAATGCATGCATGCATCTAACTGCTGGACTTTAGATAACTGAATATTCTCTAATAAATAACTCATCCATGTCAGTTCATTCAAAGACCTAGTTGAGATCAGAGGAAGGGAAAATGTACTATCAGTTAGAGGATTTTTCCTATATAGGAAACTCATCCATGCAAAAGGAATTATCTCCTTCAGGATTGCACAGTTAGATGAGAGGTTAGTGAGTGTGTGAAGAGGCCAATTCACACAAGTGGTGGCACTGGACCCCAAGTTAAACTATGCAAGGAAATAGGAGGCTTGGAGGGAAGAGGAGAAGGTTTGGAGAATCCTTTGACTATCTATGAGCAGGATTGTTTGATTGTAGAGAGAGCAGGATAGCTTGTGAGCTGATTCTTTTTGTAACTTAAACATATTTCCACTTGTATGATAAAACAGAGATTGAGGTTTTAGGATGAGGCTTTCCCCGAGTTATTCTTCTTTGTTAATGTGTGATTGATTTCTCATTCTATGTTATATGTGTTCTAATTGATCTTGCTCATATTCGATTAAGCTTCCACAAAGTTTGTTGTAGAAGTAGATCTTGTTTTGCTTTAGTATATTGCATAATATTTTGATCTACAGTCAGAATTTCTAGAATTTCCTTGCAATTAGAGGTCTCAAACCTAAGTATATTTCCACCCTTTTTGTACTTCCTCTTCTCTCATGGTGATGAGTTAGGCTCCATACTTCAAACCCTAGGTGAAAGGTAAGCAAAAAGAATGAAATTTGCTTCTGTGAGGGAATGAGGTTGTACGATGGGCTTAGGAGTTTCCTAAATTTGTAAGGAAATTTTGGAGGGTAGGGGTTGATGTGAGTGAGTAGGGGAAAAAGTAAATTTGGGAAATGAGTGAGGGGAGGAGGTGAAAAATACTAAAACTCCGGCCTATCCTAGAAACAGATAGGGTAGATTAGGGTTTAGAGGAAAATGATAGAAAATGAAGGGATAAGGCTTTGTGATTGATGGAATTGGTGTATAAGCTGCAAACGAAGGTGTAGGGACAAGGAATCTATGGTTTATGGTAGCAACGCATCATTTGAGGATCAAAACCATGAAAATGATGTAAATCCTAGAAGAATAATTATTTCATCATTTTCTTGACATATGAGGCAAATGAGGGCATGAAAATTACTAAACATGCTTGTTATAGAGCCTGGAGGATGAAATGACTGAAGAGGAGCTCTGAAAAATGAATTTTGGTGGTAAAACAACAATTTTGGAAAACTTTGCCCCGTGTACCGTGAAGGCTTCCTGTGCACAACAAAGACTTCCTGTGTGCAACGAAGGCTCTCTATGCATGACAATAGTCAATATTTTCCAGTCAGGGTTATGGAACCACAATTTTTTGCAAAGGAGAGGGGGGGCTTGATTGTAGGATGGTAGACAAGTGCAAATGAGTGTGAACAAGCTCCTCTATGTGCTTCTATAATTTTCTTTTGGTGTCTAAGTGATTAATGAGGTAGCATGACCCACCTCACCAATTCACTTCCTTTTTATTTTTGTAGCCTTGGGACATATTATTGCAACTTTATAACCTTAGGAAGACTATTACATCTAAAAACATAAATTACATTTGAAATCAAGTGTTATTGAACAAATTTACCTATTGCTACTCCTCATTTCCCCGATTTATACATGAAATGACTGACTTTGTGACCTTAAGCCTAATGACCTAATGGTGACACTAAGCTGAATGGAGACCATGATGATGTGAATGAAGTGATATTAATGATGTTTTCATGATGGTAGACTCAACTAAGTGATGAAAGTGACCAACATATGAAATTCTTGAGAAAGTGGAAATAGCCCTAGATGGACTAGCCAGTGGCCAAATTTTTATTTGAAGACTCACTGAAATGAAAAAAATTACTTGACACCCTAACAACACCTTGTAAGACCATATTTGATCACTGGTGATAGGATGAAATGCCTAACACTAACACGCTCACAGATAACCTTACTTTTTTTGCGAGTTGGGAAACCAACAAATTCATTAGCAAAATCATATTATGCCCAACCCACAGTCTCAATTTCTCTAAAATTTCTTTGTCCACGTCTTATCATAACCATAGGATTGCCTTGTGCAAGTCCTATTCTAAACTTCTCCTAAAACACTTCATCCTTGGCACACCTGGAATTGACTGACATTCCTTAGCACACACTCTTATTTGTTCATTTCAAAGAATTTTGACCTAGTTATCCCTTGTGTTCCCCTGAATCTCCCTAACACTCCTCAGCATCCATTGACACATTCTATCATGTGTTAGCACACATTTTCATTCCTTGGCATTCCCTGTCAATCATTAGCTATCCTGACAAATGATAAGCGTTTTGATTTAACATAAGATGATTTAGTCCCAGTGATGGATTATTTTCGTCATAGTTGCAAGGATGAGAATGGGTTTGCACTGTGAACCTTAGCTAGCAGGAATGAATTCTTGGTTGAATCTAATCAGCTAGTAGTGGTAACATGATCCCAATTAGCTAATGATAGCAGCTTATTGTTGTCCCTTAATTGAAGACGAGTAAAACGTAGATATCGGGCAAGCTTTGTCTTTCCCAATAAGAAAAGGTTAAAGAAGCATCCACACACACATAGGAGGAATACACTCATCCCTAACATCTATGGTATGGGTTCTTATGCCTAGGCCAAGGAGATACTTATCAACGATTTAAATTGGCATTGATGTGGAGACTATGAAAAAGAATAATATCATCTGGGACATTAGACACATCGAATGGGTTTGAAACCATCCTCTTGCATAGATACACACCTTAACATGGGGTGAAACCCTCATAAATCAATAGGACACGCTTAATGTCTCTGAAAAGCCTCTGACCTACATCCATATAACACTTGACGGGTTGAAACCCTACAACTGGAAGTAGGGATGGAAGGATGGGTTCACATTTTGGTTGCAGACCAGCATAGTTGGATGGGGAAGTTCAACGTCTCGATGCAAGTTTCGTTGAGCCTCTCAATCGAAGGCATCCTTCCACTATTATGGAAAGCCTTGGAAATGTCAGTTTTCCCATTTGATATCACCAATGTTGGATTTCCTCATTGAACCACTCAAAATTAGGTTTTGACACTATGGAAAAATTTGAAATGGGAGGCATCTGCTTGAGTAACTATCATGCTAATGATCCAGGTGGATATTGGTGGCCACCTGCCAAATCCACTTGGACCCTGTTATCGGGAAATCTAGTGTCTATGTAGAGCTGCTAGTCCCACTAAGGCTGGTAGCTACCTTAGAAACAAACAAACTAAAACTACTTTCGTTTTCCTTTATGAGAAATAGATAAGAGGGGAATAAAGGAGACCAACCTCTGTCTTGCGCTTGGTTCCTTGCTTGATTCCTCTCCCATCTGATAGATCTTTGCCACTCGCTTCCTTGTCTACCCAGCTTCAAAGAGCACCTGTAGAATCAAAGCAGCATAACACTATCCAAGAACATAGATCTATTATCATAAACAATATAGGACCAGATATATATTGACCACACAAATGAATATATCATAAATCATACAAGAATGTGAAGGAAAACTTGAATAGCTTTATTAATAAACAAGAGTAGCAAAGAGGATTACAACCAATTGTTCTGACCCAGCATCATCCTCTCAGCAAGAAATCCCTTCTTCAACTCATGAAAAGCTTAGATCACCCAACACTATGGTATTGCACCCGCAGCACTTCCTTACAAGATACAAAATTTCAGCCTCTGGATCTCTAGGATGAGGGTTCCATATATAGATGTTTGCAAGGGGGTTGAGTCAACTTTTGAGATTTTATTAGTGTCCTCTCTCTGATAGTTCTTGATTCCACTTGGAGATTGATGATCTCTTACTCATCCCTGGGCGAATGCAGAGAGGCAAGTGTCATAGGAGAAGTTTCTAGAAGATTCCATGATCCTCCACCTTGCAGATTGACCCTGCCATTTGTCCACTCTCGCCCATCACACCCCATAGAAGGGCTTCTCAAGATGCATCGCACCTCCTGTGTGTATTTAGGTGGGATGCAGCGCACTTTGACCATGGAGCAGGTGAGATGGTCCAGTTTTGACCAATTCTGAGCAGTTTTTCATGGAGAACTTCTGGGAGAAGATGTAATCAGTTAACCTTGTTCTTTTAGAGTTTGGAACAACACTTTTAGGGACTTAAGAGCCCTTGGTTTATGGACATTTATGATTGGTGTTGCAGTGCCCAAAAATGTCTATAACAGTTGCCCCCTAAAGCATGAGGTCGTTAATCTGTTGATGTCGGGTGAAATGCTTTATCATGAGGATCTAAAGTTTTTTCAAGCTGGAAGGCGACCTGTAATAAGATACAATACAATACATTATCTTCATAATATTTTCATGATCTAGCTGAGGTGGGCATTCCCATGCTCAGCTTTATAAACTCATTTTCATGTACATAAGACAGACAATCGTCTGAGTGTAGACTGATGATTCTGGTAGAGCCATCATCCCTTGGATTGGATGATTATCTGTGCAGTAATGATGTACATTTGATGTCTTTATTTTTCTAAATATATATCGCAGCCCGGATGGATGAAACTAGATCCGGGGTCTTCAATCTCGTTTGATCTTCACTCAAAGTACAAGTCGATCCATGTGAGAGATGTTCTGAAGTCGAACATGGAAAGACATCGCCTGATTACTAGCCGATGATGTAAGCCGTTAATAGGCACGAGAGGAATCACCGATATTGATGATGACCCTCAAGGTACTATAGTACAATTCACGTGGTGTGAATAAGGGACTTGGCGTCAAACACCACGCAAAATCTTTCGATCGAAGGCCATTGATGTAAACCTGTCGCCGGAAGTGAGAAACTTGCCATTGAGGCATGCAAGCTTCAAAGTACTGAAAGGGTTGTTCCTAGATCAACTTCTTGGATAATGAGCTGATGTTGACAAGAAGTGATCCGTCATAGGAGGGCCTTAGTGAATCCCACATCAATGACATAGAATGGAGCAAATGATTTTAATGGAGGTGAAAACGATCTGGTGATATAAGGTTCAGGGTGGCAGTCATGAAAGAATGGAGCGTAAATGTATTGCAGTGGGTGAGACACAGGTGAATTCTCTGAGCGACTTCTCTTGAACATATTGGCGACACTGACATGATGGATTGGTAGCGTTAACCCCAAATATGGATGGTGTGATGGACCCATGGTGATATGACCAGTGAACGGAACAACCCAACCTGACTCGGATGCGGAGTGAAAGTGTCATGTTCAAGAGCGACTTGCTACCAATAAAGTTTCTTAAAGTTTTCTTCCCAATTTTTCCCCAGTCATTGCTGACCAGTACCTCTTTATTTTTGTCAAGCTTGAGGAGGATAACATATGCTTGTTCTATAATTTGCCCTTCAGGAAAACCCATCGCTATGTTTTAACGAGCCTAGCGATAGTGAAACTAGTTCTTGTCTGCATGGACAAGTTTGTCACTATTCGGTTTTAACGAGTTTAATGACAAGGATAACTCGGTCCTTTTCAATTTTAGAGAGTCTGAAAAAGGGACATAAAGAAAACTCCAATAATCCTTTTTTGTCATATAATCCCTTGAGTCCGAAAAAGTATAAAACAATACAAAAGGGATGAATTTTCAGTACTTTTAATGAGCCGAACAAAACAAGTGCTCGATCTTTTTGTGTAATGATCCCTCGAGTCCAAAAAGATTAAATCTAAACGAGGGATAGCACTTCCGGTCCCTTTCACGAGCTGGAGAGGCCAATGGCTCAACAATCTTTCCATATTTTACGAGTCAGTTGAAAAGAGCTTAAAGGAGACTCGTTTTTTGAGGAACGAGTGATAAATTCGGGTAGCAGCTAATTCCAGGTAAGGTTTGGAATTTTCCAATCACGGCAGTGTCATAAGGATGGCTAGCAGGATCACTCTTTGTCGTTGTTCCTCAAAAGGGTAAACAATCAAATGGAGGTGAATGATCGGCCAAAACAAAGTGGAGGTGATGATGAGAACACAACCAAGGCTTCAAAGGCTGATGATAATACATTCATGATGGTTATTTACCAAAAAAGGGTTCATTTTTTAATGAGCTTAAACTCTGGGGGAACATTTTCCCATTGCTTATGTTTATTTTTTTAACGAGCTTGAATTCCGCGTTAAAACTGCTCGATATAATGGTCATTGATTGTCTTGATTTTACCATTGACAACTTTGTTCTTTCAAAGCTTGTACTTCCTGCTTAATTGCTTCATAAAACTAGTTAGAAATGAACAATATATGTTTGAAAAATGAGTCAAAACACTAATATTTTACTTGAATTACGTGAAAAGTAATTTAAAAGTGTTTTTTACTTCTCATTTTACCTTTTCATTTGAACTTTGGTTTGTTGGAGCTTTGGAGGTGCTTTCCCCCTTGATTTTCACTAGCTGATTCTGGGAGATTCTATGGACGATTCTCGGCACCATCTAGACCAGGTAGGAGCTAAACCTGAGCTCTTTAATTTCATCCTTTCCTTTTTGCATTCTGAGCCTCTAGGGTTTGAAAAACTCGCCCTGGCTCCATCGCACCTCTTCTACATTGAAAGGTATGATGCATGCTGGCTTGGCCATTGGCCAGTTAGCATGCATCCCACCTAGAACACTGCTGGGGGTGCGATGGGCGCAAAGAGGGCAATTTATGCAGAGTTTTTCATGGAAATTTTTGCCTATTTTTCACCAAATCAGAATCTTGACTCTTCTCTTGCTTGTTTCAGAGATTCATTGGAGAAAAATGCCTGTTACATGGTGAGAACGTGAGCATGAATAAGAGGACATGCTTGCTTTACATGATCTAGTTACGATAAATGCACTGCGGAACTGTGGCCTGTTCAAGTTTTTCCGCATCTCTTGCATGAGGCAACAAATCAACCTGTTGCAATATTTTCTCGATGCATGGGATCCTACCACCCAGGTGTTCCAGATTAGGGGCAAGTCCATTCCCTTGACTGTCATGGACATCTATTTTTTGACCGACTTATCGAGGCGGGGTGCCCCTATCTCATTATCAGGTTCGGCCCATGGGAGTGAATCTGTGAGAGATTACATTCGAAGGTATTGCAGAGAGGGATCTCAGCCGAGTAAGGATGGCAAGATCATTATCCAAGATGTCACTGACAGGTCCCTGAGGACCATTCTGTTCACTTTTTCTAGACTGGCTGGTAGTGCGGCACTTCACGTGGCCAACAGGTCTTATATGCAGTACGCCTTGGAATGCCTTGAACCAAAGGTGTTTAATGGGTGTGATGCAGTACAATATGTGATGAAAGAACAACTGACCAAGGTGAAAAATGGAAGACTGAAGAACTTTGGATATGGTTCTATCTTGACAGCTTTCGCCTTGGAAAAGATCCCGCTGATGCAGCCGCAATATGTTTCACTTGGTCTACCTCCACCGACTGAGCCACGGATGCAGAGATGGGTCAACCTCATGGCCAGACATGCTGGTCAGTCCCAGGTTTCCTTTTCTGAAACTTTTTTCAAGTGGTTGAACCGTCAAGAGATGGTTTTTTCCAAGTATCCATATGCTCGTATGGATTTCCGGGGTGACCCGGATTTGGTACTACCTGCTGGCGAGCAGTGGGGTGTTATCGGTAAATTCTCTGACCATATCTCTATTTATCATTTCTCTTTATAATGTTCTTGTGCTTTCTTCTATCAGGACTAATCAAAAATCATGTGCTCATGTAGATGTTGGACCAGTTCGACCAGTAGTATGCCTGAGAGTGCCAACTGCCGCTCCAGCAGGAGAGGGTGCGGGAAGGGCTATCCTTCGCAACCTTGATGTGGTTGAGACTCTTTCAGCATTGTAGGATCAGGTCGAGGGCCTTACTCTTGGTATTCTGGACATGAGGACCGATGAGATGCCCCTGAGGTTGCAGCGACATACTACTGGTGTGCCGAGTCGGTGGACTAGGCTTTTACGCATGATTGCATAGGCGGTGACTTGTTATCACCAGCATCATTAGACTAGGGTGCCCCCTAGCATTTTGAGTTTTGTGTCATTTGACCAATTTTGTCTTGGTTACAGAACATTATGTGTAAACCATAAACAGTTATATATATATTTTTGATTTTCGGAGTTTTATTCTGGTTAAATGATCCTGATGCAAATACTGATGAAATGCTTCTTTTTATAAATGTTGCAAATGTCTATCTAACACATAATTTTCCAATGAGTCTGTTAATGTGTTTAAGTTTTTGGAAATATGCTGATATCGGATAAAATCAAATTGTCTTTCTAAAATCTTGACCCTTAGGAACATACGATAGATAGCTGGATTTCGAACGGAGTAGGTACCAGTGAGTTGTAGTATGACGAGCTGTGAGTCTAGCCTGACGACAAGTCGGCTTATGCCATGTGTGATGGCATCAGAGAGAAGTTCTATCAACATGCTATATTCAACGATTTTATTTGTTGACCGACCAATACATACCCCTCTGAAACTTACTAACTCGCCGCTTGGATCAAAAATGGCCCAGGCCGCAGAAGATAGGTTTCGCGAACTACGACTCGCCCCGTCGGCATATCCAACAAAATATTCCAATAGGTTCGACATCTGCAACAAATGTAAAAGGTGGATTATTTGACCAAAACAATTACTCTTAGCGAAAACAAAAATGTAACAAAAGCATATGGGCTACCACACTGAATCACGTGTAGTAATGCTTAAGGTACAACCCGTTACAGGGTTGCGCCAGTGGAATCCCATCATAATCCATTAACTCGTAGGCTCCTTTTGCTAACACTCGCTTAACAATATAGGGGCCCGTCCATAAAGACTTGAACTCACCTGCTTCCAATTTATCGGATTCCTGGTCATAAAGTAAGACCAAGTCACCTTCTGAGAAGACACGGGGTTTGACATTTTTGTCGAACTGCACCTTGACTCGTTTCTTATGGGCTTCATTAGCCAAAGTGGCATCACGACGGGTTTCATCCAATTGGATTAGTTCCAAGAAATGAGCCTCCTCTTCTGAAGTTTCAGGGAGAAGGTCGACTGCGAGTTTGAGGGACGAGATTTCACACTGAACTGGTAAGATTGCTTCTAGGCCATACACCAGTTGAAAAGGTGTAAACCCGGTTGCATTTCTTACCGATGTTCGGTATGCCCACAAGGCTGAGTATAGGATCAGGTGCCAACTCCTTTTGTGGACTCCAATCATCCTTTGCAGCATCCGCTTCAGGACTTTTTTGATTGCTTCAACTTGTCCATTGGCCTGTGGGTAATATGGAGTAGAGCTGTCGTGGGACAAACCTAATTTGGCAGCCAATTCGACCATCATGTGATTGCAAAAATACGATCCATGATCTATGACTATAGCCTGTGGAACGCCGAATCTGGTGACTACATGATTGAAAAAGAAAAGGGCAGCTATTTCGCCAGTGTTATCTAATGTAGGCATCGCCTCGGCCCATTTGGTAAAATAGTCTACTGCAACTATGATATACCCATGCCCCCTGGTCGAGGTGGGGTTACATGTCATGAAATCAATGCCCCATTTGGCGAATGGCCCAACAGCAACTATCGGTTGCAGAGGTGCGGGTGGTTTTCTGGTTTTGCTATCGAAAATTTGACATGCATGGCAACTTCTAACTGCGGTTATGCAATCTTTGAACATTGTTGGCCAGAAGTATCCTTCTCGTAAAAAAATTTGCGTTGTAGCGTAACCAGATTGATGCCCCCCACACGTGCCTGAATGGCAATCATTCAGGACTTTTTCAGCCTCCTCGTGGGTGAGGCACCTCCTCAGAACTGTATCGACACCATGACGGTAAAGTGTATCACCGACGATCATGTAGTCTTTGATTGGTATCGAATACGTTTTTGTTCCGAGCGATAGGTATTAGACCTATATTTTTGGGTTTGGAGATAGATGATTATATCTCCGTACCATAGATTGCTTGAAGATATCAGAAACAAAGATTCATCCACGATGGTTTCTTCAGATGTTTCATCGTTGGACGACGATGGGAGATCGCATAGTAATTCCGCGAAAACTAGGGATTTCTTTGATTTGGATTTTACGAATTCCAGATAAAACTCTTGGAGAATTGTTATCCATTTTGCATATTTTCCCCCCAGCAACTGTCGCTACAATATATAAGTCATGGGGTTGCAATCTGACAAAATGGTAGTTTTTCAAAAGAGGACGTAGTGTCGAAATCTCTGTATCTCTTGAACAGCTGTGAGAGCCAGCTTTTCAACATAGGAATACTTGCTTTCTGTATCATTTAAGTTCCTACTCAAATAATATATAGGATGTTCAATTCCGTTGTCTTCTTGAACTAAAACCATTGCGATGGTTGTATCTGCTACAGCCAGATACAGGTTAAAGTATTTTTGATAATCAGGAGTGTACATTAATGATGCTTTCATTAGGGATTCTTTTAAAACATCAAAGGAAGCTTGCGCAACCTGATCTCAGACGAAGGGTACTTCCTTTTTCAATAGACGTGTATAACCTTTAGCAAGTTCGACATAATTTGGAATGAACCTCCTCAGAAAGCTTGCTTTCCCTTGGAGTTTCTGAATCTGAAGCAAATTTGAAGGTGGAGGCAAATTTATGATTGCCTGAACCTTACAGGGTTCGAGACGGATCCCGTCCTTCGAGACTACAAAGCCAAGTAAACGACCAGAACTGACACAGAACACACATTTGTGTGGATTGAGTCATATCTTGTAGTGTCGGCAACGTAAAAATATCGCTCTCAAATGCTGCAGATGATCGGTCCGCTTTCGCGAATGAGCCGAAAGGTCATCGAGATATGGTTGAACGATGTTTTTGATGTCATGGAAGGCATAATTCATTGCCCTGTGAAATGTTGCCCCTGCGTTCTTTAAACCAAAGGGTAATTTGCGATATGCAAATGTGCCCCACGAGCAAATAAATGCAGTCTTTGATTGGTCCTGTGGGCAGATATTTATTTGATTATACCCGGAGAATCCATCCATAAATGAAAAGATTTCTCATCCGGTGCATTCATCAATTATCTGGTCAATAAAGGGTGTAGGGTAGTTGTCTTTCGGACAAGCTTGATTTACATCCCTATAATCGACGCACACTCTAATTGTTCCTTGTTTTTTCATTACAGGAACAATGTTCGATACCCAATCGGTTAGAGGAACCGGGTAAATGAAACCATCATGGAGAAGTTTCTCAACTTCTGCCTTGATGGCAGCGGCTTTCTTGGGGTGCACCTACCGTAGCCGTTGTCGTACCAGTTTGACATCTGGATACATCTTGATTTCGTGTTCAACTATACTCGAGTCAATGCCTGGAATTTCATCATATGACCAAGCAAAGACATCTCTGAATTCACGAAAAAGAGCATTATATATTTCCAATTCTGAAGGAGAACAACATTTGCCAACATGAATATTCTCTACAAAATCCGTTTTGGTCGAGATATTTATGGCTATAGTCTCTTCAATATTGGACAAGTTTCGCTCGGAATCCACCGTGTTTACAGTATTTGATAGGAAATCAAAAACTGAAGGATGATGAAGGTCATCAGGAGTATCTTCTTGGCAATCCGGAAGATGGGAACGATGGTGGTAATATTCCCATGGCGCCCCTTCAATTATCATTGACTGAACAATTCCTTCGTCGGTGTAATGCACTTGCGACCAAGGATCTGAAGGGGTGCCATATTCCTTAGACCTATCTACCCCAACGCTTGATGAGCGTTGATTCCGGTCTTCCTCCCATGCCGAAAACATTGATTGCTACAATATTTCAATTGGGCTTGGAGGCAATACCTGCGGATGATCCATGTTAATATCGTTTTCTAAGATCTTTTAAGTCGAAGATATCATATTGCAGGTTCCTACCGTCACCACTTCTGCCAGATTGATTGGAGGTGGGAGGGAAAAAGTCCCCATTAATATAAGGTCTTTTAGTAGGCCTACTCCGATATTTTGAAGCGAATGGGGGCTTCCATGGATCACCGAAATGCTTCCCGTAACTTGGGAACTATTGGGGAGAAATGTTTGTTGGTCGATGATTGTAATTCCTCCTTGAAAAGGAAATGAAATCTTCCTAAAGTAGGTCAACACAACTGCAGCCATAGCATATATCCATGGTCTTCCCAGTAGGATGTTGTAATCGAGGTTTCCGTCAATTACTTCGACATCTATTTCTACTGTTTCCCCCCCTAATTCAACTTGCAAGTTACTTAGAATACCATATGGGGTATATGTTCATCTGTTAAATGCTTTTAATGTCATCGAAGATCGTAACAAGGTTGGAGATCCTAAAGTTTTCCAGCAACTCATCGACATAATACATGTAGATGCCCCCTCATCAATAATTGTCCGATGAACAGTTTTGTTGAGGACTTTCACCTGAATGAGGAAAGCTAGTTGAGCTGGTAACTGAGGATCATATCGTTTGTGATTAAAGGACACAAGATTAGAATCCTTTGGGTATATCCCACCTATAGCTGATAATAAAGCCTGCTTTTGGGATGGGCAATTTTGTAGTACTTCAAGTGTCGACATAGCGGATGGCGATTGGGCCAGATCTTCCACTATATTATAATGTTGTGCTACTCTGGCACGAGGATTAAATGTCGACTTGTGTACTACTCCCTTTGGCGGTTTTATTGTTAGCTCTGGAATAATGGGCGGCGCAACCTCTGTCGAAGTTGTTGTCGAACTACTAGGTTGATCTTTATCCTTGTTGTTCGACAACTGTGGATTCCCGTAATCTTTATTCCTTGTCGATATCAAAGCATCATTTTGCTGTTTCGAAACTGAAAACATCAACACTTGGGATGGGGATGCATTTTCACGAGAAACGAGATTTGTCCCTGGATTTGGAAATGGATCAGTCAATACCGCCAAGGCTTTTGAATTCTTGAAGAATTTTCTAAGCTTAGCTTTATATAGACAATCTCTTGTCCAATGATCCTCATCATATATTAAGCATGGACTTTTTGGTTTCCTATCTCTAGGAGGGTTTGCAGAAGAATTTTCAGGAGATGATTCCTCCTATTTCTTCTTCTTCCCTTTGTTTTTCTTCTTGCCTCCTAGTTGCTTGGTTTCTTTGCCTTTATCAGTCGAGACGACATTTACTTCCGAGGTGAGAAGTTCTTCTTTTGCATTTTGACTGGAAATCTTATGGGCCTTTTTATATGTAGCCTTTGTTAATTTCATGTTTGTCGTACCAATCATGCCATCGCCGGAATGAGAGTCATTGTTCAATTTAGGAGGAGGAGGGACAAAAAATTCCAGTCTGGGAGTGTCAGGGATTTTATCATAGAGCATGCCAGACTGAGTATAAATCAAGTCTAAATATTGCGCACAAGCAATAACTTGCTCTTCAGTGACAACTCCTCGTTTTGCCACATCTTCTATAATGGAAGGTAATAATGACTTAATAAACCATTCAGCTAAAAGCTGATCAGGAACATACGTTTTTACCATTCTACGATGATGTCGCCACTCATGAATATGATTGGATATGTGAGTGGCCGTTGTTTGCTTGAAATTGGTAAGAATTTCTATTCCCGTTTCGTACCTTATCGGTAATTGAAAATGGGTTAAAAAGGTTTTGGCTAGGGCACTGAAGTTGTCAAACGAAGCTCTGGGTAACTCGATATACCACTTTGCTGCCGGACCAGTTAACGTCCTCTAAAAAAGGCGAAGCCTAATCGAATCATCATTTAGGGTGTTTGATGAACACCACAAATGAAATGTCATCACATGATTCGATAGGTCTTCACCCGGATTTCCATTAAATTTAGGAATATCTGACGAAAGTTTATGCAGAATCGTTGGCCACCAAGGGGCGTAAGAAATTGGATTGTTCGTTAGCCGATTTAGATCTGGTAACTCTAAAGTTGTCATGAAGGGTAATTGTTGATTCAGGTTTGGCGAAGCATACCCAGGATAGGACTGAATTTCCTGAGCAGTTGGTCTTTGCATACCAGCATAATGCATTTGATGCTGGTAACTTTGGTAAGGTTGTTGGGCATAACCGTTGTAGAACAGTTGATTTTGACCGTTTTGAATATACGGCTGCCCATTATTTGCAAAGATTTGTTGCTCAGATCCTTGGTATACTTGTTGGAATTGCGCTTGTTGGTATTGCACCAGCCATGGTTGTGAAGCCATGTGCTGTTGTCCAATACTGGCCGTTTGACCAAGATGAGGGGTAATTGTACCCGTTTGGGCCTGTGTCATTCCACTAGTTGGCGATTGTGGTTGAGTCGTAGGGACAAGAGGCTGTTGCATTACAACCTGAGAAACCTGAGGTTGGCATACAATAGGCAACGCTTGTACTTGCAACACTATCACAATAGCTGGCGTAGTTGGTATATTTGACATAGGTAAACGTTGTTGCATCAAATATACAACTCTTGGTTGTTGAGGCAGTATTGGCACCCAACCGCTAGATGTAATTCCAGCATAACCTGAATTTTGTTGTGAACTCTCATATGGTTGTCCTCTTGGAGGAGACAATGAAAGGGTATATTGCCCCCCATACGGTGGTAATCTGGTACTCAAAGGAATTGATTGTCCTTGAGGACCGGACTGCCCAAATTGACACCCTGAAGGATCAATTTGCTGAGACTCAACATAAGAGTTCCCGGATACTATTCCGGATGAACAATCAGGAATGGACCATACTGTCGAAATAGCCCCTGAGCGGGCCCCTTCTAGCAATTGAGAGCTAGTTGGGACAGATAGTATGCCGGCGAACATTGTTGGAATGATAGCAAGAAGTTCTACCATCGTTGTGTCAGATGACACAGTCCTAGATGTCGACGATTGTTCAGACATTTCTAGTCTATCCAAAAGATTGCCTAGCAATTCTACAGGAGCTTCCGATGACGGTAGACTAATTTATGATAAAGAAGGATATAGAGTGATCCCGACTCCAAATCGCGATGGAGTACTAGATGGAGGATCCTCCACAATCTCTTCTATAGCAATCAAACCAGGTGGAAGAGGTAGACCAGCAGGTCCGTAAAATATTTCTGGTGCCGAAGAAGGTATAGAATCTGCAGCGACAGATGTTTGGGGAATAACACCTTCCGAATCAGCTGTAGATGGAGCTGGTTCAGTAATACAAGTGTTTACCTTCACACTAGGATCAGTTCTACTGTCCTTTGGTGGCTGCTGAACTTCTTCTGTAAAGGCAGGGATACCAAAAATGTTTGGAGTAACCAGAGTCTCCGAAGGTTTCGGAACACTTTTTCTAACTTTACCAGGGGATTTGGAACCAGTTAAATGAGTTCGCTTTGTCCATAACAGTTTCGATTCTGGAGACAAAGACGGTTGACTCGTAAGCCTCCGCGAACGACAGGGTTTCGATTGAATTTCTCCCACGATTCCGGATTACTCGATCAACTAAAAATAAAGGGGAAATATGTTTCCGAATTAAATGATTTTTAGACGCTTTGACACAACTTGTTTTTTCAATTTTTAAGAGTCGAGAAAAAACAAAAGATGACTCTAGTCGCCTTCGATTTTTAATGAGCCTGAAGTGGCAAGTGCTCAGATGGACCTTTTCTTTTAAGGAGTCTGAAAAGGAACGAAAGGGACTGCTCTAGAAATCTAGACAGAGGGATTACCAATCCAATCGCAAAACTGCAGAATACTTTTTACGGTACGACAGTAAATCTTCCCGAATGCTGTGTTCAGTGCATTGCGATTGATAGGGCAGCAGACACGGCTTCCTATGGATAAAGGATAAAGCCTATTGTGGTCTCCCAATATATACTCGATGGTACGTGGGAGCACAAGTTCGTACTGGCACTTATTGTCTCAAAGTGGAGGAATCACCCAACCATCAATGACAACAACAGTTACCAGGCTTTACGACGCCGGAATACGTCTCTAGCCTAGACTTCTAAATGTTGTGCATTAGGTTCCAAAGTGTTTTTAGATTCATTAAATTTATTTTAGAGTTGATCTTGCTTAAGAAGTTTGCCTTTCAGGTTCACCACTTGATGTAGATGTACAATTCCTAAAATGCAATCTAAGATGATAAACAATTGTTTAATCTTCTTTTTGCAATGAAAATCCTAGCTACTAAGGAAAGAGAGATGATATTCTTTCAACATAGAGTAGAGAGCACACACTATATGCACTGTCCTAATTCAAACCAACAAATAGTCTAAATGCAAATGCACATGCATGTATTTCTTTTCAGCCTTCTTAATGTGTGAATGATAAAAAGAAAGCTAAGCGCAAATCTGAATTGTTGTCAAAGCGACATTACTAACAAGTTTCTTTTCAAGACAAAATGAAGACAATGACGACACTTTGCGATTTCGAATTGAAAACTTGCTTTCGACACTTGAAAAACTACTAATTCAAATCAAATACAAGAGTAACAGTGTAATCGACTATCAAGAACAATCAGATTCTCTTCTATGACTGAAAACGAAACTTGCGACACTTTCAAATCAAGGAACGACAGTTCAATTATGCTACTTCTTTATAAAGGAGAACTGAAAATGGCTCAAAATACATAAAAACATTTACAATTCTTTGCACAATGGAGGCGGAATAATGGCAAGGAAGGGGGTTTCAACAGAGGTATACTAACTACAGGCAGCAAAACTCCTAAATAGAGCTGATAAGAGTGAAAACAGAAACCAAAATCTAAGAGCAGAAAATGCCTTGTCTGATCAGCGCACCTGTAACACAGGGAAAAAGAGATGCAGCACACCTACTACACTCGAGAAGTGTGATGCATCCAGAATCCAATGAAGAGACAGTGCACTGGACCAGGGACGAGACTTTAACTAGGTTTCGGGTCACAGTTTGCAGCTCAGTTCAGGGATTTAGGCCGAGCAAGTGGTAATCAATAAATCAATCACAGGGGTAGATCTAAAGAGGTTACTAGAGCCACCACAAGGGCAATTAGAGAGCTTGTAAATCAATTGTTCAGTTCATAAACAAAACCTGGAGATAGACTGAAGCAGCATTGATCTACTTTGCACTTGCATAGAAAATGCAGTTCGAAGGCTAGCTAGCTTGACTTCAGGCTTCGTCTGTAAGTTTATAAAGTAAACAAATGTAGATAAACAAACAATCTACTCGCTCCCCAGCGGAGTCGTCATTTTTTTATCGGGAAATCTAGTGTCTATGCGGAGCTGCTAGTCCCACTAAGGCTGGTAGCTACCTTAGAAACAAACAAACTAAAACTACTTTCGTTTTCCTTTATGAGAAATAGATAAGAGGGGAATAAAGGAGACCAACCTCTGTCTTGCGCTTGGTTCCTTGCTTGATTCCCCTCCCTTCTGATAGATCTTTGCCACTCGCTTCCTCGTCTACCTAGCTTCAAAGAGAACCTATAGAATCAAAGCAGCATAACACTATCCAAGAACATATATCTATTATCATAAACAATATAGGACCAGATATATATTGACCACACAAATGCATATATCATCAATCATACAAGAATGTGGAGGAAAACTTGAATAGCTTTATTAATAATCAAGAATAACAAAGAGGATTACAACCAATTGTTCTGACGCAGCATCATCCTCTCAGCAAGAGAGCCCTTCTTCACCTCATGAAAAGCTTAGATCACCCAACACTATGGTATTGCACCAAGAAACCAGCAACACTTCCTTACAAGATACAAAATTCCAGCCTCTGGATCTTTGGGATGAGAGATCCATATATAGATGTTTGCAAGGGGGGTGAGTCAGCTTTTGAGATTTGATTAGTGTCCTCTCTCTGATAGTTCTTGATTCCACTTGGAGATTGATGATCTCTTACTCATCCCTGGGCGAATGCAGAGAGGCAAGTGTCACAGGAGAAGTTTCTGGAAGATTCCATGATCCTCCACCTTGCAGATTGACCCTGCCATTTGTCCACTCTCGCCCATCGCACCCCATAGAAGGGCTTTTCAAGATGAATTGCACCTCCTGTGTGTATTTAGGTGGGATGCAGCGCACTATGACCATGGAGCAGGTGAGATGGTCAAGTTTTGACCAGTTCTGAGCAGTTTTTCATGGAGAACTTCTGGGAGAAGATGTAATCAGTTGACCTTGTTCTTTTAGAGGTTGGAACAACACTTTTAGGGACTTAAGAGCCCTTGGTTTATGGACATTTATGATTGGGGTTGCAGTGCCCAAAAATGTCTATAACAGACCCCCACCATTGTTTCTTTCAGCTTTTCAGTTTCCTTAATTGTAGCCCAGTTTACTATTTTTAGCAGTTTTTTGGGTCTTGAACTTCCGAAGCCGTTTTGAGGCCCTAAACGACAATTTTTGGGAAAAATAGGAGCAACATGGGTCCATGGATTGATGTTTCTCTTCCCAAAGTTGTAGTTATCAGATAGATCTTTCTAACGAGATACTATGCGCGTCAGACAGAGATCGTATGCCAAAGTTATGACCCCGGGAAGTTGATGTACCAATTTACCCAAACGGGGCCCACAGTTTGGAGTTTCATCTTCTAGGGTTAGGTTTTGGAATTTTAAGGGTTTTTCATTATTTCTCAATAATAAATAGGTCTTTGAGCCTCATTGTAACATAGTTCAGAGGCATGTAGCCGCCACATCTCTTCTCAGAGATAAGCTACCATTGCGCTACTGGTTTATTTCCAACTCTGTTTGTAAGCATATTTTAGTATTTTACATTAATGAAATGAAGTATTATTTCTGCTGCATCTCTGTGTTTATGGTTATCTTTGTAATTTTTTGCATTCCTGTTTAAGTCTGGATCAGTGGTATCAAAGCGGTCTATTTTTTATCTTTTTTTCTTTGCATGTCGCCAACGAGGTCGGGATATAAGGAGTTAGGGCTTGAACTGGTTAAACCTTTAAAAGACCAGCCTCACAAATCCCAATAGCCTCCCATGGTGGATGAAAAGAAAGATGAGGGGGCAGGAGATCCTATCAAAATCTTGCTCAAAGAAGCCCTCGAGCAACAAAGGAATTCGATGATGGATAATTTCGCTGAAATCCTTCAGCGGCTACCTCGGGGCGATGCATTGGCTTCGAGCAGCTACTCTGGAAATGCCACACGATTTAAGGTACAAGTTACTTTTGAAATCCTCATATTCGAGGGTTAGATAGATGCAGATGTTGTCAATAAATGGTTAAATTTGCTACAGCGTTATTTTTTTGTTCATGATTTTTCCAATCGAGAAAAGATTATTTTCACTCTTCTCAAAGCAGCCCCCCACGTCAAGGACCGGTGGGAAACCTACTGCGAGCAGAAGCATGAAAGTACAGGCCCACTGTTTTTAGACGCACCCACTTGGGATTCATTTCGAGAGGCCATTAATGGGCAGTACTACGTTGTCGAAAGCTATGAGGATCGATACATAAGGTGGACCACGCTGCAGAAGGGAAGGGACCAAGACGTGCCAGAGTTTACCAATATTTTCCATACCCTTCGCACAAAATTAGGTATCAAGGATTTGGAGCAGCATTTGATACTCAAATACCACAGCTGCATGCACAAGTACATCCAGGAAGAAATATAATTCCTAAACATCCCCTCGCTCAGCACGGCATACCGGTATGCTATCAAGGTCGAGCTAAAGTTTAAACAGAAGAAGCAAGACTTTGGATTTGCAAATTCGAAGCAAGGGAAAGGTGCCCCCAAACTACAGAACAAAGGTCAAAGTGAAGGTGGGGTAGCCCAAGAAAACCCGCCAAAGCTGCAAGCAAAGAACAACGTCGTGAAGCCAAAAAAGGACACAAGAAAGTGGTGTGAGTTCCATAAGAGCTCCACTCACAACACAAGTGAGTGTCGGGCCAAATAGTCACTGGTGGCCGAGATAAAGGTTTCAGAATTAGATGCATGTTTCGACTTTGATTCAGAACCCGACAAGGGGAATGACAAATGGAAGCAGATTATCGATACGGAGCCCAATGCCATTGTTTCCACCATGAAGATCTAGAAGGAGGAACCCGAAGATCCAGAGGAGGAGGAGCATCTCTTCCACTCCCAAATGTGGGTAGAGGGCTCCCCACTACAGTTCATTGTTGATAGTGGGAGCCAAAAGAACCTCATTTTGGCATAGGTCATGAAGCGGTTAGGCTTACCAACCACAGCACATCCACAACCGTACACCATCGGGTGGCTTCACCGAGGACAGGATCTTCGCGTGAGCCAACAGTGTTGCCTTCCATATAACACCAAGCCCTTCATAGATGAGGTATTGTGTGACATTGCTCCCCTTGAAGTTTGTGATGTATTATTAGGACAACCTTACTTGTGGAAGCGACATGTTGTGTATGAATCAAGGCCCTATGCTATTATTGTTACTTTGGGAAATAAGTTGTAGAGGATACCAGAGGTAGCACTGCCTATCGCTATCTCTTTGATTACTGCAAAACAATGCAGTAAGCTCATTTCCAAAACCAGGAAATTTGTTTTCCTGATGATACGCCCTCAAGGAATGAAGAAGATGGTGGCCACAACCTCCAGACAGGGCCCCTTCGCACGACAACTACAAATGGGCAAGGTCATCGATGAGTATGAGGATATCTTCACCTCCCTCACAGGGGTTCCTCTACACTGTTAGGTCAAGCACTCCATCGATCTAACCCCAAGTGCGCCACTGCCCAATGGACCAATGTATCGGTGCTCTGTTCTGGAGAATGATGAAATCAAGAGGCAGATTCAAGAGCTACTACAGAAAGGTCACATCCGTCCAAGTTCATCACCCTGTGGGAGCTTGATCGTGTTGGTACAGAAGAAGGATGGGACTTGGAGACTCTATATTGACTATCGGGCACGGAACAAGTTCACTATCAATAATAGGTACCTGATCCCACGGATTGATGACCTCTTGGACCAATTGAAGGGGGAAAAATATTTCAACAAGATCGATTTGAAGTTAGGATATCACCAGGTACCAATCAAACCCTCCGATGTGTGGAAGACTACCTTCAAAGCCGAGGAGGGCCTTTTCGAATGGTTGATTATGCCTTTAAGATTGACGAATGCTCCTGCAACCTTCATGAGGCTAATGGATGACATCTTGTGGCCATTCACCAACTCATTTGTGGTGGTATACTTGGATGACATCCTGAACTTCAGCCGGAGTTGGGAAGAACACCTCCACCACATCCGACAGGTTCTCCAAACATTGTGGCAACACAAGTTATGTGCCAATTTGGAGAAATGTACTCTTGGCATGACCTAGGTTCAATATCTAGGATACATTATTAATGAACAGGGCATACATGTGGATCCATCCAAGATCCAAGTCATTCGATATTGGCCATCTCTAACCACTTTGACAGAGCTTCGCAACTTTCTAGGTCTTACCAACTTCTACCGCAGGTTCGTGTTGGGATTTTCTCATATCACTTGGCCCTTGAGTCAAGTCACCAAGGGAGGAGCGAAAGCAAAATTTTTTGGTTTGAATCTCAATAGAAGGCATTCACAGAGTTGAAAGATTGCCTCTGCACAACACCAGTGCTTGCATTACCAGACTTTCAGCAACCATTTGAGGTCGAGACAGATGCCTCTGACTATGCTATTGGGGCAGTCCTCACTCAACACAGGCATCTAATGGCATATCACAGTGAGACACTTTTAGAAACAATCTGGAAGTATCCCACTTATGACAAAGAGATGTATTCCATTGTGCAGGCCTACTGATAATGGAAGCATTACATTTTCGGGAAGGAAACGGTCACCCACATAGACCACTGACCCCTGCAGTTCATACAGACCCAAGAGAAATTGCAAAATGATCGCCATCAGAAGTGGTCCACATACCTGCAACAGTTCCATTTGAATATCAAGTATAAGAAGGGTAGCACCAATAATGTTGTAGATTGCCTTAGTCGACCACCAAACCTGGTGTTAACCACTGTGCTCAATTCTTGTGGGCACAAGACTTCTGATTGGCCACTTCTCTACAAAAGCGACCCAGAATTTGGCCACACATACCAAACACTCTTAGACGGTCAGCATGCTCCAGATTTTCACCTCCAGGATGCCCTGTTATGCCACCTGGGTCACCTTTGTATTCCTTCAAGCGAGCGTGACAAGATGATTTGGGAGGTACACTACAGTGGGGCTACTAGACATTTCGAGGTCGAGAAACGGTGGCAGTACTGCAGAAGTATTTCTATTGGCTGAATCTTCGACAGGATGTCGCGAAGTACATCAGATCATGCATTGCATGCGCCATTGCCAAACTGACCATCAAGAAGCAAGGCCTCTATACCCCACTGCCTACCCATAGTCGACCTTGGGAATCCATCTCCATGGATTACATGTCAGGACATACTTCCACTAAGCATGTAAATGACCGTGTTTTTGTGGTTGTCAACAGGTTCTCGTAGATGGCCATTATGGCTACCTGCAAGAAGAATATCATAGCAGAAGCCACTGCTAAACTCTTATTTGAACGAGTGTGGGTACACATTGGTATCCCACAGTTTATCATCTCAGATCAAGACAACAGGTTTCTCAGTACAATTTGGTCCAGTCTCTGGTCGATGCTCGACACCAAACTCACTAAGCCCACAGCCTTCCATCCTCAAACTGATGGCCAGACAGAGGTTTTCAATAGGATGATTGTACACATTCTTCACATGTACAACTCAAAGCATCCACGCACATTGGACGAGAGCCTCCCCTATGTTTAGCACAGCTACAACCGAGCTCTCCATAGCTCGACTAGCCACAACCCTTTTCAGGTGGGCTTGGGATTCCAGCCACTATGTCCCATTGATGTGGCCATGCCATTTATAGCTACTCATGTAGATTCAGCTCATGTCCAATCCGAAATAGATAAGGCAAACAGCTTCATTGAGCACACCCAACATATTCACCGGCAGGTCCATGACATTCTAGAGAAATCAAATGCCAAGTATAGGCAACGACATGATCAACATGAGGTGCCACACAAATTTCAGGTGGGCAACAAAGTCTAGCTGCATTTGCAAAAGGAATGCCTTACAGGAGCCTATCGGAAACTCAAACCATTTCGATATGGTCGTTACACCATTACCAAGGCTGTGGGAGATGATGCGTTTGAGCTCAGCATTCCCCTATTCCTTGGCCTGCACCCAGTGTTCAATGTGGACCGCCTTCGGCCATACTTTCCACCATTACTAGACACATTTGACATTGGAGAACAGCTCACACCCACAAAGTTAAATCCAGATTGCATGGAACAAGTTGCAACTGATCGGATCTTGGAGACACAGATCAAGCACACTCACAAGTAGAATATCCAATTGTATCAAGCTGTCAAGGTAGGCTAACTCCTTCACCAGGGCAAGTGGCTCACTAGGGACCAAGTTCAATAGAATTTTCCTCATCTCATGGAGGAACTCAATGCAATGGGGACCATTGCTTCCTAAGGGGGGAGGAATGATCTAGGTGGATATTGGTGGCCACCTGCCAAATCCACTTGGACCCCCAACACTATTTCTTTCATCTTTTTAGTTTCCTTAATTTTAGCCCAGTTTACTATTTTTAGTAGTTTTTCGGGTCCTGAACTTCCAGAGCCATTTTGAGGCCCTAAACAATGTTTTTTAGGAATAATGGAAGCAACATGGATCCATGGACTGATGTTGCTCTTCACAAAGTTGTAGTTCTCAGATAGATATTTCTAACGAGATACTGTGCACGTCAAACGAAGATCGTATGCCAAAGTTATGACCCCGTCAAGTGGATGTACCAATTTACCCAAACGGGGCCCACAGTTTGGCGTTTCATCTTCCAGGGTTAGGTTTTGGAATGTTAAGGGTTTTCCATTATTTCTCAACAATAAATAGGCCTTCAAGCCTCATTGTAACACAATTCAGAGGCATGTAGCCACCACATCTCTTCTTAGAGATAAGCTACCATCACTCTAGCTGGTTTATTTCCAACTCTATTTGTAAACATATTTCAGTATTTTACATTAATGAACTGAAGTATCATTTCTGCCACATCTCTGTGTTTATGGTTATCTCTATAATTTGTTGTGCTCTTGTATAAATCCAGATCAAAGGGGTTCACATAACAGACCATAACAATCGGCAGGAAGGAATTGGTGTTTGCATAGATCTCAACCATAACTTCCCTCATGGTGGTGCCCTTTCATGGTGGATAGTTCAGTTTAACCACGTCATCAACTATGTGGTTACTAAAATTCTCTCCTATTTTCTTTTTTGAACCTCACTAACTTCATGGGGAGAAACACATTTGGCTACCAAAACTACCATATGGAAAAGCTTCACTCCCTTGACCTTAAAGAAATCCAAGGGGATATGGTTCACTTATGGCCTAACACTTATTGACCTAACAAAAATACCTGATAGTCCTACCTAATAGTGCAAACAAAACACCTTTGTGGTTGAACCTCCCCAGACTTGTCCACAACAATATAGGTGAAGCTTAGGTCCCCCATGGGGATCTCCACAGGCTCATGCAACAACCTTACACCTGGGCAGGTGGGGACCTGAATCCTCAATAGCGCTATTGTTCGCTTAGTGGAACCTCTCCTATCAGTGGTTGTGGAACCTCATCTAGATACATGACCTTCCTTATGGTACATTCAGTTGCCAATGGATTTACCATTCGAGGTGTCGATGTTTTGACTCTATCTTAGTCATTACCTATCATCTCATCCAATTTGATCGATTGAATCTCATCACCTATTGGTTGAACTTCATCTCTAATTAAAGGAATCATAGAAGGAATTAACATGTTCATAGAAAATAATTTCTACTTTATATCGTCCTATGAAGAATGTGATTCATCTAACCCTATAGAATTTGGGCTTACCTCATCATAGTGCTCACAATGGGGATGTGGCCACTTACCCACAGAGAATCTCATGTTGTTGGTAATGCCCAATCAATTTACCACGGTTCATTCAACCTTACCTAGTAAGAACCTAAAAGCTGAATATCTCTTGTTGATCATGTGGTAATTTTCCTGGAACAATCCAATTGACATAGTTTAGTCTCCATTCGTCAGTAACCATGAGAATAGGAGAAAAATATGTGGATATTTCCCATTATTCCCTTTCCATTAGATAGAATGGTAATGAGATCTAAACCATAGACCTGGTGAAAATAGTAGAAGTTGGAGTTCAGGATGGGGCTTTGGAGATGGATGGACTAATCAAGCTGAACTAATTTGTATTAGTTAACTCGGATCAAGGTGCTAAAAAATTGCCTACTTGTAGTATTGGAGGAAGGGGTCTCGGTAACTTACCATACGTATTGGTGTTTTGGAACATCGTCTTGGTGGTCCCTTATAAGAAGCACCACAACTTAGGCCTGCCTGGACACTCGTTGTGGAAAACCTACTCACGCGGGAGATCCCAAGCACTAAGAAAGTTTTGGGGATCTATCTGTCCGAACCAAATGTAACATGGGGAGGAAATGGATACTGTGTCTAGTGGGTTACACTCTGGATGAAGCAATGTGGTAGCGGAACTCCTATCAGTGGTTGTAGAAACTCATATGGAATAGGTATTGACCAATACCAGGCCATAGGAGGTCTTGGGGAATGGGTGGGTGCCTAAGAGATCACATACCCCTCTTAAACAGGTAAGGTTTTTAATATGTGGTCCAATAAACAAATGAACATGGTGAAATTACTTTGAAATTCAAGTTGTGCACTTAGGGCTAATTTGGTAAGGTCTAGATGCTATGGAAATGTCTGAATCTACTGTAGGAACATTTTTAGTTCTGTTAAGTAGTTAAGTGCTCACTCTAACAACCAAGGGAAAACTAGGAGATACACTACCCGAGATCTAGGCCATAAATTTAGGTCAAAAACTACATAGTGAAAAGCCATACATAGAGAGTGTATCTCCATGATTTTCTTTAGTACTAGCCCACATACAAATGGAATGATTGATTCCTATGTATGAAATGTAAAGGTAAAGGCCTGCATGGCTTCCTATATTCACATAACAATGTGGTTGTTACTATGGTCGTATTTCCTCTCCATGGTTCCTTCGGAAGTCAAAAAGCTTCCAACCTTCCATGGCTCATGCTTGGTTCATGATTTATGGTTAAAATCCAAAAATCTCTTACCTTTCCATCTTCTTCGTTCCTACCTTCCATGGTTGTTCTGTATTGGTTCTTTCAAGAGCAAGGCTACTTCGTTAAGTCCTAGATTCTGCAATAGGTGTGGTATGTATGTGTTCATTAAATCTATGGAGTGCTCACTGGGATATGCATACCACTTTACCACATGTAATGAATCTACCATGGGCACGGGCTCACTCATGCTGGTTAATAAAATAGTATGGGGAAAATGGCCCACCCACGTAGATTACACTACATCATAGTGAAACATAGATTAGAGGAGAATGTAGCTACATTCGTAGGGTAGGGTTTAAAGCACAATTTTCATAGTAAATGTGCACCTTAAAACCCTTGCTTACTCTGAAAGAAAGAATTTAAAATTCTATTCAGTGTGAGCTAGAGCTTGTGCTGCAATAGCCATTATATATAGACATGGAGTCATAACTGAAACCATAGATAGACCTAGAGCCATAACCAAGAGGGTCGTAGCCACCTGAGCCAAGGAGAGTTTAGAAAGCCTAGAGATGATATAGTGCCTAATTCTAGTGGGTATAATTTAAATTGAACAATATAATAAAAAAGCATGATTGAAATCAAACTTTTATTTTTATTTTTAAAATAAAAATGGAACACTAAAAATAAATATTGATTTTCTTTACATAAATAGAAAACATTAATTTAAAAAACACAATCATAAACCAATAAAATATATATTTTATTGTTCTAGAAACCTTCCCGACAATGCAACTGTGCACCACACAAAATATCTCCCTATCCACCACTCTCCACCCTAGGTCTGTACATAGCTCCATCCAATGCTAGATGGGAATACCAATAGGCACAAGTGCTAACCAGGCCACATGAAAAATATCCACTCAGGCGTAAAAAAATTTCTTGTTTCCTCGTAAAGCCTTCATTTCTAGTTTCCAGGGGCCAACAACGGCTTCGGCTCGCTATTTTCATTTGCACCCTTCATCTGCAGCATGGAGCTTCACATCCATAGTTTCATCTATCGATCTACATCATGACTTTTGTTGGCATGAGGGTTTCATTTTTTGAGCTGCATCAGGGTTTCATGTGCACATCTACTTCAGGGTTTAATTTGTCTAGCTCCAGACTGCAATTTTACTGGCCGCTAGTGAGTTCAATCTTGGCAACCATGGATGAGATGCCATCCAAGAAAGAGAACCTGCACAAAGCATTCTTGGAGCTGCATTCCCATTCTTCGACCCTGGTAAACTTCAGTGTCCAATGAAAGGAGCTCGAATACCACTTCAACAACTTGGAGAAGTGCATGCAGAAGCACTTGGAAGAGCTGAGATGTGCTACAAATCCGGCCAAGCTGGTTCTGTAAAGCGTGAAGGGCTTTCTTCTGGATGGTAACTAGACTACAAACATTGATGCACAGAGACAATCCTGTGTTTTTCTCCTAGAGTCCCTTCATTTTGTTTTGTCGCCAGATGAGGTCTCCTCGGAGGTGAAAAAAGAGGCTTAGAAAATTGTTGCTAAATGGAAATTTAGGGTCACTAGAATGATAAGCTATGGATCCCTGATCACTAATGGAATGATCTGACATGGAAGCAGATCTACGAGTTAAGGAAACATATCCCGAGCCTATGAAATGGATCCTAAAACTTTGAGTTCTTTTTTGGCCATTAATCCCCTGATTATTTTTTTTTAATGAAAAACTCTTAGCAATAAAACCCTAGAACCGATTTCTCATCAAGGTCTGATGTATCCTCATGTCAAAATATGCTCTCAACATCTGATCTATCAAGGTATTCTCTACTTCCCTCTTCAGGCAATGGACAAGGATCCATGAGTATTTTTTTTATTGGCTTGTTTGTTGAGCAATACTTTTGATGTGAATGTGTCAATAATAGGTGCACTCATAGGTGATTGCTTGTGACCTCATATTCTCAATGAAGATGTCAAACCTCATCCAGAAATTGAAGCGCTAATGTTTTCAACGACAGATTCTCAGAAAGCCCACAAGCTTAACATAGTAGAGTTTCAAGCGGAGGTCTCCTTCAAGGAGTGATACAATCGCTGAGGATTTTTAAAGACAATGGAGTGATCTATAGCACAAGATCTTCAACAAGACTTACATCAACAAATTAGGAATTCCAGCTTTTCATGGCAAAAGAAAAATCCATGCAATGACCTAGATTCACAAGTTAGAGACATATTTTCAATGAAACCAATGAATTAAGAAGACATGACCAATTTTCCAGTACTTAAATTGGAGGGATTCAACTACGATTGGTAGAATCAGTGGATATATTTTATACCAGAGGACATTTCCATTGGTTATGACACTTTTGAGGAAAAGATTATATCCTTTTTTTTTAATAAAACTGTTGCTGACGACTTACTTCAATTAAAAAATTTAAGACTCTTGATGGGAGCTTCGATAAAGCAGTGGAGGTTATATTCTCCCACCAGTGTTCATTCCCTCATGTACATGTTATCCCCTCATGAACCATCAAGAACAACTTCCGCGTAAATTTCCCCTAGTGCAAACGACCTTTTTCCTCGATGTTGATTTTTGCCTCATTGTTGATTTTAATTTATTTTATTATTTGGTAGCAATTTTTAATTCAATGAAAATCATCTGAAAAAATATGGATCCATGCACTAGTAGAAAACAAAAAATTAGTGACTAAGTGACTAAAAAGGCTGGTCACCACAACTTTTCCAAGTGAAATACTACCAAAAATGAACATTATTATGTGACCCAACTAAAAATGACTAATTTAGTTTTGGGTTAAAATATATGACTAGCTAATAAGTAATACAACTAAAATTGACTAACACGAATGACTAATTTAGTATAGGAAGAAAAATATGACTACCTAACAAGTAATACAATAATATGAATTAGTGGTTTATTTTAATCACTTTAATTTTTTCAACAATCTAAACACAGAACTAATAGGGGATTTAGAAGTTGTTATAGATTGGCAGAAAGGTTACACTTGCTTAAAAACTTCTTTATTAGATCAATAGATGATTGGCATTATGAAGCTTATTAGAATCTTCAAGGTTATATCCTTTTATCACATTGATAGGAATCTAATTTAAAGGTTGATAAATTATCCAAAATGGGAGTGGGATTATAGATGGGTCACATATATTATGAAGAATACCTATAAGGAGAAATGTTGGTTAATTAGTAGATGACACATTTCCTTTAGTTGAAGACTTAACTTTTCATGCATATTTACATTTTTTATTATCAAGGTTATATTCATTGAACTTAAGATACTAGTTTTTAACTTGGATATCAAGTTATTTATGTAGTTTGAATGTATATTATGAATATAACAATACTATAATTTTATGAAATTGTTTTCAATCCTATTGAGAGTATCTAATCTACCAAAGTTACCTATGTCTTATATACTATATTTGCACACACCTATACATATAGGCACAAACACAAGAATAGATATATTACTTAAAGACTTAAACCTTAGAAGGAATAATAACACCACATTTCTTTCATTAACTCAATTAAACATCCAATAACTCCAATCTTAAAATTTTAAAACCCATTTAATATTATTCAAACTTAAGAACTCCTATACCGGATTATTCATTCTCAAATGAAAAATAAACTAAGATTTTTTGAGAAGGCTAGGTATTTAATATGTCGAAAAAAGATAAACATCACTAAGCTCTTTCAATGACATAATCTCATCAATGAGATCTATATGTTACTCAACTCACACTTTAAAATTGTGAATTTCCCACCAATATTACTTTAAAACCATATAATATTATAACAAAATTCCTTTTCCTAATGATGAACCACAATTGAGGGTTGAAAACGCTGATCTCAGTCCCATAAAACATTGTTGTGATTAATTTGGAAAAATTATTGTTCATCATTATGAATAATAGAAGCCCAAATTCAAATGACCTTGATAACCTGAACAATATTGATATTATAATATATTTTTGGTTTTTGAGCTCTAGTTCTAGGGTTTAACTAAGCGAGTGACAGAGGGCAATAGGCACCTATGGAGACACAGGGAGGAGGGAGCTCCACTCCCTCCTACAGTAATATGGTAGCAAATAGAGGAAGAGGAGGGAAAAAGAACAAACCTCCACAGCCCTTGGAGGTCAAGACAAACAACACCGAAACTCAGAAGGTGGAAGGCAGCAAAACCCATGCAGATCAAGGGGCCCACGAAGAAGACCTTCAGGAGGAGAAAGAGGAAGATAGAGGTTACGGATCAGAGAACAGAGCCAAGATGGGGCCCTGTAAACCCAAGATCATAACTAAACCTCGGGTTCTTCTGAATGATCCAGCTCTGCAAGTGCATAGGGATCACATGGAAAATTATGCCATCATACGAAAATTTATGGGAATCTAGCCATTAGAGAAAGCACTGTACACCTGGATAAAATACAACTGGAAACCAAAGGGGGAGTTAAATATACATCTTGGATCCAAAGTTTTTTTTACTATGGTGTTTATGAACATGGAAGATAGAGACAGGATTTTTGAAGGAGGGCCATACTTCTTTGCAGCTGCTAGTCTCTATATGCAGCCATGGATGATGAACTTTGTGCCAGAATGAGAAACCTTCACTTCGGTACCGGTATGGATTAGACTATACTCCTTACCTTTAGATTACTGAATGCCAAAGTCTTTGAAAGCTATAGGCAATAAATTAGGTCATTTCTTAAAAATTTCAGAGGCAACTCTACGGGGAAAATATACATCCTATGCCCGTATATGTGTGGAGATGGACCTATCAGGAGCCCTTACAGATGAGGTCATTCTAGAAGTCTATGACGAGGAATGGGTCCAAACAGTTGACTATGAATATATCCCATTTAGATGTCACAAATGTCATGAGCATGGGCGCCTATCTAGAGACTGTCCTCTTAATATAAGGGAGGAAAACCTAAATACCAGCAAAGGGAAAGACCAGACTAGTTTCACTAAAGTGGGAGGAAAAGGAAAAGGAGGGGGAAGAAAGACACAAACAAACCCTATTGGGAATGATCAAACAAAAAGTTACAACAATTTTGAGATCTTAGGAGAAAAAGAGGCAGATGGAGGGGATTAAGAGAGTATAGAGAATCAAAAAGCAAGGGGCAAAGAAAAAGGGACCAGCATGGAGTTCACTCAGGAATAGAATGAACACACGACGGACCCTTTGATTAACATGGAAATAGAAAAATACTAGGAAATGACTCAAAGTGAAAGTGGTATAGAGGATCAAGACTTACAAGAGATCCTGGAAAGGGAGAACCTAGAGCTAGAAAGGTTTCTAGAACAGGGAGGAAACTTGGGAATAAACTCCATCCCTTAGGAGGATGTGGACAAGGTCCAACAGATATTCCTTAACAAGTCACATCAAACACCTGCAGGAGTCAAAAGAGGACATGATAACCAGAAAAGCAAAGGGACTTCCTCAATAGGATTAACAACAGGAAAACTAACAAAGAATCCAAGAAAGAGGAGGGGAAGAAAAAGACAGAAATAACTACTACTGGAGTGTGGAAAACTCATGATTGATTCAGGAAGGATGAAATACCTTTCTAGTTACTCCTTTAAAACCCCACCTCAATGAAAATCACAACCTGGAACATTAGAGGACTAGGGAGCAAAAGAAAACAGAGGAATCTAGGTAAAAGGATCAAAGATGAAAAATCTGATATAGTATTCATATAGGAAACAAAATGCTTAGTGGAGAGGATCTGCGAAAAACATACCAAATGGTTAAATAGATATGAATACCTTGAAGTTAAGGCAAATAAATCTTCTAGTGGCATTCTCACTCTATGGGATCCACAAAAATTTGGTGTGATTGATGTGGAGGCATCCAGACATCACCTTTCACGGATTTACCAGCCAGTGGGTGACGGACAACGTTACATGATCACCAATGTCTATGGTCTACAGCCAATGGAGGACAAACTTCGACTCCTCACAAAACTAGAGGATATGAAGAAGAGATACCCAGCTCTACCCTGGATTCTTGGAGGTGATTTTAACATAAAAAAATCACTCATGGAGAAGAAAGGAGGAACTAGAACACTTGGTAGAGACTCAGTTGCCTTCCAGAACTTCATCACCAAAATGAAATTGGTTGATATGGAAACAAGAAATGGAATCATCACATGGAATAACAAAAGAGGGGGACCTACCCAAGTAGCCTCAAAATTGGACAAATTTATTGTTTCAGAGGAACTGCTTCTCAGGGGAGGCAACATTACTACACTCATTCTACCTTTTGGGGGTTTAGATCACTGGCCTATCCAATTGGAAGCTTCCATTTTTGGCAAACCAAGGAACACTCCCTTCAGGTTTGAGAACACTTGGCTCACACATTCATATTTCCTCACAAACATTGAAAAATGGTGGAAGGAAAAGCTTCACCTTCAAGGTACAAAGATGTTCATTCTACACTGCAGGATCAAACACATTAAAGGTAGACTCAAAGAGTGGAATAAAAAGGAATTTGGTAACATCTTCAAAGCTAAAGGATATGTGGAAAAGAAACTAAAGGAAATAAACCAGATTCTTATCACTTAAGGCTATACAGATGAAAGGAAAGAGATGGCAGAGTCACTCCAGCAGGAGTGGGACAACAGATGTCTTCAAGAGGAAATATTCTGGAGATAGAAATCCAAAGTACAATGGATTAAAGAAGGGGAGAGAAACACCAAATTCTTTCACAGATCCACCATAGCTCACAGAAACAACAATAGAATTGTGAAACTTATAGATTAGCATGGAATAGAGAGAAACACTCATGAAGAGATGGAGAAGGTTGTGCTCCATCATTTTCAGAAAATTGCTGAGGAAACCTTGCAAGACAGATATCAGTTTACAAAAATATCTACTCAGTACATCCATAAATTGGTTACTAGAGAAGATAATTTCAATCTAAACGGATGAGTAACAGAGGAAGAAATAGAGGAAGCCATGAAAGAGATGCAAAATGGGAAAGCACTAGGCCCGGATGGCTTTAATGAGGACTTTTTCAAAGTTTGTTGGAGGATAGTGAAACAGGACATCCTAGAGGTAGTGGAAGACTCTCAAAGATTTAAGACAGTCTTAAAGGCTCTCAATGAATCTTTCATAGCCTTAATCCCCAAACAGGAAAAGGCCACCTCTCTAGACAGACTTAGGCCTATAGCATTATGCAATGTGATATACAAAATTATATCCAGAGTCATTTCCAACCATCTCAAACCTCTCCTCCCAACCCTAATGTCAGAGGACCAAACAATTTATGTGGAAGGAAGACAAATTTTAGATAATATAATTCAAGCACATGAAATGGTTCATTCACTCATTACCAACAAATAGGCAGGAATGATAATGCAGCTGGACATAGAAAAGGCCTATGAAAAATTTAGCTTTTCATACATAAGAGCAATATTAAAAGCCTATGGCTTTGATTACAATTGGATTAAATGGGTTATGGTGCTAGTTACCACTGCCAGCTGTTCAATTCTTCTCAGTGGCTCTCCTTCTAGAACCTTCAAGCCTTCTAGAGGTCTCAGGAAAGGAGATCCTCTTTCCCCTTTCCTTTTCATTCTAATGATGGAAGGGTTAGGGAGAGCTATAGAGCTGCTAAGGAGGAAGGGAGAATTCAGGGTTTGAGACTCACTCAAGGTGGGCACAGGGTGACACATCAACAATTTGTGGATGATACCATGCTTCAAGGCACACCCACTGTTAAGGAAGCCAAAGCATTCAACTATATTCTGAGTGAGTTTGCTAGGGCAGCAGGCACAGAGGTAAGTCTTACTAAATCAAAGATTTTCTTTTTCAATATGGATATTTCAATACAAAGAAATCTTTCTAGAATTTTGAGCTTTCAAAGGGAATCACTGCCTGTGAAGTACCTGGGAGTTCCTCTCACTGACAAACCGCTTCACAAAGATATCTAGGAGCCTGTTCTTAATAAGCTAAAACATAAGATTAGCAAATGGACAAATATAGCACTAAATCTAGCAAGGAGACTGATTCTCACTAAGGCTATCCTCCAAAGTATCCCTATCTATATGCTATCTACCATTCTAGCCCCAACCGGTGTCATTACTAATATAAGAAACATTTAGAGAGACTTTCTCTGGGGGAAAGGTGAAGAAAAGAAGAAATGGGCCCTTGTGGCATGGGACAGAGTATGCAAACCTAAGTCCCATGGTGGCTTGGGTCTTCATGACCTAGGAATTCTTAATAGAGTTCTTGGTGCCAAAATCTAGTGGAGATGGCTAAAAGAAATACAGGCCCCCTGGGAAAAACTTTGGAAGAAAAAATATGCTAGCGAATGGCAAGAGAAGAATATAATCAGAATGATAGGACAAGTAAAAGGTTCTACAATTTGGAATAGGGCATGGGAGAATAGGGTCCTAGTCCAAAATCATAGTTTCTGGGAGATCAGAAATGGAAACCTGACTTGGTTCTGGGAGGATAATTGGTGGCAAGAGGACAATCTCCGAAGTGAAGAATTAGCAGACATTCACACCGATACCATCAACAAAGGATTAAGGTGGGTAAGTGACTCCTGGGACCAATCAAGGAACAATGGAAAATGGAGAACATGGAAACTTCCAGATTACAGTGGAATGGGCATGCTGCATACTCAAGCTATAGCCCTTAAAGGTCTTTTAGACAAGAGCCAAATCTTAAACTCAAACTTTAACAATCAACTAAGATGGGGAAAGAACAAGGCAGGTCTCTTCAACTTTAGGAAGCCAAAATGATAGATGCAGGGTTTAACCTTTCAAACACTAATAAGACATGGAAAGAAATATGGGAAAATCCTCATTGGATGAAAGTCAAACTGTTCAAGTGGCTGGTTCAACAGGGCAAGATTATGACATAGGATAACCTAAGAAAAAGAGGCTTTGTTGGCCCCTCAAGATGTCACTTATGTAGACAACAGGAAGAAACTACAAATCATCTCCTAAATAGATGCACTTTCACCACAATACTTTGGAATTGGGTTGGAGAAGTCTTCGAGCAGACAAACAAAAATGTTAATGACATCATCACTACTTTGAAGAATTGGTGGAATTTTTTTTCGGATAATGAGATCATTAACTCCGCCTGGATGCTGACCCCAGGATTCGTAATCTGGAATGTCTGGAAGAAGCGCAACAATAGGATTTTCAAGGAGAAAGCAAGTTCGGTGAGCAACATCCTTAAACTAATACTTAAGCAACTCAAAGAAATTGTTCATATCTTGGGAGGTGTAGCTATAGGAAAACCCATCGAACAAAGAGAGGCCAAAATTTTGGAGAAGTTAGAGCTCAAGGTTCATCCCCCTCAAGGTTCTATGCATATTAACAAGAAAACCTCAACAGAAAAGTCTTCTTGGAAACCCCCTTCTCATGGCTTTTTAAAATTTAACATAGACGGGGCTTCAAAAGGGAATCTAGAAGAAGTTGGTTATGGAGGGGTCTTGAGGGATGAGGAAGGAAACATACAAGCCATCTTCCACAGTTATCTAGGAAAAGCAACAAACAATATGACTGAGCTCATGGCAATTGAATTATGCCTTGAAACACTGCTCAAGTACAACATTCACAATGTCATCATTGAGAGTGACTCGAAAATAGTCATTAACTCAATGAAGAGAATAAATGTTGGAGCTGCTCCTAAGAAAATCTCAGAACACTGGTGGCTTCTGCAAGTCTACCAAAGAATCCAAGCACACCTAAGAATGCTGAGAACTCTTAGGTTGGTGCATGTTCGCAGGGAAGCCAACAAAGTTGCGGATTGGCTTGCCAATGAGGGGGTACGAAACAAGCATATCAATTTGTGCTACTGGTGGGAGGAGATAACGGATGACAAGTTAAAGGAGGGATGCTCATCTAGGGCCCTTAGTGACTGACAACAGTATCAGGAAAATCAAGAGACAAAATTTTCTGAAACAGAGCCACAAAGATGGAGTCTAGTTGATCTGGATTCATTATGAAGTGTTATGACATAAGTGAGGTTCTTTTTAGGATGCAGGTCTATGACGATATCCTTAACTCAGGTAATAGCAAACCAGAAGTCTCAAGGGGACAGCTACAAGGAGTGATCTTAATCTTCCTTTGGCCCATGCACCGGAGCCCAGATTTTCTTGATAAACACAAAACCCCAGCTTTTATTCCTGTGATAGCTTTACTTCCCTCGGGGTGGTTTTCGGTTTATCGCATGCTCATCAAGCCGGAAGCGGTTTTTCACAATCAGGATTGATTCCACTCACCACGCAACACATGGCTAAGGGTGGGGAGGAATTATCTCCTTCATCGTGTGGTAACAATTGATGAATTTATTCTGAGCGGTATGATCCTTAACCATTGGATCAAGCGAGGCCAATCCATAGCCAAGATTAAGTGTGCATGTTGGTTGGTCTGAAACAGTCATTATGTTTTGAGCTGTTCGCACGGCCTCTCTGGGATCGTGCACAAATGGTGGATTTTGGGTGGTTAAAGTGTTCAAAGGATATGTCAAAAATGGACCCAATAGGATTATAGATTATGGTCTATTGGGTTCATCAGGTCCAATTTATCTGTTAAAAGGTGTGCTTGTTGGCCACCCGATATGTTTTTCATCCACTAGATCTTTAGCTTAGGAGACAACGGTCAGTTTTGGACTGCTTGTTTGATTTGGTGGGCCCGTGTCCCTTGGTTCGCTTTGTCGTCTTGAGACAATGGATTGGGGTAGGCCTATCATATTGTTGGGCCTCACCGCTGTGGTCACCTTTTGCACAATATTTCTCCTTTCTTTTTAATTGAATAGAAGGATTTGCTCTTGGCTTAGCAAAAACAAAAAGCAAAAATAAAATAGAAGCCCAAATTCAAAAAAAAATCCTTCCCATTAACAAAATCAAATATAAAACATTAATTAAATTTTTATTTTTTGAAATTCAACCAAAGCCAAAAATAGTGTTCCACCAGCCACAAATTGATTACACAACAATACTTCATCTTCGTTTGCACCAAAGACATCAAATTTCTAATGATAAGAGGAACCCTTAATTAATGATGCCTGTAGAGAACCACTCCCACCGAGTGATGGAATTTGACATACATTTTTCCTGTCATAGGGAATTTTTCCCATATTTTACCTCTAGAATTTGTTGATGTCTACTTTCCATGACATGCTTGAAATGGTGTAACCCATATTTTTGACGTTTCAATTTTTTTTGAAAAAGTCAGTATGCCCATTTATTCTCAATTTATTTTCCATCTACCAATTCAATCCCTTATGAAAGCCTACAGTCACCTTTCTTTGTCTACAATTTTTGTATAGCCCATTAAACATTAAATGAAAGCCTATGTCCATCTTACTCCAAGCCACACTTCATTTATGTTAATCTTGTTGTTGTTGTATAATACCTAGGATTCCATGGATTTATGATTTAATAAAAACACATCACTTCTAATTCCTTTGATGTTTTCATACTTTCTCACGTTGCTCTGGTCCTGCAATGAAGGATAGAGATCATATAGTAATCTTGAAATTGCAGGCCTCAATCTTCTTTGGCATCTTAGGGTTTTATGCTCGATTTCTCTACTTATCAATCCCTACAATGAACGATAGAGATTAGATATTAATCTTCAAATTGTAGGCCTCATTCTTTTTTCACATCTTAGGGTCACATGATCGATCCCTCTTCTTATCAATCTCTCAAAGAGGGAGATGTCCAATTTGTATTTTGTGCATAATTCATATTCTGCAACAAAAGGACACAACAGTAAGTGATTGCCAAGGAGAATGAGATGCTGAGTGAAGGAGTTGATGCTGGGAAGAAAATGGACCTCCAAAACCTTGACCGCCTCTTCTATCACCACTATTTCTACTTGCAATGCCTAGAGGAAGACATAATTTTGAGCAGCCCCAGTGGTTATCATTCCAACAACTTTTGCTTTCCTTAAAAGTTTGAGGTTGAGCTTATGATCATGTTGAAGTACCCCATCACATATTTCTTTCTATCTCTAAGATAGATTCTGCAGTTCCTCCTTGGCCTTTTAGTTGGCTTTATGCAACTAATGATTATGCAGCTTAATCCTTGATTTCTGGGAAACAACCATAAATAATGGGAACTAAGTATGTTGTCTAGAGATATCTCTATTGAAGAAGATTTGTTCGACACTTTCTACTTCCCTTTAAATTTATCGTTGCCTTTATCGACCAATAATTCATCTCTCGTCCCTTTCTACCATACCTCTCAGACAGGTTGAACACCTATTGATTTTCTCTTGCACATCGATACACATTAATTCATTGTCCCTATCATGAAGTCTTCTAGAAAGAATATTCAACCTTGGCTTCAACATTGAATTTCTGAATCGCCACTGATTAGAGGAATATATCTATCTACAGAATAAATGGATTCCAGGAACTGATTTAGTGCATGGTTGGTATAACAAATGACCAAAATAGGATCGAATTGTATGTTATATAGGAGGATCCTAGGAATGGTCAAACCAACATAGGTTTTTGCAGTTCCGGGAGGGCCCTATAGTGGTCAGCCTCTTTGTCAGGCCCTGCTTCACAAATTCTATCTAGCTTTCGTCTAAGGTGGAATTCCACTCAAGCCATTTCTGCAAAATGTGGTGTGTGCTTCTACTCAAACTATTTTGGATCCTTAGAAATGTACATTCTAAATTATATGCAGCCTTCAATTTCCTCTTTTCTAGATAACCTAGCTCTATAGTTTGGAGTTCTAATGAAAGAAAGTGCTCCCCGAAAGGAAGCTCTTTTATTTCTTAGCATTGAAGACATTTCAAAACATGGACATAGGTATGAATCTTCTTTGAAAGCCAATATGAAATAAATGACACAGAGATTCCTGTAAAATGTAAAGGAAAATCAAACAAAGAGTGAAGAGGGACCCATGGATGTGCCATTTCCAAACTTCTCAATTGCATTATATGGGTTGGCTGCCCCACACTCAGTCTAAGTAATTTGTCGAATTTGCTTAGCCATAGTCATCCGAGAAAGGAAAATCCTCAACTCTTGCTTCAATGGATTGGAAATGGTCCATCTAATTGTTTAGTCTTGTGAATTTGATTGGAAATATGTTATTGCACTTTCCAAAAGTTTCAAATTTTAGTGCAAACTATATCTTTCTAATAAAGTTTGGAGATGAATTCTAATGAATATTGATATCTCAGTGAAAATAATAAATTTATGTATCATTTACTAGAAGCATATTTACAGCAAATGATACAATTAATTCAATCATTATTTTGGGTTTTAACTGAGGGAGTGCCATAAAGCACAGTTATCTTATTTTGATTCAAAATAATTAAAGAATAAATTTGATTTATACTCTAAAAAATAACTAAGATGGAATGAGATGACTAATGCAGAGTGTGTTAATTACTTTCATTTTTAATGTATTTTGTATATAATGTGTTAATTGTATAGTTTGCATGTAAAATTTAACTGAATAATTAAAATGTAAAACTTGGTGTGATAATTATTAATATATTAAAGATATTTTATTTTGTGTATATTTATTCTTCTATTCTCAAGGAAGTGGTTGTAGCAGTTTTTTTCATCCTATGTTCATGAAGTTGGTTGTTTCTTGAATAGCGTCAAATATTGTAGGTGGTGGAGGTTCGAAGGACAGACTCACGATTGCCCCAAAAACTCTAGGTTTGTACCTCTTTAAGTGGTTGTTTATTCAAATTAGAATTTTGATATGGAAAAAAATGCAGATTTCAATTTAAAAATAAACGTATTTAAATTATTTTATTGTTTTATTTATTCTATTTATAGGAAATTATCTCCAATCTAAGATTATATTTTTTCTCAGAAAACTATTTATTCTCTACATCAAACAAATTAACTTGAATGAAATCATTCCATTAGTGATGGTCAAAATTATGAATTAATATATATATATATATATATATATATATATATATATATATATATATATATATATATATATATATATATATATATATATATATATATATATATATATATATATATATATAGATATATAATATTATGTATTAAATTTTAAACTTTTTATTACATTTATTTAAAATGGAATTTTAATGTAATTGAAAGGTAATTTTTTAATTTCTTCAAGAGAAAAGGTTCTTGAGGCGAAACATATAGATCCAAATTCAAAATTCCAACCCCTTCTCCCGTCTTTTTAACCATATGATTTACGTATTCGATGAAATCTGCTCATACCTTCTAGTTATTTTGTGAAGTTCTGGGCAAGGAGGGCTTAGGGATTTAAACATAGTAGATCAGACTGTAGGCTCTTGGATTTTGTGGAAGAATTTCCCATAACAAAGATAATGTGTAGTCTATGCTGAATAAGTTCTTGAAATTCAAGAACAAAGAGAAGAATAAACCAAGGAAATGTGCTCGTTCTTAGCCTCAGAATCTCATGACCTCTCGGAGGCAAACAAATGGATGTTGTAGCTAATACAAGAGATTGGATGGAAGCTCATGGAGATTCAGAACCCAAACCTCAGCAAACACTACCTCCCAGACCTCAATGACGAGATCAACAAGCTGATAGGGCAAAGGAGCACTGGGAAGCTCAGATCATAGAGCTTGGCGGCCCTAATTATGCCAAAATAGGGGCCAAGATGATAGACTTTGAAGGAAACTAGGTATATTTGCATAGCGCTATCGATGATACCATTTTTCACTAGTCGCAAGACACGTTTAACTCGGGCTTCACTATACCCCTGTGAATCCCATTTTGTCTACTATTTTCTGTCGCTTTCTCTATATTTTATGGACAAAAGAGACAAGGAAATGTACAACATATTAAATGTTCATTCAATAGTAAGATAAAATTCTGTGACCCACCATAAGACCAAAAGTTAAAACTGAATATATGGTGAGAACTGGGTATTGCTACTATCTAGGCCGAATGATACCTCTCCTCTGTGTAATTTCTAGTCATCGATGTTTATTTCTACCATCTGAGGGATAGGGATGTGAGGGATATCTTGTTGTGTAGTTAGATATGAGTTAGGGGATCATTTGTCAAGTAGTTGAATGCAAATTAAGAGAGCCTCGGTTAGAGATACTTTGGGGATGTGAAACTCCTAGTTGTCCTCAATTAAAGAGCTATTACATAAAACCCCTGAGGCACAGAAGAGGAGCTCTACGTATGAGATTTATAGGTTAAACGATGCAAGTTATTATGGCTACAAGGATGACAAGGACGAGATCTTGGAGAAAGTCGAGAAACTCGCAGAGGAGGAGATGCAGACGAGGGTGCTGAGAGAGCAACAGAGGATTGATTCCATCGAGAGGGAGGCTAGGCTAACAGTGAAGAGTGGGGAGGTCACTGACGTTAAGATGGTTCTGTTCATGGAAGAGGAGAATGTGGTGAAATAAATCAGAGAGCTAGAGAAGGGAAACCAACAACAAAGAGAGTGCGTGTTTGTTGCCCATGTGCCCCTACCGGATGAGGAAGAGATTGAGTGCATTGTTATGGAGAAGAAGAAACATGAGCTTCTTAGTAAATAAATGAGTGAGGATCTTCTGGAGGAGCAGTTACAAGCAAAGGAAATGCTTGATATTCAACAATAAGGTATTTTGTTGAAGCTTATGGATCTTGAGTTTCTTTTTCTTTTCAAATGAGCATCTCCTTTTCCATGAGGGTGGGGTTGTCAATGCACCCATGAGGGTGGTGAAGAATTTGTGCATTTCATGTTTCATAAAAAAACGATGATGTTGAGCATATATCCTTGGTGACTTTAGCAAAACAGTTTTCCTCAAACCTAACCCCTAAGTGAAAAGAATCTATTTTATACCCTAAAGCATGGTTTGAATAATTTTCACCATTCATCTCATCTTTGAGCACACAATTTACATAATAATTATTTGACAACCTGTTCAAAATTTGAATGATTCCATCCCAAGTGCATTGGTTTAAACTTAGTGTTAGATTAGTTGCGATCATCAGGTATATATCTATATAGTTTTATTAGTTTTGTAATCCTAGTTGCCTTTAATATAGTTTATGTACTAGTGAATTGTGTCTCTTATCTGAAAGGTTAAAGTTCACATGTGATGTTTCTTTTTGTATTTAGACATTGTCACTCATGTATTATTATGATCTGAAACAAAAGTTTTCATAGTACACAATTTTCCACCATTAGTAAGTTTTAATCTCTCATTTAGTTAGAAGATTTGATTTTATTTCTCATCATGGTTCTCTACTCTTAGCTTATATTATTTGGTGTCATATCTTGAATATATGATGATGTTATTAGCTAAATTTAAGTCATCAAATCTTTTGTGAACTTGGTGGTTTTGTGTCATTCTCGAATGGTAAATATGAGTATGAAAGCTAAAAAATTGACATGCTTTCATTCAGATTTGATTTGATTTTTTTACAATATAAGAATCAAGTTATAATTTATAAATATATATTTATGAAAAAGTAGGATTTAACACCCTATATGTCTCTTTCGACATTAATATAATAATTTTATCTTATCCTTGCTCGAGTTGTGTTGCATGCATTTGTCCAAAGAAATATCAACAAGTCTTTTTCATGTGTCATGGCCCTAGTAGTCCCTATGATGGACTTTTGCTCGACTGCCTTATTTTTCCCTATGTTGTACAGGGCTACAACTCTCTCTTGATTCCTTCCTTGTTGAAAAAACCCTAGAACTCCTTGGAGGTATACTCTCTCACTTTTTCCAATCTCAAGACTTTGATATTCATAACTGTGTGGTTTCCAATCAAAGCTCTGAAATCCTGAAATATGCTAAACACCTCATCCTTGACATTTAATGAGTAGACCCAAGTCTTACTAGAAGAATAATCAATAAAGGAAGGACAATACATGCTTGTTGATATTATCACTAGTAACTACTGACTTCAGTCCAAAAAAATTATACACTGGAGCTCATGTTTTGACAGTAACTATCAAACGGCAGGGTAAATATGTCTAGTAAAAATATATATCTCGATGCTTCACAACAGCCTAAATATTATTTTTCCTCTCTTATCATGATGGTTCAACTTTGATAGGAAAATTGAATCTGGAAGGCACATCTATTAGTGAAGTATCAAGTCTTCTTGAGGGTGATCAAGATGGTCTATTAAGGTCTGTTGGGCTACATCATTGGAATGAGTTGCTTGATGGCAATGGTTTTTTTTCTTCCTATTTATTTTAGAGTCAAACTCTCCACTCACTATGTCTCTTGTTCCTATGGATCTATTTGCACAACTTCTTTGATTGTCTACAAATTCATCATCTCCATGGATTGGGCACTACAAATTATAGGTCTCTCTAGGGACAACAATACTGTTATTCTTTTACATGAAGATGTTAGTTTTAAGATATTCTCATTTATAATGGGTAGTGCAACTCAAGGAGGATTGGATTTACTAATACATGATTGCAGTATTAATTCAGAGTAGGTGAAGAAGCTAGGTCATGTTATCCTCAACAATACATCAAATGCTCGAATCAACCCAGAATTTATACTCGATTTCTTTGGAAAGACAACCTGCATTACTACAAATATTAAGCTTGGAGGTGATGTTATTTGAAACAATTATTTATGTGTTAAGATGAATTTCGTGTAAGAAGAAAGCTTCTTAGAGAGCCCCAACCCTACTAGATTTAAGGTTTATGCACTTTTTCATCAATCATATATATATATATATATATATAGATATAGATATAGATATAGATATAGATATAGATATATCTATATATATATATATATATACATATTTTTAATAATTACATCATAATTTTCCTTCTTCTAGTGTAGCTCATGTTTTTCCATTGAAGAGCATGTTCTTTAATGTTATTGTAGGATGAATGATAGTAGTTGTTAAATTAAACACATGAGGAGATTTTGATAAATAGTTATGGATACATGTGTTGATAAATCTATGATTTCATATTTGCAGATAACTGCGTTTAATTCCAATCTATACATTGTAATGGTAGGTTTCGATGTTAGTGTGGGAAATACATCATGAATTCACCATTACAGTTACTTTATGGTTCTTCTTGTTCCACCCCATGAAGCCCCTGAAAGTTGGGCCGAGAAAGAAGGAATTCTTTACAAGGATTTCACTGACCCCTTGAGAGGCACTTTTTAGATTATGGATTTCCTCAGGTCCCTCCCTTCCATGTAGAGGATACTTTTCCTTTTTCCCAAAAGGACTTGGACTCGGGAAATATGAGTATGAAAGCTAAAAAATTGACACGCTTTAATTTAGACTTGATTTTTTTTACAATAAAGAATCAAGTTATAAGTTATAAATATATATTTATGAAAAATTAGTGTTTCACAATGGGTATGTCTCTTTGGACATTAATATAAAAATTGTATCTTATATTTGCTCGAGTTGTGTTTCATGTGTTTGTCCAACAAAACATTGACAAGTCTTTTTCATGTGTCATGGCCTTAGTACCCACTATGATTTAATTTTTCTTCACTGCCCCATTTTTCCTTAGGTTTTACAAAACTGAAACTCTCTCTTGATTCATGCTGTTACAGGGAAAAGTGTCTACTCAGAACTGCTTATCCCACTAAGGTGTGATAGCTGCCTTAGAAACAAATAGAGTAAAGCTACTTTCGTTTTTCCTTTATGAAGTATAGATAGAGAGGAACAAAGAAAACCAACCTCTGTCTTGCGCTAATCTCGTGGTTCGATTCCTCTCTTCCTTGATAGTCTTTCGCTACTTGTTCCCTTGCACGCCTAGCTTCACAGAGTATCTGTAAGATCACAGTAGCATAACACTATACAAGAACATGGATCTATAATCATAAACAATCTAGGATCAGATGTAAATTGACCATACAAATGCAGCAAACATAAATGACACAAGAGTATGGAGGAAAACTTGAATAGCTTTTATTGATAAACAAGAAAAAGCCAAGAGGAGTTACAACCAGTTGTTCTGACCCAACATCAACCTCTCAGCAAGGAATCACCTCTTCATCTCATACAAAGCTTAGATCACCCAACTATCTGATGTTTGTCTCAAGAAACCAACAACAATTCCTTACAATATGCAAAATTCCAGCCTCTGGATCTCTGGGATGAGGGATCCATATATAGATATCTGTAAGGGAGATGAGTCAGCTTATGATTTGATTAGTGTCTTCCCTATGATAGTTCTTGCTTCCACTTGGAGATTGATGATCTCTTACTCATCCTTGGTCGAATTCAGAGAGGCAAGTGTCACAGGAGAAGTTTCTGGAAGCTTCCATTGCCTCTCCACCTCGCGGAATGACACTGCCATTTGTCATTTCTCGCCCATAGCACCCCATAGAAGGGAGTTTTGAAATGCAACGCACCCACACAGTGTATTTAGGTGAGATGAAACGCACTTGGCCTGTGGAGCAGCTGAAATGATCCTGTTTTGACCAATTCTAAGCAGTTTTTCATGGAGAACTTCTGGGAGAAGCTGTAATGAGTTGACCTTGTTCCTTTAGGGGTTAGAACAACACTTTTAGGGACTTAGGAGCCCTTGGTTTATGGACATTTCATGCTTGGGGTTGCAGTGCCCAAAAATATCTATAACAATTGCCCCCTAAAGCATGAGGTCGTTAATCTTTTGATGTCGGGTGAAATGCTTTATTATGAGGATCTGAAGTTCTTTCAAGCTGGGAGGAGACCTGTAATAAGATACAATACAATACATTATCTTCATAATATTTTCATGATCTAGCTGAGGTGGGCATTCCCATGCTTAGCTCTATAAATTCATTTTCATGTACATAGGACAGACAATCGTCTGAGTGTAGACTGATGATTCTGATAGAGCCATCATCCCTTTGATTGGATGATTATCTGTGCAGCAATGATGTACATTTGATGTCTTTATTTCCCTGAATATATATCGCAGCCCGGATGGATGAAACTAGATCTAGGGTCTTCAATCTCATTCGATCTTCACTCGAAGTACAAGTCTATCCATGTGAGAGATGTTCTGGAGTCGAACATGGAAAGACATCGCCTGATTACCAGCCAATGATTTAAGCTGTTAACAGGCACGAGAGGAATCACTGATAACGATAATGACTCTCAAGGTACTGCAGTACAATTCATGTGGTGTGAATAAAGGACTTGGCATCGAACACCACGCAAAATCATTCGGTCGAAGGTCATTGATGTAAACTTGTCGCCGGAGGTGAGAAACTTGCCATTGAGGCATGCAAGCTTCAAAGTACTGAATGGGGTGTTCCTAGATCGACTTCTTGGATAATGAGCTGATGTCGACAAGAAGAAATCTGTCACAGGAGGGCCTTAATGAATCCCACATCAATGACACGGAACGGAGAAAATTATTTTAATGGAGGTGAAAATGATCTGGTGATATAAGGTTCAAGGTGGTGGTCATGAAAGAATGGAGTATAAATGTATTGTAGTGGGTGAGACACAGGTGAACTCTCTGAATGACTTCTCTTGAACATATCGGTGACACTGACGTGATGGATTGGTAGCATTAACCCAAAATGTGGATGGTATGATGGGACCATGGTGATGTGACCGGTGAATGAAACAACCCAACCTGACTTGGATGCGGAGTGAAAGTGTCATGTTCAAGAGCGACTTGCTACCAACAAAGTTTCTTCAAGTTTTCTTCCCAATTTTTCCCCAGTCATTGCTGACCAGTACCTCTTTATTTTTATCAAGCTTGAGGAGGATAACATATGCTTGTTCTATAATTTGCCCTTCGGGCAAACCCATCGCTATGTTTTAACGAGCCTAGCGATAGTGAAACTCGTTCTCGTCTATAGACAAGTTTGTCGGTATTACAATTTTAACGAGTTTAACGACAAAGATAACTCAGTCCTTTTCAATTTTAGAGAGTCTGAAAAGGAACGTAAAGGAAACTCCAAAATTCCTTTTTCGTCATCTAATCCCTTAAGTCCGAAAAAGTATAAAACAATACAGAAGGGATGAATTTTCGATACTTTTAACGAGCCGAAAAAAACAAGCGCTCGATCTTTTTGTGTAATAATCCCTCAGGTCCAAAAAGATTAAAATTTAGAGGAGGGATGGCACTTCTGGTCCCTTTAACGAGCTGGAGAGGCCAATGGCTCGGCAATCTTTTCATATTTTACGAGTCAATTGAAAAGAGCTTAAAGGAAACTCGTCTTTTGAGGAACGAGTGATAAAATGGGTAGCAACTGATTCCAGGTAAGGTTTGGAATTTTCCAATCACGGCAGTGTTACAAGGATGGCTAGTGAGATCACTCTTCACAGCTGTTCCTCAAAATGGGTAAACAATCAAATGGAGGTGAATGATCGGCCAATGCAAAAATGGAGGTGACGGTGCAAACACGACCAAGGCTTTAAAGGCTGAAGTATTACATTCACGATGGTTATTTACTGGAAATTGGTTCATTTTTTAATGAGCTTAAACTCTGGAGGAACATGTGCTCACTGCTTATGTTTATTTTTTAACGAGCATGAAGTCCGCACTAAAACTGCTCGATTAATCCAGTCGTATAATAAGAATGTCTCATATAAAAACGGCAATTTTTAGAGTTTTGCCCCACATCCTTTCTTAATGCAAGTTAGGAAACAACCAATCCAAAAAAATAGATAAATGATCGCTCTTTTCTTGTACGCCAAAAGGTTTGCATGCCCCTAGGTATAAAACAGAGTTTCAAGGTTACCCCTTCTTCTTTCTGTCAAAACATTTGTTTTGCCGAGAGAGGCCTACCTCTTACAGGTTACCAAAGATTGTTCTATTCACACCGCAAACAAAACACCTCTTCGGCGATGTCTACCGAAATAGACAAAGGTGAGTGGCAATGCCTGCCAACTCACATAACTTTGACAACACAATCTTATTCCAGTCCAACTCCCTCTTCCAATCACAGACGGGAGTACGGAGGTCATCTGCTCTCCCGGAAACCTACCCTATACCTGAAGTTTTCCTGCCGAAGCAGACCAGGGTGCATGCCCCCTGGATTTCAGTCATGTCCCCCGAATCACTCGCGCTCATCAGGTGGGTGAACTGGAGATTGAAACATTTCTTGCGTGAAAAGACCATTCAGAGATGGTATATGACTATTTGCTATGCATGAACTGGGGAATGAAAGCTGGTCTACAAGCTTGACCACTCTTCCTTCGTGCGGAAAACACATTACTCTAAAGAGTGAGGAGACAATCGCTCCCATGCAATAAATATAGTCTCGTCCAAGGAGTAGATTATAATCCAGGGGTCCTTGAACTACCATTACGTTCATTTGAACGGTTTTCCCTCTCAATGTTATGGGTACATTGGGAAGGATCCCTAACGGTCGACTAGTTCCTTTGTCAAAGCCTGTTAGATTTCTCATCTCAGGCAAAAGCGATGGCGAACCAAGTGCTTTCCAAGCAGTCGAGGAAAGGATACTCACAGAAGCCCCCTCATCTATGATGGTACCAGCCATAACCATTCTATATATTTGAACAATGATTCGGAATGGTATGCTAGCTGGTAAACGGGGTCTGCCTAGTTGATTCAAATCAAAGGAGACAACTAGGTTGCTTGGAGGTGGGACCGAATAGATGGCCAGGTATGACTCTGACGAACTTCCTTCTTGCGGTAAAGGAACGGGTAAATTGCCCCCATGTTCATTGGATTCTGTGCTTACGAGAAGAATTTTGACGGTGTCATCCTTATTCTCTTCGGTGACTGTATCATCTGAAGATGGAACCTCTGAAGGCAAGACCGGGTCAACTTCCGCCTCGACCTTTTGACTTTCGTCTGGTATGGGTTCAGATGGTTTGTCTTCAATGATAGATGCTTCAACCGACCACTTGAGCGGGCCATCCAGATTTTCAACTAGTGACGGACTCGGCAAGAGTTTTTTATATCCAGGAGGAAGTCGTAACGGTGAAACCAGACGATCGTCCAAAACTCTTTTAGCCTCGTCTAAGAAGGGACAACGGTGGACGGCATGATCACCTTCGCATAGTTTACAAGGAAATCTATATTTTCCTTTTTGTCCTGGGGCTTCACTTTCACTAGTCGACGGTGTGTTTTTAACATGATCACCAGAGGTTGACAACACCGGGTTGTACAAATGAGGAGACCAGTCCCTTAAGATCCGAGGGATGCAAGGACAATCTCTATGATAGTGGTCTCCTTTGCAAATGACACATGGCGATTTAGGCCTGGTCGGTGCAGTGTGTGGATTTTCGCTAGACGACGCTCGTTTGCCCCCATTCGCCTTTGGCTCCTTCTTCTTCTTCTCTTTCTTCTTCTTTTCCTTCTTCTTCTCAGGTACTTGACTTTTGGCTTTACCAACCCCATCAAGCGAAGAGGAAGGAGGAGAGGAAGAATTGGAGGAAGTAGAAGGCTGGTGGGTAAGTATGGAATCGTCTAGTTGCTGACTTGATTGTTCAGGAATTGCGGTGTTCTGAACGACAGAGGTTGAGAAGAGCCATACAGGAAAGCTGATTGTCAGCCTTGGAAGCGACAATGTGGCCATATGGGGTGCACCAAGATCTCCCCAAGAGGAGAAGGGACTAGGATTTCCTCCAAGGGGAATTCCTTGGTTGGTGGATTCCATTTCCTCAACCCAAGATCAACGTAGGAAAGGGTAATGAATATTCCGTTTAAAATAAATTTTAGACGCTTTGACACAACTTGTTTTTTCAATTTTTAAGAGTCGAGAAAAAACAAAAGATGACTCTAGTCGCCTTCGATTTTTAATGAGCCTGAAGTGACAAGTGCTCAGATGGACCTTTTCTGTTAAAGAGTCTGAAAAGGAACGAAAGGGACTGCTCTGGAAATCTAGGTAGAGGGATTACCAAACCAATCGCAAAACTGCAGAATACTTTTTACGGTACGGCAGTCAGTCTTCCCGAATGCTGTGTTCAGTGCATTGCGATCGATAGGGCAGCAGACACGGCTTCCTATGGATAAAGGATTAAGCATATTCTGGTCTCCCATAATATACTCGACGGTACATGGGAGCACAAGTCCGTACTGGCACTTATCGTCTCAAAGTGGAGGAATCACCCAACCATCAGTGAGAACAATAGTTACCAGGCTTTACGACGCCGGAATACGTCTCTAGCCTAGACTTGTAAATGTTGTACGTTAGGTTCCAAAGCGTTGTTAGATTCATTGAATTTATTTTATAATTGATCTTGTTTATGAAGTTTTCCTTTCAGGTTCACCGCGAGATGTAGATGTAATTCCTAAAATGCAATCTAAGATGATAAACAATCTTTTTATCTTCTTTGTGCAATGAAAATCCTAGCTACTAAGGAAAGAAAGACAGAATTATTTCACAAAGAGCAAAGAGCACACTCTAAATGCACTTTCCTAAATCAAACCAATCAGACTATCTAAATGCAAATGCACATGCATGTATTTATTTTCGACTTTCTTAGTATATGAATGATAAAAAGAAAGTTGATGCACAAATATGAATTTCTTTTCAAGCGACAAATATCAACAAGTTTCTTTTCGAAATAAAAAATGGAGACGATCACAACACCTTACGATTTTGAAATGAATACTTGTTTTGACACTAGAAAAATTACAAATTCAGACTGATAACAATAGTAACAGGATAATCGACTATCAATAGCAATCAAACTCTTTCCTATGATTAAAATCGACACTTGCGACACTTTCAAATCAAAGGACGACAATGCAATTATGTTACTTTTTGCAAAGGAGAACTGAAAATGACTCAACAAACACATAAAAACATTTACAGTTATTTTTTACAAAGGAGGCAGAATAACAACAAAGAAAAGGGGTCTCAAACAGAGATATACTGATCACTGGCAGCAAAATTCATGAATAGAACTGGAAAGAATGAATCACAAAAACCAAAACTGAACAATGTCTAGTCTGATCAGCGCACCTGTAACATAGGGAATTTGAAATGTAGCACACCTTCTACACTCGAGAAGTGCGCTGAAGTTCAGATTCTCAGAACAGTACCTGCGCTGGGCCAGAAACGAGACTTTGCTTGGGTTCCGGGTCACAGTTTGCAGTTTAGTTCATGGGTTTTGGCCAAGAAAAAGGTAATCAGTAATGCAACAATCAGGGGTAGATCTAAGGAGGATCTAAGAGCTACCACAAGGGGCAATCAGAGAGTTTGTGAATCAGTTGTTTGAATCATAAACAGATCCCGGAGATTGACTGAAGCGGCATTTATCTACTTTGCATTTGCATAGAAAATGTAGTTCAAATGCTACCTGGCACAACTTCAGACTCCATCTGTAAGTTTATGAAATAGACAACAAGGAAGATAAACAAACAAACTAATTCGTCCCTAGCAGAGTCGCCATTTTGTTACAGGGAAAAGTGTCTACTCAAAACTGCTTATCCCACTAAGGTGTGATAGCTGCCTTAGAAACAAACAGAGTAAAGCTACTTTCATTTTTCCTTTATGAAGTATAGATAGAGAGGAACAAAGAAAACCAACCTCTGTCTTGCGCTAATCTCCTGGTTCGATTCCTCTCTTCCTTAATAGTCGTTCGCTACTTGTTCCCTTGCATGCCCAGCTTCACAGAGTACCTGTAAGATCGCAGTAGCATAGCACTATACAAGAACATGGATCTATAATCATAAACAATCTAGGATCAGATGTAAATTGACCATACAAATGCAACAAATATAAATGACACAAGAGTATGGAGGAAAACTTGAATATCTTTTATTGATAAACAAGAAAAAGCCAAGAGGAGTTACAACTAGTTGTTCTGACCCAGCATCAACCTCTTAGCAAGGAAGCCCCTCTTCACCTCATACAAAGCTTATATCACCCAACTATCTGATGTTTGTCTCAAGAAACCAACAACAATTCCTTACAATATGCAAAATTCCAGCCTCTGGATCTCTGGGATGAGGGATCCATATATAGATATTTGTAAGGGAGATGAGTCAGCTTATGATTTGATTACTGTCTTCCCTCTGATAGTTCTTGCTTCCACTTGGAGATTGATGATCTCTTACTCATCCTTGGTCGAATTCAGAGAGGCAAGTGTCACAGGAGAAGTTTCTGGAAGCTTCCATTGCCTCTCCACCTCGCGGAATGACACTGCCATTTGTCATTTCTCGCCCATCGCACCCCATAGAAGGGCTTTTTGAAATGCAACGCACCCACACAGTGTATTTAGGTGAGATGCAACGCACTTGGCCTGTGGAGCAGCTGAAATGATCCTGTTTTGACCAATTCTGAGCAGTTTTTCATGGATAACTTCTGGGAGAAGCTGTAATGAGTTGACCTTGTTCCTTTAGGGGTTAGAACAACACTTTTAGGGACTTAGGAGCCCTTGGTTTATGGACATTTCATGCTTGGGGTTGCAGTGCCCAAAAATGTCTATAACACATGCCTACTTGCAAAAACCCTTGAACTCCTTAGAGGTATCAAGACTTTGATATTCACCCTTGAATATGACGTTCGTATAGACCTATCTAGATTCAAGTATGATATTGACCTAGGGGTTCCTAAGGTTGAGGATTCATGAAATGCATGAAATTGATTGAGTTCTAAAATAAAGAAATAGGAGATATGAAAATTCTAGCTTCACAAACTGGGAAGTGCATCTCAAACACAGGGCAATATAGATTTGTGCTCGATGCACGGGAAGTAAATCATGACACAACTCTAACGTATTGACCCATATATGGGAGTTGTTGGGTCTGTTAATCATGAGGAGCTAGGGATGGATTTTGGAGCCAAATTGCAAGAAGAGAAATTATAGTAAAACCATGAAACAAGATTCCTATGCACTGTGTAGTGCGTATCTAACACCCAAAAAATGTGGCAACGTTGGTATTTTTGGGTTTAGATGTATTTCTTTCAAGTAATTTAGGATATAATGATTGTAATATTTGTCTATAAGGGCACAATCCTGCCTCTATGTAACAGAGACAGAGAGATAATGTGCTCAGAGGAGCCTTAGTATGCATGTGGCATTAATCATTGGTGGGAAACCATGTTTTGGACCTATGTGTTGCATTAAATATTAGAGGAGGAGCTAATAAATAAAGAGATTGTGTTTATGATGCCACCGCTTGTGTATTCATGTTCATTTATCATCTAGAATTAGGTTTTAAATCTTTCTTGATTCCTCCAATTATAATGTTATGTGGTAGAATGAATTTCCTAGTTATATTGATACATAGGGTTCAAATTGACATGGTCCTAGCTCGAATATTTCTTCAAGCAATTGGTTGGTCTCTATATCTCCTAGGAAGATACACAACATGCAGATCCATAATTATATTCAATTTGAAAGGAAATATTGGAAATGGATTCAAATATTCTAGACTCGGATCTATAAGGACACATGTTTGTGACATCAGTTGAATAATTGTGTTCCCAAAAGGTTATGGAACTTTATCAAGCAGACAAAGACTAACTAAATATCAAAATTTGATCCACATTGTAAACAAGATTCCTTTCTTTCATACATAGACATTGGGAAAATGAAAATATCAATTATCTTAAAACCCTAAAATAATAAATATTTTACTTAAATGCTTTAATAATAGGATAATTCAAAAAGAACATCTCATGATTATCACTTACCTCACTTAAATTTTTTTGAAAAAACATAATATCATAATTATCCTTATGACTAGCTAGAAATTATTCAAATAATCAAACAAAAACATCAATGTGTCTGGTTACCCAATAAAAACTTCCACTCTTGTCTGCACCAACATTATCATTTAGATTTATTTATTTTGTATTTTTTCTTTCCCAATTCTGTGGTTCATTATATCTTAAAAGTTACAAAGATCTAGTCATTTTTATAGGCCATTGAGTTGGGATGAATAAAATTAGTAGATACCACCCTCAAAACATTCAAAAGCTTCAACAGGTCAACAACGATTCCACTAAAGCTACCCTAAATTTTCTATGATATAGTCCTTAGGTAACCAACCTGAGAGATATCGTTGGTTAATTTATGTTGTTTGAAGTTTATTGAGTTTGAGTTTTATCATGAAACTACTAGAAGTGTACTAGCATGGGTGAGTTGATTATATTGATAACAATGTTATGGTTTGATATAGTCATTGAAAGGAACTTATAGTTGATGGTCAAAATTTCACATTCCTTTCATTTTTTTATCCTTACATATAATAAAAATATTTATGTTATAGACTCTAGCTAGATATATATAGTAACTGCCACTCAGAAGTTGATGCCATCATTTTGGAGATTGAGCTTACTCAACTTGCCTTTGTTTGAGTTGACAATGTCATTAGATCTCATTATATCATCTATTGCAGAGCATGAATCCTATTTACCTTTGCTTTAGTTAAAAATGTGATTAGATCTTTCTATATCATCTTTTGTAGAGAATGAATCAAATTTCTCAGAGTCCATTTGCTTATGGTATAAAAAAGATACTTTAACTCATTAAACTTGCTTTTCATATTATGTTTGTTGATTATGATTCTGCAGGCCACATCTGCATTGGAAAATGGGCATATTTAATTAAGTGTGGAAGGAGAGGGAAGCTTCAATTTTGTCCTTTCAAACTTTCTAAGGTATGTTATAAAATTTTAAAAAAATTCTCCATAGAATGTTGTGCTTTAACTTTTTCTTTTGATAATAGATTATTTATGTGATCTCCCCTCTCTCACACACAACGAGAGCCAAGACATGCATGGTTTTTTGGGATATGTAGACATTGGACAGATTTAGGCTAGCCATTTATCTAGAAATTTACACTGTAGGATATCATGCATTTACCATTTAAATTTCCTTGCCACTAAATTAGAGTTGTAGAGTTGGACTCCTATTTGTCATGCATATACCTCACTTTTAAATCAATTTATTGTTGACTTTATATGGACCTTCCATGGGAGGGAAAAGAGTGATCACTACCATTGCTTAGTCTTTTTGTAAACCAAGTAAAGATTCCAAATGTGTATAAATTAGTGGCTATTTGGAGAATCCCAAGAGTGGCACTACTGTAGCAACAAGAAATTTATTTATTTTGAGTTCTTCATTAGCGCATTGATAGTATATTGTTTATTACATACAATACCTCTTCAATGTATGATCCAATTATAGTTAATCATGTCATAATATTTTGACTTACCCTCTTTTAGAGGGAAACTAGAGTGTTTGTCAAGCTTACACGTCACAATTGTATCATGCTGAGTTTACCTGGGACAAGTTTTGTGGATCTAAGCAGCAAGATACCTATTGGAATTCAAGAGGCAACAATACTAGAAAGTGGGAAAGAGGTTTCATAGTTAACATGGCTTTCACATTATGGTTGGAGTCGGTTTGTTGGCAAGATGCTAGATACCCCAACTTCATTTTTACGACTGAGTGCAAAATTGAATCCTTCGACATATTCCTCACTCAATTTTCATTAAGTGATGGGTTTTCTCAAAAGCGCTTCACACCTATAAACTTTACCAGAGTTGTTCTTGAGTCTCTAGAGGTGGTTAGCTTTTTAAATCACACACGTATAAGAAAATGAGAAATAATATGCCCAACTAATTTGAAGTTATCTCCCTATGAATAGGGTGTTCCCATTCATAAACCAGACGACTCACTCTACTTCTCTCTAGTGAACAACTTTGGGATTTGCCATGAATCGTGAGACAATTCCAACCCCATAAGTATAAATTTCTTATTTAAATCTATACCCACTAGATTATAATCTTCATAAGGAGAACTCCATTCTTCTTTTGAAAGAACCTGCAATCGACTTGTACCATGGTATTTAATTTTTTCTATATTTATTCGCATCCTTGGTCTATGACATAAATATGCGACAGGCTACCTTGCATTTTCTATACTAACACTCCTAAAAAATAATAAAGTATGCCCAAATCTACCATTTCGAATGATTTATGTAGCTCACCTTTTGGTTTTTCACTTATCGAAGTTGTTACCTATATTGATGAGATCTTCTACAACTAATACTACAGTGACAATATATGTTAGAGTTTTATCTGCGTTGCTTTGAAGGTGTTTCTCATTCAGTAGAGAATAAATACACTGCAGTTTCCATTTAGGGGAGAAGTGTACCCAGTAGCAACCTTGGCCTGTGTGCAGATGTATTGAATGCACATTAGACTCTATCTTTTTTTTAAGGTGTTTCTCCTTCAACAGTGCTTCATCTCAGTAGATCCTTTTGGTCTGCACCTTCAGTAGATGCATGCAACCTTGGTATACATGTTGTAGATTATAGTTTTCCTATGAGGGTGTAGCAGTGGTGAAATAAGTGCATCAATTTTAGGAATCTTATGGTTGTTGTATGCAAGCATGCTTGTTTAGTGTTTATCAAACTTAGATAGAGCCATATTAAGTATGCTTTTATAGTTTGACTTAGATGCTCACTTTTCTTCATTTAGATGTTTTTCTTAGTTCTGTTTTATGCACATATTTATCTTTAAGAAAAGTGCACAGTAGAGAACGGTTCTATATATTGAGCAGGGGACACACTTCTAGGTAGGAGGTACTCTATTCTAGGAAAAATTTTCCATGCAGGTTAGGTGCTTTATCCGAGAACCCCAAGAGTCACATTATTGTAGCAATAAGAAATTCATTTATTTTGAATTATTCATTAGTGCATTGATTGTATATTGTTTATTCCATGCAATATCTCAATATTGTATAATCAAATTACAATTAAGCTTGTCATAATATTTTGACTTACCCTATTTTAGAGGGAAACTAGAGCATGTGTCAAGCTTGTACATCACAATTGTATCATGCAGAGTTTACCTACCACAAGTTTTGTGGATCTAAGCAATGAGATACCTGTTGGAATTCAAGAGGAAACAATACTAAAAACTGGGAAAGAGGTTTCGCAGTTAACTTGCCTTTCACATTATGGTTGGAGTTGGCTTGTTGGCAAGATGCTAGATACCCCAACTTCCTTTTCATGACTGAGTGCAATATTGAATCCTTCGACATATTCCTCGCTCAATTTTCAATACGTGATGGGTTTTCTCAGAAGTGCTTCACATCTATAAACTTTACCAGAGATGTTATTGAGTCTTTGGATGTGGTTATCTTTTCAAAGCACACACGTACAAGAAGATAAGAAATAATATGCCCGACTAATTTCAAGTCTATGAATAAGGTGTTCCCTTCCATAAACCTGATGACTCACTCTGCTTATTTCTAGTGAACAAATTTTGGGACCTTTCATGAATTGTGAGATAATTCCAACCCCATAACTATCAATTTCTTATTTAAAGTTATATCCACTAGATTAGAATCCACCCAAGGAGAATTCCATTTTCGTTTCGAAAGAACCTGCAATAGACTTATACCATGGTATTTAATATTTTATGTATTTCTTCACATCCTTGGCCTGTGACATAAAGGCGCAATAGGCGCCCCTGCATTTTCTATACTAACACTCCTAAAAAATAATAAAGTATGCCCAAATCTATCGTTTCCAATGATCTATACAACTCACCTCTTGGTTTTTGAATTATCAAAGCTGTTACCTATATTGATGAGATCATCTACAACCGAGGTGATAGTGAAAATATCTATTATAGTTTTATCGGTGTTGCACTAAATGTGTTTCTTCTTCAGCAGCACTGCAATATATTGCAGTTTCCATTCAGCGGAGAAGTGTACCTAGTAGCAGCCTTGGCCTGTGTGCAAATGGGTTGAATTCACAGTAAACATTATCTATTTTTTTTGAAGGTGTTTCTCCTTTAATAGTACTTCATCTTAGCAGATCCTTTTAATCTACATCTTCAGCAGTTGCATACAGCCTTGGGGTATATGCTACAGATTCCTATTTGGTTGTGAGGGTATAGCAACAATGAAATAAATGTGTCAATTTTAGGCATCTTATTGTTTTTGTATGCAAGAATGTTTATCTATTGTTGCACAAACTTATATAGAGCCAAATTTAGTATGCTTTTATAGTTTGACTTAGATGCTCACTTTTCTTCAGTTAGGTGTTTTTTTTAGTACTATTTTATGCAAAGATTTATCTTTAAGAAAAGTGCATAGTAGAGAAGGGTTCTATATTTTGAGTAAGGGACACTCTTCTAGGTAGGAGGTACTCCATTCTAGGGAGCCTCTATCATCCATGTTAGATGCTTTATCCTATACAGAGTTCCAAGTCCCTGCCAGATAGGACACTAGTGGACAGAGTTCCAAGTCCCTAAATTTTCCAAAAGCCCACCTGAGCCTATCTATCTAGCCTAAAATCCTTTACATTCCAGTCATCTCTTGGTTTTGATTTCATAGAAAGAGCCCTCTCTAGTTTGGTAGGGCTAGCTACCAAACTAAATTCTTGGTCTGTGGTTACCTTCATCGATCTCCTCATCAACCTGGGACATTGTGGAGGATAATAGAGGGCATGACAACTAGGGAGTGCCAAGGTGTTCTAGTTAATGTAAGATATCCAAGTCATGGAAAAATGTAATGGTAGTTCTGAGGCCATGACTGCCAAAGTGTGTTAGGGAATGCTAGGAAATGCTAACATGTGCCAGATAGTACAGAGACATTCCAAACAAGGTAAGATGTGTCAAGTGCTAAAGCATGCCATGATGTACAAGGGTTCCAATTCCCTGCCTCATCTTCTTCCATATTCTATCCACTTATGACATTTCCTTTGCAATATTTGGTGCATTTGCTAGTTATAGGTGATTTATAGGTTATAAATGTCTTCAGAGTTTCACTTCTAATTGGGTATTGAACTGAACATATTTATTATCTTATACATAACTATTTTTCCCTCCACCCGCTTTTCATAACTTCAATAACCATTAGGTAGGGACCTACAGTTTTGATGTTGCTTTGCTTGTTTAGTAAAATATTGCCGAGACTTTGATTTAGTGAAAGTTGTAGAATTTACAATTTATGAAGTTTCAAGGTCTAATTTTTAAAAGTATAATTCTTTAAAGGGTGTTAGCTCAATGGAAGAGCATCTGCTTTAGAAGCAAGAGTTTGGTGGTTCGATTCCATCATGCCCTGACATCCATATGGAATGGAAGCGATCATTTTTTTGTGACGGGGACTCTTTTCATGATCAACAATGAGATTTGGTGACTTTTTTGACCCTCACCAAAAATATGAAATGGTGACAGTCAACGAACGCCACCATATATACGCATCAATAGTGACGACTCTCAAAGGTTCATAACCATAAATTGTTTTTGTTGATATGAAATGGCGATGGTCGTTGTTCGTCATTATAGTCATTATTCGTAATGGACCTTGAATGTCACCACAACAATTATACTTCTCGAAATGTGGCTTTTGGTGACGGTCAATGAACGTCACCATATATATCCATCAATAGTGACGTCCATTAAAGATCCATCAAAATAAATCATTGTTCTTCATATAAAATGGTGACGATCATTATCTATCATTATAATCAATATTCGTGACGAACTTTGAATGTCACCATAACACCTATACTTTTGGTAACGTTCAGATTTTGGTGACCGAGGCTATTGTAAAGTCACCATTTCTCATATGTAATGTTGACGGTCTCTATCCATCATTATAAATCGTTATTGGTGAAGAACTTTAAATGTCACTACAACACACAAACATAAAATTATATATATATATATATATATATATATATATATATATATATATATATATATATATATATATATATATATATATATCAAAGAGGAATTCACTAAAAAAATAAAGAGACATAAATTTAATATGATTGAAAACAAAGACAACAAAAAGAAAAAATAGCTACAATTTAATCGATTAAACAACAACAACACAATAAATTATTTACTTATGTATTTTTTTCTAATTATTTAATCTATATTATTACTAAATCTATTCAAATCACCAAGAAAAAGAACTAATAACTTGTTAATGTCCATACAATTTATCACAAGTTATAACAACAACTATAAAAAAGTATTGCTATAAATTTCAAAACTATGTCAAACCACTAATCTCTATTCATTTTAAATAGCTCAAAATGATATTGATTTTAATTATTCCTCCTTTTTCTCCCTAAATGTAACATATATCAATTTAACATATAAATTTATTTTTTATATAATAAATTATTGTGTTCTTATATAATTTCTTAGTTATGTGCACTTATGACACTATTTATAATAAAGTTACATTATCACAATACTTTTACCAAAGTCTCATTTGCAAATTCAATAAAATGTTCTCAAATTGAAATACTTTAATTACTTAATGTTAATAAAATTATATATAATTTTAATATTTATATATTTTAAATTTTTATATAAACTAGCTCACAAAATAAGAGAAATACTTTCACTTATATAAGAATGAAATTTGAAATATATCCATTTACAAAATAGGATATAAAATATTTTTATACATAATTTACCAATGCAATCGAGATAGCCTAACTTTAGAAATATAAATATGACAACTCAACTATCAAATGAAAATCGTATAAATAAAATAACTTAAATAACAAAAACATAGCATAACAATGAAATCTAAGCTCCCTTTTTGTATATATAACTATTTTTTAAAATACGTAAAGTTTTATTATAGAAAAAAAACAAATAAATAATCATGCTCTATAATTTTAAATAAATTTTTTTATCGTTTTTATTGAAAAAATACTAGTTCATTTTTAACAAGTTGTTTTTAATAAGATTTGAGTCTTTTTACTAAAAAAATTTTGGAAATTTTTATGGTGGGTTTTTCTTGTCTAATTTCTCTAAAATCTAGCAAGAATGGAATGAAATCACAAGTTTTATGGGTAAGTCTGTGGGGTTTTTAAAGGTGGTTAATCCATATGTACAATAAAAAAAACTAGTTTAAATAACACAAATCAAGATTTAACCTTAAATGTCGATAACCTAACTTTATAAATATAAATATCATAACTTAAATATGAAATGAAAATCATATAAATAAATAACTTAAATAACACAAACATAACATAACAATGAAATCTAAGCTACCTTTTTTATATATATAACTATTTTTTTAAATACACAAAATTTTATTATGTAAAAAAAAACAAATAAATAATGCTTGTCTATGATTTCAAATATTCTTGTCTTTATCATTTTTATTGAAAAAAATACTCGTTTATTTTTTAACGAGTTGTATTTAGTAATATTTTTTGTAAGCTTTTCTGGTCTAATTTCTCTAAAATCCAGCAGGAATTTATTGAAATCACAAGCTTAATCCATGTATATAATAAAAAAAATAGTTTAAATAACACAAACCAAAATTTAACCTTAAGTTTTCCACGAGACTAAAAACAACTTATTTTTTAATAATTACTAATACTCATACAAAATTTTATTTAAAAAAAAAATAAAAAAACATTTCCATTTTCAGATAATTACATTCTAATTTTGAAGATTATATAATTAAAATGTTTTGAAAATAATATGATATTATTAAAATTAATATAATATAATTAAAAATAATATAATATAATTGAAAATAATTGAAAATAATCGAAATAATTGACCTCCGAGTTATGCCAATATCCAAAATAATCCTAAAAATTCGAACAAGTGGACGTTTATGCCAATATCCAGAACTTTCCCAACGTTTCCACATGGGAGGCCTGCATAATATATTCCGCCTCATCTCCACACGACGCCACCCTAGTTCTCTATCCAATGTTGGACGACAATCTCGAGACGTAGAGGTGGTTACGACCTTAGCGGTTTCTTGCCAAACTACTCATTTCCAGTTTCCATCCGATGCCGACGGATCACGCACCAGGGTTTCATCTACACTTTCCACCTGTTGCTAAGGGCTTCGGCTCTAAGGTTCGATCTATGTAGCTACAGGCTTTTGGCACCAGATATTAGCATTTTATTGCAGGCCATCGGGTTTCCTTCCAAATTCCTTATTTCGACTTCGCCAGTGGGGGTTAGGTCTCTTGCATGGTTTCTTCCCAAACTCAGCTCTTACAGGGTTTCTTCTGGATCTTATTTGTAGTTCCGACTCTTCCAGGGAAAATTCTGGCTCTTGCACGGTTTCTTCCAGCTCTTATTTTCAATTCCAATGCAGCTGTGGCCTTCAGAGGTAACTGCAGACTTCGAACAATTTCTTCTTTCGAGTGCACCGTGTTTTCACTTTACGGTTTCAATTTCGGCTATAAAATCACCTTTTTCCTGTGTAGAATATTGCAACGGTGGATGTGCTCCATGTTTTCAATTAAGGGTTTCAATTTCAGCTCAAGGGTTTCAGTTTCGGCTCCAAGGTTTCAATTTTGACTGAGTTTCTCAATTTTGGCTCTAGGATTTCAATTTGGGCTCACGTTTTCAATTTCAACTCTAGGTTCGCCTCTTCTAAAATATTCATTTTCTCTTTTTCACCTTTTTTTCTGCTCAAGGGTTTCAGTTTCGGATACAGGGTTTCTTTTTTGTGATCTACGGTTTTAGTTTCTGCTCCAGGGCTTTTCAAGGGTTTCAATTTCAACCAAGACTCTCAATTTCAGATCTAGGGTTGGAATTTGGGCTAACGTTTTCAATTTTGTCAATTTCGAACAAATCTCTCAATTTCAGCTCTAGGGTTTGAATTTGGGTTAATGTTTTCAATTTTGTCTCTTGGGTTCGCCTCTTCTAAAACCATTTTTCGTTTTGTTTTTCACCTCTTCTACAATCCTCTTTCTTCTGTTTTTCTTGGGGCTGTGAACGTGAACAAATGCATTGAGTACTGCCCTAGATGCTACGGAAACTGTGACTGTCACTTCTGGAACATACACTTATACGTCGAGTGACTGCGACTACAAATGTCCATCTTCGTTTTTTAGTTTTTAAAATTTTGGTGTGAGATGTTGTCGGTAATGTCGGGAATAACACGGAACACCCAATGGTATGTGATGAGCGGTATGAGCATTTTAAACAACTGTTGCTTTCCTATCAGTTCGTTTCTGTTTACAATTTTCTCATGTTTTCTAAGATATAACTCACCATTATCAATGCCTTTCTGTTTACAATTTTCTCATGTTTTCTAAGATATAACTCACCATTTCATGGGTTTCGACGTTATAAAACTGTTTTTCCTTGCGCAGAAACCGCTCTTCGCCCAAATCCATGTACGATTTTCTTGAATTTTTTTTTTTTTTTTTTTCAAAGATTTTCTTGATTTTTTTTTTCTTTTAAAATTCCTATGTATTTATTTTAAAATTTCTATGAATTTCTTTTATATTTTTAACCAGCTTAATAATGCAACCTTGCTTCTTCTTACACTTTCTCCTTACATTTTTTAAAAAGTTCTTATATTAAACCTCCAGAACCATATGCACATAAAGTATGATATATAGTAATCATAACGCTCAGTTTATTATACTTTTACCTATAATATCATGTTATATCTTATAATATCATGTTATATCTCATAAAACTGAATTATTGTTATCATATTCTATCTCCTAAAATTAAATATTATTAAATATTGTTATAGTTATGTAAACAATGGTATTAAAAATTATAAATATATTAATTTATATATGCAACATCTATATTTTTATAAATATATTAATTTATATATGCAACATCTATATTTTTAAAAAGAAATCTAAATGGTTTATGGAAATAAATTAATTTAAATGAATATTGTAACCAAAAAAATTACAATTAAATTCATTATCGAATTATTAAAATGGAATTTTGGTGAGAATCCAGATGAAAAGAGCCAAACCAAACCTTCAGTTCATTGAAAAATCGATGTTGTGGTTTCCTTGCAATCTTCCATATGGTATCTTTGCCTAGTACTACTTAAATCACAATGATGTTGTGGTTTCCTTGCAATCTTCCATATGGTATCTTTGCCTAGTACTACTTAATTTAGATCCTACCAATATCACATGTTCGAAAAGAGCCAAACCAAACCTTGAGTTCATTGAAAAATCGATTTCACACATACTCCACCCCTACATGAACTAGGAAGTCACCAAAATCACAATGATGTTGTGGTTTCCTTGCAATCTTCCATATGGTATCTTTGCCTAGTACTACTTAATTTAGATCCTACCAATATCACATGTTCAAAGGTCTGATTATTATTGGTCAAGGTGTATCACCATTTAACAAAATAATCATGATCTAATACTGCAATGGATTTCCATGTCGCAATCTATGATTTACCCTAATCATACTAAGGACGCAATTCATACTAAAGAGGCAATTCCCATTATTTTATTGGTTCTTATAGTTAACATTAATAATTCAATTTCCCACCATTTACTAACATGAATGATAGTTTCAAGTTAACATTACTCATTCAATTTCCCACCATTTACTAACATCCATTATAGTTAGCTTTGACGAAAATTAATCACATTTGAAATGAAACATTAGTTTATGGTCAATTAATTTAACTTTCAACGTACCCAAACCCTTTATATGGAATTGTAATAGATAATGGAAAATTATTTGAAGAATTAAGAGATAAGGAGGGTACAATTCATTTAATTCCTAATGAAACAAAACAATTTTGAAATGTGATGGTTAAGGGTGTTTGAAATCTCGAAAGTTGTATATGAATGAGAAAATAACTTTAACTCCACTACTTTTGGTCAGAATCAAAGAACATGAATTCAAAGGAACTTAACCTAAGAGAACCATCATAAATGAGTGAAAGTATTATTTATGGAAAAATTCAAAGAAATTAACAAACAACACTATTAGACTAAAGAATTTCAAAACATAATAGAAATCAACAATTTTACAGAGATTAATTTATATTTTGATTACGCAATATCCGTATCAAGTTAAAAACTAAATGAGACTTTTAAAATACAATTAGGATTGCTTGAAGAATTGGTGGTGTTTGTGGAAATGATAAACATAGTATTTTGAACATGAGGCTGTGGATTAATGATGAATGGGAGAATTGTTAAGGCACTCTATTATATAAGTGATCTGTTCAAATTCCTATAAATAATGATGAATGAGTGCATTGTTAAGACCCTCTTTGTGATGAATCCTTATAAATAATCATTAGTGAGTACATTCTTAAGGAACTTTTTCTGATAGGTCGTCAGTTCAAATCCCCTATAAATGATGTCACCTTTCTAACTAAATAAAGTAAAATACTTTAATTATATTTTCATTGTTTTCTCAAATTATATACTTAAATTATTGTTTAGCAAAATAAAAAAATTAATTTAAATATGTAAATTAAATATTTACAACATCATAAAAAAATTATTAATCTATTTAAACAAGTATACAACCAAACATCTTTATACTAAAGTTCACGAGAATTCATATGAACTTAATATTATTTAAAAAAACGGTATTCAATTATATCTTAGAATTTTGTGATCTATATTGATAATAGTATTCTATTTCTGATTAATCACATTATCTAGATTTCGTAAAGGTTTCGAACCAATTAATGTGGTTCATCCCCAAGACAAAGGTGAAAAAATCAATCTTCGAATAGCAAAAAAGCATCCTTGCCTAGAATTAGCCGTTATGAAATAGATGTTATAAACTATCTGTTATGAAATTAGTTAATGGGATATAAAAATAATTAATTAATGAAATATTTATTTATATATTCAATAAACTAAATTAAAAAAGATTATAATATAATAATACATAAAGGGGATATTTATTTATTAAATATTTTGTTTCATCTTCATGGTTAGATTTTTTTTTTTCTTAAGCAAGAGTGGGTCATTCTATTCAATTATCTAAAAGGAAAGAAGTTACATAATGTACATACTGAGCAAAGGAGGTGTGGCCCACCAAAATGTCGAGCCAACCATCACCTTTATTACGGAGCATTAATCTCATACCCTGGGCCAAGGGCACACAAAACATTACAAAAAAGCCTCTGTAGACCGTACGATCTACCTCCCAAGATCTAACGGTCTAGAGGCATTTCGGGTGGCAAACAAGCATACCTATTAACCTTTTACTCAGACCCAAAAGATCTATGAACCGACGATAAACAACATTTCGGGTCCACCTGGGGCATTAACCCACATGCATTATTCCTGCCTTAAATCCACCAAAAGCTCGTGATCCCGAAGAGACTGTGCAACTAGCACGGGACTTAACCTCCATATCGGACCCGAAGCTTGATTAATATTCCGCCTAAGTGATTTTGGGTCTGAGTTTAATGTTAACATTGTTGCTATTAACCACACGAAATGCATGGGAATGATGCGATTTCACCAACCTGCCTCCATTTTAACTTATTCCTCGGCACCGTTAATTAAAAGGCCCTTCTTAATGTAATTAGGGTCCATGCAAAGACTAGTCCTAATTATAGTTTCGTTCCCAAGAACCATAAGTTTATATGGTTCCGGGAGCATTTTCCCGCTTGAAAACCATATGCAGACATTAGAGGGGAACCTATGAACCAAAATTCCTCTGTCTCCATCAGTCATCATCCTACTTATATTCCTTGCTTTGATATAACTCTCTGTCTAATGTCGCATGTCTAGAATATTCTTCCCACAAATGTACTTGGGGAGTCCCTATCCAGTCGTATCTAATATCACTCTTGGAATAGGGCACGCCTTTGTTTGCCAAAATATCTGCTAGTTTGCTTGTTTTTCTGTGCACATGGATAAAGCTAAGGGTTCTCATGGTTTTCAGATGGGATTGAATACGCTGATAGACTTGCAGTAACCTCCAATGTCTCAACACTTTGTCTGGTGCTGAGCCATTGGCAATTTTTTGGACCGAATTAATTATCAATTCAGAATTAGCTTCAATTATGGTGTTATGTAAATCTGTGTCCCTCAAGATTTCTAGGCAATGCTCCATGGCCATGATCTCTACCATATTATTGGTGGCCTTCCCTAGATGACTGTGAAAGATGGTTTTTATGAAACCCTTTTCATCTCTTATGACTCCTCCATAACCTTCCATACCAAGGTTTCCTTTTGATGCTCCATCTATATTTCATTTCATAAAACCCTAAGGTGGAGGTTGCCAGAATTCCTTATCAGCTGTTATATGACTTACATTCTTGTTTGTGCCTTGGGGGGGAAGCCCCTACAGTCCCAAATTTAGAAGTATCTGCTCATCCTGAACTTGAGGTTGGTTTTCATGGAGGTTTTTTATGAGGGTTCCTACAGTCTCTTTGAGTTGTCTTATAATCAGAGCCATGATGCTCTGTGGTGTCCCGATCCTATTCTTGGAGATTCTGCTATTTCGTTCTTTCCAGACATTCCAAATTAAAAATCCTGGAGCGAAAGCCCAGGCTTTGTTGATTATTTCATTTGCAGAGAATTTTTTCCTCCAATTCTTCAAAGTACTGGTGATGCTACCAATGTCCCTGTCTGTTTGTCTAAAGATTAAAGCCACCTAATTCCACAAGGTGGAGATGAATGGGTAGACATTGAGAAGGTGTTCCACAGTTTCTTCCTGTGATTCACATAGCTGTCATCTAGATGGACCAGCTATCCCTCTTTTCCTAAGGTTCCCCCAAGTCAGAATTTTTTTATGCTGTGCTAACCACATGAACAGTTTAATTTTCATCGAGTTTTGGTTCTGTCATAGGTCCTTTCATGCCTTTTCTGGGTTTGGGAAGTCGAATCCCAGGGCTAGTCGCTCGACCTCTTTGAGATTAAAGTTGCCTTCATTTCTTTTACCCCATCTTAGTTGGTCTAAAGATGTTGATTTCAGAATCTTTCTCTGTTCCAAGATGACTGTAAGAGCTTTTTCTTGGGTTTTCAACAGGAAGTCATCACTGTATACTAGGTTCTTCCATTTTATCCACTTTCCATCACTTCTATCCTAATCCCAAAAGTCATTTACTCTGAGTAACCCTTTGTTGTCAGTATCATCCTTGAGATTGGTAAATTTTTCTTTTAACAGTTTAGGTTCCTATTGCCAATTATCTTCCCAAAACCAAGGCAAGTTTCCATCTCTGATCTCCTAGAAATTGTGTTTTTGAACTATGGCTCTATTCTCCGAGGCTTTGTTCCAAATGTGGTAGCCTTTGATGAGTCAAGATATCCTAATGTAGTCCCTTTCTTTCCAATTTTTTGCATATTTCTGTTTCCATACTTTGGCCCAAGGGGAAACCGATTCTTTTAGCCATCTCCATCATAGTTTTTCCCCCAATACTTTATTAAGGGTTTTAGGGTCATCAAGCCCCAAACCTCCATGTATCTTTGGTTTACATATCTTATCCTAGGCCACTAAAGCCCATTTCTTTTTTTCTTCCCCTTTGCCCCAGTGAAAATCCTTTTGTATATTTCTGATGTGTTGCAAAACTCCTTTAGGAGCTGGAAGGATTGAAAGCATGAAGATGGGGACAGCTTGAAGGATCACTTTTGTAAGCACTAGCATTCCTACTAAATTTAAAGACCTATTTGTCCATTTCCAGATTTTGTCCTGTAGTTTATCAGTAACCACCTCCCAAACTGCCTTGCTCAGAGGTTTGTCTGTTAGAGGTATTCCCAAATATTTGGAGGGTAGTATCTCTCTTTCGAAACCTAGAATTCTGGTGAGGTTTCTCTGAATATCAATCTTAGTATTAAAGAAGAAAATATTTGATTTGTTTAGGCTTACCTTTGTCCCCGCAACCATAGCAAAGTCGTTCAGGATTTATTTGAAGGCTTGAGCTTCCTTGATCGTAGGTGTACCCTGCAGCATGGTTTCATCCACAAATAGTTGATGGGTCAAGGCATCCCCATTCATAGTGAGTTTAAGACCATGGATTATACCTTCTACTTTGACATATTTAATCGCATTCCCTATCCCTTCCATCATGAGAATAAAGAGGAACGGTGAGAGTGGATCTCCTTGTCTGAGTCCTCTCGAGGGCTTAAAGGTCTTGGATTGTGATCCATTTAGTAGGATTGAAAAACTTGAGGTGGTTACAAGGGCCATTACCCATCTTATCCAGTTATGGTCAAAGAAAAATGCTTTCAGAACTTCCTTGATGTAAGCCCAGCTCAACTTATCGTAAGCCTTCTCTAGGTCAAGCTAAATGATCATACCTACTTGCTTATTACTCTTAAGTGAGTGCACCACCTCGTGAGCTTGAATGATGTTATTAAGAATTTGTTTGCCTTCCACATATCCAGTTTTCTCCTTAAACACGAGAGTTGTGAGAAGGGTCTTAAGTCTGTTCACAATTACTTGGGAAATAATTTTGTACACTACATTGCATAATTCTATTGGTATAAATCTATCTCGTGTGATGGCATTCTCCTACTTTGGAATCAAGGCTATGAAGGAGGTGTTGAGTGCCCTCAAAACAGTTTTGTTTTTCCTTGAGTCCTCCACCAGATCGAGGATATCATGCTTGAATATTTCCCAACATGCTTTGAAGAAGTCAACATTGAACCCATCTAGACTTGTAGGTTTCCATTTTGCATTTCTTTTATGACATCGCTAATTTCGTCTTCATTCACTGGCCTGTTAAGATTATAATTGTCTTCCTTGTCACAAGCTTAGGAATGTGCTTTGTGAAATCCTTGATAAAATGTGATCTATATATGAAAGGCTCCTCAGTTGTGCCTTGGAAATGTTGAACCAGAACTGTTTCTATTTCTTGGTGTGTAGTGAGTTGTTTACCTTGGGTATCTTTGATTTTCGAAATCTTGTTATGAGACCTATGATCCAAGGTGGAATTGTGAAAAAAACTTGTATTCCTGTCTCCTTCTTTTAACCATTGTGCCCTCAATTTCTGTTTCCATAATACCTCCTCTTGCTTGCATAACTGTTCCCATTCTTGCTGAATATAGCCAGCTTGTTCCTTACTCTCCTTGGTGAAGCCCTCTGTGATTAGGGTCTGGTTAATTTCCCGTAGTTTCCGTTCAACTGCTTTTTTGGCTTCGAAGATATTGCCAAATTCATTTTTATTCCAATCTGTAATCTTGTGTTTGACATGTGTCAATCTCTGATGCAGAAGGAACATTTTAGTACCTTGAACATGCATATCTTCTGTCCATCATCTTTCAATATTGTTGATGAAGTCAGGATGGGTAAGCCAAATGTTTTCAAACCTGAAAGGTCTATTTCTTGGAGTTCCTATAAAGGACACTTCAAGTTGAATGGGCCAGTGGTCCGAGCCTCCAAAAGGAAGTATTATTGCTGACAAGTTATGGCCTGTGAGGATAAGGTCCTCTGAGATGATAAATCTGTCAAGTTTAGAGGCCACTTGAGACACTCCTCCCCTCTTATTATTCCAGGTAAAGATACCAATACTTGTCTCTGTATCTACTAACCTCATGTTGTTTATGAAATTCTAAAATGCTATGGAATCTCTACCTAGTGATCTAGTCCCACCATTTTTTTTCCGATAGAGACGTGATCATATTAAAGTCCCCTCCCAAAACCTAGGGGATACCTAGATGTCTTTCTCTTAACTCCTCCAAGGAGGTTAGAAGTATGAGTTTATCTTCCATCTTTTGTGGACCATATACATTCGTGAGCAAATAAACTTTCCTGTCTTCGAAAGGTCAGATGACCACTGAAAGATAGTTCCTGGATGCTTTAGCACCTAGGATTCCAAGTTTCTAAGGGTTCCAAAGTGTGAGAATTCCTCCTACCGCTTTGTCTGCTTTAACTTCTAGATATTCATATTTGATAAGCCATTTGTATTGTATCTCTCTTATTTTGTCTATAGAAAATTTTGTTTCGTAGATAAAAACCATATCTGGTTTTTCTTCTTTCATTATATTGCTAATATTTCCTTGTTTCCTTTTACTTCCTAGACCCCTAATATTCCATGTTGTGAGCTTCATTAAGAAAGATTTTTAAATAAGTAACTAGTTAGGTCTTTCATCTTACCTGAGTTGATCATGAGTTTTCCACACTCTATCAGCAGCTCATTCTGTTTTTTCCTCCCTCTTTTCCTGCCTGGGTTCTCAAGAGCTTCTCCTAATGTTGCCTACCTCATTTTAACCCCGTCGTTGTCCTTACTGTCATGGTTTCCTTTTACCCCCAAACCTCTTTCCTCAGTTCTCCAAAGGAATAGTTGTTGCACTCTGTTAAACTCCTCTTGAGGTAGCGAATCCATTCCTTTAGTAGTTCCCTACTCTAGGAACTTTTCTAGATCGAGATGCTCCCTTTTAAGAATATCCTGTAGTTCATGATCCTTTGTTCCCACCTCGCTCAATGTCATCTCTTAGTCCGTGCCAAGTTCCATAGTGTTGGGCAGATCCTCCTTTTGTTGGTTGTTTTCATGTATATCCTCCATGTTGTCATCCTTTTCCTTCTCTGCAGGGTTGTCCTCCAGTATCTGGTTCATTTTATCATGCTCCTCTTCTTCTTCTAATACCTTGAATCTATTTTGACTAATCTACTTTTCCTCGTTGATTTTCTTCTGGTTCTTTCTCCCTCCTTTACCTTTGCTCCCCACTTTGTTAAAGTTTTTAGCTTCTTTCCCTTAGGTTGCTTTAATTCTTCTCTCCATTTTGTTTAAGGGGCAGTCTCTAAATAGATGCCCATGTTCATGGCATTTGCGGCATCTGAAAGGAACATGCTTATAGTCCACCGCTTGCACCCATTCTTCATCTTATATTTCTAGTATTATTTCATCTGGTAGAGCTCCAAAAAGTTCCATCTCTATGCATATTCAGGTGAAGGAGGTATATTTTCCTCGCCTTGTGGCCTCTGATATCTTTAGAAAATGCCCTAGTTTATTGCCTACAGCTTTTAATGATTCTGGCTACCAATAATCTAGAGGTAGGGAATAGAGCCTTATCCATACGGGCACTGAAGTGAATGTCTCACACTTCAGGATGAAATTTGTCACCCATGGCCGCATATAGAGGCCTGTAGTAGCATAGAAGTATGGTCCTCCTTCAAACACCTTGTCCTTATCCTCTATGTTTGAAAAAACAATAGTGAAGAAACCCTTGGATCCAAGATGTAGATCTATATCTCCCTTATGTTTCCAATGATTCTTGATCCAATCATATAGAGCCTTCTCCATTGTCCATAACCCCATAAATTTACATATCATAGCATAAGCCACTATGTGCTCCCTATGCACCTGTACTGCTGGATCACTTAACACCACTTGTCTTTTGGTGGTTGCCCTGGGCTTACATGGTCTGGTCTGATTTCTAGTGTCAGCTTTCTGAATATCCCCTCCTATTCGTTTCTCTTGTCTGATTTCTTCCTGCATATCTTCCTGCTCCTGTGAGCTTCTGTTTTCATGTTTCCCTCTTCCTAAAACCTCGGTTTCAACTTTCAGTGGTTTCTTGAATCGATTAGAGACTGCCTGACTGTAGGAGGGTGTGGAACTTTCCCCCTCTCACCTCTATATGGTGCCCAACACTATTCTCCTACTTCAAACCCTAGCTCTGTGTGTTTTTCTTCAGCTCACCCTCACCGTATCTGTCCCGCCCCTCGTAATTTTTCATCCTTCATGGTTAGAAATTAAATAGAAAAACCATTAATGTTTTATTAATTAAATTTTTAATTAGTTACACCATAAGACGTTTCCTCTGAGAAAGACTTCCCTAGATGTCACCATCCACCATTTTGCACCTTTAGATTTAATGTAAGATGATTGAACAATATTCAACTGTCAGATTAATAATCAATTAATAATTATTAAAATTAATTTGAATTAATAGTTAATAATATTTAACAAACTCATTTCAATTGTTTTCCTTCTTTATCTTCATATTGAGAGAGGTTTTAGTTGTACCGATATAAAAGATATTTTCAAAGAGTTCGAGGGCATGTTTCATTGTGACGTGTTCCATGTTTGGCTTTCCTATTTGTTTTCTACATATTCGTACCAAGAGCTCTCACAGGGGATTTTCTGTTCATTTTCTACATATTGGTGACTGTGTGGTGGGAGAGCTTGAGGAGGCAAGATGAGATTTTGAGGATCGACCGCAACCAACAGCATGCATAGCTTTTAGATCTTTTCTTTTCATGAAGATGGTTTAGATCACTTATATAATCTAACGGTAAGGAAAATTGATATACAGACTTTTATTCTCCCCCTCCTGGTATTGGGTTAGATGCCTTTTCTATTGGTAGATAAGTTGGAACTACTGCATTTTATACTCGGTATACGTATCTAAATTGAATGGAGAAAATAGCCCATTGGTCGGTCGTTTTGTATAATTGTTATCTCATTCGTATTCTTTATCGGTTGCTCCCAATGAAAGCGTATTGGATATCCCAAACCGTTTATTCTTTCATTCATTCCCCAGGCTGGATTTGTTTAACCATTGTTCCATCCACAATTTGTTCATAAAGGGTCCTATATTTTCAACGATACCCACATCAATAGTCATATATTTTTAATAGTATCCATATCAACATTTGTGTAATGAAACAATTTATTGAGCTTATAGTTTCCAAAATGCATCCACTTTTAATCCAGTTGGCTTTCATGGATTGTTGATTAAGTTTGTTTCAAAGGATTTTTGCTGCCTTTGTCGACACTTCAACGGCGGGATAGAAGGATGTTCACTCGATCCATTTTCTGGCATGTTTTATCTACCCAAGGAATGGTAATGTCTTTCATTCATAAGCTTCACTCTTAATGTTAGCTTTGAAATTTCTAAATGTTGTTTTATATTGTATAAGAATTTTTGGAAGAAATCACATTGAAGATTTTGGTCGACGTGTTTCGAACCACTGAGTGTGGTTCATCTTTAGGACACAATGAAGAACAAATCTAGGAGGAGGGTTAGATAGATAAATAAGTCAACCTAACAGCTAGAAGATAATGACTATATTTGACTCGGGGAGGGAAAGATGGGATTTTTTTTTTCACTCATTTAAATGATAATAAAAGATTAAAAGAATTTTACTAGCCATTATGTTATGTTCCATTAATATGTTATATTTATATTATAAATATTTAAATGTATAAGGTAAGGGTATCTAAATATGTAATATGGCTATGAAAAATATATTTGTTCTCGTCTGCTTATATTAGACTTAATTTATATGATAATCAAAGAAAAATAATAACCGAGTTATATGTTATATTCAATATATTAATAAATAATATATATATTTTATATATTTAATATATAAATGTAATATAGTAACTAATATATATATATATATATATATATATATATATATATATATATATGTGTGTGTAGAATGGTTATTTATGTAATAATAGATTAATAGATATAATTAAATTTAATTATTTATCACAATATAAATATATAAATAAAATAAATATTAGGGTTTTATATCTATTTAATCCATTTTAATTTGTTAAAATGAAATATATTAGACTACCAAAAGATTAGATTATTAATAAGGAAGTAGATGTGAAAAAAAAAACGGGCCTATAGAAAGACTAAGACGAGAGGGCAGGAATCCAACAACTATTAATTTTTTGTCCATCATCACTGTTAATATTGCTGGAAGACTTCTCAATTTCAAAGGCGTCCCCGTCATCACTGTTAATATTACTGGAAGACTTCTCAATTTCAATGGCTTCCCTAAACTTGCGATGGCAGAAATGAGGAATCTTAGCGATAACCCTAGCTTGGTATTCTCCGCATGTTCAGCTAAAGTGAAAGATTTTGTCCTTCCATGCTTGATATCACTAGCGTGTTCCTTAATCCTTTGGTTAATAAAACGACCAGTTTCACCAATGTATGAGGTTCCATAGGAACAAGGGATGATATAAACGACTTTCATATCCATAGGGTTGAGGGTAAGACCGCGTAAACCCTATGGATATGAAAGGTGATTATATCATCTCTTGTTCCTGTGGAACATCATATATTGGTGAAACTGGTCGTTCTATTAACCGGAGGATTAAGGAACACGCTACTGATATCAAGCATGGAAGGACCAAATCTTCCGCTTTCGCCGAACATGCGGAGAATACCAAGCATCATATATGCATTGAAGAGGCTAGGGTTATTGCTAAGATTCCTCATTTCCACCATCGCAAGTTTAGGGAAGCCATTGAAATTGAGAAGTCTTCCAGTAATATTAACAGGGATGACGGATGGAAAATTAGTAGTTGTTGGATTCCCGCCCTCTCGTCTTAGTCTTTGTCTAGGCCCAGTTTTTTTTTTTTCACATCTAATTCCTTATTAATAGTCTAATCTTTTGGTAGTCTAATATATTTCGTTTTAACAAATTAAAATGGATTAAATAGATCTAAAACCCTAATCTTTAGTTTCTTTATATATTTAGATTGTTATAAATAATTAATTTTAATTATATCTATTAATCTATTATTACATAAATAACCATTCTACACATATTTAGTTACTATATTAGATTTATATGTTAAATATATATAATATATATTAATATATTGAATATAACATATAAATTGGTTATTATTTTTCTTTGATTATCATATAAATTAAGTCTAATATAAGCAGACAAGAATAAATATATTTTTGATAACCATATTACATATTTAGATACCTTTACCTTATACATTTAAATATTTATAATATAAATATAACATATTAATTGAACATAACATAATGGCTAGTAAAATTCTTTTAATCTTTTATTATCATTTAAATGAGTATAAAAATAAAAATAAAAAAAATCTCATCCTTCCCTACCTGAGTCAAATATAGCCACTATCTCCCCCAGTCAAATATAGTCGTTATCTTCTAGCTGATAGGTTGACTTGTTTATCTATTTAACCCTCTTCCTAGATATGTTCTTCATCGTGTCCTCCAGATGAACCACAGTCGTTGGTTCGAAACGCGTCGACCGAAATCTTCAATGTGATTTCTTCCAAAAAAATCTTGTACAATATGATATGGATCATAGAAGCTTGAATTTGAATGTTGTTTTAGTTCTTAAAAATAACTCGAGAATGAATGCAATCATTTTATTGGTAATTTTTAAAAAATCTTTCATTATTACAGGTACACAAAGGTTACAATTATGACATTTCATTTGAGTTTTATATTAAACTATTTATTCATTCAACCAATATGTTTTTATTTTATTGTTGTGTTTGTAATATAACGAATTTAAAAATAATATTTAAGAAATGTTAAAAATAATTAATAATGTCAGTTAAAATATTTTTCCCCTTATATTTTTTATTAAATGTATTATAAACCGGAGTTGTCTATATGTGATTTTTTTTGGAATTTCTAAGAGATTTCTCACTGGAATTTGGTGAGAAAAAATATGGTGAACTCTTGATTTGTGTTGTCTAAATTGGTTTTTTAATTGCATATATAAATTCAACTCCCTCAAAAACCAGAGGAGCTTGTGATTTAAATAAATGCCAACCAGATGATAAACAAATTAGATCATAAAATAAGCATAAAATGTTTCAAAATGTCCCACTTATACACAACTCAAATGAAATATCCATTTCATATTATTTTATATTCTTAAAACTTTAAGATTATCTATCTATCTATCTATCTATCTATCTATCTATCTATATCTATATATATATATGTGTGTGTGTGTGTGTGTGTGTGTGTGTATAGATAATTTATATTTTATATTTTAAAACTATTATTTTTCTTATTTACATTTATTTTGGTTTTATATTTTATTAAATATTTGTATCTACCATTCTATTATGTTGTGCATTATATCACCCCATCAACATTATTATGCTTTGCATAACATGTTTAATATTTTTTGCATTATGTGTAGTACATCCCCACCATTGTATATCCCTTAAGCCCCGCCTTTGTATAACATGTTTAATACCTTATCATTTGCATTACTACCCATACATCTCCACCATTGTGTTATGCATTGAAACTCCCCTAACCCCCACCATCATATAATATATCTTTCATTATATATTATGTTTTCTAATATATCATCCCTATCATTCTAGAAGTTGTGAAAGTGATGTGTAAGTATGTCGGTCTCTCTTAAAATAAATAAAATTTCATGTAAAGTAGTTAGAAGTAAAAAAAAAAATTAGTAGATGTTTAAACCTTATACTTTCAAAAATATTTTAACACTTGATATCAACTTCATATATATCTATATATAGAAAAAAATGATAAAAGAATATATTTTAATATTATATAGAATAAAATATTCAATAATAAATTATGAATAAAATATTTGAATATGACTTAATATTAACTATAACTAATTTAATGTGCCCTGATAAAATGACTCAATACACATATTATGTAATCTCTATAATAATAAAAAATACAATTTAAACAATAAAAAATTACACATTACTTTTTTTACATTAAACTTTTTTTATACATAAAAATTAGAGAAACATGTATTATAAATACAACCATCATAAAACACAACTTATTAAAATGTTTTAATAAAATTAAAAAATAAAAATTATGCGTATTTCTCTCCTCCTCGTATCTTAACTTCTTGTTTTTCCTTTCATATACATTTTTGTACATTACATTGGAAAAAATATAGGCATCATAAACAAATGGGAAAAAACTTATTAAAATTAAAAAATGTGATTTGGATTTTCATAAATCACTAAAAAAAACATTACTACTAAATCATAGATCCAAAATAATACAAGCCAAAGTCTAAGAATCACAAGACACAAAGTTCAATCATATGCACTAAGAGATAATCGATATTGAATCCAGAATGGATTCATCTATAGTTCTCTGACCAATCATTAGGGAAACCTCATTAGTGCATTTCATTTTAAACCAGCAAAGATCCATCTTAAATACGGATTTAACATGAACCTACATTATTTAAATATTTCGTATAGTTATTTAATTTATTTATTTTTTAAAAATAAAAATAAAAAATAAAAAATTATTTGAGAAGACATGAGCAAAATTTCAACTTTCATGACAGTACACATCATATTGGGCTATAGAATGAGCCTCTTTACTAAATAAATTGATTTGATTAAAATTTGGACATTTTAAAATAGTTTATAACAATATTGAGGTGTGAGGAGAAATACATCAACTTTTTGAACCTACTTTAATTTCCCATTATACGATTTGTTACCACTTTAATGACATTATTCTTATTATGGCTATGGTTTATTACAAATGTTCCTTTCATTCCAAATTTACATACTCGTAATATTGTATGTCAAGGTACGTTGACATAAGTGTTAATGTATAATTATATTATGAGAAAGTTTGTGTTTAGTTTTTTATTATAAAATAGCATTTCATTTATAGAATATTATTTGTTTCAATATAAATATTAGAAAATTTATTCACTAAAATTTCAACTTACTTGACTAGCATTAATTATTTTTACAATTTGATATCCGATGTATTCTACACGAAGTCCTTTCTAATTATGATATTTACTATTTTTTTCTATCAAACCCTTAACTTTGCTTCCTTCATGAAATCAAACTTACTAGTACAAGCACACATCAACTTAACAATGATTTGACTACTAAAATATCATCAATAGGTTTCCCTTTAGAGGCCGCAAAATATCCTAATTAATCCTTATTAGTATTTCCCTCCTAAAAAATCTATTTTTACCATAGAGTTTTCACTCCATCTCGCTCTCAACAATTATGAAAAGGAATGAAGAAATCCTGTTGGGGTTTCGACACATGCCACATATATAAAAACTACAAACCATATGTTTCAATGTTTATATATTCTAGAAAATGTCCCTATAATCTATATTCTTCTTCATGCTTTTGTTTCAATTTATTTAACTATGCAATTTAGTCATTGTATCTCTTCCAAACATAATTGCATGAGTTGTTATTCATGTTCCTAATATTTAGCTTCTTGTTGTTTTGTCTCCTGTAATATGTGTGAGGCTTCATAATATTGGTCCTCACCTTTCAAATATTGTTTTGGGTATAGTGAAGGGAAGTTCGTCTCACTTGGAATTCACACTGTTATGTATAGATAGTGCGGAGACTAGGAAATATTTGATTGAAATTTAGTGTTAAAAATTATGGTTTCACATAGCAGTCCACTTGGCTAAAAGGGAAGATTTTCGGTTAAAGAGAAAGGATCCTAGGTAAAGTGAAAGTAGGCAAGGCTAATAACTTTTTCCTATAGGATTTTCAAGAAAACAGTGGAAATTTTTGGAAGCCAAGTTTCAAGATCTTGGGTTCCCTGGGTTTTTGAATGTGCTCAAACCATTTTGACCATAAAAAATAGGACTCGAACACTCCATTTTGACCATAAAAAATAGGTCTCAAACACTCTTATCATTTTTTTTTTAAATGATCACACAATTTTTAACTGTCCTCACTAAATTGATGGATTTTACACCATGCCATTAACACTATTAATTTACCTTGTTAATTATATTTTAAATGGTAATTTTATTTTTTTTAATTTAAGAAATTTTTATAATTGTCCTTTCGTTTATCATCACTTGTTCCATTATACCTTTGAAACAAAGTGATGATTTTTATGGTATTTCACTTATGAATGTGTTTTAAAACAACTATTTACCTCCTCCTTGTTACATTATACCTTTGAAATAAAGTGATTGTATTTATGGTATTTCACTTATGAATGTGTTTTGACAACAATTATTTACCTCCTCTTCTCCATTACTTCTTTATCTGGTGTTGTTTCAACAAAGTATAGTAAAATATTAGAATGTTTGTTTACTCATGTGGTTCACATTAACTAAAATATCCTTATTATACAAGGAATTCCAAATTCATGTTCTATTAAAATTACTTAACTTTTTGTTTCCTCTTTTCACTAATCATTATTGACTATTATTTTTCCAACCTTGTTCCTGCTTAATTCTTCCACCTTCAGAACAACACATGTACCTTCACAATCACATTCATATACCATATGTACCCTAGAATGCTAATAACTTTTAATGCTTCACTCTCCACTTGTGTTGTCTAAACATCTTTTGTAAGCGAAATTCTGAAGAATTTTGCATTTATTGCTTCGCAGCATACAATTTTTTTTAATGACTAAATTTTTGGTGGTTTGATGGTTCTTATTGAACCAAAATGTATCACTGAAACAAAATTTTTACTGGCATTTCTCTAAATTTGTTTTCGAGATTCTTTACGTTTGACTTTTAGATTTTTCAAGCAATGGACTTGCTGGAGTTTAGGGTCTACAATTATTTGGTGTGACAATATGAAAATTGTTTTGTATTCTCTACTCGAAATCATGGAACTGGAATATTTCTACCAATTGGATTTCTTTAAGTTCCATAAATTTAGATGACTACATAGTTATCTTCAAAAAACTCTTCCATTATCTCCAGAAAACTTTGCCATCATTTCTTAATTGATTCATAACAAATGAAGATTCAATCAATGGCATTCATTTTCACTTTATTTTTCATTATGTTGCTTGGAATCAAGTGATCTTAGAACTATGCTTCTTTATATTTTTAAAATCATACTTCACTCCATATGGAGCATTGTGTCACTTTTTTTATTTATTTCAGATTGACGTTTTGGTAGAGGCATGAGTCATGAATGGGAAAGTGGAAAAGATTTAGACAAAGATGTGACAGATGATATTGAGGCCTCAACTCTTTCTGTGGATGCAAGCATTGTGTTCCCCTCAATTACTTTAATAGAAAGTTTGATTTCAAAAGTCAATATGTTCTTGAATTTAAAATTCTAAATGAATGTGTTAATAATGTGTGCAACAAAAAATGAACAAACTTAGTGGGGTTTTTATTGAGGTTTTAATGAGTTGTAATCAATTTTATTAGCGAGGATGAGCTCCAAACTTCATAAATATTAAACTAATATTTCAATAAACATACTAGGATTCTTTTCATTTTATATGCAATGTGGAGTTTTTTTTTTGGCCACAAATAATTCCCATCATGATCAAAATTAACTTACATACGCTTCACTCTGTATATATGTTTGTTGAATAAGTTGAATTCAATGTTTGTTAGATTTCCACTCTTCTCTACTTCTCTTACCTCTACTACTGATTTACAACGTTTCCTTTGCAACATCAAGTGAAATTGCTAGTTTTATTTACAAAGAGAGAATGTAAAATAATTAATTCTACATAGAATAAGGATGAAATAACACCAAATCTCAAGAATGTGATTAATTTGGAAGGAAATATTATTAAATTTATTCATTTTTAATTCAATGTTGTTAAACAACATTGATCGATATGTAGATTATGTATTTACAGCATCCCACAAAGAAAAATTAGCTATTAATTAATATAAAGAACTGTACATTTTAATGAACAAAATTGTTTAAATTGGATTTATGTGATTTGATATGAAATTAATATTACTTAATTATTATTTTTTTACATAGATTACCATGTTATGTGTGCACTCTATTGAATTGCAACAATTTAGTTTTATTAAGGGTGTTGCAAGAGATAAAGTGTTTATAGATACCACACATCACATTATAAATGTTTTTGTTCTTGCCTTAAAGGTCAAGTTAAATACTTTTAGACATTCGTGCAATATTTATCTTACGTAAAAGAAGTTTTAGATAGGTGTAATTTTTATTAAATGTTATGATACTTGGTTGCATACAAGATTTTTTTGATTTTTTTTTTTAAATATATATTTTTTTTACAATTCAATTTTAAACGCCATGAAATTAGTCATTTCATGTAAATGAACTAGTCAGAAAATAGAATTTCAAAATTTTCCAAAATGATTTTTGATTTTCAAAATATTTGGTTTAATATTTAATTTTTTCAAAACTTCAAGAAACGTTATAAGTTTTATTTAAAAATTTCAAAAATAATTGAAAGTCAAGCCTTTTTTACTAAAATCAAAAACAATATATCCTTCCTTCAATAGCTATAATAAGATATAGAATTTTGTTCTATGCCCTATCTTTGCATTTTTTTATTAATATATTTAATTATTTAAACATTAATGATTTTTTTTTTCACTTTTTTATTATTATTATTTATTTAGTTAACTTATTTAATAATTAACTTTATTTAATTTTGGTTCAAAACGCGTCACCCAAAAAATTCTCTCATGTTATTTCTACAAAAAGGCTTTGTTTAATTCATTATGGATCACAGAAGCTTCAATATAGAAAGTAATTACTATTTATTATTTCCATATATTTCCAGGTGGAAACATCGAGAATGTTATGGATATTGGCATAAACATATAATTATTTTGATTATTTTGCATATTGGCATAATCAAGAAGTCCAAATATTTCGATTATTTCAATTATTTTCAAATTATTTTCAATTTTTTATTTTTTAATATATCATTATTTTATTTATTTATTTATTTAGTCAAATATATATATATAGATATGCTTGTTTATTTATTTTTTCTTTTATAAAATTATTTTTTAATAATCTAATTATGTAATAAATTTATTATTAAATTTTATTTTTATTTAATTATTTTGTTTTGAATTATAGATTTTATTAGCAGAACCACATTAAAAATATTAATGTGCTTGGTTGAAATAATCCGATAACCATATATCAATAATATTTATTTTTATTTTAATACTATAAAAAAAATCATATTAAAATAATAAATAAATAAGTATAAATTGAGAAAATAAATTAATAAGTGTAAAAGAAATAAATAATACTAACATATAAATAAGAAAATAAATTATTAAAAAATAATAGTAAATATTTATTCAAATATTATATCTTCCATTAATAATAAATAATATTATTGACACTTAAAATTAGCTTTGGATTGACTAGCTTTGGATTGACGGTGAATGGGTGCACTGCTAAGGCTCTTTTTGCGATAGGTCACTGGTTCAAATCTCCTGTGGGTGCTTACGTACCAAAAAAAAGACATTTAAATTATAATATTTAAAAATCTAGAAAATAATTAAAATAAATTTATTCTATTATTTGATAAATAAAAACTATTTTTTTCAAAATATTATTTCTATAAGTTTATAAATAAATATAGTTATAAATAAATATAGTAATGAAATGTTTGTAAATAAATTATTATTAATAATTTAAATAATTAATAAATAAATTTAATAATAAAAAGAAGTAAACGGAATTAAAATACTTATAAAAAAAATCCGTAAAAATAATTTTTTAATGTTAAATATCAAATTAATAAAAAATATTAAATAAAACAAATCATTTTTAAATTTAAAGTAATATTAAACAAATAGTAAATAAAATTAAGGTATTAATAAAACAAAAAAATAAAATTAAAACAAACTATAAAATATTACTATAATATGAATAAAAATATTTATAAATAAATATATCAATTAAATTTTAAATAAATTTATAAACATATCAAAATGTTAATAAATACATTATTGTGTCACACTTCCATGCTAAAAAACTTGGTCAGAATAGGCTCAGAAGCTAACACTATAATAATAAAACTAGGCTAGAATAGTATCAGAAGCTGACACTATTATTATTATAGTGTTATATTGTGACATTCAAACAATTGGAATGTAATGCAAGGTTCCTACAACAATTGTCAATATTGTTAACAATATTGTTAATGTGAGGGGAAATATTATAAACCGATGATTATAAACAAGGTATTTTTAATAAACCTTAGTTTCAATAATATAAACCTTATCAATAATATTACACTTTAGTAATAGCAACCCTTATATCAATAAACCCAAGGAATCGATATTCTAAACCCTACAGAAAAATAAATCCAAAGAATAAAAATTAAAACCACAGGGATTACAAACCTAAGGGAATAATATTAAACCCAAAGGATTAAAATTATAAACCAATGATATAAAATCTCAAACTTAATAAAACCAAATGATTATAAACCCAAGTGAATGATATTTAACCCTAGAAATATAAACCCTTAGAATAATAAACCCAAGGAATTAGTATTATAAACCCAAGGGAATAATATTAAACCCTAAGAATATGAACCCTTGGGTTAATAAACCCAAGGCATTAATATCATAAGCCCAAGGGATTAATATTGAAACCCCAACGAATTATGAATGCAAGAGAATAATATTAAACCTAAGGGATTAATATTATAAACCCAAGGTATATAAACCCTAAGAGAAATATTATAAACCCTAAAATAAACATGGTTGACCATGGTTGGTTTTCATATTGAGACATTGGTTGTTCTAATGTGATGTAGGGTCATGGTTGACCATGCTTGACCATGATTGATTTTCATATCGTGACAACCTTTGTCACAATGCAACGTTAGACCATGGTTAAGCATGGATGATTTTGATATTAAGACAATCTTTGTCACAATGTGACATTAGACCATGGTTGGACATGAATTACCATGGTTTACCATGATGGATTTTATAAAACATGGCTGACAATGGTTAACCATGATTGACCATACCTGACCATGATTTATATTATAAACCCGAAGGAAAAATAAACCCAAGGGATCACTACTAAAAATCCATGGGATTATAAACCCAAGGGAAAAATATTAAACCCAACGGAATAATATAAACCCGAGGTATATAAACCCTAAGATAAATATTATAAGCCCTTAAATAAATATGGTTGACCATGCTATAAACCAAAGGGAACAATAAATCGAAGGGAATAATACTAAACCCAACGAATATGAACCCTTAGATTAATAAAGCTAAGGGATTGATATTATAAACCCAAGGGATTAATATTAAAACCCCAAGGGATTATGAACCCAAGGAAATAATATTAAACCCAATGGATTAATATTATAAACTCAAGGTATATAAACCCTAAGATAAATATCATACACCCTAAAATAAACATCGTTGACCATGGTTAACCATGGATGTTTTTCATATTGAAACAATGTTTGTCACAATGTGACATAGGACCATGTATGACCATTCTTGACAATGATTGATTTTGATATCGAGAAAATCTTTGTCACAATGTGACGTTGGACAATAGTTGACCAGGATTGATTTTATAAAATATGGTTGACCCTGGTTGACCATAGTTAACCATGATTGACCATAGTTTCCCATGATTGACCATAGTTACCATGGTTTAGCATGATTGGTCTTGGTTGAACATGATTTTTATTATAAACCCAAGAGAATAATAAACCCAATTGATTGATACTAAAAACCCAAGGGATTATAAACCCAAGGGAAAAATATAAATGAAAGGTATATAAACCCTAATAAAAATATTTTAAAGACTTAAATAAACATGGTTGACCATGGTTGACCATAGTTGAACCCTTAAATTAATAAAGCAAAGGGATTGATATTATAAACCCGAGGGAATAATAAACCCAAGGGATTAGTACTAAAACCTGAAGGGATTATGAACCCAAGGGAATAACATTAAACCCAAGGGATGAATATTATAAACCCAATGGATATAAATCATAAGATAAATATTATAAACCCTAAAATAAACATGGTTGACCATGGTTGACCATGGTTGATATTCACAGTAAGACAATCCTTATAACAATGCAATGTAGGACATTGGTGGCCATGCTTGACCATGATTTGTTTTCATATCATGACAATCTTTTTCCCAGTGGGATGTTGGACCGTGGTTGACCATGGTTGATTTTCATATTGAGACATTTTTTGACACAATGCAACGTCAGACTATCGTTGACCATGAATGACCATGGTTGACCATGATTGATTTTATAAAACATGGTTGACATTGATTGATTATGATTGACCATGATTGTTATCATAAACCCAAGGGAACGGATACAAACCCTAATATAAGTATTATAAACCCTTAAATAAACGTGGTTGACTATGGTCCATTCTCATATTGAGACCATATTTGTCACAATGTGATGTTGGACCATGGTAGGCCATAATTGACCATGGTTCAGCATGATTGATTATCGACCTTGGTTGACCATTATTGACCATGTTCAATGATGATTGATATTATAAACTCAAGCAAATAATAAACCCAAGAAATTAATAATGAAAACTTAAGGGATATTAACACAAGGGAAAAATATTTAACCCAAGGGAACAATATTAAACCCAATCGAATAATATAAACTCAAAATATATAAACCCCAAGGTAGATATTAATGATTGTCTAAAAAGCATGCTTGTCTATCTTTTGCCATGACTGGTTTTCATTTTGATACAATATTTGTGACAATTCAACATTAGACCATGCTCAACCATGGTAGAACCCTAACATTAACAAACCAAAGCGATTGATACCATAAACCCAAGGGAATAAAAAAACTAGGGTATCAATACTAAAACCCTGAGGAATTTTGAGCCCAAGGTAATAATATTAAACCCATGGTATTAATCTTATAAACCGAGGGTATATAAACCTAAAGATAAATATTACAAACCCTAATACAAACATGGTTGACCGTGCTTTTGACCATAGTTATTGACCATGGTTGACCATTCAACACCACAACTATAAACCAAGCTGGACATGAATAACCATCATGGCCAATGACACTTGTCCACATATATTTTTCATATTGGAACAATCATCATCAAAAAGCCACACTCAAGCATTCACCACCATGATTAACCATGGTTGACCGAGGTTGAATATTAAGGCATATGACCATGATTAACAAAAATTCACCATGGTTGTTTTTCGATAATAGTTACAAACCCTTGACATCAACATTTTAAACCCAAAGCATGTAAAGAAAAAGATAAATATTGCAAATCACTAAATAAACATTAAGCCCTAAAGTTAATACTCTAAACCTAAATAGTATTTTTATAAACCAAAGGCATCAATAAACTGAAGGGGTTGACACTAAAAACCAAATCAATTTCAAACCCAAGAGAATAACACTAAACTTAATCATTCTTATTAAAGAATACGAACACAATTGGAATAATTAAACAATTTGTATTGTTACACAACATGACATCACGAGATGAAAGAAGAAAAGCACATATCAATTGAAAGCAATGGAATCTAAGAAAAATCACACCATATAAATTTTGAAGAACATTCATATGCACTTTTTTACATAATAACACAAATGAAAAGCAATCAATTTTACTGACATTGAAACTGAAAAAAAGAAAAATTAAATTAAGAGATATTTTTTTTGTCTTTAAATCGAAGAATTATACTAGGAAAATGAACTTTAAATACTTCATCAGAAGGCATTTGTTAAACAACCTCCTCGAAAATAAAACCATATTAAATAAGAAAGCAACACCATTCAAATCAACAATGTAATGATCTTGACCCTTCACCACTTCCAGCCAATCCATTCTTCTTTTTCTTCCATATTCCCTTTGGTGCATGTTAGCACTCCGTAAATTTCCTAGGCTGGGGAGAGAAATTCCAAAGGAAACCACAAATCACTTTTAGGCTAGAATCTAGTGCTTCTATCCTTGGAGATGGATCTATCACATAAGGTGTTCAATTAATATGATATTAGGCTAGGTATAGAGCTCAATAAGGTCTGTTTTTTCAAAAGGTTGCTGGTAAGAAAGGAGGGTGGTCCATTAGGCATGGAGTCATGTCAAAGTTATTATTTGTCTAGTGTTTTGATGAAAAGAGAAAGGGTTTTTCCATAGGGGCAAGGTAGGGAGTATTGGTGATGAAATAGATTTAAATTGCTATAGAAGGGTGAGTGTAATAAAGGTGAAAATAACACTTAGAGAATCAAAATTGTAGGTGGATTCTAAATATTGCTTTAAGAGGAAAACCAATATTACTTGGCAAAACTAAATCAAAGCACCATCAAGATGAATTCTTAATTAAACATATGGTTCTTCTAATCATAAATACATACATTAAAGAGATGTCGAAATATAAGAAAAACTTACGATATAAAATAAGCACAACACCATCAAGATCTGACACATGAATCCTTGCAAATCACCTTAAGTCTTTCATTCACTTGAAAAAATATTCAGAAAATACAATGCACTCATGGTGTATCTCTCTCTAGTCTAACCAACGTAACCCTATCTTAGCTTTCTACATATTAAATATATAAAATATATTCCATTCTCAGCTAGCTAGGTCCAATTATCCAAAAGGAAACTAATAAAATAGCTACATACATCGAATTATTAACCTACTCTGCATAAAAGTAGGAACTACTTACCGAACACAATTTTCTACTTAATACATCATTAAAATTAGAAATAATTATAAGAAACCACTAACCATACCATCCTAAGGCATTATTCAACCTAAAAACATGATTAAATAACCTTGGAAACCCAAACAATTTGAATTTATGAGGCAAAATCAAGATTATGTGAAAATGTAGTATCTGCTAAAAAACTCTCAGTTTCGCCGAAACTTTCTCGTCGCTTGGAGTTATGTGTATTTGTAGTTTCCTTTAGAAAAATATCATTGTGATGACGATGAACTCCTGAAACATCCTTTGAAATGGTTGCAGACCTCCTAATCACCTATAGAAAACATTCGCAACAAACTATCAACTTTCGTAGCGCCTTCAAATTTCTGAGTATATGATGGCTTATTTTGATATAAGAGTTGTAGAAACCATGTATTTTTTGTGAAATATTTATAACACTCCATGAGACAACAAAAATCCTTAAAACTACACTTTCTCATCAACATAAAGGAGTATATAAAAAAATGCAACAAGTCCTTGCTGTGTTTTTGGAAACTCCACCAAAACTAACCTATTTCTCAGTTTTTGGGTAAAAATACAAAATTTTAACCTCAGTAGAATCCTCCTGATGAAGATTTACCTTTGTGCCAACCTCTGCTAGTATATCCAATTTTCCCTTCTTCCTCTTTCTTCCAGATGTTTTGGCCTCATTAATTTGTTGGTTAACTACTCTGAGTCTCCTCTTCAAAACTAAATTTTGTGTATACAAATTTCTCACTTCCCTACATGTAGAGGAAAGGTCCACTTTAACCTTTGTTTAGCCTTATCAAGGACAATTTCAAGATCTTGTAATTTCTTAAACAAATTCAACTTATCCCTTTGATATTTTTCTGCAATCCAATTTACTTGTTGCTGAACTCCTTCAAGGTGTTCCAAAAATTTTTCAAACTCCTTCTGCTCATCACAAAACACCTTCTTTTCAAGTTGAATAGTTTCCTCCCTTTGCATTTCCATTTTGGCAATAGACATAGTCCTAGGTCTCCTTGACTGCTCAATTGTTACCTGCACATTTTGAACATCTATGATATTCTTTCTTTTGTCTTTATGTGCCAATGCTCTCTTTGATGGTTCTCCTTCACTGGGGTGGGTAGCTTCTTGTGATGCTTTCTTCCTAATTTATCTATTTTCTTGCTGTAAATATGCGATTGTTAGATGAGATTTGTCCAACTGATCTTGCAGATTCCTAATTTCCTTATCCTTTTCATGAGCTTCCATTTCTCCGTGTGCACTTTTTGATATCTCAACAACTTGAACATGTGAAGAGCCTATACGGAATATTTTGGCTAAAGCTCTTGTTCTTGGTCCCCTAGCCATTTTTTTACCTGAGGTGAGAAGTGAAGTCTTTTAGCAATTCTTTTGTTATCTAATTTGTTCTTTTTCAAAGGCTTTTCAATTGACCTAGTTGCTGTAGGTGATGCCTCTTTGATTGCAACTGATGGGGTATCTCTCTTAGTCATTTGGTTTTCATAAGGTTGTGTCATCCACTCTAAAGAGATCAAAAGGTCCTGCCATGAATTCTCCTTCTTGTTAAGTTCTTTTATCACGAGCACTTTGATCAATGAAGAATGAAACAAACTAGGTTCATCCTGACTCCCCTTGGCTTCAACTCTATCAGTCATTCTGCTAAGACTCCTAAATAAATAGTAAGGAAGATTCAAAGGTTTTTTACTTGTAAAATACATTAGGAGTCTTATATGATACTGATAAACCTTATTAAACCCCCCTTCACATGTGAAATACCTTTGACTCACCTCTAGCAATTTACTATGTTGGTCTTGTAGATAACTCCTTGGAATAACAGACCCATAACTCTCTTGGTATTTTGGTGTCATAAAGTCTTTGAAATGAACCAAATATAAGTCCATACCCTTAAACCATTCATCAACATGTAAAGGGATGTTAGTGGCATCATCTATCAATTAGGTTGTGACTGGAACAGTAAGTGCTCCGACCTTTTCCTACAATCCATCAAAACCCTTGGCAAACTCTTAAGTCACCTGTAGATTGTACCCATAAATCTTTTCACAAAATATTAAACATGCCACCTGATCAAAATCCACTTTGATGGTTGGGCCTACGTTAATAACTTTGATATCTTGTGGATCAAATAGAACAATAGAACCTCCCTTGTGCTTCCTTTCCTTTGGAGTTGATATTTTTTTGTTTTTGCAGCAGTGCATAGTCTATTGTTTTGAAACCACTTGTTTTATGCAAGAGTGGAGTGATGATAGTTTAAACCTTTGATGAGGATTAAGAAACAACAAGATTTACAAAAAAAACTAACAAATGTAGACTTTCTCATAAAAAACCCTAAATTCTTGCAAATTTTCAATAGTTGACAGAGAATTGAAAGGGAGAGTCACAACACTTTGTAAAAAATTCAACGTTCAAGGAAATTGGATTTGAAACAAGAACAACAATTGGGTGAATGGATTCAATGAAATCTCAACACATAGGAAAATATACACATGGAAACTTTACAATGAAGAATGAAATCTCGGAAATGAAGAAATTTAAAAGGTGAAGATTGTGTGATATTGTAGCAATTAGGAGAAAATGCAACAAATTACAAAAAACATAGTGATTATGAATTTTCTATCTTTTTTGGTTTCGAATGGATTTAGCAGTTCATGCATGCAAATTAAAAAATTTCAAAGTCAAGGAACAAAGAGTGATTTGATTTTTCACTTGTGAAAAGAGTTTGGACTGCAGATTAAGAAAAAAAATAACATTGTGTGGAAACACAACAAGGAGAAAGTGCAGCAAAATAAGAAGAAATTTAGCGATGATAAATTTATCTATCTTGCAGGATTTATTTTGTTTTTATAGCTCATTCATTCCATTGGAGATTCATTTAGGATTAAGGAACAAGGATAAGATTAGATTTGCAACTATGAAGGAGAATTGACCACCAATTTGTGAGAAATGCAGCCCTATTTGGAAACGCAAGATCTCTTCCTCCTTTACACAACAACCCAACACAATCACACCATAACTTTGGATGGAAATGAAGAATAAGAGAGTGATGTTGAATGAATACAAAAGTTGAAATAAACTTCCAAAATGGCCTGAAGTAGAAATGATAGTGATCATTATGATTTGAAAGTGGAAATGATGAATGTCAAACATCTCTTAGGAAAGTGCAGTGCTTGAGGAAAGGAAATTAATCAGCATTTTGATCATTATACTCCTATTGAAGTCATAACCACTCTCGAAACAACATCTATACTAAGTTGACAAAAACTGCAAATCTATGCACAATCCTTTGTCATGATGGTTTTGATGTAGACTTGATCTCCATATTTAGATGACTAACTTATGATAACCAAAGTTTGATGACATGACCCCTCATTACTCTTCGATAGTGACCCAATGAATCCCTATGATTACTCTTTTAATAATGAAACCTCGTCACTTTAGACATTTGAACTTTTACAAATTAGACAAACTTTACAAGACAATTAAAGCAAACTTAGAACTCTTTAAACTATAATAGTAAGGTTTCCATAAATAGTATTTACAAATTGAGCTTAGTTAAAATAGAAGAACTAACATGACCAAGATTCCTATAACATTGGACCCTAACATAGGCTCCAATGGGGATGGCATCCTCCCTGTGAGGTGTCAAGAACACCGTAGAATAGTAGCCTTATGCATTGGGTGCTTTATTGAATTCTAAATTTGACTCTCACTAACTATGATAGGCTTGAATTATATTACACATGGTATTAGCTCATCAGAACCTTAAGGCCTTCACTTTGATCTTCAAATTGTAATGACAACCACCCACACTTGTAGTACTGAAAATTAAAATGGTATGTACAATGTTGTGTTCAAACCAGCTAAATTCAAGTAAAATAAAGCATGATTATCATGCCATTAACATGCCCTCCAACAAGTAGTTCCCTTATCAAGTGTTTCAGTAGATAAACATTGTTTCCATGAAAAATTGCAATTTTATAAGGTCCCTTCAAAAAGTTTTAAAATTTTTGTTGCTTTCCCTTTTCTTCATTCCTAGAATCCCATCTTAGCCCAAGGTCAGCAATCTTAAAATCATCATATTTTATCATTTTATCATGAATCCTTTTAATCTTTTCATGGATCGGGTGATTGCTATTATAAACCTTCTCTCTAGTCTGTTGCAACTATATCATCTAATTAATCCTCCTTTGCATATCAGTTGGTTCTACCTCTACTTCCTGCAATAATTTCATTACTAGAACCCTTAGGGAAGTGGGAAAATTTTCATCAACCCCATAAACTAATTGGAAATCATACGTCCCAATTGATTTCTTAGTACTTACCCTATCAGCCCATAATGCATTCATTAACTTCTTATGCCAAGTATTTTAGTTCTCTTGCAGGAAGTTCTATATGATATTCACTAAGTTCGTATTAAAGGACTTATCCAAGCCTTTATTGTGTGGGTAATAGGTAGTAGAGTGACCAAGTACTATATTATGTTTATTCTAGAAATCAATCATCTTCCTGACCTAAATGTAACAACATTATTAGTAATAATCTTATGAGGACAACCAAATATAGAAAGAATGTCACCTTCCAGGAATTGAATAATAATTGAATTTGTGGCATGCCTAGTCGAAATCGCTTCCATCTACTTAGTGAAATGATTTATAGCTATTAAGATTTATTTATTCTTAGTTGATGAAGCTGGATGAATCTCCCTGGTGAAGTCCAACCCCCACTGCTAAAAATGCACCTCCACTAAAATAGGTTGTAGGGGTAGAGATAAAAGTTCCTTATTCCCTTCAAATATTTGACAGTACTAATGACATTTAGAAAGCCTTTTGTGAACATAAACGAACAATGTAGACCAGTAGAAACCAACTCTCAAGATTTTATTAGTTGTTGTTAATTAGAAAAGATTCCCCCCCCCCCCCCCCCCCCCCCAACAGTCACCTTTATGGAACTCCTCCATTATCTTATTTTCCTCATCTTCCAATAAAAGTTCAACAATATACCTCCTACATATTCCAATATAAAGACTGATCTAGAATGCAAAATTTAACAACTTTCAACTTGAGAAATCTTACTTTTGTTTTTATTAAACTAAGTGGATCTTCTAGGCGCTACAAAACATAAGTGAGATCAGTGTACCAGGGGGAAGAGAGGAACCTTTCTAACAGCTTTTGAGAAGCTTCTTCATCAATGTCTTCTGATAGGGAAACAATGAAATTAATGTCCAATGCATGTAGACTTGACTCAACCATCATTTTAGCTAGTACCTAACCCTTTATTAGTTTAGTGGTGCTAATTTCAACATAATATTCCAAAATTATTGTTATCCACTTACCTCTTGTTCCTTCGGGGTCATCTTGAGTGAGAATCTCCTTCACTATAGCATTATGAACAAAGGCAATTATACGACAATGCAATATGTAAACCCTGAAATCCTTCAAAGCCTTAACCAATGGAAAATCTTAGTTCTCCATTATGTTATGTTTCAAAGAGACATCCCTTAAACCCCTACTAAAAACTGCTATTGGTTTCTCGTGATCCTCCTGATTTCTCTGCATCAATATTGTTGCAATAACATGTTCCGAGGAAAAAGAAAAAATGATGAAATCTTTTGTGTAGTCAAGGCTGGACAAAATAGGAGCATGAGTTAAGGCTGATTTTATCTCATTGAATGACCTCTTTGATTCAGAAGTCCATTTGATTTTGTTGTCTTTACTTATCATATTTGTGATGGCCATTATGATTTCAACAATATTTGGAATCAACTGCCTCACAAAATTTATCCCGCCAAGAAAAGATTGCACCCTTTTATTTCTTCGAGTATCAATCTTCTAAATTGCCTCAATTATGATTGGGTCAATTATGATGCCATCATTGGACATTATGTGTCCAAGTAAATTACCTTCTTCCATTCCAAAAAGCGACTTCTTTAGGTTTAAAGAGATACCATACTTCCTGCACTTCCTAAAAATAATCTTCAAATGTTGCAAGTGATCTTCATCAAATTTAGAATACATAGCAATGTCATCAAGATAAATAACAATAAACCTATCTTTTTCATTAGCAAAGGTGATTTCCATAGCCCTACGGAAGGTTTCCCCTAAACTCATGAATCCAAAAGGAATCCTTACATACCGTTGTAGCGGCTACAACCACCCTCCAAAATTTTTCCATGCCTCAATTTGGAGCCTCCCTTATAAACCACAGTAGCTCATCTCACACTAATCTACGTACTTGTGCTTCAATTAAGCTTTATTATTTCAATATTGGCTTGGTTTTTTTCACTTATATTTTTTCTAACCCACAATATGATCTCTTGACTTTTTCATTCGAAAATTTTTGTCTTGCCTTAGAGAACGACACAATACTTGAGCGCAAAAGGCCTTACTCTTGGGAATTCCACAGTCTTGACTGACAGTGGACCTTGAGTGCAAGAAATGCATAGAATTGGATGGACTCCAACCTTTAGTTGGGATATTGCACGGAACATGAGAGGCAACTCAACGCCACTAAGCACAAAAATTGCATAGAACCAACTATTCTCATAAATTGCGCAATGCATAAGCCAAAGAGTTGCTTGGTTCTTCCCAGAATTTCACAATCATTCTAAGAAATGCATGGTTTTTTTTTCTGAAAAATAAAAGAGAAAAAAGAAAGAAGGATCCTTAAAAAATAGGGATCTATTTTTAGCAACCTGAAGGAGGCACTTGAGTTATTTTGGAAACTGCGCTAAGTGTCGCTTTTTCCTTGATTTTTGGCATGCGCGTCATAAACAGTAATTTGACCAAAAATATTTAATCGACACTGCTAGAGCTCATTTTCATATTTGGTCTTGGATATATGGCATGCTAGAGGAGATCAAGGAACCTTCAGTGAGATCATTGTTGCTTTTTCGCTTTTTCTATCTTTTGTCGCTTTTTGTTATTTAGCTTGTGAAAGTGTAGTTTCACTTATTTCTTTGAATGAATGTTGTCATTTTAACTTGGTATACCTTGTAGAATTATCTTTTTAATTTTTATATTTCCTTTCTGAAGTGCTGTATGCATTTTCCTATTTTTGCACCAATGGTCACTGTTGCGGTGACTCTATTCACATGCTTCATTTTCCTTCAATTTTATTGATTCCTACAATTTTTCACTTGCATGCATCATCACTTAGTCAAATATGCACTTGGAATAACACCATCCTTCATATCTTCTCAATTTCACACTCCACTTAGGAATACCTAGGCTCCCCTTGCCTCGATCTCATTCTTCATTGCATGCACTACACAATCTGGGAGCTCAAGGCCTCTCCCTTGGCTTCTGGAATTGTGCAAAGGCTAACCTAGCTTGGCTTCAACTATGCACTACATAGTTTCAGGATCCAACCTCCCAGCTTGGCCACTGAGCTCTCCTAGCCTTGGACCAAGAATGAACTACGCATTGTGTAGTTCTAATCAGCAAGATTCCCGACTAACTACTGGGATTGTGAAATAAGTAGTTCAAGCAGGTAGCCAGTTACCTATTTGAACTCGAATTGCATAATCTGTCTGATCATGAGCCCATTCTATTTCTTGTTCTTGTTTTGATGTTTCTTTGGTTTTTAAGCTGACATTTTCTTGCCATGAGTGTCCTCCCTGTCCCACAAGTACAACAGTTATTGAGAATCTCTCTAGCGTCTATAGTTAAAATAATCTCCAAGACAACTACATCAAATGAAATAACTGAGAGAAATACTCAAGAAGTAGTTGAGTAGATATCAGTCCATCTACCAGTTTATGCAGACACTCAACTATTCATTGAGAAGGGTATAACATTAACATGGCAGCAAATCAAATATACTTTTTCAAATGACTTCAAGGAAGACTTAGAGGACCAACAAGTTTAACTTAGCATCCAACAGTCCAGCTTATATAAGGTTGCATGTAGGTACCTCGTCTTCGCATGTGCAAACATTATCAGCTGGATTGTCTCACACAGATATCAACATAGAATAACATTGAGCAGTGCTAGCGGGATAGAACTTTCCACCTTTAAGGCGGATAAATTTCAATAGATGTATCATTTACCTTAGTCGGTGAAGCAGATGGACTCATTTTTCTATGCTACCCACAACCTTTTGAACACTAGAGACATCATCAAATGCTAGGTAAAAGATCTATCAAGTTTAGATAGACACCAATCATTTTTAGAAGACAAATTCCATGAGTAAGGCTTATCAATTCTTGATCATCTTTTCCTGCAGAATATATGGTCAAGAGAACACATAAAACTTTCCTGAAGTTTGGGTAGTCATGCTGGACCAGTTGGTGAATGATGGGAAGCCATTCAAATAGTCAGACTTGATGGATCATGAGTTGAAGATCCATGTACGGTGGAGAGAAGCCTCTGCATTTTCTACCAAGGTATGCCACTGACAAGAAGATCATGCAAAAGGTCTCGTATCACCTCTCCACAAGGTTTTTAGCAAGACTGCATAGGAAGAGGAAGGTGACATGGCCTGCCCTTCCTTTGCAGATTAGAATCTATGAGATTAAGAGCTTGAAGGATGTAGATGTTGAAGCTAAGGAGATAGTGGGATTCGAGTTTGGCACCAAAATATTTTAATATGTATAATCCCCATGGTATTAGGAAGGACCACTATGTGAGAGTGTACTTTCCATGGATCCACGGGAAATTTCGTTGGGTGGAGGAGGACCCTTTGAGGTAATCTTATAATGCCTCAAGACTTAATGAATCAATCAGTATAGTAATAGTTTGGAAATATGCTCTGCAGAAAATAAATAGCACACAAAGAAACAAAAACATCAGTAATAGGCAAGAATCGAGTGCATGACATGGGAAAGAGGAAGATTGTACAGAATCCAGAGGCAGACAAAAGAAGCAAGATGAAGATAGTTCCTGTCATAGTGAAAGCATATTTGGCAGCGAAAACAAAGAAGGAGAAGTGGCTAAAGAGAGAAGATCAAATGAAGAGTGAAAAGAAGAGGATGGAGGAAGCAGAACTAAAGTTGCAGGAGAGGGAGAAGAAGTTGAAGGAAGAATAATAGTTGAGGAGGAGAGAAAGAGAAGTGAAGCAGAAATAGGAATTGGAACAAAGGTAAGGTACGATGACAGAGCAAGAAATGGCCATACAGGTTGATGACTCAGAGTATCCAGTTGTTGGAAAAGAGGGTGAATAGATGCAAGATCGGGAGGTTTCTCAACAACATGGAGAAACTAATCGAAGCTACAGACATGGAGTTGGCGAAGAAGCCACAAGATGAATATACTGACCTTATTCCGAGAAAACTAGAGGTCATCTCTCAGTCTCCGCCACCTCCATTACTACAACCAGCACCAAGCGAGCAAGGAGAAGTTGTTGTCCTTGATGACGATCCAGTCAGGGATGTGTACAATCTATCATTTGATGAGTTGCAGAAGAAGATTGTCCAGTCATAGAGGAAGCACTTTCTAGATGATCACGCATCACCTGCATTCATCAAGGAAAGAATGATAGTTTAAGACATCATGAAGCATCTGGTTGCCCTTACAGATTCCAGCTTGGCCTATGCAGGAGTAAGAAGCTTGAGTGTTAAATTCCTGTTGGCTAAGAATGAACAACTTAAAAGGAACTTGGAAGCTTCCAAGAAAGAGGCAGAAAAACTTCGAGAGAAGAGTGCAGTTTCCACAATGGGTGAGATGAGGAAAGCGATACTTGATGAAGTATCAACACTTAAGAGTACCATGCAGAAGCTCTATGATGGGTTTTTCACTGTCCATAAAGTCATTGTCTATGTGCATGGATTCCAATAGTGGAGCAGAGTGTTTGTTCAACCTCTCAAGAAGTCACAGGCAGAGTTGGAGAAAGAAAAGGTCTGGATGTTGATCGAGAACAATGAGCAGCTCAACCCATTTGTCAGCAACATACAAGACTCATATGCATGATTGTACAATAGTTTGGATGTCATGGTGATAATGGACAGGATCCCGTCAATCAATTCCCTCACCAAGGCTAGACCCAAGAACCAAGTCTAGCTAGATATTGATGAGTACATGGAGCAACTAAGGCGAGATGCCACTGGGAAAGACTTGGAGCTGAGCACACATAACATGCAGAAGTATATTGGTGGTCTTTTCATCATCAACACCATGTTGCACATGCTTCAGAATGAGTTGGATATAGGTTCCAAAACCATATACCTAGATGAAATGGAGGCAAGAGTTAGCTATCAGAAAGATAACATCAAGTAGTTTGGTGACATCATCATAGAGTACCAAGCCTAGCATCAATATATGAATTAGAAGCACCAAGTGGATGTTTTGAGTTGGTCTCTCCATAAACATTGGATTCATAGTTTTTTGTCTTATTAGGTTGTATCTAGCTTATTTTGTCTTACATGGGTACATGTGGAAAATTTAATATTATTTTTAAATATGTTGTAACTGAAATTCCAAGTGTCATTATTGGAATGTGAAAGGGTGTCATTTGATGTAATGAATTGTTTGTAAAGAAGTTGAAGAGCCATGAGGGTAGTCAAATAGTCACAAAGGGGAATGCCAAGGGTCACCCCACCCTTTGTTATACTTAGAACCTCATAACTCATAGGAACGCCTTTTGGGATCCACAATTTTGGCTAGCCTTAGGCTTAGAAAAGGCTTGGGAGTATTGTGACGAGGCTTGGCTTCTCAATAACGTAGAGAAAGTATACTTCTTTGGAGGAGAAGGTTCTCTTTACTGTAATGTTCCACTATTGGGGATAGTGGTCGCCAATGGTGTATGTATGGATTGAACTTTCACTTATAATAATAATATCATAGCGAGCATGATTTCATGAATATGTGGTTATTGTAGTTGGATTATTATGGTTGCTTTAGCAATGTATGTTATTTAGCTTATGAATTTTCTTATGAACTACTTTTTATGCAATTGTACAAATCCTCTTGAATGCATGTTGTTGGATTAACTCGTCAATTTAATCTTTAGACTATTTTTCATTTTGGTTTATGATGTCAGTCCGCTCATGTGTTCCTTTCAAGCTATGTACTATTGCAGGATTCTGAGGGACATAGTTCCTTTTCTCCTTCATGTCTTAGAACCTTCATGCATCGTACTTGACTCTTTACAGGGTCACACATTTGATGTCACCCAAAGTTATCTTACTTACCTCTATGCGCAACCGTGGTCAAGGCATTACACTACCACCCATTGCTAGGACTCCTACTCTAAACGATTTGAGGTCTAGTTGGGACTTCATATCAGGGAGATCCCATGAATGTTGGTGGGTCTAGCACTGTCAACATTTCTAAAGCTAGAAGGAGGGCCAAATGACAAGCTGAGGCCTTGAAGTCTGTTTTTTATTTCTATACATATTTCATGACTTCTATTGAGATCATAACCCTAAAATCTTTCTCTCATGTTCTTGATTTTGAAGCACCGATGAGCATTATAGATGCCTTGTCCATATATAAGTTCAATGGTGACAATGTAACACCCTTGTTCAGACACAAAGTCGCTTTTGTTGGCTTCTGTGACATGCATGATGTCCCCTCGGATGACATTACCTGTGGATTGTTCTCTTTCACATTTGAAGGGTACGCAAAGTAATGGTGTCACATATTACCCCACAGCCTCTATACAGTCTTTTGATCACATGTTCAAAGAATTATGTCGTGCTTTCATTCCTTATGACCGTAAAGCACTTAATCAATAAATTGAAAAAATTGCAAAAATCACGTGACGAATCTCTTCAAGATTTTCATGACCTGTTTCTTCACTACTGTTATGAATTTCTGGAAGATGAAGTTGACTGGGAATTTTTGGAGGAAATATTTAAATATCTTGTTCATATTTATAAGAATCCACATGAATTAGAATCTTTCAAACCTCTCCCAACATACCTCAGTGTCACAACTTCTAAATATTAAACGGATAAGGTTGTTGTCCTAAGTGAACCTCTGCCCCCTTGTCATCGAACAACTCTAGGTCTAAAAGTCGAGGTTGGAGAAGTTGAGATTCCACCTATTGATTTGTCGCCATCTCCTCCTACACCACATACTCAAGATTTCTGCGTAGATTTGGACTGTAACCTTGATGGTTGTCATGTGGTATCATCTCCTTAGTTTCTTTCCATTGCTTCATTTGGTTCATTTGTTCCTCCATATTTTGGTGTGTTTGTTCATCTGTCTCGGATCTCACATGGGATGTTCACAAGCATCAAGTTTTGAATGGATTTGGTGTTGAACAAACAACTTTCACTATAATTTTTAATCAGTATGTGTCTTAGTCTGAACAAGAATATGCAGTGAAGGATGTTCTACTTTTTTCTACACCTTGTCTGCTTTATTGTGACATCTTTCTCGATTTTGCTATTTCTATCCCATCTTGTGAAAATCGATATCCATATGTTTCTATTTACGATCATTCACATAACACGTGGGATTCAAGTTTTTTATTGAATTATATAGAAGACATCTTCCCTGATACACCAAATCTCTCATCTTACATTTTCGTAAACATAGAGGGTGCGATTTCACATTTTTCATCATCACCTATGTACGATTCATCAGATCATGAGGATGCCACTTTCCATCATCTTGAGTTTTCTGATCGTGGTTGTCGTGATCTTTGCATTCATTACTCTGATCATGATTCCTATTTGTCTACAATTCATATTTCTAAGCCATCGGTCTTTCACGATCCATCCTCTGATGAATTTGAAACTCCTCAGTATGTCGAGGAACTTCAGCCCAAGATGATATCTATGTCAATTTCTCGTATCCTTAAGGCTAGTTCTACTTTGGATCATAAATCTATTGAATATTTCCAAGGTCCTCATCACTTTGTCATTTACACTAAAAATCAATCTATTTCACAGTTTTTGCATCCTCCACCAGAATCACATGATCCTATTGCTCATGCATTGGAGGAGTCATACATAGTGAGAAATATCGCTAAACGAAAGTGTTCTTCTTTCTTTATGTTTTCTCGCTTGTCAAGTTCAAAGGTGTGTACATACTTGTCTTCCATGCACAATGTGATAGAACAGCATGATACATCTGCAGAGCACCTTTCATGGGCTTTCAATTTTTTCTTTTTTTGTGGATGTGTTCAAGCTTCGAATGTATTGATCTGAATTGTTTTATCCTTCTTGTCTATTGGTTTTCTTGCATATATTTCTTGTCAATCATGCTTTCACCTACATGGGCCAACCAATGCGCAGATGGTTGCACTCAAAATATCACCTCATGTGACTTGGCCTATGCTTTACTTAGGTTAGAAGTAGGAGTAGTAATTCATTTTCTTGTTTGTTTCCAAATTTTCTTACTTTGCCTTGCTCTATCTTGCTTCTTTCCTTTGCTTGCTCCTTTTGCACCCGTAGCCTAGTTTCCCCATGAAACAATGTTTGGCTTCAAGGTGGAATCCAAGAGGAACTTGTAAAATTATAAACACTTCGGTTATCTATCTATTCCCTCTCTTTATTTGAATGTTGAATTTCTTATAGTGAATTATACAGTGATGGAAAATATGTTCCTTTCAAAGAGATTCATTGTGAAATCACGATGCTTGCACTCTTAACTACTATTGCCTACTCTAATTGGTTTTCTATATTCAGTTAACCCTTGTCATATGAGTCAAGTAGAGTAAGGAAAGGAGGAAAACCTTAACAAGTATGTTAGAGGTATATATAAATATCCTTATCTGAAGGAAAAACCTCTTCTACTCTCAATAAGTCTAGATCCCTCTTCCGCCTCTTAAATAATAAGTGCCTATGCACAGTTTTTTGAAAAATAAAAAATGAAAAAATAAAATAAAGGGTGAAAGAAGAGAAAGGCTTCTTGCATAGAGAAGTGAATAAAGTAACTTCGCCAGGGTGCTGTCCAGGCTCGCTGGTAGCAGAGTGATGCTTGTGGTCTTGAAGTGACTCTGTCAGGTTACTCTCTAAGCCTACTAGTAGTGGAGCAACACGAGAGATGAAACTAAAACTATGACAATATATTTTACTTGTGCATCTATATAACCCTCATACCCAATTGAAACAACTCAGTTTGACTTGGCTTTGTATGTGTGTTGTCGATAAAGAGAATGGTAGAGACTACGTTTTTAAACTCAAGCTAGTGAAGAAGCTATGATAACCAAAGAATTGAAAAATACTTCGAGAAGTGTTAGACTCACTTTGCACGAGACAAGGTCCATACAGAGAGATGGAGTCCTACCAATGTGTCGCCAATGTTGTAGTGGCTACAACCACCCTAAAAAAAATTCCATACTTCATTTCAGAGCCTCCCTTATAAAACATAACAAATCATCTCACACTGATCTAGATACTTGTGCTTCAATTGCGCTTTATTCTTTCAATATTGGATTGTGTTTTCTCACTTAGCCTTTTTCTAGCCCAAAATTTGATATCTTGACTTGGTCTTTCGATACTTCCGGGCTTGCCTTAGAGAATTGTGCAATCCTTAAGGGAAACTAGCTTTGCTCTTTTCAATTGAGCAACCTTGTCTGATAATGGGCTTTGAGCCCAGGAAATGTAGAGAACTCGATGGCATCTAGCCTTGAACTAGGAAATTGTGTAGAACATGAGAGGCATCCAAGAGCCACTCAACCTAGAAATTGTGTAAAACCAACTATGCTAAGAAATTTTGTAATGCATAAGCAAGAGAGTTGCCTAGTTCTTCCCAGAACCATGCAATATTTCTAGGAAATGCATGGCCATTTTTCACAAAAAAGAAAAAAGCATCGCTAAAAAACAGGGATCTATTTTTAGCAACCTGAAGGAGGCATTTGAGTTGTTATGGAAATTGCTGCCAAGTGTCACTTTTTCCTTGATTTATGGCATGCATGTCATAGACCCTAATTTGACCAAAAATATTTAATTGATGCTGCTAAAGATCATTTTCACATTCGATCCTAGAGCTCGGGCATTCATGAGGATATCAAGGAACCTTTAGTGTAATCGTCATCGCTTTTCTGGGTGAATTTCTCTTGTCAAGTCTTTTGTCGCTTTTTCTGTCACTTTTTATTGTTTTGTTTGTGAGATTTTTGTTTCACATATTTATTTGAATGAATGCTGGTGCTTTAACTTTTTTTTAGCTTGCAAAAGTTTTTTTTTATGTTTTAGATTGCCTTTCCCAAGTTTCAAATGTGTTTTTCCATTTTTGCACCAACGATCGTCATTGCGACAACTCTCTGCACATGCTTCATTTGCCTTCAATTTGATTGATTCTTGAACTTGTTTCACTTGCATGTATCATCACTTAGTCATACATACATGCAACATCAAACCATCATTCATAACTACTCGAATTCACACTCCGCTTGTGTAGATATGGGCTCCCATTTACCGATCTCACTTTTCACTACATGCACTACATAATCTAGGATATCGAGGGCCTCTGCCTTAGATTTTGGAATTTCACAGAGGTTGTCCTATCCTAGCTCCAACTATGCACTACATAGATCTAGGAACCAGGCTCCCAGCATGGTCACTAAGACTTCACAATGCACAGTCTCTCTTGATCTTTGCCCAAGGCTGAACTGCGCATTGTGTACTTCTAGTCAACAAACTCCCTGACTGACTATTGGGACTGCACAATGAACATCTCCAGTAGGAAACTAGCGACATCTATGAACTAGAATTGCACAATTTATCCCATCAAGAGTCATGTTTGTTGTTTAGTCTTGTGTTGAACTTGATTTTGTTTTTAAGCTAACATTTTCTTGTCATGAGGGTCCTCTCTGTCCCACAGGTACAAGCATTGTTGAGCATCTCTCTAGTAGTTATAGTTAACATGGCCTCCAAAAGAGATGTACCAAAGGAAATCACTGAGAGAAGTATGGGGAAAGGAATTGAGTAGATATCAGTTAATCTCCTAGTTTGTGTAGACACTCTTCTCTTCACTGAGAAGGGTACAACATTAACTTGGAAACAAATCAAAGATAATTGTGTATATGAATTCAAGGAATACTTAGAGGACTGACATGTTTACCTTAGAATCTAGCAATCAGGTTTATATAAGGTTGAGCGGGAGAGAGATTACCACCTTCAGGGAAGAGAAATTTTAGCATATGTATCATTTACCTCATCTGGTGAAGTTCATGGAATAATTTTCTATCCCACCCACATCTTTGTAAACACTAGAGGCATCATCAAGCACTGGGTAAGACAGCCGCCAAATTCTAGATAGACACCCAATCATGTTTCCAAGACAAAGTCTCTCAGGAAGGCCTATAAATTCTTGATCATCTTTGCCTGCATAATATATGGTTAAGAGAACACATAAACCTTTCCTGAAGGTTGGATAGTCATGATGGACCAGTTGGTGAATGATGGGAAGCCAATCAACTGGTTAGACTTGCTAGCTCATCAGTTGAACATCAATGTGACTAACACTCAAAATCTGCCCAAGAATGAGTAAGCGAGATTTTACATGTTTGAATACATACTTGATGAAATCTATGCACAGCAACAGTTCCCTGACATGATTTGTACATTGACACCGAAGGATACTTTCATCAATGTTTATTGTAAGTTTCTTTCATACTACAGCTATTGAGAAGTGATGGAAAAACAAACTAACCATTTTATCATCCCATTGTACAAGCTCATCTTTGAGAAGGAGACACCTTGCATGTTCTGATAAGAAATGGAGGCCATAGTGAACATTGCAGATTGGTATAACTCACCAGGTGGAACCTTAATCAGAGTGTATGGTGGAGATAAGCCTGTACATGTTCTACAAAGGTATGCCACTAACAAGTTGATCGTGTAAGAGGTCTCATATCATCTCTCCACAAGGTTGTCAATAGGACCGCATAGGAAGTAGAAGGTGCCATTTCCCGCTCTTCCTTTGCGGATTGGATTGTACGAGATTAAGAGCTTGAAGGATGTAGATGTTGAAGCTAAGGAGATAGTGGGAATCAAGTGCAACACCAAATACATTAATATCTATGATCCCCATGGTATTTTCAAGGACCACTATGTAGAGTGTACTTTCCATGTATCCACAAGACATTTCATTGTGAAAATGAGGAGCCTTGTAGGTACTTTTATAATTCCTCTAGACTCAATGAACTGGTCAGTATAGAAAGAGATTGGAAATTTTCTCTTCAGACACCAACAATGTAGGAAGAAACAACAACAACAGTAATAGCCAGTAATCGAGTGCAGAAGAAGGGAAAGAGGAAGATTGTCGAGAAGCTAGAGGCAGAGTAGAGTTGCAAGATGAAGGCATATCATATCATAGAGAAAGGAGCTTTGAAAGTAGACATAAAGAGGGAGTAGGAGATTAAGAGAGTAGAGTGAACGAAGAAAGAAAAGCAAAGGCTGTAGGAAGCAGAATTGAAGATGCAAGAGATGACGAAGAAGTTGAAGGAAAAACAGGAGATGAGGAGGAGAGAAAGAGAAGAGAGCAGAAAAAAAAAAAGAGGAACAAAGGTAAGGTGCGATGATAGAGAAAAAAAAGCCCATATAGGTTGATGAGCAGGAGAAGCCAACATTTGGAGAAGACGGTGAGCAGATGCAGGATCGGGAGCTTGCTCAGTAGATTGAGAAATTGATCAAAGTGAAATAAACGGAGTTGGAGAGGAAGCCAAATAATGAATATACTAGACTTATGATAAGAGAACTAGAGGTCATCTCTCATTCTTTGCCACTTTTAGTGTTAGAACTAACCCTGACCAATCAAGGAGAAGTTTTTCTCCTTGATGATTATCCGATCATGGACGTGTACAATCTTTCATTTGATGAGTTGCAGTAGAGGATTGTACAGGTGCGGAGGAAGAACTTTGTGGATGACCATGCATAACCTACATTCATCAAGGAAAGAGTGCTAGCTCCAGACATCAGGAAGCCTCCAGCTGCCCTTGCCCTTGTCATCTTGGCCTATGCAGGAGTAGTAATCTTGAATGTTAAGTTCCTAGTGGTCGAGAATGAACAACTAGAAAATAAATTGTAGGATGCTAGGTAAGAGGTAGAACAACTTACAGAGAAGAGTGCAGTTTCCACATTCGGAGAGATTAGGAAAGTGATACTTGATGAAATATCAACACTTCAGAGTACCATGCAGAAGCTCTATGACATATTTGTCACCATGTGTAAAGAAGTTGTTTGTGTGCATTTATTATAGCAACAGAGAGAAGAGTTTATTCAAACTTTAATAACATAAATGATGCCATCACCCATGTGCAATAGTGGACAATGTGGTACAAAGGGCCCCACCTCACTTAGCTAAGAACATGAAGCCACAAGAAGAGTTGGAGAAAGTAAAGGTCCGGATGTTGATCCAAAGCTGCGATCAACTCGCCCCATTCATTAGCAGCATATGTGCCTCATATGCATGGTTGTACAATAGTTTTGATGTCATGGATAGAACGCACAAGATCCCATCAATCACTTCCCTCACTGAGGCTAGAACCAAGAACCAAGCCTTGATAGAGATCGATGAGTACATGGAGAAGCTAAGGTGAGAGGCCATCAGGAAAGACTTGGAGATGAGTGCACATAACCTGCAGAAGTACATTGGTGGTCTTGTCATGGTCAACACCATGTTGCACATGATTCAAAATGTTTTCGATACAAGTTCCAAAATCATATACCTAGATGTAATAGAGGCAAGAATCCACTATCAAAATGAAACCATCAAGCAGTTTGGGGACATCATCACACAGTGCCAAGCTTGGCATCAATATGTGACTAAGAAGCACCAAGTGGAGGTTGTTGAGTTGGTATTTCCCCAAACTTCAGATTCATAGTGTTTTTTCTTGTTAGGTCATCTCTAGGCTATTTTGTCTTACATGGGTACATGCAAAAAATGTAATATTATTTGTAAATATGTTGTAAGTGAAATTCCAAGTGTCATTAGTGGAATGTGAAAGGTCACCATGTGATGTAATTATTTTTTTCTAAAGAATTTAAAGAGTCATGAGGGTAATAAAAGATTCACAAAGGGGAATTTCAAGGGTCACCCCACCCTTTGCTATAAATAGAACCTCATAACTCATAGAAAGCTCTTTTGGGAGCCAAGATTTTGGCTAGGCTTAAGCATAGAAAATTATTGGCAATACAATGATGAGCCTTAGGTTGTCCATAGCATAGAGTGAGTATACTTCTTTGGAAGAGCAGGTGTTCTTGACTTTAATGTTCCACTACTTGGGCCAGTGGTCATGAATGGTGTGTTTATGGATGGACCTTTCACTTATAATAATAATATCAGAGCTACCATGCTTTCATGCATATGTTTTTATGGTAGTTGGACTATTTTTGTTTCTTTAGCAATGTATGTTTTTTAAATTAGGAATTTTCTTATGAACTACTTTGTATGAAATTGTATGAATCTTGTTGAATGTGTGTTGTTGGATGAACTCCTCACTACTTTAGTTTGTGATGCCATTCCACTCATGCGTTCCTTTCAAAATGTGTACTATTATAGGTTTCTAAGGGGCGCACTTCCTTTCCCCTCTGTGTGTTAGAACCTTCATGCATCGCACTTGACTCTCCAAAGGGTCACACACTTTATCTCACCCAAATTTATCTTACTTACCTTCGCGCGCTACTGTGGTCAAGGAGTTACACTACCACCCACTGCTAGGACTCCTACCCCAAATGGTTTGAGGTCTAGGTGGAACTTCATATCAGGGAGATCGCTAAAATTCTGATGCATCCAGCACCATCAACACATACATAAATGTCCCCCATGGTGTAGTGAAAGTTTTTTTATCCTTAACATCAAGATGTACCATAATATAATTATATCTGGAGAATACATCAAGTAATGAATTTGTCTTGGAACCAAGTACCCACTGCAATAAGTGATCCATCTTTGGCAAGGGGTAATTTTCTTTGAGAGAGACCTTTTTAAGGTTTCAGAAGTCAACACCTAGTCTTATCTCTCTAGTTTTTTTCCTCACTGGAACTAAATTTGATAGCCACGTAAAAAACATCAAAGGAACAATAATATTTGCATCAAAAAAATTTATTACCTCCTTCTCAATTAGGGGCAGCAAAACAGGGTTAATTCTCCTTAGCTTTTGCTTAAATGGTTTATGTCCTTCCTTGACAGGAATGGTGTGTGGATGATGCATATGCCTTTAAGCATTCATACCCCCATGCAAAGACATCATAATACTCTTTCATCATATCAATATATTGTTGTTCCTCCTCAGGAACTAAAGATTTAGAAAGTTTCACAATTTTAGCTTTCTCTTTAGTTTCTATGTTATAGTCTTCCACTTCAGACTCAGTAGGTAGTATTTTAGGCTTATGAGCCACATCATTGAAATAAAAAAATTCCTCGAGTGGGACTAAGCCTCTCGGGATAATATTATCTTTCAATTGTAAAACTTCAAGGTCTACTTCATGATTTTCAAGACTCTCCCTAGTATGATTTATGTCAATTCCCTCTTCATCATTATCAAAATTATTTCCTTCATTAATGTGTAGATTTGAAAATTCTCCTTTCACTTGCAAAAAATTGTCCAAATGTTTATCATTATCAAAAAATTACCAACACCTTATATCATCTGGGACAGTTAGCCTATGTTTAACCTCAATTTCATACTTCTTGTTAGGATGAATGAAAATATTAAATGTACTTACCAAACCAACTGTATTCTCGAAAAGATTACTAAAAATCTAAAACAACATTTATATATGCCCTCATTATACGATGCTTGGTTTAATACCTACCTTTAATTTTCTTTATGAATAGTTCTGAGTGCCCATGGACTGAAATCATTTTGGCTCCCGACCTTTCCAATAGCTACAACCCAAAAATTAGTGCCCCTTATTCAACAAAATTGTTTTCGCATTCGAAAGAAACTTTATAAGAATAGGTCATTGACTTGTCTACTCATGGGCTCATAATTCATACACCAGCTTCAACCCCTTCCTTAATAACTACTCCACGAAAATCCATGTTCCACATGCCTTCTTCATAATCATCGGATTCAGATTTTTCTTCCAACATTTTACGTACATCCTCTTTCATTTGATGTCCCTATTTTGAGCATCTTCCTCTAAACATATATCATTGTATAGTATGAATTAATCCATGTCTGAATGCATAGAATAAACAAGATATTTATTTGGTTTTTATCGACTAATTACCATGTACTTCATGTCCAAACACCTAGATAGTATCATATGACATGTCCATCGACAGAGAACTGTATAATATTTCACCCCAAGATCTCGATAACAACATATCATATTTTGGAGGAATATCAACTACAACTACATCGATAACTATAATTTTAGCTGGAATTTGAGTAAGAGTAACACACAAGTCTTTAATCAAACTTAAGAATTTTACTTTATTGGAATGAAAAATAGAAAAGATCTTTATATGGCCTTGTAATAACTAAACCGAAATATTCCATGACAACCTTTGACATTAAATTGTGTGTAACACCCTCCACCCACATCTACCTAAGTAACCAACCAACTAGGGTAAACATGTGACGACAAGTTACTATGATATGACTTAACCTCCTAAGTCATGTTAAGGAAGTGGAACCCACGGAAACACATAAGACAAACCTTCAACATCAGCAATAGGACTCCTAAGAACCATCCCAACCTTTCCTACTGATTTTTTTAAGCTATTAAACCTCTAGATGTTCCCATGCTATGGGCATGTCAGCATCCATGGAGATTTGGGCACTCCCACAAGCCTGCATGTCTTTGTAGAGGGACTATTTCCAACAAACCTGTGCCAGAGTCCGGGGAATTTACAACACTTTTCAATCCTAGAATTTTGGCCACTTTCCAAAACGTACTGTAACTTATGGAATCCATCAAACACATGATGAAAAGGTAAATAAACCAAAAAATAACTCCAAGACTAAGCCTGACCATCCCCAACTGGGACTAACACTTTTTCAAACACTTTTCATGAATTAAATCTAGAGGTTTAAATAATAGATCTAAGCATAGGGGTCTCCTACTTATCTAAGATTCACTATGAGGCATTGTTTCCTTATTGCTTTAGTTTCAATTTCATCCATTAGGCCATAGATACATTGTTCATTCATAAATAAGTGAAAACATGATGGGAGCCATACATAGCCACTGTCATAATACATATTCATAACCGTCATAATAACAACAAAAATACCAAGGATACAATAGCAATATAATCCACATATAAACCAATGTAGTACTCATGAAATAACAAGGAGAAATAAAATCATATTAATGATTAAAAAGCCGACCCGGTATGGGACTACCATGTTCCACCCGAACATAGAATAAATGAGCCAAATATCTCTTCATCGATTCACCCTTGTCCCATATTCCAAGAATAAATGGGGGATCTCATAAACACATCAACCGACACCATCCAAGGCTTCCATAGGCCAACCACGTCAACCTGTAAAATAGTGATTCCACCTCACGGTTGGACATTATAAGAACAATCATCAGATTAGTCTCTACCCAAGCCTTCTAGGGCTCGAGAGTGTTTGTTCCAACCCGGCTTCCATGACTAGTAACTCAACCCACGACTACTTATGGGCTCCAAACCGTTTGTCCAACCAAGACTGCAGGACCAATAACTCAACCCACAATGGTTTCCAGGCTCTAGAGTGTTTGTCCAACCAAGGCTCTAGGACCAGAAACTGAAACTACCAAGGGCTACAAAGTGTTTGTCCAACCAAGGCTCCAGGACTAATAACTCAACCCAAGTTGTTACAGGGCTTCTAATGTGTTTTTCCAACCAAGGCTCTAGGACTACTTTAACTCAACCCAAGCCATTGTAGGGCTTCTAGAGTGTTTGTCTAACCAAGGCTCTAGGAACTACTAACTCAACCCAAGCTAAGGAAACATGAGAACCAACCATAAAACAAAGGAAAATGAACCCACAACACCATGGCTATCCAAGAAATGAAAACACTAGACAAATCCACTGTCAATCCAGGAAATCCCCATGCCAATGACAGATCATAACCAAGAAACCGCATGCATGTGCCATCCATGCCAAAACTAGTGAGCAAATCATGCATGCAAGTTGGTACCTACAAGAAAAACTCATTTTAGTTGTTGATCCTGATGTCCTCTTGTGCTTTCCTTATCTTCGTCTACCTTCTTTCTGCAAAACTCAAAGTATGCCACACTCTCCAAGAGTTGTCCAAGAAAACTTTAAGTATGCAAGAGTATGAGAGAGAGAGAGAGAGAGATCCAAAACTGAACCGACCAAGCTTACACTGACCATGTTTTCCCATTAATCCTCATAAGTGTTTTTATTAATGAGGCCTCTATTTTTCTTTATTTTCCATTATTTGCCTTCGTTTTCCTCCTCACATGCAACTTGTGACCTTTCACCTCCCTTTTCTCCTAATTTCCATTATTTTCATAAATAAACTTCCAATTAATATCTCATGCCTTTCCAATGCCTTTGCCAATTTCCTTAGACATAGTAAATTGAATGAACACCCACTCAGATTCTTTGCCTACCATTCAGCTTGGAATACATGTCCGATCACTATGGTCTTATATATTTTTAGATGGATTTTTAACTAGGTTTGTTACAAAAGCGCCCCCTTGGGGGAACACCATCCTCGGTGTTAAATGACACCTATAACCAATAAAACAGCTGAAAACAAAACATACTTCCCATGGAGATTTATAACACAACTTGTTGCAGTATTTACAATGACCATTATTGAAACATGAAAAATATATCGTTTACTGGAGTTTTATAAAATATCACATTATGGTATTTACAATCATAACCACATATACACACATACACACTTTATTCACCCAACAAATAATCATACTATCTATGGATCTTTATAAATCCATGTTGACACAATATTTACAATAATATACACATGCACATTTTCTCAACCAACAAATAAAAAGATATGTTGCTTGCATCTGCAACAAGGTAATCGAGAGGCTCACACCTCTGCCCTCAAAGTAATACCAGAATTCACCTCCTTCATAGGAAGTCCAAAATCCACTACAAGCTCAAATCTACATCCAATTACCAACGCTACAATCCTCTACCACTTGTCCCTCAATGAACAGTTATCGACTCATTACTCTCGAGCACACTCCTAATGTGAATTTGATTCCATCTCGAAATTCTAATGACCAAAACAAACATATCCTCAGCCTTCCCTTCTCTACTACACAGTCCCTTGGCAAATCCGGTCATCCCCTTCCATGTAGTCACACACCTTCCAAGTTCTACCGGCACCCCCATCCCAGGTAGTCCATCCCATGGGAACGCTTCCTCACATTGGAAGATACAAAAACGAATGAATATCCCCACCTTAAAACCATCATACTGGTCATAACATTCCCATGGCCATCAATGGACACTATTGGGTACCAGTGTCCCACAATGGCCTTGCTCGCGAATACTTTGCCAGCATATTGTTACATTTTCCATTTCCTTTTGCTATTGTAAATTCTTACAGTCAATTTCAACCACCCAACTGGGAATTTATGAGCTTCCTATTCCAAGCACATAACTTCCATTAGATATAAAATAAATTGAAATAAATTCACATCGTACCCCATTGGTAGCTCGTCAATAAGGTACACTTGCAATCCTATTTTCTTCCTGTCACAACAACTCAAACTAACATCTTTGATGAAATCATCATTTATAAACATATCACATCAAGTTATCTCGAAACACAACCATCATAGATCGAAATCATAACTCACATATAACCATTATAAACCATAATCATAGATTACATGTAATGATCATAAACTAGAACCATAAATAACATGCATAATTAAACTGAAATAAAATATTGATACTTATCCTTTAGTCGATCCTTTGCTTCTGCATTTGTCCTTGTTTTATACACACACCGACTCAGTTTCCACACCTGAAAAACACCCAGTGCCTTCTCCTCAACCATGTGGATATACACATAATATGCACCACACACATACACCTACACCTGATGTACAACACCAGACAATACATACACATACACGGAGTACAACATAAAAACTACACATGTCACAATACCATGACTACACAATGCACATACATAGTATCGCACACTCACAACACAACATATATGACATGCACACAATACCACATATACACCAATACCATATGTACATGTATACAGTACTACCTGTACAAAGCACCACCTTCACAATGTGTGCACATCATCACATGTACATGGCATGACCAGCACAACTTGTACACAATGCCACATGTACAATGTGTACACAATACCACATGTACACAATACCTCATGCACGACATGTACATGACACCACATGTACACAACATCACATGCATGACATGTACACAACATCACATGCACACAACACCACATGTACAACATGTACACAGTACCACATGCTCACAACACCACTTGTACAATCATGCACACAACACCATATGTACATAGCACCATATGTACAACATGCACACAATGCCATATGTACATAGAACTACATACAAAACATGTACATCACGCCCTATGTACACAACATTGCATATCCAACATATACATAGCACCATCTATTCCCCCCACTGCATATGCAACATTCACACAACACTATCAATACCACCATATACATAACATTGCTTAAAGAACATGTAGACACACTATATATGCATACCACTACATGCACACAACATCACAGATGCAACATGTACACCATATACATCATATGCACAACAATAGTACAACACATCCAAAACCACACTATCTCTACCAAGTAACCATGCTTCCAGTGTCTATCTACCATCCATGTTTATCCAAGCATGTCGCAAAGCACAATGTTTTCATTTCGTTGATGTATTCTTCAGCGTTATGTGTCATAACACAAAAATGGGCATAATACAAGAATACAATATCAATTCATACCCACTTGATACTGACCTCATATGTTTGTTATGACTACTCTTCCCACTTAATTCCCATAATACCATGAACCTCGTCATGCCATTCACCTACATAATAAATCATTCCTCCACAAGAATGATCCTTCATAACGCTTTCAGTCAGTGACATAGATACATAGATACATATACATAAAAGTTAGCATAAAACAATAATGATCTTGTGAGACAATGATATGCATACATACACATTATTGGGCCGTTAATATGTCATTATTATTATCACTTTTGAACGCCTATTCCACCCATTTCTACTCTTCTTTATCATGTCATTTACTATGGTTTATCATATAAATCCATATTTTAATGATTTATGCTCTTATGGAAAAATATTATTTATTCTCCTTTATTTTTAATAAATTGATGATTATGCATGATTTTACTAATGATGGTTTATTAATAAATTGGTTGTAACATTACTCACCATTTTTAGCCTCCAAAGATATTTTCCAGATTGAAGATTTGATCATTAAATGTGCCAACTCAGAAATTCGCTGGAATAGGAAGTGACGATTTTGTATTGAACGTTTTGGGAAAATGGAGAAAAATATGGAAAATCGAAACATGGGTTTTGTCCAGAACGAAACAAATTAGTTTTGCAATGAGAAATTTTCCCAAATTCGGTTCGTATTGAGAGAAACGTAAAGTTCTCTAAAGACGTTTTTCTCAGATTCATTGTGTGGACGTTTTCCAAATTATCCAAGTTGCAATGCCAAATTTGACCTGTTCTTGTTGAATGATTGATGGAAGGATATCTCAGATATGATCTTACTTATCAATTTGTTGAGAAAAATCCAATTTTGTAATAGAAATCATGTTGTAATCATCTCTATTGTAACTGCTCTCTGCTCTCTCTCTATTTAAATGAAAACAGAGATCAGAGAAAAAAATTCAGAATTATGATTTCAGAATAGGGGATTCAGAATTAAAGATTCATGATTCATGAAGGGATAGTATAGGATAGGAGGAAAAGGGGACTGTTTCATTACCATTGTAATTCTCAAGGCTTTTGCTACTGTAATGATTTCACAGCTTGATGATTAATAAGTAAAAGGGTTGTTGTTGATTCGCCTTATCTAAAGCAGCCCAGCAGCATCCGCTGGCAGCTAAGGGTCCAGCCTCTGGTGGATTAAGCTGTTGCTCTGTATTATATCTTTACAACTCCAGCTATATGATGGTTTGATTTCCTTTTCATTTTTTTTATTTAGTAATCTTTTGTTTATGAAAATTTCGCAGAATTTCTCTGTTATATTGAAATCATAATTGCATTGCGTTAGTGACAAAATTATTAATTATAATTTGAAATGTCCTGCTATTAATTCTGATCTAATACTGCGCTATCTAATTAAGGCTATGGTTCATTTAATTGCTGCTCATTTATAATTGCAATTACTACTCAATTAAGTTACTATTCAATTATAACTGCGATTGTTGTTACTTTAATACCTGCAATTAATGTTCATGCTGCTAGATTAAGATTGTTGGTTCAGTTACATTTGCAGTTGCTGTGTATTTTTATTTAATTAGCTTTGCTGTTTAGTTTTTCAATAGATTTAGTTGTTGTTGTTTTCTGCAAGGATTTGATTTCATCTTTTAATTGATATCGTAGCAAGTGTGTTTTAGTGAGCATTTCTAATTGAATTTCCATTTTCAGTTATTTGCTTTAGTGTGGATTGTAAGATCAACAACTGTAAAGGACATTGACTATCGTTGTCTAAGTTTTTAGATTGGGGATCTTACCTATGATTGATTTTCATTTGAATCAGTTTACAAGGGAGAGTTATCACTACTGAGTCCTCGACTGATGGTTGTTTGAGTGAATGATTTAGTTTAGAACATTTCAGTTTCTTGTTGTTCCAATTAGGTTTTGTCTCCAGCATCCATTTACTTTTTCATTTAAAGCACTATACTGCAAAACATTACTCTTGAGCAAGTGATCACCTCAGATTGAGTACACTCTTGAAATACAAAATCATCCCTGGGTTGACAGTTAATGTGAAGATAATTAGGAGTTAAAAAGACACCTTTTATCGCTCAACATTTTAGTGTCGTTGCTGGGGAGAGTGTAGCCATTTGTTTTTAAGAAGAGTAGTGTGCATTTAATATGTGCCTGCTAGGAGAGAGTTGGGTTTTAAAAATGGAAGGTAAGAACCTGCGTACGGAGCATGTAACAACCTTGCTCCCCCGCCCGCTTATCTGCAAATTTGTTGATTACTTACGATAGAAATAAATGTTTGAATTTCTGTGTGAATGACTAAGAAAAAAAGAGAAATTTTGAAAAAACAAAACTCATGATTTCACTCAAGTGGTGATGTAAGCACCACCCATTTCACTAACTAATTGACAAGAAAATTTGAAGGAGGAGCCTCGAAGAAACACATGAAAAACATCTTCTATTATGGTAAGAAATGGCTCACATTTCTACTTTTGAATTTCCTATCAAAGATTTAGGAGAAGTGACCCAAATGCACATAATTCCCCCATCTTCTCTACCAAATTTTCATGGTTTGACAAATGAAGATCCAGATACATTTTTATTTGAGTTTGAAATACTTTGTAAAGGATATGATTATTGTACTAATGATCAAGGGTTGAAAGTGTTTCTTCATACTCTAAAGGGAGCAGATCTCTAATGGTTCATGAGCCTAGGTGGGAACTGCATCCAAACATAGGAGGACATGAAGAACATATTATTGAAGAAGTACCAAGACTACTACAAATCCAATGAAGATATTTTCAATATGATACAAGGGGAAGATGAAAGCTTGGAGGACTATGTAGAGCGATTTCAATATAACCTTCAAAAATAAAAGCATGAGTATTTGGAAAAAGAGAGCTTAAAAACATTCCTACTTAAAGGAATCAAAGATGAATTTTTAGAACTCTTAAATCTGATAGGAAAAGGTGATTTTTTTCAGTTGTCATATGATGATGTTTGTGAATTGTGCATAAGGTATTCAAGAGGAATCTCAAAGGCTGGTAAGAATTCTAGAGATGTTTGTTCTTTCTTTTCCAAATTTGCTGCAAGAATAGGAGACATAAGAGCTAAAATCAATGTTTTATTTGAAAATTTTAAAGTAGATTTTATTGGCTCTCTAAGTTCGAAATTGGATGCTTTGTAGGTTCAGAAAAATCAAGAATTTGATGAAGTGTTTTGCCCTCATGACCGAAAGGAGCATTGTATAGATAGTTGTTCTTCCTTACCTAGGATGGAAGTATTATTTCAAAGAGATGAGGAAGCTGCAACAAGGTCAAAACCATGGAAATCATGGCCTACAGGTATGGTTCAAAAAAATTCCTCTCCACTTTCTTACTTGCATAATCCATTATGGAATACTAATGTGTTAGGGCAGCCATGTCAATCTTAATATAACCACCACCAATCTTGTCTACAATTTTGGCATGGTTCACCTTATGATTGCATGACTACTCTCCCTCATATTGTAGCACAAACACATTCTCCATATTCCTCACCAACTCCTCCACAACATCTTATTTTCCCATCAAAAACCATCCACTCAACCCAATCAACTACATAATCAAAATGCTCCATTCCGTATACGATTTCCTACTGAACTCATTCCACACCCTCCCCATAATAAACTAGTATAACATGCTTACAGTGTTGAACTACAAAATTTACCCACCCATCCCACCCATTCTATCTCACATGCGCCATTGGAGAAAACTTATATTGAGATTCAGAATGTTTCAAATTCAAAAATTGTACAAGTTATGGAAAAAAATGAGGTTTCTTCTAGTTTGCATCAACAAACCATTTTAAAAGGTCAAGAACTTCATGATATGATGGATATGGGAAATCAAGAAAGTAAAGGATATATTGAGAATTGGTTTCACTCAATCACTTGTTTGCAGCGTCACTCCATACTTCAACAATTTTTGACACCATCTTTTCAAGGGAAGTTGGCTTCTCATACCCTAATATTCATTAATATGCATTTTTCAAATTTGGGTATGTACATATTTGAAGCCTTATTTCGAAAATGGTTCCACTGGAAGTACTCTTATACATAATCATATTCATTTTTTTAAGTCAGAGTAGGGTAGTGTAGAAAATAAAATAAATAAGGACATAAATAAATACATTTTCTTTTAATGTAAAACTAGTTGTTTTTTGTTGCAACATGCTATGGAAATCAACATCCGTGATAATTTTTTTTAATTAGTTTGTGTATCTAGATGAATTATAATGGAAATACTAGTTCTACAAGCACTCATATTCATTTCTATCACCAACTTGGAAAAAATTCTTGAATGTCATATTTTTTTGGCTTGTGGGATTGATGAAATTTCTATAATCACAGTCGGGAAAGTCATGCTTTGAGGGAAAAAAAGGGAATATTTTTAAAACATATTTACCTTGATGTCTAATTTCCAACCCAATTTGAATTACTCAATTTGGATTTGAAACGAAAAAGTTAGAACCGAAACATTGATAGGGTGTCTAGCGGGTAACTCAGGAATAGAGTTTGGACAGTCGGTTTTTGGAGGCCTAAATGACCATATTTTTAAAACTTGTTTCTATGGTAGATTACCCTATGAATCTAGTTTATGAGGAAATTAGAATCACTTATTTTTGATATCGTATGAGGAAGTTATGATCAAAATATTGACTGTCTATCGTAAATCAGCACTCTTAAAACTTTGTCTTTCCGGTTGTTCCTTAGAGTATTTGACCTATCAATTCTTCTTGTCTTCAAATTTTTTTTCTATTAGAGATAAATAAATGAGCCTAATTTCATTTCCAATTTGAATCATTCGAATCCAACATCAAATGAAGAATCTATGCGTAAAACATTCACTGTTGTTCTAAGTGGGGTAATCGAAAATGACTCTGTTATGCAGGTTGTTCTAACTAAAATTGACATATCATATCATTGAATTTTTAAAACATGCTTTTATTAGAGATATGTATTTGAATTATCTCCCATCTGGCTTTCGAATCACTCAATTTGGACGAAAAGCAAAGAAGTTGTGATTAAAACACTATTGGTTAGTATGGTCAACCACTGCTCTCCCGCAGGTGACAAATAAATTTTACTTTGTTATTTTCTCAATGGATTTGTTATACAAAGTAACTACTTGTTGTTCTTTTGCATAATTCTTAGATTAGGGGAGCCCGATCACCTCTCTTTCTCTATTATTTAATGTTTTATTGTAGGTAGACACTCATTTTTTTGCAGGTCCTAGGAGAATAAAGAAGGTCAATTTATGGACGAGAGATTCTCGAAAGATATTTTAATGAAACAAGGGAATTTCATCCAATTCATTACCCAACATATTCATAATAGAATAAATGAAGAATTGATTTTCATTTGAAGATTCATGTCTTGTCACTGCTGCCAAAACATTTTTCAAAGAGATAATTTTTTTTACATAACATCATAGCTGTTGTAACTTAATTTATTTATTTACATACTATTTTTAAATAAAATGTTGTTTCTTTTCTGATTTTTCTTATATGTTGTATTTCAGGTGTTGCTTCTTTTAAATTGTGGCCCATCCTCAGCATAAATACAGTGAACAACTAATTCGTTTTTTGCATGCTTGCATTTTATGATTATGCATTTTTGTTGTTCCTTTTCGAAGGAACAACACTTTTGCACTTCTACATTTTTGTTGTTCCTTTCCGAAGGAACAACACTTCTGCACTTTCACATTTTTGTTGTTTCTTTTCGAATGAACAACACTTCTGCACTTTCACATTTTTGTTGTTCCTTTCCGAAGGAACAGTACTTCTGCACTTCTGCATTTTTGTTGTTCATTTCCGAAGGAACAACACTTCTGCATTTTTGTTGTTCATTTTCAAAAGAACAACATTTTCGCATTTTTGTTTTTCCTTTCAAAGGAACAACATTTTTTGAGTGTATTTTTTTTGTTGTTCCTTTTAAGGAACAACACTTTTTCGTGTATATTTTTTGTTGTTCCTTTTAACGAACAACACTTTTTTCGCATGCATTTTTTTGTTGTTCTTTTTAAGGAACAACACTTTTTTTGGATGTATTTTTTTCGCTGTTCCCTACAGGGAACAACACTTTTTCGTGTGTATTTTCGCTGTTGGCGTGCATTTCCTTTGTTGTTCGTTACATAGAACAACACTTTTTTTGAGTGTTTTTGTTGTTCCTTCAAAGGAACAACACTTTGGGTGTATTTTCGAGAACGACCCTTCCTTCCACTTATGGGATTATTCCTAGTTCATCTCAACCACGTTTTACTGACTCCCTTTCATGGCATGAAGTACACTATTTTTATGAGGACAAGAATTATGGATTCTATTGAAGCGAGTTAATATCATTCACGTTATGATCTTTAACAAGACAACCCATTGATGATCGATTCTTTTCAAAAGGGACACAATTATTTATATACTATTTTACTGCATTGTTTTCTATTGAACATGATATTGATGGATCATCTTAATATCATGCTGGTTCCACCCTTCCTGGTTATAATCTTCTCTGTCTATAATAAATGAGATTATGGGTATATTTTTTTCTATTGACATGTTCAACTTCCTCCACCATCCCTGCTCTCAAGGAGTATTGAGCCTCCCTCTTTTTATCATAAAAATGTGTAATAAAAACAAAATTTTGTTCGCAGATGGAGGTTAGGGGGTCTCATTACGAGCCATCCTACCATGTTCATAAGGCTGTAAAAAAGTGAAATTCCCATTATGGCCACCACACTAGGGTTATGGTCCATTGGATAGCCAAATTATCCTTGGAACAGGAGGTCTCATCACGAGCCGGCCTGATCACTTTTGCTACATCCTAGTGAATGGAAGTGTGGTTATCTGGTTACCATGCTAACACATTGATCTCTTCTGTAGAACAACACTGGAACTCTCCATTTTTAAATTGAGTATCCTGGCTCATACGGGTTTAAAAACAACCTTGGCGGGGCTATGGATGCCTGCTAGTAGCAGAGGCTCTGCTTGTGGTATTTAAGTTATATCTTATCGTTGATTATTACTATAATACACTTTTCTTATTCTTTTTTTTTACCAGAGAAGTTATTTCCTTAATTTTTTCCCTGTTTTGAACCTTTAAATAGGAGAAATTGTTTTCAGATCAATCACATCATTTTCAGCTAGAATACCATTAGCAAAGCATCTTTTTGGCATATTGCTATCCTTTTTCTTTTTCGCATAACTTATCATCAATCCAAAGCATCCAATCTCTTATTCATAACTATCATTACACACTCCGCTCTCAATATAGCCATAACTCTCATCGTCTTATCATTGATATGTGTACTCTGCTTCATTTTCTATTGTATTGTTCATTCTCTTGCCTTGTTGTCAGCACAACACCTTTCATATGTTTTATGGTCATGGAATCCCTTTTCCAATTGGAGTGGGGAATGTATGAATTATGGGATAGCATGTGATATGATTACTGCACTCTGCCATAACTTGCTGATTTGAAAAAATATTAGTATTGCGTTATACAAAAAAATTTCTGATTGAAATTTTTGCATGTATCTTATCTGTTGTTATTCAAAACTAACACTATGGATTCAAGAACATTGTATGCAAAATAGTGATTTGTTTACAGGAGAACAATAAGTATAGGGGAGAAACCTTATTCGCAGCATGACCACACTATTGCAACTAACAGAAGAGGCTCGAGCAACTCGCAAACACGAACAATGGTTCTGACATGATGTGCTTGCCTGGATCCCACATTTTGCATCACTTTCAACACCAACTCTGCCTACATCAGCTTCAACGAATGCCATCCCATATATGTCACTCCACATTTTTCTTTTGGAGGTAAAACTTGAGGTAAAATAGCGTAATTCTCTGATTTGTTACGAATTTAGGAGAATTTCATGAAAATCCATTGAGCATTATTTATCATCATTATTCCACATCTTTACCACTTCCCATTTTTCAGAGACATGTCATCTTTCAGTGTGGCGGAGTGTTTCTTCCATTCCTTTCTTTCTTATGACCATGTCATTCATATTTTTTCTCATCCATTGATCTTCTTATTAATTCTCGACACTCCCTTATTCCATGTTGTTTTACACCAAGCATAGAATTCAACAGATGGTAGCAACCACCTCAATTTTTTTCTAGCATTGCATGAGGGCATGCTAATTCTTTAGAGAGGGGGAGGAATTGCTATGCATGATGGATGCTTTCTACTTTGTTTCTCATTTAAGGCATACAATTTCATTTTTAAACAGTGCAGAAATTGATTTCCACATATTTTTAAAACTATGAACTCAATTCTTGTGATCTCTAGAAAACACAGACGTATTATTAAAATACACAAACCCAGATATTTTCAAGTTAAATTAGTTTGTAAAATTTCAGAAATCATACACTCTCACCTACAGCCATTTTTCTTATATCTCATAATCCGTGCACCAAAATGATTTGATTTTTGGATCATAAAAGCATTAATATATTAGAAATCTACTTGCCAAATTTTAGCAAAAGTTGGTTTGTAGTTTTTGAGAAAATGGTAAATGAAGTTTGATGTTATTTATATCATATTTTGCTGCAACTTTATATGCACGTAACTTGAATGTCAATGTAAAAATTGTTATGCCTTCATCAAGATTGCTAAAATTGAATATTCATTAATTAAGGAGGAATTCATTTGTTCTACCCATTTCATGAGCTGGGATGAACAAATTTTTTATTGTTTGGTTAACACATGGGTTTTGTCTTTGGATTGCATGAGGACATGCAATATATTCAGTTTTTTGTTGCATGAGGACATGCAATATATTTAGTGTGGGGGTGTGTTGGGCCGTTAATATGTCATTATTATTATCAATTTTGAATGCCTATTCCACCCATTTCTACTCTTCTTTATCATGTCATTTACCATGGTTTATCATATAAATCCATCTTATAATGATTTATGCTCTTATGGAAAAATATTATTTATTCTCCTTTATTTTTAATAAATTGATGATTATGCATGATTTTGCTAATGATGGTTTATTAATAAAGTTGTTGTAACATTACTCACCATTTTTAGCCTCCAAAGATATTTTCCAGATTGAAGATTTGATCATTAAATGTACCAATTCAGAAATTCACTAGAATAAGAATTGACGATTTTGTATTGAACGTTTTGGGCAAATGGAGAAGAACCTGGAAAATCTAAAACATGGGTTTTGTCCATAATGGACCAAATTAGTTTTGCAACGAGTAGTTTTCCCAAATTCGGTCAATATTGAGATAAATGGAATATTCTCTAAGGACGTTTTTCTTAGATTCGTTGTGTGGCCGTTTTCCAAATTATCCCAGTTGCAATGCCAAATTTGACCTGTTCTTGTTGAATGATTGATGGAAGGATATCTCAGATATGATATTGCTTATCAATTTGTTAAGAACAATCCAATTTTGTAATAGAAATCATGTTGTAATCATCTATGTTGTAACTACTCTCTACTCTCTCTCTATTTAAATGAAAACAGAGATCAGAGACAAAAATTCAGAATTATGATTTCAGAATAGGGGATTCAGAATTAAAGATGCATGATTCATGAAGGGATGGGATAGGAAAGGAGTAAAAGGGGACTGTTGCATTACCATTGTAATTCAGAAGGCTTTTGCTCTTGTAATGATTTCACATCTTGATGATTAATAAGTAAAAGGGTTGATGTTCATTCGCCTTATCTGACGTAGCCCGGCATCATCCGCTGGCGACTAAGGGCCCAACCTCTAGTGGATTAAGCTACTGCTCTATATTATATATTTACAGTTCCAGCCGTGTGATGGTTTGATTTCCTTTTCATTTGTTTTATTCAGTAATATTTTGTTTATGAACATTTCGCAGAATTGCTCTGTTATATTGAAATCATAATTGCATTGCGTTAGTGACAAAATTATTAATTATAATTTGAAATGTCCTACTGTTAATTCTGATCTAATACTACGTTGTCTAATTAAGACTATGGTTCATTTAATTGTTGCTCATTTATAATTGCAATTGCTGCTCAATTAAGTTACTATTCAATTATAACTGCGATTGTTGTTGCTTTAATACCTGCAATTAATGTTCATGCTGCTAGATTAAGATTGGTAATTCAGTTACATTTGCAATTGCTGTGTATTTTTATTGAATTAGCTTTGCTTTTTAGTTTTTCAATAGATTTAGTTGTTGTTCTTTTTTGCAAGGATTTGATTTCATCTTTTAATTGATATCGCAGCAAGTGTGTTTTAGTAAGGATTTCTAATTGAGTTTGCATTTCTAGTTATTTGCTTTAGTGTGGATTGTAAGATCAACAACTATAAAGGACATTTACTATAGTTGTCTAAGTCCCTAGATTGGAGATCTTACCTATGATTGATTTTCATTTGCATCAGTTTACAGGGGAGAGAGTTATCACTACTGAGTCCTCGACTGATGGTTGTTTGAGTGAATGATTTTGTTTAGAACATTTCAGTTTCTTATTGTTCCAATTAGATTTTGTCTCCAGCATCTATTTACTTTTGCAATAAAGAACTATACTGCAAAACATTACTCTTGAGCAAGTGACCGCCTTAGACTGAGTACACTCTTGAAATAAAAAATCATCCCTGGGTTGACAATTAATGTGAAGATAATTAGGAGTTAAAAAGACACCTTTTATCGCTCAACACACATATATACATATAAACATCAACATAATGTAATAATGATCTAGTCAGACAACAACATACATACATACATATTTACATGATGACCCTGTCAGACATGACATATATACATACATACATGTATACATATAGATATCAACATAATCATTATCATAATATAATTACTAGATAGAATAAGGGAAAGGTTAACAGAACTCCCTTTATCTGTGCACGCCATGCACAATATCAAGAACAATCATCCCAACATAGCCAAGGCACATAATGCCTCAGATGCATTTACTTCACTTTTCTTGTTACCTTTCTCATGATCATCCAACCATGGTCTATTTACACCAATGGACCAATCCAATCCAATGAACTGTCATACTCTTACCTTCAACTACCCTTACAGATGCACAAGCTTCATTTGAGTCTTACATTTCCTGTCAGGTACCACACAGCTCTCCTCAAGATTCATTAATTTCCTCCTCTCCCAACCGATTCCCAAGACTCTCAAAACAATAAAGGCAATACCAAGAAGCAAACAAGAAGAAAACCATGGAAAACCAAAAACAATACAACACCACAAATAAAGTGGCATGGCCATGCACAAGACACAAACAAAACCATAATCAAGCACAAAAAATCTCCAAAATACCAAAGGCACAAGACTAATAATAGAAACCATGACTTAATCCACATGGTTCCTAGTGCTTCCAAGGGAAATCTCAACATGATCCCTATTCAAGATTCCATGACAATTTCTTTTCCATGCAATCCCTTGCATCATACTGCCATCAACACATAACTGATAGTTCTTAAATAAACATAACGATACACTAGTTACCTTACGTTTTTGTGAAAATCATGTTTCTTGCAACTGAGAACATCCACGCCATCTCTCAAGGGACTCCAATTCCTTTGACAGATCCACCTGTACCTAGAAACTAGCTAATATACTTGTCAAATACAATTTCATGAGTCTAGCGCATATTCACATAATGTCAAACAAGAATAAGGTTAAGAAAACTTCTTGTATGCAAAGCACTCATTCATTTGGAATTACGGTTTCTAAACATAGCCAAAGGAATTGTTTCCCAATTCCTTTCTTTGACCTTTTCCTTGCTACAATTGAGTGTTACTATGCACTGTCACATCACCCAACTGTTAGCTCTATAAACACATCAACTATTGCCTTGTCATGCTAATACCAAGCATGTTTCATGCACTATTGACACATGTCAAAACAAATGTTCCAAATATAGACAATCATATCTATCAATTTGAAACCAACCTTTACCAACACTAACAATCATGTCAAAATCCATAGTCAACTCATAGACATTAGATATAATGCTACAACTCTCGCCTACTATAGTCAATTACATGTCAACTGTTTCAACACATATGTATTAGTAAAACCATCTTAAAACAAGATCATTTGAACACATACTTGTATTATGCAATTCATCAAGAATCCAACCAACTTTCAAACATACCATGTTAAATTAATCAACTAGATGGCATAATCAAACAATCAAGCACCAAATATACAACATAAGCAAACTCATACCTTAATGTATCTCAATGGGCGCTATCTTGTCTACATAATCAATCCATATTAGCATGATATAATTTCATGACATATCAACTCAAACATAAATAAGGTCATGATATCCATAATAGTCAATAACTGAAATGTTCACATCATAAACTCATAAACAATTATCTTTCATACATAAAAATCCCTTATGCACCGTTAGTCTAGATTAGCATGACATAATAGTACAACATATTAAATCATACTTGAATGTCAAAACCCATACCCTTTACATAGACCAATCCAGATTATTATGATACATATAATCATCAAGATATTAAAGCTATAACCATAGTCATCAAGTTAACTAACATATAACAAAATAAGTTAACCTATAACATACTGATCAACTACATATAACCTAATCATCAAGCTAACTATCATATAACGGAAACAAGTCAACCTATAACATACTGATCAACAACATATAATATAAACATCAAGCTAACTTTCATATAACAACAATAAAAATTCATACCACCACAGGCTACTATCATTCATGACTATTTGACATATGTGCATATGACTACACTAATCAACTAGCATGTATCATGTATCTAACCATAGCATCAATAGAATGAAAGGCATACACATAAAAATAATGCATATAACAATTCTTAACCTACATACCTACATGCCCAACATACATATTTGTATGACAACATGCCCTTAGCTCGAGGTCCAATGTTGCAACTTCAGATTGATGGTCTACATCTCCTGCTCTATCTCAGTGAACACATTAAAATCATAACATAACAACTACATCATGATGACCTAATTTCATACAATGACCTAATGCACAACAACCTTCGCCATGAAAATGCTTGCATAAAAACATATAGAAAATGACATGCATAACAAATGCATATACAACCATACACTCATGATGACACATCCCACAACAACACCATCAACCTTCACATGGTGACATCACTACAACCATGATCAAAACCATGCAGATGCAACAACAACATGGTCCTATGACACAAGAAACACATATGCAACCGACACGAATGCATGACTAGCACACAACCCATCTAGTCCAAGTGGTGAACCATGCTTTGATACCACTCTGTAACACCTCCTCCCACATCTACCCAAGTAATTGACCAACTGGGGTAAACGTGTCACCATAAGTTACTATGATATGGTCTGACATCCTAATTTATGTTTAGGAAGCTGAGCTAACACAAACACACCATAGATACCTTTAACATCATCAATAAGACTCCTAAAAACCATCCCAAACTTTATGTTAACCATTCTCATAGTCATACTAAGTTTTTTAAGCTATTAAACCTCTAGGCGCTCACATGCTATGGGTATGCTAGTGTCCAAATAGCTCTATATGTTCACATAAGCCTGCATGCCTATGTCTAGGGATTATTTCAAACAGACTTGTGCCAGAGTTCTAGGAATTTAAGGCACTTTTGAAGCCTACAATTCTAGCCACTCCCCAGAACTTGTTGTAACTAATGGAATCCATTAAACACACGCTGACATGACTAATAAACCAAAAATTATCTCTAGGACTAGGCCTGACCATCCCCAACTGGGATTGACACTTTGTCAAACACTTGGCATGAATGGAATCTACCGGTTTAAATAACATATCTAAGCATAGCGGTCTCATACTTATCTCAGATTCGGTATGAGGCATTGTTTCCTTATCACTTTAGTTGCAGTTTCATCCACTACACCATAGATACATTGTTCATTCATATACAAGTAAGAACTTGATGGGAGCCATACATCGCCACTGTCATAATAGATATTCATAACTAGCATAATAAAAACAGAAATACCAAGAATCAAATAGCCATAGAATCCACATATAAACCAATAAAATATTCATGATATAACTAATGGGCCTCCAAATTAGACATAAATTAAGGCCCATTTGACCATCCTTCAGCACATTAAGCATCTCTTTTTGCATTATATAATGTATTTTTAACTTTAATATGTTCATTAGGAAGGTGTATGGATTATTTCATATTTGTGCCTAATATTATTTATTTTTGTGGAATATTGTGAGAATATTGGGCAGATTATGAAGATTTGGAGAGATAATTTAGGGACTTGCTCCATACTACACGAGGATCAATATTAAATAATAAATAAAGAAGATATTCTAAAATTATTGCACATATTCTGGAGCTCCAATTATTGAGAGAAACTAGGAATGTGTTCCCTATCATTTAATGCACATTCTTAGTATTGGGAACCATATCCAGTATTTGAGGAATTTTTGTGGGGAAAGCTTCATCCTTTGTTGGGGAATGATTCTTAATCATTTTTTATAAGTTCCAAGTCGAATTTTCCTTTAGGGTTTGATTTTTCTTAGACTTGTGGAGAGAACTCATATTTTTCCAGCTCCACTTTCATTTCTTGTAGGGATGTAATTGTATTGATGGAAATAATGAATATTGGTGCCATGTTAAGCTTCTAAGTCTTGGTCTCATTCATAGGAATCTAAGTTTCCTTGGGCTTGGCCATCCAAGGAGCCTCATAGCCCTTTTGTGTTGTTTACTTTTCCTCTTTCCACTTCTTATTCACATGCATATCTTGTTTTTATCTTTTTTCTATTTCTACATTTAGTATTAATGATTTCTTGTTGTAGGATTGGGTTATATGGTTGACTTAAGTTATTTTGCAGGATCAAAAGTGTCATTTCATCATTTTAATAGCTTTGGAAGGTCATAATAATCATTGAGCTACTTGGATTAGTTTTCTCATTCCCAAATCTAGATTTATGGAAGTCCCTTCTGGCATCTAATAGCAAATTTATGCTACTTTTCAAAGCATGCTAATGAGCTTAAATCAAGCTAATTCCACTTGAATTAGATCAAAAAAAGGTTTTAGTTAATAAAAAAATTTACCCCGTTATATTTGCACTTGATTGGGTTAGGCATTTGATAGATTTATTGGCTCACTAGTTCTCGAATTTCTAGATTTTAGACTATTAATGTTCTATTATCCTTTAGCATGGGTTAATAGAGGTATTTTTGAGTGATTCCACCTCGAGTGGAGACCTAATACATCATATTCAATAACAAAATTCATCCCATCCAATTTGGATTTTATTGTCTTTGTCATTCGATGAATTATAACTTCTTGTAGTAAATCTGTAACATCATGTAGTTTTTTGTAGTACTCTTCCAATGTGTATATACTTGCCCAAATTTTCTCAAAAAGTTTGGTTTTCATCCCTTAGGGTTGAATCATGACCCCTAGACTCTAAATCGATGGTTGATGAAGAATAAACACCAAGTAGGACATGGCTTTTTAAAGTGTAGATTAGGCCTATTTATTTGAATTCATTCTCTTAGGATTTCAATCATGATTTGTTGTTCTTGCTTAGGATTAATTTCTTTTCCAAAGAAAAATTCCATTTATAAAATTAATTTTGGATTTCATTTCCATACATTCACTCCAATACATGATCACATCAAAGGAATGACACATTGTATGCTTCACATATAATGTCGATACCTCTTAATTTTGTACAAACCCTAGGTTTATAATTAAAGTTGGTAGCCTTGGGAGTTGCAATATTCTTGTTGTAATACCGAGGCTCATCACTTTCTGGCATCGTTTCAGGGGAGGTGTCAAAGTATGCATTGTTTTATTCCCTAGTTGATTCATTTCTTTTTCTTTCTACAAAAACAAAAAAAAATGCATTAGTCATCTTTCATTTCAAGAACATAAAATAGCATTGCATTAGCATTCTTATTCAAAAAATTCTCCTAAACAAACCCCTCCATTTGATCATGTGGTGCAGTAAGAGCCACACCACCATCCACTTTTGCAGAAAGAAGAAGAAGAGATGGCAGAGAAGATAGAGGATATGGATGGAGATTATGAAAATGAATAAGATCCTACTAGATTTCCCATTCAATATACTGAGATCAGTGTGCATATGAAGAACATCCCTCCATCTTTTCTTCCAAACCTCCATGGTATGAGGTCAGAGGATCTAGAAGCCTTTCTCTTTGAATTTGAAATTTTTTGTAGATGTTATGGTTACTTATTAAAAACTAAAAATTTTGGATTGTTTCCAGTGACATTGAAGGATAAAGCTCTTAAATGGTTCATGAGTTTAGGGACTAATTCAATAAGATCATGCAATGATATGCAAAAGATATTTCTAGGAAAAAAATAAAGATCATGATCTTAAAGAAGAAATCCTTACAATGAATAAAAAAGGATGAGAGTCTAGAGGATCTAATAGAGATGTTCATGTATAATGTTAAGAGAACAAAATTACATCATTTAGGATCAGAAACACTAAATAACATCTTACTTAGATCAATTAGGAATGAGTGGATTGATTTTTGGGGCTCGGTTTTGCCCAATATTGACACCCTTTCTAGACTTTACCTCGCCCATTTCAAACTATATTTGACCCCTATTTTTCCTATTTCGGTTATAATATCTAGGTTTTGGCCAAAAGGGTGTTATATGCTGAAGGTATGCAAATTAACATGAAAAAGCATCTTTTACCTTAATCTTAAGCATTCCTTAAGCTAGTTGTTTCCTTATTGAATTATCATGCCAACTAATATAGAGTTCTTGTGCATATTTGTTTTGATTCGAAATAGGCCCGCATTTCCTGCAAACAGCTTGTGCGATCTTGTTTCCTGCAGATGCAGATTTCCTACAACCGCCCAGATTTCCTACAACAAAATTGGCAGTTAGCTATGTTTTTCTTATATCTAAATCAAACGATAACATGGGTTTTGTGGGGAATATCTCACACATGGATTTTGTCCTATTAGTTGTTTCAAATGTGCCAACGAAACTACCCAGATTTTCAGACCTCCTCTAGCTGGTTGTATGAAGGGAAACTACAACTATGTAACGGAATTCATCTAATCCATGCTTTCAGACATGGATTAGACTTAGTATAGCTAAATTTTACACTTTGTAATAGGATTGTTAGCCGCTATCTTAGATTAGTAGTTTTCATTACTTCGAGCCACATATGGGCTTTTGTGCTTATATAAATTCGGCTCTAGTTTATGTTATAGGCGGTTGTTGGGTTGGCTTCGACTGATAGTGTATATTAGATTGTACTCGACTATGACATTTTCAGACTAATACATTATTACATCTTTTTTCTATCTTACTGAGCAAGCTCTTCTAACTTTGAAGGCGTTGTGAGTGAGGGAGGGCTCCATTTGCTCACAACTCCCTTAGTGTAGTGTGTGTTTATTTTATTTATGTTATGTAGTAGTAATCAGTTCATACAGCTAATGTGATCTTTCTTATATATCAGCAAAAAATGATTCAACAAATAAGTTTCATGTTAATGTGTGGATTTCATTTAATCAAGATTCAATTTACATTGTTGAGTGAATTCCTTAAGTTATTGTAAGTTTGATTTCTTATCTTTTCCAATCAACATAAAAAATGCTAAGAGTTGTGGAGGGATGTTTCAATCCACTCCATAGCCTTTGCTGCCAAATGTTGATGTAAAAAAGAGGCATTAGTTTTGTGTATGGTTGACTGGTCAGATTAATAAGCACTCACAGTATTAAGCTTGCATATATTTTGCGCAACATCTCATAAGCTTGTCTTCGTTGGCTTAATGATTTATGTTAACCAAATTAAAAGTCTATAATTTGACTCAACATTGTGGCACCATTGGCGGGGAGGTGCTAAGGGATAATGCTGAAGTGTTTTTGTATTAAATGTATTGTTTGAAATTTTTAGGACTGGGGGAGTCGAAGTGATAAGATGAAGGGCAAAGCCTATGCACCTTTAGAGGTCAAAAATTCGTCAAAGTCGTGTTGTGATTGTTTGGTAAGTAATATTCTTTGGATTTGTTTGCATAGTAAATGTTAGGTCCCCATAATACTAGTGATTCCCCCATTACTATTGTAGTTGTATCCCTTATTATTATTGTTGTGCCCCTATTGTCCACATATTGTTATTATGGTGCCCCATAGAATCCCTCTATTGTTATTTTTGTGGCTTTATATTATTATTGTTAGGTCGGCTTGGTTATATTGTGACCCCTTAGACTCCTATATATAGAAAGGAGGTTTTTCCATTTGAATCATCCAATAATTGTTCATTTGTGTAATGTAAAGTAGGTTGCCCCCTCGAAGAGGCTGAATTCTAGGGCGTTGATCTATCTTTTCTATTTTTTTGTGAGCTGGTTTCATAACATTTGGTATTAGAGCTTTTGATTCTAGGGTTTCACTGCTCCAAACAGGTTATCGTGGAATTTGTGCTATAACTTTTTTCCTGCAATGTTTCAGACACTTAAAAAAAACCCATTTGGGTTGAAATCGTTTGAACCTCAGGTCCAAATTTCAGAGCTTTTTGCACTATATTTACAGAGATATGATTTGAGGAAGTTGGCCTTTTTCTAGCCTCCCGAATTACATTCCAAATAGGTGACCTGGGGAAAATCATCATAACTATTGTTTTGAGCATCAGATTGAAATTTCGTCAGAAGTTACAAAAACAGGATGGACCATAGTTTCCTATGTATATTTGTCAAATACTAAGATCAAAACAGGTACACGTGACACTTCATACAATTTCACTCTTCTGAAAAGGTATATAATCAGGTCATCTTGGGATACTGTGCATAACTCTTTCTTGGAGAATCTAAATTCGATCAAATGGGTGGAATTGCAAAGACGACACAGAGGGCTACTGCAAGTTGAAATTTTAGAACTGGAAGATCCAAAATCACAAAGATATATCAGATGCAATATCGAGCTCCTACAAAGTGAAAAAAGGTGTGTAGACTTTTTTTAAATTTTTGCATAAGCTTGGTTTGAAAAATTAGTTTGAAGTAATTCAAAGGGAATAGTGAAGAATTATTAGCATTAATTAATGCCCCAAAGAAAGAAAATGGAAACACCTAGTAAGAAACCTGAAAGCTCTAGCATGACTCGTGAAGAAGAGGAAGAAATGCAACATGATATATCAAAATTACAAGATCGAGTACAACAAATTTCACTCTCACTAAAGGTAATTGAAGCTAAGATGAATGGCATGGAAGCTAATACGAATGGCATGCAAGCTAAGATGAATGGCATGGACGATAAGATGGAAGAATTGAAGATAAATTTGAATAAGTTGCTGCAAGAAATGGTCACTAGTGGTGAAAGTGTAGTAAAGGAAACTCATGATGAGAACAAAAGAAATGTTAATCATGATTTCATAGACTCTAATGTTAGATTGAAGACCCACCATATTCCAAAAATTGATATGAGGAAGTTTGATGGCAAGGATCCCGCAACATGGATACTACAGATGGAGCAATTTTTCGATCTCCATAATGTGCAAAACACACAAAAGGTACGTATTACAACTTTATATTTGGAACCAAATCAATTTGTATGGTATCGATGCCTTTGCTATTGTAAAAAAATTGTCACTTGGGCAATTTTTACAAAAGAACTGATAGCACATTATGAGGACAAAAAGAAACACTTTTTTTAGCCAATTGATAAGTCTCAAACAAAAGGGTTCAATGATGGAGCACATCGAGGACTTCCAAAATTGAACATAAGGGTAAAAGAGATTCCAGAGGAGCATAGGATTGATGTGTTCATAGGGACTTTAAAGGATAATATCCAACATGAGGATCGCCTTTGGGAATCTGATTCATTGGAGAAAGCATTCAGGTTAACAAGAAAAATGGAAAGCAAAATTATGGCAACCAGGAAGGCTACCACTCACAACAATAAAAATGGAAGTGTTATTGACCCTAGCCTTCCACAACCTATAAAGTTGACACCACAAAAATTGGAAGAAAAAAGAGAAAAAGGGCTTTGTTATAGTTGTGATAGCAAATACACTAAAGGTCATAAGTGTGCTGAGAAGAAATTATTCTACTTAGATTGTGAAGAGCAGGAAGAACAGGAACAAGAAGTGTTAAAAGAAGAGGATATACTCTAGGAGAAAACCCTAGATAAGGAAGAAATGAATCCGACCATATCTTGTAATGCATTAGCTGGAATTACCACTCCTCAAACTGTCAATATAGAAGGACATATAAAGAAGAAAAAGGTAATAGTATTGATTGATTCGGGAAGTACCCACACTTTTATTCATTGTAAGATAGCAAAAGAATTGAATTACTTCCTATATCCAGCACTAGAGTGTCAAGTGATGGCTGCAAGTGGAGGAACCATAAATTGCTCTGGAAAGTGCCATAATATCAAGCTATCCATGGGATAATATGTATTTAATAGCCCAATGCTTTCCATTTCAATGGGAGGTGTTGATGTTGTACTAGGAGTCCAATGGCTACAATCCTTGGGTATAATAGCTTTCAATTTTCAAGAACTTTTCATGAAATTTTCTGTGGAAGGAAAGGAATTTGAATTAAGGGGTATTGCCAGGAAACCAATAAAGATAATTAGCTCTAACGGTATGACAAAGCTTTTAGAAAAGGAACAACGATGAGTAATTGCACAATTATGTTCGCTAGATGTTTCCACATCGAAATCATCTATTTCTCCGGATCTCCAAAAATTCTTGGACAATCATTCCAAGGTATTTGAGACTCCTAAAGTTCTCCCACCTATTCGTGGTCATGATCATGCTATTCATCTGAGTCTAGGAAGTGTTCCTCCAAACATCAGGCCGTACAGATATTTCTATGCCCAAAAGAGTTAAATTGAATGTATGGTTGCAGAAATGCTAGAGGCTGGTATAATTCAACCTAGTCAAAGTTCTTTCTCTGCTCTAGTAGTATTGGTGCACAAGAAGGATGGATCATGGCGCATGTGTCCGGATTATAGGGAGCTCAACAAGCTCACTGTTAAAGATAAATTTCCCATTCTTGTCATTGATGAATTATTGGATGAATTGCATGGATCAATTTACTTAACCAAGTTGGATCTTCATTCAGGATATCATCAAATCAGATTGAAGACTGAAGACATTCTGAAAACAACATTTAGAACTCATGAGGGTCATTATGAATTTTTGGTCATGCCTTTTGGCCTTACCAATGCACCTTCTACATTTCAAGGTTTGATGAATTCCATTTTCAAACCCTTCCTTAGAAAATTTGTGTTAGTATTTCTTGATGATATACTAATCTACAACAAGTCCTGGAAGGATAATGTTGAACATGTTAACAGGGTGCTATAACTATTGGAGGAGAAACAATTATATACAAAAGGCTCCAAATGTTTCTTTGGAGTACAAGAGGTGGAATATCTAGGTCATATTTTATCTCATGAAAATGTTAAGGTAGACCCTAGCAAAATTAAAGCCATTAAGGAATGGAAAATCCCCATATCCATAAAGCATCTGCGAGGATTTCTTGGGTTGACACAGTATTATCGCAAGTTTGTTAAGAATTATGGGAGAATAGTAGCACCTCTAACAACATTATTAAAGAAAGATACATTTCCATGGACTCCAGAAGCAACAAAGGCCTTCGAACATCTTAAAGAGGCAGTGTCCCAAGCACCGGTCTTAGCTACACCGGACTTCACAAAAACCTTTATTATGTAATGTGATGCTTCAGGAAATGGAATTGGTGTTGTTTTAATGCAAGATGAAAGACCCATTTCTTACATGCACTTAAGAAATGGTGACCCTACCTAATGGGAAGACACTTCAAGGTAAAAACAGATCACGATAGGCTTAAATACTTTTTAGAACAAAGATTATCCTCTGAAGAGCAACAAAAATGGGTCATAAAGATGTTGGGTTATTACTTTGAAATCGTCTACAAAAAATGGAAGCAAAATGTTGTGGCAGATGCACTCTCAAGAAAGGATGAGGATGTGGAAGCATTGTTGTGCTCCATTTCTATTATCCAACCAGATTGGATAAATGAAGCAAGGGAGGAATGGAAGAATGACGAAGAATTGTGGGCGCTTATTTGAAAGTTACAACAAGATTCCAGTACATCTGATACATTTAGCTGGAAAAATGAGTCGTTATGGTACAAAGATCGCTTATACCTCTGTAAGAATTCGCAACTCAAACAAAATATTGCTGTGGAATTGCACACTCTACCTTAGGAGGGCACTCTGTATTTTTAAAAGCTTACCAGAGGGTTAAGAAGGAATTTGTTTGGGATGGCCTTAAATCGGATATTCAAAATTTTGTGCTAGAATATTTGGTTTTCCAACAAAATAAAGTTGAAACAATTAAGACCCCAGGTCTATTACAACCTTTATCCATTCCAAGCCAACGTTGGGAGGAGGTTTTAATGGATTTTATCACAGGTTTACCCAAGTCTAAAAGAAAGAGTGTCATCATAGTGGTAGTTGACAGACTTACCAAGTATGCACACTTCTGTGCATTATCACATCCATTTAAAGCCAGTATAGTTTCTACTGCATTTATGGAAACAATTCAAAAGCTACATGGAAACCCAAAGATTATTGTAAGTGACAGAGATCCCATTTTCACTGGAAATTTTTGGAGAGAATTATTTTCTTGTCTTGGTAGTCAGTTAGCTCATAGCTCATCTTATCATCCTCAATCTGATGGGAAAAATGAGATACTAAACAAATGTTTGGAAGGATATCTTCGCTGCTTTGTATCTGATAAATAGAAATAATGGGTCAAATGGTTACCTCTAGCTGAATGGTGGTATAACACTTCCTTCCATACTGCAACAAAAGTGACCCCATTTATGGCACTTTATGGATATCAGCCACCATCCATCACATCATATTTAAGAGAAAATTCTAAGGTTCAAGCAGTGGAACATCACATCGAGCATCAACAACAAGTTCTCCAACTCTTAAAGGATAACCTCGTGTTGGCGCAGAATAGAATGAAACAATAGGCAGATCAACATCGCAGTGAAAGAAGTTTTGATGTAGGTGTTTGGGTATTCCTATGGCTACAACCATATAAACAAATGTCCCTCAAGCAAGCTAAGAATGATAATAAATTATCACCAATGTATTATGGTCTGTACAAGGTGTTCCAAAAGATTGGTACTATGGCATACAAATTGGAGCTTCCTGCAGCTTCTCGAGTGCACCTAGTTTTCCATGTTTCATGTTTAAAGAAGGTTATAAGCAAAAAGCTCCCATTTCAAACAATATTTCCAGAACTTGACGGGGAAGGAAAAATTATATTGGAACCGGAAGTAGTCACAGAGACAAGAACTCGATAGCTACAAAATCGATCAATTTCGAAGTATCTCATCAAGTGGAAGAACTTATCTGTTGAAGATTCCACATGGGAGGATGAGAATTTTATACAAAAGCATCCAGAACTACTCAAGCGTTGAGGACAACACTTTTTTGAAGGAGAGGGGCATGTTAGGACCCTATAATACTAGTGATTCCCCCATTACTATTGTCATTGTATCCCTTATTATTATTGTTGTGCCCCTATTGTCCCCATATTGTTATTATGGTGCCCCATAAGATCTCTCTATTGTTATTTTTGTGGCTTTATGTTATTATTGTTAGGTCATCTTGGTTATATTGCGACTCCTAAATATAGAAAGGAGGTTTTGTCATTTGAGTCATCCAAGAATTGTTCATTTGTTTAATGTAAAGGAGGTTGCCCCCTCGAAGAGGCTGAGTTCTAAGGCATTGATCTATCTTTTCTATCTTTTTGTGAGTTGGTTTCATAACAGTAAATGGTAGGGTCCAACATCTACAAATGTATTTTGTAGTGGTGTGAGCACCACTTCACTTACTAATACACTAGAAAGGAAAAATAAGTCTACAAGTTATAAGGAAGCGAGGGAAGAAGAGTCCAAACAAGAGGTCTGTGTTCCTGAAAAGGAGCCTAGAACACATTCCTACTTCTATAGTAGAAAGTTCCGCAGGAAAATATTCTATTGTTGCCCATTTCGAATCTCCCTTCACAAGGAAGACAACATCTTTGCTTAGTGGTCATCTTGAAAAGGAATTCCTCGTTAATCCTATTCAAGAACCAAAATTTCAAACCATTGATTCCGCAGAATCTATTGTTTACAAAGGTTCCACTTCTTTTTGGTCGAGAATGGCTCATGAAGAGGGAATTGGCCACACAGATGGATATTATGAGAAGGAAGAAGATTTGGTCACATTTGAATTCCCTATCAGGGAGGCTGGTGGAGAAACTTAGATGAAAAAAATCCTCCCTCAGCCTTGCCTAACTTTCGTGGAGTCCCGAGTGAAGATCCTGACACCTTTTTGTTTGAGTTCAACATGTTATGCAGGAGCTATGACTATTCTTTCAATGTTCAGAAGTTGAAGTTGTTTCCTGCAACATTGAAGGATGCAACTCTCAGGTGGTCGATGGGGTTGGCTTCAAACTCCATTACAGCTTGGCATGAAATGAAAAAGGTATTCTTGAAGAAATGTCAATATTATTACAAGACTAGGGACCTCAGAGAAGAAATTTTTGGCATGACTCAAAAGGAGGAGGATAATCTTGAGGATCTAGTGGAGACATTTCAATACAATCTGCAGAGATCCAAGATGAATCAACTAAGTAAGGACACTAAAAGAACAATTTTGGTTAGGGAAATCAGACGAGAATCTTTGTAGATTTTGAACTTAATGGGAGGAGGTGACATATCGAAGTTGGGCTATGATGAGGTATGTGATATTTTCCAGCAATATTCAAGAGGGAATTCTAAAGTTGGCCCAAGAATAAGAGATACTTCTTCCAGGCTTTTCAACTCCGTTGCTCAAGCTGGAGTAACGAGAGATGAAATGGGTAATCTGTTTGAAAAATTTAAAATTGATATTCTTAGCACGCTATCTTCACAGCTGAATGTTTTGCAGGCTAAGAAGAAACATGAAAAATAGGAGGAACTCGAGAAATCCCTGGCTGTGTTCTATTCAAAATGTAGGAAGAAGCATACTTTGAGAGAATGTCCTACAAATAGTATAGAGGTATCCCGAATCTGTGAAGCTAAGAATTCCATTGATCAATGTCCTTCACTTCCTAAAATTAAAGAATAATATCTAACAAATCAAGGGGTTTTGAATGCACTTTATGCAATGGAACCTCAAATACCATGGCAATCACGTGCTACAAGTATGTCTCAATCACATTATCAAGTTCCTTATACTCAAAATCGGATGTGGAATATTCCAATGTCGTCGTAGCCTTGGCCTCCACAACAGCCTTGGCAGGGGAACTTCAGTTACACTACTACACAAAATTTTCCCTCTCAAAAATTTTATCCACCACAGCCCACACAACAGTAAATGATTCAACCTGAACAACAACAGCTTTAGCTGACTACCCAACCAAATCAACCTCGTCCTATGCAACTTCCTAACCATTCAGTGTCTAGCCCCAATAATAAAACTGTCCAATCTGCTCATAACATTGGATTGGTCACTTATCCCACTTTTCCTACCTATTGTATTGCACCATAGTCATTGCAGGAAACTTATGTTCCTGTGTTAAAGGAATTTCCTGTGTCGCTGCAAGAAATCTAACTTAGATATGGAAATGTGGTGAATCAGCCCAGAAGAATTGAAGATATTGTGGAGGAAGATACTCTAGAAATGTGTGAAGTTGAAACCACACCTAAACTAGCAGAACAACCTACTTCAAGGCCATAAGAACCTTCATCATCCCATACAGTCCAGCCTCCTTTCCCAAAGAGGTTGGAAATGAAACTAAAACAACCTGAGTTTGATCTTGTGTCCGAACTGAGAAATATATCCATTAAGATCCTGTTGTTGCAAGCAATTAAAGATATCCCAATTTATGCCAAAACAATGAGGGAGCTATGTACTAAGAGACCAGCAAGACAAAAGAAAGAACTCTCTGCAATTCAAATAGGTGGAAAGCCTGCAATTTTAATGCCTACTGGATTTGTTACTAAAAAATATGCAGACCTTGGAACCTATCAATGGACATCCTATAAACAACACTTTAATTGATTTGGGTGTAGCCATTAATGTGATCACTATGGAGACTTTATCTTGAATAGGAAACTTTGACCTATTGCACACTCCTAGCATGTTAGAGTTAGCAGACATGTCTAAGGTAAATCTAGAGGGGGTATTAGAAGATATTTCCATCTCATTAGATTCTTGGAAGTAGCCTATAGACTTTTATGTTCTTCAACCCTAAACCAACTTAGGAGGGCATCCTTTGATATTTGGGAGACCATGGTTAGCCACGGAGGATGCTTATAGGGTGTAGGTCTAGAAACATGACCATCACTCATAGAGCTTAAACAAAGCACATTAATTTGTATCCCCTTGCGCAACCCCTCTTAAGATCAGAAAATACACATTGGGTTGAAGAAGAATAGGATGATTCAGAAAGTAACCAACTAGTTTTGACAATAGACCAAGCTATGAGCCTTAAAGAAAATTCGGAAGAATTTGATAAATTGTTGTATTTCTAATCTTGATTTTCCGTAGCAAGAAGAAGGGTAGTCTAGTCATAATTTAGATATCATTACTAATCTGTAGGATTTTCATGAACATAGTACAGAATTTGAACTACATTCAACCCTATTATCTACATTTCCTACATATTCCATGATTGAATGGGGGAGTAAGGTAGTTGAGATCTTTCCTGAAAAACCTTTGAATACTAATTCTGCGTTGATGCTTGAACAGGAAAAATAGTTAATTCAAGCATTGAATAGCTTTTCAGACACTTTTTCTTGGGAATACACAGATATGAGAGGCATTCACCCAGACACGTGCATTCATCATATTTATACGGAAGAAAATCTAGCCCCGTGAGACAACCACAAAGGAGGATGAACCCTACTTTAAGGTAAATGGTGAAAGATGAATTATAGAAATTGTTAAATGTAAGGTTCATCTATCCTATCTCGATAGCCAATGGGTATCTCCAATGGCTATTTTCCGCAAAAAGAATGGTAAATCGCGAGTGTGTGTAGATTATAGGGAACTAAATAAGGCTACCTTGAAATATCATTTTCCCTTGCCTTTCATATACCAAGTGCTGGACACTTTAGCAGGAAAAAAATATTTTTCCTTCCTAGATGGGTTCAATGGTTACAATCAGATTAGGATAGCTCTAGAGGACCAGGAAAAGACAACATTCACATGTCCCTGGGGTACCTGTGCATATAGGGTACTGTGATTTGGCCTATACAATGCACCAACCACATTCTAGCGGGCGGTCCTTGGTATTTCCTCTGACCTTTTGCATGAGTGCGTAGAGGTTTATATGGATGATTTTACAGTTATGAGTGACTTTTTTGAAGAGGCTTTACATAATATTGAGAAAAATTTGCAGATATGTAGAGAAACTAATATTTCATTAAGTAATGAAAAATGTTTTATGAGTATGAATGAAGGTATTGTTTTGGGTCATCATGTTTTTGCTATAGGAATTAAAGTTGATCTAGTAAAGGTTGAAGTTATTGCAAATCTTCTCCCACCAACCAATCAAAAGGGAGTCTGAAGTTTCCTTGGACATGTAGGCTACTACAGAAGGTTTGTTGAAAACTTTACAAAGGTAGCCTCTCCATTATTGAAATTATTAGCTAAAGAATCTGAATTTCATTGGAATGATGAGTGTCAAGCTACATTTGATACACTTAAGGAAAAACTTTCTTCAAAACCTATATTGAGAGGCCTAGATTGGAAATTGCCTTTTCATGTCTCGACTGATGCCTCTAATTCAGCCATAGGAGAAGTATTGGGTCAAAAGGAGGATCTTGTAACCCATGCTATTTATTATGTTAGTAAAAATTTAACTCCTGCATAACTGATATTCCTTGTTGTAATTTACGGTATTAATAAGTTTAGACATTACATCACGGGCTATGAAGTTTTTGTGCACACTGTTCACTCTGCCATTCCATATGTCATGAACAAAATAGTTACTAATGGTAGGATTACTAGGTGGCTTTTCTTGCTAGAGGAATTTGACATCACATTATTGGATAGGCCAGGAAAGGAAAATCAGGTAGTTGATTTCTTATCTAGACTCAAATATGCAGGTGAGGATGTTCCTATTAATGATAGCTTTCCTAATGAAAATTTGTATGTTATTTCTATCAAAACACCTTGGTTTACAGACATGGCCAATTACCTTGCTATAAGAAATTTTCCCCCTTACTTTTCATCTAATCGGGAAAAGAGAATTATTAGGAAAAGTGTTGATTACTCTTGGATTAGGGGAGATCTCTTTTTCACTGGACCTGATTTGATTATCTGCAAGTGTTTCAGGGAAGACGATGTCTATGACATATTGAGAGCCTGTCACGATGAACCATGTGGAGGATACTTTGCAAACAAGCTGACATCTTTTAAGATCCTTTTTTGAGGTTACTGTTGGCCAAGTCTTCTCAAAACATGCAAAAGAGTACGTCTGGAAGTGTGATAACTACTGGAGACTGGGGCGGCATGTACAATCAGACCAGATGCCTTTGTAGCTAAAGGTTCTCATAGAACCTTTTGAGAGGTGGGTTCTTAATTTCATAGGTCCCATCAACCCTATGTCCAAAGGTAAGAAGTACATTTTAGTTTGTACTGATTATGTTATGAAGTGGGTGGAGGCAAGATAACTACCTAGAGAAACAGAGAAAGCAGTGGTAGATTTTCTTTTCTATGATATTTTTGTAATATTTGGGGTACCTAGGGAGATAGTCACTGATCAAGGTACTCAGTTTGTGTTAAATCATATGCGGGGAATTGTGTAAAAATATCAGATTACTCATTAGAAGTCCGCCCTTTATCATCCACAATCCAATGGGCGAGTGGAATCATCAAATAAGGCGTTGTAGACAATCCTTACCAAGACAGTGCAATTACATAAGAAGGATTGGTCTCACTAACTTCTTGAAGCATTGTGGGCTTATAGGATCACATGAAAAAATACCACTGGATTTTCTCTATATGAATTGGTGTATGGAAAGCAAGTTTTATTTCCCATTGAATTTTAGATCAGAACTTTCAAAATGGTAGCATATTTGGATATAGACCTTGATGAAGCTTAGTAGTAGAGAATCTTGTAGCTCAATGAGTTGGATGAGATTATGCAAGATTCTTTTCAGCATACTGACTTGATTCAACAAAAATGGGATAAATGGCACGACATATACATTAAGATGAAGCAATTCAAAGAGGGAGACTGGGCATTGTTGTATGATTCAAAATTTAAGAATTTTAAAGGGAAATTTAACACACATTGGCTCAACCCCTATGGAATAGAGAATTTTTTTGAGAATGGATCTGTTCGGGTTAAAAACATTGATGATGGGGATATTACCTTCTTGGTGAATGGGAGTTGACTCAATCTATATCAAAAACCCCAATCTAAGGAGGAATTTGTGGAAGAAATTGTGATGAAAAGAGAGTTGGAGATGGTGAGAAAAGGAGTCAGTCCTTCCACTATCTCTTCCAAATTTCCTGCTGACACAATGAGCTCCCTTTGGTCCTCCTCGTTCTCAGTAAACCATGAGAGGAATGTCTATTGGGTACATGTTTATTCCTTTTTACGGGCCTAATGGACTAGTTAGGGAAAAGGATCCCCCCTTGGAGTCTTCTTTCCCAACTATTTCACACTCTCTAAAATTGAAATATGGTGAGCATGGACTGCCCTAGGCTTGTTAAAATTACAGATCGGCGGGTCCTCTTGGATCCTCTCAATAAATTTGTTTTTAGTTAATATTGGATTTCTCCTATGGGACTGATGTGGGATTTCAAAAGGCCCTCCTTCCAGCAATATTGGCCCATCGACATCACCAATTTAATTGGGTGCAAGATTAGAGTCTTATCATGCCTTGAAGCTTGTATGCCCTAATGACAGGCTATCTCACCAGCAGCAATGGAGAATCAATATGGCTCCTTGACTGCTAGATCCCACAGGGGGGTTCAACAATAACTCATCAATTCACACTCGATAGGATGCATCATGGTACCTTGATCCTCACTCTCATTAATGGTGATAGGCCTCGCATTGGTTAACAATCAACCTGAATGGCCAGTATTCAAATGAGATCATTCCACATTTGACATCAGCACCTTTAATCATGTGCAAGGAACTATACATAAACAAGGGAGAAGTGTTTTTCTGGTGGTTCAATTTCCTGCAGAAGTTCCACAAGTCATGGTTCAATTTCTTACAGAAGTTCCGCAAATCATGGTCCGATTTCCTACAAAATGTTTAGCAGTCACGGTTCCATTTCCTGCAGAAGTTTCAGCAGTCATAGTTCCATTTCCTGTAGAAACACCCTGGTTTTCTAAGAAAAACAAAAGCCATAGACAGAACATTGGTTTAAATTGTTTAAAGTACTGAAAAATTTTAATTACTGGTCGAGGTCATGAATTATGAGATCATACATCTAATTTAATTATTCAGTGGGTTATAATTTCAAGGAAAAGCACACGTCATCCAAGGACTAGACTGTCGGAGGGTAAGCTCAGTAAGGTACAGCCAGTGACAGGACACTTGAGGTAAGAGGTAATTTACACTTTAATTTTAAAACATTTGAATGATTTATAACTATCATGACCCTTGCGGAAAAACACGGCCATAAACTGTTGCATCATAACTCGAGCTCCATGCCCGATTACCATGATTATGACATGACCAGTGGACATACTATCCATATCTTTCTGTAGGTCGGATCATGAGGATAATCATGATCATGACCTGTCCCTTGACATTTTAATGCTTTCAAATATTTTCCATATTAAGCCCACCTTTATCACGTGATCCTTTGCAAAATCTTAGCAAGGTATTTCTTAAGAGTGCATGTGTCCTGTCTTCCCCATTTCTCACCATGTCAAAGTTGCATGCCCCCGTCTGCTTCAAGCCGCAAGGCCCTGAACTGCTGGAAGCCAACCCTCGCAATAAGGAAAGACTGGAAAAAGTAGGGTGGCTGCCATTTTTCCAAAAATTTAGTGGCCACAATTCAGAGGTAACAAAGTCTTTCACATTGAATTTGAATGGTGACAAGACTCAAGTTGGGGATGTCCAGTTCAGGTTAACCAAGGGTTTGGTGGCTCAGGCATGCGAATTTCCATAGCAGGGGGGGCGATGGTTTAAAAGTCAGAATTTCAGTAAGGGTTTATGTGTGTCCTTTCTTCGAAAGGAGCATTCAAACCCTAACTGGAGCAAAGGGATTTCACAATACTTTCTCAAAAGTAAGTATCAACACCTATTATTTTTCCCGCAGAAATATATAACATGCCAAGGTCACTTTAGGCTCACATTTTTGTTTCACATTCAGCTCCTCGCCCATTTTCATGTCAAGCCTTTGAATTTTCCATCTTATTTGAGAATGTCTATGATGAAGATGTCGAAGACAACCAAGAAGAGGGGGGCCAATTTGGAGGAAAACCTCTATCACCATGTGCTGGTGAAAATCATCTCGATAGAGGTTTTAAAGGACAAAAAGAGTACATGGGAAGAGTTTTTGGCCAAGAATTACTTTGCGGATAATGAAGACTCTGATTCTTCAAACTCCATGGAGAAAATGCCAGCTAAAAATCCCAAGAAGAAGCTGCAGACTAGTGGGCTACAGATAAAGGAGAAAGATGAAGATAAATACTCTAACCCTCCAGAGTCTACAGAGGAAAAGCTAGTAGAAAAATCAAAGAAGAAGCCATGGACTCATGGGCCACCAAAAAAGAAGGAAGAAAAAGATGACCCTAACTCTTTGAAGTCCACAAAGAAGAAGATTGTAGAAAAACCAATGAAGAAGAAGCCTCAGACCTATGGTTTATAAACAAAAGAGGAAGAAAAAGATGAAGAAGTAGTGGTGACTGGGGAGATGGTGGGTAAAATGCCTAAGTCAAAGAATGGCACTTCCACCTCTGTGAAGAGATTTACTAGGAGCTAGGCTATTCATCTGGATATAAAAGATATTGTAGAAACATAAGTGTTGCTCGAGACACCTGAGAAAAAGAAGGAGAAACATCATGGCCCACCCAAAGGAAAGGAGAAGATAGAGTTAGTTGAATTCATTGGTGAAGAAGTAATGTCCTTCGAGGATTCCCTGCTATGTGGAAGTGGAAATGATAGAGCAAGAGAATAGCAAGAAAAGGAGGACCTTAGTTCACCCCAATCCCTCCAAGGACATCATAAAAGGGAAGTAACTCCCCCAAAAAAGTAGTCTCTGTAGGAATTGGAGGAAATCATTGCGGAGCTCACCATTTAAGAATGAGATTTGAGAAAGGAAAATGAGACCCTGAAAGAAAACAACTCGCGCATGCAGAAGGAATATGAGGAGTGGGTTCAGAAAGTGACTCTAATCATGAAGAAGAAGAAGGCTTATATTTATCATTTGAAAAAGAAGAATGAATTATACAAGGGTCAGATTCCTGCAGAATCTAGTGGTAACCAATTGGACCAGTTGGTAGAGGTAGCAGATCAGTTGACTGCAGTAGCTGTAGCCCAAGACAAGGAATGATTTCCTTTTTGTTTTTTATTTTTGCAAAAGGTGCAACATTTTTTCTTGCATAAGGGACATGAAAGAAACTAAGTGTGGGGGAGATGTTGGGGCTTGGTTTTTCCCAATTTTGACACCTTTTCTAGACTTTAACTCTCCCATTTTGAACTATCTTTGACCCCTGTTTTGCCTATTTCCATTATAATATCTAGGTTTTGGCCAAAAGGGTGTTATATGCTAAAGTTATGCAAATTAACATGAAAAGCGTCTTTTACCTTAATCTTAAGGATTCATTAGGCTATATGTTTCCTTATTGAATTATCATGCCAACTAATTTAGAGTTCTTGTGTAGATTTGTTTTGTTTCAAAATAGGCCTACATTTCCTACAGACAGCTCATGCGATCCAATTTCCTATAGACGCTCTAGAATTTCTGCAGACATGAATTTCCTGCAACCGCCCAGATTTCTTGCAGCAAAATTGGCTGTTAGCTATGTTCCACTTGTTTCTAAATCAATGAGAAAATGGGTTTTATGGGGAATCTATCATACATGGATGTTATCATATTGACTATTTCAAATCTGCCAACGGAACCACCCAGATTTGCAAACATCCTCTCGTTGTCTGTATGAAGGGAAACTACAAGTATGTAACAAATTTTGTCTAATCCATTCTTTTGGTCATGGATTAGACACAGTATAGCTAAATTTGACACTTTGTAATAGGACTGTTAGCCAATGGCTCAGATTAGTAGTTTTCCTTACTTGGAGCCACATATGGGCTTTTGTACTTGTATAAATTCAACTCTAGTTTATGTTTTAGGGAGTTGTTGGGTTGGCTTCACCCGATACTGTATATTAGATTGTCCTCGACTATGATATTTTCAGGCAAATACAATATTATATGTTTCGTCTATCTTACTGAGCAAGATCTTCTAATTTTGAAGGGGTTGTGAATGAGGGAGGGCCCCCTTTTCTCACAACTCCCTTAGTGTAGCGTGTGTGTATTTTACTTTTGTTATGCAGCAGCAAATGATTAAACAAATAAGTTTCATGTTAATGTGTGGATTTCACTTAATCAAGACTTGATTTACATTGTTGAGTGAATTCCTTAAATTGTTGTAAGTTTTATTTCTTATATTTTACGATCAACGCCAGCAATACTAAGGGTTGTAGAGGGATGTTTCAATCCACTCCATAGCCTTTGCTACTAAATGTTGATGCAGAAAAGAGGCATTAGTTTTGTGTATGGTTGACTGGTTAGATTAATAAGCACTCACAATATTAAGCCTGCATATATTTTGCGTGGCATCTCATAAGCTTACCTGCCCTGGGTTGATGATTTATGTTCACCAAATTATAAGTCTATAATTTGACTCAACATTGATCTTCTTAATCTCATGAGTAGAGGTGATGTATACCAATTATCATTTGAATGAATTTGTGAAACATGTTGATCGAAAAACAACAGAATTGACTATTTGCTCAATTTCTTCAAATATTAAATAAAGTTCCCTTTAAGTGATTAAATATGGAAAATTTTATTTTTAAGTGCCTTAGACATAAAAATTGAAATCTGATAGCAACCATGAACAAAAAAATAATAAGAAAACACAAAAATGTGATGATGAAGTTCGTCCCTTCTAGAATACATCTATGGGTCCACTTCCAATGGGCGTACGATGTATTGAGAATTCTCATAAATTCTCTTTACATCAAAATTGACAATTATGGAATCTGCTCATAGGCTTCAACGACTACTATCAACTGAAAGGTCTCCCCCTCAGCATTCCAATGCAACTTTCAGATTATAAAAAGGCCCAATATTGGCCGAGATATGCCTCAAAATGCATTTACAAGCACTCTTAAAAGAATATTCTAAACTTCAAATTACATCTCCCATGGCCTTGGTGCATTGGAAATTATTTTATAAACCCTCAGGAAGGTCCTGGGGTCAAACTCGTAGGCCTCCCAAGATTTTATTGGAAAACTACATCAATATGACATTTCGGCGCAACCATATCATATATGGTATACATATAGTTTTAACATAGTATTAATAATAGACCTAGCAGATATATGTGATAACAACCCATTGTATATATGGTAACATATGGTTGAACCAAAATTTTTAACGTAGTCAATGGACCAACGAATATAAAAATGACACTTCCACATGGCATATGCTTATAACTATATACTAGAGTTAAGATATGGTTGGAACATTGCTATGTTTGGTGGTGATGTTTGCTAACATAATCCGAGGGTTTGGTGGGCCATCGGATATGCTGGGCTCCGCCAACCCTTCCCCCACATAACTAAACAATGAAACTTAAAATCTAACATTGCGCCTTTGTATTAACAAACTAATGTCATGTTCTATTGGTAACATTTTGTGTTTTCAAACCAATGGTCATGGGCTCGACCCACAACTCCCCTACCTGGTGTGACTTGACTCCTACCATCTTCCCTGCTTTGAGACTACCACATGCCCTATTCTGAGGTTGCCACTTATCCTACTCTGATCTAATTTTTGTCTATTTGAAAAAAAGTTTAGAGTGCAATTTCTTCCTCATACCGAAGCCATTTTGAAAAAAAAATACCACCAAAATCAGCGTGATGAGGTCTTCAACTTGCCACTAGTTTCATGAGAATTTGAGACTAATAAATTTTGAGCATTTTTGCGATCCTTCTGGATCATTCCTCTCCACTGGAAGGTTTTGGACCACCAACGTTTGGTTTTGAGCAGATATGAGGTGAGGCTACTATTCCCTCACCCTTCCAATATCCATCCACCTTGCTTTGCTCGGATTCATGCCTTTGAGTCCCACTCGAAGATAGTCTACATCTCCTCGCTTGAAAGTGTGGACCTTCATATCCAATATGGTATCTTCTTATAACTCAGTCAAACATTCAAGTACAAAATCATCTATTGTTGGAATTTGAGAATTTTCCTCTTGAGCCATGATCATGGGAGGTTCATACGACTTCAAATTTTCAACATTTACAACTGAATATATTTGAATATATGGAGGAAAATTCAACCAGGATGTATTGTGTCCAATCTTTTCAACAATTTTAAAAGGACTATAACTTATGGGTTTCAAATTTTTACCTTCACCTTTCATCCTTTCTTTGTTGATGTATAGTGATACTTGATCACCAACCTCGAAGTGATGATCCATCCAATGATTGTCATGACAGATTTTGTACTTGCTTGATTTTTATCCAATTGATCCTGCACTACTTAATGAATCTATTGGATTCTTTTAATGAATTTGATTTCCTTGTTGGCATCTACATGTCCAACCTCCTTAGCTTCCTCACCGAAGATAAATTCGATTGGTGATTTTGGCATGTACCCATAACATGTTTCAAAAGGAGATCTGCTAGTAGAAGAGTGTAAGGCCGAGTTCTAAGCATGTTGGACATAATGTAAGGATTCATCCTACAACTTAGGATGTTTTTTGAAATAACCTCTCAAAAGATGTGTCATTGGTTTTTTTACCACCTCTGTTTTCCCATTGGTTTTTGGATGAAAAATTTTGCTCTTTTTCAACTTAGTGTCCATGAGTCCCCACAAACTGGACCAAAACTCCCCCAGAAAATAAGAGTCTCAATCTGAAATTATAGAGGTAGGTAACACAAAATGAACCCATACATTTTGAAAGAACATCTGTGCAGTTTTTCCTGCAGTAAATTTCTTTCTACATGGAACAAGAATACACATTTTACTAAATCTATCAACCACTACATACAAATAATCATGCCCTTTTCTAGACATTGGAAGTCCTCCTAAAACATCCATAGATATACTTTCCCATGGCCGAGAGGGAACTGGAAGTGGCATATAGAAACCTAACATTTTGTTGCTTGGTTTTCTTGTTGAACACATGACACAACTTTTGATGTACTTAGCAACTCTTTCATTCATCCGAGGCCAATAGAAAAACCTTTGCAATTGTGCCACTATCTCACCTACACTAAAATGTCATGAAACATGAGAAGGATGTGCTTCCCTAATGACATGCACTCTTTCTCCTTATGGTATGCAAAACTTGCCAAGATGGAACAATAACCTGTCGTGAACATGATAATTCACTTCTTCCACCTGAGCACCATGATTTAGTGATTCACAAACATCCTTAAAATCAATATCTGTAGCATATTTTTCTATATAACTTTCATGTGCTAAAGAACTGTTGTGAAAAATAACTGAAGCATTCAAAGAAGGTATGATAACATATCAGCTACTTTATTGGTGGTATCTTTCTTATATTTGATTACTAAATGAAATTTCCACAAAAATCCCATCCATCTATAATGTCCAGAGTGTTGCAACTTAGTTTGTGATTGAATGTACTGAAGTGGTTGATGATCTGTATTAATCACTATTTCATTGCTCATTAAATAATGTTTCCATTTTTTAACACTTTCCACTAATGCATGCAATTATTTATCATAAGTTCGAAAGTTAGCAACTGCTTTAGAAAGTGTTTATGAATGAAAACAAAGAGGCTTTCCTTTTTGTAATAATATTTTGCCCATTTCATACCCACTAGCATTAGTTTCTATTTCAAATGGTTGTTGAAGGTATGGTAAAGCCAATATTAGAGCTGTAACAATTTTTTTTTTTAAAGTATCACATTCATTTTGTTGTTTTCCTCCCCACTAAAAGGAGACTTTAGAACTTTTTAAAGCATGAAGTGGTGATGCAATAAATGAAAAATGAGAAATAAACTTCCTCCAATACTAAACTGCACCCAAGAAACTTCTAACTTCTGTCACATTTTGAGGTCTTGGCCACTCAATAATTACTTAAATTTTAGTTGGATCTATTTTTAACTGACCACCTCAAACTATGTAACCAAGATATACCAAGGAAGCTTTTCCGAATTCACATTTAGAGAGTTTGAGATACAATTTCTCTTTTTGCAACACATCACAAACTTGTTTAACATGCTTTACGTGTTCTTACAAACTTGAACTGAAACTAAGAATATCATCTAGATAGACTAGGAAAAAATTGTCAATAAAAGGACAAAAAACATCGTTCATCACTCTCATAAAAGTCATTGGAGCATTGCATAACCCAAATGACATAACCAACCATTCATAAAGCCCCTGTCTAGTCGTAAATGCAATTTCCATATATCATTTTCTACAATACAAATCTGATGATAACCACTTCTTAAATCTAGTTTTGTAAAGTAAACAACATTCTATAACTGATCAAGCAAATAATTAATTCAAGGAATAGGATACCTATTCTTGATGACAATTTGTTCTAAGTCTCTAAAATCAACACACATTCTCCAAGTTCAGCCTTTCTTTGGGACTAATATGATTGGTGGTCCACATGGAGAAGAACTAAGTCGAATAAATCATTTATCAACCAATTCTTGAATTTGTTTCTTCATCTCTTCATTTTCAATGACTAATATACGATACATGCCAATGCTCAAAAGAGGGGCATCATAGTGTAATTGAATCTCATGTCGTATTTCTCATTTTGGAGGTAAACTTTTTGGTTATTTAAACCATTCTTTATAAGACTCTACTATTTCAACTAATTTGTCCTTAAAATGAGAATCACACCCTTGAAAAGCATCATACTTATCTTTAGTTTGTTCTTTAACAATCATGAGAATATACTTTTTACTTTAATTTATTAACCTTTTCATCTAACTAACATTGATTAAATCCAAGTTTGTCTCAATTTTGTGTGCCCTGACAATATATTCAATTCCATTTTCAAAGAGATGATACTTATTCTCCTTTCTATGAAATATGGCATCTCGATCATAAAAGATAAGGACTACCCAACAAAACTCATCTAGCTCAACTTCATCAACAAAATTAGTTGTAATTGCAAACCTTAATCTAAGTTGTTTTGTGAATTGCATCTAAGTGTTTTCTTTCAACCATCCTCAAGGGTATGGTTTTGGATGATTCTTAGTTTCCAGTCCCAATTTCCTTACACTTCCTCAGAAATTATATTTTCTTGTGATTCACTATCGAATAATGTTTCTATCTTAATGTGTTTGGATATGATTCTTATGTGAAACAATTCAACACTCTTCTTGTCTTCCATCACAATATTAGATTTTGAAGAAGATGCAGAACAAGTTGAACTACAGCAATTTTTATAAGGAATACATGTTAGAACCATAGAGACAATATTCTTTTCATCACCGAAGTCAAATCCCAAATCTTGTTGGACTGCAACATTAGCTTTCATTTCAGCCTTCTTCTTAAGGAACTTCTTTGGTTTAAGTTCAGGATGAGGCTTCCAACATTTGGAGTCATCATGTCCAATTCCCTGACAATTAGTCCAAGTAGGCCTTTCTCTTTGATTTTTTTCTATTTTTGATTTCTCCCTTTAAACTTACTCTTTCCTTCGCCTTATTTGGAATCTTTGTTCTCCGAATTCTTGAATGGTTTCTTTGAAAAGTTTGACTGAAAAGGTCTGCCACCTGATTAAACATAAGCAATCTATGTCGCAAATAAGAATGAAAACTTCCAATATACTTTAACAAAGTTTCCCATGTGTTTAATGAAACATAAGTGCTAATTCCTTTTTCCTGAATTCCTATGCAAACTCTTGCACATTTTGTCCTTTACCTTTCCTTAACTACTGCCAATCCATTACAACATGTTGCATATATCCTAAAGGATAGAATTGATTTCTAAGAGATTTAACAAACTTAGACCATGAAGAGATAATTTTACCTTTTTGCTTCAAATGTGATTGAGTTTTAATTTCCCACCAAATCAAAGTTGTTCCCCCCATTCTAAGTGTAGCTAACTGACCTTTTTGTAGAATCATCAACAACATTTTGAATTCTACAATATCTACCTCAATTTTCCTTATCCATCTATCTAAACTTTTAGGATTCATTTCACCATCATATATTGGCAACTCAAACTTAAGATCAATCTTCAAAAAAGGGGATTTCTTTGGCTTGTTTTTTGAGTCTGAATATGAAATTAAATGATAAGAGAATAAAGAAGAAGAAGACGAAGATGGAGGAGGAGGTTCATTACCATCAACTTTTTCATTGCCATTTTTATCTTTCGTACCTTTAGAAGACAAAACTGCATCTCTATTCTTCTTGTCTTCATAAAGTTCTACAATCATCCTTTGCATATTAAGGAACATTTGTTGAAATTTCTCCTCACCAACGGCCTTTGTTTTAGGATCTTCTCCTTCATTTGACTCTTCCATCTTCAACTTTTGAGAGACTTTCCTCTTTCCAATCTCTGGATTTATCTTCTCAAGTTTCCCTTCTCCACATCACAACCTAGATCTAGCCAACATTAACATTGGCAAATATCCTGCTTATACATTATCAACCTTGCTCTTATACCAAAATATGTTCCAGAAATAGCTGAATTGACTTTTTTATCAATTTCTTCAAATATAACTAAGGTTTCCTTTAAGTGATTAAATGAGGAAAAATTAATTTTTAAGTGCCTTAAACATAAAACTTGAAATTTGAAAACAAGCATGAACAAAAGAAATAAGAAGAAAACACAGAAAATTTCATGACGAAGTTTGTCCCTCCTGAACTACATCTACAGGTCCACTTCTGATGGGAGTCTGATGTATTGAAAATTCTCAAGTCTAATTACATCGAAATTCACCATTTTGGAATCTACTCACAGGCTTCAATGGCTACTATCAGCTGAAAGGTCTCCACCTCAACTTTCCAAAGAAACTTTTAGATTACAAAAAGGCCCAATATTGGTCGAGATATGTCCCAAAAGGCATTTACAAGCATTGTTAAAACAATATTCTAAACTTCACATTACATCTCCCATGGCCTTGGAGCATAATTAATTCTTTTATAAACCCTCGGGACAATCCTAGTGTCAAACCCGCGGGCTTCTCAAGATTTGATTGGCAAACTATAGCAATACAACATTTCAGCGCAACCATATCATATATGGTATACATATAGTTTTAGCAAAGTATGAAGAATAGACTTGGAGGATATATGTGATAACTCCCCACTATATATATGGTAACATATGGTTGAACCAAAGTTTTAATATCATCAATGGATCGAGGGATATACAGATGATGCTTCCCCATGGCATATGGTTATAATTATATACTGATGTTAACATATGGTTGGAACACTTCTATGTTTGCTGGTTCTATTTTATAACATACTCCAAGGGTTTGGTCGGCCTCTAGATATGGCGGGCTCCACCAATCCTTCCCCACATAATGAAACAATGAAACTTTAAATATAACATTGTGGCTTTGCATTAACAAAGTAATGTTTTGGTCTATTGGTAAATTTTTGTGTTGTCGACCCAGTGGTTGCAGGTTCAACCCACACCTCCTTCGCCTGGTTTGACTTGACTCCTACCACGTGCCCTGCTCTAAGACTGCCATGTGCCCTTTTCTGAGGCTATGACTTGGCCTTCTCTAGCCCATTTTTTGCTTGTTTGAACAAAAATTTAGAGTGCATTTTCTCCCTCATATAGAGACCATTTTGAAAACCGAATATACCACCAGAATTAGTGCGACATTCTTTTCGATTTGGGGCTAGTTTCATGAGCATCTGAGGCTGATAAATTTTGAGAATTTTGAGGATCCTCCATGATAACGTGGATAAGCATATCAAGAGGAGGGGAAGGAGTAAGTAAATCAGCATCAAGATCAGTAATTCAAGCTAAACCAAGAAATATGTTTGATGACTTTAAAAAAGAAATTCAAATCAGCATCAAGATCAGTAATTCAAGCTAAACCAGGAAATATGTTTGATGACTTTAAAAAAGAAATTCTTAGCAATCTAACAAACAAGTAGAAATGTTAAGAATTCAAGGTGAGGAAAAAGAAGTGCCAATGTTTGTGTTGTCCATGAAAAAGCACATGGTATTAAAAATTTCCCCTCATTACCAAGGTTGAAGGAAGTTTACCAAGAGGACAATGGAGCAAGTCAATTTCTAGTGCAACTATGTTATGTATCTCCAAGAGGACCATGGTAGCCTATTCAAATTGATATGATGCAAGAGCCTAGTTCACAATTTTAAGCTTATGCACATCCATCTCAAAGCAATTGGAGCACACACTCTCCTTGCAAACCTTGGCCATCTCAACCCCAAAACCAATCTTTGCAACAAGGTTGGAAAGGAAATTATGGGAGCCATCCACAATATCCTCAATATCCTCCATACCCAACTCCATGTTATCGCTACAATTCACCTCCACCACAACCACAACCCCAACCCCATCCATATCAAATATCCATTCCCACTCAACTATCTGTAGCACCATTTCCGAACCCAAACAATTAAGTAGTTCAGCCCACTTACAATGCTGAGGTAAACAACTTCCAAATATTTCCTCTTCATATGAATGGTATTCATGTTAGATCAAGAATATTATCACAAAAAATATATTATCTTGATATCATTGTAGGAAAACATGCAGAAAAAGAAGATTCGAATGAGAAGACCAAAGAATCATGGTCTACACTTGACGAAGAGCAGACATGAGAATCAAATACTAGCAAAGTGACTTCATGTTTACCATAAAATCCTTTATGTATCCAAGAGAATAATCAGCAAACAGAAAAAGATATGAATTTCATGGAAGAAGAAGAAATCAAAGATGATCCAAATCAGAAAGTGCACCAGAGGCATCACAACCATATTGAAATATGGTTCCAAACAGTCACTAAGTTGCAACAATACTCTCTTCTTCAACTTTGCTTGATATCATGAAAGTCAAAGTATTAGGTCTCTTACATTTAGGTACATGTCAAATAATATGTTTTGAGCTTACACATGATTTTATCTATCATCCAGTTATGGAAGTGGCTCCATTGGAAGTATTCCTACAATTGAAAATGGTTTTGTTTTTTCAAGTAGAGTAGGATGGGAAAGGAAAAAATAAATAAAAATAAGAGAAAAAAATAAAATCTCAGATGAAAATGTCATTTGAAGTGCTTGAGATGGTATCTTTTCTTGAAAACCTCCATGAGGCAGTCAATGGGTTGGAAAAAATAGAAAAAAAGAGAAAAAGAAAAGATCCTAGGTGAAAACCTCGTTTGAGGTGCCTAGGCAGACCTACTAGTTGAAAACCTTAATGAGGTGGCTAGTTGGTCTAGAAGAGAAAAGAAGAAAAAATAAAAATCTTTGCTCCATGTATCTCTCTCTCATGAATGCAAGTGTTTTCCAACCTCTACAGGAAACAAAAACAAGTTAGCCACTAAAATAAAAGTTGATGAAAACCCCAATCAAAGGAATTCAAACTTAGATTTTCTCTTCCTTTGCTCAGATGCTCTAGAAGGACCAAGTCCATGCCAATCCATCACCCTCATATATTTCCACCATCCACTCATCATTCCCAAGATTTTACCATTCATTTTCCTTGCTATACTAAAATGATACAGGAAGATCCTGTAGATACTATAGGAAACAAAAATACATAGAGCAAAAAATTATTTTTATCATATCTTGAAAACCATGCATTTGTTTCCAAGTTCTTTCAGGGGGAGATGCATATGGATGATAGTAACATGCCCAAGCAGTTTCAGCAAATTCGGTGCAAACTTTTTGAGAAATTTACCTCCATCACCTATATTCATTTTTGAATTTTATCGATATTCGTGTATCCATTTATAAAGTTGTTTCATGGGGAGATGCATATGGATGATGGTAGCATGCCCAAGAAATTTCAACAAATTATAGTGCATTGTTTTTGCAAAATCGGTGCCCATTAGATACAACCATTTTTATTTTTTCTTGAGATTCATGCATCCATTGGCCAAGATGTTCTATGGGGAGGTGCATAAAGATGATGGAAACATGCTCAAAAAATTCCAGGTCAATCCATTCTATCGTTTGGGAGATATGGAAAAAAACATGTGTGTTACAGGAAGTTGTCCTTAATTACTACACGAAGGTCCTGTAGTACTATAGGATGGTCAAGAAAAATCTATAGGAGGAAATACGATTGGAGAAAGGGGACAAAAGGTCATGTATTCTTTAGGAAAGGTTTATATAGGTCCCCCAACACCACTTTCATCACTCAGCCACTCCATCTAACAAAATTCCATCTTCAAAATTCACTCGACCTTACATGAAAAAAATCATAAAAAAATTTATCATCAACTTTTCCACCACCTACACCACCACTTGATGATTTTAACCCTGTCCTTATAACTCCTATGACTTTCTGTCAATCCCACATGAATTAATGAGGTCTCGAAGAGGAATTAAATGACCGCTACAAGAATAAGATTTCTCGTTTAAGCAGCCTGCACAGTTACAACACAACACAACTCAACATCATCTCTTTTTCCACTCACACAGCAGAAGATCTAGCCATCTCAAGCAGCATGAAGCCATTTCGGAAGATTGAAAAGGTGGCACACACTCCTTAGGAAGCATTCCATCCACTCTACCAACAAAATTTTAAACACTAGAAAGAAAAGTGCACACAACAACCTTATCAGTCAAAGAATCAGTAAGATATGATGACTTGTGTAGAAGCAAGCGAAGAAAATTAGCACCTACAAGGAAGCATGGATCCATCATCAACTCAGTGGCAGCATGCATGCCTCTCCAACAACCATCAGGTAGGTACAAGTATGCAATATTCTTGACCTCTTCTCTTGAGCATATTATAGTTAGAAATTTTTTGTCAATGAATGAGAGGTGATGTTTTATAAAGCTAAGGATGGGTCAGCAGTCTCAGCCACCCTCAAGTAGTTAATTTGAGCTAACTCCATCACTCATGCAATGTGGACAAGCCAAATTAGAAAGGGTGATGATTTTGAGGAGTTGGGAGAACAGTTCAAAGAATAAATTTTTGCAAAGGATAAGTCACCAAAGCACTACAAGCCCTCCATCCACTTCATATCCACTATCTATCCATCATTCATCAATCCCATTTCATAAGAAAAAATTAACATTTTTTAAGAAAAACCCTACAACGTCTCGCCCTGAAGATTTCATGAAAAAAACACACGGAACACATCCTCCCCATTTTCACAAACCAACACTACTTCCTCTGAGCCCTAGCATCATCCTCCAAACACTCTTCATAATTTCTCATCGCTCCCATATAGTTATAAGACCCTAAAAGAGAAGGAATGACTGCTACAGGAAGGTAGAATGCTGCTACAAGAAGGAAGAAAGGAAGAAATTTTGCTAAAAGCCAAAATGCCAGTGCCTAACAGATACCTAATCAAAATAGAGAACTCCAAAGCCCATTACACAATCATCTACGCCACAAAAGAGAAGAATAAGGAAACAAAAGGCAATAAGGTATTCAACATCAAAATACAACTCAAACAACAATGATAAAAAGAGGCTTTCCAAGGGGTCTCTAATCTCTTTCTAGCTTTTGTCTAAGACCTAAGAGATGTTATAGAAAGGGGATAAAGGCATGGAAAAGCTAGTCCAAAATGGCATTGAGGGGCATGGAAGCCAAGACAAGGGCCTACCCTAGGCTCAGAATATCATTTCTACTCAAAACATGTTTAAAGGGGTGCCACAGGTTTTTTTCTAGTTACTATAGAAATTACTACACGATGTCCTAGTTTACTACAAGATCTCATCTAAGGGAATTTTGAGGGTTCCACGGGTGTCCAAATGGTGGAAAAAGGTAGAAGAGGATTGGAAAAGGATGTGGAAGACGTTTCCAAACCGAAAAATCTTAAAGAACCCATCTTGCATAAGGGGAAAAAGGGAGGAATGTACAAATCAGGGAGGCCACCAGGGCCATGAATGAGGCACAATGAGGTCACTAAGTTGCTCAGAGGACAAGAAACACTTTTAGCAGGGGGGTATGATGAGCCTCCAAATTCGACATAAATTAAGGCCCATCTGACCATCCTTCAACACATTAAACCTCTCTTTTTGCGTTAGATAATGTATTTTTAACTTTAATATGTTCACTAGGAAGGTTTACGGATAATTACATATTTGTGCCTAATATTATTTATTTTGTGGAATATTGTGAGAATATTGGACAGATTATGAATATCTGGAGGAAGAGATAATTCAGGTACTTTCTCCCTACTACACGAGGATCATTATTAAATAATAAACCAAGAAGATATATTGAAATCATTGCACAGATTCTGGAGCTCCAATGATTGAGAAAATCTAGGAATGTGTTCCCTGTCATTTAATGCAAAGTCCTAGTATTGGGAATTCTTCCTACTTTCATGGGGAATTCTTCCTAATCATTTTTAATAAGTACCAAGTCGAATTTTACTCTAGGGATTGATATTTCTTATTCTTCTTGTGGAGAGAACTCGTATTTTTGCAGCTCCACTTTCATTTCTTGTAGGGATGTAATCGTATTGATGGAAATAATGAAGATTGGTGCCATTTTAAGCTTCTAAATATTGGTCTCTTTCATAGGGCTCTGAGTTTCCTTGGGATTGACCATCCTAGGAGCCTAAAATCCCTTTTTTAACATTTACTTTTCTTCTTTTCACTTCTTATTCACATGCATCTCTGATTGTTGTCTTTTCTTATTTCTACATTTAGTATTAATTATTTTTTGTTGTAAGATTTGGTTAAATGGTTGAAGTAATTTATTTTGAAAGATCAAAAGCATCATTTCATCATTGGAAAAACTTTGGAAGGTCATAATTATCATTGAGCTACTTGGATTAGTTTTCTTATTCCCAGATCTAGATTTTTGGAAGGCCCTTGTGGAAAATAACAATAACTTTCTGCTATTTTTTAGAGTGTGCTAATGAGATTCAATCAAGTTTATTCCACTTGAATTAGATCAAAATAAAATTCTAGTTAATAAAAAAAATCACCCCATTGCATTTTCACTTGATTACGTTAGGCATTTGATAGATTTACTAGCTCACTAGTTCTCAAATTTCTAGATTTTAGACTAGTAAATTTATACTCTTTTTTAGCATGGGTTAATAGAGGTATTTATGAGTGATTCCACTTGGAATGGAGACCTAATACATCCTAGTCAATAAAAAAAAATTCCCATCCAATTTGGATTTGATTTTCTTTTTCATTCGATGAATTATAACTTCTTGTAGTAAATTTGTAACATATTGTAGTTTCCTGTAGTACTCTTCGAGCATGTATATAGTTGCCCAAATTTTCTCAAAAGGATTGGTTTTTGTCCCTTAGGTTTGAATCATGACCCCTAGGCTCCAAATCGATGGTTGAGGAAGAATAAACACCAATTAGGACATGCTTTTTTACAATGTATACTAGGCCTATTTATTTGAATTCATGTTCTTAGGATTCCAATTACAATTTGTTGTTCTTGTTTAGGATTAATTTCCTTTCCAAAATAAAATTTTAATTTATGAAATTAATTTAGGATTTGATTTCCATACATTCACTCCAGTACGTCATGACATCAAAGGAAGGAGACATTGTATGCTACACATATAGTGTCGATACCAATTAAATATGTATGAAGTAGGGGTTGATAATTAAAGTTGGTAGCCTTGGGAGTTGCAACATTCTTGTTGCAATAGAGAGACTCATCAACAACAAGGAGAAATAAACTCATATTAATGATGCAAAAAAGTTTAGTATGGGACTACCGCATTCCACCTGACCGTAGAATGGCTAAGCCAAATATCCCTTCAGCCATTCACCGCCATTCCATATTCCAAGAATGAATGTGGGATCTCTTAAACACATCAACCAAAACCATCCAGGGCTTCTAGAGGCCAGCCAGTGCAACCCATCAAATAGTGATTCCACCTAACTGTCAGAAATCACAAGAACCATCATCTGATTGGTCTCTACCAAATCCTTCCATGGCTCCAAAACATTTGTTCCATCCTAGCTTCCAAGACTAGTAACTCAACCCATGGTTGCTGCTAGGCTCCAAAGTGTTTTTCAATCCAACACTCCAGGAATAGTAACTCAACCCATAGCTATTGCCACGCTCGAGAGAATTTATCCAAATAAGGCTCCCAAACTAGTAACTCAACCCACCAAGGGCTCCAGAGTGTTTGTCCAACCAAGGCTCCAGAACTAGTAACTCAACTGAATCTATTGCTGCCCTTCCAAAGAATTTGTCCAACCAAGGCTCAGGGACTAGTAAATCAACCCAAGAAGTTACATGTCTTCTAGAGCGTTTGTCCAACCAAGGCTCTAGGAACTAGTAACTTAACCCAAGCTTAGAAAACATGAGAACCAACCAGAAAACAAAGAAAAATTAACCCACAACACCATGGCTATCCAGGAAATGGCAAGGCTATACAAATACACTTTCAATCCAATCAATCCCCCATGTCAATGACAGATCATAACCAAGAAACCACATGCATGTTCCATGCATGTCAAAACTAGTGAGGAAAATATACATGAAACTTGGCACCTATAAGAAAAACCTGAAGTAGTTGTTGATCCCAATGTCCTCTTGCACTTTCCTTCTCTTCGTTTGCCTTCTTGCTCCAAAACTCCAATTTTACCACACTCTCCAAGAGTGATCGAAGAAAACTCTAAGTTTCCAAGAGTATGAGAGAGAGAGAGAGAGAGAGCTCCCAAACTGAACTGACCAAGCTTACACTAACTGAGTCTGTCCGCTGATCCTCAGAAGCCTTTGTTTTCTTCATTTTCCATTATTTTCCTTAATTTTCCTCCTCATATGCAACCTGTGATCTTTCACCTCCATTTTCTCCTATTTTCCATTATTTTCGTAAATAAAATACCAATTAAGGCCTCATCCCTTTCCAAAGCCTTTTGCATTGCCTTTTCCAATTTCCTTAGCCATAATAAACCGAATGAACATCCACTAGGATGTTTTTTCCCACCATTCATCTTGGGATACGTGTCCGATGACTATGGTCTTATATACTTTTACATGGATTTTTAACCAGGGTTGTTACATTGTCTAAAGCACATCAATCAAACATGGCATTTTGAAGGATCCAATTATGTATATTCAGGCTTACATAAAACAGTGGCACATTTCCATCTTGAGAAACTTCTTCTACTTCAAGACAAAATAACAACTCCGCTTGGTCATCATTCAAGCTCAGAGTATCTAAAACATCTCCAACTTTCAATACTTTGATAATCTAACTTCTGTAAACTTCATTCTTAATTAGTTCAGTAAATGGAATAGAAATTTTGATTTTTGATATCTCATTTTCCAAACTAAAGGATGGTTGATCCTTTTTTTCTTCTTTGGTGGCTATGTCTTTCTTCTCAGGAATATCCCTTGGATGATCAACTTTCTCCTGGCTTGTAGAAGGTGCATCGACTTGGGATTTTTTTGGAGGATTAAATAGTATCTTTCTATTTTTGAAATTATATTTTTTTTGTACCTCTAAAACTTCATTCTGATACCCCTGTTTATACTTTGATTCTATAGATATGAAATCCTTCCACGATTGTGAAAATAAATCTTTCTCTTCTTCTGTTAAAAAGTTGGCTTCCTGTGTTTCCCCAAAATCGTGAATGTGATCTTATACGTGATCATGATATTCTCCTACTATTTCCTCCTCTTCTGCATAGTTCTCTTGAAAAGTTTGTCTAATCTGTTGTTGATGAGATCAATTCCTCTGCTCTCTTTGTTTAATCTGAATTTGTTTCCTTCTGAAATTAGTATTTCTAATTTGGTGACCTCCCTGTGGTTCTCTTGTAACAAATCTATTTGTTAGAGACATTCTCTCCATCATCTTATCCATGGCCTTCACCAAAGTGTTTAATTTAGTCTTTAATGATGTAGAAATCTCCTCCTTTATAGTCACCATGTTTTCAGTCTTCAACTTAGATTTCTCGACCAATAGGTTAGACTCTACATTGACAACATTCTTTTGCATCTCTTCTAAGGTAGATGGGTTTCTTTCCCTTAATTGGTAAGTCATATCAGCATAACATCCATTTGGATAGTGAAGTAGGGCCAAACCTGGTGGAGTTTTTATTTCTGCCAGGATAGAATTATAAATTGTATTAAATTTGATTGAGAAATCTTGGACTGTTTCTCCTGGAGCTCTCGTCAAATTTTCATATTTTTCTAGCATTTGAAGAGGATTCTTTTTTAATTCCCATCTACAAAGAAAATGTTGATGAAACTGCTGAATATTAGCAATATTGCATACTGCTAGTCCCTTGTACCATTTTCTGACTTCTCTAGCAAGGATTTGGGAAAAAATCCTCATCTTAACATCATCATGATCACCTTCCTCAAGATCTGAAAATGCATTCATATTTTTTACATGTTGGTATGTTGTAGTAGGTCCAATGCCATCAAATTGAGGTAGGCGCTACCCATAATTATGTGGCATATCATTCAATGGTTCCTGCATTACCAAAGGAGCATAATGAGCTACCATGATTTTGGTCTGAGATATTGTTGTTTTGGTTGTTGTAGTTAGTAATGAAGATTAAAAAAATGGAGGAACTATGATCTGCTAGGTTTGAATTGTAATCTGCTGGGTTGTTATAATGGAAGAAATAAAGACAATATATACAAGCGGAGAAGAAAAACATGGAAGAATCAAAGGCAAGGCAGATAAAGTGGAGGAAGAGGTTGGAATATCTTATTGAAATAAATATGAGTTTTTGGCAACTTCGTGCAGTTGATTGGCCAAATATTCAAGCTTACGAAATTCCTATAAAATCTCTCTATAAGATTTTGAAATACCAACTTTCTAAGATGGAATGTATGATTTTATTTCAGATTCATCAATAAATGTCTCAGACATAAAGGATTCAGATTTGGATCCGAAAAGACTTCACTTAAATGGAAAATCAAACTCGATATGACCAATTGTTACGATGCTTTCGGGAAGGGTGTACGATCTTTGTAGAGGGTTGCTACTTGGTTCACCTTCTTCAAACTTCTTCTTTCAAAGTCATTTCTCAAGATCACTTAAAACTTCATGGGAATTAGGATCTGGATGTGATCATGTATGGATCTTTCTAGAAGCCACATTTTCAAGAAAACTGCTTATAGCTAGGCCTAATCACAACTTCGAGGTGAAAATTTTAGCCTAATAATTCCTAACTCACTGTCACCCACAGGACTTAGGATTAAAATTTTCAAATAAACATTTTACTAAGGAAAATTTATCCTTCATTCCCCCACAATGGTGCCAAAATTTTAGCACTCTATAAATTACCCTATGTTGAGGAGAGAAATTCGAGAGGTAACCACAAACCATTTTTAGGCTAGAATCTAGGCCTTCTAGCTTTGGAGAGGGCTCTCTCACTTACGATTTTCAAATAATATGATATTAGGGTACGTTTAGAGCTCAATAAGGTCTAATTTTTTCAAAAGTTCGCTAGTAAGAAATGGGATAGTTCCATTGGGCATGGAGTCATGTCAAAGTTATTATTTGTCTAGTGATCTCATGAAGAGAAAAATGGTTTTTCCTTAGGGGAAAGGTAGGTAGTCTTGGTATTGAAATCAAGTTGAATCAATGTAATAGGGTGAGTGTAAGAAAGGTGAAAACAACACTTAGAGCATCAAAATTGTAGATGAATTCTAAATATGTCTTTAAGAGGAAAACACAGATTACTTGGGAAAACTAAATAAGAGCATGATCAAGATGAATTCTAAATTAAACATCTGGTTCTTCCAAGAATGAATACACACATTAAAGAGATGTAGAAACTTAAGACAAACTTACAATATAAAATAAGCACAACACCATCAATATCTGACACATGAATCCCTCCAAATCACCTTTTGTCTTTCATTCACTGGCAAAAATATTTAGAAAATACAATGCACTCAAGGTGTCTCTTTCTCCAATATGACCAACATAACCCTCTCTTAACTTTTTAAATATTAAATATATCAAAAATATTCCATTCTCATCCAAGCAGGTCAAATTTTCCAAAAGGAAACTAATCAAACAACTAGATACATCGAATTGTTCACCTACTCTGCATAAAGGTAGAACCTAATTACCAAACAAATGTTTCTACTTAATACGTCATTAAACTTAGAAATACTTAGAACAAACCAATAGCCATTCCATCCTAAGGGATTATTCCACCTAATAACATGATTAAACAACATTTTAAACCCAAACAATTTGAAATTACGAGGCAAAAACAAGACTGTGTGAAAACGCAACATCTATTGCAAAACTCCCAGTTTAGCAACAACTTTCGCAGCACTTGGGGTTCTTTGTATTTTTAATTTTCATATGGAAAGAAGAATCAAGTGGGTAGTCTTAAAATATACTTGTGATGGTGATGAACTCCTGAAACATCCTTTGAAATGGTTGCAGACCTCTTGATCACTTGTAGCAAACTTTCGTAGCAAACTGTCAACTTTCGCAACACCTTCAAAATTCTGAGTATATGATGGCTTATTTTGATATAAAGAGTTGGAGGAAACATGTAAGTGTTTTTACATCTTTATAACACCCCACAGGACAACCAAAAACCTCAAAATTGCACTATCTCATCAGCATAAAGGACTATATAAAAAGTGCAGCAAGTCCTTGCTACGTTTTTGCAAACTCCACCAAAACTAACCTATTTATGACTTTTTGAGTAAAAAGACAAAATTTAAACCTTAGTAGAATCCTCCTAATGAAGATTTACCTTTGTGATTACCTCTTCTAGTACATACAGCTTTCCCTTCTTCCTCTTTCTTCTAGATTTCTTGGCCTCATTAAGCTGCAAATTCACTAATATGAGTCTCCTCTTCAAAACTAAATTTTGCGTATGAAAATTTATCACATGCGTATCTATAGGAAAGGTCCACTTTTAATTGTATTTAGCCTTATCAAGGATCGTTTCAACAACCTATAATTTCTTAAACAAATTCATCTTATCCCTTTGATCTTTTTCTACAAGTCAATATACCTACTGTTGAATTCCTTCAAGTTTTTCCAACAATTTTTCAAACTCCTTTTGCTCATAAAAACCCACTTTCTATTTTGATTAAATATTCTCCTCCATTTTAATTTCCATTTTGGCAATAGACCTAGTCCTAGGTCTCCTTAACTATTCAACTATCACCTACACATTTTCAACATCTATGATCTGCTTTCTTTTTTCTTTATGTGCCAATGCTCTCTTTGATGGTTTTCCTAAACTGAGGTGGGTAGATTCTTGTGATGCTTTCTTCCTGAGTTCTCTATTTTCTTTCTACAAATATATGACTATTAGATGAGCTTTGTCAAACTGATGTTGCAGATCCCTATTTTTTTTATCGCTTTCGTTAGCTTCCATTTCTCCATGTACACTTCCCAATATCTAAGTAGCTTGAATAGGTGAAGAGTCTACAAGAAATATTCTGGATGAAGCTCTTCTTCTTGGTCCCCTAGCCATTGTTTCTACCTTAGGTGAGAAGTGAAGATTTTTGGAACTTATTTTGTCTACTAATTTGTTCTTAGTCAAAGGCTTTTTGACCGAGCTAGCAGCTGCAGGTGAGGACTCTTTGATTTCAACTGATGGCGTATCTCTCTTAGTCCTTTGGCTATCAAAACATTGTGTTGTCCACCCTAAAGAGATCAAAAATTCCTACCATGACTGCTCCTTCTTGTCAAGTTGTTTTATCACCAATAGTTTGATCAATGAAAAATGAAACAAACTAGGTTCAATCCAACTCCCCTTGGCTAGAACTCTATTAGCCACTTTTATAAGAGTCTTAAATAAATAGTAAGGAATATTCAAAAGTTTTTAATTATAAAATGCATTAAAAGTCTTACATGATACTGCTGAACTTTATTGAACCTTCGTTCACATGCGAAATATTTTTGAATCACCTCCAACAGTTTACTATGGTGGTGTTGTAGATATCTCCTTGGAACAGTAGACCCATACGCCTCCTAGTATTGTGGTTTTAAAAAGTATTTGAAATGAACCAAATATAACACCATACCCTTAAACCATTCCTCACCATGTAAAGGGATCTGAGTGACATCAACTATTGATTGGCCTATGAATGCAAATGTAAGTGTGCCAAACTTTTCCTGCAATCCATCAAAAATATTGGAAAACTCCTTAGTCAGTTGTAGTTTGTCCCCGTGAATATTTTCACAAAACATTAAACATCCGATCTGCTCAAAATCCACTTAAATGGTTTGGTATTCATTAATAACTATGATATCTTGTGGCTTAAATTGAATAATAGCACCTCCCTTGTGCTTTTTTTCCTCTAGAGTTGACATGCTTTTGTTTTTGTAGCAGTGAATAGTCTAGGGTTTTGAGGTCACTTGTTTTCTGCAACAGTGGAGGAGTGATTAAACTTTAAACCTATGATGATGACTAAGAAACAACAAGATTTACATAAAAGACTAATCAACATATACTTTCTCAGAAAAAACTTAAAGATTTGCAAAATTTTAACATCTGAGAGAGATTTGAAAGGGACAATTGCAGGGCTTTGTGAAAAATGCAGCGTTCAAGGAAATTGGGTTTGAAATAAGCACAACAATTGAGTAAGGGGCTTCAATGCAATTTCAATTCATACGAAAATCTACACATAGAAGCTATGTGAAGAAAAGTGCGGTCTTGGCAATGAAGAAATACAAAAGATGAAGAATATGTGATATCGCATCAATTAGGAGAAAATGCAACAAATTATGAAAAACACAACAATTATGAATTTGGTTTCCTTACTTCTTTGAATGAATTTAGTGGTTCATGCATGCAAATTTAAAATTTTCACACTCAAGGAAAAAAGAGTGATTTGATTTTGCACTTGTGAAAAGAGTTTGCACTTTAGATTGAGAAGAAAAATAACACTGTGTGGAAACGTAGCAAGGAGAAAACACAGTGAAATAAGAATAAACACAGCGATGATAAATTTATCTATCTTGTAGGCTTTCTACAGTTTGTCTATCTTGTTCATGCAATTTGGAGATTCATCTAGGATTAAGGAACAAGGATAAGATTCGATTTTCACCTATGAAGGAGAATTGGCCACCAGTTTGTGAGTAATGTAGTGTTGTGTGGAAATGCAACGTCCCTGCCTCCTCCACACAATAAACCAACATGATAGAACCACGACTTTTGATGGAAATGAAGAATAACTAAGCAATGTTCAATGAAGAGAGAATTTGAAATACCCTTCCAAAACAACCTAGCACATAAATGATAATGATGATTATGATATGAAAGTGCAAATGATGAACGCATAACATCTCCTTGAAAGCACAATGCTTGAGGAAATGAAACTAACTATCCTTATGATCTTTGTACTCCTACTGAGGCATAACCACTCCTGTAATGACATCTAGACTGACTTGATAAAACCTCCAAATATGTGCCGAATCTTTTTGCATGATGTTTTTGATGTAGACTCGATCTCCATATTTAGATGACTAACTTATGATAACCAAAGCTTGATGACATGACCCCTCACTACTCTTCCATGGTGACCAATGACTCCCTATGATTACTCCTTTAATAATGAAGCCTTATGACTTTAGACATTTGAACTTTTACAAATTAGACAAACTTTACATGACATTTAAACCAATCCTAAACCTCGTTAAACCATAATAGTAAGGTTGCCATAACTAGTATTTACAAATTGACCTCAGATAAAATAGAAAGACTAACATGACCAAGATTCCTATAGCATATGACCCTAACAGTGCATACATAACAAGTATTTGACATCTAATTTAATTTAATATAGGGTCATGTAAAAATGTTCATCAACAAAAGCAAGACGAAGCCCAAGTTTTCGATCAAGCCATTTCTGAATATACACAAGAGAATTTATTGCTTCAGCAATGGTATGAACCACTAAGGTGTAATACTGGACATCATTTTTTCCATATTTTCATTTTGATGAGAAAAAGAGAAAGTTAAAAGTAGAATAGACACACACAAAGAGACGTAAGTGTATATATATATATATATATATATATATATATATATATATGAATTCATTAAAAAAACAAAGAAAAGCAAAGATAGAAAATAACTACAATTTAACCAATTAAAAAACAGAAACATCACAATAAATTATTTACACATGTAATTTTTTTTCTAATTATTTAATCTATTAAGTGTAATTATTAACCAATCTATTCAAATAATTGAAAAGTATAATGAGCAACTTATTGATGTCCATGCTATTTATTGCAAGTTAAAATAACAAATAAAAAAAAATATTCATATTAGTTTCAAAGCTATGCCAAAGTACTAAACTCTATTCAAGATAAATACCTCAAAATGATATCGACTTCAATCATTCCTCCTCGTTCTTCCTAAGTGTAACATATATCAATTCAACATCTAAACTTATTTATTTTTGATGTATTACATTATTATGCTCCTATATAATTGGTTAATTGTGTGATTTATGTGCACTTAAGATAATTTCTAATAAACTTTCATTATTACAATCATACTACCAAGTCTCATTTGCAAATTCAATAAAACGTTCTCAAATCCCAATTCAATATTTTAATTATTTAATATTAATAAAATTATATATATTTTTAAACATTTATATAATTTAAACATTTATGTTTTTGTAAACTAACCCATATAAATCGGAGAAATACTTTCGTGAAATTTTCAGTATATCCATCTACAAAATGAGATATGAATTATTTTTATATTTAAAGATGATAAACATAAATAACATAACTTAATTTTAAAATTATAAATAGCATAATCTAACAATGAAATTAAAATCATATAAATAACATAACAATGAAATCTAAGATCCTTTTTTATATATACCTAATTTTTTAAAGACATTAAATATTATTATTTAAAAAAAAAAAAAAATAATCCCATGTCCATTGTTTCAAATAATCCCTTCCATGCCATTTTTATTGAGAAACAATAGGAGTCCCTTTTTTTTATATTTACCTAAGTTCTTAAAAAACAAAATTTTATTATTTCAAAAAACACATTTTCATTTTCAATCAATTTATTGAAATTTTGAAAATAATATAATTGAAATATTTTTGAAAATAATATAATTAAAAATAATTTGAAACGATATCACTGTTAACACTAACAAAACAAAAATTATGATTATCAAATCCAAGAAGGATACTTACGCTAATTTTATGTATGACAATAATAACTTGGAGGAAGTGTATTCTTACAAGTACCTAGAAATTGATATTCATCACAAGCTCAACTTGAACCATAGCATTGAGAAAATGATTAATGGGGGGTGGAAAGCTTATTTTGATCTTGAAAATAATTGTAAAACAACAAACCTCGTAATGTGGGATAGAAATAAGTTCCTTTTTGAAACTTTAGTCACTCCTGTTATCTTATATGGCTGTGAGGTTTGGGGTTGCAGCATCTCCAGAGAATCATGGAGAAAGATTGAACAAATCCAAAAGCATTTTATAACTTATAACCTGAAAATTAAAAGTAATACACCCTATCCTATTCTCCTTATAGAAGCAGGTTTGTCCCCTATTGAGAACCTAGCTATGATTAGGTTTCTGCGATACAAGAACAAACTCAATAACATAGACAATCATAGACTTCCTAAACTAGCTTTAAATTCTCGCCAAAACCACCTAAGGCTCAATCGGGGGTGGCATAAAGACACAAGGGCCTGGTTAAACTATTGGGAGATCAACGAGAATGATGCTTTGAAAAACATTAATAACATTAAAGATATTGTTACTTCTAAGTTCAAAGAAAAAATGTGGTGTGAGAAAGATTTAGCGGCTAAAAGAAAATTGAGTTATTATAAGAAGGTCATCAACCGCACCCTAGAAGATCAAAAGTATCTCTCTATTTTAACTAGCTCAAAGAAGAAAATTAATATAGCAAAGATTAGAATGAATTCTCATGAGCTCCATAGTGAAACAGGTCATTGGGAAGTTCCTAAAACACCATGCATGGAAGGAATCTGCCATATATGTGAGAATAGGAACATCAAGGATGAAAACCACTTCCTCTTAGAGTGCCCTGCGTACAACCACATTAGATCTCAGTTTCACAATCTTTGTTACAATACTGAGCTTCCTAGCCTTTTACAATGTCAAAATTATAGTGAGTTCGGGAGGCTTCTCTCCAAGCTTTTTGAGCATAGGAATAAAATCTTAAATCAAAATAAATAATTTGTTTCTTTAGGTTCAATAGACCAATGTTTGGTCTCAACACATGTTAACCACCTCATCATCAATTGAAATATTTTGAAAATAATATAATTAAAAATAGTTAGAAACGATATAATCGAAAATAATTGGCAACAATAATATAATTGAAAATGATCGAAAACAATATAATATAATTGAAAATAATGATGGAGAATAACATAATTGAAAGTAATTGAAATAACTATAGCTTCCGAGTTCTGCCAATATCTGAAATAATCGGAATAATTTAAACAATTGAACATTTATGCCAATATCTATTCTCAACATTTCCAACTAGTGGGCATGAGAAATATTTGCTACCCAAATCATCTCCATGCTACACCTGTCTAGTGCTCTATCCAAAGGTGGATGATAATCTCGAGCCGTAAAAGTGGTTACGACCTCTGCGCTTTCCGCCCAATCTACTCATTTCCATCCACTACCAAGGTCTCGCACACCAGGGCTTCATTTTCACTTTCCACCCGCTGCTAAGGGCTTTGGCTCCACGATTTATGTGCAACTATAGGGTTTCGACTCCAGTATTCGTTATGTGCAACTATAGGGTTTTGGAACCAGATATTAGCATTTGGTTTCACACCATCAGGTTTCTTCCTAAATTCCCTATTTCCACTTCGCTAGCGGGGGTTTCTGCTCTTTCAGGGTTTCTGCCCAAACTCAGCTCTTGCAAGGTTTCTTGCGACTCTTATTTGCAGTTCCAGCGCTTCCATAGAAACTTATGGACATTGTAGGGTTTCTTCTGACTCTTATCTGCAGTTCCATGTTTTCAATTTACGGTTTTAATTTTGGCTCATGTTCTTAATTTTGGCACTAAAATAGTATTGTTCTTCTGCAAAATATTACAATGGCTGGTAGGTTTTCAGTTGAGGGTTTCAATTTCATCTCTACGGTTTCAATTTCAGCTCCAGGGTTTAAAATAGTATTTTTCTTCTGCAAAATATTGCAATGGCTGGTAGGTTTTCAGTTGAGGGTTTCAATTTCATCTCTAGGGTTTCAGTTTTAGCTCCAGGGTTTCAATTTCCACTGAGGTTCTCAATTTCAGCTCAGGGGATTGAATTTGGGCTAATATTTCTAATTTTAGCTTTAGGGTTCCGCCGTTCTAAAATCTACTTTTCGCCTCTTTTTTCTACCCAAGGGTTTCAATTTCGGCTGCAGGTTTTTTTTTTTTTTTTTGGTCTGTGTGTTCTATGGCTTTAGTTTTTTCTCTGGGTTTCATTTTCAGGGTTAAAAAATGTTGCAAGAAATTTTCACTTTGATTTTTCTTTAATTACATTGAGAAAATTCAAATTTCTACATTAGCATACAACTTGGATGCAGTTAACTTCTATGATATGGATTATGTCACCCAATGTTTTATAACTCCGATTCTGACTCCGAATCAGCCGAGGGTTGACTCTGACTCTCCGACTCCGACTCGGTATCGACTCGACCAGCTTGATTTCAATGACTTGGTCGTTGTAAAAAATACATTAAATATTTATTTTTTATAAAAACACATAATTCTAAAGATTTTCGTTCATGTTTCCAAACACATAGAATTAGAATATAGATAGAAGAAAACATATGATCAAAGTAGGCTCATGAATATATCCATTATATCAAAATGGCACCCAGTGCACTGTCTAATACATACACGATGATGATATAGAGATCAAAACAAAAACACATAACCAAGGAGGCTATAATTGGCCTCTACAACAAAACTCTGTGACTAGTACTACTGGCTACTGCTAGAGTTGCCAACATCAACTGGCTCAATGTTACTTGGGAGCGAGAGCAAAAATGGGGGAGCGAGAGCAAAAACGGGAGCGGGAGTGACATTTTCAGAAGCTCCCGGTTTGGGAGCGAATCCCGGAGGAGTTTGAAAACCAATGTCACTAACATCAAGGTACATAGAGGGATTGGTGCTCTTGATTAAATACAAATTCCATACCCTAATACATGACAAAATTCAATGGAAACATTGCAATCCCCCAATCCTGAAATCCTGAAAAACTGATAAGTCTGCTAGATTTTGAATGAAATCTAAAATTATACTTTCTCCATATGAAATCCAATGAGGCTAGAACCACTCTCAAACATCCTGAGTCATTTCATGGTAATGTTAAAAATTTAAGTAAAAGTGTACTTTAAGAATTTAATGTTACCATGAAATTTGAATAGCATATCAATACTAGGAGAGGGGAATGGACACCAAAGACCAAAAAACCAATTAATAAAACCATTTGGAGTCCCCCACACTCAGAAAAAACATAAAACAAATAAAAAAAATTGCGTTTTTGGGGTTTACTGGCCGCATGAAGTGACCCGGCCGAGTTGATACGGAATCGACCGAGTCGGCCAAGTTAAGACTGACCCAACCAAGTTGTGCCATGACTCAGCCCGGTCAATCCTAACTCGACCAACCAAACTGGTTCGACGGCCGAGTCACAAATTTTTTTACTGACTCGAACTAACTCAGCCGAGTCGGTTCCGAGCCGACTAGCTTTTAAAACACTGGTGTCACCCAGTTTAATCAGTAAATTCGAGTTGAAAGAGTTAGAGTCAAGTTAGCCATCTGTGATTGTTAATTTGTAGCAATCAAAGTGAGTTATCTCAAGTTGTTTTTAGTTAAACTAGTTCTAACTATTGGATGAAGTAGTGGAAAGAGGTTGTTTTTAGTTAAACAAGTTCCAACTATTGGATGACTTAGTGGAAGGTAAGTTGTGCAGTGGGAGTTTTGCCAAACTCAGTGATCATTGAGTTAACTAATCAATCAATGCAAAATAGTTAATTCATGCAGAGAATTTAAAGTTCTGAGCTATGGTCGAGTTTCCAAGGCAATGTAGGATGAGATTTAGAAGAGTATTGAGTGTACATGGGTTGCATGTAGTGAGATAATCAACCTTGGGAATTGTGCAATCAATTTTGGAAAAAATCCTAAATAGGCCTAATTTCTTAGGAATTGCTCAAAGAAATAGGGGCTCAAACAAAAGAAGAAATTGGCTAAGTCTTAGTCAGAGATTCTCAGTGAGCAAAGAGATAGCTTATTCACTTGTAAGTTGTGTTCAGTTGAGCAAAGAAATTGCAATACATATCTATTCTTCAGATTAATGCAAGTAGGTATTGTGGTTTTTAGCAAATTTGTTTCCATAGGAAAGATATTATGTGCATGTGTCTTATTTCTTATTGTGTGTCTGAATTTTTCATTTTAAATTGTGGATTAACTTCTACAAAGTAGTATAGTGGGTTTTTGTCTTCTGATTTTGATTAAAATTTCATGACTAGTTTCAAATCTACATAATAATTTCTACATGGTATAAGAGCATGATTCACATTACAGCAAGAATTTTGAAATTGTTTATCATGAGGATCAAATTTGAATTTTAGTGTAGTAGGATCTCTTTAGAGCTGAGAATATGGCCTTCAATGGACTCAGGCTCGAGTATTACTTGGAAGGAAGCTATAATTTCGTTGCGTGGAGGTGGTATATGATAATGGATTGCTAGAATACATCAAGACAAATGTTGAAAACCAACTGGAATAAGATGCCCAGAATCTTTCTCAGTGGAACACAGTTGTATTGAATGTGAGGAGAGTAATCTTAGAGGGAGTACGGGATCACATTGTCTAAAATATCCATGGAAAAGAAACTTTGCTCACAATGTGGAAAGTACTCACAAAATTGTTCAAGAATAGTAGTGACCACGTAAAGTTGGCACTAAAGGATAAACTTTGAAGTATCAAGATGAAGAAGAATGACACTATTTCACAGTATCTGAGCAAGATCACAGAATGTGGTGATTAACTTGGTAGGGCTGGTGTTAATGTTCTAGAAGATGACTTAGTCAGCCTAGCCTTTCTAGGCCTTCCCAAGAGCTGGAATAGTTGCCAAGATTTGGTGAACAGGAGGGAGAAACTACCGAGTTGGGAATGATTATGGTCTGATTTGGTAGAAGAGGAAATAAGGTAGAATAATAGAGATGGGAATTCATCCAAGGGCGAGGATGAAGAAAACTTTGCATTGGTTGGAAAGGGGAAGAAGGGAAAAGAGAAGAAATATCAATCCAAGCTAATGGGGTAAGAAGAAAGATTTGTCAAAAATTAAATGTTTCCATTTTCATGAATTCGGGCATTATGCCACAAAGTGTCTACTTAAAGAGGAAAGCAACAAGACCTCAAGAGGAGAAATAGGTGAATCCTTGGCTTAATATTTAGAGCTTGAATTTACCCTTATCACATGCATGGCCAACACAATGATGGGGAGCGAGTGGTAGTTGGGCTCAAGTGCATTGCTCCACATGTTAGGGTGTAGAGAGCTTTTTAGTGACCTGGAGTAGAAATCCCTACAGATTCACATTGAGTTGGGAGACGATAGAAGGTACATCGCAAATGGGGTTTCTATTGTTACCTTTCAGAGGGAGTTAGGATCCCCTATGAGGCTCAACGATGTCATGTTAATTCCAGGCCTAAACAAAAATCTCATCTAGGTTGTAGTTTTGGAAGACCGTGGTTATGATGTGATATTTAGCAAAGGAAAACCATTCCTGAGACACATATCCCCTAGACTGGTGAAGTAGATCCAGGTTCAGGTGAAGAGCCTATATAAGCTAGTCATGGAAGATTGTGTTGCCTTAAGCACAAAGGCAGAGAAGGTGTAGAGTCGCAATGTCAGTTAAATTTGGCACATAATACTTGGACCTTTTCATCATGGCGCTCTGAAGATTATGCAAAAAATAACCAGAAGCCTCCGTGAAGGAGCAATGATTGGTAGGATGTACACAAATGATGTAGCTTGGGGAAGTACACAAAATCCACATTCCATGATTGACACAACAAAGCACATGCAGGCTTGGAAAGGATCCACTCTGATGTCTGTAGACCTTTCTTGAAAGCCTTCACTCATAGACACACATTTTGTTTTTTATTGATGACTTCTCAAGGATGTTTTGGATCTTCTTCATGCAGAAGAAATATGAGACATTATCCAAGTTCATAGAATTCAAAGCACTGGTTGAGAAAGTTACTATCAAAAAGGTGAATGCTCTCAAGAGAAATAACAGAGGTGAGTACATGTTTAATTAATTTAAAAATAATTGTGGAAAATAAGGCATTCTACGAGAGTTGACAACACGCCACAAGCCACAACAGAATGGGGTGGTTGAGAGAAATAATCGTAGCATTGTGGGAGAAGCGAGGGGGATGTTGCACGACCAATGCCTCACTCTACATTTATGGGTTGAGTCATGCAACACAACAATCTATTTGTAGAACCAAATTCCTCATTGGATTCTTGGAATGCTTACACAGAGGAGGTTTTCTCTCGGAGGAAGTCAAATGTGTCACACTTCAGGATTTTTAGAGCCTTTGTTTACTGTTATGTCTCCAAAGAATAAGCGTTAGAAAACAACAAAGTTGGAAGTATTTGTGGGTTACACAGAAACTCCTCACAACTACCGTGTGTAATTTCCATCCTTCAAAATGATAGTTGTGTGAAGGGATATAAAATTTGATGATGATAAGGCGAAGTGGTTATCTCTTGAGAGGGAGATTTAGATGCCACTAGAAGTGGAACTTTTAGCTCTAAAGGAGAAACCTCAAGAAGTTGTGTAGTAGATAGAAATTGAGGAGCAGAGAGTGGAGATGACCACTCAAGTAGAACCATTTAGAGAACGCAGGAAAAGAACTAAGGACGCTGAGAGACTTGTGCAGGATGCGAGGGAGAATGTGGGTCTCCCTTGAAATTTGTGTAGGCAGAGAAGGTCACATGTTTGGTACACTAGCCACATGGCTCTAGTGACTGAGCTTGTAGAGACTAAACCATCCTCTTTCGAGGAAGTAGTAGAGCAACCTGTATGGGTTGATGCAATGGTTAAGGAATATGAATCCATTGTAAAGAAGAATGTTTGGAAAGTGGTGCACGGACCAACAGATAAAACAATTGTGGGTTCGATATGGATCTTCAAGGTTAAGTGGGTAGAAGACGAAATCATAGAGAATTATAATGCCAGATTTGTGGCCAAGGGGCACTCTCAAGTTGAGGGAATTTATCATGAGGAGACCTTTGCTCTTGTAGCAAGGTACTCATTCATTATATCAATCCTTGCTCTAGCTACGTAGATCGGGTGGAAGATCCACTAGGTGGATGTAAAAACAACACTTCTCAATGGTGTTATTGATGAGGAGGTGTACATCAAGTAAGAAAAAGGTTTTGAGACATTTGATCAGGAGTCTAATGTGTGTAGACTCAAATGAGCGTTGTATGATCTCAAACAAGTGCCCAGTGCTTCATACACCACGATCGATATCTATCTCACTGGTTTAGGCTTAACTAAAAGTGATCTGAAAATGGGGCACTTAGGCTTCTTGTCTAAATTACAACTACCTCTCTCACTTCCAAAGCTTAAATATTCCCAAGTCTTTATGATTAACCAATGCAGAATTAAATATGTGTTTGAAAATAAGGTGTATCCTTATGGTTGTTTTAAACTATTTATGTGTTGTAAATTGATTTGCTTAAACTGATATAAAACATATAACAGTCGAACAATGCAACAAATGAGCATCACACATAAGACAACAAGTTTAATATGGACTTCACCCAAAACTCTTGGGCTACATCCCCTTGAGCTTTAGTCAACTCAAATATGCTCTCTGGGATTATGGTCTAAGTTCTTTTACAAGCTCCACACTCAACTCCACTGGTTTACACAGAACACAATGGGTTCAAAACACCATCTTATCCCCTGGCTCTGAAGCTCTTGGCTTTCTGGCTCTAGGCTCTGGCTCTGGCTCTGGCTTTGGCGCTCGGCTCTGGCTCTGGCTCTCAGCTCTGGCTCTGGCTCTTCAGCTCTGGCTTCTTTGGCTCTGGCTTTGGCTTTCTGCAACTTTCAGCTCTTTGGCTTTTCACTTGACCTCCAAGTGACTCCAAAGACTCCCTCAGCTGCTCTGCGCATTAGCTTTTCACTCTCTCTACTCTCTTGCTTCTGCCTTACTCTCAATTGAGCTCTTTGCCTCCTTTGAGGTACTTTTTCCAGCTTTTTGGCTACCCCAGCCATTTCTCTACGTATCATCATCTCTCTACACCTCTACAGCTTCCCTGCTCCTTGTTAGTTCGACTGGCCATCTGGCTCTATGGCTCCGTGGCTTCAAAATGCATCATTTCCTATAAAAACACTCACATGCGGTGTGCATGAGGATCTGGAGTGGTTACAAAGGTTTCAGGGCTTTCTCATAGGCAAAAACCCAAAAGTTGAGCAAATCCCATTACACAGAGAATATCTGTAAAATACACTATCGGGCATCATTTTCGACTTGAAATCACATTCAATCGCCCCTAAAATACCTATCGGGTCTTCCATTAGGCATTATATCGCATCACATTAACGTATTGGGCGAGATCCCAAATACACGGGAAAGCATTCAAAAACTCGACAAAATCCTTTTTATTGGACTTCAAATTATATCAAAATCACCTTAATATCGCATCGGCTATGCCTTGGGTCGCTTTCACAAGCTCCACCATCGATCTGGGTGATCTCTGATCCAATGGCCAACATGCGGTTTCGGGCAGCTTAAGGGTACAGAAGTTACCCACCTGAAATGGTGATTTTCCTCTCTCCTCCGCCAGCCACGCGTCATTCATTGTATGGGATCGGGCGGAGCCGACCCAATACCATTTACTGCTCGAGGCCCACCCGAAATCTTGCTTACGGAATTCAAATTTTATAAATCACGCCTATAATTCCCCTTTGGGTCCAGCTTTATCGCTTCGGGCATATTTCCTTTGTATTTCGGTTTTTACACCTAAAAACGTTAATACACAGAAAATCCCTTTTACTGGAACTCAAAATTTATCAGGCCGAGTTTATAAAACCCATCAGGTCCGTCTTTTTCTAATCGCTAGTCGCATGTATATCACCCCTTTATATCACTGCGAGGTGATGTTGTGATGCGATATATCGCAATCGCAAGTCGCATTGGCTCTGGGGTTCGTCCCTTGTCTCATGCCATTGTTGATGTCGATCTGCTGATATCGGCAATCTCAACATCGCATCGACCCAGGGTCCTTACCTTTACTCGTGGCATCACCAACGCCGATCCGCCGATATCGGCGATCGCAATCGCATTTCCTAGGGTCCTGCCATTGAACACATGCCTATCTCTGACCCAATATATCAGAGATCGAAGGTCGGGGGTCTCTCCCTTTTCCGCTTAAGTCCTCCTTTTGGACCTCCTCTGATGTAATTTCCCTTTATAAGGGTTTTTTGCCCATTTTAGGGGATTTTGCCTCTTTTCCCAAAGAACAAAGGGCATCTTCTTTCTGCAATAATTTTTGCATCCTAAGTCCATTTTTTCCCATTAAAGTTGTAGTAGATTTAGAATGAAAATATCTCTGCCATGGGGCTATTTCCAGGAACTTCCTTGGACTTTGATTTTCCTCTGTGAGGAACACTTAGACTGAGGGGTCTATCCAAAATCCATTTTGGATCACGCCTTCCCACTAAAATAACTTTTGGTCTCCAAAAGACTAATATACTGATGAGAGTAACAACACCCTCTTCTTTCAGCCTCCATGCACTTGCCTTGCATAGTGCCTCTGAACCAAAGTCTCTAACCACTTCCCTTCCTAGATGGGATGGTCTTCCTTGGAAGAATTGTCTTCCTCCTTGCCTTCCTATAGAACTCCTGCTGAAATGGTCATAGAAGGTAGTTTGAACTTCTCTGCCTTGATAATTTATCCAAGGTGGCTCAAACAAATGTGAAGTACATCTACTCCACAAAACTTTCATTTGTACCTATTTGAAAAGCTGTCAACAACAACTGTTAACAACAACAAAAATATAGACAATAACTGGATGGCCTAAACTCCTGCTTCAACAAAAGAAGCAGATTTCACATCTGATGAACACCTCCATGTCTTACATCTTCATACAAATAATGGACTAGACAACAAGCCCACAAAACATGCATTTAAAAAAAATGACCCTTGACAAGTCAAGCATGTAGAAAAAGACCATTAAGACTCTTTTTTCGAAAGATGAAACACTCCATTACTATCTCTATCTTGGAGACCAAGTTAACTTCTCCCAAGTCAACATTACATCACATGCATGTCAAAGCAATCAACCCTGCAAGTTAATTACACATACATGTTCAAATACAAGGAAATCATCAACATCCCTATGTTCATGCATCTCATGCTCATGCATGCATTTCATTCTTCAACTTCCACTTAAGCACATTGTACTTTCGAAGCTGAAATGAAATATAATGTTGCAGCAACAAAGTGAGCCTCCTACTCAACTTCTCCCATTCACCTTCTTGGTAAAGTCCTACAACTTGCATTCCATTAACAAAGAAATGAAAATAGATGCATCAATAGATATGCAATCTTAATTGGATAAGAACTCTAACCATTTCTCACCAATCCCTTTCAAAGGTACTACCTTTGTCTGCACATCAGCATCAACATGTGAATCATCCTGAAACACATCAATCATGGAAACTTCCTTTCCATTTCTGCCATCTTCTCTTTCCACTTTCTTCAGCTTTGGTGGAAGCATTGTTGGATTCAGAGTCCAACACCTTTCAGCAAGATGTCCTTGCTTATGGCAGTAAGTGCAACACATGTGCATCCTCTTGACAGCATGATTTGCCTTGTCCAATGGACCTTTGGCTTCTTGCTTCTTTTCCTTCAAAAGTTTCCTGTATGTGGCCATTCTCTTCCAACATCTAGAAACATGATGGTTATCCAAACCACAAAAGGAACATGCAATTCTTTTCCCATATCTATGTGGAAATTTACCATGCTTTACATAATCAAAAGGAATATGTTTAGAACCAGATTTATACCTTTCTCTTTCACCTTTATTGCCTTTATGAGGAGGTGAATTGAATGAAGAAGTGGCTCCCTTTGGAACACCATCAATCTCTTCAAGGCTGTTAGAGTTTCCACAACTCTCTGGTTCAAGTGTGTGCTTTTGAACACCTGCATCCTGCAAATGATGTTTCAAGCTATTGCATTCCTCCTGAATATAATCTTCACACTCTTTAATGAAACTCCTTCATGGAGTTGTTTCAATGGTCTTCATGGCAGCTTTGGAACTTTCTCCATAAGACTGTCCATATCCAAGACCCAAATACTTAGGCATTTCCTCAATCATTATTGGCTCAACAATACCTTGTGCATGTCTACCCAAGCCTTTTCCTTCACAGCCCATCTTGGACATTAGCTTGGAACCTATGCCTCTAGTATGTTTTTCAAAAGAACCAATATAAGCATTCTTAGAAGAATTTGAAGACAAGCTGGAATGGTTTACCTCTTCTTCAAGCTGATACTTGACCAAGGCTTCTTTGGCAACAAAGAGTTGTGACTCCAACTCATGCATCATTTTCAGGTTCATATTTTCAATATGTAGTTGCCTCTCCATTTCCTTCAATTTGTCAAAAAGCAACTACTTCTCGTCCTTCATGGAATTCAACTGCTCTCTAAGTATGTTGCTCTTCCTTCTCTCCTCACACATTTCTCTCACCTTGTCCATCATAATGAAAAAGTCTTGTTTATGTCTTCACAAAAGAGTCTTGTGATGCAAGAGGAGTTTGAGGACTCACTTGTACAATTTGTCATTATACCAATGAACAAAAAAACTTCAAACAAGATTAACAAAGAGCTTTATTCAAGCAACCTTTTGCAACAAACATCTTGTGCTTCAAAGATTGCCTTGAGGTCCTTTGGGAGAGAAGAATGCCTTCAACCCTTCTTCCTTCTTTTCCTTCCTGTACTGAGCTATCAATAGATTTCCCTTCACCTCTGCAAACCCAGAAAATAGTCAGTCTGCGACAAGCATACCATCAATCAGACAATCAATCTTTAACTGCCCAAACACATTTCAGACAAGCAATCTTTGCTTTGTCAATCAAGCATTCTGATATAACCTTCTTTGAAGGTGGGGTTAACCAATCAAAATCTCTGATACCACCTAATCTGAAAATAGAGCACTTAGGCTTCTTGTCTAACTTACAAGCACCACTCCCACTTCCAAAGCTTAAATATTCCCAAGTCTTTATGATTAACCAATGCGGAATTAAATATGTTCCTGAAAATAAGGTGTATGCCTATGGTTGTTTTAAATTGTTTATGTGTTGTAAATTGATTTTCTTAAATTGATATAAAATATATAACATTGGAACAATGCAGCAAATGAGCATCACACATAAGACAACAAATTTAATATGGAGTTCACCCAAAACTCTTGGGCTACATCTCCTTGAGCTCTAGTCAACTCAACTAGGCTCTCTGGGATTATGGTCTAAGTTCTCTTACAAGCTCCACACTCAACTCCACTAATTAATACAGAACACAATGGGATCAGAAAACCATCTTATCCCCTAGCTCTAAAGCTCTCGACTTTCTGGCTCTAGGCTCTTACTCTAGCTTTGGCTCTCAAATCTGACTCTGGCTCTTCGGCTCTAGCTTCTTTGGCTCTGGGTTTGGCTTTCTGCAACTTTCGACTCTCCGGCTTTTCACTTGACCTCCAAGTGATTCTAAAGACTCCTTCAGTTGCTCTGCGCATTAGCTTTTCTATCTCTCTGCTCTCATGCTTCTACCTTACTCTCAATTGAGCTCTCTGGCTTCCTTTCAAGTACTTTTTCCGGCTTTTTGGCTACCCCAACTGTTTCTCTGCGTATCATCATCTCTCGGTGCGTCTGCAGCTTCCCTGCTCCTTGTCAATTCGACTAGCCATCTCGCTCTGTGGTTCCGTGGCTTCGAAATGCATAATTTCTTGTAAAACACTCACTTGCATCATGGCATGAGGATCTAGAGTGGTTACAGAGGTTTCGGGGCTTTCTCATAGGCAAAAAACACAAAAATTGAGAAAATCCCATTACACAGAGAATGTCTGCAAAATACACTATCGGGCATGATTTTCAGACTTGAAATCCCATTCAATCGGCCCTAAAATCCCTATCAAGTCTAACATTAGGCGTTATATCGCATTGCATTAACGTATTGAGCAAGATCCCAATTACACGGGAAAACATTCAAAAACTCGATAAAATCCTTATTATTAAACTTCAAATTATATCAAAATCTCCCTAATATCGCATCGGGTTTACCTTGGGTCGCTTTCACAAGCTCCACCGTTGATCTGGGTGATCTCTGATCCAATGGTCAACATGTGGTTTTGGGCGGCTTAAGGGTACGGAGGTTACCAGCTCGAAAGGCGGTTTTCCTCTCTCCTCTGCCAGCCATGAGTCGTTTATTATATGGGATCGGGTGAAGCCAACCCAAAAACATTTACCGCTCGAGGCTCACGCGAAATCCCGCTTACGGAATTCAAATTTTATAAATTGTGCCTATAATTCCCTTCGGGTCCAACTTTATCGCTTCGGGCGTCTTTCCTTTGTATTTTAGTTTTTACACTGAAAAGCATTACTACACAGAAAATCCCTTTTACTGGAACTCAAAATTTATCAGGCCGGGTTTATAAAACCCATCGAACACATGCCTATCTACGACCCTATATATCGGAGATCGGAGGTCAGGGGTCTCTCCCTTCTCTGCTTAAGTTTGCCTTTTGGACCTCCTTCGATGCGATTACCCTTTATAAGGGTTTTTTGCCCATTTTAGGGGATTTTGCCTCTTCTTCCAAAGAACAAAGAGCATCTTCTTTCTGCATAATTTCTGCATCCTAAGTCAATTCTTTCCCATTCAAGTTGTAGTAGATTTAGAATGGAAAGATCCCTGCCATGGGGCTATTTCCAGGAATTTCCCTGGACTTTCATTTTCCTATGTGAGGAACATTTAGACTTAGGAGTCTATCCGAAATTTTTTTTGGATCAAAAAGTAAAGTGGATGCAAACCTCTATCACATCACATCTGATCAGATCTTGTAAGGAAGACCTTGCAAGTGAATCTGAAATGAAGGAGATGGTTCTCATTCACTGCTTATTTGGTTAAGTATACTAAGGCGATGGGGAATTGGTTTTTCTCAAGCCATGTATGACAATTAGATACTACATAAGTTTCATATGGAGTGTTGCAAACCCATGGAGACAACTGTAGCGACCAACTAGAGAAGGAGGATGCCACTTCAGGTGAGGAAATGGATGCTACCATTTATTGGCGGCTAGTGGGTTCACTCTTGTATCTTGTGAACACATGACGAAATATGTGTTGTGCAGTCAACCAACTAAGCCAACCTATGGTTAGGCCAACCAAATTATTTTGGAAGGAAACTAAGCATGTTTTATGGTACCTTGGAGGGACTACCTAGTTTGGATTTTGGTACAAAAAGATAGAGGGAGTGAAGCTGTATGGATTCATAAATACAGATTAGGTATAGATTCCATCAGACCAAAAGAGTACATCAGGTGGAATTTTCAGTGTTGGATCCACGGTTGGTACCTGGTACAACATGAAACAAATATCTGTAGTGCTCAGCTGAGTATAAGCAGAATACATCATTGCAAGTTGCACAATATGTGAGGCGATATAGATGAGAAAGATACTTATTGAATTATTTGGTCAAATGATGGATCCAACTATCATCTACTGTGATAATGAGATTTGCATCAAGCTCTTTGAGAATCTTCTATTTCATGACCAATCCCAGCACATAGATATCTGGTATCACCATTTACGGGACTGTGTGCAGAGGCGGATAAAGTTTCTTCAGTACATTCTAATAGAGGAACGAGATGCTGACATTTTGACAAAGGCCTTGTCAAGACAGAAGTTTGAGTTCTAGAGGTGTAGAATAGGGTGGTTGATAATCCCTTTCTTGCTAAGAGGAGTGATGAAAAATGCAACAAGAAATTCTCAATTTGATTTTGCCTTGATTAAATTGAGAAAATTTGAATTTCCACATAAACAAACAACTTGGATGTAGTTAACTTGTGGGACATGGCTTGTGTTAACCAATTTACATAGTAATTCGAATTGGAGGAGTTAGAGTTCAGTTAAACATGTGTGATTACTAATTTGTAGCAATCAAACTCAGTTATCTCATTTGTTTTCAGTTAAAGTAGTTCCAGCTACTGGAAGACCTAGTGAAAGGTCAATTGTACAATCACTTCATTCAAACTCAATGATCATCCATTTAACCTATCAATCAGCCCAAAATAGCTAGTGCATGCAGAAAATTAGAGTTGCCCAGTTGTGGCGAAGATTCCAAGATAGTGTAACATCAGTTGTATACTAGCCTTGGGTGTACAAGTGTTGCATGTAGTCAGATTCTCAACCTTGGGAATTTCACAATTCATTTTGGAGGAATTCCTAAATAATAGGAGCCTACTTTCCCAAGAACTGCACAAAGAAATAGGCACTGAAGCAAACATAGAAATTGACTAAGTTTGAGTCAGATCCTCTCAGTTAGTAGAGAGATAGGTTATTCATTTATAGGTTGTACTCAGTTGAGTAAAAGAACTGTAATACATCTTTATTCATCAGATTAATACGAGCAAACATTGGGGTTTTAGCAAATTTCTTTCCCTAGGAAAAATATTGTGCATCTATGTTATTTCTTATTCCATATCTAAAATTTTTGTTCTAAATTGTGAATTAACATCCAGTGGATTAGGTTTGTGGCTTGTGACTTTTATTAAAAACCTCATGAGTGGTTGCAAATATACACCATAATTTCTACAATTGGCTTAAAGATTTCAATTTCGATCAAGGTTCTCAATTACTGCTCTAGAATTTCAATTTGGCTTAGCTTTTCAATTTCAACTAAAATTCACCACTTCTAAATTTTTTATGTTTATTTTTAATGTTTTTCACCTTTTAAAATCCTCCTTTTCCTATTTTTCCAAGCGTTGTGAGACAAACAGATGCATTGATTGTTTCCCTATATGCTACGACAAATGTAATTGTCTCCGCTCTAGAACATAGATCTATACTACGGGTGAGTGTGGCTACAAATGTCCATCTTTGTTTTTATTTATTTTTTAAATGAACTGAGATGTTGTAGGTAATGTGAGGAATAGCACAAAGCACTCAATGCTATGTGATGAGCGGTATGAGCATTTTTAACAACTGGTGCTTTCCTCTCAGTGCCTTTTGATTTACAATTTTCTCCTATTTTTTAAGATATAACTCATGATTTCTGGGTTTCGACATTGTAAAACCGTTTTTACAACCATTGTGCAGAAACCCCTTTGGGCCCAATTCCATATATGATTTTCTTAATAGGTTTTTTTTCTGTGATTTTTTTTCTTCTAAATTTTCTAAGAATTTATTTAAAATTTCTGCCAATTTCTTTTAAATCTTTAATAAGATATAGAATTTTGTTCTATACCTTAGCTTTGTCAATATATATATTCAATTATCTAAATTCAATTTGTTGTGATTCATATTATAAATATTAAGAAATCTTTTAATAAATAATATATTTAATTATTTAAAAAATTTATTTATGAATTTTTTTTCCAATTATTTAGTAAATTCAATAATTCAATTTATTTAAATTATTTTTTTTAATAAGTAAATAAATTATTTATCATTTCCATCTGTAAACATGAAGGTGGTAATGGATATTGACATAAATGTCCAATTATTTCAATAATTTCGAGTATTTTGCATATTGGCATAACCGAGAAGGTTATTTCGATTATTTCCAATTATTTTTTAGTTTAAAATTTTTTCCAAATTGATAAATTTTTTCCATATATGTTATTATTTTTTAAAATTTGTTAATTCAATTATTAAATTTTTTTTAGCTAAATGTCTTTTTGATTTATGATATTTTTAGGATTGGGTTAATGTTTCAAACCAATTAATGTGGTTGGACAAGGTTGGTTATTAATGTGATTCTTTATGAGGACAAAGTTGGTTCAAAACGTCAATCAAATCCTAAGAATATGATAAATCTGAAAGACATTTATCTACAATATAAATCACAAAAATCTATATCTGACATTTTTTTTTCTTTTATAAAATGCATTTTTGAATAAATTTATATAATTCTGTAATAAA